>JARCFY010000016.1:62942527-65922527 GCA_029233225.1 Lepidodactylus listeri | reverse complement strand
CATAAAGAGCTTCCCTTATACCCTTCCCCAAAGGGATACTGCAGTTGTTACATATCCGTAGGCACCACAGTAAGAACTGAGACACCTAATTAAGGTTTTATACACACCAGTTCCCCAGTAAATGAAAAAAAATTAACAAAAATAGATGTCATATGTTAAATGCTCATTGCAAACAATCATTTTGCATTCCTGCAAATAAAATTGTTTTATACTGTAAGCTGGAGGCAAGTGTAACTTATTTTTGTAATAAAGTTTTTATTTTTTTTATGTGTCATTAATATAAATGTGTGTTAGTGCAGAAATCTTCTGGTTTAAAAACTCGTGCGCACACATTTCAGTATGTTTACTTGTATTTACATTTTTTAGAATAGTGGTTTCCGGTAGTCTGTCTCACATTAATTGAATTTTTGTTATCTTAATAAACCATTTTAGTATATTGTATGTCAATTACTGGGATAGCTGGGACATAAAGTGTAATTTAAAATGTGTCAAATATTCATGGGAATATGTAAATGTGCCTTGCTAGTTAAGAAAGAAACTAAGTGGCTAAATGGTAAAGTCATTGCTTAATGAAATGCCAACTGCCACGGTTTCATATACTACCCATGATGAAGTACTACTCTCCATAATTGAAACATGAAACATGAGTGTTGCATCAGCTTCCAAAATCTTAAACTCGATAGAATGAGGCTTATGGAACGCAGGTTTGCTAAATGTAGCCTTAAATATAACTGATTTCTTTGTAATCCTTGGTGCTGGTAGTCCCAGTGCCAAGGAGGATTAAATGCTCCCTTCAATGAGGCTGTTGTGCCAACTGGCATCTTTACTGTCGTAGTCTTATAAGGAGCACTGTCAAGCTGTTTATGCCAAATTTGTCTTGATATCTAATGGAGGTATAGGAAGAAGGGGAAGCCTTCTGAAAAATCTTCCATATCTCTCCATTGCTGAAAAACAAACTTTTCATAGGTGTTCAAACATTGCTAATTGTGGCTTGGGGGAAAAAAGAGAAACTGATCAATTGATCTTTTCAGAATTGTGTTTTCAGTTGATGCCAATGCAGATGAAATTTCATAATATGCAAGCTGAAATTGTGATTATCTTCAGATGTGAAAATGGGTTGGGGGTGGGTGGGATGCATATTGAAACTGACTGGAAATTATCAGTATTGTTTGTAAGCAATGGTGAGTACCAGAATCTTGACAGTGTTCTTAATTATGAATTCAAGCCATTATGACTTTTACAATTAAATATTATTTGCACTGTTCTGACATTGGTGCAGTTTTTTAGCAGAATAATGAAAAAACTACAGTAAAATGCATGTGGAAACTTGTATTGTGAAAAATTGATCTTTTAAGAAGAAATGTTAATACTGAAAACTTTTACAATTGGTTCTGTAAATGAAATGAAATTTCATTAATAGCTAACTGAAGGTGATGGGAATATGCTTTTATATAACTTTGGCTTGAATCAGCTTGGGTACCAGTATTATAGAATATTGGGATACACATGTATAGAACATATGTCATCCTGTCCAACTACGACAAGTGGCCGATTTACCATAGCAAAAATTTGACTGGTGTATTAGTATGAGTTCTTTCTGTTCCAGGATAAAATCCCAGGTTGTGTGTTACAAATTGCTTGTGCAAATTAAGTGTTGCCATTTTCAGAGACTGGAGTAAATGGTGAGGGAAAGGTACATTTCTAATGTCAAAAAAGCAGTTCTATGAAAAGTTTTTCCATAACTTGGTCTAACAGCTAGCCATGGGATAGCAGAGAAATCAGGGTTTTATTCATGCATTTAAAAATGAAATAGTAATATTCATAGAGGAAAAGCCACTGTATGAAGAGGTTGCTGTTTGGTATGGCTTCTTTATAGCCATACAAACCTTGGCTTACTTGCAGGTCTAAACAGATCATCCACACAGCTTTAGTTTAAAAAGTGGAAATTAACATGATTGCTCGGAGGCTCAGCAAAATGACTAGCTAGTTGTTGTCTACATATTAAAATGGCATTTGTAGGGCTTAATTGCTGCACCTGAAACAGAAGTCTTTGACAATATTCAGAGTACAACTGTGTTACAGCTTAGTGAGCTCATAAAACTACATGATAATTTACTCTAAATGATAAATACTCCAGTATAGAAAAGGAGGGCCATCCTTCTTCACACAGTTTAGAATTTTCTGCAAAGACATGTGAAGAACACTACTCATATTTGTTGGCTCAGAGGTCTATCTTGGACATTGCTCAACTTCATATAGCTTCATTATGAGCTTTTCATTCTGATTGACTGACCAGTGATGACAGTGGCATGGTTGTCTGCTGCTCTGCCATATAGGTCTTCCACAGGTAATGAATTACAGGTAAGTCTTCCATTTGTGTCTGTGACAAAGAATGCTTAAAGATATAATCAACTTCAGAACATCTACAGAAAGCATTTTTATAACACTGAATGCTGGATTCTAAAATTATATCAGTATATTTGTTTTGGTTGGAACATACAGAAGCACATTATCACAGACTATATGATGACTTAGCAGCATCACAAGCAGTTAGTTAGTATTGTAATAATAAAGTGGAATTGCTAATTGAGACACATTGCTATTAAGCAAAGAGATAAGAATAGTTAAGAAATGATTGTATTTGTGTTAAAGGAATCAGACATAGACAAATTAAGTTGCTTGGAAGAAAGACTGATCACAGAGATGTGAAGGCTGGGGTGGGGAAACAGAAAAATGTGGGTAAAATACATTCACCTCCCCCCCCCATTTTTTTCTGAGGCCCCTTTTCAGTTTTTCCAATAGAAAAATTGGAAATTTGGGGATTACTGAAAATATATATGAAATAATTATTTCTTTTAGAATGAGTGAAATGCTTTGTGGGCATGCTGTAGACATACACAGTTCTTTCACATTTTTACTTAATATAACAGACTTAGAACAAACAACTTATAACAAAAAAAAAGGCACACAGCTCTTAAATCCAAGATGAATTTCTGCATCCTGAAAGATACCAAATCTTCATGAGAGGATCATGCAGGGTTCATTGCTTCTCAAGTGTGGTATGCCTTCAGTTTTCCTTTTGACCTGACATGTTAACCTTTTTATTGCTGGCTCAAACTACTGTGACACATTTACCCACAAACTACTGGGGTTAAAATTAGCTTATTGCCCTACCTTGCAGGAGGGAGAAAAAAGATCAGAAGGAGGTGGGGCAGAAAATGGAGGAAAATTGAGTTTTGTTAAGAATTTAGCTCTCTTCTACCAGATAGCAAAAATAGCCTACAGTACATCAGTTTGAAGTTTTCTGCAAGTATTGAGTATATTTGTGCTTTTGCTTGCACAAAACAAAGGCATTTATAACTTTTAAATTCTATAAGTTATAAATGATACATTTTATGTTAAAACAGTAAAATTAGTTTAGGTTTGACAGGACTGTAAGTATTGCATATATTTCAATCTCTCCCCCCCCCCCCCAAATTTTGGGAAGGGGGGGAGAAACACTTTCCCCCCATGGCTTTAAAATTTCTTGAAATTGTACATGTTTAGTACTTATCCTAAATGGCCTGCAGGAGATATTAAGGGGGGTGGGAACTGGGAGGCAGAGGAGATACATAGTATAATAAAGGATTGGTGATCTTTCGGCATTTGCCAGTGAGTGCCTCATTAGAACTGTAAATGGCAGAAGTGAAGAAATTCATTTTCTGGATTTAAAACATCAGTTGCCAAGGAATAAATTGATATATTTTCAGCTCTTGTTTTTATAGTTTGAATAGAAAATGTTTGTGGTAGTCAAAGTAATATTAAGTGGTTTTTGCTGTTAAGTCAGTTTTTTTTGCTTCTTTGTCATGGAGGTTGGGAGACTATAAAAAGAGTAGTCTTATTTTATATCCTCTATGAAGTGGATGATAATCCCAGTTTTTACTTTAAAGTTTGTAACTTCATTTCCACATAGTGTAGTACTAGTTGTATCTTCCCATGTTTATCTTTTTTCTTCAGTAATCTGTAGGATTTTTGGTCCACTTAAACAGAAAAAGTACAAGAGTTAATGGGGGGGGGGGGGGTATTCTTGTTTATGTGTGATGAGTAACCAGAAACGCTCGTTTTTAACTGGTTTCCTCCTTCCCGTAACGTAGCAGCCCTTCTCCAGCCACTAGCAGGGTAAATTTTGTAAACGTCGATGCCTGACGTCAGAAACTGATACAAGTGGGTAGCCCTGTTGGTCTGGTTAGAAACTCTGGTCCCATTCCCTATTCGGCATCGTAATGCTGTGCTGTGTTCCGCCGCGACACAGACGGGGAACCCGGCGCGCTTTGCCCATAGTCCGCAAGGGCGCGTCTCCTGAGCGGGGCACCACCCTAGAGTTCGCGTGAGCCACGCGCTTTTTGATTACAGGCCTGTTTCAGGCCCCTCGGATCTTCGTGAGGACCTTTGCGAAGGCGCGAGTTCCCCCAAACTAGAAAGGGGCCTTGAATGCTGGGTGGGGTCCCCTCCGCAGCGAACCAGGGAGAGCCGAACGCCGCCATTTTACGGCCTCAGCTAGGGCGAGGCTGCGGCCAGCCAAGGCGCGGGATGCTTGAGGGGCCTCCCTGTCTGTAGCCGGTCCTTGTTCACCGGAGCGTTTCGCCTGTCGCGGCAACGAAGGTGGATATCTCGGGAGCACCTTCGAGGGCCTGGAGCCCGTCACACGTCAAAACGCACCAAACACAACCCTGAAAGGCAGGCAGGGGGCGGGGAAGGGGGGCTGTGGGCGCGCAAAAGGCAAACAGCAGCAAATCGTTTGGCGCGGCCCCTTCTGACGTATCACATGGCGCCACTGTCTTGCTCGTGCGTAAATGGTATGCGCCGCCTGCGTGAGCCGAAGGAAGGTCACGTGGTGTGGGTCACGTGAGGGGGCGCCCAGACGCGTCCGGCAGCGGTGGCTGCTGAAGCGGGGGAGCTCGGAGCCCCTCGGCCATGACGGGTGGGGGGTCGCGTGCTTTCTGTTCCCGAAGATGAGGCGGCTGCGCGCGGCGGGGAGGCTGTGCCAGCGGGTGGCGGAGGTGCTGCGCGAGGTCTGCCGCCAGTACCCCCTGCTGTGCGGTCTCATCTTGGGGCTCAGCGCGGTGAGCTGGTAAGGCGGGGCGGGGGCTGCTGGCTTTTGGGACGCAGAAGTGCGGCTTGGGCGCGTGTGCAGACTTTTACGGGTCCATCCAGTTCGCCATCACAGGATCTTGGTGCATTTTTGGACGGGTTCTTTTTCTAAAAGACTGTAGAAAAGTGGGACGGCAGAACGAAGGGTCGTGACAATCTTAGGCGGCATAACCCCCCGTGTGCCGCGAACTGCCCTCCCTCTTGCGAGTGAAGCCGGGTGTCGTCATGAGTGAGGGCAGGTCGGGGGCGTGGGTTTTCGGGAGGCGCCGTTTATTTAGCCTTCTTCCCGGCTCTCAAGAGCAGGCCTGAGTGGCACCATGATTTGCAGTAGGTCTGCTACCTTCAGGGCTTGTTACTTCCATGTCCAAGTCCTCCTCAAGAGAACAAACCACTACTAGAAGTATTTGAGTTACTCAGAAAAAGACCTCTTCTTTTAATAAATGGAAGTTTTGTGATGCTTTAAAGACTGAGGTTTATATTCTAACGAAAGCTTTAATACATTGGAGAAGCAGCAGCCTTCAAGAGCCCAACTCTGTCAAAATCCAGAGCAAGAAAGTAGCAGATAGCCGGTGTAAGATATGCTGTTTGCATAACTGAAAATATACAGCTTAACATTTAATAATCCATAAAGTTTCTTCAGCCCAAACGCTGGTTGTTGTGAGTCCTTTATTAGGATATGCGCACATGAGGCCTCATGATAAGTAATACATAGACACAGGAGCACCGTGAGCAGTGGTTTTAGCACCCTGGCATAAGTCTGGGCACTTGGACTGCTAGCAACTGTTGCCCTCTTTCCTTTCTGTCTTTGATGTTGGGAATCCTATTGGTCTTTTAAGGTTCTACTGGACTCAAACCTTGCTCTTCTACTGCAGACCAACACACTTATCCGCCTGAAACTGTTTCTGTAAAGGATCTCTAATAAGTTCTTTGTGCCATAAAATACTTTGTCCACTGTTCCCTTCACCTGCTGGTTATTTTAGCAACCCACCTACCTCTCCAGTGTAATTACAAGATTTTCGTTTTCTTTTTAAAAGAGCTGTATGGTTTCCACACTGAGCCACAGTTGCAGACCCTTGTACTAGGGCTTGCTTTGTGCTATGCATGCCGTAGGTCTTCACAATGCAAATCTAGTGTGCAGGTGGGTAGGTAGCTGGCTAAAAGCAATTATTAGCTAGGGTACTTGCCAGCAAAGCAAACAAAAACACAGGGTTTTTTTTCCTGGCAGTTGTCCCTAAGTCTCAAGCTACTTACTTTAATTTCAATTATAAACTTCCATTCAAGTCCTGGAACAGGAATGAAAACAAAAACCAGTCAGTCTTTGCTAGCACTCGATAATTACAAGATTTCCAGTGTTTTCAGACTCACAGAAACAGGTAATTTTTAATATAACATTAAAGTGATAGCTTAATAATTTTTTGAAATTTATATTCAGTAAGGCTCTTGATTTGTCAGGTTTCTCTGTTTTATATAGTAGCTTTTATGAAGTTAGAGCAAATAATATCTTTTGAATGTTCAGATTTCTCACATAACAACTGTTCAGGATCCCTACCTTCCATCTGGGCATCACCTGGGACTTCACAAGCTGCATTCTTTTTGACAGAATAGTGTATCTAGGCTAGAAGGGAATGGTGGCCAGGCTGTATTTTAATGCAGAACCTGTGAACACTTGTCTTTTCTTCTTATGCCCCAGATCAGTCAGTGTAATTCAGACAGTAGTGTTCCTAGAAACTGCGAACATAAGGAGCATCACATAAAGATTTCCACAATGCAGATATCTCAAAAGTGTGACACAAAACTTCCAGGCCAATGCCATCACATATCTGAACAGAGGGAAAACTCTTTCCTGACCTCATACATGGTGGTCATTTTAGAAACTGAAAATAATGGAAACCCCATTCATGTATCCCTCAAAGTAGTATAGGATGCAAGTTGACATACTTTAGTGGTTCTGCCGAATTTTGCACTTTTAGTAAAATTGGTAACCAGTGTTATCTTTTCTTTCCTTTTCTTTTGCTATGTCAAACATTTCTGATGTGTTAATGGAATTCAATTTTATTAATCTTGTTTTTCACCCTGTATCCTATCTGTAGGTAACAGCAAGTAGTATCATTATAGTGTATGTTAGTACTTTATTTGCTTTTAAGCAAATTTGCTTTTAAGTATCAGCTGAAGAGATGCTCTCATTGAAAAGTATATACAATTTTTTTCACTTATAAATAAGGTCTTGAATTTTGTGTAATATTTTTGAAATGAATTGCTAAGTGATATCATTGCCTTGATATTCTTATTTGATAGGTATGTTTGTTTATATTTGGGACTGGGGGTTCTCTAGAGATTCTGGTAAGTCCCACTAAAATTGTTCCAGGCTTTACTTTAGAACAGATTTCCTCAAAACACAGTACAGATTTTACCCAAGTACCTTGCAGTGTAAGTTGGTTGTACTTTTGGCTGACATATAGCCTAGACGCCCAAATGTTGCATTATAAGATTGATGTGTATTGAATACAAATAGCGTGCCTTTTGGTAATGGCTGAAAATTACAGTGTGTATGAAGAGGGGAAACCCATTATAGGCACTTAAGCTTTACATAGTGTTCAGTTATACTGGGTTGGATCCAAAGTTGAGTTGTGCCTGTGGAAGGGTATGTGTGATTTTTGCTGATTTCCCCCTTCCATTGAATAGTCTTATGTTCCAACCCTATTCCTGAGGGTATCCTAACCCATAACTATTTTAGGAACACACTAGACTGTAGATGGGAATAGGGTTGCCATCTCTGGGATGGGAAATTCTTGGAAACTTGGGGTGTGGTGCCTGGAAAGGGCAGAGTTTGGAAAGAAAGCTCAACAGGGATGTGATCCATACAGTCCACCTTTGAAGCTGCAATTTCTTCTAGGGCAGGGGTGGGCAAACTTGCTCAGCGTAAGTGCTACCTAGAACAGGGGTGGGCAAACTTGCTTAACATAAGAGCTGCATAGAATAAACATCAGATGTTTGAGAGCCACAAGATATGAACAAATATTACCTGCTTTTATTGGAAAATAAGCAAATTTGCTTTTTATTAACATTAAATGAGACTGCCAAAAATAATAACAAAAGGGGTAAAAGCAGATATTGATAATGATATTAATTTGTCCAATGATATTTAGCTTCCCCAGCTGCCCTGCTGGGAGCCACATAATATATGTGAAAGAGCTGCATGCAGCTCCCAAGCCACAGTTTGCCCACCCCTGTTCTAGGGGAACAGATCTCTGTAGCTTGGATATCAGTTGTAATTCCAGGAGATCTCCAGGCCCCACCTGGAGGCTGACAAATCTAGTTAGGGGTAATCTGTTCCTCAAGCAGAACCCTTTGGATTCCAACATTATTTCAAACTTCAAACATACTTTATTATTTTGAAAATGTTGTATTAATTATGTTATTCTTTTTATTTTGAGGTATTTTCACATTTTAATGATCTTCTGGTCATTTGTGGCAGGAGTTGTCACATTTTATTGCTCATTTGGACCAGACTACCTCCTCCCAAATATGTTGTTCATGCTAAAGCATAAAACCAAGGTAACTTCTAATTTTATTGATGTTCTGTATTCAGTAGTAAAGTTTAACTGATTAATCAGGGAGAGCTACTTTTAGTTGTCCTGCACTACACAGAATTACTGCAAACCAAATCTCTCAAGACAAATCTACTCCAGTTACATATCTTTTTTTCTTTTTTGAATATTGATGTTGAAAGGGGATCTAAAAATTCAGTAAATTAAGACCAAAAGGTATTGCCATGCTTTTATGCTGACCATATTTAATGTTTTACCATCTGCACTGATGGCAAGAAGATGTAAAAATAATCCAGCAAATGATAGATTTTGTCCTTCCTCTGGTAATTTGACTGAATCACTGGCTCATATATTGCTTCATTGTAGATTTTATACTCAAGCGTGCCTGGATTTGTAAGAATCCTTTTTGATTGATTTTTTTTTAAATCTTGTTTTCCGACCAGAAGACTTAAACATATTCTTGACTAGGGCTGACTAAAAAATCACTATGGTAAAAGTAAAGGTTTCCCTTGCTCGAAATCCAGTCGACTATGACTAGGGATGCAGTACTCATCTCCGTTTACAAGCCAAAGAGCCAGCACAGTCCAAAGACGTTTCTGTGGTCATGTGGTTGGCATGACTAGATGCTGAAGCTCAGATAATTGTTTATCTAGATGGAACAGTTGCCCACAAGAGCAGGAGGAGATGGGGAGAGAGCCTGGCAGCAGGAGAACAAGTTTTGAGAAGAGGGGCTCAAGTACAAAAAGTTTGAGAAATGATGCTATACAAATTAACTAAAGTTACTGAGTTTTATAACTCATAAAAATAAACTCTGTTTAGTTTCTTCACTTTTTAGGCATGTTAATAATTTCATCACTTTCATTATGCATGGTTCACAATATGTAATGAAGCAATAACTTCTGAATAAAGATTTTGAAGCTCAAAATGCCTTTTCCCTCCCCCTCTTAGCAATTAGACCAGCAAGATCAATTTCTTCAGAGTCATGGATGTGCTGTTTGTGGTAAAGTCAAATGTAGAAGGCATAGGTAAGCTAAACAGGCAATGCTTTTAATTATTGTGTTTTTGTACTATAATGGAAAGACCAAGGCAGTATATTTTATAATTGTATGCATTTTTTCTAGACCTGTACTACTGCTAGAAAGCTATCAGCCGTGGCTGGACCTGAAAGTCCCTTCTAAAGTTGATGCATCCCTAGCAGAGGTAAGTGTTGAATGTATTGCAGTCTCCCATTGCTGTTTTATCTTCAGTTAAAATTGTTCTTGCTTGGAGTACTAGAAATTTGCACTTGAATTTCTTCTAACCATTACCAAAATACAACTATTCCCCCAAAGTGTAAAAATTCTCATCAAATGGTTAAATTCTTGTTTATTTCAACCCTTTTTTTCTCAGTGTCCATTATTTTATATTCACTGTTTGACTGGATAGATAATTTCTTCAGTTATTCTAATGGAACTGCTTGGAAAAATTCATATGTGCTGCTGGCTCTCCCCCTCCCATGCATTTTTGTGCAAGGAAACCTGTGCCTATTATTTCCAGAGGCTGCAGTCCATGTTGCTTTAAAGTTGATGCCCACGTGTACTTACGGGACAGAACATGTGTGCAAGTAATGGACACATGGACAAAGCACCACCTGTACCTCTGGAACTAAGAAGCTAATTCTGCCAGTGATGCATCACTATGTTTCTATGTAACTACTTATTATTCAGGATGACGATCTAGGAAGTTTCTGCTTTCTGAGATGCTAACACAGAGAACCTCCTTAACAATATGGGAGGGAGTCGATATGAGAGGTCACAATTATATTGCATAATTTAGAGATCTGTGAAGAAAGGTTAACATTTATTTTATATATTTATATGCCTACTTTTTTCCCTGGTCAACTGAAGGAGTGGGAGCCAAGGGTTCATAAAGATAGGCACAGAGATACATAACACTCTGCTTTCCTGAAGCCTTTGGGAGGATGGAATGGGAAGGAATATGTATGTATTATTCTGTGTTTTGCCTCCCTCTGATCTTGGGTGATTTGAATCGCCTGAGCATACATGTTTTTATGTGTTTTAAATTGTTTTATGTGTTTTAAATTGAATTTTATACTTGTGACTGTATTTTAATTATTTAAATGTTTTTATGTTCATCACCTTGTGGGAAGAGTGACCTACATTTTAAAAAATAAAATAAATAATACATACTCACCATTTAAAGCTCTTTCAGTGATGTTGTTTTCATGTACGGATCAATTCTTTGTTCTTTTTTCACACAGGTGTTTGAACTAGTCCTAGAAAATTTTGTTTATCCATGGTACAGGTACGATTTTTTTGTGAAGTCTTTCTTTTTTTAAAAAAAACTCCACATGCTGAACAAAGACAAGAATTGCATTCGCACCAACCTTTAAACAGAGATGTACACAACGCTAATTTGTTACCTTGCACACATGTGCCTCCTCCTCTCCTCCACCCAGCACAGTGAAGGAATCCTTGTGTAGAACCGACCCTTATCACCAGTGATGTAGAGAGGGGCATATGTGTGGGCTAACTGGCCCCTCCCCCCCCAGCCAGGATTCTAATCCTTACCTGCCCTTTTGAAATGCTGTTATTTTCAGAAGAGTTATCCTTTGTGCTATTTTAAAATATTTATAAATATTTGGATTGTTTCCCAATTGCTGATGGTAGGGTTGACTTTGAGCTGCTGTAGTACAATTCAGTGCTGCTTGTGTTATGACTGAGCTGCCCAGATAAGATTTCTTTTGTTTGTGGCTGAGGTAAAAATGGGTAGTTAAGATAACAGGTAAAAACCCTGTATCTGATCCAAATGTATTTTAATCGCTGGACCTGAGAATTTCCTTGGACTATATTTTGCATTTTGAAGCTGTGCCCCAACAAAACAGTAGGGGAAGCCTAAATGTCACTTGGTGTCTTATTAAACTTGGTGAGCTGTGGGTTTTCTGTTGGGTGAGTTAATTTCAAGGGACATGGGGCTGATCTGTTGACTTCATCATATATAATTAGGTCACAAAAAGTGGTTGTTCTCAGTACTTGGAAATGAAAAGCTGACTTTCATAATCTGATGAGAGGAATCTGAAAATGGTCTTGGATTGTTTTAAACGGGTGATATTTTACACCCTATGCATTTCACAGAGCGGTCACTGTTTGTTTTTGTTTTTTAAAAATGTTTTTATTGCTTTTATAACTACATCCTAAGGGAAGGAGACCAGGGAGATCTCTTAGGACTAAAACAAAAAGCTACATAAGACAAGTATCATATTTCAAAGGTTACATTTTTATATATTGTTCCTACAGTACAAACAAAAAGTACTGTGTTAATATGTTATTTTCTAGATAAAGCTAGCATGAGACTTTAATACGAATCTTTAGGTGAGTAATAGTCAATTATTTTCTGTTGAACTTCCAATTTATTTATCAGGCCTATTCTACTTGTATTTCATTTTAACATTAGGCAGCTTTGGAGCAGCTGCTCCTTTTTCTGAGTCCGAAACCTCAGAAGTACTGTCAGAGCTGTTTGAAATATCTTCTGATCCAAAGTCTTTTTCATCATCATCTTGAACATTGTCCTAGTTCTTTCTTTCGTTTTTATTTGGGTCTTATTGCTGTTCCAGGAAGACTTTAGGTTTCTGGACAGAGTCAATCTTGATCTTCTTTTCTTTGTAATTGAATATGAGTCCTTCTGGAAATGTCCATCTATAGGGGATTGAATTGTTATGGAGGAAGTAAGTTAGGTCTTTGTATTGCTGTCTATGCTTTCACGCCTCAAATGGAATGTCCTTAAGAATGTTCACTTCTTTATCTTTAATTTTCAAAGTTTTCCCAGATGTAGCCTTCAAAACCGCATCTTTGGTAGATCTCTTGGAGAATTTGACAAATATTTCCCCCAGTAACTTATTTTTCTTGATGAAATCAGAGTAAGTTCGATAGATCATGTCTGTGTTGTTCTCCCGTACATCTTGTTTAAGTTCAGTCAGTGCTGCCAAAGCTTCGTTTAATAGTTCCTTTAAATTTTCTCCTTTTTGTTCTGGAATACCTTGAAAGCCTAGTCCATACATCGATCTTTCCATTTGGAGCTGCAACAGTTAACCTTTATCTGAGACTAGGAATAAGGTCCGTTGTGGAAATAAATACAACGGGCTCTAGAAAGAGGCTCTGGGAGAGTGCCAAGGCCTTGTGCACTCAGCATCAATTTGCTGTGGCAACCTCAGCAGGGTATAAGGTCAGAGTCCACCATTTTCTCCTGGGGAACTGATCAATGCCATCTGGAGGGCAGATGTAATTCTGAGTGATCTCCAGCCCCCACCTGGAGATTGGCAGCAGTGGTTCCCCAAGAGGGAACGGCTGGTTTAGAGGGCAGAGTCTATGGCATTGTACCTGTCTGAGGCCCCACCCCTCCTCAAACCTCATCCTCTCCAGGCTCCATCCCTCAAATCTCCAGGAATTCCCCACCTGGAGTTGGCAACCCTATCTCCTTCCCAGCCAAGCATCAGCCTATCTTTATTTTCCCCTCACTGTTCAACTTTCCATCTGTTCAGCCCCCCCTGGTCTCTGGCTTGTAGCCTGGGTCAGCACAGGCAGCAGGAGACTTTCCTAACCTTCTGCAGGACGAATGGATGGGCTGGAGTCTATATCGATGGTGCCCCGCCCCTTGGGAGGGTCCCTCTTTTCCCGCACTTTTTGGCCTTAGGGCAGCTGGGAATTGTAAGCCAGCAGATGAGGAAGCCCCATTCAACCCAGTGAGTGATACCCCAGCAAGCCCCTCTCTGGAACTACTGTTCAATTGAACCTTATGGGGGAACATTTTACCACAAACAGCAGCCATCTTACAAACAAGGTAACTGCCATTTCATTACACCTACCAACAGCCACTGAGGGAACAGTCCGACCCAGGAGGCAAGCAGAAGTGTCTTCATCAAGAGCAGAAGCACAGTAGCTGAAGGAGAGGGCGGGGAAGAGGAGCAGACCCAGCACCCAACCCAATGACACACGAGTACTCAGAGCCAGTGGATAGGAACAGTTTCTGATCGGCAGGGCAGGGACTCAAAGCCTGTGGTAGCGTATGGAATGTTGAGGAAAGAGTCACATACAAACTCAATTATATAATCAGGAGAGATTCTTTCTTTTCCCACTTCTTCCAATTTTTGTTTGATATCTTGTTTTTATCTCAACTTTCTTAATGGCTTTTTTCAGTTTTGTCTGCTCTTTTATCCATCTGTGTCAATTGCTTTTGGATCCCGTCCAATTTGCAGTTGATATTTGCCATCTGCTCCAGCAGAGGGTGCAGTGCCATTGCCAACATACTAGGAAAGTCCATATCTGCTTCTGATGCCTGAGCTTCTGGCATGGTTGGGTATTTCCTGCAAGAGGTTTCTTCTCTGGCGCCATTCTTCTCCCTTTACTAGTCACTGTTTGCACAAGAAGAAAGTTTTTAAGCTTAAAATGAAAGTTCTCCAATATGAATATGCTTTGGACTATTTTACATCTTTCGATCTTGTTTACAGAGTCTCACAGTCAGTTTCGCTTAGAAATTTTTCTTTGTTTCTCAGTTTAATGTTTAAGAATTGTTTAGGTCTGCGGGGGGGGATCCCCATCTCCTCCTCCTCCTCCTCAACCCACCACTTATCTGTACGTTGATGCCATTCACCTTAAAGGCGTAGCCACTTAGATAGGGGATCAGTTAACTCACAGTTTGTTGCTTTAAAGTTATTGTAGGAGTGTGTTCATGCTAGATCACTTGTCCGCTTCATCCGGTGGCCAGCTCTAATCGCCATATCGGCTTCACGGTGGCAGGACCTCTTGGGATCAGGGAAGCCTCGATTCCTCAGCTGTTGCCTCGGAAGAGGCTCCCCTGTGCACCCCAGGCTGAGAATCCCCTACAAGGACTCGGGGGGGGGGGCGGACCCATCCGGGACCCCTTCTGTCTGTCGTGACTTGGTGTGTCCCCATCAGTGCTTGATGGGACGTGTCCGACCTGGGAGTTGCCACAACCGGAAGTCCGGTCACTTCCCCGGTTAAAGGGGATTTAATGTATATTATCCTTCATTTACCATAAAAACTTAGAGGGATAATTTGAGCTAGTCTGTTCCTTTTGTTAAATGTTGCCAAACCTGTCATTTCCACATCTGATAAGTCTAAGAGCATATGAACGTTGGGGATTGTTTTGAATGATGTGTGATACACGTTAATATTTTGTTTTGACATTTTGAAGGGACATAACAGATGATGAAGCATTTGTGGATGAACTGAGAGTAACAGTACGATTTTTTGCATCTGTATTACTTCGCAGGATTTACAAGGTAATGGTAATTACAGTGTTTGAGTTATAATGAGCTCTTAATGGAGGACTTGCAGAAAAGGGCAACTAGAATGATAAAAAGGTTGGAACATTTCCCCTATGAAGAAAGGTTGGAGTGCTTGGGGCTCTTTAGCTTGGAGAAACGACAGCTGAGGGGTGACATGATCGAGGTTTATAAGATTATGCATGGGATAGAGCAGGTAGAGAAAGAAGTCCTTTTCTCCCTTTCTCACAATACAAGAACTCGTGGGCACTGATGAAATTGCTGAGCAGTTGGGTTAGAACAGATAAAAGGAAGTACTTCTTCACCCAAGAGTGATTAACACGTGGAATTCATTGCCACAGGAGGTGGTGGCAGCTACAAGCATGGACAGCTTCAAGAGAAAATTAGATAAACATATGGAGCAGAGGAGCATATGGGCTATTAGCCACAAAGTATAGATAGGAACTCTCAGTCTGGGGCAAGTGATGCTCTGTATTCTTGGTGCTTGAGGGAGGGGCAACAGTGGGAGGGCTTCTAGTGTCCTGCCCCCACTGCTGGACCTTCTGAGGGCACCTGGTGTTTTTGGCCACTGTGTGACAGAGTGTTGGACTGGATGGGCCACTGGCCTGATCCAACATTGGCTTCTCTTATGTTCTTATGACTTTGGGCAGATTATATCATGAGCAAGAGGACTGTGAGCTTGTCCATACTGCATATTTACATTTGTTTTAGACCAGTTGAGCAGTTACAGAATATTCCACTATGTGACCTTCTCCATCCCATCCATGGGAATTGTAGCTTAGAGATGGAGGTGAAAGATCAGATGCTGCTCATGAAGTGACAGTAAACCTCTTGGATGAAACAGCAAGCTGACTTAAGTGAATAGTTTAGAAGTGCCTCAAAATAATCCCTGCTGCCATAACAATGTATTTTTTCCTCATGATGCTGAATACCAGGAGACTGTGTAAACTGACCCACGTTTGTTGTTATAGTCTCCTATAGCTAATTATAATTAGATTCCTTGTTTTCCATCCAACAAGCATCTTCAGGATTGTTTCAGCGTTCTCTGGCAAGTGTGTCTCGGTACACATGTAGACTATTTGTATGTTTGACTAGTTAAGCTGTATAAGTACATACCATTTCTAATCATCTGTTTAGTGGAAACAGAAGAATTTTTTCCGTTTATGCTTATTTTTCAGGTGGATATTCCATCTGTTATAACAAAGAAAATGCTGAAGGCAGCTTTGAAGCATATAGAAGTAATAGCGAAAGCTAGACATAAAGGTAATACAGAAATGTTTTATATGTTATATTTTTACTGCATTAAATCGATGGAATGTGCTGTTTCCTGTGTACTATGCAAATGTATGTGCTGAGTTTTATTATATACATGCAGACCTAAGAGTGCAGCAAGCTGTTCTGTGCTTTGTGAAACACAAAACCCAGGTAGGTGACTTGCAGCATGGAGCTTGCTCCCAAGTAGGCTGATATAGAGCTTGGCCTTAGAACATAGGCCTGGATCCTAACTGTACTTTACTGTTTTGTCTGTTGTGTCAAATGGGCTTTTTATATCAAAACTTCAATGTTACTTTGATATCCACTTTGGATAAGAAAAGGGGAAGCTGCATATGACATTAATTATGAATCTTCAGCAATGCTCCCTCTAAGCTGTGGAGTCTGGTGAGCAAAAATTCCACTTTGTGAGCTTCTGGCATTAAAGTTGTGAGCGAGTGATTTGGCTACTACATAAATTAGCTTGCTCTGGAGCCATCCTTCCTAAGCTGAGACAAAAATGTATGAGCTGGAGGCTAAAAACTATGAGCTAGCTCACAATAACTCAGCTTAGAGGGAACACTGATCTTCAGTGACCTGAAATCTTAAAAATTACCACCTATAGGTAATATGCTACAGGTGTTTCAAGGAAGTGTTTCCAGTACAAAACATGTTACAATTTGTAGAAATAGAGCTTGCCTATTTTAATATTTGCTCCTCACAGCAGAAGTATTTACGGTAGGTTGGATCCTATGACTGTTCTCTTAGCAGCAAAACCTTCTATCTGCAAACGGTTTCCTACACTGGAGAAAGGATCTGCTGCTAAGCAGGAACAGAGTGATAGGGTCCAACCTTAAATAAATATAAGACTTATTGTTAACTAAAGTTATTTTTGAGTTTGTTTCTACTTGATACGTGATTTGTATTTAACAGCATAAGCAGAAATCTAACTGAAAATCTTGCTGAACTTCTTTTTACTTGCAGTGAAAAATGCTGAATATTTATCACAAGCTGCCTTAGAAGAATATGGACCAGAGCTTCATGTGGCCTTAAGAAGCAGAAGAGATGAACTTCTTTATTTAAGGAAAGTTACTGAACTCCTTTCCCCCTATATTCTACCTCCAAGAGCACCAGATTGCAGGTATAATGCAGTAGTAATATTTGGACTAATAGCCTGCAGTACTTTTGAATAGTATGGCAAGAATATAAAGCTGAAAGAATTAAGGTTGCACTCTTGGCAAAACTAGCAGTAGCATGACTGTTTCTGTGTTGCCTTGTAAAAGTCCTGTGAAACTGGATGACTAGAATGTGGTCATAAGCTCTGGAAATATTTTTCAGGAGGCTGGTAGTGTGATAGTGGGTCCTGCATTATCTGTGTTTGGTTCCCAGAGCCTTCAGTGCAAGATAGAAATGGCCATCAAAATGCACCTTGAATGTCATGGAGTCAGTAATATCTCTATCCTAACCACATTTACCCTAATCCAGAGTTCCGTAGATGCCCTGACTTGCCCATGAAATTTCGCAGGAGCAGCTCTTCACATTTACTTAAACCTTGGGCAATTTTAGATGCTTATTTCATGCTTATTTCATGCTTATTTCATTTAGATGCTTAGATGCTAAGGTGAGGAAATAGTCCTCAGGCATGTCGGAATTACAAGCCAATTTTTTTTCTTACGGCTCCTTGTTCTGTTGCATAGAATTTCATTCAAATTATGTTCGTCTAACTTCTGTGTAAGGTGCTAAGGATCTCACATTAAATTATGCAAAATAATGGGTCATATATTGGGACTGAGTGTAGCTTGCCCATCCCCCTTCTAGAGCTTCCTTGATTGTTTCTTTTAATCTCTCTCCATAGTTGCTCTGGTACTTTTTGCTCTTTACACAAAACAAAGAAGTTGGCAAAAAACCAAGACATGATTGATACTGCAGTCATGAAGTGCAAACTCCTGAGACTGCTGAAAAGTTGGTGCTGGGATCATAGGACTCAAGTGGACAAAAAGCCACGCAGCCCCAGGATGTTACAGTGCAGGGGAGTAAATGGGCATAATAAGCTCCACCACCTTGCTTTTGCACTAATGGAAGTACTGCTGACAGAAGGAAAAGTTGGGTGATTCTGACAGGTTCTCACTACAGCCACTGGGCTGCATGGCTTTTGGTTCAGGTGGGTCCCGCAGTGTCCGGCATCAGCTTTTCTGAGGTCTCGGGGATGCTGAGGGAACGGAAAAGACAAAGAAGAATATGTAACTGAACACTGTGGCATTCACACTGCATATTATCTAACCCATAGTGGTCAGGATCCTGTCTGAAACTCCCATGCACAGAAGACCAATTTCTCTGTTTCCCCCTTCTTTCTGCAGCCCCAAATGTCTCCTGAAATGGTATTCCTAGTGATCACAGGGAAACACCCCCCCCCCCCCCCGAGGAGTATGAAGGGGAAGTTGGAGGGCTGTTGTGGGACGGGAGAACTGGTGAAAACTGATTGGATCCAACCTGCTGATTTGCTTTATAGATAGCTGAAACAGGAAAACCAGGTGTCTCCTGCAGTGTTTAACACATAGTATCATGTTAGCACTCTGTTTTCCAGATGCAGTCAGAACAGATGGCAAGGATCAGTTATGCATTCCAGACGCCCAAAGTTGGCCCTAACCCTGCAGTAAAGAGCCAGGGACAGAAAAGCCCATTGTGAGGGGAAGGGGTACAGGCATACCTAGTATTTTGTTAACTGTGCAATGAGAGTTTTTGTTCACTAGTTTGAATTGAATACTGTGTTATGGAAGCTCCTTAGTTTCAGGGGAGAGATAAAACAGAAGTGCATTAAATCTTTTCTTGTTCTCCTTCCAGATCACTCTCTTTACTTGTAAGAGAAATCTTGTCTGGTTCCGTGTTTCTTCCCTCCATGGACTTCTTAGGTGATCCAGTGAGTATTTTGCTGTGTTCATATTTGTTCCTTATTTTTTGGGAAAAAATAAAGCTTTTCAATTTAAGCTTTGAACTAGGCATTCATAGGGTTTTGAGATGACAGCAATCATTGACATGCAAGAATGTAGTGTACAAAAGCCTTTTTCGTATTACCTCATTTTGTGTTTTGTTATATCTTGTTTTAGTGGTCATTTGGTTATCTTCTGGCTAAATAGTTTGTGTTTTTTTGGTTAGCTGTCCATATTTGTTCACTTCCCTCTGCTGGAGCAATTACAACTTTACAGTACAAAGCAGGCTGACCTCCTGCACGCCACTGCCCCTACATGGCAATTGCTTTATTGCAGTGTTTTTCTGCCAGCAGGACTCTGACCAGAAGTAGTTCCTGGCAGGGGAAAAAGGTTTTAAAAAGCAGCCCCGTAGCCAGGAAATTTTCAGTGGTGGGGCATCGTGCCCCCGACGTGGTGAAATCACCAGTGATGTCATCCAGCAAAGACTCACTTTCAGAGGAGGAGGAGGCAGGCAGATGGCAGGGCAGCAGGTGTCATGATGCCTCTTTCTGCTCGCCTCTCGCTGCCCTGCCACTTGCCTCCTTGGCTCTCCCAGCAGGCCCAACAGGAAGAGCTGGTGTGGCAGCTGAATGGGCAGGTGCAGTGAGGCACCAGTGCAGGCCATTCTTTAAAGCCCCCCCACTAGCGTCTCGCTGTAACTCTGCCAGCCAGTGGGTTCTCCGTACGAAAGGGAGAAGAAGAGGAGTCGAGGAGGAGGTATGTGACAGGGTGGCCGATGGCAAGCAGAAAGAGATGTCATGACACCTCTTTCTGCTGGCTGCCTGCTGCCCTGCCCACCGTCCTTCTCGGCTCTCCCAGCAGCAGTGAGGTGGCTGGGCTGGCAGGCACAGGTGGCGTGAGGCGCCAGGGTGGGCCATTTTCTAATGGCTCACCCCGGCACCTCACTGTGCCTGCACCAGCCCAGCCACCACACTCCCTCTTCCTGCTGCGGCTAAGCAGGAAGCACCAGAAAGAGCTGCCTGGGCTGCGGTGCACCAGTGGTGGGTGGGGGTGGGCCTGTCATCCTTGGGGGGCGGCCTGGGGGGGTTATCTGTGGGGGGCACTGCCCCTGAAGGCCCCCCTCCCTGTGGCTATGGGCTGGGCAGAGTTCAGCTCCTTCCTTTTCATCTGTATGTGTTGTGCTTTAAACATCCTCTTCTCCTCCATCTCCTCTCTCTGTTCTACTCATTTTTTTGGAATTCACTAGGACCTGGGTTGAATCATGAAATAGCATGCCAAGGTTAATCTTCAGATTTTTCTAATGTTCTTAATCTCTTGACCTGGATACAAGTTTACAATCAAAATGGATAGATGTGCCCCAGCTAATATTTATTTGCTTGTTTGGGCACTTTTAGACAAACTGTCTCCTTGCTTCCAGGACAGTGTACCACAAGGAGAAAGGAGATAGCACTTAAATAATGCAGATAATCTAAGAGTACAGTATGGCCTTAAAACTACCAATAAAATCCATAAAGCTGGCAGAAAGCAAAGAGGGTGTTCGGCCATCCCATCAGTCATTTAAGTCTGCAAATTCATATAAGGGCAAAAAAAAAAAAGGTGAAAAAGGTTTTTTTAAAAGCCTAGTTAACTCTAGGTAAGCCTGGCACTAGGAGAGCTACTGTGCAGGAGGAAGTTCTGCAGCTGGGGTGTCACCACTTTGAAGAATGCATCCTTAGTGGTTCTTTACCTCACCTCTGATGGTGGGAGCACATGAAGAAGGACCTTGACTATAAATTGATAGGATCATAGGAAAGCAAAGTGGTCTTTCAGATACCCTGGTCCCAAGGCTATAAAAATAATCACTGTCAGATTGAATTGGCTCCAGAACCAAAATGGAAGAAATGTCAGTAAGCAGTGTTACCACTGCATTTTGTACTGATACTTTACAAGCATATTTCTGAATCTCCATCATGCTCAGCTCGTATGTGCTTCCAAAGTGCTTTGATATGCACGTGAGATTCCCCACCCCTTCGTGTGGCTGCTGGTTGGTGCTTCATAGAATATTGATCTGCGGATTCCCCTGACTTTCCTGGGGCAGCTTTGGGGGAGGAGCCAGGTGGGGCAAGGTGTGCTAGAAAAATTTTCATGCATATATGGGTTAATCTTGCCCTGTATTCTTTTCTCTTCTTTTAGGATACTGTGAATCACTTGCTACTTATTTTTATTGATGACAGTCCAGTAAGTGCTGACCAAAAAACCCCACCACAAAATCCTATTTTGCTTATCATGGTCTTAAAATCTTTCTTGGGTGAATTACTCTCCCCCCCCCCTTTTTCCTGCAGCCTGAAAAAGCTACAGAACCTGCGTCTACTATGGTTCCTTTTCTGCAGAAGTTTGCGGAGCCTAGAAATAAGAAGCCCTCTGTAAGCATAAAAAAATATAGATTGAAAAATAATATTTAAACATTACCTACTGTTATGCAAATGGCAGAGCTTTCTGCGAGGAGAAATGACCTTGTGCCAGAGAAAAACTGCTATTGGCAGAATGGTTGTGTAGGTTCTAACACTGTGAACATAAGCATTTAGATTTGGGAGGTGGGGGAAGTGTTATTCCAGATGTTAAGAAATAAGTTGCCTTTTTCAACTTACTCAGGCCTTGAAGCTGGATCTGAAAGAAATTAGAGAACAACAGGATCTTTTCTTCCTCTTTATGAATTTTTTGAAACAGGAAGCAGCAGTACATGTGTTGCAGTTTTGCCTGGATGTAGGTAAGATTATGTATCTACTGTTCTGTTCTTTTCTAAATAATATCAAACAGCTAATTTTGGTGATTAGTAGTAATAATTGCTATATATGCCTGCTTTGTACACCATGAAGAGTAGACAGGTTAGTGCCAGAATGGTTTTCAGTTGGTAGGAATGGGAAAAAAGGGGGAGGGAGGACAGGGATGGGAAGTAGAGAAATGCTGTGGAGAAAGCTGTAATTCTGTAGTTCATTTGAAATAACTTGGTTGATAATTTGCTTAACTTCAGAATATTTATCACTGTAGTCAAGCTTCTGTTTGAAGCTTTTTGCTGCAGTGTATTAAAACCCAATTGCATTGTGTTAGAAGGGGGGAGGGAAGTATGAGAGTCATGCAGTGTTTATTCTAGGATACAGTAATTTGTTTGAGGTTAGCTTAATATTCAGCCTAAAGTAGGATACTCCCTGTTATAAATATTTACAGCAGTGCATTTTTGCCCTTTCTTCTACCGACAGAGGAATTCAATAACAGAATTTTGCAACCGGAATTACCCGATAGTGAGAAGATGACCCTTTATGAAGAAGTGCAGAAAATCTACAGAACATATTGCTTGGATGAAAGTATTGACAAGATTCAATTTGATTCTTTCATTGTGGAAGAGATAAAAAGTAGTAAGTGGTGAAACTAAATTGACAACTTAAGATATGCTGAATCGACAGAGGGACTAGAGAGTAAAGTCAAGCCAGGAGAAGCGATAACTGAGGCAACTGCCACAGCTATTGCAGTCTTCTTACCTTATATTTTTGCAGCCCATAGGATTGCAGAGATACTGATCTGCAGAAGACATTGTCTTTTTGATCCAAATATATGCATAAGGCAAGCCTCCTTCATATGCTGTCTTCTTGTTGCCTTTTTATGGTCTTATCTGTTTCCTTCCTACCCTGTTTGTAACATTCACTGTCAGAATCTCTGCTCTACCTAGACACTGGCCAGTTCTCAAGGCGTAATGTTTGGAGGAAAGAGATTAAACACTGAGGACAAAACTTGGTGGTCCTGCTGATAATATTTAAATTCTCTCCAACCGAGCATTTCTTACACTGTAGACATGTTACTTGCAAATACTTCCAATCCATGTTTTCTGTGTTTTCATCCATAGTTGCTGAGGGCCCCTACGATGAAGTTGTGAAGTTGCAAACTATGCGATGCTTTTTTGAAGCCTACGAACATGTTTTGTGTCTCTTAGAGAATGTCTTCACTCCTATGTTTTGTCACAGTAGTGAGGTAATCCTGAATCTGGATAATGTTTACCGTTTTGTTCAGATGTATATTATGCACAAATGGTAGTCCAAATGTGTTAGTTTCTGTCAATTTCTGTTTGGTTAAGGTGACTTTCAGAATCACCCAGTTTTGCTCTTTCTGATGTTACTTTACTCCAAAGGAGCTGTGTGATTGGACCCTCCACTGACAGAATTCAACAATGAAGCATTTGCTGTCTTTTTAAAAAGGGGGAACACAAGTAGGTAGGGGAGGTAGCTTAGGAGACAGTTTCTGCTAACAACTCCTACCTTTGTAGAAAATTGCCACCCAGCTCCTAAGACTGCATTGGGTGTGGGTTAAAATCTGCATGTTTACCTCCTGCTGCTGAGCACTATCCCTAGCAGAGGACCACAGTGTACAGGCTTCACAATTTGGGGGCTGTTGATAATTGAGGAGAGAGCGAGCGAGCGAGCGAGCATGCAGCACTGAGTACTGAAGTCAGCCTAGTGCTTATCTCTGTACCACTGAACAGCTGATTCCCTCAATTCTCACCCCTAGGGGAGGGCATCCCCCCACTTGGTTCTTTTCCTTTGTGCAGGCTGGCCTACTTCTTGGTTGTGGGTTTAAGCTTGGGAAGGGGAGGTGGTGTTTGAGGGTATGCTGAAAGAGATGAGCAGGGACAGCTGTAGAAGTGGGGATAAAAGGGGGTTGCAAAAAGGAAAGAACTTTGCTTTCTCTTCCCTCCCCTGCAGTTTCCACTTGCATTACAAAGAGAATTTATATTCTTCAGCTGAATTTTCCACACAGTTTTAGGATACATTTTGTTGATAACTGTAGGAAGGATCAATAGACTTCTGTGGATATCATTATTCATTGATTAATAGATTTATGGGACATTTTGTCCCATGGATTCAGAAATGCCTTCAACAGTTTTTCCAAATGCAGTTCTGTCCCAAAGTTCTATCAATCCAAATAATTATGAGATGAGGACAGGCAAGATTGGGTAGGAACCAGACCACCATTCTGAAGTTGCTGGGGCTCTTTCCGGAAGGAGACGGATCTTCTCTCCCATGTATGGAACATCCCTCCTCTTTAGCAACAGCAGCAGCTGTTGTTGGCTTCTGACAGATAAGAGGGCTGCATGGGGACCAGAGCTCCATCCGAAGTGTGATGAGATGCAATGAAGAACTTGTTTCAGTGTGAGGGTTCTCGGCTCCTTTTTAAGGGAAAATTGTAGCTAGTACAGTGGGGGGGGGGGGAATGATGGCAAGCTATTGATTGTTTTCTTTTATCCTGGCTTAGTATTTTAGACATCTCTTAAAAGGAGTTGAATCTCCAACACGCAATGCCAGATTCAACAGGTGAGTGTATTATACTTGAATGTATTATACCTGACTGCACATTTAGTTTTATAGATTACCTTCTGAGAATTAATGTGTTAAGAGAGCAATCACTTGTTTGCAGTGTCTTGTCTTTTGTAATCTGTGGGCTTTCTTCTGATGATATGCCAGTCCATGGGCTGGGGACTGAAAATGAGCCATGTATCCCTTCATCTTTCTCTCTTGCTAGTGGCTGTTCTTTCAACTTCCTCTTCATGTTAGCTATGGCTTCTTATGATGTGGGATGGTTAACACTTCCTCTCCTTACCGAAGTTGAGAACCTATTTCTAAGTGTGGTTTCCAGTTTCATTTTGTAGAAATTCTATCTTTAATTTGCTCATTAGGACCTCTTGGCAAACTGGGACTTTGCACTTCAAAGGAAATACATTGGGGGGGGGGGGGGGAGTTGAGCCCTATTGCTTATTTCAGGAGCTGCAAACCAATTACATGAATCCAGTGGAGGATTTTCACAGGCAGAAGGGAAGGGTGATCATTGCTGATTCCCCCTGCCCTGCAGCAGACCTTCAGATTCCTCCTCATGCTGTTCCTGGAGATCCCCTTTCTGTAGAGCAACATATTTTTGGCCACAATGATAGGCAGAGTGGGAAAAGTTAGTTGAGCTCCGGAGACAGAAGTCCCTTCCATCTGCAGAAATTTCTGGTGGATCCAAGCCAGTGTTTGAAACATCCAGCTACATTAAAAACAAAACAAAACTGGAAGCACTGAGGTACTAAAAAGAAAACAGTGAGCTGAAGACGTTATACAGACAACATGGTATATTCTCGGGCATTCCTTAATCTCTGTTGGCTTCATGTATACTTCTCTCTATAAAAATTGATACTTTTCAAATAATGTTTCATAATAAATTCATAATCAAAAGCCACTTTGTAGGTTTCTTAGGTTTATAGCTAGACATTCTGCATTTCTAAATAGCAAGCATCCATATACAACCAGAAAGCCAAGGCAGGCAGTCTGCCTGATTGAGAGGCTGTGCTTGGTGCTTCAGTTAGACTCAGCTAAGGAAAGTGGTTGGTTGACGTTACTGTCTGCCTGAGTGTGATTAAGTAGTACTAAACTTTTAACATGCAGTCTACTGGGTATGAGCTGAAACAGTACACATTACAGCATGCCAGAAGAAAGGTTGCCTTGAATGTAGGAATGGGGCTAATTTATTATGATGCCATTTTTTGGCCTGATTGAGGATGCCTCATGGAGCCTTTTGGATGGTTGCTCAAATTACATATGTTTAATGGCAGCACAACAGCCTGCCCGCTCACCCCCCCCCCCCCCCCCCCGGTTTTACAGTTTTCATTGTTATGACTGCAGTGAACTGGGAGTCAACAAAAAACAACAGTGAGGAAAAGCTCTTCAAATCCCACATCTGCCACCAATTGTTACAGAAGGAATGGGGGGGAGGTGCTTTCCTTGCTGAGAAACTTCCGTAGACCAAGGGTTCCTTGGAAAGCACCCTCCAGCACGCAGGAACCTCCTGAGAACATCTAGACCAACCCTCTGAGAATGTATTCTTCTAGTGCAGTATTAGAATAAAAACCAAAGTGGCAGGATAGAAACTCTAGAAAATACCTTCTACTAACCAACTACGAAGCGCATGTGCAGCCCGGCATGTAGGGAAGAGATTCAGAGAAACATTTCAGATTGTCCTAACTAAAGGCTGTGAAGAATGGGGGGGACCACACAAGAACATGGCACAGAGAATTCCAAAATAAAAAGTAGTACAGTTGAATGAACTAGGCTAAGTACAATTCATCTAGGTTGTAGTAGGGTCTTCAGAGCGTATACAGAGTTCCTTGCTGTAACAAGATATTAGAGGAGTCCTTAATTCCTACCCAATCTCCTGTTTCCACTGAAGGCCAGGGGAAATCCAAAATGCCCAGATATTTATAGTCAGTGGAATCTGACATAAACCCAGCCTGCTCTCATAAGAGCGATGAGCAGATTTGTCCAATCCCACACAAAGCCTCATCTCTGATTTCAGAGGCTACTGTTACCAATCAGAGACTTAACAAAATATAGTCCCACGCCTATCAAGCATCTGCTAATGGCTCTGAACTTTTGTGATATATAGGTGATCTGGGCCAATCTGGATTATCCTTTATCCAAAAGGGATTAAGTTTGGAAGGATGGGCCAGTGTTTAATGAAATGAATTCTGATGTAAGTTTCAGGTGTCCAAGATCCCAGACACTCTCGGTGGCACTCTTGCCCTAGTAAGGTTTCAGAGTTTCTGTCACAGCATTGTTATTGCTGAAGTTTATCAAATATTTTGTCTATTTATGTGTGAGCAAAAACACCACTACTTCCAGACTGATTTTTCTATCTGAGCTGGGATTCAGAGCACCAGGTAGATAGGGGGTTTCATCTGTTGCTGCTTTGAATGAGTTTACAGTGGGGTTCCCCCCCCCCCCTTTTCTGCTTGCAAGAGAAGGAAGCCTTATTTGCATGCATTTGACTAGATTAGCATGGAGTGTGAAATTGGCAGTGATGCTGTCCTCTGGCACTTAGTGGCAGGTAGGCCTTGCTATCCAGTCTCCCGAACTTTGGCAGCTCCCTTTATGGGAGTTCCAAAACTGCTCTGGGCAAGGGAATCATTTCCTGTTTTCCCAGGATAAATGCTTTTGGCACACTTGCCTTACATAATCACACATTAGTTTTTCTGTGGCTCTGCAAAGTACCAGTATTTCTAAACTGTTCCCTTGTCAATTTCACTCCTATAGAAGTTAATTTTTTTAGCTATTTGTTTCATATAGCTTTTAAGTCTAGTGCAAACATATAACTTGTGATATTGTTGCAGGAAGTGCATTTTATTTATTTAAGTATCTACACTTTTCTAAAGGGTATAGTTGATCAAATGATCAAGGCCAATTTTGCACAGGTGCGTAATTTTTAAGGCTCATTGCGTATGTAGGGAGGCAGGGAGTTTGCCTTCCTCTCCACAGCAAGTTCCTGTTAGGTTCACTTTTAACATGTGGGAAAAGAGCAGGTGGTTTTATCCTCAGAGCAAGTCTTGAGTCAGGCCCAGTGTGACTACATACCCTTTACCCACTGTAACTGCACTGCAAGAATTTCTGCTGAGTTGGTGCCTGGAAATAGGTAGGATATCATATAGTAAAGGTGGGAACTCACAAATATGCTAACTGGTGGCAAGTACATCACGATGAGCAGGGATATTTCAAATCTGCTATTTGTTCAGGAGCACTTGGAAAATAGAAAAGCTCCTTAGTGCTTCTACATGCTTTCTTTATTACATCAATCAGAAGAGGGGTTGCGTTGGGGTTGCCAGGTCCCTCCTGGGAACCAGTGGGGGATGGGGGCACTTACCTGGAGGAGAAAGGCCCAGGCCTCATCACCTGCATCACACAGGAAATGATACTAAAACACCAGTGACGTCCTGGTGACACTGGTAAAACCAGCTTCTAGCATAGACATTTTGCCCAAATACCAGAATGTCCCTTGGACATCAGTGATATGATGATGTCACTTCCCATGCAGTGCCAGTGACCAGATCTAGGCCTTTCTCTTTCTCCAGATAACTCTCCCTGCTGGTCAGGTGATTAGCTGCTGGGGGGGAAGGGCCTGGTGGTGGGGGACCCCCACCTCCACTGGGGGATCTGGCAACCCTCAGTTGGGTGAGTGATGACCACAGATTTTAGCAGGCTCCAAAGGTCAATTGAACTGTTTGAAACTGTGAGTAGAAATAGCATACTGGACTGGACAGTCTGTTCAGTTTCCTAGTTGCCTGCATATGATTGCATTCTACCAGCTGGCAGATGTGGATCTGGCCTACATTGTCTTTCTTCCAGCAGCCCTTTTGGCCTCTGAGTAGCTGATCCTGGAGACTGTAAATTGGTAGGATACAACTCACAGTTCAGGGGTTCTTAAACTTTGTTGGTGTCAGGCACCTCTTAGCTGATCCACAGGGTCCATGTTCCACTGATGGGCTTCTAGCAATAATAATAGAACAGTATAGAATACAAGATATCCATAATAGTCACTTGCCTGTCTTCATTAGAAGTTAGCTTTTTAAAAAATTCCAAAAACGTGCTAAAGGGAATTAGCAGATTCTGTCTGTCCTTCTTGCTCTTTCCTAGCCTTTCTACTTCACTCTCTTCTAGGTTTCTTCTCATTTCTCTACAGTGCTCTCTCTCCTTGTCTCTAATTTGTTCCTTTCTTGTTTGCCCACGGTTGCCATTTCTTGTGCCTTCCTCTATCTGACCTGTTCAGTTGCTGCTTTCCCCACTCATGAGATCTGAGCTATTGCTGTCCTGATCTGAACAGGCTTTGTTTGTTCCAGCCAGTGATAGAGTGGGAGGAAGCAGTAGATGTACATCTGTCATTGCCCTCCTCCTCCCCTGTGTCCCATCTGTGACATTTCCGGCCTGGTCTGGGCAGATAGGGCTGGTCTCAGCAGGCAGTAGTGTGGTAGGAGGTGCTGCTGGCTGGCTTCAGGCTGAACCCATGTGCCACTTTCTCCAGCCTTTCCACAGATCACAAGTCTAAGAGCCACTGCTATAGTATGATGCAAAATATGGCTGTATTAGGAATGCAGCAGTAGCCAAACTAAAGAGCTGACATCCATAACATATGTATTTTTATTATATGCCAAGAAAAGTGTTTGCTGTCTTATGCATTTCATTGCTTGTTTCCATTGCTATTAAAATACTTGAAGTATTACTGTATTTCTTGCCATGCTAAAACTGTTCTCTTCAATCCTAGCCACGACTGTACAATAGCATTGTAAACACCCCATCCCCTCCAGCACTGTTGTTCCTTTGACAGCTGCCTGTTGGATATTAAAGACAAAAGATTATTTCCCAGGGGAGAGAATGGCACCCCTCCTGCAGCATTGTTCCATGGTTTGCAGAAATGAGACCTTTGCTAATCTGGGCTCAGTAGGCCACTGTAGCCTTTTATATTCCCCATTCAGGCAAACACATGATATTTTGGTTTAGCTTTGAGCAACCATGACCGAAATGAAACAGGACTTTGCTAGCTTTTAATTGTTAATTTCTCATCAAAGTGTGCATGGAACATCTGCTTGTCTTTGCAGTGTCCCAGTTCTGTATTCAGGACACTTTAAAGACAAGCAGGTCTCCTGACTGATGGATTCTGACTATGCACACTGGGGTGCTGCAGCTGTTCCAAGGCAGCATGGTAAAATAGGACTGTTTCTCTCTATTTCCTTCTCATCTTGGCTTGTGGGGGTAATATTATTTGCCTGTTGTTGCAGAAGTAGCCTCAGTTTGGATGACTTTCGGTAAGTCAAGCTGACATGCCGTCAGTGTTGCCTGCTTTACACTGCACCTATTTGTGACCTTCTCATACTGCCTTTATAACAACTAGCATCAGGGCCTACAGTTTCTAAGTGTGTCAAAGCTGAATTCATGTTGAAATCCCCTAAGAAACGGCACACTCCTGTCATTTCTAATGTTAAGGGGGGAAATGGCATTCAGCTTGTTTTTAATGCCTCGTGTTATTCAAACATCAGTTTTCTTAGCTCTAGAAATATATCACTAAGCATTCCTACTTATTTACCAACTTGGGGGGGGGGATAATTTTTTTCTGGTATATTACAACAGTGTGAACCTATTAAATATTTAAAAAATTATTCCATATCAAGCTTTTAAGTAAAAATACAAATGCACTAGTAGTCAGAATGGTTAAAGTTAGCAACAACTTTCTGAAAGTCCTCTTTTCTTTGATAGTAGTGCTAGATGGACAGTTTGTGCTGTTTTTCTTCAACAGAACTTTTATAATCACATAGTTCTTTATGCTCTGCACTTGTGACTACAGTCTTGAGTATCAACAGTTCAGCAACAAGATGACAAAGAACAATAATAATGATAACAACAAATACAGCTGTAACACAACTAGAGCACCAAGTTGTCCAAATCTGACTATCTCTTAGTCTTGATTACATAGGGGGGGAAATTGGCAACTGCCAGAGTGGTATTATGATAACTTCCAGCCAAAAGAATCTGTACTTACAATGGGCTGGGAGATAATCAGATCCTTTAAAAAGAGAGAAACAAACTTGGTTTTATACAGTGAGACACATTTATAATTTATTAGTAATCTTTTTTTTTTTGGTACGGGTTATCATAGATTTCCTTTACTATCCCTTTCTAAGACGATTTTCAACAGGATGTATATTTTGCTTCCTATCACCAGCCCACTGCCCTGCTCAGTGTGTTTCTAGAGTAAGAAATAAAATTGTCTGGTGTAAGGGCAGTATACCAGCATGCATGTATTAATATGCCGTATATGTGAATGCATGGCTGTAGAGATGAATGCAGGCTTTGTGGCTAATGTCTGTATGTTTCCCTTAAATGTGCTGGCTTTAGGATGCTGTGTTTGCTCTGAATTGCTCTGAACAAGATTGCAAACTCTGAATCAAACTGTTGTGTTGGGCCCTATGTATCGGTTCCATTAATGGCAGCACTTTAATCTGACATAAGGAGCCTTTTGGTGGCACAAGAGACTTTTCCATGTCTTGAAAAGTGTCTTGCACCAGAGGAAAGTGCTGCTGTTAGAGGAATGAATCCACAGGATCCCCAACTATTATATCTAGGACAAACCATTTTCTTAAGCCAGGAGATTTCATTTGCATCCATTTTGTTTTGTAATTTTAATTAGTCCAAGTCCTTTTCTGTAGCTTTTTGCTTTTCCTCCATACTACTTTTCAAGTGAGTCAGGATCTTTCTCGTATCACACGTCACTGTGTAAATGCTTGGCTGAAGTTGAAATAATGTGCTAAGCATGGCGTGTCAAGGAAATTTTGCCTTTTGAGTCACTGTGATACAGCATGAACAGACAATCATGGTGATTGTTCATCATGACAATTTCTCTTTTTGTGTTTGGTTGCAAAGGTTGCTGTAGTAAGAAAATAATTAGTAGTTTCCTACATCATATAGAGCTTAACTGTTGTCTTAGAATGTCTGGAAAGAAACATTTCTCATATCTACAGTAATATTTCTGAAATACACATTTAAGTCATTTCCTAACATTCCGTCAAATGGTGTAACTGAGAAACTGAACACTGAGTGATGGAGAGGGCTCTGCTAACAAGACCAGCCTTAATTTTCAAAAGGACCATTGGCACAGACAGAAAACTTTTCCATTGGTGGCCAAAGTGCTCGTTATTTCTTTCTCCATAAAACTGAACTGCAACTATTCATTGCACCAAAGTAAGCAAACTGTTGGATTTTTCAGAGCCTTTATACATGACTTGTATGTGCAGAGAACTTCCTTAATTGTTCCTGTTAAGAACTCTGATTTTCTCTACTCGCTGTATGCCATGTATTTTTTTATTGTATACAGGAGCACTCAGAAAAAAGGAGAATCCTTTGGGATCAGCAAAATCGGCAGTAAAATCAAAGGGGTGTTCAAGAACACCACAATGGAAGGATCTGTGCTGCCCAATTATGGCCCGGCTGAAGGCGAGGATGACTTTGTGAGTAGGATCTTTTGTCCTGATAGTTCTGACAAGCATGATTGTCTCCCCCCTGCCCTGTCCCTTTTATCCCATGCATTTCAGTGTATGCTGAGCTATTCAGCTATTTTGTGGCTTCTGCTTTTCCCACTGTTCAGTCCCTGTTTGAAGGCAAGCAACGAACTGTAGTTTCTTACAGTTCCAAATCAGACATCACAACAAACTGCAGTTTCTCTTCAGTCAGGAATTTTTCAGAGTCTGTAGGGGGTAGGGAGGGATCTCATGAGTCCAGTGTGTGCTTGGCGTGCTTTTGTCTCAAATGAGTTTGCTCATGATGTCTAAACACAGCTTGGATCTACCTTTGACGTTTCTCTCGGCATATTTTAAAGCACCATAATGTATAGGTGGAGCATTACAGGAAAGCCTAGAAGCTGTTGCTGGAGATGTCCCAAGATGAGAGGAAAGTGATTTTGGAGATGAGCATCTCTTGGCTCCTTTGCATTCAGGCGAGGAGAAAATACCTGCATCTACTGCACCCACAGCGGGGCCAGTGTCTTCTGCGGAAGAGATCATGATTACGTCTATGAATCGGTGGGTCTATGATGGACCACGGTGGAGCCATTATTCCTGGAGGCAGTTTGCCACCACCCCGCTGGAAAGGTAGTCGACACCACATCGGGGCTCTACTCTGGGCAAGGTTGAGTTCCCAACAGTATCCACAGTACCCGGAATTCCCAGGGATGCTAGGCCCGCTGGTGAACTATGGGCTCACATGGATTGAAGGTTTGAGGCGATGCACCAGATGATGCAAAAGGAGATGATGGAGATGTTCCTAGACCTTCCTAGAATGATTGCAGCCGTGATGGAAGGGGAAGACAGTGAAGGGGCTGCAGTACCCCCTCCTCCTCCACAATCGCTCCCTCAACCACAAGGCGTCCCCACAGGACCGGCCCTGGGGAAGCCCCTCCCAGACCTGCAACACCGGGACCTGTGATGCAACGACGTTCCGTGCCTCAGGAGTTGTTGGATGCCATGTTTAATGGGAATTGGGGTGACAAATTTGGATGAACCCTTACGATTCACCCAGATGGATGGGTCAGAGATGGAGGAGCCCTGTGCATACGAGATTGAGCAATTAATTGTTGGGATGGGGGAGCACATGGAGAAAAGAACATTTGTCATTAACCCCCATGCTCAGTTCCTTACAGTATTGGGGAGTCCCTGCCTGGGCTTTCATGATCCTTACATTGTGTGGAGCGAAGGGAAGGTGCGTTTTGTAACCGACCATTGTGCAGCGCACTGGTGGCAGCACCAGCACCTGCAACTCCACCTTTCAACGCCTGCATGGCCAGAGAGGAATTTGACACTATCCCTGTGGAGTATCGGGACTTAAGTGACGTGTTTGAGGAAACTGAGGCTGATGAGCTACCCCCTCACAGAAATACTGACTTGTGCTGCTGAATTGTTACCGGGTCATAAATTGCCCAAAGGGAAATTGTATGTATGTGTATGTGTGTGTGTGTATGTATTTATCTATCTATTTATTTTATTTATTTGGATTTATATCCCGCCTAGCCAACAAGGCCAGCTCTAGGCGGCTAACAATCGATAAAATCAACAATCAAACAGTTAAAATTTGTTAAACTTCGTCTACGTAAAACACAAGTCTTAAAAACATACAGATACAAGAATCCAACAGATAGCGGCAATGCAGAGCCTGTACAACAGGAGCAGTCCCTGTATCCCTAGGCAGGTGGCATTTCCATGATTGATTTCCTGGCCAAGATCGTCCGACTGGCGGCACCAGTGGCCCCTTTCCCCCCCAGTGGCGGCTCCTACGTGTAAGCCTGGTGGAAGAGCTCCGCTTTGCAGGCCCTGCGGAACTGTAAAAGGTCCCGCAGGGCCCTGATGGTCTCCAGGAGCTCATTCCACCAGGATGGAGCCGCCACTGAGAAGGCCCAGGTCCTGGTAGATGCTAACCTGGCTTTCCTAGGGCCAGGGAGGGTCAGGTGATGTTGGGTGCCTGACTGATAGCTGCTGCCTCTTTGTCTCACACTGACCAGTGTCTTTCAGTCTCATTAAATTTTTTGGAGACATATGCTAAAGGGTGCAACTTCCCATCCTCCCCTCTCTGTAAGATCGCCCCCCCCCCCCCCATGGCCACATCCGAAGCATCAACATGCACAATGAACTCTCGAGTCTCATCTGGATGAGCCAGAATAGGTTCTGAGGTAAAAAGTTTTTTTAGCTTGAAAAAGGCGGTTTGACACTCAGCTGACCAGTGTAAGCGTTCCACCCGGCTTGCCAGCCTCAGGACCTTTCCCTTTGGTTTTTAATAGCTCAGTTAAGGGTAGGGTGACTGTTGCAAAGTCTTTTAAAAACGTTCTGTAGAAGTTGCAAAATCCCAATAGGCTTTGGAGTTGTTTACGTGTGCGTGGGGCTTCCCAGGAAATTACTGCTTCCACTTTGGCTGGGTCCATCTCCAATCCCCTTGAGGAAATGCGGTAACCCAAGAAGTCAATTTCAGTACAATGGAACTCACATTTTGACAGTTTGGCAAACAGTTTATGTTTCATGAGGGTGGACAACACTTCCCTCATCAATTTAACATGGGAAGGTTTATCTGGTGAATAGACAAGGATGTCATCAAGTTAACAAAGCACCCCATTAAATAAATGCTTGTGCAACACTTCATTTATAAGGCTCATAAAAACTCCGGGACCTCCAGACAAACCAAATGGCATAACCCAGTATTCAAATTGCCCCAGGGGGGTATTAAAGGCAGTCTTATATTCATCCCCCTCTCTGATGCGCACTCGAAAATAGGCTTCCCGTAGATCCAGTTTAGAAAAAATCTTCCCCTTAGCCGCCTCTGCCAACAAGTCTTTGATCAGTGGTAAGGGATAAGCGTTGGAGGCGGAAACTGCATTCAATCCTCTATAGTCCATGCAAAGCCATAAACCACCATCCTTTTTTTTCCGGAACAGCACAGGGGCCGCAAACGGGGATTTAGCTGGCCGAATGAAACGCCGCTCAAGGTTTTTATCCAAAAATTTCCGCAGTTCCTCCCTCTCTGCTGGCCCCATAGAATATAGCTTTCCCTTGGGTAACTTCTCCCTAGGTAATAGTTCGATAGCACAGTCAGTCAGTGTATGGGGGGGAAGTTCATCAGCCTCTGTTTCACTAAACACCTCAGCCAGGTCTCTGTACTCCGGAAGGATTTTGTTCACGTCCTCGGAGACCAGGCAAGCAAAGGGGGTGGAGGGAGGTCCCGAACTCCAGCCGGGGTTCCATTTATGTTCTGTGCACTTGGGATCGACCCATGTAATCTTGCCTTCACTCCACTTAACATAAGGGTCATGAGCCCCCAACCACGGGCTTCCCAATACCATGGGGAACTGCTCGGGAGGTGGGATGAGTGAACCCTTGATGTTGGGTCTGTGGAATGTTATGTTATACTTCTCATGGCATGCTTATTGCTCTTTGAGTTGCTCTGACCTTGAGAGACTGTTGGTGCCTGTCCATGTATCTCTTTTCCTGTCTGACTCTAATTCTTCCCACTTTTGTCCCTGGGAACTGTAAACCAATATTTTAAGCGCCTTTTCTCTGACATGGTGATTGGTTGCAATGCATTACTAGACCCCTTTTTGAATTCTGTTATAATTCTGTTATAATTCTGTTCTCCTGCCCATATCCACACAGCCGCGACTATCGGAAAAAATTCCAGGAAGGTTAGGTCCTTGACCCAACCCGCCTGGAACCATTCCTGTGGCCAGTCACCTGAGCACCAATGCCCCCTAAAATATACACCAAACCCTGAAGAACCAGCAGCATCTGAAGCCACTTGCAGCTCCACCTCCAGTAGGAGTTCTTCACGCCAGAAGGAGACCCCGTTGTATGACTCCAAGAATTGTTTCCATACAAGGAGGTCCTCCCGCATCCCCCTGGTAATTCTGGTTCTATGGTGCGGTAGGCGGAGGCCCACCATTGACTCGCAGAGTCTCCTGACAAAGGCCCTCCCGGGTGCCACAACCCTACATGCAAAATTGAGATGGCCAGCCAGTCGCTGCAATTCCAGCAATGTAATTTTAGACTGTGACATCGCCGTGTCCACCAAATTCCGCAGTGCCTCTAATTTATCACTAGGCAACCTGCAGCACTCCCCCAGTGTATCGATTTCTGTTCCTAGGTAGGTCAAAGTGGATGTGGGGCCCTCCGTTTTTTCTTGAGCAAGAGGAACACCGAGTTCCCCCGCCATAGTGATGAAACTGGACATGAGAAACCTACACTGTCCCGTACCCTCCCTACCTACCAACAAGAAATCATCCAGATAGTGGGCTGTGCTACCGAGTCCGGTCCTGCATCGCAAGGCCCATTCCAAAAATGAACTGAACCTCTCAAAAGCAGCACAGGACACCGAGCACCCCATGGGAAGGGCCCTATCCATGTAGAATTTGCCCTCAAAGGCAAATCCTAAGAGCTCGAAATCATCCGGGTGTACAGGAAGGAGGCGGAATGCCGATTTGATGTCACACTTTGCCAGCTCTGCCCCCTTGCCGCACCGACGTACTACCTGCAAAGCCTGATCGAAGGATGTGTACCTAACTGAACATAAATAGTCTGGTATCGCGTCGTTCACCGATTCCCCGCGTGGATAGGATAAATGGTGAATGAGGCAATACTCACCAGGTGCTTTCTTAGGCACAACTCCTAATGGGGAAACTCTCAAATGTTTAACTGGGGGAGAAGAAAAAGGGCCGAGGACTCTACCTTCCCTGCATTCCTTGGCAATCTTTTCCCGCACTATATGCTCCATCCCACAAACTGATTTTAAATTTGGAGCCATATATGAAACCCTAGTCCCCTGGTAAGGTATCCTGAAGCCATACCAAAACCCTTCCAAGAGGTAAACCCGGTCGCGGACGCGAGGGTAATTCCGCAACCAGTTTTCCAAAATTAGTAAGTTAATTGGGCTGGGCCCTTTTTTCAAGGGGGGGTTTGAGACCGCCGCCTCCCTCTCCGCGCTTACCGCCCCTGCCACTCCCCTTACCCCGTGGCTTGGGGCAGCTGGCAAAGGCATGGGGGCCTGCACACAGTGGACACTCATGTCTAAAAGAACAGGCCTTGTGTCCACAGGTCCCGTGGGAGGTGAACTCCCAGCAAAGCAGGCGTCGTTGAACCGCCTGCCCCGCCTGGGCGCGGGTACCTGGCTGCACTGCATCTCTCCTCACAGAATGGCCACTATGTGTTCTTTCCCCCCCCCCGGTGTTCTGGCTGGAGACATTACCTGCAACCATAAGTGAGGGTGGATCTGATCCCACCTCATCGCTGGATTCATGGCTGCACGTATGCGAAATTCTTCGTCATATTGTGACCATGCCGGGCTTGGGAAATCGGTAAATGCTTTATAAATGATGTCCATATACTGGAGCATCGCAGAAGCCCTCCATGGGTGGTGCCTAACTATCACTGCTGCATATATTAAAAATCCCGGGTACCAGTTTGCCCAGTTTCTATCCACTACCCTCCTTTTTAAACGCTCCTTCTCGCGTTCATCGAGGTCCTCCCTGTCCTTCTTTTCTAGCTCCCTGTATAGTAATGAGAACACATCCACGAACTCGCCCCTAAGGATCTTCTCCTTAGTAGCGGTGGACAAGTGATCCCCCAGGGGGAGAGCTGCATCCCCGCTTGGTATAGCACCTGCGTGCACTGAATCATAAGAAATGGCACTGGGATAACCCCACCCAGGCCACGGTCCCTGGTGTGGAGGCAGAGTCGCCTGCATACTCTGTGGGACACTGACCGGTGTTGGTTGCAACCCAAGAGCATCTTGAGGGTAGGGGCCCCAAGGCCAGCCCGACCCTGGGTTGCCAGCCTTACCCTCCGGCCTCGGTGGCCCTGTGTACCTCTCCACCTGCTGTTCATTTGAGCCATGATCCTGCACACCAGACGGTGCCTCCTCCATGTCCTCGACCAGTGCAGGCCCCCCGCCGTCCTCCAAGAGCGCCAAGCGGGCCAGCACCTGCGCTTGAAACGAAACATTAGAATCTGTCCCAGCCCTTTTACTGACAGTCCCACCCAGAGGTATAGCCCTTTCCCTCTCCAGGGCCTCCAGTCGACGGAGAATTGCCGCATTGACTGGGTCATCCCCATCCTCGTGTGGCGTTGGCGGAGCCGGACGCGCCGGAGGCCGCTTTGGAGCTGGTTGCTTTCCCTTAGGTTTGGGAGTGGGCTGCGTGCCTTTAGGCTTGCCTTGCCCCTTTTTTGGAGCCATGGCACACCAATATGTGAAGTGGCAACCGCCGTTAAGTGGAATCACAAACCAGGCTGATAGGCAAAGCCACTGGCACTGGGCTGGTGCTGAATGGCACTAGGCTGCCAACCAGACCACCAACAAACCAAACCCTGCTTTAAGGGTGAGGCCAAGCAGCACTGGTCACCGGCTGGGCAAAGGCCTCCAAATTGAGGACAGGACCCTGCTCAATGCAGACACGGGATGCCTGCAATTGGGGCAGGGGGCCACACCAGTAAGCTCTGCTGGCCTAATCTGAGGGGGCCCCAGCCATCCAAACTGGGCTGCACAACTGCCCCTTCAAGCAGGCTGCCGCTGGCACTATGGGAAGGCGAGAGAAAAAAGTACCCCCGCGACCTAAACCACCCCTTGGAGGTCCTAGCCGGCCCTATCGAATTGGGCCAGGGGGGCCAGAGGGAGGAATAAGCACCCCCGCAAGAGGGAAGTTAAGTAATGCAATTCCCCCCCCAACAGAGGACGGGCCCGGGCACACGAGTGGGCCGCTGCCCCGAGGAAGAAAACCCCCCCAGTAATGGCTGCCCCCAGAGGGCTAAGGCGAACTCAAAAATGGGCCGCCGTTAATGGGCAGGGGGGCCGCTACACCAAATTGGCCGGCCCCGGCCTTCCGGCTGATCCAAAGGAGGAAGTGAAGGGGAGCCCCCCCAAACCCTCCCCCGCAAGTGGGCCGCTGTTGCCACACAAGCCCCAGCGGACCCCAAGACAAACCACCGCTTCGCAGCCGCCACCGAAAGCGCTGCTGCTGAGGCCTGCCGCTCCTTCACCGGTGTGGAAAGCGCCACCTCTTGCTGCTGCTGAGGCCTGCTGCCGCCAAAAGCACTGTCGCCACTGCCCGGAGCACGCCGCCACTGAGGTCTGCTGCCGCCGAAATTGCTGCCTAGAGCCTGCTGCTGATGCTGCCTCGCTGTTGCCGAGGCCCGCCGCCGCCGCTTCGCCCCCGCCAAGGCCTGCCGCCGCAAAAAAAAAAAAACGCTGCCGCCAAGCACACCGCCGCTTTTTCGCCTCCCGCCGAGGCCTGCCGCCGCCAAAAACGCTGCTGCCGATCATGCCGCCGCTTCTTTGACTCCCGACGAGGCCTGCCGCCGCCAAAACGCAGCCGCCGCTTCTTTGCCCCCGACGAGGCCTGCCGGCAAAAGCACGCCACCGCCGAGCCGTTCACGCTGCCGCAAGCACGCCGCTGAGCATGTGGACCAAGCGAAGAGGCTGAGCTAGAGCGGGGCCCCACCCCCACTGGCTGCAGGACGCTGTGCGTCCCTCCTGTTGCTGCCCCGCCCTCCCGCGGTGTGGCAAAGCAGCACCCGGGCACCATCGGCGGGGCTGGGCATCCGGGAGCTCAGTTCTCTGACATGGTGATTGGTTGCAATGCATTACTAGACCCCTTTTTAAATTCTGTATAATTATCCTGCTTGGGGCTGTGTCAGCCATTACTAACACAAGAAGTGCAGATGACCATAGCAGACCTCTCTCAATAAAGCATTCCTGTTTATGGACACTTGTTGGTAATGTGACTCTGTAGGACTCTCACAGCATCCCTGAAGTTAGATCTTGGCATTCAAGTTAGTGTGCTTATTTCCTCAGAATGCTGACTTCTAAAGTGTTAAATCCTTTACAGCTCATTTTTGTGCCTACAGTTCATATCCTTGGTGCAAAATTCAGCACCAAGATGATATTTAACATCTTTGCCCAGCTGGTGTGGAGTTTGGGGCTGGGTTGCCACCTGTGCACTGATGACACCCAGCTGTATCTGTTGATGGGTGGTCAGCTGGACACCGCCCCAGAAAATCTGGCAAAGGGACTAGAAGCCTTAGCTAGATGGCTGAAACAGAGCCAGCTGAAGTTAAATCCATTGAAGATGGAGGTCCTGTGGCTGGGGAAGGGAGACCTGGGATTAGGTGTTCAGCTCCCGAATCGGGACAATGCTCCTTTAACATCAACACCTATGGTGAAGAGTCTGGGTGTGTTTCTGGATATCTCCCTGTCAGTGGAGGCCCAAATCATGAATGTGGTCAGGTTGGCGTTTTTCCATCTGCACCAACTGGTGCCCTTCTTATCTTGCCTGGATCTAGCCACAGTGATCCATGCAATTGTCACCTCCAGACTAGATTACTGTAACTCGCTTTAGGTAGGGCTACCCTTGGGACTGACCTGGAAATGTCAACTGGTCCAGAATGCAGCAGAATGGGTCCTTACAGGAACCCCTCCTGGAGCCTACATTCAACTGGTGCTCTGCCAGCTGCACTGGCTCCAGATTGAATACCGGGTCAAGCTCAAGGTGTTGGTTTTAACCTTTAAAGCCCTTCACGGTCTAGGACCAACATATCTTTAGGACTGCCTCTCCTGGCATACCCCCCAAAGAGCACTTAGCTCTTCAAACAACAACACACTGACAGTCCTGGGGCCAAGGAATATCTGCCTGGATTCAACAAGAGCTTAGAGTCTTTTGAGTGGTAGCTCCAGCTTGGTGGAACGCACTCCTGAGTGAGATCCGGACCCTGTGGGACTTAGTTTACTTCCTCAGGGCCTGCAAAACAGATGTACCATCAAGCATATGGGTGAGGCCAGGAGAATTCCTATTTCTATAGTTCTGCCTGCCTTTTCCCCTTTTCTTTCCCCCTGGGGCAGTGAAAGTACTGTATGCTATCTGATTAATTGCAAATATCTGAATTAGTTAAATAACATGTTTTAATTATATTTTAAACTGTTTTGTTACCTATTGTGATCTTCTCTGAGTCCCACAATAGTGAGGGAGACTGGAATAGAAATCAAATAAAATAGTGCAGTGTGGCACTATGGTTTTTGTCGATTGGAAGTGTGAATTGCCTATCGCTACTTTATGTAGGGGTTACAGAACTGGTTCTGGAAACCTTTACAGCTGTGCACAGCAGGGAATGAATTGGAATCTGGCCATCATGAGTGCATATTCCCATCTCTGGGACCACTGGACATCCATGTGTGGGTGTCTCGGTTGGCTAATGCTTATGTATGAATAGGCCGACATGTAGACTGGAATCATGTGATACATTGCTGTATTTGAGCCTATACCTGCTAGGTTTTTTGCACATAGGCCCCAATGCAAAGATCAATATGAAGATGTTCCGTGGACTAGAAATGGAATGGGTGCTCATGCTTTCCAAGTGTGTGATTGTGAGTCTTATTCTCTCACCATGTATTGCCATCATCATGAGAACTAGCCACAACTCCCATTTAGTCAGGCCGTTTTTTTCTGTGAAGAGCAAGAATTTTCCTGGTGATATAAGAAAGGAAGAACTGCTCAAATGAAAAGGAAATTAGGCCTTTGTCAGTTGCATGCCTGATTTTTAAATGAATTCCTGAGTCCACTGACTTTGAAGATGTAGTTCTGCCTGTATTTAAAAAAAGCCAAGTTGTAAAACTTCATTGTTTTTTTACTGCATTATAAATACATGTGCGTATGCATGTTAAACTTTATTTTGATGTTTTGACTGCTCACTGCCTTAGGGACCCTGAAGTGGGTAGAAAGGCAGCATAAAATGTTTTAAATAAACAATTTTATATTCACGGTAGCTACAAATAATTTATTATCTCCAGTACAGTTTCAACTCTACTGTGCTTGACACAGTTTAAGGAAGGAAGTATAGATTATTAAGCATCAGCAAGTGATAATATTGGGGTTGGGGGTTCCTTATTTTCAAAATTTCTGCCTGTTTTTGTGTTGTGCTACATGCAGAGTTTATTTACTTCAATTAGTGTGTGTCTTTCTTACTGAGACTCAAGTTTTTCCATAATTAAGCTTTTTGCAAAATCTGTAAGATAATATGGTAAATTACTGTTCATAGTACGTTACTGTTTGAATTTGAAGCAAGCCAAAATTAGTCCTTTCTATGTACTTTGAGTCTTTGTGAGAAATGCATTAAAGAAATCATGAGTTCTCTCTTTTTAAAGAAACTACATACAAATCTTCCTTCAGGAAATTGGTGGTAGACTTGAGTTTTGCTTCTTGGGGACCAATCACCTGAATTCTTTGGGAAGAACTTTAGAAAGTCCAAAAGGAAATGTGATCAAAATGTTCTTGGTGTGCTTGAATCTTTCACTGCAGATTGAAGAAGGTATTGTGGTCATGGAAGATGATTCTCCTGTGGAGGCAGTTAGTACTCCGAACACACCTCGCAATCTTGCAGCCTGGAAAATCAGCATTCCCTTTGTGGATTTTATTGATGACACCCCTTTGGAGAGAAAAGAGAGAATACCAGTATTTTGCATTGATGTAGAGAGGAATGACAGAATGGCGGGTAGGCTTTCTGGAAAACATTGTGTGTACCTAGTGTGCTTATCTGGTCCTGTTGAGATGCATGCTTTCTTGGCATCTCTCATTTTATCTTGAGTAGTGTTTCCAAGATGTGTTACAATTTTTGAAAACACGAGGGAGAACATAAAGTGTGTGATTATCTAGTATGGAATGTTGTACTGATTTGGATATCCAGGACAGTGTTTGCATTATTTAAATCTTAAAAAAAAAAATCTGCAGCTGATCATTGCTATTATCATCAGTTTGTAATGAAACCTTAAGGGGTTTCCTCCACAGTCTTACACTTGCATGTTTGCCTTTGTACCCCTTTCAGGCTAGATAGAGAGTAAATCTTATATCTGTATGTATTTTCAGTTGGACATGAACCTGAACGCTGGTCAATCTACAGAAGATATCTTGAATTTTATGTCCTTGAGTCAAAATTAACAGAATTTCATGGTAAGATCTCTGTGTGTGGAGATATATATATATCAGCTGTAGTTTTTGTATGAAAATTTGAGAAAATTTTATCATAGATTTCAGTTGTAGTAATTTCAGGAGTTTGAAACTTTCAGGTACGTTTCCTGATGCCCAACTTCCTTCAAAGAGGATCATTGGACCAAAAAACTTCGAATACTTACAGTCAAAGAGAGAGGACTTTCAGGAATATCTGCAGGTAAAAAAAAAACAATGGCAACTAAATTTTTAGTGTATAGAAGGTTGGACCTGTAGTAACTTCTGCTAACAGAATGTTTGTGGAATAGGATATTTTGCCTCTATTATCTTGTTGCAAGCCCAAAAGCTGCTCAGGGAAGGGGTGCTAAGGAGCACCATGAGGTTAGGAGGTGTGTTGCTAGATCCAATCCAGAGTAATAATGTACAATAGCATGAGTAGGTCTTCATCAGTTTTCTACTTTAGCATTGTATACCCTTGTTAAGCTGAGTGCCGAAGAATAGATTCTTTTTAATTATGGTGCTGGAGAAGACTCTTGAGAGTCCCTTGGACTGCAAGGAGATCAAATCAGTCAATCCTAAGTCAACCCTGACTGTTCCCTGGAAGGCCAGATACTGAAGCTGAAGCTCAAATACTCTGGCCACCAAATGAGAAGGGAGCACTCACTGGAGAAGACCCTGATGCTGGGAAAGATTGAAGGTCAAAGAAGAAGGGGACGGCAAAGGATGAGATGGTTAGACAGTGTCATCGATGCAACAAACATGAAATTAAGCAAACTCCGGAGGACAACGGAGGACAGGAGGGCCTGGCGTGATACGGTCCATGGGGTCGCGAAGAGTCGGACTTGACTGTGCGACTGAACAACAACCCTTTCCCCTATAACTGTGATTTCTGATGGTTTTGTGCATACGCGCGTTTGCAATATTTATCTAACATAGCCTGAAAGTTAAGTGCTAAAATTCTTGTTGGAGAGAAGGTAATTTGAGCATTGTGATATCATTCTTCTGTATGTCTTTTTCAAAGAAACTTGCGCAGCATCCAGAGCTAAGCAACAGCCAGCTTTTAGCTGACTTCTTGTCCCCTAATGGTGGAGAGACGCAGTTCCTTGAAAAAATATTGCCTGATGTAAATCTAGGTATGTAAAGAGCTGTAACTGAAAAATAATACCTGGTTTATCCAGATATAATTGTCTGATTTGTATGGACTGCTTTAAAGAAAGTTTGTGCCTTCTTGCATGGTCACAGCTGTTTGCTGCCATTCCAGCATGTTAATGACGATTAAGTTCCTTGTGGAAGTGCCTTTCTGCTTATGGGGAAATCATCTACTCATGAAAGGCCTCCTTTGAATCCAGCCCATTATCCAAACCAGACAGCACAATCCTGGGGTTTTCTTGTGCATAGTTTTCAGTTGCAGACAGGAATCATTGTCTGTAGGTGATTTAGCATAAACTCACTGACACTTTGGGTATGCTGAGCTATTTGGGTTGGATCCTGTGCCTTCTTTCTGCCAGCACAAAGATAGAGGGACTGCTGGTGCAAGAGATGAGGGGGCAGTTTTAATTGTTTCCTCCTCACTGCAGCTGTCCTTTATGCATGTGGGTTCCCCCAGTCCCTTTGCTGCTCACAGCTGGCTTCTGGGAAAGGGGAAATTGGGAAAAATTTCTCTCCCGTAGTGCTTTGTGCTGGCATTGCATAGGTGTTTTTGAATAAATATTCTCTGGGTTCTTTTCTCACCTTACTGAGACATGGTTTACCAGAAGGGGGACTACAAACCCAAAAAGCAATTAGATTATTCTGGGGGCAAAATAACACTGTGCTTTCATATTTTTTTTTAAAAAATAAAATGAATAGAATGTAGGCTGTGATATTTAGGTTGATATTGTAAATTACTATAAACATGCTTTTAGATCTAGGAGCTGATTTTTTAAATTCTTGATCAGCAACACCCCCCCCCCCCAAAAAAAAGAACACACACCATACCATATCATGTTTTTGAATGTTCCTTTCACCTGCAAAAGAAGAACAACAATGCTTTAGGGGGCTGCTTTTCAGCATACCTCATGCGAACTCCCTTGAGCACATCGTGGAACTAGTTGTGCCGTTTCCTGTGAGCTGTAATGTTTTCCCTAATCCATTTATACACATACAGTGGGACTGGAGGCTCTAATCCAAATTAAGAGGTGCTGCCGTTTCATGTGGTGTACAAAACAATGTCTGCATAAAGAATGCAGCTTTCAGATCTACCAAGAGACAGTCATAGAGGGCTGGGTGAAGGGCCCTTGTGTAAGTGGGCAGCTATTTCTAATGATTCCACTTTCCCATCAAGCCCCACATCCCACATTGTTCCTGAGGGCCCCCACATCTCAGAATCCAGAATAGGGAAGTAGCGAAGATTGGTTCTGTATAGCGACAAATCAGATGAATAACTTAACATTAGTTGCAGTGTTGAAGAAACAAAACCTTTTTTTTTTGCTACTGTTATACAGGTAAAATTATAAAATCTGTTCCAGGGAAACTAATAAAAGAGGTGAGTAGAGTTGATTCCTTTTATAATTAGTGACTTTTCCTGATAATTTGTTAAGGACTGAAATTTGTCCATTACAACTGTTCTGTTTAATTTCAGAAAGGCCAGCACTTGGAGCCATTCATTATAAATTTTATTAATTCCTGTGAATCTCCCAAGCCTAAACCAAGTAGACCAGAGATTACGATTCTCAGTCCTACTTCTGAAAATAACAAAAAGGTACAGTATATCTGCTGGAATGAAATTGTTTAATGATAAATATTTATTTTATTTAAAAAATTATCTCCCACCTTTTCCTTTATTTATAGTTTACAAAATTCACCACACTAAAGTACATCACCTTTTAAAAAGCCACTAATAAAAATTAAAAGGTCAGGCAGCCACAAGTGGGTGGGTTTTTTGTTCCAACAGGAACATTTGATCTATAAATTTCTTGTGGAGAGGAGGGGGAAGTACCGAAGCCCAGATAATGCCACATTTATTTATTTATTTACTTCATTTCTATTCCACCTTTCTCTCCAGTGAAGACCCAAAGCAGCTTACGTCGATCTCCTCTGCTCCATTTTATGCTCAGAACAACCCTGTGAGGTAGACTAGGCTGAGATTGTAGAAAAAGAAGAAGAAGAGAAGAAGAGATTGGATTTATACCCCGCCCTCCACTCCCCAAGGGACTCTCAGAGCAGCTTACAAACTCCTTTTCCATTCCCCTCCCCACAACAGACACCCTGTGAGGTAGGTGGGGCTGAGAGAGCTCTTTCCCAAGCTGTCCTTGAGGGAACAGCTGGTACAGAGCTATGGCTTGCCCAAGGTCATCCAGCCAGGTGCAAGTGGAGGAGTGGGGAATCAAACCCGGTTCTCCCAGATTAGAGTCCGCGCATTTAACAACTACACCAAACTGGCATGAAAAGAGTAGGAGTCCAGTAGCACCTTAGAGACTAACCACATTTGTGGTAGAGTATGCGCTTTCGTGAGTCACTGCTTACTTCTTCAGAGCAGGGGGGAACTGTGGCCTATGGCTGGAGGCTCAGGTCTCCTGTGTGTGATATATAGTGCCTTTCATCAGCTTGAGCTACTACATCACCTGTGGCTGCTCTTCAAATGCAATCTGGCCACAGTGATCCATGTTCTGATTACCTTCAGATTAGATCACTGTAACATACTTTACATGGGGCTGCCTTTGGGCACTGGAAACTTCAGCTGGTCCAAATGCAGCAGCCAGGCTACTGCTAGGGGCCAGATACAGGGGACATATCATCCTGGTGTTGAAAGATCTGCACTGGCTTGCCCTTCTCTTTCAGGGCACAATTCAAAGTTCTGGTTCTTACCTTTATAGCCCTAAATGTCTTGAGGCTGTGTTCCTTGAAGGAGAATGCCTTCTCCCATGCTGTCCAACCCACCAGCTATGATCTTCCTCACAGGTCGTGCTCTCTATGCCTCTTCCTTCAGAAGTGAGGCAGGTGGTGTCTGGAGATGGGGCTTTTTCAGCAGTAGCCCCTAATGTGTGTGGAATACCCTTCCATCACCTGATGCCCGTGCTGTTTTATTTTAGGCGAAATCTTTTTTATCCAGACTTTTAATTGAGGGTTGATTTTTAATGACATTTTTATAGCCTGAGAACTGTGAGAGAATCATTTTAAGCTGCTCTGTGTTTTATGTTTTTATGCTCTTGCTGGGTTTTTAATGCTGGGTTTTAATTAATAACTTCTGTCACATGATGTCTTTTATTTGATCAGCCACCTCAGATTGGTTCCTTGGAGAGGCAGCATAGAAATGGTCTAAATAAAAATAACTGCCTTGTGTGCATTCTGGGGAACCATCAACGAGGGTGCTTTTGGGACCTCCTCAGTAAGTTTGTTCCATAATGCTGGGTCCACAAAAGACGGAATGCACTGTGAAGAGAAGCTGGTGGGAAAACATAAGCTGCCTGCAGAGCAGCTTCAGGATAGGTGCAAAACCTGAGCTCAGGGGTGGATCTACTATGAAACTAAGGAACCTTAAACTTCAGGGCCCCTAATCCTTGAGGGCCCCTGAAGCAACTTTTTTTTAAATGAGTGAATTTTTTAACAAAATTGATGGGGCTTTTGAATGCGTTAGTTATTAAAATAACTCCATTGAAGAAGATAACAGCAGTTACCCAGACCTCACTGATGGTGGGAAGGGGCTCACTATATGGCCTGTTCTCAAGGGCTCCACACTAGGGGTGTGTATTAAAAAAAATCAGGTTTTTTTGGATTTGGGTATATTGAACCCAAATTTTTTCGGGAATCCCAAAAAACCCCAAATATCTATACCGGTATAGGGGTAATATCCGAAAATTGTTGGGATTCCTGAAAAATTCAGGTCCATTATACCCTATGGGGCCATTGTAATCAATGGCAAGAAACTTCTGAAAAGTTTCCAGGGGGCTGGGGGGAAAGGGGTTTGAGGTAGAGGCTCCAAATTTGGACTGTAGCTGCTGAAGCCTCTCCCCAAAAGATGCCCAAAGTTTTGAAAAAAACCGGGAGTCCAATTCCAGGGGCATCCAAAGAGGGTGCACCCATTCTCCTATGGGAAAAACTAAAGGCAGGCAGGCAGGCAGGCAGCAGGCAGTGTCTCCCCAAGAATCAGTCTAAGAAAGTAAGGGAGGTGGTGAGGGGCATGTTTGCCAGGCTAGCAGCAGAACCTGTGCAATCTGCCCCCCAGAAACAGTGCCACCGTGCCAGTCAGCGCCCAAACCCAACAGGACTCACTCAGGTCAAACCAGAGAAACCCTGCAGCATAACCAGACTGAGGGAGCATGTTTGCCAGCTGGGCCAGCAGCAGAATCTGTGCAGTCTGCCCCCTGAGACAGTGCCACTGTGCCAGTCAGTGCCCAAACTCAACAGAACTCAGATGATCTCTGCAGCATAAACTGAGGAAGCTGGAAGATGTAGAACTAGCCTCTCCTACAATGATTTGCCCAAATCATGGCTTGCTGTGAAGTGAATGTAGCCCACTTTGACGGATGGCATTAGCATCCATTTCTTGTTAGAGCTGAAGGTGGGTCTTCATGCCTCCGGCCAAGCAAGCGCCTCTGTCTCTCCAAGCATGTCAGCTTACCTCAACATCCATCCATTTGTGTCTCATGTGGCTCAAGAAGACTCTACAGCTAGACTCATGGAATTGAAACGGGGAAGGGACCCTCAAGGTCATCTAGTCCAATCCCCCAGTGCAGGGAATCCACCAATACCTCCCCCTCCACACACCCCCAGCGGACCTGTGCTCTGATGATTTGCCCAAACTGTGGCTTGTTGTAAAGTGAATGATGCCCACTGCATCAGATGCAGGAATGGCCACCTCTAGTTAGAGCAGAAGATGGCGCTTTGTGTATCTGACCAAGCGAGTAGTCTATCTCATGTCAGTTTACCTCAACATACATCTTTTTGTGTCTCATGTGGCCCAAGAAGACTCTGTGGCTAGACTCAGAGTTGGAACTGGGAAGGGACCCTCAGGGTCATCTCTTCCAACCCCACACACAGTGCAGGGAATCCACCAATACCTCCCTCTCCACACACACACCCAGTGGAACCCTGTTCTGATCTGAACAATGGTTTGCTCAAACCATGCCTTGGTCTGTGATGCAGCCCACTTCATCAGAGGCATGAACACCCACTTGTTAGATTTGAAGGTGGGTCTTCGTGCATCTGGCCAAGCAAGTGTCTCTGTCTCTCCAACCATGTCAGCTTACCTCAACATACATACATTTGTGTCTCATGTGGCCTGGCAAACATGCCCCTCACCACCTCACTTACTTTCTTAGAAGACAGATTCTTGGGGAGACACTGCCTACTGCCTGCCTGCCTTTAGTTTTTCCCATAGGAAACAATGGAGAATGGGGGCACCCTCTTTGGATGCCCCTGGAATTGGACCCCTGGTCTAATCTTTTCAAAACTTTGGGGGTCTTTTGGGGAGAGGCTTCAGCAGTTACAGTCCAAATTTGGAGCCTCTACCTCAAACCCCCTCCCCCAGCCCCCTAGAAACTTTTCAGAAGTTTTTTGCCATTGATTACAATGGCCCCATAGGGTATAATAGACCCAAATTTTTCAGGAATCCCGAAAATTTTCAGGGGGTTTCCCCGGAAAGTCGAAAATGCTCTGTGGCACCTTCCCAGCATCCCAAAACCCAAAAAACCCCGGAAAAAAAATCTTTTTTTCGGATTGACAAACCTGAATGCACACCCCTACTCCACACTACCACCCTGTTCTCTGCCATTTGGGCCTTGAGGTCTTTGCAAGGGCAGCAAGGCCCTTTGGCCTTGTTGGATGTTGCCCTATTGTTGTTGGCTGAGAAGGGGCCCCCGTAACAGGTCAAGTTTCAGGGTCCCACAAATGTAGGTCCGCCACTTCCTGAGCGGATGAAAGCTTGAAACTGAACCACTGGAAGTAATATATAAGGGCCAGAATAGTTTAAGATGATGCATTTAATTAAGATACCAACTGCTAGAAAATGCTCAAACAAACCTATATGTTCATTTATTATTTTGATTTCAAAATCTAGTGGGTTCTGAGTCTGTGCTTCATCTAAAGCTTGTCTCCTTGATGAGTGACAGTTGATGACAGAGGGTAGATATACTGCCACTGTGTTGTGTGTCAAGAAAAATTCTGATATTTGACTAATTTCTGCTCAAACTGCCATGTTTTCTCTGCAAATGTGAGGGCTTGATCCTTTTTTCTGCTGGGCCTGTGCTGTTTCACAGTGGTTTCATACAGGTATTGTTACCTGGAGATTTATTATTGCTTAAGAAAATTGCCACTGATTCAGTCAAAGCCGAGCAATCACTTATACAGGGAATCCAGTCTGGTCATAACTTTGCATTTGTGCTTGTTTTGAAAACTTGGTGGACTTCTTTGTTGTTTAATTTTAGCTTTTTAATGAACTGTATAAGAACAATGCAAACCGTGCTGAGAATTCAGAACGAAGACAAAATCAGAACTATTTTATGGAAATGATGACAGTGGAAGGAGTCTATGACTACTTAATGTACATTGGTGAGAAATTGCTTCTCTTTTTTTCAGCATGTTGCATAACCAAGGGTTCATGCAGTTCTGGTTCTGTTGAATTTATCCATTAGATTAAAATGCCTTATTATTTCAGCTTAAAGACCTGTTTATCTTTTTATCTTTAACAAGATTTTTATGCAAATGTATTGTGGGATATGTGCCAGCATCATAGAATTTTCAGTTCTTGGTTCAAAGTTACGCAAACTTCTCTGGTACAATGCCCATGTTGCATTTGCATGGAAATCAAAAAGGCTTGTCAGCATCATAGCAAAATCATATTTCATGGAGACTCTTGTTGTTCAGCTGCCTTTGTTGGCATGTCTAGGGGGGAAAAAATATCCGCAGCGGTACTCACTTAGAGCACTCTTGTCTTCATCCACTCTGACATATGAGTGAATGAAGGAGAGGAGGTAGGCTGTACTTTGTACACCAATGAGGCAAGAAGGACAAATGGCATATCTGCATTTCCCTCTTCCTTTGAAAGGTGGGAACTGGAACTCAAGGAGAAGCAAGGCAAAACCTTTCTTTATAACAAATTATGAGCTTGAGCTGCACTCTCTTAGGGTACACCAGCATGATTCTTCTCTCTCTGTATCATTTCAGCTAGTCAAAGTTCACAAAATTAGATCTGTTGGGGAGAACAACAGAAACAACATTGCAAAACCATGAGGTCAAGTTCTCTGCTCTGGCTAAAGCCACTATAATTACCTGGCACACATAGATAATGCACCACAAAAGATAATCATCCAGGGAGATAACTCAGGACACAGGGAAATAATCAGCATTTCCACATGCAAATTCGCAATGGGAGAGCCAGTTTGGTATAGTGGCTAAGAGCACGGACTTTAATCTGGGAGAAACAGGTTTGATTCCCCACTCCTCCACATGCAGCTGCTGGCGTGATCTTGGGTCAGTCACAAGTGCTCTTAGAGCTGTTCGTTCAAGAGCAGTCCTCGAAAGAGCTCTCTCACCCCACCTACCTCACAGGGTGTCTGTTGTGGGGAGGGGAAGGGAAAGGAAATTGTAAGCCGTTTTGAGACGCTGAGTGAACAGCGGGGTATAAATCCAGTCTCCTCCTCTTCATACCTAGCAGCGTGTTGCAGAATTCTAGCAACACTGTGGCTATTATGTTTTAATCTTCTGCACTGTTCCATCTTCCTCCTGGTTTAATAGGGAAAGGAAATGAACAAGGGAGAGCAGCTCATAGTTACAGAATAACTGTCCCACTGCATCCAGGAAATCATACATTCTGGTCTACCCTGCAGTCTTCATAGAACGAGTCACCAATAACCATATATTTCCCCCCCCCCCCCCCCCCCGATTTTTCTGTGAGCCCTTTAGGACAAGGATATTAATGTATTTACAGCACTGGAGAAGGAAACATCTGCCTTGCTAGATGATCTTAAGATCAGTCTTAAAACCAGCGTCCTGTTTCCAAGAAGGGCCCTTCTCAAATGGCTCTAGCAAGGATGCAAGCAGCAGCCTCTGCTACTTAGAATATTCTGCCTCTGGATATGGAGACTGCATTTAGCTATCATGGCTAGCCCATGTTGATAGACCTGTCTTCCATACCTGACAAATAAAATACATACAACATGGGACTCTTGTTAATTATGCAAGTTTGGGAGAAATTTTGAGACCGTCTTAGAAGTAAGTCTGAAATTTAAATTGTGTACATTCAAAGCAAGTGTGTTCATATGTTAAATACATGCAACAAAACTTTTCAGGTAGAGTGGTTTTCCATGTTCCCGATTGGCTTCACCATATCATGATGGGAGGACGTATTCTCTTCAAAAACACCTTGGAGGCATACACAGACTATTACCTGCAGCGTAAGCTAGAAGAGCTCTTCCAAGAGCACCGTTTGGTGTCTCTTATAACACTTCTGAGAGGTCAGTGTGAATGTGTGCTGCCATAGCATATTTTCAGTGCAATGCTGTGCTGAATTATTCCTGTTTTAAACCCACTGAATTCAATAAAATCCTGGACTAGAGTAACCCTGTTTAGGATTGCACAATTTGAGAATGATCTGTTGAAGTAAAAGACAAGTGCTCAGTTCTGTGTCTTTGTGGACAGGGGCGTTTCTTTTTAATGAGCTGTCACCTGATTAAAGGATTTGAATCCTACCTTGATCTGATTATACTCAGTCAAAATAATTAAAACAAAAGTCTATGTATATAGGCAGCTTACCAAATGATGTTTTATTTTAGATGCTGTGTTTTGTGAGAATTCTGAACCACGCTCCCTTCAAGATAAGCAGAAACGGGCAAAGCAGACTTTTGAAGAAATGATGAAATACATTCCAGGTTCAGTGTTGATTATGATATGACACAATTTATCAAGAAAAGAGACAGTGTAAATAAAAGTTCATTTGATTGAATGGCACATTTGCATGTAAGCGTTGATCTTCAATAAGAAACATAGTTATTGGAAACAGAGATGCATTACTTTAGTCTTGGATGTCGTACAGTAACGTTCTCCATTCTTAGTGTTGGCTGCTTCATATTGCCTCATGGTGCTGTTGGCAGCAATGTGAGCATCTTCCTTTTCCAGCTCAGTTACACATCTGGGAATTGTTGCCTCTGGGAGTCATGTGAACTTGAAGATACAAGTGCTGTGGACTGCTATGATTTTGATAGTTCTGTAATTTAGTGCTTAGAAAACAACACTAAAGAAGAGCAGAAGTGTGCTTAGAATTTATGTATGAGTTGGGATATTGGTGCTAAAGGTTTCAGATCCTATCCCCATCATCTCCGTTTAAAGAATCAGGTAGTAGGTGATGTCTGCCTGAGACCCTGAAGAACCACTGGCTGTCACAGGAGATGGTACTGACCTTGACAGAGTAATGGTGTGACTCATCAAAAAGCAGATTTGTGTGTTACATGCAGGCCCTTTTGTGTAAGGTAGATCATAGTTAAAGCTGTACCTTTCCAGTTCAAAAGGCACCACCATCTGAAACATACTTTCTTGTAGTATCTCAGTCAAGCATATTCTTTCTTACATTACTTGTCTCACTTGCAACTTGGGTTTTAAAAACGATAGATCTAAATTTGGTTTATGGTTACAGATGAAGAGTATAAGGTAAGTTAAAGGTTATGTAGCAGTTTGTTTGCATTTTTTTTGCCATCAAGTCATTGCTGGCTTATGACAACCCTGTAGGGTTTTCTAGATGAAACATTCATCCCTGACCTAGATAGCCCAGGCAAGCCTAATCTCATCAGATCTTGGAAGTGAAGCAGGGCCAGCCCTGGCAAGTATTTGAGTAGATGGGAGACCTCCAAAGAATACCAGGGTCAAGAGGCAGAGGCAGGCTATCAAGCCACTTCTCTGAATGTCCTCCGTGCCCCAGGAGGAGTCGCCAGAGGTCGCCATGACTTCCAGGCATGGGCACACACATACATGCACATGCATACACAAATGCAAAAAAATACTAAAAAAAGACAGAGAGACATTCAGAGGTAATTTGCCATTGCCTGCCTTTACATAATAACCCTGGACTTCCTTGGTGGTCTGTCATCTAACTACTAACCAGGGCCAATCCTGCTTAGCTTCCAAGATTTTACAAGATCAGGCTATCCTTGGCTATCCAGGTCAGGGCTTGCAAATGTTACATGATCAGAAAAATGACAAAATATTTGTGTCAATAAGAATGAAGGTAGATCATTGTAAGTATGACCATAAAGTTTATCAATGGTCATACTTACTACCTTCATCCTTGTTGACACAAATATTGAATTAATTGGGTGCCAATTAATGCCTGATTCAATGCCTGATTCATTGCATTTGAATAGATGTACCTTCTATTCCAAGAACAGAGGCATTTGTTGGTTCACAGACATGGGGGCATGCAGTCACTCCTACATGTGGCCATCCTCTCACCTTGCTCCAAGATAATGTTCAGAGTACAAATTGTGCTCTCTGCCCAAAGACAAGTCTGTGCAGGGCTCATTTTGTAGCAGGAGCTCCTTTGCATATTAGGCCACACACCCCTGATTTAGCCTGTCCTCCAAGAGCTTACAGTAGCTCCTGTAAGAAGAGCTCTGTAAGCTCTTGGAGGATTGGCTGCATTAGGGGGTGTGGCCTAATATGCAAAGGAGCTCCTGCTACGAAATGAGCCCTGAGTCTGTGTATTTAGGCTCTTTGCCTGCTGTGACTCAGTACCTGCCAATATACTGGCCTCAGTAGATCTACTTTGTTGAATAAATAGCTTAAGTATCTTAAAGCTCTGAGGATTTGAAGTACTGAGTTTGTATTCCCACCCCTGTTTGTTATGTGCTTAATCTGTTTTGTGGTGGCGTTTTGTCCAGACTTGATAGGCAGATGTATTGGAGAAGAAGCCAAGTATGAAGGCATAAAACTTCTGTTTGATGGATTGCAGCAACCAGTCCTTAACAAACAGGTATGAGCTTTTACAAAACACCCAGCTACTGATGGTGTTTCAGCAAACTCTGTTCCTTCTCTCTGTCCTGTCCCAGAGCCATGATATTGGTGCCAGAATTAGCTAAAAGAGACATGTAATTTGGGGAGGGGCTGTGGCTCAGTGGTAGAGCATCAGCTTGGCATGCAGAAGGTCCTGGGTTCAATCCCCAGCATATCCAATAAGGACCAGGTGGTGGGTGATGGGAAAGACCTCCTTGCCTGAGACCCTGGAGAGCCGGTGCCGATTTGAGTAGACAGTACTGACCTTGATGGACCGATGATTCAGTATAAGATACCTTCTTACCTCCTACAGGTGGCAAACAGTAACTGTATCTATACTGGCCATTCATGCTGCTGCTCTACCAAGGGAACTCCCTGATCCTGTAAAGCTAGGACTGGCCATCTGAACTGGCCTGGTGCCCAAGTGTTAGGAGCTCAAGGAAGAGGTTCTTTTTACCTTCACAACACAGGCAAAGGAGAGCCACCAGCAGAGGAGCACATAGCTACCAATAGCTGTACTTGTTCTTGTGGGATGGAGACTAGCAGGGAAGGTTAATAGGACTTAAAGCAGTTGAACCCTGCATGAATGAGGGTTCTAGCCTTACCTCATCTTGGTTGGGTGTTCAGTGCAGCATTTGGCAAGGCTAGATGGCCTCAGCTGCAAAAGATCCAACCCAAGAACAACATCTTAATGAGTCCATCTACTAGTGTATGAACCTTTTTAAAAGGTTGACTTGAGAATCAGCTGGCTGGGTTGACCTGTGGGTTCTGAAGAACTGGACTAAGCACTCTTCAGATCTTCTTCGTGGTCTCTGTGCATCACACCTCTGGGATAAAGTGCGCCTGCGCCGATCCCGATCGGTAATCTTCAAAGCCTAACGGATTTTCGCGCCAGCTCCCCGGTCACGTGCACGTCCCACTGCGCATGACCCGGGGAGAGGCACGAGGATCCCGCCAGTTCTCTTCTGACCGCCGCGTCGTGAGGACCCCCTCTCCGCTCCGGTCGGTAGTTAACTTTCGCTTCTCTTTTTCCAACTTTGGAAAGGCCTTTCGGACTGATTTCTTGGACTTACTTGACCTACGGACTGTTTCTGGACTCTCTTTGGATTCTCCTCCTCCCACTCCCCGCCCGGCCTATGGCCCAGCGGTGGGGTTTCTTTAAACGCTGCCTTAAGTGTGGGAGTAAAATCCCCCCCCCAGACAAGCACTCCCTTTGCTTGCTGTGCCTCGGCGAGTCGCATCGCGTCGACTCCTGTTCGAGTTGCGCCGCGTTTTCCAAACAAACTCGGAAGAACCGGGCGGCCCGACTCCGAGTGGCTCTCTTGGAGGCAGCGTTGTCACCGAAGATGTCCGCAGCCGACGCCTCGGCAACATCCCCATCGGTACCGACGGGCCCGACGTCGCCACCAATGCGAAGCCCTTTCGGCACCGAGAAGTCGGCATCGAAAAGACCCCTCTCACTGCCACGAACTCCCGCTAAAAAGCGTAAGGAGGGCAAAGAGGGTAAGGGCAAGCTGAAGCACAAAACCTCGAGTGCTTCGTCGACGCATCCCGCGTCCGACATGACCCAGCACGGGTCTCCACAGCTTGACCCTCCTGGGCGCGAGCGACTCGGAGGCAGCCCCGTCTCCCCGATGCCGCGACCCATCCAGCTCACAGATTCGGAACCCGACATCGAGCTGACGCAGATCCCTCACAGCAGTCCCGAGACAGGGCCTGACCTGATGCCGGCACCGAGAGGCGAGCGAGACTGGCGCCTTCCCCCATCTTCGGTGCCGTGGGACGTCCGTCAATGGCGATACCTGTATGGTTCCTCCTACCCGCCACCTCCACAATGGTACCCAGCGGAGTGGGATCGCCAATCGACGTCGTCAAGAGTCTCCCGATGCCGAGATCCCCCGGCCCCGCCTCCGACTCCGATACCGTTACCGAAACCGAAACCGATACCGAAACTAATGATGCCGATACCCACATCACCCGATATCGACCTCCCTCCTTATCAGCCAGATCCGTCGACCCCTATGTCTCCCTCCGAACATTCCGACCATTCGATGCCAGAATCTCCCGAATCATCCGATGACGAATCTCCCATTCAGCCGTCACCATCCCCTGATGTGGCTGAAAATCTACCAATCTCCCCCTCCGAGGACGTGAAATCCTATGGAGAACTTATCAAATGAATGGCACATTCCTTGGCGCTTGCCACGGTCCAACCAACGCCTACCGCTACCGATGCCATCTTCGATATCGTACAGATGGACACATCCACCGCGGTAGCGTTGCCACTAATTTCGGTGCTCTTGAGCACTGCCAAAGAATCCTGGGGTCACCCTTCCTCAACCCCAATTTCCAACAAAAGGTTGGACCACATGTATAGGCTCCAAGAGCCAGGGGCAGAATTCCTATTCATCCACCCCAAGCCCAACTCAGTCGTCGTGACTCCCTCCGCTAGGGGACGTAGTGGACATTCCTCCCCCTTGGACAAGGAGGGACGGAAGCTAGATTCTTTCGGAAGACGATTTTATTCAGCCGGTGCATTGGGCATAAAAACGGCAAACTACACAGCCTGCATGAGCAGATACCAGTACTCCCTATGGGAACAGATGACACCACTTCTGGCTCAGCTCCCTGAGGATAAGCAACGTCTTGCTAGGAAAATCCAGAGGGAAGGCATGGTGCTAGCAAAGCATCAGCTTAACGCATCCAAGCATGCTGCGGACGTCACGTCCAAGACACTCACTTCGGCAGTCGCCCTTCGTCGCCACGCCTGGCTGAGGTCGACTTCGCTTCCACAAGACACTAAGTCCTTAGTGGAAGATCTCCCTTTCGAGGGTGAAGGACTGTTCAGCTCCACGACGGACACAGTTCTTCATGATTTAGATAAGAGCATCAAAACCTCTCGTAACTTGGGTGTCTCACAACCGAGACAACAGAAGCAGAAGACATGGCAGAGATCTTGGTCCAAACAGCAACCGCGAAGATCTCCCACTGAACCCCAATGGCAGAGACCACCGTCTACTGTCTATCAGCAGAAACCTTATGGCCATAAGCCACGATTCCCGTCCGCTTCCGCTTCTAAGGCTAAACCACCCAAGCCGAACAAGCAGAGTCTTTGACTCTCCCATTCGCTCCGATATTCCCACCCGTCTTTCCCCCTTCCTACTAGCATGGCAACGTATCACGACAGACAAATGGGCACTGTCGGTTGTAGCAGAAGGCTACAGAATAGAATTTTTCCAGATTCCACAAGAATCGTATTTCGTAACCACCCCTCCCTCCGACACCCTTTCGTCGGAAGTCGAAGCCCTCCTCTTAAAGGATGCCATAGAATGGGTACCAACAAAATACCTTCAGCGGGGGTTCTACTCCCGCTATTTCACGGTCCCAAAAAAGGATGGCGGACTTCGTCCCATATTAGATCTGCGGAACCTCAATGCGTTCATCACCTACAAGAAATTCCGTATGACCACTCTACAGACCATCCTCCCGCTACTAGAAGCCAACGTGTGGATGGTGACGCTGGACTTAAAGGACGCATACTTTCATGTGACGATCCACCCGTCACACAGACGGTACCTACGCTTTGCGATCGGTCCGCGTCACTTCCAGTACAAGGCCCTACCCTTCGGCCTCTCTACAGCTCCTCGTGTCTTCACGAAGCTTATGGCAGTAGTAGCGGCACATCTGAGACTCCAAGGTGTCCACCTTTACCCCTACCTGGACGACTGGCTTCTAGTCGCCCCTTCTACGACGGAACTACAGAACCACATCTCTACTACCCTTCACACCCTAGAATTACTAGGGTTGACTATAAACCTCAAAAAGTCCATGCTTATCCCTTCCAGACGGGTTCAGTTTATCGGAGCTATCCTGGACTCCTTGCAATGCAGGGCGTTCCTACCCCCCAACAGAGCAGCGGATATAGTCTCCCTTCTCCAGGCTATCCAAGAGACCAAGGAGGCTACAGCCAGACAAGTCCTTCGCCTGTTAGGCCTGATGGCCGCTACAACGGCAGTAATTCCCTTCGCCAAATTGCGAATGAGACCACTGCAGCTTTGGTTCTTGAGGCGTTTCCGCCCCAAACTCCACTCCCTCTCCAAACGTTTCCAGATATCTACCCAGGTCCTGGAGACCCTGAGTTGGTGGCTTGTGCCCCAGAATTTACACTCAGGTGCACCTTTCCGGCTTCCACCCCCCTCAGCGACCGTCACCACGGACGCATCCCTATGGGGCTGGGGAGCTCACCTGGAAGGTGTAGGTGTGGGAGACAGGTGGCACCCCTCTGTGGCGCACAACCATATCAATTTCTTAGAGCTGCTGGCAGTTCTCTACGCAGTGAGATCTTTCCGCCAATCCCTAACGGGGAAAACGGTGACTGTCCTTACGGACAACACCACCACTATGTTTTACATCAACCGCCAGGGCGGGACGGTCTCCCGTGGACTTTGCCGGTTAGCGATAGAGCTGTGGAACGAGTGCCAGGCGCTAGATATTCACCTAGTGGCGACTCATCTCCCAGGACTACTCAACGTCCAAGCGGACTTCCTAAGCAGAGGAGGAGCATCCCTACACGAGTGGGAGCTGAACCCCCTCTACCTGACTCCGATCTTCGACCATTGGGGACATCCATCCGTGGATGTATTCGCCTCTCGGGAGAACAAGAAGTGCCATCTATTCTGTTCCAGAGCGGGAACGGACCCGACCTCTCTCGGAGACGGTCTCCTCTTCCGGTGGACAGGGAAACGGTTGTACCTATTTCCCCCAATCCCTCTCATTCCGAGAGTAGTCCACAAACTGTTGACAGAGCGACCGTGGGCAATTCTCGTCACCCCATGGTGGCCGAGACAACCCTGGTTCCCCACGCTCCTCCGCCTCTCACGAGGGACGTATCTCCATCTCCCCACGGACCCAGACCTCCTCGGGATATGCGGGGGCCGAGTACTGCACCACGATGTGCCCAAGCTAAAATTGACAGCGTGGCTGATCCAAACTTAGGGTTAGAATCACGCATTGCTCAAGTGCTTCTGAACTCACGCAAACTCTCCACTCGACGTTCATATGAGTCAAAGTGGACTAAATTTTTAACTTTCCTGGCGTCTGTGGGACGACCCTCAGTCCCCGCTGGGCTTACAGATGTTTTTGGTTTCCTCCTGTCATGTAAGGACAGGGGACTGTGTCACTCATCTATCCGAGTCTACTTGTCAGCCATCTCAGTCAATCATCCTAAGATTGATGGCTATTCGGTGTTTTCCCACCCAACAACGAAACAATTCCTTAAGGGAATGAATCGCCTCTATCCCCCAGTGCGGACACCAGTCCCGGCATGGGACTTGCCCTTGGTTCTCACTAAGCTGATGGGAAAACCCTTCGAACCCATGGCCTCATGCAGTCTTCAGCTTTTGTCATGGAAGGTTGCATTTTTGGTGGCCATCACGTCTACTCGACGCGTGAGTGAGCTCTCGGCATTCCGTTGCGACCCACCGTACCTCGCGTTTCATCATAATGCCGTCACTTTGGCTCCAGATGTCGCTTTCCTGCCTAAGATAGTGTCGGACTTCCATATAGGGGCAGATATCACCTTGCCGGTATTTTTTCCTGATCCCCAGGACCCAACGCAACGTAGTCTACACACTTTAGATGTCAAGAGAGCCTTGTCTTTCTACTTGCACCGGACAAAATCCTTTCGCAAGTCTCCAGCTCTCTTTATTTCTTATGCCTTGCCCAGGCAGGGACAGAAACTGTCGTCTCAAAGACTCTCGAAGTGGATAGTTGAGACGATAAAACTTGCCTATCTTCTGGCCAAAAGGCCACTGCCGGCGTCCCTCCGGGCACACTCCACTCGAGCCGTGGCTACTTCCACAGCATTCCTCAAGGGCATTCCCCTGGGAGACATCTGTAATGCTGCAACGTGGGCGTCCCCTCACACGTTTGTGAAGCACTACGCCCTAGATGTCCGTGTCCATCAGCGTACTGTGGTGGGCCGTGCAGTCCTGCAAGCAGCTCAGATGTGAGACCTCCAGCACCCACCTCCAGGTATGTGGTGTTTATTGCTCGCTATTCTCCCAGAGGTGTGATGCACAGAGACCACGAAGAAGATATACAGGTTGCTTACCTGTAATTGGAGATCTTCGAGTGGTCATCTGTGCATTCACACCACCCGCCCTCCTTCCCCTCTGCTTTCGGTCTCCCTCACTTTTTCTTTGGGGGCTGTTAGCAGCGGTCAGAAGGAACTGGCGGGATCCTCGTGCCTCTCCCCGGGTCATGCGCAGTGGGACGTGCACGTGACCGGGGAGCTGGCGCGAAAATCCGTTAGGCTTTGAAGATTACCGATCGGGATCGGCGCAGGCGCACTTTATCCCAGAGGTGTGAATGCACAGATGACCACTCGAAGATCTCCAATTACAGGTAAGCAACCTGTATTTACTCCTTTTCCCCCCATCAAGCTTGCCAGCTATCTACGTAATCTGGTATTCCTTTCCCTTGCTGGAGATCACAGCAGTTATTTCAGGCTGCCTTACTAATGATGGCTGGAGGCTGTATTTACAAATTCTTTCAAAAAATTAACTTCTCTTTGAATCTTTTAGTTGACTTATGTCCTGCTGGATATTGGGATACAGGAACTCTTTCCAGAGCTCAGTTCGGTAGGTCATGACAAAAAACAACAACAACCCTTTATTCTAATTTGTGTGATCACAGATGTATTTTATCAACAGGTGCAGACAAAACTTAATACATTTCATGGATATAGTTTAACTGCTGAAAAACCCCTACTCAACAAATTGAAAGATTTGAGCATCTTTAGAAGCAAACTCTAAATGATGTAGTTTTAATGTATCTATATGTTAATTAAATACATGTAATTCTGCTCTTTCTGGAGCAATCCGTTGCTACCAGCTGATTTAGGGGTTTATTCTGAAGGTGTCATGGCTTTTTTAGTCCCATATCTCTTAATAAAACAGTTGTCTTAATAAATCAGATGTCTTCATGGTACCTTCCAATTCTTGACAATTCTATTGAGGTTGGTGCCCATCTCTGCTACCTGATCTTCTTTTCCATTTTTCTCTCTCAAAGCTGTGTTGCTGCTGGATTGCTCTTACAAACCAGTGTTGTCTGTCTTAAGAGCAGGTGCTGGTTTGGACAGCTTTGAGAGCATTTTTCTTGGCTGGGACCTCCCAACATAGTGTACATTTACAGCCAGTCAAACTGTTTATTATCCGTTCCTTGACAGAACAGTTCCTTGTTTGTCCCCAGGATCTAGAAATCAGAAGCATGGCACCTTTGAATATGGAGCTTCCACTTGCAGTAGTTACAGATCATAGAATGTAGTAGACCAGTTTTTGCCTAATTTGGTTAAAGCCGTATGTTCTAGTGGCCATTTCAATTGCTGTGACAATGATGACTGCTACTGGTGACTTACAGCGTTCTCCCCATTCCCATTTTATCCTCACAACAATCCTGTAAGGTAGGTTAGGCTGTTAATATACCTGGCCCAAGATTACCCAGCAAGCTTTCTTGGCAGAGTAGATCTCCCAGATCCTAGTTTGACATTATACACTGTTATGGCTCAGATGGGGCAGTGTATACAGACAACTTCCTTTTTGCTTATACTGACCCTCAAACCTGACTTCTAATAATTTTATGATTTTCTGTTACAAAGCCTCCCAATTTTTCCCTTGGGCTAAAATGTTGGCTAAAAGTTGTAATCAAAATGGTTTTTTCCCAACTCCTTTCAACTGTGGTCTCCAAAATGCTGCTTTTGGGAAATTGGTGGACCTTTCAGGAATAACATAAGATGTGAAATGATAACAATGGAAGGGGAGGAAAATAGCACACACCCTTTACACAGAAGTCAACTTTGTATCTAACTCATAGCCTCATTTGCTATTATGATGCTTAATCAGCAAGTTTGGAGCAATTTATTTTAAATATCGTAACTTCCCCATTTGGCCTAAGGTGACTTACAAATATGATCAAAGATCAGACACACAGTAAAAACAAAGTACAGCAACAGAGTAAAAGCCACTAAGGTCCAAGATAAGAAGCCAAGAGAACAAGACCTATTGGGGAAATTGAAAGAGTGCACTAAATTTATTTTATCATCCTTAGCGCAAACCATGCTTACCTCAGTGTTCACTCCTGAAACCAGAACATTCAATGAATACATTAAACAGCACATAATGATCAAGGAAAGTTAGAAGGAATTGAGTTCTAATACAAAGTTGAGTTCTCAAAATTTAGCAATAACCTTCACAGCAATACATCAGGAAGTACATACATCTACCAAAGATGTCTCAAGCAATATGTGTAGTTTCTGAGTTCTTAATACAATTGGTACAGAATGCAGCAGCAAGAATGTTAAATTAGGGTAAATTGTAGGGCATCACACCAGTCTTGTTCCACCTATACTGGCACCCAGTTTGCTTCCAGGCCCAGGTCTGGGTGCTGCTAGTTACTTTTAAAGCCCTATGCAGATTGGGACCAGCATACCTTAAGGAGCACCTACTCCTATATGACCTAGTCCACCATTACAAGTATCATTGAGGGCCCTGCATTAGGTTGCCCCATAATCTGAAACTGGCTGGGTGCCACCAAAACTCTGGAATTTCCTCTCCAGGGAAATTGTCCTTCTTTGTCATTGTCTTACACAACTGGGTGAAAATCTTTTTGTTTAGTTTGGTGTTCCCTTATTGACCTTCCTGTTTGTTTTTAATTGTGAGATATATGTGTGCATGTATAAAAAGGATGTATATTTGTACTGTTTTTAATGTTTTACTGTCTGCTGCTTTAACTTGGGTGGAAAGGTGAGATAATGAGGTTATAAATAAATAAAATTAATCACTAAAGTTTTACCTATTGATATCAGTATAATTCATTTTCACAATTTGAGTAAATTAAATCACAGGTCTTTTCTCCCCTCTGACTGCTGTTTCCAATAGGTTCAAAAGGATGCTCCTTCTATACCACCATGGATGTAAGCCCTAGGATGTGGAAGTACCAGTGTGTTCATGATAGCTGTTTATGTACTGATTTAATTGATAAGGTCATATGTTGTTTAGTCTTGTATATTTGCTTGTAAATATAATGAACTTCAGAAAAGTCTCTGCCCAAGGAAGATTAAAGTTTTATTACTGACTGAATTTCACTAAGCCTCTGTTGTCTTTTCTCATGACTTTCACAATTCAAGCTAAAACTATAAAAATGAGAATGTGATATGAATGGTTTTTTTCCCTGTCTATTGATGATCCCTATGAAGAATCAAAAATGGAAGTATTGTTCATATTGACCTGACTGTACATTGCATCGCCAGCTTTTGAGTTTCTACATCTTCTCCAGACATAGCCTCTTCATTCTCAATTACATCACAACAACTAAAAATGTATTGGCCTTCAAAATTTTATTTATGAATAACAGTTAATTAAATCCACATAATTTGGCTCTCTGAGCAATGTGACAAGATACAGATGTTTAAGTACATAGAAATATGTCTCCACTTCCTTTCCATTTCTATTAGACACTTGCACATGGGATTCTGCCTTGCCATCCCTGTTACTTATGGGTTTTTGCTCCATTTTCACTGCTGCTTGGTTAGGTTAGACATCCTAGTCAATTTGAGTAGATTGTATCATTTGAATATTGTGTCCAAGAGTCGGCAAGAGTTTTGTGAAATTATCAGGATCCTGAGCCTGTTTCCCTCAGAAATACCTCTCTCAAATAAAATTCAGTTGAAGACTTGACACACTAGTTCCCTTATCTACATTTTATTTTTAGTGTGAAAAAACAATGCTTTCTCATAAAAAGTGCTTTAATAGTGTGATGCAGTTTTAATGTTGACCTGCCCAAGCCCTTGAGAGCCTGAGAGCAGGGCCTGCAGGAACTGAGCCTGAAGGGAGGGTTGTTGGGGGCCAGGAGTGTTTTAGGTGCTGCTCCCTTCCAAGTTGAGAGAAGCCAGGAAAGCCTTTGAGCTGAATAGATGGGTTATAGAAGGGCTGTTCTTGACTTTAGGGAATTTGGGTGATTGTGGAAATTTAAGATGGTGGTTTTACTTACAATTTTGTTATGGTGAAGAGGAAGAGATTGGATTTATACCCTGCCCTTCACTACCCAAGGAAGTATCAGAGCGGCTTACAAATTCCTTTCCCTTCCTCTCCCCACAACAGACACCCTGTGAGGTAGGTGGGGCTGAGAGAGCTCTGACAGAAACTGCTCTTTTTCAAGAACAGCTGTGCCAGAGCTATGGCTTGCCCAAGGCCATCCAGCAGTTGCTAGTGGAGGAGTGGGGAATCAAACCTGGTTCTCTGCTCCAGGGGTTCTTGGAAGGGACTGATTTTCTGGACCCATATCAATCTGGCTTCAGGCTGGGATTTGGAACAGAGACTGGTTTGTTTGCCTTGGTTGGTGACCTCTATCAAGAACTAGATAGGGAATGTGACCCTGCTAGATCTCAGTGGCCTTCAATACCATCAACCATAGTATCCTGCAGAGCTGCCTCTCAGTGCCAGAACTAAGGGTCACCAAGTTACTGGTTGTTCCAATCAGTGGAGTCCATCTCAGAAGGTAGTGTTGAGGGATTCCTGTTCTTTCTCATGGCTGTTGGCCTGTGGGGTTCCACAGTACTCGATCTTATCCCCCATGCTAGTTAACACCTATGTGAAACCACTGGAACCTCATCAAGAGGTTTGGGCTGTGGTGTTACCAATATGCAAATGATTCCCAGTTCCACTTTTCATTGCCACCTAATTCTGAGGATGGAACTGACATTTTGAACCAGTGATTGGTGTCAGTAATGGGCTGAATTTGCGTGAACAATATGAAACTTAATCATGACAAGATGGGTTCTCTGGGTTAGTAGAAAGGCAGACCAGGGACTTGAGATTTGTCTTGTATAGGTTATACTCCCCTTGAAAAGCTAGGCACACAGCTTGGGAGTGCTGCTTAATACAGCAATCACCTTAGAAAACTAGGTGGCTGCAGTTGCTTCAAATGCTTCTGCCCAGCTTCAGATGATGCATCAGCTGTGCCCATCTAGTTCAGTCAGATCTAGCCAGTCATCCACGACTTAGTTACTTCTGGATTGGACTATTGCAATGTGCTCTTATGGGGGCCATCCTTGAAGAATGTTCAGAAGCTGTAGCTAGTGCAGAATGTTGCAGCTAGACTGCTGGTTTGGTCCAGCTATCGGTCACCCTTGATACTACAGCAATTACACTGGCTACCAGTCTGTTCCCAAGCCCAATTCAAGGTTGTGGTTTTGTCCTTTAAAACTCTACATGGCTTGGGACCAGGGTATCTGGAGGACTGTCCTTTCCCATATGTTTGTGCCCAGGATTTAAGATCACAGGGGGAGGCTCTCCTGGCAGTCCCACCAATCAAAACTTGTCTGTTGGGCACATGAGGGCCTTTTTAGTGGCAGCCCCAAAATTATGGAATAACCTCCCCAGGAAGGTGTGCCTGGCCTCCGAACGTTCAATCTTTAGAAGGCACTTGAAGAGAGTTTTATTTAGGACTGCATTTGACCATTTTAGTTTTTATTTATTGACAATCCTAATTGAGATTTTAAATCGAGGTCTTTTAAGTGTTTTTTTATAATAGTTTTTATTTATATTGTAAGCCACTTTGAGTTCTGCAAGACAGAAAGATGGATAATAAATAAATTACTGTTAGTTTCAATTTGGGCTGTTCTTCAACAAAAGGCAGTATATAAAATATTTTGGCTTGGGTTTCATGGTATGTTCTTTTTGGGAGCAAGGAGACTACACAGTTTTGGGTTACTCATTTATTTATAAGACAGGCATAAATTTATCAATTATATACATCAATAGTACATGGTCCAAATACAGTAGAGATAATTAAACCATAAGATGTCTTCCAGTGACGCTAGTGCTATTTACGATTTACATTCTGGCCTCTATCTTCAAATCAGTTGAAGCCCTGGATTGTGTTAAAAGGTTAACTGACTGCTCAAGCCAGAAAAACCCCAGTTAGAACTCCAAAAGCAAATTAAAAATTAAAGAATGAAGCACAAAAACAAACAACCCTAAAACAAAACTATGCTGTCCTTTGAATACAATTCCAGCAGAAAATTTCACACGACCTTCAACTCCTGGAAATATCCTTCCCATTCTATTAATATAGTTGGAAACAACTGCAACATCAAGGTCACCTGTTATAAAAAACAAACAGCATGTGTCAAATATTAATACATTTTATATAAAAATTCCATTAAACTTACAAATGGTTTATCATGAATAATGCTTCACTTCTTAGACATCTGGGTTGTACTCAGACATCACAATAAACTTTTGGGTTTTTAAAAAAAGTTTGTCACACATGCCCTAGTCAGTCTACAAGACAGGTGGTGCTGGTAGAGGAAAGTCCCATTGTGTTGCAGCTGATTTAAGGCAATTCTCTAGGGTTTTCAAGACAGATGTTCGAAGATGGTTCGCCATTGCTCCTTTGCATTGCGACCCCCAACCTCCTTGGTGGTTTTCCATCCAAATACTAACCAGGGCTGATGCTGCTTACTTCCAAGATCTGATGAGACTGGGTTAGCCTGGGCTATGCAGGTAAGGCACTAGACTGGAGTTTAGTATGCCTTTTGTGTCTATTTCTGCCTGTAAGCAAATTTCCCAAGCTGATATCCCAAGCCTTCTTGCACTGGTAGAATTTAATTAGATGAGTTTGCTATTGATCAGCTACAGTAAATGAGAGGAAATGGAGTGGGGAACACAAGCTTCAGGTAAGACCCCCTTCCTCTTCACACTTGGCTACGGACAGTCAGTCCTATCTTCTTTCCAGCTGCTCCATGAAATTCCTGAATGTTAAAATGGAACCACAGTCAGCCCTTCCCCTTTCTGTTGAGCCACATCCCCTGAACTGTACTCTGAAAGTAAATTTATCCTTTAAAGACCTTTCACTGCCTATTACATTTTAACTAGGCTGAGAGATGAAGTCACTGATGCTTGGTGATCATCACTAGAAGGGCTGGTGAGAGGATCTCCAAGTACCCTTGATAACTGATTACAGCCGAAGCTGCAAGGTTTCCTGTTGCTCTGTGCTCTTTTCTCCTGCATGCAAGAGGCTGGATGTGACAATGTTACTTGTAAAAAGACAATGTAAAGACAGCCAGTTTGGTGTAGTGGTTAAGTGTGTGGACTCTAAACTGGGAGAACCAGGTTTGATTCCCCACTCCTCCACTAGCAGCTGCTGGATAGCCTTGGGCAAGCCATAGCTCTGGCACAGCTGTTCTTGAAAAAGAGCAGTTGTCTCAGAGCTCTCTCAGCCCCACCTCCCTCACGGGGTGTCTGTTGTGGGGGTGGAAAGGGAAGGAGTTTGTAAGCCGCTCTGAGACTACAAGTGAAGGGCAGGGTATAAATCCAATCTCTTCTCTCTTCTACTTAACAAACTGGGATTTCTCCATTCGGACATCGCAACAAACCACAGTATAAATTATTGTTAAAATGCTATGTACAATCCCAGTTTAGAACCCAGTAGGCACAGAGAGTTTGTTGAGTAGTCTGCATCAAAAGGCAACACTACACCAGAGCTTAATCAAAAGGCAGTCTCAAATGAGTTTTTCATAATGTTCGAATGTACACTTAGCAGTATAGTGTTTGAAGAAAAGCTGGTAGTAACTGCATATTTCCTGGCAAAATATATCTTTGGATCTCCTTCCCATTGCCAACCTCAGGAGTGGTCCTCAAAGCTTGTTCCTGTCTCTGTTCTCCCATTGACTTCAGATGCATGTTACATTGTAAAAGTAATGGCTATCGTGATTGAATGTTATAATCCAGACAAACACACTGGCTTGCGTGACTGAGACCTGGGTGTGGGAGGGGGAAATAGTGGCTCTTTCCCAACTTGCCCCACCTGGATTTGTGGTCCTGCACCAATTACGAACTAGGGGGGCAGGGGGGGAGGAGTGGTGATGCTCATTAGGGAGGCATACTCCTTCAGGGTGCTCTTGACACTGGAGATCACGAGCTTAGAGTGTGTCGGTCTGGTAATGGAGGCTGGGGAGAGTGTGGCAATCTGGCTGGTGTACCGACTGCCTAATGCACTGGCCGATAGCCTGCCGGCCCTGATGGAGGCTATATCAGGCTGGGCACTGGAACACCCAAGGGTGATTGTCCTGGGTGATTTCAACGTCCATGCTGATGACGCGGTTTCCATACAGGCAGTGGACCTGACGTCATCCATGGCAGCGCTGGGACTCTCCCAGCTTGTAACAACCCCCACTCATCGGGCTGGACACACGCTCGATCTGATTTTCACGGTGAGGGTAATAGTGGACCAGATTACTGCTTTGGCAGTACCATGGTTGGACCACCATGCCCTGAAGGCCCATCAGATCGTCCCACCCCAACCCTGTTTAGGCAGTGAGCATATTTTAGCTCGCCCACGGAGCCTGATGGATCCAGTGTGGCTCCAGACGGCTCTACGGAATCCGAGGCCCCCTGGCGGCTCATTAGATGAGCTTGTAAAGGACTGGCGTAGCCGACTCTCTGCAGCCATTGATGAGATCGCTCCCAGGCGCCCTCTGCGCTCCCGCACTAGGCTGGCCCCCTGGTTTACCCAGGAGCTGCAGCTCATGAAGCGAGAGCTCAGACAGAGAGATGGTGGCGACGGGCTTGCGACGAAGCAACAAGAGCAACTTATAGGAGGATGTTTATGAAAGCCTATGAGGTGGCAGTCAAGGCTGCTAAGAAGCAGTACTATGCAGCTGAGATTGTGTCCACTAGCTCATGCCCGGCACAATTGTTTAGAAAAATTCAGACTATAACAGCTTTGCCACAGGGCAGACCAAATAGTAGGGAATTGGATATTGGCTGCGAGGCTTTTGCAAGCTATTTTGCGGATAAAGTCTTGGCACTCGGCCGCAACCTCCCTGCCATGTTTGATACAATGAGCAAACTTGAGGCCCCTTGGACGTCCTCGATTCCGATTTTGGATTCCTTTGGCCTGCTCAGCCTGGAGGAAGTTGACAGGCTGCTCATGACTGTACGTCCGACACATGCAACCTTGACCTGTGCCCCTCCTGGTCAATTAAACCTGGCCACTGTGAGAAGCCTTATTGAGCCAAGAAGCCAGACCTTCTGGAAACAAAAGTCCTTTTTATTTCTTAATGGTTCATAGTAGTCAGTACTTCTAGTGTTAGTGATACAGAGCATAGAGATGTGGGTAAGTTATACATAATTCAAAAGCAAAGAGGGAGGTGGGGCACCAATCAGGTGGATTAAAAATGGCGTGGCATACATATCCGTTAAGCTTCCCAGGGAAATCGCGCCCAAATGTGCGACTGCTCATCAGACATTCCTTCCCACACCCCATCGAAACCTACCCAGCAATTCCCAGGCGGCTACCACAGAAGCACCTGGCAGCCGAGTAGCTGTTGGAATAAGAAGTCAAGGTCACATGCATCATCAACATAGATAACAGTCCCAGTAGCTATAATGAGGTCTGCGAGGAAGTGAGTGACGTCGAGGGGTGAGGGAAACCACCTCCCACCCGGCAAATGTCAGATTCTGACATCCTGCCAGCCTCAAGAGGACACCCCCCCCCCCCGGCTTCAGAGGATACAAAGCATGAAAGTCACGCAACATTTTAGGAGCATGCACATTTTCAGCAGCCACCCACTCATTTTGTTCCGGCCCAAAGTCCACCCATTGAACAAAATAGTACAGGCGATCCCTTTTCAACTTAGAGTCTAAAATGTGAGCGATTTCATAATGAGGTTCCCCCCCTTCATCAGAGGAGGAGGACGAGGCCGAACTGGTCTCCAGGCGTTCAGCCCAGGATCCTGTTTCAGGAGGCTGAAATGAAACACAGGGTACACAGCTTTCAATGCTTTGGGCAGTTCGAGTTCAAAAGATACATTGGAGATCTTGCACAGTACTTTAAAAGACCCCACATATCTCCAGCCCAATTTCCGATTAGGCTGTAAGCCTTGAATGTTTTTGGTTGACACGTAAACCGAATCCCCCGGTTCCAGATCCCAACCCGGGGCTGTCCCTTTGTCTGCATATTTTTTGTAATCCATTTTGTCCTTATCCAGTGTTTTTGCAATGAGAGGCCAGGAGTCACGGAGAGAGTTCCACCAGTCCCCAAAGGAGCCAGATGCTGGGGAAGCCTGGCCCAACGCTGGGAGAGGAATCCCCTCAAATCCCCCCACCGCCATAAAAGGAGAAATGCCCATGGAGAAGTGAACTGCATTGTTGTAACTATACTCCACAAAAGGAAGTAACTTCACCCAGTTGTCCTGATGAAAGTTAGTGTAGCAACGAAGGAACTCCTCCAAGATATGATTAACTCTTTCCGTCTGTCCATCCGTTTCTGGATGTTAAGCAGAACTTAACACAGGCTCCACCCCCATAATGGCCAGGAACTCACGCCAGAAGTTGGCAACATATTGAGACCCCCTATCGAAAATTATGTTCTTCGGGATGCTGTGTAATTTGACTATATGGGATAGAAACGCCTTGGCCAGCCCCTTAGCTGTGGGCAATTGCTTGAATGGAATAAAGTGTGCCTGCTTGGAAAACAAGTCAACTACCACCCACACCACAGTCTTTCCCTTGCTTTGCGGTAGATTAGTGACAAAGTCCATAGAGATGGCCTCCCAGGGCTGAGAAGGGGTCGGGAGGGGTTGTAGGAGACCTGGAGGCTTCCCCCCCCCCTTTTGCACATTAATCAGGTTTGACAAGAGGAAACATACTCAGACACATCAGCACGCATGCAGGGCCACCAGAACTGCCTCTGGAGTAAATGTAATGTCTTTAAGTAACCAAAATGTCCTGATAACTTAGATTCATGGCTTGCATGCATTACTGCCAAACGTAAGGATTTAGGCACAATGAGCTTCCCCTCCCGATACCAGCATCCATCTGGCTCTTTAACAGCCCCAGACTCGGAGTCAAACAAGTCATGTTCCATCTGAGAATATTCTGAGGCACATTTGTCAACCCACTCCTTGGGAGTAGATGGCGGGGGTGTTTTGGGTTTGGCTGCGGGTTACCACTGCCCCCCCCCAGTTGGGCTGGAGTAAACATTGAATCAAACACCTCATCCCGCTTCAAATCGGGCTGCGGTAGGCGAAAGAGAGCATCAGCCAGTGTGTTGGAAGCCCCAGGAAAATGATGTAAAGTTAAATTTAGAAAAGAAATCTGCCCACCACAGCTGCTTGGTGTTAAGAGATCTCCTGGTGCGCAATGCCTCAAGGTTTTTGTGATCAGTCCATACCTTGAACGGCTTCTTTGCCCCCTCCAACCAACCTCTTCAAGTAGTTAGGGCTAATCTTATGGCGGCTGCTTCTTTATCCCAGACTGACCAGTTTCTTTCAGCCTCGCTGAACTTCTTGGAAATGAACGCTAATGGATGCAAATGCCCATCCTCCCCCCTCTGCAAAATCGCCCCCTTCATGGCGATATCCAAAGCATCAACATGAATAGTGAATTCTTTTGACTCATCAGGGTGAGCCAGGATGGGTTCTGAGGTGAAGAGAGACTTGAGTGTTTCAAATGCTTTTTGACACTCCGGGGTCCAAGGCAGGCGTGCTCCTGGTTTGACAGCCTCCGGACCTTGCCCCTTCGTTTTAAATAAGTCTGTGTGGGGTAAACTGACTTTTGCAAAGTCCCTGATGAAGGTTCTATAAAAGTTGGAGAATCCTAGGAATGATTGGAGTTGTCTCCGAGTTTGTGGGGCTGCCCAAGAGACCACTGCCTCAATTTTAGCAAGGTCCATCTCCAAACCCCTAGGGGAAATGCGATAGCCCAAAAAATCGATTTCTGTTTTGTGGAACTCACATTTGGACAGCTTAGCATACAGCTTGTGTGCTTTCAGAGTGGAGAGGACCTCTCTGACCTGTTTAATGTGGGACTGCATGTCTTGTGAATACAGAATGATGTCATCAAGATAACATAATGCTCCTTTGAATAAATGCTTGTGTAACACTTCATTTATGAGACTCATAAAGACTCCTGGAGCCCCACTCAAGCCAAAAGGCATAACAAGGTATTCAAATTGACCCAACGGGGTATTGAATGCAGTCTTATATTCATCCCCCTCCTTGATGCGCACTCGAAAATAAGAATCACATAAATCCAGCTTAGAGAAGATTTTCCCCTTGGCGGCCTCTGCCAACAAGTCCTTGATCAAAGGAAGGGGGTAGGCATTGGAAGCCAACACGGCATTAAGCCCTCTATAGTCTGTGCACAGCCGCAAGCCCCCATCTTTTTTTTTCCAGAACAAAACAGGAGCAGCAAATGGGGAAGTGGCTAGCCTGATAAAGTCCCGTGCCAAATTTTTATCCAGGAACTTGCGAAGTTCTGTACGCTCAGCCGGGCCCATGGAGTACAATTTTCCTTTAGGTAGTTTTTGGCCAGGCAACAATTCAATAGCACAGTCTGTGGCCCTATGGGGAGGGAGTTCATCCACATCCCTCACTCAAGTCCCAATATATATGAGGGATTGTTTCTAACTCCTCCTGAACTAAGCATGCCTGTAGTGCCCCTGGGGGGCCCAATCCCCATCCGGGATCTCATCTGTGTTGGGAGCACTGCGGGTTAACCCAGGCAATCTTCTCCTTGCTCCATTTAATGTACGGGTCATGGGTGCTTAACCAAGGACTACCAAGCACCATGTGGAACTGTGTATGGGGGGTAATCACAAACATTCTCTTTCCCCAGTGCTCCCCTGAGCCCAAAATAAGAGGTTCAGTCTCTGCTACACATGGCTCTCTCATTTCCGAGCCGTCCATTTGAGTAAAGCGGAACGGCTCCACTAGAGGGACTGCCTTCGCCCCCAACCCCTCAGGCACGAAAGGGCTGATTAGGTCGCAGGCACAGCCAGGGTCTATTAAAGCCCGTACTCGAACGTGTGTCCCATTCCTGCAATCTAATACAGACACTACCATATAAAGTAGAGGTCCAGGGGAGCTCACCACTGGCGGCACTTGCTGCGGGGTGTCTCCTACTGCAGGTTCTCTAAGTTTTCCGACGGCTGCTCTGGGAAGATCTCCATCGCATTGGTGTCACTTGTTGCCCCTTCCAGCTATAGTGTCCGGGGTTTGAAACTGCCTTTTGGAGGTCTCAGTGTCCCTGGAGTCGTGGATGGGGTGCCTCTCTGGGTCTTTGGGGCAGCCACTGGACAGCTGGAAGCAAAGTGCCCGGCCTCGCTGCATCTCATGCAAAGCCCTTGCTTCATGCGCACCTCCTGTATCTCCTGGAAGGCGGATTTCAATTTAGACTTGGGAGGGCCTCTGGCAGCAGGTTGAGAAGCATGGGACCCCAGGCAAATTAGGGTGAACCGCTCCTTGACATCAGCTGCTGCCCGCATCCAAACTGTGAGGGAGCTGGGTCGCTCGTTTCTCAACACAGTCTTGTAAACTTCCCGGTTCAACCCCTCCCTATATCTTTCAATAAACACCTCTTCAGGCCACCCATGCACTCTAGCAGCACCCCTCCTGAACTGCTCGGTATACTCACGCATGGAGTTGCGCCCTTGCCCCAGCCACCGCAGTTGATTTTGCGCTTTCTCCTCGCTCATGGGGTCCTCGTACTGCTGCTGCAGAGCCCACAGGAAATTATTCACAGTTTGCAGTTCAGCACCGGGGGGGGGGGTCGTGTAGGCTTACATACGAGTCGCTCGCCGTGTCCCATAATCGTGAGCCAATATAGCCCACCTTCTCGCGATCAGTGGGTAGAGATGACCCCACGAGTCCAGGAACCATTCAATCTCGATGACAAAGAACTGTAACTTATTGGGAGTCCCATCAAAAGTAGTTGCGAGCGGCTGTCACGGCAGAGCCCGGGAGCCTGGCTGGGCAGACAGGCTGGCAAGCACGCCCTGGGTGTGACTTGGCTTGAGACAGTCAGCAGAGCGTGGCAGCAAGTCCCAATCTCAAGGCAGAGGCATAGTCAGAACGTACCAGAGGTCAGAGTCCATAAATCAAGCCGAGGTCAGTCAGGAGCAGAGCTGAAGCCGGAGTCAAGGAATGCCAAGGGTCAAAAGCTGGGGTCCAGGATCAGGGAGCAGAGAGCAGAAGTCCAAGAAGCAAGCCGGGTCGAAAGCCAGGGAATCAATCAGGATCAGAGGCAAGGTATACAGGAACGAAGGGCCCTGACAACGATGTTGCCAGCACAGAGTGTTATCTGCCATCAGCTTTGTTAAATAGTGTGCTGGCTCATTAACCACTTAGCACTGCTGTGCTAAGTCCTGGCTCCTGTTAGTACTCAGGACTTAATGATCTTCGCCCCTGCCTGCGTGCCTCCTTGCGTCGCCTAGTCAGCTCTTGCCTTCTCCTTTCAGGGAGCCTGCTGACAGGTGGAGGCGAGTCTGGTGGAGAATTGTCAGCCCCAGGTGGGTTTGGTTGAGGACTTGGCTGTGGATCCTCTGCAGGACTTACATCTTCTGCAGTTAACTGAGCCAAGTCCTCCTGTCCATGGCTGTCAGGCACTGGGTCTAAAGCTAAGTCAGGGGCAGGCATGACAGCGGCTCAGCTGGTAATTAATGGTAAATCCTCTCCCCCGTGCCGATTGGACGGGGATCTGGGACCACGGGTCCCACAGGTTGTTGGGGGAGGCAGCAGGGGGTTGAAGACTGGCCCCTGGTGGAGCCTGTTGCTGTTGCTGCTGTACCCCGCCATCTGCTCCCAGGGCTCCGCCGCCGCTGCCTGCCACTTGTAATGAAACCCCCTTGGGAGGGTCCTCAGCTCGTCCAGTGCCTCTCACAGTTCCCTAGCGAAGCGGTCCTGCATATCCTCAAACCTCCAATCCACATGCTGCCACAACTCAGCGTGAGCTGCGACCGCCGACTTGGATGGGGTCTCAGGTGCAGGCTGGACACTCAGCCGCCAGTCTCCACGGTGTTCGTCTCCAAATTGCACCCTGGAACCCCGCTTGGCGGCCCAGGTTTCCTCGATAGTGCCTCCGAATGCCGCCCAGGAGTACTTGGCTCAGACTGGTCTCTTGAAGGTGATACCCCGTGTTGAGGTGGGGGGTCACCAAGTTCATTACTGTGGTCGTTACCACAGTAGTCGTGGAAGCTGATGTGTCTTCTGAAGGAGTGGTTGGAATGAGGGACCCATCGTCCGACATGGTAGGGTATGGGGTGCTCTCCTTCCATTAGTGAAAGATCACTAACACTCTGTGAGAACCCTTATTGAGCCAAGAAGCCAGGCCTTCTGGAAACAAAAGTCCTTTTTATTTCTTAATGGTTCATAGTAGTCAGCACTTCTAGTGTTAGTGATACAGAGCATAGAGCTGTGGGTAAGTTATACATAATTCAAAAGCAAAGAGGGAGGTGGGGCACCAATCAGGTGGATTAAAAATGGTGCAGCATACATATCCGTTAAGCTTCCCAGGGAAATCGCACCCAAATGTGCAATTGCTCATCAGACATTCCTTCCCACACCCCATCAAAACCTACCCAGCAATTCCCAGGCTGCTACCATAGAAGCACCTAGCAGCTGAGTAGCTTTTGGAATAAGAAGTCAAGGTCACATGCATCATCAACACAGATAACAGTTCCAGTAGCTATAATGAGGTCTGCGGGGAAGCGAGTGATGTAGAGGGGTGAGGGAAACCATCTCCCACCCAAGAAATGTCAGATTCTGACAGCCACGAGGGGTTATGAGGTGCTCTAAGGGAGATTATCAACCAGTCCCTCACTGAGGGGCGGTTCCCAAGTGCACTCAAGGAAGTGATGGTCCGCCCTCTCTTGAAAAAACCATATTTGGATCCGGCCGAATTGGCTATTGGCCAGTTTCCAATTTGCCCTATTTGGGCAAATTAATAGAGAGGGTGGTGGCAATACAGTTGCAGAGCTTTCTGGATGACGCTTCCGTATTAGATCCTTTCCAGTCTGGCTTTTGCCTGGGGTATGGGATGGAGACAGCATTGGTCGCCCTTACTGATGACCTCCGGAGACATCTGGATCAGGGTGATGTGGCGGTGTTGCTGTTAGATCTGTCGGTCGCGTTTGACACGGTCAACCATTAGCTACTGACCCACCACCTCGCCAACTTGGGGATACAGGGGCTTGCCTTACAGTGGCTCGCTTCCTTTCTCCAGGATCAGGGACAAAGGGTGGTGCTAGGGGAATGGCAGTCCCGGAGGCACCTGCTTGAATGCGGGGTGCCCCAGGGGGTGGTTCTGTCCCCGTTGCTTTTCAACATCTATATGTGCCTCCTTGTCCATTTTGCCTGGTGGGCTGGGCTAGGGTGTCACCAGTATGCTGATGACACCCAGCTCTACTTGATATTGGGTGGCCAGTCAGGCTCTGGACCAGATGATCTGGACCAGATTATCTGGACCAGGCATTGCACATGTGGCTGGATGGCTCAGGCTGAGAAGGCTGAAGCTGAACCCGGCGAAGACGGAGGTCCTATGCCTGGATCAGGGCAGTCCAAGGTTGGGGCTCCCACTCCCAACCTTCGATGGGGCCCCACTGGTGCCTGCGCTGGTGGTTAGGAGTTTGGGAGTGCTCTTGGAATCCTCCTTAACAATGGAGGCCCAGGTAGCAGCCACTGCCAAGTCGGCCTTTTATCACCTCCGGCTGGTGCGGCAGTTGGCTCCCTTCCTGGATCACGATGACCTGGCTACAGTGATCCATGCAATGGTCACCTCGAGGCTAGGCTATTGTAACGCTCTCTACATGAGGCTGCCCTTGCTGCAAATCCGAGGCTGCAGCTGATGCAGAATGCCGCGGCAAGGCTATTGGTGCCTCCCTAGATGGGAGCACATCCGGCCGATGCTAAAGGCACTGCACTAACTGCCTATAGCATACCGGATTCATTTCAAGGTGCTGGTGCTTGCCATTAAAGCCCTAAATGGTCTGGGTCCGACATACCTGAGGGATCCCCTTTCCCCACATATACCCCAGAGGGCACTACAGTCTGGGGCACAACATCGCCTCGTCATCTCAGGCCTCAGAGAGGCCAGGCTCACTGCCACCAGGGGGAGGGCTTTCTCGGTGGTGGCCCCTTACTGGTGGAATGAGTTCCCGGAGGAGATCAGGGCCCTGCGGGACCTTATGCAGTTCCGCAGGGCCTGCAAGATGGAGCTCTTCCTCCAGGCCTACAACTAGGGGCCGCCACCCCACCCCCAACTCCATGACTACCAATGACCCCAGCCTATATGGGCTGGGACCGGCCGCGGGTGTCATCAAGCCTGTCATCTGGAGAACATTGGGGCATACATACCACGCCATACTGACATCTAACTGAGCACTTTATTGTTATTGTTATGACAGCTGCTTTTACTGTGTTTTAGCTGATTTTAATGCAAGCTACGTAAGCCGCTCTGAGCCTGCGTGCAGTGAGAGCGGCCTATAAATTTGATAGATAGATAGATAGATAGATACCTAGGTTCTATAATAAATTTGGCTGTCCGCTGCATTATTTTAATATATAGCTAAACAAAGATGCTAGTGATCATTCTCTCTTGAAGATCTTAACATAAACTCCCAAGTGGAGATAAGAAATGTATGCATGGATTTTCAAAAGCTTATGTAAAATCTAGAAGAAAGTCAGTTGATGAGTAAGCTGCTGCAAGTCCATCATAGAATGGTAGTATTTGTACAGATCTGATGGTACTTTTCGCATGACAGGTAAGCGGGAATAACTTGTGACTTTTTGGTACTTCCTGAACATACCTAGTTACCTTATATTGAATCAGACTGCTTGTCTATCTAAGCTTAGTATTGTCTGCTTTGACGAGAAGGGGCTCTGCAGAGTTTCAAATGGAGAAGAGCCTTTTCTACTATCTGAGACCCCTTAATAGGAGATAGCAGGGACTGAACCTGAGCTTCTGTGCATTCAAAGTATGTGCTGTACCACTAAGTCATATCCATTTCCCTGAAAGGACCATGTAAGTATATATACAAAAAGACATCTAATGCAAAGAGAGTCACTGGCTCTTCCTTTTCTCAGATTTTGGGTAATGCTCAAAAGCTGACCAATTTAAATGTTTTCTGTTTCTCCTTGAATAAGATGTCATGGAAAACACAGGCTTGCATAGTCTCACAGGTATTTCTAGTGTGCATTTGATGTGCTATATATATGAATCATCAGGTGTACTTACCGCTACTATGGTTGTCTGAGCCTCCTTTTAGCATGTGATATCCATCTCCTCCCCCAGCAAGGAAAGAAGGCAAAAGCACTTTGTATGTTTTTTCCATCTTGAGTGGCACGTAGACTGGCACTCTGCATGCTGTACAAAGAACCTCTAAACTGTCCACTCTGCTCCCTGGACTTTGGGAGAGGTCATATACCACGCGTATGCCTAATAAGAAACAAGGTTAAACAGCATTTTACTCATCAGTTTCCCTTCAATTTATAAATGCATCTAAAAAGTTATAGATCCAGAAGAGTCAGCCATGTTAGTCTGTTGCTGTAAAATACTAAAAAGCCCAGTAGCACCTTTAAGACTAACAAACTTAAGCTTTTGAGAAACACAGCTCTCTGTTACTTGGCTCTGAGATAAGATTATGAACAAGATATTTCTATTGAAAATCCTTTCCTGCATTCTATGTATTCAGCTGTTCCTGTGTTTTAAAATGTGCTCCAGTGAATATGGCAGCATTATTTAATCTCCTAAACGTTTGTGTGTCTGCACTGGTTGATCTTGATTTGTAACGCACCGTATCCTTAGGTTCTGTGTTCTTTCACAATAGTGATCCCCAGTGTGTAACTGCCCATGTCTTTCCTGGTGCCTGCCTACAGCTTTTATCAAAGTAAAAGGTCAGTCCTGGCTGTCTTCCACCTCACTGGAGCACAAGGTCCTTTGGGAGACTGCAGGAAGCCCCCACTGAGAAATAAGCTGCTTCCATCACAGGAGGCTGACCGGCTTGGAACCTCTCTCAACATTTCACAATGGCTGCCATTTTGGGATTTCTTTCATGTTGCATGGCACCCTTTTTCAAAATTCCTAAAGTGCACACACATAGGCTTATCATAGCTGAGTGTACCTTTTGTTATCCTGTGAAAACCTGAATCAGCTTTCTCCTTCTGAGGCTAGGTGTCACTATATGTAATTTTCAATGTGACCCCATCCATAGATACTTAAATCTGGAGACTAGGATTGCCATTCCCCTGGCCGCACTGGGGAAATCCCCAATTTTTGGGGCTTCAGCCTGCCACCAGCCAATGTCCCTGGTGCAATGACGATGGGTTTGCCCAAATACCAGGGCATCCCTTGCATGACATCCCCGTCCAACCCAGAACGCCCCCACAAAGTCTCCCCATCCGCACCAAGGCAAGACCTAGCAACCCTACTTCAGACTGGGGCCATGCACAGACAAAACAGATTTTTCTACAAACCTGAGAAAAGGTTGTGGTTTGCAGAAAACTCTGCAATCTAATACACACGCATTTGTTGACACTAACCCTCCCAAATGGTAAAAAGGAGCACCTATAGCTTTAAGGTCAGTGGCTGTTGCATGGCAACTACAACAGCATTCAAGCCTTGGTTTCTGTCAGTAAAAGGCAGGGAAAGAGGCAGGGTCCATTTCAGGGCTTTTGGTCCTTTAAGAGGGATCTCATTGGAGCTAGGCCCAGCAGCAGCCATTAGGTGACTTACTAGCACCCGACTTGCATGACTCACCCAGGTCCAGCTGCTTGCTACTGTTCAACAGCAGCCACTCCACAAAAGCCAGTAAAGTGGTTAGTGTTTCAGACTAGGAACTTAGAGACTCAAGGTTTGAATCCCCATTCTGCCATGGAAGCTCACTGGAGAGTGACTTTGGCCCAGTCGCACACTCTCAACCTATCTAAGGGTAGAGGAGAGGAGAATGATGTAAACTACTTTGGTTCCACATTGTGGAGAAAAGAAGGATAAAAATGAAATAAATCATGTATCTGATACTGGGGGCCAGATCAAAGGGCGTTGGTTGGTTGGTGAGTGAGGAGGAGAAAAGGAAGCATGGAAAGGGGAGAAGTGATGGGGGTTTTCAGGGAAGGGAAAGATGATATAGTGGGCAGATAAAATATCTAATTTTCAATGTTTCCAAATGTGTAGATACTTAAATCCAGAGACTGGAGTCATGGACAAACAAGACAAACCTTTTTACAAACCAGGAAAAAAAGCCCCTGGTTTGAAGGAAAAATCTGGAAACAAAACAAAACAAAACACCAGGGGCTTAAAAAAAAATACAAGCAATGCCTGTACCTTTAATAAACGAGTGCCCTTAGTGGCCATTGCTCGGCAACCCTTGGTTTCTGGCAGCAGAAGGCAAGGACCAGGGCCCTCTCCAGGCCTGTTCCGACCTTTGAGGAACGAGGCATTGGGGCCAGGCTCTGCAGCAACTACCTGGCAACTTGCTACCACCCAACATGCAGAACTAGTTCTGGCTGCTTGCTACTGTTTAACAGCACTCCGTGAAAGCAAGTGTGGTGTTGTTGTTAGAGTTTCATATTAGGATTTGGGAAACTCAGGTCTGAATCCCCACTCTGCCATGGGGGCTTACCTGGCAACCCTGGGCCAGTTACACACACTCAGCCTAATCTGCCTCACAGGGATAAAATGGAGGAGAGGAGAATAAGCAGCCACTTTAGGTCCCCTCATTGTGGAGAAAGGTGGAATATAAATGAAGTCAACAGGAGGCAGATAAAAGGTTGGTTGGTTGGTGGGTGGGTAAGAAGGAAAACAGGAAGCAGGAAATTGTGAGGATAGTTATTTTATTTATTTAAAACATTTCCAAGGAAGAAAACATTAAAATGGTGTTTAAAATAAATCATGATTCAATAAAAACGTATAAATATACCAACACACAACACCAAAGCTAGGGAGGAGGGTCAATAACAGTTATTTGAGATTTGTTTGCTATAGCAAACAAAATAAACACTTCACCTGCTGGTGAAGATAATGATATAACAAGACAAATGAATCTCCCTGGGAAGAGAGTTTTGGGGACTCGAACAAGAAGGCCCTTCTGGATTTGCCATCTGTCTAACCTCCAATGGCTGGGGAACCTGAAACAGGACTTCTGATGATGACTGGAGTGGACTGGTAGGTTCATATGGGAGCAGGCAGTCCTTAAAGTATGCTGACCCCAAGCCGCCCTGAGCCTGCTTTGGTGGGGAGGGCAAGGTATAAATCAAATAAATAAATAAAGTCCAATAGGGCTTTGAAAGTGAATAACAGCAATATGAATTGAGCCCAAAAGAAAACTGGGAGGCAATGTAGATAGAACAAGAGTGATATAGTCTCTATGACCCCCTTCAGTAAATATTCTGGAAATGTTAACGGTACCATTGGCCACCACTGCCACCTTTTTTTCCAACAAGAGGCCCAGGTCCAGCAGCAACTCCAAACTACAAACCTGCTCCTCTAGGGAAAGTGCAATCCCATCTAGAATATATCCGATTTCCTGGGTCAAACCTTCTCCCCTCCATCAGTACCACCTCCAGTTTGTTGGAATTAAGCATCAGTTTGTTAGCCCTCACCCATTCCAAAACTGCCTCCAGGTGCCTGTTCATGGGTTTCACCACCACCCTGGGGTCAGATGGAAGTCAGAGAAAGAGCTAAGTGGTATCTGCATATTGGTGGCAACTCAGCCTAAATCTCCAGATGCCCTCTCCCGGAAGCTTTATGTAGATGTTGAAAAGCACATGGGACAAGATGAAATGTTGCAGTACCCCAAAAACCAGAGGCCAAAAGGTAGAGCAGCAGTCCCCAGCACACACTGAAACCACTGCAGAACAAGGCTACCCAAACCCAGGGGTCTGTTGGAGCAGGAGCGCACAGGAGCACTGCTCCGGGAGTGAGGAGCCCAGGGGGCGGGCACATGACCAAGCCCCACCCCCTCCTCGGCTTCCCCGAGCAGTGCAGAGGCGCAGCGCCCTGGGGAAAGCCCTGCTAGGGTCTTTATTGTTTTTGTTTTGTTTTAATATTGATAATTTTATCATTGTTCCTTTTATGACTGTGTGCTGCTTTTCCAGAGACTTGCTCAAGGTGGCATATAAATTTTCTAAGTATACCATTTTTTATCTGGGCACATGGCACATAAGTACTGGAGAAATTTCACCAACGCTTCAGCAGCTTCCACCTTATCAGTTTGGTATAGTGGTCAGGAGTTGGACTCTCTGGGAGAACCGGGTTTGATTCCCCACTCCTCCACATGCAGCTGCTGGTGTGACCTTGGGCCAGTCACAAGTTCTCTCAGAGCTGTTCTCTCATGAGCAGTTCTCAAAAGACCTCTCTCAGCCCCACCTACCTCACAGGGTGTCTTGTGGGGAGGGGAAGGGGAAGGGATGGGTGGTACACATGTCCTGGGTATTTCAAGTCTACTTGAAACCTGGTGGTTTCAAGGGAGCAGGAAGAGAATGAGGGTGTGTTCTTACGCTTATTTTTATTGCACAAAGTATTGGATGGGGAAGGGAATGGAGGAAGAGCAGGTCAGTTTCACTTACCTGTGGAGTGGAGCCTGAGGGGTGGGTGTTGCCTTCTGACACACTTCTGGTATGTTAGGGGGTGTGGCATATGCAAATGAGTTATGCTAATGAGCTCCTGCACCTCTTTTTCTACGAAATGACCCCTGCCCAAACCTAACCATGAAAGGTAGTCCAGAAGGGTACCATGACTGATGATATCAAGATGTACCATGAGGTCCAAGAGAATTAGCAGGGTCACACCATCCATCTCCCGGGCAGGTCATCCAACAGGGCAACCAAGGCAGTTTCAATCCAATAACTAGGCCTGAAACCAGATTGGAAGGAATCCAAACAATTTGCTTAATTTAGGAATCCCTAAAATTGCCCATCTAGCATATCTATGCTGCCAGGAGGAGGAAAAGAGGAAACAGTCTGAGGAACTGCATACAGGGGGAAATGAAATGCCCCTTGCAAGTCCTTGCAGGTTTCCCACCATGCAACTGGGCCCCGCCCAGGCTGGAAGCCAGAATCGCAGAGTTTTCTCATACAGAGGCTGCTGGGGGAGGGAAGGAAGGAATGCTGAATACAGAAGACAGATAATAGTAAGGTGGCTTGTGGGTGAGTAAGAGAGAAGAAAGCAGGAAAAGGGGAGAGACTATGGGGGTTTCCAGGGAAGGGAAAGAAGAAATAGTGGGAGAGGAGAAAATGGGACCCCTCCCCTCATTCATGATTTCCTTCTAAAACATCAAGCTCACGTTCAGGCAGATGGGCAGCTTTTATGTACTCGTTACAATCTTCATTAGAATGTGAAAATCTGAAAGAAAGCCTTGAAAAGACTTCTCTTGAAAAGAACAGCAAGACTCAGAATAAGAGAACCTGAGAAGATCTGTTTTTGAACAGAAGCCAGTTTTAAGTGTGTTGTTTTTTAAAAAAGTAAAAGAATAACATGAATGAACCTTCAATGTTCAAATGACCTTAGTTAATGTTAAGGGTTAATGCTGTGTTGGAGTTACTAATTTTAGCATTTTTAAAAAGTGCAGTGTTCTGGCTTTTATTAACAGTACGTATACACCATAAATTGTGCAAAAAACTGATAAAAATAAAATTGTAGTTTAGGCCCCTCCCTTTCCCTAGTGTGGAGTTTCTCTGGTGTTATGATGTGATGGAAGCTTTACAACCTGGCCCATAGCTACAGTGGGGCTTTTTGGGGCTCCACCCCCTTTCTTAAAGGCACAGCTCCACAAAACAGCCAGCCCAGGTAGCCCTCCAGCTCCTCCCCCCGCAGTAAGGGCACCTGGGCTACCTGAGTTACTGTGCTCCTGGGTCGCTACATCCAACCCTCCTGCCCCCCTCTTTTTTTTGGTAGTCTTGCCAAGCCCTCCTTGCTGAGCCTGTGATTAGCTGGCCAGCCGCTCTGCCCTCCCAGGCTGTTGCCTGAATCTGGCCCCAATGTGATGACACGCCTTTTTAAAAAACTTGAGCAGGTCAGTGAAACTTCCATGTCCCTCCCCTGCTGGCTGAGCCTTGGCAAATCGCCACTTAAGTACGGGTGGGATAGAGATGGGAGGCGGGTTGTACCCCCACCACGGCTCTACTATTGTTGTTGTTGCTGCTGCTTCTGGACAGGCCTCAGGTGTTTGATTGTGGTGATCAAATGCAGGACCTCTGAAAAGCCCCACATTGCACAGCTTGGAGGACCCCACAGCAGAAGCATGCAAGGCGTTACACATTCAGAGCTCCCAGTGATTTGGAAAGCAGCTATATGGCACGCTTTCCTGGGAGCCCTAGACACATCTCTTCCCCCCACCTGTGCGTTTCTGCTTGCTAGCCTCACCCTGATGGAACGCTTCCTTCTCTCTCATCTCAGTGGATGTTCAACAAACATCCCCCCCCCCCAACACACACACACCTCACCTCATAGGAAACTTCTTTTTTAGAAATGTAATTCTGTGTTTGGTTTGTGCTGAACTTCTTTGACAGCATTTCTTTTAAAAAGAAAATGTAGGAGGAGGGAAGGGGGGAGAATTGATGAGAAACTCTGTGTGCATGTGTGTGTCTGTACACATGCGCCTCTGCGCTCTGTGTCTCCTCCTCCGCCTCCCACTCCCCTCTGAAGTCACATGAGCCGTCCAAGACTTTCCAGGGAACCAGGGGCGCACTGGAACTCCACGGAGAAGACTGTCACCAGTCACATAAAACCTGAAATAATTTTGTCTAAATCATAGAAAAAACATTGATTCTTTAATATCGGGATGGTTTGAAAAATGAAAATTAGGCGTGGAAGAATGCACATTTTAATTGCGGCTATTCTCCCTAAAAAAGAAAGTTGTAGTTTCTGCCAAATTTCAATGTCTTTTTTAATTAGCAGCAACATTGCTTTATAGTTATCTTTGTATATAGAACTGCACCTATTAGTCAGGATAACCCCTAGATATTTAACCTTGGTACTAACTTCAAAACCTGTCTTCTCACCAAGTTGGCAAATCATTTCCTTTGAACAATTTTTAGTAAGTAACTTGGATTTTTTAATGTTAATTTTAAAACCAGAAACTTGATCATAATCCAGTACCTCGGCAAGTAAAAAATTGATTGAGTCCAAAGGGTCCTCTAAAATAAACACAAGATCGTCAGTATATGCCTGAACTTTGAAAGATTCCCCTTTAACTTTTAAACCTCTAATCATAACGTTTTCTCTTACGTTTACCAACAACACTTCCAGTGCGAAAATAAATAAAAGGGGAGAAAGTGGGCAACCTTGCCTAGTACCTTTTTTAATCTGAAAGCTATGGGTCTGATCACCATTAACTAAAACTCTGGCTTCTTGGTTCGTATAAACTGTTTTAATCATCGAAAGAAATTTATCACCACATCCCCAATGACTTAACAAGGCTAAAATAAATCCCCAACTAACATTGTTGAACGCTTTTTTAGTGTCAACAAATAAAAGTGTGGCTTGTTTGTCAGGGCAGTTTTCATAATATTCCAGAGTGTTTAGTATAGTGCAGGGGTGGCCAACCTTGCTTAACGTAAGAGCCACATAGAATAAACGTCAGATGTCTGAGAGCCGCAAGACAGGAACAAATATCACACACACGTTTTTATTTTTAAAAATATGCAAATGTGCTTTTTATTAACGTTAAATGGGACTGCCAAAAATAAAAACAAATGAGGAAAACCGGTTATTGATAATGATATTACTTGTTTGCTAATGGTATTGAGAGAGATGGAAAGAAAGAATTAAAGAAGTGGAAAGAAAGAGAGAGAGAGAAACTAGGAAAGCAAATAGATGGGAGGGAGGAGGGAAGGAAGGAAGGGAGAAAGAGAGAAAAAGCATGCCTCCCCTTTGCTTCCCCAGCCGCCCTGCCAGGAGCCGCACAATATATGTGAAAGAGCCGCATGTGGCTCCCGAGCCACAGGTTGGCCACCCCTGGTATAGTGCGTACATTGTGTCTTAAGTGTCTGCTGGGGAGAAAGCCAGCCTGGTCCTTATGTATTATTTGTACCAGAGTCTTTTTAAATCTAGAAGCAACAATGTTCGCATATATCTTGTAGTCCCCATTCAGGAGAGAAATGGGCCTATAATTTCTAATTTCTAGCAGGTTTACATCTTTTTTAAGAATCAAAGTTATCAAGGCCTCTTCCCAAGATTTTGATATTCTTTCCCTCTCATATGTATTCTGCATAACCTGCATCAAAGGAGAAATAATCTGTTCCTCAAACATAACATAAAACTCAGCAGTCAAGCCATCAGATCCTGGTGACTTCCCTTTCTTTAGCTTATTGATAGCTTCTTTTAACTCATCTAGAGTAAAGGGTTCATTTAGCATGTCCTTTTGATCTGAAGTAAATTTAGTCTTGACTGCTTTCTCTAGATATGATTCTATCCTTTGTATATCTTGGTTGTCCTGCCTGTATAGCTGTTTATAAAAGTTCTGTGTAATTTCTTTTAAATCAGAATTCAAAAAACATTCTTGGTTATTCTTGTTTTTTAATGCCTTAATATACCTATCCGCCTTATCTTTCTTTAACCTGTACGCCAGCCACCTAGATGTTTTGTTTGCATTCTCAAAAAAGTGTTGTCGTGTGTATTGAATTTTTTTTAATTGATTTTTCCCTATAACTACAACTATAACGCTACAATCTAAGCTACATATACCTTATACAGAGAGTACTTTATCATTTGCTTAATACTACCTTATTACATAATATAATTATGAAGCTTTTAGAACCTTGGATAAATTTCAATTACTTTGTTACTGCTACTATAAAAAACATCAAAACTATTTGGCAGATATGCCCATCTAGAGAAATACAGTTAATTAAACAATTTGTAATACATAAGTGCAATGCTTAATAAAACAGTTTAATCACTATTTCTTCTTTCGTCCTCTTCTTGTCTTAACAGTCTCAACTACTTTTGGAGCTGCAGCTCCTTTTTCCGAGTCAGACACTTCTTCTTCACTCTTTGAGCTATCAAATCCATACATGCTTTCTTGCGAGGCCAGTGAACCATCTGAGTCTCTCCCAGTTTTCTGCTCTTTGCTTTTTTCCAGAAATTTTTTCGCTTGTTGAACAGAGTCAATTTTATACTTCTTATCTTTGATGCTGAAGCATAGTCCTTCCGGAGTATTCCAACGATAGATGATAGACTCAGACTGGAGCCAAGATGTCAATTTTCCATAGGCTTTCCTTCTTTTCCTTATTTCAAATGGGATATCCTTCATCACTTTTACTTCTTCTCCCAGGATCTTCAGAGCTGCTTTGTTTGTGGTCCTAAGCACCACGTCTCTTGTAGATTTTTTGGAGAACCTTATCATAATTTCACCAGGCAGGCTTTTCTTTTTAGTGTAATCTGGATAGGTTCTGTAAACCATATCCATATTGCTTTTTATCCGCTGCTTTTTATCCGCTGCTTTCATGCCTGTCACTGGTTCAAGTGCTTCACTTAGCAAATTTTTAAGGTCTTCTCCTGTGTTTTCTGGCACATTCTGAAGTCTTAGGAAAAAATTCGATCTTTCCATTTGTAATTTCAAAAGCTGATCGTGGTGGAAAGCCTTTTCCTTCTCTGCCTTTTGTAGTCTTACGTCTTGTTTTTTTACTGAAGTTTTTACTTCCAGAAGTTCTCGCTGCAGCTTCTCTGTGGATTTATTCGACTCTTTTAGTTCTAGCTGCATTTTGTCCATCTTAACGTTGAGAGCTGTCATTTGGTCCACTAGAGGTCGCAATAACGAGGAGAACACCGCACTCATCTCCGTGGTATCCACCTTTGAACTCGGAGCTGTACTTCCTAGTTTGGGGAAAGGTTTCGGTTTCCCCATCATTGTTGAGGCTACGCTCTTTGTTTATAGATAGATAAGATGAACGAAAGGAGCAAATTTTCAAACAGCACTTATGTCCTTCTAAAGTTTATATCTCCAAGTGAGCAATGCTGCCATCTAGCAAGGCGGATGGGCTTTTATTCCTGCAGTAACGCCACGTAAAGAGTCTCGTAAGTACGCTAGTCCCGGAGAGGGGTGGGTGGGTTTCACTCCTCCCGCCGTCTTCCCGCTATGTTCTGCTTTTCTTACTTCAGACTCACGTTTTCTCCATGCGTAACTGTCAGTTCCAGCCTCATTGCTTCGCACTCTCTGCTGCTTCACGGATTTGCGCTTTCAGCCATACGGCTCCCACGGCGGGGGGACCTATGGGGGTGATGAAAAGGGATCTTGATCCCTCGGTCGCCACTGTAGGGAGAGATCCCCTTCGTGCCACCCCAGGCAGAGCCCCCTCACTGGGGTCTCTGGGGGCTCGGCACCAGTCCAGAGCCCCTTCTTCCCACCGGGTACGGATCGCGCTCCCCGCAGTTGCAGAGGAGAGCGTCCGCCATTATCACAAGTCTTGCCGGAAGTCCTGTATTGAATTTTCCTAGCGATCTCGCTAGATAAAAAACAGTTCAGGACGTGTTGAGATTTCCTTAAATTAGAAATGTATTCTTCCCGACTTGGATCTTTTTTCACCCTATTCTCCTCTTTCTGGACAGCCATTATCTAGTTCCTATATTTTGACTTTTCTTGCTTTCGGAGCCAGATTTCTTGACTAATTAGTCTTCCCCTAACAAATGCTTTGAATGCATCCCACACCACTTCTATGCTAATTTCCGAGGTCAGATTTTGGTTAAAGAAGTCCAGAAATTCCATCCTGGAATCCGAGATGAATTTCTCATTCTTAAAGACCCAACTTTTCATAGACCATCTAGGTTTCTTAGGTGTATCCTGCAGTATTAATTGGATAGGGTTATGATCAGCAAACAATGCAGGGAGAATCTCTACTTCCAACAAGTCTGTCAGAGCTGTAGATGAAAGCCAAGCCATGTCCAACCTGGACCATGATTTGTGTCTCTTAGAAAAAAAGGTAAAATCTTCTTTGTTTAGGTGTCTGATTCTCCAGGCGTCTACAATCTTCAGCTCTTCAACTAGCTCCAAAAACGACTTTGGCAACTCGTTTCCTCTTTTAGATTTTAAGCTAACATTCTTCCTATCAAGCTGACGATCCACCACAGCATTAAAGTCTCCAATCAAACATCTCTTCTCCTGAAGTCTCCGCTAGTATATCCCTCAAAAATTTAAAAAATTTCTCTTGAGCCTGATTGGGTGCGTAAATATTAACTATATAGGTTGCTTTAGTTTGATTCTGAATTTTAACTATGAGAATTCTTCCATCATTAGATTCATAAAATAGTTCAGGATGTAGATGTGGTTTAACGTAAATAGCAACCCCTCTTTCCCCCCCCCCCCACCTATCTGCACCCACGAAGGCCACACCTAATTTCTTACATTCTAGGAGCTTCTTATCTTTCTGCCTAATATGTGTCTCCTGGATACACATAATATCTGTATTCTGTTTTTGTAACTGCAAAAAAAATCTTTCTTTTTTGGGGTGAGTTTAAACCATTCACGTTATAGGTGTGCAGTCACGGCTAGCGGTTTATAACTTCTAGCCTTCTTGTTTCTATTTTCTCTCTGAGTCTCTTTGGGATCTCCTACAGCTTGCGATTCCCCCTCTGATTCACTTTCTACATCTCTCTGGATGCCCAAGTCCTTATCATGTTTAGCCAAAAAGTTACCCACCTTGAAACTTGAAGTCAGGTTTACTCTTTTGCCTTTAAAAATAAAGGATATTCCTTCTGGGAGTAACCACCTGTATTGAATTTCCCTCAAGGCGGTCGCTAGAACTATCAGCAAGAGATCAGACCTTTGTAGTTAAACAGAGTTCTTTATTTCAAATGCTGGAACAGGGTCTCGATGTTTGTTAGAGATACAGAATAAAGATGGCTTGGGTTAATATACCTACAGACATAGGTGCTTAAACATAATCCTCCAATCAGAACACATACAAAATGCGGGAAAAGACATGGCGACCGTTTGTTCCCACCAAAGGTGAGAAAGTTATAAAAATTCCCCTCTTGCCCTGCATGACCCAGATGTGAGAACTCTTAGGCAAAACATTTGGCCAGTGACAATAAAATAACTTCCAAGGTTGTACCCACTCTGATAACACACTGAGAGCTTCAGACGGGAAGGGGGAGGGAGCCATGACAAGATAGCTACAGTTGTTTATGTGACGCATTGGAATGCGAGAGGCCATCCTCCCAGGCAAAGAGTAACACTAAGCAGGACAGCAATTTCTACTTCAAGGCAAGCAATAAAACATTAGGGTGATAACAAGGCACAAAGAAACAGAAAGCAACATTTTAGAAAAGCATGGAACAAGCAAGCTATTGTCAGATCCTGACAGCATGGAACAAGCAAGCTATTGTCAGATCCTGACACTGGGTCACTCAGGGCAAGAAGGGAATTTTTATAACTTTCCCACCTTTGGTGGGAACAAACGGTTGCCATTTTTCCTTCCCGCTTTTTTATATGTACTCTGATTGGATGTTTATGTGCAAGTACCTATGCCTGAAAGGTATATTAACCCATGTCATCTTTTTTCTGTAACATCGAGTACCTGTTCCAGTATTAGAAATAAAGAGCTTTGCTTTAACCCAAAGGTCTGATCTATTGTTGTTAGTACAGAAGCCTCACACACAGAGGCCCAGACGATCATGACGCACAGGGGTGCATTCCAGGTATGGCGGCTACAATTCGGGGTCAGCATGGCCCTGGGGATCTTTCAAAATCTAATGGATTATTTCCTTAAAGGGATCTCTGGGGTCCAGTTGTTCTTTGACAATGTTTTGATTGCTGCAGTCACAGCCAAGGCCTTCGCCGAGCGGCTGCGTGCCATCCTGCAATGCTTACACACCGCTGGCCTGAAGGTGAAGAGGGAGAAATGTCTCCTGGGAGTGCCATGAGTCAAGTTCCTGGGATTTTCAGTCGATGCGCAAGGCATCCATCCTACGCCCGACAAGGTCAGGGCCATCATAAATGCTCCAACCCCCTCTTCTAAGCCGGAGCTCCAGGCCTTTTTGGGCCTGCTGAACCTCTATCATTCTTTTTTGCTTCACAACGCTGCGATCGCCGAGCCCCTACACTGCCTTCACAATAAAAAAGCTCCTTGGGTGTGGGACCAGAAGCATGCTGCTGCATTCCGGGCCATCAAGGACCTGCTCACCTCCAACGCGGTCCTGACGCACTTCGACGAGATGCTCCCCATGGTCCTTGCCTGCGACACTTCCCCATATGGGGTGGGGGCCATCCTGGGACACCACCTGGCTGATGGCTGTAAGGTCCCCGTGGCCTACTATTCCTGCACCTTGTCTTCAGCTGAGCACAGCTACGCACAGATTGACAGAGAGGTGCTGGCTATCGTGGCAGGAATCAAGAAGTTTCACAACTGCCTCTATGCCTATTGCGACAGACCACAAGCCCCTCCTAGGTCTGATGCCTCCGGATTGCCAGATGCCACAGATGCTGTCCCCTGGGGTGCTCCGCTGGTCTATCTTCTTGGCTGGCTACCAGTATGCACTCCTCCACAGGCCCGGAAAAGTGATGGGCCACACAGATGTCTTCAGCAGCCTTCCGTTGCCATCCTGCAACCCGGATCTGGTGCCTGCACACCAGATCCTGCTCCTCAAGGACCTGCCTGACTGCCCCATCCAGGTTCCTGAAGTGTCCTGCCACACCACACGGGACTGCATGCTCTCCCGCATTTTGGACTGGGTGGGGAGGGTTGGCCCGCCAGCCGGGGGGGGGGGTGGGTGGGTTGGAGTTCACTGCATTTTCATCATGCAGGAACGAGTTGTTGGCCCACAAGGGCAGCTTGTTGTGGGGAAGCTGGGTGGTAGTGCCTGCTCTACTGCCCCGGCAAGTCCTAGCAGCCTTACATGAAATACACCTGGGAATCATGCGTATGAAGGCGCTAGCCCACGGCTATGTTTGGTGGCCCGGCATGGACAGCAAAACTGAGAACTGTGTTAAATGCTGCCAGATGTGCCAAGAGTCCCGGCCAGAGCCACCCAGGACCCCGGTGCATCAGTGGGAATCTACCCACAAGCCATGGGCCTACCTGCACCTCGACTTTGCGGGTCCATTCCAGAGCCAGATCTTCTTCATCCTGGGGAATTTGTACTCCAAATGGCTAGAAATGGTGCCGGTCCCCTCCACCTTGTCCCAAGCAGCAATTCACGCCCTATGGCGGATTTTCAGCACACGTGGCATACCAGACGCCGTCATAACAGACAATGGGATGGCTTTCACCTCGTCAGAGTTCCAGGAATTCACAGAATTCTATGCCATCCAACATATACGCTGTGCTCCCTTCCACCCCGCAACCAACAGCCAGGTGGAGTGGATGGTGAGGACAACGAAGGAGTCCCTCCGCAGGATCATCTAGGGGAGCTGGGATCACGGGCTGGTGGCCTTCCTCTTCAGCCAGAGGGTAACCCTGAACACAACCACCAGCCACAGCCCCACGGAACTCCTAATGGGAAGGCGCCTCACAACCCGTCTTGATCAATTACACCCAGACCGAGCTCTGGAGCACAGCTTGGCTCCAGAGAATCAAACTGCTTCCCGCGGGTACTTCCCGGGCCACCCCGTGTATGCATGCAACTTCTCCAGTGGCCTGGCCTGAGTCCCCGCCAAGGTTGTCAGGGTGACTGGGCCTCGGTGATATGAGGTATCCACAGATGATGGCCAGAGGCTCTGCCGACACACTGACCAGCTCCGCAGTCACCTCCTCCCTGTGGAACCCAGGATACCCACACCAGATGACAGTGATGAACACCTGCTAAGCCTGGAGGATCTGGAGATAGAGGAGAACACGCCCACCGGCAGTGCTCAGCAGGAACTCAACGGTCAGCCTTCAGAAGTCGCCAGCAGAATGCCAGTGCCAGCTACCTCTGGTGGCCCAGACAACGTCCCGGCACTGCCACCCGCTCCCAGTCCGGTGGCGGGGCTGGCCCATGGCATGGCTCCAGAATCCACAGTCCTGGCAGCGGAACCACGCCGCTCAAACCGTGAGCGGTGCTGACCAGCATACTTAAAGGATTTTGTCAGTTGAAGAGGCTCTGAACTTTGGGGGGAGGGGTGTTATGTATTGAGCCTGAACTCACTTGCAAAAGGACTGAGCTTGGGATGCATAACAATAGATCGCTAGGATGAGCCAGTAGGGAGACAGGGATCCTAGTGGAAACCAATCAGGAAACAATAGAGTGTAAATAGCCTATCACTGGGAGTGGGGTGTGTGTGGGGTGTAATCCTTTTCAGGCATAAATACTGGGCTTCGGCCAGGCATAGCCAGTCTTCTTTTCTCCTTGCTGTAATTACTAATAAACTATGAACTAATCACTCAACGCATCTGAACCCAGTATATTTCACAGTCTAAAAACCCTAAGTGCAGCCAAGCCATGAAATACAAATTTATGGCACGAACTAAACATAATTCTGTTCCAGCCATTAGCTGAAAGGCACTGTGATCACAAATTCCATATACAAATAGCGGACCTTAGGGCAGATGCACAAGTTACACGGTCCACACATGGAACCTACAGACCAATTTCTGTTAGTTCCCAGCCAGGAATGTAATTCAAAGGTACACACAAGCCCAGTTTTGACTGGGATGATTACATGGGAGCAGAAGGGCCCTTTTCCACCAACTTGGGGAGCTGATATTTGCCTGTTGCCCAGAATTGCTCTTTATTTATTTATTCATTCATTCATTCATTCATTCATTCATTCATTCATTCATTCAATTTCTAGGCCGCTCTCCCCGCTGCTAGCAGTCCCAGAGCAGCTTACAAGACTTGGCAGAGCCAAGTTTCATAAATACAAACAATTAAAACAGTTAAAACAGTATAAAACATACATAATTAAGAAATAACAATTTGCATAAAGTGCTCAGTAAATTAGATGGCGTACAGTATACTCCCACGTTTCTAAGCCCCAATGTCCAATAGCACTGGAGCCAGGTGGTAATATCTGAGGCCCCTCGTTGATGGTCATAGAATGGGGGGGGGGGGGGTGAAAAAAGCAGCAGCCTGTATTCATACGCCTGGCGGAAGAGCTCCGTCTTGCAGGCCCTACAGAACTGCATCAGGTCCCGCAGGGCCCTGATTTCCTCCGGGAGCTCGTTCCACCAGTAAGGGGCCACCACCGAAAAGGCTCTCCCCCTAGTGGCAGTGAGCCTGGCTTCTCTGGGGCCTGGTGTGACCAGGCGGTGTTGGGCCCCAGACCATAGTGCTCTCTGGGGTAAATACAGGGAAAGGCCCAGGTAGGTTGGACCCAGGCCATTTAGGGCTTTAAAGGCAAGCACCAGCACCTTGAAGCAAATTCGGTACACTATAGGCAGCCAGTGCAGTGCCTCCAGCGCTGGCTGGATGTGCTCCCATCTGGGGAGACCCATCAGCAGCCTCGCCGCGGCATTCTGCACCAGCTGCAGCCTCGGATTTGCAGCAAGGGCAGCCCCATGTAGAGAGCATTACAATAGTCTAGCCTTGAGGTGACGGTTGCATGGATCACTGTCACCAGGTCGGCGTGGCTTAGGAAGGAAACCAACTGCCACACCAGCCTCAGATGGTAAAAGGCCGACTTGGCAGTGGCTGCTACCTGGGCCTCCATAGTCAAGGAGGGATCCAGGAGCACTCCCAAGCTCCTAACCACTGATGCAAGCACCAATGATGCCTTGTCGAAGGCCAGGAGTGGGAGCCCTAACCATGGCCCGCCCCGCCCCGCCCCAGGCACAGGACCTCCATCTTCACCGGGTTCAGCTTCAGCCTACTCAGCCTGAGCCATCCAGCCACAGCATGCAATGCCCGGTCAAGATCGTCCGGTCCAGAGGCAGACTGGCCGCCCAACTTCAGATAGAGCTGGGTGACATCAGCGTACTGATGACAACCCAGCCCCACCCTCCGGACAATCTGAGCAAGAAGGCCCATATAGATGTTAAAGAGCATCAAGGATAAAACAGCCCCCTGAGGCACTCTGCATTCAAGCGGGTGTCTCTGGGACTGCTGCTCCCCTAGCACCACCCTTTGTCCCCGATCCTGGAGAAAGGAAGGAAGTCCCTGTAAGGCAAGCCCCTGTATCCCCACGTCAGCGAGGCGGCGGGTCAGCAGCCGGTGATCGACTGTGTCGAACACAGCCGACAGGTCAAGCAACAACAATATCGCCACACTGCCCTGATCCAGGTGTCTCTGGAGGTCATCTGTAAGGGGCACCAGAGCTATCTCCATCCCAAAGCCCGGGCAAAAGCCTGACTGGAAGGGATCTAGCACAGAAGCTTCATCCAGGAAGCTCTGCAGCTGTATTGCCACCGCCCTATTAATTTGCCCAAATAAGGCAAATTGGAAACCGGCCGGTAGTTAGCCAATTCGGCCGGATCCAAGGATGGTTTTTTAAGAGAGGGCGGACCATCACATCCTTGAGTGCACTCAGGAACTGCCCCTCCAAGAGGGACCGATTGATAATCTCCCGCAGCACACCTCACAACCCCTCATGGCCAGCTTTAATAAGCCAGGAAGGGCACGGATCAAGGTTGCATGTGGTTGGACGTATGGTCGCGAGCAGCCTGTCTACTTCGTCAATAATAGTCATAATATATTCTGCACAGTACATTTGGAAGCAGCTCAGAACTTACCTTCAGCACGGTGTGATAAATTAGATCAGGAAGGTTCTTAGGCTTATTTACTACTTTATACTTTATTTACTACTTTATTTATAACTTTGAACTGCTGATGCCAGCAGTGAAACTTACCTCCAACCTGTAGCATCTCTCCCGTTCCTTTCCCATGTCTATGAACACTGTGCTCAAATGCTTCTTTTAGAGTTGAACCTTTAATCTGTAGCAAATCAAAAGTGCCTCCAAATGGCAGTACAGCTAACAACTCTTCCAAAGTAATAGTACCTGAACAGAACAGAACACTGGTTTTACAATGCAATTTATTGCAGTTCCCATCACTTTAAGACAGCCTAAAGTAGAAAACAAGCTGGCTTGGACAAAGGAGTCCTGAGATTTTTGTTTAATTATTATTTTTTATTTCTTTGGTTTATATCCCGCCCTCCCCACCTTCCGGCGAGCTCAGGGTGGCTTTCAAGGGCGGGGTTCAAATTCCTGCACTATGATGAACCTTACTGACAGGGCAAGTCACAATTTAATGCATCCTAAAACTAGGATACAAAAATTCCAGTCCCAGCGTCATCTTAACTGGAGGTAGCCAGTGTGAAAATGGTTCCTGGAGAAACAGGACATTCTCCAAAAAGGGGCCAGGTGTAATGCAGGGCTGCTTGTCACATGGATTCTTTGCAACATGAAAACGCAGCCTGCCAGCCGCGGCCTGGAACACCTCCAAGGGACACAAAAGATCTGTGTGGTGTGGTATGGTGTGGCCCTGGTCAACATGGAGATTCTGGAAGAGATTTTCAGCAGCCTTCACCTGGAGTCTATTAAATAGATTTCTGCTTCAGTTTAGAAGCTTCTAGTTGAATTACGTGATGTCCAAGGAAGAAAAGGGGTTCACAGTCTGGCACAAGAAAAACATGACAGTAGAGAAATAAAGGGGGAAAGTTGTAAGAAACCCAAAACCTAGTTAGGTTAGTGAGGGAAAAAAGAGCAAACTGAAATAGTGTTGCCTTAAAACAGCCCTAAAACTATATATACCATTATTGCTTCGTTCGTCAATGGGTGCCCGTATTCCACCACCATTTACGATGCACATCGAAACATGATTCCACTCATTATCATCTGGATGTCTAAGATTATTGTAAACCTAAAACATGCACAAAGAAAATAATTTCTATCATTTCCTAGTCTTTTGCTTTAGTTTAGCTTCAAGGATTCTAGCAACTCATTCTTGAAAAGCATCTTACAAACTGACAATAAAAAGAACTTCTGGATCTGCCCAAGAAATAAAGCTTTTTAATGGGGGTGGGGGGGTGGGGAATTACTATACTAGTTAAAGGTGTATTAAACATTTCAGGATATAAACTGAAAACAAAAAAAGATTTTATTCGATAACAAATTAGGGGTGTGCAAAAAAAAAAAGTCGGTATTTTTTGGCTTCAGGTATATCAGACCTGTAAAATATTGGTAAATGCCAAATTTCCCCAGTCCAGTAAAGTATTGGGCTTGGGGAAATATTCAGTATTGTCAAATATATCTGGGTCTGATATACCTGACAGGAGGGAAAGGAGGCATGTTAAAATGCCTTCTTTCCCTCTGGAAGCCCCTGCACCTTTCCTTGTCAATTTAACTCAACTGCCAGTCAGCTGTTAGGTTTAAGCCATTTCAACCTAACAGCAGATAAGCCAGGGGAGTGAAACTGACAAGGGAAAGCCTCCTCTCTCTGTGCCTTCCTTTCTCTAGCTGACCCGGGGGGCAGCTGGAGAAGGGAAGGCAGGGAGCCCAGGCATGTTTCTGTGCCACAGCAGGTAGCCTGGGGAAGTGAAGGGCAGGCATGGAAACCTGCCTCCTTCCCCCCCTGAGCCTCTCCGCTGCTGTGGAGAAACTGAGGTAGGGAAGGGAGAGTCAGAGAAGGCATTGGGAAGGGAAAGGCATTTAAACATGCCTTCACTGTCTTTCCCTTCCCTCCCTGAGTTTCTCCAAGGCAGCAGAGAGGCTCAGAGAGGGAAGGAGGCATGTTTTCACGACTGCCCTTGGCTTCCCCAGCCCACCTGCCACAGTAGGCTAGCTGGTGAAGTCAAGGGCATGCATGGAAATATGCCTGGGCTCCCTGCCTGCCCTTCTCCAGTTGCCCTGCAGCCGTGGGGCCCCTGAAGAAGGGCAGGCAGGGAACCCAGGCATTTTTAAATTTCTTTCCCTCTCCGCATTTAATTATGTCTCCTGTGACTTTCCCTTCCCTCCTTGAGTTTCTCTGCAGCAGTTTCTCTGTTTTCGTGCCTTCCCTTGGCTTACCCAGCCACCCCCCACCAGCAACTGGCTGAAGAAGCCAAAGGAAGGCATGGAAACAGGCCTGGTCTCCCTGCCTGCTCTTCCCCAGCTGCCTCATAGGCATTTATTCAGTATTTTTTTTTGTTCAAGGAAGCCAAATGCACATCCCTATAACAAATGTTAACCCTTCTGATAATTCAAGATGGGAAGCTGTGTTAGTCTGTCTGTAGCAGTAGAAAAGAACAAGAGTCCAGTAGCACCTTAAAGACTAACAACATATGTGGCAGGGTATGCCCTTTTGTGAGGCACTGCTCATTTCTTCAGATACAGAAGAAATGAGCAGTGACTCATGAAAGCTCATACCCTGCCACATATTTTGTTAGTCTTTAAGGTGCTACTGGATTCTTGCTCTTTTCTACTTCTGATCATTCTGATTGTAAGCACAACAGAGGGGAGAAATTATGCTTTGGCTTGTGTCCACTCTTCCAATGCAGGTTTTGTGTGAGGAGCAAGGGCTAAATTACTTCCAATATTTATTTTTAAACAGAAGTGTCATCATATGGTTAGAAATCCCTGTAATACTTATCCTGTAAGCACTTGTTCTTATGAATGTCTCTCTATATGGATAAAATACAATCATTCCTTCCACTGGGAAATTTACAGAACCTTTTCTGTGATTCTCCTTCACAATTTGAGTGACAGTTTACGAGATCAGTGACACAAGAAAGACAGGTTGCTTACCTGTAACTGATGATCTTCGAGTGGTCATCTGTGCATTCACACCCATGGGTTTCTGCGCCTGCACCAAAATTCATCGGTATCTGGAAAGCTTAACAGATTTTCCCGCCCAGAGCCTCTGGGCATGTGCGGACCCCATTGCGCATGCCCAGAGGACCCGGGCGCGGACATCCCACCAGTTCCTTCTGGCCGCTGCCACCGGTGCAAAAATAGGCAGCCTGGCAGCAGCAGGGAAGATAGGGCGGGCGGTGTGAATGCACAGATGACCACTCGAAGATCATCAGTTACAGGTAAACAACCTGTCTATCTTCGATGTGGTCTCTGTGCTTCACACCCATGGAGATTGGCGAGCAGTGACTTACCCGGAGGAGGGTGCAGACAGGCTGCTAACGAGATGCAGTCGACAGGATACTCCTGCCCATCTCCATACGGGATGACGCTCGAATGTCAATAGCGCAGTGTTTTATAAAGGTGTTCGGTGTGATCCAAGTGGCCACTCAGCAGATGTCTGTGAGTGCAGTGCCCCTGAGGAACGCCGTTGATGTTGCCACTGCTCTGGTGGAATGGGCTTGTAGGGGCCCCGGGAAGTGGGGTACGAGCTAGTTCATAACACAACTTTATGAGTTGCACGATCCAGCGAGAAAGCCTCTGGGATGTGATGGGCATCCCCTGACATCCTGGCGCGTAAGAGACGAAGAGGCGAGGTGTTCGTCTAGTTGCCTTAGTTCAATGAAGGTAGAAAAGAAGAGCCCTCTTGATGTCCAGGGTGTGGAGGAGGCGTTCTTCCTCGGAAGAGTAGTTTGGGGAAAAGTCAGGGAGAAACACCTCCGCCTGCAGATGGAACTCCGATACGACCTTGGGGAGAAAGGATATGTCCGGGAGTAAGCGAACCCCGTTAGGAAGAAAGGAGAGGTAAGGAGGGTCGTGACGAAAGGCTCTGATTTCTCCGACCCTCCTTGAAGAAGTGATGGCCACCAAGAAGGCCGTCTTCCAAGATAAGAGATTAAGGTCGCACGTTGACAGCGGTTCAAAGGGCTTTCTGGTAAGATGTCACAGAACCAGAGGAAGATCCCAGAGAGGGAGTGGCCACTTTACCGGCGGGTAGAGGTGTAGCAGTCCCTTTAAGAACCGTCTGGAGAGGATGAGCAAAAACTGAGAAATTGTCCACTTGGTTGTGAAACACCGATATGGCCGCTAAGTAGACTCTCAGGGAGGAGTGGGATAAACCCGAATCTGCCAAAGAGAGTAAGAAATTGAAAATGGCGGCCAGGCCTGCAGAGGTGGGTGAGGTGTCTGTACCGTGTGGGGAAGAAGAGAAATGCGCCCACTTATAAGCGTAAGATCGCCTAGTAGATTGCTTGTGTGAGTTCAGAAGCATGTTAGTTACTCTGCTGGAAAAGGTCGTAGGGAAAGTTTCCATGCCGTCAGTTTGAGATGCGGTACGTCGTGATGCCGCAGTGGAGACCCGGCGATGGTCAGCAAGTCCGGGTCCGGAGGGAGGTGAAGGTGCTAGGGAGAGGAGTACTGGAAACCATGGCTGCCTCAGCCACCAAGGGGCGATGAGAATACAATTCGGCTCGTCCTGCAGAATCTTCCTCACCACCCTGGGCAGTAGCGGTAAGAGGGGGAACAGATAGAGGAATCCGGTCGTCCAAGGGTAGACAAGACCGTCGCCTAACGAGGCTGGGTCTACGCCGCCTTAAAAGCAGAACATCTTGCATTTCGAGTTGGAGCGGTTTGCGAAGACGTCTATTTCGGGGGTCCCCCAGCGGTTGAAGATGGGCTGAAGGTACCTGGGGGAAAGCTCCCAATCGTGTGGGCAAGCTCTGCCTCTGCTGAGGAGGTCTGCTTTGGTGTTTTGCGTTCCCGGGATGTGGGTGGCCCTTAGGAAAATATTCCTCGCAATGCAGTCATTCCACAGCTGCAGGGTCAGTTTGCACAACAAACGGGATACCGTTCCACCCTGCTTGTTTATATATGCGACCACTGTAGTGTTGTCCATGAGGATAGCGACGCACTGGGACTGTATGAGTGGTAAGAACGCCCGCAGGGCGAAAGCCAAGGCCAAGAGTTCTAGAAAGTTGATATGCTTGTTGCGCAGGGATGCGTCCCAGGGGCCTCCGGTGGAGTGACCCGACAGGTGGGCTCCCCAACCCCACTGGGAGGCATCTGTGGTCAGTGTCGTGGTTGGTGAAGGGAGGTGGAATGGAGCTCCCTGGAAAAGGTTGGCATAGTTCGTCCACCATGAGAGGGAGTCTCTGACACCTGTCAGAGGATAGAGGCGGGTAGATTGAGCCTGGGTCTGTGGTTGGAAATTGGGCCACAAACCAAATTTGGAGGGGTCTCATCCGCAGTTTCGCGAATGGCAGATGGTGGCCGCCATCAAGCCGAGGAGGCGTGTATGGCCAGCGCTGAGGACGAAGGTTGGGTTTTGATCTGTGCTGCAAGGGAGACGATAGGAGATGCTCTGTCCTCGGGCAAGTAAGCCCGTAGGGATGTAGAGTCCAGGATTGCTCCAATGAACTGGATATGCTGGGCAGGGGAAAGGTGAGATTTTACCCTGTTCACCTGGAGGCCGAGATCCAAGAGGAGGTTGAGGGTATAAGTAACGTGAGCGTTGAAAAGGTTCTGAGACTCCACCACCACAAGCCAGTTGTCTATGTACGGAAAGATCTTTATGCCCTGGAGCCATAGATAGGCGACGATCACTATCATAGTCTTTGGGAATACTCATGGTGCGGTGGCTAGGCCAAATGGTAGGGCCTTGTATTGGTTGTGGCCTACCGCGAACCTCAGGAAACTTCTGTGTGCTGGGGCAATGGTTAGGTGGAAGTAGGCGTCTTGAAGGTCCAAGGTCACCATCCAGGAGTTTCTGCGAAGGAGAGGCAAGATGGAGTGTAGAGTAACCATACGAAAGCATTTGTAGATGACATATTGGTTGAGGCCGCGGAGGTCTAGAATGGGCCTCATGCCGCCGTCTCGTTTGGGAATGGTGAAGTAGCGGGAGAAGAAGCCTTTCCCTAGATGGTGAGAGGGAACCCGCTCTATAGCATCCTTCGCCAGGAGAGCATCCGCCTCTCGGAGGAGAGACAGTGAGGGTGGAGTGGTGACGAATACAGACGGGGGGTCTGGACGAGTTCTATAAAATACCCCTTGGTTATGGTTGAGAGAACCCAGACATCTGTAGTGATTGTTGTCCATGACTGTATGCGGGGAGCCAGACGGGTGGATGGGCGAGAAGTGAGGTGGAAGTCAAAGTCCCTGCTTGGGTGGGCGGGCGCGCGAACTTCTGACAGCTCTGCTGTGGAGGAGAGGTAAACTTCTGCTGAGGCACATAAGTTTGCCGTTGATGTGTAGGGGATGGTCGTGTACGCCACGTCCTATCTGGAGATGTTCTGGAGGAGGGTCTCCTAGACCATGGTCGTGACCATTGGCGGCTCTTGTAAGGGCGAGCTGGCTGGGTCGAGACTCCAAGTGTGCGTGAGGCCTTGATGCTTTTGTCTAGGTCTTGAAGCACAGCATCAGTGGTGGTATGAAATAATCCCTGGCTGTCGAAAGGTAGGTCTTCTATGAGGGACCTAGTATCCTGCTGCAAGTTGGTTGTGCGGAGCCAGGAGTGGCATCTGAGGGCCACGGCAGAGGATATGGTCTTTGAGGCAGCATCCAGAGCATGTTTAGCTGAATTGATTTGCTGCTTGGCCAAGGTCAACCCTTCTTTTTGGACTTGTCTAAAGGCCAGTCTTTTCTCCTCTGGGATGTAACTTAAACAGTCAGCTAGTTGCTCCCACAGAGCATACTGATAGCGCCCCATGCATGCTAGGTAGTTGGTCATTTTTAATCCAAGGATGCCAGCTGAATAAAACCTTCTGTCGAAGGCATCAAGCTTCCGACTTTCCCTATCAGGAGGTGTGGGGTGTGATCTCTTGGACCTTGAGGCCGAGGAAACCACCATGGAGTTCGGTTTGGGGTGGTTGAGGAGGAATTCTAGTCCTGCTTCTTGTAGACGGTACATATGGTCCAGTCTACGCGAAGAGATCGGTGCCGATGCAGGTTTATCCCATTGGGATTTTGTTGCTTGAAGTAAGACAGAAAACATGGGCAGTGCTACCGATGCCGAAGTGTCTCTCTGCACGATGTCGAAGACTGGATCGGACACTACTGGGGTGGGTTGCACCACCAGAATTCCTAAAGAATGAGCCATACGCTTCACCAGCTCCCCATATGACGTGACATCCTCCGATGGGGAGATGGGTGGTTTTCTGTGATGTCCAGCTTAGGGGAGGGAACCCCTGGAGACGTGTGCGTCGAAGATGCTTCCCCATCCGAGTCGCCCTCAGAGGAATCCGAGTCCAAAGGCTGTGGGGCCGGGAGATCCAGCTCCTGGCGTTGAGTCAGAATCGGGATCGGTGGGGGTGGAGGTGGGGCCGCTTGTGCTGGGTGAGAGTGCCCTTGACGTGGCTTCCACGGTGGTGATGGGGACCGTGGATGCCGGAAGTCTCAATATCGAGGGTCCTCTGGAGGTCTATCAAAGACCCGGTATCGAGGGTCCTCCTGAGAAGGTCTGGAAAGGTCTGTGTGTCAGCTGCGGGCTGGAGATCGAGACTGATGGGACCGCTGACAGTCAGGCAAATGTGAAGGAGGGAGCCAGGGGATGGTGGACATCGAGTGGGCTCCATATGGATATGTCGCGCGTTGATCCCAATGCGCCGGGGAACAGGAAACAGGGTGGTATCGGGCATAGTAGTTGCCTGCCCTGTAATTGACCTGTGGTCGACATGGAGACCTCGGTTCTGATGGGCGACGAACGTCCAGGTCCAACTGAACAGGGTCTCTGTCAGATGAGACCAAGTGGGATGGAGACGGGGAAGAGTCATGGTGCGATCGATCACGATCGGTAGGGTCCGCAGGATACCCCGAATCCGGGAACCTCTGAGTGTCCAAGATCTGATCAGGGAGGTCGATGTCGATTTCCTGAATTGGTGAGTCCAGTAGGTATATGATCCCGACTTGAGCGGAAGGTTGTTCTGGTGCCGCCCTTGGAGTCGGTACTGATACGACTGGCGGGGTACGAGCCTGCTCTGAGCCCTTCGAGTGGGACTTGCCGGTAGCGGCTTTCTTTAGGCGCTTCTCCACTTTATCTTTCTTCTTCTTCTTAGTCGGAGTAGAAGAAGAGGAGGGGGGTGGTGCAGGGTGCTTAGGAGCAGTGCCCAAGTCAAATGAAGCCTTAGATACAGGAGGTTTAGAGGTGACTGTCGACGTGGGTTTCGACATTGACCTCGATGCCGAGGTGGAGGGAGCGTCAGCGAACTCCATGTGGCCAACCGTCGGAGTGTTACCACGAGGTTGGAGAGCCGCTTCTAGGAGCGCAACCTTGAGACAGGCCGCACGATTTTTCCGCGTCTGATTTGAAAACCTCGCGCAATGAGCACAAGCCTCGGGACGATGGGATTCCCTGAGGCACAAGATGCAAAGAGAATGCCCGTCTGGGGTGGCAAGCTTGCTACCACAGGAGGTACAACACTTGAAGCACCCCCAGCGCTGAGCCATACAAGGGGGGAGGGGGAGGAGGGGATGTCTCCGAAGGCAGAGACTCCCCTAGTTTACCTCCTGCAATGAGTTTGAAGTCCGAGTCAACGAGTTAAGTTCGTAATCTGTAGAGTGGTCAAAAAACAGTTCGAGAAGACTTCCGGAAGAGACACACTTAATGGCGGACGCCTCTCACCGCATCTGCGGGAGAGGCGATCCGCTCTCGGTGGGGTAGAAGGGGCTTCGGACAGGTGCCGAGCCCCCAGAGACCCTAGTAAAGGGGCTCTGCCTGGGGTGGTTTGAGGGATGTCTCTCCTTGCGGTGGCAACTGCTGGATCAAGACACCCTCCTTCACCCCCGTAGGTTCCCCCTGCTGCAGAAGCCTCTGGGCTACTCTAGCGTAACCGTGAAGCAGCAGAGAATACCGATCGGAGAAGCAATGAAACTTCCTGATACGCAATGGTGATTCGTGAGTCTCAAACAGAGTTTGCATAATAAAGCGGCTGGGAAGGGTTGGGTGGAATGTCCCCCCCCCCCCCGAACGGAGCTTACCGAGACTTTCCCACGGCGTTTCTGCAGCATTGAAAGCAGCTTGGAAATGCTGGAGGGCTGGATCGCATGCACGAAGAAATGAGCTTTTAAACGGCATTAGTGTGAAAAAGAGACTTTCTTCTTCAGATCTTCTTATCTAACTATAAACAAAACGAAACAGCAACAATGACGGGGAGACAAAAACCCTCCCCTAATCCAGGAAGCGGAGTTCCGGCTGCAAAGAGCAACATCACAGAGATTAGAACAATGCTCTCATCGATGCTGAGACCCCTAGTGGATCAGATGACAGCTCTCAATGACAAGATGGATACAATGCAGAAGGAAATGAAAGAGTCGGGAAAAATAAATGAGAAGCTGCAACAAGAACTCATGGAAGTAAAAGCAACAACAAGTAAGCATGACTCAAGACCAGTGTTCCCTCTAAGCTGAGTTAGCCTCTGGCTCACACATTTTTGTCTTAGCTCAGGAAGGATGGCTCCAGAGCAAACTGATTTATGCAGTAGCCAAGTCGCTTGCTCACAACTTTCATGCCAGCAGCTCACAAAGTAGAATTTTTGCTCACAGGACTCCACAGCTTAGAGGGAGCATTGCTCAAGACTACAAAAAATTGAGAAAGAAAAGGCTTTTCAAAGCGACAACGTCTTAAAACTTCAGATGGAATGTTCAAATTTTTTCCTGAGACTGCAGAATATTCCTGAGAAAAAAGGGGAGGATCTTAAAAAACTATTGAGTGAGGCATTAGCACCACTGGCAGGTATTGAAGCGGAGAAACTACAAAGCGACATGGATTTGGTCTACAGGACCTATCCAGATTTTGTGAAAAAGAAAAACCTGCCAGGTGAGATCATGATAAGGTTCTCCAAAAGATCAACAAGGGATGTGGTGTTAAAAACCACAAACAGAACAACGCTGAAGATCCAAGAAGAGGAAATCAAGGTTCTAAAAGACATTCCATTTGAAATTCGAAAAAGAAGAAAAGCCTACAGGAATATAACAACATGGTTAGTCTGAGTCAATCACTTATCGTTGGAATATTCCAGAGGGACTGTCTTTCAGCTATAAAAGCAAGAATTACAAGATTGACTCTGTAGAACAAGCCAAAATATTTCTGGGAAAATGCAAGAAAAAGAAAGCGGAAAGGGAGTCAGATGACTCACTAGAGTCACAGGAAAGTATGTATGGCTTTAATGGCTCAGAAAGTGGAGAAGAAGCATCGGACTCAGAAAAGGGAGCTGCTGCTCCCAAGCTCAGCAAAGAGACTAAAAAGACAAGAAGAGGAACGAAGAAGAAATAATGTTATAAACAATATGTAATGATGGTACACTATGTCTAAATGTAAATGGAATAGTAGGCATTTTCTTCGTTGCTGTATGTGCCAGTTAATCAGCTTTGTTATGTGTAGAAGCAGAAACATGAACTTAAAATGTTTAACCAAGAAAGTATATTGCTTTTCAGTTTTAAAAGTTAGTTAACTTGATTACTGCAAACAGTATTCTCTGTATAGGGTAATATAGTGTAGTTATTAGCGGTAGAGTTGTAGAAATAGTAAAAAATCAATAAAAAATCTTTATTAAAAAAAAAACAGTCCGAGATAAAAAGACAAAGAAGACTTTCCGAAGTTGCTGTCCCGAACCGACGAAGAGCTGTTAGCCGCGTGGCGGTCAGAAGAGAACTGGCGGGATGTCCGCGCCCGGGTCCTCTGGGCATGCACAACGGGGCCCGCGCATGCCCGGAGGCCCTGGGCAGGAAAATCCATTAAGCTTTCCAGATACCGATGAATTTCGGCGCAGGCACAGAACCCCATAGGTGTGAATGCACAGAGACCACTTCGAAGATCTGCATGGGTTTCTTGCTCTGTTCTGAACATTCCTAGTAGATGAAAAAATGCAAGCTCAAGCAATTAGTTATTAGTTGCGCAGAGACATATGTTGAGTGATCAAAGCATTACAGAAATGAATTCACACATCTGGATGGGAACTCTGAAACTCCCACTCCAATACAGAGCTCCATAGAAAGACTTCCCTCATTTGCAGCACTGCAGCGACTGGCTGGCATTTGCAGTGTCAATAAACCTGCTTCCCTGCTTCTTAAAAAAGAGGGCTTTTTGTATTATTTTTGGGGAAATGACCCATGAACATTTAAACGAACACATTTTTGTGCTGCACCTTAAAATTATGGGGAGGAGCGAGACGGATGACTGACATCAGCATCTGAATGTGAAGTACACTGTGAAGAGGGTGAGGGCTTACTCTGTTCCCGGCTCTGTGCACACACAGAGCAGCACAAAGTTCATCAACTTGCTTCAGAGGGGGGAATACAAACTCTCTTCTCATTTTTCTTAGAAATCACCTGAAGTCTCTCAAAGCATGGCATTTAAGGTTATCTACTTGAACGCTCAAGTAAGCCTCTGCCACAATTTATTCAATTCAGAATCTTGTGAGAGTGCAATGGAGGGGAGTGTTCAACTTTTGAAGTCTGGATCCTGTTCAGTACTGAAGCTGAGTGACCTTGATGGAGTAAGTGGGTTAGAGTCATGCTGCCGCAAAGAGGAATGTCTCAGAAGTGGATCTCCCCTCACCTTCTCCTTTCCCCAGCAGCCCATGAGGTCACCCTCAAACCACTGCTAAGCAATAGGCCCTGCAGCACAGGGAAGGGGGCTGCAACTAGGAAGGGAAATTAGCACAGCAAGCCACACAAAAAAAATGCCTATTTGTTCACATGACAAATCAAAGCAACAACAGTTGGTAATATCTGAAAATCTTTGTCTCTGGCACCCAGTTGTCCAGCCAGCAGTTCAAGAAAGACAGAAGGTGTTGGGGGAAATGTATAATCCAGCAGATATGTACAAAGGATGTTTACTCATCACCAGACTTACAAACAAACCTGGCAAGTAAGAGGGCTCTAATGAGATGACTGTCTTTCCAATGTGTTCTTTACTCCAACGACAGTATTAACAGGACCGGGGTAAAGAATTGCTCTCACTTGTTTGCTATTCTGCGCCATGTGGTACTGCTAGGCACAGGGCCAAAGGTTTTGTTTATGCTTGCTGGCATAAAAACTAAGCAACACTGCAGACTGAGTAGGGATATAGCAAATGCTAGAGTTTTTGCTGCCCTGTTGTGAGTTACCACTAGCTAGACAGAGGAAAATGGTTCGCTTGCACATGCTTCTGTTGGAACAGCCAGCACTTGCACCCAGCCTTACCCATCAGTGATAAGCAGCACGCATGGTCTTTCAGTGTGCACCGCGATCAGTAACACAAAGAGGGAGAAAAAGATTTAAATCAGTAATCCCCAGTGTGGTTGTTATGGGTGCCATGTCACTTGCTCATGTGTTTCCCAGAACACCCCTGTAAAGAGCCATCCATGGCTTTTCTCTACCTCACTGGAGTAGGAGATGCTTAAGAAGAGCCCATGAGGCATCTCCTTTGAATCTGAAGGTGGTGCCCTGAAAAGTACTAGAGTCGGGAGGCCGGTGGTAGTGATTTCAGCATAGCAAGTTTATTTCAGGTCCAGATGAAGCATAAGAAAACGGAGGTCAGGGGGCCTGCTTATATACACAGATAAGCTGCACCCCTGACCTTGCCCAAACAAGGCAGTTGGATAAGGTAATTGAATAAATTCCAAGTTAATTGAATAAGTTTCAAGGTAATCCCAGGATAATAGTTGGATAATCTCAGGGGTAGATAAGTCTCAAGGTAAATGAATAAGTTTCAAGGTAATTGGATAATCACAGATTTAATCACAGAACATAACATGCCCATTCAGAAATAGCTTCCCCCATCAAAGGAGGCTGCTTGAGTTGGAACCTCATAACATTTTCTGCAACTTCCCAGGGTTTTGTATTTGGACAAAGTTTCCCATGGCAGCCATTTTTGGGTGGTGCCCACCAACTTTTCTCAAGATTCCAAAAGTTCCCAAAAGTTCGACAAGGCTGGAAACCCCCTGGGATAGGGCAAAGCCATATGAGACACAAGCAATCAATGATAAGAATCTGAAGTCTCTGACCATCCTTCAGCCCTGACCCCTCTCCTGCTTTGCCTTGCCTGCACCCTCTTTTTCAGCATTTTTAATTTCAGCCAGGCTCGCTTCCAGAATTAGAGACCTGCTAGGGTAAAAATACATCCTGCAGACTGGGCCGAGAAAAAAAAGCAATGCCCTTTAGAGCAGGTGAAGGACAAACTAGTTTTAAACCTTGGAAGCATTTTGTGGCTATATCCCATCTGTCAGGATCTCAGCTGGCTTTTACCAGCAAAGAGGCCATGAAGAATCAACATACAAGATGGAACAAGAACACGGATGGGAAAGAACACATTTCCTGAGAAATCTACTCAGTAGCATCTCTCGGAACTCAGGACCAAGCTATACGATACACCCGACACATGGCAGGTCACGGGTGCAAGACTGGACTTGCAGACAAATGCACACTGGAAGAACTCACCTTTAAAAGCACTCATTTGCTTGGTACTGCACAGGGGGAGAAGTATCTTCCAGTTTCCAGCCATGACCCTACAAGTATTGGATGTTTCATCTAGTTATCCCCTCAGCCTCCATGTCCAGAAGCAGCAGACCTCTGAATAGTGGTGCCTGGAAGGCTGCGTCAGGTGATGGTCTCAGCCTCTATGCCCCGTTTGTTTGGCTCTTCAGGGCAGCTGGTAGGTAGCTGTGTCAAACAATATGCTGGACTAGGTGGACCAGTGGTCTGATCCAGCAGGCTTATCTTATGTTTTTAAGGGATGCGAGCATGATCAAAGCAAGTTCATTAAAAACATAACAGAAGAGATGCAAGATCACAGCTGGCTCCATAAAAAAGACAGCTAGAGTTGCTTGCAATTTGGATTTTGACAACTGTTTCTAAACTAGATTTTGCTAGACAATTTGAAAAAATACTTCAGGCACAAATAGCATTCTCTCCCTGTATGTATTCAATGGCTTAAACAATGATCTCAACAATGAAGCTCAAAACTTGAAATCTAGCTAGTAAAGAAAGCTTCCCTTTTTACCATTTTTAAGTAAGAAAACTGCATATTATTTTAAATAATTCCTATTTAAAACAGTAATGTAAAAAGTTAATAGCTGGGTGCTTTTAAGCCTTCGGGAGGTATCTCCTTCATGGATCACTGCCTTGACGTGGCGAGGGGGCTTGCATGGTTTGATGAGGCTGCAGGCTGTGCCGTGGAGGGCCACCCAGGATGGACAGGCCACAGCAAAGAACTCAGACAAAGTGTGATCCACTGGAGAAGGAAATGGCAGCCCACTCCAGTATCCTTGCCAAGAAAACCCCACGGACAGTAACAAAAGGCTAAAAGATATGATGCTGAAGATGAGACCCCCAGGTTGGAAGGTGTCCAATATGCTACTGGGGAAGAGCAGAGGGCAAGTACAAGTAACCCCAGAAAGAGTAAAGTGGCTGGGCCAAAGCTGAAAGGACGCCCAGTTGTGGATGTGTCTGATAGTGAAAGGAAAGTCTGATGCTGCAAAGAACAATACTGCATAGGCACCTGGAATGTAAGATCTACGAATCAAGGTAAGCTTGACGTGGTAAAAAATGAGATGGCAAGACTGAACATCGACATCTTGGGAATCAGTGAACTAAAGTGGATGGGAATGGGAGAATTTAACTCAGAAGACCATTATATCTACTACTGTGGCCAAGAATCCCGTAGAAAAAATGGTGTGGCCTTTATAGTCAGCAAGAGAGTGCAAAAGGCAGTAATGGGGTACTATCTCAAAAACGATAGAATGCTCTCGGTCCGAATCCAAGGCAAACCATTCAACATCACAGTAATCCAAGTCTATGCCCCAACCACGGATGCAGAAGAGGCTGAAGTGGACCGGTTCTATGAAGACCTACAACACATCATAGAACTAACACCAAAAAAAGATGTCCTCATCATCATAGGGGACTGGAATGCTAAAGCAGGAAGTCAAAAGGTAACTGGAATAACAGACAAGTTTGGCCTTGGAGAACAAAATGAAGCAGGGCAAAGGCTAACTGAGTTTTGTTAAGAGAGCACACTGGTCATAGCGAACACCCACTTCCAACAACCTAAGAGGTAACTCTACACATGGACATCACCAGATGGGCAACACCGAAATCACACTGATTATATCATTTGCAGCCAAAGATGGAGAAGCTCTATACCAGGGGTCCTCAAACTACGGCCCGGGGGCCACATGCGGCCCACTGAGGGCCTTTTTCTGGCCCGCCGGGTGTGCCGCTGCCTGTCCTCCAATTCCCAGCAGCACACAAAGCAGCAGAAAAATTGCAGCCGACTCGTCCCGGGCCACATGACAAAGCCCCGCCCCCCTGCTTCCAGTCAGCCAGGAGGAGGCAAAAGGAAGACTGGAAGAGGGTAAGTGTGGGGTGGCAGGCGCTCTTGCTGGCCCCAAGTCTCCTAGCCGGCTGAGAGGCCTCTCAGCCGGCTAGGAGACCTGCACCAGTTCCAAAAGCCGGGCGGGGGTCTTTTTCGAGGCTTTTTGTGCTGCTGGGAATCAAAGGGGGAGAGAGAGAGAGAGAGAGAGGTTTCTCTTTCCCATGATGATGCCTGCAGTAGTGGAGTTTCAGGGAGAAGCAGCTGGGGGCTTGCTGCCTTAAAAAGTTTGTGAGGATGCCGAGTTCTTTGTTTCTTCTGAGAGGGAAAGAAAACAGCCCCGTCAAGGGTGCCTTGCTTGCGTGTGCACCCCCCTCCATGCGCCTTCCCTACCCGCAAAATAACATCTGAAATCTCCAACCAGATCTAGACTAACTGATGCACACTTGCATCACTTGTTACGACTAGCAGTGACAAATATGGAACCGGACATTGACCATCTCATTAGCCAAAAGCAGGCCCATAGTTCCCATTGAAATACTAGTAAGTTTGTTGATTTAACTTTACTTGTTCTTCATTTTAAATATTGTATTTGTTCCCATTTTGTTTTTTTACTTCAAAATAAGATATGTGCAGTGTGCATAGGAATTTGTTCATAGGTTTTTTTTAAAACTATAGTCCGGCCCTCCAACGGTCTGAGGGACAGTGAACTGGCCCCCTGTTTAAAAAGTTTGAGGACCCCTGCTCTATACAGTCAGTAAAAACAAGACCTGGAGCTGATTGTGGCTCAGATCATGAGCTACTCATTGCAAAATTCAGACTTAAACTGAAGAAAGTTGGGAAAACCACGAGGCCATTCAGGTTTGACCTAGATAACATAGGGATGAATATACAGTGGAGGTGAAGAATAGGTTTAAGGGACTAGATTTGACAGATAGAGTGCCTGAAGAACTATGAACAGAGGTTTGTGACATTGTACAGGAGGCAGCAATCACTACCATCCCAAAGAAAAAGAAATACAAGAAAGCAAAGTGGCTGAGATTTCTGGTCTAATGGTGTTCTGAGGCGGGCGCTGGTCTCGGATGCTCCGAGCCAGCGACCCGGGCTACTGAGGGTAGGAGGGGATTCTGGGCTGGCTCGGATCCCCCAGGGACCCCCAGAAAGGGGCCCCTGCTTGGGGCACACGAAGTTGCCTCTCCCGAGATGGTGATCCCGGGATTGAGGCTGCTTTATGCCCTGTATAGTCCTCCCTCAGTCAGAAACCCCTGGGGTTTTAAGAGCGGCAACCGGACAGCTTCAGGAGTCCAGAGTTAAAAAGAATCAGCAACTTACCGGAGACGCACGGCAACAATTGTGAGTTTTTAAAGCAAGATTCTTAGATGTGACTGTGGGACTTTAGTCCCCCCCTTCTTTCGACTCTCCGCTCCGGCGAAGAGAAAAATCATGCTGTGCTGAAATCTGAGAATCGCGGCTTGAAACGGCTTTTGAGATCTCAGTGGGAGAAGTTGCAGCAATAATTTAAGGAACTTTAGAGTGATTTATTGACTTCTTTGAACTTTCTTATCTTCTGGTAAACAAGATGTGATGGCCGGGAGGGGAGAGAAAATGGCGCCGAAGATTACACCTTCTCCCCAAACAAGTTCTGTGTTACCCAAATCTCTTCCTAGTTCAAAAGGCGAAACAACAGAGCTTAATTTGGCAATAACAGCTGCTCTGCGCCCCCTGATGGATCAACTGTGTACAGTCAACCAGAAATTAGATACATTACAAAAAGAAGTTGCAAAGGCTAACAAGAGATCTGAAAGAGTGGAGAAGGACTTATTGGATGTTAAGACCAAAACAGAGAAGCATGATTTAAGATTGTCCAAAATTGAGAAGGAAAGATCATCTGACAGAAATGCCTTATTAACTATGCAATTGGAGCGTTCTAATTACTGTTTGAAATTTCAGGGTGTTCCTGAACAACAAGGAGAGAATCTTAAAAAGTTACTCAGTGAAACACTAGACCCAGTGACAGGGATAAAAGCGGAAGATCTTCAAAGCGAAATGGATAAGATCTATAGAACATATCCAGAATTTGTGTGTGTGTGGGGGGGGGGGGGGGGGAACCTGCCTGGGGAAGTAATGGTGAGATTCTCTAAGAGATCTACAAGAGATGTGGTTCTCAAAACCACCAATAAAGTCACCCTGAAAATCCAAGAGCAAGAAATTAAGGTGCTAAAGGACATTCCGTATGAGATCAGGAAGAAGAGAAAGGCATATAAAAAACTGACTGGTTACAATCTGCCAATATTTCTTATCATTGGATCCATCCGGAAGGCCTAACATTCACCTTTAAAGACAAGAAGAAGATAGATATGGTAGCCAAGGCAGATGCTTTTCTGGTTTACTGTAAGAAGAAAGAAGACAAGAAAGGAAAAGGATCTTAATCAGAGGACTCACTGGACCAGCAAGAAAGCATTTCTGGACTAGTAAGTTCATCTTCAGAAAGTTTGGAACTTGAAGAAGATGAATCGGAGTCTGAACTAGGAGCTGCAGGTCCCAAGATCCCGGAAAAGGTGAAGAAGAAGACACAGAAGAAAGAAAAACCAAAGAAGAAATAGCTTTAAATAAGTTGCTATGTATCTCTCTAAAGTTTGATTGTTTTGTTTAAGTGAACACTGAATCTCAAAGCTTTTTTTTATATATATAATCTGAACAGAAATTAGAAAAAAATAAGATATAGCCTGAATTGTATAACTATTCTTTTTAGAAAGTTTTGTTAAGCATAGACTAATAATGATCTGGACTCCTGTCATTATCTGAGTAGGTTAGATTTTAGTCATGGTTTTTTTTTTGATAGGTGATAGGGTAGTTTGAAAAATCAATAAAATCTTTAAAAAAAATAAAAGAAAGCAAAGTGGCTGTCTGACGAGGCTTTACAAATAGCAGAGGAAATAAGGAAAGCGAGAGGCAAAGGTGAAAAGGAAAGATTTACCCAATCGAATGCAGATTTTCAGAGAACAACAAGGAGAGATAAGGAGGCTTTCCTGAATGAACAATGCAAAGTAATAGAGGAAAACAATAGAATGGGAAGAACTAAAGATCTCTTCAAGAAAATTGGAGAAATCAAGGTAACGTTCCATGCAAAGCTGGCCATGACAAAGGACAAAAATGGTAGGGACCTAACAGAAGCAGAAGAGATTAGGAAAAGATGGCAAGAATACACAGAAGAACTATGCAAGAAGGACCTCAATGTCCTTGACAACCACAACAGTGTAATCACTGACCTCAAGCCAGACATCCTGGAATGTGAAGTCAAATGGACCTTAGAAAGCATTACAAACAACAAAGCTAGCAGAGGTGATGGTATCCCAGCTGAGCTGTTCAAAGTCTTAAAAGATGATGCTGTTAAAGTGCTGCACTCAGTTTGCCAGCAAATCTGGAAAACACAATAGTAGCCACAGGATTGGAAAAGGTCAGTTTACATTCCAATCCCAAAGAAGGGCAATGCCAAGGAATGTTCAAACTATCGCACAGTTGCACTCATTTCACATGCTAGCAAGGTTATGCTCAAGATCCTACAAGCTAGGCTTCAGCAGTACATGGATAGAGAACTGCCAGAAGTACAAGTTGGGTTTTGAAGAGATAGAGGAACTAGAGATCAAATTGCCAACATTTGCTGGATTATGGAGAAAGCAAGAGAGTATCAGAAAAACATCTACTTCTGTTTCATTGATTATGCTAAAGCCTTTGATTGTGTGGATCACACATGGCAAGTCCTTAAAGGGATGGGAGTACCAGACCACCCCACATGTCTCTTGAGAAACCTCTATAAGGGTCAAGAAGCGACAGTTAGAACTGGATATGGAACAACTGATTGGTTAAGCATAGGAAAAGCAGTACGACAAGGATGCATATTGTCACCTTGCTTATTTAATTTAAATGCAGAGTACGTCATGCGAAATGCCGGCCAGGATGAATCACTAGCCGGAATTAAGATTGCTGGGAAAAACATCAATAACCTCAGATATGTAGATGATACCACTCTAATGGTAGAAAGTGGAAGAGGACCTCAAGAGCCTCTTGCTAAGAATGAAAGAGGAGAGCGCAAAAGTTGGCTTGAAACTCAACATCAAAAGAATTAAGATCATGGCATCTGGCCCCATCACTCCTTGGCAAATAGAAGGGTAAGTCGTGGAAGCAGTGACAGACCTTCCTAGGATCCAAGATCACTGCAGATGGTGACTGCAGCCATGAAATTAAAAGATGCCTACTCCTTGAAAGAAAAGCGATGGCAAACCTAGACAGTATAACAAAAAGTAGAGATATCACCCTGTCAACAAAAGTCCATACAGTCAAAGCCCAGTAGTGATGTATGGCTGTGAGAGTTGGACTATAAGGAAGTTCGAGCGTCGAATAATAGGTTCTTTTGAATTATGGTGCTGGAGAAGACTCTTGAGAGTCCCTTGGACTGCAAGGAGATCAAAACAGTCAATCCTAAAAGAAATCAACCCTGACTGCCAGATACTGAAGCTGAAGCTCAAATACTTTGGCCACCAAATGAGAAGGGAGCACTCACTGGAGAAGACCCTGATGCTCGGAAAGATTGAAGGTCAAAGGAGAAGGGGACGGCAAAGGATGAGATGGTTAGACAGTGTTACTGATGCAACAAACATGAAATTAAACAAACTCGGGAGCACAACGGAAGACGGAAGGGCCTGGCATGATACGGTCCATGGGGTCGTGAAGAGTCGGACTCGACTGTGCGACTGAACAACAGATATTGTATACAAGTATATACTTCATTTATAACTGGCCTTTCTCCACAACAGGGACCCAAAGCAGTTTGTCATTCTCTTACAACAATAATGTGAGGTAGGTTAGGTTGAGAAAGTATGACTGGCCTGAAGTCACCCAGTGAGCCTCTCTCCACGGCAGAGTGGGGATTAAAACCCAGGTCTCCAAGTTCCTAGTCTGACACTCTAAGCACTATGTCACACTGGATCTTGGTGTTAAGTATCAGTTTCCAAAAAATGAAATGTAAGTAACTTCCAGTTTGGTCCAACCCTTAGCAGATGGTTTTCTGTCATAGAAATAAACTACTTATCAAAGGGACAACAATGTCACATCATGAAGTGCCTTCTTACCACGGCATCACAAATCAGGTTTCCCATGTTGCATTCTTGGAAACGGCATGCTTCACTCGTACCATTCAGGTACACAATGGTTTTCCCTATCTCCTGGGAAGAATAGTTATTCAGCTGAACCCTCATTAGGTCAACTTGGGCCTTCACCTCTGTGTCTGAAACAAAAGCAGGACATGGTAAAGACTCCTGTGGGCTAGATGGCAGACAAGGGATACTAAACTGTTCATCCACAGCAAGAGATCTTTTTCTCGTACCTTCAGGGATACTGCTATTGAGTAGGATTGGGTTTCCTGACGCACTGATCACATTTCCTTGATCATCAAATATAACGTTCAAATAACCAAGGTATTTTCCAAAAGCATACGCTTGAACAACAGGCACATCAGGGCCATGATCAGATTTCACCATGAATGGATAATCACCAGCTGGTATATTATTTGAAGGTGGAGTCCCTGTAAAAATCACAAAAGAACCAGCTTTCAATATATGCCTTTTATTAAAACATTCATACTCCATCCTACCTTCACATAAGGAGCTCAAGTTTATACCACAAAAGGAGTAAGAACAACAGTATTTTTTAAAAAAAACATAACCCAGACTCAACATGTCAGCTCAATTTCTCCATGTTAATCAAAAGCCCTTCTAAATAATATTGCCTTGTAAGATCTCCTGAAGACCAACAGGGAAGGGAGCTCTTTTGAGCTCTTTATTGTAAGGCTGTTCCAGAGAACAAAGGCTACAACAGAAAATCCCCACAAACAGGTGGATGAAGTTCTCACAGCCCCGACAGATATGACAGGGTACAAAAAAGTAGTTATATCATTCTACTGAAAAATTTCAAAAAGCAACAGTCAGCATAATAGGGCCAACCAAAATACCACAAAAAGGTACCACATTACACTAATGCTCAAGGAAGAAATGCTTGCAAACCCATAACCATTAAAGGTTTTCTTTGCAATCTCCCATTAAGTCAAATAAATGAACTTATTTCGAACAATCTGCTTGTTGAGCCTTGAGAGTGGCTGAAACAGAAACCACAAAAACCTCCTGCACTCCTGGTTCCTTCTCTACCCCCCCCCCCCCCACAAGCCTCTAGAACCAGAATGTTCTTGTCATCATTTTCACAATATGATCTTGTCTCCTCTTGTCACTGGACTGCTGAAACAACTGAACTTCCATGTCCACGGTCCAAATTCCACTCATTTTGTTCTGACTTGTAGTACTGCACATATCTCAGAGTTGGGATTCAGTGTTTGTTTGCTAAACCTTTTAATGTAACATTTCCTTATAAAAGAAGATGTTCTTGAAATGAATTTGCCTTGCAGCTTGATATCTTTAGCAGATGTTTTTGTAATTATCCAAGAGGAAAAGGTGACCTCCTAATAAATGTACGAATTTGAGCTGCTTTGATTACTGTAATTCAAACAATGAACATGAAAACAAACCCTGCCCAAATACAGAAAGACATTACAAGTAAATCTGCCAATGACACTGGGGGGCGGCCGGGGGCTGGTTTAAAGCTTATGGACATATGTACTGAGTATATGTCTTACAGTAAGTCAAGTTATTGGTCTACCTAGTTCAGCACTATCTAACCTGACTGGCAACAGCAATCTGGGATTCCAGGGAAATAAAAGCTTTCCCAGCCACTGCTACCTGAGCTCCTTTGATGGGAATTCCAAGGACAAACCCTGGGTCCATCTGCAGGCAATGTGTTCCAAAACTGAGCCACTGCAGTGAGCAAACCGATCCTTAGGAGTGGCTGTTTTGGGCATGGGAGGGGCTGCAGCTGAAATGAGGCTAAGAACATTCTTATGGACCTGGCCTTGGAAAACCAAAAGCCAAATCATTCTTTTGAAATGGAAAAACACTCAACGATGAGATGGAAATCCCAAATGAGAAGACAAGTTGACATAACCTCAAGTAAACTGTTTCATGTGCCTGTAAATGCAAATTTAAGCTTAATTGAGCCAGTCTCTTCATTTTACTGGGAATGAAGGGGAAAATATTATTTTCTCCCTAAAACTGTTAACAGTACACTGAAGGGTACACTGAAAAAAAAAAAAGCCATAAATTTTGTCTTCCGCAGACAAGCAGTGTCTCATACTGCAAATGATTCTTTGTGAATGCTGGCTCTGACACTACTACTTGTCTCAAAATTGGTGTTTTGGACAGCACCCAAAATGCATTTGGAATGGTGCTGGAAAATGCAAGATGTTCCTGGTGGTGTTTACTCAAAGTCTGCTGTTTGGAAAAAACTAACGGATGGTTTAACTCGGCCAAAGAGCCTATAGAATCTAAGCAGATGCATCTGCAGGAACTGCAGGATATGTTTCTTAACTGTGACCAATGATAAATGGAAGTCTGAAGAACATTCACTATGCTGACAAAGTGCAATAGCTGCCTGTAGTCACGCCCATAAAGCTGTGTGCTCCAGACTGGGAAATGTGGGCAGGAGCTGGACTCAGAAAGTAGGTCCAGCCAAAATGAGACTACAGGCTTGTTTAAAAATAATGGAGAGCTGGCATGGATGGGTTGGTGTCTGATCACCCCAAAGCAGTCAATGTAGCTTAGCAGACAGTGCAAAGATGAAGGAAGAATGTAGGGTTGGACCATGAGGTCTACTTACATAATGAGAAAGGTTTTACCTATCCCACTGTTATCCATTTAAAAGCAGCTCAGGGCACCTTTGGGAATGACATGTGATGCAGCACAGGAACACCCACAAGGAGGAGGAATTGGGCAAGAATCATTTCTCACCCTTGGTGCTTGTGCCATTCCCAAAGTTCCCCTAAGCTTCAGGAGTAGCTTTTGGGGAGGTACCAGGATAGCAGAAAGAAGGGGCAAATATCCCGCCCATGAATTCAAATTCTTAGGATTCAAGCCACAAAATAAAGCTTGTGGGAAAACTGAGTAATCAACAGTGGAACTGAATGAGGAATGTGGGGTTTTTGAAATCCATTCCGCACTGATACTAACCAGTTATACCCTTCTAAGATCACTGACTTCAATGGCCTCAGAAGGGTGCAGCTCTGATTAGAGTGGCTCTGTAAATCAGTTTCACACTGCACAATTGATGGGAATGCAGCCAGGGTTCCCAAGTCCCCCCAGGGGGCGGGGAAAACCCCACTTCCTGCTGGCCCAGATTGGGCCACCGGGGGGAACCCTGCCCCCAAATTTCCGAGCTGCATAGACGTGCCCAGCGCGATGACGTCACCTGGAGGTGACATCATTGCATCAGGCATGTTTGGGGGGGGGGCGCTCTAGAATTTGAGAGAAAACTATGGTTTTCTTCCGAATTTGAGTGATCCCGCCCCCAACGTTCCTGACATGATGACGTCACTTCTGGTGATGTCATCATGGCATGCGTGCTTTGCGCACGCGCCAGGGAATTCCCAGGAGCGAGAGGACTCCCTCCCGCCACTATCTTGAATAGCTGCTAGCCACACCCTCTGATGGGGGAGGCTTCTGTTTAAGCTCCACCTGGCCAGAGCTGATCAACTGAGCTCTGGAAGGCAGCAGGAGACAGCTGCAGGAGGGGTGAGTGTTTTTCTTATTTGCTTTCAGCTGAGGTGGTTTAGCTGAGGGTTCTGTGTGCAGAAGTGTGTGAGTTTTGAGTTGTTGCAGAGTGCTGGCTGCTTGAGATAAGGGTGAGAAAGGGCCATTGTTTAACTGCTAATTGAGTCCCTGGGTGCATTTGAATAGCTGCTAGCCACACCCTCTGCTGGGGGAGGCTTCTATTTAAGGCTCCACCTGACCAGAGGCACGAGCCGGCTCTTAGCCTAGGGACTTTTAGACTAGGGGCTTGTGAGAAGCCAAGGAAGAGCCAGAACACCAGGGCCCTAGGCTCCTTGGGTTCCCAGCAAGGTAAGTACACTTCTACAAGGAGAATACAAAGGGCTTAAAAGGGGGATTATATTATTTTTAAAGCAATTATGAAGCCAGAATGCCAACAGAGGGTTGGGGGCTATCCAGTGTTTTGCACAGTGTGTCACATGTATGATTATCTGCCCACTGGGCAGAAGTCTTGGGTGTGTGCCTGGTGCAATGAGCTCCTGGTTCTCAGGGATCGAGTTTGCTCCCTTGAGGCCAAGGTGGCTGACCTGGAGAAGCAGAGACTAGGCATGTGGAGAAGACTCTTGGGGACTTGTTAGATATGTCCCACTCTGTATCTGGCAGCCCCGCCACTGTCAGGGAGCATGAGGGTCGAGAGGGAACAGAGCACTGTGCTATGGATAAGGGGAATGTGCCCTCAGAAGGGACCTCTTCTACAGCTGGTGAATGGATATCCTTCCGTATCAAGGAACCATCCCTGGGCAGGGAGGGAGGGGGCTCTTGGTAGTTGGTGATTCGATCCTTAGGCAGGTAGACAGCTGGGTGGTGAAACCACATATTGACTGTATGGTGACTTGCCTGCCTGGTGCAAAGGTAGCGGACATTACGGGTGTTTTAGATAGGCTGGTAGATAGTGCTGGGGAGGAGCCAGTGGTCATGGTATATGTTGGTACCAACGATGTGGGGAAATTGTCAGAATCAGTTAATTCTGTCAATGTAATCTTGCATGCACACTATGTATTATGTTATGTCTTTATGTATTGGACCTGTATTTTTCTCCTTGCTTGGTCGGGAGGGTGACAACCCCTAGGGTGAGAACAACGAGGCCTCTCATCCCTGCCTCCGCATTCCAGCTGCCCCGGCAGTAACTTCAAGGGGAGGAAAGGCTCTCATCTCTTATCTATGCTAAAGAACCTTGGAGCCATGAATTGTTATGTGAACGGAGGGGTCTGGTTTGGGAAGGGAAATTTACTGCTTAACACCTCACTTTTTTCCTGTGTGAACCAAACGGTCAAGACACCTTTTAGCCCGCCAATTTTCCCTCCTGGGGATTGGCTACCTATGGGTAATTCAAACTCCTTGGAATGGTATAATAGACCCGCTTGTATTATTTGTCTCATCTCTGACAATACCCCGAGACGCTGTACTAATGTAGGAATAGGCAATAAAGAACTGTGGTTAACCAACCGAGATCTGATCCTTGACTACTTTGAACAGGACTCTCACAGATTGTCAGAGATCCTTGATTGGGATTCAATCGTTCCTGACCATGTCAGAAGACGATCTCGTCCCCCTCAAACCTACCACTCCAGAGGAGGCCCCGGCTACCCCGACGGATCCGGGGAACGGGGGTGGCGGTGGCGGAGGAGGTCCCGAGGTGCCGGTGACCACGAGCCAGGGGGCTTACTACATCCCGCGCCGCCCGATTACCCATCAGAGCGTGACCCCCCAGTACACTTGGAGCCACTTCGGAGGCCGATCCGTGACTTCGTGGGTGCACGACAGGAAAGGGGTGAGAGTTCCGCTCACCGGCGACCAGCTCGATCGCGGGAGACCGAGCTACCTAGGAGACGACCGCGAGCCAGTTCGCCGGGGAGGACCGCGTCGCCAGCCTCCCGAAGAGGAGACACTGGATTTGTATGGGCCCGATCCGTATCGAGAGGAGCAGACGGTCCCGCTGGATCAGATGATGGGAGACCTGAGGCTACAACTCACCTCCGAGCTCCGCGAGCTGGCCCTCGATCTCCAGCACCAATTTCGAGACGCTATGGTGGCGATGCAAGGCGCCCTCCTCGGTCAAGGAGTCGGAGCCCCACCACAGCAGCCAGCACCCGGAGGGGTTCCGGCTCAGCCACAGGCGCCCGTTATACCCGCGCAGCCGGCTCAGCCGGTCGTCCCGGTTCCAGTCCCGGGGCCCGTCCCCGCACCCGCCCCAGTTCCGGCCGCGCCGGCCGCTCGCCCACCCCCTTCCGACCCGCTGACGACTACTTTCGATGGGGACCCCGAGAAGCTACGTTTCTTCACGCTCGAGATCGGGAGATTCCTGGACAGTTGGGGCCACCTGTATCCTACCGAGAAGGATCGCATAGGCTACATCGGATCCAAACTGAAAGACACCGCCAGCGATTGGTATGTGAGCCTGCACGACAACCCTGGCCCTGAGCTGCGTTCCTTGAACAACTTCATGTGGGCGCTTCGGCACCAGTTCGAAGACCCGCTGGGTGAGGAAAAAGCCAGAAATCAGCTGAGGAAGCTGTTCCAGGGAAGATCGTCAGTGAGGGAATACACTGAAAAATTCCGGCGCATCGCTGCCAAGATCCACGGATGGCCGGAGGAACTCTTCATGGAGAAGTACTGGGAGGGTTTAAACCCGGAAATCTACGAGACTGTGCTGCTGGGAGGCCGCCCGGGCACGCTGACTACCTGGATGAGGGCGGCCACCGACATGGAAGAACGCTTCGCCCTAATCAAGATGGGAGCATCCGCAACCGCCGCTATCAGAGCGGGCCCACGAGCGAAGCCCCGATCCAATGTACAAGACGTCCACGACTCGAGGTTCCGGCAAGGGTTGTGTATGAAGTGTGGGGAAAGTGGCCACTTCGCCTCGGCGTGTCCAAGAGGAGGGGGGAAGGGCCCGAAGACCTCAACTCCAGGACCTGCAAGCACCCCGACTCGGGGGAAGACCCCCATGAAACCCCGGGCTTTGCAGCTGGAAGGGGCAACGAGTGAGCAGGGAGAGCTGGAGCTGATGGAAACCCAGATGTCGGGAAACTCCAACGGCCTGCAGTGAGCGGCGCAGAACTGCAGGTCCCCCACAACGAAGCGCCATCTCCGGTGAGCATCCCCGGCCCCTTGTTATATATGGTAGTGACTGTGGTGACCCCAGGATCAGGTACCCACATGAGGGTCCGCGCTTTAATTGACTCTGGGTGCGCGCGAGACCTAATCAGCCCCCTAGTAGTGGAGGGGCTGGGACCCAAAGTCACCCCGTTAGCGGAACCCCTGAAATTTACCCAGATGGATGGGTCCGAAATGAAGGAGGAGTGCATAGCAGAGACTGAGAACTTAATTTTGGGAACGGGGAACCACTGGGAGAAGAGAGCTTTCGTCATAACCCCTAATGCCCAATTCCCTATGGTGTTGGGTAGCCCTTGGCTCGGGGCGCACGACCCCTACATAAAATGGAGCGAGGGGAAGATTTCGTGGGTAGACGAACGCTGCCAGAGCCACCGCTGGGACCCAGGATGGGGTCCCGGGCCCCCCAGCCCGCCGTCTCCCGCGGCCGCCCTCGCTCTCGTCCCGGCCATGGTGCCTAAGGAATATAGAGACTTACTGGAAGTGTTCAGTGAGACCGAGGCGGACGAGTTGCCCCCCCACCGGTTGTCGGACTGTGCCATAGAGCTCCTCCCGGGCGAGAAACTCCCAAAGGGCAAATTGTATTCCATGAGCCCGGCGGAGCGAGAAGAGCTGCGGAAGTTCTTGGACAAAAATCTGGCCCGGGGGTTTATCCGCCCCGCCAAGTCCCCTTTTGCGGCGCCCGTGCTGTTCCGAAAGAAAAAGGATGGCGGCTTGCGATTGTGCACGGACTATCGGGGGCTAAACGCAGTCTCCACCTCTAATGCTTACCCCCTCCCGTTAATAAAAGACCTTTTGGCGGAGGCGGCCAAGGGGAAAATTTTCACCAAGTTGGATCTGCGAGATGCCTACTTCAGGGTGCGCATAAGGGAGGGGGATGAACCCAAGACTGCTTTTAACACCCCCCTGGGGCAGTTTGAATACCTCGTGATGCCGTTCGGCTTAAGTGGCGCGCCCGGGGTCTTTATGAGTTTAATCAACGAAGTGTTGCACAAGCACCTATTTAAGGGCGTGTTATGTTACATAGATGATATCTTGATCTATTCCACTGATAAGAACGAACATGTGACTTTGGTCCGAGACGTACTGTCAACATTACTAAAAAACCAGCTGTTCGTGAAACTGTCTAAGTGCGAGTTTCACCGCGAGTCTGTGGACTTCCTGGGCTACCGCATTTCTCAGAAGGGGTTGGAAATGGACCCGGGGAAAGTGGAAGCGGTGGTGCAATGGGAGGCTCCGCGAACGAGAAAGCAGCTGCAGAGCCTGTTAGGATTTTGTAACTTCTATCGGACTTTCATCAAGGACTTTGCCAAAGTCACCCTTCCCTTAACGGACTTGTTAAAAACCAAGGGGAGGGGTCCCGAGGCGGGAAAGCCGGGAGAGAAACTGGCGTGGAACGGGGAGTGTCAGAAGGCATTTGAGGCTTTAAAAACTCTTTTTACCTCAGAGCCCATTTTGGCGCACCCGGATGAGACTAAGAACTTTATAATCCATGTTGATGCCTCGGATGTAGCAATGGGGGGGGCCATCCTGCAAAGGGACTCTGAAGGGAAACTACACCCCTTAGCATACATATCAAAGAAGTTTAATGAAACGGAGAGGAATTGGTCAGTGTGGGACAAGGAAGCTGCGGCCATTAGGTTGGCGCTCACTACCTGGCGCCACTGGTTAGAAGGGGCGCAAACTCCGTTCGAAATATGGACGGATCATAAGAACTTAGAAGCTTTGCGCACGCAGCGGTCCCTCAACGCCAAACAACTGCGCTGGGCGGATTTCTTCTCAAAATTTAACTTTGTGTTAAAGCATTTTCCTGGGAAGGCTAATTCCCTGGCAGACGCGTTGTCCAGATTGCCCCAACACGAGAGTCTGAAAGAGGAGGTATTCGATTCCATGTTCTCCCCCCAGCAGCTGGGAGGAGTGGTTGTCACCAGGAGCAAAGCAAAGAAAACCGAGCTCACCACTGGGGACTGTCAATGGGGGGGGGAATATGCCCCTGAGGAAATAGAGGAATTGGAAGCAATGGGAGAGTGCGAAAAAAGAAAAGACAATTGTTGGTTCCGTGGGGACAAATTAGTGGTGCCAAAAACCAAACGCAAAGAAATCCTGCTAAATTGTCACTCTTCCAAGCTTGCCGGGCACTTTGGATTCCTAAAAACCCTTAACCTGATCCAACGGCAATTCTGGTGGCCGCGCATGCGGCGAGACGTCTCGGATTTCGTCTCGGCATGTCAAACCTGCTTAATGTGTAAAAAACGGGGAGGCAAAGTCCCAGGATTGTTACACCCCCTCCCCACGGCTTCCAGGCCCTGGGAAGACATAGCCATGGACTTCATTACCAATTTGCCCCCCTCAAAAGGAAAAACAGTGATCTGGGTAGTAGTAGACACGTTTTCCAAACAAGCCCATTTCACTCCCTTCAAACAGTTACCCACCGCCAAAGGGATGGCTAAAGCCTTCTTTAACCAGGTGATAAAATTACATGCTTTTCCGAGAAGGGTGGTGTCCGATCGCGGAAGTCAATTCGTTGCCACCTTCTGGCGGGAGCTTTTGAAGCTAATGGACATAGAACCTGCCTTGAGCTCGGGTTACCATCCAGAAACCGATGGCCAATCCGAGCGAACTAATCAAATTCTGGAGCAGTTCTTAAGGTGCTACACCAACTACCACCAAGATAACTGGGTGGACTTATTACCCTTTGCAGAATATAGCTACAACAATGCAGTGCATTCTTCCACTGGGGTCTCACCTTTCATGGCAGTGGGAGGTTTTGAAGGTAAACCGCTCCCCACCCTCAAGGAAGACCCCCAGGCTCCCCCTTCAGACTTTAAAAACTGGTGGTCCAGTCTCCAGGACTCCTGGCCGTTGATTGGTAAAGCCTTGGATCATGCCAAGGAGGACTATAAAAAATATGCTGATCGTGGCCGAGCACCGGGATGGGACCTTCAACCCGGGGACTCAGTTTATCTCTCTACCAAAAATATCCACGGGCTGCAGCCCAGCAGAAAATTAGGATGGAAATATGTTGGACCTTTTAAAGTGCTACGAAAAATCTCTGATGTCTCCTTTGAACTCGACCTGCCTAAATCACTAAGTTCTATACATCCTGTGTTTCATTTCAGCTTGCTGAAGAAAGATCCTGGGCCGAATGCATGGCATCCAGTTCCTCCAGTTCCTCCTCCACTGATGAAGGAGGGGAGTCCACACTACGAGATAACTGAAATCCTAGATTCCAAGACAAAGAGGGGCCATTTGTATTACTTAGTTAGATGGTTAGATTTTGGCCCGGAACACAATGAATGGATTCGTTCTGAACATGTTCATGCCCCCAAGTTAACCAAACTGTTCCATAAAATGTTCCCTGAAAAAGCTAGGTGAAGGGAATCATGGGGAGGGCAGGGTGTCAGAATCAGTTAATTCTGTCAATGTAATCTTGCATGCACACTATGTATTATGTTATGTCTTTATGTATTGGACCTGTATTTTTCTCCTTGCTTGGTCGGGAGGGTGACAACCCCTAGGGTGAGAACAACGAGGCCTCTCATCCCTGCCTCCGCATTCCAGCTGCCCCGGCAGTAACTTCAAGGGGAGGAAAGGCTCTCATCTCTTATCTATGCTAAAGAACCTTGGAGCCATGAATTGTTATGTGAACGGAGGGGTCTGGTTTGGGAAGGGAAATTTACTGCTTAACACCTCACTTTTTTCCTGTGTGAACCAAACGGTCAAGACACCTTTTAGCCCGCCAATTTTCCCTCCTGGGGATTGGCTACCTATGGGTAATTCAAACTCCTTGGAATGGTATAATAGACCCGCTTGTATTATTTGTCTCATCTCTGACAATACCCCGAGACGCTGTACTAATGTAGGAATAGGCAATAAAGAACTGTGGTTAACCAACCGAGATCTGATCCTTGACTACTTTGAACAGGACTCTCACAGAAATGTAGTCGTGAGGTCCTGGAGGAAAAATTTAGGCTGCTAGGCAGGAGACTCAAGGCCAGGACCTCCAAGGTAGCCTTCACGGAAGTGCTACCTGTTCCACATGCAGGGCCGGAGAGACAGGCACAGATCAGGAGTCTCAATGCGTGGATGAGGCGATGGTGTAGGGGGGAAGGGTTCAAGTTTGTTAGGCACTGAGATGCTTTTTGGAATAAGAGGGAGCTGTACAAGAGAGACGGTCTCCACTTGTCCTGGGAAGGAACCAGGCTGCTGGCGCTTACAATCAAAAAAGTGGCAGAGCAGTTTTTAAACTGAATATTGGGGGAAAGCCGACAGGAGATGAAAAATCTCTGGTTCGGGATGGTTCATCTCAAAGAGATGAAGGGGTAACTGTTAGTTTCCTACAAGGAAAAGGATTAGAATTGTTCTCTGAGACTGTGGCAAATGATAGGGACTGCCTGGCAAGGTCTCAAGGCAGCAAGAGGAAGATTGTGGGCTTAACATGTATGGGAAACTATAGATGTTTATATACTAATGCTAGAAGTGTCTGAGGTAAAATTGGGGAGTTGGAATGCTTGGTGTTGGGGGAAACATAGACATTGTGGGTATTTCAGAAACTTGGTGGGATGAGGAAAATCAGTGGGATACAGTGATTCCTGGTTATAAACTATATTGGAAGGATAGGGGGGTGAAAGTTGGAAGTGGGGTGGCTCTTTATGTCAGAGAGGGTATACAGTCCAGTAAGATTGAAAGGGTAGGAGAATTGGATTCGCTTCTGGAAATGCTGTGGGTTGAATTAGTGGGCCCAAAAGGAAGCTTAACACTGGGAGTTTGTTATTGCCCACCAAATCAAAAGATAGAGGAGGATTATAAAATGATGAATGAATTCAAGATAGTGGCTAGACGAAATAACTGTGTTGTAATAGGTGACTTTAACTACCCACACATTGATTGGGTCAATATGTGTTCAAGTCAGGAAAAAGAGATTGAGTTTCTAGACACTCTCAATGACTGTGCTATGGAGCAAATGGTTACAGAATTGACCAGGGGAGAGGCGATACTGGATTTGGTCCTAAGTAATGCCCGAGACCTGGTGAGAGATGTTAAAGTGATTGCACCACTTGGGAACAGTGACCATAATGTTATTGAGTTCAACATTTGTATAAATAGGGAGTTGCCCAAAAGGACTGACACAACCACTTTTAACTTTAAAAGGGGTAACTTCTCTGATATGCGGGGGTATGTAAGGAGAAAACTGAAAGGAAAAGTAGAAAGGGTCAAAACTATTGGGGAAGCTTGGAGACTATTTAAAATTACAATCCTAGAGGCTCAGAGAAAATATATACTGCCGGTTAGGAAAGGCACAAATAGGTATAGAAAAAAGCCTGCATGGTTAACAAACAAAGTAATGGAAGCTGTACAAGGTAAGAAGGATTCCTTTAAGCGGTGGAAAGCTAGTCTCAGTGAGGCTGGTAAAAGGGAACACAGGCTGTGGCAAATAAAATGCAAGTCTGTGATCAGGCAGGCAAAAAGGGAATATGAGGAGCATATCGCAAAAAACATAAAGACCAACAATAAAACTTTCTTCAAATACATTAGAAGTAGGAAACTAGCCAGGGAAGCAGGGGGGCCCTTGGATGACCATGGGGTAAAAGGTGTAGTGAAGGGAATAGGGAAATGGCTGAGAAGCTAAATGCATTTTTTGGTTCTGTCTTCACTGTGGAAGATGAGAAGTGCCTGCCCATCAAGAACCACTGATTTCGGGAGGGGTGTTGAAAGACCAGAGTCAGATTGAGGTGACAAGAGAGGAGGTCCTACAACTGATAGACAACTTAAAAACAAATAAATCACCGGGCCTGGATGGTATACATCCGAGAGTTCTGAAAGAACTCAAATGTGAACTTGTGGATCTCCTGACAAAAATATGTAATCTTTCCTTAAAATCTGCCTCCATTCCTGACGACTGGAAGGTAGTGAATGTCACTCCTATCTTTAAAAAGGGTTCCAGAGGAGATCCAGGAAATTACAGGCCAGTCAGTCTGACGTCGATACTGGGTAAGTTGGTGGAAACTGTTATTAAGGAAAAGATTAGTAGGCACATTGATGAACAAAATCTATTGAGGAAGACTCAGCATGGGTTCTGTAGGGGAAGATCTTGTCTCACTAACCTGTTAGTGTTCTTTGAGGGAGTAAACAAACATGTGGACAAGGGGGACCCAATAGATGTTGTTTACCTTGACTTACAGAAAGCTTTTGATAAAGTTCCTCATCAAAGGCTACTAAGTAAGCTCAATAGTCATGGGATAAAAGGACAAGTCCTTTTGTGGATCAAAAAGTGGCTAATTAAAAGGAAACAGAGAGTAAATATAAATGGGCAATTTTCTCAGTGGAGGGAGGTAAGCAGTGGGGTACTGCAGGGATCAGTACTTGGTCCGATGGGGAGATCCACGCATGCGCTAGCAACGAGAAGACGTGCCTCCGACTCGCTCTGCCAAGCTGAAAAGATTTACGGCCTAACTTGAACATAAAAAGGTAATAAACTACTTGGGAGTACAGATAAGAACCCTCTAACTGTGAGAGTAAAGGAAAGAAAGCAGGAAGGCGAGGGGAAATAAAACAACGTAGACATAATACTAACCGGGGCCGGCTGAGCCACAAGCTACAAACTAATTACAAGAGCCTAAGGCAGTAGTCAGAGCTCGCAATTAAACAACCATGGCCCGCAGTATCAAAGAATTATCTGAACAATTAGCCGCTTTCCAAAAAGTACTGACTGCAGACTTTGAAGCTCTGAAAAAAGACATTGCCCAGATAGCACAGGACATAGCGAAAGTGAAAGAGACTGCCGGGGAGGCAAAAAAAAAAGCTGATACGAATGAGCAAAAGATTAAGGAGCTGGAAAAAAAATTAGCAAGACAGCCAGACCGCCAACGAAGAAGAAATATGATTATAAGTGGTATTGGAGAGGAAATAATGCCACAGCAATTAGAACAGGTATTATGTCAGTGGTTTATAGAAAATGGTGCTCAGGTGGAGCAGGAGGAGATTGAACGGGCACACAGACTCTTCAGGAAACAAAGAGAAGGAGAGCCTAGACAGGTCATAATTGCCTTCGCCAGAGAAAAACTAAAAGACGAGGTCTTTAGAACTCTCAGGAGAGTTAAGGAATTGGAGTTCAAAGGGAGGAAAATCTACGTGAGTCATGACTTTAGTCAAGAGACGCTGCAAGAGAAAAGGCTGCTGAAACCTTTTGCACAAAAACTTTATAAAGCAGGAATTAATTACACTTGGGGCTACCCAACAACTCTGATTGTGTTTCGGGATGGCAAGAGATACAGAGCCAGGAATCCGATGGAAGCAACCAAGATGCTGGAAGAATTGGGTGTAGATGGTAGCAACTGTGAGGAAGATGAGATGCAGCACGATAGCAACCCAGACGAAGATGAGGATGAGTCAAGGCCACACAGCTCCAAGCGACCAAGATCAAACTCCCAAGCAGTATGCAACTAAAGGGAAGTATACATTTATAGCTGGGCCTATTGCTTAAAATGATAAACTAAGTAAGGTGGGAGAGATGGGGGGATGTGGGATCTCCGGAATGTGGAAAGAAGGGGTGGGACACCCCAGAGAATTTTCTCTCTCACTGGGGAGGGGGAAGGGGAATTGGGGAAATAAAAGGGGAATAGCTGACATGCTTCGGCCACGGGGGAGAGGGGTGAAGTGTTCCAAAGAATATGGCTAGACCAATCAAGATACTTTCACTGAATGTAAATGGCTTATCCTCAAATCTCAAGCGTTACCGGCTAGGTAAGATGGTAAGAGATGAAGGCATTAATCTAATATGTATTCAGGAAACACATAAAGCTAAAAGGGATTCTAAGCCACTCCTCAATAGCCCGGGATGGGTAACCTTATCTGAGTCTAGAGGAACTAATAAAGCAAGGGGAGTGGCAATATTAGCAAACAAAAACTTGAGTATAGAGCTAGTGGACAATATGGTGGATAAAGAGGGTAGATATACCTTAGTCAGAGGTAAAATAAATAAAACACAATTTACAATACTCAATCTGTATGCCCCAAACAAAGGTCAAAAGAAATTCTTCAATAAAGTATTAAAAAAAGGTCCAAAAGTTCATTCAGGGAGACCTAATTGTGACGGGCGACTTCAACATGGACATTACAAAACATACCAAATGCCTCATAAATAAATGGGGACTAAAGGAAGTATATGAGCTAATGGGTCAGAAACCCACTCCCACCTTTTTCTCCAACAGATTCAGAACTTACTCTTGTTTAGATTTTATTCTAGCAAAGGAAACCAGAACACTCTCAGTCAAAAAGGTCCAAACACACCCAATTTAGATCTCAGACCATGCCCCAATTACAGCAGAGGTGAACTTGAGGTCAGAATGGACCATGAGACCTTGGAGATATAATAATTTAGTTATGGCAAAAAAAAAGAAAATAAGGAATATATAGAAAAGCAAACTAAATTATATTTTAAAGAAAATAGGCATACAGTAACTACCAATACCTTATGGGATGCAGCAAAAGCAGTAATTAGAGGACACTGCATAGGGAAAGAAATAAATATTAAAAAAGAGGGTTATCAAAACAGACAAATGATGATTCAGGAGTTGAGAATGTTCCAGCAACAACAAATGACGAGGCACAACCCACAGAGGCAGTCCCAAATCAGAGAATTAAGGAAAGAACTGTATAAGTTAGATTTTATAGCCCTATGGAAAAAGGAAACACTAATTAAGAATGAATACTGGAGGAGTAGTATAAAGTCGACCCAAAGGTTAGTAAAACATTTACGAACTAGAAAAGAAAAACAAAGTGCGAAAAGCATAAGAGAGGGCCCTAATGTAAGGGAAGATTCAAAGGAGATAAGGGAGGCCTTTGCACGATTATATCAAAGTTTATCTAAGGAGAAAGAAATGGCAACGTTTGAGAAAAAATACAGCCTACAATATCATTAGAAGATAAACAGGAACTAGAAAAAGACATAACAGTACAAGAAATAATGGACGTAATTAATAAACTAAAAAGAGGGAAATCACCGGGGTTGGATGGATTTACTGCAGAGTTTTATAAAGAAATGGTAGAGGTCTTAGCACCAGAACTTCAGACAACCTTCAATGTGATATTGAAAGGAGAACAAGCCCCGAATTCATGGAGAAAAGCAGAAATAGTGGTAATCCCTAAACCACTCAAAGACCTAGAAATGGTTGGCTCTTATAGGCCAATTAGTTTGCTTAATCAGGACTACAAGATTTTTCTTAAAATATTAGCAAATAGATTAAAGGAAGTGATACCGAAAGTAATCAAAGGGGACCAATATGGGTTCGTGAAAGGAAGAAATATAAGTCACCCAATTAGGAATATTCTTAACATAATAGAACATGGCCAAAAAAAAAAGTTTGCCCTCCTTAAGTTGGATGTCTACAAGGCGTTTGACACACTTTCCCATGGGTATATTTGGAAGGTTATGGACCAATATGGATAGGTGGAAACTTCAAGAAGGCTATACAAGAAGTATACAGAGGAGGGAAAGCAGTGGTAAGGGTAAATGGAGGGCACTCAAGGGATTTTAGTATACAGAGAGGGGTAAGGCAAGGATGCCCTCGCTCTCCATACTTATTTATTATGGGAATTGAGATACTAGCAGAAAGAATAAGGAATAGTGGTAGAATAGATGGATACTGTATTGGTAATGAGGAACTTAAGATCAATTTGTTTGCAGATGATATAATGGTAACCCTGACTAACCCTAAAGAGGGAATTAGGGAAATAAGAACAATATTGGAGGATTTTGAAGCATATTCAGGGTTAAGAGTGAACATGGATAAATCTGAAGTCATGTATTTCAATGTTGGTAAAACAGAGAAAAGAGAAATTGCAAAACTGACAAAAATGGGGCTAGGAGCTAAAACAATAAAATACCTAGGGATTGAAATTAGGAAGGATGCAAAAAAAACAGGTGAAGGGAACTTTAAAACAGTCTGGAAGAAGGTTTGTAAGGATATGAAAAGATGGACAAATAAAAACCTGAGCATCTCAAATAAAATAAGAACGGTTAAGATGTTCCTAATTTCCAAGATGATGTATTTATTTCAAACGCTTCCAGTAGAATTAAATATACAACAGTTAGAAAAATGGAACAGAACAATCAGAGAATGGATTTTTGGAAATAAAAAATCTAGCACGCAGAAGAAGTTTATATACAACCCACAGAATGTAATGGGATGGGGCATACCTAATCTGATAGATTATTATGAGGCCTTTAATGTTAAGTCATTGATAGATATAGGAGAGGATGTGGAACAGAAATGGGTCAGACTGGAAAATGAAATAAATAACGGAGCTGGGAGATTTGGCATTTTTACAAGGGAAGTGAATAAGGAACATGGTAAAGCAGTAGGACCGAGGAGAACAGCATTGAAAGTATGGAAAAAATGGCAACCCACTTGGATGAGCAATCCTTCTGAATGGGCACCACTACAGAGCTTATATGAGGAAACTGATGACCCCCATTGGTGGAAAATTCTTAAAGAAAAGGGCTTTACCAGAATAAGAGATATGTTTGGAAAAGGAGGCCAACTCAAGCCCTTACAATTAATAATAGAGAAGATAGGGAAACAGCATTGGTTGAAATTGACAGGACTGTATAATGTAATAAAAATGGCCTGGGTCCGACCTACTTAAGGGACCGCCTTTCCCCGTACATACCCCAGAGAGCACTTCGGTCTGGGGCCCAACACCACCTGGTCGTTCCTGGCCCGAGAGAAGCCAGGCTCACTGCCACTAGGGGGAGGGCGTTTTCAGTAGCGGCCCCTCACTGATGGAACGAGCTCCCAGAGGAGATCAGGGCCCTGCGGGACCTGATGCAGTTCCGCAGGGCCTGTAAGACGGAGCTCTTCCGCCAGGCATATGAATAGGGGCCGCTGCCTTTGTGTACCCCCCCACCAACTACCAACTACCATCAACAACCATCAATGTGCGCCAGGTGTCACTATCTGATTGCCAACAACCCCAGCGTGCACTCAATATTAGGCAGTACGCCATCGATACTGTGAGCACTTTATACAATACTTGAGTATTGTACTGTACTGTATTTTAATTATGTAAGTTTTAATGTTTGTTGTTTTATTGTGGACCTGGTCCACTAAAATGTGTAAGCCGCTCTGAGCCTGCTGCGCGGGGAGAGCGGCCTATAAATTAAATAAAATAAATAAATAAATAAATAAAAAAGAAGCAGCAAAGCAGGGAGGGAAATTCAGAAGCAATAGCAGAAGCACTGTACAAAGAGAAGAGGAAGACAAGTAAGGGTTTAGCTGGTAAGATATATAAAAAGATGATTACCAATGAGGAGTCGATAATCAGAAGTATCCAGGAGAAATGGCACAGAGAAGGACTGACATCAGAAACAACTTTTAAAAAGCTGATGACGGGTTCCGGTCGCGGCGGCTGCCAGACGCGCGGAGAGTTTCTCCTTACGCTGAGGCAGAATTCCTCTTTCTTTAGAGGGGGTTTCACCCCTAAAAAACTCTTGGAGGGAGTTTTTTGGCAGGGTCATAGGCTGGTGGCGTGAGCAGGGCAGCGGCCCGTCGCGCCATGACAGCAGGGACCGATGTGCAGAGAGAGGACAAGAGGATTCACGGCAAGCGTGAAATCCAAGCCACGCCCCTGAGCTTAAAGGAACGAAACGGCGGCGTTTATTATCCAAAGGTACAAGGTGTTCGTCGTTGTGAAAAAAACGAAATAGAGATTAAATAGAGACTTACGGTGGACTGTCTTGCCCTCTGGGAGACCACTGCAAGAGGCGGTTTTCCGCCTGAATAGGCTGAACAAGCCGAACAGGACGTGCTGAGCCTTGTGAAAAGACCTGACAAGTGGCTGGCCAAGAGCTGGTGTGGAGCTGGAGTGACGGCGGCAGAGGAGAGTGGAGAGCGGAGGAGCGGAGGAGAGTGGAGGGGGGTGCGGCTCGGGACTTCTTGAGTGTCCGGGACGCCTTGTGACTGCTTAGCGGGCTGACGGCTTCTTGTGCTGTGTATATTCGGCGGTCTGCCGAAAGAGGAGTGCGAGACGGTAGCGTCGGCGGCACAGGACGACAGGGAAACTGCTGAACAAAGTGTGAACGGCGGTACCTGAGCTGAATAGTACTGCAAGTAAACTGAATGGAATGGAAGGTCTGCCGAAATAGCTACTTTCCAGCTTGACGGGTGGGAGAGTTTCCATCTAATACGTATTATTCAAGGCCCCACGGACAGACTTGGGACTCATCAAACACGGAATAGATACTGGAAGTCAATGTGGAGCCTTAAAGTGATATGAGACTCTAAAATACTTATATGAATCATTGATATTTAATATTAATTGGCTAATGGATATTGGGTATTTGGGGTTATAATTGGTGTGAGTTGGGTTTTTTTTTTTCAGTGGCTGTCTACTCTGTATTGGTTGGACATCCCCCGCTTTTACTCATCTTTGTTGATTCTAGGTGGCCCTTTCCCCTGTAGTCAGGTGTATTTTATATAATACAATATTCAGATAGTTCTTTAGGGGTAAAATTGGCCTAAACAAATATTGCTTCCTTATTGACAAAAAAAAAAAAGTTAGATATAAGTTCTATATCTGAACAGTTGGATCGAGGGAAACCTCTAAGTACACTCTAGTTAATCCCTAGAAAGGAAACGAAATAAGTAAAGCAGATAAGTTGGCAATAAGAAATTAGTTAGAAGTTTGATATAGTTTGATATAGATATAGTTATAAGATAGATTAGATTCAGAAATTTATAGAAACCTAGAAGAAAGTTAGGATAGATATAGATAGGATAGATATAGTTATAGATATAGGTACATAGGTATAGGATAAATAGTTAATCACAGTAATAAATAAAAGTTTAGAAGATGGCTACAGGAGGAAGGAAGATGTCGTTGTCGGGTTCCACCGGGCTAAGCCAAACAAATATAAAAGAGATTAATTTACAAATAAATGAAAGTATTACAGAAACAATGAACCAGATTATACAAACAACTTTACCAAACCTAATCACTAAGACAATGGAACCTATGCAAGAAAAGATTGACATGATGACTCAGCAATTAACGGCCCAAATGGGAGAAATTAAGACTCAGATTCAAGAGAATAAACAAGATATAAGAGACCTACAGAAAGACATAAGAGATTTACAGAAAGAAAAGACAGTGACAGAAGAAAGGTTTGAGGCACTTGAACAACAATATATGGAACTGAAGGAAGAATATGAGATTCTTGAAAACTCTTTTATGACATTTGAAATGGATAAATCTGTATTGGTGTTAAGATTTCAAAATGTACCAGAAGGTAAATCAGAGAACATAAAAGATGTAATGGTGTTAGCGTTAAAAGATTGGTTAGGCCCAGACATTGTGTATGACCTGGATAATGAAATAGAGGTGGTATATAGGAAAAACACTGCCTTTGCGAAACGTAATAACAAACCGAGAGAGGTCCATATGAAGTTTTATAAAAGGATTATAAGAGAGAAAATTCTAGAAAATGCCAAATCCTCTACACTTATTATACAGGGAAATGAGATTCAAATCTTACGAGATATCCCGTGGAGGGTAAGAAAAAAGAGGGAGGAGTACCAAAACTTAGCAGCAGCTCTGAGAAAAAATCAGATATCGTATAGATGGCTATTGCCAGAGGGAATTTCTTTCTACTATAAGGGGGAGAGATATAACATAACATCCATTTACAAACTGGAGGACTTCTATAAGAAAAAAGGTAAAGACATAGGACTATCAGGAGAAGAATCTAGTGACTCGGAATTAGAAACACAGGAAGGAACTAAGGGTAACAAGTAAGGTCGCTAAAAACAAAAAATACAAAAAGCAAACGTCGTTACAAGTGATAACGAGACAGCAAGCAAGAAAGGAAAATGGGAAAAACAACAACAATGAACAGGGGGATAGTTAAGATCTTATCGGTTAACGTTAACAGGTTAAATATTCCGCAAAAAAGAAAAAAAAATCTTTTTGCAAATTCAAAAGCTGAAAGCCGACATTGTTTGTGTCCAGGAAACCCATATTAAGGGAAAGGACGTACATCTTTTAGAATGTAAAAAAATTGGTGAGAAATTTGTGTCATGTGACCAAAAAAAAAAAAAGGGGTGTGGTAACATATGTTAAGCAATATTTACATCCCGAAGTTGTGTTTACGTCAGAAGATGGACGTACGGTGATGGTAAAAATACAAAGACAGTCGAAATCATTGCTAGTGGTGAACATATATGCTCCAAACTAAAAACAGGAAACTTACTATGAAAAACTTAGAAATCAAATAGCAAAAATTACTTTTGATGATCTATGTTTAATTGGCAACTTTAATGTTGTATCAGATAACTTACTAGATAGGAAAACAGTTAATCCGAGAACAACTAAAGGAAATGAGTTACCTAAAGCATTATATAAGTTGGCAGATGAATTCGCTGTGATTGATACTTGGCGAGTTAAAAATGGGGATAAAAAAGACTATACTTATTTCTCAAACAGATTTAAATCATGGTCACGCATTGATATGGTGTGGACATCTATACCTACCCTAAGGGAAACGCAGGAGGTGGAAATTCTACCAGCAACATTTGCTGACCACAATCCAGTGATGATAACATTGATAGAACCACGTAAAAGAACTAGATGGTCAATGCGGCCTTGGGTCATGAAGGATTATCTTTTTGTAAATAAGTGTAAGGAAGATATAATTGATTTTTTTAAACAAAACAATACGCCTGAGGTAAAAATACATGTGATCTGGGACACATTTAAGGCTTATGTGCGAGGAAAAATGATAAGCCAGGAAAGCTGGATGCGAAAACAGAGAAAACACAAATATATGGAACTACTAGACCAAATTTAAAAAGAGGAGGAAAAGTTAAAGAGCGATCCTAATAAACTCATATATAAGAATAAATTAAAGAAAATACAGCACTCCCTAAATTGTTTACTAAATGACGAGCTGGCAAAAAAAAATGTATAATAAACAGTATTTATTTGAGAACGCAAATAAACCCACTTGATGGCTTGCATATAAAATTAAAAAGGATAAAACAGCCCGTTATATAAAGGAATTGAAGAACGAGAAAGGTAAAATGTGTACTAATACTCAAGAGCTAAAAGAAATTGTAGGAAGATTTTATGAAGACCTATATAGATAAGAGGATGAATCAAAGGAAGAAATCCAAACATATCTAAATACTCACATTAGGAAAAAATTTAGTGCAGAACAGAAAGAAATTTTAAACGCACCAATTACGTCTCAAGAAGTGGTGGAGAGTATTAAGAAGTTAAAATTGGCAAAAACACCAGGCCCGGATGGACTGCCTTCAGAGTTCTATAAGGCTTTTAAAGAACAAATTACACCCTTCTTAAGTAGAACAATACAAAACATCTACGAAGGGGGAGAAAACCCAGAAACTTGGCAGGAGGCGATTATCACCTTAATCCCAAAACAAGAGATAAATTGCATAGAGGTACGAAATTTCCGGCCGATCTCTTTGCTAAACGTGGACTATAAGATCTACGCCACAATATTAGCAAACAGATTTTAAAAGGTTTTAACGCAGACAATTCAGAACAATCAAGCCGGCTTTTTGCCTGGAAGACAATTGAAACAAAATATAAGGACTATTTTGAACGTATTAGAATATTACGAGAACCACCATAATAAACAGCTAGCATTGTGTTTCCTAGATGCGGAAAAGGCGTTCGATAAGTTAAGCTGGGAATTTATGATCAGGCAACTAAAACAATGGGATAGCGGCGAAAAATTTCTTTCAATGATAAAAAAAATCTACCAACGACAAATAGCCACAGTAACGATTAATGGAGACTCAACTAGGAAAATTCCAATACAGAAAGGGGTTAAACAGGGATGTCCGCTTTCTCCCCTATTATTTATTTTTATTCTCGAGACTCTCTGTGACATAATAAGAGAAGAAAAAATGATAAAAGGACTCAATATTAAACAAGAGTCTTTCAAGCTACTAGCTTTTGCCGATGACATGGCATTCATTCTGGAAGACCCACTTAGCTCAATAGACCCATTATTACAAATTTTAAGGAAATTTGGTCAAGCAGCTGGTTTTAGGATTAATAATAATAAAACTAAAATTATAACAAAAAATTGCTCCAAACAAATAGATATGCAACTACAAGAAAAGACAAACTTTGAGGTTGTAAAAAAAGTCAAGTATCTGGGGATCTATATATCAAACCGATGCAGCTCTTTATATGAAGATAACTATTCAAAAATTTTATTGGAAATTAAAAAAGATCTAGAAATATGGACAGGACTACAACTCTCCCTTATGGGACGTATTGCGCTTATCAAGATGAATATCCTCCCACATCTTATTTTTTTCTTTCAAAATTTACCGATTCTAAAAAATCAGACCTTTTTCAAAGAACTAGGGAAAATTATTCTGGAGTTTACTTGGCAAAAGAAAAAAGCTAGGATTAAGATGAAATGTCTACAGGACAAACAGGAAAGAGGTGGCGTTGGGCTACCAGACTGGTATTTGTATTATCAAGCTTCGGGGATGGTCTGGATTAAGGAATGGGCAACATTGGAAAATCATAGATTATTAAAATTAGAAGGATATGATTTGGAAACTGGATGGCACGCAATTTTGTGGTATAACCAACAAAATAAGAACTTTAAACACCACGCAATAAGAGGCCCATTACTAAAAATTTGGGAAGAGATAAAATGCAAGTCCTATCAGAAAATACCAAAGTGGGTTGCCCCACTTGAAGCATTAATCAAACCAACTCTGTTAACTAAAGAGAAAATGATTCCCTACGAGTTACTACTAAATAGAAATCAAGAATTGCACAGTGAGGAAACATTTAAGACCTTAGGACTAGTGTTGACATGGTGGGAGACAATCCAAATAAAATCAAGGTATAATTTAGACAGGAAGATAGGTTTTTTTAAAACGCCCACAGAACTAGATAAAGCATGGCTCCACTCAGAGGCCAAGTCAATTTAAAAAATCTATGAAATTCTTATTAACGACAAAATGGCAGACGAGTGGGTCAAACCAAATACGGTAAAATGGGCACAATATTTAGGACACAATATAGAAATTGATAGGTGGTTAGAAATATGGAATAAGAATATTAAATTTACTAGAGCAGTGCCATTAAAAGAAAACATATATAAAACATGTGGCATCTCCCACCTGATAGACTGGCTAAATTTTCGGTCACAACTGTGGATATATGCTGGAAATGTAAAAAAAATAAAGGCTCATATTACCACATGTGGTGGACCTGTAGAAAAGCCACTAAATATTGGTTAAATATTCAAAAGACTCTCCAGGAAATAACGCAAATCACTATTCCTTTTAAACCAGAATTGTTTTTATTAAATATGATTGTGATGGAATGTGACAAAAATACAAAAAGATTGATTATCCATGGAATTACCACCGCAAGAATACTATATGCAAGAAATAGGAAGATGGAAAGAGCACCAAAACAGGATGAATTTATAAACAAACTGTTTGAGACTGCAGAAATGGATAACTTGACAACCAAAATACAAAATAAGCGAAATCAAATGTTTATATCTGTATGGGATAAATTTTATGAATGGTATGAAAACTACAATTGTATGTTAAGATGCTAATAAGTGAAAAGATGTTAAGATGCTGTACTCCGTTTTGTTTCCTTTTTAATGCTGAAAAAAATATTAAGCATGTACATTTCTTTAAGATAAAAATAAAAAATAATTAAAAAAAAAAACAACTTTAAAAAAGCTGATGACGGGGGCCAAAAGGATTAAGTTTGATAAATTTAGAGAAATGGAGCTGAAGTGTTTCACCAAATGGTACCGGACGCCAGCCCAACTAGCCAATATGATATCTGGGATGAGTTCAAACTGTTGGCACTGTAATCAGGCGAAAGGCTGGTATTCGCACATGTGGTGGGAATGTGCTAAAGTTCAGGATCTTTGGAAGATAATATTGGATAGGATTAAAGATAAATTAGGTGTATCAATACCAATAGATATTAACTTAATGACATTAGGTATTTTGAAGTACGAGACAGTAGAAAGTAAATATCAAGAGGTACTTAAGGCAATGATATTGGCTGGGAAAGCCGTCATAGCTTTAGGGTGGAAAGATAAGAATAAGTGGACTTTGGATAATTGGAACAACTATCTCTTTGAATACATCCAATCAGATATCGTGGCCTTGATGATGGAGGATAATACTTGGGAGGAAAAGAGGAGACAGATAACGGAAAAATGGTCGCCTTTCTTTGACGGGATTAAGGAGGATGAAGCCAAGAAGGACATTTACTGGAAACTTCGGACACTGTGCCCGTGGCTGAAGCAATGATGGAAGAAGAACAGGGGAGGGAGGACTGAGGGAGGGGAGGGAGGAAGGGGGGAGGGGGAAAATTATGTAAAAAGATGACAGAAAAGGTTATGTATACAATAGTTGGTTAAAGGGAAAATAAAAATTTACTAAAAAAAAAAAAGTACTTAGTCCGATGCTTTTTAACTTGTTTATTAATGATTTGGAGTTGGGAGTAAGCAGTGAAGTGGCTAAATTTGCGGATGACACAAAGTTGTTCAGGATGGTGAGAACCAGGGAGGATTGTGAGTCACTCCAAAGGGATCTGTCGAGGATGGGCAAGTGGGCATCAACGTGGCAAATGGGGTTTAATGTGGCCAAGTGCAAAGTGATGCACATTGGAGCCAAAAATCCTAACTATAAATACACGTTGATGTGGTCCAAACTGGCGGAGACTGACCAAGAGAGAGATCTTGGAGTCGTAGTAGATAACTCAATGAAAATGTCGAAACAGTGTGTGATTGCAATGAAAAAGGCCAACGCTATGCTGGGGGTTATTAGGAAGGAAATTGAAAACAAATCAGCCAGTATCATAATGCCCCTGTGTAAATCGATGGTGCGACCTCATTTGGAATACTGTGTACAGTTCTGGTCGCCACACCTCAAAAAAGATATTATAGCATTGGAAAAAGTGCAGCGGGGGCGGGGCACCGCAGCGATTAATGGCGGACGTGTAGTCGTGTGGCTCTCCCATACCTCACGCTTTCCTGCGGTTATACCCACACCAGACGACAAATCACTCACCCATAATGAAGAAACTGGACCCTGGAAGGTTTAAGGCGGCGGAGGGGCAGCCCAAATCAGTAAAAGAGCTCTTAGAAAATGCTCCGCTTAAAGCGGCCTCTCAGGAAAGCGAGAACAAGATGGCAACTCCTGCCGAAAGAGTGGCCCTCCCGGTAAGCTCTCCCTCTTCTGTAGCAATTTTAAACTACCTAAAAACCATGGAATCAGGCCTACTTGGCAAAATGTCTGGCCTCTCCACTCAATTAACTGACATCCAGTCCTCCCTGGCCCAGACGACACAAAAAGCTGAGGCAGCTTGGGAACTGGGGCAGGATAACAAGGCCTCCATTAAGGAACTCCAGGGGGGGCTGGCAGCACAGAAAGACTCCCTTACCACATTAGAGGCAGAAGTTAAGGCCTCTAATCTTAAGATTCGAGGGCTGAAAGAGGGAGCTGAGGCTAACGCAGACCTTATTGCATTCATGGCAGATCTCCTGGCTTCTGCTCTCCAGCTAGAAGAGGGAGTGATCCCGATCATAACACAAGCCTCTAGGCTGGGCTCCCTGAACAAATCCTCACGCACATCTCCTAGAGACATCCTCATAACAATCCCAGATGCTAGGGTCTGCAAAAAGATTTTGGAGATGGCCAGAAACTCAAATGCCTTCAAACATGAAGGGGACTCTCTTCAAGTATACCCAGACATCCCTAGGGAAACCATAATAATTAGACGCAAACTTAAACCCATAACAGCAACCCTGCAAAAAATGAACCAAAAATATAGATGGCTGCCTTTGGGCAAGCTGTTTGTGGCATTCAACAATCAACAACTCTTTGCTTGGGACGAGGATTCAGGCCAGGCACTCCTGGAAACTCTGCAAGAAGACCCACAAATGGACATGGATGACAAAAAATCTAACAAAAGAAAACGTCTGTTCCCAGGGTCCGCGGAACAACTCAGCAAACTCTCAGTTCCAGCTACTGGGAGAAGACCTAATCCTTAAATCTTACTACTGTTGCATAGCTGTATTAATCACTAATTACATTGTGTTCTGAATGCACTTATTTGTTATGCTTGTCTGGTTAAATATTAGAAGCTTAAAAATTTGGGAGTAGTGGGGGGAAGGGCCAATCGCAATGTCCCCCTATTGTAAGGAGCCCCCGGACAGCAGGTTGTTTTCTGCTGGTCAGTCATTTCACTGGCCTTCCGAGCTCCTGACTTTCATCCCAGTAATACGCTTCTTGTAAGCATACACTGGGAGATAGAAGAAACAAATAACTCTTCTAACGCAGTCTTTTTTTTCCGTTTTATATTGTGTGTCTTTTGTTGGGTTTGGGGGGGAGGGGGGATAAAGGTATAATAAGGTTTAGTTAAGTATTGTACACTGGTAACAAAATAGTAGAGAGCGCCTTAAAGCCTCTACACAAGCCACCTGCTACAAATCAGGTCTGAAATATCTCATATTTCTATAAGAACATAATATCTTATACCTTGGACTACAGTCACATAAAACTACACTACTTCAATGGCGGAATTCTACAAGATCAGATCAACCAACACGAGAGGCATGAATAACCCCGTCAAACGCAAGCGCATGATGTCTTTTATTTCAAAAGAAAAACCTGACATTCTCTTTTTCCAAGAGACTCATCTTCAATCGGACTCTACCCACATCATAAAGAGCAACTGGTACACTCAGCAGTTTCATGCAAGTGGATCCTCTAAGTCAAGAGGGGTGGCCATATTATTTGCAAAGACTGTCAATTTTACATGTGATGATGTCCTAAAAGACACCCAAGGCAGATACATATTCGTAAAGGGTAAACTAGACCACAAACCGGTTACACTTGCCTCTATATACGCGCCTAACACAGCGCAAGAACTCTTTATAGACAATACTCTGACGTTCCTGTATACCTTCAAAGAGGGTCATGTGATCCTAGGTGGCGACCTTAACCTCATTCTTGACCAGCACATGGACCGCCAACTACAACACAGCAAACGAAGTCCGAGGGGCAAATCCAAACTCCAGGAAATTTTAGACAATCATGACCTCCTAGATGCCTGGAGGATGCTTCACAAGGGAGAGCGAGACTACACATATTTCTCTCCATGCTTTCAAACCTACACACGTATTGATTACTTATTAATATCTTCTGCACTTGCTTCCCGTATTAATTCTACTGATATTGGCCAATTCATGTGGACTGATCATGCTTTTGTGCAACTAAACATACAAAAACAGGAATGGGAACAGAAACAACAACACTGGAAATTGAACAAATTTATTTTATTGAATGATCGCTACAAGGAAGAAATTAAAAAATACATTGACTTGTATTTCACGGAAAATAACACAGCAGATGTGGAACAGCATATGGTATGGGACACCTTTAAACCGGTGCTGAGAGGCCAACTCATAGCTCTTGCTGCCCGCCTGAAATCAGAAAAAAAAAACAGGTTAAAAAACTGACTGAAACAATACAGGAACTAGAAAAAATACATAAAGCGACATGTAACAAGAAAATCTGGAAAAAATTGGAAGCCAACAGGAAACTCCTACAATCACTAGAAACCCAAACAATTCAAAAACATCTGCTCTACATAAAACAACAATACTGGCAAAAAAGCCCTAGAAATCTTAAACTCCTAGCCTGGAGAGTAAAACAAAAACAAGCAAAACGCAAGATCTACACAATGAAGACCAAAGACAACTCCACTCTCACTAAGAGTGTAGAAATTGCGGAATGCTTTGCTAAATACTATGAGGAGCTGTATACTTCTACCAACCCCAAACAGGAGGACGTGATAACTTTTCTACAGGACTCCACCCTTTTAAAAAAACTGTCGTCAGAACATAAAGCTTTTATAGATGCTCCCTTCACCACTGAGGAGATTCAGAGAGCGATTCAACAGACCAAACCTAACACAGCTCCTGGCCCAGACGGCTTTGGCTCGGAATTCTATAAGATCTTCCATCTTTCACTGGTTGATCAGCTCACAGATACGTGTAACCACATCCTGATGTCTGGAAAGCTGCCCCCCTCCTGGGAAGACTCGATTTTACTACCTATCCCAAAACCAGGGGGAAACAGAGAATCTCCCGCGGCTTACTGCCCAATTGCTCTAATAAACTGTGATGCAAAGATTTTTACGAAAACTCTCGCCATCCGTCTTCAAAACATCATACATTGCTATATTAATCCTGATCAGACAGGCTTCATCCCAAACAGAACCTTAACTGATAACATCAGACGCACGCTCAATGTCATTGCTCACAGCAAACAACAGAAAATGGACTCCCTCATTCTTGCTGTGGACTTTCAGAAAGCATTCGATAGTGTGGAACCCTCCTATTTGCAACTTCTCCTAGAGGCTATGGGATTTGGTCCGTATTTTAAGACTGCAATTAGCTCAATTTATAACCGGCCGAAAGCTGGATCAATGACCACAAGAGCAGAACTATAAACCTCCAGTGCGGTACCCGCCAGGGCTGCCCCATGTCGCCTCTTCTTTTCGTGCTAGCAATAGAGCCTCTAGCGGCAGCCATCAGAACAAACTCATTAATACATGGCATCTCAGTCAACAAAACGTCGCATTCTGTTAGCCTTTATGCGGATGATTTAATCATATTCATCACGAAGCCTAAATCCTCACTAAAAGAACTACAACGGCTATTCCAATCTCTCAAAAAAAAAAACGGGTCTGAAAGTAAACATGCAAAAAACGAAACTGATTCCAATATCGCTACAGCATGATACCGAAGTGGTGCTCCGAGCCTCCTTTCCTTTTCAATGGACAACTGACTGGAAATGCCTAGGCATTATAATCCCTACTGATTTAAATGACTTGCTACACTACCGTCTTCTTAGAAATGAATAACGTCTTCTTAGAAATGAAAAAGCACATGGAAAATTGGAACAGACAAAAATTATCTTGGGCAGACAAAATCGCACTGCTCAAAAGCTTCATACTACCAAAATTTCTATTTGTCTTTCGGGCTTTGCCTATCACCATTCCACATAAAATCATCACCAAATGGCAAAAAGAACTTAAATTCTTTTGGGGTTATAAGAAACATAGAATTGCGGCCTCAATACTACAACTACCCAATGACCTCGGGGGTCTTAACCTTCCGAATCTTTCACTATACTACTCTGCATCCACCTTAGCACCTATAATCCAAATCCTGAATTCAGGGAATGAACCTTCATGGAAAGCAATGGAAGAAAGTAACGCTGATGACATACCTCTACAGGATTTATTCTGGAGAGCACCATCAGATAGGCCTAAGCTACACTCTTCTAACTTATTCCTCCCTGCGGCCCTTAAGGTATGGGATCAATATGGAAAGCAACTACTACCTCCTCATTCAAGAGTAGCCTCTTTCATAAATCAAAAATGGTTCCCTCCAGGTAACAGAGGGTTTTCGACAATTGACTGGAGAGCCGCTGGGATTCATCGCATTATGGATCTCCTAGACAATGATCATACTACAACCAAAACAGAACTGGAAGAAAAGATAGGAACCGAAATTCCGTGGATCACCTACCTACAAATTGCACATCTATTACATGATTTCAACAAAAAACAACTTCGGAACCCCACTTAATCCCTTTGAACTCCTACTCGCTCATGCACCGCATAACAACAAAGGCCTTATCTCGACACTTTATAAAACCTTGCAATCCACGATATCTTCCAAGCGCGCAAGAACAAAAACGGCTTGGTGCTCAGACTGTGATAACCGTATAGACACTCAATCCTGGGATACCATCTGGACATCTCCCAACCTGACATCTAAAATCTTCTCCATTAGATTCAATTTGTTCAAACTAATTCACCGCTGGTATATGACCCGGCCAGACTGCACAGAATAAATCCAGCATACAGCAAGTTTTGCTGGAAACAATGCGGCATGGTAGGAGATTTACTTCACTGTTGGTGGCTATGCCATTTTATTCATACATTTTGGCTACATATTATCACACAAATCAAAAAAATCACTGGAATTCTCTTACCTGACTTGCCAGAAGTTCTCCTGATTGATGCCTGGTCCGATCCTGAGGAACGCAAAACACAAACAGCTACAATTGCTACCCTATTGGCCATAGCAAGGATAACGATAGCCCAAAGATGGAAGGATAAATTCCCTCCAAACTTAAACGCTTGGAAAAACAAGATTTGGGAGCATTTCTTATTAGGGAAAATTTCTACACAAAACATTGCCATTAACTTTAATAGCAATTTGAGATTTTTCCAGGCAGTTTGGTCCCCAATAGTAGAATACTTATCATCTGACGGTTTTTTACCATCAAACAAATACTACCAAAATCTGTTATATTTCTAACTTAATGCTTGAACTGATATCATGCTGACATATTGTTACTTCTCTTTTCTGTAGTAGTCTGAACCTAAAAGAGGCTGCATACCTTTTCACTGTACCATTTAGCTATACTTACCTTGTTAGACTCTGTTTCTATCTGGTTACCAATGTTCTTTCATATGTACTTGGTTATAAATAAACGTTAAAAAAAAGAAAAGAAGGGAATGACTCTTCTACCGTGTTTTAAACGGAAAAAAAGAAAAAAAGAAAAAGTGCAGAAAAGGGCAACTAGAATGATAAAAGGGTTGGAACACTTTCCCTATGAAGAAAGGTTGAAGTGCTTGGGGCTCTTTAGCTTGGAGAAATGACAGCTGAGGGGTGACATGATTGAGGTTTATAAGATTACGCATGGGATAGAGCCGGTAGAGAAAGAAGTCCTTTTCTCCCTTTCTCACAATACAAGAACTCGTGGGCATTCCATGAAATTGCTGAGCAGTCGGGTTAGAACAGATAAAAGGAAGTACTTCTTCACCCAAAGAGTGATTAACATGTGGAATTCATTGCCACAGGAGGTGGTGGAAGCTACAAGCATGGACAGCTTCAAGAGGGAATTAGATAAACATATGGAGCAGAAATCCATCAGTGGCTATTAGCCACAAAGTATAGATAGTCTGGGGCAAGTGATGCTCTGTATTCTTGGTTTTTTGGGGGGGCAACAGTAGGAGAGCTTCCTGCCCCCACTGCTGGACCTTCTGAGGGCACCTGGTGTTTTTGGCCACTGTGTGACAACAGTGTTGGCCTGGATGGGCCACTGGCCTGATCCAACATTGGCTGTTCTTATGTTCTTATCCTGTGAGTACTTGGCAACCCTAGATGCAGCTTATTTCTTCTGGCTCAATCAGACCATTTCCCTTTTTACACACTCCCACAGGTGTACTTCAACATGTCACACACAGGTTACGTTTGCTGCTCTTGCTGAATTAATATCTGACTTAGCTTGGAGTGGAGTTTAAATGCTTAAACAAGCCTAGAGAAGGCTGAGCAAGACAACAGAGTGTGGTTTATATTGGCATGTTTATACTGGAAGGAATGGGGAAAAACAAGCAAATAAGGGCAGATACATGATTCATGCATGTTACAACCATATAGGCCACTGGAAAATGAGCCAGCATAACTGTGCTGTAATGACACACTAAAAGCCAACCACTTCCTGAGGAGAAAAGGAGCCTCAGATGAATAATAAGGTTGAACCTGTGCCCGCAGCCAAGTCTAAATGTCAAAAATAGAACATGCAAGCCAGGCTGACGAAAGGAGCAAATGGTACTCTCAAGATCTGTTCAACTAAACAGAAAAAAACAGAGACAAAGCCAGTTATTATATGCTCTACTTTCCAAGGTTTTCTCCAATCTGTTTCTCTCGAGGTGATTTAGCACTAGAGAGAAGGGGCAGAAGAGCAATCTCCATAAGAAAGAGACACCAGTTTGCGGGAGGGCGTGTGTGTGTGTGTGTTATACAATATGCACCGTTTAGCCTTGACCAGGGACCAGGGTCCTCGACCTGGTGGAACGAGCTCCCGTTGGAGATTGGGGCCCTGCCTGCAGGACCTATTACAGTGTCACAGTAAAATGGAGCTGTTCCACCAGGCCTTTTGGTGAGGCAGCGGGCATCCAATTATTCCATCTACTGGCCTCCCCTGATGAACCTTCCATCCTCAAACAGCCCATCAGGTGAAGATCCATAGTTTGGTTTACAGCCTAGTGGCTCCAGTTTTTGTAGCTACCATACTAAACTGCTGTGCCACTTGTTTTATTTATAGCTCAGATAAAATCTGTTTTAATTATTTATTATGGATAATTTTTATGAAGTGTGTTAATTTTTACTGTGAAATGTTTTAACTTTTGTTGTCATTCACTGTGAGCCCATTCGCGGGGAGGGTGGAATATAATCAAAATAGACAGACAGACAGATATTCCCTTTATTGGATTCTGTCACCTATCTCACCAAGCTAGTGCTTGGTCATTCTGATCAGCTGAAGCCAAGTTGCATTCATGTCAGATTAATATGTCTGCAAATGTTCCATTCAGGACAGAAATGCTTTAAAGAAATATTATCAGCAGTATGAATTGCTGATCCTTGAGAAATCCTGCTCCCAAGCGTGCTTTCTGTGTTTAATGCTGGGAAACTTGGCCTTGGAAGAACGAGCACCTTTGCAAACAGCATGGGATGCAGTACAGGAACTCCAGCCAGAAGAAGGAATTGGTAGGTGTCATTCCTCACCCTTTGTGTTCATGCCAGTGGATGGCATCTTTGGGTACCTCTTATGTCCTATGGTCCTATGATAGCCTCTGGTGGGAAACTAATCCCTGTTTACCCAATCCCCCACAGGGGGCGAGGCCAGGGTGCTGCTTACCTGTAAATATAAGCAGGCTCCCCAGTCCCTCTCCCTCATGTTCCATCTTGACCTGCAATAAACCACAATGCTGTTTTCACTACAACCAGCCTCCCAACTCCAGTACTTTTCAGTGGTGACAAGGATGGGATCCTGATGAGTGACACATCAGCCAACCCGAGCAATGCTGCACCGAGCACCAATCCAGAGGCACCCGGCACCAAGGAGTTCCAGCGCTCCGCTCTTGAGCCGCCCACCCACGAGGACTCTGCTCACCGCCGCAATGCGGTAATAATATGGCTGCCGCCACGGGAAACATTCCTCCATTTGACCCTTCCAAACCTGAGACCTGGGACACATGGGCAAGGCAACTTGGGTTTCTCCTCTTGGTACGAGGAGTCACAGAGGCTGATATGAAGAGGGCCTGGCTGCTGGGCCACTGCGGCATGGAAACCATGCGCCTGGCCCAGAGCCTGATAGCTCCCCGAGACCTAATGGACGTCTCGTACAATGATCTGGTCAAGCAGCTGGGAGACTATTTTGCACCCAAACCCTCCATGTTAGCCCTGCAGGTGCAGTTCCTCCAGAGGACCCAGCAGATGGGGGAGAGTGCTGCCGCTATCCTCACCAACCTCCGCCGGCTGGTGGTCGGTTGTGAGTACCGACACGTGGAGGACCACTTCGTGGCTGGGGTACGAGAAGCCAAGCTACGGCAACAGCTTATCACACTCCCTGAGCCCACGATTGAAAAGGCGCTCCGGATGGTGGTCATGTTCAAGACGACCCAGAATGACCACCCGGCCACCCACATGCACCGTACTGCGACCTACGAATTGGACACATCAGAGGAAGAGGACATCTGCCGGCTGCAACCGCGCTCACAAAAAGGTGCGTCCCGCTCCCCCGGTTCCCATTCCTGGCACACGGCCCCAGCCACTGCCTCCGCTCCTGTTTCCCAGCACAGGCTGCCCCCAATGTGCACTAGCTGCAGAGACCCCACAAGCGTCGTTCCTGCTGGTTCTGCGAGGCAACATGCTGATCCTGCGGAAAGACGGGGCACATCGCGAAGGCCTGCTACTTCCGGACCAGTCGCCGCCCCCCAGCCACTCACCACAAGTCGGTGGAAAGCATGTCAATCCCCGCACACAGCCAGGTACTAAGCTTGCCCCAAAATACCCCGGGAAAAATACCGGTCCATGTTCAGATCGAAGGGGCCCCCTGTAGCACGGAACTGGACACCGGGTCCTCATACTCAATTATATCGGTGGACACGTTCTGCAAGCTGTGTCCACAGGGGGGGCCCTGGTTGAGACGCCCTACGGGACTTATACTCCAGGACTTTCAGAAAAACCTGGTGGCAATTAAGGGGTTGGGCAAGTTCAGGGTCCAGTTCAAGGACTTTGACAGGTGTCTTGACCTCCAGGTGGTGGAGGGCAATCTCACCAGCCTCCTCAGACTCTCCTGGTTCAAGCCTTTGGGACTGGGAGTCTATGGGGTGAACAAGATCGGCTCTGCAGACTTTGAGTTGGTATGTGCAGAGTTCCCCGCCATTTTTGACGGCAAGCTGGGCTCCTACCGGGGCCCCCCAGTGTCACTGGACCTAGATCCAAATGTCCAGCCCATCCACATGGCGGCTCAGCGGCCTCCTCTTGTGATCCAGCCTAAGGTAGAGGCTGAGCTGGACAAACTGGTCGCACAAGGCATATTAGAACTGGTCTCGCACGCTAGTTGGGAGACCCCGATTGTAACCCCATTGAAGGTTAATGGGGAGATCTGCATCTGCGTGGTCTACAAATGTACCATAAATCTAGCCTTGCAGGATCCCACATACCCAGTACATATGTGTCTTGGCCTCCCTAGCAGGGCCATGTCTTGGCCTCCCTAGCAGGGGCCCAGGTGTTTGGAAAGCTGGATCTGGCACAGGCCTATCAGCAACTCCCCGTGGATGACACCACGGCAGAAGCCCAAACAATAGTTACCCACAAGGGAGCCTTTAAAGTGAAGCAACTCCAGTTTGGGGTCAGCATCACTCCCGGGTTGTTCCAGCAACTAATGGATTCTGTATTAAAAGATATTCCAGGGGTGAAACCTTTCTTCGATGACATCCTGATCGTGGTCCCGGACATCGCCACCTTCAAGACCCAGCTGCGGTCAGTCCTCCAGCGGTTCCAGGATGCCAGCCTCAAGGTGTGCAAGGACAAATGCATCTTGGGGTGCCATCGGTGACCTTCTTGGGATTCACGGTAGATGCACAGGGCATCCACCCCACTCCGGATGGAGGCTCCTGCCCCTATGTCAAAGGCCAAGCTGCAAGTGTTCCTCAGCCTGCTGAACTTTTATGCCTTCCTTCCACACAAGGCGGTGGTGGCAGAGCCCCTACATAGGTTACTGGACTAGGGGGCTAAGTGGGAATGGGGGCTGCACCACACGGTTAAGGACTTGCTGGTGTCCAACACCGTACTGGCACATTTTGATGAGTCCTTGCCGGTGATTCTGGCATGTGATGCGTCTCCATATGGTGTGGGAGCAGTCCTAGGCCATAAATTCCCGACAGGCAGAAGGTGCCAGTGGCCTATTATTCACGCACCCTATCGGGGCCAAGCGAAATTATGCCCAAATTGATAAAGAAGCCCTGGCCAGAGTCAAAAAATTCCACAACTACTTGTATGGTAGGCCACAGACCACAAACCGCTTCTGGGCCTTCTCGCTCCACACCTTCAAACTCCGCACTTGCTTTCCCCATGGGTGCTATGTTGGTCTATTTTCCTGTCGGGATATCAGTACTCCCTGGTGCATCGGCCTGGGAAAGCCATGGGCCATGCGGACGCTCTGAGTTGCCTCCCGTTGCCGTCCAGAGACCCGGCTCCGGCCCTTGCTTTCCACATTGCCCTAATCAAAGACCTCCCAGACCAGCTGGTACAGGTAACAGACATGGCTCACCACACGGCCTGGGACCGAATCCAGAGCCGGCAAGGCTGGGGAGGGGGTGGCCCAAACATCCAGGGCCGGCAAGGCTCAATGAACTTTCCACCCACAAGGGGTGTGTGCTGTGGGGAACCAGGGTGATCATTCCTGCCCCTCTCCAAGCCAAGGTACTGGCAGCATTACATGACGTGCACCCAGGGATAGTCCAGATGAAGGCTTTAGCCCACAGCTACGTTTGGTGGCCCAGCATGGACAAAGAGATCGAGTTGGTGCCAAGAGTCGCGCCCCGAGCCCCCTCACGCCCCTGTCCGGCCCAGGGAGTCGACCAACAAGCCCTGGTCTCGACTTCACCTCAACTTTGCGGGGCCAGTCCAGGGGCAGCTTTTCCTTACAATTGCAGACAGCTACAGCAAGTGGCTGGAGGTAGTCCCAGTGACACAGCCATCCGAGCCATGTGGTGCGTGTTCACCACACACGGACTGCCAGACACCCTCATCACCAACAATGGGATGGCATTCACCTCCACAGAGTTCCAGTACTTTCCTTGGCCTCTGCCACTTCCGTTCAGCGCCCTTGCATCCTGCAACCAATGGGCAAGCAGAAAGAATGGTGAGAACCACCAAGGAAGCCCTCAGAAGGATGGACCAGGACGACTGGGAATTCAAGCTGGCGAAGTTCCTGTTCGGCCAGCAATCTACCCCACACACTGGAATGGGACACAGTCTGGCGGAAATGCTGATGGGCCAGCATCTCGGCACCCTGCTTGACCGGCTCCACTCCAACCGTGCCACCGATGGCAACTCCAGGTCAGAGGTCCGGGCAGCTCAGCGAGGTTTCTCCCAAGGACCCCATCTACGTCTGGAACTATGCCAGGGGTCTGGCATGGGTCTCCGGGAGAGTCGTCCGCTCTACAGGGCCTCTCTCCTATGAGGTTATCACCGAGGAAGGTTTGGTGTGGCGGCGCCATATTGACCAAGTGCAGTGGCACCTCCCAAGCACCACACTCCTCGTCTTGGAAACTCCAGCAACCGAGGTTCCGGACCAAGGCATGCCCCAGGAAGCCAGCCTGGACACTGAGCCAACGGGGCTCTCGACCCCCGAGAGTCCAAGCACTTCGCTGGTGCCGCCACTAGACCTGCCGACGGCCATCCCCGAGCGAATGCTTGCCGCCCCGCTCCCCAATCTTCATGGTGCTCCACGCTTTGCAATGCCCCGGCACTTGGAGCATGAATGCCAGCGACCGGATTACTTAAAAGACTATGCTCAGTAAAGGGGGGACTGAACCATGGGGGGAGGGGTGTTATGTATTGGCCATGGACACTGCAACATGTCTGGGTATGTTTGCCTGTAATGGTAAGTGATACTCGCTGAGCTTCAGTCCCCAGAGAACAATAGTCCCTAGGATCCTGATTGTCCCCCTGTCAGAGGCTTAGGATATTCAAATGGTCCTATGATAGCCTCTGGTGGGAAACTAATCCCTGTTTACCCAATCCCCCATGGGGGGCGAGGGCAGGGTGCGGCTTACCTGTAAATATAAGCAGGCTCCCCAATCCCTCTCCCTCATGTTCCATCTTGACCCACAATAAACCACAATGCTGTCTTCACTACAACCGGCCTCCCAACTCCAGTACTTTTCAGGACGTCATCCCCCTTCAGCCTGCTTCAACCCACTGGAAACCAGCTCCGCCCAAGGGCTCCCATGCCACTGACTGCCAGCTGCATACAAGGACTTCACTGCCTGCAGAGCAGAAGGGCCCTTCACCAGGTGTGGGACCTGTTGCCACGGCATTCCCAAAGGGGAAAGGTTTGGTCACCATGTATTCCTGTCAGCGTGGGCATGGCAGAACAATGAACTGGAGTATACTTGATTAACTATCAGTCCCCGTTCCCCGTGACTGTTGGATAATAAAGTTTCTACTGTAAACCCAGTTTCCTTCTATGAATCCAGATCTAGCAAGTGCCATGCGTCTTAGCAGGAGATCAGAGAAGTAAACACTTCAACGAAGCTTAAAAGAATTCAAATGCCTCTCTCTTTTATAGAGAAATAATTTACCTGTATAGAGAAATGTGTTTGTATGCCCTCCAACCACGACATCCACACTTCTCACTTTTTGAGCAATACTTTTGTCCACAGTAAAACCCGAGTGACCCAGTGCAATGATTTTGTTTACTCCCAAAGTAGTAAGTTTGTCCACTTGTAACTGCAATGCTGTGATTTCATCTTCAAAAAATAAATCCTGCCCTGAAAATCAAGGATAAAAATTGTATTTTATTGTGTTGTCACAGAAAAACAGGTTGCCTACCTGTAACTGATGATCTTCGAGTGGTCATCTGTACATTTACACTGATGGGTTTCTATGCCTGTGCAGCAATCCTTTGGTATAGTAGAAAGCTCTTTTCAAGGATTTTTGCGCCCAGCGCCTCCGGGCATACGCGGAGCCCCCACCGTGCATGCCCAGAGGAGCGGGTGCGTACATCCCGCCAGTTCCTTCTGACCGCTGCAACCAAGCATGAATTAGGAAGAAAGCCTGGTGGCAGAGGGGAAGGATGGGTGGGTAGTGTGAATGCACAGATGACCACTCAAAGATCATCAGTTTCAGGTAGGCAACCTGTTTATCTTCAACGTGGTCTCTGTGCTTCACACCGATGGGAGAGTAGCGAGCAGTGTCTCACCTGGAGGAGGGAGCAGGCAGGCTGTCACTGAGAAGCAGTGGATAGGATAAGGCGACCCATCGCAGAGCGGGCAGCTACTCTAGTGTCCAGTACATAGTGTCTGATGAAAGTGTTCAGAGTAGCCCAAGTTGCAGCCGTGCAAATGTCAGGCAGGGAGGCACCCTTAAGGAATGTCGTAGAGGCGGCTATAGACCTGGTGGAATGTGCCCGGATGGGCCCTGGAAGTGGGGTCTTGGCAATTTCATAAGTTTGATGAGCCCCACAATCAATCTGGAGAGTCTCTGGGCAGTGATGGGTTTGCCCATTCGGTGTGACGCGTAGGAAACGAAAAGCCTGGGTTTTTTCCTGGTAGGCTTAGTACGAGCAAGGTAGAATAGAATTGCTCATTTCACGTCAAGGGTATGCAGGAGACATTCTTGCTCAGACGTGTAGGATGGGTAAAAATCAGGCAAGATAATCTCAGACTGCAGGTGGAAGTCAGAGACAACCTTTGGGAGGAAGGAAATGTCTGGGACCATGCAAACTGCATTTGGTAGGAAGCAGAGGAACGGAGGGTCATGTCTGAGGGCTAGGAGTTCTCCAACTTGACGGGCCGAAGTGATGGCTAGTAGGAAGGCCATTTTCCAAGCCAAAAGACGGAGATCACAGGAGGCCAATGGTTCAAATGGCTTCCGAGTGAGAGTACGTAGAACTAATGGTAGATCCCAAGGTTGGGGTGGGACTCTGGTGGGTGGATGGAGAAGGCCCTTCAGAAACCGTTTCGAGAGGGGGTGGGCGAATACAGAAAAATGGTCAATTCTGTTGTCGAATGCCGAGATAGCAGACAGGTATACTCTTAGAGAAAAGTATGAGAGTCCAGCATCCGCTAGGGACAGGATGAAGTTGAAGATACGGGAAAGGCCTGCAGAGCAGGGTTCAATATTGAACGAGTCCAGATATTTACAGAAATGAGTCCATTTGTAGGCATACGACTGGTGAGTGGACGCCTTGTGGGAGTTAAGCAGGACGTTATTCACTCTGTCTTAAAATAACGAGGGGAGAGTCTCCAAGACATAAATTTGAGACGGGGAATGTCATGGTGGAGGATGGGAGAGCCGGAAAGTATCAGGAGATCTGGTAGTAGAGGAAAATGATGGAATTTCCCCCGGGCCAGTGAGAGGAGAACTGGAAACCAGGCTTGTCTGGGCCACCAAGGAGTGATCAGTATGCACTCCACCATCTCGTGCAGTATCTTGTGTACCACTCGTGTGAGAAGTGGTAGAGGTGGAAAGGCGTAAATGAAATCATGGCTCCATAGGTAGAGTAGGCCATCTCCCAGTGAGAGGGGATCGAATCCGTCCTGTGTGCAGAATGCCCTGCACTTCGTGGTTTGATGGGTGGTGAAGACATCCACATCTGGAGTTCCCCAACAAAGGAATACCTGATGAACGTAGGTTGGGTTCAGCTCCCACTCATGATGTCCCGCATGTCCCCTGCTCAGGAGATTGGCATGGCTGTTTAAGGAGCCCGGGATGTGGGTGGCCCTCAGGAAAATGTCGTTGGATGTGCTCCAATCCCAGAGTTGGATCGCCAGGTGGCAAAGGCTGCAAGAAACTGTGCCACCCTGATGGTTGATGTAACAGACCGCAGTGGTATTGTCTGTTAGGACAGCCACACAGCGTCCCCCTCACTAGGGGCAGAAAGGTCCGAAGTGCGAAGAAGATCGCCAGGAGTTCGAGGTAATTGATGTGGTGGGACCTCAGGTCTTGTTCCCAGTGCACGCCAATGCTGTGGCCGCCAAGGTGTGCCCCCCATCCCCACATTGATGCATCGGTGGTCAAGGTGAATTGCGGCGAGGGGAGATGAAAGGGGGATCCCTGAAGAAGATTCGACAGCAGGATCCACCAGAGGAGGGAGTCTCAAACATCTTTTTTGGGGGGAAGACGAAGGTTTTGCGGGTCCCGGTTTGGGTGAAAGGAATGGACGAACCACAGTTGAAGAGGGCACATTTTGAGCTTCGCGAAGAGCAGCACTGCTGTGGTGGCAGCCATATGCCCCAGTAATTGTTGAATTAGGAGGGCCGAGGAGTAGGGATCGGAGTGGACGTGTGAGGCCAAGGTGACACCCTGTCTTCCGAGAGGTATGCCTGAAGGGTGATGGGAGTCCAGTTCTGCCCCAATGAACTGTACTCTCTGTGTGGGAACGAAATGGGATTTTCCCTCGTTGATCCTGAGGCCAAGACGCTCGAGGACAGCTCGAGTGATGGAAATGTCAGCCAGCAAGGACTGTGGGAAATTGACACCAGAAGCCAATCATCTATGTAAGGGAAAATGGTAATCCCTTGGAGGTGGAGGAAGGCCGCAACCATTGTCTTCGTGAAGATGCGGGGAGCCGTGGAAAGGCCAAACGGAAGGGCTTTGTATTGGTAGTGCTGATGCCCAATGGCAAAACGGAGGTATTTCCGGTGGGGGGAAGATATTGTGATATGAAAGTAGGTGTCCTGCAAATTGAGGGTGGCCAGCCATGCTCGTCTGTGCAGTAGGAGAACAATGGAATGTAGTGTCACCATACGGAACTGACGGTATTGTATGTAGAGGTTGAGGCCACGAAGGTCCAAGATGGGTCTTGTGCCCCCATCCCTTTTGGGAACTGCAAAGTACCTTGAATAGAAACCCATGCCCTGGTGGTGAGTGGGGATGGGTTCTATGGCACCCTTGTCAAGGAGGACGTTGATTTCTCAAAGGAGGACAGGAGAGGGGACGGTAGCAACAAAGGTTGGAGTCGGTGGGGGTTGGAAGAATTTGACGAGGTACCCCCTGGAGACAATGGCAAGGACCCAGGAGTCTGAGGTTACCCTGTTCCACATTGGAAGAAAGGGTGCGAGACGAGTAAGAGAGGAACCAGGACGGATAGAGTCAAAGGCCCTATTTGCCTGCCGGGACTGCTTGGAGCAGCCAGGCTGTTGGGCTGGGGAGAACTTCTGTCTTGGAGTGTAGGATTGCTTTTGCACTCCTTGGGAATTATGCGAGTGCCAGGACCTCTCAGGGGAATTCCGGGTAGAGGATCTGCAGGACCAGGGTCTGGACCAGCCTCGTGGTTTGGATTGACGGGGAGCCGAGGACACTCCTAGCGTGCGGGAGGCCTTGATACTCTTTTGGTGTAGTGGTTAAGTGCGTGGACTCTAATCTGGGAGAACCGGGTTTGATTCCCCACTCCTCCACTTGCACCTGGCTGGATGACCTTGGGAAAGCCATAGCTCTGTACCAGCTTTTCTCAAAAGGACAGCTTGGGAAAGAGCTCTCTCAGCCCCACCCACCACACAGGGTGTCTGTTGTGAGGAGGGGAAGGGAAAAGGAGTTTGTAAGCCGCTCTGAGACTCCAAGTGAGTGAAGGGCAGGGTATAAATCCAATCTCTTCTTCTTCTTCTCTGTAGGACAGTATCAGTGGTGGTGTGGAAAAGGCCCGCTCCATCAAAGGGGAGGTCTTCAACCAAGGATTTGGTGTCCTGCTGCAAAGTGGTTGAGAGTAGCCAGGAGTGGTGTCTCAGGGCTATAGCCGACATCATGGTCTTGGAGAAGGTGGCCAAGGCATGTTTGGAGGTGTTTACCTGTTGCTTGGCAAGGGTGAGGCCTTATTTCTGTATCCTCCGGGCAGCCAGTCTCTGGTCCTCAGGAAGTGAATTGATGGCTTCTGAAAGCTGTTCCCACAGGGCATATCTTCCCATGCAGGCAGCATAATTGGTGACCTTGAGGCCTAGGGCTCCAGCCGAGTAAAATCTATGTCCAAAGGCATCAAGTTTTCGCCCTTCCCTATCTGCAGGGGTGGAATGTGTCCTTCTAGACCTCAAAGCCAAAGTAACGACCATAGAGTTGGGATGATGATGATTCGCCAGGAACTCAGCATCTGCCTCTTGGGCCTTGTACATATGGTCCAGGCGTCTGGTGGAGACTGGTGTAGAGGAGGGTTTGTCCCAAACCAATTTAGCGGCTTGTAAGAGGACCGCAGACATCGGCAGTGCAATCAAGGTGGAAGTGTCCATCTGCACGATATCGAAAACTGGATCAGTGATAGTAGGTTTTGGTTGTATGATGGGGAGGCCAAGGGAGAGGGCCATTCACTCAATAAGGTCTCCATAGGAAGTGAGATCTACTGATGGGGAAATTGGAAGGTTGTCTGCAACATTGGGTTTTGGGGACGGATCGACAGGCGAGCTACAATCGGACTGATCGGAATCCCGTTCGGACAAGGAGGAGGCAGGTGCAGCTTCAGTGTGGATAGACTGAGCCGGGGGTGGAGTCATCTGTATCGGCCGCGGGTCCCGCACCGAGTGTTTCGGTGCTGTAGCCATTGATGGTTCAGTGGCGCTCGGTGCTGATGGCAGAGGCAGACATTGGTGGACCGTGGTCCGGGCTGGGGATCTCGACTGCGTCGCCGATGGCGGTGGACGTGGCCGCACTGGTGATCTGGATCGAGCCCGATAAGAGTGCCTGTCCCAGTCAGAATGGGAAGCCAGGGGGATCCAGGGCATCGATGTGGACAGTGGGTAACCTCCATATGGGTAGGGAGGATGGTGTCGATCCCAGGGTGCCACCGAAGGAGTGTAGGCCCAGTGTGTCGAGGTAGGAGATCAATGTCTAGGAGACCCATACCGTCTAGACCGTCTTGGAGAGCAGTATCAAGGTGGCGGTGGTCAATGATCACCCCTGTTCAGGTGAGGAGGGTCTATCTCAACATAGGAGAGAGATTCAGAGGGTGATCGAGAACGAGAACGAGAGCTCGAGTGTCTCGGTGACAGAGCATATAACTGTTCCTCTAGGAACTCCTGTGCCTCTAAAATGTGGCCCGGTAAAGCATCATGCGGTTGCTAGGTAGTAGAGTCCAAGAGTGTGATGGTGGTCAACTAAGGAGGCGGTGGAGGCACAACCAAAGGAGTTTTCGGTACCGAGGGAACATTGGGATGGGCTACCTGCTCGGAGACCGAAGTCAAAGCCTTACTAGGAGGCTTGCCAGAGGCTGCTGACAGAGCCTTGTGGCGTTTTTCTGATTTGTCCTTCTACTTCTTTTTGATTGGCGTCGAAGCTGTAGACTGCATCGGTGCGTGATGCTTCGATACTGGTCGAGTTATGTCGAAAAACAGTCTTGATGTCGAAGGGCCAGTGAAGTCGGCTGTCAATACCGTCGATGCCGATGGAAAGGAGGTCATCGCTGTTGACGTCAATGCCGGAAGCAATGCTGACTCGAGTAACACTACCTTGAGGCAAGCCGCTCTGTTTTTGCGCATTTGGTTGCTAAATTTAGTGCATTGAGGGCAAGATTTGGGCTGGTGACTTTCTCCAAGGCAAAGAATACACAGCGAGTGGCCGTCAGGAGCCGCTATTTTGCTGCCACAACATAAGCAATGCTTAAAACAGCCCCACCTTGTAGCCATAAGCCGAAAAACAGAGATGAAATATACGGGGGGGGGGGGGGTGAAGGGAAGAACCTCACCACCTGAGGAGAAGGATTTTTTTCCCGTAATTTTTTCAAGAAAGATAGAAGTAAAGTGTTGAAAGAAGACGAAAGAGTAAAAATAAGGCAAAAGGAAGAGGTAAAGAAGAGCTTTTCCTCGAAGGACTCAACTGAACAGAAGAGCTGCTAGCAGTGCGGCGGTCAGAAGAGAACTGGTGGGATGTCTACGCCCGCTCCTCTGGGCATGCGTGGTGGGGGCTCCGTGCATGCCGGGAGGCGCTGGGCGTGAAAATCCTTGGAATGAGCTTTCTACTGTACCGAAGGATTCCTGCGCAGGCGCAGAAACCCATCAGTGTGAAGCACAAAGACCACGTTGAAGGTCATGATTTCCTAACATCAAATACACTATTTTCTCTCATTTTCAGCACTCCTCCTGTTTGTATGCTAAAAGTCACCTCATTTCATTACCACTTTTACTGGATCTATGTTTATATAGAAGTTTATACTGCAGGGAATCTTTCTGGCCACTTTAGTGGAAAGTAATTGCATTGATGTCTTCCTGAACCAAACAAAAATACATTAGCTGCAAATGTTACATGCTTAACAGAACACTCACAGAGTCAGGGAGCCCAGTTCAAACAACCTGCTTTAGTGGTAGGAGAACAAACAGTGATTTTACTCAAAAGATGGGATCCATCACACAGGGCAAGGGGCAGAAGCTTCTAGCCACGCTCCAATTGCCAGGCAAGGCTTTTATTATCAGTAGCAGTAAGAACAGGGCTGCCCTAACCTGGATATCACAGAAGAAAAGAAGGGTTGGCCCTGGTTAGTATTTAGATGGAAGACCTTGGAAGGAATGCCAGGGTCATGATGCAGAGACAGACAATGGCAAGCCACCTCTGAAGTCTCTTGCCTTGCAAATCCTCCAGGGTTACCTCCAGGGTTTGTGACTTGATGGTACTTCCTACCACCAGGAACAGGCTAATAGTTGTGTTGGCAGTTTACCAAGATGATCCTTGCGGTGCTATATGACAGGACTTGACAAAATTTTCTTTGGTTCTAAGAGCCAGCCAAAAAATGCAGGAGCCAGACTTATTTTTCAGCCTTCAGTTTTACCATAGTCCCTTTATTTCTTTTTAAAGCCTCCTTTAAGTGAATACTGGAGACAGTATAAAAATCATCTAATGAAGTGCTCATCCACTGCCATTAAATGACATAAAATTAAGTTTACATGTAAATAAGGAATGACAAGAACTTTATGTACATATATGTCATAGAGCAAAGCATTCTGATAGAAAAATATAAAGCAACTTTGTCTTTCCACTGAGAACTACCGAGATGCCACAATAAAATCACTGCTGAAATACCAGACACCACAATGAAATTTCTAGACACCATGGAAACCAGGCACCTGGGATCCACTGAGCCCTGCTGTAGTGTAGAGTGCAGCAGCAGCCCTGCCAGTCTGCAAAACACTCCTCTGTCTGCCAAACACGTATCAGACCTGGGGATATATCCTGCTCTGGAAAACTGGAAGTGAGGGTTAAGTCCCACTCTGGCAGTAAGATATCCAGCTGTGTACCTGCGCTAGAACGGGAAACGTTCTGGCAGGCAGTGCATAAGACTGAAGCATTCAGAATGCTAGAAACATGAGATAGTTGAAACCATAACCTGTTTTTCTGTGGTTGTGTGCTCTTTTATTTTTTATAGTTTTTAAATCAAGTGTTTCCACTACATACATACTAAGAGAGAACTTGCACAAAGGTCAAAGGAAGGAAATTTATCATACTGAGGTGAAGCCTTACTTAAAGTTCTGAAAAGAGACAGTTGCCAGATACATAAACTGTTTATTCTATGTAGCATTTCACTAAAGGGCAAATACTTAGCTTTTCCCGATCTCTTCTGGTGTGAACAAATTGAAATCTGTATCTTAAGAATCTGATACAAAAGCTATTGTACTTCCAGCTTCCAGGGCCTGAATAAGAACTCTTCAAAGAAAGAGTAAAAGAAAAACGGTATGGTTTGCCAGACTAATTTTGGGCCAGCATGTAAAATTAAAGATTGCTTTTCTATACTTGTAATATACAAGAACTGTGACTGAGAAGTCAAGTACCTTGGATAGCTGCCCTATTACATTTTTTTTGGTACAGAGAGAGAGTAAATCTACAAGGCATGCTGGTACACCAACTGAAACTGTTCCAAAGATGTAAAAAAGAGTTATATACTTTTCAAAAGGGGGAGTCAAGAACATGGTTAGAGCAAATGTTATTATGGTAGACTGGGTAAGAACTTAACTGCACTCATGTACTTAGAAGATCTATACCCTGCCTGTTTATCATAAACAACAAACCCCATTCTATTTCCTGTACTTAGCCAGTAAATGATCTCTGCTTCCACCTGCAAATCATCTAATGTGTGTGTGTGTGTGTGTGTGTAAAATGCTGTCAAGTCACAGCCGACTTATGGCCATCCCAGAAAGGGGCTTTCAAGGCAAGTGAGGAGCAGAGGTGGTTTGCCATGGCCTTCTTCTGCAGAGCCTTCCTTGATCATCTCCCTTCCAAGTACTGACCCTGCGGAGCTTCCAAGATGCCGCCTTCCCTCTCCAAAGCATCTAATACGTGCATGGTATTATGTCTGGGTACACATAACACAAATATTTAGTTGGCATACATATCAGTTTCATCACCAACTTGATACTTAAAAAATAAATTAAAAGGGTAGTGAGAAATCACAGAAACGTAATCAAATATAAGAGTATTAAAGGAATGCATACCTGAATTTGAAAGAAAAGGTGTCTCCTTTGTGGTATAGCCAACAATTCCCACTCTTTCTGAGCCAACATTTAATATTGTATAAGGAAAGAAATACCCTGTAAAGTTATTTGTTAATTGCTTGCTTGCTTTAATATTTGCACTTAAAATAGGAAACTTGAGATTTTTAAGCAGTGGGTCCAATAATCCATCCACACCATTATCGAATTCGTGATTTCCCAATGCCTAAAAAAAAGGTGGAGGAAAATTATTTACTATGGCCGTAAATCATGAATTTTCATTCAGGTGAAACAGAATGCTAAGAAATATCATTGTGCATACAACAATCTGTTCTGCAGATTTGTACACAAGCAATATGCTATATATAAATTGAGATTTACTTCTTCTGACTCTCTGACATATTTCAGCTTAGGTATCCAGATTTGACAATGCACCAATTCAAGTTGTCTTACATAGTCTTTAAGGAAAGTCCAACAGAGCAGGGGTGTAGCCAGAAAATTTTGGGTGGTGGGGCACTGGGAAATCGGGGGGTGGGTGGGAGTGGGGGGAAGATATCCCATCAGCAAACAGGCAAAGAAGAGAAGGGTCTTTCCTTACCTGCCAGCTGCACTCCTTGGACTGCAAGTCCAAGCCTTGACCACTACAGGAGAAGGAGAGCAGGCCGGCCAGTGCGATTAATACTCAGCAAGTATGTGCCCTGTGCTATAGTAATGGCAGGCCTCACCCACTCACGGTTGAAGCAGAGAGGGCATACTCGACAAGTATTAATTGCACTGGTTTGCTGGCACTCCTTCTCCTGTAGCGGCAGAAGCAAATGAGTGTGGCTGGCAGGTAAGGACAGGGGCAGTGGGAGTTGTGGTCCGTGGGCCACAAGTGAGGGGGCCCTGCCCCTAAATGCCCCACCGTGGCTACAGGCCTGAACAAGAACCCAGACCATTTAGAAAATTTCTGTTTATGTTTTAAAGTAAAGCAAAACTCAACCTCATATCTGTCAGTTGCCCTGAACTGAATTTCAAACAGAAAAAAATAGCATACTATTCAAAATAAGTGGTTCAATAATTAGTTTTCAATGATAGCACTAGAAAACAAGGATAAAAGAGGCAGGAAAAAGAGTTCAGGGATACGTAGTTCACATTTACTTTAAGTCCATGAACAAACTGCTTTTCTTGAATGAAAGCAAAGGAAGAGCAAGTCTTGCTATCCTGTGTGCCACTTCAAATGATGACTTTAAAGTAAGGATGCATATTCAAAGAACCAAATAAGAACACAAGGCCTTAATTCCAGGACTCTGTTCCCAGCAGTAACACTCAGCCAGATGCCTCTGCTTACAAGGGGGAACTGAAGGCGACAGCTGTAACCTGGCATGACATTCAGTTTTTGAAAATATTAATGGCAGTCTATCAAGGGCTATGTTTACAGGGAATGCTCCCTGTAAGTGGCTTTTGCAAGCAGGCGCCATACACGAGTGAAGTCCAAGCAGTGAGTTCACCCAGAAGTGGTGAACTCACCGCTTGGACTTCACTCGTGCATGGCTTGCAAAAGCCACTTAAAGGGAAAGCTTGGAAGCAGGGGGCAGTGAAAGGGATCGCTGAAATGATGGGCACAGCAGCCCCACTGTTAAGCTGAAATGGATGCAAGCCATTTCAGCGATCCCTCTCACCCACCCCCCACTTCCCACTATGAACCCCACGAACCTCCGAAACCACATGGAGGGTTGTGGATAGGGATGGGCATGAACCTCCAGTTCACAAACCACAAACTGGAGATGTTTGTTGGGAAATTAGGTTTGTAACGATGTTTGTGCCCATCCCCAATCACTAGTCTGATCCTGCATGGAATGTTCTTATGTACTCCAAGCTGTGAACCCATTTCCCTTATTGGTGGTATGAACCAAGTGGAGTGATCGGATAGGTGTGATCGGATAATGCAGCATAATGCAGATAATGCAGATCGGATAATGAACCAAGTGGAGTGATCGGATAATGCAGCAGCATACAAAATAAGTGCACCTGGTTTAAAATGCTTCTCCAGATGCTTTGCACAGGAAAAAGTGCAATATGCTCTAGTCCACAAACTGAGTTTTTGATTTTAGACAGAGTCCACTTTTTTCAAGGTAGATGGCCTTTCATAACTGTATACTATCCACTTGAAGCAGATTGACACCCTATAGATTCACAGCACAGATGTACCATCTAGTCTCCCAAACAGTAAAGTACTTTCCGAATATTTAACACTACTGTACATTTCATCATCAGCTGTTGATACTTAATAGGAATGTGGACTTCTTTTCCTGGACTAAACTCCAATATTTATTTCTACAAGCTTCTGGAATATATGGACTAATTTCAGCTCTGAATGAAAACATGGAACAAATTAATCAAGATGCCGAAAGAGCCATGATAAGTTTTCCCCAGTGTTTTAAGATACTAACAGAACCTGTCTGAGGAAGGATGTGTAATTTGGATTTCGGTTTGCTTGAATGGGGGGAAAAGGAAGAGGGAATTTTAATCTTTCCTTGCTATGCAATTTCATCAATTAAAACTGACTTGGGTAGGACGGTGACTCAGCGCTAGAGCATCTACTGTGCATGCAGAAGGTCCCAAGTTCAATCACCAGCATCTCCAGGATCAGGCACAAAGTGACTCTGGAGAGCCGTTGCAATGGTCTAGCTCCGCATAAAGCACATTTGTGTGCGTCTGTGCATGTCTCACCACCACCACCACCACCACAAACTGTTATCTCTCAAAGGAAAAAATACAGGATTTACCTACTGGTGTCTGAGGACTACAGAAAGCAATAATGTAGTAATGCTCTTAAATTCGACAAAGAAAATTAATCTGTGGATTTGTCATGGTGTACTGAATTTGTTTCATTGTAGAGATACCTGTTTATAATATCTTCTTTATTTATAATTATACAACCTAAGTGGAAACAAAAACAGTCTTGTACTCTTGAATCCATATGGAGATATTGGGGGGCAACATCCTCAGATCTTAAGTTACAGTGCAACCCTAACTAGAAACATGCCCCTCAAAGCCTACTGACCTCAACAATTTAGCACTGCAATCCAGTGGGACATTTGGGAGCCCTCCACTTTGGAGTGTTTTGCTGAAAAACAGGCTCTGGCCTGGGCACCACTGTATAGCAGCTTGCAAAGTATAGTCTCTAGGCAGGTGTGAACTGGATTGGTTCAAAGCCTCTTTGGAGTACACCAGCCCCAAGCTCCTTATTTTTCAGGTACACCAAGGCAAACCTATGGGATTCCCATTTGCTTTGGGCAAAAGCCAGGCTTTGGATAGGGCACCAATGTGTGGAACTTTGCAGGGTAGTCTCTCAACTTCTCAGGATGTATAAACTGAGGTGGTTCAAAGCTCATATTAAGACGTGCCAATGCTTAAATGTCATCAGCATTTGCAACTGGAGAATAAACAGCCAGGAAACACACAAAGGCAACATAAACCATCACCCAGTCATAGCATAGCTTACACCCTTCTCTATGGACTGCACTGCAAACCCCACATATTCAGTACTTTACAATTATGTCAAGGCAGAAAATCCAGTATCTGAGGCCTGGATCCTACAGAATGCATGGCAAACTCCATACCACCCATTCATCATCAAATTAGAGCTCACGGTTCATGTAAAAAATAGCATCCAGTATTTTGTGAAGTCATTATGACTTGAAACATAAAGCCAGATTTTCTTCTCTCTCTAGGAGATCTATCCCCTTTCCTTGGCCCGAAATGGGAATCTTCGCCTACTTCCCAAACTTCCATGCCAACATTCCCCCAGTTCTTCTGTCTGTGTTAAACTGCTCCCAGTCAGGGCTGAATTCCGATCTGTCAGTACTTGACTCTTCTCAGCTAGGGCTGAAATCAGACTGAATTCTCCTCAGCATCCAGTTTGGAAGTCTTTCTTTGCTCAGCTGATGCTAACCAATCAGATCTCTTCGAACAGCCTGTCACTCAAAGCTCTCTGGCTCTGTGAAGAATTAACCTTTCTATCTGTCTACGTAGCACTTCTAAACTTTAGAAGTACAGTTCGTAATTTTTGAAATGTTTTTGATGACAATGTATTATTGTTTTATGTATTAACCTAAGTTACTTGGTTTCTTTTTATAATTGGTTTGTTGTAATATTGAAAGCTGTATTGAAATAATTATAATAAAATATTAAGAAAAAAACTGCAGTCTGTAACAGTTGTCTATGGGCACTTGAACTACATTTATTGATATATACCCTGCTCTTCTCCCCAACAGAGACCCAAAGTCCCTAAAATTCTGTCTTCCCCCACTTCATCCTCATAACAACACTGTGAGGTGATACTAAGACAAAGTGACCAGCCCAAGGTCCTCCAGCAAGCTTCCATAGCAGAGTGGGGATTTGAACCTGTGTCTCCATGATACCACATTCTCTTTTTATACTTCCTTTACACTGGTCTTCAAAAGGGTTTGTTTGGGGGGCGGTTGCTATCACAGCTGACTTATGGCAACCCCATGGGGTTTTCAAGGCAAGGAATTCAGAGGTGGTTTGCCATTGCTCTGCCTCTGTTTCACAATCCAGGACTCTCTTTGTGGTCTCCCATCCAAACACTCACCAGGGCTGACTGACCCTGCTCAGCTTCTGAGATCAGGCTAGCAGTTACAACAAACAATAAGACGCAGCTCCAACCTAGTGCTGACTATCTGACAACAGTGTAAGGGTGCGATCACACGGGCATTTAAACCCGGGTTCTCCCGCGCTGCTCTTTCAAGCGCGATGGCTCAAACGGAAGGTACTTGTTTTTCCTGGTGGTTGGAAAAGCGGGCTCGAGTGCAAGGGGGGGGGGCTTCGAGACGGGAGACAGATGCGGCCGTCTAGTCAGCCCCTTTAATTGCGATGGGGAACATCCGCGAGGCCCGCAATAAACGTCCGTGTGATCGCACCCTAAGTTGTCTGTCCTTGATTTCAGCAACTCTTGCTTCAGCCCAAACTCCGTTTTGCACCGAGGACTGTCTGTGTTAGTTTGCAACTGCCTCTGATTTCTACAGAAGGCAGGACAGCCAGCCAGCTTTTCTATCATGCCCGGAGAGACCATTTTCCATCCTCCCACTTTTTTTTTGAGCGAAGTTCCAGCCTGAAACACAACTTGGCGCATATTCTAATTGGTCCTAAACAGAAGTTTTTTTTCCAGGGAGAGCCCGGAGAGCCCAGAGACAGCTGGAGAATCTTCTCCATAGCAGAGAGTGCCTTTTCGTTGTTGACTCTCCTCTCCCTAGTCCCTTTGGGGGGAGGGGGGGGGCGCCTTCGCCAGCAACGTTTCCTCGCCTCGCTCTTTTCCCCGGCGAGGTTTCCTCCGACACTGTCGGGCTTCCCAGGAATTCCACTGCAGGCGCAGCGAGCCCGCCCAGGGGGAAGCGGGCCGGGCCGGTCTCCCCCCCCCCCCCCCCCAAGCGCGGCCGGGCTTACCATCGCATCGTAGCGGAGGAGGTTCATGAAGCGCACCACCTCCCGGCCTCGGAAGAAGCTGAACCAGACGGTGCCCTGGTACTGGTCGCCGGCGTCGAGGAGCAGCACGTGGCGGTGGGTGGCGCGGATCCGCTGGATCGCCGTGGCTCTGCGCGCCACGCCGCCGTAGCAGTCCTGCTGCCCGACGCACTTGCCGGAGTCTCGGCTGGTCTGCTCGACGCGGGCGTGGACGTCGTTGGTGTGCAGGAGGGTGAGCTCGAAGGTGGCCGCGGCCGCAGCGCCAACCAGCAGCAGCAGCCGCGATAGCCCCATGGTCCAGGCGCCCCCCGCCCCGCTGCGCCCTCGCGCTCGGTCCACACGGACTGACAGGCACGGCGGGGCGCCGGAACGCTTTTCCTCGCAGCGCGGGGGGGGGGGGGGGGCGGGAAGAGGGACGGCGGCGACGCCCGCTTGGGGGCGAGGGTGGGAAGTGCGGGAGCCGCCTATCCGTGGAGGCGCTTGCCAGGCCTCGGTGCCAGCGTCCCTCCCTATCTATCCTGCACCGCCCTGGCACGCTTGGGAGAGGCCGCGCTGCTCCCTCGAAGACAAGCGGCTTAGCCGACGGCGCTTGCCTGCCCCTCCTTCCCACGCATCTCGTTGAGAAACGGGGGCCTTCCCGGCCTCTGCTCAGCTTGCTCGACTTTGCTGCGTTGCTCTGGTTTTTTAGACACGTGCCTTCGACGGAGGGCGTGGGTCTGTCTGCCTAGTCATCGCCTTGAGAAACCTGTCTGTGTCATTCGGAGAGCTCAGAGAGACTCGCACGCTGGAGGTTTTATTCCCTCAACGACTCTGTGAACAGCTTAAGCAACGATATGATGCGGTGGTGCCCCGATTTTTTAGGCCCACTGCCCCTTTGGTTCCATAAACCCCTATCTTATCCTGTAATTGCATTAGCCCCTAAGGAAGAAAATAATAATAAAATTCAGAACAGTAACAATTGTATTTTTATTAAAAATCCAATTAAAACATTTAAGTTTAATTTATGCCACAAAATTGATTAACTTGGTAATACCAGCTTTTCAAAGTCGGATAATCGTTTAGCAAGAATCTTACATACCACTTTTAGGCTGTGGTCAGGTGTGCTTTTAGGTCCAACATAGCTGAGAATGCCTGATGGATCTAAAGTGCACGATCAGACAGCAACATCTGGGAAATGTCCTGCGGTCATTGGCAACCCATGCTGCCCCGCCACAGAAATAGAGTTAAAAGACACCGGGGAAAGCCTAGTCCTAACACTTGCCAAAGGGCCGCAGGCAGATTTCCCCTACTCTGATCACTGAAGCACACTCTCAAGCAGTAGGGATGGTCTCCTCATTCCATCCCGACTTGGTGCCATTTTCCCCTCCTCGCTTAGCAGTATGTGCATAACCATATACTCCATGGGGAACTGTCTGCGCAGAGGTTCGATTCCTTGTTTATGCTCATGGGAAGCAAAAGGCAAAAAAAACCCCATCCGGCTGAGGTAGCATGTGATCACACAGTGACGGGCTGAACCCGCAGCAATACGGGATGTGTGATTGCGCAATTGCGAGTCAGATTCTTCCAGAGGAAATAGGGGCACTTTCCTTCAGTGCCAAATGGCACATCTGACTGCAGCCTTAGTAACTACTTCAGTAAATTCAATGGATTTAATACAATGGATGGGCTTGATGAAATGACACCAGGTTCCTAATGTCTGGTTTAACATCACTTAGCAGGAGCCTTAATCACCATGTTTAGTAATCTGGACTCAGTTTCTTCGCTTTGAGAGTAGTTGGATGACCACACTAAAACCAGTCTACCAAATATGATGTTGAAATGTAACAAGGAGCTTCCTAGCTACTGTCCATAGTGCAAGAAATTTCCTTCTGTGACCAAAATTTTTGGTATGATTTGTTAAACTTTGAATTCTGCTCAGTGTCATTTTGTAACTCAGTTAGTTCTTCCTCCACTACCCCAACTTCCTCAGTATCTGAAAATGGATCTATCAGATCACTCAGACATCTCTTCATGCAGAATATCCAAATGGTCACAAAAATCTTGCAGATCATTATCTTGTATACCACCTTTCTCTTCTAGCTCAGACAGGTTCAGAAACTGGTATAGCTCATGACAGTGTATTTGAACAGTGTTAACTTTGAAATAAATGTAGAGATGACAGGTTTGGCCTGAATAAGATTGGCCTCATTTCTTTGTAAGAGCAAATTTATTTTATTGAACTTTGCAAATAGTTTTGATAAATACATTTCAGAAGGTAGATGTGTTGGTCTACAGATTTGAATCCAGAAGCACCTGGATTCTTCCCAAAGACTCTCAAAAGCTCATACCTCCAAAATCCTCTTGGTTTCTAAGGTGCTACTGAACTGGAATATAGAAATAAGGAATGTCATGCCTGATGTCTTTGAGTTTGTCACTGAGCAAAGCATTCATGTCTTCAAAAAACTCCACAACAGTGTCAAAATGGGTAAAAAGAGATACAAATAATATTTCAGAAAATCTTGAATGCCTACTCTTTAGTTAAATGGAGATGATGGGTACTCTTCCAATAGTTTAAATATGAGAGCCATTTAAGGCAAAGTACATTTTGATTCTGTTCCATTTTCTCAAAGTCTAACATACCTCTGCTACACTGCTGGTTTCTAAAGTTGTTTATCTGTCAGTGGCAACAAGGCTGCTGAGCACACACAAGACCTTCAAGCCACAGTGTGTGGCTCCAAAGGTCACAAGGCTCACACTGCTGCCACTCCCTCTTCCCACTTGGTCCCTGTTTCCTGCCTCTCCCCTGTTCCTTCCCTGCTGTTCTCCAACCAATCTCATTAGCAGGGCTGGGGGTGGAACTGTAGAGGAAATCATGAAAAAGACAGCAAGATACCTCTAAAGCTGATGCACTTTGTTCCCTTATCTGCACTGCAAGGAAATGATATCAGATTAACAGATTTTTTAAAAAGACCTGTAGAACAATTTATTTGGCCCTGCAGTTGAGAGTGCATGGCCCATGAGCCTCCTGAGCAGGCCCGTAGCCAGGGTTTTTTTTTAGTTTGGAGGGCCTTTAAATAAATTGTGGCACTCCCCTTCCCTAGGGAGCGCCACAAATAAAATTAAAAAATGGAAGTTGGGGAGCCTGGGCTGGATGGGAAGTCAGGGGGCCTTGGCAGTAAATTGGGGGGCCAGGCCCCGAAATGCCCCACTGTAGCTACAGGCCTGCTCAGGAGGCTCTTGATGGTGCTTCAGAATGTCTCCTTTTATCCTCATTGGGTTGAGAGAGTTGTTTGTCTTGCAGAAAAGGAGTTGTAATACACCTTGCTGTACGTTCACATACTATAACCAACTGGTAAATTACCACATGTTCTTCTTCCTGTAGCTGACATAATCTCTTATTCATTTGTTGAAGGGCGACCAAGCTCCAAGGAACAGTGGAGCTGAGAGACCAGACTGTAGCAGCAGAAATAGGCGAAAGCCTTAGAGCACCTTGGAGACAACACGTTTTTACATTCCCGCATCAGCTTTCTTGAACTAGAGCCCACTGCTTCAGGTGAAACTGCATCTGAAGAAGGCGTCTCTAGTCTACAAAAGCTTATTCTGGATTTTTTTAAACAAAAAACCTTGGACTTTAAGGTGCCATAGGACTCTTGCTAACTTTGTTCCCTTATCTGCACTGTAGAGGTTCTTGGGCTTCACGGTCGACGCTGATGGTTTGCACCTGGCACAAGACAAAATTAAGGCCATCGTTGAAGCACCGCCGCCAACATCCAAGGCGGAGCTACAGGTGTTCTTGGGCCTCTTGAACTTTTACCACGCCTTCCCCACAAGGCTGCAGTAGCCGAACCCCTGCACCAGCTGCTAGACAAGCAGGCCCCCTGGATGTGGGGCCCGTGCCAGGCTGCTGCCTTCAAGGGGGTGAAGGTGCTCCTGATTTCTAACAAGGTGCTTGCGCACTTTGATGAGACTTTGCCCGTGGTGCTAGCCTGTGATGCTTCCCCGTACGGGGTGGGTGCCGTCCTCGCACATCTGCTCCCGGATGGCCGCGAGGTTCCAGTGGCCTACTACTCACGAACCCTGTCTTCTGCAAAACGCAACTATGCACAAATCAACGGAAGGGTTGGCGATTGTGGCTGGCGTGAAAAAGTTCCATGACTTCCTCTATGGTCGCCACTTCACCATAGCAACGGACCATCGGCCGCTCCTGGGGATCTTTGCGGCAGATCGCCAGACGCCTCGGGTGCTCTCCCTGCAGGTCCTCCGCTGGTCTATCTTCCTGGCAGGCTACGACTACACCCTGCAGCACTGCTCGGGCAAGGCCATGGACCATGTGGATGCATTGAGCCACCTTCCTTTGCCCACAGTTGATGAGGATCTGGCCCCGGCGCATCACGTCCTCCGGATGGAGGACCTCCCAGACGAGCCCCTCCAGGCGGCTGACGTTGCATGTCGCATGGCCTGGGACCCTGTTCTTTTCCGAGTTCTGGGCTGGGTACAGAGGAGGTGGCCCGGAGAGGTGGCAGGTCCAGATTTTACCCCCTACTCGGCTTGCCAAGAGGAACTCTCCACCCACAAGGGGTGCCTGTTGTGGGGGGACAGGGTGGTAGTTTCCAGCCCTCTGCAGCAGGGCATCCTAAAAGCTTTGCACAAGGCACATCCGGGGGTCGTGCAAATGAAGGCTCTCGCGCGAAGCTACGTGTGGTGGCCAGGCATGGATGGGGAGGTCACCACAGGGTCAAGCATGGGTCAAGCGCTGCTGCCAGTGCCAGGAGTCCAGACCCCTTCCCCCGACAGCACCCACCCAAGCGTGGGAGTCCACCCGCAAGCCGTGGTCGAGACTCCACATTGACTTTGCTGGCCCCTTTCACGGTCTGATTTTTCTTGTAACCGTGGACTCCTACTCCAAATGGCTGGAGGTCAGCCCCGTATCCACAATGTCGTCCAGAGCTGCGTTCTGGGTGCTCCGCCGGATCTGTGCAGCACATGGCGTACCGGACACCATCGTCTCAGACAATGGGGCAGCCTTCACATTGGAAGAATTCCAGGAGTTTCTGCGAGGGAACCTGATCAGGCACATCCAGTCCACCCCGTTCCACCCTGCGATGAATGGGCAGGCTGAGCAAATGGTGAGGACCACTAAGGATGCCCTGACGCGGCTCACAGAGGGTGACTGGGAAGCCCGCATAGCTCGGTTCCTTCTGGCTCAGCACACCACACCGAACCCGGCCAGCAGCCACTGCCCTGCAGAGCTGCTGATGGGCAGGTGGCTGGCCACCACATTGGATCCAGGCCACCGCATTGCACCCAGACTGTGCCCCCGAGTCACACACCCAAGTAGAATGGAGGGAAGCTCCCCGGGGGTTCTTTCCCGAAGACCCCATATACGCCCATAATTTTGGCAGGGGTGCTACATGGCTTGCCAGGAGAATCGTTCAGCCCATGGGGCCAGTCTCCTATGAGGTCACGACAGAGGATGGACAGGTCCTGCGCAGACACATTGACCAACTGAGGAGGCGCTTACTTCCCCTCACCGTGGACAGCCCAGCTCGAGAACCTGGGGCTGTCAACCCAGGTGCGGGAGTGCCAGACGAGGAGCCGGAGTCCCCTCAGGTGCCAGACAGAGAATGGCCTGCAGGGATGCCGGCAACCAGCCTCGCACAGGCGGAGGAACAACTGTCTTTGCCAGAGGGAAATCCAACAGGGGTGCCAGACAGGAACATGGGGGGGGGGGCAACCGCGCCAGCACTGCAGCGCTCACTGAGAGAGCGCAGGCTGCCAGGGTATCTGCAAGACTATGTGACCTGGGGGGGTAACCTAAACTATGGGGGAAGGGGTGTTATGTCCGCTGACAGCCACAAGGCAGCAGCGACATATAGCCCGCCAATAAGATCTCTGGCGGGAGTTTTAGGCCCGCCAATAGGGCCAGGAGAAGTTGAGGCTACTGTAAATAGTTGGCCCCTCGCGGCCAGTACACCATTACTGTTTTGCGTACCAATAAACTAGTGATAGCTATGTCGTTGTCTGTCTCCTCGATGCCGTGAACCGAGTACACAAAAGACATTATCTGGGAAGAACTTGAAGAATGAATGAGGATGCTTCACTGGGAAGCCAGCACTCAGAAGTGAGGAAACCAGTGTTAAGGGCTTGTGTCCAGCATGGGGTGCTGCCCTAAGAAAGAGGGAGGCAAACTGGAAAAGGTTAAGAGAAGGGCAACAAAGATGGTTTGGGATTTGGAAAATAAACCTTATTAAGAATAGGTTGAAGGACAAGGGAAAGAAAGTCCTGCTTCTTTAACATTCAGTATGTGAAAATGTGAAACTTTTCATAGCATGTAGGCAAATAACTTCATCTGGTACCTGCTGCAGATCAAACTGATATTAAGGGAACAGCTAGAAGGGATCAGTTTAACAGCTGGCAACCTTAGTTCTGGGGAGGGGGGGAAGTGTTACAAAATGTTATAGTACTATGTGGAGCATAGATGGAAATAAGCCCTTCTCAGTGGGTGTGGACCACTCTCAGGTGTTGATGAAGAAAGAATCCCTTTGTGGTATTACAAATTTCTCACAAGGTAAAGACAAACGGCTGAGCAAAAAAGACACTAAATTAACATGAATATATATAATATAATAATACAGGTGAGTACAAACAACAAGTCAACAATAAAGTTATAACAAGCAAAAGCCCCTGCAGGGCGATACAACGCCAACAAAGACTTGGGAATGTAAGTTCTTCATTTCATGAAGACTTCTTCAATGGTTATTAGCTACAAAACAAAATTGTACAATGTAAAAAACATTCCAAAATAGTGCACACTATAATGCTGATTGAAAGATAATAATAATAAATATAAAATTACACTATACCAAATTATGATTGTAGTCTCACTCTTAAAGGATTTATAGTCCTAAATGAAGAATGAATCTCTACAAAAAATTAATTAAAGACAGTAAATCAATTTCTCAACATAAACAATTTGGAAATGAGCAAGCTGCTCTCCCTATTGAGCCAAATCATTTTTTAAAATCAAATTGCATATTGTCATCTGAGCTTGTATTGAAACACAGTAGGGTTGTGAACTGCGGGGGTGGGGGGGAGTCCATTCCCTTTAGTGGAGGCTGACTAGGTGATTTTATTTACTAAGTGATTTTATTTCCCTCCATGTCATGAAAAGCCCATTTCAATACATTAATCCTCTACTAAAGGGACAGGTCATTTTTCTCCAGCTTATGCCACACTAAAAATAGATAGTTCTTAAGGTGCTTGAAGGCTGTTTGTGGTGATGGGAAAAGTGTCATTAATAAGTATGTACAGGGTCTTCTCTTGTCTCATGAATCATAGAATCATAGAGTTGGAAGGGATCTACAGAATCATCTAGTCCAACCCCTGCACAATGCAGGAAATTCACAAATACCACCCCCTCCACACCTCCAGTGACTGTTGTTCAACACCCAGAAGATGACAAAAAACCTCCAGGGTCTCTAGCCAAACTGGCCTGGAGAAAAATGGCTTCCTGACCCCAAAGTGGTGATCAACATTTCCCTGGGTGTGTAAGAAAGGGCCACAAGAACTAAGCACTGAGGCAACCCTTCCTGCCCTCCCTCTCACAATCTGCCTACGTTCACAGAATTAGCATTGCTTTCAGATGGCCATCTAGCCTGTTTGAAAACCTCCAAAGAAGTAACTGCTTTTGTAACTTTGTGGTCACAGTTTCCTAAGAAAAGTTTGTGACTTCGAAGGAGCCGTCCTAAATAACTCTCATTGAAGCAGATTCAGGTGGGCAGTCATGTTAGTCTGAAGCAGCAGAAAAAAATTTGGGTCCAGTGGCACCTTTAAGACCAACAAACTTTTATTGAAGGTGTAAGCTTTCGGATCTGAAGAAGTGTGTCTGCACATGAATGCCTATACCTTGAATAAAACTTTGTTGGTGTTAAAGTTGCCACTGGACTCAAACTTTGTTCTCATTTAAGCACTAAGCCTGGTTGTGCGGCATAGCTGTGAAGCACTGAGTCCTTCCTTACGGATTCATGATGGACATATATATATTTAAGGTCTGCCCTGAGATAAATGACTGCTCTATTCCACAGCAGTGTTTGGGTTTTTTACTCCCACCTCTCCTCTTTGAACTTCCTAACAGAACTGGTTTTAAAATAGCTGCAGCATCTCAATAGAACCTCTTTAGCAACATCCCATTGCACTACCGCTTGAATGTCCCTAGAGACAGGACATTCTGGTTTTGTGGGCAGATGTCAAAGTCACAGCTGAGACAGTAAGTAACAAGTAGGACGAAGCTGGCCATGCCTCTGCATGTGAAAATAATGTAGACCCCTTTTATCTATTCATTTCTTAATCCCACATTTTCTATTCTGTTCCGTCCCAATTAACATTTTCATCTTCATTATTTCACAGTCTCTCTCCTGAGAAATCCTGTTCAGAAATTCAAGCATCTATGTGCACATGGGTAAATAAAACTTGTCCCAAATTATTAAATATTTAAAATAAATAAAAATGAAAAAGAGAAAAAAATCAATTCCTAGGTTTGGATGATAAATACAGGCTCCTAATTTTAAGAGCAGAAAAAATAAATTTAAGTACAGAAAGTGTAACCCCCTTATAGCTATATATAATATAAAAGAAATAAAAGGTGCAAATCATACAAGCAGACAGGATACTTAACAATGTGTTATGAAGCAAGTCGGGGGGCATGGCAACACCAGGAACAATGGCAGTCATCTAATCTTGTCAGCTCTGCTGTTCCTCCTTCGTAATTCTTAGATCAAGACCCTTAACAAGACTCAGGATCCCTCTGGGATGGGAAAAAATGGCAGAACAACTAATGGAACACCCAAAATTCAAAGTAATGATGCAGTCAGAGCTGATTAATACTGCCGCTAATAGATTGAAGGCGGCAGAGAATATTGAGTCCTGCCTAGGTGAATACATACTAATAATGGGAGGACTTCAAAAGGTTCTGGTCCTTCGAACTACAAGTATGACCCTTCTAGATCCTGGTTTGATAAAGATTGCAGAAGTATAAGTAAGATCTCCCAGGACTTTTTCTCCCCACGGGACGGTCACCCCGACAGAAAAAAATTAGGCATGGATAAAACAAACATGGCCACCGACCCATCCCTGGCTCAAGATTTACCCAGTCTCCTCAAAAGAATGGAGAAGTGATTTACAAACAAATGTCACTCCTGCTTGTCAGAGAGCAATTATATGAAATCCAGGCTGTCTTATCTGATGCTTCTAAGACAGCAGAGATGGTTCTTAACCTTGGTATGAAACTCAAAGATGATGTTCGGGAGATGCCACAGCAGGAAATTTCTTATAGAGATCATCTACTCACCCTAGAGGTGCAAGTCCAGCAATTAAATGTAAAATTTCACGATTTCCCTGAGGGAGAGGAAGGAACTTCAGACACTATCTGTTTTATTTCTTCATGGCTTGCTTTTATCTTCAACCTAGAGGTGGGAGTAGTGTCAGCCATTTTAAAAGTACACAGGATCGGGCCACCTAACAACCCAAAGTTAACAACCCAAGGGACTTACGAGTCCAATTTGCTGACTGGAGGTCAAAAAATAAAGTGCTACAAGAAGCAAAAGCCAAAGGTTTTTGATTATATAAGGATATCCAAATTTTGGCATTCCCTGACATGCCACAGGAGGCTCTTAGAATAAGGAAAGCTTTAAAACCAACTACTTCCCACCTCCAACAAGTGAACATAAGGTACAAATGGATGGCTTCGGGAGGTCTGCAAGTATTCCACCACGGAACTGCTCTGCAAGCCTTTGATGAAGAATCTGGTTTTGAACTCCTGGAAGGTTTAAAGGTATCAGAGACAGCAGAGTACAGCTGACACACCCATAAAAGGCAGCTTAAATCCCTGGGATCCCCTGAAAAAAACAGTAAAGTGCTTCCTCACTAATCTACATCATCAGTGGCCACGGAACGGTCGTCGCAAGTTTCCACAATCTGATATGGTGACATATTGCTAAAATAGACTTGTAGTGAACTATTGATACATATTTGTTTCTACGTTTGTTACTATAGTTATGCACAGAGTCTTGGAGGGTCTCATTAATAAATAGGCTTTCCTATTTGAAAAGTACTGGAGCCGGAAGGCCGGTAACAGTGAAAACAGCATGGTTGTTTATTGCGGGTTCAGATGGTACATGGAAAACCCTGGACTTTGCGCCTGCTTTTATGCCGGTCAGAGATAATCCCCTGACCTTGCCCAAATGTCCAGATAGGATCTTAAGTTCATGGTTACAGTTCATAGGTTCCCCGGAGGAAACCTAGGCACGGGATTGGTGGCCATTCAGGATCCAACCGTCTATTGTTCTACCTGGCCGAAGCTCAGGTAGGTTCGGACCATGTGCGAAGTGCCACGTGGTGGTCGCCATTGCGGGAGCACATGGCAACCACAGCATCAGTACACAACATCCCTCCCCCCATAGTCCAGACAACCCCGGCACACATAGTCTTTTAGGTAGTCCGGCTGGCGATGCTTGCATCCCGAGTGCCGGGGAGTTGCAGGTCACGGGGCGTCACAGGGTTCCGGGAGCGGGGCAGCTAGTGTCTGCTCTGGCACGTCTTGGGGCAGGTCTGGCGGTTGTTCCAGTGTCGCTGTCTCTCTTGACTTGTTGGGAGGCAGGCGGTCCACGGGTTCCGTCTCGGGGCAGGGTTCCTGGAGTGGTTGCTGGTCCAGTTGCTCGGGTGCCGGAGTCACAGGAACTTGGGGTGTGTTGCTCAGAAGTCACCATCGCAGCTGATCGATGTGGTGCCACCACACCATGCTGTCTTCCGTGAGGACTTCGTAAGACAAGGGACCTGTGGTATGAACAATCCTTCCGGGGACCCAGTCAGGATCTCTGGTGTAGCTCCAAACATAGACCATGTCCTTGGGGGAGAAACCACAGGGAGCTTGCCAGAACTTGGACCCCGCGTGGTTGTTGACAGCATGGTCAGGGTGGAGCTGGTCCAGCATGGAGCCGAGATGCTGGCCCATCAGCAGTTCCGCTGGCCGGCATCCCATGCTGGCATGCAGAGTGTTCCTCTGGCTGAACAGGAACTTTGTCAGCTGGAACTCCCAGTCCCCTTGCTCCATGCTTTTGATAGTGTCTTTCGTGGTTCTCACTATTTACTCCGCCTGGCCGTTGGTCGTGGGATGGAAGGGCGCCGACCAGATGTGCCAGATGCAGAGGGAGTCCATGAAGTGCTAGAACCCCGTGGAGGTGAATGCCGTCATGTTGTTCGTCACGAGGGTGTCGGGCAGTCCGTGGGTGGTGAAGTTACGCCATAGCGCTCAGATGGCCGCATCAGTCGAGGTAGCCCACACCAGGACTACCTCCAGCCACTTGCTGTAGCTGTTGACAACAAGAAAAAACAACTGGCCCTGGACTGGCCCTGCAAAGTCCAGGTGGAGTCGCGAGCAGGGCTTGTTGGTCAACTCCCAGGGCCAAATCGGGGCATGAGGAAAGTCAGGGCACGACTCTTGACATGTGCCGCATTGATGGACCAGGTTCTCAATCTCTTTGTCCATACCTGGCCACCACATGTAGCTGCGTGCCAGGGCCTTCATCCGGATGATTCTGGGATGGGACTTGTGTAGGGCTGCCAGTACTTTGGCGCGGAGCAGCTCTGGGATGACTACCCTTGTCCCCCATAGTATGCACCCCTTGCGGTGTAGGAGGCAAAATCAGGGCCCGGGTGAGCGGGCCAACCCCTCCCCACCCAGTCCGAGACCTGGGAGAGGACTCGATCCCGGGCCATGCGATGGGCCACATCCCGTACCTGGACGGGCCAGTCTGGGAGATCCTGCAGGAGAGCCACGTGGAATGCTGGAACCAGGTCTGGATCGCAGGTCGGCAACGGGAGGCGACTGAGAGCGTCGGCGTGGCCCATCGCTTTCCCAGGGCAGTGCACCACGAGTACTGGTACCCTAAAAGAAAAATAGACCACCACAGCACTCGCGGGGACATTTGTGGGGTTTGGCGGTGCAGAGAAAGGAGGCCCAGTAGCGGCTTGTGATCCGTGGCCACAGTGAACGATCGACCATACAAGTAGTCGTCAAACTTTTTTTACTCCTGCAACTATGGTCAGCGCCTCCTTGTCGATTTGGGCGTAGTTCCTCTCTGCCGCCAACAGGGTCCTGGAATAATACGCCACCAGCACCTCCCGGCCGTCGGGAAGTTGATGGCCGAGGACCGCTCCCATGCCGTAGGGAGACACATTGCACACCAGGACCATCGGGAGTGCCTCGTTGAAGTGGGCCAGAACTGCGTTGGATACCAGCAAGTCTTTGACAGCCTGGAAAGCCACCAAGTGTCTTGGCCCCCACTCCCATTTTGCCCCCTTGTCCAGTTGCTGATGTAGTGACTCCGCTACCGCTGCCTTGTGGGGGAGGAAGGCATGATAGAAATTGAGGAGGCCCAAGAATGCCTGTAGCTCTGCTTTCAAGGTGGGTGGAGGCGCCTCCGTGATGGCTGACAATTTCTCCTTGGTTGGGTGGATGCCCTGGGCATTGATGGTGAAACCCCAAAAAGTCACTGATGGCACGCCTAAGATGCACTTATCCTTGCGCACCTTTAGGCCAACATCTTGGAAACGCTGCAACACGGCTCGCAGTCAGGTCTTGAAGGTGGCAACATCTGGAGCCGCAATGAGGACATCATCGAAAAACGGCTTTATCCCTGGAAGGCCTTTAAGGACAGAGTCCGTTAGCTGCTGAAACAACCCGAGGGTGACGCTCACACTGAACTGGAGCTGCTTTATTTTAAATGCCCCCTTGTGGGTGACGATAGTTCGTACCTCCGCCATGGCGTCGTCCATGGGGAGTTGCTGCGCCAAATCCAACTTACCAAAAACCTTGGCCCCTGCGAGGGAGGCCAAGACGTGGCTGACCACAGGCACTGGGTATGGGTGATCTTGGAGGGCCAATGTGGATTTCCCCGTTTGCCTTCATGTGGGTGACGATCTGGGTTTCCCACCTTGCGTGGGAGACTGGCTCCAGCACCCCTTGTGCCACGAGCTTGTCTAACTCCACTTCTATCTTGGGTTGGATTGCAAGCGGGGGTCATTGTGCTGCCACGCAGATTGGGTGGATGTTAGGGTCTAAGTCCAATAAAACCGGTGGACCCTGGTAGGAGCCCAAGGTGCTGTCGAAGATGGCAGGAAACTCGGTGCAGACCGATTCATAGTCTGCAGATCCAATTTGGTTCACCCCCCTTATCTCTAGTCCTAGGGGTTTGAACCACGAGAGTCCCAGTAGGCTGACCAGATCTCTCTCCACCACCAACAGGTCCAGGAGTCCGTCAAAATCCTGGTACTGCACCCTGAACCTCCCCAGCCCCTTAATTGCAACCGGGTTCTTTTGAAAGTCCCAGAGAATCAGTCCTGCAGGCTTAAACAGCAGGGGGGGCCCTTGGGACTGAGCCGCTTGAAGGCTGAGATAATAGAATATGAAGACCCTGTGTCTAGCTCAAGGGAACAGGGGGGCCCTTCAATCCAGACGTGGACTGTAATTTTCCTGGGGAGGGGCTGGGACAAGCTCAGTACCTGTTGGTGTCTGGTTGCAATGCTGTCCACAGCCTCAAAGTGGGTGCTTTGGGATTGATGATTGTCTCGGGAGCGGCAGGCCTTTATGATGTGCCATGTGCGTCCACAGGCTTGGCAGGTTGCATCCTGGAACCTACAGGAACGTCTCTAGTGGGGGTCTCTGCAGCTTGTGCACAGTGGGGGCGGCCTGTGGTGGGAAACGGGAGAGGAAGCTGCAGCCGGAGCCACGTGACAGGAATGGAAACTGGAAGGACGGGACACACCTTTGTGGGAGTGAGGCTGCAGCTGGTGGACGTCCTCTTCCTCCAAACCATCTGATTCAGAGACTGCGGTGCTGTGCGAGCGGGTGGCTATTTTGTCCTTGTGGGCTGTTTCAAATGCGACCGTGGACTGCAGCACCTTCTCGAGAGTAGGCTCTGTGAGCGTGATCAGCCGCCGCCAAAGCTTGGCTTCTCGCACCCCCACCACAAAACTGCCCAGTAAATGGTCCTCCACATGCTGATACTCACATCCGACTGCCATCCGGCGGAGGTTGGTGAGGACCTGTCAGGATCTGACAATAGCTTGCTTGTTCTATGATTGCCTGAATGTTACTTTCTGTTTCTTTGTGCCTTGCTATCACCCAAATGTTTTATTGCTTGCCTTGAAGTAGAAATTGCTGTCCTGCTTAGTGTTACTATTTCCCCGGGAGGATGGCCTCTCACATTCCAACGCGTCACATAAACAACTGCAGCTATTTGACCCAGGGTCCCTCCCCCTCCTGTTTGAGGCTCCGAGTGTGTTATCACAGTGGATACAACCTTGGAAGTTATTTGATTGTCTCTAGCCAAATGTTTTGCCTAGAGTTCTCACATCTGGGTCACTCAGGGCAAGAGGGGAATTTTTATAACTTTCCCACCTTTGGTGGGAACAAACGTCCGCCATTTCCCTTCCCGCTTTTTTGTATGTATTCTGATTGGATGTTTATGTTCAAGTACCTATGCCTGAAAGTATATTAACCCAGTTCATCTTTACTCTGCATCTCTAACAAACATCGAGTACCTGTTCCAGTATTAGAAATAAAGAACTCTGTTTAACTACAAAGGTCTGATCTTTTGCTGATAGTACAGAAGCCTCACAGATTGTTAGAGATCTGCCTTTAGGTTTCTCCCGTACCTGACCATGTCAGATGACAGGAGCAACCCCATCACCCCGCTAGAGATCCCAGTCACTACGGCTCCCATCGTGCCTGTGGAGCAACCGGTGCCGGTGACTACAGGACAAGAGCTGTACCAGCCCCCGCAAACGGGGGCTAGGCTGACCTGGCCGCCGGCCTCTCCACGATGCTCGTGGGTGTCAGAATCTGTCAATTCAGCCAATGTATTCTTGCATGCATGTCTTTACCTTTCATATGTATCTAGAGTTTATTAGAACCTATGTAACCGTAATGTATAAATCCTGTTTGGGTCGGGAGGGTGACAACCATTAATTCCCAGAACAAGGAGGCCTCACATCTCTGCCTCCGCATTCCAGCTGCCCCGGCAGTAACTTCAAGGGGAGGATGCTTCTCATCTCTTATCTCATGCAAAAGAACCTTGGAGCCATGAATTGTTATGTGAACTCGCTACATCTGAGGGGTCTGGTTGAGAAGGGAAATTTACTGCTTAACACCTCACTTTTTTCCTGTGAGAACCAAACGGTCAAGCCACCTTCTAGCCCGCCAATTTTCCCTTAAGGGGATTGGCTATCTATGGGTAATTCAAACTCCTTGGAATGGTATAATAGACCCGCTTGTATTATTTGCCTCATCTCTGACAATAACCCGAGATGCTGTACTAATGTAGGAATAGGTAATAAAGAACTGTGGTTAACCAACCAAGATCTGATCCTTGACTACTTTGAGCAGAACTCTCACAGTGGGCCACTTTTGGGGCCAGCACCTCCAAGGCGTGCATCCACGACTGGAGGGGTGCCAGGGTGCACTTCAGTGGCGACCGATTGGAGTTCAGCCACCCGAGCATGCTAGAGGAGGATCGGTATCCTCCGAGAGGCTTGGAAGCTTGGGGCTACAGCTTCCAAGACGAAGAACGCCAGCTGCCCAGGGGGGCTGATCCTACGGGAGAGGATTTGGACCGTGTGCTGGATCGAAGGCTAGACAAGATGCACGAACGCATAGCCGTGGAGCTACGGGAGGCCATGCTAGATATGCAGCAGCAGCTGATGGGGGCCCTCGTGGCCGGGGTGATTCCGCTCCCCAGCCAACCTCAGCCCAGTGGAAGACCCGGTGGGGCGCCGCCTGCACAACCTGCAGGGGGAGCGAGGGGAGCTCCAGCTCAACCTGCGGCCGCGGTCGCACCACCACCAGGAGGACCGCCCCAACCTATCCTGGGGGTCCCAGTACCCGGCGGAGGTTTGGTCCGACAGGCACCCAGCAACCCCCTGACAGCAATGTTCGACGGTGACCCGGAAAAGCTCCGGTTTTTCATCACAGAGATCGAGTGATTCCTGGTGTCTTGGGGCCACCTCTACCCAACAGAGCGGGATCGCGTGGGATATATCGGTTCCAAGCTGCGGGACACTGCGAGTGACTGGTACTTGAGCCTGCACAACCCCCCAGGGCCCGAGTTACAAACTGTAGATAATTTTATGTGGGCCCTGAGGCAGCATTACAAAGATCTGTTGGGTGAAGAGAAAGCCCGGAACCAGTTGCGCAAGCTGACCCAGGAGCGAGGCTAGGTAAGAGACTACACTGATCGGTTCCGGTGCATAGCAGCCGAAGATTTATTCGTTGAAAAGTACCGGGAGGGACTGAACTCCGAGATCTACGAGACGATCCTGAGAAATGGCCGCCCCTTCTCCCTAGCCGCCTGGATGCAGGCCGCAGCTGATGTGGAGGAGCGCTTCACCCTGATCAAGCTGGGGGCATCTGCCTCCCACCAGCCCAAAGCAGCCCCAAAGCCAGAGGGGAGGTCGGTGTTCCAGAAGCTACGCGACGCCCGTTTCAAGCAAGGCCTGTGCATGAAATGTGGGGAGAGTGGCCACTTCACCTCAGCCTGTCCTCGCAGAGGAGCAAAGCCGCCCAAGACCTCTACACCGGTGGGAGGAGGGACCCCGCGACCTGTGAAGACACCGTTTAAACCCCGAGCACTACAGCTGGAAGGGGCAACGTGCGAGCAAGGCGAGCTGGAGCTGGTCAAGACCCAGCCGTCGGGAAACTTCAACGACCTGGCACAGAACTGCAGGTCCCGTCACCCAACGCACCATCACTGGTGAGCATCCCTGGCCCTTTGCTTTACATGGTAGTGACTGTAATGGTGCCAAGCACTGGGAGTCATGTGCGGGTCCGTGCCCTCATAGACTCAGGGTGTGCCAGAGACTTAATCAGCCCATTAGTAGTTGAGGGGCTGGGGCCAAAAGTAACCCCGCTGGGGGAGCCTTTGCGGTTCACCCAGATGGATGGTTCCGAAATGAAAGAGGCTTGTGTAGCAGAGACTGAGCCATTAATTTTGGGGACAGGGGGACATTGGGAAAAAAGGGCTTTCGTGATCACGCCTAACACCCAGTTCCCCATGGTGTTGAGCAGCCCCTGGCTGAGTTCCCACGACCCCTATATCAAGTGGAGTGATGGGAAAATATCCTGGATTGATCCCAAATGCTCTCAGCACAAGTGGGAACTTAACTGGGGAAAAGGGCCTCCCGTCCCACTTGCTCCCACTGCCCTGGCATTGTCCCCTCTGCCCATCCCGCAGGAATATAGAGACTTGGGAGAGGTGTTCAGTGAGACCGAAGCAGACAAACTTCCCCCCCACCGCCTCACTGACTGTGCTATTAAACTACTCCCGAGGGAGAAGTTGCCAAAAGGGAAGTTATATTCCATGAGCCCCACTGAAAGGGAAGAGTTGAATGGAATTCTGGCACAGGAATGGAGTTCTGGCTGGCTTCTGAGTTGACCACACCTACAGCCTCCCCCCCCAGGCTCCCCAGCTGACTTGCAAGCTATGGGGCACCTGGGGAAGCCAAGTCAATCCAAGGAGGAAAGGCAGTTTAAACTGCCCCCCCCTCTTCAGGTTCCCCATAAGCTCCGCAAGCCACGAGGCACCTGGGGAAGCCGATCCTTGGAGGGAGCTGCATTGTCAGTGGTGTGGCCTAATATGCTAATGTGTTTCTGCTGTTGGGTGTGGCCTATTATGCTAATGAGTTCCTGCTGGGCTTTTTCTACAAAAAAAGCCCTGCAGATACTAATCCCACTTTCTTAACGGATTAATATTTCTATTTCATTTAAGAATCTGAAAAATCTCCATACTTTTTCTTAAGAGGTTTCTTAATAGGCGAGGTTTCTTAATAGGCGAGGGAAAACACTCACTGAAGAAAAATTAAGGGAGGAATAAAAAGGGGGAATAGGTAAGAAAGGTACTGCGCTTATTAGAATAGAAGCCTAAATAATTTTTCCACTTGATTGTTTTTACTGATTGACTCACATAATTCAATAAGGTCTCGGAGTAATTTATTCTTTTTTAATTTACACTTACAATTTTTGTATTTAAACAGATGAATTTATTCAGGTTTGCTACTAATTAATTTGGTGTTTAATTCTTTGATATTGATCATTTTTATTGCACTTTCACCCTATATATTAGTAACTAGACTATTCAAAGAACAGACATCCAGTGTTTATGTGCAAATGTTTTTACATTTGAGGCACAACTTATTCTGTGATTGAAATTATATATTAACTGATTTTAATGATTTTAAAATCTCTAGAGAGTTGTATAAATTGCTTTTAATATTTTTAATTAATTCAGAGTATTTGATTTAACTGGTGAAATATATTATTGATAAATATCTTCTATAGATTAGTTCATTGAAGCTCATTGTTAATCAATTCAGCAGCTGATTTATTGATTTGGAGTGTTTTCTTTGCTTTAGTACTTATTAACAGGTAATTAGCTTGTTCAAAGTATTGCTTCTTAAGGTTTAAACTTTTACCTGACCACATTCTCCTGTAGAGTTGCTCAGATGAACAAAGATATTATAACACTACATAGCTTTTATACACTTTAACTTCCTAGATAACCTTTCTAAAATCAAAAAATAAGAGGATAAGTACATTATGGATTCTCTTAAAGTATGCTCAGTGAACATCAGAGGATTAAATCACCAGATCAAAAAAAAGAGGGTGTTACAGTATATAAAACAAATAAGCACAGCCATCCTGTGTATCCAAGAAACACATCAACGTTCAACTAAGCACCCAATTTTAAAACCTCCCTCTTCCCACACCAATATTAAGCGCTGGGTTCTTCAAAATCAAGAGGTGTGGCTAAACTTATTGCAAAAAGGGTGAACTTTGTTCTGAAAGAAAAAATAGCGGATTCCATGGATCACTTCTTATTTATTAAAGGCACAATAGAGGGGAAACCATGGATCTCTCAATCAATCTATGCTCCTAATACAGTTCAGATCTCCTTCATAGGAGACACACTCTCTAAACTACTAGGCTTCCAGGAAGATCTGGTGGTAGGTGGTGATTTTAATTTTATCGCTGTTAGTGTGTTAAATTGCTCACATAAGAAACTGAATAAATGTCATCAATTGACCTCAGGAACCAAACTAGCTGAGATGCTCAAGATGTTTAACCTGAATGACACATGGAGAATACTTCATCCGATGGAAAAAGACTATTCATACTTCTTGGCCAGACACAATATTTTCACCTATATTGACTATATCTTGATTTCTCTGTCTCTTTTCCCACAACTGCACTCAGCTACTATTGGCCCCTGACACAGACAATGCTTGGCTAGACTGTCAACTGCAAATAACATCAAACAATACAACAGACAATGGTCGATGGATACATCCGTTTTATTGAAAATGTCAATCAGAGATAAACTGGAAAGGGATATTCTACACTTCTTTGATGATCAAAAGACATCCAAGACAGCTGCTGGTACCACCTGGGATGTGATGAAAGCTGTTATAAGTGAATCCATCATATCCACAACATCTCACCTAAGAAGAGAAGCAGAGAAATTACGAAATGAAACAATGAACAGGAACATAAAAAAACAGGAAAGAAATTTACTTTCACCAAACTCTTTAAAACTCCACTCAATTCAGAGAAATCTTTTAATTTTGAAGCAGAAGTTTTGGCAAAAATCAGCAAAAAACCATGCATCTTGGCAGGTCAAGGGAAAAAAAAGAGGAAGGCTGTTGTTAGGGCCTTAAAAACAGAAAATGGGAAATGCCACATCACCTTGAAAGCTGTTGCGAACATGTTCACTAAATACTATGAAACACTATACTGCTCTAAATCTACATCCTCTTTAAATATAACTTCTTTTCTAGACTCTCTCTAGAAATCTTTTAATTTTGAAGCAGAAGTTTTGGCAAAAATCAGCAAAAAACCATGCATCTTGGCAGGTCAAGGAAAAAAAAAGAGGAAGGCTGTTGTTAGGGCCTTAAAAACAGAAAATGCGAAATGCCACATCACCTTGAAAGCTGTTGCGAACATCACTAAATACTATGAAACACTATACTGCTCTAAATCTACATCCTCTTTAAATATAACTTCTTTTCTAGACTCTCTCCCTTGAAAACTCACTCCACAGAACAGATTACTGCTGGACAGACCGATCACATGACCATCACGAAGCCCTGACTGTATTGCTCACAACACATTTCTAAACTCTACCTTATGGATGTGGGATCTCAAAAAGAAAACTTTAGCCCCAAAATCTTGACCCTTTCTATGTAGACATACCAACAGTGGTTTCCTCCTGGTTTGGAATGAGGGGCCTTTTTGACTTGGACTTTGTATTGTAGTCTGTTCTGTGTAACAACCGGCCTGCCATGTGCTCCCAGGTAATGGCGCCTGATGCATGGCCAGAGCACATGGTCAGGCAAAGAGGGGAGCTTGAATCTGGAGGAACAATAGACGTCCGGATTCTAAGCCTCCACCAATGTGGGATCTAGGTTGTCCCTGGGGAGCCAGTGCGGCCAAAGGCTCCTCCAGGGAACCTATGACAAACGTGCACATATGTAAAGCCCCTATCAGGTCTTTTGGGTGCGGCTGGAGGTGTGGCTCTGGCCAGCATATAATGAGGGCCCTGGAGCCCTTGAAGCATGCTTGATCTGACCATCTACTGGACATGCTGAATCACTCAATAAAGGCTTCATGATTTCACTGTTCCTGGTCTTCCAAGTCCAGTACTCTTCAGACTTCCACAGGATTCACACGGATTCAGGATCTGATGGCGAAAGGCTCAATATGTCCTAAAAGTCACTTTGAAGAACAGATGCACTGAAGTCTCCTGGCTTAGATATTACCAACTCAGAAATCTTATAGAATGGTTATCGGAGATGGGATCCCTAACAAGACCTAAAAACAACTTTGAAATCACGGTGAATCAATTTTCAAACTGGCAGAAGGCCTCCTATCAAGACTCTACGAAATCTTTATGGATGTAGACAAAGACATTTCTCTGCATAATAAGAAATCCTGGCACAATGAATTTATATCTCAGCACTGGAAATCCATTTGGGACTAAGGCAAATAAATCACAATTTTTAAATATCAGACTTCAGTTTTTTAAACTTACAATGAGGTGGTATCTCTCTCCAGTGCAGCTGAATCATATGCATCCATCTTATAGTCCACTTTGCTGGAAAGGCTGTGGAGAAGACAGCCACTTCTTCCACTGCTGGTGGGCCTGCCTGGTCAAACAATCATTCTGAAAAAAGTACTAGAAGAAATCTACAAAATCACATCTCAAAACATACCATTAGATCCAGCTATCGTACTCCTGAATGCTCCAAATGTTCATAATCCAAATGCTCATATCTCAGACCTGGCCTCTGTATTATTGGCAATGGTCTGTCAATAGCTGCATTATGAAGTCCTCAACACCCCCAACTATCCAAACATAGAGAAATAAAATCTGGGATCATTTCATTATGCAAAAGATTGCTGAAACCTCAAAATGTTCCTCTTCCGGTTTAACTTGTCACCTATCCAAATTCACCCGAACATGGTTCACTCTACTGCAACACATGATGGAGAATGTGTTCTCTCCCCTCCAACTCCAGTTATATTGAATGGCTACATTTCTGACTTACATCCTATTTGTCTGAGCACTCTTTACTTCCAGGTGATGGTCTTAAGCTATTAGGGAATTTTTCCCTTTTACAAAATTTAGTTTAAACAGTGTGTACCTCTGTATGAAATTGCTTGTATGCTCCCCCAAAAGATAAAAATGTATATATAGATATGACTTGTTTTAAAAATGAATGCCTATTCATGTTACTTATATCCTTAAAAAAATGAAGCAAGCCCTTTGAGTGAAATACTAAACTAAAAGAAGAAATGAGTTAGTGATTCAGTGTCTGCTCTTGTGCATGGACAGGATATCTGAGCTAGAGGGCTCCAGCACAACCGCTGACTGTTTCTGCCAAAGGTAGTTCATTTACATGGGCTAGAAAGAAAAGCTGACAATATATTGGGACTGTAAGAATGTTCAAATATTGTTGCTGGACAGGAAATAAAGGGGTTGAAAAGCCCCAATAAAATGCAGAACAAACTCTTTTAGGCTGCGGTCACACACACTAAGTAATCCACTTTCAATGCACTTTCCAACTGGATTTTGCCAGTTCACACAATAAAATGGAGTAGAAAAGTGCACTGAAAGTGGATTATTTAATGCGTATGACCGTAGCCTTAGTGTCCTGGTTAATTCTATCCTGACTGTGCTTCCTTAATAATTCAAAAGTTTTCTCCCTAACGCTTGTGATGTCCAAAGATGGTAAAGCTACTCCAATGCTTCTTAACTTCATATCTACTAAGATGCTCCAAGATGACATGTGGGAGTCCTGCTGTGATCCCTACAGTTAAACTGGCAAAGAATCATGCTCTAAAAAAAATAAATCTAAATTTAACTGTGGCAGTCCAAGCTTTCAATGAAATGAAACTACAGCCTGCTTATAAAAGCAAGTTGGCATTTGAAACACATTTTGCAATAGGGCACAAGGAAAGGAAGCCTGAGGTGATTCCACTTCAGCAGCAATTGCTCCACAGAGCAGATCTAAGCATGATATACTACAAGAGCCATCGGAATATACTGGCTGTCTTGATGAAAAAACCTTAAAATGGCAAACAGGTAGATTTTAATTCTCTCAAGCACATCATTGTAATGTGCAATCCATTTATTGGAGGACAGAAAATGGTATCCCACATAGCAAAAAGAATGTGCCTGCTCAATAAGGTGACCATTTAGACAAGGGCGTAGACTTTCCAATTTCCGGGGGGGGGGGGGGGGGCTGGGTTTGGGCCACAGGCATTGCCATGCTAGGTCCTTAAAACAACTGAGGCCCAGTGACATCATAGGGAGGACCCAATTTTGCTTTCAACGTATGAGTGTGACTGAACACCTACTTATAAAAATATTTTTAATCCAAGAACTTTTCATTTAATAGCAAGTAGTCCTGGCATCTCTTTGGAACTCAACAAGCTATTTATCTGTTACACATCTGATTAAGGATATCTGCACTTAAGTTGGCCATCTTTCTGTAATGGAATAACAGCACTTGGTATTTATATTTCCTATTTATCTGGATATTAATACCCTATTTTTATGAAGCACCTATCAAATCTATTAAAATATTTATATCCCTTTCTCCTCCAGAGAGGCAAAGTAATTAACAATATGGAAGAAGAAACATAAACCAACATCAAGACAGGTATAGCCAGCCGATGATATAGCCATTTTCTTTATAATGCATCCCTCAACATCAGACAGAAAGAACAGTCAAAACGCCCACAGAAAGAAAATGGCCTTGCACATCATCCTAAAAATAGGTAAGGAGGGTATCTGCTGAACCTCCTCCAGAAGGCCATGCCAGGAAATTGGCCCCATGACCAAGAAAGATCTTTCTGCAGCAGTAAAAGGATTTGAAAGGGCACCATGAGCAAATGCTAAGCACTGATAAATTTCACTTAAGAGATTGCAAAGCAAATAGTAGCACTCATTGTCTGTATATAAATTCAGAAACAATATTTACCATTTGCTCCAACTTGCCCAAAGCAGCTCAAACCAGATGGTTGGTCATTGTACATCTACACAAGCATCTGAAGACCCAGTAATCCATCAGTGGAAGGCACTAACAGCCATAGTTCTTTGCATGTCTTTAATAATGCTTCCTCTGGATACAATTATGATCTGTAATTCCATTTCCAATTACTGGCATTTCCAATTGCACGGAGTGGAAATTGGCTGCTCAAGCGAAAATGCAAATGGGAATACAAGAAATCTGACCAGCTGCAAGTGGCTACTTGGCCTTTTTCTTATGCTTCCCTTGTACAAGAGCTCTAACACAACTGGAAATTTTGCACTGAATCCAACCTAGTTACTGCCTCCATCAACAGATTTATATGCCATTGTTATGTATTGACCATGTGGTCGCCATGTGCTCCAGCAATGGCAACCGCCATGTGGCCAGAGCACATGGCCAAGAAACGACCTGAGCTTCAGCCAGGTAGAACAAAGGCCAGGTGGATCAAACCGGCCACCAATCATGGACCTAGGTTTCCCCAGGGAACCTATGAGATGTAAATAGACTGATAATAGCCTTTCAGGCCAGTTGGGTGAGGTCAGGGGTCCGAGCCCTGGGTTGTATGCTTCATCTGGACCAGCAATAAAGATCTAGCTGTTTCACTACTCCATGGACTCCCGACTCCAATACTTTTCAGTGGTGATGAGGATGGGATCCCGATGAGTGACTCTCCAGCTGACCGTAGCAGCACAGCAAGCTCCGTCCCACCGGCCACAGGCATCTTCAAGCTCCAGCGCTCCAATGCCTCGCCGCAACCTGCTCTGAGCCCCAATCCTCCGGCACTAGGCAGCGCTGAGCCTCAGCGCTCCCTGGCACTGCCGCAAGACCACAAGGACATTGCTCAATCCGCCACTGCCGCTCCTGCTCCGGTAACTATGGCAAATGCTCCGGGACAAATTACCCCTTTTGATACGTCTCGCCCAGAGACGTGGGAGTCCTGGCTTAAGACGCTGGGTTGCGCCTTCAAGGTCCGTGGGATCACAGAGGCGGACCTAAAGAGCGCCTGGCTCTTGAGTTCTGGAGGGGTGGAGGTCATGCGGGTGGCCCAGAACCTACTCGCCCCACAAGACCCCACCGAGGTGTCTTACGACGTACTTGTCTAGGCCCTCGGCGATTACTTAGCCCCGAAGTTATCAAAACTGGCTAGGTGCTGGGAGTTCATACAGCGCCAGCAGCAGCCAGGGGAGTCAGCCGCCACTTTCCTGGCTGAACTCCGTTGACTAGCCATGGGCTGCGAATTCCGCCATGTGGATGACCACGTGGAGACTGCCTTCATAGGAGGGATTCATGAAGCCAAGCTCTGCTGGCGCCTCATCGCGATGTCAGAGCCTACCTTGGAGAAGATGCTCCAAACAGCAGCAGCATTCGAGACAACACAAAGGGACAAGGCAGCCACCAAAGTCCACCAGGTGGCCCCTACCGAACCTGACTCGAGCGAAGAAGAGGATGTCTACCAAATGCAACCACGCTCGAAGAAGGGTGAACCTGGCATCTCCAGGCCCAAGGGCCGGCGCCCAGCATCTGCCTCTGTTCCCTCTTCTGCTTCCCTCAACAGGCAGGCCCCAACGTGTGCAAGCTGCGGGGACCACCACGACAGATGTACATGCCGCTTTCGTGTGTCATCTGCTGCACCTGCGGGAAAGCAGGCCATCTCGCCCAGGCCTGCCGCCTAAGGAACAGCCACCGTGCCCCAGCGGTGAACTTTGAAGAAGTGGACAGCATTGTTCCCACGGCCACGGTAATGAGCTTGCCCCAGACACGATTTCCGTGTCCCTCTGGATAGAGGGAGTTCCCTGTTCCATGGAACTGGACTCAGGGTCCGCATATTCCATTGTGTCCGCGGCTACATTCAGCTGCCTCTGCCCGAAGGGGGCACGCTGGCTACGGCTGCCAGCTGGGTTGGTCCTCTGGGACTTCCAGAAAAACCCAGTGGATATTAAGGGGCTAGCCAGGGTCCGGGTCCAGTACCACACCTTTAACGGCCTGCTAGACCTTCTCGTGGTGGAGTGCAATCTAACCAGTCTTCTAGGTCACGCCTAATTCAAGCCGCTCAGAGTGCAGTGGACCGGAATACACCACATGGGCTCTATCGACTTCTCGTCCATCTGCGAGGAATTTCCTGCCATTTTCGATGGCTCATTGGGCTGCTACAGAGGACCCCCAGTTTCCTTCGACCTGGACCCGGTAGTCCGGCCCATCTGCGTGGCCATCTGCCGGCCACCGCTCGCCTTCCAGTTCAAAGTGAAGGTGGAGCTGGAAAAGCTCGTGGCACAAGGGGTGCTCGAGCTGGTCTCCCACACCAAGTGGGAGACTCCCATTGTGACCCCCCTCAAGGCTAATGGGGAAGTCCGCATCTGCATGGACTATAAATGCACTATTAATCGCTACAAGACCATGCGTACCCGGTACCGGTGGTCAGCCATGTTCTGGCCTCCCTCGCGGGAGCCAAAATATTTGGAAAGCTCAACCTGGCCCAGGCCTATCAGCAGCTTCCGGTAGACAATGCAATGGCCAAGGCACAAATGATTGTTACTCATAAGGGAGAGTTCAAAGTAAAATGGCACCAATTCGGGGTCAGCATGGCGCCAGGGATTTTTCAACACCTAATGGATTCTCTCCTAAAAGATGTTCCAGGTGTGAAACCGTTCTTCGACGACGTCCTCATCACCGCCCCGGACGTCAAAATGTTTGCGGCATGCCTACGGATGGTGCTGCAATGGTTCCAGGACATGGGTCTCAAGGTACGAAAGGATGTGTACCCTGAGAGTCTCCTCAGTGAACTTCTTGGGATTCAGAGTGACCACAGACGGCATTCACCCAACCGAGGAGAAGGTAGTGGCGATTACGGAAGCACCCCATCCGTCTTCAAAGGTGGAACTACAGGCGGTCTTGGGGCACCGGCTACCCAACGGCAAGGAAGTGCCGGTAGCCTACTACTCCAGGACCCTGTTGGCGGTGGAACGTAATTACGCCCAAATTGACAAGGAGGCCCTTGCGATTGTAGCCGGCATCAAGAAATTCCATGATTACCTGTATGAGTGATCATTCACCATGGCTACGTATCATAAGCCACTTCTGGGTCTCCTTGCCCCCCACTGGCAGACCCCTCACATGCTGTCCCCGCGGGTCCTGCGTTGGTCATTTTTTTTGGCTGGCTACTCCTACAACTTGGTGCATCGCCCGGGCAAGGCGATGGGACATGCCGATGCCCTCAGCCGTCTTCCCCTCCCGACCTGCGACCCGGATCCTGCTCTAGCCTTCCACATAGCGCTCCTGGAGAACCTACCGGAGTGCCCCGTGCAGGTATCGGATGTGGCCCGTTGCACACGGTGGGACCGCATCCTTTCCTGTGTCTCGGACTGGGTGGGAAAGGGGTGGCCGGAGAAACCGGGGCCAGAGTTCACTGCTTTCATGGCACAGAGACACGAACTCTCGGCCCACAAGGGGTGCCTGCTATGGGGATCTCGAGTGGTGATCCCCGGGCCTCTGCGGCCCCCAGTATTAGAGGCACTACACGAGGCCCACCCAGGAATAGTACGTATGAAAGCCCTGGCCCGTAGTTATGTGTGGTGGCCAGGCCTGAACAAAGACATTGAGGGAAGGGTCCAGAAGTGTACCAAATGCCAAGAGTCGTGGCCAGACCCACCACACGCTCCCGTCCGATCCTGGGAATCCACTAACAAGCCCTGGTCCCATCTGCACCTAGACTTCGCGGGACCGGTCCAAGGCTGGTTGTTTCTTATCATTGTAGACAGCTACAGCAAGTGGCTTGAGGTGGTTCCAGTAGCATCGACCTCCACCATCGCAGCCTTACGAAGTCTCTGGCCAGTCTTCGCAACCCACGGGGTGCCGGACACTCTCGTGACCGACAATGGGACCGCATTCATCTCCGGCGAGTTCTAATGGTTCGTGGAGGCCTGCGGTCTTTGCCACATCTGCTCCGCTCCATTTCACCCTGCAGCCAACGGGCAGGCCGAGCGCATGGTGAGAACAACGAAGGATGCATTAAAGAGAATGGAGTGTGGCGACTGGGAACAGCAGCTGTATACGTTCTTGTTCAGCCAACAGAACACACCCCACTCAGGGACCGGGCATTGGCCAGCCGAACTTTTGATGGGAAGATGACTGGGAACCATCCAGATTCCAAAAGCAGCACGAGACCCTGATCCAGAGACTGTGGAGACTCTGCTCATGCCCTCTGAGCCACGCCATCCACGCCTGAACGACCACCGAGCAGACCGGCCCCGCAGGCAGAACAACTACCCACACCGCAACCTGCCGACATGAGCAACACGCCCCACCTTACAACCCCCCGGCGCTCTGGACGCGAGCGCAGATGCCCGGACTATCTCAAAGACTATGTGTGCCAAGGGGTTCTGGACTATGGGGGGAGGGGTGTTATGTATTGACCATGCAGTCGCCATGTGCTCCAGCAATGGCAACCGCCATGTGGCCAGAGCACATGGCCAAGAAACAACCTGAGCTTCAGCCAGGTAGAACAAAGGCCAGGTGGATCGAATGGAGGAGTTTATGTGGGCCCTACGACGGCAATATGAAGATCCTATGGGCAAAGAGAAGGCTTGTAATCAGTTGAGATGCTACACCCAGGGGCGAGATTCAGTATGTGACTACACAGCCACCTTCAAAAGATATGCGGCTAAGGGTAAGGATCTGGTTCTGGTCGTGGCGGCTGCAAGTGGTGTGGAGTGTCGCTCACAACCCACTGCAGAATTTCTCTTCAAAATGGGGTATATCCCCCAAGAAGGCTCCCGTAGAAGAGCCCTCTGCATAGCCATCGCCAGAGGGTGGAAATTGTGACGGCGGTCCGCTCCACCAGTCTGAGCTAGCTGAAGCAAAAGGAGAGGACAAGAGGCTTCGCGGCAAGTGCAGAAGCATAGCTGTGTATGTCAACCTGAGGAGGAGGCAACCAGTAGGAGGGAAACCCGAATAAAACTACTACCTAAAACTGACTTATAACTATATATTATAAAGAAAGATTTAAAAGACTTAAAATACTACCTCTTGAACAGTCAAGGAGGTGGATTTTGTACGCGAGAGTAAGTGTGTGCCGACACCGATGCCGGGAGGACTGGGTGAGGCTGGGAGACCTGGCAAGCCGATTGCTGAGTACAGAGGCAGCTGCAGAATAAAGTCTTATAAGATGGCGCCGAGCGTTGAGCTCCGTAACTGAGCTCCACCGAGGGAAAGGGAAATTTGCCTCTTAGGAGGATTAGGAAGAAGTTTTATTTGGCTGTAAAGTAGAAAAAGAAGAGTTAGAGGAGGTCCAGTCAAAACCTGTGTGGGGCCCTGACCGACTTACTGCAAATAGTCGGTGAATAGCCCGGGGTTGTTGGTGCTTCTGCTGCCCTCGGACCCGTGAGTGTGGGGCCTGGAGCGTGGAGCCGGGAGCCACGGGAACCGCCTGGGGCCGTGTGGACTGCTCGGGGGCTGAGAGTGTGCTGGAGCATGTGGGGTGACCCGGAGGTGCAGCGGAGACGCTCGGAGACGCCCGAGGACGCGGAGGGGCCCGAAGATCCGGAGACGCAGCTGAGTCGCCTGGAGATGCCCAGAGATGCAGAGGGGCCTGGAGGGACCCCCGGAGGTCCCAGCAAGCTGAGGGTGTGTGCTAAGCTGCGGAGCCTGGAGCTGTGGGGCTTGGAGTTGGAGCTCGGAGCTCCCAGGTCTTGGTTGGGCATCTCAGCTTGGCTCGGGGCTGTTCGGGGGGCTTCGGAAGGACTCGGAGCAGCTCAGTTCGGCTCGGGGCTGTCCGGGGGGCCTCGGAAGGACTCGGAGTGGCTCGGAGGGCCTCGGGAGGAATCGGAGGGCCGTGGGGGGCCTCGGAAGGACTCGGAGCGGCTTGGAGGGACTTGGAGCGGCTCGGAAGGCCTCAGAAGGATCGGAGGGCTGCGGGGGGCCTCGGAAGGACTCGGAGCGGCTTGGAGGGCCTTGGAGTGACTTGGAGGCCATGGGGGCGTTCGGGGCACCCTGGGGGCACTTGAGGTAACCCAGAAGTGCCATAAGGATTTTCATTCAGTCCTGGGGTGCTGAGCCCGAAGTTGGGGCCGAGCGTTGGGAGTGGGCCTTGGGGCGACTGGTGGCAGGAGGCGTGCCGAGGCCGGCTCCAGGGCGCCGAACCTTGTACTGAAGGAATGGGAAAAATCTAGGACTAGGGGCGTCTGGTGGCAGGAGGTGCCCCGGGCCCTGTGGGTGAGCGCAGGATGCCGGCCTGTGAGTGAGTGTGGGACGCCGGCAGCCCCAGGGGACTCTTTTATTGACAACATCTAGCTCTGGTATGGCCTGGGACGGTTTGGGACTGGCACTGATAATGCCAGGGCCAAAGAAGGTCTGGGACTGTTACACCGGGGAGTGGAGAAGCGATGGAGGCCTGGCCGGGAGTTCATCGACGGAGAGTAGGGCCCTTGGTGGAGATGTGGGGGAATTGAAGAGCGGGATACACCGAGCCCACCAAGGACTTTTAACATCAGTGTTTTTAGGACCCCTGCGGGGGAAAGACTGGTTTCTTCCATCCAGCAGTGTTATTTTGATGTTTTAGGCTAGGTATAGATAGGGTGATTTAGTTTTAGTGTTAGACCTACTCTATATTAATTTAATTAGCTCATAGCTAGGAGAGTTATTTTAATCTTGCTGCCCGAAATTTATTGGGGCAGTAATGAAGGGAGGTCAGGGTGGGTAATAATTTGAGAATTAGGAAGTGTTAATCTATACAATACTAACCTGCTGGAATTGGGGTGTATATATTTTCTTAGGAGGGAGTGGCTTTGGGTTGGAGTGGGCAGCACTGGGGTGGGACTTCCTACCGGGCAGCTGATGGCGTCGATTTGGCCTGTGACCGGCATTGAGCTGTGTGAAGGCCATTGGCGCTGATGACTTCCGGACTGGGGATTCCAGGGCTTCTGGGGCAGGGGAAATATGGCGGTGGGAGCAGGCGGGTTGTGAAGGGAAGGAGGCAGAGAAATGGAGAAGCTCGGCCTCCTTCCAGCCTGCGGCCCATCCCGAGAGTGGCAGGCAGGGAGGCTGGGAAGGACCATCCTCCGTCATTGATGTTGTGCAACGCCAGGTCTATTAATAACAAGACTGCTACCTTGCAGGAATTCGTGCTGGAACAAGGTGCCAACCGGGCGTGTGTGACCGAGACTTGGGTGTGAGAGGGGGAGACAGTGGCTCTCTCCCAGTTAGCTCCACCCGGGTTCTTGGTCCTCCACCAATCACGGACTGATGGCCGGGGAGGAGGAGGGGCACTGTTCATTCAGGAGGCTTACTCCTACAGGGCACTCCTGCCGTTGAAGCTGGTGGGCATAGAATGCTCGGGCCTGGTGTGGGAAGCTGGGGAGAGGTTGGCTGTCTGGCTGGTGTACAGGTCACCAAACGCACCAGCCGACAGCCTGTCCTTGCTGGTGGAGGCGGTGTCGGGCTGAGCCTTGGAGCACCCAAGGCTGATAGTCTTGGGTGACTTCAATGTCCATGCCGATGATGTGGCCTGTGTTCCGGCGAGGGACCTGGTGTCTTCCATGGCGACACTAGGGCTCACCCAATTTGTAACGGTTCCTACGCAGCAGGCCAGACATACGCTCGACCTGATCTTCACGGCGGGGGTTACGGTGGGTCAGTTGACTGCCATGGCAGTGCCATGGTCTGACCACTATGCCCTGAAGGCTTGTCTGATGGTGTCGCCTCAACTCCGTTTGGGCAGCGAGCGGATTTTAGCTTGCCCGCGGAGCCTGATGGACCCTCAGCAGTTTCTGATGGCTTTGCGGGATCCCATGCCTCCCAGCGACTCATTGGATGGACTGGTCGAGGACTGGCATGGCCGGCTCTCGGCGGCCATTGATGAGATTACTCCCCGACGCCCTCTGCGCCCTCGCTCGAAGCTGGCTCCCTGGTTTACCGGGGAGCTGAGGCTGATGAAACAGGGTCTCAGACGGCTAGAGAGATGGTGGCGGCGTTTTCGCGATGAAGCATCAAGAACATCTTATAGGACGTTTATGAGATCCTATGAGATGGCAATCAAGGCCGCTAAGAAACAATTCTATGCAGCTGAGGTTGCATCTGCTAGCTCTCGCCCGGCCCAATTATTTAGAACTATTAGGTCATTAACTGAAGTGCCACAGAGCACCTTAAATGATAGGGAATTGGAAATTGGCTGTGAGGCATTCGCGAGCTATTTTGCAGATAAAATCTTGCTACTCCACCGAGAACTCCCGGCCACAGTTGAGACAGTGTGTGAACTTGAGGCTCCATGCACGTCTTCAGGTTCTATCTTGGATCATTTCAGTCCCCTCAGTCTTGAGGAGGTTGACAGGTTGCTCTTGACTGTACGTCCAACCTCTTGCAGCCTTGATCCGTGCCCCTCGTGGCTTATAAAAGCTTGCCATGAGGGGTTGCGTGATGCGCTCCGGGAGATTATCAACAAGTCCTTTTCAGAAGGACTGTTCCCGGAGGCACTCAAGGTTGCGATGGTCTGTCCTCTCCTTAAAAAACCATCTCTGGACCCGGCTGTTTTGGCCAACTATCAGCCGGTGTCCAACCTACCCTATTTGGGTAAGGTATTGGAGAGGGCGGTGGCGATTCAGTTACAGAGCTTCATAGATGACACCTCCATGCTGGACCCGTTTCAGTTCGGCTTCCGTCTGGGTCATGGGACAGAGTCGATTCTGGTCGCCCTCACGGATGACCTCCGAAGACATCTGGATCGAGGCGGTACAGTGGCACTGGTGCTGTTAGATCTGTTGGCAGCATTTGATGTCATCGACCACCAGTTGCTGATCCACTGCCTCACCGATGCGGGGATACGGGGGCTCACTTTACAATGGCTTGCCTCCTTTCTCCAAGATCAGGGACAGAGGGTTGCGCTTGGGGAACAGACCTCCCAGAGGCACCCACTGGTGTGTGGTGTTCCTCAAGGGGTGGTCCTATCCCCAATGTTATTTAACATCTATATGCGCTCCCTTGCCCAGATTGTCTGGAGGCATGGGCTGGGGTGTCATCAATATGTGGATGACACCCAGCTCTATCTGTTGTTGGGTGGCCGGTCCGGCTCCACCCCAGATGACCTGGAATGGGCGCTGCAGGAGGTTGCGGGCTGGCTTAGACTGAGTCGACTGAAATTGAATCCTCTGAAGACGGAGGTCCTGTGCCTGAGTCGGACCGGAACGGGGTTAGGGCATCCACTTCCGTCCGGTGGGGCGCCATTGGTGCCAGCTCTGAGGGTCAGGAGTTTGGGTGTGCTCCTGGACTTCTCCTTGACGATGGAGGCCCAGGTAGCAGCCACTGCCAAAGCAGCCTTTTTCCATCTACGGCTGACTAGGCAGTTGGCTCCCTTCCTCAAACACGAAGATCTAGCTACAGTGATCCATGCTATGGTCACCTCACGTCTTGACCACTGTAACGCTCTCTACTTGGGGCTGCCCTTGTCCCAGATCTGGAGGCTGCAGCTGGTGCAGAATGCTGCGGCCAGGTTGTTGATGGGTCTCTCTTTGCGGGACCACATCCGGCCTGTGCTGCAGTGGCTGCACTGGCTGCCTATAGCATACCAGATCAAGTTCAAGGTGCTGGTGTTAACCTTTAAAGCCCTTTATGGTCAGGGGCCCACCTACTTGAGGGACTGCCTTTCCCCATATAGGCCCCAGAGGCTACTGAGGTCTGGCACCCAAAATTGCCTGACTTGTCCCGGTCCAAAAGAGGCCCGACTGACTTGTACCAGGGCCAGGGCTTTCTCAGTGGTGGCTCCTTACTGGTGGAATGAGCTCCCGGATGACATCAGGGCCCTGCAGGATTTGTTACAGTTCCGCAGGGCCTGTAAGACAGAGCTCTTCCGCCAGGCTTTCAAATAGGAGCCGCCATTGGGGAGAAAGCTGACTATACCATCACCCTGGCCCTGTTGATCGCACCCTGCTGCCTTTACCCACCGGAGTGCTAGGAAGTCGCCATCTTGTGGATTTGTAATGTAGCGTTGTTTTAAATGTTTTATATTGTAAACTTGTTTTATGCTGTTTTATGCTGTTAGCCGCCTTGAGCCGGTTGAAAAACTGGCAAGGCGGGATATAAATGTAACAAATAAATAAATAATAAATAAATAAAGTCGGCTCGTGAGAATAGCAGGCGAAAAGAAGGGAAAGGAAGGGCAAATATATATATATAACATAACTGAATTAAGGCTTTGGTGAGGTGTTTTCCCCAGTCCTTTCCATCCCTTCCATCTCCTGGATGACACAAAGAAGCGGGACTTACTGAGGCGATCGATCGCTTAGTGATCGCTTGCGAGTGTCTGGCATGGAGGGAAAAAAGCTTCAAACAATACAAAGCAAATAGCAACGCTGTGACATCAGAAGTCAGCAGGGAAAAGTGATGGCGCAGGAGTAAGAACAACTAGAGTGGGGGAAATGCCGTGTAGGACAAGGAATGGCTGAAGTGAAAGGAGAAAATAAGAAGTAAGACTGTTAGAAGGTGCTGGATAAGAAAAGACTCTGAAATCATTCCTTAAGACAGCATGGCTGTTAATTGGACACTACTAGCATACTTTTTGAATAGGTGGCATAATTGTAATCTAAGATGACTGTAGAGATAAATAATGGGACAACTTCCTCAGAGTAAATTAAATAAAAAAATATCAGGTGGAGATAGTATAAAGATTTAAAGAAATTAGACAGATAGTACAGTATAAGTATAGTATAGTATAGTATAACATAGAGCAGGGGTGGCCAACCTGTGGCTCGGGAGCCACATGCGGCTCTTTCACACATATTGTGCGGCTCCTGGCAGGGCGGCTGGGGAAGCAAAGGGGAGGCATGCTTTTTCTCTCTTTCTCCCTTCCTTCCTTCCTTCCTTCCTTCCCTCCTCCCTCCCATCTATTTGCTTTCCTAGTTTCTCTCTCTCTCTTTCTTATAACTGGTTTTCCTCATTTGTTTTTATTTTTGGCAGTCCCATTTAACGTTAATAAAAAGCAAATTTGCATATTTTAAAAAATAAAAACGTGTGTGTGATATTTGTTCCTGTCTTGCGGCTCTCAGACATCTCTATGTGGCTCTTACATTTATTCTATGCGGCTCTTAGATTAAGCAAGGTTGGCCACCCCTGACATAGAGTATAGTATAGAATAGTAGTAATGATATAGAGTAGTATAGTGGAATCAAGTACAAAATAAAAGGCATAAAGAGCTAGATTTATGACACAATAAGATAGAGTAACTATTATAGATTAGATTGGCACAAGTATAGTATATTGTAGAATAGAATAGAATAAGGTAGGATAGATAGGAAAGAATAGAATAGCTAGGATAAAACAGAATAGTGCGATCTAGGATAAGAGAGCTGGATAAACATAATCACCAGACCCAGTTAAAGAAAGAGAAATAGGTTCAAATATATGAATCAAGATGGCCAGTGGGGCAAGAAAAATGTCTGTATCTGGTACATCTGGAGCAAGCCAAGTGAGTGCTAAAGAAATAAATGCACAGATTTATGAAAATATTACAGAAGTAATGAATCAGGTAATACAAAACACAATACCCAATTTGATAGCCAAAGCCTTAGAACCATTGCAGGAGAAACTAGACACGGTTATGCAGCAATTATCTACTCAAATGGATGAGTTTAAGTCTCAAATATTAGAAAACAAACAAGACATATCAAACTTGAAAAAGACTAATATGATGATGGAGGGGAAATTTGAGCTCATAGACCAACAATATGAGGAACTTAGCCAAAAGTATGATTCTTTAGAAAACTCCCTTATGGCACTAGAGATGGAAAAATCTGCACTGCTAAAGGTTTCAAAATGTTCCTGAAAATAAAGAGGAAGACTTAAGGGAGACAATGATTTCAGCCTTATATGAATGGATGGGGTTAGAATCTGGTGAAGAACTGGGTAAGGACGTTGAGTTAGTCTTCAGAAGAAATACAGCATATGTTAAACGCAATAAGCTCCCTGGAGAAGTTCACATGAGATTCTATAAAAGAGCCACAAGGGAGATGATATTAGAAAAGGCTAAAACAGACGGATTGAAAAGCCAAGGAAATGAGGTTTGTATTTTAAGAGACACTCCTTGGAGGGTGCGACAAAAGAGGCAGGATTATCAATTGTTGGCCTTAGCACTTAGAGCAAATGAGCTAGCGTATAGATGACTTTCACCGGAGGGTATTTCATTTTATTATAAAGGGACAAGACATAGTTTAACCTCAACATTTAAATTGGATGATTTTGTTAAGAAATTTGGTAGAGACTTAGGTATTTTAGAGGCAGAGTCTATTGACTCAGAGGAGGAAAATCAAACAATATCTGATGGGGAAATAATAAAAGGGAAAGGGAAGGATATAACAAAACTGGGGACAGGGAGAAAGAATAGAAAATATCCCTCACCAAGGATTATAACAAGGTTACAATTGAAGAAGGGAGAAGATAAAAATGCGGGGGATGAATAGAAATGTTATTAAAATATTGTCTATTAATGTTAATGGACTGAATGTACCTCAGAATAGGAAAAAGTTCTTCCTGCAAATTTCGAAATTGAAAACTAATATTGTTTGCATTCAAGAGACGCATATTAAACAAAAAGACAAACATTTATTGACGTCAAGGAAACTAGGTTTAAATTTTGTTGCAGCGGACAAGTTAAAGAAAAAAGCTGGTGTAGCTATATATGCCAAACAACATTTGCGTCCAGAAATGGTATATGAAGATAATGATGGTAGAATATTAATGGTTAAAATTACGAGACAAGTTAAGACCACATTAGTGGTAAACATATACGCCCCGAACCAGGCACAAGAAAATTTTTATGACAAATTACGAGATATTATTGCGAGACAACTTTTTGACGACCTAATAATAGTAGGGGATTTTAATGCGGTTTCTAATGCAAGACTTGACAGGAAAACCTCGTTTGTTAAGGACGCAAGAAGTAATACCTTACCAAGATCATACTTACAACTTGCGGAGGAATTTAGTATTATAGATACATGGAGACTTAAAAATGGAGATAAGAAAGATTTTACTTTTTTTTCATATAGGCATAAATCATGGGCACGGTTGGACATGATTTGGTCCTCCCTCTCCATGTTGGTAGATACTATGGAAATAGAAATACTTCCCGCAACATTCGCGGATCATAGTTCTGTATTGCTGACACTACAAGATATACCGAAAGCTGCTAGATGGTCAGCAAAACTGTGGACATTAAATGATGAGAAATTTGTTAATCAGTGTAAGGTAGACCTTGAGGACTTTTTTGTAAGAAACATTTGTCCCAAAACAAGTATACAGATAGTATGGGACACTTTTAAGACCTTTCTTAGAGGTAAACTGATAAATCAAGAAAGCTGGCCTCGTAAAAAACAAAGATTGACTTACCAAACGTTAGTGCAACAAATTAAGATAGAAGAGAACAGATTGAAAGATAACCCACTTAATGTTAAAAGTAAGGATAGCTTGAGGAAGCTACAGCACAAACTAAATTGCACCTTAACAAAGGAACTGGCAAGAAAGATGACATATGCAAAACAAAATATATTTGAAAACACAAATAAGCCATCATGCTGGCTAGCCTATAAAATTAAAAAAGACAAAGCAGATAGAAATATTAAGATATTGAGAGATAACCAGGGCAGAGAGCATATAGCTATAAAAGATTTTAAAAAATTATTGAAAACTTTTATAAAGAACTCTATAAACACGAAAACACTGGTAAATGTGAATTAGACCAATATTTAGAAAAACATGTCAAAAAGAAATTTACAGAAGAACAAAAAAAAATATTGAATGACCCTATCTCAACAATGGAAATATTAGAGACAATCAAAAAACTAAAGAGCAAAAAAGCGCCGGGCCCGGATGGGATCCCAACCGAAATTTATTGATTATTCTCGGAATAGGTAGTAGGTTCCCTAAAAGAGATAATCCAGCAAACATATGAAAAAGGAGAGATACCTGTATCATGGCAGGAAGCATTAATAACCTTGATTCCAAAGCAAGATGCGGACCTAACAGAAATTAAAAATTATAGACTGATTTCCCTGTTAAATTCAGACTACAAAATATATACTACTATCCTCGCAAACAGGTTTTAAAAAGTACTGCTAGAGACAATCCAACAGGACCAAGCTGGATTTTTGCCAAGAAGGCATATGAGACAAAATATACGTATGATTTTAAATACATTAGAATACTACGAAATGCACCCAGAAAAGCAAATGGTACTGTGCTTCATGGATGCTGAGAAGGCGTTTGACAAGCTTGATTGGAAATTTATGCTATCCCAACTGAGGCATTGGAATTGTGGCAACAAATTTTATAAGATGGTAGAGACAATATACAAACAACAAGAGGCAAAAGTTATATTTAATGGAACCTTTACCACAAACTTCCCGATAGGAAAAGGAGTTAGGCAGGGTTGCCCGCTCTCCCCACTCCTTTTTATTTTCGCTTTAGAGACTATGTGTGAAATAGTTAGAAACGATAATAGTGTTAAGGGTTTAAAGATAAAGGGAGAAAATTTTAAGCTTTTGGCCTTTGCGGATGACGTAGTTTTTATTGTCGAGTATCCGCTGACCTCAATGGACAAATTACTAGAAATATTAGAAGAATACGGACAGGTATCTGGCTTTAAAATAAATGAGAAGAAGACAAAAATGATAACTAAAAATTGTACAAAGGAGAATGAAAAATACATAGGGGAACTGACAAAATTTGAAATAGTGAAAAATGTTAAATATCTGGGAATAAACCTTACTAATAGATGTAGTTCGTTATACAAGGATAATTATATGAAAACGTTAAAGGATATCAAAAAAGACCTTGAAATGTGGGAAAGACTACAACTTTCCCTTTTAGAGCGCTTAATTTTTCTTTTTCAAACATTGCCTATATTAAAAAATCAGTTGTTTTTTTAAAGATTTAAAAAGAAGTGTGGCCAAATTTATCTGGCAATCCAAGAAGCCCAGAATCAAGCTTAAATACTTACAAGACAAGAAGATATGAGGAGGTCTTGGTTTGCCAGACTGGCATAGTTATTATTTAGCTTCAGGAATGGTATGGCTGAGAGATTGGGCCAAGCTAGAAAATCTTAAAACACTGAAATTAGAAGGCCATGACCTACAAACAGGATGGCATAAGATACTCTGGTATGGGGGGGGGGAAAGATGTTTAGGAACCACGCAATACGCAGCACACTTCTAAAAATATGGGAAGAGATAAAATATAAATTTTATCAAAAGATACCGAAATGGGTCTCCCCATTAGAGGCATTAATAAAACCTACTCTAATAATGGAGGAAAAGAGAGCAACATATGAAAAACTTCTGGATGCCAAATTAGAACTTAAATCAAATGAAAATCTTCAAGAACAGGGTATAAAACTGACATGGTGGGAACAAAATCAACTACAATCAAGATACGGTATCGATAAGAAACAGGGATTTTACAAAGAAGCTACAGAACTAGATAAGGTATAGTTAATCTCAGAAGACAAAATAATAAAGAAAGTCTATGGCTGTCTCCTAGAATATAATATGCAGGATGAATGGGTGAAGCCAAATATGATCACATGGGCTCAAAATATAGGTTATAACATTGAATTGGATAGATGGTTGTCAATTTGGAAAGAGAATATAAAAATCACCAGAGCAACCACTTACAAGGAAAACTTATTTAAAATGTACTATATGTGGCATTTATCACCAGACAGACTCTCCAAATACTCTAAAGGAGTTTCAAACGTTTGTTGGAAATGTAAAGCAAATGTTGGCTCATACTACCATATGTGGTGGACATGCCCTAGATCTAAGAAATTTTGGCAGATGATTCAGAAAATACTCCAGGAAATAACGTCAGTTGAAATTCCATTGAACCCAGAATTGTACTTGCTCAATATAATTCCAAGGGATATTATAAAAGAACGGGAAAAACTAATCCTACATGGCATTACTGCGGCACGCCTGTTATTCACCAAATATTGGAAGACTGATAAGATTCCAGATTTAGAGGAATATCTTTAAAAATTGTATGAAATTGCAGAATGGATAATTTGACTACAAGGTTAAAATGTAAACAGGAGAACGTATTTTTTAAGACTTGGAACTTGTTTTATGATTGGTATGAAAATAGATATTGTAAAAGTGATGCGGGCATTTAGTATTAAGAAAATATGGGTTGCCTTCCTTTCTTTTGTATTGTATGCATGTGTAAATGTTTACTTGTTAAAAACTTGGAAAACTGAATAAACAAATTAAAAAAAAAAAAAGATATGCGGCTAAGATCTGGGGGTGGCCAGAAGAAGTGCTAGTGGAGCAGTATCGTCAAGGGTTGAATATGAACTTGTATGAGAGTATTTTGTGTAATGTCAATCCTACCTCCCTAGCACCATGGATCTGCACAGCTGAAGAGGCGGAGGTGCGCTTCACCCTAATTAAGCTGCAACACCCTTTGGGGACAACCAAGGGTGCTGGAGCCGGGTCAGGTGCTCAAAAGCTCAAGATGAAGGGCCCCCTGAAGTACATCAGGGATCTACGTCTGAAGAAGGGGCTCTGCATGCGGTGTGGAGAGGTGAGCCACTATGCCTCATCCTGCCCGGCCGCCTCCCCAAGGGGACCCCCTTCTCCATCTACCAACCTCCCCAGGCCACTTAAGGCTCCGCCTGGGGAGGGGAAGTCCCAAGCACTTCAACTGGATGATCAACTGGAAAGTGACAAAGCAGCGACTGTGGACCCTCCATCGCCAGCGGGAAACAATGAGGACCTGTTCTGAAGGGCATGAGGCAACAGGTCCCCTTGCCCCCAGCGCCTAAAGCTGTGAGCTCTCCTGCCCCCCTTTTATATGTGGTCGTGACTTTGGTGGCCCCCAAAATGGGGACACATGTGAAAGTGAGCCCTCATTGACTTAGGATGCACCTGTGACTTGATCAGTCTGGTGGTTGTAGATGGGTTGGGGGTGGGTGTGAACTCACTGGAAGAACCCTTACGTTTTACCCAAATGCATGGCTCGGAAATGAAGGAGCCTCAAATGTTTGAGACTTAAATGCTGTGTCTAGGGGTGGGCGAACATTGGGAGCAGAAGGCGTTTGTCATAACCCCTCACACTCAATTCCCAATGGTGTTAGGAAGCCCCTGGCTAAGCACTCATGACCCATACATCATATGGAGTGAAGGGAGAATACGATGGGTGGCTCCAGATTGTACCAAGCACACATGGCAAACTGAGTGGGGGGACATACCCTCGTTTGAGATGTCTTGCCTAGTCAAAGAGGATGTTGTACAAATACCTTCCACATACTGGGATTTAGCGGAGGTTTTTAGTGAAATCAAAGCGGATGAGCCACCCCCTCACCGTAACACAGATTGTGCCATTGAATTACTACCCGGGGTGAAATTGCCGAAAGGTAAACTGTACTCTATGAGCCCCTCTGAGAAACTCAAGCTGCGCCATTTCATTGATAAAAACTTACGACATGGTTTTATACAGCCAGCTCAATCCCCATTTGCCACCCCCGTCTTGTTTCGGAAAAAGAAAGACAGGGGTTTGAGACTGTGTATGGATTATAGGGGATTAAATGCAGTTTCTGTTTCAAATGCCGTTGATTAAAGATTAAAATGCCGTTGATTAAAGACCTTTTAACAGAAGCATCTAAAGGCAAAATCTTCCCTAAACTGGACTTGTGGGATGCCTACTTTCGAGTGCGCATCCAGGAGGGGGATGAGTACAAGACAGCCTTTAATACCCCCTTAGGGCAGTTCAAATATCTTGTTATGCCATTTGGACTTCAGGGTGCTCCCGGTGTTTTTATGAACCTAATTAACGAGGTTCTACACAGACATTTATTCAAGGGAGTACTCTGCTATCTTAATGACATCTTATTGTACTCTCCAAATAAACAATCTCACGGGCGATTGGTACGAGAAGTGCTGAGCACGCTAAAAGAGCATAAGCTGTTTGCTAAGCTCTCGAAATGTGACTTCCATAAGAGGGAGATAGATTTTCTATGTTACCGGATCTCTCCCCGGGGGCTGGAAATGGATCCCGCAAAAGTAAAGGCAGTAAAGGAATGGGGGGTCCCTTGCACCCGTTGCCAGTTACAAAGTTTTCTCGAATTCGCGAACTTTTATTGCTCATTTGTCAACAACTTTGCAAAATATAGCCTACCCTCACAAACTTACTCAAAACCAAAGGGAGGGGGGAGGACGCAGCTAAGCTGGGAGCTCAGCTAAACTGGACACCTGAATGCCAAACAGCCTTTGAGGATTTAAAGACTCTGTTCACCTCCGAGCCTATCCTCGCCCATCCTGATGAAAATAAAAGTTTAATTGTGCAAGTAGATGCTTCTGATGTGGCCATGGGGGGGGGCAATCTTGCAAGAGGGTTCCAATGGCAAGCTGCACCCATTAGCATATTTGTCTAAGAAATTTGCAAAACTGAAAAGAACTAGGCAGTGTAGGACAAAGAAGCAGCGACTATCCGCTTAGCACTTTCTACTTGGATACATTGGTTGGAAGGGGCTAGAGTCCCATTTGAAGTATGGACTGATCATAAGAATTTGGAAGTCCTCAGAACTCAATGCACTGAATGCAAAGCAATTGCATTGGGCAGATTCTTTTCTCTAAATTCAACTTTACATTGCGACACTTTCCAGGGAAATCTAATTCGCTCGCAGACGCCCTATCCCGCCTTCCCTAACATGACTGTAAAAAAGATCCGGTAGTTGACTCCATGTTCACTCCGGGACACTTGGGGGGAGCAGTGGTAACTCGTAGCCAAGTACAAAAACTAGAAAAGCAGGCGGGTGAGGACTGGGTGTCCAAATGTGCTAATGCTTACACCCCAAGTGAAATAAAGGGCATGCGGAATGTGGAGTGTTTTAAAAAGGGTCCCAATGGGTGCTGGTTCAGGAACGAGAAGTTAGTGGTGCCCCAAATATTACGGGGAGATATCATGCATGCCACCCACAAATCTAAATTAACAGGTCACTTTGGTTATCTGAAGACATTGAATTTGCTGCAAAGACCATTTTGGTGACCGCATATGAGAAAAGATGTCTCTGAATATGTGTCTTCTTGTCAAGTGTGTCTGATGTGTAAGCGGAAGGGTGGGAAACCTCCGGGACTATTACAACCACTCGAAACCCCTACTCGTCCCTGGGAAGTTATCACTATGGATTTTATAACCGACCTTCACCCGAATAAAGGAAAGACTGTCATTTGGATGGTGGTGGACACATTTTCTAAGCAAGCCCACTTTTCCCCATTCAAGCAGTTGCCTACAGCTAAAGCCTTCATGGCAAACATCATAAAGCTCCATTCTCTCCCACACAAGGTGGTATCCGACCGCAGAACTCAATTCGTTGCCACCTTTTGGCGGGATCTCCTGGACATTCTGGGAGTTGAATCTGCTTTGAGCAGCACTTACCACCCAGAAACGGATGGACAAACTGAAAGAGTGAATCAAATCCTCGAACAATTCTTGCACTGTTATACCAATTATCAACAGGATGATTGGGTGGACTTCTTGCCTTTTGCTGAATATAGTTATATTATGCTGTACATTCGTCTACTGGGGTCTCTCTGTTCATGGCCACAGGGGGTTACGAAGGGGTTCCTCTACCATCACTAAATGCAAATCCCCCCACCTCTGGCAGCCTGACTGACTGGTGGAACTCTTTGCGGGGAGCTTGGCCATTGATTGCAAAGACTCTAGAGAAAGCTAAAAAGGATTACAAAAAACACGCGGACAAAGGACGAGAACCGGGTTGGGACTTACAGTCGGGTGACTCTGTCTATGTGTCTACAAAGAATATCAAAGGGTTACAACCCAGCAGGAAATTGGGTTGGAAATATGTAGGACCTTATAAAGTGCTAAAAAGGATCAATGCTGTAACATTTGAACTCAAATTGCCTAAATCTCTGAAAAATGTCCATCCAGTTTTCGATTTCAGCCTCCTGAAAAAAGATCCTGGGCCAACCGGGTGGAGACCCCAACCTCCTGTTCCTCTGGTGAAGGGGGGTGAACCTCACTACGAAGTGGACCAAATCCTTGACTCCAAATCAAAATGGGGTCGTTTGTTCTACCTGGTTAAATAGAGGGATTTTGGTCCTGAGCATAATGAATGGGTTGAGTCTAAGCATGTAAACGCTCCTGCAAAAATTCCATAAAATGTATCCTGTCAAACCGGGGGGTTGAGTAGATTTTGGGGAGAGCAGAATGTCAGGATCTGACATTTCCCACTCAGGAGTTGGGATGTAACTGTGTCATGATGTGTTATCTCACCCCTACCTATGGAATGTGTTCCTTTCCCTCGCTTGAGCCTCCGCCGCTTCCCCTGTCTTATCTATGGCCTTGGCTAACTCTTCCCACAGACTATGTTGCTAATTGGAAATTCCCTTGCAGGTGCAATCTTTTCTTGTCCCACTTCTTTTCCATGGGAATAAACGGGTCGGGGGTTTGGGGTGCCTTTTTTCACTGGGTCATGATTGGTAGAGAATTACATACTGCCTAGTTTGAATTCACTGTATCTGTGCTACAACCTCAAACTCAAACTTTGTTTGGGGGCTAATAGCCCTCAATATATCTTGCAGAAAAAAACATCTATCCGTCAAATCTTTGATTGTGATAATTCATAGTAACAAATGAAGTCAATGAGTAAAACTAAAATAAACTTCTTCTTCTAAAATAAACTGTTTGCAGGGGCCCCCTTGTCCCTATTTAGCAGCCTCTCTGCTGACCAATGAAAGGGATCCTCTCCCCCACTGCACACAACTTCTCCCTCCCCCTGGGAACTCAGAGCTGTGGCTGGCTCAGTCCCCTCCCCAAGTCAAGCTCTCCTCCTCACCCCCTGTCTGGTACTAGGCAGCTGCGCTGGGACCAGCTCCTTCCAGCCTCTCTCTCTCTCACACACACACACACACACACAGAGACACAGACACAGACTCACTCCTGCACTCCCCCTCCGCAAAATAAATAAAGCAGAGTAACCTCCATGCCCTAAAGCCTCAAGCAATCATGCAAGCCCTTTTTTTCTCCTCCGGTAGACTGGTGGGAGAGTTTGCAATCTATCCGCACGCCTTTCTCTTCATGCCCCCCCCCCCCTGCTCTGGAGAGGGATTTTGCTGTGTGGATCTCATGCACTTTGGCTTTTTTCAGGAAAACAGGAGGAAAGCTATCATTTTAAAACTTTTTTTGGGGGGGGGGAGGCAGGCAGGCCAGCCTGGCACCCTCTGACAGATGAGGAGAGGCAGGAGGAACACAGCCCTGACTGCTCATCTTGCCGCTCCAGTGGAAGGCAGCATCCTATTCCTCAGCCCCCCAGTTGCCCCCGGGGGAGGCTCAGCACCTTATGGAAATTTTCAGGAGGGGCTCATGCTCCCTAGCCCCCCTGGAGACGATACCTATGACATCAACCACATCCTGCCAGACCTTAAAGAGCTTAATTGGCAGCTAGTTCATTTAGAGGCATGTCAAAGTCTTACCTGGTATGCGAACACTTAAAAGACAGGAGGATGCCCCCACAGGAGAATGCCTGCCGGTTAAGACTAGTAACAAAGGGCCTGCTCTGGGTTCCTCTATCTTATTAAGACTGAAGGTAATCGCAGAGAGGATCTTTTCTGTGGAGCACTTCAGCCATGGAGTGCTGTTATCACAGATGATCACCTAGCACCATACAGAGGGAATCTTTGGATGCCTCATTAAAAAGTCTTATAGTTTGGCAGGCACTAATTTGTAATTTGTTAACTGTTTTGTAATTCTTGTGCACTCATTTTTGGTCTTTATGCCAAGCTGTTTTGTGCATGTTTTATCTTACTACTTTTTATTCTACTGCTTTTTATTTTTTTATTTGATTGATTTTGTAGGATTAAATTTTAAGCTGTTATTCCATACTGTACCATAACCCCTCCCCCCAGTATAAACAAAATTTAAGGGGGGGGGGGTGTTTCCAGATCCCAAGAAAGATCACCTAAGAAAAATTAAAGGCTATGTCCACAAGTCTGCGTATATAACATAAAATGCTTTTTGTATATCCATTTATTACGTATATCCATTTGTATATCCATTTATTATTATAAAGGATTTTGTTTACCCAGCACATTGCAAGGGAAGTTTTACAGTGCAATCCTAAACAGATGTAAACCAGCAGAACACTAGTTATGTAAATCCCTCTCCTAAGTGCTTCCAAATGGAGAACTGGGGATGGTTCAAGTCACGAAATAACAGCATCCCTTGTGGCTTGTTAGGCAACTATGAAGCTACTTCAAGAAAAGTATTTAAGATGGTAGGGTTTCAAGTCAACATATTTTCTTATAAATTTGCAATATAACAACAACCACATGTATACTGAGACAGCACTGCTGTAATCATAGCAACCTTCATAAATGATACACTGAACACAGACAGGCCCTATCAGGTGGTGTCCAGTAAAGCAAAGAAAAGGATGTCCAGAGTATTCCATTGAGGACATGCGGGGCCTCTTCTCCCCTTGTATGCATTGCCAGACATGATCATTGCACTGGCAGGGGGATCTGGGGGATGGTCTGGAAGTGGGTGGCAACGTTCTCGATGTGATGACATCACATGGAAGTGACGTTGCAACGTTGGGGGCGACACTCTGCTTTTTGGGCAAACTCTATGTTTAAAATTGGACTGAAACCATAGAGTTTTGCCCAAAAAGCAGAGTGTCGCCACACAATGTCACGAACATGATGAGATCACTTCCATGTGACATCATTGCATCAGGGATGTTACCATGCAATGTCGCTGTTCAGCGGTGGGACTTCCCTTGCTGGGCAGCTGGTTGGCAGCAGGCAGAAGCCCCAAAAATCGGAGGATCCTCCCACCTGGACTGGGGGTCTGGGAACCCTCTGCAGTGACTCCTTTTATTACTGCTGTGCTTGATGCTTTCTCTTTTGCTTGGGACTGCAAAGAAACTAGCAGTTCCCTCAAATCAAACTGGTAGGGAAGCCAGGCCCACACTCCAAGGGAGCTGTTTGGGCAGTGGTAGGCTTAGTGATTCTGGGGTTATGGGCAAAAGTCAAGGATGGGGCCTAGGAATGCCAACCTCTATTTGAGGGCTAGAGTTCTCCCACAATTACTGCTGATCTCCAGACCACAGAGACGAGTTCCTCTAGAGAGAATGGCAATGTTGGTGCAAAGACTGCTAGGCATCACCTCCCTCCCCACTCCAAATCTCAATGGATTTTCAAGCACAGAGTTGGCAACCCTATGGGGTCCCCCACACCTCTTTTGTTCTAGACTGTTTACAACAACTTTGTGAGGTAGGCCGGGCAGAGAAATTAGCCCATCTGGTCATCCTAGCCTCTTTCTCCAAGCTGAGACTTCACCTGCCATGCCCAGATGCTTCCAGGTGGAGTGGGCTGTTGCTCTCCTCAGGAAAAAAAGGAGGAGTTTCCCAAGATTCACAGGCACAAAACTGAGCTTGCCCTTTTTAGATTAAGGTAAGAATTAATCCCCATCTAGATAGCAAGCTTGCAATAGTTTTTTTGGCCCATGTAAAGGCCTGCTTCCACAATGTTACTTCCAAAATGACAGAAAATGCCATGCTTGAGCAAGCTGAGTGGGAAAATCCCTGCTTCTGTGTTTTAAGCAGTATAGCTGTACCTGAAGCTGCCTTATCCCAGGTCTGGCCCATATAAAGTCAGTATTATCACTGGTCTGACTGGCAGCAGCTCTGCAGGATCTCTTTCCCACTAACTACTACTAGAGATCCTTTAGCTGCAGCTGTCAGCAGCTGGATCTGGGATCTTCTGCATCCAAAACAGAGATTCTCCAAGAGAGCCTCTGCCCCTGCTTTTAATAAAGTTGGAAAACAGAGAGAGAGAGAGCCCAGTGGACAGCCTTTAATGTTTATAAGAAGGGACACACCATAAATGAATTCTCCAAAGAGTTTCAAAACACTCTGAAGAATATGAAAATATGTTTGAAAATCCATTTATTTAAATGATTGTTATCCCATCTCTCTCTCCTGACCAAGGCTACAATCATACGCACAATTAGACCTGACATAGGTGCAAATGCCAGGTGGATTGAAAGGGTGTGATCAAACAATAACATCTGGGAAGTGCCCTGCAGCCATCAGCAACCCATTCTGCTCCACCGCAGATATGGAGTTAAAAGACACCAGGGAAAATCTGGAAGTAAATGGATTGCAGTGGGCCACGGATGGACTTTACCATGTTTGATCACTCCAGCGCACTCTCATGGTGTTGGGATGGTCTGATCAGGCCACCTCGACTCTGGGCTGTTGTTTCTTCCCCCCTTCACAGTATGCGCATCATTGCTAACTCTATAGGGAGCCCTCGCTGCGGAGGTGTGATTCATCGATCCCTTGTTTAAGTGCATGGGGAAAAAACGGGACAAAAAAATGACTCACCCACAGTTGTGTCTGATCACACACTGACGGACTGCACCCGCAGCTTCAAAGGGAGGTGTAATTGTGCAACTGCGGGTCAAATTCCTCTGGAGGAAATAACCTCACTTCCCCATCATTTTTCTCTGGTGCGCGTGACCACAACCCAAGTTTTTCTTTAAATAATGAGAATTTTTCAGTCAAGACTGTGACAAGCGCCTGTGGGCTCATAAAGACTAACCACATTTATTTCAACGTGAGCTTTCATGAGTCAGTATTCACTTATTCAAATACATGAAGAGGAAATTGGGGAATTCTTATAGGAAAAATTGAGGTGGGGGGAGAAGTTGAGGCAGAGATAGGCTTGGCAGGAATCCCATCATAAATCTTTCAAGTGTAATTTCTTAAATGAATGAAATGCAATTAGTTTTACACATAATTGGTAGGGCCAACTGCTGGCCCAGCCACAACTTACAGGGTAGGTATGTGCCACAGGGAGATAGGATGCTGAACAGGCTCAGCAAACAGCTTTAGGGTGGGAGGACCTTGCTTTCCCATACCTGCAGTCACCCACCCAGCCATCCCCCTCTCATAAACCAGAGGTTCAGACTCAGGCCCCCAGTGCAGAACCAGTGGCAATTACCCCATGGCTAAGACTACCCCTGTGTTTGGTGGGAAAAACATGGCTGACCCAGAAGTAAATATCATAGAGATTTGATCATTCCTAGAGCATTTTGGGTAGGGTTGCCAACTCCAGGTTTGGAAATACTTGGAGCTATGAGGGTTGTGCCTGGGACAGTGGGGTTTAGGGAGGTTTGAATACTGAAGGACTTCATCCTATGGAAGTATTATTGATGGCACTATGTATGCTGTGAAAATTGGATACACTTTTTTGCCAACTTGTGTGTATTTTTGGAGTTTTTGGACTTTGGACAAATTTTGTGGCTTGTGATAAATGCTTCAGCCGAAACGAGGAACATCAGGCACCTTTTCCCATAGCTGATATCAAGTTACATTACTGCTGATTTGTATTATAATTCTTGAAGACTTACACTGCGGGCACAAGCATTTATATAATTTTTTACACTAATTGTTGGCTGTTATACATTGATATATTAATGTTACAATTTGTATGTGAGTACTGATGAGCTGAAATATTGTAAAGTTTTGAATGTTGGATAATAGAGTTTATAAGATTATTTCATGAAATATAGTTGGTTTTGATTCATATATTATGGATAGTATGTATCCTTGATTGTAATAAATAACGCATATTTTAATATATTATACTTTATTGATGATTATTGTATAGTTTAGTTTAACAGTTTTGTGTAAGCCTTTACACACAGTGGGTTGCCTTTGTATACAACCTCCAAGTGGAGCCTGGAGTTCTCCTGGAAAAAAATTACAATTGTTCTCCAGACTGCAGAGATCAGTTTCCCTAGAGAAAATGGCAGTTTCAGAGGGTGGAGTTTATGGAATCACATCTCTGCTGAGCTCCTTTCTGTCCCCAAATTCTGCCCTTCTGAGGCACCACCTCCAAATCTCCAGGAATTGGCCAAGCCAGATTGGATGACCCTAGGGCCTGTAGGGTCTTAGTAGTCCTGCAATAGGCCTTTTGCATCATGCTTAAGGACGAGAGCCCCCAGTGTTTTTCAGCCTGTGAGCTGAGCACCTTTATAATTCTAACACAGTGGTGGGCGCAAACACAAAATGGCTGCCATGAGAAGAAATGCCAGCCCCCAAAAGTCAAAGAGTAAGGTTATGCATAACTCAGATAGTAGGTCTTCAACAGTTCAGGCAGAAGTTCTGTTTATTTTTTAAAATTAAAAGTTTTAAAAAATATTTTCTTGAGTACACATAAAATAAGTATACATACACAGCTAGCTAAGACACTGTCATCTGGTGGTATCTGTCTTCATTTTGCAGGCATCTAACATACTTATGGAAAAGGAGAAGGGGGAAAAAGCTATTTCTGGCTATCCCTTTACATAAGCCCTATAGTATATGGAACCTGTCTCTTTAAAAGACAGGCTGAGATCCTAAGTGGAACTCCATCTCTCCACATGTCTTCTGGAAATACTAGTTAGAACTGGGTTGTTGGCAGTTAGGACTCCAGCCCTTGTTATGTCTAAGTTGTTCCCTGCCTTGCTGTTCTGCACATTAAAGATCGTTTTGAAGACATCCTGGCTGCTGCGTCTCTCTGGCCTTAGGGCAGACCGTTTACCCACCTCCACAGTGAGTACACTTTACAGAGGAGCCAGGCAGCACAAGTCCTTCTTTCACGAGCCACCCACGTTTAACCTGCTATGTTACTTGTAACAATGACAGTTGGTACTGAAGAGCTTCTGAGACATCTATATATATAAAAGAAAGTTGCCTCACAGTAAAATCAACACCCAGGCCAAACCGCTGGACCTAGAAACACCAGATTCAGGGAGAGCACTCCTGCCATGGCGTAAGTGCTCACTAAGAAGGGATTTTTTTTAGAAATTTGACCCTTAAGTGGGTCAAAAGGGAGATAAGGTGCTCCCCTCATTGATTTCTATGAGGCTGCCAGGCTGCTGCCTACTTGCACCCCCCACTTTCTGATTGGTCAGCTGCAGAGCTCAGTGTTCTGAGGTAAAAAAAGCCAACAGTTACAGGAGACTGCAGACAGCTGATGACAGTTGAGGAAATCAGGAGTGGCCAACAACCACCTGTGAGGTGCAGTAATGCTGCTGGCCCAGCCTCCCTATGGCTTCAAGCACACCCACCCACCTCCTACACCTGACAGGCAGTCTGTCAGGTGCAACAACAGCTGCAGGGTGCTTAACGCCAACAGAGAGCCCCCCCCCAGCAGTAATGCCTTAGTGATCCTGCTGGCCTAGCCTCCACAGTGGCTTCTAATACTCCTCCCCCTCCCACACTGGACAGGCAGCTGCCTGTCAGGTGTAGGAGAGGAGATGGGATGTTTACAGCTGTTGGGAAGGTTTGCTCAGCAGGATTTCCTTAGCCCTGCTACTGGCCCAGCCTCCCCAATGTCTTTAAACACAACCCCCCCAACACCAGACAGGCAGGTGTCTGTCAGGTGTAGGATCAGGGCCAGGGTACTTTTATCCATCAGGGATGCTGCCCCAGCAGGATCACTTTAGCGATGCTGCTGGCCCAGCCTCACCAATGGCTTTAGCCACACTCTCACCCACTATGGAAATATACCCCAAATTTGTAGAAAAGTGGTTTCCTTTATTAGGTTATTTAACTTCTCATAATGTCGGTTCTAGAAAATTGGTTCATATGAACTTGCTTAGTATCTGATTGCTCAGATGGTGTTTTGAATACGTAGTTATGTCCCACTTCTTAAATGTAATATAAATGAAAAACAATGTTGCAAAAAAAGAAAGGGGGGGTATGCCCTCTCCCCCAATTTAATGCCTAGGCCAAACCCCTGCACCAAAAAACCCAAAATAAGGGGAGTGCATTCCTACTATGATGTCAACCCCCCCACACAAAGAGATTTCTGAGAAACATGACACCGAAGAGGGTAAAAAGGGGGCGAAATGTGTTTCCCCAATTATTTTCCATGTGCCTGAAACACAACTGTCTGCAGTCTCTGTTCTGAGGTAAAAACACAGTTAAAAGAGATTGCAGACAGTTGAGGACAGTTACAGAAACCAGTGATTCAAGACACCTGAATAGACATTTTTCTACCAGGAGGAGGCAATTTAGGAATGCAGCAAAGACATTTGCACATAGTACTCCTGTGGGGCACTGAGCTACTTTAAAGAGCAAAGCTCGATGGCTTTGTCTGGCCATGTGTCTGGCCGACTGTGTGCGCAGTTTAATGGTTGGGACATAACACCCGTCCTCCCATAGTTCAGATTCCCCCTGGCATACATAGTCCTGGAGAAAGCTTCCGCTCTTGGGCGGACTGGCATACTGCTGGAGTTGGGGTTTCCTGATCTGGTGTCCGTTTGGATCTCTCAGTTCCTGGTTGAGCTGGGGGTGCACCTGTGCGGGGGTTCTGCGGATTGGTTGTGAAGGGTCCCTGTGCGGAGGAGTACTGTCTTCTTCTGCTGGGACTGCATCTTCTCATGCTGGGACGTCCTCTATGGGGGTGTTAAACATGTCCGATGGAGACTTCAGCAGCGACTCCCCATCGTCCTTATCCTCTGGGTCCTCTGGCAGTACCCGGTGCCTGAGGTGGTCGATGTGCCATCGCCATGCCTGTCTGTCTTCCATGGAGACCTCGTAGGACAAGGGGCCCATTACACGAACTACCCTGGTCGGGACCCATTGGGGCCCCTTCGCAAAGTTTCAGGTGAAGACTGGGTCACCCGGGAAGAATCCTCTTGGAGCAGGTTGTGTTTCCAGAACTTGCACTATGCTCCGGGGCCTGGTCAGGGTGTAGGCATTCCAAATGGATGGTGAGGCATTGGCTCAGAGTTCCACTGGACTCCACTGGGCAGCGCCGGATGTGACTCTTGGCACTGGGTGCAATGCTTGACTTTGGATTCTATCTCCTGGTCCAGTCCTGGCCACCAGATGTAGCTCCAGGCCAAGGCTTTCATCTGGACAATGCCTAGATGCATCTTGTGCCATGCTGTGAGGACCTGTTTCTGCAGCAGGGGGGGTATGATGACTCTACTCCCCCACAGGAGGCACCCCCTGTGTGCTGACAGTTCATCTCTCTTGGACGTGAATGGTGCGAACTCAGGGTCCACTGTTGTGGGCCAGCCCCTCCCCACCCAGTCCAGGACACGGGCGAGAAGGCGATCCCTGGCTGTGTAGTGAGCCACTTCGACTATCTGGATCAACCGATCAGGCAGATCCTCTAGCAGCATGACATGGTGTGCCAAGGTGGGATCGGGGTTGCATGAAGGCAGCGGAAGATGGCTGAGGGCGTCTGCATGGTCCATCACCTTGCCTGGGCGGTGGACCAGTGTGTAAGTGTAGCTGGCCAAGAAAATGGATCAGCAGAGGACTCGGGGTGACAGCATCCGCGGGTTCTGTCTGTCTGGAGCCAGGAGACCCAGGAGTGGCCTGTGATCAGTGAGGGTGGTGAAAGGACAGCTGTAGAGATAATCATGGAACTTCTTGGTTCCTCCTTATCAATTTTCGCATAGTTGTGCTCCACGGTGGACAGAGTGTGGGAATAGTATGTGACAGGGACCTCCCTGCTGTCTGCCAAATGATGACCCAGGACCGCCCCCACCCCGTAGGGAGAGGTATCGCACGCCAAGACCACTGGAAGGGTCTCATCAAAATGTGCCAACATTGCAATGGATGTCAGCAAGTCCTTAACTGCCTCAAAAGCTGCTGTGTGATGGGTTCCCAGGCCATGGAGCATGCTTGTCCAGGAGCCGGTGCAGGGGTTTGGCTACTGTGGCCTTGTGTGGAAGAAAGGTGTGGTAGAAGTTTAATAGGCCTAGGAATGCCTGTAGTTCCGTCTTAGGTGAGGGAGCTGGTGCCTTGGCAATGGCCCGAATCTTGTCCAGTGTGAGGTGAATGCCCTGAGCGTTGACCTTGAAGCCCAGGAATTCCATGGAGGGAACCCCCAACTTGCATTTTTCCTGCTTCACCTTCAACCCCGCCTTGTTGAATCATTGCAAGATGGACTGCAGGCAGGAAGCAAAGGTTGATGAGTCTGGTGCGGCGATCAGAACATCATCAAAGAAGGGCGGGACCCTGGGGATGCCTTTGAGTAAACAGTCCATTAGATTTTGGAAGATCCCCATGGTGATGCTGACCCCAAATTGTAAGCGCCATACCATAAATGCCCCCCGATGCATGACAGTTGTCTGGGCCTCAGCGGTGGCCTTATCCACAGGCAGTTGCTGGTAGGTCTGTGCCAGGTCCAGCTTGCTGAACACCTTACAGAGCCAGTTTGGTGTAGTGGTTAAGTGCGCGGACTCTAATCTGGGAGCACTGGGTTTGATTCCCCACTCCTCCACTTGCACCTGGATGACTTTGGGCAGGCCATAGCCCTGTACCAGCTGTTCTCTCAAGGACAGCTTGGGAAAGAGCTCTCTCAGCCCCACCTACCTCACAGGGTGTCTGTTGTGGGGAGGGGAAGGGAAAGGAGTTTGTAAGCCGCTCTGAGACTCTTAAGTGAATGAAGGGCGGGATATAAATCCAATCTCCTCCTCCTCCTCCTCCTCTTCTTCTTCTTAGCCCTAGCCAGTGCGGCAAGGACATGGGTCACCATGGGGATGGGATAAGCGTGATCCTGCTAGGCTTTATTCAGGGCACACTTATAGTCTGGACGTATCTGGATGCCCCCATTGGGCTTCACTGAGGTGACTATTGGCATTTCCCATTTCGCGTGGGGTACCGGTTCTAGCACCCCCTGTGCCACTAACCGGTCTAGCTCAGTGTCAATTTGTGGACGAAGTGCCAATGGGGGCCACTGTGCCATCAATCAAATGAGGCAGACCTGTGGGTTGAGGTCAAGGGTGACCAGTGGCCTTGTGTAACACCCTAAGGCACAATCAAAAACCATGGGAAACTCATTACAAATGGCGGCAAAATCTCCCTTCTTCCCACACTTGGTTAACCCCGGTCACTCCCAACCCTAGAGATCCAAACCAGGAGAGGCTGAGGAGACTGGTGGGCTTGCCCTCTACCACCAGTATGTCCAAGTGTCCGTCAAAGTCCTTGTATTGGACCTGGAACTTGCCCCACTCCTTAATAGCTATGGGATTCTTTTGGAAATCCCGTAGTGTAGCATAAGTCCCAAAGGTTTCTGTAACAGAGGTCCCCCTGGGGGCATAGTCTTTGCAAGGTAGCCATGGAAATTAACGAGGACCTAGTGTCTAGTTCCATCTCACAGGGGGACACTTCGACCCTTACGGATCTTGTCAGGGGTATCCCGGGGCAAGTTCATTACCTGGTGGTGGGAAGATGACGTGGAGTGAAGGTTGGCCGAGTCCAGGTGAGCCATTTGAGTGTGTTGGGAGCCTTGGATCGACACACCTTGGCAATGTGTCCTGTCTTGCCACAGGCCTGGCAGGTTGCATCCCAGAAATGGCAGCTCCGGTGTTTGTGGGGGTCCCTGCAGCTGGCACACGATGTTGATGGGCCAGAACAGAGTTAACCTGGGTGGAAGCAGTGGCTGGCTGCAGTGGGCCACAGCGGACAGGTTGCCGAATCTGGACCCCATCCTCCTCATCAGATGTTGCTGGGCTGGCGGTGGTTGCCATGTGGTGTGTGGTGGACCCTTGGCGGTCTTGGTTTTTTTTGAAGGTGGCAGCTGCTTTGCAAGTGGAGTTGAGCTTCAGGTCGTCGATGGCCACGAGTTTCCATTGGAATTTCGGCTCTCATATTCCCCATACAAAATGTGTGAGGAGGGTGCCCTCGACTGATGGAAACTCATACCCCACGGCCTGGCATTGGAGGTCTGCCATGAAATCGGCTGTGGATTCCCCAACCTTCTGGGAGTGAACGCAAAAGTCCATCCGCAGTGCCATTTTAGAGGGTTTTGGTGCGAAATACGTTGTGAGCACTGTGATCAGCTTGTCGTATGTGGATTCGTCCAGAGTCTTGGGTGCAATGAGGCTTTGCACCACCTGGATCGTGGAGACGCTGCACGAGCTGATCAGCCATGCTTTCTTCTTCCCTGCATTGGTTGTGTCCTGGACCAGGAAGAAATATTTCTGCTGTTCAACCCAGGCCTCCCAAAGCTTGGGGTGACTGGGGTCAAAAGCAGCGAGCTGTCCCAGAGTGGCAGCCATAGCTCCTGAGCAATGCGGTGAGCGTTGTCCTGTGGGGCGGTCAGCGGTGCCGGGTGGTGCTGGAGCCGGGCGTTGCTCGGATGCCAGAGGATTGGTGCTCAGTGAGGTGCTGGAGCCAGCATTGGTGTCACTCTTTGGGATCCCATCCTCATCGCCAGTGTAAAATACTGACTTTGGAGACGCGTTGAGTGATTAAAGCTCATAATTTAGTGGCTGGAACAAGGCTACTGAGCCAGATTTGCAAGTCCGCTTATATTCCCATTCTTGGCCACACCCATGCACACACCCAACACCCGTGATTATTTTCAATGCCCTTATCACCTATAGGACTACCTACAGCAGTGGGCTTCCCCATTGGTCCCCAACTAGGATCCTCCGGGTCTGTTGTCCCGGGAGTGGACCTCGACGGCTTTGTCTGGCCACATGTCTGGCTGACTGCATGCATGGCTTAACAGTTGGGACATAACAGGTGCGCAGGCCAAGTACTGGAGAGATCACCCTAAGATGCTCAAAACAACACAGTCTCCATATGAGCAAAACAATTCAGGAACACAAGTAGAGAGGCCATCACTTTTGTGGAAGGTGGCAGGAGTTGACTTAACTGACGACTGCTTCTTAAATGGATAGCTCTATGTGGCCTGCTCCAGAGTGAGCTCACCAAGCAGCCTGGTGATCCCAGCACCTGAGAGGAGAACCACCAATATGGTCTACAGAGAGGTCCTTCAGTAGAGAAGAGAGATGGAAAATATGTATGTCTCACTTCGTTTTTTACACTACAATCTTCTCCATTAGAATTCCTACAACAAATGTTACATTTCAAACTTCACTGTCAGTATTATAACTGGATTTGCTGAACTTAGATACCGTAGCAAACCATGGGTATTAGGCTAATGTACAATAAGAGAGAGATTCTAGCCAGATTCTGGCCATAAATGATTTTTGAAATGTGAACAAATTTGATGTATGTATTTATTTATAATTTAAATTTATAGACTGCCAGTAAACAACACAATGATAAAAACATTAATGAAAAATATACAGTTTAAATAGTACATAGATAAAAACATTATTAGATGGCATTGACACTACAAGTTCCAATTATGACACTGCCCCACAGGAAGATGGAAGGGGGCAGGAAAGAAATGAGTGGGGAAGGAGGGGGGGTACAGGAAAGAGTGCCAGTAAGATGGTACCCATTGCCTGGTGGAACATCTCTGCCTTACAAGTCCTGCGGAACTGCATTAGCTCCTGCAGGGCACAGATGTTGTTTGACAGAGAGTTCCACCAGATGGGAGCCAGGGCAAAAAAGACCCTGGCTCTGGTTGAGGACAGCCAGACTTCTTTTGGGATGGGGATCACCAGTAGATTGTTCTCTGCAGAGTGTAATGCTCTTTGGGGGACATACCAGAGGAGATGTTCCTGAAGATACGTGGGTCCTGACCTCTCAAGGCCTTTCACCTGAATTACAGAAATACATTAAAACTGGGAAGATCGGATTACTTCAATACAAGTTCCAGTTAGGTGTGTTAAGCATTTTAGCCATGCAGTCCAATTGTGTTTGGGCAGAATCAAGTCCCACTGCATTTTTAGAATATCATTCTGCTACTTTTGTCATGTATTTATTGTATGTGTTACAAATGAACAGTCTGCTTGCCCCCTCTGATACTTGTAAGTTCATTTATTTATTTTATTTATGTATTTTATTTAATGTGATTTATATCTCGCCCTCCCCGTCATAAGGCGGGCTCAGGGCGGCTAACAACAATCCATACATACATAATTTAAAATATTAAAAACATTAAAACATATAATCCAACCTAATACCATACAGATGGCGTATCATCGAATTCAGCGCAGCACCCGAATACCACCTTAGAACAGCTACAAACTGGCGAGCAAAATCGGTCCAGGGCCAGATGTAGATCTCAATACTGGGCGGCCTCTACCCGAAAGCCTGGTGGAAGAGCTCCGTCTTGCAGGCCCTGCGGAACTGTAAATAGTCCCGCAGGGCCCTGATGTCATCTGGGAGCTCATTCCACCAGTACGGGGCCACCACAGAGAAGGCCCTGGACCTTGTACCCGCCAGCCAGGCCTCCCTTGGCCCTGGGAGGGTCAGGTGATTTTGCGAACCAGACCGTAGTGCTCGCTGGGGAATATATGGGGAGAGGCGGTCCTTCAAGTAGATAGGTCCCGAGCCATATAGGGCTTTATAGGTAAGCACCAGCACCTTGAACCTTATCCGGTATGCTATAGGCAGCCAGTGCAGTGCTTTTAGCGCAGGCTGGATGTGCTCCTGCACAGGAAGGCCCATCAACAGCCGCGCCGCCATATTCTGCACTAGCGCAGCTTCCAGATTTGGCACAAGGGCAGCCCCATGTAGAGAGCATTACAGTAGTCCAATCTTGAGGTGACCAGAGCATGGATCACTGTAGCCAGTTCGTTGCGTTCAAGGAAGGGAACCAGCTGCCTGACCAGCCGTAGATGGTAAAAAGCTGACCTAGCAGTGGCTACTACCTGGGCCTCCATCGTTAACGAGGGGTCCAGGAGCACTCCCAAACTCCTGACCGACGGCGCTGGCACCAATGGCGCCCCATCGAAGGCCGGGAGAGGGATCCCTAACCCTGGTCCACTCCGACTCAGGCATAGGACCTCCATCTTCGTCGGATTCAATTTCAGTCGGCTCTGCCTGAGCCATCCAGCCACGGCTTGCAACGCCAGGTCCAGATCACCCAGACTGGATTCTGACTGACCGCCCAACAGCAGATAGAGCTGGGTATCATCCGCATACTGATGACACCCTAGCCCATGCCTCCGAGCTATCTGGGCGAGGGGGCGCATATAGATGTTGAACAGCATAGGGGAAAGCCCTGCTCCCTGTGGGACACCGCACACCAACGGATGCCTTTGGGAGAGCTGTTCCCCTATCGCCACCCTCTGTCCCCGACCTTGGAGAAACGAGGAAAGCCATTGTAAAGCTAACCCCTGGATCCCAATGTTGGTGAGGCGGCGGACTAGTAGCTGATGGTCGACCGTGTCGAACGCCGCCGACAGGTCCAACAGCATCAGCACTGCCATACCGCCTCGATCCAGATGCCTCTGGAGGTCATCTGTGATGGCGACCAGCACCGTCTCCGTCCCATGGCCTGGTCGGAAACCGGACTGGAAGGGATCTAACACAGAGGTGTCATCCAAAAAGCTCTGCAACTGGTCCGCCACCACTTTCTCGATTAACTTGCCCAAATAGGGCAAGTTAGACACCAGTCGATAGTAGGCCAATTCGGCCGGGTCTAGCGTTAGTCTCATGGGGTGGAGTCCTTGCTGTGTTCTGTTTGTTAGAATTGTCCACTGCATGAGCTCCCTTTCTTTAAACCAGTTGCTGCCATCTCTGTGTCGCCTTGCTAATAAATGGATGTTTTTTGGAATGCACCCATCTCTGCCATATGAACCTCAGAGCAGGAACCTGAGTGTATATCCTAATCCTGACCTGCAAGCAAAAGGAAACATTGCAATTTGCACAGGCAAGGTTCTTCAAAGAAAACTACTTCGCTGCATTATACCATAAACATCAGAAACTCACAAAGGCCCTCCTGTCCCCACCCACTTTCTAAAAACACTTGGCAGGCACCAGGAAAGGTGCCAGTGGGTGCCATGGCACCCATGGGTGGTGTGTTGGGGACCTCTGCTTTAGAGCACCACCTGCACCCCTGTGATTCCTTAGTCAAGACGGTGTCATTCCTGCCATGGATCTAATACTAGTGGAATTGCTTAGGTGTGTAATTGTGTGCACAGCCTGGGCTCTGATCCCAACACTGCCAGGACCATTATCTCTTCCATAAATCATCCATACAAGAAGGGACCGTAGGGATTACCATCTGGAGTGTCAGAGAACATTCACTGTTCCCCAGGCTTCCTTGATGCTCCAGTTCTACATTTACATAAGGTAAAGGTTTCCCTTGCTTGAAAGCCAGTCGAATCCGACTCTAGGGGGCGATGCTTATCTCTGTTTCCAAGCTGAAGAGCCAGCATTGTCCAAAGACTTTTCTGTGGTCTATTATTAATCACATTTGTATCCCACCTTTCATTTGAGTAACTCCGGTCAGCAAACATGGTTCTCCTCCCACATTGTTTTATCCTCATAAGATCCCTGTAAGGTAAACTGAGCTAAATAACAATAATTAGCTGTTTCTCAAACTTGTTAAAAAAAGCAGTGCAGCTGCCCTGCATAGTCCATACTTCTTTTACCTGGTGAAATGCAGTCCTTGGTATTTTTTGATCATTCAGATCTTTAAAAGAAAGCCATTTACACTACAGTCATATAGATAAATTCAGCCAATCAGAGAAATTGATTAAATTGCATAACATTTAAAAAAAAATCTTTGTTAAAAATTAGCAACATTATCAATTTTCCTATAGTAGCTGTCACCAGGAACACTTTGTATGTTGTGCAAAGCCAGGTAAATAATGATCCTTTTTTACTTTAAGACTGCAACTGTCAGCTTGGCTGTCATAACTAAAAGGAGGGGAGAAAGGGAGATGCTGCTATAAGGAAAAGGAGGGGGGAGAAGGTTTGTTGTAATTGCTATTGTAAACTCTGGATGTCACCTTTGATGCTCTCTGTTATGTATTGACCATGCGGTCGCCATGTGCTCCAGTAATGGCGACCGCCATGTGGCCAGAGCACATGGCCAAGAAACTACCTGAGCTTCAGCCAGGTAGAACAAAGGCCAGGTGGATTCTAACTGGCCACCAATCATGTACCTAGGTTTCTCCCAGGGAACCTATGAGATGTAAATAGACTGACAATAGCCTATCAGGCCAGTTGGGTGAGGTCAGGGGATTATCCCTGACCAGCATAAAAGGAGGGCTCCGAGCCCTGGGTTGTATGCTTCATCCGGACTAGCAATAAAGATCTAGCTGTTTCACTGTTCCATGGACTCCCGACCCCAATACTTCTCAGTGGCGACGAAGGTGGGATCCCGATGAGCGACTCTCCAGCCGACTGCAGCAGCACAGCAAGCTCCGTCCTGCCGGCCGCAGGCATCTCCGAGCTCCAGTGCTCCAACGCCTCGCCGCAAGCCGCTCTGAGCCCGATCCTCCGGCACTAGGCAGGGCCAAGCCTCAGCGCTCCACGGCACTGCCACAAGACCACGAGGTCATCGCTCAACCTGCTGCCACCGCTCCTGCTCCGGTAACTATGGCAAATTCTTCGGGACCAATTACCCCTTTCGATACATCTCGCCCAGAGATGTGGGAGTCCTGGCTCAAGACACTGGGTTGCACCTTCAGGGTCCGTGGAATCACAGAGGCGGACCTGAAGAGCACCTGGCTGTTGAGTTCCAGAGGGGTGGAGGTCATCCAGGGGGCCCAGAACCTACTCGCCCCGCAAGACCCCACTGAGGTGTCTTACGACGTACTCGTCTAGGCCCTCGGTGATTACTTAGCCCCGAAGTCATCAAAACTGGCTAGGTGCTGGGAGTTCATACAGCGCCAGCAGCAGCCAGGGGAGTCAGCCGCCACTTTCCTGGCTGAACTCCATCGACTAGCCGTGGGCTGTGAATTCCGCCACATGGAGGACCACGTGGAGACTGCCTTCATGGGAGGGATCCGTGAAGCCAAGCTCTGCTGGCGCCTCATCGCGATGTCAGAGCCAACCTTGGAGAAGATGCTCCAAACAGCAGCAGCATTCGAGACAACGCGAAAGGACAAGGCAGCCACCAAAGTCCACCAGGCAGCCCCTCCCGAAATCGACTCAAGTGAAGAAGAGGACGTCCACCGAAGGCAATCACACTCAAAGAAGGGTGAGCCCGGCATCTCCAGGCCCAAGGGCCGGTGCCCAGCATCTGTCTCTGTTCCCTCTTCTGCTTCCCTAAACAGGCAGGTCCCAATGTGCGCAAGCTGTGGGGACCACCACAACAGACATACATGCCGTTTCCGTGATGCCGTCTGCCGCACCTGCGGGAAAGAAGGCCATCTTGCCCGGGCCTGCCACCTAAGGCACAGCCACCATGCCCCAGCAGCGAACTTCGAGGAAGTGGACAGCATCGTTCCCGCGGCCACTGTAATGAACTTGCCCCAGCCCATTCCAGGCGCGATTTCCGTGTCCCTCTGGATAGAGGGAGTTCCCTGTTCCATGGAACTGGACTCAGGGTTTGCATATTCCATTGTGTCCGTGGCTACGTTCAGCCGCCTCTGCCCGAAGGGGGCATGCTGGCTATGGCTGCCAGCTGGGTTGGTCCTCCGGGACTTCCAGAAAAACCCAGTGGATATTAAGGGGCTAGCCAGGGTCCGGGTCCAGTACCACATATTTAACAGTCTGCTAGACCTTCTTGTGGTGGAGCGCAATCTAACCAGTCTTCTAGGTCGCACCTGGTTCCAGCCGCTCGGAGTACAGTGGACCGGAATACACCGCATGGGCTCTACCGACTTCTCGTCCATCTGCGAGGAATTTCCCGCCGTTTTCGACGGCTCATTGGGCTGCTACAGAGGACCCCCGGTTTTCTTTGACCTGGACCCGGCAGTCTGGCCCATCCGCGTGGCTGTTCACCAGCCACCGCTCGCCTTCCAGCCCAAAGTGGAGGTGGAGCTGGAAAAGCTCGTGGCACAAGGGGTGCTCAAGCCGGTCTCCCACGCCAAGTGGGAGACTCCAATTGTGACCCCCCTCAAGGCTAATGGGGAAGTCCACATCTGCACGGACTATAAATGCACTATTAATAAGGCGTTACAAGACCACGCGTACCCAGTACCAGTGGTCAGCCACGTTCTGACCTCCCTCGCAGGAGCCAAAATATTTAGAAAGCTCGACCTGGCCCAGGCCTATCAACAGCTTCCTGTAGACGATGCAACGGCTGATGCACAAATGATTGTGACTCAAAGGGAGCGTTCAAAGTGAAACAGCTCCAATTTGGGGTCAGCGTGGCGCCAGGGATTTTTCAACATCTAATCGATTCTCTCCTAAAAGATGTTCCAGGTGTGAAACTGTTCTTCAACGACGTCCTCATCACCGCCCCGGACGTCAAAATGTTTGCGGCATGCCTACGGATGGTGCTTCAATGGTTCCGGGATGCGGGTCTCAAGGTCCGAAAGGATAAGTGTACCCTGGGAGTCTTCTCAGTGAACTTCTTGGGATTCAAAGTGACCACGGACGGCATTCACCCAACCAAGGAGAAGGTAGCGGCGATTATGGAAGCACCCCGTCCGTCTTCGAAGGCGGAACTACAGGCGTTCTTGGGACTTTTAAACTTTTATCACGCCTTCCTTCTGCACAAAGCGGCCATTGCCGAACCCCTGCATCGCCTCCTGGACAAGGGAGCGGCTTGGGCCTGGGGTCCCAAGCACGACACAGCCTTCTGGGCCATCAAGGACTTATTAGTTTCAAATGCGGTCCTAGCGCATTTCGATGAGAGGCTCCCTTTCATTCTGGCCTGTGACGCATCTCCCTATGGCGTCGGGGCAGTCTTGGGGCACTGGCTACCCAACGGCAAGGAAGTGCCGGTAGCCTACTACTCCAGGACCCTGTCGCTGGCGGAACGTAATTACACCCAAATCGACAAGGAGGCCCTTGCGATTGAAGCCGGCGTCAAGAAATTCCACGATTACCTGTATGGGTGATCGTTCACCGTGGCTACGGATCATAAGCCACTGCTGGGTCTCCTTGCCCCCCACTGGCAGACCCCTCACATGCTGTCCCTGCGGGTCCTACGGTGGTCAATTTTTTTGTCTGGCTACTCCTATGACTTGGTGCATCACCCGGGCAAGGCGATGGGACACGCCGATGCCCTCAGCAGTTTTCCTCTCCCATCCTGCGACCCGGATCCTGCTCCAGCCTTCCACATAGCGCTCCTGGAGGACCTACCAGAGCACCCCATACTGGTATCGGATGTGGCCCATCGCACACGGTGGGACCGCGTCCTTTCCCATGTCTCAGACTGTCACGACAGGACCTCTCGGTGGAATCAGATTTCACAATAGCCCTGTGTGCAGGCAGTAGTTCTTTGCAAGCAAGGGGTCAGGGACAAGCGTAGTCTAAACAGTCCGAGTCAAGCCACATAAATCACCTTTAGATTAGCCGAAGGGCGAAGCAAAGCCGTAGTCACAAAGAAGAGCTGGGAGTCAGAAGCCGGGAAGTCAAGCGTAGGTCCAAAATGCCAAGTCCAAATCCACAATCCAATCCAAGTCCAGGTACTGTGAGAGTTCTGCTCAAAGTAGTCAAGGATCAGATCTTGATTGGTTAACCACAGTTCTTTATTTCCAATCTCTACATTAGTACAGCGTCTCGGATTATTGTCAGAGATGAGACAGATTATACAAGCGGGTCTATTATACCATTCCAAGGAGTTTGAATTACCCATAGGTAGCCAATCCCCTTAAGGGAAAATTGGCGGGCAAAAAGGTGTCCTGACCGTTTGGTTCTCACAGGAAAAGAGTGAGGTGTTAAGCAGTAAATTTCCTCTCCCAAACCAGACCCCTCAGATGTTACCAGTTCACATAACAATCAATGGCCTCAAGGTTTTTGCATGTGATAAGAGATGAGAGGCATCCTCCCTTGAAGTTCCTGCCGGAGCAGCTGGAATGCGGAGGCAGGGATGTGAGGCCTCCTTGTTCACATAATTCATTGGTGTCACCCTCCCGGTCTGGACAAGCATCATTACATTACAGTTACATGGAGTCCCAATACATGACAGTTACATAGGAAAAATAAAGGCATACATATTGAGTAACATAATGGAAGCCTGACTAATATAATGTCTGAATTAGCAGATTCTGACACACTGGCCTCCTCATAATTAACTTCACCTAGCTTTATCAGGAAACATTTTGTGGAACAGTTTCACCAGTTTGGGAGCGTGAACATATTCTGAGCGAATCCATTCATTGTGTTCCGGGCCGAAATCAAGCCATCTAACTAAGTAATATAATCGGCCTCTCCGCGTTTTGGAATCAAGGATTTCAGTTATCTCGAAATGAGGGGCCCCCTCCTTCATCAGTGGAGGAGGAGCTGGAGGAACTGGATGCCAGGCATTCGGCCCAGGATCTTTCTTCAGTAGGCTGAAATGAAAAACAGGGTGCACAGAACTCAGTGATTTAGGCAATTCCAGTTCAAAAGACACATCCGATATCTTACGCAACACTTTGTAGGGCCCTACATATTTCCATCCCAGTTTCCTGCTGGGCTGCAAGCCATGTATATTTTTCGTGGAGAGATAGACAGAATCCCCTGGTTGGAGATCCCAGCCTGCCGCTCGTCCCCGATCAGCATATTTTTTGTAATCCTCTTTTGCCTGGTCCAGTGCTTTGGCTATCAATGGCCAGGAGTCCTGCAAGGTAGTCCACCAACTTTTAAAATCTGATGGGGAAGCATTGGGTTCATTTTCAATGGTAGGCAATGGTTTCCCTTCAAAACCTCCCACTGCCATAAAAGGAGAGACTCCCGTGGAAGAATGCACAGCGTTGTTGTAACTATATTCCGCAAATGGCAACAACTCCACCCAGTTGTCTTGATGATAATTGGTGTAGCATCTTAAAAATTGCTCCAAGATTTGATTAGTTCGTTCGGATTGGCCATCGGTTTCTGGGTGGTAACCCGAACTCAGTGCCGGTTCTATGTCCATCATTTTCAGGAGCTCCCGCCAGAAGTTGGCAACGAATTGACTGCCCCTGTCGGATACCACTCTTTTCGGGAAAGCGTGTAATTTTATCACGTGGTTAAAGAAAGCTTTGGCCATTCCCTTGGCCGTGGGCAATTGCTTGAAGGGGGTGAAATGAGCTTGCTTTGAAAACGTGTCTACCACCACCCAAATAACCGTCTTCCCTTTTGATGGGGGTAGATTAGTGATGAAATCCATAGCTATGGCCTCCCAAGGGCGAGAAGGGGTGGGTAAAGGGTGCAACAGTCCCGGAACCTTCCCCCCCCCGCTTTTTGCACATTAAGCAAGTTTGGCAAGCCGAGACGAAATCGGAAACATCTCGGCGCATGCGCGGCCACCAAAATTGACGCTGAATTAAATTAAGCGTTTTTAGGAATCCGAAATGCCCTGCTAGTTTGGAAGAGTGACATGCCAACAATACATCTTTACGTTTGTTCAGTGGCACCACCAGTTTGTCTCCATGGAACCAGCACTGTTTTTCTCTCTTTGAGCATTCCTCTAAAGCCTCCAATTCTTCCACTTCCTCGGGAGCATAGTCCCCCCCCCAATTGCATGCCCCGATGTCCAACTGCGTTTTCTTGAGTTGGCTCCGAGTGACTACTGCCTCTCCTAATTGCTGGGGGGAGAACATGGAATCAAACACATCTTCCTTTACACTCTCGTGTTGAGGCAATCTGGAGAGTGCGTCTGCCAAGGAGTTAGCCTTCCCAGGGAAATGTTTTAGTACAAAATTAAACTTGGAGAAGAAGTCTGCCCACCGCAGTTGTTTGGCATTGAGGGATCTCTGTGTGCGCAACGCTTCCAGGTTCTTATGATCAGTCCAAATCTCGAATGGGGTTTGCGCTCCCTCCAGCCAATGCCGCCACGTAGTGAGCGCCAATCTAATAGCCGCAGCTTCCTTGTCCCACACAGACCAATTCCTCTCCGTGTCATTAAATTTTTTCGAGATGTAAGCCAGGGGGTGTAACTTCCCATCCAGCCCGCTTTGTAGTATGGCCCCCCCCATGGCTACATCGGATGCATCTACATGGATTATAAACTCTTTGGTCTCATCTGGGTGGGCTAAGATGGGCTCAGAAGTGAAGAGGGTTTTTAAGGTTTCGAACGCCCTTTGGCACTCTCCGTTCCAGGCAATCCTTTCCCCTGGCTTTCCAGCCTCGGGCCCCCTCCCCTTAGTTTTCAGCAAATCTGTTAGCGGGAGAGTGACCGTCGCAAAGTCTTTTATGAAGGTTCGATAGAAGTTACAAAATCCTAACAGGCTCTGTAATTGTTTCCTTGTTCGCGGAGCCTCCCACTGCACCACCGCCTCCACTTTGGCTGGGTCCATTTCCAGCCCCCTCTGAGAAATGCGATAGCCTAGGAAGTCTACTGACTCACGATGGAACTCACACTTTGATAACTTAACATACAGCTGGTTTTGCAGCAAGGTAGAAAGGACTTCTTGGACTAATTTCACATGCTCTTTCTTATCAGTAGAATAGATCAAGATATCATCTATGTAACATAACACCCCCTTAAACAAGTGCTTGTGTAATACTTCATTGATCAAACTCATAAAGACCCCAGGCGCGCCACTTAAGCCGAACGGCATCACCAGATACTCAAATTGTCCCAGGGGGGTGTTAAAGGCAGTCTTGGGTTCATCCCCCTCCCTTATGCGCACCCTGAAGTAGGCATCGCGCAGATCCAGTTTGGTAAACACCTTCCCCTTAGCTGCTTCAGTCAATAAGTCCTTTATTATCTCATCTCACGGTTCCAAGGTTCAAGATGCCAGATTAGTTCACGAGATCAGGAGGGTGCCAAAATTCCTGTCAACAACAGAGAATCTTTGCCAGCACAAAGCATCCGGCGTTCGGCAGCTCCTTATATTTGAGCTGCCTCGTTATCTCTTTAGGAGCTCATTAGCTCTGGCTGGGATTCAGTCAGTACTCTGGGCTCAGGTCTCTGTATCTCTGTAGACGCGCTGAACTCCGTCGTTCTTTTAACAGCTGCCTGCATTTGGCACGCAGTCTGCTGACAGGTGGAGGGGATTCAGCCGGGGATGAGCTCTGTCCGGGCAAAGCCTGATCAGGTGGCTCCTCCTGGAGAACTGACTCTGTGTCACTCTCAGTATTCCCCATTAAAGGAGCCAAGTCTTCCTGAGGCTGCCCGTCTGCCTCCACATCTGGCTCCAGGTCAGGCATGGTGTCTGAATCAGGGGCAGGCATGACACTATCCCCCCCGCAGGCCCCCCCTCACCCAAAACCCCTGGTTTGTCCGGGTAGGCGGTATGGAACTGCCGGACGAGGTCGGGGGCGTGGACGTGGATGGCCGGTTCCCACGAGCGGTCTTCTGGGGTGTAGCCCTTCCAGTCCACCAGGTACTGCAACTGGCCCCGATGCAATCGAGAGTCCAAGATTTGTTGTACCTCGTACTCCTCCTCTTCATCCACCAGGACTGGTGGTGGTGGTGCTGATGGTGCGTCTCGGTTGGGATCTGGAGGAGCCGCTGGTTGGAGGAGGGACCGATGAAATACGGGGTGAATGCGGAGGTGGGCAGGAAGACGGAGACGGAACGCCACGGGGTTAATCTGGGTTTCCACTGGATAGGGGCCGATGAACCGGTCTGTCAGTTTGGCGGAACGGCCAGGAGTCCGGAGGTACCGGGTGGAGAGCCATACAAGATCGCCGACGTGAATAGGAGGCCCTTCTTGACGGTGGCGATCTGCGGCTTGCTTGTATGCGTCCTTAGCACGCCGAAGCTGAGCCTGGAGCAAGGCGTGGAGGGCATGGAGCTCCTGGATGCGGTCATCAGCAGCTGGGACCTCGGACGCAGGACCAACAGGGGGAAAGAACTGTGGGTGGTACCCGTAGTTGGCGGCAAAGGGTGTAGTCTGGGTGGCATTATGGATCGCATTGTTGTAGGCGAATTCTGCCAGCGGGAGTAATGACACCCAGTTGTCCTGTTGATAGGACGTGTAGCAGCGGAGATATTGCGTTGGTCCTCTCGGTCTGCCCATCGGTCTGGGGATGGTAAGCGGATGACAAGTGGACCTTGGTCCCTAATCCGTGGTGCAGTGCCTGCCAGAACCGCGAGGCAAATTGCGGGCCGCGATCAGATACTATCTCTTTGGGTAGTCCATGGATTCTGAATATGTGTTGCAGGTAGAGCTGAGCGGTGTCTGGTCCAGTGGGAATCTTGGGGCAAGGTACAAAGTGGGCCATCTTAGAGAACAAGTCCACTACCACCAAGATGCATGTGTGGCCTTGCGATCGGGGCAGGTCCATGATGAAGTCCATGGATATGAACTCCCAAGGACCAGAGGGGACAGGGAACGGTTGCAGGAGGCCCGAGGGTTTGGCTGGTACGTTCTTGGCACGGCGACAGACTTCGCAGGAGGTCACGTACCGGTTGACATCGGCTCGAATACGAGGCCACCAAAACTCGCGGGCTGTTTTATATTGTCCAAAGTGCCCAGCTGGCAGGGCATCGTGATGCAGGTGGAGAACACGTGCTCTCAGGGGCCCTGGTGGGACGTAGAGTTGGTCTCGGTGGTACAAGAGACCATCCCAGGTATTCAAATCTCCAGAAGACCCTTGCTGCAACTCCTGGAGGTGTTTTTGAGCCCAGGGGTCTGCAGCCTGACTGGCTCGGATTTCATCCGCAAACGAGGGCACATCAGAGGTGGCGGCAAAGACCGTAGGCGGCAAGATGCTGGTCTTTGGGGCATCATCAGGGGCTGCAGCAGCATAGTCCGGTCTTCGGGATAAGGCGTCTGCCTTCTGGTTCTGAGTGTGTGGGATGTAGGACACCTTGAAATCGAACCGGGAGAAAAACAAGGACCAACGGATCTGGCGCTGGTTGAGCCGACGGGTCGTCTGGAGGTGCTCGAGGTTCCGGTGGTCAGTTAGTACCTGGACGGGATGACGGGTGCCCTCGAGGTGGTGCCGCCAGACTTCGAAGGCTGTCTTGATGGCGAGCAGTTCTCTTTCCCAGATGGTGTAGTTACGTTCAGCGGGAGAGAGCTGCTGGGAGTAGTACGCACACGGCTGCAGAGGCTGGGTGGGGTCATCCCACTGAGATAGAATGGCCCCAATGGCAACACTGGAGGCATCAGCTTCCACGACGAATGGCAGGCGGGGGTCGGGATAACGCAGGAGGGGACCGGAGGCGAAGCGTTGCTTGAGGGTAGCAAAGGCCTGTTCCGCTTCTGGAGAGCACTGGAAAGGTTCCTTTGGCCGGAGGAGATGGGTCAACGGCTTGGTAAGGTCGACATAGGTGGGAACAAACTGGCGGTAATAATTGGCGAAGCCGAGGAGGCGCTGGACATCCTTCCGGTTTTGGGGGGCTTGCCAATTGAGAATGGCATCAACCTTCTTCGGGTCCATCTGGGTCCCTTGGGGCGAGATAATGTGCCCTAGGAACTCCACTGATTGAAGATGGAAGGCGCATTTTTCCAGCTTGGCGTAGAGCCCATGGGTGCGTAGTCGGTGAAGTACCTGCCGCACATGTTCATGGTGCTCCGGCAGGGAGGATGAATAAACCAAGATGTCATCTAAATAAATGATGACGAACCGGTCCAGTAGGTCACGGAACACATCGTTCATGAACCTTTGGAAGACTGCAGGAGCGTTGGTAAGGCCGAAGGGCATGACCAGGTGTTCGTACTGGCCATACCGGGTGCCGAATGCTGTCTTCCACTCATCGCCTGGTTTTATGCGCACTAAGTTGTACGCACCTCTAAGATCGAGCTTGGTGTACACCTGGGCCCCCTTCAGTTGGTCCAAAAGTTCTGGAATCAGAGGAAGGGGGTAGCGATCTCGAATTGTAATTTTATTGAGCGCCCGGTAGTCATTGCACAATCTCAGATCCCCCGTCTTCTTCTTCACAAAGAGCACGGGTGATGACAGTGGTGAGGTGGATGGTCAGATGAAGCCGCGGGCCAAATTCTTCTCCAGGTAATCCCGGAGTGCTGCAAGTTCGGGTTCCGCCATGGGATAGAGGCGGCCGGAAGGTAGCGGGGCGCCAGGTACCAAGTCAATGGCACAGTCGTAAGGCCGATGCGGGGGTAGCTGATCCGCTTCCTTTTCATCAAAGACGTCAGCAAACGCCTGGTAGGGAGTGGGCAGCGTTGTGGCAGACCCTAAGATGCTGACGGTAGGCACGGAGCTGGGTGAGGATGCAGGCGTGGAGGTAGGGTGTGCTTTGGTCTGGGATGCAGACGTGGTTTCGAACCGAAGGTCCTGGTGCACCCAGTCCACCTGCGGGTTATGGGTGCGAAGCCAGGACAGGCCAAGGATGATGGGGAACCGTGGCATGCGGACGAGATCGAACGCCAGCTTTTCCTGGTGCTGCTGAACCCACAAGACGAGCGGCTGGGTCTCGTGGATGACGGGTCCTGAGCGCAGCAAGCGTCCATCCACGGCCTCGACCAGAGTGGGGGTCTTCTTGGCCCGGGTGGGAATGTCCTGCTCTTTGGCAAAGTGGATGTCCATATAACAGCAGGCGGCTCCAGAGTCCAGCATAGCGTGCACAAAGAGCCAGCGGCCGTCTGGGAGCTGCAGGCGAACTGGTAGCAGGAACGGGGTGTGCGGAGGGTAGGCAGAACTGGAAGACCCCAGGAGAGGCCCCAAGCCGGGGGATCCAGCTAGACTTGGGGCTGCCCTTTTACTGGGGCGGCTGGGTCGACGGGGTACCTCGTCTTGGCGGGGCAGCTGCTGGAGAAGTGTCCAGCCTGGCCACAGTATAGGCACAGATTGTGGGTGCACCGTCTGGCCTTCTCTTCAGGAGTCAATCGGGGACGGGCGCCGCCCAGCTGCATGGGTTCTCCTGCTGCGGAAGTTGGCGTAGGGCTCAGAGAAGGAGTTGGTTGGAGAGTCTTAGATGGGGGGTGGCTTACTTTCTGGCTTTGATGGCGACTTTGTAATCGCCCATCAATTCGTAGGCACAGGAGGATCAGGTCCTGCAGTGTGTTAGGACGGTCACTGCGGGCAAACTCATCCAGTACCTCGTCAGAGAGTCCTTCGGTGTACTGATCGATAAGGGCTGCTTCATTCCAGGTCAGGTTCTGGGCTATCAGCTGAAACTCTGTGGAGTACTGAGACACAGAAATTTTAGTCTGTTTAAGACTCCTTATCTTGCGGTTGGCTGTTTCCGCTCTGACTGGGTCGGCATAAGCAGCTCTGAAATGAGCCTTGAAGTTTGAATAATTTGAGAGCAGGGGTGAAGCCCCCACCAGCAAAGGCGTGGCCCATTTGGCTGCTTGCCCTTTCAGAAGACTCAACACAAAACAGACCTTCATTTTATCTGTTGGAAAGTCAGCATGACGTAACTCCATGTAGAGCTCACACTGGGCCAGGAAAGCAGGAAATTCTTCCAGGCTACCACCAAAACGGTCTGGAGGATTTACAGGGCAACGGGTAGGAGGCGTGGGGGCAACAGCCAGCGCAGCAGAATTTGAGGCTGTCTGCTGCTGCAATGCAAACACAGCCTGGGTTAATTGCTGCACTTGATGAATGAGGCCCGAGAGTGGGTCAGCCCCTCCCGCTGCTTGGTCCGTCATGATAAAGCCTGGATGTGGGTGCTGGCAATCTGTCACAACAGGACCTCTCGGTGGAATCAGATTTCACAATAGCCCTGTGTGCAGGCAGTAGTTCTTTGCAAGCAAGGGGTCAGGGACAAGCGTAGTCTAAACAGTCCGAGTCAAGCCACATAAATCACCTTTAGATTAGCCGAAGGGCGAAGCAAAGCCGTAGTCACAAAGAAGAGCTGGGAGTCAGAAGCCGGGAAGTCAAGCGTAGGTCCAAAATGCCAAGTCCAAATCCACAATCCAATCCAAGTCCAGGTACACAGTTCCAAGGTTCAAGATGCCAGATTAGTTCACGAGATCAGGAGGGTGCCAAAATTCCTGTCAACAACAGAGAATCTTTGCCAGCACAAAGCATCCGGCGTTCGGCAGCTCCTTATATTTGAGCTGCCTCGTTATCTCTTTAGGAGCTCATTAGCTCTGGCTGGGATTCAGTCAGTACTCTGGGCTCAGGTCTCTGTATCTCTGTAGACGCGCTGAACTCCGTCGTTCTTTTAACAGCTGCCTGCATTTGGCACGCAGTCTGCTGACAGGTGGAGGGGATTCAGCCGGGGATGAGCTCTGTCCGGGCAAAGCCTGATCAGGTGGCTCCTCCTGGAGAACTGACTCTGTGTCACTCTCAGTATTCCCCATTAAAGGAGCCAAGTCTTCCTGAGGCTGCCCGTCTGCCTCCACATCTAGCTCCAGGTCAGGCATGGTGTCTGAATCAGGGGCAGGCATGACACAGACTGGGTGGGAAGGGGGTGGCCGGACAAACCAGGGCCAGAGTTCGCCGTTTTCATGGCACGGAGACACGAACCCTCGGCCCACAAGGGGTGCCTGCTATGGGGATCTTGAGTGGTGATCCCTGGGCCTCTGTGGCCCCGAGTACTAGAGGCACTACACGAGGCCCACCCAGGCATAGTACGTATGAAGGCCCTGGCCTGTAGTTACATGTGATGGCCAGGCCTGGACAAAGATATTGAGGGGCGGGTCCAGAAGCGTACCAAATGCCAAGCGTCGCGGCCAGACCCACCACACGCTCCCATCTGATCCTGGGAATCCACTAACAAGCCCTGGTCCCGTCTGCATCTAGACTTCACAGGACCGGTCCAGGGCCGGTTGTTTCTTATCGTTGTAGACAGCTACAGCAAGTGGCTTGAGGTGGTTCTGGTAGCATCGACCTCCACCAACGCAGCCTTACGAAGTCTCTGGCCAGTCTTCGCAACCCACAGGATGCCTGACACTCTCGTGACCGACAACGGGACCGCATTCACCTCCGGCGAGTTCCACCGGTTTGTGGAGGCCTGCGGTCTTCGCCACATCCGCTCTGCTCCGTTTCATCCTGCAACCAATGGCCAGGCCGAGCACATGGTGAGAACAACGAAGGATGCATTAAAGAGAATGGAGCACGGTGACTGGGAACAGCAGCTGTATAAGTTCCTGTTCAGCCAACAGAACACATCCCGCTCAGGGACTGGGCATCGGCCAGCTGAACTTCTGATGGGAAGACGACTGGGAACCGTCCTGGATCACCTACATCTCGACCGAGCAATCACCGGAAACCCAACAACAGAGGACCAGCCAGCAGCCCGAGGGTTCGCTCCTGAAGACCCCGTATATGCTAAGAACTATGCACAGGGTCTGACATGGATTCCCGTGAGGATCATCCGAGTCACCGGGCCTTATTCCTATGAGGTCCTTAGGGAAGATGGTGTAGTCTGGAAACGGCACATCAACCAGATTCGACGCCGTACACCGAGCCGCGATGCTACCCAGGCCCCCGAACTCCCTTCACCAACGGACCGTGACATCGACAAGATTCTAGAAGCAGTGCCAGACCCTGATCCAGAGACTGCGGAGACTCCGCTCATGCCCTCTAACACAGCAGCCGCGCCATCCATGCCTGAACGACCACTGAGCAGACCACTGAGCAGACCGGCCCCGCAAGCAGAACAACTACCCGCACCGCAACCTTCCGACACAAGCAACACGCCCTGTCTTACAACCCCCCGGCGCTCTGGACACGAGTGCAGATGCCCGGACTATCTCAAAGACTATGTGTGCAGAGGGGTTCTGGACTATGGGGGGAGGGGTGTTATGTATTGACCATGCGGTCGCCATGTGTTCCAGTAATGGCGACTGCCATGTGGCCAGAGCACATGGCCAAGAAACTACCTGAGCTTCAGCCAGATAGAACAAAGGCCAGGTGGATTCTAACAGGCCACCAATCATGTACCTAGGTTTCTCCCAGGGAACCTATGAGATGTAAATAGACTGACAATAGCCTATCAGGCCAGTTGGGTGAGGTCAGGGGATTATCCCTGACCAGCATAAAAGGAGGGCTCCGAGCCCTGGGTTGTATGCATCATCCGGACCAGCAATAAAGATCTAGCTGTTTCACTGTTCCATGGACTCCCAACCCCAATACTTCTCACTCTCCTAACATTTGCCCCTGTTTACATAAGATCTCGGGTTTCTCTGGTGAGTCTCCTGCCTGAATGTTGAAGCCGTTATTCTCAGCTTGAGAGTACCGGGGCACTCATTGGCTTGTAGCCAGCTAACACCTCAGTTTGAATCGTGTATATAATCCCATTTCCATTTCCCCACTTTAGTCTTAACACAGAAGTGCTTAGGGAATGTCTAAGAAATACTGACGTCAATAAACTGAATCCACTTAAGGACAGTTGTTGAGTGCTGATTTACTAGGGAACCTGACAGAGTGTTAAGACTCCTCGTCACTGGACTGTGCCCCATCCCGAATCTCAACATGAGCACGGGGAACAGCGGAGACCAGCCAGTCTCGGAGGCGGAGGTGGCTGTCACCACGGTGAGCAATGTCCCCTTGACAGGGACGCAGGCACCGGCTCTTGGGCAGGGGCTGGGAGGAGGCACTCAAACCCAGGTGAGAGATCTGTATTTGTGGGCACACTTTTCTACTGCACTGAGGGAATCATGGATGCTAACTCCCCGGGTGGTTGTGCCAAGCCGCTTTGACTGGGCGCAGCCCAGCCATCTGGAGTCGCTGGGCTGGGGCAGAGGGAATGAAGTGGAGGCACTGGTCAAGCACATGGGAACGTGCTTGTGGGAATGAGTGCAGGAAGAGTTTTTGAACTCACGATTAAATTACCACAGATGATCGCAGACGTGGTGAGTGGTGAACTGAAGCAACAGGCTCCCCTCCAACCAGAGGGGGTTGCGGTGCCTACGGGACAGCCAGACGGGCAGCTGAGAGTTCCCCCCATGCAACCTGAGGCACCAGCTGGGACCCCTGGAGTTCCTGTGAGGCCACAGCAACTGGCTCAAAACCCCAGTCCTGGGGTCCCCAGACTGCAACAACCCAAGGAGTTGTTGGAAGTTACGTTTGATGGGCCCCCTGAAAACTTAGCATTCTTTTTAGTGCAAGTGCACAGATTTCTGAGAGACTGGGGCCATCTATTTCCGGATGATGAACACTGGGTTGAGTTTGTCGACGTGAAACCGAGCGATAGAGTGGCAGACTGGTACGTGGGTTTGCATGAGATCCAGGGCCTAGAACTATGGGATGTGCAGGCTTTCATGTGGGCACTGAGGAAGCACTATGAAGACCCACTGGCCAGCGAGAAGGCGAGAGTGCACCTCTGCCCCTTGAAGCAAGGCAATTGCATAGTGTGTGAGTACTCAGAAGAGTTCAAGATGATCGCTGCGAAGATCCAAGGGTGACCAGAGCCCATGTTAATGGAACATTTCCGAACGGGGCTCAGTCACGAGATTCTCGATACAGTTTTGCGCAATGTGCAATCCCTCTCCTTGGCAGCCTGGATATAAGAAGCAGATGATGCGGAGAACCGCCTGCAGATGATCAAGATGCGAGCTCCGCGGGCATACCCTAAAACCCCGGGGGCTCTCCAGAAGACAACCCATCCCAGAGGAAAAGACCACATTAAAGAGCAGTGGATGCGGCAAGGGCTTTGTCTTAAATGTGGGGAAGCCAGCCATTTCACGAGCACCTGCTCATGAGGCATAACTTCAACCCCTCTGAGAACTGGAGAAAAGGCAGCCACAGAAACCCCAAAACGACCAAGCAGTGAGAAAGGGAAGTTCCCAAAAGCACTACGGCTGGGAGCGCAACTGGAGGACACCTCGTCAGCAGCGAAGAAGCACAAGAGCCATCTGGAAAAGGCTGGGACCTGCTGTAAGAGGCACAAAACAGGTCTGAAAACCGCAGATGCCACCTATGGTAAGCAGCTCTGACCCCATCCTGTTCGTGACTGTGACTATTTTAAACAGAGACCTGGGCATGCAGATTCGAGTCCGGGCGCTAATCAACTCGGGCTGCGTGAGAGACGTAAGCAGCCCATCCCTGGTTACTGGGCTGGGGACCCCAGTCCAAAAACTGCCAGAGCCATTAGTTTTTGTTCAGATGGATGGCTCCCCTATGCAGGAGTCATGCAAATATCAGACAGTCCCTGTGCTGCTGGGGGCAGGAGAACATTGGGAGCACCGCTCTTTTGTGATTAACCCCAACGCCCGGTTCCCGCTGGTATTAGGAAGCCTTTGGCTGTGTGCGCATGACCCTTACATCCTGTGGAGCAAGGAGGTGGTGCATTTTGTTGATCCAGGGTGTAAGTCCCATGTGTGGTCACCTGAGTGGGGTGAGTCTCCTCCTGCAAATACAGTGATTGCTTGCCTGATGGAGGAGGGGGGGGATCCCCCACGAGTATGAGGACTTGGCAGAGGTTTTTGGGGAGGTGGAAGCAGACGAACTACCCCCCCACACACCGAAATTGTGACTGTGCTATTGAATTGTTGCCGGGGCACAAGTTGCTTAAGGGAAAGTTGTATTCTATGAGCCCAGCAGAGAAAGTGGAGCTACGCAAGTTCATTGATAAAAACTTGGCGCAAGGCTTTATCCGTTCGCCTCCTCCCCTTACGCAGCTCCTGTCCCCTTCCAGAAGAAGAAGGATGGTGGGCTCAGATTGTGTACAGATTACAGAGGGCTTAAAGCACTGTCTACTACCAACCCCTACCCCCTCCCACTGATCAAAGACTTGTTGGCTGAGGCTTCCAAAGGGAAAATCTTCAGTAAGCTTGATTTGCGGGATGCTTATTTTAGAGTGCGCATAAGGGAGGGGAATGAACCTAAGACAGAATTCAACACACCCCGGGGCATTTCGAATACCTTGTTATGCCATTTGGCCTCCAGGGGATGCCTGGAGTTTTTATGAACCTGATCAATGAAGTGCTACACCAGCACTTATTCCAGGGAGCACTAGTGTACTTAGATGACATTCTTCTGTATTCCCCTGACAGGGAATCGCATGTCAAATTGGTGAGGGGGGTTCTCCAGACCCTTCTGGAGCATAGACTATTTGTTAAGTTGTCCAAATGTCCAAAGTTGTCCAAATGTAAGTTCCACAAGGAGGAAGTGGATTTCCTGGGCTATTGCATTTCCCAGAGAGGGTTGGAGATGGATCCAAAGAAAGTAGCAGATGTGGTGGGGTGGGAAGCATCTACCACCCCACACCAGCTCCAATCATTCCTCAGATTCTGTAATTTTTATAGAGATTTCATCTCAAATTTCACCCAGGTAACTCTCCCACTCACTGACTTGCTGAAAACAAAGGGGAAAGGTGTGGAGAGTACAAAGCCCAGGGCAAAGTTAAACTGGATGGCTGAATGTCAGCAGGCATTTGAGATGCTTAAAAAGCTGTTCACTTCTGAGCCAGTGCTTGCCCCCCCCCCCGACGAGAATAAGAAATTCATTGTCCAAGTGGATATGTCAGAAGTCGTGATGGGAGGGGCTGTCTTGCAAGAGGGGGTGGATGGGCGACTCCACCCCCTGGCTTACATATCTAAGACGTTCAACACTATGGAGCGAAATTGGTCAGTGTGGGACAAGGAAGCCGCAGTTATTAAATTAGCTTTGTCAATGTGGCATAATTGGTTGAAGGGGGCGCGGGTTGCATTTGAGCTCTGGACTGACCATAAGAATCTAGAGGCACTGCACACACCCCGTAACCTCAATGCCAAACAGCTCAGGTGGGCGGAGTTTTTCTCCAAGTTCCATTTTACCCTCCACCATCTCCCTGGGAAATCAAACTTTTTGGCTGATGCCTTGCCCTGCCTACCCCAGCACGCAAGCCAGAGGAAAGACATGTTTGACTCTATGTTCACACCCTCGCAATTGGGTGGGGTGGTACTGACCCGCAACCAGGTGAAAACGGGGGGGGAGAAGGAGGTGCTTTCGTGGAACACCAGATTCAAGGATGCTGTGTCTGACAAGGACTGGATGGAGCTCACCTCCACACAGGGGGTGGAAGAACACAAAGACAGCTGCTGGTATAAGGGATCCAAAGTCTTCATGCCCATTTCTATGCGGGGGGAGATGATGCGCTGGGGCCAAAACTAGCTGGACATTTTGGATTTCTGAAGTCTGCATTTACTGCAACCCCAGTTTTTGTGGCCACATATGAGGGCGGACATTTCCCAATATGTTACCTCGTGCCCTACCTGTCTCATGTGCAAATGACGAGGGGGTAAACCCCCTGGCCTGTTGAAACCTTTGGAAACCCCATCTAGACCATGGGAGGTGATTTCGATGGATTTCATCACTGACTTGCCCCCCAGCAAGGGCAATACTGTTATTTGGGTGGTGGTAGATTCTTTTTTGAAGCAGGCACATTTTGTTCCATTCAAACAGCTGCCCACAGCCAAGGTTTTAGCAAAGATGTTTATGCACCACATTGTTAAACTACACTGTTTTCCAAGGAAGGTAATTTCAGACAGAGGATCGCAGTTTGTTGCCAAGTTCTGGAAAGAACTTTTGCATCCTGGCTGGATGACCTTGGGCAAGCCATAGCTCTGTACCAGCTGTTCCCTCAAGGACAGCTTGGGAAAGAGCTCTCTCAGCCCCACCTACCTCACAGGGTGTCTGTTGTGGGGAGGGGAAGGGAAAGGAGTTTGTAAGCCGCTCTGAGACTCCCTTGGGGAGTGAAGGGTGGGATATAAATCCAATCTCCTCCTCCTCCTCCTCCTCTCCTCCTTTCCCAGTTGTGCGTAAAATCAATGAAGTGCCTGTTGAATTGGCCTTGAATTGGCCTTTGGGGCGTTCATCCAATCTTTCATTTCAGCCTCCTGAAGTGGGATCCTGGACCAAATGCCTGGCGCCCTCGTTCCCTAGCCCCCCATCTCTGATTCTGAATGGCAAACTGCATCACGAGGTGGCTCAGATCCTGGACTCTAGAATATGGTGTGGCCATATTCTATTTGATTAGGTGGAAGGATTTTGGTCCTGAGGAAAATGAATGGGTCCAGGATTGCCATGTCGATGCCCCTGAATTATTACGTGCTTTCCACTCCTTGCACCCTTTGAAGCCGGGGGGGGCCTCTTTAGGGGGGCAGTATGTCAGCTAGGCTGTCATAACTAAAAGGAGGGGAGAGAGGGAGATGCTGCTATAAGGAAAAGGAGGGGGGAGAAGGTTTGGTGTAATTGTTGTAGACTCTGGAATGTCACATTTGATGCTCTCCTAATATTTGCCCCTGTTTACATAAGATCTCAGGTTTCTCTGGTGAGTCTCCTGCCTGAATGTTGAAGCCGTTATTCTCAACGCGAGAGTACCGGGGCACTCATTGGCTTGTAGCCAGCTAACACCTCAGTTTGAATCGTGTATATAATCCCATTTCCATTTCCCCACTTTAGTCTTAACACAGAAGTGCTTAGAGAATGTCTTAGAAATACTGACTCCAATAAACTGAACCTACTTAAGGACAGTTGTTGAATGCTGATTTACTAGGGAACCTTACAGCAACCCTAAACAGATTTTCTAGGGACTAATAGCAGCAGCCAAAGACTGCAGTCACATGCACAGTTTGATCTGATATTGTTGCAGTACCCTTGTGGATTTAAAGAGCATGATCAGACAGCAACATCTGCCTTCTGTGTCTGTGCCCTAGTCAACGCCACCCTGTTCTGCCCCGTCTTCAAAGCGGAGTTAACAGACATCAGGGAAAGTCTAGTCTTTATGGATGCCAGCTTTCACCCTACATTTCCAGATGTCTGAACACCTCTGTTGTCAAGTCAAGCTGTCTGGAACCACCTCTTTTGTTTGTTTGTTTGTTTTAATTGGGTAATTATGTGCACATAAGAGTGTATACGCTCCTGGCATTGTCAATCACCATGGCCAAGTAATCATTCTGGATCGGGAGTCCCTGAAGGAGTTGCATTTGAATGACAAATTCTCCCCATAACCACTCCCTCCTGTTTATGCATCAGAGTTGCTGTTTGAGAGCATCACATGATTGACACAAGGGTAAATGTACTGGAGTCAGTGGGACTACTCTGATGTAAATCTGCACACAAACACACATATACCCGTATTCCAAGGAAGAGAGGCAAAGGGAAGGAGGCTGAGAGGTGGCAAAGTACTTGGCAGAAGGATTGTGGAGCTGTCAAAAAGGACCTGGAGCTTCAGATACATGTTTATGTGCATGGGTGAAAGACAAAAAAAAGGGATGTCACAACAATCTGAATGATTGACCATGGGATGAGCACACAATGACGCTAGTTTACTGTGGGTTGTCTGATCAAAACTTTCCATTACAAGATAAAACAGTGTCATTGGAGGTGCAGCCAGATTGTGTCAGTTAGCACTGCCAATGGTTCTGTTGCAGTCATGTCAGTTAGTCCTGCCAATGGTTCTGTTGCAGTTATGTCAGTTAGCCCTGCCAATGGTTTCTGTTGCCTTTCCTGATGGTCACTTAACATTGCCTTTGTTTTGAATTCCATACCTGCTCCTCTAGGTCCCGGAAGGGAGATAGCATCGGTAGAGTGACTCCCACCACAGGAATGCGCTTCTTGCTCGCTCTGCGCATGCTTGCTGCTTATTAGCTTTTTTTTCACTCTTATCTCTCTTTCGCTTCTCGCTAGCTCATGGCCTTGAGCTGGAATCCTCCTGCTACATGTTATTTTATTCACAGGTGCAAATTGCTCCTTTGTTTGATTTTACCCTTGGGAACATCCACCCCACAGATCCTGACAGTGTCTTTGCTTGGGAACCTAATTTACCACACTTTCCTTGGGAACAGTGGGCCAGTATATTTGGGCACCAATAATTCTCCCAACTGATTGCTGGAAGTCAAGGGGCGCTTATTTCTACAATCAGGTATATTTGTAGTTGTATTACTATGCTTGGGCATTACTAACAGAAGTGTATTTGACCAACAAGATCTTTTCTGCAAATAAAGGACTTTCTGTTTAAGGAGACCTGTTGTGGACTACATCTATTAGCACAATCTCACAGATTGCTCCAAGCCTGTAGTGTGACCACAGTCTAAGAACACTTTCCTGGGAACAAGGTCCATTGATTACACCTGAGTAGGATTCGACATAGACCTACTTAGGATTGCACTGTAAGTCCCATTAAACTCAGTAGGACTTATATTTGAATAAATATAGCATCACAGTAGACATGTGCTTAACTTTGCTTGGACCAGACTTCTATTCATAAAATTGCAGTATAGAAATGGGTGCTTACATTTTGCTTATCACAGGAACTCATCAACATCAGAAATCATAGCTTCCCAAGATCATAGTAGTTTTGCTAGTTTCTGTTTCTCAAAACAATTGCAATACTAAAAAATATACATCATTGATATAGAATTGGGGGGCCTCTTGGGTGCACTATTATGCCACCTGAAATTATGCCAAGAAGTGTATCCTTATAACTGGGAATGGAGGATTTATAGTAATGCAAAATGCCTAGAAAGAAATTCAGCAAAAATAAACATGTTAACTGCAATCCTTAACAGAGCTCCACCCATCTAGGCACATTAACTTCAATGGATTTACAAATGTGTAGCTTTGCTTGGGATGATATTATATAAATATATTACAGAGTATTTACTTTTGCAAAAAATTACTGCAGGGGAAAAGGTCAAACACCATTCAAGCTAACTTTTAGGCATCTCACATAAATAGAAAAGATTATCAGCACATGGGGATGTGCAGGATTCTTTTTGCATAATTTAATGCTGCTCTCTGCTGGTACAGAGGTGCAGCTTCATCTTCAGTTTTTCCTGACAGTTTCATTATGACTGTTAGTTTCAGGCAACATATTTCTTAATAAATAAAGCTCCAGCATGTATTTATATATTTAAAATTACATCATTTCAGGGTAAAATAATGGATGGAGAATATATATAAATATATATTTAATATAATTTTTATTGATAGAAAAAGATAAACATGCATATTATAACTTTTAGAGCATAATAACAAATTTCATCAACCAAACATGAACGCATGAAAATGAGAATAGGAATTATTTGTAGGTAATATTCATACTTTAGCATGTACCATGAACTAAGCCAACTGTTATATTAATGGTGTGTTTTTGGAGAAGCCGCTGAGAAGTGGAAAGTGTGGTGATTAGAAGTGGAGCCAAGAAGCATAACTGGGATTCTGGGGTAATAGTCTGTGTTTCGACATATATTCCAAGAATGAATACCAGGTGCATACAAAATGGGAGGATGTCATGTCAGGTGAAGCATTGTGAGGTTCCAAAGAGTTCATGATTTTGTCCATTATAAATTGCTGCCAGACCCTCTCTCTCCATTGAACTAGCGATGGGGGTGAGCTTGACTTCCAGGATGCTGCAATGGTGGTTTTAGCCACCATAAGTAAGAAGGTAGTCAGGGGAAGAAGCGGTTCTTCACCTATGGAGGGGTCCCTTAAATGCAGAAGAAGGATTAAAGAGTCCATTGGGAGTGCTTGTGACGTGATATTTGTAATTTCCCTGACTACTGATGACCAGAATTTTTGAATTAGGGGACAAGTCCACCAACAGTGGATATAATCACCCAGTTCCCCGTAGTTTTTCCAACAGAATGGAGAGTGGTTGGTATTGATTCTGTGAAGATGAGCAAGAGTATAGTACCATCTTGATAAGAGTTTAAAAAATTGAAATTTGACATTGAAGATACCGGATTTGTTAGCAGAGGAGAACCAGATCAAATTCCATTGTTGATCTGTTATGTTGAGATCAAGATCTTTGTTCCATGACTTCTGATAATTGAGTTGCTGAGGGCTGTCTAGATCCGAGATAATTTTGTATGTATTCAAGAGAAGGTGCTTGGTATGCTCATTATAAGCAAGAAGAAGAATTTCAAAGTTCATTTTAGGGCGTGTGAACGTCTGTGATCTCCCTATATAGGTGACCAGGCTCCCCAGCTGGTAGTATTTTAACCAGGAAATGTGCTTGTTGAGTTGTTCCTCAAAGTGTGATTTTTGTAAAAGTTTTTTATGTTTAATTAGATCATATAGGCTGGAGATGCCTGCAGGGGACCACTCTCAAAAAGCGTCTGGGTCTTGACCAGGAGGGAACCATTCCTGAAAGTTAAAGGAGAAAAGTGTAAAGATGGGAGGGGCTAATAGTCATTGCAAGTTGTCCCAGATTTTAAGCGTATGTGTAAGGCAAGGGTTATCTGAAGTAGACTTAGGTCTGCAAGATTTAGGGCACCAGAAGGCCTCTCGTAGTGTCAGTGGTATCAAGGCTGATTGTTCTATGGATGTCCAACCAAGGTCTGTGGATCCATGCATCATTATCAGTGTTGGCGAGAGCTGCCGCTTGATAATAATGTTTCAGGTCAGGGAAATTGAGACCCCCATTCCTGGTGGGTTTGGTGAGAATCCTTTTGCCCATTCTAGATTTTTTAAAGGCCCAGAGGAAGGAGATGATCATAGTCTGCCAAGTTTGTATATCTTTGTCTTTGAGAGTAATGGGTAAGGCTCTGAAGAGAAATAAGAAGCCGGGGAGTACAAAGCTTTGGACGAGTCTGTCCGGCAAAGTTAGCTTGAGTTTATCCCAGTCCTGAATGTGCCGTTGAATGTCCTCTGAAAGCCTGTGAAAGTTGTGCTTTGCCAGATCTTTGAGATCAAGTGGTATTTGTATGCCAAGGTGCCACCATGTTGTTTGAATCCATGGAAAGGAGTAATTACACTGCAAATAAGCTTGGGTTTGCATTGAGATATAGATTGGGTAAATTTCTAATTTTTGGTTATTGACCTGTAGTCCTGAGATCTGCTCGAAGTCAGTCAAGATCTTACAGATTGTTGGTAGTGAACCCTGTGGTTCAGAAACATATAATGTTAGGTCATCTGCATAAAGAGATCGTTTATGTTCGACATCATTGGTTTTAATGCTTGTAAAACCTTGTGCTTGACGTAGCTGTTCTGCCAGGGGTTCAGTTGCTAGGGCGAAGATTAATGGGAACAAAGGACAGCCTTGGAGGGTGCCCCTGGATGGATGAAAGAATGCAGAGTTATGGCCATTTACCCTTATTCTAGTCTTGGCAGATGTGAGCATAGAACGTATGATGTTCCTAAATCATGGGCCGAAGCCCATTTTGTGAAGTAGCAAAGCAAGATACGCCAGTTCCACAGAATCAAACACCTTTTCAAAATCCAAGGCTAGTACCCATGAATTTGTGTGTATCTTTTTCTGGAAGTGTATGATGTTGAGAGTTCGAAGGATATTGTCCGTGAGTTGTCTAGATGGGATAAAACCCATTTGGCCCAGGTGTACATAGTCAGCTATAAATGTTTTCAGATGGCCTGCCAGAATTGAGGAAAAGATTTTGGTGTCATTATTGATTAATGCGATTGGGCGATATGAAGCAGGAGGGGTCCTTCTTATCTTTCGGGATTACAATAATGGAGGATTCAAGCCAGGAGGCAGGAAGTCGTCCCTCATCTAGGGCTTTATTGCAGACCTGAAGAAGAAGTGGGGAGAGTTCGGATTGAAATGTCTTGTAAAATTCTGCTGGAAGGCCATCGATGCCGGGAGATTTGTTGAGTTTTATGTTTTTAATCGTATCTTTTAGTTCTTGTGCTGTAATGGGGCCTTCCAACAGATCAGAATGAGTTGAAGATAGTCATTTCAGTGAAGGGAATTGATCTAGGTGACTATTTATCTCTGTTTCCTCCAGGTTGTGCGAGCTGTATAGTTGATTGTAGAAAGATGCAAACTCTGTTACTATATCCTTGGGTGCCATGGAGGTTTTCCCCGAACTAGATGCAATGGAATGAACCGTACAGGATGTCTTCCTGTTGTTGACCTTCCAGGCTAGTAGGCAAAGAGTTTTTGGAGTCTTCTTCCAGAATCGTTGCTTTACATACAATAGGTTGCATTGAATCTGTGTGATTTCTAGTGATTCCAGAACCTTGCATTCAGAGAGTAACTTGGCGTAAATCTTTGTGCTTCCTGTTTTCTTGTGGGCAGATTCAAGTACAGTGATATGATGTGTGGTTTCCATTCTTAGTTTTTCACTTTCTCTTTTTAGGTTGGCTGCCAGAGAGTTGAAGGAGCCACGTATTACAGCTTTAAGCGTGTCCCAGGTGTTGGCTGGAGTTGTGTCTGAAATCAGATTTTCAGCAATGAAATTTTTTCCCCTCCATTTATTTATAAGTTTCATAACAAAACAAAATTTCGCTTAATTAAGCTTACATACAAAGCGTTGACCTTCCAATATCCAAGATTATAGTTTAAGGCATTAACGAAATTAACAATTATTATTTCAATTTTTTATCAGACGAACGCAACCAATCATACCATTTGTGCCAATTGAAAACAAAACTTTCTTCTTTTCGTCTCTTAAGCCTACGTGTCAATAAGTCAATTTCTGTGGTATTAAAAAGCTTACAGATAATCTCGTCTGTCTGGCATTTTCTCAGACTTCCAATGTTTAGCATAAACCATTCGTGCTGCTGTTATACAATGAATGATAAAGTGATGATCTTCTTTGATAATTCTTCAGAAATTACGTTTAACAAAAACAACTCTGGTTTTAACAAAATTTTAATTGACAGAACATCTTGCAGGAGATTTCTAACTTTCTACCAAAATTTTCGCGCAAATTCACACAGCCACCATAAATGAAAATAAGTACCCACATTCTTTTTACACTTCCAACATAAATTTGAAATAGTGGGGCAGTATTTGGATAACCTTTCGGGAGAGAGATGCCACGAAAAAACATTTTATGTATGTTTTCTTTGAATGAAACTGCTTTAGTTAATTTGATATTGGTCAACCACACTTTGGACCAGGAGTCCAAGTCAATATTACAACCAAGGTCACGTGTCCAAGTTACCATAGAGGGTTTTACCAATTCACCTGCCATCTTATAGTCCAATAAAAAACCATAAAGCTTCTTAATGAGAAACCTATCCGAATTCAACCATATTTTGTCAATGTCGATAGCCTTTAGATAGAACCCTTCAATCGTATCTAAATTATATCTTGATTTGAGTTGTAAGGATTCCCACCATGTTAGAGACAAGTTGGATTGCTGCAAAGTTGACATACTTTACAGGTTCCCCTCTTTATCGAGTAATGCTTCATAGCTTACCACTTTTTCCTTTAAAAGAAGAGAAGGTCTTACAAATGCCTCTATAGGTGATACCCAGAGAGGAATTTTATGGTAAAAGGAGCTTTTCAGTTCTTCCCATATTTTGTATAGGGCACCCCTGATTAAATGGTGTTTAAAATGTGCCCTACTCTGGCTGTACCATAGGTAGGCATGCCAGCCCATTACAAGATCGTGCCCTTCCAGAGTCAAGGTCCTCCCATCTCTTAATAGCAGCCAATCTTTCATCCACACCATTGCTAAGGCTTTGTAATATAAACCCCAATCAGGAAGTCTAAGCCCTCCATGTTCACGCTTGTCCTGCAAATCCTTAAGTCTAATTCGAGGCTTTCTTGCTTGCCAAATAAATTTTGAGACTAGCCTATCCAGATCTCGGAAAAAGATCTGATTCTTTAGTATTGGGATGGTTTGAAATAGAAAGATAACTCGCAGGAGTATAGACATTTTGATGGAAGCGATTCTACCATACAAGGAGAGTTGAATATTCACCCATTTTGTAAGTTCCTCTCTAATTTCTGCTAAGAGGGCCTTGTAGTTATCATCATAAAGAGAACTACACCTATTTGTGAGCCATATTCATAAATATTTGACTTTTTTGGAAACCAAAAATCCTGTCACCTCCTGAAGTTGTCTTACTACTGCCTCGGGACAATTTTTAGTTAACATTTTAGTTTTTGCAGTGTTGATCTTAAAACCTGCTATCTGTCCATATTGGGTCACTAAGAATATCAAATGTTCCACCGCACTCATAGGGTCTTCTAAAATGAATACTATGTAGTCAGCAAAGGCCAAAAGTTTAAATTCCTCCTTTTTTATACACAGGGCTTTGATTCCCTTATCATTCCTGATAGTTTCATTAAGTACTGCTAGGGAAAAAATAAAGAGAAGCAGAGATAGGGGACACCCCTGGCGGGTACCTTTCTGTATCGGAATTTTTGCTGACAAATCGCCATTTACTATTATCCTAGCTTCCTGTTTTTCGTAGATTTTATTTACCATCGCGTAAAATTTATCTCCACATTCCCATCAATGCAATAAGGCTAGTATGAATTCCCATTTAAGGTTATCAAATGCCTTCTCAGCATCTATGAAAAGTAGGGCTAGCTGTTTTTCTGAGTGGCTCTCGTAATATTCTAATATGTTCAGTATGTTTCTTACATTGTGCCGTATTTGTCGTTGGGGAAGAAAACCCGCCTGGTCTCGGTGTATTGTTTGCGCTAATACTTTTTTCAGTCTGTTTGCTAGAATGGCTGCATAGATCTTGTAATTGGCGTTAAGGATATAGGCCTGTAGTTTCTTATATCCTTCCGGTCACTATCTTTTTTGGGGATTAAAGAGATTAGGGCTTCTTTCCATGTATCTGGAAACCTTTGGTTTTCATGGATGTTATTCATAGTTGCTTTTAATGGTGGTATCAATTCCTCTGAAAATATTTGGAAAAACTCGGACGATAGACCATCGGGTCCGGGTGCTTTGCCTTTCTTTGCATTTCTAATCGCTTCCGTGATTTCAAAGGTTGAAATTGGTTCATTTAGCAGCTTCTTATGTTCTATTGTGCTTTTTCCTTTTATGTATTTATCCAGAAAGGGTTCCATCTCAGATGGTGGTGCATCCCCTTGACCATAAAGATTTGAGAAAAAAATTTCGGCCATTTCTTTAAGATCTCTTAAAGATGAACATGTTGCCCCCGCTTCATTTTTTAGACTTCTAATAAATCTACTTTCTCTCTCTGCCTTTAATTTATATGACAACCAGTGTGAGGGTTTGTTAGCATTTTCGAAAAATTGCTGTTTTGCATATGCAAGCTTCCTAGCCATTTCCTGTGTAAGATAACAATTCAGTAAATGTTGTGCTTTCATCAAGTTAATTTTGTATTGTTCAACCTGTGGATTATTTTTTAACTGTATCGTTTCTTTTTGGATTAATTCGACATATGATAAGTACAATTTTCTCTCTTCTTTAGCCCGCCATATCTGATGTCGAATTATTCTCCCTCTCGCAAACGCCTTGAATGCGTCCCAAACTCCATCAATATTTGTTTCAGGCAAAGCATTATGTTGAAAAAAAAAGGAAAAGTCTTCTCTACACTCTTTAATAAAGTCTTGGTTGGATAAGAGCCAAGTCTTGAGGGTCCATCTTGAGGTTTTTACCGACTCCTGCAGCGACATCATCATGGGATTATGGTCTGTGAATGAAGGAGGCAGGATCTCCACTGTCACCAAATCTTTTAACATCGTTACCGTAGCCCAAATCATGTCAATATGCGACCATGACTGGTGCCTTGGGGAAAAGTATGTATAATCTTTGAGTTGCGTATTCCTAGTTCTCCAAATATCAAACGTCTTAAGTTCCTCTGCCGTTTGTAGGAAGGAGATGGGTAACTGATTACCTTTACCTAGTTTTTGTTGCGAACTTTTTCTATCCATTTTCTTGTCAACAAATGCATTGTAATCTCCCACCACACAGATGTCTTCATAGGTTTGTTCAGTCAGCAGCTTTCGAAGATGTGAGAAAAAGGGGTCCTGGTTTTGGTTAGGTGTGTATAGATTGACCAATAGTAGGGGCTTGGAATGTCTAATAACTCTTACTATTACTATCCTTCCATCGTCAGATGAAAATATAAGCTCAGGCTGCAATGACGGTTTCACGTATGTCACCACTCCTTTTTTCTTTTTGTCCTTGTCAGCGGACTCAAATTTCTGGCCCAGTTTTTTACATTCCAGATATTTTATATCTTTTTCCTTTATGTGGGTCTCTTGCAGACAAATAATGTCCAGTTTCATTTTACACAGTTGGTGTAGTGTCCTCTTCCTTTTTTGGGGCCCATTTAGGCCGTTATCGTTTACCGTCAAGATTTTAAGATTCCCCTTGGCCATTATTCTTGTTTTTGTGCTCCTCCTCTTTCCTAAGTTGTAATCTGGTGATCACATTCGAAGGCTTAACTTGTTTATATTTCCTGTTTTTATGCTTGTTCACGGACTGTCTATCCTGTTCTGTTAAGGTTTCATCTTCTGATTCACTGTCTTCTTCCGGAGAATAGCCTAACTCGGCGCCAAATTTCATCAAAAAATCATCTGCCTTAAAGGAGGAGGTCAAATTGTATCTTCTACTCTTATACATAAATGTGATACCTTCAGGGTATTGCCACCTATAAGAGATCTCATTGTTCCTCAAAATGCCCATCAGAAGTTGATAATTCCGCCTCTTCTCCCTCACCCGCCATGGAATATCTCGAAGGATTGATATTTCAGAACCATGTATATTGAGGGAGAAGCTTTTGGCAATATCCAGTATTTTATCTCTGGTGCCCCGCTTTAAAAATCTAACATGGACCTCTCGAGGAATTTTGCTTCTCCTTGCCATTGCTGAATTTCTTCTAAATAAAATTTCCAGCTCATTCTCCATAACCTCCCTTGAGTCTAGACCGGCAAACTGGGTTAAGGCTTCCATCATAGTTTCTCTGATATTCTCATCTTTAACTTCTGGAATGTTTTGAAATCTAAGCATGTTTGAAGATTTTTCCATCTCTAATGTTAATAAAGAATTTTCCAGAGTCATATTTCAGTTTCAGTCCCTGAAGCTGCAGGTTAACATCTTCCACCTTTGTTTCGTTTCTATTAGAGGCTTCATTCAATTTATTTATTTCTTGTTTATTTTCCAAAATCTGGATTTTAAATTCATCCAGCTGTTTTGAGACATGTTGAGTAAAATTATCTAGTTTTAGCTTAAAAGGTTCCATAGCTTTAGTTAATAGGTTAGGCAAGGTGGTCTGAGCTATTTGATTCATTGCCTCTGTAATACTTTGATGTATCTGGGTATTCAGCTCCTTAACTCCCATTTGTGCAAGATTTGATGCTACAGTCTTGCTTTGACCTGGGGATGGGTTTGTTTGGGAGGAACTAGGTATAGAGCCTTTCCTGGGTCCAGTTGACATATTTAAATGTAAGGATAACCCTAGATCTTAATCAGGTCTTAATTAAGTCCTATCCCTGTATTTGTCTATTATTTTATACCTAAATTCTGTATGGCTCTATAAATACACTTAGCTTGCTATTAACTTATACCTATCTTATACCTAACTTGGCTACTTTACCTAACTTTACCTAACTTATACCTAACACTTAATTTTGTCCTTAATTTCAGCCTAACATAATATAGGTCCCTGACCTATGTTGCTATGTTGCTAACCCTCTAAATTATATTCAATTGGGCTCTAAAGCCACCTTAACCAGCAACAATAAGAAGGAAAAGAAAAGAAAAGCGTAGGAAAATATCCAAGCTACTGACCACAGACCCAATAAACTTTTCCAAATGAACAAAGCCAAAGGCGAAAACTGCACAGCGATAAAGATATTCTCAGACCCTCTTACACTAAATAAACTATTATATAAATATATAGCTTCCCTTTAAGCCTATTTAGCGCAACTAATGGGGGGGAGACATAAGCTCGAAAGGGATCAAACAGAATAACAAAACCAAAAATCCACAACTTAGAAATGCTAGTCACAGTATAGGGCTCTTTTCCTTTTAGTCTCTTCTTATATTTTTAAATTACCATTCATACCATTCATACCACACAACAGTCACAAGTGTCTCTTTTCTCTGTGGATACTTGGGGATTACTCCAATGTAACGCTTCTTATCCCTGGGTGTTTCCAGCAGCCTCTAGCTTCTGTCCGTTGAAGCAAAAGTTATTTCCAGAGGTGTGCTGTCTGTCAGCGCCACATTCCACCGATGAACACAGTTCTCCACACTCTCAAAGGGCCCAGTTCCTCATGCTCGAAACACCTGCGTAACCAAGCACCGAGTCCAACTCCACCCTCCTGAAACAAAAAAGAAAAGGCACACAACAACACTGCTTCCCTGGCTATGCTGGCCTGCAGCTCACTCTGCTCGTCCCGGGTCAATTCACCACTCTGCCAGCCGTGTCCACGCCGCTTTTTCTCCTCGACCCAGGATTGCCTGAATAACGCTGACACACGCCAAAAGCTTAGTCAATGCCCCGTAGGGTAAACCGGCTGCTGCTAGGACCCAGTGAGCATGCTGAGACTTCTTGTCCTTGACTCCCGCCTTGGCCACAGTAGGCGTTCAGCAGAACGGGCAGCCGCCCAGCTCTGCTGCACCTACAAAGACCTTGCCCAGGTCTTCCTCCGAAAGCCCCAGCGATGGTCTAACCAAACAGGCAAGTCCTTCGTAAGAAGCAAGGAATTCAGCGGGGAAACAAACGGAGCTCCGCTGCTTGCCACCGCTGTCGCTGCAACCGGATCCGGAACTCCACTCTGAGCAATGAAATTTTTGATGTCCATCACAATACTGTCCCGTACAGAAGCCTTCAATAAAAGATTTTTATCCAGTGACCACTGTCTGGTTCCCTGTGTGTCTTGACGATTTCTAAAAGTGCAGTCTATACAAGCGTGATCTGTGATGTGCCTTGAACCAATAGAGGCCAAGGCTAGACGTGGGAGTACGTCTTTCAAAATCAGAAGGTAGTCAGTCCAGGAGAATGTGAGGTGAGTTGGTGAGTAAAAAGAGTAGTCTCTAGTTGTAGGATATAGTGTCCTCCAAGTGTCCCGAAGTTGATGTTTCTTGAGAAGATCAAGGAGCTCAGAGGTATCTTTTTCCAGTGTTGAGCGTCTGTGCGGCATGCAGGACCTGTCTAATTTGGGGTTAGCTGCAAAGTTCAGATCTCCCCCCATGATTACGCTTCCTTATTTGAAACTACCCGGTTTCACAAAAACATCTTGTAGGAAAGGAATTTGGTTATGGTTGGGCATATAGACATTTGCTGGAGTGAGAGTCTGCCCACCCAGAGATCCTTTGACGAACAGGAACCTGCCTTCAGGATCTATGAGAGTGTCTTATATTGTAAAGTTCAGAGATTTGGAAATCAGGATTGCAACTCCTTTGATGATCCAGGGGCTTTGTAGTTGTGTTGGGAAAAGATCGGGAGCAAGCTGGACCTAGCATGTGTTTCCTGGAGGAAAAGGATAAAGGTGTGCAGAGATTTTACATGTTGCAGCACTCTTTTGCATTTGATTAAGTTTCCCAAACCTCGAATATTGACAGACGTTATTTTTAAATGATCCATAGTAAGGATTGCAGTTAAGCCTTGGGTAAATGTGATCAAAAGGCAGCTAAAAGCCACAGAACGTTGAGAGTCTCTAGGGTGAGACTCAGAAAAATGATATGTCGTTGGGGGTCACATCTACTACAAAAGAGGTGTATGTGAGAGTATTATAGAGGTGTGTGTATAGGTAGAGTTGAAATTTCCAGTAAATTGATCAAGAGAGTTGGCTAAGTACCTGGTATATGCTCTGATGTTAAGTTGGTAGACTGTTTGGGCAATCTAGAACCTCCAAATGGTTTCTACAATTCCAATAATAAGTAGGTAACAAGAAAGTTTAAGTAAGAACAAATGAACTATAATTTGAAGAACCACAATTTAACCATATCAACTGTCACAATGCAAACCTTTCAGAAAAACTCCCCACCCCAGCTGCCTAAGCAGAATGTGTAGTATATTAACAGGTGAGTAGTAATTAATAACAATACAATAAGTGGGTCAAGATAAATTGTCCTCTCTTCCCCCAGATATCAAACACACCTACTAAATAAGTATTATATAGAACAGGTATAAAACCAAATAGGAAAACAATGCCAAACTTCAGAGATAATAAAATAGAATACAAGGTAAATAAAAATATTACTCGCAAGACTATGTAGCTTAAAATGTGTGGAATACACCAAACACTTTTATGAAAAATGAAAGTTATGTTCAGATGTCAATGAGAGTAGATTAAAACAAGGAACAGCGTTATACCAGCTGTGAACACTAGATGGCGATCAAGATCAATAATAAGAGTATCAGTGCACCACAAAAACAATAAACAATTTACTTTCAAAAATAAAGAAAGCTTAAATGTTAGAGTATAAAAATAAACTACACAGTGTGTACTTTTAAGTCCAATTACTAAAACTAAAACTACTAAAACTGAGGCTTATAACCCCTAACGCTCCCCCTCCCCCCCCTCCAGCCTATGGAGTAAACCATAACTCTTTTATAATTAATTAAAGGATTGAAACTATCTTAACAAAGTAGGGATTGGCAACAGAGAATTGTGAGGTACTCAAAATGTTCTGAGAAGTTCTGCTCCGGAAAAATAGTGTGTGAAGACGTCTGTCATCAATAGAGACACTGAATCTAGTTCATCTGTGAGTGGTATGTTCCTCCTCATGCATAGGAGAGCCGTCCTGGCGCTGATGCAATCGGTGTGAGAGTTCAGGAGATAGCAGGGAACGATCTTTCCGTTTCTGAGATCTACGTATGCCTTCCTGCTCGTCTGCAATGTGTAAGTGTTCTAGTAGCTCCAGACCTGACTCTTCATCGGCAATGGAGAATTGCTTGCCCTTGTAGGAGACTTGCATTCTCCTGCAGTCAAGCCATCTGTATCGTATGTTTGCTGCTTGGAGTGGGCTGGAGACCGGTTTCAGTAGGCGCCTGATATTAAGGGCTTCTTTGGGCATGTCTGGGAAGACTAGGATCTGATGATTTTTAAACGGTATGTGACCTTTTAATCGTGCTTCCTCTAAAATAGCTTTTTTCATTTTCTAGTCTGTGAATTGGACCATTATGTCCCTGGGGCCAGACCACTTGGGGTTGTTCCCTGCACCTAAACAGAACGCCTTCAAAATGGCGGGAAATGTGTCGGAGGCTCGGGAGGTATCTGGGCCCAGCCATTGCAGCATAAAAGCAGGGAGATCTAAGCCTTCCTCAGCACCCTCCGGGACCCCCCTAAATTTCAGGTTTAGGTGCCTGATTTGCGATTCAAGTGTTAAACCTGTCCCTATACATGGTATCTTGGGAGTAAAGTTCCTTGACATCGTCTTTTAAAAGAAGGCCCAGGTTCATAGCTGATGCAGCCATCTGCGAGGTTTTATTTAGAGAGGTGTGAATATTTTCAAGTTGGTCTCTTGCCGGTTGAATTGTCTTATGTAGTTGATCAGTAAGATGGCGTTCCATATTTTCAAGTAACGCTGGGAGATTGGCTAGAAGACGGACTGCATCTACCGGCAGAGGAGGGCCTTGAGATTCCGCCATTTTCATGGCGTCGTCGCTCGGGCCCAAAGAGACTGTTTTGGCATCTTTTGGCAAAAAAAAAAGCCTGTGCCGATTTCGGAACAATGCTATGAGGCGTAGCTGAAATACCGAGATTCCCCCCCCATACTTTGTCGAGGAGTAGAGAGTCAAAAATAGTAGATATCTGCGGCTAGGAGGAGGGGAAAGGCAGAGCTCAGGATTTAGGCAGCTGCCATTGTTCGCAGCGATGCCCCGCCCCCGAGAATATATTTTAAAAATCACAATAATCTTAAGAGTGAGCCCAGGGCAAATGCCGATAGATATACCTGCTGTTTCCATGGCCTGCACACAGCCATATGTGTGTGCAACTCAACTAGACATTGGGGGAATGCCAAGCCTATTCTCAGTGCATAAATACTATGCAAGGCATGGAGAGGGAGGCTGGAAAAGGATATGGGAGGAATATGTAGGCCTCCAACCCCCTAACATTCCAACTACTCCTGCATGCACATGTACCCATCTGTATCTGCCAGCCAGGAAAGAAAAAAAACAAAATTCTCAACCTACAACATGAATTCATATGTACCTTAGATCCCACTTGTCCCAAATGAATAGCAAGTTGAACCACAAACCATAATTAGTTTGTTGTCAAGAGGCTTTTGTGTGCGTGTTTTGTTAAAGAAAAAAGCCTCCAATATGCATATATAAGGTTGCACCGATTTCCACCATTTCTCCCCTCCCTCTGCAGATCTCAACTAAGGCTGTTCCTGGGGGTCCACTCTCTCTTCCTCTGTCTAAGTGGAACACACTGGTGTTCAGTGATCAGGACTTGGCACCTGTTGTGTATCAAGATAGTGGTTGCCATGTGCTTGCATAATGGCGACCGCCATGTGGACATTCGCACATGGCCTGAATCTACCTGAGCTTTGGCCAGGTAGAACAATAGTTGGTCAGATCCTAAACAACCACCAATCCTGAGCCTAGGTTTCCCCTTGGGGACCTATTGTGAGACTGTCCCAATAGATAAAGTCCACAACAGGTCTCCTTAAACAGAGAGTCCTTTATTTGTAGAAAAAATCATGTTGGTCAGACACTTCTTCTGTTAGTAATGCTTAAGCTTTGGATTACAATCATAATTATACTGGATATGAAATATGGCCCAACTACCCTCTACCAATCAATACAGAGAATTCTTGGCACCTTATTATACTGCCCCAAGGTTCCCAAGGAAAGCGTGGCAAAATGAGTTTTCAGGGAGAAATACTGTTGAACATTTTGGAAGAACGGTTCCCAGAGAAATTAAGAAAACAGAATACATAACACCTGTGGTTCTTGTAACACAGAACAGGAGGCACTTCCTTTCAAGGCCGTTAGCTGAGGAGGCTAGAGATAAAAGCGAATGAGTAATGAGCATGCGCAAAGCAAAGCGAACGAGGTGAAGCAAGGTATGCATTCCAGTGGTGGGGGTCAGGTCCCCGATGCTATCTCCTGGTTGGAACTTATAAGTACTTATAAAACATTCAGACCCAAAACAATGCAAGTTAAACAGAAAGGTTTAGCCGGATGTAACATTGTGATATCGGTGCAGTCACCCCAGTCTATGTCAGTTTACTGACATTCTGCCCTCCCAATAAAACATCCCCCACTTTCCTGGGCTTCAAAGGGTATGATTTATGAAATGCTCAGATTTTATCCGGAGCATGGACATGTGAAGCTTCAACCCATTCATTTTCTTCAGGACCAAAATGCAACCATTTTATCAAGTAGTAAAGACGACCTCTTTTAAGTTTAGAATCTAAAATGTGTTCAATTTCATAATGAGGCTCATCATTCTTCATCAGAGGAGGATGAGAGGATGAGGAGGGTCTCCATTCGTTCAGTCCAGGATCCTTCTTCAAAAGGCTGTAATGGAAAACAGGGTGCACAAATTTTAACGACTTAGGAAGTTTCAGCTCAAATGTTTGTTAAGACACTTGATTACAGGGAATGGGCCCACATATTTCCAACCTAGTTTTCTACTAAGTTGTAGACCTTTGATGTTTCTTGTAGACACATAAACGGAGTCTCCCAGGGAAAGATCTCAGCCTGGGGTCCTCCCTTTGTCAGCATGCTTTTTGTAATCCGCTTTAGCTTCCTCCAAAGTTTTAGCAATCAACGCCCATGAATCCCGCAATGAATTCCAACAGTTAGCAAAGTCACTTGATCCCTCTACAGCCGGGTTTAAATTAGGAAGGGGGACGCCTTCATGCCCCCCACCACTGCCATAAAGGGAGACACTCCAGTCGAAGAATGTACAATGTTATTGTAGCTATATTCAGCAAAGGGTAAAAGGTCAGCCCAATCATCCTGTTGAAAATTAGTATAACACCTTAAGTACTGCTCCAAAATTTGATGAACTCTTTTGGTTGGTCCATCTGTCTCTGGATTCCCAGGATCTGCAAGAGCTCCCGCCAGAAGTTGGCAATGAATTATGTCCCACGGTCGTAAATCACCTTCCTTGGTAGGCTATGAAGTTTAATTACATGGTTGACAAAGGCTTTTGCTAAAGACTTGGCAGTGGGTAATTTCTTAGAAGGAACAAAATGAGCTTGCTTTGAAAATGTGTCCATCACTACCCAAACCACAGTTTCCCCTTTGCTGGGGGGGTAAATCAGTAATAAAATCCATAGAAATAACTTCCCAGGGATGGTTGGGTGTTTCTAGTGGTTGTAAAAGTCCTGGAGGTTTCCCACCCCGGGATTTTCCCATTAAACACATTTGGCAAGACGAGACATAAATTGAGACATCTCCCCTCATGCGCAGCCACCAAAACTGTCTCTGTAACAAGTTCAAAGTCTTAAGAAACCCAAAGTGTCCAGATAACTTTGATTCGTGGGTAGCATACATGATTTCTCTGTGGAGGGCAGAGGGAACTAGCAGTTTCTGGTCTTTAAACCAACAACCTTCTGGGCTCTGTGTTAAAGAAGGCAATGCCTTGAATTCACAAATGTCCTCCTCTGAATAGGCTGTGGCAAACTTAATAATCCACTCTGCTACTGCTGGAGTGATGTGGGATTTAGTCTGGCTCCTCATTTGCACAGCCTCCCCAATTGTTCAGGGGTAAACATAGTTTCTATCACTTCAGTCTTTTGAGAGTCATGTTGAGGCAGGCGAGAAAGAGCATCAGCCAATGAATTTGACTTCCCAGGGAAATGACGAAGAGTAAAATTAAACTTTGAAAAGAAATCAGCCCATCTGAGTTACTTAGCGTTAAGGGAGCATTGAGTGTGCAAAGCCTCTAAGTTTTTGTGATCGGTCCAGATTTCAAAAGGCAGGCACGCTCCCTCTAGCCAGTGCCTCCAGGTGGTTAGGGCCAGATGGATTGTGGCAGCTTCCTTATCCCACACAGCCCAGTTATGCTCCATCTGCCCAAATTTCTTAGAATCATAAGCTAATAGATGTAACTGTCTATCAACCCCTTCCTGAAGGATCGCCCCCCCCATAGCCACATCGGAGGCATCCACCTGCACCACGAATTTTTTATTTTCATCAGGCTGCACCAGTATGGGTTTGGAAGTGAAGAGGTGTTTCAGTGCCTCGAATGCTTGTTGGCACTCCTGTGTCCATGCTAACCGGGCACCTGGTTTGGTAGCCTCCGGTCCCTTCCCTTTAGTTTTCAATAAATCAGTGAGGGAAAGGCTGTAGTGGGCAAAATTATTGATGAAATTTCTGTAAAAATTGGTGAATCCTAGAAAGTTCTGGAGCTGTCTTCTGGTGCAGGGGGTTTCTCATCCCACTACTGCAGATACTTTGGCCGGGTCCATCTCCAAACCCCAGGGTGATATTCGAAACCCCAGGAAGTCTATTTCAGTTTTATGGAAATCACATTTGGAAAGTTTGGCAAAAAGTTTGTTGTCTCTGAGTGTGGCCAACACTTCCCGTACTAATTTTACATGTGACTCCAAATCTGGGGAATACAATAAGATATCATCAAGATAGCATAGGACCCCCTTGAATAGATGCTTGTGTAAAACTTCATTTATTAAATTCATAAAAATGCCTGGAGCCCCCTGAAGGCCGAAGGGCATTACTAAATATTCATACTGCCCCGGGGGGTATTAAAGGCAGTCTTATATTCATCCCCCTCCCTGATGCGCACTCGGAAGTAAACATCTCTGTTTCCAGTTTCAAAAAGATCTTCCCTTTACTGGCCGCATTTAGCAAGTCTTTGATCAAAGGAAGAGGGTAGGCATTTGAGGAGGAGACAGCATTTAACCCTCGATAGTCAATACTTAGCCGCAGGCCCTCATCTTTTTTCTTTTGGAAAAGAACCGGTGCGGCAAATGGGGAAGTGGTGGGGTGGATAAAACCTCGGTCCAGGTTTTTATCGATAAATTTATGCAGTTCAACTTTCTCCGGGGGGACATAGTGTATAGCTTCCCTTTAGGCAATTTGTGGCCAGGCAACAGTTCAATAGCACAGTCTATGTTGTGACGGGGGGCAGCTCGTCAGCCTTTGCTTCCTTAAAAACCTCTGCTAAGTCCTGGTAAGCAGCCAGAATAGATAAAAGTTCCTCGCGCACCAAACAGGCGCTCCCAGAGCCAGGCCGACTGCCCCACTCCATGCTCCAAAAATAATCTTTACAAGAGGGAGAAACTCAGGTAATCTGTCCCTCACTCCAACGGATGTAGGGGTCATGCGTTATTAACCATGGACTGCCCAACACCATAGGGAATTGCACATGGGGGGGCAATAATAAAAGTGCATTGCTCCCAGTGCTCCCCTGTGCTGAGTATGATAGGTTCAGTCTCGAAGGCGCAGGGTTCCTTCATCTCGGAGCCATCCATCTGGGTAAAATGTAGAGGCTCCCCCAAAGTACGCAACACAACCCTAACCCATCCACTACTATTGGGCTGATCAAGTCCCTGGCACAACCTGAGTCAATTAGGGCTCGCACTCGCATCTGAGTGCCCTGATCTGGATTCACCACTGTCACAAGTATATAAAGGAGGGGCCCCGGAGAGGTCACCATTTGAGGTGCGCTGGTTTGAGGGACCTGCTGTGTTGCACCGTTCAGAGCAGGTCCTGGTCATTTCCCTGCGGCTGTTCAGTCCTCTCACCATCTGACTTCTCTGGGAATCTGGCCTCCATGATTTGGAGCACCAAAGGGTTCGGGGGGGGATGCTTTCTTTGGCTTGGGATGGGCTGATGGGGATGCAGGCACCCCTCCTTTCAGTGAAGTGGCAGGGCAGGCTGAAGCAAAATGACCCAACTCTCCACACCGGGTGCATAATCCCTTCTTCATCTGGAGCTCTCTAATATCGTGGCCAGCTGACTTGGCTTTTGCTTTAAAAGGGGTAGCCGGGGGGGCAGTAGTTTTTGGAGACCCAGGCAATTGCCTCATGCGGATCAAGGTAAACCGCACTTTGGCTTCTTCTGCGGCTCTGATCCACCCATTCAGGGTGGTCAGATTCACATTTCTCAAAACAGTCTCGTATAACTCTCCATTCAAGCCCCGGCGATATTGTTCTACAAAGACCTCTTCAGGCCAACCCCTAATCTTAGCTTCCAACCTTTTAAAAGCAGCGGTATACTCACTAACAGACAATCTCCCTTGCGAGAGGTTGCGCACCTGGTTCCAGGCTTTCTCTTCACTCATCGGGTCTTCATACTGCCAAAGTAAGGCCCTCATAAATTCTTCCACGGTATACAACTCAGGACCTGGGGGGTTGTGAAGGCTCACATACCAATCCACAGCTTCCTCTCACAGTCTGGAACTGATGTAACCCACTCAATCCCCCTCATCTTGGAACAGGTGGCCCCAATTCTGCATGCACCGCCCTGTCTCGATTATGAAGAATTGCAGCTTTGCGGGGTTCCCATCAAAGGTGGCCCCCATCAGCTTGTGTGGCACAGGCTGCCTGTCTGCCGGTTGCGCAGGCCCTGGGACCAGTGCTACCAGAGGTCCCAGGGGGGCGGGAGGCTGGGCTGGCAGCTGCATGGGTGGCGGAGCCACTGCCAGCAGTGCTCTGGCTCCAGCTCCAGCTCCAGCCCTCACCAATTGCTCTTGGACTGCCTGGGCCATCATGTTCGGGAGGTCAGTCATCAGCACGGTCATCTCCCTCTGTAGCCGTCTCTGGATCATGTCAAAGCGATGATCCATCTGCACCCACATCTTGGCTGTTGCAGAGTCATCATTGGCCTGTCGCTTAGTCCCACGGCCCGTCGATTGTCAGGTCCCACTTTCCCAGTGTGGGAACCAAGCCTCAGTAGTTCTTGGCCCAAATTGAGCCCAGGATTGGGTCCCCCCACTCCACTGGGGATGGACTGTCACCCCAGAGGTGCTGACGGGGCACACCAGCACCTCCTTGGTGGTAACCGGAGCCTCTGTTTCAGTAACAGGGATCTCAGCTCCACCGTCTTCCATAGCGAGTACAGTGAACTGGGTCCCAAGAAAGGATTACTAACAGTCTGTGAGACTGTCCCAATAGATATAGTCCACAACAGGTCTCCTTAAACAGGGAGTCCTTTATTTGTAGAAAAGATCATGTTGGTCAGACACTTCTTCTATTAGTAATGCTTAAGTTTTGGATTACAATCATAATTATAATGGATATGAAATATGGCTCAACTACCCTCTACCAATCAATACAGAGAATTCTTGGCACCTTATTATACTGCCCCAAGGTTCCCAAGGAAAGCGTGGCAAAATGAGTTCTCAGGGAGAAATACTGTTGAACATTTTGGAAGAACAGTTCCCAGGGAAATTAAGAAAACAGAATACATAACACCTGTGGTTCTTGTAACACAGAACAGGAGGCACTTCCTTTCAAGGCCATTAGCTGAGGAAGCTAGAGATAAAAGCAAATGAGTAATGAGCATGCGCAAAGCAAAGCGAACGAGGTGAAGCAAGGTATGCATTCCAGTGGTGGGGGTCAGGTCCCCGATGCTATCTCCTGGTTGGAACTTATAAGTATGGAGTAAAACATTCAGACCCAAAACAATGCAAGTCAAACAGAAAGCCTTAGCCAGATGTAACATTGTGATATCAGTGCAGTCACCCCAGTCTATGTCAGTTTACTGACCCCTATGAACTGTAACCACTATCTTAAGGTCCTATCAGGATATTTGGGCGAGGTTGGAGGATTATCTCCAACCAGCATAAAAGAGGGCTCTGAGCCCGGGGTTTGTCATGCTTGTTCCTGACCTACAATAAACTTGACCATGCTGAAACTCACTCCACTGGCCTCCCGACTCCAATGTCAGTGTCGACGAGGATGGGATTCCCGATGAGCAACTCATCAGCTGAACTAAGCAGCGAAGCACTGAGCGCTGATCCGCCAGCACCAGGCATTGCCGAGCCCCTGTGCTCTGAGGAAATGCCGCAAGCCCTTGAGGATGTCGTTCGTTGCATTGCTCCTGCTCCAGTAACTATGGCTGCCACTGCGGGACAAATCTGTGTCAGTGTCTGACATGATAGTTCTTGCAATCCCTGCACTTGTTCTTATATGCTGTATGAAATACACAAAGTATGCTTACCCTTCCCTCTCAGTTGCTTTCTACTCTGTGTTGCATATCTAAAGGCCTAATGGGTCCCCTTTGCATATGAGAGTATTCGTTCCTAATCCTTTTATGTCTACAGGTTCCTGGCCGGGTGTTAGCATCCCTTCCTCTACCCGCCCCGAAGGAATGTGGAGCGTCTCTCCCTCCCCGCTCTTCCCCCTCGCTACGCTCAGCTTTTCATCAACTTAGTTAGCACTGTGGAATGTCTTATCTGAAGTGTCTGTGCCAGGGCAAGGGAGGAGGGGAGTCTCTGTGAACTGTGAATGTTTTGCTAAGCAGATATGGGAACCTGGGATTGTAGTCTCAATACATAGATTGTTTTGGAGGAAAGTTTGGAGGTTCCTGAGAACTAATTTTCCCCGCATTTTTGGTGAGAACTGCTAGCGCGGGAAGGAGGCAGGATACTGATTGGAGGGTCAAGCTTTAGCTTATGTATCAGTTCAGTATATCAGTGAATGTAACCCATAGTATTTCATTTCTAACAGAAGAAGTGTTTGTTTTCAGTGATCTTTCTACAAGTAAAGGACTTTTTACTCAAAGACCTGTTGTGGACTATTTTTATTGGGACTTTCTCACAATCTGTCCCTTTGACCCCTCCAAACCCGAGACCAGGGTCGCATAGTCCAGGCAACTAGGGTTCCTTCTGACTGTGCATGGGGTCACCAAGGCCGACATGAAGAGGGCCTGGCTATGGGGCCACTGTGGCGTAGAAACAATGCACCTTGCCCAGAGCCTAATCTCTCTCCGAGACCTGCTAGACCTCACCTACAATGAACTCCTCAAGCAGCTCAGGGTCTACTTTGCGCCAAAACCTTCCATGCTGGCATGCAGAGTACAGTTCCTCCAGAGGACCCAACAGATGGGTGAGAGTGCTGCCGCATTCCTCACTGACCTCCACTGGCTGGCAGTTGGGTGTGGAGGACCATTTGTTGGGCAGTTTTGTGGCTGGGGTGCGTAAGGCCAAGCTCCGGCAGTGGCTGATCACACTCTCGGAACTGACCCTTGAGAAGGTGCTGCAGACAGCGATTGCATTTGAAACAACCCAGAAGGATCGCACGGTCACCCACTCACACCGCACTGTGACCTCGGAATCAGATGCTTCGGAGGAGGGAGACATCTGCCAGCTGCGCCCTCACTCTCAAAAGGGTGTGTTCCATTCCTTTGGTTCCTGCTTCTGAAGCATGGCCCCAGCCGCTGCCCCCACTCCTATTTCTCAGCACAGGCCGCCTTCATTGTGCACTAGCTGCGGAGACCCCCATGAGCGCCATTCCTGCCAGTTCCGTGAGGTGATGTGCCGGGCCTGCGGAAAGACGTGAAGCATGACATTGTGAAGGCCTGCCACTCCAAGAACAGCTGCCGCTCCCCAGCCATGCACTACGAGGCGGTGGACAGCATCTCAGTGACAGCACATAACCAGGTACTAAACTTGCCCCAGCCCCTTCCTGGAAAGATATCGGTCCACGTCCAGATCGAAGCGGCCCCCTGTTCCATGGAACTTGATACCAGGTCCTCATACTTGATAATTTTGGCTGCAACCTTCAGGCAGCTCTGCCCGCAGGGGGTGGCCAAGTTGCGCAAACCCATGGGACTTGTACTCTGGGATTTCCAGAAGAACCTGGTGGCGATTAAGGGGTTGGGCAAGTTCAGCAAGCTCCTAGACCTCCTGGTCGTGGAGAGAGACCTTGTCAGCCTTTTGGGACTTTCATGGTTCCAGCCCCTGGGCCTAGAAGTCAGGGGGGTGCACTACATGGGCTCCGCAGACTTCGAGTCGGTCTGCGCAGAATTTCCCATTGTTTTTGATGGCATGTTGGGCTCCTACCGGGGGCCTCCCATCTCACTGGACTTAGACCCTGCTGTCTGCCCCATCCACATGGCAGCTCGATGGCCTCTGCTAGCCATCCAGCTGAAGGTAGAGGTGGAGTTGGACAAGCTTGTGGCTCAAGGTGTGCTTGAGCCAGTCTCTCACGTGAGGTGGGAGACCCGAATCGTCACCTCGATGAAAGCGAATGGGGAGATCTGCATTTGCATGGACTATAAATGTACTTTGAATTTGGCCCTACAGGACCACGCATACCCAGTACCAGTGGTCAGCCACATCTTGGCTTCACTAGCAGGGGCCAAGGTATTTGGAAAGGTGGACCTGGCCCAAGCCTACCAGCAACTTCCTGTGGATGACGCCACGGTGGAGGCCCAAACCATAGTCACCCACAAGGGGGCATTCAAGGTGAAGCGGCTCCAGTTTGGGTGCAGCGTCACCCCTGGGTTGTTCCAACAATTAATGGATTCTGTTTTGAAAGGTCTTCCAGGAGTGAAGCCATTCTTTGACGACGTTCTGATTGCAGCCCTGGATGTCGTCACCTTCAAGACCCGGCTGCGGTCCATCCTCCAGCGATTCCAGGATGCCTGCCTAAAGGTGCGCAAGGACAAGTGCATCTTAGACATCTCCTCAGTGACCTTCCTGGGCTTCACAGTCAATGCCCAGGGCATCCACCCCACCCCAGAGAAGGTGGCAGCCATCACAGAGGCACCCCTACCCACTTCAAAGGCCAAGCTATAGGAGTTCCTCAGCCTCCTGAACTTTTACCATGCCTTCCTTCCCCACAAGGTGGAAGTAGCCGAGCCCCTCCACCGGTTGCTGGACAAAGGAGCCAAGTGAGACTGGGGGCCATTCCACTCAGCAGCGTTTAAAGTGGTAAAAGACTTGTTGGTTTCTAATGCTGTCCTGGCTCACTTTGACGAGTCCTTGCCAGTGGTTCTGGCTTGTGACGCATCTCCTTATGGGGTGGGGGCGGTCCTGGGCCATTGGCTTCCCAACAGGTGGGAGGTACCAGTGGCTTATTATTCCAGAACTCTATCAGCAGTGGAGCGGAATTACACCCAAATCAATAAAGAAGCCCTAGCCATAGTCGCGGGAGTAAAAAAAATTCCACGACTACCTGTACAGTAGAGCATTCAACATGGCCATGGACCACAAGCCACTCCTGGGCCTCTTTGCTCTGCACCGCCAAACCCCGCACATGCTATCTCTGCGGGTACTACGATGGTCCATTTTCCTGTCAGGGTACCAGTACTCTTTGGTGCACCACCCCGGGAAAGCTATGGGCCATGCTGATGCCCGGAGTCGTCTCCCACTTCCATTCTGTGACCCAGACCCACCTTCCACATGACTCTCATCGAGGACCGGCCTGTCCAGGTATCTGATGTGGCCCGCTGCACAGCCCGGGACTGAGTCCTCTCTCGGACTGGGTGGGAAGGAGGTGGCCCGATCATCCGGGCCTTCACCTCCAGGGAGTTCCAGCGCTTCGTGGACTCCCTCGGCATCCAGCAGATCCACTCAGCTCCCTTCCATCCAGCAACCAACGGGTAAGCAAAATAAATGGTAAGAACTACCAAAGAGGCCATCAAGCGGATGGACCAGGGTGACTGGGAATTCAAGCTGGCAAAATTCCTATTCGGCCAGTGGTCTACCCCACACACCAGGACTGGACACAGCCTGGCAGAAATGCTGATGGGCCAGTGCCTCGGCTCCATGCTAGACCAGCTCCACCCTGACTGTGCCGCCAACTGCAACACCAAGCCCGAGTTCCAGCCAGCTCCCCGAGGGTTCTTCCCTGAGGACCCAGTCTACATTCAGAACTACACCAGAGGTCTGGCATGGGTCCCTGGAAGAATAATCTGTTCCAAAGGACCGGTCTCCTATGAGGTCCTCACAGAGGAAGGGTTGGTGTGGCAGCACCACATTGACCAGCTCTAGCAGCGACTCCTGAGCAGCACACCCAACATTCCCAAGATTCCTGCAACAGCAGAACTGGACCAGCTTCTGCTCCAAGAATCCTGCCCTGACATGGAGCCTGCGAATATCCTGCCACCTGATAGTCCAGGCGAGTTGACACCACTGGCACCACTGCCAGAACTCCCCACAGACACTCCCGAACAGTTGCCTGCTGCCCTGCTCCCAGATCTGAACACCGGCCCACGACCTGCAACACCCCTGTGCTCGGGACGTGAATATCGCCAGCCGGGGTACCTAAAGGACTATGTTTGTAATGGGGAACTGGACCATGGGGGGGAGGGGTGTTGTGTATCAAGATCATGGTCACCATGTGCTCGCATAATGGTGACCACCACGGGGACCTTCGCACATGGCCTGAATCTACCTAAGCTTCAGCCAGGTAGAACAATAGCTGGTCGGATCCTAAACGACTACCAATCCTGAGCCTAGGTTTCCCCCTGGAAAGTTCCTATCTTAAGGTCCTATCAGGACATTTGGACAAGGTTGGAGGATTATCTCTGACCAGCATAAAAGAGTGCTCTGAGCACGGGGTTTGTCATGCTTGTTCCTGACCTACAATAAACTTGATCATGCTGAAACTCACTCCACCGGCCTCCCGACTCCAGTACTTATCAGCACCAGAAAGGTGCCAATAGTCTCTCTCTCTGTCTGTCTCTGTCTGTCTGTCTCTCTCTCTCACACACACACACACTCCTGCATGAGACAGTAATAGATTGCAACATAAGTTCATATGAACATAAGAACATGTTCAAGTTGTAGTTAAGAAGCTGTGAGAACCTTGTAAGATCCAATAAGCCAGGCCTTACATTGAACAAAGTCCTTTTATTTTTTTAATGGTCTACTTGGTAAGCATTTTCAGTGTTAGTGATGACAGTTACAGGGCAGAGGATAAGTTATACCATATTCAAACATCAGAACCAGACCCTGACACCAATCAGGTGAATTGTAAAAAAGGCGCAAAGATACTAGCCGTTCCTTCCCACCGAAAAGGCACCAACCCGAGGTAGCTCAGACTTGGCAGCCCTCCTCCACCTCTCACCATACATCCCCATCAGTTCCCATAGCCCCACCACCTGGAGTCAGTACTGTTAGAAAAACACTTCAAGGTTACAAGCATTGCTTAGAGAAACAGATACAGGCATGAGAACAAACTGTGGGGGAGCAAGAGAGTGCTAAATGAAGTGGAGAGCAGCAGGCATCAAACTCCCACCCGGGAAAAATGTCAGGAACCTGACATACTGCCCCCCCAAGATGGGCCCCCCGGCTTTGTGGGATAAGTGGCATGAAATTCCCGCACTAGCACTAGCTGTGGAGCATGAACATGATCATGAACATGATCAACAGAAACCCACTCATTACATTCAAGACCAAAATGAACCCACTGAACCAGGTAATAAAGGCGACCCTGTTTAAACTTAGAGTCCAAGATCTGTGAGATTTTGTAATGAGGCTCTCCCCTCTTCATCAGAGGAGGAGGAGTGGGAGGAGTCGGTCTCCAGTCATTCGGCCCAGAGTCTTTCTTCAGCAGACTGTAATGAAACACAGGATGCACAGCTTAGGCAATTCAAGCTCAAACGAGACAGAGGAGAGTTTCCTCAGGATTTTGAAAGGACCAACATATTTCCAACCCAGCTTCCGACTAGGTTGCAGTCCATGAATGTTTTTAGTAGACACATACACTGAGTCCCCAGGCTCCAGCTCCCAACCCGGAGCCCTCCCCTGATCCGCATATTTTTTATAATCCAATTTGGCACGGTCAATTGTCTTGGCTATGAGAGGCCACAATTTGCGGAGGGAATTCCACCACGAGCTGAAAGAGTCAGAAGAAGTGGTCGCCAGACGCAGCATAGGGAGAGGAACCCCCTGAAACCCCCCCACTGCCATAAAAGGAGAGACACCAGTAGATGAATGAAGGGTGTTATTGTAACTGCAAATGGAAGCAGCTCCACCCAATTGTCTTGGTGAAAGTTAGTGTAGCAACGCAAAAATTGTTCTAAAGTTTGATTTGTTCATTCCGTTTCTCCATCAGTTTCTGGATGATAAGCGGAACTCAATGCAGGTTCAATCTCCATGATGTCCAGGAGCTCCCGCCAGCACTTGGCAACATATTGTGCCCCCCTATCAGAAATTATATTCCTCGGGAAACAATGGAGCTTTATGACCTGCAAGAAAAACGCCTTGGCCAGGCTCTTAGCCGTGGGAAGTTTTTTGAATGGCACAAAGTGAGCCTGTTTTGAGAATAAATCCACCACCACCCAAATTACAGTTTTCCCTTTGCTGGGTGGCAGATTGGTGATGAAGTCCATAGAAATCACCTCCCAGGGTCTGGAAGGAGTAGGGAGAGGTTGCAAGAGTCCTGGGGGTTTACCCCCCTGTTTCTTACACATCAAACATACTTGGCAGGAAGAAACATAGTCTGAGACATCAGTTCGCATGCGGGGCCACCAAAACTGTCTCTTAAGCAAGTTCAAAATTTTCAAATATCCAAAATGGCTAGATAATTTGGACTCATGGCAAGTATGTAAAATGGACAGTCTCAGAGATTTAGGCACCATGAGCTTATCACCTTTGTACCGACATCCATCAGGATCCTTCCTTGCCCCCTTTTCTGCCTCAAATGCATCTTTATCCTGTTGCGAGTATTCAGCAGCACACTTTATAATCCAGTCATTAACGGGAGCGGTTATGTCCCACTTTGCTTGACTCCTAGTCAGCACCATCCCTCCCAGCTGAGAAGGAGAAAACATAGAGTCAAACACTTCCTCACTCTGAGATTCATGTTGGGGGAGACAAGAGAGAGCATCAGCAAGGGAATTAGCTGTTCCCGGGAAGTGGTGCAGAGTGAAATTAAACTTTGAGAAAAAATCAGCCCAACGCAACTGTTTGTCAGAAACTGACATGGGATTGCCTGTTGTGACATATGTTTGATCTGTGCCTACTTGTTATGCCTTAATATACAAGTTCCTAATGAGTTACTCTTTCTTCATGTAAGCGTTTCTTGTTTCTTCTCCCCAGCTGCAACGACCGGTTCTTAATTCCTTTTCATTCCCTGGTCCCGCCCGGGAGTTTGCATTGGTTCATCAACCCACCCCGCAGGAATGCGGAGTCTCTCTTGTTGAACACTTAGCTCTGCCTGCTTGCTTTCCGCTAGCTTGCTTGCAATTGCTTGCTCCATTCTGCATAGCCTTTTACGAGCGTGCGCACTGAGTGGTTTACCTCATCTCAAGTTATCTCCACTCTTGTGTCCTTGAACAGAGGGGAGGAAGAACTACTCTGTGAACTGCATATTTATTATGTTAGCAGGTTTTGAGAAACTAAAACCTAGACTCAGCAACAACTTTGTGCCATGAGAACAAGTACTCCTTTTTCTTTTCCCCTGGGAACTAGTGTCAGGTTCCCTGTCATATTTTGGCTTTGCTACTGATTGCATTTGCAGATCCTCCAGTCGGGAGACTGGCAGCCACATTCCTTCCCCTCGCTCCTTCCCCCCTCCTCTCCCGTTGTGCCGTTTTCCTTTGCAGGCTCTGCTTATCGCTGTTACTGCCAGTTAACCTTGAGCTGTTTTCACTGTCTGCTCTTCCAGGTGTCTTTTGTGTGGGAATGCAAGTAGTCTTGTACACAGGGGCGAATGGGGGGAACTTAATTAGCTTGCACTAATTAGCTTTTTCATAAGAACATAACGGTTCGGGGTTTTTCACGCTTCAGGTTTTTACACTGATTGGTGCCTGTCATTTCTATTCTGTTTGAATACTGTATAATAAGTCACAACCCCTATCCCCTGGTATCCCCAACAAAGCAAGTGTTCCTGAATAGACCATTAAGACAATAAAGGACTTTGTTTATCCACAAGGCCTGACTTATTGGCTCTCATCAGAAGTCTCACAACTAGTTTTCCCGCGTCTTCCGTGGGAATTAGTGTTACTGTTAGAAGTGCGCCAAAATTGTAGCTCACTGATTGGTAGTATACCTGTAACCATGTAGCAGTTTTAGTATATCTATGAATGTAACCCATAGCACTTCATTACTAACAGAACAAGTGTATGACTCCAGTGATCTTTCTACAAGTAAAGGACTTTTTACCCAAAGACCTGTTGTGGACTATATTCATTGGGACATTCTCACAGACTGTTAGTAATCTCCACTTGGGAGAACAATCCATCACCCTGCCATGGAAGATGATGGCATTAAAATCCCTGTTACTGACAGCGAAGAGCAAGGCCCTTCGGAGGAGGTGCCGACCCAGCTCCCCAGCACCCTTGGAGTGAACCTACGGCCTCACGGGTCAGGAGGGACCCAATCCTGGGCTCAGTTTGGTATGGGAGCTGGAGAATCCTGGTCCCCATGATGGGAACGTGGACCCCGACCCTCGACCCTCCAGGAATGTGAGAGAGGGTCCTGGGAGCCTACGCAGACCGGTGAATTGTGGAAACAGATGGATCGTTGGTTCGACATGATCCAGTGATGCCTGCAATGTGAGATGACAGTCATGATGACAGATCTCCCGAATGTGATGGGGCAAGTACTCCACGAGCAATTGGGAGCTGTGGGGGGGGGGGAGCTGGAGCTCTGGTGCAGCCAGCGCAAGTTCCTGTGCAGCCTTCACTTCCACCCACTGTGCCAGCCCCAGTTCAGCTGCCTGCTGTGCCAACCCCAGGACCTGCTCCAGTCAACCGCCGCTCGGTGCCCACCGAATTGCTGGGAGCTACTTTTGACGGCAACCCTGCAAAGCTGCAATTTTTCATTATCGAAGCGGGAAAATGTATGCAGAATTTGGGGCACCTGTTTCGGGATGAGGGAGATCGTGTCGGCTACTTGGGATCGCGGCTGCGGGAGGATGCGGCCGACTGGTATGTGAACCTCCACAACCCCCCTGGCCCCAAGCTGGACAGCATTGATGACTTCATGTGGGCACTCCGTCAACAATATGAAGATTGGATGAGTGAGGAGAAAGCCATGAATCAGGTATGCAACCTTGTGCAAGGAAAGTCATCAGTGAGAGAGTATACAGCGGCCTTTAAAAGGTTAGTGGCAAAGATCCGAGGGTGGCCGAAGATAGTGTTTGTAGAACAATATCGCCGGGGGTTGAATACTGAACTCTATGAGCCTGTGTTAAGGAATGTCAACCCCACCACTCTTAATGGGTGGATTCAGGCGGCTGAGGATGCGGAGACTCGTTTTGTGCTGATTCATATGCGGCAGCGCGCGACCTACCCTAAGGGCTCGCCGGCTGGCAGAGCGACTCCAAAGTTAAAGACAAAGACAGCCCTCCAAGACCTCTGAACTCACCGGATGAAGATCGGTCTCTGCACGCGTTGTGGTGAAGCGGGGCACTTTGCGTTCGCCTGCCCAGCAGCCTCTCCAAAAGGGGGGTATCCACTACGGTCACACCATGCTCCGCTGTTAAGCGAGGGGGACCTTTGAAGCAGACGGCTCTACAAGTGCTGGAGACAGATGATCCCGTGGCCACTGAGACGGAAGCTGAAGCCCAGCCACAGGGAAACGCACAGGACATGCTCTAAATGGTGCGACACAGCAGGTCCTTCCAGCCAAGGCACCACAAACAGTGAGCTCCCCAGGGCCCCTTCTCTATTTGTTAATGACTGTTATCAACCCCACCCAGGGTACCCAGATGCGAGTATGAGCCCTAATTGACTCTGGGTGCACACGGGATCTAATCAGTCTCATCGTAGTTGATGGTTTGGGGCTAGGAGTACAGACTTTGGAGGAGCCACTGCATTTCACGCAAATGGATGGCTCTGAGGTGAAAGATCCTTGCACTTTTGAGACTGATGCAGTGATTATGGGGACAGGGAACCATTGGGAGCAAAGACATTTTATTGTTACCCCAAATGCGCAATTTCCTCTGGTGTTAGGGAGCCCCTGGCTTCAAGCTCATGATCCCCATATTCATTGGAGCATGGGGAAAATTACGTAGGTTTCTCCGGGATGTCGATCCCACCATTGGAATGCAGAATGGGGACCCAGGCCTGGAGTCGAAAGGGTGTGCCTGGCCAAGGAGGAGATGGCGGCTATTCCAGCTGTTTACGGAGACTTAATGGATGTTTTTGAGGAGAAGGAAGCCGATGAGCTGCCCCCCCATCGGAACACTGATTGTGCTATTGAACTATTACCAGGGCAGAAGCTCCCTAAAGGGAAATTATATGCCATGTCCCCCCAGGAGAAACTTGAGCTCCATAAGTTCATAGACAAGAATTTGGAGAGAGGATTTATTAGACCAGCTACTTCCCCTTACGCAGCCCCTGTGCTGTTTCGGAAAAAGAAAGATGAGGGGTTGCGACTGTGTACGGATTACAGGGGTTTGAATGCTGTTTCCACGTCTAATGCTTACCCCCTCCCCCTCATCAAAGACCTACTAAATGAAGCTAGCAAGGGAAAATCTTTTTCAAACTGGATCTTTGTGATGCATACTTCAGAGTGTGCATAAGGGAGGGGGACGAATACAAGGCTGCTTTTAATACCCTCCTGGGGCAATTTGAATACCTCATTATGCCCTTTGGCCTCCAGGGGGCTCCAGGGGTCTTTATTAATTTAATTAATGAAGTGTTACACAAGCATTTGTTCAAGGGGGTCCTTTGTTACTTGATGACATCTTGCTGTATTCAAATGACTTAGAGTCGCATACCAAACTAGTGAGAGAGGTGCTCACTACTTTGAGAGACAATAAGCTGTTTGCTAAACTGTCCAAATGTGATTTTCATAAGAGTGAAATTGATTTCTTGGGATACCGGATCTCCTCCCATGGTTTGGAAATGGACCCCACAAAAATCATGGCTGTTGTGGGGTGGGAGGTACCAAAAACCCGCAGACAGCTTCAGAGTTTTTTAGGATTTACCAATTTTTACCACAGCTTTCTCAAGAATTTTGCCCACTATAGCTTGCCCCTCACTGATCTACTTAAAACCAAAGGGAGGGGTACGGAAGCCACTAAGCCGGGGGCTAAGTTAATATGGACTCCTGAATGCCAACAAGCCTTTGATACTTTAAAGAAACTGTTCACATCTGAACCCATTCTAGCTCACTCTGATGAAACCAAAAAGTTTATTGTACAAGTAGATGCGTCTGATGTGGCTATGGGGGGGGGCTATCTTGCAAGAGGGGTTGGATGGGAAACTGCATCCTCTGGCATACATATCTAAGAAATTTGGGGAAACGGAGAGGAATTGGGTGGTGTGGGACAAGGAGGCTGCAGCCATTCATCTTGCCCTTACCACCTGGTGACACTGGCTGGAAGGAGCGAGATTACCCTTTGAAATCTGGACTGATCATAAGAACTTGGAAGCTTTGCGCATAAGAACTTTGGAAGCTTCCTTAATGCAAAACAGCTATGGTGGGCTGATTTTTTCCCCAAATTTAACTTCACCATTTCCCTGGCAAATCTAATTCTTTAGCGGATGCTTTATCACGCCTCCCCTAGCATGATTCTCAGAGAACTGATGTGGTGGAAACAATGTTTACTCCTGAACAATTAGGGGGGGCAGTACAAACTAGGAGCCAGACTGCCACTGCCCCTTCGCCGCCTGAACCAGTCTGTAAATGGATTATAAAATTTATTCAATCTTATGCTGAATCTGAGCACCAAGAGTTTCAAGCTATTCCTACCCTGAAACAGAGTCCGGAGGGATGTTGGTTTAAGGACAATAAATTGGTAGTCCCTATGGCTCTACATAAGGAAATTATGAATGCAGCCCATGAGTCTAAAATGTCGGGACATTTTGGATTTTTGAAAACTTTGAACTTATTACAGCAGCAGTTTTGGTGGCCTAGGATGCGTGGAGACATGTCTACATACATCTCCTCTTGTCAGACCTGTCTCATGAGTAAATCGGGGGGGGGGACCACTGGGACTGCTCCAACAATTAGAGACGCTGAGCAGACCCTGGGAAGTTATTTCCATGGACTTTATTACTGACTTGCCACCATCCAAGGGGAAAACGGTGATTTGGGTGGTAGTGGACACATTTTCTAAGCAAGCTCATTTTGTTCCCTTCAAGACATTACCTAATGCTCGAACTTTGGCTAAGGCATTTATCAATCATGTGATTAGGCTCCATTGTTTACCAAAGAAGGTAATTACAGATTGGGGCCCTCTATTTGTTGCCACCTTCTGGAGGGAGCTCCTGCAAATTATGGGAACTGAGTCTGCGTTAAGTAGTGCTTATCACTCAGAGAGCGATGTACAGACCGAAAGAGTTAATCAAATTTTGGAACAATATTTGCATTGCTACACTAACTATCAACAAGACAATTGGGTTGACTTGTTACCTTTCGCGGAATACAGTTACAATAACTCTGTACATTCATCTACTGGTGTTTCCCCCTTCATGGCAGTAGGAGGGTATGAAGGGGTTCCTTTACCAGACCTCATGCAGAACGCAGAAGGATCTATTGAATTCGCTAACTGGTGGAATGGATTAAAAGACTCCTGGCTACTGATTGCAAAGACTTTAGACGAGGCTAAGGAGCGATATAAGATGTATGCAGCCCATAAACGAGACCTTGGGTGGGAGCTTGCCCCTGAGGATTCTGTGTATGTGTCCACCAAAAACATCAAAGTTTTACAACCCAATAGGTGTACTGTATTAACCAGTACACCATTCCCTGTGGTGTACTGTATTAACAAGGTGACTTTTGAACTTAAATTGCCTAAATCATTGAAATTTGTACATCCTGTGTTTCATTACAGTTTATTAAAGAAAAGTCCTGGCCCAAACAAATGGAGACCATCCTCATCCTCTCCTCCTCCTCTGATGAAGAATGATCAACCACATTATGAAATTGATCAAATCCTGGACTCTAAAATCAAACGTGGCCGTCTATATTACCTGATCAAGTGGTTGCATTTTGGTCCAGAAGAAAATGAGTGGGTGGAGGAATCTGATGTACATGCACTTGCCAAGATCAGTGCATTCCACCGGATGTACCCTTTGAAGCCAAAGAGTCCAGGGGCTAGTCTTTAAGGGGGCAGAATGTCAGAAACTGACATGGGATTGCCTGTTGTGACATATGTTTGATCTGTGCCTACTTGTTATGCCTTAATGTACAAGTTCCTAATGAGTTACTCTTTCTTCATGTAAGCGTTTCTTGTTTCTTCCCCCCTGCTGCAACAACCGGTTCTTAATTCCTTTTGATTCCCTGGTCCCACCCGGGAGTTTGCATCGGTTCATCAACCCACCCCGCAGGAATGCGGAGTCTCTCCTGTGAACGCTTAGCTCTGCCTGCTTGCTTTCCGCTAGCTTGCTTGCAATTGCTTGCTTCGTTCTGCATAGCCTTTTACGAGCATGCGCACTGAGTGGTTTACCTTGTCTCAAGTTATCTCCACTCTTGTGTCCTTGAACAGAGGGGAGGAAGAACTACTCTGTGAACTGCATATTTGTTATGTTAGCAGGTTTTGAGAAACTAAAACCTAGACTCAGCAACAACTTTGTGCCATGAGAACAAGTACTCCTTTTTCTTTTCCTCTGGGAACTAGCTTTCCCGTGTCTTCCGTGGGAATTAGTGTTACTGTTAGAAGTGCGCCAAAATTGTAGCTCACTGATTGGTAGTATACCTGTAACCATGTAGCAGTTTTAGTATATCTATGAATGTAACCCATAGCACTTCATTACTAACAGAACAAGTGTATGACTCCAGTGATCTTTCTACAAGTAAAGGACTTTTTACCCAAAGACCTGTTGTGGACTATATTCATTGGGACATTCTCACAGACTGTTAGTAATCTCCACTTGGGAGAACAATCCATCACCCCGCCATGGAAGATGATGGCATTGAAATCCCTGTTACTGACAGCGAAGAGCAAGGCCCTTCGGAGGAGGTGCCGACCCAGCTCCCCAGCACCAGTGGAATGAACCTACGGTTTTGCGGGTTGGGAGGGACCCAATCCTGGGCTCAGTTTGGTATGGGAGCTGGAGAATCCTGGTCCCCACGATGGGAACGGGGAACCCGACCCTCAACCCTCTGGAGAGGTGAGAGAGGGTCCTGGGAGCCTATGCAGACCGGTGAATTGTGGAAACAGATGGATCGTTGGTTCGACACGATCCAGCAACCCCTGCAACTCGAGATGACAGCCATGATGACAGATCTCCCGAATGTGGTGGGGCAAGTACTCCATGAGCAATTGGGAGCTGTGGGGGGGGGGGAGCTGGAGCTCTGTTTAGCATTTAAAGCACGTCTCATACGCAGCGCCTCTAAGTTCTTATGATGAGTCCATACCTCAAAAGGCTTCTGGGCACCTTCCAGCCAGTACCTCCAAGTAGAAAGGGCCAAGTGGATGGCTGCTGCCTCTTTATCCCACACAGACCAATGTCTCTCAGTCTCTGTGAATTTCTTGGAAATATAAGCAAGGGGGTGCAACAGACCATCCGCCCCTCTCTGCAGACTCGCTCCCCCATGGCTACATCAGAGGCATCCACATGAATACTGAACTCTTTAGTTTCATCGGGGTGAGCCAAGATGGGCTCTGAAGTGAATAGAGATTTTAAAATCTCAAACGCTCCCTGGCATTCGCTGGACCAGGGCAAGCGTGTGCTCGGCTTACTCGCCTCGGGTCCTCGTCCCTTCATTTTCAATAAGTCAGTGAGGGGCAGGGTGACTTTCGCAAAATCCTTGATGAAGGGACGATAAAAGGTGGAAAATCTGAGGAGAGATTGTAATTGTCTACGTGTGCGAGGAGCCTCCCAGGAGATTATTGCCTCTATTTTTGCCGGGTCCATTTCCAAATCCCTAGGCAAGATATGGTAGCCTAAGAAGTCAATCTCCTGCTTGTGGAACTCACACTTGGAGAGCTTAGCATACAGTTTGTGTTCCTTTAAGGTGGACAGGATTTCTCTCACCAACTTAACATGAAAAGCTAGGTCTTGTGAATAAATTATGATATCAAGATAACAAAGGGCCCCTTTGAATAGGTGCTTGTGCAACACTTCATTGATAAGGCTCATAAATACGCCGGGAGCCCCAGCCGAGCCAACAGACATTACAAGATATTCAAACTGTCCTAGAGGTGTATTAAAAGCCATTTTGTGTTCATCCCCCTCCTTAATGCGGACCCAGAAGGCATCGCGTAAATCTAACTTGGTGAAAATCTTCACTTTTGCTGCCTCAGCCAACAAGTCTTTGATCAGTGGGAGGGGATAGGCATTGGAGGCTGACACTGCATTCAGACCCCTATACTCAGTACACATCCTTAGACCCCCGTCTTTCTTTTTTCAGAAGAAGAAGGGGGCAGCAAAAGGAGAGGTGGCAGGGCGGATAAAGCCTCTAGCCCAAATTTTTATCCAAAAAGTTGCGGAGTTCAGTCCACTCAGCCGGCCCCACAGAGTATAGTTTCCCTTTAGGGAGTTTCTCCCCTGGCAACAGTTCAATGGCACAGTCCGTAGCTCTATGGGGGGGGGCAGTTCATCCGCTTCAGTTTCGCTAAACACCTCTGCCAGGTCACAATACACATGGGGTATTTTTGCTAATTGCATTCAATGTTATTGCTCTTCCAGTTGATATATCATGCTTTTATATGGTTGAGTTCATATACAATGAAATGAAGCCACCTTCTATAAAGCTAGAGAAAAGAGGTGCCCCATACTGCCATTCAATGGAATTCCTCGGGAGTAACGCCGAAAGTCATTTTTTATAACAAACTATTACAATTTAAAATCCAGTCTATTTCTTCTATTGTTTTCATCGATTACTCTTTTCCATGATCAGTCGTTTACATGACAGTGATATTTCTAGGTTTTACAAAGTGATATCAATACAGTGTCAGTTATCACTCCTTCTACAACCAACTTCAAAATCTGATGTATATATGTGTTGCATTCAATGTTATTGCTCTTACAGTTGATATATCATGCTTTTATATGGTTGAGTACATAAACAATGAAATGAAGCCATCTTCTATATAGCTAGAGGAAAAAGGTGCCCCATACTTCCACTCAGTGGAATTCCTCAGGAGTAATGCCGAAAGTCATTTTTTGAAACAAACTATTACAATTTACAATCCAATGTATTTCTTGTATTGTATTCATTGATTTCTCTTTTCTATGATCTGTTGGTTACATGACAGTGATAATTCTAGGTTTTACAAAGAGATATCAATACAGTGTCAGTTATCACTCCTTGTACAAACAACTTCAAAACCTGATGAATGTATGTCTTGAATTCAATGTTATTGATCTTACAGTTGATATATCATGCTTTTATATGGTTGAGTACATATACAATGAAATGAAGCCACCTTCTATATAGCTAGAGGAAAAAGGTGCCCCATACTGCCACTCAGTGGAATTCCTCAGGAGTAACGCCGAAAGTCATTTTTTGAAACAAACTATTACAATTTACAATCCAATCTATTTCTTCTATTGTATTCATTGATTACTCTTTTCTATGACCTGTTGGTTACATGAGAGTGATATTTCTAGGTTTTACAAAGAGATATCAATACAGTGTTAGTTATCACTCCTTGTACCACAAACTTCAAAATCTGATGTATATATGTGTTGCATTCAATGTTATTGCTCTTACAGTTGATATATCATTCTTTTATACGGTTGAGTTCAATATACAATGAAATGCAGCCACCTTCTATACAGCTAGAGGAAAGAGGTACCCCAGAATGCCGCTCAGTGGGATTCCTCGGGAGTAACGCCGAAAATCATTTTTTGTAACAAACTATTACAATTTACAATCCAATGTAATTCTTGTATTGTATTCATTGATTACTCTTTTCTATGATCTGTTGGTTAGATGAAAGTGATATTTCTAGGTTTTACAAAGTGATATCAATACAGTGTCAGTTATCACTCCTTGTACTACCAACTTCAAAATCTGATCTATATATGTGTAGCATTTAATGTTATTGCTCTTACAGTTGATATATCATGCTTTTATATGGTTGAGTACATAAACAATGAAATGAAGCCATCTCCTATATAGCTAGAGGAAAAAGGTGCCCCATACTTCCACTCAGTGGAATTCCTCGGGAGTAACGCCGAAAGTCATTTTTTGAAACAAACTATTACAATTTACAATCCAATGTATTTCTTGTATTGTATTCATTGATTTCTCTTTTCTATGATCTGTTAGTTACATGACAGTGATAATTCTAGGTTTTACAAACAGATATCAATACAATGTCAGTTATCACTCCTTGTACCACAAACTTCAAAATCTGATGTATATATGTGTTGCATTCAATGTTATTGCTCTTACAGTTGATATATCATTCTTTTTTACGGTTGAGTTCAATATACAATGAAATGCAGCCACCTTCTATACAGCTAGAGGAAAGAGGTACCCCAGAATGCTGCTCAGTGGGATTCCTCGGGAGTAACACCGAAAATCATTTTTTGTAACAAACTATTACAATTTACAATCCAATTGTGAGAGTTCTGCTCAAAGTAGTCAAGGATCAGATCCTGGTTGGTCAACCACAGTTCTTTATTTCCAATCTCTACATTAGTACAGCATCTCGAATTATTGTCAGAGATGAGACAGATAATACAAGCAGGTCTATTATACCATTCCAAGGAGTTTGAATTACCCATAGGTAGCCAATCACCTTAAGGGAAAATTGGCGGGCAAAGAGGTGTTCTGGCCGTTTGGTTCTCACAGGAAAAGAGTGAGGTGTTAAACTGTAAATTTCCTCTCCCAAACCAGACCCCTCAGATGTTACCAGTTCACATAACAATCAATGGCCTCAAGGTTTTTGCATGTGATAAGAGATGAGAGGTATCCTCCCTTGAAGTTCCTGCCGGAGCAGCTGGAATGCGGAGGCAGGGATGTGAGGCCTCCTTGTTCTCATAATTTACTGGTGTCACCCTCCCGGTCTGGACAAGCATCAGTACATGACAGTTACAATGGAAAAAGAAAGACATATAGCTACATTGAAAGTACAAGCATGAATAACATAATGTCTGAATTAGTAGATTCTGACACACTGGCCTCCTCATAATTAACTTCACCTAGCTTTATCAGGAAACATTTTGTGAAACATTTTAACTAGTTTAGGAGCATGAACATTCTCAGAGCGAATCCATTCATTGTGTTCCGGACCGAAATCAAGCCATCTAACTAAGTAATATAATCGGCCCCTACGCATTCTTGAATCTAGAATTTCAGTTATCTCGAAGTGAGGGGCCCCCTCCTTCATCAGCGGAGGAGGAGCTGGAGGAACTGGATGCCATGCATTCGGCCCAGGATCTTTCTTCAGTAGGCTGAAATGAAAAACAGGGTGCACAGAACTCAGTGATTTAGGCAATTCCAGTTCAAAAGACACATCTGAGATTTTACGCAACACCTTGTAGGGCCCTACATATTTCCAACCCAGTTTCCTACTGGGTTGCAAGCCATGTATGTTTTTTGTGGAGAGATAGACAGAGTCCCCTGGCTGGAGATCCCAGCCTGCAGCTCGGCCCCGATCTGCATATTTTTTGTAGTCCTCTTTCGCTTGGTCTAGTGCCTTGGCTATCAATGGCCAGGAATCTTGCAAGGCTGTCCACCAACTTTTGAAGTCCGAGGGGGGAGCATTGGGCACATTTTCAATGGTGGGCAGCGGTTTTCCTTCAAAACCACCCACCGCCATGAAGGGGGAGACGCCCGTGGAAGAATGCACAGCATTGTTGTAGCTATATTCCGCAAATGGTAATAACTCCACCCAATTGTCTTGATGGTAATTGGTGTAGCATCTTAAAAACTGTTCCAAGATTTGATTAGTTCGTTCGGACTGCCCATCGGTTTCTGGGTGGTAACCCGAACTCAGTGCAGGTTCTATGTCCATCATTTTCAGGAGCTCCCGCCAGAAGTTGGCAACGAATTGACTGCCCCTGTCAGATACCACCCTCTTAGGGAAAGCGTGTAATTTTATCACGTGGTTGAAGAAAGCTTTGGCCATTCCCTTGGCCGTGGGCAATTGCTTAAAGGGGGTGAAGTGGGCTTGCTTTGAAAACGTGTCCACCACCACCCAAATGACCGTTTTCCCTTTCGAAGGCGGCAGATTAGTGATAAAATCCATAGCTATCGCTTCCCAAGGGCGAGAAGGGGTGGGTAGAGGATGCAACAGTCCCGGAACCTTCCCTCCCCGCTTTTTGCACATTAAGCAGGTCTGACATGCCGAGACGAAGTCAGAAACATCCCAGCGCATGCGCGGCCACCAAAACTGCCGTTGAATTAGGTTAAGCGTTTTTAGAAATCCAAAATGCCCTGCTAGTTTGGAAGAATGGCAGGCCAGTAGTACATCCTTACGTTTGCTTCGGGGCACCACCAGTTTATCTCCATGAAACCAACACTGGTTGTCCCTTTTTGAGCATTCGTCTAAGGCTTCCAATTCTTCGAGTTCCTCAGGAGCATAGTCTCCCCCCCAATCGCACGCCCCAATGTCCAACCGGGTTTTCCTGAGCTGGCTCCTAGTGACTACTGCCCCTCCCAGCTGCTGGGGAGAGAACATGGAGTCGAACACCTCTTCCTTCACGCTCTCGTGTTGAGGCAATCTGGAGAGTGCGTCTGCTAGGGAGTTAGCCTTCCCAGGGAAATGTTTCAGCACAAAATTAAATTTGGAGAAGAAGTCTGCCCACCGCAGTTGCTTTGCGTTGAGAGACCTCTGCGTGCGCAGAGCTTCCAGGTTTTTATGATCAGTCCAGATCTCAAAGGGGGTTTGCGCTCCCTCCAGCCAATGCCGCCACGTAGTGAGCGCTAACCGGATAGCCGCGGCTTCTTTATCCCACACCGACCAATTTCTCTCGGTGTCGTTGAACTTTTTTGAGATGTAAGCTAGGGGGTGTAACTTCTCATCCGGCCCGTGCTGTAATATGGCCCCCCCCCATGGCCACATCGGAAGCATCCACATGGATTAGGTTTTACAAAGTGATATCAATACAGTGTCAGTTATCACTCCTTGTAAACCAAATTAAAAATCTAATGTATATATGTGTTGCATTCAATGTTATTGCTCTTACAGTTGATATATCATGCTTTTATACCGTTGAGTTCATATACAATGAAATGCAGCCACCTTCTATACAGCTAGAGGAAAGAGCTGCCCCATACTGCCATTCAGTGGAATTCCTCGGGAGTAACGCCGAAAGTCATTTTTTATAATAAACTATTACAATTTAAAATCCAATCTATTTCTTCTATTATTTTCATCGATTACTCTTTTCCATGATCAGTCGTTTACATGACAGTGATATTTCTAGGTTTTACAAAGTTATATCAATACAGTGTCAGTTATCACTCCTTGTACTACCAACTTCAAAATCTGATCTATATATGTGTAGCATTCAATGTTATTGCTCTTACAGTTGATATATCATGCTTTTATATGGTTGAGTACATAAACAATGAAATGAAGCCATCTTCTATATAGCTAGAGGAAAACGGTGCCCCATACTGCCACTCAGTGGAATTCCTCGGGAGTAACGCCAAAAGTCATTTTTTGAAACAAACTATTACAATTTACAATCCAAACTATTTCTTGTATTGTATTCATTGATTACTCTTTTTTCTGATCTATTGGTTAGATGACAGTGATATTTCTAGGTTTTACAAAGTGATATCAATACAGTGTCAGTTATCACTCCTTGTAAACCAAATTAAAAATCTAATGTATATATGTGTTGCATTCAATGTTATTGCTCTTACAGTTGATATATCATGCTTTTATACCGTTGAGTTCATATACAATGAAATGCAGCCACCTTCTATACAGCTAGAGGAAAGAGCTGCCCCATACTGCCATTCAGTGGAATTCCTCGGGAGTAACGCCGAAAGTCATTTTTTATAATAAACTATTACAATTTGAAATCCAATCTATTTCTTCTATTATTTTCATCGATTACTCTTTTCCATGATCAGTCGTTTACATGACAGTGATATTTCTAGGTTTTACAAAGTTATATCAATACAGTGTCAGTTATCACTCCTTGTACTACCAACTTTAAAATCTGATCTATATATGTGTAGCATTCAATGTTATTGCTCTTACAGTTGATATATCATGCTTTTATATGGTTGAGTACATAAACAATGAAATGAAGCCACCTTCTATGTAGCTAGAGGAAACAGGTGCCCCATTCTGCCACTCAGTGGAATTCCTCGGGAGTAACGCCGAAAGTCATTTTTTAAAAAAAACTATTACAATTTACAATCCAGTCTATTACTTGTATTGTATTCATCGATTACTCTTTTCCATGATCAATTGGTTAGATGACAGTGATATTTCTAGGTTTTACAAAGAGATATCAATACAGTGTCAGTTATCACTCCTTGTACAACCAACTTCAAAATCTGATCTATATATGTGTTGCATTCAATGTTATTGCTCTTCCAGTTGATATATCATGCTTTTATATGGTTGAGTTAATATACAATGAAATGAAGCCACCTTCTATACAGCTAGAGGAAAGAAGTGCCCCATACTGCTGCTCAGTGGGATTCCTCGGGAGTAACGCTGAATGTCATTTTTTGTAACAAACTATTACAATTTATAATCCAATCTATTTCTTGTATTGTATTCATTGACTACACTTTTCTATGATCTGTTGGTTACATGAAAGTGATATTTCTAGGTTTTACAAAGAGATATCAATACAGTGTCAGTTATCACTCCTTGTACCACAAACTTCAAAATCTGATGTATATATGTGTTGCATTCAATGTTGTTGCTCTTTCCGTTGATATATCATGCTTTCATGTGGTTGAGTGAAAATGAAAATGAAATGAAGCCACCTTCTATACAGCTAAAGGAAAGAGGTGCCCCATACTGCCTCTCAGTGGAATTCCTCAGGAGAAACGCCGAAAGTCATTTTTTGAAACAAACTATTACAATTTACAATCCAATCTATTTCTTGTATTGTATTTATTGATTACTCTTTTCTATGATCTGTTGGTTACATGACAGTGATATTTCTAGGTTTTACAAAGAGATATCAATACAGTGTCAGTTATCACTCCTTGTAAACCAAATTAAAAATCTAATGTATATATGTGTTGCATTCAATGTTATTGCTCTTCCAGTTGATATATCATGCTTTTATATGGTTGAGTACATATACAATGAAATGAAGCCACCTTCTGTACAGCTGGAGGAAAAAGGTGCCCCATACTGCCACTCAGTGGAATTCCTTGGGAGTAACGCCGAAAGTCATTTTTTGAAACAAACTATTACAATTTACACTCCAATCTATTTCTTGTATTGTATTCATTGATTACAGATCATAGAAAAGTGTAATCAATGAATACAATACAAGGAATAGATTGGATTGTAAATTGTTTGTTAGAAAAAATGACATTCGGTGTTACTCCCGAGGAATCCCACTGAGCGGCATTCTGGGGCACCTCTTTCCTCTAGCTGTATAGAAGGTGGCTTCATTTCATTGCATATGAACTCAACCATATAAAAGAATGATATATCAACTGTAAGAGCAATAGCATTGAATGCAAAACACATATACACATCAGATTATTAAGTTGGTTGTACAAGGAGTGATAACTGACATTGTATTGACATCTCTTTGTAAAACCTAGAAATATCACTGTCATTTTTCCAACAGATCATACAAAAGAGTAATCGATGAATACAATAGAAGAAATTGATTGGATTGTAAATTGTAATAGTTTGTTACAAAAAATGACTTTCGGCGTTACTCTCGAGGAATTCCACTGAGCGGCAGTATGGGGCACCTCTTTCCTCTAGCTGTATAGAAGGTGGCTTCATTTCATTGTATATGAACTCAACGATATGAAAGCTTGATATATCAACTGTAAGAGCAATAACATTGAATGCAACACATATATACATCAGATTTTGAAGTTTGTGGTACAAGGAGTGATAACTGACACTGTATTGATATCTCTTTGTAAAACCTAGAAATATCACTGTCATGTAACCAACAGATCATAGAAAAGAGTAATCAATGAATACAATACAAGAAATAGATTGGATTGTAAATTGTAATAGTTTGTTACAAAAAATGAGTTTAGGCGTTACTCCCGAAGAATCCCACTGAGCGGCATTCTGGGGCACCTCTTTTCTCTAGCTGTATAGAAGGTGGCTTCATTTCATTGTATATGAACTCAACTACATGAAAGCATGATATATCAAGTGTAAGAGCAATAACATTGAATGCAACACATATATACATCAGATTTTGAAGTTTGTGGTACAAGGAATGATAACTCACACTGTATTGATATCTCTTTTTAAAACCTAGTAATATCACTGTCATGTAACCAACAGATCATAGAAAAGAGAAATCAATGAATACAATACAAGAAATACATTGGATTGTAAATTGTAATAGTTTGTTTCAAAAAATGTAACCAACAGATCATAGAAAAGAGTAATCAATGAATACAATACAAGTAATAGATTGGATTGTAAATTGTAATACTTCATTTCAAAAAATGACTTTCAGCGTTACTCCCAAGGAATCCCACTGAGCGGCATTCTGGGGCACCTCTTTCCTCTAGCTGTATAGAAGGTGGCTTCATTTCATTGTATATGAACTCAACCATATAAAAGAATGATATATCAACTGTAAGAGCAATAGCATTGAATGCAACACATATATACATCAGATTTTGAAGTTTGTGGTACAAGGAGTGATAACTGACATTGTATTGATATCTCTTTGTAAAACCTAGAAATATCACTGTCATGTAACCAACAGATCATAGAAAAGAGTAATCAGTGAATACAATACAAGAAATAGATTGGATTGTAAATTGTAATAATTTGTTTCAAAAAATGACTTTCGGTGTTACCCCCGAGGAATTCCACTGAGTGGCAGTATGGGGCACCTTTTTCCTCTAGCTATATAGAAGGTGGCTTCATTTCGTTGTATATATACTCAACCAAATAAAAGCATGATATATCAACTGGAAGAGCAATAACATTGAATGCAAGACATACATTCATTAGGTTTTGAAGTTGTTTGTACAAGGAGTGATAATTGACACTGTATTGATATATCTTTGTAAAACCAAGAATTATCAGTGTCATGTAACCAACAGATCATAGAAAGAGTAATCAATGAATAAAATACAAGAAATAGATTGGATTGTAAATTGTAATAGTTTGTTACAATAAATGAGTTTCGGCGTTACTCCCGAGGAACCCCACTGAGCGGCATTCTGGGGCACCTCTTTCCCCTAGCTGTATAGAAGGTGGCTTCATTTCATTGTATATGAACTCAAACATATGAAAGCATGATATATTAACATACAATTTACTATCTAATCTATTTCTTGTATTGTATTCATTGATTACACTTTTCTGTGATCTTTTGGTTACATGACAGTGATATTTCTAGGTTTTACAAAGAGATGTCAGTACAGTGTCAGTTATCACTCTTTGTACAACCAACTTCAAAATCTGATGTATATATGTGTTGCATTCAATGTTATTGCTCTTCCAGTTGATATATCATGCTTTTATATGGTTGAGTTCATATACAATGAAATGAAGCCACCTTCTATACAGCTAGAGGAAAGAAGTGCCCAATACTGCCGCTCAGTGGGATTCCTCGGGAGTAACGCCGAATGTCATTTTTTGTAACAAACTATTACAATTTATAATCCAATCTATTTCTTGTATTGTATTCATTGACTACACTTTTCTATGATCTGTTGGTTACATGACAGTGATATTTCTAGGTTTTACAAAGAGATATCAATACAGTGTCAGTTATCACTCCTTGTACCACAAACTTCAAAATCTGATGTATATATGTGTTGCATTCAATGTTGTTGCTCTTTCCGTTGATATATCATGCTTTCATGTGGTTGAGTACATATACAATGAAATGAAGCCACCTTCTATACAGCTAGAGGAAAGAGGTGCCCCATACTGCCTCTCAGTGGGATTCCTCGGGAGTAACGCCGAAAGTCATTTTTTGTAACAAACTATTACAATTTACAATCCAATGTATTTCTTGTATTGTAATAATCGATTACTCTTTTCTATGATCTGTTGGTTAGATGACAGTAATATTTCTAGGTTTTACAAAGAGATATCAATACAGTGTCAGTTATCACTCCTTGTACAATCAAAAAAATCTGATGAATGTATGTCTTGCATTCAATCGTTTTGCTCTTACAGTTGATATATCATGCTTTTATATGGTTAAGTTCATATGCAATGAAATGAAGCCACCTTCTATACAGCTAGAGGAAAGAGGTGCCCCATACTGCCGCTCATTGGGATTCCTCGGGAGTAACGTCGAAAGTCATTTCTTGTAACAAACTATTACAATTTACAATCCAATCTATTTCTTGTATTGTATTCATTGATTACTCTTTTCTGAGCTCCCCGTCGCCCGGCGTCGCCGGGTGACGGGGGAGCTTTTTTGCCACCTCGCATGATGCGAGGCAGTAACAGAGCGCGTCGGCGCTCATTGGGCCTGGCAGGGGGCGGGGCTTGCTCCGTTTGAGCTGTTGCCCCACTCCTGTCAGGCAGTCCATTGGCGTGCTCATCGTTGACTGAGCACGCCTCTTGGAGCTCCGTTAGGGCCTTGATTTATAGGTGACGGTTGAGGCGGGCTCCGTGCGAGCTCCGGGCTCTGCGTTTGCGGATTCCCCAACAGCATCGGGTGCACTCGGAGGGCTCTGCAAATGGATTTGGGGTGGAGTGTGGGTATCCATGGCTGAGGCGTGACGTTGTCCCCCCCGCAGTGTTAGGATAGTGGCCTGTTGTGGCTTGGGGCCAGGATCTTGTGGCTTCAGCTGGGAAGGGGTTTTTAAGCAGGCACCTCTTGTCAAGCTAGGGAGCATTTGAGGGAGCTTGCTTGTCCCGGCGCCCAGTCGCGGCTGCAGAGGAGGCCTGGGTGGCTGCGCACCCCCCCTTTATTTTCCCTGTCACTTGGGTGATCCGGGGAGCCGGCAGCTCACCCCCCCCTTTTATTTTTGCCTGACGGCCGTTTGGGACACAGCAGTGACTGTTACTCCCCCCCCCCCACAGGGGCAGCGGGCGATAGGGAGTGTTGGCGGACTTGACACGCTGCACACACCCCCTTGTTCCACCCCTGTCGCTTAGGTGATCTGGGGAGCCGGCTGCTCGCCCCTCCCATCTTTGACTGACGGCCGTTTGCCGCGTCGGTTTTACCAGCTAGTTTTGGGGTTTTTAACTATTTGGATACTCCCTGGCTATTGGGCAGACCAGCCCTGCGGCTGTGGTTTGTGCGCCCCACCCCACTGTTTTTTGTTTCAGCATAGTTGGTGGGACTGCAGTTTATTCCCCCCTTCTGGGTGGCAGGTAGTTCCGTAGGCTGGGGCTGTTGTGCTTATAGGGTGGCCATTTTGATTAGGGCACTTGGTCTTCCTTTATGTGAAGGTTTATAGACCTTAGCAGCCATTTTGAGGAGGTTTCTAGCCGCATGGTTGGGGGCCATTTTGAATAAATGTAGTGGCGGCCATTTTGGGTGGCTTATTGCAATAGGTTTTCATTAGGTTTGGAATTATAGTGCTGGGATTTCTTTGCTTATCCTGCTTTTGATTTATTCCTTGGACTGCTGTTGTTTCCTATAGGCATTCCTGAGTATAATAACTCACTGACAATTCTTGTTTTTATCTGTTAGCAGTTCATAGTCATGGCGCCTGGAAAAGGAAAGGGCAAAGGCAAGGGCAAGCACCCGGCGCCGAAGAGACCTCCGGCACAGCCTGACCCTGTAGTTCCCTCAGATGACGAGGAAGAAGAGGATGTTGTTAACATGGCTATCCTGCAGCAGCTGGAGGCGCTTGAGAAGGAGTGGGGTATGCCTGCGGGTGGTTTACCATTTGACAAACATGCCAATGTGTCTTTTCAGGCACAGGTGCTGGCACGATTGGCCTTTCTGGAGGACAGGCAGGAGGCGGCGGCTTCAGGCCTGGTGGGAGCTGTTACTGGCCAGCAGGGTCCAGGTGCGGGGGAGCAGCAGGTGGCTCTTTATTCGCCTTCCCAAGTTGCAGTGTTAGCCAGCAAGGCACTTTTCTGTGCTCTTATGGATTTTTATATCCATAAGTTTGAACTCTGTGTTGCCAGCAGTGGTAGGGCCTTGCGCTTTCTTCTTCACATAGGAGCCAGCTCCAGCCCAAGCCAGGAGGCTGACACCCCAAACAGTTCACCCAAGACAAAGATAAGGGATTCCTCTTGCCATGAGGTTTCCTTATGTCAGACATCCGCTGGCTAACCCCCACTCCCCCACTATACATCTGGATAGTTATGCTAACTAGACTGCCTAGCAACTAATGTGCCAGCCATCAGATACTTGGCTAAAACCATCAACTGACAATAGGTATGGCCAGGTGAGTAATTGGACCCCAGACTCAGTGTCTGTTTCCTGGTGAAGTCATATTTTTGCAACACTGACCAAACCCCTGGACCTCCTCCCTTTGTTCACCTTTAACCTATAGCAAGGTCCAACAGGGACGGACCGCCTAGTAGGAGTGTTAGTGGGTTGTGGTCTGCAAAGCCCGCCCCAAGACCCCCAATAAAAGTCCAAACCGAGAGTCACTCGCTCTCTTGAGCCGTCGCCCTCTATCTTACCTATTGACCCTTCAGTCCAGCTTTCTGTCCCCAAACCTTGCCTCCATCTTTAAACCCCTTTTTCTCTCTCTGGACTCGTGATCCAGGAGAACCACGTGGTCTTGCCGGTTCAAGCCTCATGGCCCCATAGCTTTTATACCTTTCTTCCCCAAATCCAATTCATCTTGACATCGGACAACGCATCTAAGGTAACGTGCTTTCCCCACCAACGAAACCTGCTCATGCAAAAGTGCTATTTTCTCTCTTTATTTTATTAGACCTGTAAGATTGTGTGTGTGATTACGATTTCTGTATGCTTGATTACATGATCCAGTAAACAACATTGAACTTGGAACCTGCCTCACGTGCCTCTTTCCTTGAGAACTCCCGGGAGGGGTGGGACCCTGGTATAGTTGGCAAGAACCCGTGTATTTTGCTGATTGCTAAACATAAATTAAAGCAATTCGGCTAACAGCAGGAGGTAAGGAGATGGCCCTGGGTAGGCTTGGATCAACGTGGCCTTGGGGCCCTGGCGGCCAGAGTACTGCTGCTGTGCCTATGCCTCACACTAGCCAGCCTCTCGGTCAGGCACCTGAGCAAGGTGCCACCACATCTCATATACCTCAGTATAATTGGCCAGCATACCCTTACTCTAGCTCTCCTTCGGTGTGCCAAGGAGCTTGGCCTACGTGGGGTTTTCCCCAGCCTAGCATTGGTTACCCGTATGGCGGCGGGTCATCATATGATGCGGTTGCTGCGGGGGCCATTCCATGTGGCGACGCAGACCTGCCTTTAGGAGACCACCTTTCCATGGCCACTAAAGAAAAGATTTTAAAAGGGGAGTTTGTAGATGTGTTTGGTTTGCTCTATCGGGAGATAGAGAAAAAGGACAAGGATAATTTGGACAACCGGGAGAAGGAGCGCTTGAAGCGCCGTGTGGTAGATAGGAGGTGGGCCAATTGGTTCCCTGGTTTCCTAATCTACGCAGCCGTCATAGTGCGACACCAGCCGTGGAGGGCTTCTTCGGTGCTCCAGTATCTGGACATCATTTACAAGGCCTTTACAGACTTCCCAAGCCTGGCCTGGTCGCAATATGACGAGGAGTTTAGGACCATTAACCCGGCCATGCGATGGGACAGGATATGTTCCAACCTGTGGCTGCAAATCATGTCTCCTGCCAGGTCTGCTTGGGGTGAGCGGTCTCATAGCGGCCATTCAGTTAAGAGGGCGCCAGTGCAGTCAGGTTCCTGCCCTGGGGCGGGGCAGGCGGTTCAACGACGCCAGCTTTGCTGGGAGTTTTCTTCCCAGGGAACCTGCAGTCGTAAGTCGTGCACCTTTAGGCATGAGTGCCCCTTGTGCGCAGGACCACATCCCTTATCCAGTTGTCCTCAGCCCAAGGGCCGTGGGGGAGGCAAAGGAGGCAAGTACCCGGGGGGTGGGAAGCCACACAACCCCTCTTCTGACAAAGGGACCTAGCCCGATCAAATTGGGAGTTTTGAGACGCTGGTTGCGTGGTTATCCAAGGATTGCCGATAGGGCTTACATATTGGATGGGTTCACTGTTGGTTTTCGTATACCTTTTCAGGGGGTGAGGGTCCCCTATTTGGCTGGTAATTTAAAGTCGGTTCTGGGCATGGAGGACATAGTTAGGGCCAACATTGCTAAAGAGTGTAAGGAGGGCAGGGTTTTGGGCCCGTTTGTTAGTCCACCAGTGGCCAATTTAAGAGTTTCCCCTTTGGGTGTAGTACCAAAAAAGGCACCTGGTGAGTTTCGCCTCATTCATCACCTGTCCTACCCTCGGGGAGGGTCGGTGAATGATGCCATCCCAGGTGAATTATGCTCCGTAAAATACACTTCTTTTGATCAGGCCATGCGGGTGGTTCGCCTTTGTGGTGTGGGGGCCAAATTGGCTAAATGTGATATTAAATCAGCCTTTCGGCTCCTCCCGGTGCACCCGGAGGATTTTGAGCTTTTCGGATTTGCCTTTGAAGGGAAATTTTACATGGATCGGGCCCTACCCATGGGCTGTTCTGTGTCCTGTTCTGCTTTCGAAAGGTTCAGTTCATTTTTGGAATGGGCCTTGAGATCCAGGACGGGTCTCTGCAGTACCGCTCATTATTTGGATGATTTCCTTTTTGTGGGCAAGAGGGGTTCTGGCCAGTGTCGCTTTCTGCTTGACAGTTTTGTCTACATGGCTGACGAGCTGGGTGTCCCTCTTGCTCAGGAAAAGACTGAGGGCCCGATCTCCATTTTAACGTTTTTGGGTATTGAGATTGATACGGTTAGTTTGTGTTGGTTAACCCAGGACAAATTGGACGCATTGAGGGTGCGAGTTAACTCTGTTAGATCACGTTCAAGGGTCACTCTCTTGGAGCTACAGCAGTTGGTAGGTCACCTCAACTTTGCATGCAAGGTTGTGGCGCCGGGTAGAGCATTTGTGAGAAGGCTCTGTGATGCAATGAGAAGCCTCCATCTCCCACACCATAGGACCAAGGTATCCAGGGGGATGAAGGAGGACCTCCTGGTGTGGGAGCAGTTTCTGGACTCATTCAATGGGGTCTCTCTGTGGAGGGATGAGCTCTTGCTAGAGGCTGAGCTTCAGATTTCGTCTGATGCGGCCGGCTCGTCCGGTTACGGAATTTACTTCAGGGGACATTGGTGTGCTGGGGACTGGCCTAAGGATTGGTTTCGGGCTGGGTGGGTCAAGGACCTCACCTTCCTGGAGTTTTTTCCAATTGTCGCAGCAGTGTGGATTTGGTCCGTAGAGCTAGCTAATAGGACTGTCCACTTCTGGTGTGACAACCAGTCCACGGTTTATGTCATCAATACCCTTACGTCAAGGTCCCCCAGGGTCATGGCTTTGGTCCGGGCTTTTACTTTGCAGTGCCTTAAGTTTAATATCTTGTTCAAAGCTAGACACGTCCCGGGGGTCGCTAATGGGGTTGCTGATGCTCTCTCTTGCAAACAGATGGAGAGGTTTCATCAGCTGGCTCCAGAGGCCGACCCGCTTCCGGCACGGATGCCCGACAAGGTGTGGGGGATTGGAGGGCTGAGGCCGACAGGGCAATGAGCCTGGCCCTGGCCCCTTCTACCAGAAGAGCTTACCTGAAGGCTGGTAAGCAGTTTCTGTCCTTTAGGGCTGGAGCGGGCTTGCAACAGGTTTGGCCTATTCCTGTGTCACACTTGATGCAATTTTGTGTGACACTGCGGAATGGCGGCCTTTCAGCACAAACTATCAGGGGTAAGCTGTCTGCGCTGGCTTTTGCAAGTAAGGCCTCGGGTCACGAGGACACCACGGATGATTTCCGTCTCCGGAAGATGCTTGAAGGGTGGTCTCGTGAGTCTATTAGGGCAGTTGACACTCTGGAACTTTTGACACCTGCTGTTCTGAGGGGGCTAGAGGGCCAGTGGCCCTTTTGTTGCAGTGACAGCTACACGGTGCGCCTGTTTCACGCCGCTTTGCTGACTGCCTTTTTTGGGGCACTCAGGATTAGAGAGCTGGTGGCTGGCTCTCGGGCTGATGTTTCTGGTGCAGCTTTGGAGCGTAGGGATGTATCGATTATTAATTATCAGCTTCGGATTAGGCTGTGTAGATCCAAGACTGATCAACGGGGTAAGGGGCGTGTGCTGAGTTTAGGGTCCAGTTCAGAGCCAGGGTTGTGCCCGGTTGCCGCCATGAGTCGGTACTTGGCACTTTGGGGAGATGGCCCAGGCTATTTGTTTCAGCACAGTGACAGCACCCCCTTTACGAGGTTCCAGTTTTGGACTGTGACGTGGAGGGCCTTAATCCGTATGGGTTTGGGTGGGGTTCGTTTTTGTTCCCATTCTTTTAGAATTGGGGCCGCATCTATGGCTGGAGCCATGGGTTACCCCGCCGGGGAGATACACAAGATCGGGCGTTGGAAATCCCGATGTTATAAGAGTTATGTGAGTTTGGTTTTGTACCTTGTAAGTTTGTACCTTGTAAGTTTGGTTAAGTTTAATTGTACCTTGTAAGTTTGGTTAAGTTTAATTCCAGACGTTGTTAATTAAGCTCTTTTTTAAGATGCTGAAGGCCGTGAGACGAGATGAAGGGTCATAGTCTGCGGCCATAGCATGGTCTTTTGGGCAGCTCATCGGGCGCAGAGAACGTCTGTTGGCTCCAAGCTCGGCTTCAGCGGAGTAGCGACGATCGAGTGGTTGGGGAGGAGCGGCATGAGATGGCCGGCACTCCTACCATTATTGTTTGAGGAGAGGCGTGGGCCCCCTCCTCATGTTTTAGTCTTATACCTGGGGGGAAATTATTTGGGGTTAGTTAAGGGTGTGGCGACAGGGAGTGGGTGGGCGACGGGGAGCTCAGAAAAGAGTAATCAATGAATACAATACAAGAAATACATTGGATTATAAATTGTAATAGTTTCTTACAAAAAATGACTTTCGGCGTTACTCCCGAGGAATCCCACTGAGTGACAGTATGGGGCACCTTTTTCCTCTAGCTATATAGAAGGTGGCTTAATTTCATTGTATATCTACTCAACCATATAAAAGCATGATATATCAACTGTAAGAGCAATAACATTGAATGCAAGACATACATTCATCAGGTTTTGAAGCTGTTTGTACAAGGAGTGATAACTCACACTGTATTGATATCTCTTTGTAAAACCTAGAAACATCACAGTCATGTAACCAACAGATCATAGAAAAGAGTAATCAATGAATACAATACAAGAAATACATTGGATTGTAAATTGTAATAGTTTGTTAAAAAAATGACTTTTGGCGTTACTCCCGAGGAATCCCACTGAGCGGCGTTCTGGGGCACCTCTTTCCTCTAGCTGTATAGAACTTGGCTTCATTTCATTGTATATGAACTCAAACATATAAAAGAATGATATATCAACTGTAAGAGCAATAGCATTGAATGCAACACATATATACATCAGATTATTAAGTTGGTTGTACAAGGAGTGATAACTGACATTGTATTGATATCTCTTTGTAAAACCTAGAAATATCACTGTCATCTAACCAACAGATCATAGAAAAGAGTAATCAATGAATACAATACAAGAAATACATTGGATTGTAAATTGTAATAGTTTGTTACAAAAAATGATTTTCGGCATTACTCCCGAGGAATCCCACTGAGCGGCATTCTGGGGCACCTCTTTCCTCTAGCTGTATAGAAGGTGGCTGCATTTCATTGTATATGAACTCAACCATATAAAAGCACGATATATCAACTGTAAGAGCAATAACATTGAATGCAACACATATATACATTAGATTTTAAATTTGGTTTACAATGAGTGATAACTGACACTGTATTGATATCTCTTTGTAAAACCTAGAAATATCACTGTAATGTCACCAACAGATCATAGAAAAGGGTAAACGATGAATACAATAAATTAAAAAGTTTGGATTGTAAATTGTAATAGTTTTTTTCAAAAAATGACTTTCGGCATTACTCCCAAGGAATTCCACTGAGTGGCAGTATGGGGCACCTTTTTCCTCTAGCTATATAGAAGATGGCTTCATTTCATTGTATATTAACTCAACCATATGAAAGCATAATATTTCAACTGTAAGAGCAATAACATTGAATGCAAGGCATACATTCATCAGATTTTGAAGATGGTAGTACAAGAAGTGATAACTGACTGTATTGATATCTCTTTGTAAAACCTAGAAATATCACTTTCATGTAACCAACAGATCATAGGAAACAGTAATCAATGAATACAATACAAGAAATAGATTGGATTGTAAATTGTAATAGTTTGTTTCAAAAAATGACTTTCGGCGTTACTCCCGAGGAATTCCACTGAGTGGCAATATGGGGCACCTTTTTCCTGTAGCTATATAGAAGTTGGCTTCATTTCATTGTGTATGTACTCAACCATATAAAAGCATGCTATATCAATTGTAAGAGCAATAACATTGAATGCAACACATATATACATTAGATTTTAAATTTGGTTAACAAGGAGTGATTACTGACACTGTATTGATATGTCTTTGTAAAACCTAGAATTATCACTGTCATGTAACCAACAGATCATAGAAAAGAGTAATGAATGAATACAATACAAGAAATACATTGGATTGTACATTGTAATAGTTTGTTACAAAAAATGAGTTTCGGCATTACTCCCGAGGAATCACACTCAGCGGAAGTGTGGGGCACCTGTTTCCTCTAGATGTATAGAAGGTGGTTTCATTTCATTCTATACTAACTCAACCATATGAAAGCATGATATTTCAACTGTAAGAGCAATAACATTGAATGCAAGACATACATTCATCAGATTTTGAAGATGGTAGTACAAAGAGTGATAACTGACTGTACTGATATCTCTTTGTAAAACCTAGAAACATCACGGTCATGTAACCAACACATCATAGAAAAGAGTAATCAATGAATACAATACAAGAAATACATTGGATTGTAAATTGTAATAGTTTGTTACATAAAATGAATTTCGGCGTTACTCCCGAGGAATCCCTCTGAGCGGCAATATGGGTCACCTCTTTCCTCTAGCTGTATAGAAGGTTTCTACATTTCGTTGTATATGAACTCAACCATATGAAAGCATGATATATCAACTGTAAGAGCAATAACATTGAATGCAACACATATATAGATCAGATTTTGAAGTTGGTTGTACAAGGAGTGATAACTGACACTGTATTGATATCTCTTTGTGAAACCTAGAAATCTCACTGTCATGTAACCAACAGATCATAGAAAAGAGTAATCAATGAATACAATACAAGAAATAGATTAGATTGTAAATTGTAAGAGTTTGTTACAAAAAATGACTTTCGGCGTTACTCCCGAGGAATCCCACTGAGTGACAGTATGGGGCACCTTTTTCCTCTAGCTATATAGAAGGTGGCTTAATTTCATTGTATATCTACTCAACCATATAAAAGCATGATATATCAACTGTAAGAGCAATAACATTGAATGCAAGACATACATTCATCAGGTTTTGAAGCTGTTTGTACAAGGAGTGATAACTCACACTGTATTGATATCTCTTTGTAAAACCTAGAAACATCACAGTCATGTAACCAACAGATCATAGAAAAGAGTAATCAATGAATACAATACAAGAAATACATTGGATTGTAAATTGTAATAGTTTGTTAAAAAAATGACTTTTGGCGTTACTCCCGAGGAATCCCACTGAGCGGCGTTCTGGGGCACCTCTTTCCTCTAGCTGTATAGAACTTGGCTTCATTTCATTGTATATGAACTCAAACATATAAAAGAATGATATATCAACTGTAAGAGCAATAGCATTGAATGCAACACATATATACATCAGATTATTAAGTTGGTTGTACAAGGAGTGATAACTGACATTGTATTGATATCTCTTTGTAAAACCTAGAAATATCACTGTCATCTAACCAACAGATCATAGAAAAGAGTAATCAATGAATACAATACAAGAAATACATTGGATTGTAAATTGTAATAGTTTGTTACAAAAAATGATTTTCGGCATTACTCCCGAGGAATCCCACTGAGCGGCATTCTGGGGCACCTCTTTCCTCTAGCTGTATAGAAGGTGGCTGCATTTCATTGTATATGAACTCAACCATATAAAAGCACGATATATCAACTGTAAGAGCAATAACATTGAATGCAACACATATATACATTAGATTTTAAATTTGGTTTACAATGAGTGATAACTGACACTGTATTGATATCTCTTTGTAAAACCTAGAAATATCACTGTAATGTCACCAACAGATCATAGAAAAGGGTAAACGATGAATACAATAAATTAAAAAGTTTGGATTGTAAATTGTAATAGTTTTTTTCAAAAAATGACTTTCGGCATTACTCCCAAGGAATTCCACTGAGTGGCAGTATGGGGCACCTTTTTCCTCTAGCTATATAGAAGATGGCTTCATTTCAGTGTTTATGTACTCAACCATATAAAAGCTTGATATATCAAGTGTAAGAGCAATAACATTGAATGCAAGACATACATTCATCAGGTTTTGAAGTTGGTAGGAGAAGGAGTGATAACTCACACTGTATTGATATCTCTTTGTAAAACCTAGAATTATCACTGTCATGTAACCAAAAGATCATAGAAAAGAGTAATCAATGAATACAACACAAGAAATAGATTGGATTGTAAATTGTAATAGTTTGTAAAAAAAAATGACTTTCGGCGTTACTCTCGAGGAATCCCACTGAGCGGCAGTATGAGGCACCTGTTTCCTCTAGCTATATAGAAGGCCGCTTCATTTCATTGTATATGTACTCAACCATATAAAAGCATGATATATCAACTGTAAGAGCAATATCATTGAATGCAAGACATACATTCATCAGATTTTGAACTTGGTTGTACAAGGAGTGATAACTGACACTGTATTGATATCTCTTTGTAAAACCTAATAATATCACTGTCATGTAACCAACAGATCATAGAAAACAGTGACCAATGAATACAATTCAAGAAATAAATTGGATTGTACATTGTAATAGTTTGTTACAAAAAATGAGTTTCGGCGTTACTCCCGAGGAAACCCACTGAGCGGCATTCTGTGGCACCTCTTTCCTCTAGCTGTATAGAAGGTGGCTTCATTTCTTTATATATTAACTCAACCATATGAAAGCATAATATTTCAACTGTAAGAGCAATAACATTGAATGCAAGGCATACATTCATCAGATTTTGAAGATGGTAGTACAAGAAGTGATAACTGACTGTATTGATATCTCTTTGTAAAACCTAGAAATATCACTTTCATGTAACCAACAGATCATAGGAAACAGTAATCAATGAATACAATACAAGAAATAGATTGGATTGTAAATTGTAATAGTTTGTTTCAAAAAATGACTTTCGGCGTTACTCCCGAGGAATTCCACTGAGTGGCAATATGGGGCACCTTTTTCCTGTAGCTATATAGAAGTTGGCTTCATTTCATTGTGTATGTACTCAACCATATAAAAGCATGCTATATCAATTGTAAGAGCAATAACATTGAATGCAACACATATATACATTAGATTTTAAATTTGGTTAACAAGGAGTGATTACTGACACTGTATTGATATGTCTTTGTAAAACCTAGAATTATCACTGTCATGTAACCAACAGATCATAGAAAAGAGTAATGAATGAATACAATACAAGAAATACATTGGATTGTACATTGTAATAGTTTGTTACAAAAAATGAGTTTCGGCATTACTCCCGAGGAATCACACTCAGCGGAAGTGTGGGGCACCTGTTTCCTCTAGATGTATAGAAGGTGGTTTCATTTCATTCTATACTAACTCAACCATATGAAAGCATGATATTTCAACTGTAAGAGCAATAACATTGAATGCAAGACATACATTCATCAGATTTTGAAGATGGTAGTACAAAGAGTGATAACTGACTGTACTGATATCTCTTTGTAAAACCTAGAAACATCACGGTCATGTAACCAACACATCATAGAAAAGAGTAATCAATGAATACAATACAAGAAATACATTGGATTGTAAATTGTAATAGTTTGTTACATAAAATGAATTTCGGCGTTACTCCCGAGGAATCCCTCTGAGCGGCAATATGGGTCACCTCTTTCCTCTAGCTGTATAGAAGGTTTCTACATTTCGTTGTATATGAACTCAACCATATGAAAGCATGATATATCAACTGTAAGAGCAATAACATTGAATGCAACACATATATAGATCAGATTTTGAAGTTGGTTGTACAAGGAGTGATAACTGACACTGTATTGATATCTCTTTGTGAAACCTAGAAATCTCACTGTCATGTAACCAACAGATCATAGAAAAGAGTAATCAATGAATACAATACAAGAAATAGATTAGATTGTAAATTGTAAGAGTTTGTTACAAAAAATGAGTTTCGGCATTACTCTCGAGGAATCCCACTCAGCGGCAGTATGGGGCACCTGTTTCCTCTAGATGTATAGAAGGTGGTTTCATTTCATTGTATATTAAATCCACCATATGAAAGCATGATATTTCAACTGTAAGAGCAATGACATTGAATGCAAGACATACATTCATCAGATTTTGAAGTTGGTAATACAAGGAGTGATAACTGACTGAATTAGTATCTCTTTGTAAAACCTAGAAACATCACGGTCATGTAACCAACACATCATAGAAAAGAGTAATCAATGAATACAATACAAGAAATACATTGGATTGTACATTCTAATAGTTTGTTACAAAAAATGACTTTCGGCGTTACTCCCGAGGAATCCCTCTGAGCGGCAGTATGGGTCACCTCTTTCCTCTAGCTGTATAGAAGGTTTCTACATTTCATTGTATATGAACTCAACCATATGAAAGCATGATATATCAACTGTAAGAGCAATAACATTGAATGCAACACATATATAGATCAGATTTTGAAGTTGGTTGTACAAGGAGTGATAACTGACACTGTATTGATATCTCTTTGTAAAACCTAGAAATCTCACTCTCATGTAACCAACAGATCATAGAAAAGAGTAATCAATAAACACAATACAAGAAATAGATAGGATTGTACATTGTAATAGTTTGTTACAAAAAATGACTTTCGACGTTACTCCCGAGGAATCCCACTGAGTGGCAGTATGGGGCACCTTTAGCTATATAGAAGGTGGCTTCATTTCATTGTATATGTACTCAACCAAATAAAAGCATGATATATCAACTGGAAGAGCAATAACATTGAATGCAACACATATATATATCAGATTTTGAAGTTGGTTGTACAAGGAGTGATAACTGACACTGTATTGATATGTCTTTGTAAAACCAAGAAATATCACTGTCATACAACCAACAGATCATAGAAAAGAGTAATCAATGAATACAATACAAAAAATACATTGGATTGTAAATTGTAATAGTTTGTTACAAAAAATGACTTTCGGCATTACTCCCGAGGAATCCCACTGAGTGGCATTATGGGGCACTTTAAGCTATATAGAAGGTGGCTTCATTTCATTCCATATGTACTCAACCATATAAAAGCATGATATATCAACTGTAAGAGCAATAACATTGAATGCAACACATATATACATCAGGTTTTGAAGTTTGTGTTACAAGAAGTGATAACTGACACTGTATTGATATCTCTTTGTAAAACCTAGAAATATCACTGTCATGTATCCAACAGATCACAGAAAAGAGTAATGAATGAATACAATACGAGAAATACATTGGACTGTAAATTGTAATAGTTTGTTTCAAAAAATGACTTTCGTTGTTACTCCCGAGGAATCCCACTGAGTGGCAGTATGGGGCACCTTTAGCTATATAGATGGTGGTTTCATGTCATTGTATATGTAGTCAACCATAGAAAAGAATGATATATCAACTGCAAGAGCAATAACATTGAATGCAAGACATACATTCATCAGGTTTTGAAGTTCTTTGTACAAGGAGTGATAACTGACACTGTATTGATATGTCTTTGTAAAACCTAGAATTATCACTGTCATGTAACCAACAGATCATAGAAAAGATTAATCAATGAATACAATACAAGAAATATATTGGATTGTAAATTGTAATAGTTTGTTTCAAAAAATGACTTTCGACGTTACTCCCGAGGAATTCCACTGAGTGGCAGTATGGGGAACCTTTTTCCTCTTGCTATATAAAACGTCGCTTCATTTCATTGTATATGTACTCAAACATATAAAAGCATGATATATCAACTGTAAGAGCAATAACCTTGAATGCAACACACATATATATCAGATTTTGAAGTTGGTTGTACAAGGAGTGATAACTGACACTATATTGATATGTCTCTGTAAAACCAAGGAATATCACTGTCATATAACCAACAGATCATAGAAAAGAGTAATCAATGAAAACAATACAAGAAATACATTGGATTGTACATTGTAATAGTTTGTTACAAAAAATGAGTTTCGGCGTTACTCCCGAGGAATCCCACTGAGCGGCATTCTCTCGCACCTCTTTCCCCTAGCTGTATAGAAGGTGGCTTCATTTTATTGTATATGAACACAAACATGTGGAAGCATGATATATCAACTGTAAGAGCAATAACATTGAAAGCAAGACATACATTCATCAGATTTTGAAGTTGTTTGTACAAGGAGTGATAACTCACACTGTATTGATATCTCTTTGTAAAACCTAGAATTATCACTGTCATGTAACCAAAAGATCATAGAAACGAGTAATCAATTAATACAATACAGGAAATAGATTGGATTGTAAATTGTAATAGTTTGTTAAAAAAAATGACTTTCGGCGTTACTCTCGAGGAATCCCACTGAGTGGCAGTATGGGGCACCTTTAGCTATATAGAAGGTGGCTTCATTTCATTGTATATGTACTCAACCAAAAAAAAGCGTGATATATCAACTGGAAGAGCAATAACATTGAATGCAACACATATAAATATCAGATTTTGAAGTTGGTTGTACAAGAAGTGATAACTGACACTGTATTGATATCTCTTTGTAAAACCTAGAAATATCACTGTCATGTATCTAACAGATCACAGAAAAGAGTAATGAATGAATACAATACTAGAAATACATTGGATTGTAAATTGTAATAGTTTGTTACAAAAAATGACTTTCGGCATTACTCCCGAGGAATCCCACTGAGTGGCAGTATGGGGCACCTTTAGCTATATAGAAGGTGGCTTCATTTCATTGTATATGTACTCAACCAAAAAAAAGCGTGATATATCAACTGGAAGAGCAATAACATTGAATGCAACACATATATATATCAGATTTTGAAGTTGGTTGTATAAGGAGTGATAACTGACACTGTATTGATATGTCTTTGTAAAACCAAGAAATATCACTGTCATACAACCAACAGATCATAGAAAAGAGTAATCAATGAATACAATACAAGAAATACATTGGATTGTAAATTGTAATAGTTTGTTACAAAAAATGAATTTCGGCATTACTCCCGAAGGATCCCACTGAGTGGCATTATGGGGCACTTTTAGCTATATAGAAGGTGGCTTCATTTCATTGTATATGTACTCAAACATATAAAAGCATGATATATCAACTGTAAGAGCAATAACATTGAATGCAACACATATATACATCAGATTTTGAAGTTTGTGGTACAAGAAGTGATAACTGACACTGTATTGATATCTCTTTGTAAAACCTAGAAATATCACTGTCATGTATCCAACAGATCACAGAAAAGAGTAATGAATGAATACAATACTAGAATCACATTGGATTGTAAATTTTAATAGTTTGTTTCAAAAAATGACTTTCGTTGTTACTGCCGAGGAATCCCACTGAGTGGCAGTATGGGGCACCTTTAGCTATATAGATGGTGGTTTCATGTCATTGTATATGTAGTCAACCATAGAAAAGAATGATATATCAACTGCAAGAGCAATAACATTGAATGCAAGACATACATTCATCAGGTTTTGAAGTTCTTTGTACAAGGAGTGATAACTGACACTGTATTGATATGTCTTTGTAAAACCTAGAATTATCACTGTCATGTAACAAACAGATCATAGAAAAGATTAATCAATGAATACAATACAAGAAATAGATTGGATTGTAAATTGTAATAGTTTGTTTCAAAAAATGACTTTCGGCGTTAGTCCCGAGGCATACCACTGAGTGGCAGTATGGGGCACCTTTTTCCTCTTGCTATATAGAAGGTGGCTTCATTTCATTGTATATGTACTCAAACATATAAAAGCATGATATATCAACTGTAAGAGCAATAACCTTGAATGCAACACATATATATATCAGATTTTGAAGTTGGTTGTACAAAGAGTGATAACTGACAATGTATTGATATCTCTTTGTAAAACCTAGAAATATCACTGTCATCTTTCCAACAGATCATAGAAAAGAGTAATTAATACAATACAAGAAATACATTGGATTGTACATTGTAATAGTTTGTTACAAAAACTGAGTTTTGGTGTTACTCCCGAGGAATCCCACTGAGCGGCATTCTCTCGCACCTCTTTCCCCTAGCTGTATAGAAGGTGGCTTCATTTCATTGTATATGAACACAAACATGTGGAAGCATGATATATCAACTGTAAGAGCAATAACATTGAATGCAAGACATCTGAATTCTGAATTCTTCTGAATTCATCAGATTTTGAAGTTGGTAGTACAAAAAGTGATAACTGACAATGTATTGATATCTCTTTGTAAAACCTAGAATTATCACTGTCATGTAACCAACAGATCAGAAAAGAGTAATCGATGAATACAATACATGAAAAAGTTTGGATTGTAAATTGTAATCGTTTTTTTCAAAAAATGACTTTCAGCATTACTCCCGAGGAATTCCACTGAGCGGCAGTATGGGTCACCTCTTTCCTCTAGCTGTATAGAAAGTTTCTGCATTTCATTGTATATGCACTCAACCATATGAAAGCATGATATATCAACTGTAAGAGCAATAACATTGAATGCAACACATATATACATCAGATTTTGAAGTTTGTGGTACAAGGAGTGATAACTGACATTGTATTGATATCTCTTTGTAAAACCTAGAAATATCACTGTCATCTTTCCAACAGATCATAGAAAAGAGTAATTAATGAATACAATACTAGAAATACTTTGGATTGTAAATTGTAATAGTTTGTTTCAAAAAATGACTTTCGGCGTTACTCCCGAGGAATCCCACTGAGTGGCAGTATGGGGCACCTTTTTCCTCTAGCTATATAGAAGGTGGCTTCATTTCATTGTATATGTACTCAACCATATAAAAGCATGATATATCAACTGTAAGAGCAATAACATTGAATGCAACACATATATACATCAGATTTTGAAGGTTGTGGTGCAAGGAGTGATAACTGACACTATATTGATATGTCTCTGTAAAACCAAGAAATATCAGTGTCATATAACCAACATATCATAGAAAAGAGTAATCAATGAAAACAATACAAGAAATACATTGGATTGTACAATGTAATAGTTTGTTACAAAAAATGAGTTTCGGCGTTACTCCCGAGGAATCCCACTGAGCGGCATTCTCTCGCACCTCTTTCCCCTAGCTGTATAGAAGGTGGCTTCATTTCATTGTATATGAACACAAACATGTGGAAGCATGATATATCAAGTGTAAGAGCAATAACATTGAATGCAAGACATCTGAATTCTGAATTCTTCTGAATTCATCAGATTTTGAAGTTGGTAGTACAAAGAGTGATAACTGACAATGTATTGATATCTCTTTGTAAAACCTAGAATTATCACTGTCATGTAACCAACAGATCATAGAAAAGAGTAATCGATGAATACAATACATGAAAAAGTTTGGATTGTAAATTGTAATCGTTTTTTTCAAAAAATGACTTTCGGCATTACTCCCGAGGAATTCCACTGAGTGGCAGTATGGGGCACCTTTTTCCTCTAGCTATATAGAAGATGGCTTCATTTCATTGTTTATGTACTCAACCATATAAAAGCATGATATATCAACTGTAAGAGCAATAACATTGAAGGCAAGACATACATTCATCAGGTTTTGAAGTTCGTAGTAGAAGGAGTGATAACTCACACTGTATTGATATCTCTTTGTAAAACCTAGAATTATCACTGTCATGTAACCAAAAGATCATAGAAACGAGTAATCAATGAAAACAATACAGGAAATAGATAGGATTGTAAATTGTAATAGTTTGTTACAAAAAATGAATTTCGGCGTTACTCCCGAGGAATCCCTCTGAGCGGCAGTATGGGTCACCTCTTTCCTCTAGCTGTATAGAAGGTTTCTGCATTTCATTGTATATGCACTCAACCATATGAAAGCATGATATATCAATTGTAATAGCAATAACATTGAATGAAACACATATATAGATCAGATTTTGAAGTTGGTTGTACAAGGAGTGATAACTGACACTATATTGATATCTCTTTGTAAAACCTATAAATCTCACTGTCATGTAACCAACAAATCATAGAAAAGAGTAATCAATTAACACAATACAAGAAATACATTGGATTGTACATTGTAATAGTTTGTTACAAAAAATGAGTTTTGGCGTTACTCCCGAGGAATCCCACTGAGCGGCATTCTGTGGTACCTCTTTCCTCTAGCTGTATAGAAGATGGCTTCAAATCATTGTATATGAACTCAAACATATGAAAGCATGATATATAAACTGTAAGAGCAATAACATTGAATGCAAGACATACATTCATCAGATTTTGAAGTTGGTAGGAGAAAGAGTGATAACTGACAATGTATTGATATCTCTTTGTAAAACCTAGAATTATCACTGTCATGTAACCAACAGATCATAGAAAAGAGTAATCGATGAATACAATACAAGAAAAAGTTTGGATTGTAAATTGTAATCGTTTGTTTCAAAAAATGACTTTCGGCGTTACTCCCGAGGAATTCCACTGAGTGGCAGTATGGGGCACCTTTTTCCTCTAGCTATATAGAAGATGGCTTCATTTCATTGTTTATGTACTCAAGCATATAAAAGCATGATATATCAACTGTAAGAGCAATAATATTGAATTCAGGACATATATTCATCAGGTTTTGAAGTTGGTAGTACAAGGAGTGATAACTCACACTCTATTGATATCTCTTTGTAAAACCTAGAATTATCACTGTCACGTAACCAACAGATCATAGAAAAGAGTAATCAATGAATACAATGCAAGAAATACATTGGATTGTACATTGTAATAGTTTGTTACAAAAAATGAGTTTCGGCGTTACTCTCGAGGAATCCCACTGAGCGGTATTCTGGGGCACCTCTTTCCTCTAGCTGTATAGAAGGTGGCTTCATTTCATTGTATATGAACTCAACCATATAAAAGCATGATATATCAACTGGAAGAGCAATAACATTGAATGCAAGACATACATTCATCAGATTTTGAAGTTGGTAGTACAAGGATTGATAACTGACACTGTATTGATATCTCTTTGTAAAACCTTGAAATATCACTGTCATGTAACCAACAGATCATAGAAAAGTATAATCATTGAAATAAATGCAAGAAATAATTGCATTGTAAATTGTAATAGTTTGTTATAAAAAATGACTTTCGGCATTACTCCCGAGGAATCCCACTGAGCGGCATTCTGGGGCACCTCTTTCCTCCAGCTGTATAGAAGGTGGCTTCATTTCATTGTATAATAACTCAACCATATAAAAGCATGATATATTAACTGTAAGAGCAATAACATTGAATGGAAGACATACATTCATCAGATTTTGAAGTTGGTAGTACAAGGAGTGATATCTGACACTGTATTGATATCACTTTGTAAAACCTAGAAATATCACTGTTATGTAAACAACTGATCATGGAAAAAAATATTCAATGAATACAATACAAGAAATAAATTGGATTGTAAATTGTAATTGTTTTTTATAAAAAAATGACTTTCGGCGTTACTCCCAAGGAATCCCACTGAGCGGCAGTATGGGGCACCTTTTTCCTGTAGCTGTACAGGAGGTGGCTTCATTTCATTGTATATAAACCATATGAAAGCATGATATATCTACTGTAAGAGCAATAACATTGAATGCAACACATTGTCAGGTGCCTGACAAATGTTTCATTGTAATCTGCTTTCGTTTTCTCTGATCAAGTGAATTGCCTTTCTGTCTCCTTGTCTGCCTACTCCCCCCTCCCCTTCTCCTCACCTTGAAGTATATTGCTGTTAAGGGATCTGGACAATGTTACAGGTTTTAGGTGGGAGAGTGACGACCCTGCATTCCTGCATGTCACCAGGAAAAAATGGCCTTCCCCCAATGCATCCCTCCTCCCTTTTTCCGGGCCAGGGTATGTCTTATCTTATTGTGAAAACCTTGAAGCTCGGTTGTTGTCACCCAAGCCGATTTGTTGTGTATAGCTTCCCACATGTGGGTCACCCAGACCAGGAAGGGAATTTTTACAACTTTCTCCCCTCCCTGTGGGAACCCAAATGGCCTGCTCTTATGTTCCCACGTTTGCATTCTGAATCTGATTGGTTTAATGTTGGGGTTGAAACGAATGGGAGGGTATATTAACACTGACTGTTTTCTATCTGGTATCTCTAACAAACATTCGAGAACCTGTTTGCAGTATTGAAAATAAAGAGCTTTGCTTCATCAACAAATGTCTGATTCCTTGCTGTCTATACAGAAGCCTCATACATCAGATTTTGAAGTTGGTTGTACAAGGAGTGATAACTGACACTGTATTGATATCACTTTCTAAAACCTAGAAATATCACTTTCATCTATCCAAGAGATCACAGAAGATTAATGAATGAATACTATACAAGAAATACATTTGATTATAAATTGTGATAGTTTGTTACAAAAAATTACTTTCGGCGTTACTCCCGAGGAATCCCACTGAGCGGCATTATGGGGCACCTCTTTCCTCTAGCTGTATAGAAAGTGGCTTCATTTCACTGTATATGTACTCAACCATATAAAAGCATGATATATCAACTGTAAGAGCAATAACATTGAATGCAAGAAATATATACATCAGATTTTGATCTTGGTTGTACAAGAAGAGATAACTGACAATGTATTGATATTACTTTGTAAAATCTAGAATTATCACTGTCATCAAACCAACAGATCATGGAAAAGAGTAATCAATGAATACAATACAAGAAATACATTGGATTGTAAATTGTAATCGTTTGTTTCAAAAAATGAGTTTCGGCGTTACTCCCGAGGAATCCCACTGAGCGGCATTCTGGGGCACCTCTTTCCTCTAGCTGTATAGAAGGTGGCTTCATTTCATTGTATATGAACTCAACCATATAAAAGCATGATATATGAACAGTAAGAGCAATAACATTGAATGGAAGACATACATTCATCAGATTTTGAAGTTGGTAGTACAAGGAGTGATAACTGACACTGTATTGATATCACTTCGTAAAACCTAGAAATATCACTGTCATGTAAACAACTGATCACGGAAAAAAATAATCAATGAGTACAATACAAGAAATACATTGGATTGTAAATTGTAATTGTTTGTTACAAAAAATTACTTTTGTTACAAAATCTGCTTTCACCCAAGCAGATTTTTTGTGTATAGCTTCCCACATGTGGGTCACCCAGACCAGGAAGGGAATTTTTACAACTTTCTCACCTCCCTGTGGGAACCCAAACGGCCCGCTCTTATGTTCCCGCATTTGCATTCTGAATCTGATTGGTTGTGAGGCTTCTGCTCGAAGTAGTCAAGGATCAGACCTTTGTTGATCAAACACAGTTCTTTATTTCCTATTACTACATTACAACATGTCCTCAGATTATTGTCAGAGATAAAGCATACAATAGAAGCAGGACTAATATACCCTCTTGCACAATTCGAATTACCCATAGGTAACCAATCACAAGGAGGGAAAAACCACAGGCTAAAAGGTGCTTTGACCGTTTGCTTCCCACAGCAAAAAGGTTAGGTGTGAAGCTGTAAATTTCCCTTCTTCCACCAGACCCCTTAGATGTATCCATCTTCGCATAACAAATAGCCAAGCCAAGGTCTTCACACATTGATAAGAAACTGGTTCTTGTCTTCCCCAGCAGGGAGGAAAGGAATGTGGAGGCGCAGGGGTGAGAGGCCGATTGTTCTCATGCCTTAGAGTCGCCACCCTCCCGGACAAATGGTTACATTGACCAGACTCTGGCAGAGCCATAAATCCAGGGTCACCAAGACAAGCAAAAGGAACGTTACATAGGGGGGTGAGGGCAGGCTACATAGGTTACATAGGAAATAAGCAAACAGGGGTTACATAGCAAATACAGATATAGTGGTACATGGCACAGAAACCCTTGTTAGAATCTGTAGATTCTGACACTCTGCCACCCGAAAAATCTAATCTACCCCGGCTTATCTGGAAAGCGTTTATGAAAAGCTTTAACTAGTTTAGGAGCATGAACATTGTCAGAAAAAACCCACTCATTTTGTTCAGGACCAAAATTTACCCACTTGACTAGATATAGCAAGCGGCCCCTACGCATTTTTGAATCCAGGATCTCGGAAATCTCAAAATGGGGTGCCCCCTTCTTCATCAGTGGAGGAGGAGTCGGAGGAGTTGGATGCCAGGCATTCGGCCCAGGATTCTTCTTCAACAAGCTGAAATGAAAAACAGGGTGCACAGAACTCAGTGATTTAGGTAGTTCCAGTTCAAAGGACACATCAGAAATTTTGCGCAACACTTTGTAAGGGCCCACGTATTTCCACCCCAGCTTCCTGCTGGGTTGTAGACCGTGTATGTTCTTGGTCGACAGATAGACCGAGTCTCCTGGCTGGAGATCCCAACCTTTCGCCCTTCCTCGGTCGGCATATTTTTTGTAATCCTCTTTGGCTTTGTCTAAGGTCTTAGCAATTAATGGCCACGAACCTTGCAGTTTGGCCCACCATTGTTTAAAGTCTGAAATCGGACCCTCCGGCGTCTCCTCCAAAGTGGGCAGGGGTTTCCCTTCGAAGCCTCCTACTGCCATGAAAGGGGACACGCCCGTGGAGGAATGAATAGCATTGTTATAACTATATTCCGCAAATGGTAGCAACTCTACCCAGTTGTCTTGATGGTAATTAGTGTAACATCTTAAAAACTGTTCCAAGATTTGATTAGTTCGTTCGGATTGGCCATCGGTTTCTGGATGGTAACCCGAACTCATGGCCGGTTCAATGTCCATCATTTTCAAAAGCTCCCGCCAGAAGTTGGCAACGAATTGGCTGCCCCTATCGAATACCACATGTTTAGGGAAGGCGTGTAGTTTAATCACGTGGGTAAAAAATGCCTTCTTCTTCAAAAATGCCTTTAGCAGTAGGCAACTGTTTGAACGGGGTAAAGTGAGCTTGCTTCGAGAACATGTCCACCACCACCCATATGACTGTTTTCCCCTTCGAGGGTGGCAAGTTGGTGATAAAGTCCATGGCTATCGCTTCCCAGGGTCGAGAGGGGGTGGGGAGTGGGTGTAGCAATCCGGGAACTTTCCCCCCTCTCCTTTTGCACATCAAGCAGGTTTGGCAAGCAGTGACAAAGTCAGACACATCCTTGCGCATGCGCGGCCACCAGAATTGCCGTTGGGTTAAATTAAGGGTTTTTAGAAACCCAAAGTGTCCCGCCAACTTTGATGAATGACAAGTCAGTAAAATATCTTTTCTCCGAGCTCAGGGCACCACGAGTTTGTCCCCATGGTACCAACACTGGTTATCCCTAAGGGAGCATTCCTCCAAGCCCTCTAGCTCTTCTGTTTCTTCCGGGGAATAGTCCCCCCCCATTTGTCTTCCCAGGGCTCTACCGCTGTCTGCTTGCTCTGGCTTCGGGTGGTGATGGCCCCTCCCAACTGCTGGGGAGAGAACATTGAATCAAACACTTCCTCCCTTTGACTCTCATGTTGGGGTAACCTGGAATGAGTGTCTGCTAACGAATTGGCCTTCCCGGGGAAATGTTTGAGCACGAAGTTAAACTTCGAGAAAAAATCGGCCCACTGAAGTTGCTTGGCGTTTAGGGACCTCTGGGTGCGCAGTGCCTCTAAGTTTTTGTGATCTATCCAGATTTCGAAAGGGGTCTGCGCTCCCTCCAGCCAGTGCCTCCAGGTGGTTAGAGCCAGACGTATGGCCGCAGCTTCTTTATCCCATACCGACCAGTTCCTCTGTGTCTCATTAAACTTTTTTGAAATGTAAGCTAGAGGGTGTAATTTATTATCCGACCCCCTCTGAAGGATGGCCCCCCTCATGGCCACATCGGATGCATCTACATGGATTACAAATTCCTTAGTTTCGTCCGGGTGGGCCAGGATGGGCTCTGAGGTGAATAGTTTCTTCAAAGTCTCGAACGCTCTCTGGCAGTTCTCTGACCAAGCTATTCTCTCCTGGCTTTCCCGCCTCCGGGCCCCTCCCTTTAGTTTTTAGGAGTTCTGTCAATGGGAGGGTGACCGTGGCAAAATCTTTTAGGAAGGTGCGGTAGAAGTTGCAAAACCCCAATAGATTCTGCAGTTGCTTCCTAGTCCGCGGCACCTACCACTGTACCACCGCCTCTACTTTGGCAGGGTCCATTTCCAACCCCTTCTGTGAAATGCGATACCCCAGGAAGTCCACTGACTCTCGGTTGAATTCACATTTGGATAGCTTAGCATACAATTGATTTTTTAACAGCGTAGAAAGCACCTCCCGGACCAGTTTTACATGCTCTTTCTTATCAGTCGAATAAATCAAGATATCATCTAAGTAACATAACACCCCCCTTGAATAAATGCTTGTGTAACACCTCATTAATCAGGCTCATAAAAACTCCCGGCGAGCCACTTAAGCCGAATGGCATCACCCGGTACTCGAACTGACCCAGTGGTGTGTTAAAAGCAGTCTTAAACTCATCCCCCTCCCGGATGCGCACGCGAAAATAAGCATCTCGAATATCCAGCTTGGTAAACACCTTCCCTTTGGCTGCCTCCGTTAGCAAGTCCTTTATGAGGGGGAGGGGGTACGCGTTGGAAGCCGACACTGCATTCAGACCCCTATAGTCCGTGCACAGTCGCAGCCCACCGTCTTTCTTCTTTCTGAATAAAACGGGCGCTGCGAAAGGGGACTTAGCTGGGCGGATGAAACCGTGCTCCAAGTTCTTGTCTAGAAACTTCCTTAGTTCCTCCCTCTCTGAGGGACTCATGGAGTAGAGCTTTCCCTTGGGTAGTTTCTCCCCTGGGAGCAATTCTATAGAACAGTCTGATAATCGGTGAGGGGGCAACTCGTCGGCTTCGGTTTCACTGAACACTCCCATCAAGTCCCGATATTCCTTGGGCACAGCTGAGGGCACCACTGTGAGAGCTGCCGCTGACAAGGGGGCCGGGGGGCCCAATCCCCATCCCGGGTCCCACTTATGATGGTGGCATTTTTCATCCACCCACGAGATCTTCCCCTCGCTCCACCTAATGTATGGGTCATGTGCACTCAGCCAAGGACTCCCCAGCACCATGGGGAATTGGGTGTTGGGGGTGATAACAAATGCCCTTTTTTCCCATCCCCACTATTAATCGCTCGGTCTCGGCCACACACGCCTCCTTCATCTCTGAGCCATCCATCTGCGTGAATGTGAGTGGCTCCCCTAGTGGGGTGACTTTGGGGCCTAGCCCGTCCACCACTAAGGGGCTAATTAAGTCTCTGGCGCACCCTGAGTCGATTAGGGCATGCACCCGCACATGGGTCCCAGTTCCAGGAGCTATTACAGTCATTATCATATATAATCTGATAATGGTCTTCCCTTTGCTGGGGGTGCTCCCCACCACCGGGGTGGAGGTCTTGGGGACCTTTCCACTCCCGCGGGGGCACGCCGAAGCATAGTGGCCACTCTCACCGCATCTCATGCAGAGCCCCTGCTTGAACCGGTTGTCTCGGATTTCCTGGACGCTGAGTTTGGGCTTCATCTTCTGGGCAACCTTGCCCTGGGCAGCTGCCGAGGTTCCCATCTTTTTTTTTTTTTAATTTTTTATTGATTTTTCCCTATAACTACAACTATAACGCTACATTCTAAGCTACATATACCTTATACAGAGAGTACTTTATCATTTGCTTAATACTACCTTATTACATAATATAATTATGAAGCATTTAGAACCTTGGATAAATTTCAATTACTTTGTTACTGCTACTATAAAAAATATCAAAACTATTTGGCAGATACGCCCACCTAGAGAAATACGGTTAATTAAACAATTTGTAATACATAAGTGCAATGCTTAATAAAACAGTTTAATCACTATTTCTTCTTTCGTCCTCTTCTTGTCTTAACAGTCTCAACTACTTTTGGAGCTGCAGCTCCTTTTTCTGAGTCAGACACTTCTTCTTCACTCTTTGAGCTATCAAATCCATACATGCTTTCTTGCGAGGCCAGTGAACCATCTGAGTCTCTCCCAGTTTTCTGCTCTTTGCTTTTTTCCAGAAATTTTTTCGCTTGTTGAACAGAGTCAATCTTATACTTCTTATCTTTGATGCTGAAGCATAGTCCTTCTGGAGTATTCCAACGATAGATGATAGACTCAGACTGGAGCCAAGATGTCAATTTTCCATAGGCTTTCCTTCTTTTCCTTATTTCAAATGGGATATCCTTCATCACTTTTACTTCTTCTCCCAGGATCTTCAGAGCTGCTTTGTTCGTGGTCCTAAGCACCACGTCTCTTGTAGATTTTTTGGAGAACCTTATCATAATTTCACCAGGCAGGCTTTTCTTTTTAGTGTAATCTGGATAGGTTCTGTAAACCATATCCATATTGCTTTTTATATCCGCTGCTTTCATGCCTGTCACTGGTTCAAGTGCTTCACTTAGCAAATTTTTAAGGTCCTCTCCTGTGTTTTCTGGCACATTCTGAAGTCTTAGGAAAAAATTCGATCTTTCCATTTGTAATTTCAAAAGCTGATCGTGGTGGAAGGCATTTTCCTTCTCTGCCTTTTGTAGTCTTACGTCTTGTTTTTTTACTGAAGTTTTTACTTCCAGAAGTTCTCGCTGCAGCTTCTCTGTGGATTTATTCGACTCTTTTAGTTCTAGCTGCATTTTGTCCATCTTAATGTTGAGAGCTGTCATTTGGTCCACTAGAGGTCGCAATAATGAGGAGAACACCGCACTCATCTCCGTGGTATCTACCTTTGAACTCGGAGCTGTACTTCCTAGTTTGGGGGAAGGTTTCGGTTTCCCCGTCATTGTTGAGGCTACGCTCTTTGTTTATAGATAGATAAGATGGACGAAAGGAGCAAATTTTCAAACAGCACTTATGTCCTTCTAAAGTTTATATCTCCAAGTGAGCGATGCTGCCATCTAGCAAGGCGGATGGGCTTTTATTCCTGCAGTAACGCCACGTAAAGAGTCTCGTAAGTACGCTAGTCCCGGAGAGGGGGGGTGGGTTTCACTCCTCCCGCCGTCTTCCCGCTATGTTCTGCTTTTCTCACTTCAGACTCACGTTTTCTCCATGCGTAACTGTCAGTTCCAGCCTCATTGCTTCGCACTCTCTGCTGCTTCACGGATTTGCGCTTTCAGCCATACGGCTCCCATGGCGGGGGAACCTATAGGGGTGATGAAAAGGGATCTCGATCCCTCGGTCGCCACCGTAGGGAGAGATCCCCTTCGTGCCACCCCAGGCAGAGCCCCCTCACTGGGGTCTCTGGGGGCTCAGCACCAGTCCAGAGCCCCTTCTTCCTGCCGGGTACAGATCGCGCTCCCCGCAGTTGCGGAGGAGAGCGTCCGCCATTATCGCAAGTCTTGCTGGAAGTCGATCCCGAGGTTCCCATCTTGATGAGGGTGAACCGCTCTTCCACGTCAGCCGCCGCTCTCATCCAGGTGGCCAAGGAACTGGGTCTCCCTCCTCACAGCACCGTCTCGTACACCTCGGGGTTGAGGCCCTCTCGATACTTCTCGATGAACAGGTCCAGCTGCGGATCTTGGCTGCTATACGCCGGAACTTGTCGGTGTATTCCCTCACGGAGGACTGCCCCTGGGTCAACCTTCGTAATTGGTTCCGCGCCTTCTCCTCTCCCAGGGGGTCCTCGTAGTGTTGCCTGAGGGCCCACATGAAATTGTGCACGGAGCGCAACTCAGGCTCGGGGGCGTTGTGCAGGCTCACGTACCAGTCACTGGCGGTGTCCCTCAGCTTGGACCCGATGTAGCCAATCCGGTCCCTCTCGGTGGGGTAGAGATGTCCCCAGGTGTCTAGGAACCTCTCGATTTCTATGTGGAAGAACCGTAGCTTCTCTGGGTCCCCATTGAAAGTAGCCATCAACAGGTCGCTGGGTGCCTGACGGATCATCTGCCCTGTCTCCTTGTCTGCCTATTCCCCCCTCCCCTTCTCCTCACCTTGAAGTATATTGCTGTTAAGGGATCTGGACAATGTTACAGGTTTTAGGCGGGAGAGTGGCGACCCTGCATTCCTGCACGTCACCAAGAACAAATGGCCTTCCCCCCCATGCATCCCTCCTCCCTTTTTCCGGGCCACGGAATGTCTTCTCTTATTGTGAAAACCTTGAAGCTTGGTTGTTGTCATACAAGCAGGTTTGTTGTGTATAGCTTCCCACATGTGGGTCACCCAGACCAGGAAGGGAATTTTTACAACTTTCTCACCTCCCTGTGGGAACCCAAACGGCCCGCTCTTATGTTCCCGCGTTTGCATTCTGAATCTGATTGGTTTAATGTTGGGGTTGAAACGAATGGGAGGGTATATGAACACTGACTGTTTTCTATATGATATCTCTAACAAACATTCGAGAACCTGATTGCAGTATTGAAAATAAAGAGCTTTGCTTCATCAGCAAAGGTCTGATTCCTTGCTGTCTATACAGAAGCCTCACACACATATATACATCAGATTTTGAAGTTGGTTGTACAAGGAGTGATAACTGACACTGTATTGATATCACTTTCTGAAACCTAGAAATTTATTGATTATCACTGACTATATTGATATCACTTTCTAAAACCTAGAAATATCACTTTCATCTAACCAAGAGATCACAGAAGATTAATGAATGAATACTATACAAGAAATACATTTGATTATAAATTCTGATAGTTTGTTACAAAAAATGACTTTCGGCGTTAACCCCGAGTAATCCCACTGAGCGGCATTATGGGGCACGTCTTTCCTCTAGCTGTATAGAAAGTGGCTTCATTTCACTGTATATGTACTCAACCGTATAAAAGCATGATATATCAACTGTAAGAGGAATAACAATGAATGCAAGACATATATACATCAGATTTTGAACTTGGTTGTACAAGAAGTGATAACTGACAATGTATTGATATTACTTTGTAAAATCTAGAAATATCACTGTCATCTAACCAACAGATCATAGAAAAAAGTAATCAATCAATAAAATACAAGAAATAGATTGGATTGTAAATTGTAATAGTTTGTTACAAAAAATGACTTTTGGCGTTACTCCCGAGGAATTCCACTGAGTGGCAGTATGGGGCACCTTTTTCCTCTAGCTATATAGAAGGTGGCTTCATTTCATTGTATATGAACTCAACCATATAAAAGCATTCTATATCTACTGTAAGAGCAATAACATTGAATGCAACACATTGTCAGGTGCCTGACAAATGTTTCATTGTAATCTGCTTTCGTTTTCTCTGATCAAGTGAATTGCCTTTCTGTCTCCTTGTCTGCCTACTCCCCCCTCCCCTTCTCCTCACCTTGAAGTCTATTGCTGTTAAGGGATCTGGACAATGTTACAGGTTTTAGGCGGGAGAGTGGCGACCCTGCATTCCTGAACATCACCAAGAACAAATCGCCTTCCCCCCCATGCATCCCTCCTCCCTTTTTCTGGGCCAGGGAATGTCTTATCTTATTGTGAAAACCTTGAAGCTCGGTTGTTGTCACCCAAGCAGGTTTGTTGTGTATAGCTTCCCACATGTGGGTCACCCAGACCAGGAAGGGAATTTTTACAACTTTCTCACCTCCCTGTGGGAACCCAAACGGCCTGCTCTTATGTTCCCGCGTTTGCATTCTAAATCTGATTGGTTTAATGTTGGGGTTGAAATGAATGGGAGGGTATATTAACACTGGCTTTTTTCTATCTGGTATCTCTAACAAACATTCAAGAACCTGTTTACAGTATTGAAAATAAAGAGCTTTGCTTCATCAACAAAGGTCTGATTCCTTGCTGTCTATACAGAAGCCTCACACACATATATACATCAGATTTTGAAGTTGGTTGTACAAGGAGTGATAACTGACACTGTATTGATATCACTTTCTAAAACCTAGAAATTTATTGATTATCACTGACTATATTGATATCACTTCTAAAACCTAGAAATATCACTTTCATCTAACCAAGAGATCACAGAAGATTAATGAAAGAATACTATACAAGAAATACATTTGATTATAAATTCTGATAGTTTGTTACAAAAAATGACTTTCGGCGTTACCCCCGAGGAATCCCACTGAGCGGAATTATGGGGCACCTCTTTCCTTTAGCTGTATAGAAAGTGGCTTCATTTCACTGTATATGTACTCAACCGTATAAAAGCATGATATATCAACTTTAAGAGCAATAACATTGAATGCAAGACATATATACATCAGATTTTGAACTTGGTTGTAAGAAGTGATAACTGACAATGTATTGATATTACTTTGTAAAATCTAGAAATATCACTGTCATCTAACCAACAGATCATAGAAAAAAGTAATCAATCAATATAATAAAAGAAATACATTTGATTGTAAATTGTAATAGTTTGTTACAAAAAATGACTTTTGGCGTTACTTCCGAGGAATCCCACTGAGCGGCTTTATGGGGCACCTTTTTCTTCTAGCTGTATAGAAGGTGGCTTCATTTCATTGTATATGAACTCAACCATATAAAAGCATGATATATAAACTGAAAGAGCAATAACATTGAATGCCACACATATATACATCAGATTTTGAATTTGGTTTACAAGAAGTGATAACTGAAACTGTATTGATATCACTTTGTAAAACCTAGAAATATATTGATTATCATTGACACTGTATTGATATCACTTTGTAAAATCTAGAAATATCAGTGTCATGTAACCAACTGATCATGGAAAAGAGTAATCAATGAATACAATACAAGAAATACATTGGTTTCTAAATTGTAATAGTTTGTTACAAGAAATGACTTTCGGCGTTACTCCCAAAGAACCCCACTGAGCAGCATTATGGGGCACCTCTTTCCTCTAGCTGTATAGAAGGTGGCCTCATTTCATTGTATATGAACTCAACCATATAAAAGCATGATATATCAACTGTAAGAGCAATAACATTGAATGCAAGACATAGGCTGTGGACAGACTGGCAATCTGCCCCGCTCTGCCTCCGCTTCTAAAGCGGAGGAAGAGAGGGCGTACAGATTGCCGCATCTGTCCCCCGTGGGTGGCCCACGCGAACCTGCCTGCGGGGCGCTCTCCATGCGCGGCAGCTGGAGACCTCTTGGAAGTGGTCTCCGGCCGCCTGCACGCGCGTCCCTGCCGCTTCCTGGCAGTCTGGACGCGTCACAGAGCAGGGCCGGAACTGTGAACGGCTGTCCCGGCCCTGCCTTGCTGGAACAGCCGGTCGTCGGTCTCTGCTGCACTGGAGGCTCCAGGGACCGCCAGAGGAAGAGTGGACGCGCCAGTCCACCTCCTTACCGGTGAGATCCTGCAGCACTGGAGCCAGTGCGAACGGACAGCCATGGGACGGGTTGGCCCCGAAGCTTTTTCGCCCACTCGCACTGCGCTCCCTTTTTCCGGTCTGTCTTCAGCCATACATTCATCAGATTTTGAAGTTGGTTGTACAAGGAGTGATAACTGACACTGTATTGATATCACTTTGTAAAAACTCGAAATATCACTGTCATGTAAACAACTGATCATGGAAAAGAGTAATCAATTATTACAATACAAGAAATACATTGGATTGTAAATTGTAATAGTTTGTTACAAAAAATGACTTTTGGCGTTACTCCTGAGGAATCCCACTGAGTGGCATTCTGGGGCACTTTTTCCTCTAGCTGTATAGAAGGTGGCTTCATTTCATTGTATATGAACTCAACCATATAAAAGAATAATATATCAACTGTAAGAGCAATAACATTGAATGCAACACATATATACATCAGATTTTGAAGTTGGTAGTACAAGGAGTGATAACTGACACTGTATTGATATCACTTATTAAAACCTAAAATATATTGATTATCACTTACGCTACATTGATATCACTTTTTAAAACCTAGAAATATCACTTTCATCTAACCAAGAGATCACAGAAGATTAATGAATGAATACTATACAAGAAATACATTTGATTGTAAATTGTAATAGTTTGTTACAAAAAATGACTTTCGGCATTACTCCTGAGGAATTCCACTGAGTGGCAGTATGGGGCACCTTTTTCCTCTAGCTATACAGAAGATGGCTTCATTTCCTTGTATATGTACTCGACCATATAAAAGCATGATATATCAACTGTAAGAGCAATAACACTGAATGCAAGACATACATTCATCAGATTTTGAAGTTGGTTGTACAAGGAGTGATAACTGACACTGTATTGATATCTCTTTGTAAAACCTAGAAATAACACTTTCATGTATCCAACAGATCATGGAAAAGAGTAATCAATGAATACAATACAAGAAATACATTGGATTGTAAATTGTAATAGTTTGTTTCAAAAAATGACTTTCGGCATTACTCCCGAGGAATTCCACTGAGTGGCAGTATGGGGCACCTTTTTCCTCTAGCTATATAGAAGGTGGCTTCATTTCATTGTATATGTACTCAACCATATAAAAGCATGATATATCAACTGTAAGAGCAATAACATTGAATGCAAGACATACATTCATCAGATTTTGAAGTTTTTTGTACAAGGATTGATAACTGACACTGTATTGATATCACTTTGTAAAACCTCGAAATATCAGTGTCATGTAAACAACTGATCATGGAAAAGAGTAATCAATGATTACAATACAAGAAATACATTGGATTGTAAATTGTAATAGTTTGTTACAAAAAATGACTTTTGGCGTTACTCCCGAGGAATCCCACTGAGCGGCATTCTGGGGCACTTTTTTCTATAGCTGTATAGAAGGTGGCTTCATTTCATTGTATATGAACTCAACCATATAAAGGCATGATATATCAACTGTAAAAGCAATAACACTGAATGCAACACATATATACATCAGATTTTGAAGTTGGTTGTACAAGGAGTGATAACTGACACTGTATTGATATCACTTTTTAGAACCTAAAATATATTGATTATCACTGACGCTATATTGATATCACTTTTTAAAACCTAGAAATATCACTTTCATCTAACCAACTGATCACAGAAGAGTAATGAATGAATACTGTACAAGAAATACATTTGATTGTAAATTGTAATCGTTTGTTACAAAAAATGACTTTCAGCGTTACTCCTGTGGAATTCCACTGAGCGGCATTATGGGACACCTTTTTCCTCTAGCTATATAGAAGGTGGCTTCATTTCACTGTATATGTACTCAACCATATAAAAGCATGATATATCAACTGTAAGAGGAATTACATTGAATGCAAGACATACATTCATGAGATTTTGAATTTGGTTGTACAAGGAGTGATAATGGGGTCCCCCTCGCCCGGCAATGCCGTGGCGCGGGGGAGACGGTTTGCTGCCTTGCAGGACGCGAGGCAGCAACAGTGAACTCTGAGTGCATTCCTCAGAGAGCAGGGGGCGGGGCTTGTTCTGTAAGAGCCGTTGCCCCGCTCCCGCTTACTGCAGTCCGTTGGCTCGCTCGCCCAAGAACCATACCTTTAACAATATTGTTCTCCCTCCTTAGATGTTCTCCCTCCCAATTTGACAGTTCCAGAGTGAGAGACAGATTTACTATGACAGTCAGCCCTCAGCAGACTTCATCTATTTTAAAACTAGCTTTTAAAGAGTCTTATATCTATGACAATCTCTTCTGACTCTCCAGTTCCACAGGCATTTACAGAGGATGCTGTTGTGCCTTTTAAGCACTTTCCCTATAATTTATGAATTGTATTTTAACTATCTGCCATATTCTTTCAGCTTAAATAAATAAACTTGTAACTTTTTATATGCAAAGCATGCTCTGCCAGGGAACTAAGGCTCTACCTGCATTTGAGCCTCTAATGCTGAAATGGTAGGTCTCTTCAGATGTTCAACTGTCAATTGATTGAACACTTAGAAAAGACAGAGGGATCACCCCGATGTCTATAGTGAGCCCTTCTGCACAGAGGCTCCTGTATGTGATCAGAACCCTGGTTTTAAAAGGATTCTCTGAGGGCTGAGGCCGATAGGGCAATGAATTTGGCCCTTGCCCCTTCCACCTGAAGAGCTTACCTGTAGGCGGGTCCTCGCTGTCCTTCAGGGCTGCAGCAGGTGTCCAGCAGGTGTGGCCTATTCTCGTGTCACAACGGTGTTAGGCAGTGTACAGTGTAAGTTTTACTGGCTTCAATCGGGTTAGTTCCTTTTACAGGTGCTGCGGGCCGTGAGACGAGATGAAGCGTCATAGTCTGCGGCCATGGCATGGTCTTTTGGGCAGCTCATCGGGCGAGGCGGAAGTCTGTCGGCTCCCAGCTCGGCTTCAGCGAAATGGCGACGGTTGAGTGGTGAGGGAGGAGGAGCATGAGATGGCCAGCACTCTTCCCATTATTGTTCAAGGAGAGGCACGGTCCTCCCCCTCATGTTTTAGTCATACACCTGGGGGGCAATGATTGGGGCTGATCAAGGGTGTGGCCCTTGTGCTGCAGGCCAGGGCCGATCTTGCGCTGATAAGGACAAGGTGGCCTGGGGTGCAGATAGTGTGGTCAGCCGTGCTCCCCCGCCAGGTGTGGAGGCTTGCAAGTGACCCCAGGTGTATGGACGGCTAGGCGTAATGCTAATAGCCAGCTGCGTATGGCCATGGAGTCCGGGTCGGGTCTCTTTTTACCGCACCCTAACATTCGGGTCGAGTTCTTGACCTGTATCGCCCTGACGGGGTGCTCCTCTTAGACAAGGGCAATGGGATATTTTTAGCGGACTTGCAGCACGGGATTCGGATGGCACTCGGTTGCTGTGTGGGGTAGCAAAGGCCAAAGCAGAGGCTTGGCTTTGCAAGTGGCTGGTTTATGCAAGCAAGAAAATGGAACCGGTGAGTGCCTCACGGCATATCCCGATTGGGAACAGGAGGTCATCAGGAACCACTCTAGGGCCTTGCGGTCTGGGGAGGTGAATGGTGATTGCCTATGGACCCTCTCAGACTAGGCTCCTCCCTGAAGGTCTGTGCAGCCTCAGGGGTAGGCGCCCCTGGGAGGGGGTGCCAGTATACCGGGCCGCCGGTTACGAGCCAGAATCTGACTGGCTCAAGACTGGGGCTTGGTTACCCACCCATGACAAGGGCAAGGAGGCTGTGTCTGGGATTGACGCCTGCCTTGCCTGTTCCAGAGCTTGCTTCGTTTGCCCGTTGCTGCATGTTCTGTTTAAATAGTTAATAAAGTGGCCCTTGTTTAATTCCAAACTGTTGTCTGTCTCGTTATTCCTGCTGGGGTGGCAACTGACACTGTATTGATATCTCTTTGTAAAACCTAGAAATATCATTGTCATGTAACCAACAGATCATAGAAAAGAGTAATCAATGAATATAATACAAGAAATAGATTGGATTGTAAATTGTAATCGTTTGTTTCAAAAAATGACTTTCGGCATTACTCCTGAGGAATCCCACTGAGTGGCATATTGGGGCCACTTTTTCCTCTAGCTTTATAGAAGGTGGCTTCATTTCATTGTATATGTAGTCAACCATATAAAAGCATGATATATCAACTGTTAGAGCAATAACATTGAATGCAAGACATACATTCATCAGATTTTGAATTTGGTTGTACAAGGAGTGAAAAGTGACACAGTATTGACATCACTTTGTAAAACCTAGAAATTTCACTTTCATCTAACCGAGATCACAGAAGGGTAATGAATGAATACTATACAAGAAATAGATTGGATTGTAAATTGTAATAGTTTGTTACAGAAAATGACTGTCGGCGTTACTCCTGAAAAATTCCACTGGTTAGATTGCGCTCCACCACGAGAAGGTCCAGCAGGCCGTTAAAGGCATGGTACTGGACCCGGACCCTGGCTAGCCCCTTAATAGCCACTGGGTTTTTCTGGAAGTCCCGGAGGACCAACCCAGCCGGGAGCCGCAGCCAGTGTGCCCCCTTCGGGCAGAGGCGGCGGAACGTAGCTGCGGACACAATTGAATATGTGGACCCTGAGTCCAGTTCCATGGAGCAAGGAACTCCCTCTATTCGGAGAGACACGGAAATCGCGCCTGGGATTGGCTGGGGCAAGTTCATTACCATGGCCGTGGGAACGACACTACCCACTTCTTCGAAGTTCGCTGCTGGGGCAAGGTGGCTGTTCCTCAGGCGGCAGGCCCGGGTGAGATGTCCTGCTTTCCCGCAGGTGCGGCAGATGGCATCACGGAAGCGGCATGTCCGTCTGTCGTGGGGGTCCCTGCAGCTGGCGCATGTTGGGGCCTGCCTGTTGAGGGAAGCAGAAGAGACAGATGCTGGGCGCCGGCCCTTGGGCCTGGGGACGCCGGGCTCACCCTTCTTTGAGCATGGTTGCATCCAGTGGACGTCCTCTTCTTCGCTTGAGTCGGGTTCAGGAGGAACCGCCTGGTGGACTTTGGTGGCTGCCTTGTCCTTTTGCGTTGTCTTGAAGGCTGCTGCCGTTTGGAGCATCTTTTCCAAGGTAGGTTCCGGCATTGTGATGAGGCGCCGGCGGAGCTTGGCTTCCCGGACCCCTCCCATGAAGGCGGTCTCCACATGGTCATCCATGTGGCGGAATTCGCAGCCCACGGCTAGTCGACGGAGTTCAGCCAGGAAAGTGGCGGCTGACTCCCCCGGCTGCTGCTGGTGTTGTATGAACTCCCAGCGCCTGGCCAGTTTTGATGGCTTCAGGGCGAAGTAATCACCGAGCGTCTTGCTGAGCACGTCGTAAGACACCTCGGTGGGGTCTTGCGGGGCTAGTAGATTCTGGGCCACCCGCATGACCTCCACCCCTCCGGAACTCAAGAGCCAGGCGCTCTTCAGGTCCGCATCTGTGATTCCACGGACCTTAAAGGTGCAACCCAGCGTCTTGAGCCAGGACTCCCATGTCTCGGGGCGAGACGTATCGAAAGGGGTAATTTGTCCCGGAGTGTTTGCCATATTTACCAGAGCAGGAGCGGCGGCGGCTGTTTGAGCGATGTCCTCGTGTCTTGCGACGGTGCTGGGGAGCGCTGAGGCTTGGCGCTGGCTAGTGCCGAAGGATCGGACTCAGAGCGACTTGCGGTGAGGCGTTGGAGCGCTGGAGCTCAGAGATGCCTGCAGCTGGCGGGACGGAGCTTGCTGTGCTGCTGTGGTCGGCTGGAGAGTCGCTCATCAGGATCCCACCTTCGTCGCCACTGATAAGTATTGGAGTCAGGAGTCCATGGAGTAGTGAAACAGTTAGATCTTTATTGCTGGTCCAGATGAAGCATACAACCCAGAGCTCGAAGCCCTTCTTTTATGCTGGTCAGGGACAGCCTGATAGGTCTGATAGGCTATTAGAAGTCTATTTACATTTCATAGGTTCCCTGGGAGAAACCTAGGCACATGATTGGTGGCCGGTTTGAATCCACCTGGCCTTTGTTCTACCTGGCTGAAGCTCAGGTTGTTTCTTGGCCATGTGCTCTGGCCATGCTCTGGCCATGTGCTCTGGCCATGCGGTCGCAATTATGGGAGCACATGGTGACCGCATGGTCAATACATAACACTCATACAGTTGATATATCATGCTTTTATATGGTTGGTTAGAAATACAATGAGTCAAGTCAAGTTTATTATAACAGTCATAGACCAGATAAAAATAGTTTTACACATGAATTGCATAAAAACTTTTGTGGCTAATAAAACATTTTCTATATAACACGTACAGGTTAAATGGAACAGGAGCACAACTAATAGTAACATTTCACTTATGGGGCATCCAGTCCTGATGGCATTGTAAGAGACTTGTAAAATGAGAATAAAAGTTGTATTCTCCCTGCGCCTAAAAGTAATAGAGGCTTAAAAGAGCAATCAAACGACAATAAAAGAAGGTTAAAACAGGAATAAAATGCATTTAAAAATTTATAAAAGGCAAACGGTAAAATGCATTTTAGATTCTTAAGAGACAGGCAGTTAACAATTAGGTGCTTTGATTTCCTCTATTATAAATTTTCTAGTTCTTGGAGCTAGCCATCCATATCTAGCCACTAAAAGTGTTACCTCTGGATATCTGTCTGCCAGGAGATTTTTCATAATATGGACTCTTTGCCTGCTACTAAGAGGTAAAGATTTAGAGAATGGAAGTGAGTTCCGGAGATTATCATATGCCTTACAATCGAAAATGATATGTTCTAAATTTTCAATACCATTATTACAGCAGGGACAAATGCGTTCCTCAAATGGGATTTTCTTATACTTACCCTCTGTAACTGCTAGAGGAAGGGCATCCCAACGCATCAGAGTAAACGTTCTCCTATATTCATTGGTTGACAATTGGTGGAGATAAGCCATAGGACTAATTCTGTTAGAAGGGTCCAGAAGTCTATTCCATTTCTCCACTCTGCCAATATCGTTCTGCCTATCAATATCTATAATCCTCTGTTTTGTCAATTCTCTAGCTTTATCATATGCAAGAGAGCATAGATATTGTTTTGTGAGGCCAAAGTGAGGGAGTTTTTCTTCTATGGCCTTAAGCCAGGGAGGTATAAAGGCGTCTTGCAAAATTAAACATGTGAGCCCTTTGGATAGAAAAACTAATTTCAGCCAATAATGAATCACCATGATCCATAACCTTGCCTCCACAGTGATCATTCCAGTTTCAATTCAAATAAGTGCATTTGGAATGCCATTCGGTATCTGTAGGACGGATCTCAAAAATTTTGATTGCACTGTGTCCAGTTTCTTGTATTTAGATGTAATGTTGATGGGAGCACCAAAGGTAAGTTGACTAAGGGATTCGGCCTTAAATAGTCTAAGGGCCGCTACAAGACATTTGCCCCCTTTATGCCAGTAAAATTTTTGTATTGCTCCCGAACTCCTTTTGGCGTTTGTGGCAATAGAATTTATATTTACAGTTCTTGAACCATTCGCCTGAAAATTAACACCCAGATACTTAAAGCAGGTAACTTGTTCAATGGGAACAGAGTTTAAGTGCCAAAGGAAAGTTTTGGAGGATCTTTTAGTAAAGGCCATTACTTTAGTTTTTGAATAATTAACCTCTAGTTTGTTATTCTGGCAATACTGGGCAAAAGAACTCATGGCTCTCCTAAGACCTATGGGTGTCCTAGCAAGTAGGATGGCGTCGTCTGCATATAGGAGCACCCCAATGTGTCTGTTGCCTAGCTTTGGGGGATGAAACTCAGGCCTGTTTAAGTAGGCTATCACATCGTTGAAAGAAATACAATGAAATGAAGCCACCTTCTATACAGCTAGAGGAAAAAGGTGCCCCAAAATGCCCAAATTCAAATTCTGATGAATGTATGTCTTGCATTCAGTGTTATTGCTCTTACAGTTGATATATCATGCTTTTATATGGTTGAGTACATATACAATGAAATGAAGCCACCTTCTATACAGCTAGAGGGAAAAGGTGCACCATAATGCCTCTCAGTGGGATTCCTCGGGAGTAACGCGGAAAGTCATTTTTTGTAACAAACTATTAGAATTTACAATCCAATGTATTTCTTGTATAGTATTCATTGATTACCCTTTTCTATGATCTTTTGGTTACATGACAGTGATATTTCTAGGTTTTACAAAGTGATATCAATACAGTGTCAGTTATCACTCCTTGTATAACCAAATTCAAAATCTGATGAATGTATGTCTTGCATTCAATGTTATTGCTCTTACAGTTGATATATCATGCTTTTATATGGTTGAGTACATATACAATGAAATGAAGCCACTTTCTATACAGCTAGAGTATCGATTCCTTTTTACTGGGAGGATGCTGAGGTACCTAGCATATATTTTGGTTTACCAAATTGTGGGACTTACATGTGTTTGATAGATTCACTAAGAAAATTGCTAACTGCTCAACAACTGCTAATACACCGTTTTGTTGATGCAAATGGTGCCCCAAAGTGCCGCTCAGTGTGATTCCTGTGGAGTAACGCTGAAAATCATTTTTTGTAACAATCTATGAGAATTTACAATCAAATGTATTTCTTGTATTGTATTCATCGATTACTCTTTTGTATGATCTGTTGGTTAGATGACAGTGATATTTCTAGGTTTTACAAAGTGATATCAATACAGTGTCAGTTATCACTCCTTGTACAACCAACTTCAAAATCTGATGAATGTATGTCTTGCATTCAATGTTACTGCCCTTACATATGATATATCATGCTTTTATATGGTTGAGTACATACACAATGAAATGAAGCCACCTTCTATACAGCTAGAGTAGCAATTTCTTTCTACTGGAAGGATTGAAAGGTACCTAGCTTGTACTTTGTTTAACAAATTATTCGACTTACGTGTGATGGATAGATTCACGAAGAAAATTGCTATCGGCTCAAGAACCTCTAATACAACCTCTTTTGATGCAAAAGGTGCCCCATAATGCCGCTTAGTGGGATTCCTCGGGAGTAACGCCGAAAGTCATTTTTTGTAACAATCTACTAGAATTTACAATCAAATGTATTTCTTGTATTGTATTCCTTGATTACTCTGTTCTATGATCTGCTGGTTACATGAAAGTGATATTTCTAGGTTTTACAAAGTGATGTCAATACAGTGTCAGTTATCACTCTTTGTACAACCAAATTCAAAATCTGATGAATGTATGTCTTGCATTCAATGTTATTGCCCTTACAGTTGATTTATCAAGCTTTTATATGGTTGAGTATATATACAAAGAAATAAAGCCACCTTCTATACAGCTAGAGTATCGATTCCTTTTTACTGGGAGGATGCTAAGGTACCTAGCATGTACTTCGGTTTACCAAATTGTGGGACTTATATGTGATGGATAGATTCACTAAGAAAATTGCTAACTGCTCAAGAACCCGTAATACAACCTTTTTTTTCTGCTCAAGAACCTCTAATACAACCTCTTTTGATGCAAAAGGTGCCCCATAATGCCGCTCAATGGTCTTCTTCCGGATTAATGCCGAATGTAATTTTTTGTAGCAATCGATTAGAATTTACAATCAAATGTATTACTTGTATTGTATTCTTTGATTACTCTTTTCTATGATCTGTTGGTTATATGACAGTGATATTTCTAGGTTTTACAAAGTGATATCAATACAGTGTCAGTTATCACTCCTTGTATAACCAACTTCAAAATCTGATGAATGTATGTCTTGCATTCAATGTTATTGCTCTTACATTTGATATATCATGCTTTTATATGGTTGAGTACATATAGAATGAAATGAAGCCACGTTTTATACAACTAGACTAGCGATTTCTTTCTACTGGAAGGATGCAGAGGTACCTATCTTGTACTTTGGTTTAACAAATTGTGCGACTTACCTGCGATGGATAGATTCACTAAGAAAATTGCTAGGGGTTTTTTTACATTTTGGGCTAGGGCTAAGTTAGCTCTGGGGTAGAGGTAGTTTTTGGATTTTTGTTAGGGTTAGTGTTAGAGCTATGGCTATGGCTATGGCTCTAATTAGGGTTAGGGCTAGGTTTTTGGTTAGGGATAGGTTTTAGATAGGGTTGGTGTTAGGGTTAGGGTTACGGTTAGGGTTAGTTTGGTGTAGTGGTTACGTGCACGGGTTTAATTTCCCACTCCTTCACTTGCAACTGGCTGGATGACCTTGGGCAAGCCATAGCTCTGTACCAGCTGTTCTCTCTTCCCTTACCCTAACCCTAACTTTAGACCTAACCCTAATCCTAACCCTAACCCTAGCCCTAGCACTAAACCTAAACGTTACCATAACCCTAGCCCAAACTGTAACCCTAACCCTTGCCCTAACCCTACCCCCTAGCCCTAAACCTAAACCTTACCTTACACATACCCCTTGCCAAAGCCCTAGCCCTAACCCTAACCCTAAAACTAACACTAACCGAAGACCTAACCCTAACCCTAAACCTACCTCACAGGGTGTCTGTTGTGGGTAGGGGAAGGGATAGGAGTTTGCAAACCACTCTGAGACTCCAAGTGAGTGAAGGGCGGGGTATAAATCCAATCAATTCTTCTCCTTCTCTTCTAGGGCTAGGGCTATGGCTCTAATTAGGGTTATGGTTAGGGCAAGGGCTAGGTTTATGGTTAGGGTTAGGTTTTGGGTAGGATTAGTGATAGAGCTAAACATAGGTTTAGGGTTTGGGTTAGGGTTAGAGTTACGGCTAGGGTTAGGGTTGGGGTTGGGGATAGGGTTAGGGCAAGGGTTAGGATTAGAGTTATGGTTAGGGTTAGTGTTATGATTAGGGGTAGGGCTAAGGTTAGGTCTAGGGCTTGGGCTAGTGTTTGGGATTGTGTAGGGTTAGTGTTAGAGCTAGGGCTAGGGCTACGGCTCTAATTAGGGTTAGGGTTAGGGCTAGGGCTAGGACTAGGACTAGGGTTATGGCTAGGACTAGGTTTTGGTCGAGGGTTAGGTTTAGGGCTAGGGCTAGGCTTACAGTTAGGGCTAGCATTAGCATTAGGGTTAGTGTTAGGGCTAGAGCTAGGGCTAGGGCTAGGGCTAGGGCTAGGTTTAGTGTTAGTGTTAGGGCTAGGGTTAGGTTTAGGGTTAGTGCTAGGGCTATGATTTGGGTTAGGGTTAGAGGGTTAGGTTTAGGGTTATGGCTAGGTCCAGGGTTAGTGTTAGAGTTTGGGTTAGTGTTAGGGCTAGGGCTAGGATTAGGTTTAGAGTTACAGCTAGGTCTATGGTTAGTGTTAGGGTTTGGGTTAGGGTTACAGTTTGGGCTATGGTTATGGTAACATTTAGGGTTAGGGCTAGGGTTAGGGTTAGGATTAGGGTCAGGTCTAAAGTTAGTGTTAGAGTTAGGGCTTGGACAAGGGGTATGTGTAGGGTTATTGTTAGGGTTAGGGCAAGGGTTAGGATTAGGTTTACTGTTAGGGTTCGTGTTCATGTTTGGGCTAGGGCTCGGGTTTGGTCTGGGGCTCGGGTTGAGCCTAGTCTTAAGGTGTTTGTTGGGGTTATTGTTAGTGTTCGAGCTAGGCCTAGGCTTAGGGCTATGGCTATAATTCGGCTTAGAGTTAGGGCTAGGGCTAGGTTTTGAGTTAGGGTTAGGATTAGGGTTAGGGTTAGAGCTAACGCTAGGGTTAGGGCTAGGTCTAGGGTTAGTTTTAGAGCTTGGCTTAGTGTTAGGGCTAGGGCTAGGGTTAGGGTTACGGCTAGGTCTATGGTTAGTGTTAGGGTTTGGGTTACGGTTACACTTAGGGCTAGGGTTATGGTAAGGTTTACAGTTAGGGCTAGGACTAGGGCTAGATTTATGGTTAGAGTTAGGTCTAAAGTTAGTGTAAGTGTTAGGGTTAGAGCTTGGGCAAGGGCAAGGGGTATGTGTAGGGTTAGGGCTAGGGTTAGGGCAAGGGTTAGGATTAGGTTTACTGTTTGGGTTAGTGTTCATGTTGGGGTTAGGGCTAGGGTTTGGTCTGGGGCTCGGGTTGAGCCTAGTCTTTGGGTTTGTGTTGGGGTTAGGGTTAGTGTTAAACCTAGGCCTAGGCTTAGGGCTATGGCTATGGCTATAATAAGGGTTTGGGTTAGGGTTAGGGCTAAGGCTAGGGTTAGGGTTAGTTTTTGGGTAGGGATAGTGTTAGGGCTAAAGTTAGAATTAGGGCTAGAGTTAGGGCTAGGGTTAGGGCTAGGGCTTAAGCTAGGGTTAGGGTTTGTGTTAGGGCTAAAGATAGGGCTATAGTAAAGGTAATGGTTAGGGCTCGGGTGAGGCCTAGAGTGAGGGTTAGGCCTAAGGTTCGGGCTAGGGTTAGGATTTGGTTTAGGGCTAGGGTTAGGTTTTGGGTTAGGGCTAGGGATATGGCAAGGGTTTGGGTTAGGGTTAAGGTTAGTTCTAGAGTTAGGTGTAGGGTTGGGTTAAGGTTAGGGCTAGAGTTACGGTTAGAGCCAGGGCTAGGGCTTGTGCTAGGGCTATGTCTAGGGTTAGGATGTGGGCTAAAGTTAGGGCTAGGGTAGTGGTAAGCTTTAGGGCTAGAGTTAGGGTTTGGCCTAGGGTTAAAGTTAGGGCTAGGGTTAGGGTTAAAGTTTGTGTTCAGGCTAAATTTAGGTCAAGGGTAAAGGTAAGGGTTTGGGCTCGGGTTACGGCTAGGCTTAGGGTTAGACTTAGGGATAGGGTTAGGGTTGGGGCAAGGTCTAGGGCTATAGTTAGGTGAAGGGTTTGGGTTAAGGTTAGGGATAGGGTTACTGTTTGGGTTAGGGCTATGGCTATGGCTTGTGCTAGGTTTACAGTTAGGGCTAGGGTTATGGTTATGGTTAGGGCTAGGGCTTGGTTTAGTGTTAGGGTTTGGGTTAGGGGTAGGGGTAGGGTTAGGTTTAGGGTTAGGGTTAAGGTTAGAGCTAGGGCTAGGGTTAGGGTTATGGCTAGGTCTAGGGTGAGTTAGGGTTTGGGTTAGTGTTCAGGCTAGTACTAGGGTTAGGGTCTGGGGCTCAGGTTCAGCCTAGTCTTTGGGTGTTTGTTGGAGTTAGGGTTAGTGTTACACCTAGGCCTAGACTTTGGGCTACGGCTATAATTAGGGTTTGGGTTAGGGTTAGGGCTAAGTCTAGGGTTAGGGTTAGTTTTGGGGTAGGGTTAGTTTTAGGGCTAAAGTTAGGATTAGGGTTAGAGTGAGGGTTAGGGCTAGGTCTATGGTTAGGGTTTGGGTTTGGGTTAACGTTAGGGCTAGGGTTATGGTAACGTTTAGGGTTAGGGCTAGGGCCAGGGTTAGCTTTAGGGTTAGGGCTAGGGTTAGGGCTTGGGCTTGGGCAAGGGTATGTGTAGGGCTAGGGTTAGGGCAACGGTTAGGATTAGGTTTACTGTTAGGGTTAGTGTTCGTGTTTGTGTTAGGGCTAGGGCTTGGGTTTGGTTTGGGGCTCGGGTTGACCCTAGTCTTTGGGTGTGTGTTGGCATTAGGGTTAGTGTTCAAGCTAGGCCTAGGCTTAGGGCTATGGCTATAATTAGGGTTTGGGTTAGGGCTAGAGCTAGGGTTAGGGCTAGGGATAAACTTTGTGTTAGGGTTAGGGCTAGGGTTAGGGTTTGGGTTAGGGCTAGGGTAAAGGTATGGGTTAAGGCTCAGGTTAAGGCTAGAGTTAGGGTTAGGCCTAGAGTTAGGGTTAGGGTTAGGGTTAGGGCTAGGCCCAGGGTTGTAGTAAGGGCTAGGGTTAGGGTTAGGATTAAGGTTATGGTTAGGTTTAGGGTTAGGTCTAGGGTTATGGTTAAGGTTTGGGTAAGGGTTAGGATATGGGTAAGGCTTATTGCTAGAGTTAGGTTGAGGGTTGGGTTAGGGTTAGGTCTAGGGTTAGGGTAAGGTTTAGTGCTAGGGTTAGGGTTAGGGTTAGGGTTAGGTTTAGGGCTAGGGTTAGGGTTAGGTTTGGGTTAGGGCTAGAGTTATGTTCAGGGTTTGGGTTAGGGTTACAGTAGGTTTAGGGCTAGGGCTTATGCTAGGGCTAGTTCTATGTCTAGGGTTAGGGTGTAGGCTAAAGTTAGGGCTAGGGTAAGGGTTAGGGCTAGAGTTTGGGTTAGAGTTTCGGTCTTGGGTTAAAGTTAGTGCTAGGGCTAGGACTAGGGCTAGGGTTAGGGTTAGGGTTACGGTTAGGTCTAGGGTAAAGGTAAGGATTAGGGCTCGGGTTACGGCTAGGGTTCAGTTAAATTTTAGGCCTAGGGTTACGGTTAGGGTTAGGATTAGGGTTAGGATTAAGATTAGGTTTTGGGCTAGGGCTAGGGTTAGATTTAAGGATTGGGCTAGGGCGAGGACTAGGGCTAGGGTTAGGGTTTGGGTTAGAATTAGGGTTAGGCCTAGGGTTAGGGTTAGGTTTTGGGCTAGGGCTATGGTTAGATTTAGGGCTAGGGATCGTGATAGGGCTAGGGTTATAATTAGGGTTTGGGCTAGGGCTACGGTTAGATTTAGGGATAGGGCTAGGGATAGCGATAGGGCTAGGGTTATAATTAGGGTTTGGGTTAGGGTTAAGTTTAGGGCAAGGTCTAGGGCTATAGTTAGTTGTAGGGTTTTGGTTAAGGTTAGGGCAAGGATTACAGTTAGGGTTAGGGCTCAGACATAGCCCTAGCCCTATCTTTTATACTACCAGAAGCTAGGATTTGGTCTGGGGCTTGGGCTCAGCCTAGTCTTTGGGTTTGTGTTGGGGTTAGGATTAGTGTTAAAGCTAGGCCTAGCTTAGGGTATCGCTATAATTAGGGTTTGGGTTAGGGTTAGGGCTAAGACTTGGGTTAGGGTTAGTTTATGGGTTAGGTTAGTGTTACGACTAAAGTTAGGGTTAGGACTAGGGTTAGGGTTACAGCTAGGGTTTGGGTTAGGGTTCGGGCTCGGGTTAGGGCTCAGGTTTTGTTAGGGTTAGGGTTTGGGTTAGGGCTAGGGCTAGGGCTAGGGTTAGGGCTAGGGCTAGGGCTAGGGCTAGGTTTAGGGTTAGGGCTAGGGTTAGGGCTAGGGCTAGGGTTAGGGTTAGGGTTAGCGCTAGGGCTAGGGCTATGATTTGGTTTTGGGTTAAGGTTTGGGTTAGAGTTAGGATTAAGGTTAGGGTAGCTCTAGGTCTAGGGTTAGGGTTAAGTTTTGGGTTAGTGTTAGGGCTAGGATTAGATTTAGGGTTACTGCTAGGTCTATGGTTAGTGTTAGGGTTTGGGTTAGGGTTACAGTTAGGGCTGGGTTATGGTTAGGGTTAGGGCTAGGACTAGGGCTAGGTTAGCTTTAGAGTTCGATTTAGGGTTACAGTTCATGTTAGGGTTAGGGTTAGGGCTAGGGCTAGGGCTAGGATTTGGTCTGGGGCTTGGGCTCAGTGTAGTCTTTGGGTTTGTGTTGGGGTTAGGGTTAGTGTTAAAGCTAGGCCTAGGCTTAGGGTATCACTATAATTAGTGTTTGGGTTAGGGTTAGGGCTAAGACTTGGGTTAGGGTTAGTTTATGTGTCAGGTTAGTGTTATGGCTAAATTTAGGGTTAGGATTAGGGTTAGGGTTATGGCTAGGGTTTGGGTTAGGGCTCGGGTTAGGGCTCGGGTTTTGTTAGGGCTAAAGATAGGTTAGGGTACATGTAAGTGTTAGGGCTAGGGTTAGGGTTTAGGTTAGGGCAAGGTCTAGGGCTATTGTTAGGTGTAGGGTTTGGGTTAAAGTTTGGGTAAGGATTACGGTTAGGGTTAGGGCTAGGGCTTCTGGTAGGATAAAAGATAGGGCTAGGGCTATGTCCAGGTTTAGGGTTAGTGTTAGGGCTAGGGTTACAGTTAGGCCTAGGGTTAGGGTTAGGGCTACGGCTAGGATTAGTGTTAGAGTTTGGATTAGGGCTAGGGTTAGGGTTAGGGCTAGGGCTAGAGCTAGGGTTAGGTCTAGGGTTAGGGCTAGGGCTAGGGTTAGCGCTAGGGCTAGGGCTATGATTTGGTTTTGGGTTAGGGTTTGGGTTAGAGTTAGGATTAGGGTTAGGGTAGCTCTAGGTCTAGGGTTAGGGTTAAGTTTTCGGTTAGTGTTAGGGCTAGGATTAGGTTTAGGGTTACTGCTACATCTATGGTTAGAGTTAGGGTTTGGGTTAGGGTTACAGTTAGGGCTAGGGTTATGGTTAGGGTTAGGGCTAGGACTAGGGCTAGGTTAGGTTTAGAGTTCGGTTTAGGGTTACAGTTCATGTTAGGGTTAGAACTATGGCTAGGATTTGGTATGGGGCTTGGGCTCAGCCTAGTCTTTGGGTTTGTGTTGGGGTTAGGGCTATTGTTAAAGCTAGGCCTAGGTTTAGGATATCACTATAATCAGGGTTTGGGTTAGGGTTAGGGCTAAGAGTTGGGTTAGGGTTAGTTTATGTGTCAGGTTAATGTTATGGCTAAAGTTAGGGTTAGGATTAGGGTTAGAGTTACGGCTAGGGCTCGGGTTAGGGCTCAGGTTTTGTTAGGGCTAAAGATAGGTTAGGGTAAAGGTAAGTGTTAGGGCTAGGTTTAGGGCTAGGGTTAGGTTTAGGCCTAGGGTTACGGTTTGGTTTAGGGCTAGGGCTAGGGCTAGGGCTAGGTTTAGGGTTTGGGTTAGGGTTAGGGCTAAGGTTCGGGTTCGGGTTAGTTTTTGGGTAGGGTTAGTGTTAGGGCTAAAGTTAGGATTATGGTTAGGGTCACGGCTAGGTTTAGGATTAGGACTAGGGCTATGGTTAGGGCTAGGGCTAGGGCTAGGGTTTGTTTTAGGTCTAAAGATAGGACTAGGCTAAAGGTAAGGGTTAGGGCTCTGGTTAGGGCTAGAGTTGGGGTTAGGCCTAGGTTTAAGGCTAGGGTTAGGGTTAGGTTTAGTGCTAGGGCTAGCGTTAGGGCTAGGCCTAGGGTTATAGTAAGGGCTTGGGTAAGGTTTAGGATTAGGGTTACGGTTAGGTTTAGCCCTAGGGCTAGGGTTAGGTTTTGGGTTAGGGCTAGGAATAGGGCAAGGGTTATGTTTAGGGTTTTGGTAAGGGTTAGGGCTAGAGCTAGGTGAATGTCTAGGGTTAGGGTGTGGGGTAACATTAGGGCTAGGAAAATGGTAAGGGTGAGGGCTAGAGTTAGGTTTAGGGTTAGGCCTAGCTTTAAAGTTAGGGCTAGGGTTAGGGTTAGGGCTAGGGTTAGGGATTGTGTTAGGGCTAAATTGAGGTCTAGGGTAAAGGTAAGGGTTAGGGCTCAGGTTACGGCTAGGGTTCAGTTTAATTTTAGGCCTAGGGTTATAGTTAGGCCTAGGATTAGGGTTAGGATTAAGATTAGGTTTTGGGCTAGGGCTAGGGTTAGATTTAAGGATTGGGCTAGGTGTGAGGCTTCTGGGTATACACTAGAGCAAGCGAAGGGCCTCAGGCTCCCCACGGTCTCCCCCCACCAGCTGCTCACTGCAGCAGCTGAACACCCAACACCCTTTATGGTGACCCATGTTTTGAGCATCATTACGCTCACATGCTCTTCCCTCCATGTCCAGCAGACCCCCTCCCCACATGAGGCCGGCACCTTTTTATCCCAGCCGCAAACCATGCTGCCCATGGAAAGGCCCATCCCCCCCAACAGCATTTTGACCAGGAGCTTGGAGGCCGCCGAGATGCTGATCCATTTCTTGTTGTACAGGTAATAGAGCCTGGAGGAGGGAGAGTGTGGCGCGTGCACACACACACACACACACACACAGAGGCGTCAAAGCAGGGCCAGTTTCAGATTTTGGGGGGCCCTGGACAGACAGTACCCAGGGGCCCCTACCCTCCCTCCAGAGCTCCCCTTCTGCCCTCCTTTCTACAACACAACACCACACCAGTATGTCCCCCACTTCCCTGGGCATCCTTCTCCCCCTGCAAGCCCTTCCACCCCACGTGCTGAGGTACCCCACTTCCCTGCACACTCATTCCCTGGCAGCACCATCCTTTGCCGCCAGGAGCACCACCCACATGCCTTTCTTCAATGATTCTGGGCAGCTGGGGGCATGGGTAGAGGCAGGTGACAGGGGAGGTGCATGGGTGGGAATTGGGGCAGTGGGTCCCACCAGAACTCCTGGAACCTCGAAGCTACCCCCCCCAGCATCTACTGATGCCAGCCAAGGTTCAAGGAGTCTCTTTTGCTTCTTTGCCCCCCTCCAGAAAACAGACCCTCCAAGCCCAAAAATCGGCCTCCCCAGGAATAATCCAAAAAGGTTGTGGAACCATGCTCTAAACTGAGCACTTAAACAGTAAGAGGAAGAGGAAGAGGAGGAGGAAGAAGAAGAAGAAATTGGATTTACACCTCACCCTTCACTGCAGTTAGGGAAAAAAAGGGAGTAGACATGGCCTCCGTTCTGCACTTAAAAACTAATACAAAATGGTAGTAGCTCTAGCCCTATCTTTTATTTGAAACATTTTACCCTCGTACACTGAGCGGCACTCAGGGGCACCTCTTTCCTCTAGCTGTATAGAAGATGGCTTTATTTCATTGTATAAGACCTCAACGATATAAAAGCATGATATATCAACTGTAAGAGGAATAACATTGTAAAACATTGTAAGAGGAATAACATTGAAGGCAACACATGTATAGATCAGATTTTTAAGTTGGTTGTACAAGGAGTGATACCTGACATTGTATTGATATCTCTTTGTAAACCTTGAAATATCACTGTCATCTAACCAACAGTTCATAGAAAAGAGTAATCAATGAATACAATACAAGAAATACATTGGATTGTAAATTGCAATAGTTTCTTACAAAAAATGACTTCCGGCGTTACTCCCGAGGAATCCCACTGAGCGGCAGTATTGGACACCTCTTTTCTCTAGCTGTATAGAAGGTGGCTTCATTTCATTGTATACGAACTCAACCATATGAAAGCATGATATATCAACTGTAAGAGCAATAACATTGAATGCAAGACATGCATTCATCAGGTTTTGAAGTTGTTTGTACAAGGAGTGATAACTCACACTGTATTGATAACTCTTTGTAAAACCTAGAAATATCACTGTCTATAAGAGCAATAACATTGAATGCAACACATATCTACATCAGATTTTGAAGTTTGTAGTACAAGTGATAACTGACACTCTATTGATATCTCTTTGTAAAATGAAGCAATATCACTGTCATGTCACCAACAGATCATAGTAAAGATTAATCAATGAATACAAAACAAGAAATACATTGGATTGTAAATTGTAATAGTTTGTTACAAAAAATTACTTTCGGCGTTACTCCCGTGGCATTCCACTGAGTGGCAGTATGGGGCACCTTTTTCCTCTAGCTATATAGAAGGTGGCTTCATTTCATTGTATATGTACTCAACGATATAAAAGCATGATATATCAACTGTAAGAGCAATAACACTGAATGCAAGACATACATTCATCAAGTTTTGAAGTTGTTTGTACAAGGAGTGATAACTCACACTGTATTGATATCGCTTTGTAAAACGTAGAGTTATCACTGTCATATAACCAACAGATCATAGAAAAGAGTGATTTTTGAATACAATACAAGAAATACATTGGATTGTAAATTGTAATAGTTTGTGATAAAAAATGAGTTTCGGCATTACTCCCGAGGAATCCCACTGAGCGGCAGTCTGGGGCACCTCTTTCCTCTAACTGTATAGAAGATGGCTTCATTTCATTGTATATGAACTCAACCATATAAAAGCTTGATATATCAACTGTAAGAGCAATAACATTGAATGCAAGACATACATTCATCAAGTTTTGAAGTTGGTAGTACAAGGAGTGATAACTGACAATGTATTGATATCTCTTTGTAAAACCTAGAAATATCACTGTCATGTAACAAACTGATCATGGAAATGAGTAAACAATGAATATAATACAAGAAATACATTGGATTATAAAGTGTAATAGTTTGTTTCAAAAAATGCCTTTCGGCGTTACTCCCGAGGAATTCCACTGAGTGGCAGTATGGGGCACCTTTTTCCTCTAGCTATATAAAGGTGGCTTCATTTCCTTGTATATGTACTCAACCATATAAAAGAATGATATATCAATTGTAAGAGGAATAACATTGATTGCAAGACATATATTCATCAGATTTTGAATTTGTTTGTACAAGGAGGGATAACTGACACTGTATTTATATGTCTTTATAAAACGTAGAAATATCACTGTCATGCAACCAAAATATCATAGAAAAGAGTAATCAATGAATGCAATACAAGAAATACATTGGATTGTAAATTGTAATAGTTTGTGATAAAAAATGAGTCGGCATTACTCCCGAGGAATCCCACTGATAAACATTATGGGGCACCTCTTTCCTCTAGCTGTATAGAAGGTGGCTTCATTTCATTATATATGAACTAAACAATATAAAAGCTTGATATATCAACTGTAAGAGCAATAACATTGAATGCAAGACATACATTCATCAGATTTTGAAGTTGGTAGTACAAGGAGTGATAACTGACAATGTATTGATATCTCTTTGTAAAACCTAGAAATATCACTGTCATGTAACCAACAGATCATAGAAAAGAGTAATCAATGAATACAATAAGAGAAATACATTGGATTGTAAATTGTAATTGTTTGTTACAAAAAATGAGTTTCGGAATTATTCCCGAGGAATCCCACTGAGCGGCACTATGGGGCACCTCTTTCCTCTAGCTGTATAGAAGATGGCTTCATTTCATTGTATCTGAACTCAACCATTTAAAATCATGATATATCAATTGTAAGAGCAATAACATTGAATGCAAGACATACATTCATCAGATTTTGAAGTTGGTAGTACAAGGAGTGATAGCTGACATTGTATTGATATCTCTTTCTAAACCTAGAAATATCACTGTCATCTAACCAACAGTTCATAGAAAAGAGTAATCAATGAATACAATACAAGAAATACATTGGATTGTAAATTGTAATCGTTTCTTACAAAAAATGACTTTCGGCATTACTCCCGAGGAATCCCACTGAAAGGCAGTATTGGACACCTCTTTTCTCTAGCTGTATAGAAGGTGACTTCATTTCATTGTATATGAACTCAACCATATGAAAGCATGATATATCAACTGTAAGAGCAATAACATTGAATGCAACACATATATAGATCAGATTATGAAGTTGGTAGTACAAGGAGTGATAACTGACACTGTATTGATATCTCTTTGTAAAACCTAGAAATATCACTGTTATGTAACCAACAGTTAATAGAAAAGAGTAATCAATGAATACAATACAAGAAATACATTGGTTTGTAAACTGTAATCGTTTGTTTCAAAAAATGACTTTCGGCGTTACTCCTGAGGAATTCCACTGAGTGGCAGTATGGGGCACCTTTTTCCTCTAGCTATATAGAAGGTGGCTTCATTTTCTTCTATATGTACTCAACCATATAAAAGCATGATATATCAATTGTAACAGCAATAACATTGATTGCAAGACATACATTCATCAGATACATTGGATTGTAAATTGTAATAGTTTGTTACAAAAAATTACTTTTGGCGTTACTCCCGAGGAATCCCACTGAGCGGCATTAAGAGCAATAACACTGATTGCAAAACATACATTCATTAGATTTTGAATTTGTTTGTACAAGGAGTGATAATTGACACTGTATTGATATGTCTTTATAAAACCTAGAAATATCACTGTCATGCAACCAAAAGATCATTGAAAAGAGTAATCAATGAATACAATACAAGAAATACATTGGATTGTAAATTGTAATAGTTTGTTACAAAAAATGAGTTTCGGCGTTACTCCCGAGGAATCCCACTGCGCGGCATTCTGGGGCCCCTCTTTCCTTTAGCTGTATAGAAGGTGGCTTCATTTCATTGTGTTGAATTCAATCTTATTGCTCTTACAGTTGATATATCATGCCTTTATATGGTTGAGTTCATATACAATGAAATGAAGCCACCTTCTATATAGCTAGCGGAAAGAGGTGCCAAATACTGCCGCTCAGTTGAATTCCTCGGGAGTAACGCCGAAAGTCATTTTTTGTAAGAACCGATTACAATTTACAATCCAATGTATTTCTTGTATGGTATTCATTCATTACTCTTTTCTATGAACTGTTGGTTAGATGACAGTGATATTTCTAGGTTTACAAAGAGATATCAATACGATCTAAGCTATCACTCCTTGTACAACCAGCTTAAAAATCTGATCTATACATGTGTTGCCTTCAATGTTATTCCTCTTACAGTTGATATATCATGATTTTAAATGGTTGAGTTCATATACAATGAAATGAAGCCATCTTCTATACAGCCAGAGGAAAGAGGTGCCCCAGAGTGCCGCTCAGTGGGATTCCTCGGGAGTAATTCCGAAACTCATTTTTTGTAACAAACTATTACTATTTACAATCCAATGTATTTCTCTTATTGTATTCATTGATTACTCTTTTCTATGATCTCTTGGTTACATGACAGTGATATTTCTAGGTTTTACAAAGAGATATCAATACATTGTCAGTTATCACTCCTGTACTGCCAACTTCAAAATCTGATGAATGTATGTCTTGCATTCAATGTTATTGCTCTTACAGTTGATATATCATGCTTTTATATGCTTGAGTTCATATACAATGAAATAAAGCCACCTTCTATACAGCTAGAGGAAAGAGGTCCCCATAATGCCGCTCAGTGGGATTCCTCGGGAGTAACGCCGAAAGTCATTTTTTGTAACAAACGATTACAATTTACAATCCAATGTATTTCTTGTATTGTATTCATTGATTACTCTTTTCTATAATCTGTTGGTTACATGAGAGTGATATTACTAGGTTTTACAAAGAGATATCAATACAGTGTCAGTTATCACTCCTTGTACAAACAAATTCAAAATCTGATGAATGTATGTCTTCCAATCAATGTAATTGCTCTTACAATTGATATATCATGCTTTCATATGGTTGAGTTCATAGACAATGAAATGAAGCCACCTTCTATAAAGCTAGAGTAAAGAGGTGCCCCACTATGCCACTCATTGGGATTCCTCGGGAGTAACGCCGAAAGTCATTTTTTTTAACAAACTATTACAATTTACAATCCAATCTATTTCTTGTATTGTATTCATTGATTACTCTTTTCCATGATCTGTTGGTTATATGACAGTGATATTTCTTGGTCTTACAAAGACATATGAATACAGTGTCAGTTATCACTCTTTATACAACCAACTTCAAAATCTGACGGATATATTTGTTGCATTCAATGTTATTGCTCTTACAACTGATATATCATGCTTTTATGTGGTTAAGTACATATACAATGAAATGAAGCCACCTTCTATATAGCTAGAGGAAAAACGTTCCCTATACTTCCACTCAGTGGAATTCCTCGGGAGGAACGCCAAATGTCATTTTTTGAAACAAACTATTACAATTTAAAATCCAAGGTATTTCTTGTATTGTATTCATTGATTACTCTTTTCTATGATGTGTTGGTGACATGACAGTGATATTTCTAGGTTTTACAAAGAGATATCAATACAGTGCCAGTTATCACTCCTTGTAATACCAACTTCAAAATCTGATGAATGCATGTCTTGCATTCAATGTTATTGCTCTTACACTTGATATATCATGCTTCTATATGGTTGAGTACGTATACAATTAAATGAAGCCACCTTCTATATAGCTAGAGGAAAGAGGTGCCCCATACTGCTACTCAGTGGAATTCCTCGGGAGTAACGCCGAAAGTCATTTTTTGTAACAAACTATTACAATTTACGATCTAATGTATTTCTTGTATTGTATTAATTACTCTTTCTTATGATCTGTTTCTGACATGACAGTGATATTTCTAGGTTTTACAAAGAGATATCAATACAGTGTCAGTTATCACTCCTTGTACTACCAACTTCAAAATCTGATGAATGTATGTCTTGCATTCAATGTTATTGCTCTTACAGTTGATATAGCATGCTTTTATATGGTTGTTCATATAAAATGAAATGAAGCAACCTTCTATATAGCTAGAGGTAAAAGGTGCCCCATACTGTCACTCAGTGGAATTCCTCGGGAGTAACGCCGAAAGTCATTTTTTAAAACGAACTATTACAATTTACAATCCAATGTATTTTTTGTATTGTATTCATTGATTACTCTTTTCTGTGATCTGTTGGTTACATGACAGTGATATTTCTAGGTTTTCCAAAGAGATATCAATACAGTGTCAGTTATCACTCCTTGTAATACCAACTTTAAAATCTGATGAATGCATGTCTTGCATTCAATGGTATTGCTCTTACACTTGATATATCATGCTTCTATATGGTTGAGTACGTATACAATTAAATGAAGCCACCTTCTATATAGCTAGAGGAAAGAGGTGCCCCATATTGCTACTCAGTGGAATTCCTCGGGAGTAACACCGAAAGTCATTTTTTGTAACAAACTACTACAATTTACAATCTAATGTATTTCTTGTATTGTATTAATTACTCTTTTCTATGATCTGTTTCTGACATGACAGTGATATTTCTAGATTTTACAAAGAGATATCAATACAGTGTCAGTTATCACTCCTTGTACTACCAACTTCAAAATCTCATGAATGTATGTCTTGCATTCAATGTTATTGCTCTTACAGTTGATATATCATGCTTTTATATGGTTGAGTTCATATAAAATGAAATGAAGCAACCTTCTATATAGCTAGAGGTAAAAGGTGCCCCATACTGTCACTCAGTGGAATTTCTCGGGAGTAACGCTGAAAGTCATTTTTTAAAACAAACGATTACAATTTACAATCCAATCTATTTCTTGTATTGTATTCACTGATTACTCTTTTCTAGGATCTGTTGGTTATATGACAGTGATATTTCTTGGTCTTACAAAGACATATGAATACAGTGTCAGTTATCACTCCTTATACAACCAACTTCAAAATCTGACGGATATATTTGTTGCATTCAATGTTATTGCTCTTACAACTGATATATCATGCTTTTATTTGGTTAAGTACATACACAATGAAATGAAGCCACCTTCTATATAGCTAGAGGAAAAACGTTCCCCATACTTCCACTCAGTGGAATTCCTCGGGAGTAACGCCAAATGTCATTTTTTGAAACAAACTATTACAATTTAAAATCCAAGGTATTTCTTGTATTGTATTCATTGATTACTCTTTTCTATGATGTGTTGGTGACATGACAGTGATATTTCTAGGTTTTACGAAGAGATATCAATACAGTATCAGTTATCACTCCTTGTAAAACCAACGTCAAAATCAGACGGAAATATTTGTTGCATTCAATGTTATTGCTCTTACAGTTGATATATCATGCTTTCATATGGTTGAGTTCATATACAATGAAATGAAGCCATCTACTATACAGCTAGAGGAAAGAGGTGCCCCAGAGTGCCGCTCAGTGGGATTCCTCAGGAGTAACACCAACTGTCATTTTTTGAAACAAACTATTACAATGTAAAATCCAATGTATATAAAATCCAATTCATTGATTACTCTTTTCTATGATGTGTTGGTGACATGACAGTGATATTTCAAGGTTTTACAAAGGGATATCAATACAGTGTCAGTTATCACTCCTTGTACAACCAAGTTCAAAATCTGGTGAATGTATGTGTTGCATTCAATGTTATTGCTCTTACACTTGATATATCATGCTTTTATATCGTTGAGTACATATACAATGAAATGAAGCCACCTTCTATAGAGCTAGAGGAAAAAGCTGCCCCATACTGCCACTCAGTGGAATTCCTCGGGAGTAACGCCGAAAGTCATTTTTTGTAGCAAACTATTACAATTTACAATCTAATGTATTTCTTGTATTGTATTCATTGATTACTCTTTTCTATGATCTGTTGGTTACATGACAGTGATATTTCTAGGTTTTCCAAAGAGATATCAATACAGTGTCAGTTATCATTGCTTGTACAACCAAGCTCAAAATCTGATGAATGTATGTTTTGCATTCAACGTTAATGCTCTTACAGTTGATATATCATGCTTTTATATGGTTGATTATATATACAATGAAATGAAGCCACCTTCTGTACAGTTAGAGGAAAGAGGTGCCCCAGAATGCCGCTCAGTGGGAATCCTCGGGAGTAACGCCGAAAGTCATTTTTTGTAACAAACTATTACAATTTACAATCCAATGTATTTCTTGTATTGTATTCATTGATTATGCTGTTCTATGATCTGTTGCTTACAAGACTGTGATATTTCTAGGTTTTCCAAAGAGATATCAATACAGTGTCAGTTACCATTCCTTGTACAACCAAGTTCAAAATCTGATGAATGTATGTCTTGCATTCAATGTTATTGCTCTTACAGTTGATATATCATGCTTTCATATGGTTGAGTTCATATACGATGAAATGAAGCCACCTTCTATACAGCTAGAGGAAAGAGGTGTCCCATAATGCCGCTCAGTGGGATTCCTCAGGAGTAACGCCGAAAGTCATATTTTGTAACAAACTATTACAATTTACAATCAAATGTATTTCTTGTATTGCATTCATTGATTACTCTTTTCTATGATCTGTTGGTTACATGACTGTGATATTTTTAGGTTTTACAAAGGGATATCAATACAGTGTCAGTTATCACTCCTTGTTCTACCAACTTCAAAATCTGATGTATATATGTGTTGCATTCAATGCTATTGCTCTTACACTTGATATATCATGCTTTTATATGGTTGAGTTCCTGTACAATGAAATGAAGCCACCTTCTATATAGATAGAGAAAAAGGTGCCCGATACTGCCACTCAGTGGAATTCCTCGGGAGTAACACCGAAAGTCATTTTTTGTAACAATTACAATTTACAATCCAATGTATTTCTTGTATTGTATTCATTGATTACTCTTTTCTATGATCTCTTGGTTACATGACAGTGATATTTCTAGGTTTTACAAAGAGATATCAATACAGTGTCAGTTCACTCCTTGTAAAACCAACTTCAAAATCTGACGTATATATTTGTTGCATTCAATGTTATTGCTCTTACAGTTGATATATCATGCTTTCATATGGTTGAGTTCATATACAATGAAATGAAGCAATCTACTATACAGCTAGAGGAAAGATGTGCCCCAGAGTGCCGCTCAGTGGGATTCCTCAGGAGTAATGCCGAAACTCATTTTTTGTCACAAACTATTACAATTTACAATCCAATGTATTTCTTGTATTGTATTCATTGATTACTCTTTTCTATGATCTGTTGGTTACAGGACAGTGATATTTCTAGGTTTTCCAAAGGGATATCAATACAGTGTCAATTAACACTCCTTGTACAACCAAGTTCAAAATCTGATGAATGTATGTGTTGCATTCAATGTTATTGCTCTTACAGTTGACATATCATGCTTTTATATGGTTGAGTACATATACAATGAAATGAAGCCACCTTCTATACAGCTAGAGGAAAGAGGTGCCCCAGAATGCCGCTCAGTGGGAATCCTCGGGAGTAACGCCGAAAGTCATTTTTTGTAACAAACTATTACAATTTACACTCCAATGTATTTCTTGTATTGTATTCATTGATTACGCTGTTCTATGATCTGTTGGTTACATGACTGTGATATTTCTAGGTTTTCCAAAGAGATATCAATACAGTGTCAGTTACCATTCCTTGTACAACCAAGTTCAAAATCTGATGAATGTATGTCTTGCATTCAATGTTATTGCTCTTACAGTTGACATATCATGCTTTTATTTGGTTGAGTACATATACAATGAAATGAAACCACCTTCTATATAGCTAGAGAAAAACGTGCCCCATACTGCCACTCAGTGGAATTCCTCAGGAGTCACGCCGAAAGTCATTTTTTGTAAGAAACTATTACAATTTACAATCTAATGTATTTCTTGTATTGTATTCATTGATTACTCTTTTCTATGATCTGTTGGTTACATGACAGTGATATTTCTAGGTTTTCCAAAGAGATATCAATACAGTGTCAGTTATTACTCCTTGTACTACCAACTTCAAAATCTGATGTATATATGTGTTGCATTCAATGTTATTGCTCTTACAGTTAATATATCATGCTTTCATATGGTTGAGTACATATACAATGAAATGAAGCCACCTTCTATACAGCTAAGGAAAGAGGTGCCCCAGAATGCCGCTCAGTGGGATTCCTCGGGAGTAACGCCGAAAGTCATTTTTTGTAACAAACTATTACAATTTACAATCAAATGTATTTGTTGTATTGTATTCATTGATTACTCTTTTCTATGATCTGTTGGTTAGCTGACAGTGATATTTGTAGCTTTTACAAAGAGATATCAATACAGTGTCAGTTATCACTCCTTGTACTACCAACTTCAAAATCTGATATATATATGTGTTGCATTCAATGTTATTGCTCTTAGAGTTGATATATCATGCTTTCATATGGTTGAGTTCATATACAATGAAATGAAGCCACCTTCTATACAGCTAGAGGAACGAGGTCCCCCACTATTCCACTCAGTGGGATTCCTTGGGAGTAACGCCGAAAGTCATTTTTTTTCACAAACTATTACAATTTACAATCAAATGTATTTCTTGTATTGTATTCATTGATTACTCTTTTCTATGACCTGTTGGTTACATGACAGTGATATTTCAAGGTTTTACAAAGGGATATCAATACAGTGTCAGTTATCACTCCTTGTACTACCAAATTCAAAATCTGATGATTTTATGTCTTGCATTCAATGTTATTGCTCTTACAGTTGATATATCATGCTTTTATATGGTTGAGTACATATACAATGAAATGAAGCCAGCTTCTATACAGCTAGAGGAAAAAGGTGCCCCAGAATGCCGCTCAGTGGGATTCCTCAGGAGTAATGCGTAAAGTCATTTTTTGTAACAAACTATTACAATTTACAATCAAATGTATTTCTTGTATTGTATTCATTGATTACTCTTTTCTATGGTCTGTTGGTTACATGTCTGTGATGTTTTTAGGTTTTACAAAGGGATATCAATACAGTGTCAGTTATCACTCCTTGTACTACCAACTTCAAAATCTGATGTATATATGTGTTGCATTCAATGTTATTGCTCTTACACTTGATATATCATGCTTTTATATGGTTGAGTTCCTGTACAATGAAATGAAGCCACCTTCTATATAGATAGAGAAAAAGGTGCCCGATACTGCCACTCAGTGGAATTCCTCGGGAGTAACGCCGAAAGTCATTTTTTGTAACAAATACAATTTACGATCAAATGTATTTCTTCTATTGTATTCATTGATTACTCTTTTCTATGATCTGTTGGTTACAGGACAGTGATATTTCTAGGTTTTACAAAGGGATATCAATACAGTGTCAATTAACACTCCTTGTACAACCAAGTTCAAAATCTGATGAATGTATGTGTTGCATTCAATGTTATTGCTCTTACAGTTGACATATCATGCTTTTATATGGTTGAGTACATATACAATGAAATGAAGCCACCTTCTATACAGCTAGAGAAAAGAGGTGCCCCAGAATGCCGCTCAGTGGGAATCCTCGGGAGTAACGCCGAAAGTCATTTTTTTGTAACAAACTATTACAATTTACAATCTAATGTATTTCTTCTATTGTATTCATTGATTACTCTTTTCTATGATCTGTTGGTTACATGACAGTGATATTTCTAGGTTTTCCAAAGAGATATCAATACAGTGTCAGTTATCACTCCTTGTACTACCAACTTCAAAATCTGATGTATATATGTGTTGCATTCAATGTTATTGCTCTTACAGTTAATATATCATGCTTTCATATGGTTGAGTACAGATACAATGAAATGAAACCACCTTCAATACAGCTAAGGAAAGAGGTGCCCCAGAATGCCGCTCAGTGGGATTCCTCGGCAGTAACGCCGAAAGTCATTTTTTGTAACAAACTATTACAATTTACAATCAAATGTATTTCTTCTATTGTATTCATTGATTACTCTTTTCTATGATCTGTTGGTTAGATGACAGTGATATTTGCAGCTTTTACAAAGAGATATCAATACAGTGTCAGTTATCACTCCTTGTACTACCAACTTCAAAATCTGATATATATATGTGTTGCATTCAATGTTATTGCTCTTAGAGTTGATATATCATGCTTTCATATGGTTGAGTTCATATACAATGAAATGAAGCCACCTTCTATACAGCTAGAGGAACGAGGTGCCCCACTTTTCCACTCAGTGGGATTCCTCGGGAGTAAGGCCGAAAGTGATTTTTTGTCACAAACTATTACAATTTACAATCCAATGTATTTCTTGTATTGTATTCATTGATTACTCTTTTCTATGACCTGTTGGTTACATGACAGTGATATTTCTAGGTTTTACAAAGGGATATCAATACAGTGTCAGTTATCACTCCTTGTACAACCAAGTTCAAAATCTGATGAATGTATCTGTTGCATTCAATGTTCTTGCTTTTAGAGTTGATATATCATGCTTTTATATCGTTGAATACATATACCATGAAATGAAGCCATCTTCTATACAGCTAGAGGAAAGAGGTGCCCCAGAATGCCGCTCAGTGGGAATCCTCGGGAGTAACGCCGAAAGTCATTTTTTGTAACAAACTATTACAATTTACAATCTAATGTATTTCTTGTATTGTATTCATTGATTACGCTGTTCTATGATCTTTTGGTCACATGACTGTGATATTTCTAGGTTTTCTAAAGAGATATCAATACAGTGTCAGTTACAACCAAGTTCAAAATCTGATGAATGTATGTCTTGCATTCAATGTTATTGCTCTTAGAGTTGATATATCATGCTTTTATATCGTTGAATACATATACCATGAAATGAAGCCATCTTCTATACAGCTAGAGGAAAGAGGTGCCCCAGAATGCCGCTCAGTGGGAATCCTCGGGAGTAACGCCGAAAGTCATTTTTTGTAACAAACTATTACAATTTACAATCTAATGTATTTCTTGTATTGTATTCATTGATTACTCTTTTCTATGATCTGTTGGTTACATGACAGTGATATTTCTAGGTTTTCCAAAGAGATATCAATACAGTGTCAGTTATCACTCCTTGTACTACCAACTTCAAAATCTGATGTATATATGTGTTGCATTCAATGTTATTGCTCTTACAGTTAATATATCATGCTTTCATATGGTTGAGTACATATACAATGAAATGAAGCCACCTTCAATATAGCTAAGGAAAGAGGTGCCCCAGAATGCCGCTCAGTGGGATTCCTCGGCAGTAACACCGAAAGTCATGTTTTGTAACAAACAATTACAATTTACAATCAAAGGTATTTCTTCTATTGTATTCATTGATTACTCTTTTCTATGATCTGTTGGTTAGACGACAGTGATATTTGTTGCTTTTACAAAGAGATATCAATACAGTGTCAGTGATCACTCCTTGTACTACCAGCTTCAAAATCTGATATATATATGTGTTGCATTCAATGTTATTGCTCTTAGAGTTGAGTTTATATACGATGAAATGGAGCCACCTTCTATATAGATAGAGAAAAAGGTGCCCGATACTGCCACTCAGTGGAATTCCTCGGGAGTAACGCCGAAAGTCGTTTTTTGTAACAAACTATTACAATTTACAATCCAATGTATTTCTTGTATTGTATTCATTGATTACTCTTTTCTATGACCTGTTGGTTACATGACACTGATATTTCAAGGTTTTACAAAGGGATATCAATACAGTGTCAGTTATCACTCCTTGTACAACCAAGTTCAAAATCTGGTGAATGTATGTGTTGCATTCAATGTTATTGCTCTTACAGTTGATATATCATGCTTTTATATCGTTGAGTACATATACAATGAAATGAAGCCACCTTCTATAGAGCTAGAGGAAAAAGCTGCCCCATACTGCCACTCAGTGGAATTCCTCGGGAGTAACGCCAAAAGTCATTTTTTGTAGCAAACTATTACCATTTACAATCTAATGTATTTCTTGTATTGTATTCATTGATTACTCTTTTCTATGTCCTGTTGGTTACATGACACTGATATTTCAAGGTTTTACAAAGGGATATCAATACAGTGTCAGTTATCACTCCTTGTACAACCAAGTTCAAAATCTGATGAATGTATGTGTTGCATTCAATGTTATTGCTCTTACAGTTGATATATCATGCTTTTATATTGTTGAGTACATATGCACTGAAATGAAGCCACCTTCTATAGAGCTAGAGGAAAAAGCTGCCCCATACTGCCACTCAGTGGAATTCCTCGGGAGTAACGCCGAAAGTCATTTTTTGTAACAAACTATTACAATTTACAATCTAATGTATTTCTTGTATTGTATTCATTGATTACTCTTTTCTATGAACTGTTGGTTACATGACAGTGATATTTCTAGGTTTTCCAAAGAGATATCAATACAGTGTCAGTTATCATTGCTTGTACAACCAAGCTCAAAATCTGATGAATGTATGTCTTGCATTCAACGTTAATGCTCTTACAGTTGATATATCATGCTTTTATATTGTTGATAATATATACAATGAAATGAAGCCACCTTCTTTACAGTTAGAGGAAAGAGGTGCCCCAGAATGCCGCTCAGTGGGAATCCTCGGGAGTAACGCCGAAAGCCCTTTTTTTCACAAATTATTACAATTTACAATCCAATGAATTTCTTCTATTGTATTCATTGATTACGCTGTTGTATGATCTGTTGCTTACATGACTGTGATATTTCTAGGTTTTCCAAAGAGATATCAAAACAATGTCAGTTACCATTCCTTGTACAACCAAGTTCAAAATCTGATGAATGTATGTCTTGCATTCAATGTTATTGCTCTTACAGTTGACATATCATGCTTTTATTTGGTTGAGTACATATACAATGAAATGAAGCCACCTTCTATATAGCTAGAGAAAAACGTGCCCCATAGTGCCACTCAGTGGAATTCCTCGGGAGTAACGCCGAAAGTCATTTTTTGTAACAAACTATTACAATTTACAATCAAATGTATTTCTTGTATTGTATTCATTGATTACTGTTTTCTATGATCTGTTGGTTACATGACAGTGATATTTCTAGGTTTTCCAAAGAGATATCAATACAGTGTCAGTTATCACTCCTTGTACTACCAACTTCAAAATCTGATGTATATATGTGTTGCATTCAATGTTATTGCTCTTACAGTTAATATATCATGCTTTCATATGGTTGAGTTCATATACGATGAAATGAAGCCACCTTCTATACAGCTAGAGGAAAGAGGTGTCCCATAATGCCACTCAGTGGGATTCCTCAGGAGTAACGCCGAAAGTCATATTTTGTAACAAACTATTACAATTTACAATCTAATGTATTTCTTGTATTGTATTCATTGATTACTCTTTTCTATGATCTGTTGGTTACATGACTGTGATATTTTTAGGTTTTAAAAAGGGATATCAATACAGTGTCAGTTATCACTCCTTGTTCTACCAACTTCAAAATTTGATGTATATATGTGTTGCATTCAATGCTATTGCTCTTCCACTTGATATATCATGCTTTTATATGGTTGAGTTCCTGTACAATAAAATGAAGCCACCTTCTATATAGATGGAGAAAAAGGTGCCCGATACTGCCACTCAGTGGAATTCCTCGGGAGTAACACCGAAAGTCATTTTTTGTAACAATTACAATTTACAATCCAATGTATTTCTTGTATTGTATTCATTGATTACTCTTTTCTATGATCTGTTGATTACATGACAGTGATATTTCTAGGTTTTACAAAGAGATATCAATACAGTGTCAGTTCACTCCTTGTAAAACCAACTTCAAAATCTGTCGTATATATTTGTTGCATTCAATGTTATTGCTCTTACAGTTGATATATCATGCTTTCATATGGTTGAGTTCATATACAATGAAATGAAGCCATCTACTATACAGCTAGAGGAAAGATGTGCCCCAGAGTGCCGCTCAGTGGGATTCCTCAGGAGTAATGCCGAAACTCATTTTTTGTCACAAGCTATTACAATTTACAATCCAATGTATTTCTTGTATTGTATTAATTGATTACGCTTTTCTATGATCTGTTGGTTACAGGACAGTGATATTTCTAGGTTTTCCAAAGGGATATCAATACAGTGTCAATTAACACTCCTTGTACAACCAAGTTCAAAATCTGATGAATGTATGTGTTGCATTCAATGTTATTGCTCTTACAGTTGACATATCATGCTTTTATATGGTTGAGTACATATACAATGAAATGAAGCCACCTTCTATACAGCTAGAGGAAAGAGGTGCCCCAGAATGCCGCTCAGTGGGAATCCTCGGGAGTAACGCCGAAAGTCATTTTTTGTAACAAACTATTACAATTTACACTCCAATGTATTTCTTGTATTGTATTCATTGATTACGCTGTTCTATGATCTGTTGGTTACATGACTGTGATATTTCTAGGTTTTCCAAAGAGATATCAATACAGTGTCAGTTACCATTCCTTGTACAACCAAGTTCAAAATCTGATGAATGTATGTCTTGCATTCAATGTTATTGCTCTTACAGTTGACATATCATGCTTTTATTTGGTTGAGTACATATACAATGAAATGAAACCACCTTCTATATAGCTAGAGAAAAACGTGCCCCATACTGCCACTCAGTGGAATTCCTCAGGAGTAACGCCGAAAGTCATTTTTTGTAAGAAACTATTACAATTTACAATCTAATGTATTTCTTGTATTGTATTCATTGATTACTCTTTTCTATGATCTGTTGGTTACATGACAGTGATATTTCTAGGTTTTCCAAAGAGATATCAATACAGTGTCAGTTATTCCTCCTTGTACTACCAACTTCAAAATCTGATGTATATATGTGTTGCATTCAATGTTATTGCTCTTACAGTTAATATATCATGCTTTCATATGGTTGAGTACATATACAATGAAATGAAGCCACCTTCTATACAGCTAAGGAAAGAGGTGCCCCAGAATGCCGCTCAGTGGGATTCCTCGGGAGTAACGCCGAAAGTCATTTTTTGTAACAAACTATTACAATTTACAATCAAATGTATTTCTTGTATTGTATTCATTGATTACTCTTTTCTATGATCTGTTGGTTAGCTGACAGTGATATTTGTAGCTTTTACAAAGAGATATCAATACAGTGTCAGTTATCACTCCTTGTACTACCAACTTCAAAATCTGATATATATATGTGTTGCATTCAATGATATTGCTCTTAGAGTTGATATATCATGCTTTCATATGGTTGAGTTCATATACAATGAAATGAAGCCACCTTCTATACAGCTAGAGGAACGAGGTCCCCCACTATTCCACTCAGTGGGATTCCTTGGGAGTAACGCCAAAAGTCATTTTTTTTCACAAACTATTACAATTTACAATCAAATGTATTTCTTGTATTGTATTCATTGATTATTCTTTTCTATGACCTGTTGGTTACATGACAGTGATATTTCAAGGTTTTACAAAGGGATATCAATACAGTGTCAGTTATCACTCCTTGTACTACCAAATTCAAAATCTGATGATTTTATGTCTTGCATTCAATGTTATTGCTCTTACAGTTGATATATCATGCTTTTATATGGTTGAGTACATATACAATGAAATGAAGCCAGCTTCTATACAGCTAGAGGAAAAAGGTGCCCCAGAATGCCGCTCAGTGGGATTCCTCAGGAGTAATGCCTAAAGTCATTTTTTGTAACAAACTATTACAATTTACAATCAAATGTATTTCTTGTATTGTATTCATTGATTACTCTTTTCTATGGTCTGTTGGTTACATGTCTGTGATGTTTTTAGGTTTTACAAAGGGATATCAATACAGTGTCAGTTATCACTCCTTGTACTACCAACTTCAAAATCTGATGTATATATGTGTTGCATTCAATGTTATTGCTCTTACACTTGATATATCATGCTTTTATATGGTTGAGTTCCTGTACAATGAAATGAAGCCACCTTCTATATAGATAGAGAAAAAGGTGCCCGATACTGCCACTCAGTGGAATTCCTCGGGAGTAACGCCGAAAGTCATTTTTTGTAACAAATACAATTTACGATCAAATGTATTTCTTCTATTGTATTCATTGATTACTCTTTTCTATCATCTGTTGGTTACAGGACAGTGATATTTCTAGGTTTTACAAAGGGATATCAATACAGTGTCAATTAACACTCCTTGTACAACCAAGTTCAAAATCTGATGAATGTATGTGTTGCATTCAATGTTATTGCTCTTACAGTTGACATATCATGCTTTTATATGGTTGAGTACATATACAATGAAATGAAGCCACCTTCTATACAGCTAGAGGAAAGAGGTGCCCCAGAATGCCGCTCAGTGGGAATCCTCGGGAGTAACGCCGAAAGTCATTTTTTTGTAACAAACTATTACAATTTACAATCTAATGTATTTCTTCTATTGTATTCATTGATTACTCTTTTCTATGATCTGTTGGTTACATGACAGTGATATTTCTAGGTTTTCCAAAGAGATATCAATACAGTGTCAGTTATCACTCCTTGTACTACCAACTTCAAAATCTGATGTATATATGTGTTGCATTCAATGTTATTGCTCTTACAGTTAATATATCATGCTTTCATATGGTTGAGTACAGATACAATGAAATGAAGCCACCTTCAATACAGCTAAGGAAAGAGGTGCCCCAGAATGCCGCTCAGTGGGATTCCTCGGCAGTAACGCCGAAAGTCATTTTTTGTAACAAACTATTACAATTTACAATCAAATGTATTTCTTCTATTGTATTCATTGATTACTCTTTTCTATGATCTGTTGGTTAGATGACAGTGATATTTGCAGCTTTTACAAAGAGATAATAATACAGTGTCAGTTATCACTCCTTGTACTACCAACTTCAAAATCTGATATATATATGTGTTGCATTCAATGTTATTGCTCTTAGAGTTGATATATCATGCTTTCATATGGTTGAGTTCATATACAATGAAATGAAGCCACCTTCTATACAGCTAGAGGAACGAGGTGCCCCACTTTTCCACTCAGTGGGATTCCTCGGGAGTAAGGCCGAAAGTGATTTTTTGTCACAAACTATTACAATTTACAATCTAATGTATTTCTTGTATTGTATTCATTGATTACTCTTTTCTATGACCTGTTGGTTACATGACAGTGATATTTCTAGGTTTTACAAAGGGATATCAATACAGTGTCAGTTATCACTCCTTGTACAACCAAGTTCAAAATCTGATGAATGTATGTGTTGCATTCAATGTTCTTGCTCTTAGAGTTGATATATCATGCTTTTATATCGTTGAATACATATACCATGAAATGAAGCCATCTTCTATACAGCTAGAGGAAAGAGGTGCCCCAGAATGCCGCTCAGTGGGAATCCTCGGGAGTAACGCCGAAAGTCATTTTTTGTAACAAACTATTACAATTTACAATCTAATGTATTTCTTGTATTGTATTCATTGATTACGCTGTTCTATGATCTTTTGGTCACATGACTGTGATATTTCTAGGTTTTCTAAAGAGATATCAATACAGTGTCAGTTACAACCAAGTTCAAAATCTGATGAATGTATGTCTTGCATTCAATGTTATTGCCCTTACAGTTGACATATCATGCTTTTATTTGGTTGAGTACATATACAATGAAATGAAGCCACCTTCTATATAGCTAGAGAAAAACGTGCCCCTTACTGTCACTCAGTGGAATTCCTCGGGAGTAAGCCGAAAGTCATTTTTTGTAACAAGCTATTACAATTTACAATCAAATGTATTTCTTGTATTGTATTCATTGATTACTCTTTTCTATGATATGTTGGTTACATGACAGTGATATTTCTAGGTTTTCCAAAGAGATATCAATACAGTGTCAGTTATCACTCCTTGTACTACCAACTTCAAAATCTGATGTATATATGTGTTGCATTCAATGTTATTGCTCTTACAGTTAATATATCATGCTTTCATATGGTTGAGTAGATATACAATGAAATGAAGCCACCTTCAATATAGCTAAGGAAAGAGGTGCCCCAGAATGCCGCTCAGTGGGATTCCTCGGCAGTAACGCCGAAAGTCATTTTTTGTAACAAACAATTACAATTTACAATCAAAGGTATTTCTTCTATTGTATTCATTGATTACTCTTTTCTATGATCTGTTGGTTAGACGACAGTGATATTTGTTGCTTTTACAAAGAGATATCAATACAGTGTCAGTTATCACTCCTTGTACTACCAGCTTCAAAATCTGATATATATATGTGTTGCATTCAATGTTATTGCTCTTAGAGTTGAGTTTATATACGATGAAATGGAGCCACCTTCTATATAGATAGAGAAAAAGGTGCCCGATACTGCCACTCAGTGGAATTCCTCGGGAGTAACGCCGAAAGTCGTTTTTTGTAACAAACTATTACAATTTACAATCCAATGTATTTCTTGTATTGTATTCATTGATTACTCTTTTCTATGACCTGTTGGTTACATGACACTGATATTTCAAGGTTTTACAAAGGGATATCAATACAGTGTCAGTTATCACTCCTTGTACAACCAAGTTCAAAATCTGGTGAATGTATGTGTTGCATTCAATGTTATTGCTCTTACAGTTGATATATCATGCTTTTATATCGTTGAGTACATATACAATGAAATGAAGCCACCTTCTATAGAGCTAGAGGAAAAAGCTGCCCCATACTGCCACTCAGTGGAATTCCTCGGGAGTAACGCCAAAAGTCATTTTTTGTAGCAAACTATTATAATTTACAATCTAATGTATTTCTTGTATTGTATTCATTGATTACTCTTTTCTATGTCCTGTTGGTTACATGACACTGATATTTCAAGGTTTTACAAAGGGATATCAATACAGTGTCAGTTATCACTCCTTGTACAACCAAGTTCAAAATCTGATGAATGTATGTGTTGCATTCAATGTTATTGCTCTTACAGTTGATATATCATGCTTTTATATTGTTGAGTACATATGCACTGAAATGAAGCCACCTTCTATAGAGCTAGAGGAAAAAGCTGCCCCATACTGCCACTCAGTGGAATTCCTCGGGAGTAACGCCGAAAGTCATTTTTTGTAAGAAACTATTACAATTTACAATCTAATGTATTTCTTGTATTGTATTCATTGATTACTCTTTTCTATGAACTGTTGGTTACATGACAGTGATATTTCTAGGTTTTCCAAAGAGATATCAATACAGTGTCAGTTATCATTGCTTGTACAACCAAGCTCAAAATCTGATGAATGTATGTCTTGCATTCAACGTTAATGCTCTTACAGTTGATATATCATGCTTTTATATGCTTGATAATATATACAATGAAATGAAGCCACCTTCTGTACAGTTAGAGGAAAGAGGTGCCCCAGAATGCCGCTCAGTGGGAATCCTCGGGAGTAACGCCGAAAGCCCTTTTTTTCACAAATTATTACAATTTACAATCCAATGTATTTCTTCTATTGTATTCATTGATTACGCTGTTGTATGATCTGTTGCTTACATGACTGTGATATTTCTAGGTTTTCCAAAGAGATATCAATACAGTGTCAGTTACCATTCCTTGTACAACCAAGTTCAAAATCTGATGAATGTATGTCTTGCATTAAATGTTATTGCTCTTACAGTTGACATATCATGCTTTTATTTGGTTGAGTACATATACAATGAAATGAAGCCACCTTCTATATAGCTAGAGAAAAACGTGCCCCATAGTGCCACTCAGTGGAATTCCTCGGGAGTAACGCCGAAAGTCATTTTTTGTAACAAACTATTACAATTTACAATCAAATGTATTTCTTGTATTGTATTCATTGATTACTGTTTTCTATGATCTGTTGGTTACATGACAGTGATATTTCTAGGTTTTCCAAAGAGATATCAATACAGTGTCAGTTATCACTCCTTGTACTACCAACTTCAAAATCTGATGTATATATGTGTTGCATTCAATGTTATTGCTCTTACAGTTAATATATCATGCTTTCATATGGATGAGTACATATACAATGAAATGAAGCCACCTTCTATACAGCTAAGGAAAGAGGTTCCCCAGAATGCCGCTGAGAGGGATTCCTCGGCAGTAATGCCGAAAGTCATTTTTTGTAACAAACTATTATAATTTACAATCAAATGTATTTTTTCTATTGTATTCATTGATTACTCTTTTCTATGATCTGTTGGTTAGATGACAGTGATATTTATAGCTTTTATAAAGAGATATCAATACAGTGTCAGTTATCACTCCTTGTACTACCAACTTCAAAATCTGATATATAAATGTGTTGCATTCAATGTTATTGCTCTTACAGTTGATATATCATGCTTTTATATGGTTGAGTACATATACAATGAAATGAAGCCAGCTTCTATACAGCTAGAGGAAAAAGGTGCCCCAGAATGCCGCTCAGTGGGATTCCTCAGGAGTAATGCCTAAAGTCATTTTTTGTAACAAACTATTACAATTTACAATCAAATGTATTTCTTGTATTGTATTCATTGATTACTCTTTTCTATGGTCTGTTGGTTACATGTCTGTGATGTTTCTAGGTTTTACAAAGGGATATCAATACAGTGTCAGTTATCACTCCTTGTACTACCAACTTCAAAATCTGATGTATATATGTGTTGCATTCAATGTTATTGCTCTTACACTTGATATATCATGCTTTTATATGGTTGAGTTCCTGTACAATGAAATGAAGCCACCTTCTATATAGATAGAGAAAAAGGTGCCCGATACTGCCACTCAGTGGAATTCCTCGGGAGTAACGCCGAAAGTCATTTTTTGTAACAAATACAATTTATGATCAAATGTATTTCTTCTATTGTATTCATTGATTACTCTTTTCTATGATCTGTTGGTTACAGGACAGTGATATTTCTAGGTTTTACAAAGGGATATCAATACAGTGTCAATTAACACTCCTTGTACAACCAAGTTCAAAATCTGATGAATGTATGTGTTGCATTCAATGTTATTGCTCTTACAGTTGACATATCATGCTTTTATATGGTTGAGTACATATATAATGAAATGAAGCCACCTTCTATACAGCTAGAGGAAAGAGGTGCCCCAGAATGCCGCTCAGTGGGAATCCTCGGGAGTAACGCCGAAAGTCATTTTTTGTAACAAACTATTACAATTTACACTCCAATGTATTTCTTGTATTGTATTCATTGATTACGCTGTTCTATGATCTGTTGGTTACATGACTGTGATATTTCTAGGTTTTCCAAAGAGATATCAATACAGTGTCAGTTACCATTCCTTGTACAACCAAGTTCAAAATCTGATGAATGTATGTCTTGCATTCAATGTTATTGCTCTTACAGTTGACATATCATGCTTTTATTTGGTTGAGTACATATACAATGAAATGAAGCCACCTTTTATATAGCTAGAGAAAAACGTGCCCCATACTGCCACTCAGTGGAATTCCTTGGGAGTAACGCCGAAAGTCATTTTTTGTAAGAAACTATTACAATTTACAATCTAATGTATTTCTTGTATTGTATTCATTGATTACTCTTTTCTATGATCTGTTGGTTACATGACAGTGATATTTCTAGGTTTTCCAAAGAGATATCAATACAGTGTCAGTTATTACTCCTTGTAATACCAACTTCAAAATCTGATGTATATATGTGTTGCATTCAATGTTATTGCTCTTACAGTTAATATATCATGCTTTCATATGGTTGAGTACATATACAATGAAATGAAGCCACCTTCTATACAGCTAAGGAAAGAGGTGCCCCAGAATGCCGCTCAGTGGGATTCCTCGGGAGTAACGCCGAAAGTCATTTTTTGTAACAAACTATTACAATTTACAATCAAATGTATTTCTTGTATTGTATTCATTGATTACTCTTTTCTATGATCTGTTGGTTAGCTGACAGTGATATTTGTAGCTTTTACAAAGAGATATCAATACCGTGTCAGTTATCACTCCTTGTACTACCAACTTCAAAATCTGATATATATATGTGTTACATTCAATGTTATTGCTCTTAGAGTTGATATATCATGCTTTCATATGGTTGAGTTCATATACAATGAAATGAAGCCACCTTCTATACAGCTAGAGGAACGAGGTCCCCCACTATTCCACTCAGTGGGATTCCTCGGGAGTAACGCCGAAAGTCATTTTTTGTCACAAACTATTACAATTTACAATCAAATGTATTTCTTGTATTGTATTCATTGATTACTCTTTTCTATGACCTTTTGGTTACATGACAGTGATATTTCAAGGTTTTACAAAGGGATATCAATACAGTGTCAGTTATCACTCCTTGTACTACCAAATTTAAAATCTGATGATTTTATGTCTTGCATTCAATGTTATTGCTCTTACAGTTGATATATCATGCTTTTATATGGTTGAGTACATATACAATGAAATGAAGCCAGCTTCTATACAGCTAGAGGAAGAAGGTGCCCCAGAATGCCGCTCAGTGGGATTCCTCAGGAGTAATGCCTAAAGTCATTTTTTGTAACAAACTATTACAATTTACAATCAAATGTATTTCTTGTATTGTATTCATTGATTACTCTTTTCTATGGTCTGTTGGTTACATGTCTGTGATGTTTTTAGGTTTTACAAAGGGATATCAATACAGTGTCAGTTATCACTCCTTGTACTACCAACTTCAAAATCTGATGTATATATGTGTTGCATTCAATGTTATTGCTCTTACAGTTAATATATCATGCTTTCATATGGCTGAGTACAGATACAATGAAATGAAGCCACCTTCAATACAGCTAAGGAAAGAGGTGCCCCAGAATGCCGCTCAGTGGGATTCCTCGGCAGTAACGCCGAAAGTCATTTTTTGTAACAAACTATTACAATTTACAATCAAATGTATTTCTTCTATTGTATTCATTGATTACTCTTTTCTATGATCTGTTGGTTAGATGACAGTGATATTTGCAGCTTTTACAAAGAGATATCAATACAGTGTCAGTTATCACTCCTTGTACTACCAACTTCAAAATCTGATATATATATGTGTTGTATTCAATGTTATTGCTCTTAGAGTTGATATATCATGCTTTCATATGGTTGAGTTCATATACAATGAAATGAAGCCACCTTCTATACAGCTAGAGGAAAGAGGTGCCCCAGAATGCCGCTCAGTGGGAATCCTCGGGAGTAACGCCGAAAGTCATTTTTTTGTAACAAACTATTACAATTTACAATCTAATGTATTTCTTCTATTGTATTCATTGATTACTCTTTTCTATGATCTGTTGGTTACATGACAGTGATATTTCTAGGTTTTCCAAAGAGATATCAATACAGTGTCAGTTATCACTCCTTGTACTACCAACTTCAAAATCTGATGAATGTATGTCTTGCATTCAATGTTATTGCTCTTACAGTTAATATATCATGCTTTCATATGGTTGAGTACAGATACAATGAAATGAAGCCACCTCCAATACAGCTAAGGAAAGAGGTGCCCCAGAATGCCGCTCAGTGGGATTCCTCGGCAGTAACGCCGAAAGTCATTTTTTGTAACAAACTATTACAATTTACAATCAAATGTATTTCTTCTATTGTATTCATTGATTACTCTTTTCTATGATCTGTTGGTTAGATGACAGTGATATTTGCAGCTTTTACAAAGAGATATCAATACAGTGTCAGTTATCACTCCTTGTACTACCAACTTCAAAATCTGATATATATATGTGTTGCATTCAATGTTATTGCTCTTAGAGTTGATATATCATGCTTTCATATGGTTGAGTTCATATACAATGAAATGAAGCCACCTTCTATACAGCTAGAGGAACGAGGTGCCCCACTTTTCCACTCAGTGGGATTCCTCGGGAGTAAGGCCGAAAGTGATTTTTTGTCACAAACTATTACAATTTACAATCCAATGTATTTCTTGTATTGTATTCATTGATTACTCTTTTCTATGACCTGTTGGTTACATGACAGTGATATTTCTAGGTTTTACAAAGGGATATCAATACAGTGTCAGTTATCACTCCTTGTACAACCAAGTTCAAAATCTGATGAATGTATGTGTTGCATTCAATGTTCTTGCTCTTAGAGTTGATATATCATGCTTTTATATCGTTGAATACATATACCATGAAATGAAGCCATCTTCTATACAGCTAGAGGAAAGAGGTGCCCCAGAATGCCGCTCAGTGGGAATCCTCGGGAGTAACGCCGAAAGTCATTTTTTGTAACAAACTATTACAATTTACAATCTAATGTATTTCTTGTATTGTATTCATTGATTACGCTGTTCTATGATCTTTTGGTCACATGACTGTGATATTTCTAGGTTTTCTAAAGAGATATCAATACAGTGTCAGTTACAACCAAGTTCAAAATCTGATGAATGTATGTCTTGCATTCAATGTTATTGCCCTTACAGTTGACATATCATGCTTTTATTTGGTTGAGTACATATACAATGAAATGAAGCCACCTTCTATATAGCTAGAGAAAAACGTGCCCCTTACTGTCACTCAGTGGAATTCCTCGGGAGTAAGCCGAAAGTCATTTTTTGTAACAAGCTATTACAATTTACAATCAAATGTATTTCTTGTATTGTATTCATTGATTACTCTTTTCTATGATATGTTGGTTACATGACAGTGATATTTCTAGGTTTTCCAAAGAGATATCAATACAGTGTCAGTTATCACTCCTTGTACTACCAACTTCAAAATCTGATGTATATATGTGTTGCATTCAATGTTATTGCTCTTACAGTTAATATATCATGCTTTCATATGGTTGAGTACATATACAATGAAATGAAGCCACCTTCAATATAGCTAAGGAAAGAGGTGCCCCAGAATGCCGCTCAGTGGGATTCCTCGGCAGTAACGCCGAAAGTCATTTTTTGTAACAAACAATTACAATTTACAATCAAAGGTATTTCTTCTATTGTATTCATTGATTACTCTTTTCTATGATCTGTTGGTTAGACGACAGTGATATTTGTTGCTTTTACAAAGAGATATCAATACAGTGTCAGTTATCACTCCTTGTACTACCAGCTTCAAAATCTGATATATATGTGTGTTGCATTCAATGTTATTGCTCTTAGAGTTGAGTTTATATACGATGAAATGGAGCCACCTTCTATATAGATAGAGAAAAAGGTGCCCGATACTGCCACTCAGTGGAATTCCTCGGGAGTAACGCCGAAAGTCGTTTTTTGTAACAAACTATTACAATTTACAATCCAATGTATTTCTTGTATTGTATTCATTGATTACTCTTTTCTATGACCTGTTGGTTACATGACACTGATATTTCAAGGTTTTACAAAGGGATATCAATACAGTGTCAGTTATCACTCCTTGTACAACCAAGTTCAAAATCTGGTGAATGTATGTGTTGCATTCAATGTTATTGCTCTTACAGTTGATATATCATGCTTTTATATCGTTGAGTACATATACAATGAAATGAAGCCACCTTCTATAGAGCTAGAGGAAAAAGCTGCCCCATACTGCCACTCAGTGGAATTCCTCGGGAGTAACGCCAAAAGTCATTTTTTGTAGCAAACTATTACAATTTACAATCTAATGTATTTCTTGTATTGTATTCATTGATTACTCTTTTCTATGTCCTGTTGGTTACATGACACTGATATTTCAAGGTTTTACAAAGGGATATCAATACAGTGTCAGTTATCACTCCTTGTACAACCAAGTTCAAAATCTGATGAATGTATGTGTTGCATTCAATGTTATTGCTCTTACAGTTGATATATCATGCTTTTATATTGTTGAGTACATATGCACTGAAATGAAGCCACCTTCTATAGAGCTAGAGGAAAAACCTGCCCCATACTGCCACTCAGTGGAATTCCTAGGGAGTAACGCCGAAAGTCATTTTTTGTAAGAAACTATTACAATTTACAATCTAATGTATTTCTTGTATTGTATTCATTGATTACTCTTTTCTATGAACTGTTGGTTACATGACAGTGATATTTCTAGGTTTTCCAAAGAGATATCAATACAGTGTCAGTTATCATTGCTTGTACAACCAAGCTCAAAATCTGATGAATGTATGTCTTGCATTCAACGTTAATGCTCTTACAGTTGATATATCATGCTTTTATATGGTTGATAATATATACAATGAAATGAAGCCACCTTCTGTACAGTTAGAGGAAAGAGGTGCCCCAGAATGCCGCTCAGTGGGAATCCTCGGGAGTAACGCCGAAAGCCCTTTTTTTCACAAATTATTACAATTTACAATCCAATGTATTTCTTCTATTGTATTCATTGATTACGCTGTTGTATGATCTGTCGCTTACATGACTGTGATATTTCTAGGTTTTCCAAAGAGATATCAATACAGTGTCAGTTACCATTCCTTGTACAACCAAGTTCAAAATCTGATGAATGTATGTCTTGCATTCAGTGTTATTGCTCTTACAGTTGACATATCATGCTTTTATTTGGTTGAGTACATATACAATGAAATGAAGCCACCTTCTATATAGCTAGAGAAAAACGTGCCCCATAGTGCCACTCAGTGGAATTCCTCGGGAGTAACGCCGAAAGTCATTTTTTGTAACAAACTATTACAATTTACAATCAAATGTATTTCTTGTATTGTATTCATTGATTACTGTTTTCTATGATCTGTTGGTTACATGACAGTGATATTTCTAGGTTTTCCAAAGAGATATCAATACAGTGTCAGTTATCACTCCTTGTACTACCAACTTCAAAATCTGATGTATATATGTGTTGCATTCAATGTTATTGCTCTTACAGTTAATATATCATGCTTTCATATGGATGAGTACATATACAATGAAATGAAGCCACCTTCTATACAGCTAAGGAAAGAGGTTCCCCAGAATGCCGCTGAGTGGGATTCCTCGGCAGTAATGCCGAAAGTCATTTTTTGTAACAAACTATTATAATTTACAATCAAATGTATTTCTTCTATTGTATTCATTGATTACTCTTTTCTATGATCTGTTGGTTAGATGACAGTGATATTTATAGCTTTTATAAAGAGATATCAATACAGTGTCAGTTATCACTCCTTGTACTACCAACTTCAAAATCTGATATATATATGTGTTGCATTCAATGTTATTGCTCTTACAGTTGATATATCATGCTTTTATATGGTTGAGTACATATACAATGAAATGAAGCCAGCTTCTATACAGCTAGAGGAAAAAGGTGCCCCAGAATGCCGCTCAGTGGGATTCCTCAGGAGTAATGCCTAAAGTCATTTTTTGTAACAAACTATTACAATTTACAATCAAATGTATTTCTTGTATTGTATTCATTGATTACTCTTTTCTATGGTCTGTTGGTTACATGTCTGTGATGTTTCTAGGTTTTACAAAGGGATATCAATACAGTGTCAGTTATCACTCCTTGTACTACCAACTTCAAAATCTGATGTATATATGTGTTGCATTCAATGTTATTGCTCTTACACTTGATATATCATGCTTTTATATGGTTGAGTTCCTGTACAATGAAATGAAGCCACCTTCTATATAGATAGAGAAAAAGGTGCCCGATACTGCCACTCAGTGGAATTCCTCGGGAGTAACGCCGAAAGTCATTTTTTGTAACAAATACAATTTATGATCAAATGTATTTCTTCTATTGTATTCATTGATTACTCTTTTCTATGATCTGTTGGTTACAGGACAGTGATATTTCTAGGTTTTACAAAGGGATATCAATACAGTGTCAATTAACACTCCTTGTACAACCAAGTTCAAAATCTGATGAATGTATGTGTTGCATTCAATGTTATTGCTCTTACAGTTGACATATCATGCTTTTATATGGTTGAGTACATATATAATGAAATGAAGCAACCTTCTATATAGCTAGAGGAAAGAGGTGCCCCAGAATGCCGCTCAGTGGGAATCCTCGGGAGTAACGCCGAAAGTCATTTTTTGTAACAAACTATTACAATTTACACTCCAATGTATTTCTTGTATTGTATTCATTGATTACGCTGTTCTATGATCTGTTGGTTACATGACTGTGATATTTCTAGGTTTTCCAAAGAGATATCAATACAGTGTCAGTTACCATTCCTTGTACAACCAAGTTCAAAATCTGATGAATGTATGTCTTGCATTCAATGTTATTGCTCTTACAGTTGACATATCATGCTTTTATTTGGTTGAGTACATATACAATGAAATGAAGCCACCTTTTATATAGCTAGAGAAAAACGTGCCCCATACTGCCACTCAGTGGAATTCCTTGGGAGTAACGCCGAAAGTCATTTTTTGTAAGAAACTATTACAATTTACAATCTAATGTATTTCTTGTATTGTATTCATTGATTACTCTTTTCTATGATCTGTTGGTTACATGACAGTGATATTTCTAGGTTTTCCAAAGAGATATCAATACAGTGTCAGTTATTACTCCTTGTAATACCAACTTCAAAATCTGATGTATATATGTGTTGCATTCAATGTTATTGCTCTTACAGTTAATATATCATGCTTTCATATGGTTGAGTACATATACAATGAAATGAAGCCACCTTCTATACAGCTAAGGAAAGAGGTGCCCCAGAATGCCGCTCAGTGGGATTCCTCGGGAGTAACGCCGAAAGTCATTTTTTGTAACAAACTATTACAATTTACAATCAAATGTATTTCTTGTATTGTATTCATTGATTACTCTTTTCTATGATCTGTTGGTTAGCTGACAGTGATATTTGTAGCTTTTACAAAGAGATATCAATACCGTGTCAGTTATCACTCCTTGTACTACCAACTTCAAAATCTGATATATATATGTGTTACATTCAATGTTATTGCTCTTAGAGTTGATATATCATGCTTTCATATGGTTGAGTTCATATACAATGAAATGAAGCCACCTTCTATACAGCTAGAGGAACGAGGTCCCCCACTATTCCACTCAGTGGGATTCCTCGGGAGTAACGCCGAAAGTCATTTTTTGTCACAAACTATTACAATTTACAATCAAATGTATTTCTTGTATTGTATTCATTGATTACTCTTTTCTATGACCTTTTGGTTACATGACAGTGATATTTCAAGGTTTTACAAAGGGATATCAATACAGTGTCAGTTATCACTCCTTGTACTACCAAATTTAAAATCTGATGATTTTATGTCTTGCATTCAATGTTATTGCTCTTACAGTTGATATATCATGCTTTTATATGGTTGAGTACATATACAATGAAATGAAGCCAGCTTCTATACAGCTAGAGGAAGAAGGTGCCCCAGAATGCCGCTCAGTGGGATTCCTCAGGAGTAATGCCTAAAGTCATTTTTTGTAACAAACTATTACAATTTACAATCAAATGTATTTCTTGTATTGTATTCATTGATTACTCTTTTCTATGGTCTGTTGGTTACATGTCTGTGATGTTTTTAGGTTTTACAAAGGGATATCAATACAGTGTCAGTTATCACTCCTTGTACTACCAACTTCAAAATCTGATGTATATATGTGTTGCATTCAATGTTATTGCTCTTACAGTTAATATATCATGCTTTCATATGGCTGAGTACAGATACAATGAAATGAAGCCACCTTCAATACAGCTAAGGAAAGAGGTGCCCCAGAATGCCGCTCAGTGGGATTCCTCGGCAGTAACGCCGAAAGTCATTTTTTGTAACAAACTATTACAATTTACAATCAAATGTATTTCTTCTATTGTATTCATTGATTACTCTTTTCTATGATCTGTTGGTTAGATGACAGTGATATTTGCAGCTTTTACAAAGAGATATCAATACAGTGTCAGTTATCACTCCTTGTACTACCAACTTCAAAATCTGATATATATATGTGTTGTATTCAATGTTATTGCTCTTAGAGTTGATATATCATGCTTTCATATGGTTGAGTTCATATACAATGAAATGAAGCCACCTTCTATACAGCTAGAGGAAAGAGGTGCCCCAGAATGCCGCTCAGTGGGAATCCTCGGGAGTAACGCCGAAAGTCATTTTTTTGTAACAAACTATTACAATTTACAATCTAATGTATTTCTTCTATTGTATTCATTGATTACTCTTTTCTATGATCTGTTGGTTACATGACAGTGATATTTCTAGGTTTTCCAAAGAGATATCAATACAGTGTCAGTTATCACTCCTTGTACTACCAACTTCAAAATCTGATGAATGTATGTCTTGCATTCAATGTTATTGCTCTTACAGTTAATATATCATGCTTTCATATGGTTGAGTACAGATACAATGAAATGAAGCCACCTCCAATACAGCTAAGGAAAGAGGTGCCCCAGAATGCCGCTCAGTGGGATTCCTCGGCAGTAACGCCGAAAGTCATTTTTTGTAACAAACTATTACAATTTACAATCAAATGTATTTCTTCTATTGTATTCATTGATTACTCTTTTCTATGATCTGTTGGTTAGATGACAGTGATATTTGCAGCTTTTACAAAGAGATATCAATACAGTGTCAGTTATCACTCCTTGTACTACCAACTTCAAAATCTGATATATATATGTGTTGCATTCAATGTTATTGCTCTTAGAGTTGATATATCATGCTTTCATATGGTTGAGTTCATATACAATGAAATGAAGCCACCTTCTATACAGCTAGAGGAACGAGGTGCCCCACTTTTCCACTCAGTGGGATTCCTCGGGAGTAAGGCCGAAAGTGATTTTTTGTCACAAACTATTACAATTTACAATCCAATGTATTTCTTGTATTGTATTCATTGATTACTCTTTTCTATGACCTGTTGGTTACATGACAGTGATATTTCTAGGTTTTACAAAGGGATATCAATACAGTGTCAGTTATCACTCCTTGTACAACCAAGTTCAAAATCTGATGAATGTATGTGTTGCATTCAATGTTCTTGCTCTTAGAGTTGATATATCATGCTTTTATATCGTTGAATACATATACCATGAAATGAAGCCATCTTCTATACAGCTAGAGGAAAGAGGTGCCCCAGAATGCCGCTCAGTGGGAATCCTCGGGAGTAACGCCGAAAGTCATTTTTTGTAACAAACTATTACAATTTACAATCTAATGTATTTCTTGTATTGTATTCATTGATTACGCTGTTCTATGATCTTTTGGTCACATGACTGTGATATTTCTAGGTTTTCTAAAGAGATATCAATACAGTGTCAGTTACAACCAAGTTCAAAATCTGATGAATGTATGTCTTGCATTCAATGTTATTGCCCTTACAGTTGACATATCATGCTTTTATTTGGTTGAGTACATATACAATGAAATGAAGCCACCTTCTATATAGCTAGAGAAAAACGTGCCCCTTACTGTCACTCAGTGGAATTCCTCGGGAGTAAGCCGAAAGTCATTTTTTGTAACAAGCTATTACAATTTACAATCAAATGTATTTCTTGTATTGTATTCATTGATTACTCTTTTCTATGATATGTTGGTTACATGACAGTGATATTTCTAGGTTTTCCAAAGAGATATCAATACAGTGTCAGTTATCACTCCTTGTACTACCAACTTCAAAATCTGATGTATATATGTGTTGCATTCAATGTTATTGCTCTTACAGTTAATATATCATGCTTTCATATGGTTGAGTACATATACAATGAAATGAAGCCACCTTCAATATAGCTAAGGAAAGAGGTGCCCCAGAATGCCGCTCAGTGGGATTCCTCGGCAGTAACGCCGAAAGTCATTTTTTGTAACAAACAATTACAATTTACAATCAAAGGTATTTCTTCTATTGTATTCATTGATTACTCTTTTCTATGATCTGTTGGTTAGACGACAGTGATATTTGTTGCTTTTACAAAGAGATATCAATACAGTGTCAGTTATCACTCCTTGTACTACCAGCTTCAAAATCTGATATATATGTGTGTTGCATTCAATGTTATTGCTCTTAGAGTTGAGTTTATATACGATGAAATGGAGCCACCTTCTATATAGATAGAGAAAAAGGTGCCCGATACTGCCACTCAGTGGAATTCCTCGGGAGTAACGCCGAAAGTCGTTTTTTGTAACAAACTATTACAATTTACAATCCAATGTATTTCTTGTATTGTATTCATTGATTACTCTTTTCTATGACCTGTTGGTTACATGACACTGATATTTCAAGGTTTTACAAAGGGATATCAATACAGTGTCAGTTATCACTCCTTGTACAACCAAGTTCAAAATCTGGTGAATGTATGTGTTGCATTCAATGTTATTGCTCTTACAGTTGATATATCATGCTTTTATATCGTTGAGTACATATACAATGAAATGAAGCCACCTTCTATAGAGCTAGAGGAAAAAGCTGCCCCATACTGCCACTCAGTGGAATTCCTCGGGAGTAACGCCAAAAGTCATTTTTTGTAGCAAACTATTACAATTTACAATCTAATGTATTTCTTGTATTGTATTCATTGATTACTCTTTTCTATGTCCTGTTGGTTACATGACACTGATATTTCAAGGTTTTACAAAGGGATATCAATACAGTGTCAGTTATCACTCCTTGTACAACCAAGTTCAAAATCTGATGAATGTATGTGTTGCATTCAATGTTATTGCTCTTACAGTTGATATATCATGCTTTTATATTGTTGAGTACATATGCACTGAAATGAAGCCACCTTCTATAGAGCTAGAGGAAAAACCTGCCCCATACTGCCACTCAGTGGAATTCCTAGGGAGTAACGCCGAAAGTCATTTTTTGTAAGAAACTATTACAATTTACAATCTAATGTATTTCTTGTATTGTATTCATTGATTACTCTTTTCTATGAACTGTTGGTTACATGACAGTGATATTTCTAGGTTTTCCAAAGAGATATCAATACAGTGTCAGTTATCATTGCTTGTACAACCAAGCTCAAAATCTGATGAATGTATGTCTTGCATTCAACGTTAATGCTCTTACAGTTGATATATCATGCTTTTATATGGTTGATAATATATACAATGAAATGAAGCCACCTTCTGTACAGTTAGAGGAAAGAGGTGCCCCAGAATGCCGCTCAGTGGGAATCCTCGGGAGTAACGCCGAAAGCCCTTTTTTTCACAAATTATTACAATTTACAATCCAATGTATTTCTTCTATTGTATTCATTGATTACGCTGTTGTATGATCTGTCGCTTACATGACTGTGATATTTCTAGGTTTTCCAAAGAGATATCAATACAGTGTCAGTTACCATTCCTTGTACAACCAAGTTCAAAATCTGATGAATGTATGTCTTGCATTCAGTGTTATTGCTCTTACAGTTGACATATCATGCTTTTATTTGGTTGAGTACATATACAATGAAATGAAGCCACCTTCTATATAGCTAGAGAAAAACGTGCCCCATAGTGCCACTCAGTGGAATTCCTCGGGAGTAACGCCGAAAGTCATTTTTTGTAACAAACTATTACAATTTACAATCAAATGTATTTCTTGTATTGTATTCATTGATTACTGTTTTCTATGATCTGTTGGTTACATGACAGTGATATTTCTAGGTTTTCCAAAGAGATATCAATACAGTGTCAGTTATCACTCCTTGTACTACCAACTTCAAAATCTGATGTATATATGTGTTGCATTCAATGTTATTGCTCTTACAGTTAATATATCATGCTTTCATATGGATGAGTACATATACAATGAAATGAAGCCACCTTCTATACAGCTAAGGAAAGAGGTTCCCCAGAATGCCGCTGAGTGGGATTCCTCGGCAGTAATGCCGAAAGTCATTTTTTGTAACAAACTATTATAATTTACAATCAAATGTATTTCTTCTATTGTATTCATTGATTACTCTTTTCTATGATCTGTTGGTTAGATGACAGTGATATTTATAGCTTTTATAAAGAGATATCAATACAGTGTCAGTTATCACTCCTTGTACTACCAACTTCAAAATCTGATATATATATGTGTTGCATTCAATGTTATTGCTCTTACAGTTGATATATCATGCTTTTATATGGTTGAGTACATATACAATGAAATGAAGCCAGCTTCTATACAGCTAGAGGAAAAAGGTGCCCCAGAATGCCGCTCAGTGGGATTCCTCAGGAGTAATGCCTAAAGTCATTTTTTGTAACAAACTATTACAATTTACAATCAAATGTATTTCTTGTATTGTATTCATTGATTACTCTTTTCTATGGTCTGTTGGTTACATGTCTGTGATGTTTCTAGGTTTTACAAAGGGATATCAATACAGTGTCAGTTATCACTCCTTGTACTACCAACTTCAAAATCTGATGTATATATGTGTTGCATTCAATGTTATTGCTCTTACACTTGATATATCATGCTTTTATATGGTTGAGTTCCTGTACAATGAAATGAAGCCACCTTCTATATAGATAGAGAAAAAGGTGCCCGATACTGCCACTCAGTGGAATTCCTCGGGAGTAACGCCGAAAGTCATTTTTTGTAACAAATACAATTTATGATCAAATGTATTTCTTCTATTGTATTCATTGATTACTCTTTTCTATGATCTGTTGGTTACAGGACAGTGATATTTCTAGGTTTTACAAAGGGATATCAATACAGTGTCAATTAACACTCCTTGTACAACCAAGTTCAAAATCTGATGAATGTATGTGTTGCATTCAATGTTATTGCTCTTACAGTTGACATATCATGCTTTTATATGGTTGAGTACATATATAATGAAATGAAGCAACCTTCTATATAGCTAGAGGAAAGAGGTGCCCCAGAATGCCGCTCAGTGGGAATCCTCGGGAGTAACGCCGAAAGTCATTTTTTGTAACAAACTATTACAATTTACACTCCAATGTATGGCGTTACTCCCTAGGAATCCCACTGAGTGGAATAGTGGGGGACCTCGTTCCTCTAGCTGTATAGAAGGTGGCTTCATTTCATTGTATATGAACTCAACCATATGAAAGCATGATATATCAACTCTAAGAGCAATAACATTGAATGCAACACATATATATATCAGATTTTGAAGTTGGTAGTACAAGGAGTGATAACTGACACTGTATTGATATCTCTTTGTAAAAGCTACAAATATCACTGTCAGCTAACCAACAGATCATAGAAAAGAGTAATCAATGAATACAATACAAGAAATACATTTGATTGTAAATTGTAATAGTTTGTTACAAAAAATGACTTTCGGCGTTACTCCCGAGGAATCCCACTGAGCGGCATTCTGGGGCACCTCTTTCCTTACCTGTATAGAAGGTGGCTTCATGTCATTGTATATGTACTCAACCATATGAAAGCATGATATATTAACTGTAAGAGCAATAACATTGAATGCAACACATATATACATCAGATTTTGAAGTTGGTCGTACAAGGAGTAATAACTGACACTGTATTGATATCTCTTTGGAAAACCTAGAAATATCACTGTCATGTAACCAACAGATCATAGAAAAGAGTAATCAATGAATACAATACAAGAAATACCTTTGATTGTAAATTGTAATTGTTTGTTACAAAAAATGACTTTCGGCGTTACTGCCGAGGAATCCCACTGAGCGGCATTCTGGGGCTCCTCTTTCCCTAGCTATATAGAAGGTGGCTTCATTTCATTGTATATGTACTCAACCAAATAAAAGCATGATATGTCAACTGTAAGAGCAATAACATTGAATGCAAGACATACATTCATCAGATTTTGAAGTTGGTAGTACAAGGAGTGATAACTGACACTGTATTGATATCTCTTTGGAAAACCTAGAAATATCACAGTCATGTAACCAACAGATCATAGAACAGCGTAATCAATGAATACAATACAAGAAATACATTTGATTGTAAATTGTAATAGCTTGTTACAAAAAATGACTTTCGGCTTACTCCCGAGGAATTCCACTGAGTGACAGTATGGGGCACATTTTTCTCTAGCTATATAGAAGGTGGCTTCATTTCATTGTATATGTACTCAACCAAATAAAAGCATGATATGTCAACTGTAAGGGCAATAACATTGAATGCAAGACATACATTCATCAGATTTTGAACTTGGTTGTAACTGACACTGTATTGATATCTCTTTAGAAAACCTAGAAATATCACAGTCATGTGACCAAAAGATCATAGAACAGCGTAATCAATGAATACAATACAAGAAATACATTAGATTGTAAATTGTAATAGTTTGTTACAAAAAATGACTTTCGGCGTTACTCCCGAGGATTCCCACTGAGCGGCATTCTGGGGCACCTCTTTCCTCTAGCTGTATAGAAGATGGCTTCATTTCATGGTATATGTATTCAACGATATAAAAGCACGATATATCAACTCTAAGAGCAAGAACATTGAATGCAACACATACATTCATCAGATTTTGAACTTGGTTGTACAAGGAGTGATAACTGACACTGTATTGATATCCCTTTGTAAAACCTAGAAATATCACTGTCATGTAACCAACAGGTCATAGAAAAGAGTAATCAATGAATACAATAAAAGAAATACATTGGATTGTAAATTGTAATAGTTTGTGACAAAAAATCACTTTCGGCCTTACTCCCGAGGAATCCCACTGAGTGGAAAAGTGGGGCACCTCGTTCCTCTAGCTGTATAGAAGGTGGCTTCATTTCATTGTATATGAACTCAACCATATGAAAGCATGATATATCAACTCTAAGAGCAATAACATTGAATGCAACACATATATATATCAGATTTTGAAGTTGGTAGTACAAGGAGTGATAACTGACACTGTATTGATATCTCTTTGTAAAAGCTGCAAATATCACTGTCATCTAACCAACAGATCATAGAAAAGAGTAATCAATGAATAAAATAGAAGAAATACATTTGATTGTAAATTGTAATAGTTTGTTACAAAAAATGACTTTCGGCGTTACTGCCGAGGAATCCCACTGAGCGGCATTCTGGGGCACCTCTTTCCTTAGCTGTATTGAAGGTGGCTTCATTTCATTGTATCTGTACTCAACCATATGAAAGCATGATATATTAACTGTAAGAGCAATAACATTGAATGCAACACATATATACATCAGATTTTGAAGTTGGTAGTACAAGGAGTGATAACTGACCCTGTATTGATATCCCTTTGTAAAACCTAGAAATATCACTGTCCTGTAACCAACAGATATTTGTTGCTTTTACAAAGAGATATCAATACAGTGTCAGTTATCACTCCTTGTACTACCAGCTTCAAAATCTGATATATATATGTGTTGCATTCAATGTTATTGCTCTTAGAGTTGAGTTTATATACGATGAAATGGAGCCACCTTCTATATAGATAGAGAAAAAGGTGCCCGATACTGCCACTCAGTGGAATTCCTCGGGAGTAACGCCGAAAGTCGTTTTTTGTAACAAACTATTACAATTTACAATCCAATGTATTTCTTGTATTGTATTCATTGATTACTCTTTTCTATGACCTGTTGGTTACATGACACTGATATTTCAAGGTTTTACAAAGGGATATCAATACAGTGTCAGTTATCACTCCTTGTACAACCAAGTTCAAAATCTGGTGAATGTATGTGTTGCATTCAATGTTATTGCTCTTACAGTTGATATATCATGCTTTTATATCGTTGAGTACATATACAATGAAATGAAGCCACCTTCTATAGAGCTAGAGGAAAAAGCTGCCCCATACTGCCACTCAGTGGAATTCCTCGGGAGTAACGCCAAAAGTCATTTTTTGTAGCAAACTATTACAATTTACAATCTAATGTATTTCTTGTATTGCATTCATTGATTACTCTTTTCTATGATCTGTTGGTTACATGACAATGATATTTCTAGGTTTTCCAAAGAGATATCAATACAGTGTCAGTTATCATTGCTTGTACAACCAAGCTCAAAATCTGATGAATGTATGTTTTGCATTCAACGTTAATGCTCTTACAGTTGATATATCATGCTTTTATATTGTTGAGTACATATGCACTGAAATGAAGCCACCTTCTATAGAGCTAGAGGAAAAAGCTGCCCCATACTGCCACTCAGTGGAATTCCTCGGGAGTAACGCCGAAAGTCATTTTTTGTAAGAAACGATTACAATTTACAATCTAATGTATTTCTTGTATTGTATTCATTGATTACTCTTTTCTATGAACTGTTGGTTACATGACAGTGATATTTCTAGGTTTTCCAAAGAGATATCAATACAGTGTCAGTTATCATTGCTTGTACAACCAAGCTCAAAATCTGATGAATGTATGTCTTGCATTCAACGTTAATGCTCTTACAGTTGATATATCATGCTTTTATATGGTTGATAATATATACAATGAAATGAAGCCACCTTCTGTACAGTTAGAGGAAAGTGGTGCCCCAGAATGCCGCTCAGTGGGAATCCTCGGGAGTAACGCCAAAAGCCCTTTTTTTCACAAATTATTACAATTTACAATCCAATGTATTTCTTCTATTGTATTCATTGATTACGCTGTTGTATGATCTGTTGCTTACATGACTGTGATATTTCTAGGTTTTCCAAAGAGATATCAATACAGTGTCAGTTACCATTCCTTGTACAACCAAGTTCAAAATCTGATGAATGTATGTCTTCCAAAGAGATATCAATACAGCTAAGGAAAGACGTTCCCCAGAATGCCGCTGAGTGGGATTCCTCGGCAGTAATGCCGAAAGTCATTTTTTGTAACAAACTATTATAATTTACAATCAAATGTATTTCTTCTATTGTATTCATTGATTACTCTTTTCTATGATCTGTTGGTTAGATGACAGTGATATTTATAGCTTTTATAAAGAGATATCAATACAGTGTCAGTTATCACTCCTTGTACTACCAACTTCAAAATCTGATATATATATGCGTTGCATTCAATGTTATTGCTCTTACAGTTGATATATCATGCTTTTATATGGTTGAGTACATATACAATGAAATGAAGCCAGCTTCTATACAGCTAGAGGAAAAAGGTGCCCCAGAATGCCGCTCAGTGGGATTCCTCAGGAGTAATGCCTAAAGTCATTTTTTGTAACAAACTATTACAATTTACAATCAAATGTATTTCTTGTATTGTATTCATTGATTACTCTTTTCTATGGTCTGTTGGTTACATGTCTGTGATGTTTCTAGGTTTTACAAAGGGATATCAATACAGTGTCAGTTATCACTCCTTGTACTACCAACTTCAAAATCTGATGTATATATGTGTTGCATTCAATGTTATTGCTCTTACACTTGATATATCATGCTTTTATATGGTTGAGTTCCTGTACAATGAAATGAAGCCACCTTCTATATAGATAGAGAAAAAGGTGCCCGATACTGCCACTCAGTGGAATTCCTCGGGAGTAACGCCGAAAGTCATTTTTTGTAACAAATACAATTTATGATCAAATGTATTTCTTCTATTGTATTCATTGATTACTCTTTTCTATGATCTGTTGGTTACATGACAGTGATATTTCTAGGTTTTCCAAAGAGATATCAATACAGTGTCAGTTATCACTCCTTGTACAACCAAGTTCAAAATCTGATGTATATATGTGTTGCATTCAATGTTATTGCTCTTACAGTTAATATATCATGCTTTCATATGGTTGAGTACAGATACAATGAAATGAAGCCACCTTCAATACAGCTAAGGAAAGAGGTGCCCCAGAATGCCGCTCAGTGGGATTCCTCGGCAGTAACGCCGAAAGTCATTTTTTGTAACAAACTATTACAATTTACAATCAAATGTATTTCTTCTATTGTATTCATTGATTACTCTTTTCTATGATCTGTTGGTTAGATGACAGTGATATTTGCAGCTTTTACAAAGAGATATCAATACAGTGTCAGTTATCACTCCTTGTACTACCAACTTCAAAATCTGATATATATATGTGTTGCATTCAATGTTATTGCTCTTAGAGTTGATATATCATGCTTTCATATGGTTGAGTTCATATACAATGAAATGAAGCCACCTTCTATACAGCTAGAGGAACGAGGTGCCCCACTTTTCCACTCAGTGGGATTCCTCGGGAGTAAGGCCGAAAGTGATTTTTTTTTCACAAACTATTACAATTTAAAATCCAATGTATTTCTTGTATTGTATTCATTGATTACTCTTTTCTATGACCTGTTGGTTACATGACAGTGATATTTCTAGGTTTTACAAAGGGATATCAATACAGTGTCAGTTATCACTCCTTGTACAACCAAGTTCAAAATCTGATGAATGTATGTGTTGCATTCAATGTTCTTGCTCTTAGAGTTGATATATCATGCTTTTATATCGTTGAATACATATACCATGAAATGAAGCCATCTTCTATACAGCTAGAGGAAAGAGGTGCCCCAGAATGCCGCTCAGTGGGAATCCTCGGGAGTAACGCCGAAAGTCATTTTTTGTAACAAACTATTACAATTTACAATCTAATGTATTTCTTGTATTGTATTCATTGATTACGCTGTTCTATGATCTTTTGGTCACATGACTGTAATATTTCTAGGTTTTCTAAAGAGATATCAATACAGTGTCAGTTACAACCAAGTTCAAAATCTGATGAATGTATGTCTTGCATTCAATGTTATTGCCCTTACAGTTGACATATCATGCTTTTATTTGGTTGAGTACATATACAATGAAATGAAGCCACCTTCTATATAGCTAGAGAAAAACGTGCCCCATACTGTCACTCAGTGGAATTCCTCGGGAGTAAGCCGAAAGTCATTTTTTGTAACAAGCTATTACAATTTACAATCAAATGTATTTCTTGTATTGTATTCATTGATTACTCTTTTCTATGATATGTTGGTTACATGACAGTGATATTTCTAGGTTTTCCAAAGAGATATCAATACAGTGTCAGTTATCACTCCTTGTACTACCAACTTCAAAATCTGATGTATATATGTGTTGCATTCAATGTTATTGCTCTTACAGTTAATATATCATGCTTTCATATGGTTGAGTACATATACAATGAAATGAAGCCACCTTCAATATAACTAAGGAAAGAGGAGCCCCAGAATGCCGCTCAGTGGGATTCCTCGGCAGTAACGCCGAAAGTCATTTTTTGTAACAAACAATTACAATTTACAATCAAAGGTATTTCTTCTATTGTATTCATTGATTACTCTTTTCTATGATCTGTTGGTTAGACGAAAGTGATATTTGTTGCTTTTACAAAGAGATATCAATACAGTGTCAGTTATCACTCCTTGTACTACCAGCTTCAAAATCTGATATATATATGTGTTGCATTCAATGTTATTGCTCTTAGAGTTGAGTTTATATACGATGAAATGGAGCCACCTTCTATATAGATAGAGAAAAAGGTGCCCGATACTGCCACTCAGTGGAATTCCTCGGGAGTAACGCCGAAAGTCGTTTTTTGTAACAAACTATTACAATTTACAATCCAATGTATTTCTTGTATTGTATTCATTGATTACTCTTTTCTATGACCTGTTGGTTACATGACACTGATATTTCAAGGTTTTACAAAGGGATATCAATACAGTGTCAGTTATCACTCCTTGTACAACCAAGTTCAAAATCTGATGAATGTATGTGTTTCTCTTACAGTTGATATATCATGCTTTTATATGGTTGATTATATATACAATGAAATGAAGCCACCTTCTGTACAGTTAGAGGAAAGAGGTGCCCCAGAATGCCGCTCAGTGGGAATCCTCGGGAGTAACGCCGAAAGTCATTTTTTGTAACAAACTATTACAATTTACAATCCAATGTATTTCTTGTATTGTATTCATTGATTACGCTGTTGTATGATCTGTTGCTTACATGACTGTGATATTTCTAGGTTTTCCAAAGAGATATCAATACAGTGTCAGTTACCATTCCTTGTACAACCAAGTTCAAAATCTGATGAATGTATGTCTTGCATTCAATGTTATTGCTCTTACAGTTGACATATCATGCTTTTATTTGGTTGAGTACATATACAATGAAATGAAGCCACCTTCTATAGAGCTAGAGAAAAACGTGCCACATAGTGCCACTCAGTGGAATTCCTCGGGAGTAACGCCGAAAGTCATTTTTTGTAACAAACCATTACAATTTACAATTCAATGTATTTCTTGTATTGTATTCATTGATTACTCTTTTCTATGTCCTGTTGGTTACATGACACTGATATTTCAAGGTTTTACAAAGGGATATCAATACAGTGTCAGTTATCACTCCTTGTACAACCAAGTTCAAAATCTGATGAATGTATGTGTTGCATTCAATGTTATTGCTCTTACAGTTGATATATCATGCTTTTATATTGTTGAGTACATATGCACTGAAATGAAGCCACCTTCTATACAGCTAGAGGAAAAAGCTGCCCCATACTGCCACTCAGTGGAATTCCTCGGGAGTAACGCCGAAAGTCATTTTTTGTAACAAACTATTACAATTTACAATCTAATGTATTTCTTGTATTGTATTCATTGATTACTCTTTTCTATGAACTGTTGGTTACATGACAGTGATATTTCTAGGTTTTCCAAAGAGATATCAATACAGTGTCAGTTATCATTGCTTGTACAACCAAGCTCAAAATCTGATGAATGTATGTCTTGCATTCAACGTTAATGCTCTTACAGTTGATATATCATGCTTTTATATGCTTGATAATATATACAATGAAATGAAGCCACCTTCTGTACAGTTAGAGGAAAGAGGAGCCCCAGAATGCCGCTCAGTGGGAATCCTCGGGAGTAACACCGAAAGCCCTTTTTTTCACAAATTATTACAATTTACAATCCAATGTATTTCTTCTATTGTATTCATTGATTACGCTGTTGTATGATCTGTTGCTTACATGACTGTGATATTTCTAGGTTTTCCAAAGAGATATCAATACAGTGTCAGTTACCATTTCTTGTACAACCAAGTTCAAAATCTGATGAATGTATGTCTTGCATTCAATGTTATTGCTCTTACAGTTGACATATCATGCTTTTATTTGGTTGAGTACATATACAATGAAATGAAGCCACCTTCTATATAGCTAGAGAAAAACGTGCCCCATTCTGTCACTCAGTGGAATTCCTCGGGAGTAAGCCGAAAGTCATTTTTTGTAACAAGCTATTACAATTTACAATCAAATGTATTTCTTGTATTGTATTCATTGATTACTCTTTTCTATGATATGTTGGTTACATGACAGTGATATTTCTAGGTTTTCCAAAGAGATATCAATACAGTGTCAGTTATCACTCCTTGTACTACCAACTTCAAAATCTGATGTATATATGTGTTGCATTCAATGTTATTGCTCTTACAGTTAATATATCATGCTTTCATATGGTTGAGTACATATACAATGAAATGAAGCCACCTTCAATATAACTAAGGAAAGAGGAGCCCCAGAATGCCGCTCAGTGGGATTCCTCGGCAGTAACGCCGAAAGTCATTTTTTGTAACAAACAATTACAATTTACAATCAAAGGTATTTCTTCTATTGTATTCATTGATTACTCTTTTCTATGATCTGTTGGTTAGACGAAAGTGATATTTGTTGCTTTTACAAAGAGATATCAATACAGTGTCAGTTATCACTCCTTGTACTACCAGCTTCAAAATCTGATATATATATGTGTTGCATTCAATGTTATTGCTCTTAGAGTTGAGTTTATATACGATGAAATGGAGCCACCTTCTATATAGATAGAGAAAAAGGTGCCCGATACTGCCACTCAGTGGAATTCCTCGGGAGTAACGCCGAAAGTCGTTTTTTGTAACAAACTATTACAATTTACAATCCAATGTATTTCTTGTATTGTATTCATTGATTACTCTTTTCTATGACCTGTTGGTTACATGACACTGATATTTCAAGGTTTTACAAAGGGATATCAATACAGTGTCAGTTATCACTCCTTGTACAACCAAGTTCAAAATCTGATGAATGTATGTGTTTCTCTTACAGTTGATATATCATGCTTTTATATGGTTGATTATATATACAATGAAATGAAGCCACCTTCTGTACAGTTAGAGGAAAGAGGTCCCCCAGAATGCCGCTCAGTGGGAATCCTCGGGAGTAACGCCGAAAGTCATTTTTTGTAACAAACTATTACAATTTACAATCCAATGTATTTCTTGTATTGTATTCATTGATTACGCTGTTGTATGATCTGTTGCTTACATGACTGTGATATTTCTAGGTTTTCCAAAGAGATATCAATACAGTGTCAGTTACCATTCCTTGTACAACCAAGTTCAAAATCTGATGAATGTATGTCTTGCATTCAATGTTATTGCTCTTACAGTTGACATATCATGCTTTTATTTGGTTGAGTACATATACAATGAAATGAAGCCACCTTCTATATAGCTAGAGAAAAACGTGCCACATAGTGCCACTCAGTGGAATTCCTCGGGAGTAACGCCGAAAGTCATTTTTTGTAACAAACCATTACAATTTACAATTCAATGTATTTCTTGTATTGTATTCATTGATTACTCTTTTCTATGTCCTGTTGGTTACATGACACTGATATTTCAAGGTTTTACAAAGGGATATCAATACAGTGTCAGTTATCACTCCTTGTACAACCAAGTTCAAAATCTGATGAATGTATGTGTTGCATTCAATGTTATTGCTCTTACAGTTGATATATCATGCTTTTATATTGTTGAGTACATATGCACTGAAATGAAGCCACCTTCTATAGAGCTAGAGGAAAAAGCTGCCCCATACTGCCACTCAGTGGAATTCCTCGGGAGTAACGCCGAAAGTCATTTTTTGTAACAAACTATTACAATTTACAATCTAATGTATTTCTTGTATTGTATTCATTGATTACTCTTTTCTATGAACTGTTGGTTACATGACAGTGATATTTCTAGGTTTTCCAAAGAGATATCAATACAGTGTCAGTTATCATTGCTTGTACAACCAAGCTCAAAATCTGATGAATGTATGTCTTGCATTCAACGTTAATGCTCTTACAGTTGATATATCATGCTTTTATATGCTTGATAATATATACAATGAAATGAAGCCACCTTCTGTACAGTTAGAGGAAAGAGGAGCCCCAGAATGCCGCTCAGTGGGAATCCTCGGGAGTAACGCCGAAAGCCCTTTTTTTCACAAATTATTACAATTTACAATCCAATGTATTTCTTCTATTGTATTCATTGATTACGCTGTTGTATGATCTGTTGCTTACATGACTGTGATATTTCTAGGTTTTCCAAAGAGATATCAATACAGTGTCAGTTACCATTTCTTGTACAACCAAGTTCAAAATCTGATGAATGTATGTCTTGCATTCAATGTTATTGCTCTTACAGTTGACATATCATGCTTTTATTTGGTTGAGTACATATACAATGAAATGAAGCCACCTTCTATATAGCTAGAGAAAAACGTGCCCCATAGTGCCACTCAGTGGAATTCCTCGGGAGTAACGCCGAAAGTCATTTTTTTGTAACAAACTATTACAATTTACAATCAAATGTATTTCTTGTATTGTATTCATTGATTACTGTTTTCTATGATCTGTTGGTTACATGACAGTGATATTTCTAGGTTTTCCAAAGAGATATCAATACAGTGTCAGTTATCACTCCTTGTACTACCAACTTCAAAATCTGATGTATATATGTGTTGCATTCAATGTTATTGCTCTTACAGTTAATATATCATGCTTTCATATGGATGAGTACATATACAATGAAATGAAGCCACCTTCTATACAGCTAAGGAAAGAGGTTCCCCAGAATGCCGCTGAGTGGGATTCCTCGGCAGTAATGCCGAAAGTCATTTTTTGTAACAATTACAATTTACAATCCAATGTATTTCTTGTATTGTATTCATTGATTACTCTTTTCTATGATCTGTTGGTTAGATGACAGTGATATTTATAGCTTTTATAAAGAGATATCAATACAGTGTCAGTTATCACTCCTTGTACTACCAACTTCAAAATCTGATATATATATGTGTTGCATTCAATGTTATTGCTCTTACAGTTGATATATCATGCTTTTATATGGTTGAGTACATATACAATGAAATGAAGCCAGCTTCTATACAGCTAGAGGAAAAAGGTGCCCCAGAATGCCGCTCAGTGGGATTCCTCAGGAGTAACGCCGAAAGTCATTTTTTGTAACAAACTATTACAATTTACAATCAAATGTATTTCTTGTATTGTATTCATTGATTACTCTTTTCTATGGTCTGTTGGTTACATGTCTGTGATGTTTCTAGGTTTTACAAAGGGATATCAATACAGTGTCAGTTATCACTCCTTGTACTACCAACTTCAAAATCTGATGTATATATGTGTTGCATTCAATGTTATTGCTCTTACACTTGATATATCATGCTTTTATATGGTTGAGTTCCTGTACAATGAAATGAAGCCACCTTCTATATAGATAGAGAAAAAGGTGCCCGATACTGCCACTCAGTGGAATTCCTCGGGAGTAACGACGAAAGTCATTTTTTGTAACAAATACAATTTACGATCAAATGTATTTCTTCTATTGTATTCATTGATTACTCTTTTCTATGATCTGTTGGTTACAGGACAGTGATATTTCTAGGTTTTACAAAGGGATATCAATACAGTGTCAATTAACACTCCTTGTACAACCAAGTTCAAAATCTGATGAATGTATGTGTTGCATTCAATGTTATTGCTCTTACAGTTGACATATCATGCTTTTATATGGTTGAGTACATATACAATGAAATGAAGCCACCTTCTATACAGCTATAGGAAAGAGGTGCCCCAGAATGCCGCTCAGTGGGAATCCTCGGGAGTAACGCCGAAAGTCATTTTTTTGTAACAAACTATTACAATTTACAATCTAATGTATTTCTTCTATTGTATTCATTGATTACTCTTTTCTATGATCTGTTGGTTACATGACAGTGATATTTCTAGGTTTTCCAAAGAGATATCAATACAGTGTCAGTTATCACTCCTTGTACTACCAACTTCAAAATCTGATGAATGTATGTCTTGCATTCAATGTTATTGCTCTTACAGTTAATATATCATGCTTTCATATGGTTGAGTACAGATACAATGAAATGAAGCCACCTCCAATACAGCTAAGGAAAGAGGTGCCCCAGAATGCCGCTCAGTGGGATTCCTCGGCAGTAACGCCGAAAGTCATTTTTTGTAACAAACTATTACAATTTACAATCAAATGTATTTCTTCTATTGTATTCATTGATTACTCTTTTCTATGATCTGTTGGTTAGATGACAGTGATATTTGCAGCTTTTACAAAGAGATATCAATACAGTGTCAGTTATCACTCCTTGTACTACCAACTTCAAAATCTGATATATATATGTGTTGCATTCAATGTTATTGCTCTTAGAGTTGATATATCATGCTTTCATATGGTTGAGTTCATATACAATGAAATGAAGCCACCTTCTATACAGCTAGAGGAACGAGGTGCCCCACTTTTCCACTCAGTGGGATTCCTCGGGAGTAAGGCCGAAAGTGATTTTTTGTCACAAACTATTACAATTTACAATCCAATGTATTTCTTGTATTGTATTCATTGATTACTCTTTTCTATGACCTGTTGGTTACATGACAGTGATATTTCTAGGTTTTACAAAGGGATATCAATACAGTGTCAGTTATCACTCCTTGTACAACCAAGTTCAAAATCTGATGAATGTATGTGTTGCATTCAATGTTCTTGCTCTTAGAGTTGATATATCATGCTTTTATATCGTTGAATACATATACCATGAAATGAAGCCATCTTCTATACAGCTAGAGGAAAGAGGTGCCCCAGAATGCCGCTCAGTGGGAATCCTCGGGAGTAACGCCGAAAGTCATTTTTTGTAACAAACTATTACAATTTACAATCTAATGTATTTCTTGTATTCATTGATTACGCTGTTCTATGATCTTTTGGTCACATGACTGTGATATTTCTAGGTTTTCTAAAGAGATATCAATACAGTGTCAGTTACAACCAAGTTCAAAATCTGATGAATGTATGTCTTGCATTCAATGTTATTGCCCTTACAGTTGACATATCATGCTTTTATTTGGTTGAGTACATATACAATGAAATGAAGCCACCTTCTATATAGCTAGAGAAAAACATGCCCCATACTGTCACTCAGTGGAATTCCTCGGGAGTAAGCCGAAAGTCATTTTTTATAACAAGCTATTACAATTTACAATCAAATGTATTTCTTGTATTGTATTCATTGATTACTCTTTTCTATGATATGTTGGTTACATGACAGTGATATTTCTAGGTTTTCCAAAGAGATATCAATACAGTGTCAGTTATCACTCCTTGTACTACCAACTTCAAAATCTGATGTATATATGTGTTGCATTCAATGTTATTGCTCTTACAGTTAATATATCATGCTTTCATATGGTTGAGTACATATACAATGAAATGAAGCCACCTTCAATATAGCTAAGGAAAGAGGTGCCCCAGAATGCCGCTCAGTGGGATTCCTCGGCAGTAACGCCGAAAGTCATTTTTTGTAACAAACAATTACAATTTACAATCAAAGGTATTTCTTCTATTGTATTCATTGATTACTCTTTTCTGTGATCTGTTGGTTAGACGACAGTGATATTTGTTGCTTTTACAAAGAGATATCAATACAGTGTCAGTTATCACTCCTTGTACTACCAGCTTCAAAATCTGATATATATATGTGTTGCATTCAATGTTATTGCTCTTAGAGTTGAGTTTATATACGATGAAATGGAGCCACCTTCTATATAGATAGAGAAAAAGGTGCCCGATACTGCCACTCAGTGGAATTCCTCGGGAGTAACGCCGAAAGTCGTTTTTTGTAACAAACTATTACAATTTACAATCCAATGTATTTCTTGTATTGTATTCATTGATTACTCTTTTCTATGACCTGTTGGTTACATGACACTGATATTTCAAGGTTTTACAAAGGGATATCAATACAGTGTCAGTTATCACTCCTTGTACAACCAAGTTCAAAATCTGGTGAATGTATGTGTTGCATTCAATGTTATTGCTCTTACAGTTGATATATCATGCTTTTATATCGTTGAGTACATATACAATGAAATGAAGCCACCTTCTATAGAGCTAGAGGAAAAAGCTGCCCCATACTGCCACTCAGTGGAATTCCTCGGGAGTAACGCCAAAAGTCATTTTTTGTAGCAAACTATTACAATTTACAATCTAATGTATTTCTTGTATTGCATTCATTGATTACTCTTTTCTATGATCTGTTGGTTACATGACAATGATATTTCTAGGTTTTCCAAAGAGATATCAATACAGTGTCAGTTATCATTACTTGTACAACCAAGCTCAAAATCTGATGAATGTATGTTTTGCATTCAACGTTAATGCTCTTACAGTTGATATATCATGCTTTTATATGGTTGATTATATATACAATGAAATGAAGCCACCTTCTGTACAGTTAGAGGAAAGAGGTGCCCCAGAATGCCGCTCAGTGGGAATCCTCGGGAGTAACGCCGAAAGTCATTTTTTGTAACAAACTATTACAATTTACAATCCAATGTATTTCTTGTATTGTATTCATTGATTACGCTGTTCTATGATCTGTTGCTTACATGACTGTGATATTTCTAGGTTTTCCAAAGAGATATCAATACAGTGTCAGTTACCATTCCTTGTACAACCAAGTTCAAAATCTGATGAATGTATGTCTTGCATTCAATGTTATTGCTCTTACAGTTGACATATCATGCTTTTATTTGGTTGAGTACATATACAATGAAATGAAGCCACCTTCTATATAGCTAGAGAAAAACGTGCCACATAGTGCCACTCAGTGGAATTCCTCGGGAGTAACGCCGAAAGTCATTTTTTGTAACAAACCATTACAATTTACAATCCAATGTATTTCTTGTATTGTATTCATTGATTACTCTTTTCTATGTCCTGTTGGTTACATGACACTGATATTCCAAGGTTTTACAAAGGGATATCAATACAGTGTCAGTTATCACTCCTTGTACAACCAAGTTCAAAATCTGATGAATGTATGTGTTGCATTCAATGTTATTGCTCTTACAGTTGATATATCATGCTTTTATATTGTTGAGTACATATGCACTGAAATGAAGCCACCTTCTATAGAGCTAGAGGAAAAAGCTGCCCCATACTGCCACTCAGTGGAATTCCTCGGGAGTAACGCCGAAAGTCATTTTTTGTAAGAAACTATTACAATTTACAATCTAATGTATTTCTTGTATTGTATTCATTGATTACTCTTTTCTATGAACTGTTGGTTACATGACAGTGATATTTCTAGGTTTTCCAAAGAGATATCAATACAGTGTCAGTTATCATTGCTTGTACAACCAAGCTCAAAATCTGATGAATGTATGTCTTGCATTCAACGTTAATGCTCTTACAGTTGATATATCATGCTTTTATATGGTTGATAATATATACAATGAAATGAAGCCACCTTCTATATAGATAGAGAAAAAGGTGCCCGATACTGCCACTCAGTGGAATTCCTCGGGAGTAACGCTGAAAGTCATTTTTTGTAACAAACTATTACAATTTACAATCCCATGTATTTCTTGTATTGTATTGATTGATGACGCTGTTCGATGATCTGTTGGTTACATGACTGTGATATTTCTAGGTTTTCCAAAGAGATATCAATACAGTGTCAGTTACCATTCCTTTGACAACCAAGTTCAAAATCTGATGAATGTATGTCTTGCATTCAATGTTATTGCTCTTACAGTTGACATATCATGCTTTTATTTGGTTGAGTACATATACAATGAAATGAAGCCACCTTCTATATAGCTAGAGAAAAACGTGCCCCATAGTTCCACTCAGTGGAATTCCTCGGGAGTAACGCCGAAAGTCATTTTTTGTAACAAACTATTACAATTTACAATCAAATGTATTTCTTGTATTGTATTCATTGATTACTGTTTTCTGTGATCTGTTGGTTACATGACAGTGATATTTCTAGGTTTTCCAAAGAGATATCAATACAGTGTCAGTTATCACTCTTTGTACTACCAACTTCAAAATCTGATGTATATATGTGTTGCATTCAATGTTATTGCTCTTACAGTTAATATATCATGCTTTCATATGGATGAGTACATATACAATGAAATGAAGCCACCTTCTATACAGCTAAGGAAAGAGGTTCCCCAGAATGCCGCTGAGTGGGATTCCTCGGCAGTAATGCCGAAAGTCATTTTTTGTAACAAACTATTATAATTTACAATCAAATGTATTTCTTCTATTGTATTCATTGATTACTCTTTTCTATGATCTGTTGGTTAGATGACAGTGATATTTATAGCTTTTATAAAGAGATATCAATACAGTGTCAGTTATCACTCCTTGTACTACCAACTTCAAAATCTGATATATATATGTGTTGCATTCAATGTTATTGCTCTTACAGTTGATATATCATGCTTTTATATGGTTGAGTACATATACAATGAAATGAAGCCAGCTTCTATACAGCTAGAGGAAAGAGGTGCCCCAGAATGCCACTCAGTGGGAATCCTCGGGAGTAACGCCGAAAGTCATTTTTTGTAACAAACTATTACAATTTACAATCAAATGTATTTCTTCTATTGTATTCATTGATTACTCTTTTCTATGATCTGTTGGTTAGATGACAGTGATATTTGTAGCTTTTACAAAGAGATATCAATACAGTGTCAGTTATCACTCCTTGTACTACCAACTTCAAAATCTGATATATATATGTGTTGCATTCAATATTCTTGCTCTTAGAGTTGATATATCATGCTTTCATATGGTTGAGTTCATATACAATGAAATGAAGCCACCTTCTATAGAGCTAGAGGAAAAAGCTGCCCCATACTGCCACTCAGTGGAATTCCTCGGGAGTAACGCCAAAAGTCATTTTTTGTAGCAAACTATTACAATTTACAATCTAATGTATTTCTTGTATTGCATTCATTGATTACTCTTTTCTATGATCTGTTGGTTACATGACAATGATATTTCTAGGTTTTCCAAAGAGATATCAATACAGTGTCAGTTATCATTACTTGTACAACCAAGCTCAAAATCTGATGAATGTATGTTTTGCATTCAACGTTAATGCTCTTACAGTTGATATATCATGCTTTTATATGGTTGATTATATATACAATGAAATGAAGCCACCTTCTGTACAGTTAGAGGAAAGAGGTGCCCCAGAATGCCGCTCAGTGGGAATCCTCGGGAGTAACGCCGAAAGTCATTTTTTGTAACAAACTATTACAATTTACAATCCAATGTATTTCTTGTATTGTATTCATTGATTACGCTGTTCTATGATCTGTTGCTTACATGACTGTGATATTTCTAGGTTTTCCAAAGAGATATCAATACAGTGTCAGTTACCATTCCTTGTACAACCAAGTTCAAAATCTGATGAATGTATGTCTTGCATTCAATGTTATTGCTCTTACAGTTGACATATCATGCTTTTATTTGGTTGAGTACATATACAATGAAATGAAGCCACCTTCTAGATAGCTAGAGAAAAACGTGCCACATAGTGCCACTCAGTGGAATTCCTCGGGAGTAACGCCGAAAGTCATTTTTTGTAACAAACCATTACAATTTACAATCCAATGTATTTCTTGTATTGTATTCATTGATTACTCTTTTCTATGTCCTGTTGGTTACATGACACTGATATTCCAAGGTTTTACAAAGGGATATCAATACAGTGTCAGTTATCACTCCTTGTACAACCAAGTTCAAAATCTGATGAATGTATGTGTTGCATTCAATGTTATTGCTCTTACAGTTGATATATCATGCTTTTATATTGTTGAGTACATATGCACTGAAATGAAGCCACCTTCTATAGAGCTAGAGGAAAAAGCTGCCCCATACTGCCACTCAGTGGAATTCCTCGGGAGTAACGCCGAAAGTCATTTTTTGTAAGAAACTATTACAATTTACAATCTAATGTATTTCTTGTATTGTATTCATTGATTACTCTTTTCTATGAACTGTTGGTTACATGACAGTGATATTTCTAGGTTTTCCAAAGAGATATCAATACAGTGTCAGTTATCATTGCTTGTACAACCAAGCTCAAAATCTGATGAATGTATGTCTTGCATTCAACGTTAATGCTCTTACAGTTGATATATCATGCTTTTATATGGTTGATAATATATACAATGAAATGAAGCCACCTTCTGTACAGTTAGAGGAAAGAGGTGCCCCAGAATGCCGCTCAGTGGGAATCCTCGGGAGTAACGCCGAAAGCCCTTTTTTTTACAAATTATTACAATTTACAATCCAATGTATTTCTTCTATTGTATTCATTGATTACGCTGTTGTATGATCTGTTGCTTACATGATTGTGATATTTCTAGGTTTTCCAAAGAGATATCAATACAGTGTCAGTTACCATTCCTTGTACAACCAAGTTCAAAATCTGATGAATGTATGTCTTGCATTCAATGTTATTGCTCTTACAGTTGACATATCATGCTTTTATTTGGTTGAGTACATATACAATGAAATGAAGCCACCTTCTATATAGCTAGAGAAAAACGTGCCCCATAGTTCCACTCAGTGGAATTCCTCGGGAGTAACGCCGAAAGTCATTTTTTGTAACAAACTATTACAATTTACAATCAAATGTATTTCTTGTATTGTATTCATTGATTACTGTTTTCTGTGATCTGTTGGTTACATGACAGTGATATTTCTAGGTTTTCCAAAGAGATATCAATACAGTGTCAGTTATCACTCTTTGTACTACCAACTTCAAAATCTGATGTATATATGTGTTGCATTCAATGTTATTGCTCTTACAGTTAATATATCATGCTTTCATATGGATGAGTACATATACAATGAAATGAAGCCACCTTCTATACAGCTAAGGAAAGAGGTTCCCCAGAATGCCGCTGAGTGGGATTCCTCGGCAGTAATGCCGAAAGTCATTTTTTGTAACAAACTATTATAATTTACAATCAAATGTATTTCTTCTATTGTATTCATTGATTACTCTTTTCTATGATCTGTTGGTTAGATGACAGTGATATTTATAGCTTTTATAAAGAGATATCAATACAGTGTCAGTTATCACTCCTTGTACTACCAACTTCAAAATCTGATATATATATGTGTTGCATTCAATGTTATTGCTCTTACAGTTGATATATCATGCTTTTATATGGTTGAGTACATATACAATGAAATGAAGCCAGCTTCTATACAGCTAGAGGAAAGAGGTGCCCCAGAATGCCACTCAGTGGGAATCCTCGGGAGTAACGCCGAAAGTCATTTTTTGTAACAAACTATTACAATTTACAATCAAATGTATTTCTTCTATTGTATTCATTGATTACTCTTTTCTATGATCTGTTGGTTAGATGACAGTGATATTTGTAGCTTTTACAAAGAGATATCAATACAGTGTCAGTTATCACTCCTTGTACTACCAACTTCAAAATCTGATATATATATGTGTTGCATTCAATATTCTTGCTCTTAGAGTTGATATATCATGCTTTCATATGGTTGAGTTCATATACAATGAAATGAAGCCACCTTCTATATAGATAGAGAAAAAGGTGCCCGATACTGCCACTCAGTGGAATTCCTCGGGAGTAACGCCGAAAGTCATTTTTTGTAACAAACTATTACAATTTACAATCCCATGTATTTCTTGTATTGTATTGATTGATGACGCTGTTCGATGATCTGTTGGTTACATGACTGTGATATTTCTAGGTTTTCCAAAGAGATATCAATACAGTGTCAGTTACCATTCCTTTGACAACCAAGTTCAAAATCTGATGAATGTATGTCTTGCATTCAATGTTATTGCTCTTACAGTTGACATATCATGCTTTTATTTGGTTGAGTACATATACAATGAAATGAAGCCACCTTCTATATAGCTAGAGAAAAACGTGCCACATAGTGCCACTCAGTGGAATTCCTCGGGAGTAACGCCGAAAGTCATTTTTTGTAACAAACCATTACAATTTACAATCCAATGTATTTCTTGTATTGTATTCATTGATTACTCTTTTCTATGTCCTGTTGGTTACATGACAGTGATATTTCTAGGTTTTACAAAGGGATATCAATACAGTGTCAATTATCACTCCTTGCACAACCAAGTTCAAAATCTGATGAATGTATGTGTTGCATTCAATGTTCTTTCTCTTAGAGTGGATATATCATGCTTTCATATGGTTGAGTTCATATACGATGAAATGAAGCCACCTTCTATATAGATAGAGAAAAATGTGCCCGATACTGCCACTCAGTGGAATTCCTCGGGAGTAACGCCGAAAGTCATCTTTTGTAACAAACTATTACAATTTACAATCCAATGTATTTCTTGTGTTGTATTCATTGATTACGCTGTTCGATGATCTGTTGGTTACATGACTGTGATATTTCAAGGTTTTCCAAAGAGATATCAATACAGTGTCAATTACCATTCCTTGTACAACCAACTTCAAAATCTGATGAATGTATGTCTTGTATTCAATGTTATTGCTCTTACAGTTGACATATCATGCTTTTATTTGGTTGAGTGCATATACAATGAAATGAAGCCACCTTCTATATAGTTAGAGAAAAACGTGCTCCATACTGCCATTCAGTGGAATTCCTCGGGAGTAACGTCGAAAGTCATTTTTTGTAACAAACTATTACAATTTACAATCTAATGTATTTCTTGTATTGTATTCATTGATTACTCTTTTCTATGATCTGTTGGTTACATGACAGTGATATTTGTAGCTTTTACAAAGAGATATCAATACAGTGTCAGTTATCACTCCTTGTACTACCAACTTCAAAATCTGATATATATATGTGTTGCATTCAATATTCTTGCTCTTAGAGTTGATATATCATGCTTTCATATGGTTGAGTTCATATACAATGAAATGAAGCCACCTTCTATATAGATAGAGAAAAAGGTGCCCGATACTGCCACTCAGTGGAATTCCTCGGGAGTAACGCCGAAAGTCATTTTTTGTAACAAACTATTACAATTTACAATCCCATGTATTTCTTGTATTGTATTCATTGATGACGCTGTTCGATGATCTGTTGGTTACATGACTGTGATATTTCTAGGTTTTCCAAAGAGATATCAATACAGTGTCAGTTACCATTCCTTTGACAACCAAGTTCAAAATCTGATGAATGTATGTCTTGCATTCAATGTTATTGCTCTTACAGTTGACATATCATGCTTTTATTTGGTTGAGTACATATACAATGAAATGAAGCCACCTTCTATATAGATAGAGAAAAAGGTGCCCGATACTGCCACTCAGTGGAATTCCTCGGGAGTAACGCTGAAAGTCATTTTTTGTAACAAACTATTACAATTTACAATCCCATGTATTTCTTGTATTGTATTGATTGATGACGCTGTTCGATGATCTGTTGGTTACATGACTGTGATATTTCTTGGTTTTCCAAAGAGATATCAATACAGTGTCAGTTACCATTCCTTTGACAACCAAGTTCAAAATCTGATGAATGTATGTCTTGCATTCAATGTTATTGCTCTTACAGTTGACATATCATGCTTTTATTTGGTTGAGTACATATACAATGAAATGAAGCCACCTTCTATATAGATAGAGAAAAAGGTGCCCGATACTGCCACTCACTGGAATTCCTCGGGAGTAACGCCGAAAGTCATTTTTTGTAATAATTACAATTTACAATCTAATGTATTTCTTGTATTGTATTCATTGATTACTGTTTTCTATGACCTGTTGGTTACATGGCAGTGATATTTCTAGGTTTTCCAAAGAGATATCAATACAGTGTCAGTTATCACTCCTTGTACTACCAACTTCAAAATCTGATGTATATATGTGTTGTATTCAATGTTATTGCTCTTAGAGTTGATATATCATGCTTTCATATGGTTGAGTTCATATACGATGAAATGAAGCCACCTTCTATATAGATAGAGAAAAAGGTGCCCGATACTGCCGCTCAGTGGGATTCCTCGGGAGTAATACCGAAAGTCATTCTTTGTAAAAAACTATTACAATTTACAATCCAATATATTTCTTGTATTGTTTTCATTGATTACTCTTTTCTATGATCTGTTGGTTAGATGACAGTGATATTTGTTGGTTTTACAAAGAGATATCAATACAGTGTCAGTTATCACTGCTTTTACCACAAACTTCAAAATCTGATGTATATACGTGTTGCATTGAATGTTATTGCTCTTACAGTTGATATATCATGCTTTCATATGGTTGAGTTCATATACAATGAAATGAAGCCACCTTCTATACAGCTAGAGGAAAGAGGTGCCCCAGAATGCCGCTGAGTGGGATTCCTCGGGAGTAACGCCGAAAGTCATTTTTGTAACAAAGTATTAAAGTTTACAATCCAATGTATTTCTTGTATTGTATCCATTGATTACTCTTTTGTATGATCTGTTGGTTACATGACTGTGATATTTCTAGGTTTTCCAAAGAGATATCAATACAGTGTCAGTTATCACTCCTTGTACAACCAACTTCAAAATCTGATATATATATGTGTTGCATTCAATGTTATTGCTCCTACACTTGATATATCATGCTTTTATATGGTTGAGTTCCTATACAATGAAATGAAGCCACCTTCTATATAGATAGAGAAAAAGGTGCCCGATACTGCCACTCACTGGAATTCCTCGGGAGTAACGCCGAAAGTCATTTTTTGTAACAATTACAATTTACAATCCAATGTATTTCTTGTATTGTATTCATTGATTACTCTTTTCAATGATCTGTTGGTTACATGACAGTGATATTTCTAGGTTTTACAAAGGGATATCAATACAGTGTCAATTAACATTCCTTGTATAACCAAGTTCAAAATCTGATGAATGTATGTGTTGCATTCAATGTTATTGCTCTTACAGTTGATATATCATGCTTTTATATGGTTGAGTACATATACAATGAAATGAAGCCACCTTCTATACAGTTAGAGGAAAAGGTCCCCTATAGTGCCGCTCAGTGAGATTCCTCGGGAGTAACGCCGAAAGTCATTTTTTGTAACAATCTATTACATTTCCCAATGCAATGTATTTCTTGTATTGTATTCCCTGATTACTCTTTTCTATGATCTGTTGGTTACATGACTTTGATATTTCTAGGATTTACAAACTGATATCAATACAGTATCAGTTATCACTCCTTGTACAACCAACTTCAAAATCTGATGAATTTATGTTTTGCATTCAATGTTATTGCTCTTTCAGTATATATATATATCATGCTTTTATATGGTTGAGAACATATACAATGATATGAAGCCACTTTCTATATAGCTAGAGGAAAAAGGTGCCCCATAATGCCACTCAGTGGGATTACTTGGGAGTAACGCCAAAAGTCATATTTTGTAGCTATTAGAATTTAAAGTCAAATGGATTTCTTGTATAATACTCACTCATTACTCTTCTTTGATCACTTTGTTAGATTACAGTGATAGTTCTTGGTTTTACAAAGTGATATCAAAACAGTGTCAGTTATCACTCCTTGTACAACCAACTTCAAAATCTGATGAATATATGTCTTGCATTCAATGTTATTGCTCTTAGAGTTGATATATCATGCTTTTATATGGTTGAGTACATATATAATGAAATGAAGCCAGCTTCTATACAGCTAGAGGAACAAGGTTCCCTATAATGCCGCTCAGTCGGCTTCCTCGGGAGTAACGCCAAAAGTCATTTTTTGTAAGAAACTATTACAATTTACAATCCAATGTATTTCTTGTATTGTATTCATTGAAAGTGATAGCAACATAGAGTCAGTTATCACTCCTTCAGCAACCAAATTCAAAATCTGATGAATGTATGTCTTCCATTCAATGTTACAGATGATATATCAGGCTTTTATATGGTTGAGTACATATACAATGAAATGAAGCCACGTTGAATACAGCTAGAGGAAAAAGGTTCCCCATTATGCCGTTCAGTGGTATTCCTCGGCAGTAACGCCGAAAGTCATTTTTTGTAACAAACTATTACAATTTACAGTCAAATGTGTTTCTTGTTTAGTATTTATTCATTACTCTTCGGTGAACTCTTGGTTAGATTACAAAGTTATATCTAGGGCTGAGGACAGACTGGCAATCTGGAGCAAAATCAATGCGAAGGAAACTGCTGCGGGGGAAAAACTCCCCGGGGCTGGCCGTTCACACCGGCCGGTGTATTGCGCAATGGTGCCGATACGGAGCGTTCAGACTGCATTCTGCCTATTGTATGTCTTGCATTCAGTGTTATTGCTCTTACAGTTGATATATCATGCTTTTATATTGTTGAGTACATATACAATGAAATGAAGCAAAGTTCTATACAGCTAGAGTATCGATTTCTTTTTACTGGGAGGATGCTAAGGTACGTAGCATGTACTTTGTTTTACCAAATTGTGGGACTTACTTGTGATGGATAGATTCACTAAGAAAATTGCTAACTGCTCAAGAACCCTAATACAACCTTTTTTGATTTAAAAGGTGCCTCATAATGCCTCAGTGGGATTCCTCGGGAGTAACACCAAAAGACATTTTTTGTAACAATAGATTAGAATAGATTACAATCAAATGTATTTCTTGTATTGTATTCATTGATTACTCTTCTCTATGATCTGTTGGTTAGATGACAGTGATATTTCTCGGTTTTACAAAGTGACATCAATACAGTGTCAGTTATCACTCCTTGTACTACCAAATTCATAATCTGATGTCTTGCATTCAATGTTATTGCTCTTATACTTGATATATCATGCTTTTATATAGCGTCGTTCCAGTAAAAAGAAAACGATACTCTAGCTGCATAGAAGATGGTTTCATTTCATTGTATATGTATTGAACATTATAAACCTAATCTAACGATTAACATTATAAACATTACAAACCTAAGGGAACCTAGTCCTAGCCCTAACCGTACCTTTAGCCATAACACTAACCCTTCCCAAAACCTAACTCTAACCCTAACCCAAGCCCCAACCCTAATTCTAACACTAACCCTAGCCCTAGCCCTAGCCCTAACCCTAACCCTGGCCCTAGCCTAACCCTAATTTAAGCAGGAAACCTAGTCCTAGCCCTAACCCAAACCCTAGCCCTAGCCCTAAGTCTAACCCTAAACCTTGCCCTACCCGAACCCTAACGCTGGCCCTAGCCCTAACCCTTATCTAAGGCATAAACGTAGTCCTAACTCTAACCCTAACTTTAGCCTTAACACTAACCCTGCACAAAACCTAACCGTAACCCTAACCGTAACCCTAACTGTAACCCTAACCCTAACCCCAGCCTTAACCCTAATCATAAGTAATAGATACTCTGGCTGCATAGAACATGGTTTTATTTCATTGTATATCTTACTCAAAAATATGAAAGCATGAGATACCAACTGTAAGAGTAATAACATCTAATGCAAGACATACAATAGTCAGAAATTGATTTTGGGTGAACAATAAGTGATAGCCCAAAGCCCTAGCCCTAACCCCAACCCCAACCCTAGCCCTCAACCTAACACTAACCCTAACCCTAGCCCTATCCTAGACCTAGCCTTAGCTCTAAGGCTATCCCTATCCCTAACCCTAAAACTACCCAAGCCCTAACTGTAAGCGTAACCCTAACCCTAACCCCAACTTTAACCCCAATCCTATCTCTAACCCTAACTCTTACCCTAACCAAAACTCTAACCCTAGATAACCCTAGCCCTAGCCATAACCATAACGCTTACCCTAACCCTAACTCTAGCCCTAACACTTACCTTTACCCTAGCCCTAACTTTAGCCCTAACACAAACCCTAAACCTATCCCAAACCCTAATCCTAACCCTATCCCTATCCCTAACCATAACCCTAACTCTAACCCTAACCCTAACCCTAGCCCTAACCCTAACCCTAGCCCTAGCCCTAACTCTATCCCTAATTCAATCCCTAACTCTAGCCCTAACCCTAGCCCTAGTCCAAGCCCTAGTCCCAATCCTAACCCTAAACCTACTTGTAACCCTAACTCTAGCCCTAATGCTTAGCTTTACCCAAGCCCTAACTTTAGCCCTAACAAAAACCCTAACCCTATCCCAAACCCTAACCCTATCCCTAACCATAACCCTATCCCCAACCCTGACCCTAGCCCTAACACTAGCCCTAGCCCTAGCCTTAACTCTAACCCTAACCCTTAAATTGGCCCTAAATTTAGCCCAAACACAAACCCTAAGCCAAAAGCTAACCCTATCCCAAGCCCTAGCCCTAATCCCAGCCCTAACCATAACCCTATCCCAAACCCATGCCCTAACCCTAACCCTAACTTTAACTCTAAGACTAGCACTAGCCCTAACCCTAAACCTAATCCGAACCCTTACCCTTACCCTAACCCTAGAAAACCCTAACCCTAATGGTAAATTTAACACTAACCACAACCCTAACCCTAGCCCTGGACATATCCTGAACCCAAACCCTAGTCCTAACCATAACCATAAAATGAACCCTAAAACTAGCACTAGCCTATCCCTAACCTGAACCCTAATTATACCTGTAGCCCTAGCATTAGCCCTAGCTCTAACACTAACCATAACAAAACCCCTAACCCTACCCTAGCCCTAGCCCTAACCCCGATCCTAACCCTATCCCTAACCCTATCCCTAACCCTAACCCCAGCCTGAGCTCAATCCCTAACCCTAGCCCTAGCCCAAACTCTAGCCCTAACCCTAACCCTTACACTACCCCTAAATTTAGCCCTAACACAAACCCTAAGCAAAAACCTAACCCTAACCCAAGCCCTAGTCATAATCCCAGCCCTAACCCTAGCCCTAGCCCTAGCCCAAGCCCTAACCCTAACCCTAGCCCTAATCTGAACCCTTACCCTTACCCTAACCGTAACCCTAAAAAGAACCTTAAAACTAGCGCTAGCCTATCCCTAACTTTAATTATAGCCTTAGCCCTAGAATTAGACCTAGCTCTGACATTAACCCTAACCGTAACAAAAACCCTAGCCCTAGCCCCAGCCCTAACCCTACCTGTAACCCTAACCCAAACTTTAACCCAAACCCTAACCCTAGCTGTAGCCTTAACCAAACCCCTAAAACTAGCCCTCACCCTAACCCAGCAGTAGACATTCTCCTAAACCAAGCCCAAACCCTAACCCTACCCATAGCCCTAACCCTTACCCAAAAACTAACCCTAACCTAACACAAATCCTAACCCTAACCATAAACCTAGTCCTAGCCCTAACCGTAAACCTAGCCCTAACCCTAGCCCTAACATAAACCCTAACCCCTAACCCCAGCCGTAACTCAAACCCAGCATTAGACGTAGCCCTAACCCTAGCCAAAACCCTACCCCTAGCCATAGCCCTAACCCGGCCACTAACCCTAACAGTAATCCTAATCCTAACCCATGCCCTAACCCTAATCCTAACCCATGCCCTAGTCCACTTGCCCAAGCCCTAACCCAAAACCCTAACCCTAGCCCTAACCCTAACCCAAACCCTAAACCGTAACACTAACCCAAAACTTAACCCTACCCTAGCGTTAACTGTAACCCTAGCCCTAACCCTAGCCCTAATCCTAATCCTAGCCATAAACCTAGTCCTAACCATAGCCCTAACCATAGCCCTAACCCTAACTTTAACCCTAACTTGAGCCCTTGCCCTGACCCTAACCCTAGCCCTTACCCTTACTCTTACTTTAACCCAAACCCTAACTTAACCATAACTGTAACCATCGCCCTCGCCCTAACCATAATCTAAACCCTTACATTAACCCTAAACGTAGCCCTAACCATAACCCTAACACTAACCCTAAAACTAGCCCTAGCCTAGCCCTAACCCTAATTATAGCTGTAGCCCAAGCCCCAGCCCTAGCCTAACCCTAAACCTAATACAAACCCTAATCCTAACCCTTGCCCTAGCCCTAAACCTAGCCCTAAACCCTAGCATAGCCCTAGCCCTAGCATAGCCCTAGCCTTAACCCTAAGCCTATCCCTAAAACTACCCCAAGCCCTAACCGTAAGCGTAACCCTAACCCCAACTTTAACCCCAATCCTAGCCCTAACCCTAACTCTTCCCCTTCCCATAACCAGAACTCTAACCCTAGATAACCCTAGCCATAACCATAATCCTTACCCTAACCCTTACCTTTACTGTAGCCCTAACTTTAGCCCTAACACAAACCCTAACCCTATCCCTAACCGCTGCCCTAGCCCTAAGCCTTACCCTAGACCTAATCCTAACCCTAACTCTAGCCCTAACGCTTACCTTTACCCAAGCCCTAACTTTAGCCCTAACACAAATCCTAACCCTAGCCCTAACCCTAACTTTAACCCTAAGACTAGCACTAGCCCTAACCCTAAACCTAATCCAAACCCTAGTCCTAACCATAACCATAAAATGAACCCTAAAACTAGTGCTAGCCTATCCCTAACCTGAACCCTAATTATACTTGTAGCCCTAGCATTAGCCCTAGCTCTAACACTAAGCCTAACAAAACCCCTAACCCTACCCTTGCCCTAGCCACAGCCCTAGCCCTAACCCTATCCCTAACTCTTCCCCTAGCCCTAACCCTAGATGTAACCCTAACCCTAACTCTAGCCCTAATGCTTACCATTACCCTAGGCCTAGCCCTAACCCTAACCCCAGCCTGAGCCCAATCCCTAACCCTAGCCCAAACTCTAGCCCTAACCCTAACCCTTTCACTACCCCTAAATTTAGCCCTAACACAAACCCTAAGCAAAAACCTAACCCTAACCCAAGCCCTAGTCATAATCTCAGCCCTAACCCTAACCCTAGCCCTAGCCCAAGCCCAAGCCCTAACCCTAGCCCTAATCTGAACCCTTACCCTAGAAAACCCTAACCCTAACGGTAAACTGAACCCTACCCGTAACCCTAATTCTAGCCTTATACAAAACCCGAATCCTAACCATAACCCTAAAAGAACCCTAAACCTAGCGCTAGCCTATCCCTAACCCTAATTATAGCCTTAGCCCTAGAATTAGACCTAGCTCTAACATTAACCCTAACCGTAACAAAAACCCTAGCCCTAGCCCCAGCCCTAGCCCTACCCGTAACCCTAACCCAAACTTTAACCCAAACCCTAACCCTAGCTGTAGCCTTAACCAAACCCCTAAAACTAGCCCTCACCCTAACCCAGCAGTAGACATTCTCCTAAACCAAGCCCAAACCCTAACCCTACCCATAGCCCTAACCCTTACCCAAAAACTAACCCTAACCCTAACACAAATCCTAACCCTAACCATAAACCTAGTCCTAGCCCTAACCATAAACCTAGCCCTAACCCTAGCCCTAACATACACCCTAACCCTAACCCCAGCCGTAACCCAAACCCAGCATTAGACGTAGCCCTAACCCTAGCCAAAACCCTACCCCTAGCCATAGCCGTAACCCAACCACTAACCCTAACAGTAATCCTAATCCTAACCCATGCCATAACCCTAACCATAACCCTACACATACCACTTGCCCAAGCCCTTACCTGAAACCCTAACCCTAGCCCTAACCCAAACCTGAAACCGTAACACTAACCCAAAACTTAACCCTACCCTAGCGCTAACTGTAATCCTAGCCCTAACCCTAGCCCTAATCCTAGCCATAAACCTAGTCCTAACCGTAGCCCTAACTCTAACTTTAGCCCTAACCCTAACTTTAACCCTAACTCGAGCCCTTGCCCTGACCCTTACTTTAACCCAAACCCTAACTTAACCATAACTGTAACCCTCGCCCTCGCCCTAACCATAACCTAAACCCTTACATTAACCCTAAACTTAGCCCTAACTGTAACCCTAACACTAACCCTAAAACTAGCCCTAGCCTAACCCTAACCCTAATTATAGCCGTAGCCCAAGCCCCAGCCCTAGCCTAACCCTAACCCTAATCCTAACCCTAGCCTCAGCCCTAGCCTAACCCTAGCCCTAACCCTCATCCTAAACTGAATTATAGTCGTAGCCCTAACCCTAGCTCTAACACAAACCGTAACCCTAGCCCTACCCTTAACCATAGCCCCAGCCCTAGCCCTAACCCTAGCACAAGCCCTAACCATAGCCCTAGCCATAACCCTAACCCTTACCCTAATGCTAACTCTAGCTATAACCGTAACCCTAACCCTAACTCTAAATCTAACCCTACCCTAGTCCTAACCCTAACCCTAACACAAACCCTAACCCTAACCCCAGCCATAGCCACAGCCCTAGCCTTTGCCCTAGCCCTAGCCCTAACCCTAAAACTAATCCTAACCCTAGACCTAGCTCAAGCCCTAACCCTAGACACAGCCCCACCCCTAACCCTATCACTAACCCTATAGCTAGCTCTAGCCCTAACCCTAATGCTAGTTGTAGCCGTAACACTAGCCCTAACCCTAACCCTCGCCTTAACCCTAAAGCTAATGCAAACCCTAACATGAGACCTAACCCAAACCCTAAACCTAACACTAGCCCTAGCCCTAACCCTAGCCCTAACCCTAACCCTAGCCCTAACCCTAACCCTAGTTTTAGCCCTAACCCTAAGGCTAGTTGTAGCCCTAACACTAGCCCTAACCCTCACCTTAACCCTAAAGCTAATGCAAACCCTAACATGAGACCTAACCAAAACCCTAAACCTAACACTACCCCTAGCCCTAGCCTTAACCCTAACCCTAACCCTAGCCCTAACACTAACCCTAAATTTAAATTAGCTATCATTAACTCTAACCCTAACCCAAGCTAACCTTAACCGTAACATTAGCTGTTATTAACACTAACACTAACCCTAGTCATAATGGTAACCTAACCCTAGCTAACCCTAACCCTAGCTAACTGTCATCTCACAAACAGGTCTTAGAAAAGAGTAATCAATGAATACATAATCAAGAAATACATTTGATTGTGAATTGTATCAGATTATGCTATAAATAATTACTGTCACCTTTAGGGGTAAGTCTTGGAAACGTTCCCAAGATGGAGTAATGAAATTTTGCTTAGATAGAAAATGAAGTATCCTGGGAGGAAGCCAGACCCACTCAAGAGCACCGCCCCCCCCATGGGTCCCACTTTGGATTGATTTCCCCTTTTTTTCAACCCAACTGCCCTGTCTTCTGAGAAGGCTGAAAAGCCCGGAATTTCCTGGGGAGCACAGTCCTGTGTGGACTTACTCCCAAGGAAGCCCACTGAGTGGCATTATGTGCAACCTTTGCACATCAAAAAAGGTTGTATTTGTCAGTGATTATTTCCATTACATGTAAGTCCCACAATTTGCTAAACCAAGTGTGCATGGTAGGTATGTTAGTGTCCTTCCCTTAAGAAGTAATAGATACTCTGGCTGCATGGCTTTATTTCATTGTATATCTTACTCAAAAATGTGAAAGCATGAGATACCAACTGTAAGAGCAATAACATCAAATGCAAGACATACAATAGTCAGAAATTGATTTTGGGTGAACAACAAGTGATATCTAACAAACAGGTCTTAGGAATGAATAATCAGTGAATACAACTACAAGAAATATATTTGATTGTGAATTCTAATACATAATGTTATAAATAATGACTGTTGCCTTTCGGGGTACTTACCCCGTTATAACTTTATAACCGATTGGTTATAACCAATCTTGGAAACGTTCCCATGCAAGATTAATGAAAATCAAGTATCGGAAACCATTTGGCATCAAAACATGCTTGGGATTCCCCACGGAGCGCAGCCCTGTGTGGAGTTACTCCCAAGGAATCCCACTGAGCAGCATTATGGGGAACTTTTTTGCATCAAAAAAGGTGGTATTAGGGGTTATTGAGCAATTAGCAATTTTGTCAGTGCTACTTTCCATCACATGTTAGTCCCACAATTTGATAAACCAAGAGTGTATGCTTAGTGTCCTTCCGATATGAAGCAATAGATACTCTAGATGCATAGAGCATGGCTTTATTTCATTGTATAAATACTCAACAATATAAAAGCATGATATATCAACTGTAAGAGCAATAATATCGAATGCAAGACATACAAGGATCAAAAATTGATTTTGGTTGTACAACGAGTGATAACTCTCACCGTATTGGCAAGCCTTCGTAAAAACTAGAAATTGATCTTTCATCTAAAAAACAGGTCCTAGAAAAGAGTAATCAGTGAATACAAATGCAAGAAATGCATTTGATTGTGAATTGTAATAGATGAAGTTATAAATAATGTCTGTCACCTTTCGCGGTAAGTTATAACCAATCTTGGAAACGTTCCCATGCAGGAGTAGTGAAATTTGGCTTAGATAGAAAATCTAGTATCGGAAACCATTTTGCATCCAAATATATTTGGGATTCCCAGGGGAGCGCAGCCCTCTGTGGAGTTACTCCTGAGAATCCCGCTAAGTGGCATTCTGTGGAACATTTTCACATCAAAAAAGGTTGTATTAGGGGTTATTGAGCCGTTAGCAATTTTGTCTGATTCTTTCCATCACATGTAAGTCCCACAATTTGCTAAACCAAGTGTGTATGGTAGGCACGTTAGTGTCCTTCCAGTAAGAAGCAATACATACTCTGCCTGCATGACTTTTAAATAACAAGGGGGGACCCCCACGATATTCACGGGGGGGAGAAGCTGACAGCTCCTTCCCCCGTCCCCCCTCCAGGCAGCTTCCCCCCGCCTTCAAAACGACAGTGGCGGCAGGGAGACAGCCACCCGCCGATGCTCCCCCCTGTAAGGTGGTGGTGGCAGGGAGACCGCTGCCTGCCGAGGCTTCCCCCTGCCTTCAAAACGGTGGTGGCGGCAGCAGGGACTCCCACCGTCCATTGAGGCTTCCCCCCCTCCCTCCCTGCTTTCAAAACGGCGGTGGGGGCAGAGACCTGCCGCCCTCCGAGGCTCTTCCCTCCCTCCCCCCGCAAACAGCGGCAGCGAGTCCTCATCAAGCCGCTTCCCACCCCCTCCCCTACAGTGGCCACAGCATTCTCTGTGCACACATGGAGAACGCTTTAACTTTTTGGGGGATTTAAAGATCCCCCAAAAAGTTTTTTAAACATTTAGGATTTTTCTGCACATGGGGGGAGTGCCCCCCGTGTGTAGAAACCCTATCCCACCCCCCAAGTTAGGTATCCGCATGGGGGAGGGTACTTGGGAATTAGATATATAGATAACTGTCACCTTTTGTGGTAAATTATAACCAGTGATGGAAACGTTCCCTTGCAGTAGGAATGAAATTTGGCTTGGATAGAAAATCAATTTTGTCACTGATAGTTTCCATCACATGTAAGTCCCACAATTTGCTAAACCAAGTCTGTATAGTAGGTATGTTAGTGTCCTTCCAGTAAGAAGTAATAGATACTCTACCTACACAGAGCATGGCTTTATTTCATTGTACATCTAGTCAACAATATAAAAGCATGATACTGTGAGATTGTCCCAATCGATGTTGTGCACAAGAGGTCTCCTTAAACAGAAAGTCCTTTATTTGCAGAAAATATCTTGTTGGTCAAACACACTTGTTCTGTTAGTATGAATACAACTACAATTATACTTGATATGAAATAAGCCCCCCTCAATATCCACCAATCAACTGGGAGAATTATTGGCGCCCAAATATACTGGCCCACTGTTCCCAAGGGAAGCGCAATAAAGTAGGTTCCCAGGCAAAACCCTGTTGGGGTTTGTGGGGCGGATGTTCCCAAGGAAAAGCAAGCAAAGGATCACATAGCACCTGTGAATAATATAACACATAGCAGGAGGCTTTCAGCTAAAGGCCATGAGCTAGGGAGAAGCGAAAAACAGATAAGAATAAAGAAAAGTTAATGAGCAGTAAGCATGCGCAGAGCGAGCAAGAAATGCATTCCTGTGGTGGGAGTCACTCTACAGATGCCAGCTCTTGTCCGGGACCTAGAGGTGTCGGCTTGCAACTTGAAACAAAGGCAATGTTAATTAATCATCAGATTGGTCGATAGACCTCTCAGGCCTCAATGAATCACACAATTGCAATACAGAATAATACCATTGAGAATAATAAACAGCAGGAGACATTGGCAGGGCTAACTGAGAATAGGTACCTTGGTAATGCAACAGTATCATTGAGAATGACAATCACCAGGAAACCATGGCAGTGCTAACTGACATTCTGCCCTCCTGATAAAACATCCCCTCCCCTCCCAGGTTTCAAAGGGTACAGTTTATGGAAAGCCCGAATTTTTTCAGGAACATGCACATGAGAGGTCTCAACCCATTCATTTTCTTCAGGACCAAAATGCAACCATTTGATAAGATAAAACAAATGCCCCCACTTTAGTTTAGAGTCCAAGATTTGATCGGTCGCATAATGAGGTTCATTGCTCTTCATCAGAGGAGGAGGAGAGGAGGAGGAAGGTCTCCATTTGTTCGGCCCAGGATCTTTCTTCAGTAGGCTGTAATGAAAAACAGGGTGCACAAATTTCAATGATTTAGGGAGTTTAAGTTCAAATGTCACTTTGTTAATGCACCTTATAACAGGGAAAGGCCCCACGTATTTCCAGCCCAATTTTCGACTAGGTCGGAGTCCTTTAATATTTTTAGTTGACACATAGACAGAGTCTCCAGGGGAGAGATCCCATCCTGGGGATCCCATCCTGGGGCCATCCCACCCCTTATCAGCATATTTCTTAGAGTCCACTTTGGCTTCTTCCAACGTTTTTGCAATCAAAGGCCAAGACTCACATAGTGAATTCCACTAAGTAGCAAAATCACAAGACCCCTCCGCTGCTGGGACTAAATCAGGCAACGGAACGACTAACATTATAACCTAACCCTAACCATAACCATAACCCTAGCCCTAACCCAAAACCTAACACTAGACCAAAACCTAACCCTAACCCTAAACGCTAACCCGAACCCCTGACCCCTAACCCAAACCCCAAACCCTAACCCTAACATCTAACCCTAACCCTAACCTAACCTAACTCTAAACTTACCCCAACACTAATCTCTAACCCTAAATACTAACCCTAACCCCTAACCCCTAAACCTAGCCCTAGCCCTAACTCTAACCCTAACCCTAGCCCTAACTCTAACCATAGCCCTAACCCTAGCCCTAACCCTAACGCTATCCCTAACCCTGGACATAGCCCTAGCCCTATCTTTTATCCTAGCAGAAGCCCTAGCCCTAACCCTTACCGTAATCCGAGCCCTAACCTTAACCCAAAGCCTATACCTAACTATAAACCTAGACCTTGTCCTAACCCTAACCCAAACTTTAACCCTAACCCTAGCCCTCACCCTCTTGCTAAATCTAACCCTAGCCCTAGCCCAAAACCTAACCCTAATCCGAACCCTAACTTTAGGCCAAACCCTAGGCCTGACACTAAACCTAACCCTAGCTGAAACCCGAGCTTTAACCCTTACCTTTACCCTAGACCTAAATTTAGCCCTAACACAAACCCTAACCCTAGCCCTAGCCCTAACCCTAACCCTAGCCGTAGTCCTAACTTTAACCCAAGGCCTAACCCCAACTCTAGCCCTAATCCTATTACTCTAGCCCTAACTTTAGCCCACACCCTAACCCTAGATAGAGACCTAGCCCTAGCACAAGCCCTAGCGCTAACTGAACCCTAGCCCAAACCTAAACCCAACCCTACACCTAACTCTAGCCCTAACCCTTACCCAAACACTAAACCTATCCCTATCCCTATCCCTAAACCTAACCATAACCCTAATCCTAAACCTAACCCTAGCCCTTACAATAACCCAAGCCCTAGCCCTAACCCCAACCCTTGCCCTAACCCTAACCCTTACTTTACCCTAGCCTATATTTAACCCTAAAAAACCCCGAGCCAGAGCCCTAACCCGAACCCTAGCCGTAACCCTAACCCTAATCCTAACTTTAGCCATAACACTAACCTGACCCATAAACTAACCCTAACCCAACTCTTAGCCCTAACCCAAACCCTAATTATAGCGATAGCCCTAAGCCTAGGCCTAGCTTTAACACTAACCCTAACCCCAACACAAACCCAAAGATGAGGCTGAGCCCAAGCCCCAGACCAAATCCTAACCCTAGCCCTAACACTAACCCAAACTCTAACACTAACCCTAGAACTAGCCCTAACCCTAACCCTAGCCCTAACCCTAATTCTAATCCTAACTTTAGCCCTAAAACTAACCCTAGCCAAAAACTAACCCTAGACTTAGCCCTAACCCTAACCCAAACCCTAATTATAGCCATAGCCCAAAGCCGAGGCCTAGCTTTAACACTAACCCTAACCCCAACACAAACCCAAAGACGAGGCTGAGCCCAAGCCCCAGACCAAATCCCTAGCCCTAACACAAACACTAATCCTAAACCGAACTCTGAACCTAAAATAGCTCTAGTCCTAGCCCTAACCCTAACCCTAACCCTAGCTGTAACCCTAACCCAAACCCTAAAACTAACAATAGACCTAGCAGTAACCCAAAACCTAATTCTAGCCCTAGCCCTAACACTAACCCAAACCTTAACACTAACCCTAGACCTAGCACTAACCCTAACCCTAACCCAAAACCTAATCATAGCCCTATCCCTCACCCTAACCCAAAACCTAATCATAGCCCTATCCCTCACCCTAACCCAAAACCTAATCCTAGCCCTAGCACTAAACCTAACCATAACCCTAATCCTAACCCTTACTATAACCCTAGGCCTAGACCTAACCATAACCCTAATCCTAACCCTTACTATAACCCTAGGCCTAGCCCTAACCCTAACCCTAGCACTAAACCTAACCATAACCCTAACTCTAGCCCTAACCCGAGTCCTACCCAAAAACTAACCCTGACTTTAACCTTAGTCCTAACCCTAACCCAAACCCAAACTATAGCCATAGCCCTAAACCGATGCCTAGTTTTAACACTAACCCTAACCCCAACACAAACCCAAAAACTAAGCTGAGCCCAAGCCCCAGACCAAATCCTAGCCCTAGCCCTAACACGAACACTAATCCTAAACCAAACTCTAAACCTAACCTAGCCCTAGCCCTAACCCTAACTGAAACCCTAGCCCTAACCATAACACTAACCCTAACCCTGGACATAGCTCTAGCCCTATCTTTTATCCTACCAGAAGCCCTAGCCCTAGCCTTAACCATAACTGTAATACTTGCCCTAATGTTAACCCAAACCCTAAACCTAACTATAGCCCTAGACCTTGTCCGAACCTAAACCCTAACCATAACCTTAGCCCTATTGCTATCCCTAGCCCTAAATCTAACCCTAGCCCTAGCCTAAAACCTAACCCTAACCCTAACCCTAGGCCTGACCCTAATTCTAACCAGAACCCGAGCTCTAGCCCGAGCCCTAGTTCTTGCCGTAGCCCAATCCTTAAATCTAACCCTAGCCCTAGCCCCAAACCTAACCTTAATCCTAATCCTAACCCTAGGCCTGAAACTAAACCTAACCCTAGCTGTAATCTGAGCCCTAACCCTTACCTTTACCCTAGACCTAAATTTAGCCCTAACACAAACCCTAACCCTAGCCCTAAGTTAACCCTAGCCCTAACTTTAAAGCTAAACCTAACCCTAAACCTAACTCTAGCCCTAACCCTTACCATTTACCTAGCGCTAACGTTACCCCACACCCTAACCCTAGACATAGACCTAGCCCTAACCCTAACTCTAGCCCTAACCCAAGGCTTAACCCATACCTTTACCCTAGCCCTATCTTTAGCTTTAAAACAAACCCTAACCCTAGCTCTAGCCCTAGCCCTAACCCTAATCCAAAATTTAGCCCTAACCCTATGTCAGAATCTGCAGATTCAGACAAGGATTTTTGGGATCTCATGCTATATATTATAACCTGTTCATGTACCCATTTTGTAATCATGCCTATTGCTATTAGTTGTTCCTATATCCGCTATGTAATCATGCCTTTTGCCATTTGCTTGACCATTGTGAATGTATGCTATGTGACCCCAGGTTTATGGCTTTGACCAGGCTTGGCCTGGGAGAATGACAACTTCAAAGCATGGGAACAATGGGCCTCTCACACTCCTGCCTCCGCATTCCATTCATCCCAGCTGGGAAGACAGGGGAGGACAGGGACCATTTCTTATCAACGTGCGAAAGCCTTGGGGAAAGCATTTGTTATGTGAATATGGTTACATCTGAGGGGTCTGGTTTGGGAAGGGAAATTTACTGCTTCACACCTAGCTTTCTTTCCTGTGGGAAGCAAACGGCCAGAGAACCTTTTGCCCGCGGTTTTTTCCCCCTTGTTGATTGGTTACCTATGGGCAATTCAAATTGTACTGGAGAGTATATTAGACCTGCTTCTATTGTATGCGTTATCTCTGACAATAATCCGAGGACCTGTACCAATGTAGAAATTGGAAATAAAGAACTGTGTTTCATCAACAAAGATCTGATCCTTGACTACTTTGAGCAGAAGCCTCACACCCTAACCCTATCCTTAGCCCTAACCCTAACCCAAACCCAAATTATAGGCATAGCCCTAAGTCTAGGCCTAGCTTGAACACTAACCCTAATGCCAACACAAACCCAAAGACTAGGCTGAGCCTGAGCCCCAGACCAAACCCTATGCCTAGCCCTAACCCTAACACTAACCCTAACAGTAAACCTAATCCTAATCCTCGTCTAACCATAGCCCTAACCCTACAGAAACCCCTAGCCCTAACACTAACCCAAACTCTAAAACTAGCCCTAGCCCTAGACCCAACCCTAACCCTAACCCTAGATCTAGCTCTAACCCGAACCCTAACTGAAAACCTAGCCCTAGACTTAGCCCTAACTCAAACCCATATTATAGCCATAGCCCTAAGCCTAGGCCAAGGTTTAACACTAACCCTAACCCCAACACACACCCAAAGACTAGGCTCAACCTGAGCCCCAGACCAAACCCAAGCCCTGGCCCTAACCCAAACACTAACCCTAACAGTAACCCTAATCCTAACCCTTGCCCTTACTCTAGCCCTAGCCCTAACCCTACACATACCCTTGCCCAAGCCCAAGCCCTAGCCCTAACCCTAATGCTAACCCTGGCCCTAGCCCTAACCCTAAATGTTACCATAACCCTAGCCCTAACTGTAACCCTAACCCAAACTGTAACACTAACCATACACCTAGCCGTAACTCTAAACCTAAACCTAACCCTAGCCCTAACACTAACCCAAACTCTAACACTAACCCTAGAACAAGCCATAACCCTAACCCTAGCCCTAACCCTAATTCTAATCCTAACTTTAGCCCTAAAACTAACCCTACTCAAAAACTAACCCTAGACTTAGCCCTAACCCAAACCCTAATTATAGCCATAGCCCAAAGCCGAGGCCTAGGTTTAGCATTAACCCTAACCCGAACACACACCCAAAGACTAGGCTGAACCTGAGCCCCAGACCAAACCCTAGCACTAGCCCAAACACTAACTCAAACCCTAACACTAACCCTAACCGTAACCCTAACCCTAGCTCTAACCTTAACCTTAATTCTAACTCAAAACCTAACCCTACCCCTAGCCTTAAACCAAAACCTAAAACTAAACCGAGCCCTAGCCCTAGCCCTAACTGTAAGCCTAGCACAAGCCATAGCCATAGCCCTAACCCTAATGGTAACTTTAGCCCTAACCTTAACACAAACCCTAAACTTAACTGTAGTCCTAGACATTGACCTAACCCTAACCATAACCCAAACCCTAACCCTAACCATACCCCTATCCCTAAATCTAACCCTAGCCCTAGCCCTAATCCTAACCCTAGGCCTAACCCTAGCCGTAACCCGAGCCCAAACCATTACCTTTACTCTTGACCTAAATTTAGCCCGAACACAAACTTTAACCCTAGCCCTAGCCCTAACCCTAACTTTAACCCTAGGCCTTACCCTAACGCTAACTCTAGCCATAACCCTTACCATTACCCTAGCCCTAACTTTATCTCACATCCTAACCCTAGACATAGCCCTAGCACAAGCCCTAGCCCTGGCCCTAACTGTAACTCTAGACCTAACTCTAACCCTAATCCTAACTTTAGCCCTAACACTAACCCTACCCAAAAACTAATCCTAACCCTAGCCTTAGCCCTAACCCTAACCCAAACCCTTATTATAGCCATAGCCCTAAGCCTAGGCCTAGGGTAAACACTAACCCTAACCGCAACACACACCCAAAGACTAGGCTCAACCTGAGCCCTAGACAAAACTCTAGCCCTAGCCCTAACCCCAACATGAACACTAACCCTAACAGTAAACCTAATCCTAACCCTTGCCCTAACCCTAGCCCTAACCTTACACATACCCCTTGCCTGAGCCCAAGCCCTAACCATAATGCTTACACTAACTTTAGACCTAACCCTAACCATAAATCTAACCCTAGTCCTAGCCCTAACCATAAACCTTACCATAACCCTAGCCCTAAGTGTAACCCTAACCCAAACCCTAACACTAACCATAGACCTAGCCGTAACCCTAAACCTAACCCTAGTCCTAGCCCTAACCGTAAACCTTACCATAACCCTAGCCCTAAGTGTAACCCTAACCCAAACCCTAACACTAACCATAGACCTAGCCGTAACCCTAAACCTAACCCTAGCCCTAACACTAAGCCAAACTCTAAAACTAACCCTAGCCCTAGCCCTAACCCTAGCCCTAACTTAACTCAAAACCTAGCTGGAGCCCTAACTCTAAGCTGAATTATAGCCATAGCCCTAAGCCTAGGCCTAGCTTTAACACTAACAATAACCCCAACAAACACCTAAAGACTAGGCTGGACCCGAGCCCCAGAACAAACCCGAGCCTGAGCCCTCACCTGAACACGAACACTAACCCTAACAGTAAACCTAATCTTAACCCTTGCCCCAACCCTTGCCCTAACCCTACACGTACCCCTTGCCCAAACCCTAACACTAACTTTAGACCTAACCCTAAATCTAGGGTTAGGATTAGGTTTACTGTTAGGGTTAGTGTTCGTGTTAGGGTTAGGGCTATGGTTTCGGTTTGGTCTGGGGCTTGGGTTCAGCCTAGTCTTTGGGTTTGTTTTGCGGTTAGGGTTAGTGTTAATGCTAGGCCTAGTCTAAGGGCTATGGCTATAATTAGGCTTTGGGTTAGGGATAGGGTTGGGGTTAGGGTTGGTTTTTGGGTAGAGTTAGTGTTTGGGTTAAAGTTAGGGTTAGGGCTAGGGCTAAAGATAGGGCTAGGGTAAAGGTAAGGGTTCAGGCTCGGGTTAGAGTTAGGGTTAGGGCTAGGGTTAGGATTAGGTTTAGGGCTAGGGTTAGGTTTTTGGTTAGGGCTAGGGATATGGTTATAATTTGGGTTAGGGTTAGTATAAGGGTTAGGGCTAGAGTTAGGTGTAGGGTTGGGTTAAGGTTAGGGCTAGGGTTAGGGTTATGGTTATGGTTAGGGCCAGGGCTAGGGCTTGTCCTAGGGCTAGGGCTATGTCTAGGGTTCAGATGTGGGCCAAAGTTAGGGCTAGGGTAATGGTTACGGTTAGGCCTAGGGTTAAAGTTAGGGTTTTTGCTAGGGCTAAATTTAGGTCTAGGGTAAAGGTAAGGGTTTGGACTCAGGTTACAGCTAGGGTTAGGTTTAGGGATAGGGCAAGGTCTAGGGCTGTAGTTAGTTGTAGGGTTTGGGTTAAGGTTAGGGCTAGGGTTAGGGTTAGGGCTATGGCTAGGCTTGTGCTAGGGTAAAAGGGCTATGTCCAGGGTTAGGGTTAGCATTAGGGCTAGGGTTAGGGCAATGGCTTAAGCTAGGGTTAGGGTTATGGTTTGGGCTAGGGCTAGGGCTACATCTCATGCTGGTTTAGGGTGAGGGTGAGGGCTATGGCTAGGGTTAGGGTTAGGGTTTGTGTTAGGGTTAGGGTTAGTGATAGAGCTAGGGCTAATGCTAGGGCTATAGTTAGGGTTAGGGCTAGGCTAGCGCTAGTTTTAGGGTTCATTTTAGGGTTATGGTTATGGCTAGGGTTTGTGTTCAAGTTATGTCTAGGGCTAGGGTTAGGGTTAGGGTTAAGTTTACCATTAGGGTTAGTGTTGTCTAGGGTTAGGGGAAGGGTAAGGATTAGGGTTAGGGTTAAAGTTAGGGTTAGGCCTTGGGCTAGGGTTAGGGTTAGGCTGGAATTAGGGTTAGGTTTTGGCTTAGGGTTTATGTTAGGGCTAAATTTAGGGCTAGGGTAAGGGTTAGGGCTACAGTTAGGGCTATGGTTAGGGTTAGGGATAGTGTTAGGGCTCGGGCTAGGTTTAGGGTTAGGGCTAGGGTTAGGGTTTGTGTCAGGGCTAAAGCTAGAGCTAGGGTATAGGTAAGTGTTAGGGCTAGAGTTAGGGTTAGTGTTAGGACTAGGGTTAGAACTAGGGCTAGGGCTAAGGTTAGAAGAAGAAGAAGAAGAAGAAGAGATTGGATTTATACCCCGCCCTCCACTCCCCAAGGGAGTCTCAGAGCGGCTTACAAACTCCTTTTCCCTTCCCCTCCCCACAACAGACACCCTGTGAGGTAGGTGGGGCTGAGAGAGCTCTTCCCCAAGCTGTCCTTGAGGGAACAGTTGGTACAGAGCTATGGCTTGCCCAAGGTCATCCAGCCAGGTGCAAGTGGAGGAGTGGGGAATCAAACCCAGTTCTCCCAGATTAGAGTCCGCGCACTTAACCACTACACCAAACTGGCTCTGGCTCTAGCCCTAACCCTAATCCAAGCCATAAACCTAATCCTAGTCCTAACCCTAAACCTAGCCCTAACCGTAACCCTATCCCTAACCCTTGTCCAAGCCCTAGCCCTAGGCCTAACCCTAGCCCTAGCTCTAACCCAAACCCTAACACTAAACATAGTCCTACCGTAATCCTAACCCTAAACCTATTTGTAACCCTAGCTTTAGCCCAAACCGTAGCCCTAGACCTAAACCTACCCTAGCCATAAACCTAGTCCTAGCCTTAACCCTAACCCTACCATTAGCCCTAACACTAAACTTACCCAAAACCTAACCCTAACTTGAACCCGAACCCTACCCCTAACCCGTGTCCTAACCCTAACCAAACCCTAACCCTAGCCCAACCCTTACCCTAACCCTAGCCCTAACCCCAAGCCCTAGCCATTACCCTAACCCTAATCCTAGCCCTAACCCTGGCCCTAGCCCTAATCTAAGACATAGACCTAATCCTAGCCCTAACCCAAACCCTAGATTTAGACCAAGGCCTAACTCTAACCCTAACCCTAACCCAAGACCGAACCCTAACCCTGGCCCTAATTCTAATCTAAACCATAAACCTAGTCTTAGCCCTAACCCAAACCATAGCCCTAACTCTAACCCTAACTTTAGCCTTAACACTAACCCTGCAAAAAACCTAACCCTAACCCAAGCCCTAACCCTAACCCTAACACTAACCCTAGCCCTAGCCCTCTTTAACCCTAGCCCTAGCTCTAACCCAAACCCTAACCGTAATGCTAGCCCTAAACCAAACCATAATTGAAACCCTAGCCATAGCCCTAACCCTGGCCCTAGCCCTAATATAAGCCATAAACCTAGTCCTAACCCTAACCCAAACCCTAGCCCAAACTTTAGCCTTAACACTAACACTGCACAAAACCTAACTCTAACCCTAGCCCTAACCGTAACCCTATCCCTTACTCTATCCCTGGCCCTACTCCTAATCCTAACCCTAGTCCTAACCCTAACCATTGCCCTAGCCCTAACTTTAGCCCTAACACAAACCCTAGCCCTAGCCCTAACCCTAACCCTAAACCTAACCCTAACCCTAGACCTAGCCCTAACTGTAACCCTATCCCTTACCCTATCCCTGGCCCTATTCCTAATCCTAACCCTAACCCTAGGCCTAACCCTAACCATTGCCCTAGCCCTAACTTTAGCTGTAACACAAACCCTAGCCCTAGCCCTAACCATAGCCCTAAGACTAACACTATCTCTAGCCCAAAACCTAACCCTAACCCAAACCCTACTCCCAAACCTCACTAACCCTGGCCCTAACCCTAATCTAAGCCATAAACCTAGTCCTAGCCCTAACCCAAACCCTAACCCAAACCCTATGTCAGAATCTGTCAATTCAGTCAATGTAATCTTGCATGCACACTATGTAACCTTATAGTCATTTGTATGGAACCTGTATTAATCCTGTTTTGGTCGGGAGGGTGACAACCCTTAGAGGTGAGAACAAGGAGGCCTCTCATCCCTGCCTCCGCATTCCAGCTGCCCCGGCAGTAACTTCAAGGGGAGGACGGCTCTCATCTCTTATCTATGCTAAAGAACCTTGGAGCCATGAATTGTTATGTGAACTGAGGGATCTGGTTTGGGAAGGGAAATTTACTGCTTAACACCTCACTTTTTTCCTGTGTGAACCAAACGGTCAAGACACCTTTTAGCCCGCCAATTTTCCCTTCAGGGGATTGGCTACCTATGGGTAATTCAAACTCCTTGGAATGGTATAATAGACCCGCTTGTATTATTTGTCTCATCTCTGACAATAACCCGAGATGCTGTACTAATGTAGGAATAGGCAATAAAGAACTGTGGTTAACCAACCGAGATCTGATCCTTGACTACTTTGAGCAGGACTCTCACAGATTGTCAGAGATCCGTGACTGGGACTCAACCGTTCCTGACCATGTCAGAAGACGACCTTGTCCCCCTCAAACCTACTACTCCAGAGGAGGTTCCCGTTACCCCGGCGGATCCGGGGAACGGGAGTGGTGGCGGCGCAGGAGGTACCGAGGTGCCGGTGACCACGAGCCAAGGGGCTTACTACATTCCACGCCGCCCGACTACCCATCAGAACGTGACCCCCCAGTACGCTTGGAGCCACTTCGGGGGCCGTCCCGTGAGTTCGTGGGTGCACGACAGGAAAGGGGTGAGAGTTTCACTCACCGGAGACCAGCCCGATCGAGGGAGACCGAGCTACCGCGGAGACGACCGCGAGCCGATCTACCGTGGAGGGCCGCGTCGCCCGCCTCCCGAAGAAGAGACACTAGATCTGTATGGGCCCGATCCGTATCGCGAGGAGCAGACGGTCCCGCTGGATCAGATGATGGGAGACCTGCGGCTTCAACTCACCGCCGAGCTCCGCGAGTTGGCCCTCGATCTCCAGCACCAATTTCGCGACGCTATAGTGGCGATGCAAGGCGCCCTCCTCGGTCAAGGAGTCGGAGCCCCACCACAGCCGCAGGCACCCGGAGGGGTTCCGGCTCAACCGCAGGCGCCCGCTCTACCGGCGCAACCAGCCCAGCCGGCCGTCCCAGCTCCAGTTCCGGGGCCCGTTCCCGCACCGGCCCCAGTCCCGGCCGCGCCGGCCGTTCGCCCACCCCCGTCCGACCCTTTGACGACCACTTTCGATGGGGACCCCGAGAAGCTGCGTTTCTTCACGCTAGAGATCGGGAGATTCCTGGACAGTTGGGGTCACCTCTACCCTACCGAGAAAGATCGCATCGGCTACATCGGGTCCAAGCTGAAAGATACCGCCAGCGATTGGTATGTGAGCCTTCACGACAACCCTGGCCCTGAGCTGCGCTCCCTGAACAATTTTATGTGGGCCCTCCGGCATCAGTTCGAGGACCCCCTGGGTGAGGAAAAAGCCAGAAATCAACTGAGGAAGCTATTCCAGGGGAGGTCGTCGGTGAGGGAATACACCGACAAGTTCCGGCGCATCGCTGCCAAGATCCATGGGTGGCCGGAGGAACTCTTCATGGAGAAGTATTGGGAGGGCCTGAACCCGGAAATCTACGAGACAGTGCTGTTAGGGGGTCGCCCGGGTACCCTGAACACCTGGATGAGAGCTGCCACCGACATGGAGGAGCGTTTCGCCCTGATTAAGATGGGAGCGTCCGCGACGGCCGCCAGCAAAGCAGGCCCCCGAGCGAAGCCCCGATCTAATGTGCAAGATGTACGTGATGCGAGGTTTCGACAGGGGTTGTGTATGAAGTGTGGGGAGAGTGGCCACTTCGCCTCCGCTTGTCCCAGAGGAGGGGGGAAGGGCCCAAAGACCTCAACTCCCGGAGCGGGGAGCACCCCCACCAGAGGGAAAACTCCGATGAAGCCCCGGGCTTTACAGCTGGAAGGGGTGACGAGCGACCAGGGAGAGCTAGAGCTGATGGAAGCACAGATTTCGGGAAACTCCAACGGCCTGCAGTGAGCGGCGCAGAACTGCAGGTCCCCCGCCAAGAAGCGCCATCTCCGGTGAGCATCCCTGGCCCCCTCTTATATATGGTAGTGACGGTGGTGACCCCTGGATCAGGGACCCACATGAGGGTTCGCGCTCTAATTGACTCCGGTTGCGCGCGAGACCTAATCAGCCCCCTGGTAGTGGAGGGGTTGGGACCCAAAGTCACCCCGTTAGCAGAACCCCTGAAGTTTACCCAGATGGATGGGTCGGAAATGAAAGAGGAGTGCATAGCAGAGACTGAGAGCTTGATTTTGGGAACGGGGGAGCATTGGGAGAAGCGAGCTTTCGTCATCACCCCGAACGCCCAGTTCCCTATGGTGTTGGGCAGCCCTTGGCTCAGGGCGCACGACCCTTACATAAAGTGGAGCGAGGGGAAAATTTCGTGGGTAGACGACCGCTGCCAGAGCCACCGGTGGGACCCCGGATGGGGCCCTGGACCTCCGAGCCCGCCACCCCCCGCACCCGCACTCGCCCTCGCCCCTGCCATGGTGCCTAAAGAGTATAGAGACTTGCTAGAAGTGTTCAGTGAATCCGAGGCGGACGAGTTGCCCCCTCATCGACTGTCGGACTGTGCCATAGAGCTCCTCCCAGGAGAGAAACTCCCGAAGGGCAAACTATATTCCATGAGCCCGGCGGAACGGGAAGAACTGCGGAAGTTCTTAGACAAAAACCTTGCAAGGGGGTTTATCCGCCCCGCCAAGTCCCCCTTTGCGGCGCCCGTGTTGTTCCGAAAGAAAAAGGATGGAGGCTTACGACTGTGCACTGATTACCGGGGGCTAAATACAGTTTCCACTTCTAATGCCTACCCCCTCCCGTTAATAAAGGATCTCTTGGCGGAGGCGGCCAAGGGGAAGATTTTTACCAAATTGGATCTACGAGATGCCTACTTCAGGGTGCGCATAAGGGAGGGGGATGAATTTAAGACTGCCTTTAACACCCCCTTGGGGCAATTCGAATACCTAGTGATGCCGTTCGGCTTAAGTGGCGCGCCCGGGGTCTTTATGAGTTTGATCAACGAAGTGTTGCACAAGCACCTTTTTAAGGGCGTGTTATGTTACATAGATGATATCTTGATCTATTCTACTGATAAGAATGAGCATGTGACTTTGGTCAGGGAAGTTCTTTCAACGTTGCTGAAAAACCAGCTGTTTGTGAAACTGTCTAAGTGCGAGTTTCACCGGGAGTCGGTGGACTTCCTAGGCTACCGCATTTCTCAGAAGGGGTTGGAAATGGACCCGGGGAAAGTGGAGGCTGTGGTGCAATGGGAGGCTCCGCGAACAAGGAAGCAGTTGCAGAGCCTCTTAGGATTTTGTAACTTTTACCGGACCTTCATCAAGGACTTTGCTAAAGTCACCCTTCCCTTAACGGACTTGTTGAAAACCAAGGGGAGGGGACCCGAGGCAGGGAAGCCAGGAGAGAAGTTGGCGTGGAATGGGGAGTGCCAGAAGGCGTTTGAAGCTTTAAAAACTCTTTTTACCTCTGAGCCCATTCTGGCACACCCGGATGAGACAAAAGACTTTATAATCCATGTCGATGCCTCGGATGTAGCCATGGGGGGGGCCATTTTGCAAAGAGACTCAGAGGGGAAGTTGCACCCCTTGGCTTACATCTCAAAAAAGTTTAACGAAACGGAAAGGAACTGGTCGGTGTGGGACAAGGAAGCCGCGGCCATTAGGTTAGCGCTCACTACGTGGCGCCACTGGTTGGAGGGAGCGCAAACTCCGTTTGAAATATGGACTGATCATAAGAGCCTAGAGGCTTTGCGCACGCAACGGTCCCTCAACGCCAAGCAGCTGCGCTGGGCTGACTTCTTTTCCAAATTTAACTTTGTGTTAAAACATTTCCCCGGGAAGGCTAACTCCCTGGCAGATGCATTGTCCAGATTGCCCCAACATGAGAGTGTGAAGGAAGAGGTATTCGACTCCATGTTCTCCCCCCAGCAGCTGGGAGGGGCAGTGGTCACCCGGAGCAAAGCAAAGAAAGCTGAGCTAACCATGGGGGACTGCCAGTGGGGGGGGGGAGTATGCTCCAGAAGAAATAGAGGAATTGGAAACAATAGGAGAGTGTTCCAAAAGAGAGGACCATTGTTGGCTGCATGGGGACAAGCTAGTGGTGCCTAAGACCAAACGCAAGGAAATCTTGCTACATTGTCACTCTTCCAAGCTAGCCGGGCACTTTGGGTTCCTAAAAACACTTAATTTGATCCAGCGTCAATTTTGGTGGCCACGCATGCGCCGCGATGTCTCGGACTTCGTCTCGGCGTGCCAAACCTGTTTAATGTGTAAGAAACGGGGGGGAAAAGTCCCAGGATTGTTGCACCCCCTTCCCACTGCCTCAAGACCCTGGGAAGACATAGCCATGGACTTTATCACCAATTTGCCCCCCTCCAAGGGAAAAACGGTGATTTGGGTAGTAGTTGACACGTTTTCTAAACAAGCCCATTTCACCCCCTTCAAGCAATTGCCCACAGCCAAAGGGATGGCTAAAGCTTTCTTTAACCACGTGATAAAATTACATGCTTTTCCCAAGAGAGTGGTATCTGACCGCGGAAGTCAGTTCGTTGCCACCTTCTGGCGGGAGCTTTTGAAATTAATGGACATAGAGCCTGCCTTAAGCTCGGGTTACCATCCAGAGACCGACGGCCAATCCGAGCGAACTAATCAAATTCTGGAGCAATTCCTCAGATGTTATACAAATTACCACCAGGACAATTGGGTGGAATTATTGCCCTTTGCAGAATATAGCTACAACAATGCAGTGCATTCCTCTACTGGGGTCTCACCTTTCATGGCGGTGGGAGGCTTTGAAGGTAAACCACTCCCTACCATTAAGGACGACCCCCGGACCCCCCCTTGGATTTTAGGAGTTGGTGGTCCAACCTCCAGGACTCCTGGCCATTAATTGGGAAGGCCCTGGATCATGCCAAAGAGGACTACAAGAAATATGCTGACCGAGGGCGAGCACCGGGATGGGATCTTCAACCCGGGGACTCCGTTTATCTCTCTACTAAAAATATCCATGGGCTGCAGCCCAGCAGAAAACTGGGATGGAAATATGTTGGACCTTATAAAGTGCTGCGTAAAATCTCTGATGTATCCTTTGAACTGGAACTGCCTAAATCACTGAGTTCTGTACACCCTGTGTTTCATTTCAGCCTGCTGAAGAAAGATCCTGGGCCGAATGCATGGCATCCAGTTCCTCCAGTTCCTCCTCCACTGATGAAGGAGGGGAGTCCACACTACGAGATAACCGAAATCCTTGACTCCAAGATGAAAAGGGGCCATTTGTATTACTTAGTTAGATGGTTAGATTTCGGCCCGGAGCACAATGAATGGATTCGTTCTGAACATGTTCATGCCCCCAAGTTGATTAAACTGTTTCACAAAATGTTCCCTGATAAAGCTAGGTGAAGGGAATTATGGGGAGGGCAGGGTGTCAGAATCTGTCAATTCAGTCAATGTAATCTTGCATGCACACTGTGTAACCTTATAGTCATTTGTATGGAACCTGTATTAATCCTGTTTTGGTCGGGAGGGTGACAACCCTTAGAGGTGAGAACAAGGAGGCCTCTCATCCCTGCCTCCGCATTCCAGCTGCCCCGGCAGTAACTTCAAGGGGAGGACGGCTCTCATCTCTTATCTATGCTAAAGAACCTTGGAGCCATGAATTGTTATGTGAACTGAGGGATCTGGTTTGGGAAGGGAAATTTACTGCTTAACACCTCACTTTTTTCCTGTGTGAACCAAACGGTCAAGACACCTTTTAGCCCGCCAATTTTCCCTTCAGGGGATTGGCTACCTATGGGTAATTCAAACTCCTTGGAATGGTATAATAGACCCGCTTGTATTATTTGTCTCATCTCTGACAATAACCCGAGATGCTGTACTAATGTAGGAATAGGCAATAAAGAACTGTGGTTAACCAACCGAGATCTGATCCTTGACTACTTTGAGCAGGACTCTCACACCCTAGCCCAAACTTTAGCATTAACACTAACCCTGCACAAAACCTAACCCTAACCCAAGCCCTAACCCTAAACCTAACACTAACCCTAGCCCTAGCCCTAACTTTAACCCTAGTCCTAGCTCTAACCCAAGCCCTAACAGTAACCCTAGCCCTAAACCTAACCCTAATCAAAACCCTAGCCAGAGCCCTAACCCTGGCCCTAGCCCTAATATAAGACATAAACCTAGTCCTAGCCCTAACCCAAACCCTAGCCCGAACTTTAGCCTTAACACTAACCCTGCACAAAACCTAACCCTAGACCTATCCCTAACCATAACCCTATCCCTTACCCTAGCCCTACTCCTAATCCTAACCCTAAAGCTAGTCCTAACCCTTACCATTGCCCTAGCCCTAACTTTAGCCCTAACAAACCCTAGCCCTAGCCCTAACCCTAACCATAGCCCTAGCCCTAACACTAACAGTAACACTAACCGAAGACCTAAACCTAACCCTATCTCTAGCCCAAAACCTAACCCTAACCCAAACCCTACTCCCAAACCTAAAATTAGCCCTAGCCTTAACCCTGGCCCTAGCCCTAATCTAAGCAATAAACCTAATCCTAGCCCTAACCCAAACCCTAGCTTTAGACCTAGACCTAACTAAACCAAACCCTAACCCTAGCCCTAGCCCAAACCCTGGCCCTAGCCCTAGCCCTAACCCTAATCTAAGCCATAAACCTAGTACTAGCTTTTACCCAAACCCTAGCCCTAGACCTAACTCTAACCTTAACCCTAACTTTAGCCTTAACACTAACCCTGCACAAAACCTAACCCTAACCCTAACCCAAGCCCTAACCCTAGCCTGAATCCATATAAAAGCATGATATATCAAGTGAAAGAGCAGTAACATTGAATGCAAGACATACATTCATCAGATTTTGAATTTGGTTGTACAAGGAGTGATAACTGACACTGTATTGATATCACTTTGTAAAACCGAGAAATATCACAGTCATGTAACCAACAGATCATAGAAATGAGTAATCAATGGTCCTCAAAGGGAACCATGGGCATTAATTTTTTTTAAAAACATATTTTATTAATTTTTAACATTTTAAAACAGTAACATTAAACAAAACACTTTAACCATTATTACATATTTAAACGCCTTACAATGTCCAGTCTTTATGAATAAAATTATAGTAGTTAGCTTGTTGAGTAGAGGTAGTCTTTTCAAGTATTAATTCAAGTTTGTCCAAAATAGGATGCCAACGCCCATAAAAGGAGTAAATGTCTTTGTGAGAATCACACTTTGTCAGCCTATCCAAAATTTTGTCCATTAGCAAGTGGTCCCAAATCTTCGAGTACCAAGTTCTCAGCGAAGGTGGTTGGACGGAATTCCAACACAATGCTATCGCAGTTTTTGCCACGGATAAAAGTAAAGTTAATAATTCTATGGTATATTTTGCGTAATTCACACCCTCCCAACAATTTAGAAGAATGATCTCTGGTTTCATGGGTATAACATAACCCATTATTTTATTAATTTCTGAAATAATGGTTTGCCAAAAGTGAGAAATAACTTCACAGTTCCACCAACAGTGGATGTAGGAGTCAATTTGTCCACAGCCTTTCCAACACTTGGGGGATAGAATGGGATTAATTTTGTGCAGTTTCAATGGGGTCATATACCACCTTGTAATTATTTTTAAATTCTGTTGCTGAATGTTAATAGATTTCGAAGAGGCAGCATAAGAAGACCAAACCTTCTCCCAAAACTTATCAGGGAGTTCTAATTGGAGATCATTCTTCCAAGGTTGGACATAAGAAGGTAATACAGAGGGATCAGGGTCTATGAGGATACCATATATTTTTGATATCAAAACTTTAAGACCTGGCAAAGCTATTAACAATTTTTCAAAGTGGGTAAAAGAACGGGAACAGGTTACTTGCATTTCTATTGACTTAAATAGATGTTGAAATTGAAAATATTCAAACCATGGGAGTGACAACTCAGCTTTGCTATCTAATTTAGTTTTTTCCAAAAGTTTGTTTTTGTGGGTTAGATCATGTAGAGTATTTAATTTGGCGGCCTCCCAAAGTGGAAAAGAGGCCGGGTGTAGTGCTGGGGGGAACCAGGTTTGACCTCTTTAATGAGAAAGTAAAGATATCCCGGGTACTAAAAAATTACGTTTTGATTTCCATATTTTGAATAGAGCCACCATAAAAGGATGGGAAAAGGTAGCTAAGGCCTTATCTGATTGTTTGGCCCATATGGTTGTTTGATAATTTCTATTATCTAAAAACTGTTCCTCGATTAAAGACCACTTGGGCGGGGGATCAGCTCGAAGAATTCTAGCCAAAGTAGACAAAATAGAGGCTTCATAATATTTAGAAATAGCAGGAAGTGCTGTTCCACCTAATCTGGTCGGGCGCAATAGTGTTTTTAAACTAATCCTATTTCTATGATAACTCCAAATGAATGAAAACCACTTGTTCTGCCAACCCTTCAATTGAGATGGCAAAATAGGGAGCGGTAAGGTTCGAAATAAATATAATAACTTCGGAAATAAAAAAGTTTTTATTGACACTATTCTTTCTAACCAAGATAATTGTTGAGTATGCCACTGCTCTTGAAGAATTTTAAACTTTTTAAAAGAGTCTAGATAATTTACTTTAAATAGATCTTTAATATTTGAGGGGATACATATCCCAAGATATGGCCAACAGCTTGTAATCCATTGATATGGATAGTTTTGACGAATATATTTTTCTGAAATTTTAGATAAGGTAATTGGGTATAATATAGATTTAGATGGGTTGACTCGAAGACCTGAGACCAATGAAAAATCGCTTAAGGTTTTTTCTATAATAGCTAAAGAACGTTGGGGATCTGAAACATATAGAACAAAATCGTCGGCAAACAAGCTAATTTTGAATTTTTGTTGGTCAATTTGGATACCCCTAATGGATTCAGTTTGGCGAATCTTATTGGCCAGTGGCTCTATACATAGGGCAAAAAGCAAGGGGGACAACGGGCATCCCTGCCTTGTACCTCTGGACAAATGAAAATCTTCGGAAAAAGAATTATTCACTGCCAACTGTGCCTTAGGGGAAAAATATAAGGCCTGAATCACTTTCTGAAAGTTTGGTCCAAAATCCATTAATTTCAATACCGTTTTCAAAAAGACTATCGAAGGCCTTCTCAATGTCCAATGCTAAAATGCATAGGTCCTTCTCCCAAGATTTACCTAAATAAATAATACCTATAGTCTTGCGAATATTGTCTGCAATATCCCTCCCAGGTATAAAGCCAGTTTGATCCAAATTAATATAACTACCTATAAATTTATTCAACTGAAGAGTCATAATAGTAGAAAATAATTTATAATCACAATTTAACAAAGATATTGGTCTGAACTGCTGGGGAGTTATAGAGTCCGGACCTTTTTTGGGGATGACTACAATCCTAGCTTGAGACCAGGTTTCAGGTAATATTCCTGTGTTCAAAATTGAATTACATGTCTCTTGGGAGGGAACAATCAAAGTCTTAATAATTTTTTTATAAAATTCTATCGGAAACCCATCCCTACCGGGAGCTTTATTAGATTTAACGTGTTTAAGTGCAAGGAGAATTTCAGAAGTTGAAATTGGTTCTTCTAGTAGCTCTTTGTGTTCTGGCTTTAGGGTTGGGCATATATTGTTGGATGACAAATAAGAGGTAATCTTTTCTAAACCTGGATTTTCAGAAGTATACAAAGAATGATAATAGTTTTTAAAAATTGTAAGGATATCCTTTTCTGAGGTAACTCTAGAGCCTAAAGGGTCTAACAATACATTTACCTTCCTAGATGATTGCTGTTTTTTTAGTTTCCAAGCTAGAAGTTTAAGAGATTTTGGGTGACGAAACCAAAATTTATGTTTTAAATATAAAAGACTTTTCTGGATTTGGGATGTTTCCAAAGACTCAAGTTTCTTTCTCTCTATAGTGAGAAGTTTATAGATTTTTTTGGAGCATGTCTGTTTGTGTTTTTGTTCCAGATTTTTAATATTGGTCAAAATTTCTTGCACTAATTGGTTTCTGTTTTTGGTGTAGGAAGCCGACATAGAAATCAGCTTACCCCGCATTACCGCTTTCATGGCATCCCAGACTATATGGATGGGAACTCCACAAGGAAGATTAAATTGAAAATATTCTTCAAGTGCTTTTTCAATGTCTTCACAATAAAGTTGATTAAATAATAAGTTTTTATTAAAAGACCATGAGCGTGTAGTGTTTGTTTCTGGATTCATTTTTAAATAACATTCTAACCAGGCATGGTCTGATAGTGTTCTAAGACCAATTTCTGACTGTTGAATTAGGTTGGTTAAGGAAACAGAAGTAAAAATATAATCAATTCTTGTAAAAATATCATGTCTAGGAGAGTAATAAGAAAAGTCCTTCACTCCAGGGTGTTGAATTCTCCAGATATCCTGTAAATTATATTGTTGCATTAATTTATGTAAGGCCGTCGAAGTATTCTGTGCAGTGCGAGTTGATTTGGGGGTACCGGGCTTATAAGAGCAGTCCCAAAATGAATCAGAAATTAAGTTAAAATCTCCACCTATTAATATATGTCCCTCCTGAAAAGTATCCAATTTAGCTAGAGTTTCCCTCAAAAAGGATTCCTGGTATTCATTAGGGGCATATAGAGAGACTAGGGTAAAAAGTTTATTATTTAGTAGGCCTTTAATAAAAATAAACCGTCCCTGGGGATCAGTTAATTGGGCTTGACATAAAAAATTAAGTTGTTTCGAAAATAAAATCGCTACTCCCCTTGACTTTGAAGTGCCAGGGGCATAAAAATGCAAAGGAAATCTTTTATGTTTAAGTAGTTGAGAATTGGGGACTTTCTGGTGTGTCTCCTGTAAAAAGAGAATGTCAGCTTGCATTCTGGTAAAGGCCATTGCCAATTTCTTATGTTTAGAATTATTATTTAGTCCTCTACAATTCAAAGATATAATTTTCAAATTTTCATTAATCATTGTTAAGCAATAAGTGATGACTTACTAGTGGTGGGAGTGATTCAGTCACAAGCCACATTGTGGCTATAACTCTAAACACTGTGAACCAGTCATAAAGTCTACATTTTATAAAAGGCACATGTGGGCATAACTCTATTCTTTTCCTAAGTTGACATTGTCTCATTGTAAGGAAATAAAAACCAATAAGAAAATAAAAATAAAATGTTACAATAACTGCAACCATAAATATAACCTTAAACAAAATCTCTAAAATAGGGGTTTAAAACAATCTGCTTGTCCTAGTTTACTAGGAACAAAGCTAGTGTGCTGTTAATTTCACAGAACACTAACTGAACTTGGGGGGTGTATTACTTGTCAAACCCCCCTCCCCTCCAAAATTGGATTTCTTAAAACAGTAATTAATCTCCTAAAAAATTAAAAGATAATAAAAAGAGAAAGGAAATTCAAAAATTTTTATACTGATAATCTATTGTTATTATTAGTTTTGGTTTTACCTAGAATTACTCACTTAAACATATTATAAAAATAATGAAATCAAATTTTCCACAGGTACAATGAATTACACTTTACTCTCAGTCTTATTATAATCAATAAAATCAACCAAAAAAAAGGATTTTGGTTGATTACACCATCATAACGAAAAGAAAAGTTATATTTACTCTTACCATATCAGGTCTATTTAACTTCACCTGTTACCTTTTTTCTTGAGGTGAATATAAATCAATAAGCCTTGAAATAAAAAGGGGAAGTAAAAAAAATGTTATAAAATGTTAGGTTTAGTCTACAGTAGAGAATTCAAAGTCTAGGTTGACTACACCAAATAAATTCACCGGAAGTCTTACTAAAAGGAGTAAAATTAACAATTATACTAGTAATGAGAGTTAGGTTTCACTCACCATTATGGTGTTATCAATCATAATTATGTTTAGTTTACAATAAAGAATTCAAAGTCTAGGTTAACTGCACCAAGTAAGTTCACCGAAAGTCTTATTAAAAAAAGTAAAGTTAACAATTAGACTAGCGATGAGAGTTAGGTTTCACTCTCCATCATGGTGTTATCAATCATAATGAACTAAAAGGAAATTGGTTAACTTCACCTTCAAAAAAATATAAATCTATATTTTCATATTACAATAAAAAACCATAACTAACTGAGGTAAAAATGGTTAACTCTACCTTCAAGAATAGGAAAAATCTGGGTTTACTTATTCCAATTTCTAACCTTATTACTAACTGATATCTTACTCACTGCGGAGTTCCAGCATAGAGTGTGTTGTACTTAATACCTAAATAAGCACAACAATCAAACAGGGTAATTGTGCTATTACAAAATTATTATAGTGCAAATACCGAGTAAAAGACCCATATTATGAAAGTCTTAATTTGTAGATCAGAAAGAAAGTTTTTGAGGTCTAAAATCATGTCTGATGTTTGGAGCGATTGTTGGCCCTTTTCCACCGAGGATTAGGCCTTGCTGGGAGTGATTGATTGGACCTCTCTGGGTCAGGGTGGGAAGGCGAGGAAGGCATATCAGTAGAAATACCCAGCAATGCCAAAAGCTTGTATCCACTGGTGAGATCCGAAGCTGTAAGTCTCAAACCTTCGTGATTTACCAGGATTTCTGATGGAGATGTCCACCGAAAACGGAGATTGTGATCCACCAGCTTCTGTGTAACCGGCTTTAAAGTGCGTCGGTGCTGGAGCATTTCTGGAGAAAGGTCTAAGAGGATTTGCAACTTGTGGTTTTGGAAGGTAATCCCTCCATTTTGTCTTGCTTTGCTAAGGACTGCGGATCTTATGGGAACATCACGAAAAGTTATAATAACATCACGGTGAAATGACTCAGAGCGTCTCAAATTAGAGCCCACTCGGTATGCATTTTCCAAGAAAGGGGAGGGGGAGGAAAATTCCTCTAGTTCGAGGGTTTCTGTAAGCCAGGTAGAAAGGAAAAGTTTTAAATCTGACTCACCCTCACAATTTTCCGGCAGTCCGCGAACTTTGAGGTTGCGTTCCTTTGCTTTGTTTTCCAAGGTCATAATTTTGTTCTTAGACCAGAGTTCATATGCCTGTAGTTGCCTAATTTTCTCTTGAGACGTAATGGAGTTCTCGAGAGCAGATTCAGCTGCTTGGACCACTTCCGAGAGTGTCTCTGTGATTGTTTTGAGTTCATCAGTTAAGGGTCGAATTGCAGCATGGATTTGATCAGCAATTGTGGTTTCCAAATGCTTGATTGAAGAGAAGAATTCCTGGCGAGAAATGTTAGTTCTGTCATCGTCGTGGTCATTGTCTTGTGGAGCGTCGGCCATTTTGTGGGCTACTGGAGAAGAGTCTTTCTGAGTAGGCCGGATTTCTTCCTTCGAGAAGAACTGAGTTAATTGCTGAGGTATTGCAGTCGATTTGTGCGTTTTGGCAGAGCCAGACTTTCCCATGCCCAGCGTATTGAAAAAGATTGTAGAACAAATAAAAATAAAGGAGATTGAAGGGCTTAATTTGGAGGGGAGAGAGGGAGCTGAATCTTTATGTGTCCGTCCTCACCGATCTCCAGGCTCCGCCCCGGGCATTAATGCCATAGATGCAGCCAAGTCAAAGGCTACATCCTGAATTTCCAGGCTGTGATTATATAAAGAGGTATGCTGGCAAAGTTTCTCGTTTTGCCTGAAAACCTGCATTCTGATGAGAATTTTTTTTTTTAAATGGAAGGACATTTTCCTGGAATTAGTGGGTGCATGACTTTCCCTTCCTTTGGGGAAACCATGACTTTCAAATATGCAGAGCGAAGTATGAGACCAGTTGCACCTTTAAGACCAACAAAGTTGTATTCTGGGAGTAAGCAGTGTGCGTGCACATGAAAGCTTATAGCCAGAATTAACCTTCATTAATCTGAAAGGTGCCACTGGACTCAAAGTTTGTTCTGTCGCTTCAGACCAATATGGCTACCCACTTGTTGAATCTATCTATAAGGGTGTTTTTCGGACGGGCACTGAATCCCTGTGTTGCTGGAGGTGGAGGTGAAATTGTGCCAGAATTTAGCCACTGAAGATTTACATGCTTCTGTCTTATACCTGACAAAGGGAGCTTGGACTCCCAAATGCTGATAACCCTGAAAATCTTTTTGGCCTCTCAGATGCTCCTGAAATTGAATCAGGCTTGTAGCTTGAGTGTTTCTGACTGAGCCTCCCAAATGATTGCAACAAACTTCCAAAATAACAAACCGAAGTCCAAGAAAACAAGCTTTCAAGGTCTCTTTATGGTCATGAGTCCCCCGTCCCTTTTCCCCGTCAGCCCTGAGTGTCAAAGAACCTCTGGCATGTACGGTTCTTGGCCCGTCACATCTCATTTCTTGGCCTCTGCATACTGGTCGAGCAGCATAACGATGTTGGTGCGTCCAACCCGGATCCAGCCGTCTTCCTTCATGTGATACACTGGGAGACGTCACATCATCAGTGTAAAATGTGCAAAAGTAAAGCCGGCTCTCACAAAGCAGCCACATGCTTACAGGACTGAGATGGGTGACATTGAAAGAGCCAGGGCAGTTCAAGGGCAGAGGCCAGGAAAACTTACTGTTCACCACGCCTCCACAGTAGGAGTCATGGTGGGTGGCTTAAGAGATGGCCTGCCTGCCCAGGTCGTAGGCCTCTTCCACGCTGAGGTCGGGTTGGTATCTGCTGTCCAGCACCCCGTAAGCATAAGAGTTTCCACTTCCTGTGGAAAAGAGGGGGCCTGACAGGTGTACGCCATCGTCGTCTATGTAGTAAAGGCCTGGTCCCTGCAGACAAAGGAAAGGGAATGCTGTAACTTTAGTGCCCAGTAGACCGTCCCCCCCCAGTAGACTGTGCCTCCCTTCTTGCTCTGCTGGTCTTCTCCTCAAAAGCTAAGAAGTCATTTCATTCTCCCTCAACCCCTTAATCCAGTAATATCCCTCCTTTATATCATTCTTTCCACATTCTTGAAGAGAGACCCTGGATTCCTAGCCTTCCACGATCTCTCAGTCAATTTTAAGCATCCTAAAAACATATGTCTACAAAGGCTATGGCCTGGCAGACAAGTATATTGCAGTCCTCTCCTGTACACCAGTGAAATGTGCAGAACTAGAACAGGCCCACACCAAAAACAGCAATGTGCTCCTGGGCTTAGAGATGAACCCCAGCCGTCTCCCCAAATTTCCTTTTAGAAGGATCCCAACACAAGTTATACTCTTGTGTCTGACCTGAGGCCAGGAAGGAATTTTCACCCTCTGTCTTATTGTTAATGACCCAGTACATTCCTTTGAAGAATGAAGTTTGGCTCGCTTACTCAAGCAGTCTGGCTCCCTTCTCTGCAGCTCTTTTCTGCGCCTCACCCACCCCACCCTGCTTGTGTGACATGTTATGGGTTGGGTCACTCTGCAGGGGGGAGCAATAGGTGGTCCAGCCCCCAAACCAGAACTGCCCTCCTCTGTGGGGACAGAGATTCTTCCCTTCAGTAGCTGCATCTCTGTTGTGGGCAGCTCCTCCTGACAAAAGGCTGCCCCTGTTGGATTTCGGCCTACCACACAGCTATTAACTGCACGAAGCTTCTGCCTACAAGAGGATGGGAATGTCCTGGAAAGAGAGGGTGCCTATGTGGAATCTGGGGTTGCCCTTATAAGGGAGAGCCCCTTGCTCATCTTAAGGCCCTGAAATGCCCAGCTTCACCAGTCTCGGGGGCAGCAAGTGAAGGGCCTCAGGCTCCCCATGGTCTCCCCCCACTAGCTGCTCACTGCAGCAGCTGAACATCCAACACCCTTTATGGTGACCCATGTTTTGAGCATCATTCCGCTCACACGCTCATCCCTCCATGTCCAGCAGACCCCCTCCCCCCATGAGGCCGGCACCTTTTTGTCCCAGCCGCAAAGCATGCTGCCACGGAAAGGCCCATCCCCCCCAACAGCATGTTGACCAGGAGCTTGGAGGCCGCCGAGACGCTGATCCATTTCTTGTTGTACAGGTAATAGAGCCTGGAGGAGGGAGAGTGTGGCACACACACACACACACAGAGGCATCAAAGCAGGGCCAGTTTCAGATTTTGGGGGGGCCCTGGACAGACAGTACCCAGGGGCCCCTATCTCCCTTCCCTCCAGAGCTCCCCTCCTGCCCTCCTTTCCACAACACCTCACTGGTATGTCCCCCACTTCCCTGGGCATCCTTCTCCCCCTGCAAGCCCTTCCACCCCACGTGCTGAGGTACCCCACTAGTGACAGGGAATTCGGCTTGTGCATTTCTTCAAGCAGCTTCCTTCTACTCTCTCCATTTCTGACTTTCTTTAGCATCCACCCCCATCTTTATAACAAAGGAGGGTTCTTTCATATCTTGGGAACCATCATTCTGAACTGAGAGGCTAGCAACACATTGTTGCTTCTTCTAAACTCCTCTTTACAGAGCTCTTCTAGGGGAAGAAGATCAGGCATAATAACAATAGTAACAACTACTTGTGTTTCTGCAGTAATGTTTTAAAAAGTCTAATTATAAAGAAGGGGGCCACAAGAGTTATTTAGTTTTCCTAGTGCCATGAGGTGTCTGAAGTACAAATAACATATTTTTAGCATGTATAGCAAAAGGAAAGCACCAGTTAGCCTGGAGATATTTGCTAGGAAATTGCCAAAGGCTAATTTGCATGTTGGAAATTGGTTTATTGTAGCTGCAAGAATAATAAAAATTTACTGCTGGAACGTCATGCAGCTCAGCATGCATGGTGTACATAAATGTGCACATCATGTACACTTTCTGCCTCCATCCTCCCTTCTTTCTGCAGGTCTCGCTTTGATCATTTCTTTCTCCTCCCCCACTCTTGGCTGCACATCTATTCAGCCTTTCCTAACTTCACCAGTCAGACCCAGCAGGATCTAAGCTGGTCTGCTCAGAAGTGAGTTCCAGTGTGGTCAGTGGGGCTTCCTCCCAGGAAAGAGTTTGGATCCAAAGTGCTCTTTTCCATTGCCCTAGAGTTGTTCAGCACAAGGCTGCTTAGAAGCATTGTACCCACAACCCTGGCAAGACGGAAAAGCAGGAGTACTGAAGGGACTGACTTGCAATTAAGGAGGCGAAAACCTTAGGCTGTGAGGCCACAAGAGCAAACTTTAAGTAATTGGGGTTGCCTAGGAGCATGTCGACCGCCCAGCCGCCCTGGACAAACCAGATGCGGGCGCAAGAGGAGCCGGCTGCTGCCGCCGAAAAAAGGCGCCATCGCCGCCGAGGAACACGCCGCCGTGGCTGTGCTCTGGCCAGAAAGGAGAAAACTGGGGCTGCTACCAGGGAGCCTGATACTGTTGCCTCCCCCTGGGCCTCTGCCGCCACAGCACGATGAGCTGTAGGTGCACACAAACCGTTCGCCGCCGGCCGGGAGCAGGTAGGCCCCTTCAAGCCCCTTTCCACCCTCTTTTCTGAAGCCTCCAGGCATCTCCTCACTCTCCGCTCAGCCTCGCCGCGACCCTGCTCGACAAGGCTCCCTCGCCACAAGGTCGCAGCAGCCGTCAGGAGCCGGATCCCGATGCTGCGTGCACCGCCATCCTTTTCTGGCTGCTGCCCGCCGTGCCAGGAGCTGCTGCCGCCCGGAAATGGGGCTTCACTGCCCTCTCTGGGCCGCTGCCGCCGCCTCTCAGCATGGCCCCAACAACGGGAGCTCCCTCTGTGTGCCTTCAGCATGGAGGAGCAAGGGGCGCCGAAGAAGGAGCCGAAGGGCAGCAGAAGCTTGGGCTGAAGGTGGCCTTCAACGCTTCTCCCTCTGCGTGCTCCGCTCAGGCTGAGCACGCAGAGCAACTGCCAAAAGCGGGAGCGGGGCATCGCTTCTTCAAGCGGCAAGGCCCACCCCCACAAGCTCCAAATGCACGCCAGGCACGCAGCTCTTGCTGCCCATCTCCCAGCGCGGCGGCAAAGCGGCCCCCGGATGCTACCGGCATAGCTGGGCGCCCGGGAACCCAGATGCTAGAATAAACTTTGTAAGTCTTGCAGGAGCCCCTGGATTCTAGTTTCATTTAGATGTTAATGCAGTCTCCCTATGTTTACTAAGGTAGTTATCAGCAATTACTGCTGTTATGAATGGTCTTTGTATTTCTTTTCACCAGTTTTGAATTTTGTGTAGGGTTAGTAGTAAACATAAATTGCAGTCCAGGAATATGAGCAATTAGATTGAGGACAGAAATACATTTTCTTTTGTTCTTTCTTTTTTGGGTATTTTTTATGTGAGTGTGTGTGCAGCTGGAAGTCATGGCGACCTCTGGTGACTGCCCCTACTGGGAGCCTGTAGGATAGTCAGAGAGGTAGCTGAATAAAGTCCACTCCTGCCTCTGGTATTTCAGGAAGGTCTCCCATCCAAGTACTTGCCAGAGTTGACCCTGCTTAGCTTCCAAGATCTGATGAGATTGGGCTTGCTTGGGCTATCCAGGTCAGGGCAGAAATGTACTTCCTTAGTGTATGAAGCTTTTGGAATGCATTAGTTTGAAAGGAGAAAAGCGGAAACCAGACTTAGGTGTAAGAATTAGAAACTATAATGAGCGATGTGTTTCATGATATGGGGCTGGCTGTCCAGTGAATATTTGGCAAATACTAGTCAATACCCTCATCACAGCACGTAGTCTCATAGTTTCAATACACACATTTTGAAGACCACTTGCATAATACTAGCCAGGATACTTGGTTTTGAATTAAGTTGTATGCTTCTCATGTTTCAGACTTGAAACAAAGCATGATTGAATATTATGCAAAAATTATTTTGCTTATACCAGCTCTCTTTATTTTTCCAACTGTCTGAACTACAACCTGAAAAATCTTTCAACCCCAGCACAAGAATGTCACAGAAGAATTCCAGAGAACCTAAAAATGTTCATGTTTCCAGCTCCTTGGAGTCTGAAGATATTAGTTTGGAGACTAGACGGCCAACTGATGATATCTCCTCCTCAGAAGAATGGGAAGGCACCATCAAAATTACCAGGCAGCTGATAGAACAGAAGGAGCTGCTTCATCACCTCCAGTTGCTGAAAATAGAGCTTTCCCAGAAGAAATTGATGGTAGACAACATGAAAGTGGAGTACCTGACAAAAGTAAGGGCTCTTCCTGTGACTGTCACTGTACATGTTAAAAGCGCTCCAGGGCTGCCAATAGCAAAGCAGCTGTTGGTAGCCTGCTAGCTGGTTAGCATTCACAGCTATAAGTCATATGTCATTTCTGCAGTATAATCCGGTACCCAGATTCATTTTTCAGTTGAGCTGTGACTTTGCTGCGGTCGAGGGTATAAAGAGATTTTTCTTTAGGTTATTGAAATTAGATGCAAACAAGATGGGAGCTAGGGAGGAACCATGTGAGTGGGGAACAATTTGGGAACAAATTCCCAACCCTCGTGATTTATTCCTCTTTTCATGGGCCTCATTAGACTGATTCTTCTCACCCACGCATTTTCCTCGATCCCGGCGCGCTCGTTGCACTGAGGGGACGCTTTGCCGCCTCGCCCGAGTGCGAGGCAGCAACGATCTTGTGTGCTCTCGGAGACGGTGGGGCGGGGCTGCCTATTTAAGGCAGTGCCCCGTTCCCGCCCATGTCTTCCGCTCCGCGTGCTCGCCCACCTGCCCACCCTGTTTGCAGTGTAGGTTGTTCAACTGGTCGCCAATTGGGGCCAGGTAGGAATTTTTCGCCTCTACTTGGATTGGCCGTTGGTAGAGGTGTTTTTGCCTACCTTACACTGTGACAGTTGTTAAGAGCCTAGGTGGTGGATGAGATTTAATAGTTTGGTCACTTGGCAGGTTTGTGCAAGTTAGAAAGGAACTGGTGAGCGCCTTACGGCATATCCCGTTTGGGAACAGGAGGTCATCAGGATACCGCCCCAGGGCTGTATGGTTTGGGGCGGAGAATGGTGGCCGCCTCTGGGAACCTCTCCGGCTAGGCTCCTCCCTGAAGGTCCGTACGGTCTCAGGGGTAGGCGCTCCTGCGGGGCAACCAGTATGCTGGGCTGCCGGTTAACGAGCCAGACTTGGGGCTGGCTCAATACCGGAGTCAGGTGTCCTGCCCATATCAGAAGGCAAGGAGGCTGTGTCTTGGATTGACGCCTGCCTTGCCTGTTCCTGTGCTTGCTTAGTTTGCCCGTTGCTGCAATGTTCTGTTAAATAGTTAATAAAGTGGCCCTTGTTTAATTCCAATCGTTGTCTGTCTCGTTATTTGGGCTGGGGTGGCAAAAGCTGTCTCTCAGCATCCCATCTCATACAGGGCATTTTCTACTCTTGTGAGACCAGTTTAATTTTCAAAGTTAATTTAGTTTACCAGGTCATATTTTTCCACATATCCCAACTATGTAAAAACTCCTGCAGTGTTTGTGGACCCCTCTGTTGCCCCAGTTTCGTTATCCACATTGAGATCAGTCAGCAGAGTGTTTAGATAGAGAAATCTCCGTCTTCTACGATACACGCAACATTTCAAGGAAGGGACTATTCTGAGGTCCTTATTCAGAATTGGTTACTCACACCGTACTAATGTTTTAAGGGAGATACTAGTTCTGTGCTAAACTGCTTTTTTAACCATCTGTCTTAAATATAATTACATGGAAATGGTTTCCGCTCATGTCAGTGGGATTTAATTCCGGGTAAACGTATTTAGAACCAAATTGCTAGGGACATTTCCATGGGTTAGGGTTGGGGTTGGGGTTAGGGTTCGGGTTAGGGCTAGAGCTAGGGTTAGGGCTAGAGCTAGGGTTAGAGTTAGAGCTAGGGTTAGGGTTAGAGTTAGGGTTAGTGTTAGGGTTAGCTTTTGGGTTAGGGCTAGGGTTATGTTTACGGTTTGGGTTAGGGTTAGGGTAAGGGTTAGGGCTAGAGTTAGGTTTAGGGTTGGGTTAAGGTTAGGGCTAGGGCTACGGTTAGAATTAGGGCTAGGGCTTGTGCTACGTCTAGGGCTATGTCTAGGGTTCAGATGTCGGCTACCGTTAGGGCTAGGGTAATGGTAAGGGTTAGGGCTAGAGTTAGGGTTAGGCCTAAGGTTAAAGTTAGGGCTAGGGTTAGGGTTAGTACTAGGTCTAATTTTAGGTCTAGGGTAAAGGTAAGGGTTTGGGTTCGGGTTACAGCTAGTGTTGGGTTTAGGGTTAGGCCTAGGGTTAGTGTTAGGCCTCGGTTTTGGGGTAGGATTAGGGTTATGTTTAGGGCTAGGGCTAGGTTTAGATTTAGGATTAGGGCAAGGGCTAGGTCTACTGTTAGGTGTAGGGTTTGGGTTAAGGTTAGGGCTAGGGTTACGGTTAGGGCTATGGCTATGGCTTGTGCTAGTGTAAAAGATAGGGCTAGGGCTATGTCCAGGGTTAGGGTTAGCGTTAGAGTTAGGGATAGACTAGCGCTTGTTTTAGGGTTCGTTTTATGTTTATGGTTTGGACTAGGGTTTGGGTTATGTCTAAGGTTAGGGTTACGGTTAGGGTTACTGTTAAGTTTACCGTTAGGGTTAGGGTTGTCTAGGGTAAGGGTAAGGCTTTGGATTAGTGTTAGGGCTAGTGCTAGTTTTAGGATTAAAGTTAGGGTTAGGTTTAGGGTTAGGGCTGGAATTAGGGGTAGGACTTGGGATAGGGCTAGGGTTAGGGTTAGCTTTTGGCTTAGGGTTTGCATTAGGGCTAAATTTAGGGCTAGTGTAAGGGTTAGGGTTAGGGCTAGAGTTAGGGCTAGGGCTATGGTTAGGGCTAGGGTTAGGTGTATGGTTGGGTTAAGGTTAGGGCTACAGTTAGGATTAGGGCTAGGGCTTGTTCTAGGACTAGGGCTATGTCAAGGGTTCAGATGTCGGCTACAGTTAGGGCTAGGGTAATGGTAAGGGTTACAGCTAGAGTTAGGGTTAGGGCTAGGGTTAGGGTTTGTACTAGGGCTTATTTTAGGTCTAGGGTAAAGGTAAGGGTTTGGGTTTGGGTTACAGCTAGGGTTAGGTTTAGGGTTAGGCCTAGGGTTAGGGTTAGGCCTAGGGTTAGAGTTATTTTTAGGACTAGGGCTAGGGTTAGATTTAGCATTAGGGCAAGGGCTAGGGCTACTGTTAGGTGTAGGGTTTGGGTTAAAGTTAGGGCTAGAGTTAGGGCTATGGCTAGGGCTTTTACTATGGTAAAAGATAGGGCTAAGGCTATGTCCAGGGTTAGGGTTAGCGTTAGGGTTAGGGATAGACTAGCGCTTGTTTTAGGGTTTGTTTTATGGTTATGGTTTGGACTAGAGTTTGGGTTTGGGTTATGTCTAGGGCTAGGGTTAGGGTCAGTGTTAAGTTTACTGTTAGAGTTAGGGTTGTCTAGGGTTAGGGTAAGGGTATGGCTTCGGATTAGTGTTAGGGCTAGTGCTAGTTTTAGGGTTAAAGTTAGGGTTAAGTTTAGGGCTTGGGTTTGGGCTAGGGTTTGTGTTAGGGCTGGGATTAGGGATAGGGCTTGGGATAGGGATAGGGTTAGCTTTTGGTTTAGGGTTTGGGTTAGGGCTAGGGCTATGGTTAGGGTTAGGGCTAGGGCTAGGGTTTGTGTTAGGGCTAAAGTTAGGGCTAGGGTAATGGTAAGTGTTAGGGCTAGAGTTAGGGTTAGGAGTCGGGCTAGGGCCAGGGCTAGGGTAAGGGTTAGGGATAGGGTTACGGTTAGTTAGAGCTAGGGTTAGGGTTAGGTTTTGTGCAGGGTTAGTGTTAAGGCTAAAGTTTGGGCTAGGACTAGGTTTATGGTTTATATTAGGGTTAGGGCTAGCATTAGGGCTAATGCTAGGGTTTCGGTTAGGGTTAGGGCTAGGGTTTGGGTTAGGGTTAGAGCTAGGGCTAGGGTTAAAGTTAGGGCTAGGGTTAGTGTTAGGTTTAGGATTAGGGTAGGGTTGGGGTTAGGGCTTGGGTTAGGGTTAGGGTTAGGTTTTGTGCAGGGTTAGTGTTAAGGCTAATGTTAGGGTTAAGGTTAGAGTTAGGGCTAGGGCTAGGGTTTGGGTAAGGGCTAGGACTAGTGTTAGGTTTGGGTTAGGGTTAGGTTTTGGGCTAGAGACAGGGTTAGGGTTAGGTCTTCAGTTAGTTTTACTGTTAGTGTTAGAAGTAGGGCTATGGTTATGGATAGGGTTAAGGCCAGGGTTTGGGCTAGGGCTTGGTTTAGTTAGGTCTAGGTCTAAAGCTAGGGTTTGGGTTAGGGCTAGGATTAGGTTTATTGCTTTGATTAGGGTTAGGTCTAGGGCCAGGGCTAGGGTTAGGGCTAGGGCTAGTGTTACGTTTGGGAGTAGGGTTTGGGTTAGGGTTAGATTTTGGGCTAGAGATAGGGTTTGGGTTAGGTCTTCGGTTAGTGTTACTGTTAGTGTTAGGGCTAGGGTTTGTGTTAGGGTAAAGTGAGGGCTAGGGCAATGGTAAGGGTTAGGGTTAGGCCTAGGATTAGTATTAGGAGTTGGGTAAGGGTTAAAGATAGGATTACAGTTAGGGCTATGTCTAGGGTTAGGTTTTGTGCAGGGTTAGTGTTAAGGCTAAAGTTTGGGCTAGGGTTTGGGTTAGGGCTAGGACTAGGTTTATGGCTTATATTAGGGTTAGAGCTAGGGCCAGGGTTAGGATTAGGGCTATGGCTAGGGTTTTGATTAGGGTTAGGTTTAGGGCTAGGGTTACTGTTAAGGTTTGGGTTAGAGCTAGGACTAGGGTTAAAGTTAGGGCTAGGTCTAGGGTTAGTGTTAGGGTTAGGGTTAGGGCTTGGGTTAGGGTTAGGGTTAGGTGTTTTGTAGGGTTAGTGTTAAGGCTAAAGTTAGGGTTAGGGTTACAGTTAGGGCTAGGGTTTGGGTTAGGGTTAGGACTAGGTTTATGGCTTAGATTAGGGTTAGGGCTAGGGCCAGGGTTAGGGCTAGGGCCAGTGAGGTTTGGGAGTAGGGTTTGGGTTAGGGTTAGGTTTTGGGCTAGAGATAGTGTTACTGTTAGTATTAGGGCTAGGGCTTTGGTTACAGTTAGGGCTAGGACTAGGGTTTGTGTTAGGGCTAAAGTTAGGGCTAGGGCAATGGTAAGGGTTAGGGTTAGGCCTAGGGTTAGGATTAGGAGTAGGGCTAGGGTAAGGGGTAGGGTTATGGTTAGGGCTAGGGTTAGGTTTTGTGCAGGGTTAGTGTTAAGGCTAACGTTCGGGCTAGGGTTTGGGTTAGGGCTAGGACTAGGTTTAGGGTTTATATTAGGGTTAGGGCCAGGGTTAGGGTTAGGGCTATGGCTAGGGTTTCGATTAGGGTTTGGTTTAGGGCTAGGGTTACTGTTAGGGCTTGGGTTATAGCTAGGGTTAGGGTTAAAGTTAGGGATAGGTCTAAGGTTAGTGTTAGGTTTAGGGTTAGGGCTTGAGTTAGGGTTAGGTATTTTGCAGGGTTAGTGTTAAGGCTAAAGTTAGGGTTAGAGTTAGGGCTAGGGTTTGGGTTAGGGCTAGGACTAGGTTTATGGTTTAGATTAGAATTAGGGCTAGGGCCAGGGTTAGGGTTCAGTCTAGGGTTAGGTTTAGGGTTAGAGTTAGGCCTAGGTCTAAAGCTAGGGTTTGGGTTAGGGCTAGGATTAGGTTTATGGTTTTGATTAGGGTTAGGGCTAGGGCCAGGGTTAGGGTTAGGGCTAGGATTAGTGTTACAGTTAGGGTTAGGGTAACGGCTAGGGCTTGGGCTTGGGCAAGGGGTATGTGTAGGGTTAGGGTTAGAGTAAGGGTTGGGCTAGGGTTAGGGTTCAGTTAAGGTTAGGGTTAGGACATGGGTTAGACCTAGTGTTAGGGTCAGGGTTAGGGGTAGGGTTTGGGGTAGGGTTAGGGTCTGGGTTTGGGTTCAAGTTAGGGTTAGGTTTTGGGTAAGTTTAGTGTTAGGGCTAATGGTAGGGTTGGGGTTAGAGTTAGGGCTAGGGTTAGGGTTAGGGCTAGGACTCCGTTTATGGCTAGGGTAGGTTTAGGTCTAGGTCTAGGTTTTGGGCTAGGGCTAGGGTTACAAATAGGTTTAGGGTTAGGATTAGGGTAGGACTATGTTTAGTGTTAGGGTTTGGGTTAGGGTTAGTGTTAGGTTTAGGGCTAGGATTAGTGTTAGGCCTAGGGTTAGGGCTAGGGCTAGGGCTTGGACAAGGGTTAGGGATAGGGTTATGTTTAGGGCTAGGTTTAGGTTTAGGGCTAGGATTAGGTTTATGGCTTGGATTTGGGTTAGGGTTAGGGCTAGGGCTACTGTTAGGGTTAGTTTTAGTTTTAGGGTTAGGGCTAGGGTTTGGGCTAGGGTTAGTGTTAGGGTTTGGGTTAGGGCTAGTGTTAGGTTTAGGGCTAGGGCTAGGGTTAGTTTTAGGGTTAGGGCTATGGCTAGGACTAAGGTTAAGTCTGGGGCTTGGGCTAGTTTTTGGGTTTGTGGTAGTTTTAGTGTTAGAGCTATGGCTATAATTAGGGCTAGGTTTATGGTTAAGGTTAGGTTTTGGGTAGGTTTAGTGTTAGGGCTAATGGTTGGGTTAGGGTTAGGCCTAGGGTAGGGTTAAGGTTAGGGCTAGGACTAGGTATATGGCTAGAATTAGGTTTAGGTCAAGGGTTAGGTTTAGGTCTAGGGTTAGGACTAGGGTTACAAATAGGGTTAGGGTAGGACTACTTTTAGTGTTAGGGCTAGGATTAGGGTTAGAGTTAGGGTAAGGGTTAGAGCTAGGGTTAGGTTTTGAGTTAGGGTAAGGGTTAGAGCTAGGGTTAGAGCTAGGTCTAGGGTTTGTGTTAGGGTTTCGGTTAGTGTTAGGGCTAGGGTTAGGTTTAGGGTTATAGCTCAGTCTATGTTTAGTGTTAGTATTTGGGTTAGGGTTACAGTTAGGGCTAGGGTTATTGTAAGGTTTCGGTTTAGGACTAGGGCTAGGGTTAGGTTTAAGTTTAGGGTTAGGTCTAGGGTTCGTGTTAGGGCTTGGGCAAGGGGTATTTTTAGGGTTAGGGTTAGGATTAGGGCAAGGGTTAGGATTAGGTTTACTGTTAGGGTTAGTGTTCGTGTTAGGGTTAGGGCTAGGGCTATGGTTTGGTCTGGGGCTCGGGTTCAGCCTAGTGTTTGGGTTTGTGTTGGGGTTAGGGTTAGTGTTAATGCTAGGCCTAGGCTTAGGGCTATGGCTAGAATTAGGCTTTGGGTTAGGGATAGGGTTATGGTTTGGGCTAGGGCTACGTCTCATGCTGGTTTAGGGTTAGGATTAGGGTGAGGGCTATGGCTAGGGCTAGGGTTAGGGTTTGTGTTAGGGTTAGTGTTAGAGCTAAAGCTAATGCTAGGACTAGGGCTATAGTTAGGGATAGGCTAGCGCTAGTTTTAGGGTTCGTTTTAGGGTTATGGTTAGGGCTAGGGTTTGGGTTCCGGTTATGTCTAGGGCTAGGGTTATGGTTAGAATTAGAGTTAGGGTTAAGTTTACCATTAGGGTTAGTGTTGTCTAGGGTTAGGGGAAGGGTAAGGATTAGGGTTAGGGCTAGGGTTAGGGTTAAAGTTAGGGTTTGGCCTTGGGCTTGGGCTAGGGTTAGGGTTAGGGCTGGAATTAGGGCTAGGGCTTGGGCTAGGGTTAGGTTTTGGCTTAGGATTTGTGTTAGGGCTAAATTTAGGGCTAGTGTAAGGGTAAGGGTTAGGACTACAGTTAGGGCTAGGGCTAGGGCTATGGTTAGGGTTAGGGGTAGTGTTAGGGCTCGAGTTAGGTTTAGGGTTAGAGCTAGGGTTAGGATTTGTGTCAGGGCTAAAGTTAGGGCTGGGGTACAGGTTAGGACTAGAGTTAGGGTTAGTGTTAGGACTAGGGTTAGAACTAAGGCTAGGGCTAAGGTTAGAGATAGGGTTAGGGCTTGGGCTAGGGTTACAGCTAGGGCTAGGGTTAGGTTTCCTGCAAGGTTAGCGTTAGGGCTAAAGTTAGGATTATTGATAGGGTTAGAGTTAGGGCTAGGGCTAGGGTTCAGGTAGGGCTAGGACTAGGTTTATGGCTTGGATTAGGGCTAGGGCTAGGGCTCGAGTTAGGGCTAGGGTTAGCGTTAGGGTTAGAGTTAGTGCTATGGCTATGGCTAGGGCTTGGGTTAGTGTTAGGGTTTGGGTTAGGGTTTGGTCTAGGGCTATGGCTAGGGTTAGGGTTAAGGCTAGGTCTTGGGTTAGTGTTAGTTTTAGGATTAGGATTAGGGTTAGGGTTTGGGTTAGAATTAGGGTTGGGCCTAGGGTTAGGTTTTGGACTATGGCTAGGGTTAGATTTAGGGATAGGGATAGCAATAGGGCTAGTGTTATGGTTAGGGTTTGGGTTAGGGTTTAAATTAAGGCAAGGTTATAGTTACATGTAGGGTTTGGGTTAAGATTAGGGCAAGGATTACAGTTAGGGTTAGGGCTAGGGCTTTTGGTAGGATAAAAGATATGCCTAGGGATATGTCTAGGGTTAGGGTTAGCGTTAGGGTTAGGGCTAGGGCTATGGTTACAGTTAGGGTTAGGGTTAAGGTTAGGGCTAGGGTTAGGGCTAGGGTTAGGGCTAGGGTTAGGGCTAGGGTTTGGGCTAGGTCTAGGGTTAGTGTTAGTGTTCGGGTTAGGGCTAGGATTAGGTTTAGGGCCAGGGCTATGATTAGGTTTTGGGTTAGGGTTAGCGCTAGGTCTAGGGTAAGTGTTAAGGTTTGGGTTAGTGTTAGTGTTAGGGCTAGGGCTAGAATTAGGTTTAGGGTTACTGCTAGGTCTATTGTTAGTTTTAGGGTTTGGGTTAGGGTTACAGTTAGGGCTAGGGTTATGTTTAGGTTTAGGGTTAGGGCTAGGACTAGGGCTAGCTAAGGTTCAGAGTTCGGTTTAGGATTAGTGTTCGTGTTAGGGTTAGGGCTAGGATTTGGTCTGGGGCTTGGGCTCAGCCTAGTCTTTGGGTTTGTGTTAGGGTTAAAGCTAGGCCTAGGCTTAGGGCTATCACTATAATTAGGGTTTGGCTTAGGGTTAGGGCTAAGTCTTGGGTTAGGGTTAGTTTATGGGTCAGGTTAGTGTTATGTCTAAAGTTAGGGTTAGGGTTACGGCTAGGGTTTGGGCTCGGGTTTTTTTAGGGCTAAATATAGGCTAGGGTAAAGTAAGGGTTAGGGCAAGGGTTAGGTTTAGGGCTAGGTTTAGGATTAGGGTTATGGTTAGGTTTAGGGCTAGGGTTAGGGATAGGTTTAGGGTTTGGGTAAGGGTTAGGGCTAGAGTTAGGTGTAGGGTTGGGTTTAGGTTTGGGCTAGGGTTCAGTTAGGGCTAGGGCTTGTGCTAGGGCTAGGTCTATATCTAGGGTTAGAGTGTGGGCTAAAGTCAGGGCTAGAGTAATAGTAAGGGTTAGGGCTAGAGTTGGGGTTAGGCCTTGGGTTAAAGTTAGGACTACAGCTAGGGTTAGGTTTAGGGTTAGGATTATGGTTATGGTTAGGGATAGGGTTAGGGATAGGGTTAGGGTTTGTGTTAGGGCTAAAGTTAGGGCTAGGGTAAAGGTAAGTGTTAGGGCTAGAGTTAGGGTTACAATTAGGTCTCGGGTTAGGGTTAGGACAAGGGCTTGGACTAGGGCTAGGGTTAGGGCTATGGTTAGGGTTAGGGCTAGGGCTAGGGTGAGTGTTCGGATTTGGTTTAGGGTTAGGGTTATGGTTAGGGATAGGGTTAGGGATAGGGTTACGGTTTATGTTAGGGCTAAAGTTAGGGCAAGGGTAAAGGTAAGTGTTAGGGCTAGAGTTAGGGTTAGGATTAGGTCTAGGGTTAGGGTTAGGACTAGGGCTTGGACTAGGGCAAGCGATAGGGTTAGGGATAGGGTTAGGGATACGGATAGGGTTAGGGATAGGGTTAGGGTTTGTGTTAGGGCTAAAGTTATGGCTAGGGTAAAGGTAAGGATTAGGGTTAGAGTTAGGGTTAGGGTTATGGTTATGGCTAGGGCTAGGGTTATCTAGGGTTAGAGTTTTGGTTAGGGGAAGGGTAAGAGTTAGGGTTAGGGCTAGTATTGGGGTTAAAGTTGGGGTTAGGGTTACGCTTACGGTTAGGGCTTGGGCTAAGTTACGTTTAGGGGTAGGGTTAGGGTTAGTGTTAGGTTGAGGGCTAGGGTTAAGGTTAGGGCTAGGGCTATCACTTATTGTTCACCCAAAATCAATTTCTGACTATTGTATGTCTTGCATTTGATGTTATTGCTCTTACAGTTGGTATCTCATGCTTTCATATTTTTGAGTAAGATATACAATGAAATAAAGCCATGCTCTATGTAGCCAGAGTATCTATTACTTATGATTAGGGTTAGGGCTTGGGTTAGGGTTTGGGTTATGGTTATGGTTAGGTTTTGTGCAGGGTTAGTGTTAAGGCTAAAGTTAGGGTTAGAGATAGGATTACGTTTATGGCTTAGATTAGGGTTAGGGCTAGGGCCAGGGTTAGGGTTTGGGTAGGGTTAGTGTTATGGCTAAAGGTACAGTTAGGGTTAGGGTCAGGGTTAGGGTTAGAGTTATTGCTAGGGCTAGGGCTAGGACTAGGACTAGGTTCCATTAGGTTTATAATGTTTATAATGTTAATCGTTAGGTTAGGTTTATAATGTTCAATACATATACAATGAAATGAAGCCATCTTCTATGCAGCTAGAGTATCGATTTCTTTTTACTAGAACGACGCTATATAAAAGCATACGGTTGAGTACAGATACAATGATACCGAGAAATATTACTGTCATGTAACCAAAAGACCATAGAAAGGAGTAAACGATAGAAAAGAGTAATTAATGAATACAATACAGAAATACATTTGATAGTAAATTCTAATCGATTGTTACAAAAAATGACTTTCGGCGTTACTCCCGAGGAATCCCACTGAGCGGCTTTATGGGGCACCTTTTGGATAAAAAAGGGTTGTATTAGGAGTTCTTGAGCAGTTAGCAATTTTCTTTGTGAATCTATCCATCACATCTAAGTCCCACAATTTGGTAAACCAAAGTACATCTTAGGTACCTTAGCATCCTCCCAGTAAAAAGAAATCGATACTCTAGCTGTATAGAACGTGGCTTCATTTCATTGTATCTGTACTCAACCGTATAAAAGCATGATATATCAACTGTAAGAGCAGTAACATTGAATGCAAGACATACATTCATCAGATTTTGAATTTGGTTGTACAATGAGTGATAAGTGACACTGTATTGATATCACTTTGTAAAACCCAGAAACATCACTGTTATCTAACCAACAGTTCATAAAAAGAGTAATCAATGAATACAATACAAGAAATACATTTGATTGTAAATTCTCATAGATTGTTACAAAAAATGACTTTTGGCGTTACTCCCGAGGAATACCATTGAGCGGCATTATTGGGCACCTTTTTCATCAAAAAAGGTTGTATTAGGGGTTCTTGAGCAGTTAGCAATTTGCTTTGTGAATCTATCCATCACATGTAAGTCCCACAGTTTGGTAAACCAAAGTAAATGCTAGCTACCTTAGAATCCTCCCAGTAAAAAGTAATTGATAATCTAGATGTATAGAACCTGGCTTCATTTCATTGTATATGTACTCAACCGTATAAAAGCTTGATATATCAACTGTAAGAGCAGTAACATTGAATGGAAGACATACATTCATCAGATTTTGAATTTGGTTGTACAAGGAGTGATAACTGACACTGTATTGATATCACTTTGTAAAACCTAGAAATATCACTTTCATGTAACCAACAGATCATAGAAAAGAGTAATCAATGAATACAATATTGAAATACATTTCATAGTAAATTTTAATTGATTGTTACAAAAAATGACTTACGGCGTTACTCCCGAGGAATCCCACTGAGCGGCATTATGGGGCACCTTTTGCATCAAAAAAGGTTGTATTAGGGGTTCTTGAGCAGTTAGCAATTTTGTTATTGAATCTATCCATCACATGTAAGTCCCACAATTTGGTAAACCAAAGTACATCCTCGTTACCTTAGCATCCTCCCAGTAAAAAGAAATTGATACTCTAGCTGTATAGAGCGTGGCTTAATTTCATTGTATCTGTACTCAACCGTATAAAAGCATGATACATCAAGTTTAAGAGCAGTAACATTGAATGCAAGACATACATTCATCAGATTTTGAATTTGGTTGTACAAGGAGTGATAACTGACACTGTATTGATATCACTTAATAAAACCGAGAAATATCATTTTCATGTAACCAACGTATCATAGAAATGAGTAATCAATGAATACAATACAAGAAATACATTTGATAGTAAATTCTCATAGATTGTTACAAAAAATGACTTTTGGTGTTACTGCCAAGGAATCCCACTGAGCGGCATTATGGGGGACCTTTAGCATCAAAAAAGGTTGTATTAGGGGTTCTTGAGCAGTTCACAATTTTCTTAGTGAATCTATCCATCACATGTGAGTCCCACAATTTGGTAAACCAAAGTACATGCTTGGTACCTTAGGATCCTCCCAGTAAAAAGAAATCGATACTCTGGCTGTATAGAACGTGGCTTTATTTCATTGTTTATGTAGTCAACCATATAAAAGCATGATATATCAACTTTAAGAGCAATAACATTGAATGCCAGACATACATTTATGAGATTTTGAATTTGGTTGTACAAGGAGAGAAAACTGTCATTGTATTGCTATTAATTAATTTTTGTAGAACTTGTGGCAAAAAAACTTTTTTCTTTTTATAAATTTTGCTACTGGAAAGTCTAGAGCCCATGTCTCCCACACCTGTGGACAAACTATACATCTTTTACATTTAAAGAACCCTGTACAGGTGATTGTAGGTTAAGTCGGTGGAGTAATGTCTGCTCTGACTAGCCAATTTTTAATACTTGCAGTTCTTCAGAAATCCACAAGGGGTTTCACTTTGCATCCCAAAATATCATTAAGTAAATGCCAATGTTTAAAGATCACATTACGTATGACAAAGGACAGTGGTGTAAAATCCATGGTCTAATAAATTTTAGAAGAAGCAGTATACTCAGTCTCTTGAAACAGAGCCACACGATTTTTCCATTGAGCCCATGCATGGGCTTGTGAAACAATATTTAAAGGGTAACCCCTATCTAAAAAATGCCTACTCATCCTTTGACATCCTACTTGTAAATCCTCCATATAGGTGGAATTTCTTTTAAGACATGAAATTTGTCCATAGGGTATATTATTTTTCAGGTGTTTGGCATGGAAAGATTGATAATGTAGATATGAATTCTTATCCCTTTTTTAAATAAATGGTTTTACAGCTTGTTTTTCTTTCTGTATGTAAACAATAACATCCAAAAAAATAATTTGATGTAAATCAAAAGAATGTGTAAATTTAATTGACTTATGTTATACATTGAGCCAATCCAAAAACAATTGAATACAAGCTGAATCATTCACAATAAAAAAAAATGGGGGGCATGGCTTTGGCGCCGATGAAGATAGATGCCTGAAACCTTAGCTCCAACCCCTACCCCCCTGGAACCATCATAAAATCAACACTAGAGACTTAATATAAATAAAAGAATGAGGAGAACCAAATCGGCAACTAAAAACCAAACACAAAATGCCACAAGAGGGATCCAAAACTATTTTTTAAAACAACAAAAAATCGGCCTGACTGAAGAAGAGAAGGAGGACGCTGGCAAAATGGCGACCAGGACTGCCTCAGCGCTCCTGCTCAACTCACAGACGACAGATCCGGGACTACAAAATCTTTTAGCCGCAATGGAAAAGAAGATACTAGATAACATGGCAGCACTCATAGCCCCAATTAATGATCAGCTGGCTCAAATAAACATCTCACTGAACAAGGTTAGTGAAACAGCGGAACAGGCACCAACTATAATGACTGCTTATCGGCTAGGGTTGAGTGAAACAGCACGCCTAAGAGGGCCCAGAGATGTGCTAGCAGAGATCCCTGACTTTCGTACAAGGAGAAAAATATTAGAAGTAGCAAGAACAAGTGGCGTTTTAACATATAAAGGATTTCCCATCCAAGTATATCCAGACCTCCCCAAAGAAATCTTGATGAAAAGGAGAAGTTCACAGAAGTTCTGAGGCAAGCCAAGATCAAATACAAGTGGCAGAATCTTGAAAACATTCTAGTTGAAACTGAAGAGGGCACTATCATAATTAAAGACCTGGAAGCCGGCTTCAAAATGCTAGATGAGCTAAATATAGACTCACAGATGGACACAAGCAAGAACTCTAACAAAAGAAAGCTCCCACTATCTCCAGTTAAAGACAGCAAACCATCAACCAGTGCGTTCAAACAAAGTCTAAAGCGTTGAACTACTGTACTGAGAGAAAATGACAAGCAAACACACAAACAAATGATAAAAGCCATAATAGAAATAAGTTCTCTAGAGGTTGTTAAGCACAGCATTGAAACAATTATAATTAGCTAAAGTTAAAATATATTAATTCAAATTTATGATCCGGAGGGGAGGGATTTTAGTTGTTTATTTCAGTTAGCAGTCCTTTTTTCTTCAGATAGAGTCTGTTAGTTCTGGTAGAAAGAGAGCACTACCAGACTAAGTAGGTCTGCTTATTAAATCTGAGCATTAAACTCAGTTTAGAAATATTTACAAATAATAGTAATTTAGTTTAAGTTGCATAACACTTTAATAAAGTTTATTGCATTTACAATAACACCTTTAAGAGTTTACAACTAATCAAACAAGAGTTTAAAAGTCAAACTAATAATATTTACCAAATCAATTGTTTACAAAAATTAATTCAGAGTTTAATCAATTTTTTTCTGTCTTCAGCTAGTCGAGTAACTAATCTTACAGTGTTGCAATTGAACTACAATGAGTAATTGATTCCTATATGAAATATTGTGATAAGCAGTGAGTTTACTGGGGTACTGCAAGTTAATTCATAGTGCAAGCAACTCTCAATAATTAATTGAGTGTTGAAATATATCTTACAGTGGAACAATTTTTATTCTGTGAGTAATGAACTTTCAATTTGATTATAGTTGCATATAGTGTGTTTACAAATTTTAAGGGGGGAGGGGGAAACAAAAAGGAATTCTTTTTATCTGTTGTATATTTATTTATATATTTAATTAATTGTTAAAATATCAATTTTCTTCCTGTTATCAACTATACAATTAACACAAAGTAATATATCAAAAGCTTCAAGTACTCATAGTACCTGTATAGAAAAGAAAGTTAAAGCCAAAATTTTTAAAACATATTATAGTAAAATACTTATTGTTTAATAGAAAAGCACTTCTTAAAAACTGTATAGTGTGAATTAATCATTTTATCTACCTTACAGTCAAGCTTGTAAAAGTACTAATAACGTGTATTATAAAGATCTGAATTTGCAATTAGAAGTTTAAATTAGTGAAAGAGTACAACCTACATCCCTAGAGGTACTGAAGTCAGAGCTAGAAGTGTAAGTATATATTTATTAGCCTACATCAACTACATATTGATTTCTACAAACAACCACCCATAGCACAAATACACAACCTTTTAAATACATAGCAGAGCAACGCTATATCTTGAGAGTTGACACAAATAAGTCAACTGTTCCCTAAACTTTACTAAGACATAAATCATACTTGAAGACTAAACATGACACAATCTAATTGGAAAGTCTTAACGCAAAATGTGCATGGTCTGAACAATTTGATCAAATGCAAGAGGGTGCTAGCAAACTTAGCCAAATAAAAAGCAGAGATACTCCTACTCCAAGAGACTCACCTACACTCTAAAAACCAAAATGAACTTAAGGCCAAATGGATAAAATTCCAATTCCACGCTAAAGGGAACTCAAAATCATGAGGAGTCGTGATCCTGATGGCAAACACAGTCCGATTTCAACACCAAGACACATTGGCAGACCCAGAAGGTCGCTATATTTTTTATAAAGGACACTCTTAATGACTAACTGATCACACTTGCCTCAATCTATGCACCAAACTCCAACCAATATCAATTTCTACAAAAAACACTCACAACTTTGGAATCATTTCAGGAAGGTGAAACGCTAATAGGAGAAGATCTTGGTCAATCCAAAAATTGATCGATCAAACATTAAAGCAACAGAGAAACAACGACCACTAGTAGATACAGGATTAAAGGAATTACTACAAAAATTCAAACTAACAGACATATGGAGGCAATTACATCCAATGGAAATTTTTTTTACCTTCTACTCTCCAAGACACAATGTAAACACACGCATCGATTTTATCCTCACTTCACTCAACTTAACCCGCAAAGTAACAAGTGCGGATATAGGTAACATAACATGGTCAGATCATGCCGAAGTGAACTGCCTCTTAACATATGCCTCAGAACAACCAATTTCCAGAATGTGGTTCTTCAATAAATCATTGTTATACAACAGTAGGCACGCGGAAAAGATTGGAGAACATATACAGCAATACTTAGCAGAAAACGTCTCAGAAGAAACTTCCTCCTCCACAATATGGGAAGCATTAAAAGCAGTCCTCAGAGGACATCTTATCTCAGTGTCTATACACTTGAAAAAAGAAAAAGCTAAACAAAAGGAAGAAATCTTAGCTAAAATCAGTCACCTAGAAGAAGTACACAAGAGATCCGGTAATAAGAACATTTACAAACAACTTCTAGCTGAACGAAAAGCTCTAGAACTTCTTGAATGTGCCTCAATTCAGAAGAATCTCATCTATGTGAAACAAAAGTACTGGGTTAAAACTCCTAAATCTCTATATCTCCTGGCATGGAAAGTTAAAGACAAAAGAGTATCTAGACAGATAATGGCTGCTAAAGACCAAAGTGGGAAACTACATACAGACTCAATAAATATCAATAAAATATTTGCAGAGTACTATCAACAACTATATACATCCTCCAAACCAACCCATGAAAACATTCATTCATATCTCTCTAATAACAAAAATATCTTGAAACTTTCTGAAGAACATTATGAGATATTGGAATGACCTATAGAGCCAAAGGAAGTCTTGGAAGTAATAAAAAAATTGAAAAACAACAAGTCACCAGGCCCAGATGGCTACCCGCCAGAATACTATAAAAAATATGCCACTGGCAGCAACCTGCAACAATATACTCTCTTCAGGACAACTTCCACCGTCTTGGAACTCCGCATCAATAATAACAATACCAAAACCCGGAAAAGACTTAACAAACCCAGCATCATATCAACCAATATCCCTTTTGAATCAAGACTACAAAATATTTACTGCCATTCTAACTAGGTGACTGAACTCTTTTATTTCCAACTACATTCACCAAGACCAAGCAGGGTTCATCCCAGGAAGAGAACTAACAGACAATACCTTTAAAGCACTAAATATCATCACAGCTTGTGAAAGATCTCAGATGAATTCCATACTATTATCAGTGGACATAGAAAAAGTGTTCGACTCATTAGAAACTATGTATCTCACCGCTCTCCTTCAACACATGGGGTTTGGACCCACATTCCTTAGTGCTATTAAAGCAATTTACACAAACTCAACTGCAAACATTAAAACAAATGGAATAATTTCCCAACGAATATCACTTAATAGGGGAACTAAACAAGGATGCCCGTTGTCTCCAATCCTATTTGCTTTAGCACTCGAACCACTGGCAGCGGAAATCAGGCAAGATCAAAACATCTCAGGGATCAAGATTGGAGAACACATATACAAACTCAGATTATTTGCAGACAATATGCTGGTATTTAACACAAACCCAAAGACATCACTATCCCATCTTCAACAAGTAATGAAAAACTTTGGCTTGGTCTCCGGTTTAAAAGTCCATCTCTCAAAATCATATTTAATGCCTCTCAAACTAACTAACTCTCAAGACCTGGAAAGTACTCTAAAAATAAATTTGACTACCAATGGGTCTCCTCTGAACTCCCCTATCTTGGAATCAGACTAACCAACAAAACAGAAGAGCAATTCACCAAAAACTATAACAGTAAGATCCTAGAAATAAAAACTGAAATCCGCAAATGGGAGAAACAGCAGCTCTCATATATTGAAAGGCTACAGCTAATCAGAGCCTTCATACTTCCTAAAATTTTATTCTTGTTCCGTATAACCCCAATAACAATAACAAGAGACAAGCTACATCAATGGCAAATGATACTAAATAGCTTCCTATGGCAAAGTAAAAAATCAAGAACAAGCTTTGCCACATTAAGGAGACGCACATCACAAGGCGGGCTAAATTACCCAGATATAGTGCTCTATTACAAATCAGCGCTAATGGTCCCCATCATAAAGATTCTAAGACAAGAAGATCAACTAGACTGGGCCAAAACTCTAGCACCACTGACATCACCTCTAAAAGTCCAGGAAGTTATCTGGAATCCTGCAAACTCTAGACCACAACCGTACGAAGAAAATAGGTTTCTGATAGCCATTCTAAAAAACTGGGACACATGCAGAACCATCTTGCTTCCTAAACATTCTAGATTCTCAACATTCCTGAATCAACCCTGGTTCCCACCAGGAAAAGACCAGAAAATGACAGATACATGGAGAGCAGCTAAAATAACAAACTTCTCTGATGTTCTAACAAAAGAAGGACTGTTATTCAAATGTGAGCTAGAGCAAAAACTAAAAAAATCTATCCCATGGTTCTTCTATTTGCAGCTAAATCATATGATCCAAGTAGAGATGTAGCAAAAATTCTTAACGAACAACTTACATCTTGTGAGAAACTTATTAGCCCTAAAAATAACAAATCAAAAGGTTTAATCACAACAGTTTATGACTGGTTTTCCAGTCGGAGAAAAATGGAAGTCTGAAGCACTCGATAAATGCACTGGGTGTACAGCTGCTTTTTTTGACAGTTCGGGTGCCTAACGCATCCGACGCAGCCCTCCCCAGGCGGGGGGGGGGGGGACCAGCAAGCATCTATAATCCAAGAGAGAGTTGAGATCGGAGGAAGATAAGCCTCAGAGGAGGCTTTTTCTTCCGCCTTGACCTCCTCCCCAGAGCGGATTTCTGCAAGCAACTCTAAAGAGCTGACTGGGCTGGAATTCCAGCATAAAACTTCTACATCTCCGATTCCTTAACAAAGGAAGATCAAGTTTAAATTAAGGAACCTCAACTGCACCAAAATATCAATAAAAGGTAACAGAAAAACTTTTTACTTACCGTTACCGTGGATGTAAAATAGAGGGAAACAACTGGATAAGTAGAGAAAGCATTTAAGAACAGACTGAGTCCTTTTCTGCTTGTAAAAGAGCTGGATTTGAAGGAAAAATTGCCTAAAAAACATCTTGTTTAACATTCCTGTGGTTTTAAAAGAGGTGCAGTGGAGTGAGAGAGATTGAAATATTGCGAGAGCCGCACAAACGGAGATCAACAGGAACTGATGTTTGAGCAGGAACAGGAGAGGAGGAGACACAGGAGAACTACGGCAACTGTGAAGCATTCTTTTTAAGAACAAGGAAGTAAGAGCGACTTGTGACACCCACCATTTGAGTGGAAACTAAAGACACATGCCATTCTGAGTGAAAACTAAAGACGTCCGCCATTTGAGTGGAAACTAAAACTTTAAATTTGGATATTTCAAAGACTAAATTACATTGAATGGCGAAAATAACATAGTGTGACTCAGCTTTTTAAGACGTACTGACTGACTTTAGGATTGTATAAATTGGAGAACATTAAAAAACCGGGTTTTTTTAAAGTGGAAGAACTACAGCAACTGGGAAGCATTTTTTTAAGAACAAGGAAGTAAGAGTGATTTGTGACACCCGCCATTTGAGTGGAACTTAAAGATGCATGTCATTCTGAGTGGATTTTAAAGACGCCCGCCATTTGAGTGGAAACTAAAGACACATGCCATTCTGACTGGAAACTAAAGACGTCCGCTATTTGAGTGGAAACTAAAACTTTAAATTTGGATATTTCAAAGACTAAACTACATTGAACAGCGAAAATAACATAGCGTGACTCAGCTTTTTAAGACGTACTGACTGACTTTAGGATTGTATAAATTGGAGAACATTAAAAAACCGGGTTTTTTTAAAGTGAAAGAACTACAGCAACTGGGAAGCATTTTTTTTAAAGAAACTAAAGACATACGTTATTTGAGTGGAAACTAAAACTTTAAATTTGGATATTTCAAAGACCAAACTACATTGAACGGCGAAAATGACATAGCGTGACTCAGCTTTTTAAGACGTATTGACTGACTTTAGGATTGTATAAATCGGAGAACATTAAAAAATCAGTTTTTTTTAAAAGTGAAAGAATGGAGCCTGAACAGAGAAGGTGAGCTGCTTCCTGGTCATCTCCTAAGATGACGACTAAAAAAGATAAAGAGGTAGCAGCTCTAATAGAGGCAATGGAAAAAAGGATGATGGAAGCCCTAAATGAACTTGGAAAACAGAATCAAGAATTAGATAAGAAAATAAATGGCATAGCAGAACAAGTAGATAAGAACTTTGGAGAATTGAAGATAGAATTTCAAAGTTTGGCTAAGAAATCAAAGGAGAGGGAAACTAAAATGCTGGCTATGGAAGAGAATATTCAAAAGGTAACTAAAGAAAATGATAAAGTGGAAACAATGATGATTTACAGAGATATGCAAACTCACTTAAGATTTAGAGGGATTGAAGAAAAACTAGGAGAAGACATCTTTACTAAGATTATCGAGGCGTTGACTACGTATCTTCAAGATGAAGAAGAGGACCTGAAATACAATATTGATCTGGTTTACAGAGTAAATTCAGAATATGCCAGCAAAAAGAATTTACCAAGAGATGTGGTAGTACAATTTACTACCAAGAGAATACGAGAGTTGATCTACAGAAAATGCTTTAAGGATCCCTTTGAAGTTGAAGGAACTAAAGTAATTGTTATGAAAGAGCTCCCTAGAGCTATGGTACAAGATAGAAAAAAATTTAAACGTTTGACAGATAAGCTTAAACAGCAGAATTACAGATTTCGATGGGAAGTTCCTCAAGGTTTAAGTTTTATCCACCAAAGCACTTGGGTCTTGATCAAAAATACAGAAGAGATGTTTTCGTTTTTGGCAAATAACAGAGAGGAATTTGGGGACATTTAATTCTGAGCCAATATGGATTACAAATTACTTTCATGGAATGTAAATGGACTTAATTCACCTAATAAACGTAGACTTGTAGGTCATTGGTTAGAAAAGCAGAAGTGTAATGTGATTTGCTTACAAGAAGTGCATATTAAAAAACAAGACTGTAAATATTTAATTAGGAAAAAACTGGGAGAAGAATTCTCTTCCTTAGCCAATATAAAGAAAAAAGGTGTGGTAACTTACGTCAAGAAAGAACTAGAGCCAAAAGAAAATTTCAAAGACAATGAAGGAAGATACCTTGCAACAGAAATAACTCTGCATGGGAAAAAAACTTTGATAGTGAATATTTATGCCCCCAATGGAGCAAAAGAAAAGTTTTTTAAAGATTTAATTGCGGAATTCGATAAAATTGATTATGAACAAGTAATTTTGGCAGGTGACTTCAATGGAACAGTAAATAATAGAATGGATAGACTTTCAAAAAGTAAAGATGAAGTACTTGGAAAATTACCAAAGATCTTTTTTGTATTGGCTAAACAGGAAAATTTGGAAGACATATGGAGAAAATTGAATCCAAGAACTAAAGATTATACTTTTTACTCTGACATGACTCACATTCAAGAATAGATATGATATGGATGACAACAAATTTAACGTTAAAAACAAAGAAAACAGAAATTTTACCTAAGCTTATTTCTGACCACAACCCTGTAATATGGAATTCAGGACATGGGAAAAAACAGTGGAGATGGAGAATAAATGAAGATCTCTTGGATAACCAGGAAGTAATAAATACGATTCAAGAAGAGACAAAGACGTACTTTCAAATAAATCTGCATAAAGAAACAAAACCACAAGTTGTATGGGATGCATACAAAGCTGTAATGCGAGGTACATTGATATCCATAAATAATAGAGAAAACAAAAGAAGAAAAGAACACAGGATAATATTACGCAAGCAATCAACGTAAAAGAGAAGGAACTAAAGAAAAGATCGGGGAAGAAAAAACTGCAAAAAGAAATATGGATGTTACAAGATCAGTTAAAGGCTATTTTGAATCAGGAAATATACTGGAATTTAAGGAAATTACAACAAAAATCCTTTGAAGGTGCTAATAAACCAGGGAAATATTTAGCATGGCAGTTAAAAAAAAAGATGCAAAAATAAAATCATTGGTAAAATTGTGATAGATAAAAAGGAAATGATGGACTTGAAGGGAATAAAAAGAGAATTTTTTAAATACTATGCCAAACTTTTTCAGAAGGAATCAATAGATCAAACTAAAATTATAAAATATCTGCAATCACTGAAATTACCAAAACCAACTGAAAAAATAAAAGAAATGATGAATATTCCTATTTCACTCCAGGAAATACAGGAGGCCATTGAAAGTTCTAAATTAGGGAAAGCACCAGGTCCGGATGGATTCTCAGTTAAGTTTTATAAAAAAATTAAAGAGACTCTTTCACCAGTTTTGGTACTTTTGATGAATGAAATTGGAACTTCAGGTGAAGTCCCGGAATCGTGGAAGGAAGTAACCATATCACTTATTCCAAAGGAAGGACAGGATTTATTGAATGTAAAAAATTATAGACCAATCTCGCTGTTAAACAACAATTATAAAATTTTTGCCAAAATTATTGCAGAGAGACTGAAAGAACATCTTAAGGAAACAATACAAAAAGAACAAGCAGGTTTTCTACCTAACCGACAAATAAAGGATAATTTGAGAGTAGTTTTAGATGCAATTGAATACTACGATAAACATCTGGAAAAAGACGTTGGTTTTTTCTTTTTGAATGCAGAAAAAGCCTTTGATAATTTAAACTGGGATTTCCTATTTGCTGTTTTGGAGAAATTACAGATAGGTGATTTTATTTTGAATATGATTAAGTCAATTTATAAGGAACAAAAATCAGCAATTATAATCAACAATGAGAAGACTAAATATTTTAAAATTCAAAAAGGAACCAGACAAGGTTGCCCACTTTCGCCACTATTATTTATTTGGACACTTGAAGTTCTACTTTGGAATATAAAGGAAGATAAAGAAATTAAAGGATTAATGACTAAAGGATTCTCTTTTAAGTATAGAGCCTTTGCTGATGATGTAATGTTTATAGCAGAAGAACCTATGACTACGTTGCCGCTTTTGCTTCAGAAGATTAAAGATTTTGGTGATTTAGCAGGTTTTTATGTAAACAGAAGAAAATCAAAAGTGATGTGTAAAAATTTGTCGAGTAAAAAGCAGTTAGAACTACAAAAAGGTATAGAATGTGACGTGGTGAAGAAAACAAAGTATTTGGGTATTGAGTTGACTATGAAAAATATTGATTTGTTTAAAAATAATTATGAAAAGTTATGGTTGCAAATTTCGCAAGTTTATTATATAATCAAGATACACAGTTATACATGAATTATTGTTGAGATAACATTGATAACAATGTGTAAGATAATGAAAGAGAGCAAAAATAAAAAGTTTGTTAAAAACAACAACAACAACAGTTTATGACTATCTGATCCGACATCTGGGAGACAAACCGCTGAGGTATCAGCAACAATGGATACTTTACTGCGAAATGGAAATCACACCTCAGCAATGGCTAAAAATATGGACCTCCAAATTGATGTCATCTCCGATAATTACTACCAAACTACAAACATACAAGATCATCTCCCGCTGGTACCTTACACCGGAAAGACTTTCAAAAGCAACATCTTCTCATTCCCCAGTGTGTTGGAAGAAGTGTGGCGAAATAGGTTCCTTTGCCCACTGCTGGTGGAAGTGCGATCATATCAAAAACTTCTGGTTGGAAGTATTGATAGAAATCAAATACATTACAGGCATGGACATTCCACTTGACCCCGCACTAATCTTTCTAGATATATGGACCATCAAAGACATTCAACCACTCAGCCAAGACAGTTGTAGCAACTAAATGGAAAGCAGATAAGGCCCCTACTATAAATGACTGGCTTAACAAAGTCTGGGACCACCTAATCATGGGGAAAAAATCACAGACCACCTTAAACAAACAGACCTCTATCCAAGATCCACCAATTTCGTAGAAAAGTGGACTCCTCTCATGGAATACTTATTAGCGACAGACGCCCAACCATATAATCCAATAACAACAACCTCAAGGTAACATAAACCCAAATTAGTGAATTACACTTATACTATCTAGCTCTGACTCAAACAAATATTAATAACACAATTTATTAATGTTCATAAATAAGAGTTGTTAAATTGAGTTAATGTTATATCCTTATTATTGATTTATTGTTAAAATTGTGCAACACTGTATAAGCCTGACTAAATTTACCTGTTACTTTATGAAAAACCAATAAAAAAATTGAAAAAAAATTGAAAAAAACACATCATCAATGTAACATTTATAAAAAAATTATATGAAAAGGATTGGTTGCTTCACATAAAATCCATTTTGTTTCATATTCATGCATAAATAAGTTTGCAACACTTGGTGCGAATGTGCTCCCCATGGCAACCCCTCTTACTTGCCAGAAAAAATCATCCTGGAACTGAAAAAAACTTTTTTCAAAAATTATATCAATAAGGTCCAGGAGAAAATGTGTAGGGGGAGATGGAGGATTTCTTTTTTCCGAAGTGGTAAGTAAACACAGTCTAGCCGCATCATGGGGTATGCTGATATAGAGTGCTGAGACATCCATGGTAATTAGGACAGGCTCAGGGGGGTACTTTCAAGCCTTCCACTTTCAAAATGAAATCTTTGGTGTCTTTAATAAATGATGGAATAATTTTAATAAAAGGTTGCAAATATGAATCTATGTACCTTGACAATGGTTCCAAAATTGAATTAATTCCTGAGACAATTGTTCTTCCCGGAGGTGGAAATCCCACTTTATGAATTTTAGGTAAGTTGTAAAAAATAGGAATGCAAGGATATGAATTCAGCAAAAATCTAGCAGTCTGATGAGAAATGTAATTAAGCACCAAGGCTTCTTGTACAGTGATTTTAATAATATTAGAAATTCCCTCAGTTGGGTCATAAGGAATTGATCTATAAAAATTAACATCTTTGAGCTGCCTCATTGCTTCACTTACATAGTCATCTCAATTTAAAATGACAATCCCTCCTTTGTCTGCTTCCTTAATGACCACTGAGGAGTCATCTGCAATTTTTCTGAGTAATTCTGTCTGTCTAAGAGAGGTTATACTTAATGGGTGGTCTCCTAAGTTTAATCTTCTCAATATCTTCAAGGACTCGTCTTTCAAAGACCATGGTAGAAGGATTGCTAATAGCAGGGTCAAATTGTGACTTAATCTTAAAAGGATTACATATAGAAACTTCAGACTCTGCAAAGAAACATTTTAGTTTTAAAGTTCTAATTAATCTAAATATATCTATTCCTGTTTGAAATAGATTGTATTTAGGCGTGATGACAAACCCCAATCCCAAATTCAAAATCCCTAGTTCTTCCTGGGAGAACTGTCATAAACATGACCGAAATTAAATCCTGTGTTTTTTTTAGGTATATCAATATCATGCCATCGATCCAGCAATATCAACTCTGGCGAAACCGGTAGGTCTACATCCGTTATTTTTTTTATTAACTGCAAAATTTTAAACCAAAACTGTTTTACAAGTATGCAGGACCACCAGCAATGATAATAGTCTGCTACTTCCCCGCATGACCTCCAACATTGAGTGGGATAAGCCTTGTTGATGTGATGTAACTGTTTTGGGGTAAAATACCACCTAAGCAATAGCTTAATTGCCTGCGCCCTAATATTCAAAGATCTGGAGGACATGCTAGGGGAACTCCAAACATCCTGCCAAACCAAGTTATCCTCTGGAATACCACAATCTGAATGCCATGACTTTTGGTATTAGTTGGCCATTTTAACGACTTTTGCAGTAATTCTGAATATAGTAATGATATGAACCCACTAGTGGACTTTCCACCCTTTAAAAGTAGTTTTTCAAAAAATGTGAGGGTGTTAAACGTTTCTGTGGGTTTGAAGGTTACTTCCCAAAGATGTTTAAGTTGCTCGTACTCATACCAATTAAAAGCACACTGATATTGTGTATCTAATTCTTTTTTACTTAACAAATTGAAATTTTTACTAATATCAAAATTTTTTGAAATTTCTTTAGATTTCCACAAAGTAAATGAGCCATGGGACTTTGCAGGGATAAACCAGGATTGTCTTAGAAAGGTAGTTAGTATAGATGGCGTGGTAGTCAGAATAGGTTTTAATTTGTCCCATATCTTCAAGGTGTTGTCCAGAAATAAATTCTTGGTAATGCTAGGTGGTCGTTTTGCAGTTTTTCCCCAAAGTAATTCAGAAAAAGTTCTACCCCCCATATAGGTGGATTCTAAGGTTTTCCAATCTGCCTCATTATTAGGATTATATTGCTTCAATAAGCCCACCAAAGAAACAGCTTGATGATATATATTCAAATCAGGGAGGGCCAACCCGCCCAACTTAGTTGGACGTCTTAAGGTATCAAAGTTAATTCTATCAATTGATTTATTCCAAATATACTTTGCAAACAAACGCTGCCAATTAGTTATAACTTGCTTAGGGATTCCAATTGGAATAGCTCTAAAATAATAAAGCAACTTTGGAAATATAAAAGTCTTCAACACTTGTATTTTTTCTATCCATGTCAACAATGGCGATGATGTAGCCTTGGGGAGATCTTCCACTATTTTAGTAAATACTAAATGATTATGTTGGAGCAAAGTAGAGATGTTCAAAGGTATATGAATCCCCAAGAACTTCCAAGTCTTTTTTGTCCATATAAAATCATAGTTTTGTAAAATATATTGTCTATGTTCTAAAGACAACACTATAGGATATAATATCATTTTTCAACTATTAACTTTCAGTCCAGAAAAGTCACCAAAGCACTTTAAAAGTAAGTGTAATTCAGGTAAGGTTATTTGAGGTTGAGTCAATGTTAGTGACATGTCGTCTACAACTAAGCTAAGCTTTTGATGTTTATCTGTGAGGGAAATTCCTGTTATCTTGGGGTTCATTCTTATAGCATTTGCCAGGGGTTCGATAGCTAAAGCAAACAATAACGGCGAAATAGGACACCCCTGACGCGTACCTCGTGCTAATTGAATTTCTTCTGAACTGGAACCATTAACTTGAATTGAGGCTATGGGTTCCTTATAGATAGTCCTAATTGATCTAAGAAAATTTGGGCCAAAGTTCCATTCAGCAAGGACATGGCTTAGATATTTTGGCTCAATGCTATCAAAAGCTTTTTCGATGTCCAACGATAAAATAAAGGAAGAATCAACTTTTAAATTTTTACAATATAAAATGGTATTAATAATTTTCCTTGTGTTGTCTGTGATTTCTCTATTAGGAATAAAACCTGTTTGGTCCATATGGACATAGTCTTCTATTATTTTATTTAGCCGAGCTGTTAAAGTGGCTGTAAAAATCTTATAATCTTGGTTTAATAACGAAATTGGGCGATAAGAGCCCGGGAGTGTATTATCTCTATCTGGTTTAGGAATCAGGATAATTTTAGCTAAATTCCAAGATTGGGGCATTATGCCTTTCTCTAAAATTTGGTTGCTAACCTTAGCCAATGGCTCTGCCAGAAGGAAAGCAAATTTCTTATAATATTCTGCGGTAAATCCATCTTTACCCGGGGATTTGTTTTTTTTAAGGGATTTAATGGTTTCCAAAATTTCTTGAGCAGTATAGGTTCTTCTAGTTTTTCTTTGCGTTGTTCACTGAGAATCTTAGGGATTGGATAACGAGTTAAGAATTGTGTAAGGCTCTCTGTAGATGGAGATGTGGTAGAATATAGTTTCTTATAAAAACTTTTGAAAACATTTAAAATATCATTGTTCTTGTGTTGCAGATCGCCTTCATCATTTCGAATCGCATGAATGGTGTTATCAGAGATCCTTTTTTTAAACTTCCAGGACAACATTTTTGATAGACTGAGGAGTTTTGAACCAATATTTTTGTTTTAAAAAGGCCAAACGTTTTTGAATTTGCGAAACTTCTATGGTTTCTAATTTTTTCCTTTCTAATAAAAGTTTTTTATTTGTTTTTTTGCGTCCTGAGTTTTTATATTCTGTTTCTAGGTTAGTTATTTTGGTTATAATTTCTTGACGAAGTTGGGATTTGGTTTTATTATAATGGGCTGAAAGGGCTATAAATTGCCCTCTAATCACAGCCTTGTGGGCGTCCCACACTACTTGATAGGGTACCCCACATTTAGTATTTAATTCAAAATAATCTTTCAAGTCTGCCTCTATGGCATCAGTTGCAGATTGCAAAAATAACAATTTTGGGTTCAAACGCCATTGAAATTGGTGTGGTGCTTCTAAACTCAAAAAAAAGGATGCATCGATCCAAGAATGGTCTGACCACGCTCTAACTCCCATTGTAGCATCGATAAAATTATGTGCTAGGTGGGTTGATGCTAAAATAAAATCAATTCTTGTATGCGTGTGAAATCTTGGAGAAAAATAAGAATAGTCTCTGGCTGTTGGATTTTGTAATCTCCATATATCTATTAATTCAAAGTCTCTTAGAATCTTGGCAAGCTTAGATATTTGTTTTGAGCCTATTAGTGGATTATTTTTGCTTTTCTTGTTCTTTTTTGTAGTTTGCCTGGCAATATCAACAGATTGGTCTACTACATGATTTAAGTTGCTACCAATGATCCATGGGTCATTACTAAATGCTAGCAACTTATGAAATGTTTCGGTAATAAACTCTAGGTGACCTGAATTTGGAGCATATATGGATGCCAAAGTTATATCCCTATCATTTAAAGTACCATTTAAAAATATATACCGCCCAAAAGGGTCCTTTTCTGATTTTTTGACTTGAAAACATTGATTTAGATAAAATAATTGCAACACCCCTAGAGTTGGAGGTCCCCTGGGCTTGGTATTGTGCCAAAAAGCGTTTAGATTTCAATACAACTTCGTGGTTCCCCTTCAAATGGGTCTCCTGTAAAAAAATAATATCTGGATTTTGTTTTAGCAATGCTGATGTCACCCTTGCCCTTTTGATAGGTGAATTTAAACCCCTACAATTCCAAGAAAGAATTTTAATCTTATGTTGAGCCATCATACTAATGATAAAAGTTGAGATATATTAATAAGATAACTGCTAAAGATACATAAAAATATCAAAAGCCTATAAGCAAATATACTTAGACTAACGTAATGCAATGTAACTTTGAACATCAAGCTAAGTACAACTTTCCCCAAGGTTAAGATTGTAATATAAACATTTAAAAACCAATTCCAACACTTTCCAGCAGCACTATGGCTTAGTGAAAATATTACAATAAGTTTCCACACAACTACCAACTGTTCAGTCTTTACCATCCCAAAACCAAAACCAAAATAATTATTTTTTCCAAACACAAAAATAAAATTGGGCGATGCTACTCTTAGAGCTTCGCCAACCCTTTCCATCAGGGAAAAAAACAGAATTAAATACATTGGGAGCAACATCAATTAAGTTGCTAGAGGGACCAAGCCTTACTCCCTCACCTTCCCCCTGCCTAAATATGCACAACTAAAATGATGAAATACACTATAAATTAAAATAAAGATGTGCTATATTAAACTAACGGATTCACAACCTTTTCTATTATCAAAGTAAGCTTATCGGTAACATTTTAGAATCACAATAGTAGCCCTTTGGCCTGTTGCTGAATTTTTAGGTGCAAGGTTTTTAAAGCCATACCATGGCCAAGGACATTATCCAAGCCGGGAAACAAGCCTGGGACCAAGTAAAAACAAACAAACTGATAGATTGCTACAGAAAACCCCGAGGGTGAGTTTTCAAATGAACCTGCCACGTTTTTCACACCTGTCTCTGGCACTCTGCCAGCGTTGGCGGTCTTGGCTGGGTTGTTTAATGGGGTTATTGTCCGTTGCATCGTCATCTGCAAGTTGGATTTGAAGGTCCTGGAGAAGTTGTCTGCCCGAGTCCAAATCAGTCGCCAGCAACGTTGCTCCCTGGTGTTGCACTTGGAGCTTGCAGTATGCGATCCATACTGTAGCGTATCTTAGCTAATGCTGTTGTTATGGGGCGCAAATGTTTCCTCTTCAATAAAGTTTCCACGGAGAGGTCTTGCAGGACCTGGATTTTAACATCATTAAAAAGTATGTGGCTGCTTGATCGTGCTTTGGCGATAATGCTCTGCTTAAGATGAGTATTGATAAATTTTACAATAACATCTCTGGGCAGATTATTTTGCTGACCCCTTATCGGTCCTACCCGGAAAGCAAAGTCTATAACGGGGGGGCTGCTTTCGTCCAGCTCCATGAGTTCTAAAAACCATTCTCTCATGATTATTTTTAAATTTGTTGATTGCTCAACGCCTTCTGGAATTCTGCGAAATTTAACATTATTCGCTTTCATTTGGTTTTCTAGTATGATGATTTTTTCTGTTGCCCACTCGTCTCGTTTATAAAAATAATTAGCATCTTCTTGCAAAGTCAATGTTGATTCCACAGCCATTTCGGCTGTCTGTGCTATCTGGGTGATTGATTGTTTTAGTTCCCCAATTTGGGTCATTATTGGAGTTAACAGTTCCGAGATTGTTGTTTGCATAGACTTTTCGAGAGACTTAATAGTCTCATGGAATTCTTGTCGTGAGACAACAAGCCCTTCTTGTGGAATTGGTGGGGCATCCGCCACCATCTTAGAAGCTTCGGAGGCCTCTGATTCTGAAGGCCCCGGGGAGTCTGATTTTGCAAAATAAGTTGTAACAGTGTTACTCACGATCGTTTGTCTTCTGGCTGCTGGTCCGGTCTTCTTTCCCATGCCTCAAAAGTAAGATTGGTTGCAATCTGCTAGTGATTTTGAATGGGATTTGGGGGAAAGTTACGGGAGCTCTCTGCTCAGATGTCCATCACTCGCTGCGCCGATGCCATGCCCCCCAGCTGAAGGAACATTTGAAGTACGTGCCCTGCTGCTAAGACACACGAAGGAAGGATTAACTCCGTGAGTTCCAGAAATGAGCAAGCCTGCTTCCAGTCAGAAAGATGAGCAACGGAGAAGCCAGCTCCAGCACAGCTACAGAGAGAGCAACCTCTTCATCTGGAAATCAACCTCAAAGGGTCGTGAGTACTTCCCCCCCAAGTGGAGAATTATCTAATGTGAGACTAACTCAGCATAATTTCCAATAGTGGCTGGGGTGTCTTACAATAAAATTAAAAGCCCATGATGCAGAAAATGTGTTGACTGAAGACCCCCCAACAAATGTATCTCTAAAGAGAGAGTTTAAAATAAAATATGGTGTTGGGAAAGGGCCAATTGTTGGAAGTGTAAACTCACTAGAAATCCCATCATTACACTCAATTAAGACTGCCAAGTTAATGGTTGAATACCTAAGGGGGAAATATGAGAAGCAAACCAAAAGTAAGATTTACTCCTTGAAGGAACAGATCTTTGATTTTAAAGTGAAGGAAGGAGACTGTTTGCCTAAGAACTTAACAAGCTGATGGGCATTCACAATCAGTTGAAAGACTTGGGCAGAATGCCAGAGGAGATAGATATGATCTCTACAATTTTTAAAGCTTTACCGCTCTCGTATATATCGTTGGTTATGGTTTTGAGGCAACAAGAGAATTTGACTCTAGACGGTTTGTTCTCAGCCTTGAAAGAGGAGTTTGATTCCAGAGGTGGAAAAGATCCTTTGTCAGATGAAATGTCTGTTTTGAGCCTAAAGCATGGACAGAAATTTAAAAGGAAAATAGAGTGTTTTATTTGTGGGAAAAATCATCTTGCAAAATTCTGCCCTTCTAAGCATGCATCTAATGATGAGCCCCAAGGACAAAGAGACACAGGCGCACATGGTTTCACTAACAAAGAACCAGCAAGTGGGAGGGGCAGAGGTCACGCTTCGCGCGCACAGCACAGAGGAGGAAAGTTTGCTGCAAAGACACAGAGCAGAGGTCATGCTTTTAGAATCACTGACGATTTTAACAAAGATAATAAGAAAGTGTTTTTGGTGATTCTGGTGCCTGCATCCATATCTGTAAAGAAAAAGACTGGTTTTGTAACATGGATGTTGAGAACAAACCAAGAATTTTTCAAGCCAACAGAATTGCTAGATGTGAAAGGCGTTGGGACTGTGCAATTGAGATTGTGTACCACAGATGGTGAATTAATAGATGTAGAATTACAAAATACTGCTTACATGCCTGAAGCTGTAGACAATTTAATTTCAACAAAAAGGCTTATGGACACTGGACATACTGTCCTGCTCAAAAGAAAGCAGGGGAGTAAGATCACTACTGAGAATGGAGAGCTTGAATTTAAAGTGGAAGAGAGAAATGGGTTTCATTACCTTGTAGCCTGTGATGAGGAAACAGAGACTTGAGCCTGTGATGAGGAAGCAGAGACTTTAGCCTGTGATGAGGAAGCAGAGACTTTTGATGTTAGTCCTGCTGTTGATGAAAAGGAACAGATTTGCCAGACTAGTGATGGTGCTTGTGACCATGAAAAATGTTTATTTTTGTGGCATATTAAATTTGGAAATCTGAAATCTGTTGAGAAGTTGTTAAAGGAATGTGGAATACCTGTTGTGAATTGTGAAAAGAGTAAAACTAGATGTGAAACATGTCTCAGAGCAAAAGGGGAAAACCCACGTTATGCTGGCAAACATCCAGCGCAGAATCAGGAATTTCTGGAAACTGTATACAGTGATCTTGTTGGGCCATTACCTGCATCCCTGGGTGGGAGCAAATATTTTGTGACTTTCACGGAGAATAAAACAAAATACACTTATGTGTATATGCTGAGAAGTAAGGATGAAACACTGCGTAGATTTAAAAATTATGTGGCTATAGTTAAAAATAAATTTAGCAAAGCACCTCAAAGCTTACTCACAGATGGAGGTGGTAAATATTGTAATGCTGAATTCAAACAATTTCTACAAGAGCAAGGAATTCAACATAAAGTGTCCATTGTATATTCACCCCAGCAGAATGGATCCTCTGAGAGATTAAACAGAATGCTGCAAAGGATGTGCAGAGCTATGCTAATGCATTCTGGACTGCCAAACCATTTATGGGCAGAAGCTCTGAACACAGCAGTGTACTTACACAACAGAATACATTCAAAGCTTACAGAAATTCTCTTTTTCAGGCCTGGTTTGGGAAACAGCCTGGTCTAAAGCATACAAAGCTTTTGGTGCAAAAGGGTATGCACACACACCAAAGGAGAAAAGGGAAAAGCTTGATCCCAGAACTGAAACTGGAATTATTGTAGGCTATCCTGTTGGTGGAAAAGGATACAGGATATACGATCCCCAAACCCACACAGTTGAGGAACGCAATGTTGTTTTTGTTGATGAGACTGTATTGCCTAGTGTTTCCACTGCATTTGATCAAAAGATGTCTGGGACTGCCCCTGATGAGTTTGTTGCTTGGCTACCTGTAGAGACCGCTGGTGAACTGGCTGGGGAACTGGCAAGGGAAGCAGCAGGTCCACCTTCTGAGGAAACTACTGAAACAGAAGGGAAAGCAGGGGCCACACCAGAGGAACCCACAGCAGAACCCACACCCGGTGTGAGGCGATCAGAGAGGAGCACTAAGGGACAACCTGCAAAGAAGTATAGATTTTGTGAACTTGTGCAACCTGCAAAAAACCCCAAGAACTGGAAGGAAGTTTGCAACTTACCTGTGAGTGAAAGAGGCAGATGGCTTGAAGCAATGGAACAGGAGCTGCTGTCCATTAGCAAAAAAGGAGGCCTGGACTCTCACTCAACTACCTCAAGGCAGAAAGCCTGTTGGATGTAAATGGGTCTTCAAAATAAAGCACAAGAAAGATGGAACTGTGGAGCTGTACAAAGCACGTTTAGTAGCTAAAGGCTACTCACAGCAATATGGGACTGACTATTTTGAAACTTTTGCTCCAGTTACTGATCAAGCAACATTCAGAACACTTCTAAGTGTTGCAGCATCTAGGAACATGATAGTAGAGCATCTTGATGTAAAGACTGCTTTTCTCAACGGAGAACTATCTGAAGAAATCTACATGGAACAACCTGAAGGTTTCAAGGTTAAAGGACAAGAAAATTTCATCTACAAACTCAATAAGGGACTCTATGGCCTAAAGCAAGGAGCAAAGGCCTGGTATGACAAACTTACTGAACTTTTAAAGAAGCAAGGCTTCAAGCAAGGGAAAGCTGAACCTTGCCTCTACACTAGAATCAGAAATGGACAATATCAGTATGTTCTTGTTTATGTTGACGACTTGATCGTGGCTTGCCAAAACAGAGGAGACATCAAAGCAATAGCTGATGGATTGAATAAGGAAGAAGAAGAAGAAGAAGAAGAGATTGGATTTATATCCCGCCCTTCACTCACTTAAGAGTCTCAGAGCGGCTTACAAACTCCTTTTCCCTTCCCCTCCCCACAACAGACACCCTGTGAGGTAGGTGGGGCTGAGAGAGCTCTTTCCCAAGCTGTCCTTGAGGGAACAGCTGGTACAGAGCTATGGCTTGCCCAAGGTCATCCAGCCAGGTGCAAGTGGAGGAGTGGGGAATCAAACCCGGTTCTCCCAGATTAGAGTCCACGCACTTAACCACTACACCAGACTGGCTCTGGAAGTGGAAGTCAAACAGCTAGGAGATGTTCAACAATACTTCAGGATGCAAACTGAGAGACTCGAGGATGGAACTTTTCTTTTATGCCAGAAAAGAAAGATTATGGACTTTATTGAATCTGTTGGCATGAAGAACTGCAAAGCTTCATCAATTCCACTTGAACCTGGATATCTGAAAGAAAAGGACGGCACACCACTAAGGGACATAGGAGGATACAGAGAGGCTGTCGGAAAGCTCTTGTACCTGAGCAAATCAACGCGTCCAGATATTACAGCAGCAGTTGAATTTCTAAGCAGAAAAGTAAGTTCACCAAATCATCATGATTGGAGTGCAATAAAGAAGATGGCACGTTACCTAAGAGGAACAATGGACTTAAAACTGAAAATTGCACCAACTGAACAACCGAGACTAGTCGGCTACATGGATGCCAGTTGGGGAGAAGAGATGAACAACTACAAGTCTATCAGTTGATACCTATTCTTTTATGGAGATGGACTGATAGACTGGACTAGTAGAAAGCAGACTGTTATAGCTCAATCCACAGCAGAAGCTGAGTGCATTTCAGCAGCAAGTGCCTGCAGCAGACTTGGATGGATCTTTAATATGTTGAAAGATTTTGGAATAAATGAACCTGTACCTGTACTTATGTTAGAGCAGGGGTGGGCAAATGGCGGCCCGCGGGCCACATGTGGCCCACCACAGAGTTTTTGGCGGCCTGCCAAGACAGTTGGGCACCAGGGGCTTGCCGGTCCTCTGCAGCCGCCCGTCGCCCATTTTTTTTTTAGATGGCTCCCTTCTTGGGTACTGGTCAGCCCTTCCCGCCTTTTCCCACACGACCAGGGGCTGCCACCTTCTCACAAGGGGGGACTAATGCCAGGGAGGCTGGCCTCCCCTTCCCTTTCCGTATGATGTCACTGCTCCTGCTCCCCTTCCTGCCCACAGTGACACAACCCCACCCCTCCCTTCCCGCCGCCGCCTCCCTTCCTGCCGCCACCTCCCCTCCCCAGCCTTTGCACGCACGTGTGTGTTTTGCTTCCACACAGACACGCAGCCACGTCTTGGGGGGGGGGCGGCACTTCCCAGAAGAGGAAGTTTGTCATCAAGTGCCTGGAACCGAGCAAAAGGAAAGGTGCCACCAGAAAATGGGAAAGGGAGAGGAGGGGGTGTGGCCTAAGGAGCTGACAGCGACGGGGTTGTCAGCGTGAGGAGAGTCCGTTTGGCTCAGCAGTGTGCAGAGAGCAGTTGCGCGTGAGCCCGGGCACCGCTGCAGGAGCAAAGTGGGAAGGTAGCAGCAGCAGCAGTGATAGAGAGGGAGAGCGCGAGAGCAGAGCCCGACAGGGGAGGGGCACCTGAATCGGCGGAGAAGGAGTGAGAGAGGGAGAAAGGAAGGAGGGGAAGTGGGGGCAAGGAAGAAGAAGAAGGCGGGCGCCTGACTGTGAGGGGCTATGTGAGGGCAGCCAGCAAGTGGGCGGGGCTTTGCCTGCGCTTCACTGTATAGTCGCCGCTGGCACAGCTGCTGCCACCGGCAGGAACCCTCCTCCCCTCGCTCCTTCCTCCTCTTCCCTTTTCCCCCTCGGTCCGGCGGGGACGGCTGTGCTGGATCTTGCTTCCCCTCCCTTTTCTTTATCATGCTTTTCCACCACCCCCTTTATAAGCTCCCCCCCTTTTCTTCCACCTTCCCTTTAATGGCTTGCATAGGTGAGAAGGAGGAGGCACCTGCCCTGCCACCTGTCCCAGTTGTACAGAACTGATGATGAGGCACGAAGGCGGGGCCACCATACTCGGGCGCTGGTGTGGGCATGCACCCCCACTGCTCCCCTTACACACACGCACACTGCCTCTCCAGTCATGAGCTCTTCCTCCCAGCCCTCCCCAGGTCCATCGGTTGGTGTTCCCCATCCCCAAACTGCAGAGACTACTGTATAGCTTGTTTATTAGTTTTGTTTACTGTTAATAGCTTGGTTTTATGTTCCTTCTTCTCTATTAGAACAGAGCTGTAATTTTTTTTTAAGTGCAAACATAAATACAGGTAAGATACGAACAGTTCTGTGCCATTGTTTACAGCTTCTGAACATTTCTGCTTATCTTTTTTTTACAGTGGCAGTGTTTTAGATATCTGTGTGCGCACCTATTGTACTTGAGCCCACAGGACCCACTCTAGTGCTTTCTGTGGAGCATCATGTGTGTGTTTCTCTGTGTCCCTCTGCCTCTCTCTCTGTCCCTATGTTCCCCCGTGTGTCTCTCTATGTCCCTCTGAGTCTGTCTCTGTTTGTCTGTCTGTCTCTCTCTGTCTGTCTCTGTGTGTGTCTTCCTCTCTCTCTCTCTCTCCCCCTATGTTCCCTGTGTGTCTCTCTCTGTCTCTGTCTGTCTGTCTCTCTCTGTCCGTCTGTGTGTGTTTCTTCCTCTCTCTCTGTCCCTATGTTCCCCTGTGTGTCTCTCATCGGGGCTTATTTCCCTCCTCCCCTGCTCTTTGACAGAGATTAACTTGCAGGCTGTGATGAAATTTGGAAAAGTATAGAAAAAATGTAGAAAAGTGTGATAGGGTACATTTGTCTCATTAAACTGATTCTAAAATTAAATGTGCTTGCAGCTATAGATGATATGAAATTAGCACAATAAATAAATTGAATAAAACTACCACTATTTTATTTAATTTATATTTATTGATTTTTAAGATACAATTTATACCTTTTCTGAAATGCAGTTAACTAATGAATGCAATCATTTTAAAAGGTGCGGCCCTCAGCTAACCTCCGCTCCCACAAAGTGGCCCCCGAACAATTGCCCACCCCTGAGTTAGAGGATAATCAAGCTTGTATAACAATATGTAAGGAAGAGAGCATGACTGCTAGAAGTAGATATATTGGTATTAAATGTTCATTAGTTAAAGATTTGTACCAGAAAAGGCTGATAGAGATTAAGCATTGTCGTACAGAAGAGATGGTGGCTGATATCCTGACTAAGCCACTGACCAAAGACAAGTTTGAAAGACTTCGTGAAATGTTGAATATGCTTGATGCTAATGTTGAATAATGTTTTGTGTATGCATGTATGATGACTTGCATATTAGGTCTTGAGAAGGGGTGTTGGAAAAATGAGTATGTAAGATAAGAACTGACCATTTTAGTCATTATAGGGTTAACCTATGCAACTTCTTGTTTTCTTAGGCTAACCTGGAAGAGGTACCTGGCAGCTGGCCAATTAAATCTAAGCCCGGGAAACCTAGAGATGTACTAATTGGTCACTGATATCAGGTTTTTCCTTTCAGGGGTCAAGAAGAAGGAGAGATCCTCCATTGTAATCTCTCACTCTGTAGTAGAATGTCTTAGTGTGTAGACGCAGCACAATGCTGTTCCTTAGAAAGCATGTTTTGTTTATTTGTAGCTAATCCCGTTTCCTGTTTATCCTTTAGTAATAAATATTTTAAACTAGAGGAAGCAGTCTCTTCTTTCCAGAAAGCAAGATCCATAACTCTGAATTGTTTTCTAATATTGGAAAAAAAGCTCTAACAAATAGAAACAGCAAGAAGATGCTTAGGGCTGATTAATCTGTGGAACCCAAATTGCAGTGTTGTTCTTCTGGAACTACAAGACCATCATCAGTACAGTTACTTCCTTTCCCCCACCTCTTGGGTTATTACTGAACTAACAAAAGACCCTTGGCAAGCATCTGTGTAAAATGAACCCCATTAAACTCTTCCTGAAAATACAGAATCCATACTCACCGATTCATCCTCATTGCCAAGGCAGACATTCTTTTTGAACAGCTCCTCCAGAATAATCAGGCACACCTCCTTCACAATACCAAATGCAGTTGACAGGCCCACACCAAACTGTTGTCTGACTTTCCTGAATACTTCCTGATTGGCCAGGTACCACAGAGTGATTGCCAGTCTTTTCTCCACTGGAATGGACATCCTCATGTGAGTGTTCTGCCACTCCAGATGGTGCCTCAGGGTGCCAGCTAGTTAAAAAAAGGTTGCCCGAGACATCCTAAAATTCTTCAGCCAATCTTCACCAATCCATGTGCCCATCACGTTGCTGTTCCACCAGTCCTCACTCCTCTCTTTTACCCACCAGCTTCGAGGGACTGTATGGGCAGCAATGATAGGTGCCCATGCCCTGATAGATGCCCTCCAATTGTACCTGGAGGGTGCATGGCTCAAGACAGGCACATCAGTTCTCTCCCCACCTTCCTCCTCCTCCTCCTTTTTTTTTTTTATTGATTTTATCTATTTCTACTACTACATCGCTACTTTTCTAAGCTATATTTACCTTATACAGAGTGTGCTTTAGCATTTGCTTAATATTACCTTACCACTAATACATATGAAGCATTTTAAACCTTGGTTAATATTCAATTAAAATTGTTACTGATGATATATGAAAAATAAAAAAGCTGTTTGACAGACATGCTCTTTTGAAGGAATGCTTAATTATACAAATTATATATAATATATAAGTGCAATTTCACAAAACATTTCAGCCCTTATTTCTTCTTTCGTCCTCTTCTTGTCTTAACAGTCTCTTCTTGTGCCTTTGGAGCTGCTGCTCCTTTTTCCGAGTCGGAAATTTCTTCTTCACTCTTTGAGCTATCAAATCCATACATACTTTCTTGCGATGCCAGCGAACCATCTGAGTCTCTCTCTTTTTTCTTTTCTTTGCTTTTTTCCAAAAAACTTTTTGCCTGTTGAACAGAGTCAATCTTGTATTTTTTGTCTTTGATGCTGAAGCTCAGTCCTTCCGGAACATTCCACCTGTAGATAATAGATTCAGACTGAAGCCAAGATGTCAGTTTTCCATAGGCTTTCCTTCTTTTCCTTATTTCAAATGGGATATCTTTCATCACTTTAACTTCTTTTCCTTTGATCTTCAGAACCGCTTTATTTGTGGTCCTAAGCACCACATCTCTTGTTGACTTTTTGGAGAACCTTATCTGAATCTCACCAGGCAGACTTTTCTTTTTGGTATAGTCTGGATAGGTTCTGTAAACCATATCCATATCGCTTTTTATTTCCGCTGCTTTTAAGCCTGTCACTGGTTCAAGCGCTTCACTTAACAGATTTTTAAGGTCTTCTCCTTTATCCTCTGGTACATTCTGAAGTCTTAGGAAAAAATTCGATCTTTCCATCTGTAGTTTCAAAAGCTGATCAGAGTGGAAGGCCTTTTCTTTCTCGGCTTTTTGTAGCCTTGAATCATGATTTTTTACTGAAGTCTTAACTTCCAGAAGTTCTCGCTGCAGCTTCTCTGTAGTTTTATTCGACTCCTTCAGGTCCAGCTGCATTTTGTCCATCTTGACGTTGAGAGCTGTCATTTGGTCCACTAGAGCCCGCTTGTGGGGAGGGCGGGATATAAATGTGAAAAATAAATTAAAAAAATAAAAATAAATAACGAGGAAAACACAGTGCTCATCTCTATGGTATCAACCTTTGAACTCGGAGCTGTACTTCCTAGTTTGGGGGAAGGTTTCGGTTTCCCCACCATTGTTGAGGCTGCGCTTTCTTTGTTGATAGTTAGATAAGATGGACGAAAGAAGCAAATTCTACGACTGCGCTTATATCTTTTTAAAGTTCATATCCTCTAAAGAGCGATGCCGCCATCTAGCAAGCCGAACGTACTTTTTTTTCATGCAGTAACGCCACGTAAAGAGTCCCGTAAGTACGCCAGTCTCGAGGGGGGGGGGTTTTGCTCCACCCGCCTTTCCCGCTGTGTTTTTACTTCAGACTCATGTTTTCTCTGTGCGTAACTATAAGTTCCAGCTTCAAAGCTTCGCACTCTCTGCTGCTTCACGGTTTTGCGCTTTTAGCCATACGGCTCCCACGGATGGGGGAACCTATGGGGGTGATGAAAAGGGACCTTGATCCCTCGATCGCCACCGTAGGGAGAGATCCCCTTCATGCCACCCCAGGCAGAGCCCCTTTACTAGGGTCTCTGGGGGCTCGGCACCAGTCTGAAGCCCCTTCTTCTCGCTGGGTACGGATCGCGCTCCCCGCAGATGCGGAGGAGCACGTCCACCATGATCGCAAGTCTTGCCGGAAGTCCCTCCTCCTCCTTGACAGATGAAGGAAGTGCATAAGCCCCTTACTCAAAGCTGCTGTGCTGCTGATCATCATCTGCAACACCTCCAGGATCAGTTGCAACACAATAGTTATGGAGACCATGACTAATAGATCTCTCACACAATCACACAAAACTACTCTGACCAGACAAGCCTACCACGCACCAACTTCAACCCACAAAGATGAGGAGTTTGCCTCCCTGCCCTTTATACCTGATCCAGCTCTGTGCCGGTCACTTCAGGCTGGGTTAGCAACATCCATCTCACCAATCACTGATGCCCTGATCTCTCACCTAAACCTGCTATCCAATGAGATACTTGTCTCCAGGTGGCAACCCTGCAACCCATCACCTTCCCCTCACTCACACTGGGCATGGAATGGTTAGCAACATCTGTCTTGCCAATCTCTGATGCCCTGATCTCTGATACTCTGATGACCTGAAGCCTGTATCCAATGAGGTACTTGTCTCCAGGTGGCAGATGTAGCAACTTCATGTATCTCAGTGGAGCCCAGGTGTGAGGCTTCTGTGCTATCAGCAAATGATCAGGCCTTTGTTGTTATAACATAGTCCTTTATTCAGATACTGGAACAGGTCTCGATGTTTGTTAGAGATACAGAACAAAGAAGGCTTGGGGTTAATATACCTACAAGAATGAATGCCTAAACATTTTCTACCAATCAGCATACAACTAAAATGCGGGAAAACATGGCGACCGTTTGTTCCCACCGTAGGTGAGAAAAGTCATAAACATTCCCCTCTTGGCCTGTGTGACCCAGATGTGCTAAGTCGTAGGCAAAACATTCGAGCAATGACAATAAAATAACCTTCAAGGCTATAACCAGCCAGATAGCACCCTGAGAGACTGGAGTGAGAGGGGGAGGAAACAGGAACAAGATAGCTTTTGTTTATGTGACGCATTGGTATGTAGGAACCCATCCTCCCACCTAAAGAAGTAACATTAAGCAGACAGGCAATTTACATCAAGGGAGGCAATAAACCATATGGGTGATAGCAACTACAAAGAAATCGAAAGTAACAACCAGAGCAATCTTCAGCAACATACATCATTGTCAGATTCAGTGAAAGAAAGAAACATTTAGTAACAATTGAAAGATACCAGTGTGCATATAGAATAGAATCTGACACCAGGCATCCCAATGGGGTCGCTATGACACTGTTTTGGAGTCTTGTTATAGCATCATAGCGCTCTAAATCTAAAAATGACGGAGATCACCCATGCGGGCGTAAAGGGGCACAAAAATCACATCACCGGAGGAAGCACTATGGGGGCATTTTATACAGCACCCTGTAGTGCTTCAGGACCGGTAGAAGAAACTGAAGTCCGCTCAGAATCAGTTTTCAGGTAAACAGGCTCAGGAACGCTTCCCCAATGGGAGAGAAGCGTTTTTGTCTGAAAGGGCCAAGATGTTCCGTTAGGAAACCACTACTAAAACAGCTCTGTCTGAAATGTCAGACAGAAATAGTTTCTGAACAGTTCCTGAAATGGAACATATTGGCTGTCTGTGAGAGATGGAATAGGGAATGGGAACACCTGAAGGAGTTGAATGCACATACACCACAAGAGGTAGGATTAAACCTTTAGTCCTAAGAAATGTGGTACAGAAGTTAAATATAGAGAGCAATGTCCTCTTGGGCTGCAGACTAAAGGCGATGAAATAGGGATTTCTTTATAACAAAATAGTTTGTGTGCCTTGCCTCTGGGAGGAATTAAGACACCTTCTTATGTGGAGGGAACATCCCCCTGACTAAAAATGCCCATTTTCATATATGTAACATTGACCATGACTTTAAAAAAAGAAACCAGCCTATAGCCTACAGCTTTTCCTGCTGGCAAAGCATCTAAATTCAGCTTTACAAATGTGCCAGTGCTAGAATTTATATTTTGCTGAAGTGGAAGAATCTATCATTTCACTTGGCTCCCTGACAAAGATGCAGTCAGAAATTAAGTCTGGAATTATCCAGTTTATTAGTCCTGTTTCTCTTCACTGATGATGGCTTTGTTTTGCACCACTGAGAGAGCAGCTCTCAAATCCGATAAGCATTTATTTTAAGAATGAGGCCATTATTTATGGAAATGTCTCCCCCCAAAAAAATCTGGGGGGGGGGTTAGATCTAGTTATCTTCATCCGCATACTTTTAAACCCAGTAGTGATCAGCGTATGGTGCTCCAGTGTTAGTTGTCACAAATAGGTTATAATTAGAACAGGCTACCAGATGTGCTCCAACACAGCTGAGCAATCCTGACTTCAGAAAGAATAGTTATCATGCTATATCAAACCCTTAGGGTCATCACATTGGACTATATGGGGACCATAGCCATACCTTTGTCAGCCTGATCCCCTCACTCAACGTTATCAGGGAACAGTCCATCACTTTTCCTTCAGCTATACAACTTTTACTAATTGTGACTATCTATACATCCCAGACATGTTCTTGAATGCTTTCAGGTTGACCATAACGGGCACCAGTGCCATGTGACCTCAAAAATGTGGAGCCCTCTGGTGAAGAACAGCTAGTGCATTAGAGCAGTGGTTCCCAACATTTTCGGTATGGTGACCCACAAGTCCAAATTTATTAGGTATGGTGACCCCTTCTTGCTATGGTGGCCTATCCAAGGCTGACCCACAGTTTTTGGGTACCCCAGGTAAGCTATGACCTTGACACCTTGACTTTGACATTCCATTTTCTACAAAAGCTAACCAGATGGTTTTTTTATAATTTTATTTTTAATTTTAACAATAATACACAAAATAACATTAAAATGATTAACTATCTTCCAACAACTGAAAGATTTTACACAATCATATAGTCTCATTCAATAAAATACAAAATTAAGATATTTAGTGGGAAGTGTAGTATTAGAATCTTTTGTATTTGTTACATAATCAAAAAACAAAAACCATTTTTCCACAAAACCATTTTTAGATGGATTATCAGATGCTGTAATCTGTTGTGCAAGTTTATCCATAGAAATAATGTCCCAGATTTTTGAAAACCACTGTTTAATAGTTGGTATCTGCTCTGTCTTCCAAACTTGAGCCAATAAAGTTTTAGCAGCTATCAGCATCAATAGTATTATTTCCCTAGTTGAGTGAGAGAAGGCTACATCCTCCCCAAAATTAAGTAAAATGGATTGAGGTATATTAGGTAGCTGTATACCCAAAATTTCATTTATTTTTGAGACAATAGTTTTTCAATATTCCCTCATTTTTGGGCAAGTCCACCAACAGTGAAATAAAGTTCCTGCTTGACCACAGCCCTTCCAACATTTGTCATCTTTTTTTTATTTTAGAGTGGAACAGTTTATGTGGAGTTATATACCACCTGGCAAACAGTTTATAATTCTGCCATTTGATATTCAGTGATCTAGAAGAGTACAGACTGGATGTCCATATTTTTTTCCACTGTTCCTGATTCAAATCTACTCCCAGGTGTGAGACTTCTGCTCAAAGTAGTCAAGGATCAGATCTTTGTTGATGAAACACAGTTCTTTATTTCCAATTTCTACATTGGTACAGCTTCTCGGATTATTGTCAGAGATAACACATATGACAGAAGCAGGTCTATTATACCTTTCTAGACAGTTTGAATTACCCATAGGTAGCCAATCACTAAAGGGGAAAAACGGCGGGCAAAAAGGGTCTCTGGCCGTTTGCTTCCCACAGGAAAGAAAGTGAGGTGTCAAGTTGTAAATTTCCATTCCTAAACCAGACCCCTTAGATGTTACCATTTCACATAACAATCGATGGCCTCGAGGCTTTCACACGTTGATAAGAGATGGGACTCATCCTCCCTTAGAGTCCCAGCCGGGACGAATGGAATGCGGAGGCAGGAGTGTGAGAGGCCCATTGTTCCCATACTTTGAAGTTGTCATCCTCCCGCTCTGACAGTTACACAAACCAGGCCTGGTCAGGGTCATAAACCTGGGGTCACATAGTCTACATACCTACTGGCCAAAGTGAGGGGTTACCAAAAGCCCCTACGTAGCTTAGAATCCAGAATTTCCGATATTTCAAAATGGGGTGCCTCCCCCTTCATCAGTGGAGTCTGTGGGGGGGGTCTGTGGGGGGGGTAGCTCGTCCGCCTTGGTCTCACTGAACACTCCCATTAAGTCTCGATACTCCCGGGGGACAGCCGTGGGCACCAGGGTGAGGGCCGCCGCCCGGAGGGGCACTGGAGGTCCTGGTCCCCACCCCGTGTCCCATTTGTGACCCTGGCACTTCTCGTCTACCCAGGAGATCTTCCCCTCGCTCCATTTGATATAAGGATCATGGGAGCTTAACCAGGGGCTCCCCAACACCATGGGGAATTGGGTGTTTGGGGTGATGACGAAGGCTCTCTTCTCCCAATGTTCCCCCGTTCCCACAATTAGTCCCTCGGTCTCTGCCACACACGCTTCCTTCATTTCCGAACTGTCCATCTGCGTGAATTTGAGTGGCTCCCCCAACGGGGTGACCTTGGGTCCCAGCCCTTCTACCACTAAAGGGCTAATTAAGTCCCGAGCACACCCGGAGTCAATTAGGGCTTGGACTCGGACATGGGTCCCAGTCCCAGGGGTCATTACAGTCACTACCATATACAACAAGGGGCCGGGGATGCTCACCGGAGATGGCGCGTCGTGACTGGGGACCTGCAGTTCTGCGCCGCTCACTGCAGGCCGTTGGAGTTTCCCGACATCTGCGCCTCTGTCAGCTCCAGCTCTCCCTGCTCGCTCACTGCCCCTTCCAGCTGTAGAGCCCGGGGTCTGAACGAGGTCTTTCCTCTGCTGGGGGTGCTCCCGGCCACTGGGGTGGAGGTCTTCGGAACTTTTCCCCCTCCTCTAGGGCACGCCGATGCGAAGTGGCCACTCTCCCCGCATCTCATGCAGAGCCCCTGTTTGAAACGGGCGTCTCGAATCTCTTGCATGTTGGGCTTGGGTTTCGCCTTCTGCGTTGCTTTGCTTGGAGCCGTCGACGAAGCTCCCATCTTGATGAGGGTGAAGCGCTCTTCCACATCTGCAGCTGCCCTCATCCAAGCGGCCAACGATCCTGGTCTTCCCGCCCGCAATACTGCCTCATACACCTCGTAACTTAAGCCCTCTTGATACTTTTCCATGAGCAGATCTTGCGTCCAGCCACGAATCTTGGCTGAGATGCGCCAGAACTTATCAGTGTAGTCCCTCACCGAGGACCGCCCTTGGGTCAACCTCCGCAGTTGGTTCCGGGCTTTTTCTTCACCCAAGGGGTCCTCATAGTGGTGTCGGAGGGCCCACATGAAGTTGTTCAGCGAACGCAGCTCAGGCCCGGGGGCGTTGTGCAGGCTAACGTACCAATCACTGGCGGTGTCCTTCAGTTTGGACCCGATGTAGCCAATCCGGTCCCTGTCGGTGGGGTAGAGATGTCCCCAAGTATCTAGGAACCGCTCGATCTCTAGCAGGAAGAACCGCAACTTCTCGGGGTCCCCATCGAAAGTAGTCGTCAACGGATCGGCGGGGGCCGGGCAAACCACCGGCCCTGCCGGCACGGGGGCTGGCGCAGGTATGGGTGCGGGCACCTGGCGGGGAATGGCAGGGGGGACCTGCTGCGGCACTTGCAGCGGTACTTGCGGCAGCACTTGCGGCGGCACCTGGGCGGGGGCTCCTCCGGGAGGCACCACCGGTTGCTGGACTCTGACCGCGGGAGGTCCTCCCATGGCTGGTGCTGGCTGAGCCGCTTGCATAGCCGTGAGGGCGTCCCGGAACTGATACTGGAGATCGAGGGCCAGCTCTTGTAGCTCGGTAGTTGTGAGACTTCTGCTCAAAGTAGTCAAGGATCAGATCTTTGTTGATGAAACACAGTTCTTTATTTCCAATCTCTACATTGGTACAGCTTCTCGGATTATTGTCAGAGATAACGCATATGACAGAAGCAGGTCTATTATACCTTTCTAAGCAGTTTGAATTACCCATAGGCAGCCAATCACTACACGGGAAAAACGGCGGGCAAAAAGGGCTCTGGCCGTTTGCTTCCCACAGGAAAGAAAGTGAGGTGTCAAGTTGTAAATTTCCCTTCCCCAAACCAGACCCTTCAGATGTTACCATTTCACATAACAATCAATGGCCTCAAGGCTTTCACACGTTGATAAGAGATGAGACTCGTCCTCCCTTGGAGTCCCAGCCAGGACGAATGGAATGCGGAGGCAAGAGTGTGAGAGGCCCATTGTTCCCATACTTTGAAGTTGTCATCCTCCCGCTCCGACAGTTACACAGACCAGGCCTGGTCAGGGTCATAAACCTGGGGTCACATATTCTACATACATACTGGCCAAAGTTAGGGTTCACCTAAGGGAGGGCAATTACATGGCAGGTATTATGAAAGCATCTACAATACATACATGGCAACAGAATATAGTATGGCATACAGACATGACAGGAATAAAACAGAAGACATAGCTGTAAGCAGTAGAAAGGACTTTGTCTGAATCAGCAGATTCTGACACACTGGCACCCCGAAAATAAACTTATCCGGGTTTGTCTGGAAACCTTTTATGAAAAGCTTTAACTAATTTAGGAGCATGCACATATTCAGAATGAACCCACTCGTTCTGCTCTGGGCCAAAATCAAGCCATCTAACTAAATAATATAAGCGGCCCCTACGTAGCTTAGAATCCAGAATTTCCGATATTTCAAAATGGGGTGCCTCCCCCTTCATCAGTGGAGGAGGTGTCGGAGGAACTGGATGCCATGCATTCGGCCCAGGATTCTTCTTCAGTAAGCTGAAATGAAAAACAGGATGCACAGAACTCAGTGACTTGGGCAATTCTAATTCAAAAGACACATCAGAGATTTTGCGCAACACCTTGTAAGGGCCCACAAATTTCCACCCCAATTTCCTGCTGGGTTGCAAGCCGTGTATGTTCTTTGTGGAAAGGTAAACAGAGTCCCCAGGCTGAAGGTCCCAACCCTCAGCTCGACCACGATCTGCATACTTTTTGTAGTCCTCTTTGGCTTGATCTAATGTTTTTGCTATTAGAGGCCACGACTCTTGCAGGGTCGCCCACCATCGCTTAAAGTCTGTGGGGGGAGCATCCGAGGCGTTTTCAATTGTGGGCAGAGGTTTTCCCTCAAAGCCTCCCACCGCCATAAATGGGGAAACGCCAGTAGAAGAATGCACTGCATTGTTGTAGCTATACTCAGCGAATGGCAGCAACTCCACCCAGTTTTCCTGGTGGTAGTTAGTATAACACCTTAAAAATTGCTCCAGAATTTGATTAGTTCGTTCGGACTGTCCATCGGTTTCTGGATGGTAACCAGAGCTTAGAGCAGGCTCTATGTCCATAAACTTCAGGAGCTCCCGCCAGAAGTTGGCAACGAACTGACTGCCCCTGTCGGATACCACACGTTTGGGAAAAGCGTGTAATTTGATCACGTGGTTGAAGAAAGCCTTGGCCATCCCCTTTGCCGTAGGCAGCTGCTTGAAAGGGGTGAAGTGGGCTTGCTTAGAGAACATATCTACCACCACCCAAATTACAGTCTTTCCCTTTGATGGTGGCAGGTTTGTAATGAAGTCCATAGCTATCGCCTCCTAAGGGCGAGAGGGGGTGGGTAGGGGGTGCAGGAGTCCCGGGACTTTCCCCCCTCCTTTTGCACATCAAGCAGGTCTGACAAGCAGAAACGAAGTCCGAGACATCCCTGCGCATGCGTGGCCACCAGAACTGCCTCTGAACTAAGTTGAGCGTTTTTAAAAATCCAAAATGCCCTGCCAGTTTGGAGGAGTGACAAGCCGGCAATATGTCTTTCCTTTTGCTTCGGGGCACCACCAGTTTATCTCCATGATACCAGCATTTATTCTCTTTGAGGGAGCAGTCTGTCAACGCCTCTAACTCCTCGACTTCCTTGGGTGAATAATCCCCCCCCCAGTCGCACGTTTCCAATTCGACTGTCGTTTGCTTGCTTTGACTCCTGGTGGTCACTGCACCTCCCAGTTGCTGGGGGGAGAACATGGAGTCAAACACCTCCTCCTTTAAACTCTCGTGCTGGGGCAATCGGGAGAGCGCGTCTGCTAACGAATTGGCTTTCCCAGGGAGATGTTTGAGCACAAAATTAAATTTTGAGAAAAAATCTGCCCAGCGGAGCTGCTTCGCATTCAGGGATCTCTGTGTGCGCAGCGCTTCTAGATTTTTGTGGTCTGTCCATATTTCAAAAGGGGTTTGCGCCCCCTCCAGCCAGTGCCGCCATGTAGTGAGGGCTAGCCGGATAGCCGCGGCTTCTTTATCCCAAACTGACCAGTTCCTTTCAGTTTCATTAAATTTTTTCGAAATGTAAGCGAGGGGGTGTAGCTTCCCGTCTGGCCCCTGCTGTAAGATGGCCCCCCCCATGGCCACATCGGACGCATCTACATGGATCACAAATTCCTTAGTCTCATCGGGGTGTGCCAAAATGGGCTCTGAGGTAAAGAGAGTTTTAAGAGTCTCGAACGCCCTCTGGCATTCTCCATTCCAGGCAATTTTCTCCCCGGGCTTCCCCGCTTCTGGACCCCTCCCTTTAGTTTTTAGCAATTCAGTCAATGGGAGGGTGACTGTGGCAAAGTCTTTTATGAAGGTGCGGTAAAAGTTACAAAACCCTAATAGGCTTTGGAGTTGCTTTCTCGTCCGGGGGGCTTCCCACTGGACCACTGCCTCTACCTTGGCAGGGTCCATCTCCAGTCCCTTCTGTGAAATGCGGTAACCCAGGAAGTCTACGGAATCTCGATGGAACTCACATTTAGACAGTTTTGCATACAACTGGTTTTTTAACAGGGTGGAGAGGACCTCCCGGACCAATTTCACGTGTTCTTTCTTATCAGCAGAATAGATCAAGATATCATCTAAGTAACATAACACCCCCTTGAATAAATGCTTGTGCAACACTTCATTTATCAAGCTCATAAAGACCCCTGGCACGCCACTCAAACCGAACGGCATCACCAGGTATTCGAACTGTCCCAACGGGGTATTAAAGGCAGTCTTGAATTCATCCCCCTCCCTGATGCGCACCCGGAAATAAGCGTCTCGGAGATCCAGCTTAGTGAACACTTTTCCCTTGGCCACCTCCGTTAACAAGTCTTTAATAAGGGGGAGGGGGTAGGCGTTGGAGGCAGACACCGCATTTAGTCCTCTGTAGTCCTGCACAATCGCAACCCCCCGTCTTTCTTTTTTCAAAACAGAATGGGGGCCGCAAAGGGGGATTTAGCAGGGCGGATGAACCCGCGCTCCAAGTTCTTGTCTAGGAACTTCCTCAGCTCCTCCTGTTCCGGGGGGCTCATTGAGTAAAGCTTTCCCTTTGGAAGTTTCTCGCCCGGGATCAGTTCTATGGCACAATCCAAAAGTCTGTGGGGGGGTAGCTCGTCCGCCTCGGTCTCACTGAACACTCCCATCAAGTCTCGATACTCCTGGGGGACAGCCGAGGGCGCCAGGGTGAGGGCCGCCGCCCGGAGGGGCACCGAAGGTCCTGGTCCCCACCCCGTGTCCCATTTGTGACCCTGGCACTTCTCATCCACCCAAGAGATCTTCCCCTCGCTCCATTTGATATAAGGATCATGGGAGCTTAGCCACGGGCTCCCCAACACCATGGGGAATTGGGTATTTGGGGTGATGACGAAAGCTCTCTTCTCCCAATGTTCCCCCGTTCCCACAATTAGTCCCTCGGTCTCTGCCACGCACGTTTCCTTCATTTCTGAACCGTCCATTTGCGTGAACTTGAGTGGCTCCCCCAACGGGGTGACCTTGGGTCCCAGCCCTTCTACCACTAAAGGGCTAATTAAGTCCTGAGCACATCCAGAGTCAATTAGGGCGCGGACTCGGACATGGGTCCCAGTCCCAGGGGTCATTACAGTCACTACCATATACAAGGGGCCAGGGATGCTCACCGGAGATGGCGCATCGTGGCTGGGTCCGAGGGACTAATTGTGGGAACGGGGGAGCATTGGGAGAAGAGAGCTTTCGTCATCACCCCAAATCTGTGAGACTTCTGCTCAAAGTAGTCAAGGATCAGATCTTTGTTGATGAAACACAGTTCTTTATTTCCAATCTCTACATTGGTACAGCTTCTCGGATTATTGTCAGAGATAATGCATATGACAGAAGCAGGTCTATTATACCTTTCTAAGCAGTTTGAATTACCCATAGGCAGCCAATCACTACACGGGAAAAACGGTGGGCAAAAAGGGCTCTGGCCGTTTGCTTCCCACAGGAAAGAAAGTGAGGTGTCAAGTTGTAAATTTCCCTTCCCCAAACCAGACCCTTCAGATGTTACCATTTCACATAACAATCAATGGCCTCAAGGCTTTCGCACGTTGATAAGAGATGAGACTCGTCCTCCCTTAGAGTCCCAGCCGGGACGAATGGAATGCAGAGGCAGGAGTGTGAGAGGCCCATTGTTCCCATACTTTGAAGTTGTCGTCCTCCCGCTCCAACAGTTACACAGACCAGGCCTGGTCAGGGTCATAAACCTGGGGTCACATATTCTACATACATACTGGCCAAAGTTAGGGTTCACCTAAGGGAGGGCAATTACATGGCAGGTATTATGAAAGCATCTACAATACATACATGGCAACAGAATATAGTATGGCATACAGACATGACAGGAATAAAACAGAAGACATAGCTGTAAGCAGTAGAAAGGACTTTGTCTGAATCAGCAGATTCTGACAGTAGTAAGCTGGAATCGCAAATCTCCCATCATCCGGTCGAGGGCTTGAGTCTGGTCTTCTCGATAGGGATCGGGCCCGTACGGTCCCGTTCTCTCTCCTTCCAGGGACTGGAGACGCGAATCTCCTATGTAGGTCGTTTCGCGGTCGTCTCCCAGGAAACTCGGCTTCCCGCGGACGAGGTGATCCCCCTGGAACGAAACTCGTGCCCCTTTCCGATCGTGCACCCAGGAGTCTATGGTCCCGCGACCGAAATTGCTCCATGAGTACCTCGGGGTCACGCTCTGAAGAGGAGGTGGGCGCGGGATGTAGGGAGCCCCTTGAATCGTAGTCACTGGTACTTCGGGCTCCCCTCCGCCGCCTCCACCACCGGCCCCCTGATCCCCAGGGGTGGCCGGTGTGTCTTCTGGAGTAGTAGGGATGGGAAGAGTACCGTCGTCCGACATGGTCAGGAACGGCCAAGTCCCAGTCACAGATCTCTGACAATCTGTGAGACTTCTGCTCAAAGTAGTCAAGGATCAGATCTTTGTTGATGAAACACAGTTCTTTATTTCCAATTTCTACATTGGTACAGCTTCTCGGATTATTGTCAGAGATAACGCATATGACAGAAGCAGGTCTATTATACCTTTCTAGACAGTTTGAATTACCCATAGGTAGCCAATCACTAAAGGGGAAAAACGGTGGGCAAAAAGGGTCTCTGGCCGTTTGCTTCCCACAGGAAAGAAAGTGAGGTGTCAAGTTGTAAATTTCCATTCCTAAACCAGACCCCTTAGATGTTACCATTTCACATAACAATCGATGGCCTCGAGGCTTTCGCACGTTGATAAGAGATGGGACTCATCCTCCCTTAGAGTCCCAGCCGGGATGAATGGAATGCAGAGGCAGGAGTGTGAGAGGCCCATTGTTCCCATACTTTGAAGTTGTCATCCTCCCGCTCTGACAGTTACACAAACCAGGCCTGGTCAGGGTCATAAACCTGGGGTCACATAGTCTACATACCTACTGGCCAAAGTGAGGGGTTACCAAAAGGAGGGGGCTACTACATGGCAGGTGTTATGAAAGCAGCTATAACACATACATGGCAATAGGAGTATAGCATGGCATACATGTATGACAATAGAAAGCATAGTAATAATACAGAAGGCATAGCTGTAAGCAATAGAAAGACTTTGTCTGAATCAGCAGATTCTGACACCAGGTCTGTATGCCAAGCTTTTTGTTCTGTGATTGTTTTGTCCCAGAATTTCTGTGCTATCTGCTTGTAAATTTTTGAAATGATTCCTTTATCTAATATCTCTATCAGTCATTCAAAGGTAGTAAGTTGTCTGTTGGTACTTTCTACCAAGTTATTACTTGCCAGCATTTTTGAAAGTTGATGGAATTGAAACCATGGAATATCAAGTCCATATTTTTCTGCAAGTTGGGGTGCTGACCATTTTGTCCCTTCCAACATAGGCCCTTGACTCTGAATTTCTTTATTTGTCTCCAATTTAGGTAAGATCCAACCAAGTACCGCGGAGGACACCATCCCTGGCCCAAAAATGCTTCCATCGGTGACACCCCAGGAGCCAAAATTGTCCTATGCTTATCCCAGATTTTCAAGGTATTTTCTAAAAATTTACTCTTCTCACTTGTTTGTGGCTTATCTTTTGGCAATGCCCAAAGGGTTTCACGCATATGATTAGGAAATACATATGCCTTTTCTATTTGGACCCAATCCTTCATTAGTTCTGGTGACACATAATATAACACATAGTTCAATTGTGTGGCTGCATAGTAAAGCTTTAAATTTGGAAGGCCTATCTCTCCCTCTTTCAATGGGCACGTTAAAAGCTGAAAATTTATTCTAGGCTTTTTGTTGTTCCACAAAAAATTAGAAATTTTTGTTTGCCATAAATGCAATGTTTTAGCTTATATATTAATGGGGAGATTTTGAAATAAGAATAAAAATTTAGGGAATACTATGGTTTGTATTAACTCTACCTTTTCCAAAAAAGACTGATTCAATTTGGACCATGTTTGAAAAGAGTTTACCATTCCTTTTACCATGGGCTCAAAATTATATTTTAAAAGGTCTAATTCTAAAGGAATGGGGATTCCCAATTGTCTCCATGCTTTTCCTACCTACTTAAATGGGAAAGTAGTCACTATTTCCTGTTTAACTTTTGTTGATAGAAATACAGGGTATAGTTCTGTTTTAGAAAAATTTATAGTAAATCCTGAGATTAAACTAAATTTACCTAGCTCCTCCAAAATGTGTTTTAATGAGTTAACTGGATCTTGAAAATAAATTACTGTATCATCTGCAAATAAGCTTAACTTATGAATTGCAGAATTTATTTCTATGCCTTTAATATTTTGATTCTTATGTAATGAAAAAGCCAAGGGTTCTAGTGAAATGGCAAACAAAATAGGTGAAAGGGGGCACCCTTGTCTTGTGCCCCTAGAAATAACAAAATCTTCCAATCTATATCCATTAAGAACCATATTATTAGGAGAATGGTATAATAAATCTATGGATCTCAGAAATTTAGGGCCAAATCCCATAATTAATAAAAGTTCTTTTAAGTACTGGATTTCTAATTTATCAAAGGCCTTTTCGGCATCAAGGGCCAAAATCACTGAATTTAATTTTTTAGATTTACAGTACTGCATAATGTTAAGAGTTTTTCTAATGCAGTCTCCCAGAGATCTTCCTGGTATAAATCCTGCTTGATCCCTGTGTATGTATCTAGGCATAATTTTGTTAAGTCAGGAAGCCAAGACAGTTGAAAATACTTTAAAGTCATAGTTTAAAATTGAGATAGGTTGATAGGACTCCGGCATAGCCATGTCCTTCCCTTCCTTGGGCAGTACAATTATTTTCGCCTCTCTCCAAGTCTTAGGCATTCTGCCATTTTCCGTTATAGAACTGCAAGTATGTGTCAATTGATCTATTATATCAACTTTATTTTTTTTATAAAACGCTATCGGGAAGCCATCTCTCCTGGGTGTTTTATTATGTTTAATCTTAGTTATGGCTTCATTCACTTCCGTATTAGTTATCTCAATAGACTCCAGGTGATCTTCACTGAGTTTAACATTAAAGTCAATAGAAGTAAGATATTCTTTTATGCATGTTATATTGGGGTGTTCAGAGGAATATAATTTCTGATAAAATTTTTGAAAAGCCTCTGAGATGTCTGGATGAACTGAGCATGCTGCCCTGAGAGGATTTAATACTATGAATTTGGGTTGATGCTTTATTTTGTTGAACCTGCTTTATTTTGTTGAACCTCCAAAGGACCTCTGGCTCTTTGTCACATATTTTTGTTTTAAAAACATTAGTTGCTTTTGGACTGAAGCAGTGTCTAATGCATCTAGCTTCTTTCTTTCTAACACTATTTTTAATATAATTTTTTACCCCCATATTTTATGTTTTAATTCTAATTTTTTTATTTTGTCTTTTAACTCAACTACTAATTTTTCCCTTTCTCTTTTATAGGTGGCTGCCAATGAGTTTAATTTTCCTCTTATGACTGCCTTAAAGGCGTCCCACAGTATATCCTGAGCAACTTCCCCATTGTCATTAAACTTAAAATATTCTCTGATGTCTTTTGTAATTGTTTTAGGAATTGAATCATTTAATAATAAAAGTTTGTTTAATGTCCAATTACTACCATTCAAGTCTCTTGGATTTTCAATCAGCACACACTCCACCCATGAATGATCTGATCTAATCTGGCTTCCAATATCTGCAGAATTAATATTATTCAACAGAGGTTTAGAAGCTAATATAAAATCAAGTATATACTTTATATAATTCAAGTATATACTTTATGAGTATATACTTTATGTACTTCAGAAAAATAAGTAAATTCTTTAACTCCCAGGTTCAAATACCTCCATACATCCCCTAGATTGTATTTATCCAATAATTCTTTTAAACCTAAAATTTGTCTTTTTGGTTTTCTCATCTGATGTTTTTTATAACCAGATGTTTTTGAGAAACCAACAAGCATCACACAAAGGGTGCAGCTACCACCACTATGAACCCCGCACAAGTGGCATTCAGGCATACACAACATTTGCATAGGGAGGTTACATTCCAGACTTTAACCATTCTCCTTCTTCATTGCACCCTCTAATCCCCCCTAAGATTCTATGAAATCCACTCAAATAACCATCAGGATGTGTTCACCCCCCCCACATTAGAATAATGAGACAGACACCAGTTTGGAATTAAACAAGAGCCACTTTATTAACTACTTAGAAGAACTAGAAACTGATCAGCAAGGGGAAGGCTAAGCGGGTACAGAACAGGCAAGGCAGGTGTCACTCTCTGACCAACCTCCTTGCCCAAGATCACCCACCCCAGTCTTGAGCCAACAGTTCGGTTCATGATCAGCAGCCCAGCAAACTGGTTGTCATCCAGGAGCCCCTACCCCTGAAGCTGCACAACTTGCAGGGAGGAGCCTACCCAAGAGGTTCCCAGAGGTGGTGGTCATTCCCAGCCCTGGGCCACAAAACCCGAAGGTCGTTCCTGATTGCCCCCTTGTTCCCCAATGGGAATATGTCTTAAGGTGCTCACCAGTTCTGCTTTCTTACCTGCACTATTCTGCCAGGTGACCAAACTATTTAACAGCAACCACCACAACCAAGCGTCCAGATCCACTGCTCTCGGTGCAAGGTAGGCAAAAACTCCTCCACCCAACAGCCAATCATGGGTGAAAGCAAAAAATTCCTACCTGGCCCCAACCAGCCACAGCCTGCACTAAGAGCAGAGTGAGAGGGTGGGCCAAGCATGAGGCGGCAACTGGTTGGGTGTGGGCAGAGCCTGGCCTTTAGCAGGGCCAGCTCCACCCCCAACCCATGTCCCAATGCTCAGCATCACAATGCTGATTCTGTCCCATCCTCCTCAGGGATGGCAAAGCAGCCCCCGCCCTCCAGTGGCCTTGCTGTAGCGGGGCAGAGCCCAATTACTTGCTCAACATGTATAGGCAGTGAATAAAAAATACCAACTAATGTATGACATGAAAGATTCTGTTTCCAGGGTCAGGTCTTGGTTTCCAAAGTACAAAAGGGCAGGAAAGGGCAGGGGTGGTCATTAGGGAGGGCTGGCCCATGACCCACTTCCAGAGGCTTCACAACCAACTTTTGGGTCTCAACCCACAGGCTGGGAAATACTGCACTTTAGGAAAGATGGATGGCCAGTCCTGATTAGCACAAATATGATTCTGAACTCTGTATATGCCTTCGTTGAGGATGGAGGGAGAGATAAATACTTGATCAGTACAACAAACCTAAATAAAATGCAGAACAGACATTATAGTTTAAAAGAAAAATCTGAATGATAGAATAACTTTTAAATGTTTCCTAGGAACAAATTGATATAACATGTCATTCTTGTTGGCATTGCTACTACACATCCAGTTTGAGATCCACACAATTTCAGATTTTTCTAAGCCTATTACCTCTCATTTTATTTCTTTTTTAAGAAAGCGCAACCCTGAACATTCTTTTATGCACAATTTCATTTCAGCATTGGGGTCTAGTTCTCCAAGTTACCAAGATCACTCTGGTAGTAGTATTTGAATTAGGGTATTTGGGGTAACTTATAAATAGAAAAAAGAGACTCTTGGCAAATGTCAACCCAACTAAACATGCGCTGCTGTTAGATCCAGGTGCACTGCTGTTGAACGAGCAGTGAGAAAGTAATTTGATCAGCCTGCCACTCACCCTTCAGTGTCTGCTGAAATACTATCTCGGCAAGTCACAGAATGCTAAAGAACCACCTCATTATCAACTTGTCTATAAAACATGTTCTCTGTCTCTAAGGGTGCATTTGCCCTTGTTCTGGTCTTGTGAATTATATTGAGATTGACACACAAATATTTTAGGAATGAATCTTTAAAACAAAAACAAAAACATGATTTATACACTAGAGGGTAACACTGCAGGTTCTATATTCTAATTTTCATACCAGGAGGAATGCCGGGGAGATCCAAAGTGCTGCTGCTCTCATCATGTGCTGCTTCCAAAACAAAGGCACCTGGGAAACTGCAGTGTCTGGCCAAAACAGCATATGAAGTACAGCACTGAGGTTCCACTTGGTGGCAGAAACACACATAGAAGCAATAGGCACTTTGGCACCCCTATTCTACTCCACCACTCCTTTTTGTAGTAAAGTAGCTCCCCCCACCCAATCATGATCACAAAGGCTGCCCACAGACAAGTTAGGGATTTCTACATACTTTGGGGACTCTCTAGGTCTACAGATAAATATGACTTTGTAAATTTACCATACACAGGGGTCATTTCGAGCAGGAATGCCATTCCGAGAGTAACACGCCCAGGAGCAGGCACATATGGTGATGCGCTGTGGAAAAAAGCAAAAGCAGACTAACTAGATCTGTATTTTCATGCTTGCTGTAGGGTAGCTTCCCTGCAAGAGCACAGGAAACCTGAAGTGTCTTTAGTCAAAGTGTAAAGCTGGCTTGCCAGCTCTGAGTTGGGAAATGCCTGGAGATTTTTGGGGTGGAGCCTGAGCAGTGGGTGTTGCCTTCTGACACAGGGGGTGTAGCATATGCAAATAAGTTATGCTAATGAGTTATGTCAATGAGCTCCTGCACCTCTTTTTCTACAAAATGACCCCTGAGTGAAGGGAAACAATATTAAATTGTCCGAGTGTGCTCAAGAGGCACAGAATTTTGAGAGCCTCCTGGGAGCTTAGAGGATCCCAGAGGAAGAGATGTAGGTGAGGCAGAGATTTCCACACTGCTTAGCCTTACCCTGAAGGCCTGCTGTTTATCCCACTGTGGATCCCACGTGTACTGGTGTGGGAGACATCTGGGTTTGATGCACATTAAACAATATTCCACAACTTTAAGCAAACAACTGCATAATTTACCCCATCTTGGAGTTTGGCTCCTTGCTCCCCTTACACAGAAGATACATCTGTAGGAAAGAGAGGCTCTGAAGTCCATTAAATATACAGTGAACAATATTAAGGAGTACGTGAGGGTTGAAGCATTTCCTAAACAACATACAAGTTTCATAGATATCTAAGTTAACAGCGGTACCACTTTTATTACACAATCACTTTTTTTTTTTTTTGGCACACAATCCTTTGCCAATGCTGACCTTGGCCACGGTTGCTTTCATATTCTAGTCTGTGGCCTCACAAACATAGTCCTCAAAGCCAAGCTTTCCTTCCATAATAGTAATGTGGCAATTACAATTTCAGATGTCTGTCAGCTGGAGCATGAGTATTTGGAAACGGTGTTATTCAAGTGCCCGTCAGAAGAAGAAGAGAAGAGATTGGATATATACCCCACCCTTCACTACCTGAAGGAGTCTCAGAGCAGCTCACAAATCTCCTTTTCCTTTCCCTCCCCACAACAGACACCATGTGAGGTAGGTGGGGCTGAGAGAGCTCTTTCGAGGCCTGCCCATGACAGAACAGCTCTGAAAGAACTTGTGACTGACCCAAGGTCACACCAGCAGCTGCATGTGAAGGAGTGGGGAATCACACCCGATTCTCCCAGATTAGAGTCTGCACTCCTAACCACTACACCAAAGCTGGTTTGATTTGGAAGAGATGATTTCCCACCCCATAGCCAAAGGGAAAGGGGCAAGTGTGTGCATGAAAAAAAAAGCAGTGTTGAGAAGAGACAGATTGACTGTTAGAGCTGGCTGGAGCACTCTTGGGGAGCAGGATCTATGTCCTGGGAGCTGTTGAGTTAGTAGATCTGCTGCCATGCAAGAGTGTCCCTCTCTGTACACATGATGAAGTACACAGGTTGGGTCCAGGGTCCCAACTCTGTGTCCCGTGTAACTGTAATGTATGCAATGGCGGCCACCATGTGCTCCCTGTAATGGCAACTGCCACGTGGCCAACACACATGGCCAGGCCAGCTACCTGAGCTTGGGTCAGGATGAACAATAGCTGGCCAGATCGTAACTTGCCACCAATCTAGTACAATCTGTAACCACAATCTTAAGGTCCTATAGGGACAATTGGGCAAGGCCGGAGGTGTAGCTCCGGCTGGAATAAAAGAGGGCCCCTGAGCCCGGGTTGTCATGCTTCATCTTGACCAGCTAATAAACATACTTGATGATTCACTTCACCAAGTCTCTGACTCCAGTACTTTGCACTGGCAACGAGGATGGGATCCTGGTGAGCGACTCTCCGGCCAACTCCAGCCCCGCAGCGAGGCCTGATCTGTCAGCAACTGGCACTGCTCGGCTCCAGCGCCACCCAGCACTGCCAACTGCTCTAGAGGACAACGCTTGCTGCCCCGCTGCTCCATGAGTCATCATGGCCGACACTCCGGGACAAATCACCCCATTTGATCCCATACACCTCGAGAAATGGGAAGCCTGGGCCATGCAACTGGGATTCATCTTTGAAGTACAGGGAGTCACCGATGCAGGTATGAAGCAAGCCTGGCTATTGAGCACTTGTGGTGTGGACACACTCCTTGTCGCCCAGAGCCTGGTATCCCCATGGAGGTCCCATACGAAGGCCTCATCAAGGTGCTGAACGGCTACTTCACGCTGAATCCCTCGATGATGGCCCCGCAAGTGAGCTTCAACTGCCACACTCAGAAGACGGCTGAGACTGCTGCGGCGTTCCTGGACAGCCTCCACCACATGGTGGTTGGCTGTGAATTTGTGTTGGTGGATGACAACCTACTGGCTGGATTCGTTTGTGGGGTGTGGGAGCCCAAACTAAGGCACAGACTAATGGCGCTCCCCAAGATAACCCTTGAGAAGGCCCTCCAAACAGCGATGGCATTCAAGACAGCACAGGACGAGCACCATGGCTCCACCATGACTACACACCGCATGGTTTTCTCCGGGTCCGAGGTGTCGGATGAAGATGACATCTGTCAGCTGCATCGCCAGCCCCAGAAAGGTGCATCCTGGACTCCCGGTCCTAGTTCCTGATCGTCGGCCTCAGCAGCTGCTGCCACCTCCACTCCTCAACACAGCACATCCTCCTCATTGTGCGCTAGCTGCAGAAATGCCCACCATTTCTGCAACGCCATTTCTGCAATGCTGCTTGCTGGGCCTGTGGCAAGACAGGCCACATAGCAAAGGTCTGCCGCTCCTGTCCTAGCCACCGCTCACAAGAAGCCCACTATGAATCGGATGACATCCACATGACATCTTCACCCCACCACTAGGTACTGAACTTGCCCCATAATACCCCAATAAAATCACAGTCTCCGTTCGGATCAAAGGGGCCCCCAGCTTAATGGAACTCGATACCAGTTCCTCCTATTTAATTAGTTTGGCAGCCATGCTCCGAAAACTCTGTCCCAAAGGGGGGGGGGGCCCTGCTGCGGAAACCTACTGGACTCAGGCTCCAGGATTTTCACAAGAACCCAGTCAACATTAAGGGGTTGGGCAAGTTCAGGGTCCAATTCAAGGACTTTGATGGACTTTTTGACCTTCTGGTGGTGGAGAGTGACCTCACCAGCCTCCTAGGCCTCTCCTGTTTCAGGCCACTGGGACTGGGTATCACGGGGGTGCATAGGGTGGACTCTGCGGACTACCAGTCAGTCTGCGCAGAGTTCCCTGCCATTTTCAATGGGTCCCTGGGTTCCTACACCAGGCCCCCGATTTCATTGGACCTTGATCTGGGTGTACAGCCAATCCACATAGCAGCCAGACAACCTCCCCTGGTGATCCAGCCCAAGATCGCGGCTGAGTTGGACAAGTGCATGGCTCAGGGGGTTCTGGAAGCAGTTCCCCACACCAAATGGGAGACCACCATAGTCACCCCCATGAAGGCAAATGGGGAGATCTGCATCTGTGCAGATTATAAATGCACGTTGAACCTGGCACTGCAGGACCACTCCTACGTGGTGCCAGTCATCAGCCACGTTCTCGCCTCTCTGGTGGGGGCCAAGGATTCAGAAAGCTGGATCTGGCTCAGGCATCTTGGCACCCTGCTTGATCACCTCCACACGGGTCATGCGCCTGAACACAGTGCGGAACCCAACTTCCCCAAAGCTCCATGGGTTTTTTCCCGGAAGACCCTGTCTACATAAAGAACTATGTGAGGGGTCCCGCATGGCTTCCGAGGCGCATAATCCACACGACAGGCCCGCTCTCCTACGAGGTCTCCAGGGAGGAGATGTCAGGTTCCCTGTCATTTGTATATTTTCTCCAGGCTGGGGAATCATGACCCAGCTCCCTCTACATCATAGTGCTCTCTACCGCTCCCCTCCCTGTTGCTTTGCTTCTGTTAATCTGGCTCTGTGAAGTTTAGCCTTGAATTGTTTATGTAATGAAAGAACTCCAGGTGGCTGAATGTGTGAGAATAATGGGGAAGGAGTTGTGGGAGAGGGAGGCTAGCCGCCAAGCCTAATCATTGCAGGCTACGCACCTTTTTGGTGAGAATGCAACTGCTAGTAATTTTTGTGCCTTTGCTGTAGTTGCCCTGATTGGTGACAAGCTTTGATCCTGCTGTTTTAAATGTGTATAATTGACTCTTGCCACATTCAATGGCATCACTAACACTGAATGTGTATACTGAAGACCATTAAGAAATAAAAAGGACTTTCTTTCACATTAAGGCCTGGCTTCTTGGATCTATCAGGTTCTCACAGGAGGGTCAAGTGTGGCAGCACCACATTGACCAGCTGCGCTGACGTCTCCTGGCATACACTCCCACCACCATCGGGGACTGTGAGGGTGATGTTCCAGTCCCGGTGCCACCCCAGGAAGCCGACCCAGACATGGACCTAGTCGAGCTCCACAGGTCTCCCCGGCAACCGAACCACAACCCCCAGCGCCTCCTACATCTCCCACGGACAACCACCACAAACAGGTACCAGAGCCAGCAGCCCACGAGCAGGAGCAGGCTCCATGAGCAACTACCCCCCAATGCTCAGGGTGAGAGTGACACCATCCCACCTACCTAAAAGACTATGTTACCTAGGGGGGATCCGGACCAAGGGGGAGGGGTGTAATGTATGCAATGGCGGCCACCATGTGCTCCCTGTAATGGCAACTGCCACATGGCCAACCCACATGGCCAGGCCAGCTACCTGAGCTTGGGTCAGGATGAACAATAGCTGGCTGGATCATAACTTGCCACCAATCTAGTATCTAGGATCCTCTAGGGAACCTATGATCTATAACCACAATCTTAAGGTCCTATCAGGACAATTGGGCGAGGCCAGAGGTGTGGCTCTGGCCGGAATAAAAGAGGGCCCCTGAGCCTGGGTTGTCATGCTTCATCTTGACCAGCTAATAACATACTTGCTGATTTTACTTCACCGCATCTCCGACTCCAGTGCTTTGCAGTAACAGTCATGTGTGACTTGCAAGCTCTTCTTAATCCAAATGTGTCCAGTGCTGATTCAGACAGTGGCTGTAGCATGCTTCAGTCCCCACTACCTGTCCCTTACTTGAAGTAATCCAGGTGGCATTGTTCTGTTTGTTGGGGAAACCCATGTGGGAGCAGACACGTAGGTTTGTCCAGCCGGCCAGATAGCGCTCCCCAGGAACTACTGAAGGCTGGGGAAATGGCATGTGGGGGGAACGGAAGCCCCTTCTCCACATGTGCCATAATCATGATCCAAGCTGGACACTGTGTGCACAGGAACTAAGGAGAATCTGCCAGTCATATGTGATGCAGGGCATAAGATGAGACGCTTAGACCCAGCCTGTGCATTCCTTAATGTATGCAGAATTTGTTAATAAAGCAAATACCTCAAAAGCACCCCAAATGTTTGATGTTTTCTCTCTCTCCTCCAAAGACAATGAACCTAAGTAAGCACTTGCCATACAAAGTAGCAAGCACATGACAATATGAACATATTGCTCACTGATGATTAGTCCCTTCTTTCACACACATTGGGTAAAAATAATAATAATTATTATTGTATGATATTGTGTGTAGTATAGCCAGGATATCCTAAGATTGTCTGGCAGCCTGAAGGTTTAGCTCTTTTAGTGTAATGTACCACAAGGTAGAAAGCTAGACTTATTTTTTGGGCTGAGAGAGCTCTGAAAGAGCTGTGACTGATCCAAGGTCACCCAGCTGGCTTCATGTGGAGGAGTGCAGAACAGACCTAGTTCTCCAGATAAGAGTCCATTGCACCACGCTGGCTCTCACACATTGGGTAATGTACTCTCAGTGCACTATAGCAATTGTTTGCAGCTGGAAATCCAGTTGCAAACAATTGCTATAGTGCACTGAGACTGCATTATCCAGTGAAGTGTGAAAGCAAGAGTTCTTTGCCTAAAGGAGATTCTGTTTGAACATTCCACTCAAGTGTGCTGGCTCAGGCCAAGCACAGACTGTATGAGTGTGGAATAAAGAAGAAGAAGAAGAGGAGGAGATTGGATTTATATCCCACCCTTCACTCACTTGGAGTCTCAGAGAGGCTTACAAACTCCTTTCCCTTCCCCTCCCCACATCAGACACCCTGTGAGGTAGATGGGGCTGAGAGAGCTCTGACAGAAACTGCTCTTTTTCAAGAAGAAGAAGAAGAAGAAGAAATTGGATTTATACCCCGCCCTCCACTCCCCAAGGGAGTCTCAGAGCGGCTTACAAACTCCTTTTCCCTTCCCCTCCCCACAACAGACACCCTGTGAGGTAGGTGGGGCTGAGAGAGCTCTTTCCCAAGCTGTCCTTGAGGGAACAGCTGTGCCACAACTATGGCTAGCCCAAGGTCATCCAGCAGGTCCAAATGGAGAAGTGGGGAATCAAACCCGGTTCTCCCAGATTAGAGTCCGTGCACTTAACCACTACACCAAACTGGCTCTCAGTTTCTCTTCCTGACTTTAGTTTCTCTCTCTGACTCTCTCTCTAAGTAGTCTCTAGATCCACTCTTATATCTTCCAGGTAGCTCTTGTGAGATCTGCCAGGCCGACAGTACAGTTTAGATGGGGAAAGGGGAGAGGGAAAACGTCAGATAAAATGTAAATGGGCAAGACTGAAATCTTCCTGTGCATTAAACTAATGTTGATTATCACCTTTGTTCTGATAGCAAAGGCAGGTTGTCTCAGTGGGTGTGTCAGATCAGTGGGGCAGCATTTTAAAAGAGACAGCTGGGCTCAGAAGAACACTGCTGTTATGCCATCGTCTGTCCAGCTGGTGTGAAGTAAATAATGTCAGCTTTGGAGGCACTTCTGAATGGTTGCACTCACAGAAAGCCTAACTATATCTTGTACAGGAGAAGAGACTTTACAATGTTTTCTTTATCAATCAAAAACAGCAGCAGGTGACTGACAGACATTTGGAGATGAGACACATTGCTGAAGGAGAAGAGGAACAATTGCCACCCCTTTCCCTCCTGACAGAAGTTGGTGCCCTCCCACAGGTAGCTGCAATAGGATACAAAGGTAGGCAATCACACGGGCCCTTATTTCCTGCCACCACAGCTCAAGGATGCTATTTCCAGGACTCCGTTCGGGCAGGAGCTAGGGGGAGCGGCGCTCCGGGAGTGACGAGCTGGGGGAGCGGGGTCTTAGTCAGCGAGGAGGAGAGAGAAGGAAGAGGGTAAGTGGCGGCGGCAGGCGCTCCGGCTGGCCCCAGGTCTCCTAGCTGGCTGAGAGGCGTCTCAGCCGGCTAAAAGGCCTGCAGCAGCCTCGGGTGCCCAGGAGCCGGGTGGGGGTGTTTTTTGGGGGGGGCATGGGAAGCAGCGGCAGCAGGAGCTCCAGCTGGCTGAGAAGCCTCTCAGCCAGCTAGGAGGCCTGCAGCAGTCCCCGGCACTCAGGAGCTGGGCGGGGGTGTTTTTTTGGGGGGGGTGGGAAGCGGCGGCGGCAGCTTCCCCTCCCTCCCAAATGCCCTTTGCCGAGTCTGTAGCACTCTCGTGGCGAGCCCTAGTCAGGCTTTGGCTGGTGTCCAGCATATCTGCTGCTGCTGCATCCTCCTCCATCTCTCTCGCAGCAAAAGCAGCTCCCTCTCTGGCCGGGTGAGTGAGCGAGAGGGAGTGACTGCTGCCAGGTGACCTCTAGGCTCCTTCCCCGCGCTATGGAGGAGCACGGCGGCAGGGGATGGAGAGGCCAGTGGTGGAGGTAGGAGAGGAGACAAGGGGCTTCTGTTGGGGCCGTCCGGCGCCCAGGAGGAGGCGGCGGCTGCCTCCCCGCTGTCCTGTGGCTATGTCCTCGCTCGCTGCGCGAGCTGCCCAGGCAAGCGCTGGGCTCCCCGCCAGAGAGGGGCACGGGGCGCTGCCTGCAAGGAGGCTCTGCTGCTGGGCATCTCGGGCAGGACACTGCCGGGGGGGGGGGGAACCAGCCTTGCGGAACAGAGACAAACGTGCACAAGATTGCTTGGCCCGCTTTGCCAGCCACAGAGCTCTCCGGCGCACTCTGTGCATCCCGCACTTTCAGGTGTCTGAATAAATAACATTTGAGTCCAGTGGCTCCTTTAAGACCAACAAAGTTTAATTCTGGGCAGGGACGTGGAGTTTTTAAATCGGGGTGGTGGTGGGGGCTCTTACAGAGCTCTCCGGTGCATCCCGCACTGTGAGGTGTCTGAATAAATAGCATTTGAGTCCAGTGGCTCCTTTAAGACCAACAAAGTTTAATTCTGGGCAGGGGCTTCGCAGCCTCTGTTCCTCCTCCCCCCCCCCAGCTGGCCCCAATGGAGGGGGGAGGGAGGAACAGAGGCAGGAGAGGTGGCGGGGGCATGGCTTTCCCCCCATTTCAAAACTCAACGCCCCTGACACCATCCCAAAGGCGGAAAGAGTTCTGAGAGAATCCTCAGCTCAAGTTGCAGACTGCAACTGGAGGGGGGAAAGCCCTTCAGCTGGATCCCTTGCAGGTTTACTGGCAAGTAAGTAAGGTGGGGGGGGGGGGGAATAAGCCTTCAGTCCCTCCCTGCTGGTGAGAGAAATGCAGGCTGTTGTGTACTTTTTTTTTAATGGGAAGTTCTTATTACATAGTTTTGAAATGCAATGGCAAATATCTGTTCCATGTAGGTTCGACAAGGCTGCCTGCCAGTAACTTTGCATGGGGTGACCCTGCCAGGGGAACTGCAGCATTGTAAGGGTTAAATGGTGCGAGAGCTGCTTCCTAGAGAGGTGGGAGGGGGGGAGGGAGGAAAAGTCCTTTCCAGGGCTGGGGAGAGGGGGCTTTGCTATTTGAATGGCCAAAGAGACTAGGGAGGGTTTCAGTTCTGCAACAGGAGAAAAAAGGCTTTTCAGCCGGATTCTGAGCAGGGTCTCAAGTAAGTCATGGGGGGAAATAAGTCAATTGTGCTGGAAGAAGAGATTGGATTTATACTCCACCCTTCACTTGGAATCTCAGAGCAGTTTACAAACTCCTGAGCTGTGACTGAGTCAGGAAAGCTCCTCCCCTGCCATGAATTTTGTGAGTCTTTCAGGTACTGCTGGACTCTTGCTCTTTTTTCCCCTTACGCTCTGCCATGACACGTTTGCTCATCTGAGCAGCAGGAACTCCTGCAGGCCCCCCCCATGGGCAGAATCAACAACTGCACATCCAAGGGTGCCTTCTTGGCGGCCCCCACCTTGTGCAACAGCATGGCTGAGGTCAGGAAGACTCCCAGCTTTCCGCAACAGGGTGGCACTGTACAGAAAGATTCACAAAGTCCCTTGGAGAAATTATCTGGGTCTGAGGTCTATATTAATGTATATTTGCTGTTGTTGCTGTCAAGTCACAGCTAGGGTTTTCAATGCAAGAGACATTCAGAGGTGGTTTTGCTTTTGCTTGCCTCTGCATCATGATCCTGGTATTCCTTGGAGGTTGCCCATCCAAATATTAGCCAGGGCTGACCATGCATACCTTCTAGGGGATGAGGGTGGGGGCCCAGGTTGCCCGCCATGAAGCAGTGCTCCCCCCACCAAGAAGGTTTTGGACATTTGGCATCACCTCAGTATCCCTTCATTCTTGGAGCTGAAACAAGGGAGGGGAAGGGAGGCCAGTCCTGTAATTTTCTTTGCTCTCCCCTCCTTGATTGCATTGACTTAGAAGCAGGTAAAGGGATAGAGGAGCAATGGCACATGGTCTCTCCCCCCCCCCAAGCTCCTTAGAACAATATTGTGACTAAATCCCAGCCAGCCAGCGATTTTTCACAGTTGTAGGGAAAGTACAGTCTCTCCACCCCACCCCCCCTTTTCCAGGTGAAGTTATTTGTTCCTGTGGGGAAGGAGGAGGAGGGAAAGACCTGAGGGGGGGGGATGGAAAGTCTATGCCCTTGATTCGAGTCCTCCCACCAAAGCATGCATTTTCTCCAGGGAACTGATTTCTGTAGTCTGGAGATAAGTTGTAATGCCAGGGGTTCCTGAGGTCCCCCCTGGAGGCTGGCATCCCTAATTGGGAAATTTAAGGAGCCAGAAGTCACACCTCTAAACTGAAGAGCTGCATTTAGCCTGGTTTCTGGACAGCTTTGATTGTATTAATGGAATATTGATAAAAGGCTAAATGGTGTGCTAAAACTGACCGCAATCCTCTGTTACATATGTATAGTGAACAGCTGTTCCTAAATACCAAGTATACAATCTGGTAAAAAAAGAAATTCTCAAACAACAGCTATTTAATATCTTTTTAATGGTGGCAGAAAATGCCAGCAAGTCACAGCTGACTTATGGCAACCCCCTACAGTTTTTCAAGGCAGGATGCCTTCAGAAGTGGCTTGCCATTGCCTGCCTCCACGTCACAACCCTGGTATTCCTGGGAGGTCTCCCATCCAAATACTAACCAGGGCTAACCCTCCTTAGCTTCCAAAATCTGACAAGATCAGGCTAGCTTGGACACTTTTTAATAGGGAGCAATTTTTTCTGCTCCGCAGAACATTATGTTGCCTCCAAGCAGTGGTCTTCCAAGGTTTACTGATAACCAAATAGACCTTGCCCAGAGCTGGTTAGCTAGTTAAGCAACTGGGGGGGGGGGGCACAATGAAAAGGGGACCAATACACTGCAGAGGTTCAGCTGACTGAACCTGCTTTTCCTCTCTGAAAGTGACCTTGTTGTGGCTGACAAAAATAACACTAAATGCCAGTGATATAAAACCCACAGTCAACTATAACAGAGAGGAAGACTGCCAGTCAAACAGAAAAGGAACACTAAAAGCACCTCAGCTATCAATGCCAAGGAGAATAAAAATATATTGACCTGGTACCCTGGCATCCCCCCTCTTTACATGACATGGGTAGTTTGTTTGTTTTCCCCCACGTGTGCCATCAGATAGGCTTGCCAGCTCTGAGTTGGGAAATACCTTGGAGATTTTTGAGGTGGAGCCTGAGCGGTGGGTGTGGCCTTCTGACACTTCCGGTGACGTCAGGGGGTGTGGCATATGCAAATAAGTTATGCTAATGAGCTCCTGCACCTCTTTTTTTACAAAAGGACCCCTGGCTATTTCTATCCAGAGAAATGGCTGGGTGGGGGGAGGGTGAACCCCATGGCTCTGAGCCCCATGGCAACAGTTCAAATCTCCCACTCGCAAAAACTGCTGTTTGGTGCTAAAGAAAAGGTTGGGAGATCTTATCATGATGTCTCAACTGTCTCCAATTGTGAGTTTTCATGTATCTTAATGGTAACTAAATTTCACCCAAGGTAGGGCTGATAACCTGCCAGCCAAAACCACAACCTGGTTTGCTCCACAGCAACGTGGCATGCCAGATTCACCAGGTAAAACACCTCATAGCATTGAGCTTCATGCTGAACAGCTCTGAAAGAGACAGAAAAGAAACTGACAGAAAAGGTGGAAACCTCAATCAAAGGGCACGATGCAGCACAGGTACTGGGGGGGACGACCCTGAATAAATACAATGCTCAGTACTGCATAAACTTGTCTTTTTTAATTAGCTTAAATAGTGTCAGATATGCAACAGCAGCAGCAGCAACAATAATGTAATGTTAAATTAAGAGTGTGCTGGAGATTTAACGGTTTAAAACAGATACCGTTAAACCAGAAAATTAAATTATATCCATCCTATGCTCGGGAAATGCCCAAATATTCAAGGCCAAAATTAATAAGACCTTCTAATAAGACCTTCAGATATGTTCTAATTCATTTGTTTAATAAGGTGAAAAAACCCTGGACAGGGTTACCAGCTCTGTCCCCAGATACAGCAAGTTGCTTTAAAGAGCTTTGTGGGAGGCATATAGAAATGCTATATTCTGCCCAGATGTTACTACAGTCCATTTTCCTGATCCTCTATTACATAACAAGCTGATGCTTCATCATTGGGAGAAGCCAGCTGTATACACAGAAAACAAACATTAATCATTAAAAGGTTGGGTTTTCCTCATACTGCAAAAAATTAAGGAATCCCCCAAAGAAAATGTTTGTGTACCAGGATGACAGAATGGACTATCTGGTTTTTTATTCTGTAACATGTGTTTGCAGGCTATGTTTACTAGCACATACACATAAAACTGGTTCAGCTTCCTGTTATGAAGCGGTGAGCGATCACCTGTGATGATGTAGTCACCTTGTCAGCAAGGTGACAATAAGGGACCACCTCCTCAGGTGAGAGGTGGTAAAACAGACACACGCAGAGTCAGAGGTATGATTGAGGCATAAAGTTAGGGCTGTGAGGCCCCTGCTTTTATTGGCTATATTTGCTACATCAGTAGTTAGTTATTTGTTCAGTCAGCAGGAGGACATCGGGAGGGCATGCATGCAGTACATGATACATAAACAATGTTGCTACAAGATACAGTTCCCGGGGAAAAGCGTTTCTGCTGTGAGAAAGCTGAGTTGGCCTAATCTAATGGTTACATTTCTATTATGCTCAGAGAGATGAGAGAGGAATTCTTTATGACCTTCAGATGTCGGTGTGCCAAACATTCTATAGGTGTCTTAGCCATCTATAGACATGGTTTGCCAGTGCCTTAAGATAACTACAGAATTCCTACATCTCCCCCTTTTTTGTTTTTTAAGAGCTTTTAAGCATAATATATGTGCTGCTTTGTTGGACGGGGAGAAGAACGGGGGCATGATTGTAAGCATACAGAAATGAGAGATGGGATGCACTGAATAAAACACAAATTAATGCTGTTAAAACTTATGCAGGCATATTGTAAAAAATCATGAAGCCAGTCAGTTGGAGTCCATGACCAGAGAAAAGTCCATCAGGCAGCAATAGGGTTTTGTTGAATGCTTTTAGTATAGACACGGAGAAAATTGACTTGCATCTGAATGTTATAAGAATTGTCTGTTAAACTAAAACAATACATAGCAGATATTTTTTCACACTCTGTATGATGTTGAAGTAGCATAAAATTAATAGCAGCTCTGTTATCTAAATAGGCTCCCCGCTGCCCGACATCGCCGTGGCGCGGGGGAGCAAATTTGCTGCCTCGCAGGGAGCGAGGCAGCAACAGAGCGCTCATTGGCCGGGCAGGGGGCGGGGCTAGCTCGATTAGAGCCGTTGCCCCGCTCCCGCCTCAGCTGTCCGTTTTGCGCGCTCGAGAGGAGAGCACGCGTTTCTTGGCTGGCTTGCAGGGAGGCTTTTTCCCCTCGCTGGAGGCCTTTGGGCTGGTTGTGGATGGCGGCGGCGGCGTTTATTCTTCCCCCTCGCTGTCTGCTGGAGGGGCTCGGCTGCAGGGGCTGGGAGGAAGTCGACGACGCGGTCCCGGTTTGCCGCGGCGCTGTTCCACCCCCCCCGGTGTTGCTCTGTGAGCCGTCGTCGAGGTCCCCTTTTGCTGCGGCGTTGTTCTGCCCCCCCCCCCGGTGTTTCTCTGGGGGTTTGGAGGGAGCTGTCTCTGGGGTCCCGTTTGCCGCAGCGCTGTTCCACCCCCCCCCGTGTTTCTTTTGGGAGGCTTCTGCGGCTGGGTGGTGGAAGGAGCCGACGGCTGGGCTGCGGGTAGGCTGCGGCGCCCCCCCCGGGTCTTTAATTCTGCGGTGGCTCTTGCCCCCCCCCCCGGAGTTGGCCTCTCTGGCGTATAGGTGGGGGGCTGAGTTGGTGTTGGGTGTTTGTTCCCCCCCCCCCGGACGGCTGGGCAGTCGTTGAGGGACAGATTTATTCTGGCCCCATCTTTGCAGGCTACCCTAATCTCATCAGATCGTGGTGGCTAAACAAGGTCGGCCCTGGTTAGTACTTGGAAGGGAGTCCACCTAAGAAGTCCAGGGTTGCTGGAAGGGGCCAGGCAAGGGCAAACCACTTCTGAGCATCTCTTGCCTTGGAAACCCTATAGTGCTGGGTCACCACAAGCTGGTTTTAGGCCTTATCTGCTGAGCCAGTTCGGCGGCCATTTTGGTAGGGTCGCTTGGCCTTATAGGATTACCTTAATTGGGTGATAGGCGGCCATTTTAGTGAGGTCTTCTAGGCCTCATGGTCGGGGGCCATTTTGGGAGAAGGCTGTGGCGGCCATTTTAGGTGGCTTATTATTCTATATCCCTGTGGGTACATCAGGTGGGTGATTTTGAACATATCAATTCACTTACGTTTCTTTTGTTTGACAATAGTTTGTATTATGGCATCTGGAAAAGGTAAGGGCAAGGGCCTGGCGCCAAAGAGACCTCCGGCACGACCTGATCCTGTGGTTCCTTCCAGTGATGAGGAAGAGGAGGATGTGATCAACGTGGCCATTCTTCAGCGGCTGGAGGCGCTTGAAAAGGGACGGGGCATGCCGGCAGGTGGTTTACCGGTTGACAAACCTGACAAGTTGTCTTTTCAGGCACAGGTGCTGGCACGTTTGGCCTTTTTGGAGGACAGGCAGGAGGCGGCGGTTTCAGGCCCGGTGGGTGCAGAGTCTGGCCAACAGGGTCCAGGTGTAAGGGAGCAGCAGATGGCGCTTTACTCGCCTTCTCAATTTACTGCAGGTAAGGAGTTGGCATTGGGTAGGCAGGGATCAACGTGGCCTTGGGGCCCAGGCGGCGAGAGTTCAGCCACTTTGCCTCTGCCGCAGCCTGGCCAGCTTCTGGGCCTGGCTTTTGAGCAGGGGGCCACTTATTCCCAGATGCCACAGGCTCCTTGGCCTTCACATTCAGGTTATGGCTCTCCTTCTGGGTACCAGGCAGCTGGACCACACTGGGTTTTTACCCAGCCCAACGCAGGTTACCCTTATGTGGGCGGATCAGCGTATGATTCAGTGGCTGCGGGGGCGGTCCCGAGTGGCGACGCAGACCTACCTTTAGGTGACCATCTTTCAATGGCAACTAAAGATAAAATACTGAAAGGGGAGTTTGTAGATGTGTTTAGTCTACTTTACCGGGAGTTGGAAAAAAAAGACAAGGATAATTTGGATGACAGGGAAAAGGAGCGCTTGAAGCGCAGGGTAGTAGATAGGACGTGGGCCAACTGGTTTCCGGGTTTCCTAATCTACGCAGCAGTCATTGTGCGACACCAGCCGTGGAGGGCCTCTTCGATGCTCCAGTATTTGGACATCATCTACAAGGCCTATACAGACTTCCCGAGCCCGGCTTGGTCGCAATATGACGAGCAATTTAGGATGAGGGCAGCCATTAATCCGGCCGTGCGATGGGACCGGATATGTTCTAGCTTATGGCTGCAAATCATGTCTCCGGCAAGGTCTGCTTGGGGTGAGCGGTCTCATAGCGGCCATTCTGTTAAGAGGGCGCCAGTGCAGGCAGGTTCCCACCCTGTGGCGGGGCAGGCGGTTCAACGTCGCCAGCTTTGCTGGGAGTTTTCTTCCCAGGGAACCTGCGGTCGTAAGTCGTGCACCTTTAGGCATGAGTGCCCCTTGTGTGCCGGACCTCATCCCTTATCCAGTTGTCCATGGCCCAAGGGCCGTGGGGGGGGGGCAAAGGAGGCAAGTACTCAGGGGGGGGAAGCCAGGCAACCCCCCTGCTGATAAAGGGGCCTAGCCCGATTAAATTGGGAGTTCTGAGACGCTGGTTGCGTAGTTATCCAAGGATGGGCGACGGGGCCTACCTCTTGGAAGGGTTCACTGTCGGTTTTCGTATACCGTTTCAGGGGATGAGGGTTCCCTATTTGGCCAGCAATTTAAAGTCGGTTTTGGGCATGGAGGACATAGTTAGGGCCAAGATTGCCAAGGAGTGTCAGGAGGGCAGGGTTTTGGGCCCGTTTGTTAGTCCACCAGTTGCCAATTTGAGAGTTTCCCCTTTAGGTGTAGTTCCAAAGAAGGCTCCTGGTGAGTTTCGCCTCATTCATCACTTGTCCTACCCTCGGGGGGGGGGGTCGGTGAATGATGCCATCCCAGGTGATTTATGCTCCGTCAAATACACTTCCTTTGATCAGGCCATGCGGGTGGTTCGCCTTTGTGGTGTGGGAGCCGAGTTGGCTAAATGTGACATTAAATCAGCCTTCCGGCTCCTCCCGGTGCACCCTGAGGATTTTGAGCTGCTTGGATTTGCCTTTGAAGGAAACTTTTACATGGATAGGGATACCCATGGGATGGATACCCATGGGATGCTCGGTGTCCTGTTCTGCTTTCGAGAGGTTCAGTTCGTTTTTGGAATGGGCCTTGAGAACCAGGACGGGTCTCTGTAGTACTGCCCATTATTTGGACGATTTTCTTTTTGCGGGCAAGAGGGGTTCCGGTCAGTGTCGTTTTCTGCTGGACAGTTTTGTCTACCTGGCTGATGAGCTGGGTGTCCCTCTTGCTCAGGAGAAAACTGAGGGCCCGACATCCACATTGACGTTTCTAGGTATTGAGATTGATACGGTTAGTTCGAGCTGTAGATTACCATGAGAAAAATTGGAAGCATTAAAGGTGCGGGTTAGCTCTGTTAGGTCCCTTAAAAGAGTCACACTCCTGGAGTTGCAGCAGTTGGTAGGTCACCTCAACTTTGCATGCAAAGTTGTGGCACCGGGTAGGGCATTTGTGAGGAGGTTATGTGATTTAATGAGAGGCCTCCGGCTCCCACACCATAGGACTAAGGTCTCCAAAGGGATGAGGGAGGACCTCTTTGTTTGGGAACAGTTTCTGGACTCATTCAATGGGGTCTCTCTGTGGCGGGACGAGCTCTTGTTGGAGGCTGAGCTTCAGATCTCATCTGATGCGGCCGGCTCTTCCGGTTACGGAGTTTATTTTAGGGGGCATTGGTGTGCCGGGGACTGGCCTAAAGATTGGTTTCGGGCAGGTTGGGTCAAGGACCTCACCTTCCTGGAGTTTTTTCCAATTGTCGCAGCGGTGTGGATTTGGCCAGCCGATTTGGCTAATAGGACTGTCCATTTCTGGTGCGACAACCAGTCCACGGTTCATGTCATCAATTCCCTTACATCTAAATCCCCTAGGGTCATGGCCCTGGTTCGGGCTTTCACGTTGCAGTGCCTTAAATTTAACATCTTGTTTAGGGCCAGACACGTCCTGGGGGTCGCTAATGGGATCGCTGACGCTCTCTCTCGCAAACAGATGGAGAGGTTTCGTCAGCTGGCTCCAGAGGCCGACCCGCTCCCGGCACGGATGCCCACAGAGGTGTGGGGGATTGGAGGGCTGAGGCCGACAGGGCAATGAGCCTGGCACTCGCCCCTTCTACCAGGAGAGCTTACCTGAAGGCCGGTAAGCAGTTTCTGTCCTTCAGGGCGGGAGCGGGTTTGCAGCAGGTCTGGCCTATTCCTGTGTCACACCTGATGCAATTTTGTGTGACACTACGGAATGGTGGCCTTTCAGCTCACACAATCAGAGGCAAGCTGTTTGCGCTGGCTTTTGCCAGTAAGGCCTCGGGTCACAAGGACACCACGGGCGACTTCCGTCTCCGGAAGATGCTCGAGGGGTGGTCTCGGGAATCAATTAGGGCAGTTGACACTAGGGAACCTTTGACACCCACGGTCCTGAGAGGGCTGGAGGGCCAGTGGCCTTCTTGTTGTAGTGACAGCTACGAGGTGGGCCTGTTTCATGCCGCTTCGCTGATCGCCTTTTTTGGGGCACTCAGGATTAGCGAACTGGTGGCAGGCTCTCGGGCTGATGTTTCCGGTGCAGCTTTGGAGCTTAGGGACGTATCAATCATTAATTTTCAGCTACGAATTAGGTTGCGTAGATCTAAAACTGATCAGAGGGGTAAGGGGAGTGTGCTGGAACTAGGGTCTAGTTCGGAGTCAGCACTGTGCCCAGTCGCCGCCATGAGGCGGTACCTGACACTTCGGGGTGATGGCCCGGGCTATTTGTTTCGGCATAGCGACAGCACCCCTCTTACGAAGTTCCAGTTTTGGACCGTGACTCGGAAGGCCTTGATCCGGCTGGGTCTGGGCGGTGTTTGTTTTTGCTCCCATTCTTTTCGAATTGGGGCAGCCTCGACTGCTGCCGCAATGGGGTACCCTGATAGGAAAATACAGAGGATCGGGCGTTGGAAATCTGGATGCTATAAGAGTTATGTTAGGAGTTGTACCTTGTAAGTCCGTTGTAGTTTCATTCAGACGTTTGTTAATAAAGTTCTTTTTACAGGTGCTGCAGGCTGTGAGACAAGACGAAGGGTCATAGTCTGCGGCCACAGCATGGTCTTTTGGGCGGCTCATCGGGCGAGGAGAACATCTTTCGGCTCCCAGCTTGGCCTAAGCGAAGTGGCGACAGTTGAGTGGTTGGGGAGGAGGGGCATGAGATGGCTGGCGCTCCTCCCGTTGTTGTTTGAGGAGAGGCGGGGGCCCCCCCTCATGTGCTAGTCATACACCTGGGGGGCAACGATTTGGGTTTGGTCCAGGGCATGGCCCTTGTGATGCAGGCCAGGGCTGATTTGGTACTGATCAGGTCACGGTGGCCTGGTGTGCAGATAGTATGGTCTGCCATGCTCCCCCGTCTGGTTTGGAGGCATGCCGGTGACCCAAGGTGTATGGACAGGGCTAGGCGTAATGCTAACAGCCAACTTCGCACGGCCATGGAGTCCGGGTTGGGTCTCTTTTTGCCGCACCCAGGCATACAGGTCAGGTTCCCGGACCTGTATCGCCCTGATGGGGTGCACCTTTCAAACAGGGGCAATGGGTTATTTTTAGAGGACTTGCAGCACGGGATTCGGATGGCTCTCGGTTGCCGTGTGGGGTAAGCAAAGGCCAAAGCAGAGGCTTGGATTTGCATGTGGTAGGTTTATGCAAGCAAGAAAATGGAACTGGTGGGTGCCTCACGGCATATCCCTGTTGGGAACAGGAGGTCATCAGGAACCACCTTAGGGCCTTGCGGTCTGGGGAGGTGAATGGTGATCGCCTCTGGGAACCTCTCAGACTAGGCTCCTCCCTGAAGGTCTGTGCAGCCTCAGGGGTAGGCGCCCCTGGGAGGGGATGCCAGTATGCTGGGCCGCCGGTTACGAGCCAGAATCTGACTGGGTCAAGACTGGGGCTAGGTTACCTGCCCATTACAAGGGCAAGGAGGCTGTGTCTGGGAATGACGCCTGCCTTGCCTGTTCCTGTGCTTGCTTAGTTTACCCATTGCTGCATGTTCTGTTTAAATAGTTAATAAAGTGGCCCTTGTTTGATTCCAAACCTGTTGTCTGTCTCGTTATTTCATGCTGGGGTGGCAATAGGCTCCCCGCCGCCCGGCATCGCCGTGGCGCGGGGGAGCAAATTTGCCGCCTCGCAGGGAGTGAGGCAGCAACAGAGCGCTCATTGGCCGGGCAGGGGGCGGGGCTAGCTCGATTAGAGCCGTTGCCCCGCTCCCGCCTCGGCTGTCTGTTTTGCGCGCTCGCCCACCCACCCGCCCTGGTTGCAGTGTAGGCTGAGGCTGGTCGCCTTTGGGGGCCGGGTAGGAATTTTTTACACCCCTTCCTGTTTGGCGCTTGGATGTGGTGTTTTTTCGCCTACCTTACACTGTTGCTAGTGGTTAAGGGTATAGATGGTGGTCGGGTATTAATTAGTATGGTCACTTGGTAGGTTTATGCAAGCAAGAAAATGGAACTGGTGGGTGTCTCACGGCATATCCCTGTTGGGAACAGGAGGTCATCAGGAACCACCTTAGGGCCTTGCGGTCTGGGGAGGTGAATGGTGATCGCCTCTGGGAACCTCTCAGACTAGGCTCCTCCCTGAAGGTCTGTGCAGCCTCAGGGGTAGGGGCCCCTGGGAGGGGATGCCAGTATGCTGGGCCGCCAGTTACGAGCCAGAATCTGACTGGGTCAAGACTGGGGCTAGGTTACCTGCCCATTACAAGGGCAAGGAGGCTGTGTCTGGGAATGACGCCTGCCTTGCCTGTTCCTGTGCTTGCTTAGTTTACCCGTTGCTGCATGTTCTGTTTAAATAGTTAATAAAGTGGCCCTTGTTTGATTCCAAACCTGTTGTCTGTCTCGTTATTTCATGCTGGGGTGGCAAATGGCATGGTGAATTTCTTGTTGTACTTTTAAGTAAAGCAATTGCTTGAATGGTTTTTGCCAGTGAGCAAGCGACTTTAGACAGTTGCATATAAGTTCCAACTAACAATCCAGGCAATGAGGCTTGCTGCAAAAGAAACATATTCAGCTTTGCAAAGAAGAGTTACATTGGCATTACAATCTGAGGTGATAGAACGTTGAACTCTGAGGGCCTGGTCACACGGACCTTTAAATCGAAATTACCTGCTGGTTTTTCCCGATTTAAAAACTGCTGATCACACGGTTCCCGGGATTTCAAAGTTGCTGATCACACGGTTCCCGGGACGAAGTGGGCTGTTAATCGCATTCGCCCTGGATTTCTCGCGCCTTTTCGGACCCCTGGTTAAACGGGTACTTTCCTGTTCCCCCGGGATTGATCCCGCGATTTCCGTATTTGGACGCCATTCTTCGGGTCGATCCCGTTCACTTTTTTTTCCCCCCACCCCTGCCGCCATGCGCATGTGCAAACCGGCGCTAGAGAGTTAAGCTAATTTATGTTAAAACGCATGACTGTATAATACCTTTTTTTTTTTTTGGTGTAAAAAGTCAATTTGAGCACGATTATGGGCTTCGTGGATTATCAAATGAACGGAGGGTGTTACGAGGGAATAAAATTCCAACCAATAGGAAATAGTCCCCAGTACTGTAAATAGTTCCGGCAGGACTTCCGGGTTAAACTTCCTGCAGCATCAAGGAGCGAGGCAACATGTCTGGAGTCCGAGGCGTTTCATGGAGAAGAGAAGAGGTTCTGGACTTATTAGCTTTGTGGGGTGAGCAGAGGGTGCAGGATGCCATTAGGCAGTCTCACCGCACCATGGCTACCTATGAGGCAATATCCAGGGGAATGTCAGCCAGGGGCCACCAGCGCACAGCAGTCGAATGCAGGAACAAGACAAAGGGTCTTCGGGCAGAATACAAGAGAGTTCTGCTCCACAATAACACCTCTGGCAACAACAGGATATCCTGTCCATATTATAAAGAGCTGCATAACATTTTGAAGGGGGACCCAAGCGTGAAGCCTCGGCGTGCGGCAGACAGCCTTGAGGCACCCTCACCCCCCCCAGCTTTTCTGAGAGTGATTTTTCTCAACATGAGGGCTCTCCAGAGCTATACACACTGGTCCTTGAGCCTGTTTGTGAAGAAAGTGGCCTGGAGAGGGACGCCAGTACTACCTCAGGTAAGCATGTTTAATGTTTTCTGGAATGTAATATCTCTGTGGTTAAATCAATTGTAATTCTAGTATTAAACCAGGTATTTTTAAAAGAGCACGCAGTTTTTTCACCTCCATGAAGGATGGCTCTAGAGCAAACTAATTTATGCAGCAGCTTATTGCTTGTTCACCGTTTTATTTCTATTAGCTCAAAAGATTTAATTATTGCTCTCAAGCCGCACGGCTGTAAAGGGAGCATTGCTGTGCATAACTTCATCCCTCCCCCAGGCCCGGGATAGTCAATTGTGAGTGTTTTTTTAATTAGTAATGAATGATGCTTTGAACATTCTCAACTGTACTCTGTTCTTTATTCAGAGTTCACTTTTTTGAACAAGCCCCCTGCCCTCAAAAAACAGGTCAAGGAGAGAGCAGTGAGCCTTGGCTCAAATTGTCCTGCTTGTGAGACAAGAAGAAGTATCACACCATGTACGGTTGCCAGTCTCCAGGTGTGGCCTGGAGATCTTCCGACATTACAGCCGGTCTCCATCTGACATCCAGTGTCTCCCTTGGAGAAACTGGATGCTCTGAAGGGTGACCTCTATGGCACTGTATTCCCGACATTTTAATCCACTTGCCATAGCCAGAGATCTCTGGCCGGCAACTGGAGGTTGGCAACTCTATGAACGTCCAGATCAAGTAAGCAAGTCCTGCTACGTAGCCATTCCAAAACTATCTCTCTCTCCCTGCAGCCAGTTTGTTATAGTGTACAAGAGTGGCACCAGCTGGGTGAGCTTGGGTCTGTCGCAGCTCTCTCTGAGCTAACGGCAGTCTGGAGATGAGCTTTGATTCCTTTTGGTATCCCTGCCTAGCACAGGGCCGACTGTGAGATGGTGCACGGTGGGCAGTGGTGGTGATCTATGACTGAGCTCGGCCTGGTTTTTGTCTTATTTTGTGCTGCTGCAGTGTTTGAATCCCAGTGGCCTTTGCAGAAGGGCTTTGCACATGTGCATAACTCAGGGAAGCAGTAAAAATACATGGTATCGCATAGCTAGTAAATGGGACTTGAAGGAGCAGCTACCATGGTGTAGTGGTTAAGAGTGGCAAACTATTATCTGGAGAAATGTATTTGATTCCCAAATTCTCCAACATGAAGTCGGCTGGTTGACCTGTGGTCAATTACAAGTTCACTAAGAGCTGTTCTCTCAAGAGCAGCTCTCGAAAGAGGTATCTCAGTCCTACCGTCTTCATGGGGTCATTTCATAGAAAAATAGGCCCATTAGCTCAATAGCAGAATGCCTAGGCTGTAAGTATTTGCTTGTGCCACACCTGACATCTCAGGAAGTGTGTCAGAAGGCAACACCCGCCGCTCAGGATCCACCACAGATTTCTCCATGAGAGTGTGTAAGGAGCAGTGCATGTAAAATGTCTAACTCGCAAAATGTGGTATGCTTTTCCAGAGGGGGAAGGGGCCTGGAGGGAGGCCAAGGAGGGAGATGCATTTGGAAGGAAGGGGGTCACAGACATGCCGCCTACATTTAAGATGGAGTCGCCACATAAGCCATGGCTATCTCTTTGGGAATTTACAAGCCTGCTGTTCTACACCACTATCTATCTCCACCCACTCAGCAATTTGCACTTCCATTACTGATAAAGTGGAAGACAAGAGCCAGGGACATTACATGGCCACATGCTCCAAATCTACTTTGAAATCATGTATATGTTGTCAGAAATCTAAAAGTGTCAGGCCCTTACATTGTTATACAATGAGTTAACAAATTGTCTAAGTACTGCTCTCCCTTTTTTTATAGTGTCCATCGCAGAGGAGTTGGAGATTGAGCAGATACCAGACAGTCAGGATACAGACATTGGTTCACTCTTCGATACTGGTGAGTACTTTTGTGCACTTTGAAAAATTTTTTGGGAGACTATTGCTGTCCTAAGTAATGTTTAATTCACCTACGTAATATTTATATAAGGCACATAACAATAATTCCAATTTTTTAATTCCTTACATACATAGCAGGACAGAGCACGTCCGCACCAGAGGATGATGGGGAGGACACTTCATCGGTGGCAATGGACACGCATGACGGTAGTCATTCTGCTCTTGTGTTTTGCATTGTACAGTATTGTTTGCCGCATGGGAGGCACTGTGTGTTAGCTAGCTCATGTTTACAATTTCTGATTCAGTAACTTGTGTCCAGCGTTAGGTTTTGTAAACATAATCACCGTATTTATGTATGGTGTTAAGTGGCAACCTCATTCATCATACAAGTGCTGCATCAATGAAAACGGAAAACAGGCTTATCTTATCCACTCCTCCCCATGCAGCTGCTGTTGTTATCGTGTGTAATGTGCATTGACCACAGAGTACCTTTCCATGCTCCGGTAGACTAGACTTCTGTCCGTTTAAAGGGTATGCAAGCGAGCAGGGTGAGGAGAGAGATGTTTTCATTGTGCTTCTTTATATTGCTAGAAGTATGTGATGTGGAAGTGAATGTTGTAAGAGCAGGTCAGTCTCCAACACATGTTGAGTTTGGCCTGAGGGGTGGGTGTTTTCTCCTGCCAGACTTCATGTGTGTAATATTCTGTGACATATGCTATAGTGTCATGCCACTGTGCTCCTGCTCCATTTTCGCCTATTAACAACCACAGGACATCACGGTAGTGTTCCTTAAGAAGTTTCACATGCCTATTCTTATACCTTGCAGATGTGGACCCGGGAGCTATTCTGGCACAACTTACACCAGCTGAGCGGCTAAACATGATAAGATCCAAAAAGAAGCGTGTGACTGCAGTGCAAAGGGTTGGAGAGCAGTTCCTAAGAGCAGCCGCACGTGAGCAGGCAATCTATTTGGAGGCCTCAAAGAAGGAGCATGAGGAACTGCTGAGTGTGATGAAAGCATCCATTGAGGAGGAGAGAGAAGCGAGAGAGGCCAGGGGAGATCTTCTGCGATCAACCTTGCAGGTGTTGACTGACATAGCAAAGTCCATCACCAGCAGCAGTGGCCAGAGTACAGTGGAGAACAATTCCTCCAATTGCTGCCAAGCAATTCCTGTAACTCCTCCAAATTTAACACATGGAATCACCAGCCACTCTGGCCATTGTCCCCCGGGGCATCAATCCTCCTGTTGCAGTTATGCTGCTCCTGGTACATCATCCGAATTAATGGCCCACAGCTGTACTTCCAAAAAAACGGCAGTTGTAAAACGTGTGGTCCGAGCCAACCCTCCCCCCCCAAAAAAAACATTCAGTCCCTGAGACACACAATGAGGCTGGTCCTCATATTGGCCTACAACTTCTCAGGGAATTTTATTTCGTTAATTCTGTTTGTGTTTTTTGTTTTTGTTCATGCTTATGGGTGAGACACGGTGTTCGTGCAGTTAAACATTACCACAGTTCCTGATTCTCAGTAAAGGAATACTTTCAATTTTTAAATTTTTATAATGAGCAACCGACTAGACTTCCAGTAAATATTAATTACCACTGAGCAATGCGACATGATAGGGAAATTTAGTATTAAAATTTAAATATCAGTCTCATTGCTATGATTAACGACTGAATACTTATCAGTTAACAACATCCACATTTTCCCTTATGCATAGAATCAATGATTCCTGACACAAGCAACATTTTTAAAAAACATTGATTGAATTTTAATACGTGAACTTGAATAAAGAACTGTAACAGAACACAAAACCACACAACTATTTACAAAACAACAATACACTCCTATGCCTCCTCTTCCTCCTGTGGCTCCGCCGCAGCCACGAGAAGGTGCCGCAGATTCGCTTGCTCGGTCCTTAAACGACGCACCGTCTGTCTCAGACCTGCTATGCTTCTGGTTAGGTTGGTATCTGTATTGGGGATGGGGTTGTTGTAATAAACAATTTAGAAAATTATAAATTCTTAGAACATGTAAATATAGTAGTCATTGTAAGTATGCCTGTCTTGTTTACTGCGCAACATCTACCACTGTGGGTAATTCCACTGCACACAGCGTGGATTAAACGTGATAATTCCCAACAAAGGTAGGTAGTAACTGAGCCTTAGGATAAACATACAGACATGGTGTCTCATTGCACATTTCACAAAAATTACAAAAAGACTTCTAAGGAACGTACATTCCCCATCCAACACGGTCCTCATTTCCCGGAGCTCCCTCCGCACTTCAAGGCACCCTAAGCACGAGTGCATTGGCGGCTGAATTCTTCTCTGTGGGATAGCTGGTGTTCCCGTGTCACCTACGGAACAGCACGCCGTGTGTTAGAGAGGATTAATGGGATTCCTCCCCCCTTACTTAGATCATTTATTCTCTTACCATGAGTTGACTCAGCAGAGGAGCCAACAGTTAGGGGAGCAGACTGTCCTCCCTCCTCCTGCTCTGCAGTGTCCTGGGTACCTGTGCATTTCAAAACGAACAGTACAATTCTAAGTGCTACACTATATAGCAAAACTTTGAAATATACAACGCTAAAATACTTGATTTGCAAAAGTTCCAAGTGTACGTGCCTTCCCCTGAGGTCACTGTAACGTGTGTGTCGTGCCCTCCGTCATCTTCCTGATCTGTGGATGAAGAGAGACGAGATCAGTATTGATTTATGTCTGTAGATCATTCTTACACCTATTTTTTTTTTTGCTACAGAACAGACATACACATTCAGGATGCTAAGTGCACATCTTCTGGAAAAAACATGTTTGAATATGTTGGCACAGCAATAAACATATACAGAATGATAGATAGATACATAGATCGATATGTTCACATACAAATTCATCAGACCACCCTGAAGCACAGTAGAAATGAGCATGTAAACCTCCTGAAGCCCAATCATATCTCCACATTACTGTTTCATGGTTTTTTCTATTAGTGTGCATTCATATGGCTTAAGATGGTTAAATTCCAGCATATATGTTGTGCACATAGTTTACTTGCCTGTGGCTCTACCCTCCTCTGGGTCATCTGGCTCTGGTGCTCTTGACATGGATGCCGAGTCCCTTGTCTGTCCACCACGGTGACGGTGGGTCCAGCCCCGGCGACGAACCCTTGGAACTGCTTTAGAGAAAAAAAATGGATGGTGTTCAGCGTTGCCCACTAAGCATCCTGTACTTATTTTTAAATGCACAGATACAGGCAGTAGTGAGGAAGCAGGAGGCCATTAGCTGGACAGTACCTGCTTTTTTATGTTCTTAACATGGAGCATGGTCAGGGTCATTCTGTTAACAGTACAAGCTGTGTCACTTATTAATAAAAAACATCTGTGACTATATTGTGCACAGTAAATATGGATGGTTAACTATCAAACAAAACTTTGCCAATTGCTATATGGAATGCCCTTTCAAGATGCAGCACTTTACGTAATTTTTTCACTATTTTAATGTTAGGTTTGCTTGTTTTTATACTTTAAACCAGTGGGTCAATGTTGGGAAAAGCCCATTTAAAAAAAAAAAAAAAAAAACTAACCTGGGTAGCGTCTCCTGGTCCAGCTGGGTCTTCCACCCTGTTGCCAAAGTCTAGCCAGAAGGTCAAAACGGAGGGGGGGGGGATGACTGCTGGGAGGGTATCCCTCCCAATCTTCCAGAGCATCAAAGAATGCCCCCTTTTCTCGCTTGAATTTTGCCCTACACTGTGAGGCACTTCTTTCAAACCCCACCAGGGCAAGCTCCCTGGAGACCTCCTCAAATATTGATATTGTCTCCAGGTGAGTGCTCCTCATAACTCTTCCCCCTGCCTCATGCTCATATAGAATTTCAAGCATCCTCTCAACCTCTTCCTCGAGCCAGTAAACTCAGAGGCTTGAAGACATGTTTTCTGGCAAGCGTTTCACTGACCAAGCGCATGCAGTACCAAGCGCTTGCGTTAGGGGAACGTTTGGAACTTGACTGATCCATTACAGATTAAAACACAAAAGGGATATTGCTTTCCTGCTTCTGTTTTGGAGCGAAAATTCAGGAAGAGCAGGCTAATGAGGACCCCAATCAAACAATAATAAACATAAATTATTGTTTGGCCAAGTAAACAGTAGTTTTTATAAAAATGTATGATTGTCCCCACCCCTAACAACTTGTGTTGGTCCAAAAACTGTTGAGCCAAGGGGGGGGGGGGTTTACTAGGGAAGACACCATTGTTTCTAACTTTTTTTTTTCTGAAGCTGAAAGGAGAACAAAATGTTCAGAGTGGTGTCTTAGCTCCTACTAGGCAGTTGGTGAATGCTATTTTCCCTTCTGATTGTAACATTGAAATCAGAAAATAATTGTTCTGACCGCACTGCTATATTTCCAAAGGCAATTTTAAAAATTATCATCTTCAATAGGGTTTTCTCTTGCATCCCTGATATTGAGCCAGTTTGGTGTAGTGGTTAAGTGCGCGGACTCTAATCTGGGAGAACCCGGTTTGATTCTCCACTCCTCCACTTGCACCTGGCTGGATGACCTTGGGCAAGCCATAGCTCTGTACCAGCTGTTCCCTCAAGGACAGCTTGGGAAAGAGTTCTCTCAGCCCCACCTACCTCACAGGGTGTCTGTTGTGGGGACGGGAGGGGAAAGGAGTTTGTAAGCCGCTCTGAGACTCTTAAGTGAGTGAAGGGCGGGATATAAATCCAATCTCTTCTTCTCTTCTCTTCTAATGCTGGTCTATGTGACTACAGTATACCATACTTATTAAGACGGAGTTTGCTGAGTGCAGCATCCACCAGATGTTCCCCCCCCCTTAATATCATATTGAACAAACATTATATCCACTGACATGTACACTAAAGGGTACTGTACTACTAGATTTTTTTGAAGCAGCTGTACATTGTTCATTCATGTATGTATGTGGCTGGCACTGATTCATGGGGTGCATGTTGCATGGCTACAATGTGTGTCTTGCCTATGCCGCTCTTATATCTTTTTGGACAACTATATGGCCAGAATTGGATACTTACTTGGGATTTCCCTAGTGGTTACACTATCCAGGTCATATAAGGTATTCGTGGACATATAGCCAATGGTGCATTACAGAATGACAACTGTTGAGTCAAATATGCTTAAGGAATGTTCAAACTGAGTTCACCACTGTGCATTTTAAAATTTTGTTCAGGATCTTAAGTAAAATGTTTTGCATTTCTGCTATGATGCTCACACTGAGGTTTGCAACAATCGGCCCTGCAAATTAAAATGGTTTATGCGCAGGTTGAGCCGATCCACATATTTATGTAACCACACAGTTTTTATAATGCTACAAGGAGAATTGTCTTAATATGGCGGTGTATGTTCTCACAGTAGAAGGAAGAAAAAGCACACAGATAAGTACAAATATTTATTAAAATAGAAAAGGCAGTATCACATGGACTACAACTCAATGACATGTACAAATTTCAACAGGACCCACCCCCATCTAAACATGCATAAAGAAAACCTTTTTTTAAAACTCTGAAATTTTTTTTTAACTAGAAGCGATGCCTAGTACGATGCCTGATGATCCACTGTGTCAAGGCTCTTCTAACAGCCTGCCCCTCTTTTTTCTGTCTCTCCTCACTCATGCGATTACTTTCTGCTTGCGCTTGGGGAGCCTCTGCAGAAGGTACAGTGTCCATGACATCTTCAGTTGAAGTAACTCCATGGCCACGCTCCTCGCAAATGTTGTGCAGTATGGCACATGCACAAATCACAGCCACCACATTTTCCTCCTGGATTGGGAGCTTAAGTGACAGGCAACGCCACCTGGCCTTTAATCTTCCAAAGGCACGCTCCACAACGTTGTGCGCACGGGCGTGGACCTTATTGAAGGCTGCCTCCTCACGTCTTAGGGCGCCGGTATACGGAGTAATTAGCCACTTCCGTATGGGGTAGGCCGCATCACCCAGTATTAGTGGGGGCACCGCAACACCCTCGATGGTTATTGTGGGGTTACATGGCACAAATGTCCCAGCGTCCATTGCCTTAAACAGGTTTGAGGAGCGGAACACATAGGCATCATGTTTTTTTCCGCTGTGTCCCACACGGACATTAATAAAACGGCCTTTGTCGTCAACAGTCCCTTGAAGCAGCATCGAGAAAAACCCCTTTCTGCTGATGTACTCCCCAGATTGACGCACTGTTGCATGAATCTGGATGTGGCAGCCATCAATTGCTCCAATGCAGTGGGGGAAACCAAGTTCTGCAAATCCTTTCATCGCCTGTGGGGTTACAAACAGAGTATGTTTAGATACAGTTCCAGGTGGACCATAATTTGGAGAGGCTGCAACAACAGTCTTAAATCAATTCATTGCATTAAGATGACACTATGCATGCATTGCCCCTTGTGGTATTGAAAGTGTACACCATACAGTATGCCATCTCCACTTTTATTGGCTCAGGAGGGTGAATCAATCTTGGGATAAAATGAAATCAAACACTTTTTGCACAGGGGCCGGCCAGTTCCTCTGGAGGGCCAGCAACAGGGCAGGCAGAGAGGCCGAGGCCTCACCCTGATCTGAACATCAGAAGAGACTGGCTTAATCAGACCAGTGAGGGTCCATCTAGCACAGTATCCTGCAATTGGAGGTGCAATAACAGGGCAGAGAGGCCAAGGCCTTCCCCCCCATCTGGTGTCCTGGCTCTGGGATTCATCAGATTAGTGCCACTGATGGTGTAAGTGCACAGCATTACTCATGGCTAGGAGACATTCCAGTGCCTGGAGTTAATCCTCCTTTGGTGTCAACTGTGGTGTTATGTATTGACCATGCGGTTGCCATGTGCTCTCTTAATTGCGACCGCATGGCCAGAGCACATGGCCAGAGCATGGCAAGAGCACAGGGCCAAGAAACTACCTGAGCTTCAGCCAGGTAGAACAAAGGCCAGGTGGATTCAAACCGGCCACCAATCCTATACCTGGGTTTCTCCCAGGGAACCTATGAAATGTAAATAGACTTCTAATAGCCTATCAGGCCAGTTGGGTGAGGTCAGGGGATTGTCCCTGACCAGCATAAAAGGAGGGTTTGGAGCCCTGGGTTGTATGCTTCATCCGGACCAGCAATAAAGATCTAGCTGTTTCACTATTCCATGGACTCCCGACTCCAATACTTATCAGTGGCGACGAAGGTGGGATCCCGATGAGCGACTCTCCAGCAGACCACAGCAGCACAGCCAGCTTCGTCCCGCTGGCCGCAGGCATCTCCGAGCTCCAGTGCTCCAACGCCTCGCCGCAAGCCGCTCTGAGCCCAATCCTCCGGCACTAGCCAGCGCCAAGCCTCAGCGCTCCCCGGCACCGCCGCAAGACACGAGGACATCGCTCAAACAGCCGCCGCCGCTCCTGCTCTGGTAAATATGGCAAACGCTCCGGGACCAATTACCCCTTTCGATATGTCTCGCCCCGAGACGTGGGAGTCCTGGCTCAAGACGCTGGGTTGTGCCTTAAGGTCTGCGGAATCACAGATGCGGACCTGAAGAGTGCCTGGCTCTTGAGTTCTGGAGGGGTGGAGGTCATGTGGGTGGCCCAGAACCTACTAGCCCCGCAAGACCCCACCAAGGTGTCTTACGACGTGCTCACCAAGACCCTCGGCGATTACTTCGCCCCGAAGCCATCAAAACTGGCCAGGCGCTGGGAGTTCATACAGCGCCAGCAGCAGCCGGGGGAGTCAGCCGCCACTTTCCTGGCTGAACTCCGTCGACTAGCCGTGGGCTGCGAATTCCGCCACATGGATGACCACGTGGAGACCGCCTTCATGGGAGGGGTCCAGGAAGCCAAGCTCCGCCAGCGCCTCATTGCAATGCCGGAGCCAACCTTGGAGAAAATGCTCGAAACTGCGGCAGCCTTCGAGACAACGCAAAAGGACAAGGCAGCCACCAAAGTCCACCAGGCGGCTCCTCCCGAACCCGACTCAAGCGAAGAAGAGGACGTCCACCGGATGCAACCACGCTCGAAGAAGGGTGAGCCCGGCGTCCCCAGGCCCAAGGGCTGGTGCCCAGCATCTGTCTCTGTTCCCTCTTCTGCTTCCCTCAACAGGCAGGCCCCAACGTGTGCCAGCTGTGGGGACCCCCACGACAGACGGACATGCCGCTTCCGTGATGCCATCTGCCGCGCCTGCGGGAAAGCAGGACATCTCGCCTGGGCCTGCTGCCTGAGGAACAGCCACCGTGCCCCAGCAGCGAACTTCGAAGAAGTGGGTAGTGTCGTTCCCATGGCCATGGTAATGAACTTGCCTCAGCCCATCCCGGGTGCAATTTCTGTGTCTCTCCGAATAGAGGGAGTTCCTTGCTCCATGGAACTGGACTCAGGGTCAGCATATTCAATTGTGTCCGCAGCTACGTTCCGCCGCCTCTGCCCGAAGGGGGCATGCTGGCTGCGGCTGCCGGCTGGGTTGGTCCTCCGGGACTTCCAGAAAAACCCAGTGGATATTAAGGGGCTAGCCAAGATCCGGGTCCAGTACCATGCCTTTAATGGCCTGCTGGACCTTCTCGTGGTGGAGCGCAATCTAACCAGTCTCCTAGGTTGCGCCTGGTTCAAGCCGCTCGGAGTGCAGTGGACCGGAATACACCGCATGGGCTCTACTGACTTCTCATCCATCTGTGAGGAATTTCCCGCCATTTTCGATGGCTCATTGGGCTGCTACAAAGGACCCCCGGTTTCCTTCGACCTGGACCCGGCAGTCCGGCCCATCCGCGTGGCCGTCCGCCGGCCACCACTCGCCTTCCAGCCCAAAGTGGAGGCAGAGTTGGAAAAGCTCATGGCACAAGGGGTGCTCGAGCCGGTCTCCCACACCAAGTGGGAGACTCCCATTGTGACCCCCCTCAAAGCTAACGGGGAAGTCCGCATCTGCGCGGATTACAAATGTACAATTAATAAGGCATTACAAGACCACGGTACCGGTGGTCAGCCATGTTCTGGCCTCCCTCGCGGGTGCCAAAATATTTGGAAAATTAGACTTGGCCCAAGCCTATCAGCAGCTTCCCGTAGACAAAGCAACGGCCGAGGCACAAACGATTGTGACTCACAAGGGAGCGTTCAAGGTAAAACGCCTCCAATTTGGGGTCAGCGTAGCACCCGGAATCTTTCAAAATCTAATGGATTCTCTCCTAAAAGATGTTCCAGGAGTGAAGTCGTTCTTCGACGATGTCCTCATCACCGCCCCGGACGCCGACACGTTCGCAGCTCGCCTCCGGATGGTGCTGCAAAGGTTCCAGGACGCGGGTCTCAAGGTTCGAAAAGACAAGTGCACCCTGGGAGTCTCCTCGGTGACCTTCTTGGGGTTCCAAGTCACCGCAGACGGCATTCACCCTACAAAGGAGAAGGTAGCGGCAATTACAGGTGCACCCTGCCCGTCCTCAAAGGTGGAACTCCAGGCGTTCTTGGGACTTGTGAACTTCTACCACGCCTTCCTTCCACACAAGGCGGTGGTCGCTGAACCCCTGCATCATCTCCTGGACAAGGGAGCGGCTTGGGCCTGGGGTCCCAAGCATGATGCAGCCTTCCGGGCCGTCAAAGACTTATTAATTTCAAATGCGGTCTTAGCGCATTTCGATGAAAGGCTCCCTGTCATCCTGGCCTGCGACGCATCCCCCTACGGCGTTGGGGCGGTCTTAGGACACCGGCTACCCAATGGAAAGGAGGTACCGGTTGCCTACTACTCCAGGACCCTGTCATCGGCAGAACGGAACTACGCCCAGATCGACAAGGAGGCCCTAGCAATCGTAGCTGGCGTCAGGAAATTTCACGACTATCTCTACGGAAGGTCGTTCACTGTGGCCACAGATCACAAGCCGCTGCTGGGTCTCCTTGCCCCCCACAGGCAGACCCCTCACATGCTGTCCCCGCGGGTCCTGCGGTGGTCAATTTTTTTGTCAGGCTACTCCTACGAATTGGTACATCGCCCGGGGAAGGCGATGGGTCATGCAGACGCCCTTAGCCGTCTTCCCCTCCCGTCCTGCGACCCTGATCCGGCTCCCGCTTTCCACGTCGCGCTCCTAGAGGATCTACCGGAGCGCCCCGTACAGGTATCAGATGTGGCCCGTCGCACACGGTGGGACCACATCCTTTCCCGTGTCTCGGACTGGGTGGAAAGGGGGTGGCCAGAAAAACCGGGACCAGATTTTGCCACTTTCACGGCAAGCAGGCACGAACTATCGGCCCACAAGGGATGCCTGCTATGGGGATCTCGAGTGGTGATCCCCGGGCCCCTGCGGCCCCGAGTGCTAGAGGCCCTCCACGAGGCTCACCCGGGAATTGTGCGCATGAAAGCTCTGGCCCGGAGTTACATATGGTGGCCAGGCCTGGACAAAGACATTGAGGGGCGGGTCCAGAAGTGTACCAAATGCCAGGAGTCACGGCCATATCCGCCACACGCTCCTGTCCGATCCTGGGAATCTACTAACAAGCCCTGGTCCCGCCTGCACCTAGACTTCGCGGGACCGGTCCAGGGCCGGTTGTTTCTTATCGTTGTTGACAGCTACAGCAAGTGGCTTGAGGTAGTGCCGGTAGCTTCGACCTCCACCAACGCTGCCTTAAGAAGTCTCTGGCCGATCTTCACGACACACGGAATGCCAGAAACTCTCGTGACCGACAACGGGACCGCCTTCACCTCCGGCGAGTTTCAACGGTTTGTGGAAGCCTGCGGTCTGCGCCACATCTGCTCCGCTCCGTTCCACCCCGCAACCAACGGCCAGGCCGAGCGCATGGTGAGGACAACGAAGGACGCGTTAAAGAAGATGGAGCATGGCGACTGGGAAGAGCAGCTGTACAAGTTCCTGTTCTGCCAACGGAACACACCCCACTCAGGGACCGGGTGCCGGCCAGCTGAACTTCTGATGGGAAGACGACTGGGAACCGTCTTGGACCGCCTACATCCCGAGCAATCAAGGGGAACCCGACAATGGAGGACTGGCCAGCTGCCCGAGGATTCGCTCCCGAAGACCCCGTATATGCAAAGAACTTCGCGCGGGGTCCGACATGGCTCCCCGCGAGGATCGTCCGAGTCACAGGGCCTTATTCCTACGAGGTCCTTACGGAAGATGGCGTAGTCTGGAAACGGCACATTGACCAGATTCGACGCCGTACCCAGAACCACGATGATACCCAGACCCCCGAACTCCCTGCACCAACAGACCGTGACATCGACACGACTCCAGAAGCAGCGCCAGACCCTGATCCGGAGACTGCGGAGATGCCGCTCCTGCCCGCGGACGAAGCAGTCGCGCCATCCACACCTGAACAACCCCCGAGCAGACAGGCCCCGCCAGCAGAACAACTACCCACACCGCAACCTGCCGACACTAGCAACACGCCCCGCCTTACAACCCCCCGGCGCTCTGGACGTGAGCGCAGACGCCCGGACTATCTCAAAGACTATGTGTGCAGAGGGGTTCTGGACTATGGGGGGAGGGGTGTTATGTATTGACCATGCGGTCGCCATGTGCTCTCTTAATTGCAACCGCATGGCCAGAGCACATGGCCAGAGCATGGCCAGAGCACAGGGCCAAGAAACTACCTGAGCTTCAGCCAGGTAGAACAAAGGCCAGGTGGATTCAAACCGGCCACCAATCCTGTACCTAGGTTTCTCCCAGGGAACCTATGAAATGTAAATAGACTTCTAATAGCCTATCAGGCCAGTTGGGTGAGGTCAGGGGATTGTCCCTGACCAGCATAAAAGAAGGGTTTGGAGCCCTGGGTTGTATGCTTTATCCAGACCAGCAATAAAGATCTAGCTGTTTCACTATTCCATGGACTCCCGACTCCAATACTTATCATGTGGATAGGCTCCACAAGTTCAGAAACTAAAAATCAATCAACAAGCAGAGTGTATACATTGAAATAAGTAAATCATGGCCCAATTTGAACTCTGAAAAAAATTCTGTGCATAGGGTGCCATTTAAGCATATCTGTCCTCTGTGTTCAAATGTAGGAGGGGAACAGAGAATCCAGTGAATGCACCCTTCTTTTTTCTGGAGACTATGCAGGTTGTCCCTGCATCAATTTCGTTTTAAAAAATAAATTATACTAGGCACACTAATGCAAAAGTACGGTTATAGGTAAAAAAAACCGTGATTATGTATGTTTGGCGCTTATAATCAGCAAAAGCAAAAGCATTCATGAATTAGTTAAGTGCACCAAAGTTTAACACACAGGTGAGCATAACTTCTATGGGATAATTTATAAATGGGAGATATGCACTGCAGCTCAGCAACCATGTTCAAGGCATGATAAATAAATAAGAGTTTTAAATTGAAAGATGAAATAGTGGAGGCACAGTACTACAGTGCACAGTTAACTCAGGAAAGGTCCAGGTGATGCACACTACTTACCAATCCTGCTGGTCCTGGACGAATGATGGTGCTCAGGAGCTCATGTTCCATGGCCAGACACACCTCAACAACAATTCCTGCTACTGTTGAGTGAGCAAGTCCAAATTGCTGACCAACCTCCCAGTAACAACTACTATTGGCAAGGTACCAGAGGGTCACCGCAATGCGTTCCTCTATGGAAACTGGCTGCCGCATGTTGGTTCCTTGGTGCTCTATCCTTCCTCGCAGGGACTCTACCAACCAGTGGAAAGTTGCACGGGTCATCCTGAAGTTTTCAAGCCACTTTTCATCACTCCAGATTCCCAGGACAAATGTGTTCCACCATTCTGTAGACCTGGGGTACACCCACCAGCGGCGATATCCAGCAGACTCGGCAAGACTCATCAGAAGGGCCCTGGATCGCGGACTTCCGGCAAGACTTGCGATCATGGCGGACGCGCTCCTCCGCATTTGCGGGGAGCACGATCCGTACCCGGCAGGAAGAAGGGGCTTTGGACTGGTGCCGAGCCCCCAGAGACCCTAGTAAAGGGGCTCTGCCTGGGGTGGCATGAAGGGGATCTCTCCTTACGGTGGCAGTTGAGGGATCGAGGTCCCTTTTCATCACCCCCATAGGTTCCCCCGTCCGTGGGAGCCGTATGGCTAAAAGCGCAAAACCGTGAAGCAGCAGAGAGTGCGAAGCCTTGAAGCTGGAACTTATAGTTACGCATGGAGAAAACGTGAGTCTGAAGTAAAAACAAACAGAACACAGCGGGAAAGGCGGGTGGAGTGAAACCCCCCCCCCTCTCGAGACTGGCGTACTTACGAGACTTTACGTGGCGTTACTGCATGAAAAAAAAAGTACGTTCGGCTTGCTAGATGGCGGCATCACGCTTTAGAGGATATAAACTTTAAAAAGTTATAAGCGCAGTCGTAGAATTTGCTTCTTTCGTCCATCTTATCTAACTAACAACAAAGAAGCGCAGCCTCAACAATGGCGGGGAAACCGAAACCTTCCCCCAAACTAGGAAGTACAGCTCCGAGTTCAAAGGTTGATACCACAGAGATGAGCACTGTGTTCTCCTCGTTATTGCGACCTCTAGTGGACCAAATGACAGCTCTCAACGTCAAGATGGATAAAATGCAGCTGGAACTGAAGGAGTCGAATAAAACTACAGAGAAGCTGCAGCGAGAACTTCTGGAAGTTAAGACTTCAGTAAAAAATCATGATTCAAGGCTACAAAAAGCGGAGAAAGAAAAGGCCTTCCATTCTGATCAGCTCTTGAAACTACAGATGGAAAGATCAATTTTTTTCCTAAGACTTCAGAATGTACCAGAGGATAAAGGAGAAGACCTTAAAAATCTGCTAAGTGAAGCACTTGAACCAGTGACAGGCTTAAAAGCAGCGGAAATAAAAAGCGACATGGATATGGTTTACAGAACCTATCCAGATTATACCAAAAAGAAAAGCCTGCCTGGTGAGATTTAGATAAGGTTCTCCAAAAAGTCAACAAGAGATGTGGTGCTTAGGACCACAAATAAAGCGGTTCTGAAGATCAAAGGAAAAGAAGTTAAAGTGATGAAAGACATTCCATTTGAAATAAGGAAAAGAAGGAAAGCCTATGGAAAACTGACATCTTGGCTTCAGTCTGAATCTATTATCTACAGGTGGAATGTTCCGGAGGGACTGAGCTTCAGCATCAAAGACAAAAAATACAAGATTGACTCTGTTCAACAGGCAAAAAGTTTTTTGGAAAAAAGCAAAGAAAAGAAAAAAGAGAGAGACTCAGATGGTTCGCTGGCATCGCAAGAAAGTATGTATGGATTTGATAGCTCAAAGAGTGAAGAAGAAATTTCCGACTCGGAAAAAGGAGCAGCAGCTCCAAAGGCACAAGAAGAGACTGTTAAGACAAGAAGAGGACGAAAGAAGAAATAAGGGCTGAAATGTTTTTTGAAATTGCACTTATATATTTTATATAATTTGTATAATTAAGCATTCCTTCAAAAGAGCATGTCTGTCAAACAGCTTTTTTATTTTTCATATATCATCAGTAACAATGTTAATTGAAAATTAACCAAGGTTTAAAATGCTTCATATATATTAGTGGTAAGGTAATATATTTTTTTTGTAAGAAAGTTTTTATTTTTCAAAACATTAAAATTAATACATTTGTTTTATACAAATCCTTTTTTCCATATTATATAACATTTTGTTCTATTTGTATAGTCTTGCTTTTATCTTGTATTGGTGGTTTCCCACCACATCTGAAGCATAACACATTTTCCACTTTATCCAAAATAGTAATATTTATCTCTATGTTTACATTTCTGGTAACGGTTATATATCTTTAAAATACTTATATACCAATTCTTATTTTCTATATTCTTATATAATTCTAAAAAACAAGTTCATTATCTAATTATCCTTAGTACATTCATATACTCAATTTCTATTCCTTTATGCTATTATAACCATGTATAGATGTAGTTTTTCATGTCCCAATATGTTTCAACATATTCTTTCAAATCCTCCCAATCTTCTAAAAAAGTCTCTGAGTACAGATTATTCAACTTTCTAGTCCATTTATCCATTTCAGCCATATATAACAATTTTTTCAACCATTCCCACACTTCTGGTATTTTTTCATTTTTCCAATTTTGTGCATACACCATTCTTGCTGTTGTAATCATATACCATATTATTGTCCTTTTCTTTACATTTATCTCTTCTAGTTTAAGTCCAAGCAGTAACATTTCAGGCAACTTCTTAAATGTACATTTCAAATTTTTTTCCATTTCTGCATGTATTATAGACCAATAAGTCTTCGCTTTATCACAAGTCCACCACATATGATAGAAAGAACCTTCTTTCTTTTTACATTTCCAACATTTGTTAGACATATTTTGATTAATATTTGCAATTTTTTTTGGTGTCATATACCATCTGTACATCATTTTAAAACAGTTCTCTTTTAGATTATAACATGTAGAAATACTCATTGCATTTTTCCATAAAAATTCCCAAGATTCCATTTCAATGTCTTTGTTTAGGTTTATTGCCCATTTTATCATTTGTTCCTTTACCATTTCATCAGCATTAAACCATTTTAACAATACTTTATACATTTTAGAAATCATTTTTTTCCCATCTTCCTCCCAAATTTGTTCTATTTCATTGCTTTTTTCTCTAAAACCAGATTTTTTATCACTTCTGTACATATCATATATTTGTCTGTACCTTAACCAGCCATAATCAAAGTCCATCTGCTGCTGCTCCTTCAATTTAAAGTCTTTACCATGTCTTGTTAACAGGTCTCTATATTTCAACCAGTCTTGTCCTTTGTAGTGAGATGATGGATTTAAAACTTCTGCAGGTACAATCCACATAGGTATTTCTTCTGGAAAAAAGTTTTTATATCTTGTCCACGTATCGATTAATGTTCTTCTCAAATAATGATGCTTAAACATATTGTCCATTTTTGTTTTACCATAATACAGATATGCGTGCCACCCAAACCTACAGTCATGACCTTCCAGGGACAATAACTTTCTGTCTTGTAACATAGTCCATGTCCCTATCCAAGTCAAACATACTGCATCATGATATAGCCTTAAGTTTGGTAACTGAAACCCACCTCTCTCTTTAGCATCACACATTATTTTCATCTTAATTCTTGGTTTTTTCCCTCCCCACACAAACTTAGTCAATTCCTTCTGCCAGCATTTGAATGTTTTTACATCTTTCACAATTGGAATAGTTTGAAACAGAAACATTATTCTTGGTAACACATTCATTTTAACCACTGCAATTCTACCCAGCAGTGACAAATTTAATACATTCCACCTTTTAACTTGCTGCCATAATTTCTCATAATTATTCTTATACAAATCAATGTTTTTCATTGTTAGGTTTACACCTAGATATTTTGTCTTTTTCACCACTTCACATTCTATAAGATTTTGTAATTCAATTTGCTTATTATTTGGCATATTTTTACACATCACTTTCGATTTGTTCTTATTTACATAAAACCCAGCCAAATCACCAAACTCTCTTACTTTCTGCAACAAATATGGTAGTGTAGTCATAGGGTCTTCAGCTATAAACATCACGTCGTCTGCAAAGGCTCTATATTTAAAAGAGAAACCAGTGGTAAGGTAATATTAAGCAAATGCTAAAGCACACTCTGTATAAGGTAAATGTAGCTTAGAAAAGTAGCGATGTAGAAGTAGTAATAGATAAAACCAATAAAAATCTTTAAAAAAAAAAAAAAAAAGAAGGGCCCTGGATCGTGCACCTCTGGACCGGCGCAGCTGCATTCTTGCATGTGACCTTCTGCATAAAAGTGCCCTCCTCCGCCTTGTGCGAGATATGGCTTCCTCCTCATCCAGTAGCTCCTCCAGAACAGTCATCAGTGCCCTGACTGCTAAAAGCAGCAGGGTCCAATATCTGCTTTGTTGCTCCATGCTAGTTACCGAGCGGGCGGCTGAGGAAATGGCTGCTATCGCGAGACGCGAAAGCAATTGCTTCGTTCAGCATGCGCATGGGCAAATGAGCGCTTGGTTAAAAAAATCTCCCGCGCCGGAACGCGGATGAATATGCAGGTGCCGGGACGCGGAAAGATCAGGTAAGGGCCCTGTGCTTTGACCATGCGCTCGTGCGCATGCTCAGTGTTTTTTTAATTTTTTTTTAAAAAGGAGCCGACGCGAGTTGCGAGTTGCGCGTTGCGGCGGCCCGTCTGGTCGATTGCTCGCGCAGTGACGAAGCTTTGGTGAGTGGGGTGTGATCATTGCTTTCCGAGTAAAAAAAACTCGGAAAAAAATATGCGGGAGAGGACGCGGGAGAGGACGCAGAGTTGAGGTCCGTGTGACCGCAGCCTGAATGAAGCATTTAAGTTTTGTTTTGTAACTATATAAAGCACTAGGTGACTAAGATAGCATTGTGTTTCTGTTATGTTTGCAGGAATATAGTTATAAGTATGACTCCCACAGGAGAAAAACCATCCCAATGATATGTGCCTAAAATTACTGGTGATATTTAAATATTTAGAACAATTCCATAGACGAAGGCCAGGGTTATGACACCTTCTCAGAGGATTATGTTTTGTGCAATTTACCATTCTAGCGCAAGTGTTGTTTCATGATTGGCTACATTAGGAGTATACATTTGGAATGTATTGTGATGTGAGTGACGACTAGGGGTTCCCCAATTAGCCATGGAATCATACCTTATTTCAGTGTCATTTAGGAATTTGGATAACCCTGTTTCTTTGCCAATATTACCAGGAGCTTTGCAAACGGGTGTTAAACAAGTTCCCAGCAACCCATTCATGTTTGATGTGTCTGTGAGGCAGAAATTATCAGTTCCAGGGTAATAATTGTACCCAAATATTATATTGCAGTCTTTCATGAAGAGAAGATTGTGTAAATGTTGCTTCAGCTGAAGATTATAAAACAATACAGAAAATTGCACTTAATAAAAGAATTGTAACTGAATTAGCATTTAAGCATGAAAAAACAGCAAGCAAGAAGTTTTCAGGCATCTTTTCTTGTCCAGTTTTCTCAAAAGCTGGTTCAGTCTGTAAAGAAATGTCCAGTATTTTCAAGAGTTTGTTCAGTCTGTAAAACAAGAGCTTTAATCTGTTCCTATGTCACTGTAGGATTTTTTCCCCGGCTCCTCCTCTCTTTCAGTCTTTCTCTGGGTTTGTAAGTTGCAAAGAAAACTCAGGAATCGGATTCTGCAGTCCTTGATGCCCGGTCATCCTTCCATAGTCAGATACACTGCGCTGGTACCCACAAAGGACCTGTTGGAGTAAGCACAGAGGCATAGCCTTGTCCCTAGGTTAGCAAAGGCACCGGCCCTTTCCCAGGCCTGGTGCTGAAAGCACTTCAGTGCTCATATAATGTCTTTGAACATGAGTTAGAAAAGAACTTGAAGTCTGTGTAAGAGTGAGATGATTAATAGTTAACAATACCCGGGCAAGCCATTCTACTTTAGCAGGAAAACCTAGAGGTATTCCTTCTTTTTGTTTTGTTTGTGAAAATGTTCTTTTAGGGTCTAATTTGGTCTTTCAATAATGGCTGGCTCTTGGGAATTGTATGGAATATCAAGAATGTGTGTAAAGTTCCAGCGTGCAAATGGTGAAATGAAAGCATAATGTCTCTGAAGTCATAATAGCACAGAAGTGTCATGTAAGTTGTATGTTCAGAGTGTGTTGTTCCTGGAAAGAGACAACCCATTTAAATTCTATAAAACAAGATAAGGAAGTTGTACAGAATACAAACCTTTACATGTAATCTGTTGTGTACACCTATAACTATAGAATGGCTAAAAACATGTTATACTTGCTCTCCCCTTTTGGGGAGTGACCCACACATACCCAGAATAATTGAGACCTATGTCTGGGGCAGAGTGGATTTGACTACACTGAGGATACTGTTGTACAATTGCTTGGGCTTCATGTAAGGGAATACTAAATTGTTAAACTATGGTTTTGGCATTTTGGGGCCCTTAAAGCTTTGTTTGCTACTGTGAATGTGAGCAATGAAAAATGGCTTGGTGTGTACTTTTAAAAGTTCCTGTAAACTAAAAATAATGCTAGCAAAAATTTCATCTGTTATTCTCATATGAAGCAGCTAGAAAACAAAGGGACATCAGGGCTCCGTTGGGGCCGGAGCGAGCCGGAGCACCGCTCCGGGAGAGAAGGGGCCGGGGGCCCCCGCAAAGGAGCCCCGTCCCGCCCCCAGTCACCTTCCACGGGGCCACGGCTGGCCACCGGCCCCGCAAGGGAGCCCCGCCCCGCCCCCAGTCACCTTCTGCGGGGCCGCGGCTGACCGCTGGCCCTGCAAGGGAGCCCCGTCCCGCCCCCAGTCACCTTCTGCGGGGCCGCGGTTGGCCGCTGGCCCCGCAAGCGAGCCCTGTCCCGCCCCCAGTCACCTTCCGCGGGGCCACGGCTGGCCGCCGGCCCTGCAAACTAGCCCCATCCCACCCCCAGTCACCTTCCCCGGGGCCGCGGCTGGCCGCCGGCCCTGGGAAAAAAACTCTCCCTCCCCCAGTCACCCCCAGAACCCCCCCTCCCTCCCCCACTTACACTGTTCATGACAGCTCTCCTTGCTATACCTGCTATGCAGGTGTGTCTAAAATCTCTACCTTTTCTGTGTTTGTGCCCACATTGTGGAACAGGATACCTGAAGAGAGAAGCGTGGTGTTTTTCCTTCTAGCACTTAGGAAGAGATGTAAGTTTGTGCAGTTTATGAGGACTTTTAATTGAGTTTGATTAATAGTTCCTGGTAGTTCAGAAATTCTTGATTTTATTATGTAATGTTTTACTTATTTTTACAGAATTAATTGTAAACTGCCTTGAGCACATTTATGGGGAAAAGCAAAATAATAGTATTTTAAATAAGTAAATAATTATTCCTTCTGAGGAAAAGAGGATCCCTTGTCCCTCTTCCACTGGTGGCCTGCCCACTAGGCATACATAGACTATTACCTAGAGTGGAAATGGGTGGGAGGCACCAGGGGCACCAAAAAAGGATTGCTGGTGGCAAGGAGCAGCCACGAGTGGTACCCCAAGTCCTAGTGCCACTGCCCAGGCCACCTTGCTCACCTTCCCCTGCTGCACCCTGCCCCTGCAAAATAGGGGAAAACAGCAGGGGGCCACCAGCTGTACAGTGGTCTCTATGGCATTGTACCATGCCGCCGGCCCCGGGAAAAAAACTCTCCCTCCCCCAGTCACCCCCAGAACCCCCCCTCCCTCCCCCACTCAACAGTTCCCCGGGCCCAAGGGAGGGAGAAGCCGGGCCTGAGTGGCTTAACACCACTCAGGCCCAAGCAAGGGGGGGAGGGAAACGCCAGCCCCAGTGTGGGGAGAAGCGCCCCTCCCTTCCTTCCCTCTCTCCCCCCACCTACCTACCTGTTCCTTCCTTCCCCCCCTTCCTCCCTCTCTCCCCCCTTCCTTCCTTCCTTTCTTCTCTCTCTCTCCCCCACCTACCTACCTACCTTCCTGTTCCTTCCTTCCCCCCTTCCTCCCTCTCTCCCCCCTTCCTTCCTTCCTTTCTTCTCTCTCTCTCCCAACTACCTACCTACCTTCCCCTTTCTTCCTCCCTCCTTCCTTCCTTTCTTTCTTCCTTCCCCCCTCCCTTTTTTTTCTTTCTTTCTTTTCTCTCCCCCACCTACCTACCTTCCTTCCTGTTCCTTTCCTTCTTTCCTTCCCCCTCCCTCCCTCCCGTCTGGCCTTCTGACACACTGCCCATGACGTCATTCCGGTGACGTCAGGGGGTGTGGCATATGCAAATGAATTATGCTAATGAGCTCCTGCACCTCTTTTTTTATGAAAGGACCCCTGAGGGACATTATTGTTGCTTAAAAAAAAATCTTCACTTAGAATGCCTATGTAGATAAAAAACTGTGAAACTGTGAAAGGCAGACTGAGAAAGTATCAGTTTCTGCCTTCTTATGGTAAGTAACAAGGTTCGAAACATAGAGGCTGTCTGTGATTATATTGAGAGATTGGAAATAGCTGAAATGCAAGTATTATAGCAGCTAACTCTGCTCTTTGGAGTGAATTATAAACCAGTCTGTATGACAGAGATTCCTTTTGTAATTAAAATAATAAAATAATCACACAAAATGTTTGAGGTATCAAGAAGTAGAGTACTGTGAATAGAAATGTCATTCAGGATAAGAAGACTTAGGCTGTAAAATTATGAACTCAGTGAATCATATCTGAGACTCCCTCCTCACAAATGTGTAGCTTTTGTTACTAAAGGTCCCTCTTTGTGTGAAGTAAATATTCAATTAGTAGCTGAGTGTGTGACTGAAGTCATAGTTGTGTCATACGTTGTTTTGAGCTTCATTATCAGTTGCAGTCTAGCAGTTTTCTCCTTGTAAGAGAACTGCTACTCTCTTAGGGCAGCAACTGAATGCCCTGGATTCCTGGAAGGTTAAAAATGTTTTCCCACTGGTTTTTGAATGCTGTGGTTTTCTAATAGTAGTAGAAAGAGTAATCCAATAATACCTTTAAAGACTAACAAAATCGTGGTAGGGTAAACTGAGTTTTCCATGTATTTTTAGTTCTTTATGCAATGACTCCTTGTTTTTGGGCTGCCGTCAATATATATATGGTGAGTGCTGCATGAAGTGGCAGGGGAGATACTATTCCTCCCACAGAATCTGCCAGGGCGATTTGAAAATCTACTGAATGAGAGAGAAATTGTTCCCAATTATGCAAAGTCATAGGGACAACAATTTTCTGTGGATCTTGGGCAATAAGAGCAGTAGCTCTGGTGTGGTGCCTTAAGTATGAGATTAGAAAACATCATAGCTAAGGAAAATATTGTGCCTTTTTAGTGTGCATCCCAGATACAACCATTTAAGAATATGTAGTGTATTTGCATGAGATCCTTGTTGAGCTAACACAGCATAGAGCTGTTTTTTCCAGAAATAATATATAGATTGATAGGTTCTGAAATAACACTGCTAAATAACACTGCTAATTGTTCCTATGTGAGAGTTATACGCTCTGCAGGTTTCTTTCCTGCTTGAGAGCAGTAAATAATAGAACAAGTTTGGAAGCAGTTAGCTTACAGTATGGGTGTAATCAATTGATGAATTCTAGAAATTGCTGAAATTGTATATAAGTTGGATTTTGAAGGAATTTGTAATTGGAGTCACAACTAAACCATATTTTTCAATAAACCAGAAATTTTTATAAGAAAATGGCCTCTGAGAGAGTCATGGCCAGTGACCAATCAGAGATCATTTTAGTGAAGTAATTCTTTTACTGTTGCTGTTGCGTTTTCCAATTAACATCCCATAATTGCAAGAACTGAAACTCATTTCTGCAGTTAATGAGCTCAATTCTCTCAACCTGGTGTAAAAGCAGCTTTTTGAAACAGGCTGGCAGACTTTGGTTTTGTCTCAATGTGTCCTGCTTCCAATTTTGCTCTTGAACTAAAAAACGTAAAGCTTCTAATTTTTTCTTTTGAAAGAGGCTATTGCTCTATACAGACTAAGTGGTCTTCTGTTGTAAAAGTAAGGCTTTCATGAGATATTTTCCAGACAATGTCTAATGTTTTTTGACTGATTCTAAACATATTCCTATTTCCCATTTACATAAAACACTGTACCAATCACATAAAACACTGTACAAATACTATTGTTGTTGTTTAAAAAGTTCAATATTTTTAAAGGTACTTTTCTCAAGTTGTTTTACTTAAACCAGTCTTAATGCAATGATTATGATGTATATCTAAAAAATCCTGTCCCCACAGACAAATGTCAGTTGGTAAAATGTATGGCTTAACCTGTGTTGCTATTTGTTGGTAAAATTGAATGCTTGGTTCATGGCTAAGTGCAGTAGTTCTGTGTAGTATTTGAGGTTTATTTGCAACCAGATTGTAATGTGCCTTCTGCTTTGGAAGAGTGTATGATACTAGGATTAATCGTGCCCAGGAATCTTTTGTGCTCTTAATTTTAATGGCATGTAATTCCATAAATGATTTTTTTGTAGTCAGAATCTATTACTCCTGGGACAACTATGATTCCTTGTTTGCTTGCTAAAGATCTGGGCAATATTAAACCAGCAGTGCCTTTTGGTAAAGAACCCTTGAATTGTGTAAGCATGAAAAGAATTTCTCCAAAGAGGACTGACTGCATGTTTTCTGTATGAATTAATCTACCCCTGCACTCCCTGTAGTAGTGCTCTGTTCAACAGTTACAGTTTGTAATTGAACAATACCTGGGCAAAAGCCAGTTGTTTCCTAAGTTTTTCTTGTGCTTCAGAAATTTCCTACTTGTCACTGAATTGCTTTCTTTAATCTATGAACTGATGGTATGGCTCTGGAGCTTGTTGCTTAATGTTTGTGAATGAGTGAGTGGGCTTTCCCCCTGCCAGGATTCTGCGAAGTGCCCTTATGATGCATTGTGAGGCTTCTTGAAACACTGCAAGATTACATTGCATTTGTGCTTCCAGTTAGCATTTCCCATAGTTAATGCAGCCTGTCTGTACTCACTGTCCCATACCATATTTTGTGCAGGACTCAGAGTCATGTGAAATAAATCTTTTCAGTTCTGTGGAGCCATAGTATGTTTATTAAAAATTCCTTTTAACATTTTAATGTACAAAATTTGATCTTATTCCAGATTCTCTAATAGCTTTGTACAACTCATGAAGATTTAGCATTTTCCTATTCTGCTCCTTCAGGTTTTGGTCCAGACATGACATCTGGGAGTTGAAAAGGGGGCTGAAGGGGCTTGTGGATAGGAAGGGGGAGCGTTGAGCACAACTGTGGAGGATGCCTCAGGACCCTCACCTGGTCCTTTTTCTCCAGAGCTGCACTCAAACGCTGCATAAAGCTGAGTTCCTATTTTTGTCCAGTCTTCCTTTCTCAAGGAACCTGTCTCAGGGGTGCCATGGACATTGGCATGCGATTTCCTGTAAGAAATCCTCTAACTCTCCCTGATCTACCTCTGTACGCTCGTGCTGTCTTAGTATTTTGTCCAGCTCCTTTGCATGAACTCTCTGTTGAGCTAACAGTTCCCCTCCCATACTCACGAATAAGGAAGCGATGAGAGTTGAATCGCGGAGGTGCACCTGGGCTATTCTCAGCCGATGAGTATGGGCGAATGACGGCCTGGATCGCTTCGTCTTGAATCACGGACCACGTCCTGTAGATCACGGGTCACATCCTGGATCACGTCGGGGTCACCAGATGAAGCGGTGAGTGATCACCTGTGATGATGTAGTCACCTTGTCAGCAAGGTGACAATAAGGGACCACTTCCTCAGGTGAGAGGTGGTAAAACAGACACACGCAGATCAGAGGTATGATTGAGGCATAAAGTTAGGGCTGTGAGGCCCCTGCTTTTATTGGCTATATTTGCCACATCAGTAGTTAGTTATCTGTTCAGTCAGCAGGAGGACATCGGGAGGGCATGCATGCAGTACATGATACATAAACAATGTTGCTACAAGATACAGTTCCCGGGGAAAAGCGTTTCTGCTGTGAGAAAGCTGAGTTGGCCTAATCTAATGGTTACATTTCTATTATGCTCAGAGAGAGATGAGAGAGGAACTCTTTATGACCTTCAGATGTTGGTGTGCCAAACATTCTATAGGTGTCTTAGCTATCTATAGACATGGTTTGCCAGTGCCTTAAGATAACTACAGAATTCCTACACTGTTAGTTTGTATTCAGTTTTGCACACTGTTCTCTACCTTTTGGTCTCACATTTCTTAGTTACTTCTAGACAGGACAGGGACACAGCTTCTTTTTATGGCTAAGAGGACCTTAAAGCAAAAGAAAGTACACAAGTATTAAAAAGTTTTAATATATTTAAAACCTTTGTCTACAATGTCAATCATGGGTGAGTGGCAAATGGTATGAATTATTTTTGCCGCACAACAGCTATAACACAATTCTGCCCACCTTTGCTACACTCCCCTACTCAAATCCAGTTCAACCTGCTCTTGCGTTCACCTGTTCTTCTCGATTCAGACCTGGATTTATGCATAAACCAAGTAAATGACATTTTAGGACTTCAGAATATGAAGGGCCTTCTAAATTAAAAAAAATGCAACCTAAAATTACTACATTACCATTTGGGGCTAATATTGTGGGGCCTCTTAACCTTGACAGAGTTCAGCACATTTTAACTTGGACCCAAAATTGCCCATTCACAACTTCTGCTATCAGATTTTAGGTATATTAATATGCTGTTTCAAGCAGTAGCTCTTCTACTAAATGTAGTCTGGGTGCATATGTGAGAAAGGGGAAAGGACCCCACGTACCCCTTTTCTTCCAGAGCTGGCAGACAGAGTGCACTTGAGCAGGAGATCTGTGAGGGAAAATAGTCCAGAGACTCTCAGAATCAAATATCAAATTAGGGGGGGGAAGGACACACAGAGGGAGTGATCATACGCACCCATTAGCCATGGAAGAGGGTTGATTCACCACCAGATCAAAGCGGCACTATCACACCAGCACATCTGGGAGGCGTCCCACAACCGTTGGCGAACCATGGCAAACCGATTTCCTCTGGCAGAGAACTGGAGTAAAAAACTACTGGGGAAAATCCAGTATCAAATGGGTTGCTGCAGTTCACAGCTGGACTTTCCCCATGTGCTCACTCCAGTGTGGAAGTGTGGCATTGCGGATAGCGTGATCACACGCTATCCCGATGCCATGCTGTTGTCCCCCCCCCCCCCCTTCTCCATGTGCACATCATAGAAAGCCCTTAGGGTGGAGAGGTGATTCATCAATCCCCCATTTAAGCACCTCAGAAACCAACCGCACACACACAAAACCCCAACTCACCCGCGGTTGCATCTGATCACGCAGTGGCAAGTTGCCCCGGCAGGTCCACAGACCTGTGTGATCATGCAACTGCGGGGCAAATTGCTCTGGGGCAAAAAAGCCTCAATTCCTCTCCAGATTATCTCGCTCGTGTGGATGGGACCAGAAATAAGCTAATGAGGAAATCTAAGAAGAGACACTACAGCATACAGAAAGTGAAAATAAAACCATACATAGTTTCTTGTTACCTAAAACACAAGACTCCAGACATCTCCTCAGGCACCTGGAAAAAAGCCCTCAGGAGGAGAGAGCTTCTTTTGGCCCTATCTGAAGGTGTAGATGTTCATTCAGATTTTCAGCCAAAGGAGGATCTGGCCAATAAACTGTTTCTCCAGGATCATGCAGTTCTCTGCATATGGTGGTACCTACAGCACACGGTGCAAAGGAAACACATGGGGTGCAGAGCAGAATTAATTGGTATCTGGCTTGAGGAAGTTTTTTGTTGATTTTACTCCCCCTTGGTTGAGTTTTGTCTGGTCATTCTGACAGGGCTTTACTCATCTCAGTATAATGCATTTTGTGATTCACCTGAAACTCCCACTCAGGACTCCCCCCCCCCCAAAAAAAAGCCATAGGGATGTAACATAACACCTCTTACGGACACCTTTATTTGCTAAGGCAAATTTAAGAGATGCGTTATCTCAGGGTGCCTTATCATGCAGCATCAAGGACTATGAATTACCTGCCCTCTTCTGTTGTTCCGCATAATTTCAGGAGGAAGAAGAAAAAGAGGAAGCAGCAGCAGCAGCAGGCTGCATGTGGAGGGGTGGGGAATCAAACCTGGTTCTCCAAATTAGGGTCATTTTACACCTCCCCTCTAAAGTAGTTTGACTGCTGTCTTTTCCTGTGCTGATTTCACAGTGGTGTGAAATTTCACTCCAGGGGGTCTAAGTGCACTAATCAACAGCAATTGTTTAAAGCAGAATCAAGCCGGTTGAATACTAGCTTGACCACAGGAGGGCAATTAGTAGATGTGGACATTTTAGTAGCAGCACGGTTTCACACCGCACAGAGGTGTGGGCAGGTTTTTTTGGAACTAGAATGATTCCAGCGGGAAAGTCAGATGTAAAAACAGCCTTAGAGTCTGCCACTGTTAGCCACTACACCAAACTGAGCGGTACTCCTGGGATTTTTTTTTAAACTAACACAGGCATAGGAGTTTCAGTGGCTGATATAATGCTCCTGCTCAGTTTATGTTTGAGTAAGGGGTACAGATCAGGCTCTTATCTATTACCAATAATGACATATTCACTCTTAATAGAAGCAGAACATGAATCAAATTAGCTCCAGTTGCTGTAATAAAATAGTACAAAATCAAGAAAAATGAATAATCATTTTGTCCTTTACACACACGTTTGATAATAATTCTGTTATATTCAGCCTCTCAAAACCACTCAGTTATTAGCCAAGCCAGCCTTCTGTTTAACATTTGGTGTTCCACTGGTTTATTAATTTCTTTCTACCCCTACTGTACACCAAGATATAACAATGAAATTTGACAAATGAGTTCTCAATACCAATGTATGCTTTAGGTTCAAATACTACTCTTTTTCAAGGAAGAGGAAAATTGCAAAATAAGCCACAATGAAATACTTGAAGACAGGCCTCCTGGATACAGTGCTTTACTGCCATATGGTTGAAGACAGGTACTGTGTGTATTTTAGTTCAGTGGTTTCACACAATGCCTTGAGTGGAAAAGAAAAATATATTTTTCTGTCTTCACAAGATATATTTCAAGGAGCCAGTTCATAGGCTTCTTGTTCAAGGTATATTTGGAAGTCTTCCTTTGTTCCATTACCATAACTGGAAGCTATTAAAAACAATGCAATTCTTTTAAATTAAACTATGCTCATTAACTATTAAATTTCTTATACTGAAAAACATTACAATTGTAAGTAGAACTAACAGGAGTAATGACCGTAAGAAGCCTCTTTCATAGTGAGACTCAACCACACAAGGCTAAAAAAATGTTATGCATCTGCCAGATTCCTTTATGAGATCCTTCTCACTTTTTTCAGTCCTTGACTACCTGCTATGGTTTCATGGAATGTTACCAAACATTCAGTGGTGGCTCCAGAGAGGTGCAACACACTCTGCCCAACCTGGTAGTATAGGCTCAGAATTCAGAACCTGAAAGTGAAAAAAGGAAACCATTCTCCCAAGAAAGTCCTTGTGTATTCTTCCAGGCTCTCCCTTTGTAGACAGGTGAAAATATTTTTGTTTAATTGGGCTTCTGGAGACCTGACAAGATGCTAGCTGTTTCTATTTCCTCATCAGATTTTTAAAGCTAGGAAAAATTATATTGTTTCTCTAATTTCTATGGATAGTTTTGATTTGTATTTTTAAATGTTGTAAACCACATTGTGAAGAGGTTTTGCTGGTGCTGCTGTTGTTAAACAGCAGTTATAAATATTGTGAATAAATAAACTCTTAAGTGCTGAAGATGAATACAGAAAAGACTTGGATAAGTGCTGGCTCTGGGAAGATAAAGCAAAGGAAAATGTCCTGGGCTCCCAGGGAGGCTGAAGGCTGGAAAACTGCATAAGTAAAAGCTCTTTGTAGAGGCCAAATAGGTAAAATAAGAAGGTGTGAGCAACAGGCTGAAGAGTGAGGAGCCAGTTGTCAGAGACTTGGGGGACAGAAGAGAAGGCATGACACTGTGGGAAGTCAATGATTGCCTACAGGGAAAAACCTAAGAACAGAAAGGACTATGAGCTGTTGGGTATGAATGTATGAGAATATAGCAGCAGAATGGGAAAATACTCTGCAAGACAGTGTGGCCAAATAGCCTTGTAGGGTATGGTCTGAGAATCCAGAGCCTGAGAGTAAAAAAAGAGAAGCCACAACTCTCAGAAAATGATGCTTTTGCTTTTGACCAGGCTACTTCAAGCAAATTGCTTGAGTACAACAGTGCAGTTAGGCCAAGAAATAGCCACCAAGTGGTGGGTTTTTCCTTCATCACAGTAACCAGCCCTGCCCCCCATAAACTACCTGGACCAGTTGTGATATTGTGGACAAGAAGTCTGATGAACAACATTTGAGTCCAGTGGTACCTTTAAGACCAAAAAAGTTTTATTCAAGGTATAAGTTTTCATGTGCACTCACACTTCTTCAGATACAGTGAAGTGTGCATGCACACAAAAGCTTCTACCTTGAATAAGACTTTGTTGGTCATAAAGATGCCACTGGACTCAAATTTTGTACTGCTGCTTCAGACCAACATGGCCGCCCACCTGGAGAGGTCTAATGGTTACAGCCACCACTACATGGAGTTTCATTACCTAAGGAGAATGGGATGTCAGCTAGAGTGTTGCTGGAAGAAAACATGTGCCAGATCTGACAGAGCATGCTTCAGAGTTCATTTGGAAGCCTATGAACTGGCGGTGATAGCAGCAAAGACACATTACTTTTCTTTTTCCATTGCCTCCACCTCCATTTTATCGATTTATTTATTTTCATTTATAATCTACCTTTCTCACTGGACTCAAAGTGAATTACAACTGTGATACAACTGTGATATTTAGCCAATCAACTAAGAGTAGAGTCCCAAAATATGAGGGAACTGGCAACTGTCATTTGAAATATTCTGGGTTCAGAAGCGTTGAGTGATTACAGCAAGGAGAAAAGAAGACTGGCTATGCCTGGCCGAAGCCCGGTATTTATACGTGAAAAGGATTACATCCCAAACACACCCAACTCCCAACAATAGGCTATTTACACTCTATTATTTCCCGATTGGTTTCCTCTAGGATCCCTGTCTCCCTACTGGCCCATTCTAGGATCCTAGCAATCTATTGTTATGTGTCCCAAGCTCAGTCCTTTTGTAAGTAAGTTCAGGCTCCCCTCCCCCCACAAAGTTCAGAGCCTCTTCAACTGACAAAGTTCTTTAAGTATGCTGGTCGGCACCGCTCACAGTTTGAGCGGCATGGTTTCGCTGCCAGTGCTGCGGATTCTGGAGCCATGTCAGGGGTCAGACCCGCCGCCAGACTGGGAGTGGGTGGCGGTGTTGGGATGTTGTGGGGGCCACCGGAGGTGGCTGATGCTGGCGTTTCGCCGGTGGCCTCTGAAGACTGACCATTGAGTTCCTATTGAGTGCTGCTGGTGGGCATGTTCTCCTCTGTCTCCGGCTCCTCTGGGCTTAGCAGATCCTTGTCACTGTCATCTGGTGTGGGTATCCTGGGTTCTGTGGGGAGGAGACGACTGCAGAGCTGGTCTATGTGTCGGCAGAGCCTCTGGTGTCTTCTTCTGGCTGTGGATACTTCATATGAGAGAGGCCCAGTTACCCTGATAACCTTGGTGGGGACCCAGGCCGGGACGCTGGAGAAATTGCGTGCATAGACGGGGTCGCCTGGGAAGTGCCTGCAAGGAGAGGCTTGATTTTCTGGAGCCAAGCTGTGCTCTGGAACTTGGTCTGGGTGTAATCAATCGAGACGGGTTGTGAGGCGTTAGGAGTTCCAGCTCCCCTGGACCATCCTGCAGAGGATCTCCTTTGTCGTCCTCACCATCTGCTCCGCCTGGCCATTGGTTGTGGAGTGGAAGGGAGCGGAGCAGATGTGTCGGATGGCATAGAACTCTGTGAATTCCCGGAACTTGGACCAGGTGAAAGCCATCCCATTGTCTGTTACAATGGTGTCTGGTATGCCATGTGTGCTGAAGATCCGCCATAAGGTGCAAATTGCTGCTTGGGATGATGTAGAGGGACTGGCACCACTTCTAACCATTTGGAGTACAAATCCACCAGGATGAAGAAGATCTGGCTCTGGAATGGACCCACAAAGTTGAGGTGCAGGAGGGCCCATGGCTTGTGGTAACATTACCACTGATGCACCAGGGCCCTGGGTGGCTCCGGCTGGGATTCTTGGCACGTCTGACAGTGCTTAACACAGTCCTCAATGTCACTGTCCATGCCGGGCCACTAAACGTAGCTGCAGGCTAGTGCCTTCATACGCACGATACCCGGGTGCCTTTCATGTAAGGCTGCAAGGACTCACCGGTGCAGCAGAGCAGGCATGACCAACCAGCTTCCCCACAACAAGCAGCCCCTGTGGGCTGACAGCTCATCCCTGCAAGAGGAAAATGTGCCGAACTCCAGGCCCCCCAGCTGGAACCTCTCCCCACCCAGTTCAAAACATGGGAGAGCACACGGTCCTGTGCAGTATGGCAGGACACTTCAGGTACCTGGATGGGGTGGTTGGGCAGGTCCTCGAAGAGCAGGATCTGGTGTGCAAGTGCTGGGTCTGAGTCGCAGGAGGGCAACAGGAGGTGGCTGAGGGTGGCTGTGTGACCCATCACTTTTCCAGGCCTGTGGAGGAGTGCATACTGGTAGCCAGCCAAGAAGATAGACCAATGGAGTACCTAGGGGACAGCATTTGTAGTGTCTGGTGACCCAGAGTCAACAGATCCAGGAGGGGCTTGTGGTTTGTCACAATGGTAAAGGGCCACCAGTAGAGGTAGTCATGAAATTTCTTGACCCCTGCCATGATTGCCAGCACCTCCTTGTCAATCTGCGTGTAGCTGCACTCGGCCGAATACAAGGTGCAGGAATAGTAGGCCATGGGGACCTCACAGCCTGTTGGCCAGCCAGTATCCCAGGATGGCCCCAACTTCGTATGGGGAAGTGTCACAGGCAAGGACAATGGGGAATGTCTCATCGAAGTGCAACAGGACTGCGTTGGAGGTGAGCAGGTCCTTGACAGCCCGGAACGCAGCAGCATGTTTCTGGCCCCACACCCAAGGAGCTTTTTTATCGAGATGGCAGTGCAGGGCTCAGCGATTGCAGCCTTGTGGGGCAAGAAGGAATTATAGACATTCAGCAGGCTCAAGAAGACCTGCAGTTCTGGCTCAGAAGAGGGGACTGGAGCATTAACGATGGTCTTGACTTTGTCAGGCGTAGGATGGATGCCTTGTGTGTTAACCAAAAATCCCAGGAACTCGACTTGTGGCACCTCCAGGAGACATTTTTCCCTCTTCACCTTCAGGCCAGCAGTGTGAAAACACTGCAGGACACCTCACAGCCACTTGGCAAAGGCCTCGGCCGTGGGTGCAGCAATCAAAACATCGTCGAAGAACGGCTGGACCCCAGGAATTCTTTTAAGGAGACAGTCCATTAGATTTTGAAAGATCCCTGGGGCCACACTGACCTCAAATTGCAGCCACCATACCCGGAACACACCCCTGTGCATCACGATCATCTAGGCTTCTGCAGTAGCATTGTCTATGGGGAGCTGCTGGTATGCCTGGGCCAGGTCCAATTTGCTGAAAACCTTCACCCCCGCAAAGGATGCCAAAACATGGCTGACTACTGGAACAGGATAAGCGTGGTCCTGCAGGGCCTTGTTTATGGTGCATTTATAGTCCACGCAGAGATGGGATGTCCCCGTTGGGCTTCACCCGGGTGACATTGGGGGTCTCCCAGAGGGCATGTGACACTGGCTCTAAAACCTCTTGTGCTATTAGGCAGTCCAGCTCTTTGTCTATCTTGGGTTGCAACACAAATGGGGCGTGCCTGGCCTTCATGCAGATGGGGCGTACCATGGAGTCGAGGTCTAAGGCAACTGATGGCCCGGTGTAGCGTCCCAGCATCCCATCAGAAATGGTCGGGAACTCGTCACACACAAGTTACTGAAGTCCATAGGCTGCACGTGATGCATCCCCCGTCACCCCAAACCCTAGGGGAGCAAACCACAACAGTCCCAGTAAACTAGTAAGCTACCCTTCCACCACCACCAAATCCAAAAGTCCTTCAAAGCTCCTAAACCGCACATGGAACTTGCCCCACCCTTTAATGGCCACCAGGTTCTTTTGAAAGTCTCTGAGGGTGAAGCTGGCTGTTTTTAGGCAGGGATCCCCTCATGGGCAGAGCCTCCAGAGAGTCTCTTTGGATATGATGGAGATGGGAGGACCCAGTGTCCAACTCCATTTTGCAAGGGGCCCCCTCTATGCACATGGTTACTTTAATTTTGTTAGGGGTGTCCTGGGGCAAGTGTAGTACCTGGTGTTGGTGGACAGCAGTATTGTGGAGCTCTGCAGATTCCTGGTGCGCAGTTGGACGATGCCAGAGTCCTCGGGAGCGGCAGGCGCGTGCGATGTGGCCTTGTTTTCCACAGGTTTGGCAGATCGCGTCACGGAAACAGCAGGAACAGCGTTCATGCTCTTCACTGCAGCTGGTGCATGGCGCTTAAGTGAGGTTCTTCACAGGCTGTAGGGTGGTTAAGGATGGTGGACTCGAGTCCTGGCGAGCTGCGCGGCGCACCTGCTGTATTTCTTCCTCATCTGAGGTGTCAGAGACCAGGGATGTGGAGGCCTGATGTGCAGAGTGGGCCTGGCGATCTTGTTGTAACTTTTCAAAAGCCATGGCCATGTGTAGTGCCTTGTCCAGTTTGCGTTTGTCAGTGCCGATGAGTTTGCGGCAGAGTTCTGCTCTTGGACGCCCCAGACGAACTGGGTTAAAAGGGCATCCTCTAGATCTGAGAACTCGCAGTTGATGGCCAGCCTGCATATATCAGCCATGAAGTCAGTAGCTGCTTCATTGGACTTTTGGTGGCGCGCCAAGAAGTCCATGTGTTTTACCATCTTAGTTGGTTGAGGTGCATAATGGTTGGTGAAGGCCTTGACAAGTGCATCGTACATGGCTTCTTCCAGGTTTTAGAAGTGATGAGGCCCTGGACTAGGCGTAGCGTGGCAATGCCGCACGTGCTGAACAGGAGTGATTTTTTCTTGTCAGCATCATCTATGCCTTGGAATCAAACAAAGTACTTCAACTGTTCCACCCACAACTCCCACAGCTCAGGGTGAGCAGGGTCGAACGCAGGAATGATTCCTGGAGTGGCAACCATGACCCGTGGAGCAATGTGAGGCACGGAGTCCTAGAGATCGTTGCATAGTGTGGTGCTGGAGGTCAGGTCAGGATCGCTCATCGGGATCCCATCTTCTTTGCCAGTGAAATATACTGGGTTCAGACGTACAGAATGATCAACTCATAGCTTATTAGTTATTACAGCAAGGAGACAGAAGACTGGCTATCCCTGGCCGAAGCCCGTTATTTATGCCTGAAAAGGATTACATCCCAAAGACACCCCACTCCCAGCGAAAGGCTATTTACACTCTGTTGTTTCCCGACTGGTTTCCTCTAGGATCCCTGTCTCCCTACTGGACCACTGATTATAGTCTGGATCCATATCTTTCCTGGCTAATAAAAGTTGCCAGGAAAGGCTGAGGGAACCTCTGATAAAAAATAATTAACACCTCATTTCTTGAGGATGTTTTGTCAAGGGTGTTAGGGGAGGCACTGACAGGTCATCATTTTAAAAAGTCTTCTTTGGATCAGAAGATCATAGGCCAGTTTTGAACCTGCCTTGTTTGGGTAAGTTTATGTAGAGTGGTGTTGGAGCAACTCCCAAACATCCTGGATAACTTGTCTGCCTTTGAGCCATTCTAGTCTGGCTTCAGGCTGTCGGATTCTCTGGACTGAGTATTGCCAGGGAACCATGAAAAATATAACAGAGTGCTCAAAGGCTTAAAATGCAGCAAAGCTTGGGGGGCTTGGTGTGGCAACAGACTTACAAAGTCACACGGAGTCAGCAGTCTAAAAACTAATAAGTAACTTTTATTAAAGGAAATACATGCTTGAGAGTGCAGGTAAGAGATAAATATAGATAGAGATTATATATAGACATATATATATATATATATATATATATTACCTACTCTAACTAGCTAGATGGTGTTGGATGCTGGATGCATGCCCAGCCTCCATGGTGCAAGATGGAGATCAAGCACCTTCTTCTTGCATGCGTGCGAGAGGAGAGAGAGAGAGAGAGAGAGACTGTGAGGGGAGCGGAAGCAGAGGAAATTGTCCCTAAGAGTAGCATTCTACTTCAAAGGAAAGGATCAGATAACAGGAAGGAAAGGATGCTCTGTGTGTCCTGACCTCTCTGTCTAAACTCTCTGGTGCCATCTTCTCAAGTCTGAGACAGGAGACAGTGCCAAGTCCTCCACTTCTAACACCCCCTCTCGATGTCTCATGGCTCAGCCGACGAGATTCATCTTCCTTCTTAGAGTCTCAAAGTTTTCTCTAAGGAGTGGCTTGCTGAGAGCATCTGCAATCATCTCCTTCATTGGGCAGTAGGTCAGCTTGACAACCTTTTCCTCTTGCAGTTCTCTCATCAGGTGGTACTTTATGTCAATGCCCTTGTTGCGCGTGTTCACGCCTTCTTGCTTGGACATTTGAAGGCAGCTTTGGTTGTCTTCATACCTTAGTGTGGGCTTTGGTACATCTAGTCCCAGGTCTGTCAGCAGATAGTGTAGCCACTTTAGCTCTCGACAACCTTGGGCAGCTGACATATATTCAGCTTCAGCTGTAGACGTTGCTACTAAGTCTTGCTTCTTACTCATCCAGATTATGGCTCCTTCTACAAAGAAGAATATGTTTCCACTGGTGGATTTTCTGTCTACATATGCCACCAACTGAGGATCGCCACTGGCTGGTAGTTTGAGATCTTTAGTGCCCTTCAGGTACTTCACAATTCTTTTAACTGCATTCCAGTCGTTATTTGTCGGTTTCTCATTCTTTCTACACAATAGTCCCACTGCTGAACTTATATCTGGTCTGGTTAGGTTAGAGAGATATAAAAGTTTGCCCATGATTTCGCAGTATCTGTTATTGCTAGGCAGTAGTTGAGTGTCATCTCATTGTTTGGTGTAGTTTTGTTCCATGGGAGTAGGAGCTGAGGTAGCTTCTTCCATCCTCAAATAGTGTGTAATACTTCCTAGTTGCTTTACTTCAACTTGTTTACTCAGATGATGCACTATTTCCTTGCTGTCATCTGGTAGGCTAAGAGCAAGTCATCATCATAAGATAGAAGGTAAACCCATCTGCCATCCTTCCATTTGGTATACAGGCAAGGGTCAGAATCACTTCTCTTGAAGTCTGCTTGAAGCAGCATGTCATTTATTTTCTCATTCCATGCTCTTGCACCCTGTTTCAAACCATACAGGCCTTTTTGAAGTTTGCACACAAGGTCTCCTTTGCCTTTCTCTATGAAGCCAGGTGGTTGTTTCATGTAGATTTCCTCATCAAGTTCTTGTCAGACTCTCAGGATTCTAACAAAGGTTTCTGTTATGTTTATTCTAACAAAGGTTTCTGTTATGTTTAATGCTGTGTACAATCTCCCCCAGCCATGTAACCTGTCCCTGTATTTGCTATGTAACCTATGTTTAATGCTTGCCTGCTTTGTAATGTAACCTGCCTCCTTGTTCACTATGTAACGTTCCTTTATGGCTTTCTTTATGACCCTGGGTTTATGGCTCAGGCTGGGTCTGGTCAATGTAACCATTTGGTCCGGGAGGGTGGCGACTCCAGAGCATGAAAACAATCGGCCTCTCACCTCCGCATTCCTTTCCTCCCTGCTGGGGAAGACGGGAACCAGTTTCTTATCGGCGTGTGAAGACCTTGGCAAAAGCTATTTGTTATGCATAAGATGGATACATCTAAGGGGTCTGGTTTAAGAAGGGAAATTTACAGCTTCACACCTAACCTTTTTCCTGTGGGAAGCAAACGGTCAAAGGACCTTTTAGCCCGCGGTTTTTCCCTCCTTGTGATTGGTTACCTATGGGTAATTCAAATTGTACTAGAGGGTATATTAGTCCTGCTTCTGTTGTATGCTTTATCTCTGACAATAATCCGAGGACCTGTAGTAATGTAGTAATAGGAAATAAAGAACTGTGTTTCATCAACAAAGATCTGATCCTTGACTACTTTGAGCAGAAGCCTCACAGTTCTCCATGTAAGAATGTGGTCTTGATGTCAAGATGGTCCACTTGCATTCCTTTGCTTGCAGCCACACTCAGAGCTGTTCACACTGTTATATGTTTGACAACTGGTGCCAAGGTCCCGTCATAGTCTTTTCCATATTTCTGTGAGTATCCTTTTGCTACTAGCCTGGCCTTGTAGTGTTCAATCTGGCCTTGCACATTTTGTTTAAGCTTGAAGACCCATTTACAGCCTATAGCCTTCCTTCCAAGAGGAAATTCTGTAAGTGTCCATGTCTTGTTCTTATGTATAGCTCCTCTGTTGCAGCTTGCTTCCAAATCTGTGCCTCTGGTGGTGGAAGTTGGGATATCTCTTCCCATGTTGCTGGTTCTGATATTTCCACTGTTCTTGCGAGGTAGGACAGCCTAGGTGCTGGTACACCTCTGTCTGAACGCTCTGATCGCCTCACTGGAACCTCTGTGGTCTTACCTTCTTGTTCACAGTCATCTGGCAGATCACTGGAGGTCTCTTTATCGATCAGGCCCATCTCAGGATCAGCTGTCTCTTCCTCTTTGATGGTGATCACCTCAGGATACGCAATTTGGCTCTTCACTTCAGCTTGAACCCCCTCTGAAGCTGGTGGTTCTGCAGATTCAAGAAACTGCACAGATATACTGATGGTGGTCACATATGTCTTTGGATTTAAGATTCTGTAGCTTTTGCTACTGGTTGAGTACCCTACCATAATGCCTTCAGCACTGGTGTTGTCCAGCTTAGACCTCTTCTCTTTTGGTATGTGAGAGAAGGCTTTACACCCAAACACCCTTAGGTGTTGCATGGATGGCTTGTGGCCAAACCATAACTCATATGGAGTACAGCCTGTAGCTTTTATAAAAAGTCTATTTTGTATATGCACAGCTGTCATCAGGGCTTCACCCCAAAATTTGTCAGGTAGTTGTGCATCTGTAAGCATGCTTCTTACCATTTCAATGAGGGTTCTGTTCTTTCTCTCTGCCACCCCATTCTGTTCAGGGTTGTATGGTGCTGTTCTCTGGTGCTCAATTCCTTGTTCTCTGAGGAATTGTTGTGTTGCACCTGCAATGTACTCCCCCCCCCCCATTATCTGTTCTTAACACTTTGGGTTTTATGCAAAATTTGTTGCTCACCATGGCTACATAGTCCTTAAGTCTTTCCGAGACTTGTGTACAGTCAGTGAGCAAGAATACTACAGCATATCTTGAAAAAACATCCAGGAAGCTGACAAAATAACTGTATCCCCCAATTGTGGGTGTCTGCAGAGAACCAACCACGTCTGAGTGAATGAGCTCAAGTGGTTCCTTGGCTCTATATTCAGCCTGCTTTGGAAAGGATTTTCTTGTGGTCTTAGCTAGGATGACACAGGTACAGGGAGGTCCCTTCCACACGAGCGAGATAATCCAGAGGGAAATTGAGGTTTTTAGCCCCGGAACAATTTGCCCCGCAGTTGCACGATCACACAGCTCCATGGATCTGCCAGGGCAAACTGCCACTGCATGATCAGATGCAACTGCGGGCGAGTGGTTTTTTTTTTGTGGTGGGTTTCCGAGGCACTTAAATGAGGGATCGATGCCTCGCTGGAAGGAAGGAGGGGGGAATCAGTGCCTTGCTGGAAGGAAGGAGGGGGGAATCAGTGCCTCACCTCACTGGAAGGAAGGAGGGGGGATTGATGGCATGCTGGAAGGAAGGAGGGGGGAATCAGTGCCACACTGGAAGGAAGGAGGGGGGATTGATGACTCGCTGGAAGGAAGGAAGGGGGATTGATGACTCGCTTCTCCCCCCATGGGCTTTTGATGATGCGCACACGGAAGGGAGACAAAAAAACCAGTGTGGCATCGGGATAGTGTGTGATCATGCTATCCACGACGCCACACTTCTGTGCTGGCGCGATCACACGGGGAAAGTCCGGCTGTGGGCTGCGGCAAACCGTTTGATACTGGACTTTCACCAGTAGCTTTTTACCCTGATTCTCTGCTGGATCAAATTGGTTTGCCTCGGCTTGCTGACGGTTCTGGGATGCCTCCCAGATGTGCTCCACCAATGAATTGTCCCTCTTGCATGGCAAATAGGTGCGTATGATCGCACCCTTAGTTTGGTTGCATTCCCTAAGATCAAAGCCATTTGTCATCTCTCTCCTTTCCATCTCACTAATGGCTTGTGAATGTGCATGTCCTTGTCAGGAACTGACAATAGCATCTCTGTACTTTGCTTTCGTTTTCTTTGTTCTTATGGACTCTTTGCCTGCACCCCTCATCTGTCTCAGCCCCCTGCCCCTATCCAGCTGTAAATGTCACTTTGAAGTATATTGGTTGCTCTGGTTTATGTGGGTGACCCTATTACCAGTGACCATCTGCCTTTACTCTTGACCCTGCAAGTTAGTCTTCCCCCTAACCTTTTTTGTAATCTGACTCCTCATCCCCCAGAGGTTAATCTATTACCTAGAATACTATGGAATGAGTGTACTGAACGGAAAACTCTGCAGCTGTTCCAAGCTGGACCTGTTGCGGAGCTTAGATTCGTTTTATCCAATGTTTCAGACCCTACTGTAGCCTTGTCAGCTTATGACTCTTTAATTTCATACATTTTTGAATCACTGGGTGTAAGGCCAGGGCGCCCAGATAGGGGGGTCACCAACTCTATAAGCCCCTCATGGTTTGATAAAGAATGCAGGCAAATTAAAACATTATTATGTAATGTTTACAGCCGCTACCGTGAGTCGAGAGCCCCAACTCTCCCAATAGAATATTTTAATCTTAAGAACCAGCTGTGTCAACTTATTAAGAAAAAGAGATCTGATTATTTTCAAACGCATTGGGATGAGTTATACCATGCCACAACTTTAAAGAACTCTAAAAAATTTTGGGCTATTGTCTCCGGTGCATTTAGAGCCAATGATCCCTCTATGTCTGCCATTTCCTCTCAAGTCTGGTTTCAGTATTTTTCAGCTTTACTCTATCAAGATCCACCTCGTTCTGAGTCTCTAGCACCTTCTGCCAATGATCTCCCTGATTGGCCCCCTGTGCTATCGGCCGAAGTCAAAGAACTTATTGGCCAACTGAAACCAGGGAAAGCCCCTGGCCCGGATGCTATCCCTCCAGAAATTTTAAAACTTGACCCTGACTGGTGGGCTCCCCTTCTTGCATCCCTGTTTACAATGGTGGACAGAACAGGTATTATTCCTTCAGCATGGCTGAATGCAATAGTAGTTCCACTCTACAAAAAAGGTGATCATACAAATCCGAGCAATTATAGGCCAATTAGCCTATTATCCATCATAGGCAAATTATATTCTAAACATCTTTTGGCTAAACTAAACGCTTGGATGGTAGAAGAAAAAATCTTAGGACCTGAACAGCTGGGGTTCTGCAAAGGGAAGTCCACCCTAGATCATTGTATCACCCTATCTCACCTTGTTGATACCCATACTGTACGGAACAATCAGAAACTCTTCGCAGCCTTTCTGGATTTGAAGGGAGCTTTTGATTCAGTGGACAGGGATCTTCTTTGGGCCAAACTGAACCAGCTAAACATGGATAAGAGACTCCTTTTTCTCATTAAACAACTTTATACGCTCAATACATGCCAGATTAAATGCTCACCATTAGGCAACTTGACATCTAAGACTGCCACAAATAAGCGTGTTAAACAGGGTTGTATCTTAGCCCCCTTTTTATTCAATATTTTTCTTAATGACCTTGCAGGCCAGCTCTCTGACCCTGACTGTCATAGTCCTAAACTGGGAAAAATACATGTTCCCCTATTACTCTATGCTGATGACACTGTGTTGTTATCTCACACCCAAATTGGTCTGAGACGGTTGCTGTCCCGCTGTATTGCCTTTTTTTACTAACCACAAGCTTCAGCTTGACTATGATAAGTCCAAAATCCTGGTGTTCTCCAAAAAATGGAGATTATACCATTGGTCCATCAATGGTAAAACGATAGAACAAGTTAAAGACTATCAACACCTAGGCATGTATTTTCAATATAACGCTAGGTGGTCTACTCATCGTAAATGTGTGGCGAAGGTTGCCAGTGCTAGTGCATCGGCCATAGCTCGATTCTTTTACTGCAGGGGCAACCAATTTTTGCCAGCCGCAATTAAAATCTTCAGGTCCAAAGTTAGCTCCCAGCTATTTTATGGTATCCCAATTTGGATTAGAGCCTTCGACCTCGTCATTGAACGTGTTCAATCCAAATTTTTGCGGAAAATTATGGCCCTACCAAATTGTGTACCGAACGCTGTTATATACTTGGAAACTGGGTCATCTCGGATGGAGACTTTGGCGTGGCTTTTAAAATTCAAATATTGGCTCCGCCTCCATTACAACTTTGAACAGGGGAGCCTTATACACCAAATGCTCCCCGAGCTTAACCTTTCTAATTGGTCAGCGTACATTGAAGGGAAAATCAATGAACTGGGTCTTTCCTTGGAATCCCTGTCCATGATGCCTTTTGCTGCCGCATTTCATCAAATTAAAACCAGGCTGTTAGATTTGGAGTGACAAAATTTATACAGCATAGCTAATAGAACTTGTTCCCCTCTGAATTTTGAGATTCCCCTTCCAATAGGGCCGATAGCTTCATACCTAACATCTCTGCAGGTACCCCAGCAACGCAGAGCGTTTACCCTGGCCAGATGCAATGCTATGCCATCAGCCATTTTATATGGCAGATTTAACAAGGTTTCACATTTGGCCAGTTATTGCCCATGCAGAAAGAGCTGTGTGGAATCAATTACTCATGTTCTTTTGCACTGTGACTTGTATGTAGATCTAAGGAGCACACATTTACATTCTTTGTTAACTAGTATGGGTGCTTGTTCTGATGCACTCAAGGTGCATAGACTTCTAAGAGATTCTAGTCTGGACACCACGGAGAAGGTGGCCAAGTTTCTTTGTCTGGTCTTAAAGTTGCACCAAAGGTTCTTTTAGAATTTTTATATATGTGTTTATAACAGATTTTAACATGCAGAAATTGTTTTTCTAATTTATGCCAATAAAGGCTGACTTGACTTGACTTGTGACTGGAGAGTATATTAACACTGACTGTCTTTCATTAAGCATCTCTAACAAACATTGAGAACCTGTTTGCAATATTTGACAATAAAGAACTTTGATTCAACAAAGGTCTGATCTCTTGCTGACATTCAGAAGCCTCACAGATTGTTAGAGATCTGTGCTTGGGACTTTCTTGTTCCTGACCATGTCAGATGACAAGACTATTCCCGTAACATCGGCAGAGGAAACGGTGCCCGTGGAAAGCGGACATACCGGAGGGGGAGTACCGGTGACATCCAGCCAGGGAGCCTACCAAATCCCACGCCCTGGGCTTGGTTTGCATTGGCCACCGGTCTCTCCCCGGTACTCGTGGTCCAACTTTGGACACGGGACCTCCGAGTCATGGATCCATGACCGGAAGGGATTCCGCATGCGATTCAGTGGGGATCGCACGGAGTTTGGCTGTCCCAGCCTTGTAGAGGAGGAACGGGGTTTCTCGAGAGGCCAGGACGATTGGCGTTACCGCTTTCAGGAAGAAGAGCGTGGGATGCCATGCGGTCCTGATCCTGTGGGCGAGGATTTGGGACGAGTGCTGGACCGGAGGTTCAGCGAGATGCAAGATCGCATCACCGTGGAGCTACAGGAGGTCATGCTGGACATGCAGCAACAACTGAGGGATGTCGTGGCTGCCGTACAGGCCCCCGTGCCGGCTCCCCTGCCAGGAGGGGGCGTGCCCCCAGTTCCTGGACCTGCGGGAGGAGTGCCCCACAACAAGTACCACCAGTGGGCCCGCTGGCGGGGCCCCCCAGCAACCCGTGCCTTTGGGTCCCATGGGGCCAGATTGCCTGATCCACCAAGCCCCCGCTGACCCGCTGACAGCTACGTTCGACGGCGACCTGGAGAAGCTTCGGTTCTTCATCATAGAAATCGAGAGGTTCCTGGCCGCTTGGGGCCACCTGTACCCGACCGAGAGGGATCGGGTAGGCTACATCGGTTCAAAACTACGGGACACCGCAAGCGACTGGTATGTAAGCCTGCACAACCCCCCGGGGCCCGAGTTACGTACTATCGATAATTTCATGTGGGCCCTGTGGCAGCACTATGAGGACCCCCTGGGCGAAGAGAAAGCCCGGAACCAACTGTGGAAGCTGGTGCAGGGGCGGTCCTCGGTGAGGGAGTACACCGACCGTTTCAGGAGAATCGCGGCCAAGGTGCAGGGCTGGTCTGAAGACCTTTTCGTGGAGAAATACCGAGAGGGACTGCATCTGGAGATCTATGAGACCATCCTGAGAAGTGGCCGACCGTTGTCACTAGCCGCTTGGATGAGAGCAGCAGCCGACGTGGAAGAACGATTCACCCTGATCAAGTTGGGAGCCTCCGCGACCGCTCAACCAAAGGCCCCCCAGAAAATGAAAGGGAAGTCGTCTTTCCAAGAGCTGTGGGGTATTCATTTCAAGCAATGGCTCTGCATAAAGTGTGGGGAGAGTGGGCACTTTGCATCCTCCTGTCCCCAGGGCGGCATGAAGGCACCCAAGACCTCTACCCCAGTGGGGGGGGGGGGACTCCTCGTCCAGGCAAACCAGTGTTTAAACCCCGGGCACTACAGCTGGAAGGGGAAATGTGCGAGCAGGGCGAGTTGGAGCTGGCCGAGGCACAGCCGTCGGGAAACTTCAGTGACCTGCAGTAGGTGGCGCAGAGCTGCAGGTCCCCCCAACCAGCTGGTGGTGCAGAGCTGCAGGTCCCCCCGGTGAGCATCCCTGGCCCTTTACTTTACATGGTCGTGACTGTGATTGTCCCCAGCATGGGAACCCATGTACGGGTGCATGCTTTGATAGACTCGGGGTGTGCCAGAGATTTAATAAGCCCCTTGGTGGTGGATGGGTTGGGCCAGGGGCGTAGACTTTTTAAATCCCCGGGGGGGGCAGGGGCTCTCTTGTGTGCGCGCGCAAAGCGCGCGCGCGTGCACGGGACCATGTCCCTGCCGCTCCTCCCCCCCCCAGGAGGCAGACTCAAGGGGCGCAGTCTCCTCGGGGCGCAGTCTTGGCGGTGGCAGCCAGCTGGCCGGCTGACTGCCCCCCACGCGAGCGGGACCATGTCCCCGCCTCCTCTCTCCCCCCGTCCCAGGGAGGCAGGAGGGCAGGCCAGGGGTGGGGGGGAAGGAGAGGCGGCAAGGGCCGACTCCGGAGGGAGCCCGGCATCACGCCCACGGGTTCTGGGGCGGAGGGGCCAGTCCTCGCTCATGGGGGGGGGTTCCGGGTTCCAGGCCCTCCTCGCCCAGTCGGGGGACCGCAAAGGCCTCTGGCCGCGGCCGTCGGACGGTGAGAGAGGGGCCGTAGGTACCATTCCTTGGGGCCCGGAAGAGCAGCAGGCGCCGGGTGGGGGGACCTCTGGGCTCCACCAGGACTCCGCCGCGGGTGCTTGGCCGGCCGGCCCGGCCCAGGCGACCAACCGGCGGAACGCTGGCACCTAAGGCAGCTGGCTCACCAGAGCCCCCCCCGCCAGGGGTCTTCTTGGGGTGCAGCGCCCGCTTCTCCAGCCACGGCCGGCTTCCGTGGGGCGCCAAGCGCAGCCTGGGCGCCAGGTGGAGCGAGGAGGGAGCGGCCCTCCCGTCCGGGGGGGTGCTCATCTCTCCGGGGTCTCTGGCGGTGAAAGGGCTTCCCCCGGCGGCCCACCCGCTGCCGTCGCCGCCGCTGCTGCTGCCGGTTGCCAGGCGTGGAAGGCCTTCCTGGGACGGAGCCCGAGAGGCTGGAGGAGGAGAAGCCCCCCGGACGCCTGGCTCGCCTGGGAGTGGCAGGGCTACTCCTGCGGAGCCCGGGAGGGGAGGGGAGGGATATGGGTTCCGCCGAGCTGCATGCAAGGGGCGCCCTCTCTGGTGCGTGTGGCAGCAGCCAGGGGTCTCCCTCCGCCCACTGGCGGGCGCTCCCGCAGGCGCTGCATTTTGCCGGGGGGGGCTGAGCCCCCCCCCGGGAAATTTCGGGGGAGGCTTGAGCCCTCGAGCCCCCCCGTAGTTGACGCCCATGGGTTGGGCCCCAAAATAAACTCTCTGGGAGAACCTCTCATTCACCCAGATGGACGGTTCGGAGATGAAAGAAGCCTATGTGGCAGAAACTGAACTCTTGGTGGTGGGGACTGGGGAGCACTGGGAAAAAAGGGCTTTTGTCATCACTCCCAATACCCAATTCCCTATGGTGCTGGGCAGTCCGTGGTTGAGTTCCCATGACCCCTACATAAAATGGAGTGAGGGAAAGATCTCATGGGTAGACGAGAAATGCACCCGCCACATATGGGAGCTTGGTTGGGGCCCCGGACCCCCCGCTCCAGTTACGGCGGCAGCTTTGTCCCTGGTGCCGGCACAGATCCCCTGGGAATATAGAGACCTGGCTAAGGTGTTCAGTGAAACGGAGGCGGATGAACTGCCACCCCATCGCCTCTCGGACTGTGCCATCAAATTGTTGCTGGGGGAAAAGTTGCCCAAGGGAAAATTGTACTCCATGAGCACAGCGGAGCGAGAGGAGTTAAGGAAGTTCTTAGACAAGAACTTGGGGCACGGTTTCATTCACCCCGCCAAGTCCCCTTTTGCCGCCCCATTTTTATTTCGGAAAAAGAAAGACGGGGGCTTAAGACTGTGCACAGATTATCGGGGTTTGAATGCAGTGTCTGCCTCGAATGCCTACCCCCTCCCACTAATCAAGGATTTGTTAGCAGAGGCAGCCAAGGGAAAGATTTTTACGAAACTGGACTTGCGGGACGCATATTTCTGGGTGCGCATCAGGGAGGGGGATGAATATAAGACTGCTTTTAACACGCCCTTGGGACAGTTCGAGTATTTGGTGATGCCATTCGTCTTGAGTGGCGCGCTGGGAGTTTTTATGAGCCTGATCAACAAAGTGTTGCACAAGCATCTGTTTAAGGGGGTGCTCTGCTATTTAGATGATATCTTGATTTATTCCACTGATAAGCAATCCCACGTGGGGTTGGTGAGAGAAGTACTGGCTACCCTGTTGGAAAACCACCTCTATGCCAAGTTGTCCAAATGTGAGTTTCACCAGACTGAGGTCGATTTCCTAGGCTACCGAATCTCACAGCGTGGGATGGAGATTGACCCTGCTAAAGTAGAAGCAGTGGTGCAGTGGGAGGCCCCCTGCACCCGCAAACAACTACAGAGCCTGCTAGGATTTTATAATTTCTACCGCACCTTCCTCAAGGACTTCGCCACTGTCACCCTACCCCTTACAGAACTGTTAAAAACTAAGGGGAAGGGACCGGAGGCGGGAAAACCTGGGGAGCGCCTGGGTTGGACTGAGGTGTGCCACTAAAGAGACTGTTCACCTCAGAACCCATCCTAGTCCATCCGGATGAGACTAAAGAATTTGTGATTCATGTGGATGCTTCAGATGTAGCCATGGGGGGGCAATATTGCAAATGGGCTCAGATAACGCCTTGCACCCATTGGCATACATCTCGAAAAAGTTTAACAAGACAGAGAGACACTGGTCAGTGTGGGATAAAGACGCGGCAGCCTTGACTACCTGGAGACATTGGCTAGAGGGAGCACAAAAGCCATTTGAAATCTGGACAGACCATAAAAACCTCAAAGCGTTGTGGACTCAGAGGTCTCTTAACGCTAAGCAACTCCGATGGGCTGATTTCTTTTCGAAATTTAACTTTGTGTTAAAACATTTTCCTGGGAAGGCCAATTCTCTAGCCGACGCATTATCCTGATTACCCCAACACAAATCCCAGAGAGAGGAGGTGTTCAATTCCATGTTCTCACCTCAGCAGTTGGGGGGGCCGTGACCACTTGGAGCCAGAGCAAAGCGACCCAGGGGCCCCCTTCCTGGACTGAGAGATGTGCAGGGGAATATACTAAGGAAGAGACTGATGAATGGAGTGGGATTAGCGAATGCTCCATTCATGAAAATAATTGCTGGTGTCACGGGTCCAAGTTAATAGTGCCCCAAACGCTGCGCAAGGAAGTGTTAATGTCGTGCCACGCTTCCAAGTTGTCAGGACATTTTGGATTTCTTAAGACGCTAAACTTGGTTCAAAGACAATTCTGGTGGCCCCGTATACGCAAAGATGTGTCAGACTATGTAACAGCCTGTCAGGTGTGCCTTATGTGTAAGCGCAGGGGGGGAAACCCCCCGGACTGTTGCATCCCTTGCCCACTCCCTCCAGACCCTGGGAGATTGTGTCTATGGACTTCATCACTAATCTCCCACCTTCAAGGGGCAAAACGGTCATATGGGTGGTAGTAGACATGTTCTCTAAACAAGCTCATTTTGTCCCTTTCAAACAACTGCCTACTGCCAAGGGACTGGCTAAAACATTCTTTAACCATGTGATTAAGCTACATGCTTTTCCTAAGAGAGTGGTATCCGATAGGGGTAGCCAATTCATTGCCAACTTCTGGCGGGAGCTTCTCCAGGTGATGGACATTGAACCCGCCCTTAGCTCGGGGTATCATCCCGAGACCGATGGACAGTCCGAATGAGTTAATCAAGTTTTGGAACAGTTCCTGAGATGTTATACAAATTACCATCGGGACAACTGGGTGGATCTGTTACCCTTTGCAGAGTATAGCTACAACAATGCTGTGCATTCTTCTACTGGTGTTTCTCCTTTCATGGCTGTAGGGGGGTTCGAGGGAAAACTGCTACCCACTCTAACTGATTCAACAGAACCCCCCCCCTCTGATTTCTCCCAGTGGTGGGCCAATCTGCAAGAATCCTGGCCCCTAATTGCCAAGACTCTAGATAAAGCCAAAGCAGACTACAAAAAATATGCGGATAGAGGTCGAGCCGAGGGGTGGGACTTGCAGCCCGGAGACTCTGTTTACCTCTCCACTAAGAACATTCATGGACTCCAACCCAGCAGGAAATTGGGATGGAAATATGTGGGACCGTATAAAGTGTTGAGAAAAATCTCAGATGTGTCGTTTAAACTAGAATTGCCTAAATCATTGAACTCTGTGCATCCTGTTTTTCATTTCAGCTTGCTGAAGAAGGATCCTGGGCCAAATGCATGGCACCCAGTACCTCCGACTCCTCCTCCGCTGATGAAGGAGGGGGAACAACACTTTGAAATTTCTAATATCCTGGATTCTAAAATGCGTAGGGGCCACTTACTGTATCTAGTTAAGTGGGTAGATTTTTGCCCAGAACTAAATGAATGGGTCTTTGCTGAAAATGTTCATGCTCCCAAACTTGTTAAAGCTTTTGATAAACACTTTCCTGATAAGCCGGGGTAGAATGTATTTTGAGAAGAGCTGGGTGTCAGGAACTGACAATAGCATCTCTGCACTTTGCTTTCGTTTTCTTTGTTCTTATGGACTCTTTGCCTGCACCCCTTATCTGTCTCAACCCCCTGCCCCTATCCAGCTGTAAATGTCACTTTGAAGTATATTGGTTGCTCTGGTTTATGTTACAATTTCTAGGCGGGAGAGTGGCGACCCAAATTCCTGCACATCACCGAAAACAAATGATCTTTACTCCCATGCATCCCTCCTCCCTCTTTCCGGGCCAGCGTATGTTATCTTGTTGTGAAGACCTTGGACGCTTCTTTATGGCTGCTTGCCTGGAATTGTTATGCCTAGCTTCACACGTGTGGGTCACTCAGATCAAGAAGGGAATTTTTATACCTTTCTCACCTTGCTGTGGGAACCTCAACGGTCCCCTTTCTTTTCCCGCGTTCACCCTCTGATCCTGATTGGCCTAAGGCTGGGGTACAATTGTGACTGGAGAGTATATTAACACTGACTGTCTTTCATTAAGCATCTCTAACAAACATTGAGAACCTGTTTGCAGTATTTGACAATAAAGAACTTTGATTCAACAAAGGTCTGATCTCTTGCTGACATTCAGAAGCCTCACAGTCCTAAGCGACGATGCCAGCGAAAGATGAATTTGTCATGTGAGCAGGATTCTGTGAGATTGACCGTGTGGTTCATCTCATCTGGCACATCAGCATGAGAATAATATTCAGTTTCACAATCTGATGTCAGAGCATCACTTTCATTTTTCACACTATAAAGACCATTAATTTCATTTGCAATAAGTCATCTCTGCCCATTTTTTGAAATTGTACATTTCCCATTCTCAAAACTCACTTTAAATTCTTCTTTGACTAACATGGGAATTGCAATAAGTGAGCTGCTAAATCCTTTGACAAACAAGGCATCTTTTAACAGCCATTCATGATTAGTACCATCTGCTGGCCTGAGCAAAACGTTCCCTTTAAAATAAGCCTTCACCTGTTTCCAAGGTAAACAGTTATAGAATTGCTTAATTCTTGCAAGTCAATGAACAAGTCTTTATTATTTGACAGATATGAGGAGGCTCCACTGTCTATGATAAATTCATTCTTGTGTTCATCTAGAGTCGCTACAAAGTTTCTACGCTCAGTGTATTCCTATTTCACAAAATCAGAGCTGCCTTTATTGCCTTTGTTCTGCCTTGATGCACACATTGAAGCCTTGTGGCCCCACCCTTTACACACAAAACATCTGAGGGGCTCAGGTTTCCCTTTTGGCTTTAGGGGAAAGTTTACATTTTTGCCTTCATGTAGTGCCTTGGTAACAAATGACCCTTTGGGTTGTGGCGGCTCGGCGGCTTGTTACCTTTTAAATTGCCAGCCAGGACTCTTAAATGCTGATTTACACATGAATGTATGGTGGGCAAGTTCCTTAGACAGATCATTAACATTACACAACTTCTGAGGAGATTTCCAAAGCTGCTCTATCAAAATTCATATCTGGTTGCATCTTTAGTTGGCTGATCATGTATTTGAAGTTATTTGGTAGTGACATAAACAAAGTTGCAATCTTTTCCTCATCATCTAGCACTTTCCCTGAAGATTCAAATCTCATAAAGGTATCCTGCAAGCATGCAACATTTGTCTGAAAGCATTCACCCTCCCGGTACTTTAGAGATGCTAATTTGTGTCTTAAGCCACTTGTAAAAGTCCAAGAGGTTGGCTGGTGGGACTGGATTAGCATATCATTTGGCTGAGTTCATAATAGAAGGTAAGTACTGGCCACCTATGCTCAACATGATGAGGGATCTTGCCTTGAGGTCGCCTTCCTCCCACGTAGCCTTCTGCACTGCTGTGACACCATCTGGGAGTGCTTCTGTCACATATTTCTTCACTTTTTCCACCTCTAACACCATGGTCAGTCTTGTTTTCCATTCATAGAAATTATCGGGATCCAAAATCACAAGACGATGCTTTCCTTCCAAGTAAAGGGAATGGGCCATCCTGACTCTCTTAATTACCTATTGACTGCTTTGTTTGCAAGCACAAAGTTTCCCACTTTTGTCTCACACTAACAACTGACCTTTTATTATGGTCAGAGAGAGGCAGACTTTTTACCTCTGGGCCCATAACCTGTTGGATTCTCTGGACTGAGTACTGCCAGGGAACCATGAGAAATAGCAGAGTGCTCAAAGGCTTAAAACGCAGCAAAGCTTGGGGCTTGGTGTGGCAACAGACTTACAAAGTCACACGGAGTCAGCAGTCTAAAAACTAATAAGTAAATTTTATTAAAGGAAATACATGCTTGAGAGTGCAGGTAAGAGATAGATATAGATTACCTACTCTAACTAGCTAGATGGTGTTGGAGGCTGGACATGTGTAAGATGGAGATCAAGCACCTTTTTCTTGCATGCGTGCGAGAGGAGAGAGAGAGAGAGTGAGGGGAGCGGAAGCAGAGGGAATTGCCCCTAAGAGTAGCATTCTACTTCAAAGGAAAGGATCAGATAGCAGGAAGGAAGGGATGCTCTGAGTGTCCTGACCTCTCTATCTGTCTAAACTCTCTGGTGCCATCTTCTCAAGTCTGAGACAGGAGACAGCGCCAAGTCCTCCACTTCTAACACAGGCCTAGTTATGGGCTGAAGATCGACTTAAGTACTATAGTGGATGATTTCTATTTACAAACAGAGAAAGTGCATGCCTCTTTATTACTATAAGAGTTGTCAGCAGCCTTTGGCATAGTTAACCACCCAATTCTATTGAAATGCTTAGAAGCTGGAGTGGGGATGAAATGAAGAATGCTGGAGTGATTTCACTCTTTTCTATCTGGCCATAGCCATAAGACTGAGGTAGTGTGAGAGTCCTACAGAGTCAGTCACCAACAAGTGTCCTTAAACAGGAATGCTTTATTGGGAAAGGTCTGCTATGGTCATTTGCACTTCTTGTTTTAGTAATGGCTGACACAGCCCCAGCAGGACAATTATATGGAATTCAAAAAGGGGTCTGGTAATGCATTGCAACCAATCACCATGTCAGAGAAAAGGCACTTAAAATACTGGTTTACAGTTCCCAGGGAAAAAGCGGGAAGAATTTGAGTCAGACAGGAGAAGAGATACATGGACAGGCACCAACAGTCTCCCAAGGTCAGAGCAGCTCAAAGAGCGATAAGTATGCCATGAAAAGTATAGCATAACATTCCACAGACCCAAGGTCAAGGGTTCACTCATACGACCTCCCGGGCAGGAGATGGCAGCATTAGCTGACAGGTAGAGGATTCAGAATCAGCATGAGAGAATGACCAGTTTTATCTGTTAGATCTGATGGTTTTTAAGTACATCGTGTTTTTAGTATCATTGTAAACCACTTTGAGACTAGCTCTGGAAAAAGGCAGGTTAAAAATGATCTGAATAAATAAAAAGTACTCTGCAGCTCCCACCTCAAGGACTGGAGATTTATCAGGTGATCACACGAGAAGAAGACAACCAATGGCCTCAAAGACATGAGTCTTTCCTGCCTCTCTTCTCTTGCCACAGGCATTTATGCCCTCTGAAATATCTTGCTTGTGGGTCAATGGACCTGCAGGAACATGATCGGGGTCAAAGAGGGGGACTAGTTAACCTACAAAAATTGCCCTCCCTCTCTTCTGCAAACAGAAAGGCCACTTAGAACCCAAGCCAGTATCTTTATTTTTGTGCAAGATGTAAAATGAAGCAAAATTATTACAGCATTTTTTTTACTAAATACATAGGCAGCAATCCACACAACACACTTACTGAAAAGTAGTTCTTGGGGACACCTGCCAAATTCATTTAATTTCTATTACAGCAGATTCATGCAACAAATAATTTCCAGCCCATTATTGCAACTGACACATAATAGTCACAGATAATAAGCCTCTTCATTTATTTGTTCTTTCCATGACAATTACATTTCCAGCATTTGTGGAAGTGGCAGCTATCAACTGGGGATAAGTTTGCCTTTAATGAGCTGGTACAATGTGCATATAATGTCCATTAAGTCCACCCTTTACCGTTTTCTGCTAGCAATATCTTTCAATTGCATTTCTCCTTCCAAGAAGCTCAAGGCAACATACATTGTTCTAGCTCACTTTCTCTTTTTTTCCTCACAAAACCCCAATGAGGTAAATGGTCCCGAGAGTGAGGTCTCCCAGTGAGTTTAATAACTGAGCAGGGAACTGCATCTCTGTCTCCCTGATCATAATTCTACACTCTAACCACCACACCACTCTGGTTCACAACAAACGGTGTTCTGATACTGTTAAGATCACTATGGCTGAAGTTGCACGTCCTGGGCTAAATGCTATCAACTGCAGAAACTGATCAAAGATCACTGGCCTTTTTTCACAGCAGGTGGTCAAGGGAAAGAATGGGTGGACAGCAGAAAGGTGTGAAAGGCCAGACCAGCCAGCAGGGCCCAAGCATCATTCCTCTGTGCCCAATAAAAACTTGTATCCCTTTCCCTACAACACACACACACACACACACACACACACACTTCACCCCCCAATCTCAAAAGACAGGCTTTTGTTTTATATCTAAAATAACATTTAATGCTAATGCTAATGGGCCTGTAGGCTGGGCCCTAATAAAGCACACCCATCCCTCCGCCCACCAGCACTGGACATCCTTGGATGCTGTAAGAATCATGTGGAAATAGAACGCTCTTAAACATATCAGGCTCCCATCTTGCAGGTGGGGGAGAGATCCTGCAATCATGGAGTTCAGCCAAAGTTCCTAAATGCAGCTGAACGGATGAAATTATTTGGTCACTCAGACACATTTTAAGCATGATAATTAATCTCACGCTGGTGGTGGGAAGGGCCATCAAGTCACAACCAATTTATGGTGACCCCTCGTGGGGGTTTCAAGGCAAGAGACGAACAGAGGTGGTTTGCCACTGCCTGCCTCTTTGTCGTGACCCTGGGCTTCCTCGGTGGTCTCCCATCCAAGGACTAGCCAGGGCTGGCCCTGCTCACCTTCCGAGATTGGATGAGATGGCCCTGACCTGGATGGCCCAGGCGAGCTCAATCTCGCATTACGGACTGATTAATCTCACAATAGAAATTAGTTAATCTTGACCATGACCAACTATATTCAGTTACAAGCACAGAATTATTCTGCATAAACTGATGAATAAAAACCTCACAGCTGTTCTTGATTTCTTCTTATTCAGTTTCTTGCTTAGGATAGTAAACACAATTTCCTGATCTATGATACTACCATGACAAATAATCAGGGGTCCGTTGGGGCCGGAGCGAGGCGGAGCAAAGCTCCGCCAGCTCAGGAGTGGCCACTAGGGCAGCCACTGGCTGAATCAGATTCTCGGATCTGATTCAGCCTGCTGCCGAATTGCTGCCGAAATTCGGCGGCAACTTTAAAAGCGACTGGAGGGGAGGGGGTTTAAGGGAGAGGCTCCAAACTTGCAGGGTAGCTGCTGGGACCTCTCCCCCAAATACCCACCAAGTTTCAAGAAGATTGGACCAGGGGGTCCAATTCTACGGGCCCCCAAACAGGTTGCCCCCATTCCCTCCATTGTTCTCTATGGTAGAAAAAAAGGTAACATTTTTTCCCACCATAGAGAACAATGGAGGGGATGGGACAACCTGTTTGGGGGCCCATAGAATTGGACTCCATGGTCCAACCTTCTTGAAACTTGGTGGGTATTTCGAGGAGAGGCCCCAGCAGCTACCCTGCAAGTTTGGAGCCTCTCCCTCAAATCCCCTTTCCTCCAGCCCCTCATATACCCTATGAGTTTTTGCCATTGATTTCAATGGCCCATAGGGTATAATGGGGCTGAAACTGACATTCCCTTTCTTTTTGAAAACAAATTTTATTATTTTTCTACTTGTTCAAAATTTTACATAGTTACTTTTAAGATATTATCATCACTATCCAATTTTCTATATAACTATGTATTCCAGTTACAATTCAAAACCTTTAGGACTTCCCGCCTCACCTATACCATTATATATATAACAGCAATTATAAAGATTTAAAAGTATTAACTCTTACAGGTAACATATTTGGTTATAATAATAAAAAAAGAAAAAAGAAAAAGAATTTTTTAAACATTTAAAAGTATTATCTAAATATCTGTAATAAGTAATCTAGTTTCCATTCTTGTCATTTCAAACATTCAGTATATTTCCCTTAAAAAGAGTTGTTTCTTCTTTTAAACATCTAAAATCAATAATTAGACAATGTAAAAATATTATTTTTCATATCCCAATGTTGTTCTAGATATTCTTTCAAGTCTTTCCATCCTTCTAGAAACCTTTCTGAGTCTTGATTGTTCAATTTTCTTGTCCATTTCTGCCATAAATAGCAGTTTTCTCAACCATTCCCATATGTCTGGAGTTTTTTCACATTTCCAGTTCTGAGCATAGAACTGAGCATAGAACTGACCATTCTCACTGTAGTCACCATATACCATATTAGTGTTCTTTTCGTTACATTTACATACTCTAACTTAAGACCAAGCAGTAACATTTCAGGCAGCTTTTTAAAAGTACATTTCAAATTTTTTTCCATTTCAGCATGAATCATACACCAAAAGACTTTAGCTTTATCACAAGTCCACCACATATGGTAGAAAGAACCTTCTGACATTCCCTTTCTGACACACTTCCAGTGATGTCAAGGGACGTGGCATATGCTAATGAGTTATGCTAATGAGCTCCTGCAGCTCTTTTTCTACGAAAGGACCCCTGCAAATAGGCAAACACCTTAGATCTCCTGCATGTATGGAGATCCCATTCATTTAACTGGAAGGAGCCAAAATCACATATGCAAAGAATAGACTTCAGCGAGCAAAGATGGACTTTGCTCAATTGTGCTCTCTCTTTCTCTGCTCCTGTTATGACAGGGCAAGTGATGCACATGATCTCTCCCAGTAGTGAACCATATTCCTAGGTAGCCCACAGATTTTTCCACCATTATGACAGCAACTGTGGCAATCTCTGTGGGGAGAGTATGGGATGTAAATGTTTCTCTCTATGCAGCTCTATGCAGACAAAGAAACAACAACAACGCAGTTGCATCGGTCCACAACAAAATGCAAATCACATGTAATACCTTGTTAAGACCAACCAAAATAACACCACACAACTTCAGAGTGAAGCAATTCTGCAAAGGATTATGGTGCTAAAGAGCAAATGACTAAATCAATAAATAACAATGCCATCCTAAGCAGAGTTACAACCTCCTAAACCATGACCTTAACCTTCGAAACCGTGGCCTCAATGGATTTTGAACAGTGTAACTCTGCTCAGGATGGCACTGTTAACTTTCAGGAAGAGTGGAGTCACTGAGACACGAGGTCCATTTAACATAATACATTTTTCCAGGCAAGTTAGTAGTTTTATAACAGATTTCAGTGGAATATAAATCATTACTTTTGATTATCTCTAGCACATTCTGCATTCAAAACCCAAGGCACTTTGACTACTATGGTCCCCACCCTCAAACAGTGGAAGTCTACAGGTGGAAAGAAGGCAGTGGATATTTTGGAAGAGTGGCTGTCTCTGGAAAGCCACTGCCTTTATCCTCAGGCACAGCTGCTGTACTTGAAACTCTGCCACAGCTGAGCCGGCAAAAAGGGCCCTAGGTGCCCTCCACACATGTCTACCAAACAGGCATATAAAAACAGCCATGGGAGTGTGCTAGACCTGAGCTGGGAGAGCAAACTTGCTTCCCTGTACGAGTGTCTCATTGCCTCCACCCGCACCTGTACATTTCTGAATAAAGCAGATGCTACAAAGATCCCAGAAGTCTTTGGTGCTCTCTGATTTAAGGAACTCAAACTCAGTCGCATTCCTCTTGGGATTTTGCACTGCTCAGGGACACCTATAACATACTCATGTCCTTCTATGGGAATGAAGCAGAGCAGACCAACACTTTCCGCCAGGGGGCACAATACTGTGCCCTTCCTCTAATGTCCCTGGAATCTGTGCGCCCTTCCTCCATCCCCATGGCCGTCATAATGACAGGCATTTTTTTTTGAAATTTTTTATTGAAGGCTTAAAAGGGTACAGAATAAAATTAATGCAGAGAAAAACCACATAGCATGTTAAACATTGCTAACTTGAGTGTCAACATATATATCATCATGAAATTCAGTCATTTTACATTTGAAAAGTAGCATATAACTCAATCTTGTTTATCTTATTTAAACAATAACTATTGTGTTCATAACACCGTTTACAACCATAAGTATAATGTAGAATCTTTTATCCAATTTTTTGGAAGATGTTTATTGCTTGGATTAGGGTTACTATCTAAAATCGGTTCCCATTTAAGCATTTGGCTTTTGGTGCTTTCCCCCTTGTCTCTATTCTCAAACTTATCTGCTATTTTATCTAAGATAAAATAGTCCCATATTTTGGCATGCCATGTGCTCAGTGAAGGCTTAGAGGTTTCTTTCCAATTTACCGCAATTGTATACTTTGCTGCTGTAATGAGTATCTCAATTAGTTCTCTTTGGTCTTTATTAATTTTCGTTAGGGTCTTTGGCCAGAGATTGAGCAAAATTAAAGTAGGGTCATAAGGTACAGAGACTTTTAACATAGAGTTGATTTCTGTTATGATTTGCTTCCAGAATAAGGTGATGACTGGACAGGCCCACCATAAGTGAATGTAAGTCCCAACTTCTGACTGACATTTCCAGCATTTGGGTGACTGAGTGGAATATATGTGGGAGAGTTTAACTGGTGTGAGGTGCCATCTGTAAAGTGTCTTTAGTGCCTGTAATCTAACAGGAGTGGATCTAGATCTGTAGACTTTAGATGACCATATTTTTTCCCACTGGTCCTCTGGAATTATAGTGTTTAAGTCCTTGTGCCATGCTGTTTGGAAGGATAAGGGCCGGTGGTAGGAAGTTTGAAGGAGGAAAGAGTAGAACATTGAGATGAGTCCTCTCTTAATGAGGCTTGATGATGTTAATAGGCGTTCAAAGAAATTGTATTTTCTTGTACAGTTGAGATTGGGTTTCTGAGCTGCAAAAAGATGGGAGACTTGAAGATATTCAAACCATGGTAGCCGTTGTTTCGCTTTAGTTTCTAGCTCTGCTTTTGGGAGGAGTGATCCATTTTTGGAGATATCACAGAATCTTGTTAATTTTGCTTTAAACCAATTGGAAAAAGATGAGGTGGGTTGGCCGGGAGTGAACCAGGGTTGGCGTAGGAAACTTTTAACCGGTGTGTCTGCTGGTATCAGTGTTTTTTTGCAGTTATTCCAAGTTTGAAAAGCTGCTTGGAGGAAGGGATGTGAAGTTCCTGGTTTGAGTCTTTTTGAGGGAGGATTCCATAACGCTTCGCGGAATGACTGTGAGGTAAGGTAAGTATTTTCCATGTCTTTCCAGTCTGCTTCATAGTTTTCGTGGTAGTGTCGTGTTAAATTTGCCATTATAGTTGATTGGTAGTAAATTTTTAAATCAGGGAGGGCCAGTCCCCCTTTGCTTGTTGCCCATCGTAATGTTTGGAAGCGAACTCTTGGTTTTTTGTTGTTCCACAGAAATTTCATGAGGTTCCGTTGCCATGAGGCAAGTAATGTAGGAGATATGCTTACAGGTAGGGCTCGAAAATAATATAAAAATTTTGGCAGAATAATAGATTTGATGGTTGAGATACGTTCAAGCCACGATAGTATTTTTGTATCCCAGGATTTGAATTGAGATGATATTGTAAGGTTAGCTTTCTTGTGGTTGTACTTAATTAAGTCTTTCAGATTCAGAGGGATATTTACTCCTAAGTATTTCCAGTGTTTTGTAGTCCATTGGAAAGTACAGTGCTTTTTGATATATGTTTTAGATGATGGGTCTATAGTTATTGGGAAGAAGATAGTTTTTGATTGGTTTATATGGAGGCCTGAGATCTTTCCAAAATCATCCAGTACAGAAAAAAGAGGTGAAAGAGAGGAGATTGGGTCTTTTATATAGATAACCATGTCATCTGCAAAAAGGCTTGTTTTGGTGGGGATTCCATTTATGGTTGGTCCTTTTATTGAGGTGTTCTGTCTAACCAACGCCGCCAATGGTTCGATTGCAAGGGCAAACAGAAAGGGCGATAGTGGGCAGCCCTGTCTGGTGCCCCTGTGTAGGTTAAAATTGGATGAGGTTATCTGGTTGATTGCTAAAAAAGCTGTTGGCTGGGCATAGATTTGTTGGAGAGCAGATTTGAATTTGACACCAAAGTTCATATGTGACAATAAGTTGTGTAAGTATTCGAATTCCAAAGAATCGAATGCTTTTTCGAAGTCAACGGAGATTATGCAGGTTTGATTTATTTTCTTTTGGTGACAGTGATGGATAACGTTGATGGTTTTGCGGATGTTGTCTGTGATGTCTCATTGGGTGATGAAGCCTGTTTGATCAAGATGGATGTAAGTTGGAAGAATCTGTGAGAGTCTTGCTGCTAGAACTGAGGCGAAGATTTTGTAGTTGCAGTTGAGGAGTGATATTGGGCGGTATGAGCTGGTTTGAGAAGTGTCCTTGCCCGGTTTGGGAATTACGCTTATTCGCGCCTGATTCCAAGAAGGTGGAGTTGGGTGGTTTTCTAAAATTTTGTTAAATAAGTCAGTTAAAAATTGTAGTAATTTTGGATGAAAACTTTGTAATATTCCGTTGGAAACCCATCAGGTCCTGGTGTCTTGTTACTTTTCATTCTTTTTAAGGCTTCTAAAATCTCTTGTTGTGTTATTTCTTTATCAAGAATTGCTTGATGTGTATGAGAAAGTTTTTTGTTGCTACCTTTTTGCTTTAAGAAGTTTTTAGTATCTATTTTAGAAGGTGTTGTTGATGTGTAAAGTTGCTTGTAGAAATTCTCAAAGGTTTGTAGTATCTGTTTTGAAGAGGTTTGTAATACTCCTTGCTGGTCTTTTACGCAGTTGATTAGTGTGGAGGTGCATTTCTGTCTTAATTTTGAGGCAAGAAGTTTGATTGATTTGTTATTGCGATATTTGTATTTATGTTGCATTACAGCTATATTTTTTTGTATTGCAGATGTTTCTATGGCTTCTAACTTCTTCCTGAGGATTTCCAAGGAGTGGTAAGTTGTTTTACATCCAGTTTGCTTATGTTTAATTTCTAATTTTTGTATTTCTGTATGAAGGTCTTTGATCTTTTGCTGTTTAATTTTGTTATAGGCTGCTGTTAGGGCGATGATCTTCCCACGAAGGACTGCTTTGTGAGCATCCCAGATTACCTCCAGCGGAACTTCGTCATTTGTATTCAGTTTGAAGTATTCTTCTATGGCTTCTTCAATTTGTGTCTTAAAAGCAGGGTCTTTCAATAAAGCCTTGTTTAATGTCCATGCTGAGTGTTTTCCTTCACTGTTACTTATATTTAAGACACAATCTACCGGGGCATGATCAGACCATTGGCGGAGTCCTATATTGGAGGTTTGAATGTTGTTGAAAGCTGAGTTTGAGATTAAGAGGTAATCCAGTCTGCTAAAAGAATCAAATTGTGATGAGTAGAAAGTAAAGTCTTTTTCTGTTGGGTTCTTTCTTCGCCAAACATCGCTTAGGTTGAAAGATTGAAAAACTGATTCCAAGTGATTATTGTGTGGAAGCAGTTTTTTTGGGAAGTGGGTTGGATAAAAACGGTCGATTTTAGTGTTTGCCACCTGGTTAAGGTCACCGCCAATTAAAATTATGCCTGCATTTGGGCTTGTAATTTTTGTTAAGAATTCTTGGATGTATGATACTTGGCCTTTGTTGGGGGCATAAAGGCTTGCAATGGAGTAAGATGTACCATCTAGAGTGCCTCGTAGAATAAGGTATCTTCCCTCTGAATATTTCGGAATGTTGAAGTTGAAATCTGGTGTTTTTTGAAAATAAAATTGCTACTCCTCTTGATTTGTTTGAGCCAGGAGCAAAGTATTGTTGTGGGAACCAAGCCTGAGGGAAAAGCAGGTCGTGGCCTGGTTTTAAGTATGTTTCCTGGAGCATAATAATGTCTGCCTTCTCTCTTTTCATTAAAGATAGAATTCTTTTAATTTTGATTTTGTGATTGATTCCCCTACAGTTTCCATTCTAAAGGAAAAATGGAAGTTAGTCTAAATATATTTCTTACATCTGTTTGTGGCCTTCTGAGAGTAGTCCTTGCATATAAAGAAAGATAAAATTGGGGATATGCCATACTTGGTGGTTGGGATAAATTGCCCTTCTTTAACACAAAGTCTCCATATTTCCTATGTTTAAAGAAGTTTTTAGGACAAAAAACTGTTTGCGTTGCTTCACTCCCTGCCCTTAGGTGAAGTTTGATGAGCTTAAAACTTCCTAATAGGAGCCTTTTCAATTCAAAGTAAATGCATGCCACAATGGAGTACTGTTGTGAGTGTGCCATACTTGGGGTTTGGAATAAATTACCCTCTTTTGACCCATGAGCCTTATATTTAAAAAAAATTTTTAACCAAGAAACATTTTGAGTTACTTCACTCCTTGTCCTTAGGTAACATTTAATAAACTTAAAATATCCTAATAGGAACTCTATCATTCCAAGGTACGTGCAAATCATAATGGAATATCCTATGCTTAGCATTTTGGAACATTCTTTTAAAGTTGACTTTAAAATAAAATTCTTTTGAGTTTCTTCACTCTTAACTGAGCATAACCCATATTTATGAGCTTTATGAGTTAAGTGTAGCATATATTCTGTTGCTGTCCTAACAAGAAATACATTAAAAGTAACATACCATAAAACAGAGAAACATTCATTGCATTTTGTTTTAAAGAACTGTACCCTCCATGTTTGTCTAAAACGATCCTTAAGAATCCCTCCCCTCCCCCCTCCCATCCCCCTTGCCATAACTCTCTTTACCTCAACCACTCCATAGTTATTAAAAGGAAACTTATTTAAAACGTTTAAGTAATAACATCTTATAATAGGATTTGGAAGAGTAGTTTTACCCATTGAGAATGTAAGGTTCGGTAGGAGCAGGCGTTCCGTGCTGTAGAGATCGAAAAAGCCCTTCCAGTCTGAACCTTTTGTCAACACTAAAAATAAAACGTAGACTAAAAATCCTTTCCAGCCCATGGCTGGAGAAACCAACAAGGAAGAAAGACAACAAAGGAGAGGGGAAGTAGGAGCCCCTTTCCCTCCCCCCTCCCAGGCAGCATAGTTGCTTATAGTAATGCCTAAAACCATTTGTCTGTCTGGTTATTGCTGTTATGACATTATTTGGCTTTGTGTTGTTATTCACGCTCACAAATTCTGAGATCAGAGGTGCAGTTCTCAGTTGGATTTGCGGATAGGTATTTTACTCCACTGATATGGTGATGCAGGGTAGTCCAGCTTCCTTTTGGACGACTTCTTTATTGATGAAGATGGCAGAAGTTGTAGATTCAATGCTGACAGGAGAGCATATCCCGAATCTTCGTCTCGTGCTGTGTATGTAGAGCCTTGAAATCTTACCATAAGGGATCCCGATTTGGTCCAGCTGTATCTGATGCCTGATTCTGTGAGCTTAGAGGAGACTGGCTTCAATAATCTTCATATTTGAAGGGTTTCAGCTGTGAGGTCCGGGAACACTTGGATCTTTCCTTCTTGAAATGGTAAGCCGCCAGCTGAACGCGCCTCAGCCAGGATTTTTTGTTTAGTGCGCAAATCTATAAGTTCTACCAGTACGTCTCGTGGCAATTGGGTTCGGTTCTGGTTTTGTGTCAGAGTTAGTGCGCCAATTCTATAAGCTTTAAGGATGGTTGGAGCCACCCCCTCCTCTAATTTAAGTGCGTGCGAGAGCCAAGCACCCATGAATGCAGCAATGTCGGGGTTCCCTTCCGCCGCTTCAGGGAGACTGCGAAATTTGAGGTGGCGGTCTCGGAGAGTGTTCTCCAGGGCCATAATTTTTTCAGTGGCCCATCTTTCGTGTTGCTGAAGGTCTCTAATATTCTCCTGATTTGCCATACTGTTCTCCATAACGGTATCTAGGGCCTGAGACATATTTTGAACTGAATTTTGTAAGCTTGCTATCTGATCTGCCACAGGTTTTAAAAGATTATTCATAGTGGCCATCATTTCGGCTTTGAAGTTTGTAAAGGAATCTAGCCAGTCCTGTTTAGAAATGTTGGAGTTAGAGGCTGTAGGGCCTACCGGTTCAGTCGCCATTTTGAGGCCTCGGGTGCCGTTAGTCTTCTCCTTGTTACCGGAACTTTCAGTTGGGAAGTACTGTGAAATGGTTTTTTTTGGCGACTCAGTTTTTTTTGTTTTATGTCCGTTTGGTCTGCCCATTACCTTTTATCGCTTTTTAACCAGTTTTTGGGGCTTGAGGGACGCTTGCTGCCCAGGAGGGAGGGAATCAGGTTAGGAGCTTCACTACACAGCGTCCGCCATTACGCCCTCCGACGCCCCGCCCCCCATAATGACAGGCATTTTGCTAGTTTGTAAAAATAGGCCAAAACATAATTGCAACTGTAAAGTGACTCGTTATTTACTGTAGCAATGATCCAGACTGAAACAGTAAAAATAAGCTATAAATCCTGAAAGCAAGTGTTCTGGAACTGGACACTGGGAAGAAGCCACCATAGAGGAAAATATTTCTCAAGAAATAGTCAACATGAGATTGAGCAGAGGTTTATTGAGAATGACAATTCTTAAACAGTAGAATACATAATTGTGTGTGTTTGTAAAGTGCCCTCAAGTCACAGCTGATTTAAAGAGAGGCTGTGGGCTTTTCAAGGCAAGTAATTAAGCAGAGGTGATTGGCCATAGCCTTCCTCCGCAGAGTCTTCCTTGGGGGTCTCCCAGCCAAAGCCTGACCTTGCTTACCTTCTGACATTTGACCAAATCAGACTATACCATACAATACCATTCCATCTCCCCCCTCTTTCTCTCTACACAGACACGATCCCTATATATCTATATCAATACGATAGCTATTATCAGACAAGATATACTTAGCTGCTTAATTACCTTTCTAACATCTCCTCCTACCCAATGTTCATCACTATTCATTTTATCATTTCAACAACAGCGACACTGGACTAGCACTATTTTAGTTTCCCAGGTTTTAAAATTAGGCCTTAAGAAAACCTTAACTATAACTACAGATGTTCACAAAAGGAAAGATGCTGGGTGATAAAAAGCACACAGAACTACATTACAGCATATTTGGCTGGAAAACATTAACAAAGACAGATAATTCAACTTTAATGACTGAACACTGTGATGAAGGCAGCCTCAAGTATGTCGGGTTTAAAAAAAATTAAGTTAATTTTTCAATGACAGCTGTAAAAGAGCAGCGGCGGGATACTCTCCGCTTGCCAATCGGAAGGTAACCAGTTTTAACCCCCCCCCCCCCCGCGCCGTGAGTCTCGCTCAATACATCAGGGGAAAAAAGGGAGAGGGATCAAGCTGTCGAGGAGAAGCCCGGCGCGGGGACAGGGGGACGAGCCGCCGCCGCCTCTTCTCCCGGGGCATGAGCAACGTCGGAAGGCGGCTCAGGCTGCGTGATCCATGCGCGCGCGCTCCCCACTCCTCCTCCAGCAGGTGCGGCCCTCCCCCCCCCAACCCGGTTGCCCGGGCGGTCCCCTTCAAGCGCGTCGGGGGCCCCCCCTCCGCTCCCTCCCTCCCTCCCTCCCGAGAGGGCCGCCCGCGCCGAGTCACCTGACGCTGCAGCCGCCACCAGCAGCCTGGGCGGCCCCGGGAGGAGCGAGGAGGACCAGGCTGGCGAGGTGCGCGCGCCGGGGGTTGTGCCGGGCATCCCTGCCTGGGCGCCGGGGGTGGGTGGGGGGTGGGTGGGGTGGAAGGCAGGCAGCTCGGGGCCCCGCCAGGGATTAGGCCGCCGGCCGGGATTAGGCTGGAAATAGCGGCATCCCCTGGGCGGGGGAGCGCTCCGCCGCAGTCCCCCGCCGCCTTCGCCTGCCTGCCTGCCTGCCTGCCCGCCCCTCCCTCCCGGTGCACCTGAGGGAGCCGCCCGGCACGGCGCCCCTTCCCGCGCCTTGGAGCCCGACGGCCGGGGAGGGGAAGTGCAAGCGGGCGGGGGCGAGCCGGGGGCGGCGGTCTCCTCGCGAGCAGTAGGCAGCGCCGGGAGGGAGGCAAGGAAGCGGCGCGGCAGCCGCCGGGAGGACGCGGAGGCCCTGCTGCCAGGTCTGCTGCGAGCGCCTTGCCATGGGTCGGGCCGAGGAGCGCGGCCTGGCCGGGCGCCTGCTAATCCGCAGCAGCAGCAGCAGCAGCCGCCCTCCGAGGGGCCAGACGAGCGGGGGAGGCCCGGCGCAGCCCTGTCCGGGGGGGGGGGGAGGGAGCATGGCGGAGGGGGCGGGGGGCGCCCCAGGCGGAGGGGGCGCCCTGCGGCTGTTTTCCGGGCGGGGGGGAGGGAGAGGCATCGGGAGGGCATAACATGGCGCAGTGATCTGCTACGAGGGGAACGACGGCCTTTCGCCAGAGCGAGCGGGAGGGCGGCAGAGCCCGCTGCTGTTATTGCTGCAGCAGAAGGAGCCGCGGCGTTCGGCGGCCGCGTCGTGAGACTGGCGGGTTCTTTCATTCATTCATTCATTCCCGCCGCTCGCTCGGGCTCGGTCTTCGGCAGGGAGGCCCGCCGGGGGGTGGGGGTCTCTTCAGCTTCCCATAAGGGAGAGGAGAGAGGCGGCCTCCGGCTGGCAGCAACCGCCATCGTCTCGATCCAGGGACGCGGGGTTTTTTTGAGGGGGGGTGGAGAGGAGGAGAGACGTAGCGGGATTTCCCCCTCCCTCTCCAGGGATTCATGTATTATTTCTGTGCGCCTGCTTCTTCCCTCCCCTCTGCAATGTCTGAAATGCCTCGTTCTGGACAGCTTCTAGTATTCTTGAAACGCACTTACCCGATAAAAGGGGTGAAGGATAGGGGATGGGGAAGGAATGAACTTGCAAATAGTGGGCATTTAGAAATAGGCAATCATTGGTTAAACATCTGAGAGTATTTTCTCCCAACACTCCTCCAATTGTTTTCCTCCTCCTTGCAGAAGTGGCAGTAGTCCTAGAATTAGTCGAAGATGTCGGGCCAGACGCTGACAGATCGCATCGCAGCTGCTCAGTACAGCGTTACAGGATCAGCTGTAGCTAGAGCCGTCTGCAAAGCAACCACACATGAAGTGATGGGGCCCAAGAAAAAGCACCTGGACTGTAAGCAGCTCTTTATATAAGCGATGAGCTAAGAAAGTTTTGGGGCTCTGGACTTTCTTAGGTCATCTGGGTAATTTAATTCCTCATGTTATAACGGCTGTGAGACATATGTGTGTGGTGGTAGTTGGTTGATTTAGTCACTTTATTTTTCTTGCTTTGACCTTCACAGTTCTAGGACAGAGGAGCTTACGTGATAAGAGTCAGAAGGCCTGTGAATGCCTGGAAGCAGTTAGGTAGAGGAATCTGTTACTGGCATCTTAAAACCACAGGAAATAAATGTTCATCTGGCCATTGCCTTGTGAAGGTCAGCACTGCAGACAGACTGGCTTGGTTATGATTCTTAGTGATACCTAGCTTTAAGTTCAGTCTGTCTTTTTGTTGGTGGAAGAGGTAGAGCGTTGGAGACTGAGCTTGTGGTCACACAGTCATTTTGATTGGGTTTCTCTTCCCTCTTGCATTTAAAATTGCTGATCAGACGCCCGTATCTGTCTTCTGCACTGAAGTGGGCTCACTCACACAATCCTCCCGGTTACCTAGTGAGTTTCCCTACACCTGGAGAATCAAGTACTTTCCTGGTATTTGCACTTTGAATATGGACAGCCATCTCTCACAATGATTGCAATTAGGTCGTCTGAGTGTCCTTCTCGCGATGTTTTTTTCCTCCCAAGCTTCCATCATCATGCGCATGAGCAATCCTGTGCTGAATAAATTCAATGTATAAATGTTCAAGTGCACATTTATTTATTTATTTATTCATTCATTCATTCCATTTATATCCCGCCTTGCCAGCAAACCGGCTCAAGCACTCAGTTGTACATCACCGGTTAATTTTGTTCGCTGTTGGGTGGGGGTGGGGGACCTGCAAGAACAAGGGAGTATGGTGAGTCACGGTGGGAGCGGTGATTCGACCATGTGTATATGCCTGTGCTCAAAGCCAATTAAACAAAAAACAAAAATAGTACTATTGGAAGAAAAAAATTACTCTAACTTTGTCTTTGGCAACTTCACTGTCTCCCAGCAGTGTTGGTGTTGATCACAAACATGCCCCTGTGATATGCATGTATTGGGGGGCAACCAGTCAGTGCAAGTCAATGCATGGTAAGAACGGGAGATGTGTTGATGCCATGGTAGAACCCAGTCTGTGGTTTCTGATCTACGCTCACTGTGGAAGCATGCTCCCAGAGACAACTCACAACATCTGCCCTGTCAGAGCTTTCCATGGCTCACTGGTTAGGATGAGAGCAAGTGATATCTGTAGCCACAGTTTTCCTCAGTCAGTGGTCAGAAAAACTCTTGACAGCCCTAACATAGCCAGCAGCAGCCTACAGTCATTAGTGTAGAGCCGTGATGAGATATAAGGACAGACTACTATTCCATTCATAGCAGCCAGAAGTTAGTCAGGTCCTAGGATGATCTTCCATAGGTTAGGAGGGGCCTGTGTGAAGCTGTAAGCAGAATGGCATGCATTCTCAGGGGGCACTAGGGATCCCAGCGATAAAACCTTAGATTTCTGGTATCATAAGAGAGAACTTAAGAACATAAGAGAAATCAACGTTGGATCAGGCCAATGGCCTATCCAGTCCAACACTCTTGTCACACAGCGGCAAAAAATACCAGGTGCCGTCAGGAGGTCCAGCAGTGGGGCCAGGACACCAGAAGCCCTCCCACTGTTACCACACTATCTCTTGAGCATGCATTCCACCCTGCTTACAGTGTTACACAGGTTCCTCCAACATTATGGAGGATCATCCTAGGACCTTATCAAGCTTTATTCCTAGCTACAGCTCTCTCACATTCATACCCAACTCAGAGCAGAGAGAGCCTATTAGAGTGTTGGAGCATAGATGAATAACTTCATTAGGTATTGGCTTGGTTGGTAGGCCCAGGATTTGTCTCATTTTGCTCAGACCCTTTCATTCCAGGTCTTCACCATGTTCATTGGGTTGTGTGTATGTGCCTGCTGACGGTCTTGCCTCCAGCACACCTTGTTGTCAATCCCTTCCTTTTTCTTTCACTACATGGCAAGAATGGTGCTTGGTTTTTTATCATGCAACCAAGAACCTGAGGGAGAGAAAATAATTGGGAGGACACTGAGCTGTTGGGATTTCACCCTATCTTTTTTACAATGGCAGAGGTTCTGCCCTAGTGGGTGGGCTTGTAGAGAACCCAGTGCCCCCTTCATGCATCATGAAGACATCTAAACGATTCAGTTGGAAGATATTCCCTGTCTCCTAACCCTCAGGAGAACAGAAACACAGCTGGTAGTGTTGGCATTTATTGAACAGTATCCGTGGTGGTGTGAGTTCCAGCATCATGGGAACATGTAGGTTCCTGACAGATAACACAGTAACAGGTACAACTCCCCACCACTGTGTTCTTATGCTGTGTACTGCATCTGTTGCTGCCACATGCTTCCGAGAGGCACAGGAGCCCAGGGAAAGTGCAAATCTCATAGGATAGCAGATAGTTTTCTAGCAGCTACTGCTGTAATTGCTGTTCTAGACCTCATTGGTGGACTGTTATGATGGTGGAGTGGCATGGGCGGGGGGAAGTATCCTTCCCTCTAAGACCATTGAGCAGTTTTGAGTGAGGTTACTATGACTAAGGTGCTTTTTCCATTCACTCTCAGCTGTGTCCATTGGTGATTACTTGGATGTCAAGGTCTCAATATAGACCGGTTGGGAAGGTGATTGACTGCTTATTGATTTCTGGTTATTTGCACCCCGTTTATCTTAAGGTGGCTAATTGATGTTAAGACAATACTCACATGTCCAGCCTAGGAAGCTGCATTGGTTTCCAGTTACTGTTTGTTCTGTTTCATGTGCCCTGGCTCTGATCCTGCAAGGAAGAATGAGTCATGAGTATTTAGCCAACAGCACCAAGAAGTGGAGTGCTTGGAGTTTGCCAGCAATAATGACTGTATTTCCCATACCTTTTCCCAGTTCCCCTTGCCTTGTAATGTAGCCAACAGATCTCTCTCCCACCTCATAGCCTGCAATGTGCACAGGTATCCGGGCTTTTACAGGCACTGCTTTACTCTATTGTGAGGCAGTTGTTAAGCCAGTGCATTGTATGTTTCTATAGCAGGCTATTTTATTCCTCTGCCTACCTCAAGGTGCTTAGGTGGGAAGGATGTTGGATGCTCAGGAATTGTACTTATGGGTTTTCCTACTCATTTTCTTCCCTTTGCTTACTTATGCCATGTCCCTCAACTTAAGTTCCTGGGTATGCATCATACGTATTTGTAGTCTTGCAGCAGATTACCTGTAAGGTTTATGAGATAAAACAAGTGTTAATATCTAGACTTCCTGCTTTATTGTTGGCCATAGCTATCTGGTTGTATGCAGCACTCCATTTGATGAAAACACCATTCTGCACCAAGTTCCGCCTTGTGGCCTTGTGTACTCGTGACTGTGTGGACACAGGGACTGAGTGATGTAGCTCTGTGTCTCCTATTTAATGCTATGCCTTGGTTTGTTTTAGTAACGGCCAAGATGGCTGCGCCGAGTGGAGCCTGATGCCAGAGGCTCCGCCAGACAGTAGCAAATTTAGCAGTTCTCCGCTGGCTACCAACCTCCACTGCACTTTGGGAATGCGAGCGCAGAGTCCGAGTGCTCACCAACTGACATTTTCCCATTCTCAATGGGGTGAGTGGTGCGAGGTCCCCCAGCATTGTGCAGTGTCCGGGGTTGGCCTGGCTCCGGGCGCTCCGCGGGATGGCTCCTTGGACTCGCCAGGGTAGTGCGGTGGCGGCGGCTGGGTGAGCGGCGGCTGGCGGCCCCCCCTTGTCTCACTGTCCCAATTTGGCTTTGGACTGCTCTACAGGATCTGATGCCCCCCAGCAGCTCGTTGGATGAGCTTGTGAAGGACTGGCATGGCCGACTCTTCGTAGCCATCTACGAGATCGCTCCCCGGCACCCTCTGCGCTCTCACCCTAAGCTTGCTCCCTGGTTTACTCAGGGGCTGTGGCTTATGAAGCAAGAGCTACGACAGCTAGAGAGATGGTGGCACCGCACTCGCAATGAAGCTACAAGAGCATCCTATAGGACGTTTATGAGATCCTATGAGATGGCAGTCAAAGCCGCGAAGAGAGAGTACTTTGCAGCTACGATTGCATCCGTGAGCTCACGTCCAGCCCAATTATTGAGAATAATTTGGACTATGACAGCTCTGCCACAGGGCAGGCCAAACGCCAGGGAATTGGATAGTGGCTGTGAGGCTTTTATTTATTTATTTATTTAATTAATTTATTATTTCGATTTATATCCCGCCTAGCCAGCGGACCTGCAAGCTATTTCACGGATAAAGTCTTGTTGCTCCGCTGTGACCTCTGCTATTGAAACAGTATGTGAGTTTGAGGCCCCAAGCACATCTTTGATTTTGGTTTTGGATCATTTCGACCCACAGCCTGGAGGAAGTTGGCAGATTGCTCTTGACTGTTCGCCCAACCACGTGCAGCCTTGATCCGTGCCCTTCTTGGCTTATTAAAGCTGGCCATGAGGGGTTTCGAGGCACCCTAAGGGGGATTATCAACGAGTCTCTCTCAGAGGGGCGATTTGCGGGGGCACTCAAGGAAGCGATGGTCTGCCCTTTCTTGAAAAAAACATCATTGGACCCGGCCAAATTGGCGAACTATTGGCCAGTTTCCAACTTGCCCTATTTGGGCAAGTTAATCGGGAGGGCAGTGACATTACAGCTACAGGGCTTCCTAGATGATGCTTACATAGTAGATCCTTTCCAGTCCGGCTTTCACCCGGGACATGGGACAGAGACAGTGCTGGTCTCTATTACTGATGTCCTCCAGAGGCATCTGGACTGGGGCAGTTCGGCAGTGCTGGTGTTGCTCGAGCTGTTGGCCGCGTTTGATATGGCTGACCACCAGTTACTGATCCGCCGCCTCACCGACATGGGTATTCAGGGGCTTGCCTTACAATGGCTCGCTTCCTTCCTCCAAGGTCGGGGACAAAGGATGGCACTAGGGGGGTCCTTGAGGCACCCGCTGGAGTGTGGAGTGCCTCAGGGGGCTGTGCTGTCCCCAATGCTGTTCAACATCTTTATGCGCCCCCTTGCCCAGATTGCCCAGAGGCATGGGCTGGGATGCCATCAGTACGCTGGTGACACCCAGCTCTATCTGATGTTGGGTAGCTGGTTGGACTGCAAACCATAAGACCTGGACCGGGCATTACAAGCCATGGCTGGTTGGTTCAGGTGGAGCAGGTTGAAGCTGAATCTGACAAAGACGGAAGTCCTGTGCTTGAGTTGGAGTAGCTTGGGAGAAGGGCCCCTGCTCCCGACCTTCGGCGGGGCACCACTGGTGCCAGCGATGGAGGTTAGGAGTATGGGAGTGCTTCTGGATCCCTCCTTAACAATAGAGGCCCACGTAGCAGCCACTGCCAAGTTGGCCTTTTACCATCTTCGGCTGATTAGGTAGTTGGTACCCTTCCTCAGCTGCAACGACCTAGCCATGGTGATCCATGCGACGGTCACCTTGAGACAGGATTACTGTAACGCTCTCTACATGGGGCTGCCCTTATCCCAGATCCGGAAGCTGCAGCTAGTGCAGAATGCCGCATCCAGGCTGCTGATGGGCCTCTCTAAATGGGACCACATCTGGCCTGTGCTGGCGGCGCTGCACTGGCTGCCTATAGTGTACTGAATTTGTTTCAAGGTGCTGGTACTGGCCTTTAAAGCCCTATATGGCCAGGGAGCGGCATACCTGAGGGATTGCCTTTCCCCATATATACCCCAGAGAGCACTATGGTTGGGATCCCAGAACCGACTGACCCTTCCGGGCCCCAAGGATGCCAGACTTGCCACCACTAGAGCCAGGGTCTTTTCAGTGGCGACTCCATACTGGTGGAATAAGCTCCCGGAGAAGATCAGGCCCTGCGGGATCTTTTACAGTTCTGCAGGGCCTGCAAGACAGAGCTCTTCCACCAGGCTTTCAACTAGGAGCCGCCACCACTGCTACCAACGACCCCGGCCAGCGGCCTAATGCTTGGCCTTCACCAAGGAAGATCACGGAATGGCAAATGGGTTAGTAATGGGAAGTTTCAGCACAGCATCTTATGCAATTAGACAGTCATAGGAGCAGCACTGCACTTTGCTTGATTACGGTATCTGAAATTTGAATGTAATTATTGTTGTGATAATTTTAAACTGATTTGATGTATTTTAATGGTAATTTGGAGACCAATTATGCAAGCCGCCCTGAGCCAGCTTGCGGGGAGGGTGGGGTATAAATTAAATTAATAATAATAATAAAAAAATAGTGCCAGGCTTTTTAATGGCTGTGTTTTAGTGGTTTGGTTTTATTAATTGTAAGCTGCCTTGGGCAGAACTCTGGAGAGCTGGTATGTACACTGTCTAAATAAATACTGACAGTAGGGTTGCCAACCTACAGGTGGTACCTGGAGATATGCTGCTATTATAATTGATCTCCAGACAACCAATATCCATTTTCTAGTGAAATGTATGTAATGGCGACCGCCACATGGCCAAACGCACATGGCCAGGCCAGCTACCGGAGCTTGGGTCAGGAAGAACAATAGCTGGCCGGATTGTAACTTGCCACCAATCTAGTGCCTAGGATCCCCAAGGGGACCTATGACATGTAAGCGTAAGCATAGGGACATTTGGGCGAGATCGGGACATTTGGGCGAGGTCGGGACATTTGGGCGAGGTCGGAGGTGTGGCTTCGACTGGAATAAAAGAGGGCCCCTGAGCGTGGGTATGCATGCCTCATCTGACCACCTAATAAAGAGCTTGCTATGGATTCACTTTCACTGGTCTCCCAACTTCGGTACTTTTCACCTGGATAAAATGGCTGTTTTGGAGGGTGGACTCTATGGTATTATACCCTGTGGAGGTCTGTCTCCACCCCTGAAATCTCCAGATATTTCCCAACCCAGAACTGGCAATCCTAACTGACAGACAGTCTGGCTTTCCTTTCTGGGGCTTGTGTATTCTTGGCACTTTGAACATAAGAGTTCTGTTGGATCAGACCATCTAGGACAGCATTTTATTTCCCATTTTGGAAGGCTCCTTTTTAAGGCATGTAACCTGGAGCCTGCCACCATATCCTGTGGCTGCTACTTGCACAAATTAATTATGTGTTGTATGAAGTTTTTTTTTTGCCTGCCCTGAATCTGCTGCTCATGATGCCCCAAAGTTCTACTGTTTTGAGAGGGAAATAAAGTTCTGTATTCACTTTATGCACCATGCATAATTTCTTGACTTTTCCTAATGCTAGCCTTTCATAAGAAGGAAAGTGTTTTTATTGCCTTTTTCTGTGCTTTTTCCATTTCCACTACAACCATTTTGAGAGAATACATTCCGAATGCAGCCATATCATAGATCTTTACAAGGGTATTACTGAACTGGCTGCTTGTTTGCCATCCCTTTTTAAATAATTCCCAGCATAGAATTTGCGCTTTTCACTGATGCTGCACCTAGAGTTGACATTTTCACATAATCCCAAATTCTCTTTTTCTGGACAATCACTGCCAGACCCATCAGTGTGTATATAAAGTTAAAAACTTTTTTGGCCTATTGTGCATTGCTTTATACTCAGTGATATATGAACTCATTTGTTGCATGGTTACCTGCTTGCCCAAAGTGAAGTGATTTGCATGAAGATTCCAGGTCATTTATTGAGATGCGGACATTAGTCCCAGTACTGACCCCTGTGGATTCCCACTTCCCCCCTCCATTGCAAAAACTGTCTGTCTACTCTTACCTTCCACTTCCTGTTTAAACATTTTTCCAATCCACAAGATACGCTGATGTCCCCTGCTAAGTTTATTAGGACCTTGGGCAAGGGACTTGGTCAAACACTTTTTGGATGTCCAAGGATATAATATCTGCCAGTTCATCATCTCCACATGCTTCTTAGCAGACATTGAGAGGTTGTGCCTTTACCAAAGCTATGCTGATTTCCCCCCCTCAGTAGGGCTTGTTTCTCTGTATGCTTAATAATTCTAATCTTTTATTCCATCTAGTACTTTTAGAATCATGGGACAGGTTATCTTATAAACACCTTTGAAACAGATATTTTCATATTTTGGTAGTTGTTGGAGCAAGTTTATTCACAGCTCTCCACTCTAGTTAAAGATTAATGCACTGCTGGGTGCCATAGGCTTGCTATTGCTATCACATGATTACCATGGACTCTTGGAAGTCTTCAGAGGATGTCTGATTAGAATATATATATTGGATGTGACACTTTGGTTTCTTGTACAGTTTGCCAAGTGCCCTGTGATGGAGTTTTGTCCCTGATCCTTCTGCCCACCGAAGGCCCTCCTTCCTACAGTTTTCTTTGTAAGCTTGTTTAGAAACCAAACAAACACAGGTCTCATTTTCTGGAAGCATAATGTTTGTACAGTAGTAAACTTTAGACTGTTGGGTGTGTTGTATTAGAAGCTATGGCCAGTATCATGAATTCACTTCTGTTCCATGTAGCTTCTCCCCCCCCCCCCCCCCCCCCCGGTGTGTATACTAGAAGAATGTGCTATGAGAGTGGGGGCTGAAATTAGCTCCCTACAACATTTGTTTTCAGTATCGACAGGTTGGAAAAGACAACAGTTCACTATTTAACAGGACTGAATCTCTTTAATGTGCATCTACTGGAATGTGTACGGTGGCCCTAAGATAATTGTTGTGTTTGGATGTATATTGTGGATTGCAGAAATTGGACTGCTTAACATTTTGAGGACCTGTTTTTCTTAAGAATATACACAAAACTGGATATATGTCACAGCTTGGTCTCTGTTCCAGCATCTCTTAAGGTAATCTTCATGCAGAAAATGCATGACAATCTTCCTCTACCACAGTTAGCCATAAAACAGAATCAGAACTATAATATCTATTTCTAATATTGCAAGTTGTCAGGTCTTGTGTTTCAAGTTCTTTATATGTCTGGAAGGAATGGGGGCAGAAGTTGTTCTGGGAATACAACTTTCTGCTTTTTAATAACACCACTGTTTAAATAGAAGAAAGATTTCAGTACTCACTCACTAGTAGAGGTATTGGGGGTATGTTTTCTGGAGGGTAGGTTAGGATATGCTGATAGAAGTTGTAAGGGAGGAACAAAGAATCTTGAGTTGTAATTAGGGTCGCCAGTCTCCAGGTGGGACCTGGAGATCTGGAATTACAACTGATCTCCAGAATACAGAGGTCAATTTCCCTGGAGGAAATTGAAGTTTTGGAGGGTGAACTCTAGGGAATCAGATCCCTGTTGAGCAACCTCTCCTCCCCCCAAACTCTGCCCTCCATAAGCTCCACCCTCAAATCTCCCTGAATTTTCCAACCTGGAACTGGCAACCTTCGTTGTAATTGAGTGATGGGAGCAATGTGAAAAGACAGTGGTATACTCAGAAATTCTGTGATTCCAAGTAAGGAGAAAGGAGTGGGTGAACAATCTGAAGAATAGTATTGAAATGTGATATCTTTGATTTCTAGCTGTCTAACCAAGATGTAGCTTCTCAGTGCTGGAAATGTGTGAGTTGCAAGGTCCAGATTCCAGCCATTATAGAGTTAACCTGTTTACCTTCTGTGCTATTGTTTAGACTGACCTGGAAGGAAACCTGGCAGACAGCCAATGTTAGAAAAGCCCGCAAAAGTTATTGGTATTGATTGGTTAATGTATTCAGGTGATTTTTTTCTAGGAGTCAGGAAGAAGGAGGATTCTCCATTGTTAAGTGACCATGTGTTTGTAGCAGTAGCACGCAAAATGTAGCTCTAGATATCTCTTGTTATTTTGTAGGCTTCCTGTGTACTCTGCCCCTTAGAAATAAAGATTTTAAAACAGAAAAAAATGTCTCCTCTCCAGTGAAGGAAAGATCCATTGCGAACTCTGAGCATTTAAGTATTTTTGACCATTTCCCCCAACACCCAGAGGATAGAGTAAGCTGCTTGCAGAAGGTACTCCTTCCCCCCCATGGCTTTACATTGCATCTTCTATGTTTCTAAGATGGAAAATGGCTAAATGTGAGAAACTAGCAAACCACAGGAAAAAAGGGGGGAAAGGTAGAAATGTTTGTGTTTATTCAGCTTACACAGAATGCTAGAAAAAAAGCAAGAGATACAAGTAACAAAAAAAAGCTACACACAGGGTCTTAAAGTGGTGTGTGGCCATTATCTTTTGTCCTGAATTGTTTGTAGCCTATTAATCTGAGCATTTTTTCTTCAGAAAATAACTCTGTTTATCTGAAACTCAAATATAGCTTATTTTAATTAGCTGTTTGTACTGGAATTGCCAAGTAAATAACAAAATGGATGTATGAATGATAGAAGACACACTAGTGGAACTTGTACAGAAACTCTCCAGAGAGCCTCACTTCCCTTGTGTGTAGGGGGAATGCAAGAAAACAGTAACTGAGCCACTGAGACTAATGTTGTATGAATGGTTTATTTTGGTGCCCTGGAATTAAAACCAACAACCTGTTAACAGTATAGAGCCAAGGCACAAATTTGGCTCTGATGTGGAAAAAGGAAGCCAGAATATATGACCTGATAGCCTGACATGGTTCCTTGGTTATTTTCTTTTTGCAGCATTGAGGCTTTGAAGCTGTAGCCTTTAGCTCCTAGGTTAAGAGCTAGTTTGGTGTAGGGGTTAAGTGAGCAATTTGAGAAGCATCTTGCACGAGCCTTCTTGGTGGCAAAACGTGTGTGTGTGTGTGGGGGGGGGGGACATCTTCTAAAAATAAACCACAAACTGTGCATGTAAGTTCATCTTTAATCAGTTGAAAATTTTGAAGCCATGCAGGGCTTCATATGTGCAGCATTTTTGTATCATAGCTAAGCATTACTGGTTTTAGGTGCCTAAAATACATCAGGTTGGCTCCCCTTCCTGCTACATGAAGTACTTTCCTCTCACACAAGGGGTTCTTGCCTTAGAGGAAAGAGGCCACCAGTGCCAAGGTTGTCGCTCTCTAGGTGGGGCCTGAGATGTATATCCATGTCCAGTTATTCACATCTAAAGTGGGGCTGAGGACCTATTTTTTAAAAAATGGACCGCAAGAGCACGATTCTCTGGAAGAAAAATGCTAAAAAATGGAATGCAGCAAATTAAGAGTAGAAGAAGAAGAAGAGGAGACTGGATTTATATCCCACCCTTCACTCACTTAGAGTCTCAGAGCGGCTTACAAACTCCTTTCCCTTCCTTTCCCCACAACAGACGCCCTGTGAGGCAGGTGGGGCTGAGAATGAGTCCCTCCCTGTCGTGCTGGCCTGCGACACATCCCCTTACAGAGTGGAGGCTGTCTTGGGGCACTGCCTGCCCAACGGCCGGGAAGTCCCGGTCGCTTATTACTCTAGGACCTTGACAGCTGCGGAGAGGAACTACACACAGATAGGCAAGGAGGCTCTCGCTATCGTGGCGGGGGTAAAAAAGTTCCACGATTACCTTTATGGCCGGGACTTCATGATCACCACCGATCACAAACCCCGGCTGGGGATCCTTGCCTCTGACCACCAGACCCCTCAAATGCTGTCTCCTTGGGTTCTACGGTGGTCCATTTTCCTCTCTGGCTACCAGTACTCCCTGGTCTACCGCCCCGGCAAATCCATGGGGCATGTGGATGCTTTGAGCCACCTTCCGCTGCCTGACTGCAACCCTGACCCTGTTCCTGCCCACCTTATTGTGCTCCTGGAGGAGCTTCCGGATCAGCCCGTCCAGGTAACAGATGTCTCCCGGTGCACGGCCTGTGATCGCATGCTCTCCCACATTCTTGACTGGGTGGGAAGGGGGTGGCCCACATCTCCCGGGCCAGAATTCGCTGCATTCACAGCCCGGCGCAGTGAGCTGTCAAGCCACAAGGGGTGCCTACTATGGGGATCCAGGGTGGTGATTCCAGAGCCCCTCCGTGCCAGGGTGCTCAGCACTCTTCATGAGCACCACCCTGGAGTCGTCTGGATGAAGGCCCTGGCCCGCAGCTACGTATGGTGGCCTGGGCTGGATAAAGACATTGAGGCCAGGGTCCGGGCCTGTGCGAAATGCCAGAAGTCACGTCCTGACCCTGCCCATGCGCCAGTCCACCCTTGGGAGTTGGCTCAAGGCCCATGGTCCCGGCTCCACATAGACTTCATGGGGCTGTCCAGGGACAGTTGTTTTTCATTCTCGTTGACAGCTTCAGCAAGTGGCTGGAGGTTGTTCCGGTAAAGTCTACATCATCCGAGGCCGCCATCCAGGCAGTGTGGCGCATATTCAGTATGCACGGCCTGCCAGACACGATGATCTCCGGCAACGGCACAGCATTTACCTCCTCAGAGTTCTTGCAATTCACAAAGCTACAAGGCAAATGACACGTAAGGTCTGCTCCTTTCCATCCAGCTACAAATGGGCTAGCTGAGCGGATGGTTCGCACAACCAAGGAGGTACTGCGGAGAATGGACCAAGGAGACTGGGAGTACAAGTTGACAGCCTTCCTCTTTGTCAGTGCGCAATGCCCCACACAGCCACCAGCCGCAGCCCAGCAGAGCTGCGCATGGGACGCCGGCTTACATCTCAGCTAGACCATCGGCACCCAAACAGGGCCCCTCACCAGTCCAAAGAACCCGACACACCCCAAGCTCCGAGAGGATTCTTCCCGGAAGACCCCGTGTACGTTAGGAACTACGCATGGGGCCCTCTTTGGGTACCAGGTAGAGTCACCCGAGTCAACGGACCCCTCTCTTATGAGGTCACCACAGAGGATGGCCTAGTATGGCGATGTCACATAGACCAGCTGCGATGCTGGTCAAGCTCCAGCCATCCAGGAACCACAGACCGACCAGGACCTGACATCCATGACCCCAGCATGGACAAGGAGGACCAATGGGAGGCTGATCCAGACCCGACCACCGTACCCTAGGAGTACCGGTGGAACTCGGCCCTGGAAACAAGCCAGCCAGAAGTCACTCCTGAGATCCCGACTCCAGCTGCTCCGGTTCCCAAGGTAGAGACCACAGTCCCGGGTCCACCCACTCCAACACTCCGTCGGTCAGACAGAGAGCGGAGAAGGCCGATCTATCTCAAAGATTTTGTATGCTAGGGGGTGTGCCTGAACTATGGGGGGAGGGGTGTTATGTCCTGGATGCAGTTCCTGTACACTTGTATAATTCTTTGATGTGACCAAACATGTAATGGCACTGGCCATGTGGTCTGACCACATGGCCTGGAAAAGGTACAAGCTTGAGGTAAAAGAACAATAGCACCCAGGCTTCTAAAGATCCACTTATCAGGGGCTTAGCATATTCAAATGAACCAATGTAAATCTCTGGCGGGAAGATTAACCTGTCCTGCGGTATGGGTGTGGATGGGGGCGAGGCTTTTCTGTGCTTATAATCTGACCCCCGGGCCACCTCAGGTATGCTTGTTCCTGACCTCCAATAAACTTGATCATGCTGAAACTCAGTCTACCGGCTTCCCGACTCCAGTACTCTTCATAATTCTAAAGGTGTGAGCATTTAAATAATGTACTCCAGTGCTTTCACTAGGGTTAGTGAAAGTTGAAACTGTATTCTCCATGTTGTCATTTCTCTTTCTTTCTTTCCTTTCCCCCTTTCTCCATCTATTCATTCCATCCATGAAGGACCAGAAAGAAAGTCTTGCTAGATTAGGCATGAATGTTTGTTTTGACACTGTGAGTCTGGTCAAAGGGGGCAGCCGTGTTGGTCTGAAACAGTAATTGCATTATAATGCAATGCAATATTTTGTTGATCTCTGACATAACATTGCACCCCAGGAAAAGGATTCCATCAGTTACCTCCATGTTTTAGTGAAGCAAAATGTTACTTTAAAAAAATCTCGGTTTACTGCTCTTAACAATTAAGAATGTAATTGAATGTGTAATGTAATTTGGAATGGTAGATTTAATTCTAATTCTCTATTCTGGGGACAAGAAAAATACTCTACACAGCCAAGATGCTTTAAAGTTTGGCTCCATGCTAGAAAGGAGATGGATGGGATCTAATGATTGAATTCTCACAATTTAGGGTACATCAGTTCTGACATATTTATTACCTATGTTGTTTTTCCCCCCAGTTGAACCCAAACAGATGATAACCAGAAACCAAGCTTGTCATTCTTTTTATCTGTTAAAAAACACTTCACTATTTTGCATGCTAATTTGACAAGCCACTCTGTATATATACAAGTATGATCTGTAATTCCATTTCATTGTCTGACAAAGCGTATGGAAGCTCACACCTTGAATAAAACTTTGTTGGTCTTAAATGTGCCCCCACTGGACTCTAACTTTGTTCTTTTGTGAGTCTGAGTTCACTATATGTAGTACAGCTCGCTATCTAGTGGTAATGTATGAAACAGGAATGTGTGTATGTAGTGCCGTCATTTCACTTCCGACTTAAGGCAAACCTATGAATGTCCTGTTTCTCCAAAATGTCCTGTAATGGTCTGGGCCCTGCCCTATATGGTCAGGGGCCCGCCTACCTGGGGGACCGCCTTTCCCCATATGTGCCCCAGAGAGCACTGAAGTCAGGCTCACACCACCGCCTGACTCTCCCTTGTCTGAAAGAAGCTAGGTTGGCGACCACCAGAGCCAGGGCCTTCTCAGTGGTGGCTCCACACTGGTGGAATGAGCTCCCGGAAGACATCAGGGCCCTGCAGGACCTCTTACAGTTCCGCAGGGCCTGTAAAACAGAGCTCTTCTACCAGGCCTTCGATTAGGAGCTGCCACTGAGGAATGGGCCGGTGGAACTTGGGACTCATGGGTTGCCGCACCCATCATGGGGCGTGATTTGAATGCTCGCTTCTTCAGATATCTCACAAAAGCTCATACCCTACCACAAATTTTGTTAGCCTTTAAGTTGCTACTGAATTCTTAGTCTTTTCTACTGCTACAGGTAACATTTTGGAGGGGCAGTTAAGGGAACAACAAATAAAAAACAAATACAATGTTAGAGTAAACTAGAGTAAAACTAAGAGTACATTCTGTGCATGTGCGAATCTGGCTTTTCATTATGGATCAATTTCAGGTAAAACACACTTGATTCATAATACATTTGAATATTAAAGTTGGCAAACTTGAATTCTGAACTGGGTAATTGTAACAGCATCATTACCCAGCTGTGACACTAATTTTTGTGAGACATGGAAACCAATGGCAAACTAAGATTTCCGTTATAGAAAAGCTGTATCAGATGGATGTTCCAGATACATGGACTTGTGCCTAGGGTTGCCAACCTCCAGGTGGAGCCTGGAGACCTCCTGGGATCATAGTTGATCTACAGGTGACAGAGATCAGTTCCCCTGGATAAAATTGCAGCTTTGGAGGATGTACTGTATAGTATTATACCCCGCTGAGGTCCCTCCCTTCTCCAAACCCCACCCTCCCCAGGCTCCACTCCCCAAATCTCCCAGTATTTCCCAAGTGGGAGTTGGCAAACCTACCTGTACCCCACTTCCAAGCTATCTGATTTTTGAGGCTCTTATTTTCTTAATTACCTTAGAGTAAGCTTGTGCTGCCATAGGAGTCTTTTTTGGGGGGTACAGTATCTTACTTAACTATCATTAGTGCATGCTGTTCAGCCAGTGACCAACACAGGTCCTGGTTTTCTTATTAGCTTGTCTGTGGAATGCTGCTACTTATTTTCTTTGACTGTTGCCTGTTGATTTAGACTTACAAAAGGTAGGCAGGCTAGTGTGTATGTTGGTTATAATCCAAAATAATTTTGTTTTTGTGAAGTAATGGTTGTTGGTTAATTTCTACAAAAGGGTTATAATTAAATAACAACATAATTTGGTAGTTCCCAGTTTCAGATATGAATTGTACAGATTTCTTTACAAATGTCTTTATCACAGTGGACAGAGACCAAGAAATGAAACCCTAGGTCAGGGGTGGCCAACCTTGCTTAACCTAAGAGCCACATAGAATAAACGTAAGAGCCACATAGAGATGTCTGAGAGCCGCAAGACAGGAACAAATATCACACACACGTTTTTATTTTTAAAAATATGCAAATTTGCTTTTTATTAACGTTAAATGGGACTGCCAAAAATAAAAACAAATGAGGAAAACCGGTTATAAGAAAGAGAGAGAGAGAAACTAGGAAAGCAAATAGATGGGAGGGAGGAGGGAAGGAAGGAAGGAAGGAAGGAAGAAAGGAAGGAAGGAAGGGAGAAAGAGAGAAAAAGCATGCCTCCCCTTTGCTTCCCCAGCCGCCCTGCCAGGAGCCGCACAATATGTGTGAAAGAGCCGCATGTGGCTCCCGAGCCACAGGTTGGCCACCCCTGCCCTAGGTGGCATAAACTAATGAAGTGGTGAAGTTTCTTAACTTGTGTGCAGCTGGTTCTCTATTCTCTAGAATGCTGTGGGGGAAATTAAATAGGATGCAGGGAAGTCTCTGGTCTAGTGTAGAAAACAGGTGTTGGGCAGAAGCTGGCCCAAGAGTGTTCTCAAGTGCATATTCACTTTGTCCCATATGAATGAACTGTGCAAAACCAATGGTTTCTGAGTTGGGCTTACAAGAGGGGAGTGGCTGGGTTGATGGAGGCTATCACTGGAACCTGTATTAGAAGAAACACACTAGACTACCCCAAGATGTACTGCATGGACTCATGAATCTCAGTGGCTGCTTACATAGCTCTGGAATCCCCCCCCCCCTTACTGAGGTCTTGCCATGTTTTAAAAGTATTTTATGATTGGCATTTGGACTAGCATTTGATGTTGGTTAACCTGCTGTGTGCTGTATAACACCCTGTGGTAGTTAACTTGATTTATCTGACTTATTATATTGTTACCAGTATATAACCTCTTACTGTCACTAAGAAGTACGAGGTCTGCTACTAGGAAGAAAAACTGTCAACGGAATATTGGGAAGACCTTTTGATAGCTTTAAAAAGTTTGTAAGAAGGAATTTTCCTTGCATTTGGAAACAAGCCATTTTGTTTGTCATAGCTTTAATAGATACATGTTACACAGAACATAAGAACCCTGCTGAATCAGACAAGTGGTCATAAATTCAGTACATATGAACATAAGAAAAGCTTTGCTAGATCAGACTGGTGGTCCATCTAGTCCAGCATCCTGTCTCATGCAGTGGCCAGCAACAGAGCATAGAGGTCAAGGCCTGATGTTGCTTCCTGACACTGGTACTCAGTGATTTATTGCCTCTGAAAGTGGAGGTTTCCTTTAGAAGGACTAGTAACCATTGACAGGCCTATCCTCCATGAATCTGCCTAATCCCTTTTTAAAGCTGTCTAATTCTCTTTTAAAGTTACCTTTTTCACTGCTGCAACAACTTTCATAGAACATTCTACTGCAACCCCAAGATCTTTTCCCTCTCAATCTCAGCAAGTTCAGAGACCTCATTAGCATATCCTTGAAGCTGGAATTTTTTGTTCCAGAGTGCATCACCTTAGAGTTACCAACTCTGTACTCCCATTTGCCACATTGCTGCCCACTTAGCCATTTTGTGGAGATCCTCCTGGAGCTTTTCGCAGTCAGCCTTTGTTTTCACCATCCTGAATAGTTTTGTATCATCTGCAAACTTGGCCACCACACTGTTCACCCCTGGTTCCATATTATTTATGAACAAATTAACCAACCTCCATTCTACTCCTTGTGGGACCCCACTTCTTACATCCCTCCATTTGCTTCCTGTCATTTAACTAGTTTTTAATCCATAAGAGAACCTGTCCTCTTATCCAATGACTGCTAAGTTTACCTAGGAGTCTTTGGTGAGGTAACCTTGACAAAAGCCTTTTGAAAGTCCAAGTGTATAATGTCTACTGGGTCACCATTGTCTACATCAGGGGTGGGCAATTGTTTTGGCTCGGGGGCCACTTTGTGGGAGCGGAGGTTAGCGGAGGGCCGCACCTTTTAAAATGATTGCATCCATTAGTTAACTTTGCATTTCAGAAAAGGTACAAATTGTATCATAAAAATCAATAAATATAAATTAAATAAAATAGTGGTAGTTTTATTCAATTTATTTATTGTGCTAATTTCATATCGTCTATAGCTGCAAGCACATTTAATTTTAGAATCAGTTGAATGAGACAAATGTACCCTATCACACTTTTCTACAATTTTTCTGAAATCAGGAGTGAGATTGCTTGTTGAGATTCTCATCACAGCCTGCAAGTTAATGTCTGTTAAAGAGCATCTATATTTACTCTTGTTGATCTTCATGCAAGAAAAACTTTGCTCACAAATATATGTAGACCCAAATATAGAGAACATTTTCCCAGTAAATTTCTTCATACATGGAATTTTTTTCAGCAGACAAAGATTTATAAAAGTCAACTAATGTCACAGCATTAAACCTTTCTTTCACAGTGTGATCGGACTGCATGTCAATAAGTTCAAGCTGCAGCTCCTCAGGTGCTGCATCAATATCAGCAGTGATGGGATAAGAGAGCAAATTGAATTTAGGCTCAGTTTTCTTGAAGTCCTGAAATCTTCTTGGTGGGCCGCAAAAAACTCTGTGGCGGGCCGCATGTGGCCCCCGGGCCGCAATTTGCCCACCCCCGGTCTACATGCTTGTTTCATTTTCTAAAAAACTCCAAAAGGTTGATAAGGCAGGGCTTGTCTTTGCAGAAGTCATGCTGATTTTTCCTCAGCAGGACTTATTCTTCTCTGTTCCCACCAATTTGCCTAAGGTTGCCACCTGAGGGTTGGGAAATACCTGGAGATTTTAGGAGGTGGAGCCTGGGGAGGGAGGGGTTTGGGGAGGGGAGGGGCCTCAGCAGGTTACAATGCTGTACCACCCAGCCTCTAAAGCAGCCATTTTCTCCAGGGGAACTGATCTCTCTTGTTTGGAGATCAGACATAATTCTGGGAGATCTCCAGGCACAATCTGGAGATTGGCAACCCTAAATTTGCATGTGACAAATATTAGGTTAACTGCCCTGTAATTTCTTGGTTCCCCTCTGGACCCCTTTTTAAAAATCAGTTTAACATTTGTTACCCGTCTTCTGCTACAGCGGCTGAATTTAGTAATAGGTTACATATATGGGTTAATAGATTAACTATTTCACATTTGAATTCCCTAAGAAATCTCAGGTGCATGCCATCAGGACCTGGAGACTTGTTGATTTTTAATTTCTCCAGTAGGTCTAGAACTTCATCTCTCATCACCTCAATTTGACTCAGTTCTTCAGCTTTCCTTCCTGAAAACAGGGGCTGTGGCATGAGTACATGCCCTCCATTTTCCACAGTGAAAAGAAGCAAATAATTCATAGAGCTTCTCTGCTACCTTCCCATCATCCTTTAACAACCCCTTTATTCCTTTGTCATCCAAAGACCCAACTGCTTCTCTGGCTGGTTTCTTGCTTCAGATACATTTAATTTTTTTTTTTAAAAAAATGTTTGTTTGCCTTGATGCATTCAGCAACCTGCTTCTTAAATTCTCTTTTTGCATGCCTCATTATTAACTTGTATTTCTTGTGCTGGAGTCTGTGCTCTCTTCTGTACAATTCATTGGGGCAGACCTTTCACTTTTCAAAAGAAATCTTTTTACTTTTTATAGCTTCCTTGAACTGTGTTATTAAGTGTACAGGCATTCTTTTAGACTTGGCAGTGCCTTTCCTAACCTGGGTTATGGGCTTCAATGTGTGTGGTTTTAAATAACTTCCAAGCGTCTGCTATTGATTTGATTCTCTTGTATTTCCCATTTAGCTTCCTTTTAACTATTGTCCTCATTTTTGTGAAGTTCCATCTTTTAAAATCCAGTGGTAACCATTTTGGACTTTAAGGGTAACTTTCCATTGACCTGAATGTTGAAATTAATAGCATTGTAGTCACTGATCTCACCAGGAGCTGAGCTCTGCTCAGAACCAAGCAAGATCACTACCTCTCTCGTTGACTCTGTGACTAACTGTTCCAGTGCACAGTCATTATGATGTCTAGGAATCTTATTTCTACAGCATGACTTGAGCAGATATTTACCTAGTCAATTTGAGGGTAGTTGAAGTCTTCCATTATCACAACATTATCTGCTTTAGTCACTTTCTTTATTTCCTTCTCCTAATATCAGCTTCAGGTGTTTGATCAAGTGGCTTTAGTACACCTCCACTTTTAAGTAAACCTGTAGCCACCTATATCACTTCAGTTGGGGAGTTTATTCCCCTAATATTTTCTAACTTATTTGATTCTGTGCCCTCTTTGAAGTACAATGCAATACCTCCTCCAACCCATCCCTCCCTGTGGAGCTTATACCCAGGGATGACTGTATTGCATAGATTTCCCCATTGCACCATGTTTCTAGGATACCCGCTACATCTGGAATATGCACCAAGAACACCAGCTCCCCCATCTTGGCTCAGAGACTAGTAGCACTGGCATATCTATAACATGTTTCCCTCTCTTAACAACACTCGCTTCCCTTTATTTATTTATTTATTTATTTATTTATTTATTTATTTATTTATTTATTATATTTATATCTCGCCTTGCCAGCAAACTGGCTCAAGGTGGCTAACAACCATAAAATACCATCAATGGTTAAAAGCCTGGCGGAAGAGCTCCGTCTTGCAGGCCCTGCGGAACTGTAATAAGTCCCGCAAGGCCCTGATGTCATCTGGGAGCTCATTCCACCAGTAAGGAGCCGCCACCGAGAAAGCCCTGGCCCTAGTACAGGCCAACCGAACGTCTTTCAGACCGGGGAGAGTCAGACGATGTTGTGTGCCTGACCTCAGTGTTCCCTGGGGCATATATGGGGAAAGGCAGTCCCTCAAGTAGGCAGGCCCCTGACCATATAGAGCTTTAAAGGTTAACACCAGCACCTTGAACCGGATCCGGTATGCTATAGGCAGCCAGTGCAGCGACTGCAGCACAGGCCGGATGTGGTCCCGCAAAGAGAGACCCATCAACAGCCTGGCCACAGCATTCTGCACCAGCTGCAGCTTCCGGATCTGAGACAAGGGCAGCCCCACGTAGAGAGCATTACAGTGGTCAAGTCGTGAGGTGACCATGGCATGAATCACTGTTGCTAGGTCTTCGCGTTCGAGGTAGGGGACCAACTGCCCAATCAGCCGTAGATGGTAAAAGGCTGCTTTGGCAGTGGCTGCTATCTGGGCCTCCATTGTCAAGGAGGCATCCAGGAGCACTCCCAAACTCCTGACCCTCGGCGCTGGCACCAATGGCTCCCCACCAAAGGACGGAAGTGGGAGCCCCATCCCCGACCCGGTCCGACTCAAGCACAGGACCTCTGTCTTCAATGGATTCAGTTTCAGTCGACTCAGTCTGAGCCAGTCCGCAACCTCCTGAAACGCCTGCTCCAGGTCACCTGGGGTAGAGTCGGACCGGCCACCCAACAGCAGATAGAGCTGGGTGTCATCTGCATATTGATGACACCCTAGCCCATGCCTCCGGACAATCTGGGCAAGGGAGCGCATATAGATGTTGAATAACATCGGGGACAGCACCGCCCCTTGAGGAACACCACACACCAGTGGGTGCCTCTGGGAGGCCTGTTCCCCAAGCGCAACCCTCTGTCCCCACTCTTGGAGAAAAGAGGGAAGCCATTGTAAAGCAAGCCCCTGTATCCCCGCGTCGGCGAGGTGGTGGATCAGCAACTGGTGGTCGACCATATCGAATGCAGCCGACAGATCTAACAGTACCAGTGCCACTGTACCACCTCGATCCAGATGTCTTCAGAGGTCATCTGTCAGGGCGACCAGTACCGTCTCCGTCCCATGACCTGGTCGGAAGCCAGACTGAAACGGATCTAGCATGGAGGTGTCATCCATGAAGCTCTGCAACTGGGTCGCCACCGCTCTCTCCAATACCTTGCCCAAATAGGGCAGGTTGGATACCGGCCGGTAGTTGGCCAATACGGCCAGGTCCAGAGATGATTTTTTCAGGAGGGGGCAGACCATCGCAACCTTGAGAGCCCCCAGGAACAGCCCTTCCATAAAGGACTTGTTGATAATCTCCCGGAGCGCACCACGCAACCCCTCGCAGCACGCTTTTATAAGCCATGAGGGGCACGGATCAAGGCTGCATGAGGTTGGGCGTACAGTCAAGAGCAGCCTGTCGACCTCCTCCAGGCTGAGGGGACTGAAATGATCCAAGAAGGGACCTGAAGACGTGCATGGAGCCTCAAGTTCACGCACTGTTTCAACTGTGGCCGGGAGATCACGGTGGAGTAGCAAGATTTTATCTGCAAAATAGCTCGCAAATGCCTCACAGCCGATTTCCAGTTCCCTAGCATTTGGCATGCCTTGAGGCATCTCAGTTAAAGACCTAATGGTTCTAAATAATTGTGCCGGGCGAGAGCTTGCAGATGCAACCTCGGCCGCGTAGAACTGTCTCTTAGCGGCCTTGATTGCCATCTCATAGGATCTCATAAACGTCCTATAGGATGCTCTTGATGCTTTGTCGCGGGTTTGCCGCCACTGTCTCTCTAGCCATCTGAGCCCTCGCTTCATCTGCCTCAGCTCCTCGGTAAACCAGGGAGCCAGCTTAGAGCGGGGGCGCAGAGGGCGTCTGGGAGCAATCTCATTGATGGCCGCTGAGAGCTGGACATGCCAGTCCTCGACCAGCCCATCTAATGAGTCGCCGGGAGGCATGGGATCCCGCAGTGCCATCAGAAACCACTGAGGGTCCATCAGGCTCCGCGGGTGAGCTAAAATCCGCTCGCCGCCCAAACGGAGTTGGGGAGACACCATCAGACGGGCTTTCAGGGCATAGTGGTCAGACCATGGCACTGCTGTAGCAGTTAACTGATCCACCATAACCCCCGCCGCGAAGATCAAGTCAAGCGTATGCCCGGCGTGGTGCATAGGGACCTTTACAAATTGGGTGAGCCCTAGTGCCGCCATGGAAGACACCAGATCCCTCGCCGGAATAGAGGCCACATCGTCGGCGTGGACATTGAAGTCACCCAAGACTATCAGCCTTGGGTGCTCCAGGGCCCAGCCCGACACAGCCTCAACCAGCGAGGGCAGGCTAAAGGCTGATGCGTTGGGCAGCTGGTACACCAGCCAAATAGCCAAACTCTCCCCAGCTTCCCACACCAGGCCAGAGCATTCTGTGCCCGCAAGCTTCAGTGGCGGGAGTGCCCTGTAGGAGTAAGCCTCCCGAATGAACAGTGCCACTCCTCCTCCCCAGCCCTCAGTCCGTGATTGGTGGAGGACTGTGAACCCGGGTGGAGCTAACTGGGAAAGAGCCACTGTCTCCCCTTCTCGCACCCAGGTCTCGGTCACGCACGCCAGGTCCGCCCCTTGTTCGAACAGGAAATCCTGCAAGGTTGCAGTCTTGTTGTTAATGGACCTGGTGTTACACAACGGAGGACGGAGGAGAGTCCTTCCCAGCCCCCCTGCCGGCCACTCTTGGGATGGGACACAGGCTGGAAGGAGGCCGAGCTTCTCCATTTCTCTGCCTCCTTCCCTTCACTACCCGCCTGCTCCCACCGCTATATTTCCCCTGCCTCAGGAGCACTGGAATCCCCAGTCCAGATGTCATCAACGCTGGTGACAATGCCTTTGTCACCACACTTGGCCCTTCTTCACCCAAGGCCACATGGCCCAGATTCTTTTATGATCATATCAATATTACCCTGAGTGTTTATACAATCATCCCTTTGGACTGCCTTGTGCCCAACTGGAGGTTCCATAGCTCCTGTTGGCTTTTCCCCTGGGATTAATTTAAAAGCTGCTGTGCCACCTGTTTGGTATTAAGTGCCAGCAGCCTGGTTCCCCTTTGGTTCATCTCTTTTGTAGAGGTTCAGCTTGTCCCAGAAAGTTTCTCAGTGCCTAAGAAATTCAAACACTTGTGCCTAAGAAATTCAAACACTTCCTCCTGGCACCACTTTCTCGTCCACACACTGTAGACCCCCTGATCCGTGCCTGTCTAGATGGCCCCGTGTGTGTGGAATCAGTAGCAATTCTGACAATGCTAACTTTGAGGTCCTGGCCTTTAGCTTTCTCCACAACCACATAATTACACTTCCCAATGTAATTTTTTTCCACGAACACATAATTTTTTCCCATGACCACATAATTACATTTCCCAACATCGCTGGTGCCAACGTACATCATGACTCCTCCCCATCACTATCTGTCAACCTATCTAGATGATGCATGATGTCTGTAACCTTTACACCATGCAGTCAAGACATCTGTCACAGACCCCTCTATTTTCCTAATAATCAAATCACCCACTTCCATAAGACCACCTTTCCCCCAACTCCACAGGGATATTCTTGGTGGGCTTGGTCCATTGCCCAAGGCAGGGGTCCCTTCTAAGGGATCACATTCCTCCTCCTCAGACTGATGCCCTCTGACCTCAAGAATCTCAGTCTCCACAACAGCATGGGAGTGGGGCTGTTCTGGTAAATCCCTGAATGTCATTTCCCCAAACCTCTATATCTCAACTTCGCCAGGTCAGCAACCCTAGCCTTAAGGCAGGGGTTGGCAATTGTTTTGGCTCGGGGGCCACTTTATAGGAGCGGAGGATAGCGGAGGGCCGCACCTTTTAAAATGATTGCATTCATTAGTTAACTGCATTTCAGAAAAGGTATAAATTGTATCATAAAAATCAATAAATATAAATTAAATAAAATAGTGGTAGTTTAGTGGTAAAATAGTGGTAAGCCAGGAGAGAGTGGGAGTCTTCCTGACCTTCTCAGATGGAAGCCTGACTGAAGCCATGTGGCCGACTGTCTTGGCGGGCCGCAAAAAACTCTGTGGCCGGCCGCATGTGGCCTCCGGGCCACAATTTACCCACCCCTGCCTTAAGGGAACAAACTTACTCCTTGAGAGCCAAAAGCCCTATGCATCGAGCACGCACCCATGATTGCTACCCAGTAGAATCATACATGCTGCAGTCCTACAAAACACTGGATAGACCCCACTTTCCTGCTGTGGCTCTCTACCTTTTTGACTGACATCGATACCGGATAAGTTGGTGGAAACTGTTATTAAGGAAAAAATTAGTAGGCACATTGATGAACAAAATCTATTGAGGAAGACTCAGCATGGGTTCTGTAAGGGAAGATCTTGTCTCACTAACCTGTTAGTGTTCTTTGAGGGAGTAAACAAACATGTGGACAAGGGGGACCCAATAGATGTTGTTTACCTTGACTTCCAGAAAGCTTTTGATAAAGTTCCTCATCAAAGGCTCCTAAGTAAGCTCAATAGTCAAAGGATAAAAGGACAAGTCCTTTTGTGGATCAAAAACTGGCTAATTAAAAGGAAACAGAGAGTGAGTATAAATGGGCAATTTTCTCAGTGGAGGGAGGTAAGCAGTGGGGTACTGCAGGGATCAGTATTCGGTCCGATGCTTTTTAACTTGTTTATTAATGACTTGGAGTTGGGAGTAAGCAATGAAGTGGCTAAATTTGCAGATGACATGAAGTTGTTCAGGGTGGTGAGAACCAGGGAGGATTGTGAGGCACTCCAAAGGGATCTGTCGAGGATGGGCGAGTGGGCATCAACATGGCAAATGGGGTTTAATGTGGCCAAGTGCAAAGTGATGCACTTTGGAGCCAAAAATCCTAACTATAAATACACGTTGATGAGGTCTGAACTGGCGGAGACTGACCAAGAGAGAGATCTTGGAGTCGTAGTAGATAATGAAAATGTCGAGACAGTATGCGACTGCAATGAAAAAGGCCGATGCTATGCTCTGGGGGTCATTAGGAAGGGAATTGAAAACAAATCAGCCAGTATCATAATGCCCCTGTATAAATCAATGGTGCGATCTCATTTGGAGTACTGTGTACAGTTCTGGTCGCCACACCTCAGAAAAGATATTATAGCATTGGAAAAAGTGCAGAAAAGGGCAACTAAACTGATAAAAGGGTTGGAACACTTTTCCTTTGAAGAAAGGTTGAAGCGCTTGGGGCTCTTTAGCTTGGAGAACCGACGGCTGAGGGGTGACATGATTGAGGTTTATAAGATTATGCATGGGATAGAGCAGGTAGGGAAAGAAGTCCTTTTCTTCCTTTCTCACAGTTCTGTGAGGCTTTTGTATAGGCAGCAAGGAATCAGACCTTTGTTGAATTAAAGTTCTTTATTTTCAATACTGCAAACAGGTTCTCGAATGTTTGTTAGAGATGTCAGAATGGCATACAGACAGCATTATTATACTCTCAGGTTTTCAATTGAACCTTAGGCTTAAGCTAATCAGGGCAGGGGGGTGAACGCGGGAAAAGAACAGGGACCGTTGCAATTCCCACAGAAGGTGGAAAATTATAAATTCCCCCCTTGATCTCAGTGACCCACATATATCAGCTTAAACATAACATTCTTCCAGGTGTGCAGCCATAAAGAACTTCTTCAAGGTTTCAATAACAAGATAACACCAATACGCTCGGGAAGAAGGGAGGAGGGAACACGAAAGGGAGTAGACACCATTTGTTTAGAGATGACACTTAGGAATGTTGGTCGCCATCTCCCGCCCAAGCCTGGCAACATGAAACAGAGTAACCATTATACTTCAAAGCGAACATTACAGCTAGCAGGGAGCGGAGGGGGAGGTACAGATAAGGGGCAGATGGTAAAGTCTGCTAGAACAAAGGAACAAGGCAACATGTGAAATACAGAGACAGCATTGAGAAATGCATACATCACTAGCAGAATCATGTCAGATCCTGACAAGCAGAAGAACTCATGAGCACTCCATGAAATTGCTGAGCAGTCAGGTTAGAACAGATAAAAGGAAGTACTTCTTCACCCAAAGAGTGGTTAACACGTTGAATTCACTGCCACAGGAGGTGGTGGCGGCTACAAGCATGGACGGTTTCAAGAGGGAATTAGATAAACATATGGAGCAGAAGTCCATCAGTGGCTATTAGCCACAAAGTATAGATAGGAACTCTCAGTCTGGGGCAAGTGATGCTCTGTATTCTTGGTGTTTTTGGGGGGGCAACAGTGGGAGGGCTTCCTGCCCCCACTGCTGGACCTTCTGAGGGCACCTGGTGTTTTTGGCCACTGTGTGACAGTGTTGGACTGGATGGGCCATTGGCCTGATCCAACATTGGCTTCTCTTATGTTCTTATGTTCTTATGTTGGGAGTCAATGAAGACCAATTCCAGTAATATTACTTACTAATTAGAAGGCAAGCAGTCCCCATAAACAAAATCACATTTGAAGTTTGATCAGTTTTCCAGCTGAGGCATCTGTCTTTTGTTTATTTAGAGAAAAACTGAAAGTAGTCTTTCAACATGATGACAAGTTCTGGAGTACTGAAAAGCTTGTACATTATTTCAAGATACTTTAGTCAGTCCTAATAAAACGCATTGTGTGATTTCTTGTTTCTGCAGTATTTGTAAGGTTCAGTTCCAAAGAGTGCCAGTTTTATGTTGGCAAATGTTGATTAATTCTTTGCTCCTTGGTGTTCTTCTGTTATTTGAGCTAACACATTAAAACAGAATGCTAGTTCTTTGTAGGAAGAAGAAGAAGAGGAAAAGTGCCAGTTCTTCTAAAAAAATTCTGCTTTGCTGGCCAAGAAGAATTTCAGTGTCCTACATAGTTATCGATGCCCTTCTCTTGAGAAGGTGGCATCTGGCATCCACATTCACTGCAAGCTGGAAATACAGGGAAAAGATACAGTTGAAACAACTGCCATGCATAAATGAAGTTAGAAGGGATGACACAACAATTAGTTTTACAGCCTTTCATTAGTTATGTAGAAGAGCTTTCTATCAATACAATTCCAGGCCCTCGATTCATAGACTCTTGAGCATTAAAAAGCCAAAAACATATTGATGAGCAAGTTCAGGATTTGCCCTAAAGCACCCCTGTGAAGAATTCAATCCCTGGGCTGGGGAAAGGAGAAGTTAAAACTTGGACTCCTTTCCCTGAATGGGACTGCATTGCCTACGTATGCAAACTTTGGTTAAACACACACAGCCCTCCACTGTGGAAGCAATTATAAGTGAAACACTGGAAACTGTGGAAATGGACAAATTGACTTTATTTTTAAAAGGATAACAGGAAGATAAATTCTACAGTACGTGGTCTAAATTTTATACATGGCTAGAAAGCTATATGAACTGAACTGAACTGATCTAAATACTCCTTAACTACAACTTGAGTCACTCAATTATCTTAAAACTACTGTAGACTATTTGAATTATTTTACTTTTTCTTCAGGTCACCTATCTCACTTACTATAGAAACTGGTAACTAGACAATATGAGAGACAACTTTGAAAATACTTTCAGATATTATCCTCCACCTGTTTTATGTATATTTATTTGTATGTTTTGTATGTTTGTTGTTATGTTTGTGTGTTTGAAAAAAAAAATTAATAAAAAAGTGAAATCAGTTTGTTAGTTTTGAATTGCCACCAGCCTCTTGTCTGCCATTATCAGACAAAGACAAAATAAGTATTTTAGTCAGTCCCATCAGTTCCCTAGGCTGGGTCAGCATATATCCATATACATTTAAACAACTGGGTGGGACAGACAGCAAAACAAAGAAGAAAAGGGACTGCCCAGCCCCCCAAATAAGGTAAAAGGGAAGAAGGGAATTATATAGATGGCAAAGGCTTCAGCTCAAGACCTGGGGAAGCTGCCACCCTTCAGTGTACATAGTATTAGGTGAGATGGACCATTGGTCTGGTTCAGAATGGGGCATAGTGCAGGTGAACAGGACTACTAAGAAAAAGGGAGATCACAAAGGAAATTCATGTGCTGGTGGAGGACAGTTGGATTCAATAAAACCCTACTGCCAAATCATGAGATACTCACTTTAAAACAACTTTCATTTACCACAGAGAACCAGAAAAAGTAGCTTAATTACAAGTCTGGTCCTAAATCAAACCAGCTAGGTGTTAGGGGTGGCCAAACTGGCTTGGGAGCCTCATGTGGCTCTTTCACACATATTGTGTGGCTCCCGGCAGGGCAGCTGGGGAAGCGAAAGGGAGGCATGCCTTCCCAATTGGTCTTCCCTTCCCCAGTCAGTATTCCCCTCCCTTGAGGTGGGTGGGGGAGCAGAGAAAGAAAGCAACTTTAAATGCATTCTCCACCCCCCCCCCCCGCCAGCTTGGAGATGGCATTTGTCTCTTTAAATCCCTTCGCCAAGCCAGCTGGGGGGGGGGGGTACCTTGGAGGATGCATTTAAAGTTACAGTTGCTTTCTTTCCACCTTTTCTTCCCCCCATCTATTTGCTTTCTTTCCACCTTTCTCTTTTGTCTTCCTTCCTTCCCCCTCCCTCCCTCCATTTGCTTTCTTTGTTTTTCTCTCTTTCATTCCACCTTTTCCATTCTTTCTACCTCCCTCTCTCTTTCTCTCTCTTAGACAAATAAATATCATTAGCAAACAAATAAATATCATCGGACAAATAAATATCATCATCAATATTTGTGTTTACCCCTTTTGTTTTTATTTTGGCAGTATCTGGAACTTTACCTTCACTATTTCTCGCACCACCAATTTAAAAGGTAACATCAGTTGGTCTTCAAAGATTTGATAAAATTCTGCCGGAAATCCATCTGCCCCAGCATTTTCCCATTCTTCTGTTTTTTCAGAGCTTCAATAATTTCTACAAATGCTATTGGGTCAATCAGTATTTTCATTTGGTCTTCTACAAAAGTCATCGTATTGTGTTTTAGTAAAAAGTTTTGGACCTCACTTATATTGGCTTCTCCTTTTTGATATTGTTTTTCATAGAAGGACTCTACAATAAGTTTCAAGTCTTGAGGAAGATTTTTCTTATCTCCAAGAGAGTCTTTCAAAGATAAAGATAAAATGGTCCTTTTTTCTTTTTCTTTCCTTAATTTGTAGGCCAACCATTTTGTTGGCATTCTCAAAGTAGTTTTGTCTTGTATAGGTAATTTTTTGGGCTATTTCTTGAGTTAGCAAACAATTACTTTCATATTGCAAAAGTTTCAATATCATTTTCAAATTTTGAGTAGCCAATTGTGTTTTCATCTGTTGTTCACATTTCTGAATTTGACTTTGAATTTGTAAAGACTTCTGGTTCCTCTGTCTATTAAGACGTTACGTAGCACTTATGGCCCATCCTCTAGCAAATGCCTTAAATGCATCCCATACAATCCCAATAGGCATATCTGGTTGCAAGTTTTGTTCAAAAAATATCTGGAATTCCTTTTTCATTTCAGTCACAGTCTGTATTTTTCAACAAGGAAGTATTCAGAGTACATCTGACTACCATTTGGTACATCTTGAAAAGTTAACAATACAGGATTGTGATCAGCAAAAGTAGCCAGAAGTATTTCTGCCTCTAATAAGTCCTTTACAAGTGAAGTTGAGGTCCAGGTCATATCAATTCTTGACCATGAGTCATGATGAATAGAAGGTGAGGTCTTTTTAAATCATATTTCTCACATGCCAAGAATCAGCTAAGTTATATTCTTCTGCTAGTTGAAGAAAGGAGGCTGACAGTTTTTATTGACAGTTTTCTTTTGTTTTGAGGTTGCAGATTTCCTGTCTTAAGGAGCTATCAAAAATTGCATTATAGTCTCCCATTACACATAGCTGGTCAAAGTTGTACTCAGATAGAAGAGTATGTAGCTGTCTATAAAACTCTTGCTGCTGTTGATTTGGCGCATATATATTAGCAACCAATGTTGTTTTGCCTTGAAGTTGGATTTGCGTTAGCAAGATTCTGCCATCTTCAGAGCTGAATAGTAGCTCAAGGTGTAACTTTTACTTTATAAAGGTAATAAGTCCTCTTTTCTTCTTTTCTTTGTCTGATGATATGAAGTATTTCCCTAAATTTTTAATTTCTAAATTTTTTTGATGTGATTGTTTTATATGTATTTCTTGTAGACAAATTGCATCTAATTGCATTTTCTTCAACTGTTGAAATATTCTTTCTGTGGTCCATTCAGTCCATTGTCATTGATAGAAATAAATTTAAGTCTCTTTCTGTCCATTTTGTGGGTTTGTTTGAATAGGTGTATCCTCTTTAATTTTTTCTTGAAGTCTTGTCACTATCTGAGACGCCAGAAGTTTGTCTTTTAGTTTCTTTGGGTTCTTAACTTTCACCAGTGGGCCTGAAGCACCTTTGTCTTGATCTTGGTTTTCTTCCTCCTCCTTCTCCTTCTCTTCCTCTTCTTCCTCCTCGTCATTATCTTCTTCCTCTTCTTTTTGACTTTCAGTCTCTTGGTCCTCAAGATCTAGTTGCCTGCTATCTTTTACTTTCAGGGGAGAGTTGATTTTGTGTCTTTTTGCTTCTGGGAGTAGCCATCTGTATGTTACTCTATTTTTTCTAAGAATCACTGTAAGTTCCATATAGGACTTCTCTTTTCAGGCCTTTCTGTTTTTTTCCTTTTTCTCCTTGGAATACTTGGTTGGATTTATTTTTGGATTTTGAGGGGCTTTTTGGGTTTCTTTTTTCATTTGTTTGTAGAATACCTGGCTTGTTTCATTTTTGCATTTTAAAGGGCATCACTGTGTTTTTTATCTCTCTGTGGATTACCTGATTTGTTTGATTTTTGCATTTTAAAGGGTAAAGCTTGTGTTTCATTTTGTCTGGAAAATAAAATTAATTTTAACCTTGGAAATTTTGGAATACTGCACTACTGCCTTCTATGTTTTTGGTATCCTTCAGCACTATGCTGTTTAGGTCTGGGCTCTACAGTGGTTTTTACCTGATTGAAAGTCAACATTTCCTGGCCTCTTTGGAAATAACATTTTATTTACATTTGTGGTTTTGTGGATGTTTCTGTGTTTTTTGTTATGGTACCACAGTTAATGCATCATTTAGTGCCTTGAGAACTGGTTGTGTGTTTACATTCTTGAGTGCGGAGTGTACTAATTTTGTATAAATATTGATATTGCTACCACAAAAATATAAATATGGCTGGAACAGACTCTAAAGATCCCAAAAGGAAGCCTCCCCTTAATATCTCTCCAGGAGTTCCCAGATCTGCAACTGCTACTTTAGCTCAGCTTATCCTCAAAGATCTTCAAGATTCAATGAAAGGCATTCTTAAATCAGAAATTGAATCTCTTCAAGTTAATATCCAAAAGATTTCTTCACAGATTCAAGATATCCAACCATAGTTTCAAGAAACTAACCAGGAAGTTACAAATGTTTTACAGAAAACAGGCCAACTAGAGGGGAAGCATAAGAAGATGGAAATTAAAATGCAGAACTTTTCATCTAAACAAGACTTGATTGAGGAAGAATTGATAAGGCTTCAACTTGACAGAGCGGTTTACATTTTGAGATTTCAAAACTGCCCAGAAGCCAAGGACAAAAATGTTAAAGCATTTATGGCAAAGATCCTGGCTGAATATATAAAGGCACCCGGTACAGAAGGTGTATTTGAAGAAATAGACCTTTCCTAGAGAATGAATTCTGCCTATGCAAAAAGAAATGGACTACCAAGAGAAATCCATTTTAAATTTCATAAAAGATTCTTTAGAGATGAAATTCTCAAAGCTGCAAACACAACACCCTTGAAGATTGAAGATACAGAGATAAGAATGCTTTATTTCACTTTTGAAGGGAAATGGAAAGGTCAGGTAGGACTTGGAAGGTGGACAGGCAACAGCAATGAGGCAGCTTTATATAAATATAAAAAGATTGTCACAATCAAGTAACTGTTTTGTTATACAGACAGCTCTTTAGAACTGTGGTGAGATCTCTTAGCAATCATTGCTTAAATAAACAAGCATAAGCTTCTTTGACTCAAAAACACTTAAGGTTGCAAAGGTAGGAGCATTGCACAAGTTACAATTGTCCTTCTAAAACTCTTGATTGGGACCCCCCCCCCTTTTACTAGGAGCTATTTCCCTCAGGGAAGAGCTACTCTATTCTTCACTATTCTCACTCCCCTGTCAGCTGTCATTCTTAATTGCCACTCTTAACTGCCACTATCAACTGTAAAACTCCGTTTAAATACCCTGTCACTGGAGGTTTTCAAATGGGAGTTAAAATATTAACCATTTACTGTCCATTATACCATCCTTCTCGGGTCTTTTCAGTATGAGATGCTGTGAGTGGACTTGGGATGTTGAGGATTGTGTTTTAATGTATTTTTTAAAACTTGTTAGGATTTGTTACAAGTGAAAAGGCAGGACATACACATGAGTTAAATCAAATTAATAATAAAAGCATGTTTTCTGAGCCACAGGCTCTCCACATAGAGGCAGAATATATTTATAGTTTTCTTTTAGAAGTAGGTTTCATTGTAAAAGCTGTTTGTTTTTTTAAAGTTGTTATTACATCTGGGGGAAATGACTACTGTCATTATTACGTTGTTTACAATGGCCCTGTAAAGTAGGCCAGTGTTGTCATCTTACAGTCAGAAGGCTTTGATGGTAAGAAACAGTGGCTTGCCAAATGCTAAAAATGAACTGGTTCATAAAGTCGGCAGAATAGGTAAAGTCTTTCCTGGCCCATACTTCGTCAAACTTGCATGTCTGAATGTTTGTTCTGTGAGAAGAAACCCAGTGTATGTTGAATTAGTTTCCTATATTTCCTAAATAATAGGGTTCTATCTCATCTCATGAGGAAAAAAAAACATGAGTCCCTTCCAACTTGGAACATGAGGTGATACATTCTGGGGAAAGTGTCACCATTTTATTTTGCTGATTTTTGTGAGCTGGCTTTTATGGCTGAAGTAGCATTGGAGACCATCTGGTTTATCATTAATTTTCTTAGTCTTCTGTCTGATTGAAATTTTACTTAAAACACCTGACCATGTAAAGAATTAGATGAAAGGATAGTCTGAGAAATATTGATGCAACAATATTGTTCTGTAACCAAGTTGTGATTGTGTACTGTAGCTGGCTATCTGGAATGTCTGGATTATGCATTCACCAAGCATAACTTCCTTATGTAACCCTTGGCTCTTGCCTGAAATTACTTCAGTGCCTGTTCAAGGGTGCACTAATTGTCAGTAAAAAAAGAGACCCTTTCATTATGGCTGTTAAATACCAAATTTATTAGTCAAACATTCAACGCTTCCATAAAGAGGGAAGCCACCTTGTTAAAAGCTGCTATGTACATATGCAGTGTGTTAAATGTCCTGGTTAAAAAACTGGATGAAAACAAATACTAAAGCTATATGTGGATGTAGTGTTGACCATGATTCGGTGACTGTTAGAGCAAATGTACTAGACTATTTCCAGAAATTATTTAAGCAGCGTTAAATAGACTAGATGGCTAAAGAGATCCTTTTGGGCTGGTAAGTGAGTAGCAAAATAGATGTTCTTACAAAATTCAGGTGGTATCAGGGCTAGTGCCAGGTTTTTTTGCACACTAGGCAAGGCTACCTTCTGGCACCCCCCCCCCTTGTGCCCCCCAATTTTCAAACATAAATGCATTTTAGGAAAAATGAAAAACACAAAATTTGAAAATTGCTAATTTCTTTTTTTTTAATTGTGAGAACAAGTAATACAATCAAATGTCAATATTGTTTCTTGTATCTCGGCACTGTCTGGAATATATAATCCAAGTTGACACCTCTGCTTTCAAATAGTCTGACTTGCTGCAATTAATTGTACGGGCAGCAATCCCAAGGACACTTTCCTGGAAGTAAGCACTGTTGGATAACATGAGACTCTAATTCTGAGTACCCCCTGTTTAGGATTGGTCCCTAAATCCAAGATGATCAAATAGTTTGCTTACTGCTTAGAAGGGTTCTCCAGTAATTCTCTCACTTGAACCCCAACCACTTTGAGCCAAAATAAGGCATATATTTGTGAACTTTTCTAGATGTCGTTGTCAATGAATCAGACACAAAAATTGTTTTTGTAAATTCAGGTTTTCTAGGAAAGTTAAATTTTAAATGTTGGAACACAACTACTCACACCATCTATTGGCAATAAGATAGATCAGAAGGTGCATTTTAATGATAATCAGGGCTTTTTTGTAGAAAAGCCCAGCAGGAATGCACTAGTATAATAGGCCACACCCAACAGCAGAAACTCATTAGCATATTAGGTCACACCCCTGACAGCTCAGCTCCCTCCCAGATTCAGCTTCCCCAGGTGCCCCACAGCTTGCTGGGCACATGGGGAACTCGAGGAGGGGAGGCAGTTTAAACTGCCTTCCCTCCAGGATCAGCTTGGCTTCCCCAGGTGCCCCAGGCAAGGTGCCTGGAGAAACCAAAGGGGGGGAGGCTGTAGGCGTGGCCAACTCGGAACTTGGTTCCTGTGCATTCCTGCCCAAAGATAGCCCTGATAATAATGATTAGGAATGTATCTGGTGTGATAATACAGTGGACTCACAAATTCAACAAATAGGCAAGTTCTGCAGCATGCTATATGGCAGAAGGAAACAGAGGCAACCTCTGCCCAAGTTTATTCAGCTTTCCAGTCTCATACAATGAAAATTATATGATGAAAGTTCAGCTACATCTTACAGTTCCTTCCATGCAAATTGTTCCTTAGGGCCCTTTCTGTGTAGGGGAAGGTTGTGGAGGATTCATTGGTAAGATGTCTCTTCCTCACAGCTGGACTTAGAATTGGGCTGTTTTTATTTCATTTTCAATGTCACTGTTGTTTTTTGTCATATAGATTCTAAGACTTTAGCTCTTCCAACCATAATGTAGAGTTCCCTCCATTTTTCTGGCCTGACTCGTGGATGCTTTTAAGAGCAATAATTAAGCAGTACTATGCAATAATTATGCTTTTCTCACTGCTTTATCTCCATGCTAAGGGGTGGGTGGGAATTGTGCTGTTGTTTCACGCTGCCATTAGCAACACAGGAGTACAGAGCCAAGAAAAGTTGGCAACCCTGACTGAAATGATGAGGACAATAATTTACATTTAATGAACAAAAGCACCAAGATGTATCAAGCTCATATCAGTTGTGCTGCCATAGTTATGGGTAACTTCGGTGTTGCTGGTGCCATCGGGATGGGATGCCATCTGGGCTGGAAAAGGGGGCTCCAGACAGGCTGAACTCCACCCCTGAGCACAGAACACGTGCGGCTCTCTTTGCAACAGAGGACGAGGGGCGGAAGGTGCCCCGGGGCAGGTCTAGAAGGGCGGGGGGGGGGAAGAGAAATGCCTCTGACAAAGTTTGCTCTCACTCCCTCCTCCATGTGCTCACCTTGAAGGAGTAGAGGAGGAGGAAGTCGAAGCAGAAGCAGTCCAGAAAGCCAAAGGCAGAGACACCCCCCCCCCGGTCTCCCTCCAGAGGAGGGAGAACTGCTTATGCCATAGAAGGGAGATAGCCAGTATGGGACAAGGGTTGGCGTAGAACTAGGAAGAACTCTACTCAGATCCCTCCTGTGATCAAAAGCTTGCTGGGTGACCCCTGGTGAGTCCTTTTCTCACAGCCTCATATACCTCACAGGACTGTTGTGTGGCTAAAACAGGGGAGAACCTGAGCTCCTCAGGGATTAAAATGTACTAAATAAATAACAAAAGGGCATGGGTGAGAGCACCAGCAACGTCTGGTCCCCAACAGCAAAGCCAGGGGGCGGCTGTGTGATCAGCCCCATGATCTCAAGCACACAAGGGGGAGGAGGATTCGTCTCCCGAATCAGAGACCATGATTTCCCTGTGGCTGATCTCTCTGCAGAGTCTTTTCTGTCGAGGCCTGCTGCAGCCTTGCCTTGCTTTGGAGGAGGAGGCCCCAGAGAGGCATCTGGCCAGTGCACATGCAGCAGGGACAGCGGCGGTGGGGCTCCTTTCCCTGGCTGCCCGCTGCTCCACTCCCCCGGCGCTGCTCTCTTGCCTGGCTGTGGCAGCAGCAGCAACGCGAGGAAGGCAGTAGGAGGGAGGGGCTGGCAGCAGCCCTGGGTGGATTTATAGCCAGAGAGGAGGGCAGATCTGTGCCGGGCTGGACCTGGGAAACAACATGCTGTCGAGAGGGGGAAGGGGGGGGGGTTCACAGAGTGGACGGAGGAAGTGGCTGGAGAGTGGTGCCCTCGCCCCGTAGCCCAGGGCACATCGGGGCAACTGGCTGCCTTTTGGGTGGCTCAGGTGGGGGCTCAGACAGACTCACATGCCTTTGCACAGAGTGGGAAGCCAGCGCCATTGGAAGCCAAAGGCCCCTCAACCTTCCTTCCTTGGGCCCAAGGAGGGCCCTGAACCACCCCCATCGGCCACATTGCTGAGGCACGACCCAAAGGAGCTTGGCCAACATGGTAAATATGGGCCTTGGCCAGCCTTGTGTCCCAGTGGCCAGCTTCAAGTCCCCACAGGGGCGTGAAAACTGGGCCTCAGGGGCCGCCTGCAGAGTGATGGCTGTTCCCCATGCCCCATCGAGGCCTCAGGTGCAGCAGCTCCCAGTGCAGAGTGCACTCTTGGCTGGTTGGAGTGGAATAAGAATGAAGCACCCCTTCCCCCAACCCCAGGGCGCACTAGGTCAGGGCACCAGGCCACCAACCAGCCCCCCCCCCCCTTCGGCTTGATTCGCTGCCCTGCGCTGCCTGATTGCTCCTTTGATAGGTGAGGCAACCAACTGACCACCCCACTCGCCTGTGTGTTGCAACTCGAAGAATGGCCTAATGTGGAGTCCTTTGGGCGTCAACTGCAGGAGGATGTGCACCGCATGTGCTCAGAGAGTGCTCGGATTATGGATGCTGCCAGGGTGATCAGAGAAGCAGGGCTTTTGGCGGGGGTGGGGCAGCAGGCCGGCAGGGTGCTCTCAAGTAAGAAGGTGCCCTAGATAACAGCCTAACCTGCCTCTATGAAAGAACCAGCCCGGGGTGGCATGTATGTTTAGTAGACTATTCATACAAATTGTCCAAGTTAATATTTAATGTTAAATGCTATGAGTTTACTTGTGCTAAACAAAACAAACAAAGAAAGGTGAACAGAGAAGATGCTTTTGGATCCTTGTAGAGCTCTGAGAGTTCTCCTCCCTTCCCATTCCTACCTGCCTGGGAGTGCTCAGAGAACCCTTGTAATATTTTGGTAGCTGAAATTTTATGTGCTTCCCTAGCTTTAAAAAAAATCACATATAATTCAGTTCAATATTAGCCAAATCGTTTTGACAACTTTTTCTTTCTGCTTTGGTTGCTTCTCTAAGTGTTGCTTGATAGTCTCTCCCAGTAACTGGCAAACCAGTTGCTTTTTAAATTCAGAACTCCATGTTCTGGACAGCTCCTGTGTGGGTTTATTCAATGATAACTGTCCCTTTAAAAAATACACGATCTGTACAGTCCTCTGTGAGTGCACCTGTTAGAGAGCCTTTATTTAATAGAATGCGAATAGACTTTGGCAGTTGTGCAGACCTGTTATTTAAATGGGGCAAAATACTAGGACCCAAGTGCAATTGTGGTGCAGCCCACCAAACTATTTTCCATCTGTCACAGGAATGTGAGTGTCGTGCAATCCAGGGAGATATGATGGAGCTTTTTGTCCTCTCCCCAGCTGCATTAGTATTTAGGGGGATTGCCCAATCTGTCTGCATACTCGTATCAATTTGGTTGCAGATTTCATATTATATACTTCCTGTGTATAACTCAGCTATACAATAAAGAAATAATTAAAGAGAGAACTAAAAGTTATTTGAAACTGCAAGTGAAAAAAATCTCTTTTTTGAGTATTGTGTGTGTGAGAGAGAGCACGTGCCTGGCAGTGATCGTGACCTCTGTCAACTCCTGCTGGTAGCCTGCCTCTGCCTCTTAACCCTGGTATTCTTTGGAGGTCTCCCATCCAGATACTTGTCAGAGTTAGCCTGGGCTATCCAGGTCAGGGCCAGTGAAAATAACCTTGATGTGCAAACAAGATCTTAGAGAATCAGATGGCAACAATAATGTCTGAGGCAGTTACTTATTAATATAAATGAGGAAAATTGAATTTTTTTAATACCTCAGACTAACCATCCTGCATTTGCTGAGAGTATACCATTGTTTTGGCACACATCTTGTTTTGGAAGATTGAGACATTGACCCTTATTCTCTCAAACAGCAGTAGTTGGCTTCAGCAGTGAAGCACTGTCTGTGCTACCAGTGCAGTGGACAATAATTTACTCTTGCCCACCTGGGGGTATCCATAGTTGATGAGACAAAGTACTTTTACTGTAGTCTTGAACTGTTTGTATGCCAACGTTTCATGCAGCAAGTAGCCTTTAAAGGATCAGGTAGCAGGTGGTTTGAAAGACCTCTGCTCAAGACCCTGAAAACCAGCTGCCAATCAGAGTAGAGACTATGGACACTGATAGAGCAATGGCAGCTTCAGTATTGGGCAGCTTCATGTATTTGTATGGGTATCCTTACACATTTCAAGGTCACCTGAAAATACTACTCCTCTCTTGCTATATAACTTACTAAAAACTAAGCCATTACATCGTTGTCAAGCATCTGCTGTAGATATGCCATGCAACTCTTAGGGTTTGGATCTAACAAAGAGGTCTATTATGTCTAACCTGCATTGAGCATATTAACTCTTAATAAAAAATGGGATCACACAGGCATGAAAAAGTAGAAAAAGACTGAGAACATTGTTAACAGTCTCATGCAATTCCATATCTTGTAAATTTATAGGTCTTCGTGATGCCAGTTATCCTGTGATGTGTGATGTTTCGTGTCCTTTCTTGTAACTTTTTTTGGGGTAAATTGTAGTGATATCTGGAAATGATATCTTTTACCCCAATTACATTGAAAGGGAAACTGAAATTAACATATAGGGTAAAAGTGTCAAATTATATTATGTTTTTCCCACCTGATGTATTGATTGGTGAGAATTTGGCCACTTGCTAACAACTATTGAACACACATACAAGGAAAAAAAATCTCTGAAAGCATTTTAACTATGTTGTCATCATCTTGTGATTTTGTACAGAACTGAATTTTAATTTTATAGTATTATGTTTTAATCTTTTAAACTGTATATTATATGTTGTGAGCTGCCCTGAGCCCGTTTGCAGGGTAGGGAAGGATATAAATAAAATAAGTAAATAAAAATAAATAGAAGTACTTAATGAAGGTTTTTTCCTTCCTCTAGCAGCTGGTGGCTTGCTGTATTCAACCCCAATGTTTTTTAAATTTCTTTGACTGATTTTGGGATGTGCTCAACCTGACACAATGTTATTGAAGTCCATGTGTTGTTTGGGCGTGGTTAGCTATTGTCAGTTAGCACTGCCATAGATATGGGTAACTGTCTTGTCATGATCAGTAAGGTTGCTGAATGTATTACATGTGTCAATGTTTGCTGTTTTACAATCGGGGTTGATGATCTATTAACATTGTTTTGTGTTCCAAAGTTTTCCTTGACCCTTTTAGATCCCGCTCGGGAGATAGCATCGGTGACCCGACTCCCACTTTTGGAATGTGAGCCTTTCTTGCCTGCTTCGCTTTGTGCATACTCATTACTCATTTGCTTTTCTTCCCCCTCTTATCTCTAGCTGGCTATTCCTTAGCTAACAGCCTTGAACAGAAGAGCCTCCTGTTATGTGTTACAAGAATCACAGGTGTTATGTATTTCTTTGCTTAGTTGTCTCTGGGAACATCTTCTCCAAAAACCTTCAGCAGTAGTTTTCCCTGAGAACCTATTTTGCTGCACTGTCCTTGGGAACAGTGGGCCAGTGTATTTGGGCGCCAATAATTCTCACTATTGATTGGTAGATGGTAGATGAGCCATATTTCATATCAAGTATAATTGTAGTTGCATTTCTAAGCTTGGGCATTACTAACAGGAAAAGTATTTGACCAACATGATCTTTTCTACAAATAGAGGACTTTCTACTTAAGGAGACCTGTTGTGGACTATATCTATTGGCACATTCTCACAGCTGTGCAAATTGTGTTTATGATGGAAAGCATATATTTATAGCTTTGTTCCAACTACAAACTTTCCAAACAAACATAAATATATCTCTTGGTCAGTTAGCAAAAAGAAATAAAATAAAACTTGAAAGCCTAAATTATGAGCCCTGTGGTGATCAAGACAGGAAATTGTGTTTATTATTTATACATTTTATAGCCTTCAATTTTCTCAAAACACTTGGTGAACCAGTTTCTGATTAAAATAAGAACCCTGAGAACATAAGAGAAGCCAATGTTGGATCAGGCCAGTGGCCCATCCAGTCCAACACTCTGTGTCACACAGGGGCCAAAAACACCAGGCGCCATCAGGAGGTCCACCAGTGGGGCCAGGACACTAGAAGCCCTCCAACTGTTGCCCCCCCCAAAGCATCAAGAATACAGTGCATCACTTACCCCAGAGTTCCTATCTATAGCTTGTGGCTAATAACCACTGATGGACCTCTGCTCCATATCTATATATCTAACAGCCAAGGTGCCCCCTGTGTGTGCATATCTAAATCCACACATCAGGGGCACCTAGGGGGCAAAGAGATTTTCCTGCACACTTGGGGGACTCCCCAGGTGTGCAGAAAAATCTGAAAAGTAAAAAAAAATATTTGGGGGATACTTAAATCCCCCTCCAAAGAAAAAAGCATGTGCAGGGGATGCAGTTGGAACAGTCCCTCACCGCCATTGTGGGGAGGGGGGTGGGCAGGTGAGAAGGCTTGGTGCCCGGTGGCTAAGAGCCATGTGGACCTTGCTGTTGGTGGGGGGCGGGTAGAAGAGAAGGCCTGGTGACTGACCTACGTGGGCCTCGCCGTCGGGATAGAAGTCCTGGCAGCTCTGAGCCACACGGGCCTCGCTGTCAGTGGGCGGTGGGTGGGAGAGAAGGCCTGGTTGCCCCAGTGGCTTGGAGCTGCACGGGCTTTGCCATAAGGGGGAGGGAGAGAAGGCCTGGTGGGCCCAGGGGCTACTGCCATCAGTGCCGGGGGGCGAGGGAGAAAGGGAGAAGGCTTACCTGCGGTGGCTTCCTCCTCCACGTGGAGCTCCCCCCCATGAGTATCATGGGTAATCCCCAGGTGTACAGAAAAATCTGAAATCTATAAAAAACTGTAGGGGGGATACTTAAATCCCCCCCTCCCAAAGTAAAAGAGCATTCCCTGCGCATGTACAGAGAATGCTCTGAGAAGTGCCTTGCTGCCATTGCCGCCGCCGCTAGGGGGGAGGGAGAAGTCTTGGTGGGCCAAGCTCAGGCCTTGCCGCCGATGCTGGGGGGGGGGGGGGAGGAGGGAGAAGGCTTGGTGGTGTTGGTGCTGGGGCAGGCAAGAAGGCTCACCTGCGGCTGCTTCCTTCGCCTCCATGGGAGCTTCTCCCCCCCCCCCCCCCCACACAAGTATCACGGGTTCCCCTTCTTGTCTATATATTTAATAGCTAAGATGCCCCCTCTGTGCGGATATCTAAATCCGCACATCAGGGGCACACTTGGGGCAAAGAGATTTTCCTGCACACTTGGGGCATTTCCCATGTGTGCAGAAAAATCTGAAAGGTTGAAAAAACTATAGGGGGGTACTTAAATCCCCCCAAAAGTAAAAGAGCATTCCCTGTGCATGCGTAGAGAACACTCTGGGAACTCTGCCTCACGGCCGTTGGGAGGGAGGCTTGGTGGACCTGGCACCTGGGAGCCGCTCAGGTCTCACCGCCAGTCCCGGGAGGGGGGCAGATAAGGCTTACTTGCAGCCGCTTCCTCCTCCTCAATGGAGCTGCTTCTGCAGGCCAGGAGCCTTTGGGAATACTTCCCCACCCTGCAAGTATTGCGGGTCCCACTTCTTGTGTTTATCTATTTCCTTCTTGAAGCCATCCATGCTTGTAGCTGCCACCATCTCTTGTGGCAGTGAATTCCATAAGTTAATTATTCTTTGGGTGAAGAAATATTGCCTTAACTGTTCTAATCCAATCGCTCAGCAATTTCATGGAGTGCCCGTGAGTTCTTGTATTGTGAGAAAGGGAGAAAAATACCTCTTTCTCTGCCTGCTCTATCCCATGCATAATCTTATAAACCTTGATCATGTCACCCCTCAGCCGCCATTTCTCCAAGCTAAAGACCCCCAAGTGCTTTAACCTTTCTTCATAAGGAAAGTGTTCCAACCCTTTAATCATTCTAGTTGCCCTTTTCTGCACTTTTTCCAGTGCTATAATATTTTTTCTGAGGTGTGGTGACCAGAACTGTACACAGTACTCCAAATGAGGTCGCACCATCGATTTATACAGGGGCATTATGATACTGACTGATCTGTTTTCAGTTCCCTTCCTAATAATCCCCAGCATAGCACTGGCCTTTTTCATTCCAATTGCACAATGTCTCGACATTTTCATTGAGTTATCTACTATGACTCCAAGATCTATCTCTTGGGTCAGTCTCTGCAAGTTTGGACCCCATCAATGTGTATTTATAGTTAGGATTTTTGGCCCCAATGTGCATCACTTTGCACTTGGCCACATTAAACCCCATTTGCCATGTTGATGCCCACTCGCCCATCCTCGACAGATCCCTTTGGAGTGCCTCACAATCCTCCCTGGTTCTCACCACCCTGAACAACTTCGTGTCATCTGCAAATTTAGCCACTTCACTGCTTACTCCCAACTCCAAATCATTATTGAACAAGTTCTACAGCATTGGACTGAGTTCTGATCCCTGCAGTACCCCACTGCTTACCACCCTCCACTGAGAAAATTGCCCATTTATACTCTCTGTTTCCTTTTAATTAGCCAGTTTTTGATCCACAAAAGGACTTATCCTTTTATCCTTTGACTATTGAGCTTACTTAGGAGCCTTTGATGAGGAACTTTATCAAAAGCTTTCTGGAAGTCAAAGTAAACAACATCTATTGGGTCCCCCTTGTCCACATGTTTGTTTACTCCCTCAAAGAACATTAATTAATTTATTATTTATTTATTTTTTCGATTTATACCCTGCCCTCCCCGCAAATGGGCTCAGGTTTGTGAGAAGACAAGAGAAGACAAGAGAAGACAAGATCTTCTCTTACAGAACCTGTGCTGCGTCTGCCTCAATAGATTTTGTTCATCAATGTGCCTACTAATTCTTTCCTTAATAACCATTTCCACCAACTTACCTGGTCTCGACGTCAGACTGACTGGCCTGTAATTTCCCGGATCTCCTCTGGAACCCTTTTTAAAGATGGGAGTGACATTTGCTACCTTCCAGTCCTCAGGAATGGAGGCAGATTTTAAGGAAAGATTACATATTTTTGTCACAATAATCCACAAGTTCACATTTGAGTTCTTTCAGAACTCTCAGATGTAAATCCTTGGTGGAGACGTGGGTGACCTGAAGAATGGGATGCACCGAGTTCACCAAAGATCATTACGCTGGTTGATTGTAGTGACTCCGGGACCCCTCGCGGGGGAAGGACTGGTTCCCTCCATTTAGTAGCATCTATTCGATGTTTTTAGGTTAGGTTGGGTGTAGATAAGGGATTTTATTGTTAGGCCTTACTCTATATTTTTTGTGTTAGTTATAAGCTAGACTAGTTATTTTAATCTTGCTGCCTGAAATTTATTGGGGCAGCAATGAAGGGAGGTCAGGGTGGGCATTAGTGATTGAGTGTTAGTATGCTACACAACACTAACCGGCTGGTATTTTAGTATACTTTAGGAGGGAGTGGCTCTGGTTCAGTGTAGGCAGTATTGGGGAGTGAGACCTCTTTCCGGGCAGCTGTTGGCGTTGGTTTGGCCTGTGACCGGCATTGTGTGTCAGATTCTACTCTATATGCACAGTGATTCCTTTTATTGCTAAATGTTTCTTTCTTTCAATGAATCTGACAAAGATATATGTTGCTGAAGATTGCTCTGGTTGTTACTTTCATTTTCTTTGTAGTTGTTATCGCCCATATGGTTTATTGCCTCCTCTTGTGTCAATTGCCTGTCTGCTTAATGTTACTTCGCTAGGCGGGAGGGTGGGTTCCTGCATACCAACACGTCATATAAACAAAAGCTATCTTGTTCCTGCTCCCTCCCTCTTTCATTCCAGGCTCCCAGGACACTATCTGACTGCTTATAGCTTTGAAGGTTATTTTATTGTCGTGGTTTGAATGTTTTGCCTAGGAATTAGCACATCTGGGTCACACAGGCCAAAGGGGGAATGTTTATGCCTTTCTCACCTACGGTGGGAACAAACGGGCTCTCTGTCTTCCCGCATTTTAGTTGTCTGCTGATTGGTAGGAAATGTTTAAGCATTCATGTTTGTAGGTATATTAACCCCAAGCCTTCTTTGTTTGGCATCTCAAACATCGGGACCTGTTCCAGTATCTGAATAAAGGACTATGCTTTAACCAACAAAGGCCTGATCATTTGCTGATAGCACAGAAGCCTCACATTATGCTGTGTGAAGGCCACTGACGCCAATGACATCTGGACTGGGGATTCCAGTACTTCTGGGGCAGGGGAAATATAGCGGTGGGAGCAGGCGGTTTGTGAGGGGAAGGAGGCGGAGAAATGGAGAAGCTCGGCCTCCTTCCAGCCTGCGTCCCATCCCGAGAGTGGCCGGCAGGGAGGCTGGGAAGGACCGTCCTCTGTCATTGGTGTTGTGTAACGCCAGGTCCATTAACAACAAAATTGCAACCTTGCAGGAATATCTTTTAGAGCAAGGTGCCGACCTGGCATGCGTGACCGAGACCTGGGTGCGCGAGGGTGAGACAGTGGCTCTCTCCCAGCTAGCCCCACCCGGGTTCTCGGTCCTCCACCAATCACGGACTGAGGGCCGGGGAGGAGGAGTGGCACTGTTCATTCGGGAGGCTTACTCCTACAGGGCACTCCCGTTGTTGAGGCTTGCGGGCATAGAGTGCTCGGGCCTGGTGTGGGAAGCTGGGGAGAGGTTGGCTATTTGGCTGGTGTACCGGTCGCCCAACGCACCAGCCGATAGCCTGTCCTCGCTGGTTGAGGCTGTGTCGGGCAGGGCTTTGGAGCACCCAAGGCTTGTAGTCTTGGGTGACTTCAATGTCCATGCTGACGATGCGGCCTCTATTCCGGTGAGGGATCTGGTGTCTTCCATGGCGGCACTAAAGCTCAGCCAATTTGTACAGGTTCCTACACACCAGGCCGGGCATACGCTGAACTTGATCTTCACGGCGGGGGTTACGGTGGGCCAGTTGACTGCCACGGCAGTGCCATGGTCTGACCACTTTGCCCTGAAGGCTCGTCTGATGTTGTCTCCCCAACTCCATTTGGGCAGCGAGCGTATTTTAGCTCGCCCACGGAGCCTGATGGACCCTCAGCGGTTCCTGACGGCTCTGCGGGATCCCATGCCTTCCAGCGATTCTCTAGATGGACTGGTCAAGGACTGGAATGACCGGCTCATGGCGGCCATCGATGAGATCGCTCCCCAACGCCCTCTGCGCCCCTGCTCTAAGTTGGCTCCCTGGTTTACCGGGGAGCTGAGGCTGATGAAGCGGGAACTCAGACGGCTAGAGAGACGGTGGCGGCGATCTTGCGACGAAGTATCAAGAGCATCTTATAGGATGTTTATGAGATCCTATAAGATGGCAATCAAGGCCGCTAAGAGGCAATTCTATGCAGCTGAGGTTGCATCTGCTAGCTCTTGCCCGGCCCAATTATTTAGAACTATTAGGTCTTTAACCAAAGTGCCTCAGAGCACATTAAACGACAGGGAATTGGAAATTGGCTGTGAGGCATTTGCGAGCTATTTTGCAGATAAAATCTTGCTGCTCCGCCGTGATCTCTCAGCCACAGTTGAGACAGTGTGTGAACTTGAGGCTCCATGCACGTCTTCTGGTTCCACCTTGGATCATTTCAGCCCCCTCAGTCTTGAGGAGGTTGACAAGTTGCTCTCGACTGTACGCCCAACCTCGTGTAGCCTTGATCCTTGCCCCTCGTGGCTTATAAAAGCTTGCCACGAGGGGTTGCGTGGTGCGCTTCAGGAGATTATCAACAAGTCCTTTTCAGAAGGGCTGTTCCCGGAGGCACTCAAGGTTGCGATGGTCCGTCCTCTCTTTAAAAAACCATCTCTGGACCTGGCTGTATTGGCCAACTATCAGCCGGTGTCTAACCTACCCTATTTGGGTAAGGTATTGGAGAGGGCGGTGGCGACCCAGTTGCAGAGCTTCATGGATGACACCTCCATGCTAGACCCGTTTCAGTCTGGCTTCCGACTGGGTCACGGGACGGAGTCGGTTCTGGTCGCCCTCACGAATGACCTCCGAAGACATCTGGATCGAGGCGGTACGGCGGCACTGGTGTTGTTAGATCTGTCGGCGGCTTTTGATGTGGTCGACCACCAGTTGCTGATCCACCGCCTTGCTGATGCGGGGATACGGGGGCTCGCTTTACAGTGGCTTGCCTCTTTTCTTCAAGATCGGGGACAGAGGGTTGCGCTCGAGGAACAGACCTCCCAGAGGCACCCACTGGTGTGTGGTGTTCCTCAAGGGGCGGTTCTGTCCCCAATGTTATTTAACATCTATATGCGCTCCCTCGCCCAGATTGTCCGGAGGTATGGGCTGGGGTGTCATCAATATGCGGATGACACCCAGCTTTATCTGTTGTTGGGCGGCCGGTCCTGCTCTACCGCAGATGACCTGAAGCGGGCGTTGCAGGAGGTTGCGGGCTGGCTAAGACTGAGTCGACTGAAATTGAATCCTTTGAAGACGGAGGTCCTGTGCCTGAGTCGGACCGGGTCGGGGTTGGGGCATCCACTTCTGTCCTTCGGTGGGGCGCCTTTGGTGCCAGCTCCGAGGGTTTGGGTGTGCTTCTGGACTCTGCCTTGATGATGGAGGCCCAGGTAGCAGCCACTGCCAAAGCAGCCTTTTTCCATCTACGGCTGATTAGGCAGTTGGCCCCCTTCCTCGAGCGCGAAGACCTGGCTACAGTGATCCACGCTATGGTCACCTCACGTCTTGACCACTGTAATGCTCTCTACTTAGGGCTGCCCTTATCCCAGATCCAGAGGCTGCAGCTGGTGCAGAACGCTGCGGCCAGGCTGCTGATGGGTCTCTCTTTGCGGGACCATGTCTGGCCTGTGCTGCAGTTGCTGCACTGGCTGCCTATAGCATACCGGATCCGGTTCAAGGTGCTGGTGCTAACCATTAAAGCTCTTTATGGTCAGGGTCCAGCCTACTTGAGGGACCGCCTTTCCCCATATCGGCCCCAGAGGTTACTGAGGTCAGGCACTCAAAATTGCCTGACTTGCCCCGGTCCAAAAGACGCCTGTTTGACTTGTACCAGGGCCAGGGCTTTCTCGGTGGCGGCTCCTTACTGGTGGCACGAGCTCACGGATAACATCAGGGCCCTGTGAGACTTATTGCAGTTCCGCAGGGCCTGTAAGACAGAGCTCTTTCGCCAGGCTTTCAAATAGGAGCTGCCATCGGGTGGAGAACTGATTTTTACCATCGCCCTGGTCCTGGTGGTGCACCCCTGCAGCCTTGTCTGCCGGGAAACTCTGAAGTCGCCATCTTTTGTAATTCGTAATCCTATAATTGTATTTTAATGTTTTAATGGTTTTATATTGTAAGCCTTTATGGTAATTGTGTATGTTAACCGCCTTGAGCCGGTTCGCTGGCAAGTCGGGACACAAATGAAATAAATAAATAAATAAATAAATTCACAGTGAAACTTTTTGTAAAAAGTTAAATTCAGGATAAGCAATTTAAACCAGCAGCAAATATATAAATGAGCATTGGTGTAAAAGGCCTATAAAATACAGTATGTAGACCTCAAAAATGTGACAGCAGAAATAATAGAATCAATAGTTACCATTAGGGATGTGTGTTCAGATATATCCAGTCTGAATATATATCCAAAAAATACCAGTGTTTGCTGGATATTTTTGGGCCTCTGGATGGTATCTGGGCTTTTTCAGGATATCAGGAAATGGGAGTAATCTCTCCATATTACATTGCAAATTCAGGGTGGCCACCATGGCCATGTAAAATGCACTCCCTCAGGCATAGGCTGCACGAACCACCACTCAGCGCAGGGACCCTGGCCATTGGCTGCAGCAGCACCAGGGCGAATGTGCCCGCAGTCCTGCCCACCCACCCAGAGAGCCGCCACCACAGGTTGGGACACCGAGCCCGAGGGAAGAGCTGGCCGAAAGAGGCGGCTGGAAGTATGGAGGACGAGGACAGAGCTCAGGCCGGGGAGTGGGGAGGGGACGAGGATCGGCGCAGCCTCCAACAAAGACGGGGGATGAGGCTGGGTGGCCTGGCCCACTGCAGCCTCGAACAGAGCCAGCGGGAGGCCAGGAGGCCTGGGCTGCCATGACTACGTGCAGAGCTGGGGAGAGGCTGGGCAGGCAGAGGGGGGGGGGGAAGAGGCAAGGCGGCCTCGGTGGCTGCACCCTCAAATGGGCTGGGTACGGTGGACACGAGACCTCCAGCGGCCGTGGGGTGGAACGACAGTCGGGGTGGGGAAAGAGATGAGGGGAGCTGCATCCCACAGGCCTGGCTAGAGCCCATTGTATTTATTGTCACCACAGGCCTTGCTCCTAGTTGCAAATACTGCAAATATCAGGAGACAGCATTTTAAGGCTTCCAGGACTCTTTCCCCCACCCCTTAAATTTTACTGTATGTGTTTTCCTGGGACTTGATATTGGCTTGCCATGTTGTTTTGGCTTTGTGTCTCTTCAAATTGGTTTTGTTGTTCTTGAAGCATTATTATTTGCTTGAGTTGGTTTTTGTTGGGTTTGTAGTGGATTCTCAGGTTTGACATTGCATTAGATTCTTGGGTTGTACATTGGCTGAATTCTCTGATTTTACATTTGTTGGGCTCATAAAAGGATTGTCCAATTTGACATTGGCATAGATTCTCAGTACATTTGTTGTGTTAGGCTTGTCACATTGTCCCGTGCTTTTGCTGGGATTCCCTGGTTCTGTATTGGTTCTTTGGGCTAATTGCTTCTCTCTCCTTCAGAGACTTTTGGATAAACAAAAAAAGAGATCACACAGCAGTATGGTAGTAACAACAATGGGAAAGAGCTGTGAAGCAGGACACAATAGAACTGGTAACAATGTTAATGTATTGGACAGATACAGTGTGTGCAGTGCATGAATACAATCATTGCACAAAAAAGCACAATAATTCTAAATATGAATCTTCTGGTACCCAATGAAATATTAAAAAAAATTCTCTTTCCAAAATAGTTCTTTCCTATGAAGAATCTGGATATTGAAGACTTCATTTTGATAATTGTCCTCAAGAAAATTACTATTATAAGTATTTCAAAGGCATAAGGTATCAGAAAACTGTATAGCTTCAGACTACTAATGTAGAAGGAACTGCATATCTTTATATATAGTAAAGTGGACGTGGGGTGGCCATGCAGGATGCGCTGCCTCAGCCATAGGCTGAGGGAGCCACCACTGGTCGCGGTCTCTGGCGCTTGCCACAGAGGCTCCACTGGGGCAAACATGCCCCGCCATTCGAGGACACCATGGCGAAGTCCTGCCCCACTGCCCACGGAACCGCTGCCCAGCCTCAGTGTGCTCCACCGGTGGCCGAGACGAACCCAGGTCCCTGAGTGGGTGGCAAGTGCTGAGATGCAGGTGACCGCATGCAGAGCCTGACACCGCTCCTTATGCCACTTTGACCCAGCCCGCAGGTGCCCGGGTGGGCGGGTGCGGCGCACAGCTGGGGACTGGCAGCAGCAGGAGGATGACACATGGCGGTGGATGGTAGGGAGGGACAGCGGCTCTAGCGCCCATTGTATTCCTTTTACAACGGGCCTTGCTCCTAGTTATAAATATTTCAAAGGCATAAGTTTCCAGAAAACTGTAGCTTCAGACTTCTGATGTTGAAGGAACTGCCTTTCCAGGATATTCAAAGAGGTTTGCAGTAATAATTATATTTCTATTGAAGGGCCATCAGTAACACTTTTATTTTGTTCTGTAAGGAAAAAAGGTGACTAAATAATAAATAATAAATCACATTTAAGGCGGCAGAATAAATATTTTTTGTACTTTTAGTTGTCACCTTAACAATTCTCTTACTACAGTTTATCTCAATATTACAAACATTTAAAAAAATTCTCTGCATTTATCATCCTCCCAATATTACAAACCTTTAAAAATAATACTTTGTTTTGTTTTTACAAAAAAAGGAAGAGTATTTTTGTTTTTATTGACCCCCCCCCAACACATAGTTTGACACCAATATGAGCATCCTACAAGAATGTGAAAAAGATCTGCCGTTTTGTAGCAGCTACAGGAAAAACGTGTCTATGACTAATACAATAATGTGTTTGGCTGTATCAACCTCAAAAACATGTATTTTGACACCAAGATGACCACCCTTTGTGATCTTAAATACTGCCATCTTGGAAAATGGTGGCTACAGGAAAAACATCCCAAAACTGGAATGTCTACCCAAGAAAATTTTAAAGCTATAGTGTCCTGAAACACACACACACACACAATAAAATTCTCTGTACCTGTATTCTTTGTGGGAGTCTGTTATGAATCCAGGACTATATAGTCTTTAGATACAACTTCCCAGATTCCATCCCTGTGGTTGGTGATGAGCCAGTATTCTTGTGAGGGTCTTGTAGGCCTTCTTCTGTTCAGTTCAAAGCCTCCTGAAAGTATGAATAGAAATACTAAGTATCTTCTTGTCTTAATTTTCCCATCAACATAGAGTAGTGACAAGGGGGGACCTGCGATACTCGTGGGGGGGAGAAGCTGTCAGCCACTTGGCTGAGCGAGAGCCCCTGTCAGAATCTGCTGATTCAGACAAGGATTTCTGGGACTTTCTGCTATGCTTCCTATTGCTACGTGCTGTGTGTAACCTGTGTTTGCATCCATTATGTATTCATGCATATTATGTATCAATGCTTATTGCTTTTAGTTGCCCCTATGCCCACCATGTAACCATATCCTTTGCCAGGATGACTGTATGCTATGTGACCCCAGGTTTATGGCTTTGACCAGGCCTGGTCTGTGTAACTGCTTGCCCGGGAGAGTGACAACTTCAAAGCATGGGAACAACGGGCCTCTCACACTCCTGCCTCCGCATTCCATTCATCCCTGCTGGGAGGACAAGGGGAGGACAGAGACCATTTCTTATCAACGTGCGAAGGCCTTGAGGAAAGCATTTGTTATGTGAATATGGTTACATCTAAGGGGTCTGGTTTGGGAAGGGAAATTTACAGCTTAACACCTAGCTTTCTTTCCTGTGGGAAGCAAACGGCCAAAGACCCCTTTTGCCCGCCGTTTTTCCCCTTTGGTGATTGGTTACCTATGGGCAATTCAAATTGTACTGAAGGGTATAATAGACCTGCTTCTATCGTATGCATTATCTCTGATAATAATCCGAGAACCTGTACCAATGTAGAGATTGGAAATAAAGAACTGTGTTTCATCAACAAAGATCTGATCCTTGACTCCTTTGAGCAGAAGTCTCACAGATTGTCAGAGATCTGTGACTGGGACTTGGCCGTTCCTGACCATGTCGGACGACGGTACTCTTCCCATCCCTACTACCGAAGACCAACCGGTGACCCCGGGGGACCAGGGTGCCGATGGTGGAGGAGGCGGCGGGGACCCCGAAGTGCCAGTGACTACGATTCAAGGGGCTCACTACATCCCGCGCCCACCTCCTCATCAGAGCGTGACCCCGAGGTACTCATGGAGCAACTTCGGTCGTGGGACCGTAGACTCCTGGGTGCACGATCGGAAGGGGGCACGGGTGTCGATCCAGGCAGATCACACCGATCGTGGGAAGCCGAGTTTCCTGGGAGACGAGCGAGAGACGACCTACGGAGGAGAGTGGCGTCCCCCGCCCCTGGAAGAAGAGAGAGTCGGACCGTAGGGCCCGATCCCTACGGGGAAGACCAAACCCAAGCCCTGGACCGTATGATGGGAGATTTACGGTTCCAACTCACCACCGAATTGCGCGAGCTAGCCCTCGACCTGCAGTACCAGTTTCAAGACGCCCTTACGGCTGTGCAAGCAGCTCGCCCAGCCCTGGCAGTGGTAGGACCCCCAGGAGGGGGAGTCCCGCAGCCGGTGGTTCCCCCCGGAGGAGTCCCCGCGGGAGTCGTCCCGCCGCAGGTGCCGCCACAGGTCCCGCAGCCCGTTCCCCGTCAGGTGCCCGCCCCCGTACCTGCGCCGGCCCCAGTGCCGGCAGGGCCGATGGTTCGCCCGGCCCCCGCCGATCTGTTGACGGCTACTTTCGATGGGGACCCCGAGAAGCTGCGGTTCTTAGAGATCGAGCGGTTCCTAGACACCTGGGGACATCTCTACCCCACCGAGAGGGACCGGATTGGTTACATCGGGTCCAAGCTGAGGGACACCGCCAGCGACTGGTACGTGAGCCTGCACAACGCCCCCGGGCCTGAGTTACGCTCAGTGAACAACTTCATGTGGGCCCTCCGACACCACTACGAGGACCCCCTGGGAGAAGAAAAGGCCCGGAACCAGCTGCGGAGGCTGACCCAAGGGCGGTCCTCGGTGAGGGACTACACCGACAAGTTCCGGCGCATCGCAGCCAAGATTCGCGGCTGGACCCAGGACCTGTTCATAGAAAAGTACCGGGAGGGCCTGAGCCACGAGGTGTATGAGACGGTGCTGCGAGGGGGAAGACCGGGCTCGCTGGCCGCCTGGATGAGAGCGGCTGCAGACGTAGAAGAACGCTTCACCCTCATCAAGATGGGAACTTCAGCAATGACCCAAGCCAAAGCGGCTCAGAAGGTGAAACCCAAGCCGAACCTGCAAGAGATCCGGGATGCCCGCTTCAAGCAGGGGCTCTGCATGAGATGCGGGGAGAGCGGCCACTTCGCCTCAACGTGCCCCCGGGGGGGGGGAAAGTCCCAAAAACCTCCACCCCGGTGGCCGGGAGCACCCCTAGTAAAGGGAAGACCTCGTTCAAGCCCCGGGCACTGCAGCTGGAAGGGGCCGTGAGCGAGCAAGGAGAGCTGGAGCTGACGGAAACACAGATGTTGGGAAACTCCAACGGCCTGCAGTGAGCGGTGCAGAACTGCAGGTCCCCATCCACGACGCGCCATCCCCGGTGAGCATCCCTGGCCCCTTACTGTATATGGTAGTGACTGTGATAGCCCCTGGGACTGGGACCCATGTCCGCGTCCGAGCTTTAATTGACTCAGGGTGTGCCCGGGACTTGATTAGCCCTCTAGTAGTGGAGGGGCTAGGACCTAAGGTCGCCCCGTTGGGGGAGCCACTCACTTTCACGCAAATGGACGGATCGGAAATGAAAGAGGCGTGTGTGGCAGAGACCGAAAGACTGATTGTGGGGACTGGGGAGCACTGGGAGAGGAGAGCTTTCGTCATCACCCCAAACACCCAGTTCCCCATGGTGTTGGGGAGCCCCTGGTTAAGCTCCCATGACCCCTATATCAAATGGAGTGAGGGGAAGATCTCCTGGGTGGATGAAAAGTGTCAAGACCATAAGTGGGACGCGGGGTGGGGAGCGGGACCCCCGGCACCCCTCCGAGCGGCGGCGCTCACCCTGGTGCCCTCCGCAGTTCCCCGGAAATATCGAGTCTTAATGGGAGTGTTCAGTGAAACAGAAGCCGATGAACTACCCCCCCACAGACTGTCGGATTGTGCCATAGAGCTGATCCCGGGAGAGAAGCTACCGAAGGGAAAGCTTTATTCCATGAGCCCTCCGGAGCGGGAGGAGCTAAGGAAGTTCCTAGACAAGAATTTGGAGTGCGGGTTCATCCGCCCCGCTAAGTCCCCCTTCGCGGCCCCTGTTCTGTTCCGGAAAAAGAAAGATGGGGGGCTACGGTTATGTACGGACTACAGAGGATTAAATGCAGTGTCCGCTTCCAATGCCTACCCCCTTCCCCTCATTAAAGACTTGTTAACGGAGGCGGCCAAGGGGAAAGTGTTTACTAAGTTGGATCTCCGAGACGCATATTTCCGGGTGCGCATTAGGGAGGGGGACGAATTTAAGACTGCCTTTAACACACCATTGGGACAGTTTGAGTACCTGGTGATGCCGTTCGGCTTAAGTGGCGCGCCCGGGGTCTTTATGAGTTTAATAAATGAAGTGTTGCACAAGCATTTATTCAAGGGGGTGTTATGTTACTTAGATGATATCTTGATCTACTCTGCTGATAAGAAAGAACATGTGCTGTTGGTCCGGGAAGTGCTTTCAACCCTGTTAAAAAATCAGTTGTATGCAAAGTTGTCGAAATGCGAATTCAATCGGGATTCAGTGGACTTCCTGGGGTACCGTATTTCTCAGAAAGGTCTAGAGATGGACCCTGCCAAGGTAGAGGCCGTAGTACAGTGGGAAGCCCCCCGAACGAGAAAACAGCTTCAGAGTCTCTTGGGATTTTGTAACTTCTACCGCACCTTCATAAAAGACTTTGCTACAGTCACCCTCCCGCTGACTGAACTCCTAAAAACCAAGGGGAGGGGCCCGGAAGCGGGGAAGCCCGGGGAGAGAATAGCCTGGACCGGAGAATGCCAAAAGGCGTTCGAGACTCTTAAGACCCTTTTCACCTCGGAACCCATCCTGGCTCACCCCGATGAGACCAAGGAATTTGTAGTTCATGTAGACGCGTCGGATGTGGCCATGGGGGGGGCATCCTACAGAAAGGGCCAGATGGGAAGCTGCACCCTCTTGCCTACATCTCAAAAAAGTTTAACGAGACAGAGAGAAATTGGTCAGTGTGGGACAAAGAAGCAGCAGCCATCCGACTGGCCCTCACCACTTGGCGGCATTGGCTGGAAGGTGCACAGACCCCTTTTGAAATTTGGACGGATCACAAAAATCTGGAGGCGTTGCGCACCCAGAGATCCCTGAATGCAAAGCAGCTCCGATGGGCTGATTTTTCCTCAAAATTCAACTTTGTGCTTAAACACTTCCCCGGGAAGGCCAACTCGTTAGCCGACGCACTATCCCGATTGCCCCAACACGAGAGCTTAAAGGAAGAGATGTTCGACTCTATGTTCTCCCCCCAGCAGCTGGGAGGGGTGGTGACCACCAGGAGTCAGAGTAAGCAGGCTGCAGTAGAGCCGTGGGGGAGCGATTGGGGGGGGGGGATTACTCCCCGGAAGAAGTCGAAGAGTTAAAAACCTTAGAAGACTGTTCCCTCCGGGAAAACAAATGCTGGTACCATGGGGACAAGCTAGTGGTACCCCGAAACAGAAGAAAAGACATATTGCTGACTTGTCATTCATCAAAATTGGGGCATTTTGGGTTTTTAAAGACGCTTAATTTGGTTCAGAGACAGTTCTGGTGGCCGCGCATGCGCAAGGATGTCTCAGACTTTGTAACTGCCTGCCAGACCTGTTTGATGTGCAAACGAAGGGGGGGGGGAAGTTCCGGGACTATTGCACCCACTGCCCACCCCCTCACGCCCATGGGAAGCGATAGCCATGGACTTCATCACCAACCTGCCACCCTCAAAGGGAAAGACTGTAATTTGGGTGGTGGTAGACATGTTTTCAAAGCAAGCCCACTTTACCCCCTTCAAACAGCTACCTACGGCAAAGGGGATGGCCAAGGCTTTTTTCAACCACGTGATAAAGCTGCATGCTTTCCCCAAACGCGTGGTATCCGATAGGGGTAGTCAGTTCGTTGCCAACTTCTGGCGGGAGCTTTTGACGCTAATGGACATTGAACCAGCCCTAAGCTCAGGGTACCATCCAGAGACCGATGGACAGTCTGAACGAACTAATCAAATCCTAGAACAGTTCCTAAGGTGTTACACTAACTACCGTCAGGATAACTGGGTGGAATTACTGCCATTTGCAGAGTACAGTTATAACAATGCTATTCATTCGTCTACGGGCGTATCCCCATTCATGGCGGTGGGCGGCTTTGAGGGAAAACCGCTGCCTACCATAGAGGATGCGCCAAACACTCCCCCCACGGACTTTAAGCGGTGGTGGGCAGCGTTGCAAGACTCATGGCCACTGATAGCTAAAACACTGGACAAGGCAAAAGAGGACTACAAGAAATATGCGGACCGTGGCAGAGCAGAGGGCTGGGATCTCCAGCCAGGGGACTCAGTCTACTTGTCCACCAAAAATATACATGGATTACAACCCAGTAGGAAATTGGGGTGGAAATATGTTGGCCCTTACAAAGTGTTGCGTAAAATCTCTGATGTGTCTTTTGAATTGGAGTTGCCCAAATCACTGAGTTCTTTGCACCCTGTTTTTCATTTCAGCTTGCTGAAGAAGAATCCTGGGCTGAATGCTTGGCATCCAGTTCCTCCGACTCCTCCTCCACTGATGAAGGGGGAGGCACCCCATTTTGAAATTTCTGAAATCCTTGATTCCAAAATGCGTAGGGGCCACTTATTATACTTAGTTAGATGGGTAGACTTTGGCCCGGAACAAAATGAATGGGTTCGTTCTGAAAATGTGCATGCCCCTAAATTAGTGAAAGCTTTCCATAAAAGGTTCCCAGACAAACCCGGGTAGATTTATTTTCGGGGTGGCAGTGTGTCAGAATCTTCTATCGTATGCATTATCTCTGACAATAATCCGAGAACCTGTACCAATGTAGAGATTGGAAATAAAGAACTGTGTTTCATCAACAAAGATCTGATCCTTGACTACTTTGAGCAGAAGTCTCACAGCCCCCCCGCCCCGGCGTTTCTCCCTCCCGCCCCCCCCGGCCCATTCTCGTTCCCGACCCCGTTCTCCAGACAGCAGTGCGGTGGGCCTTGGGCCTTGCCGCACCGCCTCCCACCCCCTGACCCCCTCCCCCATTTGCTCCATGGCAGCACGGTGGGCCTCAGGCCTTGCCGTGCCATCTCCCACCCCCGACCCCCTCCCCTGTTTGCTCCACGATGGCGCGGTGGGCCTCAGATCTTGCCGTGGCGTCTCCCCCGACCCCTCCCCCGTTCGCTCCACGGCGGTGCAGCGGGCCTCAGGCCTTGCTGCGCCACCTCCCACCCCCTCCCCTGTTCACTCCATGGTGGTGTGGCGGGCCTCGGGCTCGGCCACCGCCCACCGCCACTGCTGCCTGGCCGCAGCCCACCACCTGGCTGCTGGCTCGGCCACAGCTTGTCCGCCACCGCCACCAGTAAGGTAAGTCAATTCCCTGCGCATGCACAGGGAACGAGTTTTACTTTTGGGGGGATTTAAGTATCCCCCCGAATTTTTTAAAAAATTTTTGGATTTTTTTGCAGACATGGGGATCACCCCACATCTGCAGAACAACCTCCCTGCCCGATTTAGGTATCCGCACGCGGGGGGCCACTTGGGAATTAGATATATAGATTGTGTCAAATGAGTTTTCATCATGTTAGGATAATTTTGACATTCTCTCTTTCCTTCGTACTTTGGGCTTGAAAAGGTTAATTTCCCCCCATTCCCTTTAACTGATGACTAACTGATTCTAATCTTAAATTAGCCTTCAAATTAAGACACTGAACTGCAGACTGGAAGGTTGGTAGTTTGGCAGTTCGAGATCCAAGAGCCGTATGATGGAGTGTAATTAATGCCTTAGAACACTGACCGTTACTAAACTGGTGCAAATTAGTGGAACTCTAGAGAAAAAACACATGTGACCTGTCCCAGCATTGTTGAGAAAAATAGTAAATCAGCTACAGTTTCCCTAGAAATAGAGGAGGGCGGGGCTATCCAAGTGAGAAAGCTGAATAGCGATGAGCATTCTAGGGCTGAGGACAGACTGGCAATGTAAAGCGGGGCAGGCACGCTTCGCAAACGGAGGAAAGGAGCACGTTCAGACATGCGCATCTGCCCGTCGGCTCCGTTGCGTACTTACCCGTCTCCCAATCGCTTTGCTTCCGCTTTATCCGGACACCGGTTTTTCCCGGTGTTCAGGGGCCTTCCTCCGCATGCCTCCCGCTTCCAAACAGTGTGAACTGGAAGAAGCGGGAGGCATCCGGAGGAAGTGTGAACGCACCGGCAAAAAGTTATGCGCATGTGCGCATGTGCGCATGCGAAAAACATCAAAGGAAAACAAAAAAAAAGTGCAGCGGCGCGCGCAAGCCGCGCACACTGGCTATGCAGCAGTCTGAACGCTCCGTGGCAGTCTGAACGCTCTATCGCCGCTGATCCGCATTGCTCTGGCCAGTGTGAACGGCCAGCTCCGTGGGTTTTTTCCCCCGCTCCAGTTCCCTCCGCTTTGCCTCCGCTTCAGATTGCCAGTCTGTCCTCAGCCTAGAGGTCAGCAGAGTTAAACTCAAGCTATCCTTCAGAGTTTAAAACTTGTACATACTCTGGCAGCTGCTCGAGGCACAGAGGCTGGAGAATCCCTGGTCCCTTCCACACGAGCGAGATAATTCGGAGCGGAATCGAGGCTTTTTTGCTTCGGAGCAATTTGCCCTCCAGTTGCGTGATTACACAGGTCTGTGGACCTGCCGGGGCAACTTGCCACTGCATGATCAGATGCAAGCATGGGCAGGGTTTTTTTTTGTGGTTGGTTTCTGCGGAGCTTAAATAGTGGATTGATGAATTGCCTCCCCACCCTAAGGGCTTTCGATGATGCGCACATAGAGAAGGGGGGGAAAACAACAGTGTGGCATCACACGCTATCCACAATGCCACACTTCGGCGCTAGAGTGATATTTATTTATTTATTTATTTTTGGGATTGATATCCTGCCCTCCTCACCATACGATAGGCTCAGGGTGGCTACCAACAGATTAAATACAAAATAAAACATAAAAACGTCATCCATAAAAGGCCACACAGGGAAACTCTGGCTGCGAACCGCAGCAAACCATTTGATACTGGAGTTTCACTAGTAGCTTTTTAGCACGCTTCCCCATTGGATCAAAATGGTTTGCGACAGTTTGACGACGGTTGCGGGACGCTTCCCAGATGTGCTGGTGTGATCACGCCACTTTGATCCGGTGGTGAATCATCCCTCTTCCGTGGCAAATGATCGCGCCCCCTGTCTTCTGTCTTCTCTGCTGGGGAGAAAGTGAGGAGATGAGGAGATGGGAACGTACGAAGTGTGGGGCTGCAGTTCATTTAGTTACCATTGTTTAGTGTTTTTTAAAAAGGTGGTTTCGCCATTCCTACTGTCTTTCCTTAGATGTGCCTGCTTTTCTGTTGTCTGTGAATACAGGATGCCATGTTCCCTCAAAATGAGTTTGGTGGGAAGGGGGGGGGTCTGTAATAAGACATTGAGAATGTTGTGATGTGTCTCCTTACTTTTTTCTAACTTACCCCTGTGGGCCATTTTCCTGTTGGGCTGCATATGGTTGTCCAGCTTTCGAAGTGATTTTTAATCCCTGAAATTTGGCAATTCAGCTTTAGAGAGAAATGGGCACAGTGTGTAATGTTGGAGTTTAAGTTAGGTGTTCTGTCCTTCTCTTCTCTCCTGCCCCAGGCTAAAATTCCCTACAAAGACTTACTCGACTTTGGCCTATAAAGGTCAGGATGCTGTTCTCCCCCCCCCTCCCCCGAACCTGCCCAAGGACCTTCGGGAATGGGGTAGTCATAGGTAAGCTCCTAGCCGGGATTTTGTGGCTTGTGGGGAAAATTTTCCTGGTGGGGCAGCCATTATTTGCCATTATTTTTCTGTCTGTGTGAAATAGGTAGAGGGTCTATTCTGCCATCCTCCCATCTTGGATCTGATTGGGGCAAGGGGCAAGGGGAATGCCATAACACCCCACAACACCCCCCCCCCAGAGGAAGCAAGAGTTCAACTAGAGGACGGAACATAGGGGAGGAAGAATGCACTTTGTTTTCTACCCCCACCATCCAGTCCTCTTGTTTTGGAAATGTTGAGAAAAAGGTGTTGCCAGACCTTAGGCATTTTTAATTTGTTCAGCAGGGCACACAGGTTTAGATCCTTTAATCAGGGAGGAGGAAGAGAGGGTAGGGATTGGGGTCCCAACAGTCTTACAAAGGATCTCGCATTATGTCTGCTCAGGGCTTATTTTAAATGAACACTGCTACTGACTCTGTGTGTTGTGCCATCAAGTCATTTCTAACTTGTAGCAACCCTGTGAATTAATGACCTCCAAAAGTCCTGTTGTTATCAGCCTCATTGACAACCCCCCCAGCCCTCCCCCTCTCTAAATCAATGTACCCCATGAATTTACAGCTCAAAATAAGATAGGGAGATTGGGAACTTCTGAATGGGAATGGGAAGATATGTAACATGCTGCGGGGGGGGGGGGGGGGGTTCCACTCTTGGGTCACTTTGTTAGTCACAGCCAAGCCATGCTGCCCATCTGAAGAATACGGGACTCGGGAGACCAGGAACAGTGAAATCATGAAGCCTTTATTGAGTGATTCAGCATGCCCAGTAGATGGTCAGAACAAGCATGCTTACAGGGCTCCAGGGCCCTCATTATATGCTGGCCGGAGCCACACCTCCGGCCGCACCCAAAAGACCTGATAGGGGCTTAACATATGCACATGTTTGTCATAGGTTCCCTGGAGGAGCCTTTGGCCACATTGGCTCCCCAGGGAGAACCTAGGTCCCACATTGGTGGAGGCTTAGAATCCAGACGTCTATTGTTCCTCCAGATTCAAGCTCCCCTCTCTGCCTGACCATGTGCTCTGGCCATGCGGTGGGCGCCATTACCTGGGAGCACATGGCAGGCCGGTTGTTACACAGAACATACTACATTACACCGTCTTTTAAAAAGGGGGTTGGGCATGGGAATTTCGCCTTGATCGAGGTGGAATGGCAGTGCTGTTGTTGTTAGATCTGTCGGCCACGTTTGACACAGTTGACCACTAGCTACTGATCCGCCGCCTCGCCGACATCGGAGTCCAGGGGCTGGCTTTGCAGTGGCTTGCTTCCTTTCTCGAAGGTTGGGGACAGAGAGTGGCGCTAGGGGACCAGCTGTCCCGAAGGCACCCACTTGAATGTGGTGTGCCCCAAGCGGCAGTATTGTCCCCAATGTTATTCAACATCTATATGTGCCCTCTTGCCCAGGTTGCTCGGAGGCATGGGCTGGGTTGTCACCAGTATGTGGATGACACCAGCTCTATGCGTTGTTGGGCGGTCAGTCCAACTCCAAACCGGAAGATCTAGACTGGGTGTTGCAAGCTGTGGCTGGTTGGCTTAGGCTGAGCCGGTTGAAATTGAATCCAATGAAGACGGAGGTCCTGTGCCTGAGTCGGGGCAGTCCGGGGGTAGGGATCCCATGCCCGACCTTCAATGGGGCACCATTGGTGCCAGCACCAAGGGTTAGGAGCTTGGGAGTGCTCCTGGATGTCTCCTTAACAATGGAGGCCCAGGTAGCAGCCGCTGCCACATCTGCCTTTTATCATCTTAAGCTGATCAGGCAGTTGGTTCCCTTCCTTGAACACAATGATTTGGCAACAGTGATCCATGTGATGGTCACCTCAGGACTGGATTACTGTGATGCCCTCTACATGGGGCTGCTCTTGTCCCAGATCCGGAAGCTGCAGCTAGTGCAGAATGCAGCGGCAAGGCTGTTGTTGTGTCTTCCTGTGCGGGAACACATCCAGCCTGCCTTAAGAACATTGCACTGGCTGCCCATAGCATACTGGATTCGGTTCAAGGTGCTGGTTCTTACCTTCAAAGCCCTTTATGGGCAGGGACCTGCATATCTGACCACCTTTCCCCATATGTTCCCCAGAGAGCACTAAGATTAGGGACCCAGAATTGGCTGGCCCTCCTGAACATCAAGGAGGCCAGGCTGGTAACAACAAGGGCTAGGGCGTTTTCAGTGGTGGCTCCACTCTGGTGGAATGAGCTCCCGGAGGAGATCAGGGCCCTGCGGGACCTTTTCAGTTCCGCAGGGCCTGCATGACGGAGCTCTTCCACCAGGCCTTTGGAGTCACCACCGTTACCAATACCACCATCACTACCGTCACTGTCACCTCTGACGTCTAACAGTTATGCCAAATGAGCCCGACCTCTCTGGTTCACCCCCTCTCCTGCTCTAGCCACCTTTTCGTCTAACTATAGCCTGAACCGAGTACCGTGCCCATCTGACGGGAACTAAGTAGCTGACTACACTGAGGTATTAACACCAGCACTTTTTATGTGATATTTTTGGTTTTAAATTTTGTATTGCTATATTTTATGCTGTACACAGTATTGTTGTTGTATTTTATAATGTTGTAAGCTGCCCTGGGCCGGCTCTGCTGGAAGGGTGGGGTAAAAGTTTATCTAATAAATAAATAAATAAAACTGGGAGAGCGCAGGTGGAGGGTGGTCCTGAAGGACGGAGGGCTTCTTTGCTCTGTTCTTGGTGTGTGGCTTGCCACGGCAGGGTATGCTTTTAAAGAAATGTTTAAAAATGGCTTTAAAAGGTTTTTCTGGAGAAAATCTTGTGGGACTGTCCCTTTAAGAAAGAGGGCAGAGCCCTAAAAAGCCCCACCCTAGCTACAGGCCAGTTCATAGGGAAATTGTCTCATAGTGCTGGTATGGGAGGCAGGGCTGGGAGCTTTGTTTCCCCCCTTCTCTAATACACTGTCCTCTAACAGGGCTCAACAAAGTCATGCAGCAGGTCTCCATGGTGCCTTGAAACTTCCTTATGGAGCCATTCTGTCTGGATGTAAATATGAGTCTGCCAGAAGTGATGGGTGGGTGGGTGGCCACACTGGAAAATGAAAGCCAGCTCCTTCCAGGATGCTGCTCAAAAGAGGTTTGAGTCAGTCACGCAGAAACATGCAAGGGGGTGGGGGCGAGAAGAGGAAAAAAAGAAAAAGGTAAAAATCCCATTTAAACTCCAGCTTCCAAAATGGCTCAAAAAATTACTCGTAGAACAGCTATGGCATGCAAGCTTTTTATACTTTCATATAGTTAACCTGATTCTCTTTATTGGAGAGAAATATCATGCTTCTTTTAGAGGACAGAATATATTGTTAATGCTTCCCCCCCCTCCTTTTTGTAATTGCACATGCATAATATAGGTATTTTTAGTAATCTTAACTTCAAGAGCTGTGCATTCATTAACTTCACTGATGTTTCATTATTTTAGTGCTCCAAAGACATTTCTTTCAAGTTATAACATGTTGCTTTTTTGCCTTTTGTGGGCAATTGTAAATGCATCAGTCTTGCTGTAAAACCAGCATTTTGTTCTGGACAGATTGTAGAGATTTCCTGCCTCATGGAACATAGTGCCGTTCTAAGCCAGTGGCCCATTTTGTACACGTTCTGAGGGCTCACCTTTAGTTATCTGAAGCTATTTTTCCATTCACTTAGAAACAGCACATAGGTTTACTAAGGCCACGTATGGCCACCCAATTGACGTTATTTTTCCCAGTAGATAGTTTTATATGTATGTGGTCAAAAGGTGGTGAGTTTTATGTGTGTGAAGTAAATTCTGTTTTTTCATGAGTTACAAATGTGACAAGGAAAGTTTAGTACAGTAAAAACTTTGATCTTTGACGTGATCTCTGTGATTCACACCAATGGGTTTCTGCGCCTGCGCTGGAATTCATCGGTAAATGGAAAGCAAAACTGAATCTTTGACGTGGTCTCTGTGATTCACACCAATGGGTTTCTGTGCCTGCGCTGGAATTCATCGGTAAATGGAAAGCAAAACTGATTTTCGCGCCTGGGGGCCTCCGGGCATGCGCCCCGCCCCTTCGCGCATGCCCAGAAGGGCCCAGGCTCGAAGATCCTGCCAGTTCTCTTCTGACCACCGTGCTGTTCACAGCCTTTTTTCGTCGGTTAGGATTACATTCGGAAAGCATTCTTCTCCACATAAACTTGAACTGAATCACAACTCTTTTGGATAATGGACGTCGGATTGGTGACTTTTCGGGTTCTGGGGCTTCTTTCGGCTCTCATACCTTGCCCTTCCCAACCCCCCCCCCCTCCCTCCAACCTCTCCCCTTGGATGGCTCAGTGTTGGGGCTGTTTCAAGAGGTGCAGCTCTTGTGGCAGCAAGCTCGTGGCCCCCGACGGACACAGTCTGTGCATTTTGTGCCTCGGAGAAGTGCACAGTTATGCCAAATGTGAGTCCTGTGCCCATTGCGCGAAATTTTCGAACCAAACGCGCAAAAATAGAGCTGCCCGCCTTAAAGTAGCCCTCCTCGAATCCGCACTCTCCCCTCAGCCTACTGCGGAGAGCATGGAGACCTCAGGACTACCCTCCATGTCGTCGGCATCAGCCCCACCGACATCGGGCCCATCGACATCGATGGCATCGAAACTGCCATCAAAAGCAGCTTCCGACACTGGCCACCGGCCTCCTAAACATCAGGCTCCGGCACATTCCTCTTCTTCAACCCCACTTAAAAAGAAGAAGAAGGATAAAGCAGAGAAGCGTCACAAACCCCCTGCTTCCGGCAAGTCCTGACACAAGGGCACGGAGCAGGGCTACACAGCCCCCGACCACTCTACGTTGACAGTGGCTGCAGCGATACACACAGTCACTTCCGAGGCTTCTCTCCCCTTGGTACCAGAGATAGTACATCTCTTGGACTCACCTATCCACCCACTGGGCCCCAACCCACCGGAAGAGGTCCTCCAAACGCAGGACTTTGTCGATACAGATGACACTCCACGATCCAGAGACAGATCGCAGACGGGTTCCTCCCCATCGATATCGCACCACTCTGAGTATCCAAGCGACACAGAGAGGATAACCCAACCTCAGTCTCGAGGTCGACGACAGGAGATAGACCTTCGCTCTCCACCTCGACCACCTCCCTTTCCAGAGGACAGATCAGCTCGACATCGACGCCCCAGATCCCCCGGGGATCCGCGTTACGGCTACCAGCCCACGCACTGGGAACGTCAGCACTATTTTCAATACGGGACCTACCCACCATCCTCCACCTTACCGTGGACACCCCCACAGCCCGAGGGGGGCAGACCTCCGTCACATCGCTCCAGGTCTCCCAGGTACCAGTACCCCGCGGGGGCTCCCCACGAAGAGAATCGATATCGATCGTACCAACCTCGATCGCCTTCACCGACATGGAGTGTCCCGCCCGTCACAGCACCCACCGCCCCCACCGAGGTCGACATCACTACTGACGTCAATACCGACACAACAACCTCTACCACCACTCACCCATTGCTCCCAACTGTCGGACTCCGAATCATCCGAAGGGGAACTGGACGACGTAGCTTTGGAATCTTCTCCGGAACGCCCATCACCTAAGCAGGACGTCGTGGATAATTTACCTATATCACCGTCCGTAGACGTCTCTTCTTATGGCGAACTCATCAAGCGGATGGCACACTCACTTGGCATCCCTATCGCCCAACCTACACCGGTAGTAGTCGACCCTGTATTCGACATCATTCAGGCGGACACCTCGGCATCGATTGCCCTACCTATGTCCTCGGTACTGCTACAGGCTGCGAAGTCGCAGTGGGACAAGCCCTCATCAGCACCGGTCTCCTCCCGGAGGTTAGACCATATGTATAAGTTACAGGAATCGGGTGTGGAATTCTTACTCACCCACCCCCGGCCAAACTCCATGTTTGTTACCTCCTCCACCAGATCTAAAAAATCTCACTCCACCCCGCCGGACAGAGAGAGTCGCAAGCTGGATATGTTTGGTAGGCGTTTTTATTCAGCAGGTGCCCTTGGCCTTAAGACTTCTAATTACCTGGCATGCATGGGGCGTTATCAGTTTGCCCTTTGGGAGAGACTTTCCCAACTTATCCAAGACCTCCCAGACAAAGGATGCCTAGCAGCCCAACGGATCCAAAAAGAAGGTTTGCTCCTGGCAAAACAACAGGTCAACTCCTCCAAACACGCTCTCGATGCATCATCACGGACCATGTCCTCAGCAGTGGCCCAAAGAAGACACTCCTGGTTACATTCCACGGTAATTCAACAGGACACTAGAGCGATGATCGAAGACCTTCCTTTCGATGACCAGGGCTTGTTCCATGCTACTACTGACATGGTCCTCCAGGATCTGGATAAAAGTATAAAGGCCTCGCGCACGTTGGGCGTCTCTGCCCCTTCCTTTAAGCCTTACAAACAACGCACCTGGACAAGACCCTAGTCCAGGAGACCGTCCAATAGAACATCTCCAGATCGCACATGGCGCCCCCCACCCTCGCCTACCCAGCAAAGGCAGACCTACACCAAACAGAAGTTCTCACCCAACCCACAACAAGGTCATCAGAAACCAGTCCGATCGGCAAAGCAGGGCCGTTGACTTTCCGCCCTCTCTTCATCACACCCGTCTGGCCCCCTTCCTCCACACCTGGCGCAGGGTGACATCGGATGCATGGGTCTTATCTATAATAACCAGTGGGTACTTCATAGAATTCATACACAATCCTCCCAGGACACATCGTGTCATCACTCCCCCTTCCCCTATACTACAAGACGAAGTGGAGACTACTGCGAAAAGACGCCATAGAACCAGTTCCGAAACAACATCTGGGAACAGGATTCTTCTCCTGCTACTTTACCATCCCCAAGCGGGATGAAGGGATACGACCGATCCTGGACCTTCGAGGCCTCAATTTCTACATCAAGTACAGGCGTTTCCGCATGGTAACCCTTCGCTCCATCCTTCCTCTCCTGCGCAGGAACGCTTGGATGGCTACCTTAGACCTGCAAGACACATATTTCCACCTAACCATAGCCCCGGTGCACAGGAAATTTCTGCAATTTCAAGTGGGCTCCAAACAATACCAATACAAAGTGCTTCCGTTTGGCCTATCTACCGCGCCGAGAGTATTCACCAAGACCATGGTGGTCATAGTCGCCTACCTCCGTCTACAGGGAGTCACCATTTTCCCTTATATAGATGACTGGCTCCTCATCGCTCACTCACGAGACTGCCTATTACAGCACATCCTCCTCACCCGCACACTTCTGCAACAACTGGGCCTCAGGATCAACGATTTTTATTTTTAAAAAATAAGATCCTGAGCTGATTGGCAGCCCCTGTAGGACGTCAGGGGAGGGCCCGGTTGCCTTGCGTGCTGTGTCGTGGCTTGCCTCTTGCCTCTCAGGGCTGCTGCCTGGCTGCTCCAGCCGTGTTCTGTGGCAGGCCCGTAGCCAGGAAATTTTTCTTTGAAGGGCATTTGCATTTTTAAGGGGGGAGTTGATTAAAGGTAATTAGATCACCTGGAAAGATGGGGGTCCTGTGGGGCAGCTCAGCCAGTGATGCTGGGGCGCTTACAGAAAGGCTCAGAGGGGGCCAGCTGAGACTGCTGAAGCGAGGTCAGGCTGCCAGGAGGCCAGCGGTGAGCAAGGCAGAGGAGGCTGAAGTAGAGGCGTGGGGGGCAATGGGTGGCCAGCTGCGGAATATCTAACATGTGACCCAGAAGACCTCGTTGCAGCCGGATCCTCTAACCACCAAGTCGCCTGGAGTTCCACCAGCCACGGCCTGCAAGCACATAGCAGTCTGCAGGTCCCAAAAGCCCGCACAAGGGAAGCCACGAGGGTTGGCCAGCTGCAGCAAGCCCAAGCAACCCAGCGAGGCTCTTCTGATGTCGCTGGCTGGAGAGGTGGAGCCTGGCTGGGACTTGGAAGCAGAGGCCAGCTGGCCGCTTTGTTAGGCAGCTGGGCATGTTAGCATGAGAGCGGGTGGGCAGAGAGCAGGAGGAGGTGGATGGCGCGCTCTCACCTCAGCTTCCCTGGGCTTCCGGACGGAGGGGGCTGCCTGCCCCAGAGATCTGGCCACCAGCAGGAGTTGCCCACCCCCTTGCATTGCTGCTGCCTCCTCCTCCTCTTGTACCTGGGCTTCCTCTGAGTCTCCTCCCCTTGGCTCTGCATCCTCTGGCTGCCATCAGACTTTGCACAGGGGGTGAAGAGAGTTGGGAGCTGCAAAGCAGGGCATTTGGGGGGTCTTCCAGGAAGCTTGCTGGTGAAGAGAGAGAGCGGCCAGTAAAAGAGGGAGGTAAAGCGGCCAGTAAAAAGGGGGGGCTTGCCGGTAGCGGCGATAAGCTGCCAGCCAGAGAGGCAGTGCGGGGTTTGTTGGCGGCAACGAGGGGGTGAGGGTGTTTTTTTTTTAAATGGAAGTCGGGGGGCCTGGGCTGGGTGGAAACTCAGGGGGCCTTGGTTGGGAAGTTGGGCCAGGCCCCTGGAGGCCCCACTGTGGCTATGGGCCTGCTCTGTGGCATCCTAAAGGGCACTGGTTTTTCAGCTGCTGTGGTTGCAAGCAGCAGCACTGGCAAAATGCCCAATTCATCATTCGCTCACAACTGAAGCTTTGGCACCAAGTGAGGGAGTTGTTTGGTGGTGGTCAGCTGGCTAGGTGATGGGCCTTTCTCTCCTCTACCACCCAGTGACTGGCAAATATTAGGAACAGACCATCTTCCCCTAGGTATGTTGCAGGTCATAATTTTACAGACTTCCAGATATGCTGGAAGTGGTTGTGGATTGCTATCACACTTTTTCTACTAACTGAACTAGGATTTGCATTGCCATCTATGACAGATAGTAGTCACAAGACTTGTCCAGATAAAGTTAGAGTAAAAACTGTATTATCTGGCATTTCATTATCAATAGCTCCTGAATTTCCGGTATGACTGCTAGATCTGAAGAAAAGTTGTCAAGGCCTGCCTGTAGGGCTGTTTTCCATATGGGGCAGCTTGCTGGGGGAGGATGCAGCTAAGGAACTTGCACTTCCCCTCCACTTCACCCATCCCAATCCTATAGGGGAAGTTTTAAAATAGTTATGAAAAATCTGGGATATGGACGTACAGGTTGTTTTGCAAAGCTTGTTGGATGTGCTCTTGAAGGAGAGGAATTGAGCAGGTGATTCCTTGTCCTGCTGTTAGCCGAATTGCTTTAATTTAAAGTTAGCAATTGGCAAAATATCAGTTCACAGCCAACTATACCAGGGTCCCACCCCTCCCGGGAGTTCTCCAGGAAAAAGGCATGTGAGGCAGATGGCAAATTAAATGCTGCTTACTGAATGATGTTGTTCAAGCATACACAAAACAGAATCTCTCTCTCTCTCTCTCTCTCTCTCTCTCTCTCTCTCTCACACACACACACACACACACACACACACACACACGTCTAAGGAAATTAGATAGAAAAAGCACAGTTGCAATTTGCAGGAAACGTTGGTTGGGTTATACTGTACCTGGCCTGAAGAGGAGTTGTCCACTCAAAATGGAGAGTTGGATGGGGAGGAAAATAGAAAAATGGGGAACGTGTCTTGAACTGGCAAGACCACGTGGTCTCTCTGGTCGCGAATCCAGAGATTTAAAGATGGAGGCAAGGGTATTTGGATAGAAAGCTGGACATAAACGGTGGTAAAGCAGATAGGGGACCGATTGCTGGCCGGGCAATCTCTTTTATTAGGTGACTTTGGGGCGGGTCTCGCTGGCCACATCCCTGAACACACCTACGAGGCGGTCCGTCCCTTCTGACCCTACCATAGGTTAAAGGTAAAAAGGAGGAGAGGCTGGGGAGTGGTCAATATTGTGAAACTAGAGCTAAACAGGAACTAACACCTGGGCACTCCTGCGATGAGTCACTGGATCGCTTCTATTGTCTGTTGATGGCCCTGGCCAGCTGGCTGATGGCCTGACAATTAGTTGCCAGGTAACCTCGTTTAGCATAATATGTGTAGGTATATTGGAGGGGGCAGGGGTTGACCAGCGTGATGTGACAGAAAGAACCCTTATGGCAAGGGGGTCCTTGCGTCTGTCTTAGTGAACCATAGAGGTTGCCAGCCTCCTGGAGTGGACTGGAGCTTCTCCAGCAATAGAGAATGCCTGTAGTCCTTGCAGCATAGCAACCCAAGTTCAAATTTATGAATATTAAAATCCATTAGAGCACTTTGCAGTGCCTTGCTGGCCAACACTGCAGGAATAGAGGGGCAAACACACCTTTCTAACACTAGATCTGCTTAAATTTGAATAGAAATAGTTACAAGTTGCTTGCTTCCATTGAGTGTGACCTTCAACTGGGTCTTAATCTGTCTGGTTTTTGGGATGTGTTCTCTCTTCTTTTCAGGAGAATGGCATAACACAATTTTCTGCCTAGTTAGAGGTTCCCTCAGGAATGCAGAAGCTTGCTTGGTGGTTACTGTATTGGATGGCTGGTTTCCTTGCTTGTAGATCATCAGCAGGCCGGTTTGCCATTGGAAGATATGGCTTGATGCAATGTCTTCCAGACTGACCTGGTCTTCTTCACTGGGGTAGGCTCCTGAAGTGGCCCTTGGTCCTCCACTGTGCGCTTCCGCTCCTTGGTCTTCTCCAAAGCTGCGATCTTGGCTGCCAAATCCTGGATCGAGGTGCCACCCTCCTCTTCAGAGGACAAGATGGCAGGCAGCACATGCTTGGGTGCTGCCCTTGCCCGCCCCTCTTTCTTCTGTGTCATCTTCTTAGCCAGCATACTGTATCCAGCAGGAAAGAAAAGAAACAACCTGTCAGGATCAGATCTCCCTTTAAGCTGTGGCGTCCCATGAGCCAAAACTCAAACTCGTGAGCCACTGGTGTTAAAGGTGTGAGCAAGCAACCTCGCCACTGCAGAAACCAGCCTATTGTGGAGCCATCCTTCCTGGGTTAAGTCAAGCATGTGTGAGCTGGAGGTTAAAACTGAGAGCCAGCCCACACTATCATAGCGTAGCAAAGACGAATGGAGATGGTTGCACCCCCGTCTGCCTCAGCGTAACAATTCTGGACTGCCATGGTGGTTTCCCATCCCCATACTGACCAGGGCCATACTGACCAGGACTCAGCTCTCAAGGTCTACCGAGATCGGGCCAGTCTGGGGCTATCTGGGCCAGGGAGAACACTATCCAAGATTACTGTAGCCCCCCCCCCCCCAACCGTATGCCTCATTATTGTTATCACCATCATTATATTCATTGTCTTTCTGACCTAACACACGAGGCCACCCCACCCTGGTAGAAAGTGGCCATACCTCATCTGCCCCATACCCCAGGTAGGGCAACATGTGTTGCCCCAGTGCTGCCCCCTGGCAGCCAACTAGTGTTGCCGCCGGGCACAGAACCTCATGGGATGCCAGGCTGGCCTGTTGCAGAGCCAAGGCCAGGCCCCAAGGCTGTCCAGAGGGCCCCCCCCCCCTGCAGTCAGCCAGCTGCAGGCCTGGGGACAACACAGTCTGCCCATTGCCCGTTCAACAAAAAAACCCCACCCACGGAGGCTGGCCTGCAATGGAACAGCATGTCCCATCTGTGGAGGCCCCCAACACCCAGCAGCATGCGCACCCCTCCATCGGTCAGTGCTGAGCCGTTGCCTCCAACGCTGTGCTAGGCAACTGGCAGCAAACCCACCTGACCATCTTGTGGGAGGTGGCTGCTGCACAGGCCGCCGCTGGGCCCCTGATGTTCAACAGGGGCCCAGGCCAACCACTGGTGACCTCGCTCCATAGTGGCTCATCCCCCCCCACCACCTAGGAGGTTGCCATGCAGGCGGCAGCTCCATCACCCATGCAGGGAACTGAGCAGTGGACCCGCATGCAACCCTGTGGCAGCAGCCACGTGGGTAGCTGGCCACAGCTCTCGGCTGCCACAGGTATCACCCCACGCCTCTCCCACTGCCAGCATCTCTGCTCTCTGAGCCTGCTAGTTCATCCCGGAAAGCAGCCAGGGACGCAACCCTATGCCTCCATGGCATCAGTTCCTCCTGGCCAGCCCCATTCTGTACAGGTGGCATCGCGTATGGACCCGGGACCAGGTAATTTAACGGGAGCCAGGTAAGAAAGACCCCCCCATGTCACACCTCAGCAAGGCCCTCCCTGTTCCACCCCGTCCCTCCAGCTTTCCAGTGTCTTGCCACGTGGGGTGATCCAGCTGCCCAGGTCCTGCTTGGAGTTCGTCCTGTGCTAGAACGGTGCAGCTGGAATGGTGCAGCAATGGCTGCTGCCCCCAGCACTATCCCAGTAGTCTTTCCCAATAAGCCAGCGTTCCCACGCTGGCCCTAATTGGCTCCTCCACCCCTGTGATCATATTTGAGGATGGGGGGGGGGGGGGGAGCCTGCACTTGCTCAAGGGCAAGCACCAATTGTCTTTCAAACTGGAATTAGGACGAGTTGAGAGGGACATATATAACAAATTTGTATGTCTTTCTGATTATTTTCTTTATGAGATTTAACTGTTAACTATGTTGCTTCATCTTGAGTTGAAGAGGTTCTAGAGGCAACTGATATAGACTTTAGTAAGCCACAGCCAGGGACCTTGGAATACCAAGCCAGGGACCTTGGAATACCAACTTCCTCTCCCTTCTGCTACTTCCTTCCCTCCTCCTTGCAGGCTTTGCAGCTTCTTCTTTTTATCTGCTTCCTTCTGTCAGCTATGGCTGTCATTCCTGGCTGGGAGGTGGCACTTCACTCTCATCTACGTCATTCCCTCATACCCCCACCTATGGAATGTAGCTCGACTTTCACCAGCAGTGGCTTGTCTTGCTGCGCCTCCCTAACCTTGAAAATGTTGCCTTTCACAGCGCCCTAGCCGCTTCTCTCTTGCAGGTGATAACTGTAACTCTTTTCCCGCTTTAAGCCTGGGAATGAACTATCCAGCATACGTGGGTGTCTTTTTCTCTATGTAGTGATTGGAGGTTTCACTTTGCATTACACTCTTTGAATACACTATATCTGTAAACCCTTTCACCCCTTCCCAGTATTACTGACTCGAGACGTGTAGATGATTATCAGATCCACTGACAATAAAAGATTTTCTGTTTAAGAACTTCTGGTTGCAGTTTGAAATCTCTTAGACTCTCACACCTTCCTTCTATCTGCTTCCTCCCTTCTCTCCCATCTTTCTCTTTTCCACCTCTCATCTGCTGCTATCCCACCAGCCTTCTCATCTTTTCCCCTTGTAGCTTAATGGAGCTTACAAGAAAAACCCTGTTAGATCAGACTAGTAGTCCAAGATCCTGTCTCACATAGTAGCCAGGCAGTTACTACGGAAGACTGGCCATAGGTCACGGAGGCCAAGGCCTTACCCTGATGTTGCCTCCTAGCATTGTTATTCAGAGGTTTACTGTCTCTGAATGTGGAGGCCCTTTAGTCACCATGGCTAGTAGCCACTGAAAAACCTGTCCCCCATGAATCTGTCTAATCCCCCTTTTAAAGCTGTTTATGCCTGTGGCCATCACTGCATCCTCTGGCAGTGAATTCCATATTTGAATCACTCATTGTATAAGGAAGTATTTCCTTTTGTCCATCCTGAATCTACTGCCCCTCAGCTTCATTGGATGCCCTCAAGTTCTAGTATTTTTAAGAGAAGGAAAAAAGTTCTTACTACTCCCTTTATCCTGTGCAAAATTTTATAAACCTTTGTCATGTCCCCCCACTCATCTCTTTTCTCAACTGAGACATCCTAGATTCATCACCCTTTTTTCACAGGAAAGGTGATCCAACCTTGTAATCTTCTGTACTTTTTCTAGTTCTGCAATGTCCTTTTCCTAGTTTGTCAGTGTCTAGTAACAATGGTGATTAAGTGGAACCTCTAAATTTTGGAGGGAGTGAGTATCCCTAGTGCTAGCAAAAATGTAGTTTTCACCATAGACATTCAGTTTGTTGTGTCTCTGCCAAGCTCTTCTAGATCAGTTTACTGCATGAATTTCAAGTTAAATTTTATTGCTGCTATCAGAGGACAGAATAAAAAAGAAAAGTGTCGAGTTAGTTATCAAGACACAGTGTCCAAAAACGCAGCATTTACAAAAATAATAGATAAGTTACAGATAAGCAGACCCCTAAATATGCAAATTTTGTACATTGGTTTCATGAAGCTGAATATCTTTCCTTGAGGTTAGAATTTAGGACTAGGCACCGCCCCCATAAGCATGAAACTACACATTCCACAGTGAATTCACATCTTCAGAAACCATCTCCCTCTGCTTCCAGGTCATATAGGGAAGACTTGCCTCCTACTCCAGTTAAAGTAAAGTGCGTAACCGTTCCCTTCCACACTGCTATTGCCAGGCTGTGTTCCAGATTTTGATTTGCCACAGAAATTGGGAGGGGGGGATTTTAGAACCTTGTCTGCAAGAAAAATCTCTAAATTGCCGTCTGCCTCTCATTCTCTCCAGGGTTTTTTCCTCCAGAGTATATTCTTCATGTTCACACTTGGAGCGGAAGCCCCTCATCTGCCCCGCAGTGTCCATTTTGCACATACCAACTGCCGCGTGGCTTCCATTCCGCTGCTCCCATTCCCTCCCATCTCCCCACTCGTTCCTCCCCCTTCCCTCCTCCCTCGTTTTTTTTAAAAAAACGCATGCGCGATTGCGTTATTTTGTTATGATGAAATGAGGCTTCCAGTCCCCCCTCCCATCATCCCACTTGCTCCTCCCCCTCCCTTCCTCCCTTGAATTTTTTTTTAAACGCAGGCACAATTGTGTTATTTCATTATAATGCAATGACGGTGGACATGGATAGTGTGAGCAATGGTCATGTGAGTTGTAGAGGGAACGCTATTTGCTACTGAAATTTAAACTATTTTGCTGTTACGAGCTGATATGCACCTAATGGTGTCTGGATTAAGATGTCCGTAGTTGCCTTCCTCTTCCCAGAATTCAATACTTCCCTCCTTCCTATTCAAATTTTCCCGCTGCTGTTGCTTGCCGCACAGTGATTGGTCGACCATACGGCCTGGTGCTGTGATTGATGGCGTGTCTACTCTATCATCAAAATGTCGGGCGCATTGCCAGCAGGATCTCAGGCACAAAATGGTGGATAAATCCTTTAGAGCCATAGTGCCCTATATGCATTGCAATTTCGTTATAACGAAATGTGGCCCATTTGAAAGATAAAATACCGGCACCAGTAAGACGGTTTTCCCTTGTTTATTTGTATGCAATACTGCTTTACTTTACGGATCAAAAAAATCTTTCGCCATGCCACTTGAAGCAACCCATTCGTGCAGTTCCCTCCACCGAGGATACTTTCTCTGTAATATTATTTTAAAATTGTGTTATGAAACTTATGAAGGTTTTTTTTGCCAGAAAAACTTCCTTGGCGGAGCTCCCCAGCCGCGGAGCAGCATGTGGACTGGCCTCCCGTCTCCCTCCCACATGCTCTGGCTGCCATCCTCCATCCATCCTGCCGCCGGCTGCAGGAGCAGCAGCACTCAGGGCACGGGATGCTGGATGCGAGCGCGAGCCGGGGGGGGGGGGAGTCGTGGTTCCTTCAGGGCTTCTTCTCCAATGGCGGTGGCGGCAGCTGAGGAGGAGTGGCAGCAATGGCAGCCCAGTCTCCCCACTCCGCACGTTGAATTGGAGCCCTGAAGAAAAAGTTTCCCCATAATAAATAAATGTGAGCGTATGTGTATTATACAAAGAAAACAATGGTGCAGTCTTCCCTTGCTACATCACTATTTCGTTATTTCGATATAATGAAATAAGGGGTTCTTTTTAAAAAAGGGGGGGAGACAGTCTAGCCTCAGGCCCGGAGGAGTGCACCCAGAGAGCAGGGTGGAAGAGTCACGTCCCTGGCCCACCCGCCCGCTCGTCGCCGCTCCTCTGCGAGTTTCTGGAGGGAACCGCCCCCCGCCTGCTCTGCAGGGGCTGCAGCCGGGGCACCCCAGACACAGGGCAGCGGTCATCTGCGAGCCCGGGGGCTCTATGGCCAATGGCGCCTGGTTCCTGCTACCGAAAAGCCCAGCAAATCCTCCTCACCGATGCAGTCCCTGTGGTTGGTTCTTGTCTCGCTGCCTCATCATTTTGATATTATGTTAGGAGGGCTCATTTCAAAAAAAAAATTGAAGAAATGGCCACCGAGGGGCGGGCCAGATGGAGGGCGGGCAAGTGGGCGTGTTTTCGTATCGGCTTCTCCACCGGAGCAAACAGGAAAATCCTCTAAAAACAGGATTTTCTTGCTCCAGGGAAGCTCTGGAGCAGTTTCGCGATACTCCTGATCAAACCGTGAGCCCAGAGCAACTGGTGGGAAATCGACCAGAAGCTCCTGAGCCAGCATCAGGGTAAACCCAGGGCAAACGCTAGTGTGAAATCGCCCTCTGTGTTTGTGGAATAAGAGGAGAAAAGAAGCAGGTGACAGAAGTAGCAAGTGCCTGGTTTTTACCTGCTGTTTTTCTCGGCTGGTGATGTGTGCAGTTCTAAAGAGAAGTTTTCTCGAAAATGCTCTGCATCTTCTTGCAGTAAGGAAGAGGTGTGTGATAGGCCACTGGAGTCAGTAATAGTTATATTGCTGATCTTTCCCTTGTACTTTCAAGATGAAAAGTGCCTGGGGGAGTGTCTGGGGGGGAGGTGCATCATAATCAGATCAGTTCTTTCCTCTGTTCAGTATAGTTCCTCCATAGGTAGTAATCCTGTGATGTCAGGATCTGTACATAACATACAAGCTCCCAGCTGTTTGAGCCTTTAAGGAATGGTTACAACCTTTGCCTGCTCACACAATTGAGCTAAGGGGATCCATCGCCAAACAGGCACTTAAAGTGATTTCTGATTTGCTTGGCAATGTGAACTGAAGTGAGTAAATTCTGCCTTGATAGAATCACTGGTAGATGAGCGGCAGCCGAACTACAGCACAAGGAGTTTGTCAAGTAGGAAGTATTAATTGCCCCTTGAAGAAACTGTTTTTGTTTGACGTGCCATGGTGTGGAAATCAGTAGAGCAATTGCATGTGGCTTTATGGAGAGCAATGAGGTTATAATTTTGTGTATTTATTTGCTTGGATATTTTTAACACCGCTTTTCTCCACTGGCTGTGGATTCGGAGTGGCTAATTATAGGAGGAAGCAAAAAACCACAAATGCACCACATGCAAGAATCTCAACAAATCTACCTGACAGAAACAAACTAATCCACGGGGTAGGGAAAGGGAACAGAGCAGGTGGTGAAATCTCTGCCCCCGATGGCAGCAGTCTCCCTTTCCGTGCCGCTCTTTCCTTCCAGGTGGCAGCTCCCTTTAAGCTTGCAGGGCTGGAGCAAAGGAGCAGAGCGGGTGGTAAACCTCTGCCCCAGATGGCAGCAGCCCCTCTCCAGGCACTTCCTTCATTCTGGGAACAGGCTCCCTTTAAGCTTATGGGGCTGGAGGGGAGGAGCAGAGTGGGTGGTAAACGCTCTGCTGTGCCCCTGGTGGGAACTGTCTCTCTCCAGGCATTTACACTGACACCCGTGGCATCAGTGGAATATAGGAACCTGTGGCTGGTTTTGCAAGCTAGTTTATTTCTCTTTGCAGTTGCTTTGTTTCGAGTCCATATTCCAAACACCAAACTTTTCCGTTTTGAAGTATTCTAGAAGATGTTTGCCTCATTTTTGAGATGCTGATTTGTGCTATATCTGGGTTATTTTAACATTTCGTTAATACATTTCTGCAGAATCCACAGAACTCTTTGGTGTGATAGGTGTGGGACTTCAGTGTCTATTCTGTCAAACAGTGAGAAAAGTAAATTGCTACTAATTCACGTGATAGATAGGCATTGGAGTAATGTCTCAACTATTTTTCTTGATGAAAATGGGAAACTGCTTTTGAATTGTTACATCCTATTCTAGTTGAGAGAGGCATGCTGATCCCTCTGTCCTTAATATGTTACTGAGGAGGAGGCCCTGGGAGGGGCGTAATTTCATATCTTATAGCCTGGCTGGTATTACATTTTGACAAAATGATCTGTAATAGTAGCAGTTCCTGATTTCATCTGCAAGGTTGAGCATTTATCTACGCCTGATCTGCTCTATCAGAAAAGAAAAATGGAAACTTGGTGCTTCTTTGAATAGAAACAGCCCTAAATAAATCTGCCTCATTTCAGATGTGGTCCCCTTGACACATTAGGTCCCCTTGACACACACCAGGCCGGGCATACGCTCGACTTGATTTTTGCGGCGGGGGTTTCGGTGGGTCCGATTACTGCCTCGGCAGTAACATGGTCAGACCACCATGCCCTAAAGGCTTGTCTGAACATGCCACTCAGACCCTGTATGGGCGGCAAGCCTATTTTGGTTCGCCCGTGGAGCCGGATGGACCCACAGCGGTTTCCGACGGCTCTGTGGGATCCCATGCCCCCTGGCGGCTCATTAGATGAGCTGGTCGAGGACTGGCATAGCCGGCTCTCGGCAGCCATCGAGGAGATCGCCCCCAGGCGCCCTCTGCGGCCTCGCTTTAAGCGGGCTCCCTGGTATACTGGGGAGCTGTGGCAGATGAAAAGAGGTCTCAGACAACTAGAGAGACGGTGGTGGCGGGCCCGTGATGAAGCATCAAGAACATCTTATAGGACGTTTATGAGATCCTATGAGGTGGCAGTCAAAGCCGCAAAGAGGCAGTTCTACACGGCCACGATTGCATCTGCTAGCTCATGCCCAGCACAATTATTTAGAACTATTCGGACTTTAACAGAGCTGCCACAGGGCAGATTAAATGATAGGGAATTGGATATAGGCTGTGAGGCTTTTGCGAGCTATTTTGCAGATAAAATCTTGCGGCTCCACCGTGATCTCCCAGCCACAGTTGAGACAGTGAGTGAACTCGAAGCTCCATGCGCGTCTTCTAGTTCTGTTATGGATTGTTTCAGTCCACTCAGCCTGGAAGAAGTTGACAGTTTGTTCTCAACTGTATGCCCAACCACATGCAGCCTTGATCCGTGCCCCTCATAGCTTATAAAAGCTGGCCGTGAGGAGTTACGAGGTGTCCTCAGGGAGATTGTGAACAAGTCCTTCGTGGAGGGACTGTTCCCTGGGGCACTCAAGGAAGCGATGGTCCGCCCTCTCCTGAAAAAGCCATCACTGGACCCGGCTGAATTGGCCAACTATCGGCTGGTGTCCAACTTGCCCTTTTTGGGCAAGATTTTGGTGAGAGTGGCGGCGATTCAGTTGCAGGGCTTTCTGGATGACACTTCTGCGCTAGACCCGTTTCAGTCTGGCTTCCAACCGGGCTATGGGACGGAGACAGCGCTGGTTGCCCTCACAATTGACCTCCGGTGGCATCTGGATCGAGGTGGCATGGCGGTGTTGGTGCTGTTGGACCTGTCGGCAGCGTTCGACATGGTCGACCACCAGTTACTGACCCACCGCCTCGCCGATATGGGGGTTCAGGGGCTTGCCTTACAGTGGCTTGTCTCTTTCCTCCAAGATCGGGGACAGAGAGTGAAGCTAGGGGAGCAGACGTCCCAAAGGCATCCACTGGTATGTGGGGTGCCTCAAGGGGCGGTGCTATCCCCGATGTTATTTAACATCTACATGCGTCCTCTCGCCCAGATTGCCCGGAGGTACAGGCTGGGTTGTCACCAGTATGCGGATGACACCCAGCTGTATCTGTAGCTGGGCGGCCAGTCTGGAGCCAACCCAGATGACCTGGATCGGGCGCTTCAGGACGTGGCGGGCTGGCTTAGGCTGAGTCGACTGAAATTAAATCCAAAGAAGATGGAGGTCCTGTGCCTGAGTTGGAGCGGATCAGAGTTAGGGATCCCATTACCGGCCTTCGGGGGAGCGCCATTGGTGCCAGCGCCGAGGGTCTGGAGCTTGGGAGTGCTCCTGGATCCCTCCCTAACTATGGAGGCCCAGGTAGCCGCCACTGCCAAGGCAGCCTTTTACCATCTACGGCTGATTAGGCAGTTGGTTCCCTTCCTTGAACGCAATGACCTGGCTACAGTGATCCATGCAATGGTCACCTCGAGATTGGACTACTGCAATGCTCTCTACATGGGGCTGCCCTTGTCCCAGCTCCGGAGGCTGCAGCTAGTGCAGAATGCCGCAGCCAGGCTACTGATGGGTCTCTCTGTGAGCGACCACATCCGGCCTGCGCTGAGGACACTGCACTGGCTGCCGATAGCGTACCGGATCCGGTTCAAGGTGCTGGTTTTGACCTTTAAAGCCCTATATGGTCAGGGGCCTGCCTACCTGAGGGACCGCCTTTCCCCATATATACCCCAGAGAGCGCTGCAATCAGGCACACAACATCACCTGACTTTGCCTGGCCTGAGAGAGGCCAGATTGATGACCACCAGGAATAGAGCCTTCTCAGTGGCGGCCCCCCACTGGTGGAATGAGCTCCCAGAAGATATCAGGGCCCTGCTGGACCTTTTGCAGTTCCGCAGGGCCTGCAAGACGGAGCTCTTCCACCAGGCTTTTGGGGCCGCCGCTGGGGAAAATGGCCATGGGTAAGTGGCCAGTGATGCGTAGGCCCGGTACATCTCCTGGTGGTTGGCCCTGGCCAGGGGGAAGAAGTAGTAGATACAGTTACTGTCTCTGGTGTTGGATTTGTAAATTGCCGCCATTTTTAGTGGGTTTATTGGTTTTATTGTTAAATTATTAATTGATTTTGTATACTGATTTTAAATGTTGTGAGCCGCCTAGAGCCGCTTTGTGCTGGCTAGGCGGGATATAAATTCAAATAAATAAAAATAAATAAAATAAATTAGTACCCATGGAAAGCAGAGCATCTATAAGGCATCACGAATGGCTACCACATGTTTAGGCATGCACATTTTAACCATCTTCAAGTACTTAAAGGGCTGTCATATAGAGGATGGTGTGGAATTGTTTTATGTTGCCCCAGAAGGTTGGACTAGAACCAACGGGCTGAAATTAAATCAAAAGAATTTTTGGCTAAACATTAGGAAGAACTTCCTGACAGAGCGGTTTCTCAGCAGAACAGGCTTCCTTGGGAGGTGGTAGGCTCTCCTTTGGAGGTTTTTAAACAGAGGCTAGATGGCCATCTGAAAGCAATGCCGATTCTGTGAACTTAGATCACAAGAAGGGAGGGCAGGAAGGGTTGCATCAGTGCTTAGTTCTCGTGGCCCTTTCTTACACACCCAGGGAAATGCTGATTGCCACTTTGGGGTCAGGAAGCAGTTTTCTCCAGGCCAGTTTGGCCAGGGATCCTGGAGGGTTTTTTTTTTTTTTGCCATCTTCTGGGCATGCCGGTCACTGGGGTATGGGGGGAGGTATTTGTGGATTTTCTGCATTGTGCAGGGGGGGTTGGGCTAGATGACCCTGGAGGTCTCTTCCAACTCTATGATTCTATGATTTGTCCTGTCTGTGTTTTAATGGGAAACATCTGATACAGCTGTGACAAATGTCATTGCCACACAAAGAGTGAATCAGCCTTGAGTATCCCTAATTGGTTTGGTTTTAATCTTAGCTATCTACAGCATTTCCCTATTTTATCTTACTCAACCTTGAGTTACTGAGAATAAATATTTAATTCTGGAGATGGATCTCTTCCATTATTGAATTGCCATCTACCATACTGTACTGGTGGATCAGAAGGAAGGGAATAACTGTAAGAGCATGTTCTACCTTCACAGGCTTCTCGGCTGAGGGGCTTCTGCTTCATAGTAAAGTCAACCTAAAGTGAAGAATTTTGTCTCTGTTCGATTATGATTCTCTGAATATCTCATATCCTTCATCACTAGGAATGAGTAGATTTTCAATCCCTGATTTTGGTATCAGCCTATGTTAAAAGCTACCCAAGTGCTGTGATGAGAGCACAGAGGCTGCTGGGATAGGGTTGCCAGGTCCATCTTCATCCCCAGCGGCGGACTTAGGGGGGGGCGTTCCCAGAGGAGGCAGGGTGTCCCTGACGTGATGACATCACATTGGGAACGTCCCCACTCCAAGCCCTGCCCCTGAGAACTATTGCCGGTGACGCGAGCACTTAAAGGGATTCCTTTAAGTGCCTGCAGCCAGAGGGCCCTGCTCACCTGATCTCCAAGCGGCATTACTTCTCAAGTGAGAAGGGAGAGGAGTGGATGCAGGTGTTGGGGCTTCTCCTGCTAGCCAGCTGTCTGGCGGCAGGTTGAACCCCCCCTAAAAAAGGGTAAATTCCGCCAAACCAGGGGGGTCTGGCAACCCTATGCTGGGAAGGGTGAGAGTTGTTGAAGAGGCCAGACCCCTTCCATATCTGGCACAAGATGTGGGTCTTAGGGAGGCTTGCAACTTACCTGCCCCTCCTGTTGTAGCTATTTCACTGTGGGAACCCCCTGGCAACCCACATGCTCCACTGGGCAACGGCATTGCCCACTTTCCTGAAACACGAGGCTGGTGCCACACTGGGAACTATTGCTCAGAAGAGTCACATGTGGCTCCTGAGCTACTATCACTGTGATATAGTTTCAAAACCTATGTCAAGTGGGAAGAAACTGACTTCCTCCTATTTTGCAAGATTTTCTATGTGTCAAAGCAGCTGTCATAGGTATGTGTAGGCAAGTGGACTAATGACTGAAGAGAGCTGTGGCTAAAAATTAAAGTATTGCTCTAGTAATTAATAAAATTAAGTGACTACCATGACCAGCTCTAACAAATTATGTTTCTTGATATTAACTATATCCATTTCTCCCCCCCCCCCCCCCCCCCGCCCTGCTGCCCAATAGATCTGATCCAGGCCACGAATGAGACAAATGTCAACATCCCGCAGATGGCCGATACTCTGTTTGAGCGAGCAACAAACAGTAGCTGGGTGGTTGTGTTCAAAGCCTTAGTTACAACGCATCATCTAATGGTTCATGGCAATGAGGTAAGCCCACTGTTCTCACTCAAGTAGTGGATCTTGGCATTAGTATTAAAACATGGTTGTTCTGAAGTTAATATTTTTAACTATCGGTTTCCTAAATATGACTTAAAAAAAAAAACATTTTCCCCCTAGTTTCTAGAGGGTATTCTAAATCTTGTGGGATTGTACTTCCCTTGCATGAGAAAATGGGGTCATCCCCTCCAGGGGCTTCCCTTCCTAGTGGCCACCAAGCAGAGCATCTGCTGCTCTTTCCTGAAGATTCCACAGTTGCTCTCCTTCTGCCTCTGCATCATGAGCAGGAAAATACATGTTAAGAGTTGGGCTGTTAGGAATTGCAGTTGGGCTGTTACATCTCCAGCTGTAACTTCTTCCCAGGTATGGGTTAGACAAGTTAGAGCACAGCCATGAAGGCTGGTTATTTTGGTTTCCAGAGGGTAGCCATGTGGGTCTGTAGTATAAGAGCTGGATTTGTCAGGCAGCTGTCACTTTGACTCCTGGGAGCTTATTCCCCAAAACTCCTGTTGGCCTTTAAGGTGCTCCTGGACTCGAAGGTAATTATTTTAGTGGCTCTTGCTGCGCATTCCACATCCCCTTCACTGACCCAGAAAATGGCTGCTTAGCTTAGTACTCAAAGGTTTGCCACCAGGGAATTAGGACCCAAGGGGGACTTTTTTTTTGCCACTGCCATAGATTTTGTGACAGAAGGGCCAACCCCAACTTCCTCTGTGGGTGTGGTCTTCGGTGTGTGTGGGGGGACCTGCTGGGGCTTATGTCTTTGGGTGTGAGCACTGATATCTGTCCCAGACAAGAAATCACCTAAGATGAAAGAGCACAAGCGCCATAGCAATTTATGGACAGATTCCCAACACTAGTCTTCACCTGTTCCCCTACTAGTGCAGACCCTCTCATTGTACCCCACACTGTTCTTAAGGGTCCCGTTGCATCCCAGAGCTGATTTTGGGTGACATAGCAGGCTGCAGCGCAGAGTGAGAAGGAAGAATCCCATCCATGAGTAGAGCTCTGTTCATATTTCTTGGAACCCAAACAATAGTCACTGGACAATGTTGAAAGAGAAATTGGCTAATTTTTTAATCCCTTACAGAGGTTCATTCAGTATTTGGCATCTAGAAACACGCTATTCAATCTCAGCAACTTTTTGGACAAAAGTGGATCACATGGTAAGAATAATTACTTCATAAATAAAAACTTTCCTAATACCTGAACAAAGTTTTAACACTTAGACAGAAATATCTGTTCCTTCCCTGGAGACTGTGGCAGAAGCCAAAAATATCAAAATCAAGACTTTGTTTAATATATCTGAACATTTTATTCCTTCATCTAATCTGTGTTGCCACTGCTGCCTCTTCTTTGTTGCCCTTTTTAATTATAGAAATGAGATTTTGAAAATGGGTAGTTATAGGACCTGGAAAAACAAAGCTATTTTAAATTTAATAGAGAAAATGAGGTAGTATCACTAATGCTTTAAAAGAAGTCGGTTTGAGCATGTATGTTGTGTGCATACACACGCACAAAGGACTGACAGTGTGGGATTGATATACCTATTTGTATGACAAGGTTCAATAGTCCATTTCCACTGTGGCAGATTTCTCTCTTTATATGTATTTTATATATGTGAGTGTGCCTCTCTGGGATAGAACTATTACAAGGAGTTAAAAGAAATTATAAAAGGTGGAATTTTCTTCTAACCGTGAGTGTTTTAAAATTGTGAAAGATCATGCAGCTGCTTGAAAAGGCACTTATACTGATTGTTAACTAATGTCAGAATTTATTTAATCAAAATTAGATTATATACAAAAATTGATTTGTCAGTAAGTAGCAATATTTCAAAGATTCCTTGATGCTTTTATTCTGTAGGGTCTATTCTTAGTGAATGATTTCTGTAGACTCTGCAATGTTACTATGTACTTCACAGTCTCCGCCCCCAGTTATTTATTTATTTATTTTGCATTTCCGTCCCGCCCTCCCCGCAGGCGGGCTCAGGGTGGCTCACAGCAATAGGGCAACTTCTGCCTAAGTCACATAAAACAGTTTAAAACACATTAAAACAATCCAACAACAGTAATAATTTATAATAAAGTGCTCACGGTCAAGATGGCGTGCTAGCGATTTCCCTTCATCAGAGGGCACCCTGGGTCCCGGGTTAGATGTAATTCCAGCCCTCCGCGGTTTCATGGCTCGTTCTTCTTCCAGGGCCAGACCCTCATCACAGATGGCAATAGTCGTGATAGGTGGTATTGGTGGCGGCTCCTAGTCAAAAACCTGGCGGAAGAGCTCCGTCTTGTAGGCCCTGTGGAACTGCATAAGGCTCTGCAGGGCCCTGATCTCCTCTGGGAGCTCGTTCCACCAGACAGGAGCTGCCACCGAAAAGGCCCTAGTCTCCGCGAGCCTGGCCTCCCTGGGGCCTGGGACCACGAGTCGATGTTGCGACCCGGACCGTAGTGCTCTTTGGGGTATATATGGGGAATAATTCGATATTATATATTGCACATTACATCGCAACATTAGACAAATAATTCAAGGATTACATATGTAGATCTGTGCAGCTAAATACCAGATTCCTAAAACAATTAATGAGAACATAAGAGAAGCCATGTTGGATCAGGCGATTGGCCCATCCAGTCCAACACTCTGTTTCACACAGTGGCCAAAAACCAGGTCCCATCTGGAGGTCTACCAGTGGGGCCAGAACTCCAGAAGCCCTCCCACTGTTGCCCTCCAAGCACCAAGATTACAGAACATCAGTGCACCAGACATAGTGTTCCATCTATACCTTCTGGCTAATAGCCATTGATGGACCTCTGCTCCATAGGTTTAACCAATCCCCTCTTGAAGCTGTCTATACTTATAGCTGCCACCACTTCTTGTGGCAGTGAATTCCATATGTTAATTACTCTTTGGTTGAAGAAGTACTTCCTTTTAACTGTTCTAGCCTTACTGCTCATTAATTTTATAGAGTGCCCATGAGTTCTTGTATTGTGAGAAAGGGAGAAAAGTACTTCTTTCTCTGCCTTCTCTATCCCATGCATAATTTTGTAAACCTCTATCATGTCACCCATTAATTGTGGTTTCTCCAAGCTAAAGAGCCCTAACCTCTTTAACCTTTCTTTATAGGGAAGGTGTTCTATCCCCTTAATCATTTTAGTTGCCCTTTCCCCAATGCTGTATCTTTAATCCCTGATGTTCTGTAAGATTCCTCCAGCTTCTTAGCTTACATTACTCAGACCAACACTACAGTGACTGTACACATCCAAAACATGAAGGTACAAAATTATGAAAGCAAGATCCTTTCTCTGACATTTTCAGTCATTTTGGTCTCAAGTAGACCAAAGGCTAAGTATTGTCAAGCTTGGTCACGGTAACTTTCGATTCTGGTTGTCTGTTCTCTATTCCCTTTCCCTCACTTGTCATGTCTGCATTCCTAAGGGGGGAAGAGTATGTTTTGAGAACGCATGGGAGTAGCCGGCTTTGTAACTCTTCTTTAAGTGTACCTCGAGGAGTTCCCATGAGATTCGGCCTTGGAGACCTAGGTGCTAGTCTAGGGCCGATAGGGCAGCACATATCTTCCATGTTGCCATAAAAACGCTAAGGAGCTGAGGTGACCTGTGTGCATGTGAATTCCATGGGTTGATCTATGTACTGTGTTTCCCGCCTTGCTCCCCAGTCCTAACAAAGGATTTGGTTCCCACAGCATCATTACTTCTTCAATAAAGCACAACTTTTTTATTTTGAAAGTGTGTGGAGAGTAACTTGACTGGGGATCCTGACAAGTATATTTGACACTGAAGACTCAAACAGCTTTCCTCCATGTTGGAAGTTTCCCAGGCTGAAGAAAGACTGGAAGTCTGCTGCGCCTCCGCGGCGCGGCAGACTAAGGCGGGGAGAATTCCCCCCGCAGCGCGGCATTCGCACGATGCCAGAAGGAAGCCACCCACAGCGTTCAGACTGCGGGTGGCTTCCTACGGCGGCATGCGGACGCCGCGCGGGTCCCCCTCCCGGCGCGCATTCACACCCGCTCTGGTGGGTGGAACGCGTGCCGCAGCAGCCGGAGCACCACTTTGAAGTTGTGCTTGGCTGCTGCGGGAGGAGCATGGCGCCGGACGCGATGCGTCCGGGCCGCCTCCTCGGGGCAGATGTGGCCGTCTGAACGGCCGCTCTGCTTCCGCTTTTGAAGCGGAGGCAGAGCGGCCGAGACTGCCAGTCTGTCCTCAGCCCTAATATGTTGTGTGATAATGGCAATTATTATATTGAGTGAGGGAAGCAGTATGATTCAATTCTTAGTATTGTGTAGAAAGTCAGAGGACACAAGTGATTTTGTAACCTGAATTTGTCAAAGCAAATTCCTGCCTGTGTAAAAAAAATAAAAATACAAGACTAATCATACAATTGTAACCTTAATGTTTAAGCACAGAGATCATAACTGGAATTCTAGGAGGGGTGAAGCTTAATGCTTCTTATTGGTGTCTCAGATAGCAGGAGTTGAAATATATATTATTATTATTATTATTGTTGTTGTTGTTGTTTTGTTGTTGTTATTTTAGATGGTGCAGTGGCTGGGGATGCTTTGAGCTTTGATAGGAAAGCATTTTCAAACTGCATATCCATTACTGGATTTTTTCCCTATATCAGTTTGTATAATTTTGCATAACATTCAAACTGAGACTGTGTTCAAATTACAAAACCACATTCAAGTAGTGTGTCTTAGAATGTTCATTGCTCCTTCAGCATATCATGTAAGGTGTTAACATAGTCAGTAGGCTAAAATGGTGCGAGTTCTTTCATCTTAATTGTTCTGTGGATCAGGCGGCCTGTTTGTATTTGATATAAAATAGCTTCTGTACAGTGTCTGCAGTAAATCAGTCCTCATTGTAACTTGAAAATAATAGCATGTGGCTGTAGAATGGATGAGGGCCATAATAATATAAATGAATGTATAATGTAGTATTTTCAAAAGTGGCTATAGTCTGCTTTATGTCTGTTGTAGACATAGCTAATCCAACCCCCTGCCCAATTAATTTTTCCCTCTATTAAGTAACAAATAATAGCTGCTTCTTAGTACGGTGTCCATTGATAGGAAGGTTATGTAGCTCTTTACTTAAAAGTTTTATAGTTAGAATAAGATAAACCATTCTGGTCACCACAGTCCATCATTAAGAGTAGCCCTGGCTGGCTCTTTTAATCTACTGTTGAAATTTAATAGGTTGAAAAAACTACTTTGTCTTAAATTAAATCTTCCTTTTTTAAAGGATATGATATGTCTACCTTTATCCGGCGCTACAGCAGATACTTGAATGAAAAAGCATTTTCCTACAGACAAATGGCGTTTGATTTTGCAAGAGTGAAGAAAGGGTAAGCTGTCCTTGTCTCATACAAATATTGCCTCTCTCCAGTATAATGACTAGAATTTTGTGGTAATTGTTACTTACAGTAGCCTGTTATACTCATGATTTAAAATGGAGTGCTGAGTTCTTGTGCCGTGCTTTGTTGCTTGTTTTTCCAGGGAAGCAAGAGTTCTTAGTGTGGCCATGTCATTTGTAGTGGGTGTTACCAGGGAGAAGGAAGATATGGGACTCTGAGTGGCAGTCATACATCTTCTATGTTGTATAATTCCACCAGTATCCTCAATTCTGTATAAATTTTAGCGAATTGCAAAGTGGTAATTTATTATACTTAACTGTTCTAAATGCAATTACTTGTATATATTTTGTTACCCTTGGATAACCTTTGCTCTCTGGCATCCAAGTTCCAAGGGTTAATGAAAAGTTCAAATCACTTGAAGAATGTATTGAACAGGACAATAATCTATGGTTTAAAATACCCTGGAGTTCTTTGTACATTCCTGGGACAGCCTTGACTCTGCCAGATCATATAAACACGAGCACTAATTGTGGGATTTAATAAATTAATCTTGTTTGTTTTTTGAATTCATAAATACATAAACTTTTGACCAATAGAACAAGTCCTCAGTTCCATATTTAATTTCACAGGGAGAAAAAATATTTGCTTTTCATCTGAATGTATTATTCTGTCTCTGCTTCCCAGCCATGGCTTCACATGATTTTTTTTTTTAAAAAACAGTAGTGTTTGTTATGCCTCGATGTCTGTGCCACGTTCAGCATGTTGCTTTCAGGCTCAGTGTTGATGTATGAATCTATGTAAGTACTTGAATACTGACTAACAGAGGCAGGATCACAGTGATGTTATTAACACTTCAGTTTAAGTAGTCAAGATCAGTGTTGATTTTTAAAAAACTTTTATTTTATTAAAATACGCCTCTTTGCCTCATGGCTCAAGGTAGACAGGACCTGTTGAAAACTGACTTTTTCAGAAGCCTCGAGCTGAATCCTGTGGTAATTCTCCCCGAAACAGCTAGCAAGAGCAATTTTCCTTGTTTCCTTCTACTGTTAGTCAGAGGATGCTCTTGCAGAATATTTACCACTGCGTGGGTGGGGCAGGCTGCAATGGATGTGGGAGGGGCTGTTACTATCTCCTTCCTCTTTTATTGACAGGGAACTCTCTCCATCACTGGTTGGAGAGGGGAGTGTTCAGCCTCTTCCCTTCTCTCTGCTGCAACCCCCATAGTGCCTGTTGTTCATGAAAGTTCTCTACTCCTTGACAGAGGATTTTTGTGGTGTGCAAGAGGAGAGGCAGGGAAAGTCCACTGCGGCTCCTCCTTGCACAAGATTTTTCTAAAGGATCCAATTCTGTGTTTTTCCTTCTTCATTGCTAACTAATATTTTGTGTACGTGGTTTTTTTTTGTTGGCTTGTGTTTTGCAGGGCTGATGGTGTAATGAGGACGATGGTTCCAGAGAAATTACTGAAGAGTATGCCGATATTACAGGGACAAATAGATGCCCTTCTTGAATTCGATGTATGTATTTAAACTTTTCTTACTTGTTATTGTGACCTTAGACATTTCTCACAGAAACCCACAGTGAAAATATAGCTGTTTCCTTCATGCCGTTGTGTACGCGTTAATTCTTAATTTATTCTTGTCAGTTTCCCATATTTCAGAGAGAATAGGTAGAAGAAAACTGTGGATTGAGCCAGACCATTGGGCTCTTTCTTTTGTAACTTTCTTCTTCCCAGTCAACAAAGGCCGCCATAGAGCTTGCTTCTCTTAACTGTTAGCAGCATGCAAAATCACAGTAAATGTATCTTGTGCACAAGATTCTGTTGGAGAAGCTGCCCTCCTGTTTCCCTCCTGCCATCCTGTCTCTTCTTGCAGGGAATGAAGCTGGAGCCTGATATTTCTAGTTACCAAAGATAAACTTCTCTTTTGTTGCTTCTAGGAAACATAAGAAGGGGAGGGGTTAAACATAATTTTTAGTTTTACTACAAACTTCCTTCCACTGTCAGGGAGATCACTGTATCTTCTTTTTATGTGTATGCAGCAGACTTAAATATTGAGTGTACAATGTATGTGATTGTTAATATAAGGGTAAAGGTTTCCCTTGCTCGAAAGCCAGTTGAATCCGACTCTAGGGATCTCCGTTTCCAAGCCGAAGAGCCAGCGCTGTCCAAAGACATTTCTGTGGTCATGTGGCCGGCATGACTAGATGTTCAGGCGCACAAAACTCTTGTTACCTTCCCACCGAAGGGGTACCTATTTATCTACTTGCAATTTCTTGCTTTATTTGTAGGTTCATCCAAATGAGCTGACAAATGGTGTCATAAATGCTGCATTTATGCTTCTCTTCAAAGATCTCATCAAGCTTTTTGCTTGCTACAATGATGGAGTTATTAACTTACTAGGTAAGCAAGCTGGTGAGATACGGTTTTGAATGAGGCTGTAGAGCATTATATTTAGCAAGTCATTCTTGTTAGAGACAGTGGGAATTGTGACTTTCCAGTACACGGAAGTACGTGGCCTCTTGCCCACAGAAAAAGGAGGCTTCGATGTTCTGGTAGTCCTAGGGACTTTTTTTCAGTCTTTTACAGACCACCATGAGAGCATCTTTGCCAGTACTTGTAATTTGGGGTTTAATTTGAAAACTGCAGATACTGAGTGTATTGCAGCTGACTAGATCAGGGTGAACTTTCAGCAAAATCTGTTTTAACGCTCAGTTTGTTTTTATGCTAGTTAATTAAAAGCGCTAATTAATTCAAAGTAGTTAATTAAAAGTACATTGTAATAGTGGGGGTGAGTTCCAGGTTGGTATTGTGCTCCCTCAGTTCATAGGACTGAGACAGGCCCAAAATGTTCTAGACATTTACCTTTGGCATCGTGTGCACCAAATCACTCCTCTGTTTTCTGTCGTGTTTACTGACACCCTCCAGTGTGGATTAGAATCCCTTGTTTGTTTACCTTTTAAGAGGCTGTCATCCCTAACTATTCCAATTCAAGGGGTGTAACAACTTTAAGTAACCTTTAATATTTGTCCTTTGATTCATAGTCTCAGAACTCTATGAGTAATATCCCTCATCCCAAAGGACATAGTGTCCATTCTGGTCCTTCAGTCAATATGCTCTTTCAAGACTTGTAGGCCAGAACTGGCAAAATAATTCTGTAAAGATTAGGCTATATTTAGTCATGTGAAATTAAGTGCTACAAACTATGCTAATAGATGTTGATATATAACTTTATATTTTTTTTTCTCAGAGAAATTTTTTGAAATGAAGAAGGGCCAGTGTAAAGATGCTCTTGAAATCTACAAACGGTTTCTGACAAGAATGACAAGAGTATCAGAATTCCTAAAAGTTGCAGAGGTAAATAAAATTTCCATTATAAATAACCAAAGAAACATAAATGGTTATTGTGTACATGTAACAGAATCGCTCCACAGTTCTTTCCAAATGTTCCTGATCATGGAGAGTGCATGTATGTGCATCCATACTGCGCTCACAAGCCAGCGATCACCTGGCAGAGGCGCAGGACCAGTACGCTTGCATTGGTCCCTTTCTTTATGCACAAACACATGAATTTGCTTCGTACTGAATCAGACCCCCCCCCCCTTTGTCCATCAACATCAGTACTGTCTACTCAGACTGGCAGCAGCTCTCCAGGGTCTTGGGCGGAGGTTTTTCCCGTCACTTAATGCCTGGATCTTTTAACTGGATATACTGTGCGACTGAACAGCAACAAAAGCTGGGGATTGAACCTGGGATCTTCTGCATACCAAGCAGATGCTCTACCACTGAGCCACAGTGAAGCTTGGAGAAGTCTTGTGTAGAGGGCTAAAGATGAGATGTAGATATTCTGGGTAATGTGTAAATGAGTAGTAGCCATGGAACATCAGGTGGTCTTGGAAGAAATGGGTCACCTTGACGCATTACAATCCAGATTCATTCCTGGGTTTGGGATAGAAATGATTTAATCATCCAGACTGGCAGTTAACCCAGAAAATGGCTTGGGCAGGGACTATATCCCTGCATATTCTCTTGGACCTCTAAGTACAGTTAACCATGATGTCCTTCTGGAGAAGCTGGCTGAGTTGGGAAGCACCATGCTTCTGTGGTCCTGCTTCTTATCAGGCTGGCTGCTTTCAGAAGATTGTACTGCAGGGTTGCTCTTTGCCCTCATGACATCCCTGCTGTGTACTTGCAGAGGTTTAGTTTTGTCCCCCATGATATTCAATACCTACATAAAACTGCCTGAAGCAATTGTCTTGAGAGTCAGAGTGAGGGGTTACCAACGTATGGATGACAGCTAGTTCTGTTTCTCCTAACAGGTGGGTCTGTGGAGGTCCTGAACAAACACTTGATGAATATAATTGGATGGATGAGGGGCAAGTTCAATCCAGATAAGACTGTCAGGGAGTGAAAGTACTCTTCCACTAACAGAAGTCTTCTTTGGATCCAGCCCTCCTGTGTTTAAATAAATATTTTATTTATTTATTTATTTATTTATTTATTTATTAATTATTGCATTTGTGCCCCACAAAGCAGGCTCAGGGCAGCTCACACACATAAAACACTTTACAAAATACATAAATAGTTAATAACAATTTAAAACCAATAAAACATCATAAAAATCAAACATACTAGTAATGGTGCTGTTGATGTTATCCTTCTGAAGATGGCCCGAGGTTTCACAAATTTCTGCAGTCAGGCTGACCATCTGGACCACAGTTCGGTGATGGTACAGTGGGGGCAGTTCCTAATCAAAAGCCTGGTGGAAGAGCTCCGTCTTGCAGGCCCTGCGGAACTGCGATAGGTCCCGCAGGGCCCTGATCTCTTCCAGGAACTCATTTCACCAGCGTGGAGCCACCACTGAGAATGCCCTGGCCCTGGTAACAGCAAGCCTGGCATTCTTAGGGCCAGAGAGGGTCGACCGATTGTAGGACCCAGACCGTAGTGCTCTGTGGGGTATATGTGGGGAAAGGCAGTCTCTCAGGTATGCTGGACCCTGGCCATATATGGCTTTAAAGGTGAGTACCAGCACCTTGAAGTGAATTCAGTATGCTATTGGCAGCCAGTGCAGCGTCCTTAGCACAGGCCAGATGTGCTCCAATCTAGGGAGACCCATCGGCAGCCTGGTCGTGGTATTCTGCACTAGCTGCAGCTTCCGGATTTGTAACAAGGGCAGCCCCATGTAGAGAGTGTTACAGTAGTCTTGTCTCGAGGTGATGATAGAAGGCCGACCTGGCAGTGGCTGCCACCTGGGCCTCCATTGTTAGGGAGGTATCCAGGAGCTCTCCCAGACTCCTAACCTCCAGCGCTGGCACCGATGGCACCCCATTGAAGGCTGGGAGCGGGATCCCCACCCTTGGGCCACCCTGGCTCAAGCACAGGACCTCAGTCTTTGTTGGATTCAGCTTCAACTGGCTCAGCCTAAGCCAACCAGCCGTGGCCTTTAATGCCCGGTCCAGGCCTTCCGGTGTGGAGTCTGACTGGCCGCCCAACATCAGATACAGCTGGGTGTCGTCAGCGTATTGGTGGCACCCCAGCCCATACTTCTGGATAATCTGGGTAAGGGAGCTCTTATAGATACTGAACAGCATTGGAGAGAGCACTGCCCCCTGAGGGACCCCACACACCAGTGGGTGTCTCCTGGACTGCTGCTCCCCTAGCGCCATCCTTTGTCCCCAACCATGGAGAAAGGAAACGAGCCATTGTAAGGCAAGTCCCTAAATACCCATGTTGGTGAGGCGGTGGGCAAGTAGCTGATGGTCGACCATATCGAACGCGGCCGACAGATCTAACAACAGCAGCACCGCCAAACTGCCCTGATCCAGGTGTCTCTGGAGGTCATTCATGAGGGTGACCAGTGCCGTCTCAACCCCATGTCCCAGGCAAAAGCTGAACTGAAAGCGATCTAGTGTGGAAGTGTCATCCAGGAAGCCCTGCAACTGTGTCTCCACCGCCCTCTCAATTTGTCCAAATAGGGCAAATTAGAGACCGGCCAATAATTAGCCAATTTGGCCGGGTCCAGCAAGGGTTTCTTTAAGAGGGGGTGGACCATCGCTTCCTTGAGTGCCCCGGGGAGCAGTCTCTCAAGAGAGGGACATGTTGACAGTATCCCTGAGAGCACCTCGAAACTCCTCGTGGCCAGCTCTAATCAGCCAGGAAGGGCACGGATCAAGGGTGCAAGTGGTTGGGCGCACAGTCACAAGCACTCAGTCGACTTCCTCTAGGCTGAGTGGGTCAAACCGATCCAGAATCATATTCAAAGACATGCATGGTGCCTTGAGCTCACTCACTGTTTCAACTGTGGCAGGGAGGTCGCAGCAGAGTGCTAAGACTTTATCTGCGAAATAGCTCGCAAATGCCTCATAGCCTATATCTAATTCCCTAATATTTGTTTTGCCCTGTGGCAAATCCATTATAGATCGAATTGTTCTAAACAATTGGGCTGGGCGTGAGCTCGCGGATGCAATCATAGCTGCAAAGTACTCTCTCTTCGTAGCTTTGACTGCCATCTCATATGATCTCATAAACGTCCTATATGATGTTCTTGTAGCTTCGTCTCGAGCACAGGGCCACCATCTCTCTAGCCATCTTAGCTCTCACTTCATAAGCCACAGCTCCTAGGTAAACTAAGGAGCGAGCCTGGAGCGAGGACGCAGAGGGCGCCGGGGAGCAATCACATTGATGGCCGCAGAAAGTCGGCTATGCCAGTCCTCCATGAGCTCATCCAACGAGCCGGCAGGGGGCATCAGTTCCCACAGAGCCATCTGGAACCACACTGGGTCCATTTGACTCCATGAGTGAGCCAAAATACGCTCACCGCCTAAACAGGGTTGGGGTGGGACATTCATATGGGCCCTCAGGGCAAGATGGTCCGATTTCTTAGTCCAAACGTTCATTTTTGTCAACAGAGGGAGGAGGAAAGTTATCAAACTTGTGTTCTGTCACATAGTGCAGTTGAGTGGGGTAAAGGGTATATGTCCAAATAATACTTTAGAATGGTATGTTCAGTGTTGGAAAATATGCTATGAGAGGAAATGTTTTTCATAAAGATATGCAGTGTCACTGTGCAAAGAATACTACATAATTGGAACAGTTTTTCCTTATGTTGGAACTAAAGACTTTAGGGATGCCAGATCCCAGGTGTGGGGGATCCCCCGATTTTTGGGGCTAATTCGTGGTTTGCCGGGCAGGAGCAGGTGGCGCCCACTCTTTCCAAGCGGGGCTGCTGGCTCCTGCCTTGCAAGCCCCAAATTCACATTTTGCAGGGCAGGTGAAGGTGCCCAGGGTGCCTGCTTTCCCATCATCCATTTAAAGGGAAGTGATGACATCACTTTGCATGCTGTCATCACGTCAGGGACAGCCCCACCCCTTCCCAGAATCCTCCCCCCTCCAAATCCTATTGGGGAGAAGATGGGACCTGGCAATCCTGCTTCAGATGCAGTGTAGTTTTAAGGGTGCAGCAAACACCCTCTGTAGTACTTCTGTGATTAGCTACAAGCTACCTGGAATATTGGTGCAATCAAATAAGAAATGTTACATTTTCTCACCTTGTCACTTTGGCCGAGTTTACCCCTGAGTCTTTGACATGATTGCGACTATGTCAGCTTAGTAGTAGAGCACTCCTTGCAGAATCAAAGTGCTGCAGAACTTCCATAAAGCTGCCGTAAAGCACATTGCAGAAAACTGTAGCAAAATCCAACGTAATTTTCTTAAGTAAACATAATGACTCCATTTGCAGGACTTAAAACATATGAGGGTCCCTTTCTGAAATTCTCTTTTTTTATCCACAGCAAGTTGGGATTGACAAAGGAGACATTCCTGATCTTACACAAGTAAGTCCTTGAATTGTTTTGCCTGATTAGTAATAGTACAAAAATATCTGTTGTTCATTTAGCGTCCAACCTAAGGGCATTAGTCTGTACAGTGTCTTAAAGCCAAGATGTGCATCCTGAAAACGGCAACCATTTTGACTAAAGTCAAACCATCATTTTGGTCCTAGAAGAAGAAAAACATTTTTTTTTCAGGCTACATTTAATACAGAGACAGTGAAAAGACTGCCCATTCCTTCTCCTTTCTAGAGGTGCTGGTGGATCCCATAAGTTGAGGATATGAGTGGTGAAATTCTTAAGTACTGAATTCATACTTTGGCCTAGTCCATAGGTTCACTTCTTCTGGATGTCTTGAGTCTTCAGGCATGAGACAAGTTTAGGGCTGCCATAATATGACCAAACTGTAGTTAAGTAGTGGGGAAATGACTGCCTGTTTGAGAGCTGATAAAGCACAGTTGTCAAGAGTTCTGGAAGGCAGCAGGGGAGAGCTGCAGTAGGGGTGAATGTTTTTCTTTTTCTTTTTTGCTTTAAGCTGAGGAGGTTTAGCTGATGGTACTGTATGTGGAAGTGTGTGAGTGAGTTTTGAGTTGTTGCAGAGTGCTGGCTGCTTGAGATAAGGGTGTGAAAGGGAAATTGTTTAACTGCTAATTAAGTCCCTGGGTGCGGCTTCTATTTAAGGCTCCACCTGGCCAAAAGCATGAGCCTCTGGCACGAACCAAAGGGCACGAACCAAAGAGCGGGGCTCTTGGCCTGTGGCTCTTGGCCTAGGGACTCTTAGTCTAGGGGCTTGTGAGAAGCCAAGGAAGAGCCAGAACACCAGGGCCCTATGCTTTTTGGGTTCCCAGCAAGGTAAGTAGACTTCTACAAGGAGAATACAAAGGGTGTAAAGGGGGGATTATATTAAATCATTTTTAAAGCAATTATGAAGCCAGAATGCCAGCAGAGGGTTGGGGGCTATCCATTGTTTTGCACGGTGTGTCACATGTATGATTATCTGCCCACAGGGCAGAAGTCTTGGGTGTGTGCCCGGTGCAATGAGCTCCTGGTTCTCAGGGAACGAGTTTGCTCCCTTGAGGCCAAGATGGCTGACCTGGAGAAGCAGAGACAGTCAGGCACGTGGAGAAGACTCTCGGGGACTTGTTAGGTATGTCCCACTCTGTATCTGGCAGCCCTGCTGCTGTCAGAAAGCATGAGGGTCGAGAGGAAACAGGGCACTGTGCTGTGGATAAGGGGAATGTTGTGAGAACCTTGTAAGATCTAATAAGCCAGGCCTTGTAAGATCCAATAAGCCAAGCCAGTTGAACAAAGTCCTTTTATTTTCTTAATGGTCTACTTGGTAAGCACTTTTAGTGTTAGTGAGGATAGTTACAGGGCAGAGGATAAGTTATACTATATTCAAACATCAGAACCAGAACCTGGCACCAATCAGGTGAATTGTAAAAAGACGCAAAATTACTAGCTGTTGCTTCCCACCGAAAAGGCGCCAACCCGAGGCAGCTCAGACTTGGCAGCCCTCCTCCACCTCTTACCATACATCCCAGTCGGTTCCCATACCCCCATCACCTGGAGTCAGTGCTGTTAGAAAAACACTTCAAGGTTACAAGTCTTGCTTAGAGAAACAGATACAGGCATGAGAACAAACTGTGGGGGAGCAAGAGAGTGCTAAATGACGTGGAGAGCAGCAGGCATCCAACTCCCGCCCGGGAAAAATGTCAGGAATCCGACATACTGCCCCCCCCCCCCCAAGATGGCCCTCCCCGGGCTTTGTGGGATAAGTGGCATGAAATTCCCGCCCTAGCTGTGGAACATGAACATGATCAACAGAAACCCACTCATTACATTCAGGACCAAAATGAACCCACTGAACCAGGTAGTAAAGGCAACCCCATTTAAACTTAGAGTCCAAGATCTCTTGAGATTTCATAATGAGGCTCTCCCCTCTTCCTCAGAGGATGAGGAGTGGGAGGAATCAGTCTCCAGTTGTTCAGCCCAGGGTCTTTCTTCAGCAGGCTGTAATGAAACACAGGATGCACAGCTTTCAGAGACTTAGGCAATTCAAGCTCAAATGAGACAGAGGAGAGTTTCCTCAGGACTTTGAAAGGACCAACATATTTCCAACCCAGCTGCCAACTAGGTTGCAGTCCGTGAATGTTTTAGTAGACACATACACTGAATCCCCAGGCTCCAGCTCCCAACCCGGAGCCCTCCCCGATCTGCATATTTTTTATAATCCAATTTGGCACAGTAAATTGTCTTGTCTATGAGAGGCCACGACTTGTGGAGGGAATACCACCACAAGCTGAAAGAGTCAGAAGAAGGGGTCGCCGGATGCAGTGTAGGGAGAGGAACCCCCTCAAACCCCCCCACCGCCATAAAAGGAGAGACACCAGTAGATGAATGACGGGCACTATTGTAACTGTATTCTGCAAACGGAAGCAGCTCCACCCAATTGTCTTAGTGGAAGTTAGTGTAGCAATGCAAAAATTGTTCTAAAGTTTGATTTGTTCGTTCCGTTTCTCCATCAGTTTCTGGATGATAAGCGGAACTCAATGCAGGTTCAATCCCCATGATGTCCAGGAGCTCCCGCCAGCACTTGGAGAAATATTGTGCCCCCCTATCAGAAATTATCTTCCTCGGGAAACAATGGAGCTTTATGACCTGCGAGAAAAACACCTTGGCCAAGCCAGTGGCCGTGGGAAGTTTTTTGAATGGCACAAAGTGAGCCTATTTTGAGAATAAATCCACAACCACCCAAATTACAGTTTTCCCTTTGCTGGGTGGCAGATTGGTGATGAAGTCCATAGAGATCACCTCCCAGGGTCTGGAAGGAGTAGAGAGAGGTTGCAAGAGTCCTGGGGGTTTATCCCCCCTGCTTCTTACACATCAAACATACTTGGCAGGAAGAAACATAGTCTGAGACATCAGTGTGCATGCGGGGCCACCAAAACTATCTCTTAAGCAAGTTCAAAGTTTTCAAATATCCAAAATGGCCAGATAATTTGGACTCATGGCAAGTATGTAAAATGGACAGTCTCAGAGATTTAAGCACCATGAGCATATCACCTTTGTACCAACATCCATCAGGATCCTTCCTTGCCCCCTTTTCTGCCTCAAATGCATCTTTATCCTGTTGCGAGTATTCAGCAGAACACTTTATAATCCAGTCATTAACAGGAGCGGTTATGACCCGCTTTGCCTGACTCCTAGTCACCACCATCCCTCCCAGCTGAGAAGGAGAAAACATAGAGTCAAACACTTCCTCCCTCTGAGATTCATGTTGGGAGAGACGAGAGAGAGCATCAGCGAGGGAATTAGCTGTTCCCGGGAAGTGGTGCAGAGTGAAATTAAACTTTGAGAAAAAATCAGCCCAACGCAACTGTTTAGCATTTAAAGCACATCTCGTGTGCAGCACCTCTAAGTTCTTATGATCAGTCCATACCTCAAAAGGTTTCTGGGCACCTTCCAGCCAGTGCCTCCAAGTAGAAAGGGCCAAGTGGATGGCAGCTGCCTCTTTATCCCACACAGACCAATGTCTCTCAGTCTCTGTGAATTTCTTGGAAATATAAGCAAGGGGGTGCAACAGACCATCCGCCCCCCGCTGCAGAATCGCTCCCCCCATGGCTACATCAGAGGCATCCACATGAATAGTGAACTCTTTAGTTTCATCGGGGTGAGTCAAGATGGGCTCTGAAGTGAATAGGGATTTTAAAGTCTCAAATGCTCCCTGGCATTCGCTGGACCAGGGCAAGCGCGTGCTCAGCTTGCTCGCCTCGGGTCCTCGTCCCTTCGTTTTCAATAAGTCAGTGAGGGGCAGGGTGACTTTCGCAAAATCCTTGATGAAGGAATGATAAAAGTTGGAGAATCCAAGGAGAGATTGTAATTGTCTACGTGTGCGAGGAGCCTCCCAGGAGATTATTGCCTCTGTTTTCGCCGGGTCCATTTCCAACCCCCTAGGTGAAATACGGTAGCCTAAGAAGTCAATCTCCTGCTTGTGGAACTCACACTTGGAGAGCTTAGCATACAGTTTGTGTTCTTTTAAGGTGGACAGGATTTCTCTCACCAACTTAACTGAGAGGCTAGGTCTTGTGAATAAATTATGATATCATCAATGTAACAAAGGGCCTCTTTGAACAGGTGCTTGTGCAACAATTCGTTGATAAGGTTCATAAATACGCCGGGAGCCTCAGCCAAGCCAAAAGGCATTACAAGATATTCAAACTGTCCTAGAGGTGTATTAAAAGCCGTTTTGTGTTCATCCCCTCCTTAATGCGGACCCGGAAGTAGGCATCGCGTAAATCCAACTTGGTCAGGGGTGGGCAATTGTTTTGGCTCGGGGGCCACTTTGTGGGAGCGGAGGTGTTAGCCGAATTGCTTTAATTTACGTTTAGCAATCAGCAAAATACACGGGTTCTTGCCAACTATACCAGGGTCCCACCCCTCCCGGGAGATCTCAAGGAAGGAGGCACGTGAGGCGAGTTCCAAGTTCAACGTTGTTTACTAGATCATGTAATCAAGCATACAAAAATCGTAATCACACACACAATCTTACAGGTCTAATAAAATAAAGAGAGAAAATAGCACTTTTGCATGAGCAGGTTTCGTTGGTGGGGAAAGCACGTTACCTTAGATGCGTTGTCCGATGTCAAGATGAATTGGATTTGGGAAGAAAGGTATAAAAGCTATGGGGCCACGAGGCTTGAACCGGCAAGACCACGTGGTTCTCCTGGATCGCGAGTCCAGAGAGAGAAAAAGGAGTTCAAAGATGGAGGCAAGGATTGGGGACAGAAAGCTGGATTGAAGGGTCAATAGGTAAGATAGAGGGTGACGGCTCAAGAGGCCGAGTGACTCTCGGTTTGGACTTTTATTGGGGGTCTTGGGGCGGGCCTTGCAGACCACAACCCACTAACACTCCTACTAGGCGGTCCGTCCCTGTTGGACCTTGCTATAGGTTAAAGGTGAACAAAGGGAGGAGGTCCAGGGGTTTGGTCAGTGTTGCAAAAGTATGACTTCACCAGGAAACAGACACTGAGTCTGGGGTCCGATGACTCACCTGGCCATACCTATTGTCAGTTGATGGTTTTAGCCAGGTATCTGATGGCTGGCACATTAGTTGCTAGGCAGTCTCGTTAGCATGACTATTCAGATGGGTAGTGGGGGAGTGGGGGTCAGCCAGCGGATGTCTGACAGAAGGAGGCCTCATGGCAAGAGGAATCCTTTGTCTTTGCCTTGGGTGAACTGCTTGGGGTGTCAGCCTCCTGGCTTGGGCTGGAGCTGGCTCCTATGTGAAGAAGAAAGCGCAAGTCCCTACCACTGCTGGCGACACAGAGTTCAAACTTATGGATGAAATCCATAAGAGCATAGAAAAGTGCCTTGCTGGCTAACATTTCCCCCCCTCGGAGACCTGAAGGCGTCAGGTGAAGGTCTCCGACTTTGGGCGATACGATGATGAAAATCGAGACAGACTGCATAATGGTGATCTTGGAAGAAATAGTTGGCAAGGGACGGACCCAGAAGATGACAAAAATCTATCGCAATAAAAATGCCAAATTGTTGCTGGGGCGGACATAAAAACAAGGCTTTGTGCATTAGACCACCAAGGGAGCCTATGTAGAAATATTTAAGTCTCTAATTAGCAGAAACATCCTTAACTGAAATATTAAAAGTAATTCTAAAAATTCCTTATCTTAAATTCATTTGTAAAAAGCCTTATAGAAGCATTATAAGTTTCTTATAAGGGTATTATCTATACATAAAGCATTTAATACTTATAGCGGAAGTACACACATTTGTATCAATAAAAATACTCCACAAGGAATGTACAAGGAAATAAAATGGTTACAAACAATTCTTCGTCCATCTCTCCTGAGCGGCAAGGCTTTTCTGCTGGAAACGGGCTACTGGTGTCTCTATGCAGGAGAGAGGCGCGCTTTACATTGTATCTAATGGAACACCAGGACTCGTATATCTTCGGCTTTTCGGAAGCCACTCGGGTCTTGATCAATAGCTCATGAAGCTCTCGGCTGCGCCCGTCACTTCTCGGCACGGACACGAGTCAGTTCGGCCGGGAAGGAGGAGACCGGTTTGCATATTGAGGAGTCGCCCCCCCTTGCTATCTAAAAGCATCATGGGTACTTACTTACATTAGGAAAAAAGGATATTAAAATAAAACATAGTTTAATAATTTTGCAAGCAGAGTGTCTAAAGGCATTCAAGAAATACGGAAAAGGTCAAAACAGGTCAGACATCTGGAATCATTGTATTATGAAAGACACATCATCTTGGGGTCCTGGCTGGAATAATCACAGGCCAGGTATTCACCCTTCGGGGTTGGCGGAGTCTCCGGGCACGCCTCCCGAACCCTGGGGAGCATTTGTGAGCTGTGTGGCTCAGACGCGCACACACTCACAGGCAGGGCATGCAAAAGCTGGGTTCGGGAGTTGCGTCCGGTCGACTCTGACCTTTTATCTGGAGCCGGGTGGCTCCGCGGGGACGCCGTTAGCTGCGTACCCGTTTTAGCTTGGAGGGCTCCCTTCGGGGGGCCCTCCCCTAATACTGTACAAAAATAGAACAATCTTTTTCCCCCTGAACCTGATCCCAGTGGTCCCGTCCCATACCCAATGAGGAGCGGACTGGGCAGCTAGTCACGAGGCAGAACCCCTCAAAGGTCGCGTGTTTTGGACTTGGCTGTATATGTTACGGCTGGAGGTTGTTGCGTATGCAAATGAGAGGATTGTTTAGGCATTCTGGGATACACAAACATTTCGAGAAAAATAAATTTATTAAAATCAAAAACAATCGAATTGGACACCAGTGTTGGAGCGAGGATACGTTTTAGCTGGCAGGCATTTCAGGGAGAGAGCTGTCGAAAATCTCCCTTTAACCTAGAAAGATGTTAAAAAGAGGGGGCAGGAGATTTTGTCCGGGGTTCTGACCTAACCGGGGAGTCCTTCCCAGGCACTCTCCACTGCTTCGTGCAGGGAGAGCTTGCACGCCTGGTGAAAGGGGGCATGGGCCGGATTTAAATTCCGAACCCAACTTCTGCATGTCCTCCAGATCAATTCGGCTTGGAGGGGCTGCATAGCGGAGGGAGACAAAGGATTCGTTTGTCCTACTTCTTCCTCCTGAGCTGTCTCTCGGGCTTCCATGTCCCCCTTGTTCTTGTTGTCCTGCTCACTAATGATTCCTCACGGTTCGTCTGGGCCTCGGCCCTCCCAACACTGGTAAAGAATAGAAAAGCAAGCACAAAACAAAAATGTTTTGGCAAGCCACCGATTTGTTTTGCAAACAGAAGACTTGGTTTGCAAACAAACGGTTTATTTCTTGCCCGTAGAGTGCACAAAAACAAAGAGACGGAGACAAAAACAAAACCGTGCACAATGAAAAAGTTTTTGGATAAGGCTACATGCTCATAAAAATAAATAAATAAAGAAAAGTACATATGAAGACTAAATAAGTTAATGATGATTGACAGACTATGCAGATTGGGCGTCAGTAAGGGCATGCTGGGAGAAAAAGATAGTATGAGTAAAATAGATTTTAAGAGCAAAAAGGCCGAATAAGGGGCTCGCCCCGAGGCGGCCGAGTGTTTTGGGGTTGAGGATTGCTTGGGCAGATAATTAGGGAGGAGGTCACACTAACATAGAGAGATGCAGAAATATGTGGCCGGAGAGTTTTTGGCTGGAGCGGGCTAACCTTGGGGCCTTTCCCCAGGCACCCGTCGCTGCCTCGAGTGGCGATCGGATTGCACGCCTGGTGGAGATGGGGCGAAAGAGGGGAGGCTTCGGAGTAACTTCCAAACCCAACTTCTGCACGCACCACCGGGAGAAGCCGCCTACTAAGCTTCACATTCGTGCTAGCCACAAATGTAACTACGGAGCTTTTGTCGACGGCATCTTTGGATGCGCCCTCGGCTCTTCTGATCTCCCATGAAGAAATGCTTTCGGTCCTCCCACCCCCTATCTCCCTTTTCTTTCTCTCATTGCTCCCTATGGTTCGTTAGGGCTTCGGCCCGCCCAATACTGGTTAAAGAGTAGAGAAAAAGGAAAACTCTTAGGAACAAGCAGAGGCTTGTTGTGATCCTAAGATGTGGCTGGTTATGAACAATAAAAAGGGTGTATGCGGGCTATATAAAAACGTTGGTGGGAGATTTTTGCAAAAGTGAAACCAAAAATAAAGAAGTCCGGGGCATGGATTGTACCGGTCGAAAGATATACAAAGTAATAGCACACGTTTTGAGAGGACTAATTTTACGATCCACGTGTTGGGGCGTATGCAAAATAGAGCTGCCGCAAAGCACGCTGGTTCTTAATTTCTGAAGACCGAATCGTTGTTTAATAAGTTGTTATTTGAAAATTGCCAATGTCACAATTAAAAATACTTTAGGAGGTTTCAAATTGGGAACCCAAAGGTGAAAAACGATTTAAAACTTTTATGTCCTATGATCGAAAAAGTCGTTGCAGGGGGAGAGCTCACACAAAAAGATCCTGGCTTGCCTTAACCTTTTGGAAAGGATTGCATTTCTCCCGCTGGCTTTCCAGTAGGACTTGCACATTTGCACTTCCTTTTTTGGCCTGCTCCGTCGCGCTGACCTTAAAGCGTGACCACATTGCCACAGCGGATCTCAGTCATCCTGAGAAAGCTCCACTGGCTTCTTGGCGACCTGGCAATATGGTTTTTTTGGTGTCAGCGATGCTACAGAGGAATCAAAAAGGCAGCATGATTGAGATCTTCTGAATATGTGCAGGAGACTGAACCTGCTTTCGGCTGCATTTGTAGTCTCGCTGATGTTCCCTTGGGTTCGATAGACTGCTGCTAAAGACCAATTTTTCTACCTCATGGGTCTCTTCTAAGAGACCCACCCAATAACGGTTAAAGAATAGAAACACAAACATAAACACACATAAGGGTCCGAAAATGGAGGAAGACATACAAACATAGAGAAAGGGCAACAGTTAAGGTATGTCAGAGGTCGGGAAGGAGGGGCTAGGAATTCGAAACCTTAGATGCAATGTGCATCAAGGCTTGGAAGTCCGTGGCTTTAGATTGAGCTTCCAATTTGTGGATTTGTCTTCTCACCCAGCAAGTCAATGTAATTAGCGCCACTATTAAAATAATTTGGAAGGCCAGAATGACGACTATGGGGTGGAGCATTAAATTTAAATACCCCGTCGTCGTCGGGCTCCAACCAAGAAGCGATTCCCACCAGCTATGTTTTCCAGCCTCTTTAATTTCCACGGCCAGTTCCTTAATCCTGGCACCATTATGGGAAACGTTTAAGGCGGCTTTGTCTCCCGCTTTCTTTAGCTGAGCCAGGCGCTCTTGGAGGTCCGGGTGAGAGAGCAATTTCTTCAAGGCTTCCAGTCCTAACCCCAAAGGTACTGGAGCAATAGAGTCATATAATTCTGGGGATAGGGCCATTTCTTGTTGGATCCAAATGGGGGTTTCAAAATAAAAGTCACACCCTCTGATGGAGGTAATGTTACAAAAGCATCTGTTTATTCCAGGCAGCATTTGTTGGTAGTATAGCGTATTGAGATGAATGTGTTCGCAGGTTGTTCTGAGGCAGACACAAGCTCTGCCTATGTATATAATGGTAGACCCGGTCTCACTGACTGCGTCAAATTGGCAGTGTGAGATGGCGTGTTTCTTGGGAACTAGGCATGGGTGATGTTTTTCTAGGGCTTCGTCATCACAGATGAAGCCTAGGTTTTCCTTATGGGTGCATCCGTCTAGATTGATCATATACCAGCTGGATGAGCTTACTTTAGCCCATCGGTCACTGTTCCTGGCATATAATACGGTGTCCGAATCGACTTGAATACCCAGTGGAACTACTGGATAGATGTGGAAAATTTCTTTAGCGGTCACTGTGGTTATAATCAATTGCAAAGTCTGGGTTACTGCATCAAAAGAGGCGTTTGCCAATGACCACCAGTGCTCGAGAGAGATTTCACTGGCGGTTAGGTTTCTTTTAATCAATTCCCATATTTCTAAGGGTATAACTCCAGCCATAGCTTGTTTGATTATAGTCATGGCAGTGACTACATTAAGAGTTTGTGCTTGAGTGCAAGCAAGAGCCAATGAAATATTGTTTTGTAAAGACTGAATGCCATCAAGGAGATTGTTAAAATCTTTTTCCATGATTTGTTCCCAAGTAACCAGCAGAGGGTTGGTGGAGCGTTCCACATGGGCAAGGGAATCCAATGACTGCGTAAGAGGGAGACTCATTTGAGAAATGTCGAATGCAACCTTGGAGGCTTTATTCGCTATCACTTCTATGTTTGCAGCATCTATGGCTGCCATACCCGCTCCTACGGGTGCGACCCAATCAGAAAGATCGCGTTTAGGTCTCCTAGCAAGCTCCCCTTTACGCCACATTAAGATCCAATTGTCCCAACCTTGCTGGGTCGTGTGTAGGTAAGAGTCACAAAGGGCATGGCTGAAAGAAGTGCCGAGCCCATGTAGGCTGACATTGACCCTTTTGACTGAAATTTGTGGCTGCATCAAGACTGTTTCTTGATGATTAAATTTTAAAGTGTGTGCCCCCACTACCGGGTAGGTTAATGAGGCCAGTGCGTCTACGTTTTGGATAAGTGGGTCCAAATTGAGTGTGTGATTTGCATCACCAATTATTAAAGTGTAATTTCCTTCCTGATGGGTGAGCTGTAGAATTGTTGTTCCGATAGCTGTAAGATTTACAGTATCAGTGGCATTGAGGCAGACAGATGTGTTTAGAAGGAGGGTCCAGTCTGGGGGACCTTGCTGCTTTAACGCAGAGCAGTTAAAATGCCAATCGAGCTTGCCCCATGCCAGTGGCTCTAGGTCTATTTCTTCACCGAATGGGTCCGTGAGCGTTATCGGGACCTCTGTGTCATTATGGAAATGACGGGAGCCAATGGAAATGATTAATTTTAAAGGATCGCCAATGTCCCATACGGCAGCTGAGATTACAGCTATGTCAGTGTAGAGGGAGATGGGGGTAGGAGCAGTATATTCAATGGTGGAGGTGTTGATTTTGTCTTGTGGCTGTTTGCACAAGGTCACTTCCATTTCATCCATAGCATATTTCCCGGAGGTGCATAGCGTCACCTTTTCTCCGGTATGGCTTTGGATGCAATGTGTGAGCTGCTGTGGTGGACACCGATCTATGGGTGTGAGTGTGACTGCTCTGTCATGCCGTCCTGTTACACAGGTAAAGATTCTAAAAGGCATGTTGATTCCCACGCATCTCCATCTGGTCAAGACTACCGTATGGTTGGCTATTTGTGTTGTCGATGTAAAATGAATCAAGGACGATAACAATAAAATTTTTAATGGTCTTACCCATTTGTCTGTTGCTGGGGTGAAACTTCCTGGATTCATTCTGTAATATAATGTTTGAGGGGTGTGTGAGTGAGATCCCTGTACTCCATACTGCAGTCGACATACCCAAGTAGTCACAGTATGGTTCCCTTTTAGCTAAAGGTGCTTAGAGGTTCTTCGTTCATTGGTGTGCGCTTGGCACTTATGCAAAGCCGGTGCGGTTACTGCTGCACGCTACCGTGGCTTTTGTTCTTGGAACGAGGTTATTATACTTAAAATTCTGCTATTCCCTCCCCCCCTTGCTTCCTAAATGGCGGCTTGAGCCATTGGGAAGCACTTAGTGGAACATGCAAGTGTCTCCAAGGGAGAAAAGAGGAAAGAGTTCGAACATATCTGTGGGAAGGAAAGGTCCGTGTGTAACTGCAGCCAGTGGGCTCCCTTCGCCGCCGGGGTCCGGAGGGAGATCAGGTGGTACCGGAACCGCTCACCCTTCCACAGTTTGAGTTGGGAGGAGTGGAAGAACTTGTGCCACGTTTGGCCATGCTTTCGAGGGATTGCCAGTTTGTACACTGCAGGGCTGACCCTATCAATGATGGGGACCGGACCAGCCCATTTAGCCATGAGAGCATGCTGTTTGCGGCTGAACTTGCGGTAGAGCACTTGCTGCCCTGGATCCCAAACCTGAGGATTACGAACCCATCCCAATTTCTTATCTATTGCAAGCTGGCTTTCCCCGAGCATGTTGGCTACTTGGAGGTGTATGATCAGGATGTCAGTGAGGAGGGATCTGACCCACTCATCATTTGCCACTTTGGGTTCAAAGTCCGAGGGGACATCGCTCTGTAGCCAAAAAGCTTCTGGCATGCGCATTTTCCTGCCAGTCATGACCATATGTGGGGAATAGCCGTGTGAGGCCGTGGTTCCCCTGATAGCCATGAGGATGATGGGCAGTTTTTCATCCCAAGTCCTGCCCGTGGAATTAACCATTTTCATGAGCGCTTCCTTGAGTGTGCGGTTAGCGCGTTCAATAGAGCCAGAAGATTGGGGGTGTGCCGCAATGTGGAATCTTTGGGTGATCCCCAGAGCCTTGCAGAGCTCCTGAGTGACCTCTCCAATGAAATGAGGCCCGCGGTCGGAGTCCAGGACTCGGGGGATGCCCCAGCGTGAGAATAAGTTATTAAAAAGGAGTTTGGCAGCCGTGCCGGCGGAGTTGTCCCGGCAGGGGAAGGCTTCGACCCACTTGGAGAAGGGATCAATCACTGTGAGGCAGTGCCTGTTGCCGCGGCTAGTTTTGGGAAGGGGACCGATGAAATCGATCTGAACCCGTGCCCATGGTCCCTCTATGCGTTGGTGTTGAATAGGGGCTTTGGGACCGGATGAGTCTGCATTGACCATGGCACAGGCGAGACAGTTATCTACCCACTGGGCAACGTCTTGTCGCATGCCTGGCCACCAGCCTGCATCACGCACCCGTTCCAAAGTGAGGTCTTTTCCTCTATGGCCCTGCTCATGAACAAATTGGATCAGGTCTGCTCGTACCTCTACAGGAACTACCCAGTGACGTGCCCCAGTGTGATCCACCGCCCAGATTACTCCGTCCCGTTCTTCTATGGAGTATTTCCCTGTTGGGTCCTTGCCCTTGGAAAGGAGATCCTGTACATCGGCGTCATTTGCCTGGAGCTCCCCAAGGTCTACAAAGACTGGTGGGATGGATGACCTATTATGTTGGCTACGTGTAGTGACAGCCTGCAGAGGTTGTTCCGGCGGTTCTTGGGGAAGGGGTAGCTGTGCAGCAGCCTTGGCTAAAAGGTCTGCCTGGTCATTCCAGTATGCGATTTCGGAGTTATTTTTCTGGTGGCCCTTGACATGGGAGATCTGAGTCTCCGCTACACGTCTATGAAGGAGTTGTACAACATCTTTCCAGAGTGTTGCGTGGGCCACCGGTTTGCCTTCTGCATTGACCCAATCCTGTTTTTCCCAGTGGGGGAGCCACACTGTAGCGGCTTTGGCCGTCCAGTCCGAGTTGGTGAACACAGCGACCAGAATGTCTGGGGGCTCAAAGGCTAGAACCGCTCGCAGGGCGGCGACTTCTGCGGCTTGGCTGGAATGGGGGCGGACCGACTCCTGCAAAGTGTGACCATCGTGGGTACGGATGGCACCATAACCTGTATAGGGTGTCCCTGTCACATGGAAGGAGGATCCATCACAGAACCAGCAGTGAAAACCGAGCTGCTTGGCTTCTTCGAATGGCACTCCCCATGTGGCTGGCCAGGGTACATGGTCGACCACTGGTAGAGGACACTCGTGCTCGTCCCCAGTTATGATGAGGCCATACGGGGCAGGGGGTTCCTTCTGTTCTTTTCGGTAGTCTACTCCCTTATTGACCAGTGCAAGTGTCCACTGGGCAATGCGGGCATTAGATACTTGGCCATCCTGAATTTTCCCTGAGAGAATGTACTTCAGAGGGGTATGTGTGGTTTGCACTATGACCTTCGCACCTCCGATGATAAATTCCCAGTGAGTAAGGCTCCAGACAAGGGCTAGACAGACTTTCTCACATGGGGTAAACTTTATTTCTACAGAGGAAAGATTGCGAGAGGCATAGGCGACCACTCTTGGGGCGCCAGCATGATGCTGTATAAGGGTGGCGCCGATGCTTTTCTCAGAATGTGCCAGTTGGATGTAAAAGGGTTTATCAGGGTCCGGATGCGCTAGAGCGGGAGCAGAAGCAAGACTTTGTTTAAGGCTGGCAAAGGCGTATTGCTGTTCAGGTCCCCAGAACCAGGGTGTGTTGCTCTTTAAGAGAGAGTACAGAGGGCGCGCTTTATCAGCAAAGCCTTCCACGAAATCCCTAGAGAAGTTGAATGTTCCTAGTAAAGCTCTTAAAGAAGGCACATCTGTAGGCGCAGGGAGCTTGGCAATGACTTCCATGCGCTGGGCATCGGGAGTCCTGCCGTCGGGACCCAGGGCCAGGCCAAGGTACTTGACCCGCGTTTGAACCAGCTGGGCCTTGTCCCTACTAGCCTTGAACCCTGCTTCCCTGAGAAGATTTAAGACTTCCCTGGTTACATCAGTGACCTCTTCTTCTGTGGAGGCGTGGACAAGAATGTCATCCACGTAAGAAAGCACGTGATCTTTAGAGGTAGCTCTGAGGTGTTCCCACATGCGTACAACGTGTGCATGGCAGATGCTAGGACTGGAGTGAAAACCTTGGGGTGTGCGTTTGAAGGCATATTGCTGGCCACGGAAGGTAAAAGCGAACTTATACCAGCAGGATTCGTGCAATTTGATGGAGTGAAACGCATTAGCCAAATCAATCACACTGTAGTAGCGCGATCCTGCTGCGATGGCCGCAAGGATCTCATGGTACTTCGCTACGACAGGGGCCACTGGAGGAGTCACTGCGTTTAGCGCTCTGAAATCCACTGTCATTCTCCAGGTCACTCCGTCTGCTTTAAGGACGGGCCAGAGGGGAGCGTTGCAGATGGACTACATTGGGAGGATGACATCCCATTGGAGGAGCCCTTCAATGGTTTTGGCTATTCCGGCTTCAGCTTCGGCGGGATACTTGTACTGTTTTTGTGGAGGTGGATCCTTCCCTTCTATTAATACACAGGCATCACGGACTGTGCCGCACTCTGCTTTGTCTTGGATCCAGACTTCAGGGAAATCTTGGATCCAAGGGTCACTAGGTTCCAATGGGGCCAGGGGAAGAGGAGCCTTTAGGGCGGCACACCGATGGACTGCATTGATTTCGCTAGGACCTCCCGGAATCTGCCAGAGGAAGCCATTAGCCAAATCAATTGTGAGCCCATGGTCTCGGAAAAATGGAGCCCCGAGAATGCCGTCGTCTTCGCCCTGGTTGTCGCAGGCAGAAACACGTGTGGAAAGCTTTCCCACTGTTAAGGGAATCGAATTCCAGATGGTGGCAGTGTGCTTGCCTCCGGCAAAGCCTGAGAGAGAGAGAGTAGCTGAAGATGGCTGGCCTGTTTGAGCCAATTGGGGTTTAAGGACATTTGTGGATGCTCCCGTATCTACAAGGAGCGTAGCAGGTTTCATGTTCCCTGGAGTCCCGACCCCTGCTTTCACAGTCGGTCTCCCCCATGTGTCGGGCTTCAAAGGAGCCACTATGCCATTGGGGAGATTGTGGGACTCCGGGCAGCCCTAGCTTTGGTTCCCTTTCTCCTCTTCAATGCGAGTGAGAGTGGTCTTTACCGGGTTGAGAGGCCGTTCCTGTTGCTTGGCTGAGTCTGTCAGTGCCTGGAGGAGAACCGAGTCGGGTTGCAGATGGAAGCGCTCCATCTCAAATCCCCGTTCTTTGAGTTCCATCCAAAGGTGCCATCTGAATGGACTTACTCCATTTGGAGGTGCATCCCTATTGACTTTTTGGTGGAACGGTTGTGGACCGGGCATCAGCAGCTGGGCAGCCGGGTGCGAATTGCCTGAGCTAGGGGCAGGACTATACCGATCGTCAGGGCCATTGTTATAGTCAGCCGGAAGCGGCGGAGCAGATGGATGCATGTATGCCTGCGCTGGGTTGGTTCTGTTGTTATTGTAATCCCTTTTCCCTCTATAATTATTGTTGCCGCCTCTCTGCCAGGATTTACTACGGTCATAGCGGTCATTCTTATAGTTCCGATAGTAGTTCCTATCGTTATTCCTGTCGTTGTTTCTATCATAATTTCTATCATTCTGGTTATCATATTTGCCTGAAGGTTGGTACTGAGAGTGTGGGCCGTGATTGGCGTATGTGATGGCTTGAATGGGTTCTTCCTCTTCCTTGTCTTTATGTTTCTTGGATCCTTTCCCCGCCTTTGTGACTCCTGTGCTCCTGAGTAAGGTAGCCACCCGTCTTATTTTGAGTTCCATATTGGGCCAGGTTCCCCTAGTGGGATCTGGAATGTTAAGAGCCAATTGGGTTTGGGCATTGAAACCATGCATGAGTGCGCGTCTAAATGCATCGTCATCGAATTCGGGTTCATTAGTGTCAGGGTCAATATATAATGTGTCTGCCAATTGAGCTAATAGCTGTTTCCTGGCCATATAAGCCTCTGGGTCTTCTCCTGGCCCTTGCTTTTCTAGGATGAACAGTGCAGATAAGCTGCAGTTCGGGTGGAGATACTCCAAAACCTTCTGCATCCATTGGATCCGAGTACCGGCTGCAATACCGTTTGTAGCTATGGCTGAATTAATGGCCGTTAGATCTGTGCCTGAAGCACAGCGCCTGGCGAGCTGGCAGAGATCCTCCCCATTGACGCCGCCATACATGGTGTGGATGTGTGTCATCCATTGTACGGCAGTATCCTTGGAGAGAGAGCCTACTTGCTCGGCGATGGCCTTAACCTCATCGGGCTTCCATTGCTGAGTTTCCGTTACAGTTTGGGTGGTGGTTCTGGTGCCGGTCCTAGTGACCATTTGTTTGGTGCTAACTGGGTGGACGGGGGCATGGTTCTCCGTGGGCTCTTCTATGAGGGCTTCAGGGTCTTCTTCAGTGTGGGAGAGGTCAATTAAACTCTCCGGGTGGATTGCTGATACCACCGCTCTTTGGGCTTCCAATTGTCGTTTTAGAACCTCTATCTCTCTCTTACAGGCATCATGATTGGCTCGCTCTCTCTTAATTAGGTTTTCTTGGGCCAAATATTTTGCTCCTTGTTGTACTGACACTAGGGCTACATTGGCCTTTTCTAGGGCTTTCTCTGCTTCCTCAGCCCTGGCTGTAGCCTTTGCGGCTTTTTGTTCAGCCTTTTGAATGTTGAGTGCTAAACCTTGATTCTCTAAGGTCAAGGTTAATTTATCGGCTTGTAACTGCTGGCTCTCGGCCTCGACCTCTCTTATTCTCTGTTCCATTAAATCCTCGTAATTTTCTCTCTGGGCTACGAGGTCTTGTTCATGTTTGCTTTTTATTTCTCTTAATTCCTCTCTGGTCGCTTCAAATTTAGATTCTAATTTGTCGAATCTGGCCTCCTCTCTTTCCAGTGTGGCCTTATGTTGGATCTTTAATTCCTCCGTTTCCTGGGTATGTCTTTGGTTGTTCTCCCTAACAAGTTCTTCTTGTTTTTCCACGTCTGCCTGTAGACGGTTAATGATTGAGGCAGCGTCTCGCAAAGCCGTATACAGAGCCCAACTGGCGGCTGTGTCTTTGGCTGCTGAACTGGGTTTTTGCGCTTTACAGTAGTCCTGGAAAGCATTTTGGGCGATTTCTAATGGATTGGGGCCCTTAAAAGATCCTTCCTTCCAAGGAGACTTGCCTTTCTTTACCAGCCATTTTTCTAGCTTAGGTTCGTCTTCCTTGGTACGAAACATCTTTTCAGGGATTCTCCTGTTGTTACTCACAACAGGGGCGCGAGAAAAGGAAGCTGGATTTCCCTTTCCTGCCTTAATCGGCTTCTTAAGTTACAGTTGTTGGCTCAAGGTGGCCAATGCACCACAGAACAGGCTATCCCAGCCTTTAATTAGTTTTAGGAGCCGGGGACTCACACCTCTCTCGACACTCGGGGATTACTGTTAACCCTAAAAGCGGCACTCTCGGCCTTAATTCAGTTTCTAGAGCCGGGGACTCACACCCACACAACACCCAGGGATTACTCGTAACCCAAAAGGAGACACCCAGTCTCAGAGACACCCAGTCTCTTTATATGAGGGTTTCAAGAATGGGTTGGCCAAACCTCTCGTCCTAAGGATAACCACACAACCAAATGAAGGTTTTGGGCTCGCAAGCTCTCACTGGATAACCTATTAACCAGCGGGGTTTCGAAACAATATGTTCCAGCAGGCTGACCCCTAACCAAAATCAATTGATTTCACTTCGTTGAGCGAAGTAAAGCAAGGAGGGGGAGCGAGGGTGCGCTCAAAGAAAAAGTTGTTTTTCGGACTCAGCGGGTGTATGTAGTGTTGGTGCAACTGGTCTAGCGCCCTACTCTGGTCTTCTTTGGATCCCTTCCCACAAAATAGACGCGCGGACGGTCACACAGTTTGACCTGGGGTTCAAAGAGAGAGAGAAAAGGGGGAAGCCACCCACAATAGGTTGCTCGCTAGAGCCAGGCACGCAGACAGAAACCAATCATACAGCCTCTCCAAGAGTTCCGGAAGTGGTTTTTCCCTTACGTCTGTGGGTTAAAGACACGCCTGTCAACTATGGCGCGAAGTTTAACCCTCAGGGCAAATCCCGGACGAGCCCCCAATTCTGTTTGCCGAATTGCTTTAATTTATGTTTAGCAATCAGCAAAATACACGGGTTCTTGCCAACTATACCAGGGTCCCACCCCTCCCGGGAGATCTCAAGGAAGGAGGCACGTGAGGCGAGTTCCAAGTTCAATGTTGTTTACTAGATCATGTAATCAAGCATACAAAAATCGTAATCACACACACAATCTTACAGGTCTAATAAAATAAAGAGAGAAAATAGCACTTTTGCATGAGCAGGTTTCGTTGGTGGGGAAAGCACGTTACCTTAGATGCGTTGTCCGATGTCAAGATGAATTGGATTTGGGAAGAAAGGTATAAAAGCTATGGGGCCACGAGGCTTGAACCGGCAAGACCACGTGGTTCTCCTGGATCGCGAGTCCAGAGAGAGAAAAAGGGGTTCAAAGATGGAGGCAAGGATTGGGGACAGAAAGCTGGATTGAAGGGTCAATAGGTAAGATAGAGGGCGACGGCTCAAGAGGCCGAGTGACTCTCGGTTTGGACTTTTATTGGGGGTCTTGGGGCAGGCCTTGCAGACCACAACCCACTAACACTCCTACTAGGCGGTCCGTCCCTGTTGGACCTTGCTATAGGTTAAAGGTGAACAAAGGGAGGAGGTCCAGGGGTTTGGTCAGTGTTGCAAAAGTATGACTTCACCAGGAAACAGACACTGAGTCTGGGGTCCGATGACTCACCTGGCCATACCTATTGTCAGTTGATGGTTTTAGCCAGGTATCTGATGGCTGGCACATTAGTTGCTAGGCAGTCTCGTTAGCATGACTATTCAGATGGGTAGTGGGGGAGTGGGGGTCAGCCAGCGGATGTCTGACAGAAGGAGGCCTCATGGCAAGAGGAATCCTTTGTCTTTGCCTTGGGTGAACTGCTTGGGGTGTCAGCCTCCTGGCTTGGGCTGGAGCTGGCTCCTATGTGAAGAAGAAAGCGCAAGTCCCTACCACTGCTGGCGACACAGAGTTCAAACTTATGGATGAAAATCCATAAGAGCACAGAAAAGTGCCTTGCTGGCTAACAGAGGTTAGCGGAGGGTCGCACCTTTTAAAATGATTGCATCATTACTTAACTTTGCATTTCAGAAAAGGTATAAATTGTATCATAAAAATCAATAAACATAAATTAAGTTAAATAGTGGTAGTTTTATTCAATTTATTTATTGTGCTAATTTCATATCATCTATAGCTGCAAGCACATTTAATTTTAGAATCAGTTTAATGAGACAAATGTACCCTATCACACTTTTCTACAATTTTTTTGAACTCAGGAGTGAGATTGCTTGTTGAGACTCTCATCACAGCCTGCAAGTTAATGTCTGTCAAAGAACATCTATATTTACTCTTGTTAATCTTCATGTCTTGGCGGGCTGCAAAAAACTCTGTGGTGGGCCGCATGTGGCCCGCGGGCCGCCATTTGCCCACCCCTGAACTTGGTGAAAATCTTCCCTTTTGCTGCCTCAGCCAACAAGTCTTTGATCAGTGGGAGGGGGTAGGCATTGGAGGTTGACACTGCATTCAGACCCCTAGAGTCAGTACACAGCGTTAGACCCTCATCTTTCTTTTTTCGGAAGAGGACAGGGGCAGCAACAGGAGAGGTGGCAGGGCGGATAAAGCCTCTAGCCAAATTCTTATCCCAAAAGTTGCGGAGTTCATTCTGCTCAGCCAGCCCCATAGAGTATAGTTTCCCTTTAGGGAGTTTCTCCCCTGGCAACAGTTCAGTGGCACAGTCTGTAGCTCTGTGGGGGGGCAGTTCATCCGCTTCAGTTTCAATAAACACCTCTGCCAAGTCATGATACACATGGAGTATTTTTGCTAATTTGTCCTGGACCAGGCACGCCTGAGGAGCTGCCGGGGGACCCGCGCCCCACTGGTCCTCCCACTTATGCTGTGTGCACTTGGGGTTGACCCAGGAGATTTCCCCCTCACTCCACTTAATGTATGGGTCATGCGCCCCCAGCCAGGGGCTGCCTAGCACCATGGGGAACTGATCGTGGGGGGTAATTACAAATGCTCGCTTCTCCCAGTGGTCTCCCAATCCCATTATTAGAGGTTCAGTCTCGGCCATACATGGCTCCTTCATTTCGGAGCCATCCATTTGTGTAAAACACAGAGGCTCCCCCAAGGGAACTACAGCTGAAGACAGACTGAAAGTCTGCCGCGCCTCCGCAGCACGGCAGACTAAGGTGGGGGGAATTTCCCCCACGGCGTGGCGTTCACACGCCACCGGAAGGAAGCCGCCCGCAGCATTCAGACTGCGGGCGGCTTCCTACGGTGGCGTGCGGACGCCGCGCAGCTCCCCCTCCCGGCGCACGTTCACACCCGCTCCGGCGGGTGGAATGCGCGCCGCAGCAGCTGGAGCACCACTTTGAAGTGGTGCTCGGCTGCTGCAGTAGGAGCGTGGCACCAGACGTGATGCGTCTGGGCCGCCTCCTTGGGGCAGATGCGGCTGTCTGAACGGCGCTCTGCCTCTGCTTTTGAAGCGGAGGCAGAGTGGTCGAGACTGCCAGTCTGTCCTCAGCCTACATTTGGCCCCAACCCTTCCACCACTAGTGGGCTAATTAAGTCTCGTGCGCACCCCAAGTCTATTAATGCTTGCACACACACATGAATGCCACTTCCTGGAGCTATCACAGTCACAACCATGTAAAGTAGAGGTCCAGGGGTGCTCACCACTGGTGGCATGGCCAGCGAGAGGACCTGCAGCTGTGCGCCTCCTACTGCAGGTCCTTGAAGTTTCCCGACGGCTGTTCAGCTACAGTCTCCACAGCTTGGGTTTCAGTCGTTGCCCCTTCCAGCTGTAATGCCCGGGGTTTGTAGATGCCTTTTGGGGGTTTTGGGGTTCTAGCAGGAGTTGTCACAGTAGGTCTTGGAGTCTTCAGGGTGCTCGCGGGACAGTTAGAGGTATAGTGACCGGCTTCTCCACATCTCATGCAGAGCCCTTGCTTCATTCGTGCATCCCGAAGCTCTTGCACCGCTGACTTCAGCTTAGACTTGGTTGGGGCTTTAGGTGTGGAATGAGAGGTATGCGGCCCCAGCCTAATTAACATAAAGCGCATCAGCCACCGCCCGCATCCAAGCTACTAGGGAACCAGGCTGATCGTTTCATAACACAGTCTTGTAAATCTCTGGGTTAAGGCCCTCCCTAAATTTTTCTACGAAGAGATCTTCCGACCACCCTTGCACTTTGGCAGCCGCTCTCTGGAACTGGGCAGTGTACTCCCTTACAGAGTTACGACCCTGTACCAGCTTGCGGAGCTGGTTCTGGGCCTTCTCCTCCTCCGAGGGATCTTCATAATGCTGCCTCAGCGCCCACATAAAGTCGTTTATAGAACATAGTTCAGGCCCAGGGGGTTGTCCAGGCTTACATACCAGTTGCTAGCAGTGTCCCGCAACTTAGATCCGATGTAGCCTACTCTCTCATGTTCAGTGGGGTAGAGGTGTCCCCACAAGTCCAGGAACCGCTCGATCTTGAGTAGGAAAAACCTTAACCGGTCAGGATTCCCATAAAAGGTTGCCGTCAGAGGATTGGTGGGCATCTGGCGATAAACCCTCTCTCCCCCTTGGGGAATCAGCAGTCCCGGCACGGCCTGAGGAACGGGCACCCCGACAGGGGGAAGAGGCTGGTTGCCCACACCCGCTGGTGCCTGTTGGACGAGAGGTGTGGGCACCCCGCCAACAGCCCCAGCCACCCTGGCCCCTCCATCCGCACCTGGCACAGGAGCCTCCCTGAGGGCCCCCTGCATCTCGATTAGAGCTTCTCGCAGCTCCAGTGCAAAACGATCCTGCATCTCCTCGAACTTCCGATCCATCTGCTGCCACAACTCGTCTGGGACTGTGGCCGGGATTTGGGATGGGGTCGCTGGACCAGGCTGACCACTCAGCCTCCAGTCGCCACGGCATTCCTCCTCGAACTGCACCCCGGAGCCTCGCCTCTCATATGCCCAAGACTCCTCTGTAGTGGGTCCAAACGCCAACCAGGAATATTTCGGTCTCACCGGCCGCTCGAAAGTGATCCCCCTCGTCGTAGCAGGGTTTAGCAAATCCAATTCTGTGGTTGCTGGCACCAACGAGAACTGGGTGGTCACTGGGACCTCAGGGGTAGAGACTGGAACGAGGGTCCCATCATCCGACATGATCAGGAATGGGGTGGTCTCCTTCCATTAGTGAAAGATCACTAACACTCTGTGAGAACCTTGTAAGATCCAATAAGCCTTATGTTGAACAAAGTCCTTTTATTTTCTTAATGGTCTACTTGGTAAGCACTTTCAGTGTTAGTGATGACAGTTACAGGGCAGAGGATAAGTTATACTATATTCAAATGTCAGAACCAGAACCTGGCACCAATTAGGTGAATTGTAAAAAGGCACAAAATTACTAGCTGTTGCTTCCCACCGAAAAGGCGCCAACCCGAGGCAGCTCAGACTTGGCAGCCGTCCTCCACCTCCCACCATACATCCCAGTCGGTTCCCACACCCCCACCACCTGGAGTCAGTGCTGTTAGAAAAACACTTCAAGGTTACAAGCATTGCTTAGAGAAACAGATACAGGCATGAGAACAAACTGTGGGGGAGCAAGAGAGTGCTAAATGATGTGGAGAGCAGCAGGCATCCAACTCCCGCCCGGGAAAAATGTCAGGAATCTGATAAATGTGCCCTCAGAAGGGACCTCTTCTACAGCTGATGAATGGGTATCCTTTCGTACCAAGGAAGCATCCCTTGGCAGGGAGGGTGGGGGGCTCTTGGTAGTTGGTGATTCGATCCTTAGGCAGGTAGACAGCTGGGTGGCGAAACCACGTATTGACCGTATGGTGACTTGCCTGCCTGGTGTGAAGGTAGCGGACATTACACGTGTTTTAGATAGACTGGTAGATAGTGCTGGGGAGGAGCCAGTGGTCATGGTACATGTTGGCACCAACGGTGTGGGGAAATGTAGTTGTGAGGTCCTGGAGGAAAAATTTAGGCTGCTAGGCAGGAGACTCAAGGCCAGGATCTCCAAGGTAGCCTTCTCGGAAGTGCTACCTGTTCCACGCGCGGGGCTGGAGAGACAGGCACAGATCAGGAGTCTCAATGCATGGATGAGGCGATGGTGTAGGGGGGAAGGGTTCAAGTTTGTTAGGCACTGGGATGCTTTTTGGAACAAGAGGGAGCTGTACAAGAGAGACAGTCTCCACTTGTCCCGGGAAGGAACCAGGCTGCTGGCGCTTAAAATCGAAAAGGTGGCAGAGCAGTTTTTAAACTGAATATTGGGGGAAAGCCGACAGAAGATGAAAAATCTCTGGTTCGGGATGGTTCGTCTCAAAGAGATGAAGGGATAGCTGTTACTTTCCTACAAGGAAAGGGATTAGAATTGTTCTCTGAGAATGTGGCAAATGATAGGGACTGCCTGGCAAGCTCTCAAGGCAGCAAGAGGAAGGTTGTGGGCTTAACATATATGGGAAACTATAGATATTTATATGCTAATGCTAGAAGTGTCCGAGGTAAAATTGGGGAGTTGGAATGCTTGGTGTTGGGGAAAAGCATAGACATTGTGGGTATTTCAGAAACTTGGTGAGATGAGGAAAATCAGTGGAATATGGTGCTTCCTGGTTATAAATTATTTCGAAAAGATAGGGGGGAGAAAGTTGGAGGTGGGGTGGCTCTTTATGTCAGAGAGGGTATACAGTCCAGTAAGACTGAGAGGGTAGGAGAATTGGATTTGCTTTTGAAAATGCTGTGGGTTGAATTAGTGGGCCCAAAAGGAAGCTTAACATTGGGAGTTTGCTATTGCCCACCAAATCAAAAGATAGAGGAGGATTATAAAATGATGAATGAATTCAAGATAGTGGCTAGATGAAGTAACTGTGTTGTAATAGGTGACTAACTACCCACACATTGATTGGGTCAATATGTGTTCAAGTCGGGAAAAAGAGATTGAGTTTCTAGACAGTCTCAATGACTGTGCCATGGAGCAGATGGTTACAGAACTGACCAGGGGAGAGGCGATCCTGGATTTGGTCCTAAATAATGCCCAAGACCTGGTGAGAGATGTTAAAGTGATTGCACCGCTTGGGAACAGTGACCATAATGTTATTGAGTTCAGCATTTGTATAAATAGGGAGTTGTCCAAAAAGACTGACACAACCACGTTTAACTTAAAAAGGGGTAACTTCTCTGATATGTGGTGATTTGTGAGGAGAAAACTGAAAGGAAAAGTAGAAAGGGTCAAAACCATTGAGGAAGCTTGGAGACTATTTAAAATTACAATCCTAGAGGCTCAGAGAAAATATACCGCGGGTTAGGAAAGGCCCAAATAGGTATAGAAAAAAGCCTGCATGTTTAACAAAGTAATGGAAGCTGTAAAAGGTAAGAAGGATTCCTTTAAGCGGTGGAAAGCTAGTCTCAGTGACGTTGATAAAAGGGAACACAGGCTGTGGCAAATAAAATGCAAGTCTGTGATCAGGCAGGCAAAAATGGAATATGAGGAGCATATCGCAAAAAACATAAAGACCAACACTAAAACTTTCTTCAAATACATTAGAAGTAAGAAACCAGCCAGGGAAGCAGTGGGGCCCTTGGATGACCATGGGGCAAAAGGTGTAGTGAAGGATGCTAGGGAAATGGCTGAGAAGCTAAATGCATTTTTTGCCTCGGTCTTCACTGTGGAAGATGAGAAGTGCCTGCCGACTCCAGAACCACAAATTTCAGGAGGGGTGTTGAAAGACCTGAGTCAAATTGAGGTGACAAGAGAGGAGGTCCTACGTCTGATAGACAACTTAAAAACAAATAAATCACCAGGCCTGGATGGCATACATCCGAGAGCTCTGAAAGAACTCAAATGTGAACTTGTGGATCTCCTGACAAAAATATGTAATCTTTCCTTAAAATCTGCCTCCATTCCTGAGGATTGGAGGTAGCGAATGTCACTCCTATCTTTAAAAAGGGTTCCAGAGGAGATCCGGGAAATTACAGGCCAGTCAGTCTGACATCGATACCGGGTAAGTTGGTGGAAACTGTTATTAAGGAAAAAATTAGTAGGCACATTGATGAACAAAATCTATTGAGGAAGACTCAGCATGGGTTCTGTAAGGGAAGATCTTGTCTCACTAACCTGTTAGTGTTCTTTGAGGGAGTAAACAAACATGTGGACAAGGGGGACCCAATAGATGTTGTTTACCTTGACTTCCAGAAAGCTTTTGATAAAGTTCCTCATCAAAGGCTTCTAAGTAAGCTCAATAGTCAAAGGATAAAAGGACAAGTCCTTTTGTGGATCAAAAACTGGCTAATTAAAAGGAAACAGAGAGTGAGTATAAATGGGCAATTTTCTCAGTGGAGGGAGGTAAGCAGTGGGGTACCGCAGGGATCAGTACTCAGTCCGATGCTTTTTAACTTGTTTATTAATGATTTGGAGTTGGGAGTAAGCAGTGAAGTAGCTAAATTTGCAGATGACACGAAGTTGTTCAGGGTGGTGAGAACCAGGGAGGATTGTGAGGTACTCAAAAGGGATCTGTCGAGGATGGGCGAGTGGGCATCAACATGGCAAATGGGGTTTAATGTGGCCAAGTGCAAAGTGATGCACATTGGGGCCAAAAATCCTAACTATAAATACACATTGATGGGGTTCAGACTGGCGGAGACTGACCAAGAGAGAGATCTTGGAGTCGTAGTAGATAACTCAATGAAAATGTCGAGACAGTGTGCGACTGCAATGAAAAAGTCCAGTGCTATGCTGGGGGTTATTAGGAAGGGAATAGATAACAAATCAGCCAGTATCATAATGCCCCTGTATAAATCAGTGGTGCGACCTCATTTGGAGTACTGTGTACAGTTCTGGTCGCCACACCACAAGAAAGATATTATAGCATTGGAAAAAGTGCAGAAAAGGGCAACTAAACTGATAAAAGGGTTGGAACACTTTTCCTATGAAGGAAGGTTGAAGCGCTTGGGGCTCTTTAGCTTGGAGAACCGACGGCTGAGGGGTGATATGATCGAGGTTTATAAGATTATGCATGGGATAGAGCAGGTAGAGAAAGAAGTCCTTTTCTCCCTTTCTCACAATACAAGAACTCGTGGGCACTCTATGAAATTGCTGAGCAGTTGGATTAGAACAGATAAAAGGAAGTATTTCTTCACCTAAAGAGTGATTAACACGTGGAATTCACTGCCACAGGAGGTGGTGGCGGCTACAAGAATGGACGGCTTCAAGAGGGAATTAGATAAACATATGGAGCAGAAGTCCATCAGTGGCTATTAGCCACAAAGTATAGATAGGAACTCTCAGTCTGGGGCAAGTGATGCTCTGTATTCTTGGTGTTTTTGGGGGGGCAACAGTGGGAGGGCTTCCTGCCCCCACTGCTGGACCTTCTGAGGGCACCTGGTGTTTTTGGCCACTGTGTGACAGAGTGTTGGTCTGGATGGGCCATTGGCCTGATCCAACATTGGCTTTTCTTATGTTCTTATGTTCTTAAGAGCATGAATTGAAAGTCACCTGTCTGAATTCATTGGGTGACCTTAGGCAAGCTACTGGCTCTCAGCTCTCATCTGTTAAATGGGGATAATGAAATGTCTTACTTTGTATTGCTGTAAGGAAGAAAGCAAGAATATATACTTAAGAATATATATGAAGCACTTCTAAGCCCTAGGAAGCATATAGTTCTCTCTGTATTAGGTAATAATTTTATTTTAGAACTAGTTTCACACAAGGTCCCTCCTGGCAACCAGCGGGTAATGGGGGGGGGGGGCTTACCAGGAGCAGTAGGGAGGCTCTGCCAACATGTAGCGACATGCCCACATCACTGCCCATGTGACCTGGAAGGGACACCATCTCTTCTGAGACATTTGGGCGATGCTCTTGTATTTGGGCAAAACCTATGGGAGAAGCCAAATTCACCATAGAGTTTTTTCCCAAATAACAGAGCATCAGCTTTATTTATTTATTTATTTATTTGTTCAATTTATACCCTGCCTAGCCAGCGGACCGGCTCTAGGCGGCTAACAAAAACCCATTACCATGAAGGTTTACAATATAAAACCGTTAAAAACATTTCAATAAATTACAATAAAATTTCAATAAACTTTCAAGATGGCGACTTCAGAGTTATCTGATAAACGGAGGCCGTAGGGGTATCTTCCCCAGGACCAGGGCGATGTTAATAGCCAGGGGTACCCTCCCCAGGACCAGGGCGATGTTAATTACCAGTTCTCTACCCGATGGCGGCTCCTATTTGAAAGCCTGGCGGAAGAGCTCCATCTTACAGGCCCTGCGGAATTGCAATAAATCCCGCAGGGCCCTGATGTCATCCGGGAGCTCGTTCCACCAGTAAGGAGCCGCCACCGAGAAAGCCCTGGCCCTGGTACAGGTCAAACGGGCTTCTTTTGGACCGGGGCAAGTCAGGCGATTCTGAGTGCCTGACCTCAGTAACCTCTGGGGCTGATATGGGGAAAGGCAGTCCCTCAAGTAGGCAGGCCCCTGACCATAAAGGACCATAAAGGGCTTTAAAGGTTTAAACCTTGAACCTGATCCGGTATGCTATAGGCAGCCAGTGCAGCATCCGCAGCACAGGCTGGACACGGTCCCTCATAGAGAGACCTGTCAGCAGCCTGGCCGCAGCATTCTGCACCAGCTGCAGCCTCCGGATCTGGGACAAGGGCAGCCCTAAGTAGAGAGCGTTACAGTGGTCAAGACGTGAGGTGACCATAGCATGGATCACTGTGGCTAGGTCTTCGCGTTCAAGGAAGGGGCCAACTGCCTAGTCAGCCGTAGATGGAAAAAGGCTGCTTTGGCAGTGGCTGCTACCTGGGCCTCCATCGTCAAGGCAGAGTCCAGGAGCACACCCAAACTCCTGACCCTCGGAGCTGGCACCAATGGCGCCCCACCGAAGGACGGAAGTGGATGCCCCAGCCCCGATCCGGTCCGACTCAGGCACAGGACCTCCGTCTTCAGAGGATTCAGTTTCAGTCGACTCAGTTGGAGCCAGCCCGCAACCTCCTGCAACGCCCGTTCCAGGTCATCTGGGGTAGAGCCAGACCGGCCGCCCAACAACAGATAGAGCTGGGTGTCATCCGCATATTGATGACACCCCAGCCCATGCCTCCTGACAATCTGGGCGAGGGAGTGCATATAGATGTTAAACAACATCGGGGACAGAACCGCCCCTTGAGGAACACCACACACCAGTGGGTGCCTCTGGGAGGTCTGTTCCCTGAGCGCAACCCTCTGTCCCCGATCTTGGAGAAAGGAGGCAAGCCATTGTAAAGCAAGCCCCCGTATCCCCGCATCGGCGAGGCGGTGGGTCAGCAACTGGTGGTCGACCACATCAAAAGCCGCCGACAGATCTAACAACACCAGTGCCGCCGTACCGCCTCGATCCAGATGTCTTCGGAGGTCATCCGTGAGGGCGACCAGAACCGACTCCGTCCCATGACCCGGTCGGAAGCCAGATTGAAACAGGTCTAGCATGGAGGTGTCATCCATGAAGCTCTGCAACTGGATCGCCACCGCCCTCTCCAGTACCTTGCCCAAATAGGGCAGGTTAGACACCGGCCAATAGTTGGCCAATACAGCCGGGTCCAGAGATGGTTTTTTGAGGAGGGGACGGACCATCGCAACCTTGAGCGCCTCCGGGAAAAGCCCTTTCGAGAAGGACTTGTTAATAATCTCCCAAAGCGCACCACACAACCCCTCGTGACAGGATTTTATAAGCCACGAGGGGCAGGGATCAAGGCTGCACGAGGTTGGGCGTACAGTCAAGAGCAACCTGTCAACCTCCTCCAGACTGAGGGGGCTGAAATGATCCAAGATAGAACCAGAAGACGTGCATGGAGCCTCAAGTTCGCGCACTGTCTCAACTGTGGCTGGGAGATCGCGGCGGAGCCGCAAGATTTTATCTGCAAAATAGCTCGCAAATGCCTCACTGCCAATTTCCAATTCCCTATCATTTAATGTGCTCTGAGGCACTTTAGTTAGAGACCTAATAGTTCTAAATAATTGGGCCGGGCGAGAGCTAGCAGATGCAACCTCAGCCGCAAAGAATTTCCTCTTAGCGGCCTTGATTGCCATCTCATAGGATCTCATAAACGTCCTATAAGATGCTCTTGATACTTCGTCGCGAGATCGCCGCCACCGTCTCTCTAGCTGTCTGAGTTCCCGCTTCATCAGCCTCAGCTCCCTGGTAAACCAGGGGGCCAGCTTAGAGCGGGGGCGCAGAGGGCGTCGGGGAGCGATCTCATCGATGGCCGCCGAGAGCCGGTTATTCCAGTCCTCGACCAGCCCATCTAATGAGTCGCTGGAAGGCATGGGATCCCGCAAAGCTGTCAAGAACCGCTGAAGGTCCATCAGGCTGCGTGGGCGAGCTAAAATACGCTCACTACCCAAACGGAGTTGGGGAGACACCATCAGACGAGCCTTCAGGTCGTCATAGTGGTCAGACCATGGCACTGCCGTAGCAGTCAACTGACCCACCGTAACCCCTGCCGCGAAGATTAAGTCGAGCGTATGCCCGGCCTGGTGTGTAGGAACCTGTATAAATTGGGTGAGCCCTAGTGCCGCCATGGAAGACACCAGGTCCCTCGCCGAGGCAGAGGCCGCATCGTCGGCATGGACATTGAAGTCACCCAAGACTGCAAGCCTCGGGTGCTCCAAGGCCCAGCCCGACACAGCCTCCACCAGCAAGGACAGGCTATCGGCTGGTGCGTTGGGAGACCGGTACACCAGCCAAATAGCCAACCTCTCCCCAGCTTCCCACACCAGGCCCGTGCACTCTATGCCCACAAGCCTCGGCGGCGGGAGTGCCCTGTAGGAGTAAACCTCCCGAATGAACAGTGCCACTCCTCCTCCCCGGCCCTCAGTCCGTGATTGGTGGAGGACCGAGAACCCGGGTGGTGCTAACTGGGAGAGAGCCACTGACTCTCCCTCTCGCACCCAGATTTTATCTGCAAAATAGCTCGCAAATGCCTCACTGCCAATTTCCAATTCCCTATCATTTAATGTGCTCTGAGGCACTTTAGTTAGAGACCTAATAGTTCTAAATAATTGGGCCGGGCGAGAGCTAGCAGATGCAACCTCAGTCGCAAAGAATTTCCTCTTAGCGGCCTTGATTGCCATCTCATAGGATCTCATAAACGTCTCATAGGATCTCATAAGCTTGATGTCCCAGAAGTTATGATGTTACTTCCTGGTTGTGTGGGCAATGACACTGCGTGTCAGGGTAAGTCTCCCCTGCCCCCCCCCCCCGCTGGCTAGCTCATGGGTGGCTGGGTGGTGAGACCTGGCAGCCCGGAACCCTCACATCCACTGGGGGGTCTGGGAAACCTAGGTTCAAGAGATTAATCTAGTGATAAAACATAGTTCAGCATTGAAAATAATAATTGTGGCATCCCTGGCTTCAGTTTAATCATTAAGACTCGTTCAGTTCAATGAGTCTGCACAGGAGCATGATGTCCATTAGTTCTGCTGGATCCCCACACCTGCTCACCTGTCAATGTGTGGTTGCTCCTTTGGTGTGTGCCTGCAGGGGTGGGGTACCTGTATGGGTTCTGAAATGAGACATGTCATGAGACATGATGCAGCAAGGAGATCTGCCCCCCCCAGTTGTAAGTGCTCAGTGCCCCCCCCATCCGTGGTGCCAAGTGCTCTCTGGGCATTTCCCACTACCAGGTGAGATGCTGTGCGCCCCGAGCATGCAGTTCTGGGGTGTCCTCTCTCACATTGATGTACTGGGGGGCGGTGATGGGGGGAGAGGCTGATGATTGCTGGGGAGGGATATGATTGGCTGAGGCCATAGCCAGCATCTTGTGCTGTGGCTTGTGGGTGGGACTGTGCAAGAGAATTTGCCGTTTCTGTTGCAGGGACTCCTGTGGGCTGCAGTATTTGATGGTTTAACTTTGCAGTAGTTCTGGGGAGTGTTCCAGGGCCAGAGCAACTTAAGGAGCCAACTAGCTTGTGCTGTGCCCTCACCCCTGCCCTTTCCCCTTCCTGTGCAGCGGGTTGTGCTGGCAGTGCTCAGATGGGGGTCCATAGTATTGCCACACTAGCAGACAACTGCAGTGCAGCAGCAATAGGTTGCTATACCAGATTATCTCTGGTATCCTAGTCTTCAGCTGCCTCCTTGTTGGAGGGATAGCTGCTGCTTATGAGGAGGGGGCCGCCATTCTCCTGGCCCTGGGCAGAGAGAGATATAATGGTGGGATACAGGGTTGCTGTTCCAGGAGAAGGAGGCCTGGCCACTCCTCCTTCCAGTATGCCTCACAACCAACGGAGGTCTGGCATGTGTTACAGAGCTGTTGCTGGATGAGGCTGGGGGTATAAATCTGACCCAGCTCTGTCCTCCTGGTTTTTCTGTACAGCAGCAGGCTCGGCCAGGGGGGTAGGGAGGTGGATCATGGTGATCTATCATGATTCAGTCTGTCTATTAAGGTACCTAATCCAGTAGTCTGCCATTTGTGTGTGTGTGTGTGTGTGTGCGCACGCACTCTTGAAGATGGGTGATCAGGCTAGCATAGGGATTCGGTTGGTGTACCCCACTGCCCAGCAGTCACTCTTCCTGAGCGAACAGATTTGGTCTCGGGCATGCTGGTGGAGACCCCAAAATTGGTGGTCCTGGATGTCTTTTTAATATCCATGCTGAGGCCAAGCCGTCCCAAATGGTTCAGGATTTCATAGCCTCCCAAGTAATTACTGGCCACACACATTTAGCAGCACACACACTGAATTTGATCTATTATACTGCTGGGGAGGTTGATCTGGAAGGGGTGGGGTGGGGGATTAAAGCTTACTCTCTTACCTGATAGAGTTCAGATTTATTGCTTCCTCTTTCTTCCATCTTCACAGGGGTGATGGAACCATTAAGATGGTCCATCCCATAGTGATGGGTTCCTGTCAGTGCTTGGGGCCTTTCCAACCTCAGATGCTGATGATTTTGTCAACTTCTGACTGCTCTCTGGAATATGGAAATGGCCCTGGCTGTTGATGCCATCGCCCCTAAGCACCCTTTCTTCCGAGGCAGAATGGAACAGTCTCCTTGGTTCACTGAGGAAGTCACCAGTGGGAGTCCTGCTTTGCCATGGTGATAAAAGGGAAGGGACGCTGGCTAGAGCACCGCTGGTGGGAAACTCAGAGTGAGACTGATTGAACATGGCAGAGTCCATATTAGAATCCATTCTGTGGTGATGATGATGGTGGAAAGGCAATATTTCTCCACCACCTTTTTATCTGCATGTAATTGTCCAGGTGAGCTGTTGCATGTGGTTCAGGGACTTTTACATCATAGCCCCAAGGGACTGATATTATTGGGGGATTTCTGCTGTGCCCCATGGCTATTGGCTTGTGGGGTTCCACAGGGTTCACTTGTATCTCGCATGCTATTTAGTATCTATATGAAGCCACTGGGAGAGGTCACCAGAAGGTATGGGCTGCTGTGTCGCTAATATGTGGATGATACCCAGCTCCACCTTTCTTTTCCACCCAATTCCACCTAATTGGAGTCGGTAATGGGCTGGATGATGGTGACAAGCTGAAACTTAATCCTGACAAGACAGACGTTCTCTGGATTAGTAGACAGGCAGACTGAGGACTTGAGATCTCTGTTGTCCTGGATGTGGTTATACTTCCACTTAAAATCCAGTTTCGTAGCTTGGAAGTGCTTTACACAATGGTCACCTTAGAAAACTAGGTGGCTCAGAGTGCTTTAGTCTACCTTTGGCTGGTGCTTCATCTGCATCCATTCCTGGGTCAGTCAGATCTAGCCACAGGGATTCATGCCCTAGTTACATCTGGACTGGATTATTGCAATGCATTCTACTTGGTGCTACCCTTGAAGAGTGTTCAGAAACTGCAGATAGTGCAGAATGTTGCAGCTAGACTGCAGCCTGGGGCCAGTTATCAGGAGCACGTGACTACAGCAATTACACCATTCCACTCCTGATACCAATACAAGATGTTGGTTTTGTCCATTAATGCCTTACATGGCTTGAGACAGGGGATCTAATCAAAGAAGCATATCAGGGGGGTACACAAGAGAGGGCCTTTTTTGTGGTGTCCTCACAATTATGGAACAGCCTCCTCACAAAGGTGTACCTGGTCCCCTTACTTTCAATCTCCAGAAGGCAGCTGGAGAGTTTTGAGGACTGTATTTGACTAATTTAGTTTTTGTGTATTGGCAGTCCTAACAGATTTTAAACTGTCATCTTTTATGTGTTTTATAACTGTTTTATTTATATTGTAAGCCACCTTGAATGCCACAAGGTCAAAAGGCAGCTAATAAATGTTTTAAATAAATAAAAAATGCATGGTGAATTTCTAAGTGAAATGCAGAAACACACACTGATTTTCACTGAGAAATGTTAATTATGCTTTGAGGGAAAGCTTCATGTGTTTAATTGTTAACTTTAAAGGTAAAAAAAAAATCACATTTCTTTGAGCTTTTATGTTTAAGCGAAAAAGTCAGCAATACACAGAGGAATTTATAATGAATCATTGTCAAAATAACTTAATGCTGCCCTAGAGGTATAAATCCATCTGGAAAATGTGCATAAACCACACCCTTCTCAAGATACCCCCCAATCTTTTCTTTAACATTCTGTCTGAGAAATTCTTGCAAATTTGAGATCCTTTTGAGGTTTGTACCTGCTCAGATACATACAGTCTTCAGGCTTGTGTACATTATATATGTTTGTGTTAGCCAAAGTGCTCTGTTTGCTTTAATAAAAGGTTGGGGAATTATGATATTAATGTGCAGTTGGCATAACTACAGGATCATGGCCTTTATATACCAGAGTCCCACTTTATCCAGGTCCCAAAAATAGACACAGAGACTAGATAACTAAAGCAGTGATCTCTTTACTGAAGAATTCTTAAGTCCTTATAAACAATAATCAAACATTCAGACACACAATACAGAACAAAGGAAGTAGAGGTGATTAATAGGGAATAGAGGGGGTGAGTTATGGGGTGATACTACCTGTCCAGATGTGCAGAGGTCCATGAGGAAAGGATTATGGCCTAAACCCAGAGGGTAAAGGGGTGGCCTGCCAGTTGACATCAGGGCAGAAAACACACACTCTGAGGCCATGGACCTAGATAGCTAAAGGCACTGGAAAACAATGGAACCCAGGTGGAACCCAGTGTTATCCCATAAGCATAATCTCTTCTGGGTGGAGTGGGAAAACTGGAGGTTTGCTTTGAGGGTACCTTTTGAAACCTGAATGTGAAATCACTGTTTCCAGAGCTATGGCTTGCTCTGTGTTCCAGGACCAGGAGTGTCTGCCTTGGCCTGAGTTTTGTGGGTCTCTTGGTTCAAGTTAGAAGTGGGGTGCCCCTTGCTATTGGGGCTACCAAAGAGTAAAGACAGCACCTCTAGCAACATTTGGACCTGCTGTTTAGAGCAGGATATCACCGGTGAAAGTTTGCTTGAACACGGAGAGGGGAAATTGAAGTGTTGACTGTCATTGTGCCTTTCTCCAAGTGCTTACAAGGTTGAGCAAAACAAAAGGAAACTGAACTTGGTTAGCATAGCAAAAATTATGGATAGTAGAACAAAAATATGGAAATATATGACTTTTTTATATTGATCCATGTAGCTTAGTACAATCTGTGACTGATAGCAGTTCTCTCAGAGGACTTGATCAGGGGCCTTTCAGACCCACTGAAAATTCTCTGAAATCGACAGCCTGGTGATCAGACTGGGTCTAACAGCTTGATTTTAGCTTATTTTAAGAAGGACGTCTCATTGAAGCTGGTAAGAAAACATCCAAGAAAGGTTGCATAGGGTTTCAGCATTGTTCCATATGCTATTGCAGAAGCAGACTATGTTTCAAATTGGGCATGCTGCTATCTATAACATGCAAGGATCTAGCTTTCTTTCTCCCCTTTTCACATTGCTGCTTCACATGTTACAGTTTAGAAACAGATGCAGCCTGTCTGTGATTTATTTGTAAAAAAATAATCTGCTGCCTCTCCAGAGTCCTGCTTGAGGTGACTTGCAAGTTAAAATAATACATAAAATCATCACGTTAAGCCTGCAGATCTAGCCTATATTTTGAGGCATTGCTGTTAAGCTAAGATCATTTCTTATGGAATTGGGTCTAATAAGCTATTGAACACTAATGAGCTGGGGCAGAGCTGGGAGGTGAGGGTAATGGAAGGAACCTGAAGGAGTTAGGGGTCTGTGTTCACTATAAAAGTTGTCCTAGCTGCAAGCTCTGCATATTGCTGTTACAATTAAGTGTTCTTAAATCACATTAGTAACCCTAACCACTGTTTTATATATGAAAAACTTAGGTATTGCTGTCCAGAATTCTGAGTGATCTGAAAAACAGTGATGATAATGAAAAGTCTCCTTTTAAAGACTGTACAATTGATGAACCAGTAATCTTGGTAAAATAATAGCTTTTATCTCTTTCTGTGCCTCTGAAGGTTTTCCTCTGATCACTCCTCTGGCTTTCTGGGAATCTCCTTATCTAGGCACTATTTTTATCTTGGAGTAGCTTAAGGACACTGTTAACTGTTCTGACTCTACTTACTTTCCCTCATTATAACAATGGCAGACACACATTTCAGACATTTTACTGGGTATACACATGAAGGGGTTTAGAATGAGTTTAGAATGTAAGCAGCAATATTCTGTATCCAACTTCTTAATCACGATTTGAAAACATAATTTTGAATGTAAAATATTCTTATGGCCTGATTGCTGATGTGGGGGGCAGAGGAAAAAACCCCCATCACCAGTCCTGGTTTGTAGGCACCTCATCCTTCTTCAGGTAGTAATGAGACCTGTAGTGTTTTGAACACTGAAATGAAAGCAGATCTGGTGATGACATAATGGTGTCTGAACTCTCTCACTTCTTTGTTATCCTTGTAACATTTTAACCAAGCACATGATGTAATATCACTGCTTGTATTTATTCAAAACTTTAATTATATCCTGCATTTCTCCTCAGACTCCATGTGTGTCCATGCGTTCTCGCATAATTGTCTTGTATCCCATGGTAAATTTACTCTAACAGGATGGCGAGGGGCAATTTTTGCCTATTTGTTCCTCATTACAGACCCACAATTCACCCCTCAAGCTTTTCTTGAGAGTCACCTGCCCCCTAGAAGCTGCATTTCAGGGAACATTTGGGGCTGCCATGGAAGGCGGGGACAAGAAAGTTCTTTTGACTGATTGAAATGGCTTCTGCTTAGTGGAGATTTATTGGAGGATCCAAGCATTTGGGGAGGTGGGTGAGGAAATGCATGGTGTGATCAGATCACATTGTGGCATTGTGAAGAGAGAACAAATACAGGAGTTTAGTGCCTCTTGAGAACATAAATTCTGCCTTGATATTGGAATTCTACTTACATAGAAGAGAAAATGATGACTAAGCTAATTAGGTTGAATGCAAAAGGGCAAGGTATGCACGCAAATGACTGTGTTAGTTGTAGTTTGGTTAGCAGCTTTGACTGGCGAGTTCCTGTACTATTAATTTCTAAAATAAATATACACATGCATGCACACTAGCCTTAACCACACTGTGAACAATTTGATGTTACTGATAATTTGAATATACTTTCAACAGCTGTTCTTCTTTTTCTCTTTTCCCAGCATGAAGGTGATGTGTGTATTTTGCAATTATTGCACAATTAAGATTATGGCATGGGCATGCTCATAACTGGTTCTGAATAGTTCAGACAGAAGACAGGATTTATCTTGGGTTTAACAGGCCTTCTGTGTAGCACACCCTTTTTACAATGTGAAATCTATGGGTTGTCTTCCCTAGGCTCCTAGTAGTCTTATGGAGACACTTGAACAGCATCTAAACAGCTTGGAAGGAAAGAAACCTGGGAATAGGTATGCAAAAATTCTCTAAATAGGGTGACAATTCATATACTACAATAACCAATTTGGGTATCAGTGCTGCAGCAAAAATTAGCACCTGACCTTTCCCTCTATATTCCTCCCAAGAGTGAAAAAATGTTTACAACCTTAGAAGGATTTAAGAGAGTATCTAGGATGCTGCCCAGTTATACTCTTTCTTTCCCCCTCTCCCCCAAATACCTGCTAACTGACAATCATAACTGTGATATGATCCACAGTGTTTGAACCAGCCCTTTAAAATGTTTAACTGGTTGCTGGGCAGCCCCCAAATGTTGCTGTTTCTACTAGCAGGCGCAATACCACAGGCTACATAGAGTGTGTGCACGCACACTGTCCTGTTCTCCCTTCTTCCCTCCCTGTCTCCCTTAGTCTTAGAGGGAAAGAGTCCTGAAGCAGTATGTTGCAGCTTTGCCTTCCACAGTACATGGTGTATGTGCCTCTATCATGGGGCTAGGCCACTGTTCCTTTGTAAGTCAGAGGAGTTATTCTAATCCTTTGGCATTGGGACACAGCCAAAATAGCACTGAGTTGCTATGTGCAGTTGATAAGAAAACTCCATTTGTACCATCATGTCTTTTAGTATTTTCATAAAAGATGACTAGAGAAATACTTGGGCTGCTTTGAAGAATAAATCAAGAGCCAACTGTCATTAACACAACTTTCTTTGTGCCTCTTTTTTCTTTCTGCATATGGCTGTCTTGCAACGAAGTGAGGGGTAAGCAGATAATCTCTTGTGTTTGTGCCTGTATACATATATTAGAAGCTGTAGCGAAAGGATAGTGGTTTTAGCTCAATGAATGCCAGTTCATGTGTACAGTTCTGGAACAGTGGCTCGCATCTTTAGGTGCTCTTGTGGAAACAGAAGGTGATACTTGTGCAACTTCCATGGATTTTTCACTGGAGCTGCAGTTGTCTGTGCTGCATCCCATGCTGCTCCCAAGGGCTCTGAAATCCCCAGGAGCAGTAGCATGGGAGACTGGAGAAAATTCAGAAAGGCAGGAAAGATCCTTCTGTAAACAGAACTATGTTCCTGGTTCCAACCCTATGCTGTATACACAAATGTTTCTCAAGGCTATTTAATTCATAAACCTTTCAAAGTATAAAAATGAATGTCCCTTTTTCAAAGCATTAGTATTCTAAAAAAATTATAATGATGTATTTACACTGATAGATTACAGAGACTATGAAAGGAAGGAAGGACTATTTTTTCCAGCTGTTTGAGTAAAGATTGGAGAGCACCAGGGAACAATGAAAAAAAATAATAAGATAATGTTGTTGGGTTAACTGGTATAGATAGTCCAGTACCCATTAGTTAGTAGAGTGCTTTAAACAAAGCTATACATGCAGCAGCATCTTTGTACCAGGTCACCCAGCTTACAAAGCTACACAAAGCCACTTTTCTAGTTTAAGACTAATACTAGTCTCTTTAATCTAGAACTACAATTTAGATAGGAAAGTTTAGAGACAGGATGGTATCCTGGTCTAACTAACTAACGATGGGCAGAGATGGTGGGAGGCCATTTGTGTCATGGTGCCGAGATGAGAACAGTGCGTCCTCCTTTTTGGTGCATGCAGGGAGAAGAGACTTGTGGAAGGGAGTGAATGGAAAGAAAAAAGTTTTCCCTGAGAATACAGTCTACATATCAAAGGGAGAGTGGCAGGAGAGTAGACACAGGAAGGAAGCTTAGGATTTGCCCTCTCTAGCTGTCTGACTCTGTTGCCAGGTAGTCTGTAGGCTGAGGCAGGGAACAGCATCCAGTCCTTCCCTTCCAACAAATGTAGTCCTTATAAGAGAGCAGGGTAAATGTACTTGGCCAGATATGCCTGGAATCTTCATGAAACAAAGACAGGCTTTCAATCAAAGCTTTTATCGACTGCTTTGGGCCAGTTTTCTGTGGAGAAGATTTGGTTTGGGTTGAATTTGAATTAGGGGTATAGTTGTTAACTTTATAAAGATGTTTTGGTTCTAATGTGTTGTAGTTAGGAATGGAAAAGGAAAATATGTTCAGAAAGTCTCTCCCTCTAGCAAGCAGTAGTGGTGGTGGAAAGAGTGGTCCCGTTACACCTGCCTCATGGCGACTCAGTAAGGTTTTCAAGACAAAGAGATGTTCAGAGGTGGTTTGCTGTTGCCTGCCTGTCCGTAGCCACCCTGTGTTTCCTTGGTAGTCTTCCATCTAAATACTAATCAAGGCCAGCTCTGCTTAGCCTCTGGAATCTAACAAGATCAGGCTAGCCTGGGCCATCCAGGTCAGGGCAACAAAGAGTGACAGCTCTCATTAAGTTTTAAGTCATCTTTATAAGTTGTCAATGTGAAGGCAGTTGTGTTGAGGTTTCATTAATGCAAATTTGATTTACTGTCTTTTGTCTGACTGAGTTACTTGGTACAGCTCTAGTTAATAAATGTTTCTCCCCCACCCGCCCCTAATAACACTTTCCCATGTTAATTTTAAAAACACCACTGTGCAGTAGTAGTAAGGCACATAAGGACCTTTGGCCATGGCCCCTTCATCTTTCTTATTTATAAGGTATTCGTGGAGTATAAGAAGTTGCTTTACACCAGGGCAAATCAGTGGTCTGTTGAGTACAGTGCGGTCTGCTTTGACTGGCAGCAGCTTTCCCAGTTCTCAGTCCTCAGGCTTGCTTCCTGGGGTTGCATCGTGACTGGGTACTGACCTGGGATAGGTGCTCAGCCTCTGGGGGTATTTCTTGTGCATTGCATGGATTTGTCAACACTTATGGATACCTACATCTTGCTCAAGTTTTACAAACCTAAAAGTCAACTCTTTTCCATATTTTTGGGGCTGAGGGTAGACAAACATGCAACCTTATGCTCAAGCCTGCTTAAAGTATTTCCAAAATTATTTCATTTGACAATCTTTGTATGTTAATTCTTCTAGCTCTGATGCTCCTTCACCTTTGGGCAAGGTAAACATTTAATATTGTTTTTCTTGGCTGTGCTTGTTTTCTCTGTTCAGGGGTTAAATTATATGGAAGGGCATTCAAACAGGATTGCACCATCCACTGTAAATCAATAACTTCTGTACAAACATGTATTTTCATACTTGTAAGGCTGTTAACAACTAAATTCATCTAATGGCGACCTGTAAATGTGTTACAATCATGTGAGAGTCGAGTTTGCACAGTTTGGTGTTCTGTTATTTATGGACCATAGTAAACATTCCAAATAAATGGGTATGTGCTTTTATTAAAACAAGACTAAGAGTCAGTTTATACAACCATGGAGAGAATTTACAAGGAAGTTAATTTCTCAACTTCCTCACAGTACGGCAGTGTTGATCAGACCCCTTTATGTGCTGATATCACATCTAATCCTGTGCTGACAAAATACGTATGTGGGTTTGGTCAAGACATAGTAGGGGGTGGTATTGCCATATGTGAAATAATTCAGAAGATTACTGCATGGCTCATGATAAAAATTTGTTAAAAGGAAAAAATTGGTTATTTTTAATTTCTTAACTTGGAGTTCTTTTGCATAGATTTGGGTATGCAGTGGAACAGTTCTCTGGGTTTTAGTTCTACTAGATATACGTATCTGGAATTCAAATATAATAGATTTAGCACAAGAGGACTGAAGAAAATGGGTACAAGTAAATCCACTGGAATGTCTGATATGACACATGTGTAGATCTGCATATGCAATGTATGCACAGCTGCCTTTATTGTGCATGCAGTTATTTGTACATACATTATTCTTTGATGTAGCTGTACAAAGTATGTTATTTGGGGTTCAGAGAGAAGATGTGGAATAAAAACTTGAATACAAGTGTACTCTCCCAAAGATTTTTCAGGCAAGTATAAAAGAAACCGCCCCCTCCTCGAAGACTCAGCATGCCTGTCCCTCAGCATGAAGCTGCCTCGTACCAAGGGGCCACTGGCTTGCCAAGGGCAGTAACCTTTACTCTGACTGGCAGCAGAGATCTTTACTTCACCTGGTGCCCAGTCCTTTTAACTGGAAATGCTGCCAGGGACTGAGCCTGAGACCTTCTGCGTGGCAAAGGAGGTGCTCTGCCCCTGAGCCCCACGGCCCCTCTCCTATTCCCACCCACCGGGGGGGGGGGGATTGTAACACATTAAAGCATATTTGACACATCAGTTCTTCACTTTTGCAGTAAATAGGGCTGTCAAGTTAAAATATAGATTCAGGAGCCTTCTGCTTGAAACATGAAACAGCTGAGACTCTAAATATGTAACCAAGTAAAGAGATAATAATTCAGGTTTACTTTAAAGTCTGAGTCAACTGCCAAAGTCTGGGTTATTTCACATATGTACATGTTTAGATAAACACTTGTGACTGTGATCAGCCATGTGTTTGCAAACATGCACAGAACCAGTGCCTTTATCAGAGAGATGTGATCAGCTGCTATGACCCTACTCCTCTTTGCAAGCTGTGATTTGAACTTTCCCTCTGAGGGAACAGATCGGCCCAGCGGTCTATGAATACTACTCAGGTCCCTCTCTTCTTAACTAGTCTCTTCGGGGATTGGGTTTTTTAAAAAAAGTATGAGTCAGGCACCAAGGTTTTCTCAAGATAAAATAAACCTGTAATTTATTGGCAGAACACAACAGGGGAATATCGGTTGTTTGTACAGAGGACTCTTTGTTGCGTACAGATGGTTACACGTTCACTCACTCTTCTATTATTCTCTTTCCTGTCCTGCTTTATGGTTCCTCTATAGCTGTGTCTTACTGGCCTCTTTGAGTCCCAGCTGGCCTCTACACAGCTGTCTAGACCCTGCCAGAGTTCAGCCCTCCCACAACCACTTCTCACAGGCTCGCCAGAATTGATGTACGTGTTTGCTTAGTTCACTATGTGAAGAGTACTGGACTCGGGAGACCAGGAACAGTGAAATCATGAAGCCTTTATTGAGTGATTCAGCATGCCCAGTAGATGGTCAGAACAAGCATGCTTCCAGGGCTCCAGGGCCCTCATTATATGCTGGCCGGAGCCACACCTCCGGCCGCACCCAAAAGACCTGATAGGGGCTTAACATATGCGCATGTTTGTCATAGGTCCCCTGGAGGAGCCTTTGAGTGCATTGGCTCTCCAGGGAGAACCTAGGTCCCACATTGGTGGAGGCTTTGGATCCGGATGTCTATTGTTCCTCCAGATTCAAGCTCCCCTTTCTGCCTGACCATGTGCTCTGGCCATGCGGCGGGTGCCATTACCTGGGAGCACATGGCAGGCTGGTTGCTACACAGAGCATACTACATTACACCAGGCTTCAAGCCTTGGTTTCTCTCAGTAAAAGTCAAGGGGGAAGGCCCTTTTCAGGGCTGTTTTGACTTTTGCGGGAGGACTCACTGGGGCAAGTCCTGGAAACGACCACCATTCTGCTTGCATGACTCCACTAGAACTGGCTATTCAGCAGCAGCCACCACCACAAGAAAGCTAGTGTGGTCTCGTAGTTAGAGCTTTAGACTAGGATCTGGAAGAGCCGGGGTCAAATGCATGTAGGTGGGGAAGGAGGTGCCTGAGATAATGGTGCCAGAGAGGGAAGGAAGCTGGGCAGTCCCTAGTGGTGGGGGGAAGGGGGCCGGTGACCAGGCAGAGCTGGAAGCTTGTGATGGGTAGGCAGCCAGTGGCAGGGAGGAGGTGGGTGCTGAGGAGCAGTTAGAGTGCATTGATGAGAGACAGCTGCCAGGAGGGACAAAAGGAATAGGATAAAGTAAATGAGCACTGAGCACCAGTGAAGTTCATGTAGGGACAAAGGCTGTAGCTGGTTGCAGGCTCCCTTTGAGCACAAATACACTTATTGCTCAGCACCCACTCCTCCAGCTGAGGACTTCTTTTCTCCTGCTGGCAGGGCAGAGGTGGCAACAGGGAAGGCAGACTGAAGAAAAAGTGGGCAATGGGAGGGCAAGGCCAAGTGAGGGTCAGTGTTGGGGCAAGGGGATAAGAAGGAGGGTGTGGAAGGGAAAAGATGGAAGCAGGAGACAGTGGGAGAAAGGGGTGGAGAAAGAAGGGGGGTGTCAGAATTTCCCCTGTGAGTTTTTCAGGGGTGTGTACTTGTTAAATGTATTTTATTGTCTTTATATTTTTATATGAACAATAAAGAACAAAAAAGGTTGTGAAAACGCTATATAATATAATTGCAGCGAATAAAGCACAATACAATAAATACTAGAAATATCAAATCAGTTCTTTCTCCAAACAGTTCAATTCTCTCTCCGACGAGGTTTTCCAGAATAAAATCTCGTTTCATCCAAAGACTTCATCCGAACAGGAAATACTTGGGAAGTTGCATGATGCATGCATTTAGGGCATAAGTATCAAGTCTAACATCAGACGTCTAGTACTATAGTCGATCGCAAGAAGCACATGTCGAGTGAAGGCTACATAGTGAAAAACTCTTAACAGCCTTCAAGCCTTGGTTTCTCTGAGCACCAGTGACCATGTAGTGATTGACTACATTCATTCATTCATAAATCCCACTCCACTGCTTTCCCACTTCTGGGCAGAATCCCTGATGATGCCTTATTGTGAATGCATCTCACCTCCTAGTGGTCCTATAAGGAGAAAAGAGGGCATAGGGCAAGCCAGACCAATTGTTCCTTGCTGTTTCTTCTTTTTGGTCTAGACTTCCTCACCTCTCTGCTCCCATTGCAGTCTGGAATGCTGCTTGGGGGGGGGGGGGGGGGGGGAACCACAGGAACATCATTGGGAGGGGGCTTTTGGGACTTCAGTGCGAGTGTGTGCAAAAGTCATAATCTGTGGGCAGAACTCTCTTCCATGGAAACTTTCTGCTGATCCAAGCCACTCTGTTCTTCCTACAAGAATCAGTGTGAATTTAGTTTCTCTTTCCCTTTGAAAAAAAGGTATCTGAAGGCTTAGAAGAAAAACAGGGTTCTAATATTCTCGGTTGCACAACCCAGCCTCTCTGCTCTGCATAAATTCATCTTAGATTAGCTTTTAAAAACAAAAAAACAAAACAAGCCCCTTGGCAGCTGGTGAATATGCATTTGACACTGGACTTCTACAGCAAAGAACAGCACTCTTTGCCTTGAAGATGCACTGATGGGACCTTTTCCAAGATAGGTGCTGGCAAGCTGCCAGTTTCTGTCATGGCTGGGAAATCTGAAGACGTTGCTTAGCCACTGATCCCTTGATAACATCTAGCTGCTGTAAACCAGAGACCTAAAATTCAAGAGAAGAGTTCAGAGAGAAGTTACTGTTCATACAGTAACTTCTTTATCTTCCTGATTTGAATGCAACCTTTTTAAAAATAAGTTTCTGTGCTTTGCTTTGCTTTATGCACTGACCAAAGTATCTAAGCAGTTTAAACATCTAAGGCTTCTCAGCAGCCTCTTGATTGTATTAATAAAAGGTGATGTGCAAAAACATGGCCACTTAGAGGCAGACTAGATATTATGGCAACATAACCGAGCTCAGGTCATGTCAAACTGCTGTCAAGTGGAAGTAGTTCAAAACACAGCGAGGTTAGGTTGGAAAAGGTGCCAAACTCTTTTCTTTCTGCTCTTCTTCCTCTTCTGCTTGAAAAGCAGCTCTGCCTAGCTGTTTTTCTTTCTGTGGGACTCAAATCAGAAGCAATCTCTGCTGGGGGTGGGGAGGAAGGAAACCTTGGGGGAGGGAAGCAACTTTTAATTGGCAGGAGCATTGGTTCTTCTCTTGCTTTGCTCCCCTTTCCCTGCTTTATAGTAAACTGGTAAGCTGATTCTGGCACATGCATTTGCACATTTTGCATCTAGACTTTGGAGCTCATGAGTTAACTGCTCCTTCCACTGTGTCTTTCAGTACTGAAAAGAGTATCCGCATATTTTGTATGCTTCCAGACATAATCATGTTTTAGGCGTGAGCATTTTTGAAAGGTAGATGTAAGAAATCCAGTGTACCCAGTATATATATCCCACATCTTAGTGCAAGTATTTCACATAAAGACTGAACCTCTAGTTAAATAAGTTTTAATGGTTATTTATGGCTTCAGAATGAAAAAAAAACAAATAGAATTCTCAGTACAGCAAGCTTTTAGATGAAGACTTACTTTAAGTGAGCTACTAACACCTTGACCTAGGGTTACCAACTCCAGGATGAAAAATTCCCTGGGGGTTTGGGGGGTGGAACCTGGGGAGGGTGGCATTTGTGCAGGGGAGGGGCCCCAATGGGGTATAATGCCATAGAGTCCATCCTCCAAAGCTGCCATTTTATTCAGGGGTGCTCATCTCGGTAGTCTGAAGATCATTTGTAATTCTGTGAGATTTCTGGGCTTCACCTGGAGGCTGGCAACCTTTTCTTTATATGAAGAATCCTAGAGGTGCTTAATGGAACAGCTGCTGAATTGAAAGTGTAATTGCTTTGCCTGTTCAGGCTTTCTGGGCTCCGCATTTATAAGTTGTTTTTGTCTAGTCTTCTCCAGCCACAACTGTTACATCTCCCAGTTCCACCCCAGCAAAAAGTACTGATACCTCTCCTCCAGTTGATCTCTTTACAACGTCTTCTGCAGCAGCTCCAGTCAGGTTAGTTGAAGAGTAAATGAAACCATTTCCTGTAGAAATAATTAAAGAGGTTTGACAGTGGGGGGGAATGCCTTTTCGAGGGATTCTAAGCCACCTCCCCATCTTTCATACAGTTTCAGATAGTTATTGGAATAGCTAAAGCCTGCTTTTTGGCAAATGTGCCACAGGATATTGCAAGAAAATGCATATGGAGCACTTTGAGCACTGATATGCACAAATGTGTACCAAATCCAAAGAGTATATGAGTACAACTATAGTTTGTGGAAATAATCCCACACACTGATGTGTCCTGGCTTCTCATAAGATATGGAGAAGCCAGGAGAGGCCGTTGTGCTCCTTGTCCTGGCATGGCATGAAACTCTCAGGTCCATGCCATGGTATTATTTGCTGCTTGATGATCAACTTATTAAAGTAATGGAGCTCACAGCTGTAGCAAAATAAATACCTGGAGATGTCCATTTGTTAACCCTTCTGAAAGATCGTACAAGTCTGGAAGTGGATTGGCAGCTGACATCTGTGCCTTTTGTTCTAAAGGCTTTTCTGATCTCTTCCTAATAGTGCTTCCAAACCCTCCAGTGATCTTCTGGACCTTCAGCCGGACTTCGCATCAAGTACTGCACAAGCAGCTGCCGCAGCACCTGCAAGTGTAACTTCATGGGGAGGTAAAAAAATTTCTGTTTTGTAAACACATCTGCAAAACAACACCAGTCCTGAGTAGTGACTGCCCCTCCCCTCATTTAAGGTAGCAAACATACATATTGAGGCTTTTCTCCGGGGGGGGGGGGGGGGGGGATGCTTATGGTGACCATTCTGTAGGTTCACGTCTTTCAGCTTTTCTACTAAAAATTTATCGACATCTCATTCTAGGAGAGATTCCAGAGTGTTTAGGAAATAGGCCCTGGCTCCATGACTATGTACATGCATGAATAATTCTACTAAAAAGGGTCAGTACTTGGCAAACTGGAATTTATTTCTGTTTTAAACTCATGGTAGTAATAAGGATGGGGAAAAGGTAACTTTGTTTTTTGAATGATTACTGATTTCATATGCCAGGTTTTTAAGGCCCAATTTATACCTCCCCTCTGAAGTAGTTTGACTGCTGTCTTTTCCTACGCTCATTTCACACTGGTTTCAAATTTCACTCCCTGGGTCTGAAGAGTACAAAGCAAAAGGATTTGTTTAAAGCAGTATAATGCTAGCTTGACCACAGGAGGGCAATTGACGAATGTAAACAGTAATTTTTAAACTAGAACAAGTATGGTTTGAAACTAGAAACAGATATAGACGGGGTTTTTTGAAACTAGAATGATTCCAGCGGGAAAGTCAGATGTAGATTTGACCTTAAAAGCCCCAGAGGTGTGTGTTCTTTTTACTGTGGCACCATGACATGTGGAGATGCTTTGACCAGGGAGAGACTGGGGCTTTGGTAGATGGCCTCTGCCACCTCTGAGCAGGGGTGGGGTGGGAGGAGCCCTGCAGCCTTCCCAGTGCTGGCCAGATGGCTATCTTACTACCACTGGCCTGCCTCATAGGCCACCCCCGAGAAGCGTGGGGGTTTTTTTAAAAGGAAAGCCATACAAAGCCAGAGTTGCATTCCCGGTAGTGGAAGTATTCAGGCTAATCATCTCACTTCTTGGCATTTTTAATTTGGGGGTCCTACTCGCAAAACTGAACAGTGAACCGGAAGAAATCTTGGTACCATGCTAGTTATTTTCACTGTACCTTAAATTTTGAAAGTGGTTCAAAGACACTACGGCTGAGGACAGACTGGCAATCTGCCCCGGGATAGGTCCGCATGGGAAGCGGGGGAAGGGAGCCTGTTCAGACATGTGCAGCTGTCCCTCGGCTCCCTTCCGCACTTACCCACTTTGAAGCCGGTTTTCTTGCGCTTTAGAAGGACAGCGGGAGAAACCGGTGTCTGGAGGCTGTCTTGCGCTTGCTTTCCGCCTCCAGGCAGTGTGAACCGGAAGAAGGCGGGAGACAAGCGGAGGCGGCAGTGCAAACGCGGCGTTTTGCCAGTTTGCGCACGAGCGCTCATGCGCACATGCACAAATTGCCGAAACAGCCCTATCACGAGCTGCGGAGGCCAGCCCACCTGGGGCCACTCTGCAGCAGTCTGAACGCTCTGTAACGGCATCCTTGCGCAATACCCTGGCCAATGTGGACAGCCAGCCCCGGGGGATTTTCCCCCCGCAGCTTTTGCCTCCGGATTCATCCCACTCCAGATTGCCAGTCTGTCCTCAGCCTACATCACCAGTACTGGGATCTGAGATAAGCATTCACTACATTGCCACTTAATTTTTTTTTACATATGCTATAATAGCAGTACTTACTGGGCGAGCACTGTTAAAACAGTCATATGCAGCAAATATATCTTTATGGAACTCTGAGCATTCTTCTGTTTTGTTTATTTTAAAGAAAAGTGTAAGTTTCTCAGGCTGCGATCACACACACTAAATCCACTTTCAGTCCACTTTCCAACTGGATTTTGCCAGTTCACACAGTGAAATTCAGTTGGAAAGTGGATTGAAAGTGGATTGAAAGTGGATTATTTAGTGTGTGTGACCGCAGCCTGTGTTTAAGTAAAATCAGTAAACTGAGATTAGCACCCTGTATTGCAGCTCAATTTTTAAAAGTTAATTAAAAAAAATAAAATTAAAGTTGAAGTTGTAAATGCTATTTGAAAGTCCAGTATACTTTTGAAAGCTTTTATTCTAACGAGCAGGCAAGTGATTGAGTCTATGGTTCAATCAAAGTGGCTCTCCATTTCTGCTAATCAGCATCTCCATTAGAGTGATAAAACGCTGATTCTGCAATGTGTTCTCATTTTATGTGTGACGTTTGTCCTTTAACAGCAGCACTGTATTCCCTGCTGTGTTGGGAGAGAATTAATTCTCCTTCAATAGAAGGAATGTGACTTTTAGCACTTGAATGCCTTAAATTGGTATTAAATATGCAGTAGTCTGGAACCACAGTGGAGGTTGCCAGTAGTCTCTAAAAATGTTTTAATACCTTCAAGGAACATTAACCCTTAGAATACATGAGAGCCTGAAAAGGAGGTGTAGACTTTTGAGTAGTATTTGTGCACACAGATTCCTTCAATCCATTCAGTTTGTCATTGGGGGTGGTATCTTGGTCAACTGCATGCCTTCCTTCAAGGGTTGAAACCAGCAACAGATTTCCACTAACAGGAGGAAGGGTACCATTTTTGTCAATTTTCTCCTTAAACCCCCTGGTCCCTGATCTCCCAAGAACAGCATTTTGGGGAGCATTTGAGGCTATAGTGCAGGGGTGGGCAATTGTTTTGGCTCGGGGGCCACTTTGTGGGAGCGGAGGTTAGTGGAGGGCCGCACCTTTTAAAATGATTGCATTCATTCATTGCAGAGGGACACAGAGAGAGTCAGAGAGAGAGAGAGAGAGGGACAAAGAGAGAGATCGCCGAAAGCAGCAGCCTGCCTACTACGCCTCCGTGCAACCCGGGGAAGGTGAGGGTGGGGGTGGGCAGGGCTTCCCTGGAGCACTGCCCTTTGGTGCGGCTCGGGGAAGACGAGGATGGGGGCGGGCAGGGCTTCCCCGGAGCTCTGCGGCCCCAGGAAGAGGAGAATGGGGGAGGGAAGGTAACTTACTTTCCTTTTTCTGCCTCCTCATTGCCCAACAGGGCTGCTGGGAGCAGGGGGTGGGGCTTGGTAATGTGCCCGCCCCCTGGACACTTCACTTCATTTCTCTGCGCTCCGGGCCCAACGGAGGCCTGACTGAAACCACGTGGCTGACTGTCTTGGCGGGCCGCAAAAAACTCTGTGGCGGGCCGCATGTGGCCCGCGGGCCGCAATTTGCCCACCCCTGCTATAGTGGGATAGGGTATGAAAGGAAGTCCCATTCCACTGATGGAATGGTTTTCTTTCAGCAGAAGTTATCTCTGGATGGAACTCACCAAGTTAAACATTTCCCCCCACATTGATTCTTGGAAATCTGTACCTAATAGAATGTCCAGTGTAGCCTGCTAAATGTGTATTGTGTTCTGTAACCAAGTTGTTTTTGCTGCCTGCCTGGGACTGTAAAATTAAGGTTTCCATCAAATGCCTAATGAGCCACAATACATGCCTGCTGGATGTGTTTCACTTGATGAGTTGCAGACTGGACAACATTTTCTCAGGTGTGACAGTAATCCATCCACAGCAGTGAACTTTTTCTTTCCTTCTCCGTCCAGTGTTATGTACCAAATTAAGTTTCGCCATGAACTCTCTTCCACATCAGTGCATCGGCCTTTTTCATACTGAGTTGTGCATTTGTGAAATGCTGTGACAGCAGAGATAGTAAAGTGTTGCCTGTAGGGTGGCTGCAGGAGGAAAATGTGTTGGCACCATTTTTTTCCCACATGCCCATTCTGCGTTTTCCCTCCAGAACTTTAAATAGAAAATTACACCTGTCTGTTGCTGTGGTAGAAAACATCAGAACTTCAGAAAATTCCTGCAAATCTAGTAGGAAGCAATCCTAAGCATGTTTTCTCAGAAGTAAGTGACATTAAGTCACGTTTCATTCACTAGGACTTACTCCCAGAAAAGTTCTCTTAGGACTGCATCCCTAGTCATTGAAAAGGTAGAGTATGAGACCTGTACCCATTCACTAAAAAGTTCACAAAATGATAGAGGATTGTTGTGAAGTTGAGGTATGTATGTAGATAAAATCTGGGGTTTGCCCAGGATTTTTTTTAAAAGATGTTATTTATAAAAGTCTTAAATGAGCATTGATGCTCTGGACCTGGGGTACACTTGCATTTGAAGATAAAAAGAGATTTCTAAAGATGTACTTCTAAAAATGTTTTATACAGTGGGTGGTAGCCAACAATCCATGCACAGAAGCACATGGAATATTCTCCTGTTCTATCTGCAGCCCTTCAAACCCTGGAAAAATAATTCCTGGGGTCATGGGAGCCATGCAGAGGCACAGCCATGGGATTAAGTAGGCTGCAGTGAAGAGGATGCAAATAACACCTTTCTCAAGGTGCGTTCAGATGGCTCTTCAAAGTGCACGTCCAGACCTCAACATCTGGGAATCATGCCGCTTTCGTTAGTAGTCCATTGATCCTTGTCGGGGATCCATACTTAAAAGATAGTGGTTAAAGTCCAGTCTAAAGCTGGCCAATGAGCCAATGTTGGACTTTCCACCATCAGATCGTTCCACCAGCATGCAATCAGCCCATAGGGATGGTCTCCAGACCATCCCAAACGGTCTCCGTTTTAAAAAACTCTTAGCCAGGGGTCCTTTCGTAAAAAAAGAGGTGCAGGAGCTCATTAGCATAACTTATTTGCATATGCCACACCCCCTGACGTCACCGGAAGTGTCAAAAGGCCACACATCCCTGACGTCATGGGCAGTGTGTCAGAAGGCAAGAAGGGAGGGAGTGAGGGAGGGGGAAGGAAGGAAAGGAACAGGAAGGAAGGTAGGTGGGGGAGAGAGAGAGAAGAAAGAAAGAAAGAAAGAAAGAAAGAAAGAAAGAAAGAGAAAGAAAGAAAGAGAAAGAAAGGGAGGGAGGGGGGAAGGAAGAAAGGAAGGAAGGAGGGAGGAAGAAAGGGGAAGGAAGGAAGAAAGAAAGGAACAGTAAGGTAGGTAGGTAGTTGGGTGGAGAGAGAGAGAAGAAAGGAAGGAAGGAAGGGGGGAGAGAGGGAGGAAGAAGGAAGGAACAGGAAGGTAGGTAGGTAGGTGGGGGGAGAGAGAGAGAAGAAAGGAAGGAAGGAAGGGGGGAGGGAGGAAGGGAGAGGGGAAGGAAGGGGGAAAGGAAGGAACAGGAAGGTAGGTAGGTAGGTGGGGGGAGAGAGAGAAGGAAGGAAGGAAGGAAGGAAGGAAGGAAGGAAGGAAGGAAGGAAGGAAGGAAGGAAGGGGCATTTCTCCCCCACTGGGGCTGGCGTATCCCTCCCTCCCCCCCCCTTGCTTGGGCCTGAGTGGCGTTAAGCCACTCAGGCCCGGCTTCTCCCTCCCTTGCGCCCCGGGAACAGGGGGAGGGAGGGGGTTCTTCCCGGGGCCGGCGGCCAGCCACAGCCCCGGGAACTGTTGAGTGGGGAAGGGAGGGGGGTTCTTCCCGGGGCCGGCAGCCAGCCGCGGCCCCTGGAACGGTGAGTGGGGGGGGAAGGGCTTTTCCCAGGGCTGGTGGCCAGCCGCGGCCCCGGGAACTGTTGAGTGGGGATGGGAGGGGGTTCTTCCCGGGGCCGGCGGCCAGCCATGGCCCCGGGAATGGTGAGTGGGGGGGAAGGATGGGCTTTTCCCCGGGCCGGCAGCGCTTGCCGCAGCCCGGGAAGAGTGAGGGGGGAGGGATGGGCTTTTCCCCGGGCCGGTGGCACTTGCCGCAGCCCGGGAAAGGTGAGCGGGGGGGCTGGGCTTTTCCCTGGGCCGGCAGCGGCCTGCCGCGGCCCGGGAAGGGTGAACGGGGGGGGCCAGGGCAGGCCGCCGCCGGCCCAGGGGTGGGGCTTTGTTATGTGCCCGCCCCCCAGGCCCTTCTCTCCCGGAGCGGTGCCCCGGCGCACCCCGGCCCCAACGGTGTGCTGCTCTTAGCGATGCACGCATAACCACTTAAACATGCGACGTCCCCAGAGCTCTGCTCAAGCGATCCAAACAATGTTATGTTTCTGACGGTCCCCTAAACCCAATCAACTTTATTAAGTGAAACGATACCTAGAGGGAGGTACTACTGGCGGTGTTTTTACCATTTTTAGTACGTGCATGCGCAGAAAAACAAGTATATGGGGAGGCGCGTATGCACATGTGCAGACAGGATTTTTTTTTAAAAAGCCAACCGCACGGCTCCTCACGTTGGATGCCATCTAGACAATCCACCGTGGGAGTCACACACAGTGAAGCGCTTCATGGTCGGGCTGTCTGGTCGTGCAACACTGGATCAAAAAGATCCAGCTCAAATTACAGCCGGGCCAATGGTATTAGCTGCCTGTCTGAACACACCCTCAATGGAGCTGTGTTTGTAGAAGAGGAACAATTTCACCAGTGTTTCTTCACCCCAGATGTCCCCCATCCTGCATAGTTATCGCCCTCTGTGGGTCCTGCGGCTCTGGAAATTATCTCTTTGGGAGTTGGAAGAGGTTACAGGAACGAAGGCATGTAGGGCAGTTCCATTTTTTGCACACAGAATGGTTGCATACATGCAGGGGGACTGTTTTCACTAATCACTGGTCACGGCACCAGCATGCTAAGCAATAGATCCTGTAACACAGAGATATCCACATTCCATGGGATCCCCCCCCCCCCCCAACTGCTCCTGTCATGTAATTGCTGGAGGTGATTGGCTTGAACAGATTTGTAACTGGAGAAATTTGTAAGCTGTGCCTGGGAAAAAAGCGTAGTTATTTCTCAGCTGTGTAAGTAGTCTTTGATGTCAAAACAGCCTTCTTAATATTACTATTGCTGTTAATAGAGCTATTTATTTAGCACCATCAATGTACGTGGTGATTTTTAGGTCCCTGAAAAGCTTAATATTTTATAACCCATGAAATGGCATCCCGTTATGCATTATGATCTGATTAATACATACCAAGTAATGGCATTTTGCACTCCTCCCATGCCCAAACACATTCTCAAATATTTTGAAAGGTTTATTTTAAAATGTTAACTACACTCATGTACTTGTGTAAGTAACTCTTTAACAAAAGGAAAACTTCAGTTTGGTCCAGACAGTCTCATAACACCTTTGAATCTAAGAGGAGCTTCTGTCATTGGGAGTCATAAAAAATGGAGCAAAGCAGGTCTTTTGATGACATGGCTAGCTGCATGTAGCAACAAGACAACAAGTATTTTGTTCCAGGGAAATAACCATGTCTGTAAGGTGGGTGTGAGCAAGCAGCTTTTCACATATGTGTTGTCCCTTGCTGCAAAGAAATCTGGAGATTTACTGAGTTATTAGTAAAGTTATGGTAGAAAAACTTCTTAACTGCTTTGATAACAGTAACCTGTCTGTTTATTTCCAGTGTTTTGTTCTCATATGAAATTCTTTAGCTAAAAATGTAACTCTAAATGATCCTGTAAAATCTGTGGCTGCTTAGCCTGTAGATGAATTTGTGGGGAATGAGGCAACTATGGCTGCAATCACACACACTAAATAATCCACTTTCAATCCACTTTAAAACAGGATTTTACTGTGTGAACTGGCAAAATCCAGTTTGAAAGTGCATTGAAATTGGATTATTTAGTGTTTGGTCTTCAGACATATCTAGATCACTTGCCTGAAATAGTCAGGTAGACTGTGCAAACTTAAAATATAAACCAGAGAAAAATCCATTTGCTTCAATAGCATTCAAGATGCTCTTGTGTGGACTGATGACTCCATTGCATTCAGCATTGATACCCATTTAGAAATGCATTGTATCACAGCTGTGCTTCTAAACAGAGGGCTTGTTCTTTCTGAAGACACTGAACCCTGTGCTGTCTATAAATAATAGTTTAAAGACATTTATTGGTGATTGCTTTTATTAGAAGAAAAGGATGAAAATTATTCTCAGTGGTCTTTACAAAGTTGCACTTGTCTCAGTAAGCGCTTCAATGCATTAAAAAGTTCAATAATCTTTGCTGCCAACTGGATTAGGAATTATTATTCATGGTATTACTGTACGTCTCTTTGAGTATCTTGTGGCAGAAAGCAGCAGTGTCTTAAATCATGGTAGTAAAAACTGAAAAGGTGTATAAACTAGGAAATGTATAAAATGATCTTAACTCTGTAAGGGTGAATTTGCTTAAATGAAGCTTTTGTAGTGATAGGTTTGGAGAAGTCTCAAGCACTTAAGAAGTCTTTGTTTTTAGGAGCTTTGGAAAAGGAAAGCAGACTGCATCATATAAAACCATATGCAAGGTACCTGTGGCATGTCTGGATTTAGAGCAGCATCCTGTTGACTGAAACTAGCCCCCCCTGGCAGAGAATGACTTCTGGATAGCATGCATGTTGACTCTGGCAGTTCTATTTAACTCTCTTGTTTCTTTACATTGCTGTCTTCTAATGGACAATTGTTGCAGACCTTTTGGGAGAGGGTGAGTAACGCTTGATTTCTAAACCAGTTCTCTGATTTGAGAATTGTTAAGTATTTTAGTCTCTCTATTCTTTTTCGGCAATTTGGTGTTAGTTGGTATTTTTCCTCTTTTCTCTTCTGTTCACTGTTTCTCTTTCATCTTTGTATGTGGACACCTGTAGACAGTTTGGCTGCGCTGTCCAGCATGACCTCTGAGCCACAGATTTCAGACCCATTTGCACCAGAACCCAGCCCAGCTGCTGCTGCTGCAACTGCTGAAATAGCCTCTGCTTCTGCTACAACCACAGCTGGTGCTGCTGCTTCTGAAGTGGATCTCTTTGGAGGTTAGTTTCGCTGTTCAGCATTTCTTTCTAGTTTTGAGACTCACCAATGGGGAAGAGAGAGCACTGTTAAAACCCTCCAGTAGTCTTGCTAGACAAAATGTGCTGTTCATGGTTAACTGTAAGCTTCAATAAAGGCCAATGCACTGGTTTAAATTTTCAAGAGAGAATCACTCCTGGGAGTTAGTCTCCATGGAAATATTTTGTGTGACTTTCATATTTCAGTTCTTTCTTTTATGTACCATAAATTCTAATCTGCCCTGAAACATAGTTAATAGAAAGAAGTTTCACTTGTATTAATGCACTGCATTTCCCCATGTGTGGAATTCACAGAACCCATATTGCTCTAGGGATGAAAAGTGTTCTGACTTGATCCAGTTGCTCTTGAGTTGGCATGCTCAGGGAGTTAATTAAATTATGTGTATCATTGTGCAAGAGTCTCTCCTGTGAGCTAGATTCTCTTTTCAGCTAAGTGGTATAGATTTAAAATGCAAGGCATTAGGCAAGAAATGCTGAAATATATTTCCCATATTTTGAGAAAACGCAATAGAAATATTTTAAAAAACAATGATTGGAAAAAGGGTTGCAATATCAAAATTTAGAGTTATCAAATTAGCATTAAAATCCCCTAATCAGGAAAAAGGGTAGTAGAGCAGCTGTTAACTAAAAATCCAGGTAGGTAAGACTCGGCTGCTCTCAGCTACAGCTGTATAGTGCTCAAATGTCCTGAGCCTGCCCTGGCAGGGCGGGCGGGGTATAAGTCAAATAAATGAATGAATGAATGAAATGGGATTGGGGCTGTGTGGGATGGCCAGAGACAGTTTTATCCCTTGCAATCCCATTTGGTTCTGTTAATGGAAACTACTGCCCCTTGACACTGTTGTTAGATCTCCAAATGAAAAAAGACAGGGGACCAATTTTTAGTTAGCCAAAACATGTAGTAACATGTCTGCTCTTCTTTCATGGCCAAGATCCAAATTGAGGCTCCAGGTAGCTGGAATTGAGCTTTTTAACGATAACGTTGAGATCTGTGACTGCAGTCTCACTTCAGTTTGACTCTAAAACAAGCAGAATGAAACTGATAAATTGATTAAGGGCATGAGAAAATTAACTGCCTACTATCCACACGCCCATAACGAAGGCACCAGGTGGACCTCTCTGAGCTGGGAATCAAGTTGCCTGGTCTCTGTAATTCAGCCTTTCTTCCGAATTACTACATACTTCTTTCAGAATGTCTAGTATGCCTGATTGTCTCTTAACAGTGGGTTGTGATCTAACTTGCTCAGACTTTCCACAGTTCACAGTTTGGTTAACATCATGCCAGAATAAGGACTGTGCACTTTTAATTGAATGTAACATTTACAGTGCTTTTAATGTTGATTTTCTTTTTTCTTCAGTTGTTCATTCCTCTCCATGTACACAGCTAACTTTTTTCCTATTGTACATAAAATATGAGATGCTTGTGGAGTATGTTCCACGAATTCCTAACTGAAAGATAAGGAGAGCCTGAAATGTTGCAAGTTGCTTTTCTTTGCTTCTTCAGAAAAGGATGGCTTCTTCCTCAGTGAAATAATAGACTTAAAATAGTGGCTCTGCACAGAAATCTAAAACCTAGAAATCTGAAATATATGATGTACACTACAGGCTTGAATTATTTTCATAGTTTTATCAGAGGAATTACTGTTCTGTGAAGAATTTTAGGGATTCTCAACAGAATTCTCAGTATTCTAACTATCCTGTGACACCAAGATAATCTACTCAGAAATTATAAATAAGTTAGGCTAGCAGTGATATTATCAGAAAAGAGTGATTGAAAAGAGAAGACAGGGCTATAAAATTCTGTGTCCATGAGATAAAAAATTCTAGAGGAACAGTGAATAAGTCGAAAATACAAAGTAGGATGCCAAAGAACAGCTTCATAAGTTGCAGCCCAGCATGGAAACTGTTAAATATCTCTTCGGCACAGTGCTTCGCATAGAGGACAATAATTTATGCCAGTGTTACCTGTTGGCTTGATCACATGGTGACTCTGCACACTGGTGCCAGTAGCTGCCAGGAACATGTAATTCTGATGGAGACTCTCTTCGTATTATTGCATTGTTGCCTAGCTTTTCCCTAAAACCATGATCACATGGTAAGAATCTCATACATATTGCAAACTGAGTAGTATGTCACCTCCGAAGTAGTTTTTGGCAACTTCTGCATGATGGTCTGTTTGTGTGAAGTGGCCTTGTTGTTTGGGAAGAAAGGAATGTGCCTTTTGGGACAACTTGCTGAAGCCCTACTTTAGGTTAGGAAACTTCTTGGAGATTTGGGGATGGCGGATGGCAGGGGTGTCAAACATAAGGCCTGGGGGCCAGAACCGGCCTGCCCAGCACTTTTATGTGGCCTGTGAGCAGCTAGTGCAAGGGAGGGAACAGAAGACTGCTGGGGGGGAGTGGGGGGAGCCACTCCAATTGTGGCTTCAGCATGGTGGAACAACCTCGTCTGCAGCAGTATTCAAACAACGTCTGCCCAGTGCCGCACCGCTGGCTCTCCAGTCTGCACTTATGGGTTTTCCTCTGCATCCCCCTCCCAACCCATGGGGCCTTGCATTGAGGATACACCAACTCAGAGCTTACCAGCTGCTATCCTTTATACAGTTTATATCTCCGGTACCTGGCATTACATTTGTCACACGTGGCCTGGCCTGGCAAAATAATATTTAGGTCAGATCCAGCCCTCATTACAAATGAGTTTGACACCTCTGGCATATGGGGAGGACAGGAAAATCAGCATGGTACAATGCCAGAGAGTCCACCCTCCAAAGCATCCATTTCCTCCAGGGAAACTGATCTCTGTAGTCTGGAGAGGAGCGGTAATTCCAAGGGATCCCCAGGTCCCACCTGGAGGCTGGCATCCCTACACTAAGGATAAAAGCTGCAGCACGGATGAAGGAACAGCTGGCATTGGTACTCTGCTACAGACCTGGTGCTGACACAACAGTAGCTGCCTCTAGCAGCACAAATGATCACCTCTGGTGCTTTCGAGACCTTCTCCATTCCTGGGAAATGTATTTGTGCTGCATGGGGAAGGGAACTTCATTCTGTTAGAAAATACGGTGTTTATTAAAAGTAAGCTTTTCAGGAGCACCGATTTCCCCAAATGTACACTTTATATGGAACACGCTACTGATTAAGAGAATGCTCAGGTAAGCAGAATGTGACCTATACAACAGCTATGAAATCATCCATGTCTAGAGTCTTTCAATCTAATACTGCTTTTTTAAAATGAAAAGAAAATTGTTTCCTAACTTACCTGAGCACTTTTGAACTGTTCTCAGATTGTTGGACAGCTGCCATACAGTTTGCCATAGTGTGTCCTCATAAATGAAGCTGTCTTTGAAAAAAAGAAAAAGAAGCAACTTCAGCACATTGAAAATTTGGCAGGCCCCATTTCCTGTTGCTCTTTAGCTCTTCAGCAGAGCTAAAACCAGCTTTAGCTTGTTTTGTTGTAGTTCAGATGCATGTCAACATTGAGCTTTTTGGAATAGTTGGCATCAACAGTATTTTTGTGTTTTGAGGTGGGCATTTTTATGCTAAGAAGTGTTACATACCCTGCACTAACCGCATGCAAAGTTTTCTATGTTGAAGAAATCACACCTGCAATCTTTATTTTTTCTTTCTAGATGGTACGTGGCATCTGGAAAGTTGTTGGGTTGCAACCTAAAGAATGTCTTATATTTTACAGCCCCACAGCCATGCCTCCTTCTCCATTTCTCTTCCAGTCTCTGCCCCCTTGCCCCTCAGTTCTGCTGGAGCAACGCAGTGCAGTATATTGCTCTATAGTAATGGAGGACAGGTGGTGAGGCTGTGCCAAGAGAGGCCGGGACAACGGCAGCCGCTTTTTCCTTCTCAGCTGATGGGCTGTTAAAGAGACAGGAGGGTTCCGCAGATTGCAACCGGACAACCCAGCTTGTAATTTTCCTTTAGGCCCCTCTCCTTTCCTGTGACCATCTCTCAATGGCTCCAAGTGCAAAGACTGACAATGGTGTTCCTGTGCTTCTCAGTTGCACTGTACAGTTTTGTTGGCACCTTCAGCTAAAGTGTTCTCCTGCCAATCAAGTAGAGTGTTGAGGAACAGCGCAGAATGGATGTATCCTATTCTAGGCAGCATAGTTGGCTTCTGGTAATGAGCCCAGGGTGATTGCACATGAAAAAGATTACTATCCCCCTTTTACTTTTTCAGCTTGTATAAGAAATTGTTCTTTGAACACATTCTGTCTTGATCACAGGGCTCTTAGCTAGGATGGGGATGGTAATTTACACTGGAAGGCAATCATTTAAGGACTCCAAGGCTAAGAATAATGGCAGGTTACTTGTTTTGAAATGTTGCGTAAGAATATACTGTATTTTTTGCTCCATAAGACTCACTTTTTCTCCCCAAAAAAGTGTGGGGTGGAAGTGTGTGCGTCTTAACCCCCCCTCACCTTTCCCAAGCCACGGCACCGAGCAGAGCGAGGTGCGTCTTATGGTCAGGTGCGTCTTATGAAGCGAAAAATACGGGGGTAAGTGCTCAGAAATCACCCTTTCACGATCAGGCTGCCATTTGTTGCCTAATTTATCTTATAACTGTAAACTCAAATATTACTGATTCTGATCTGCTTTTAGCCTTCAGAACCATAATTTGGGATCACTAATTTGAAATTATTCTTTACATGTCCCAGACCTGCCGCTGTTTTGAAACACATGAAATGGGGAGAATAGAGATCATTTCAGGGTCAAGAGGCAGCCACTTCTTGAATGAGGTGTTCAGATTCTCAGGGGTTAATTTTATGAGAAATTATGTTTCATTAAAAAGACAAGTATTTTCATTATCTGTTCTGTACACCCACTGCATGTTGTCGGTGTAATATAGTAGTCTCCTGCTGTTACCACATTTTAATTACATATGGTGGATCATTCTTCTAGAAGTTGGTGAACACTTTTATAAGCCAGTGAGAAAAGAGACCTAAATCTCTGGTGGAAATTAAGGGCAACTCTGAAACAGACATGGATTTGTAAATATGGGTTGACCTATCCCTAGAGGTGATGAGGCATTATATTTACCAACCTTGTGGGATCTTGTGACACACCTCAGTCTGGACCACGACATTAAGTTAAATCGGAAGGAAGTAGAAAGGGCACGTCTTTCATGCCAACAGTGACATTGCCTACTTACAAAGGTTATCTTTAGGGAACAGGTCTTTCCTTTTTATAACATCAGATGTTGTTAACACAAAGGCAGGTGACGGAACTGCTCTAAGCAAACCTACCTTTTCTGTCCTCTCCACATAAAAATACATGGCCTAGAGCAGTGTCTCTATTCATTACATTGAACTGGGACTAAAATACAGTTTAATTTTATATAAAAGGTTTATCATACCTCATTCTGGAGAAGTGGCAGTGCTCCCGGGGCAGCTTACAACATACCAAGGAGTTCTAGGCTTCATCCTTTTGCTATAAATCAGTCTTGCACTACTTCTGGGTGATACTTGAGGACAGTGTGCGGCTGGTTTTTGAGATAGTAATGTTTCGTGTTGTGATAAGGCATACTTGATGACCTCTGAGTTCATGTTTTGTTGGTGGTGTGATCATGAGCAGTCTCTGTCAGTCTTGGAGATGAGAGTGGTAAAAGGGAGAGGGAAAGAGGTGGGCCAGTAGTCTCAACCTTGGGCTGTGTAACTCTAAAATGAAGCAGTTGAAACAGTGCTGGAATTTATTGAGTTAGTCCCTATTTTCTTGGTGTTGCATTTTCCCCATAAGCCATTAGGGAACTGCCTGCTAACTGTTGGGATATGAACACAAGTAATGGGGTATGCAAAAGATTTTGATTACAAGTGTACATGTATTTATTGCAAGTGTCATATTCCAGTAAGTCAGGAAGATCTGTGGGTAGTTGAAGTCCATTAACATAATATAAGTTAGGAAGTGCCCAAGATCGAGAATTACTATGTGTATGAGACAGGCTCACCAAATAGGAAAGTTTAATGCCCTAAATGATACTGGTTTATTCTCCTTCTTCTAGAGGATCTTTAGTTTGTTCGTTTTCCCATTCTTTGGATGTTACATAAGCATGCTGTCCAGAACCCTTATACAATGAACACCTTATCACAACTTTCTGTTTTATATGTATGGTCTTGCCTGTAACCTCGGGCTAAGTGTGTAATCTCACCTAGGATAAACAAATTGGTTGAAAAAATTTTAGTTCCTGATTTTATTTTACAATCTGTTGATATCTGCAAAACAAACAAACCCATAACACCCTCCGATTTGTATAAGGGAATCTTGTATGCCATTTAACCTGGTTCTTTTACTATATTTTCTTCTTTTTTTATTCTTAATTTTCTGTTTCTAAAACTGCACTCAAGATGCCTTTGCAGCTTCTCCTGGTGAAGCCCCGGCAGCACCTGAAGGGGCAGCGGCACCAGCTACCCCAACCCCTGTAGCCGCAGCTCTTGATGCATGTTCAGGAAATGGTGGGTTCCATCTCATTAGCTAGTCTGTCGTTGTTGTGTTTGTCGTATTGTTGAAACTGAACTACATGGCAGTATGTTTGCCTCCTTATTAAAGTTTGAGTGATGGTGCTACTTTGCCCAGCAAATTCCCAAATCTTGGAAATCCAGAGCAGTGTATTGTGCCATCTTTGTTAGGCACTATTTCCACTAATGTGCTTTTTGTTTGTTTTTTGTTACCGAAAATGTTAAAACTATGAATGTTGCGCATTAATAGTTTGGCTTATACTGACCAATTGCTTTCCAGCCTCTCATAATGGTGTTGCTAAACCTTCAGAAGTAATCCTAATATAATAAAATACCCCTTTTTTAGGAGAGACAAAAGGCTGGATTTATCCATTAGGAAACTAATGGAATGAGAAGTGTGTGTGTGCGTGTGTGTTGCACTGTACTTTATCTGTTTGTGTGGTTTTAATCCACAGTATGTGTGCTTTCTCCCAATCTCCTTCCCTACTGATCCTATGTATATATTCTGCCCTTTCCTTTTTACAAGACCCCTTTGCCCCATCTGAAGGCAGTGCAGAGGCTGCTCCTGAGCTGGACCTCTTTGCTATGAAGCCAACTGAGACCAGCGTTCCTGTAGTTACCCCTACAGCTAGTGCAGCCACTCCAGTTCCCGCAACTACTCCTTCTCCAGCTACGGCTGCTGCTCCTGCAGCCCCTGCTACAACTGCTGCCACTACTACCATTACCACCACTGCTACCACGTCTGCTACTACTACCACTACTACCACCACCTCTGCTGCTCCTCCTCCTGCTCTAGATATCTTTGGTGGTAATTGTTTTCAACTCTCTTTATTTTGTTCTTCAGTTAATTGATCTCAGATGTACAGCATATGCAAACAATCTTTTTGCATGTATACTGTATGTGACAATTATTATCTGAAGAATAAACATTCTCCAGATTGGAGCTGCAAAAAAAAAAAAGTCGTTTCCCCAGAAATGAGTTAAAGACATATGTGTGTGTGTGTGTGTGTGTATTCTTGTTCTTAGATTTGTTTGAGTCTACATCAGCTGAAGCCCCTGCAGCCCCTAAGCCAGATGCTACTCCTAACATAGATCTATTTGGAACAGGTAAAGAACAGTATTATAATTTCTCCTTTATAATATCCCAAACTCCTTTATCTAATACTTCTACTCCCCCCCCCCCCAATTTGGCTGATTTTGTGACATGTTAATTATATATTTTTCTCTCTCAAAACCTTCACTTACTTTCTCCTGGTTTTTCTTTTACTTCTGGAAGATGCTTTTTCCTCTCCACCAACTGGAGCTTCTCCTGTGCCTGAGAGTTCTCTCACTGGTGATCTGTTATCTGGTGAGTGCTTGTTAATTATGTTGGCATAAATTTTCATTGTGCAAAATTTTCATTGTGCAGAAAGCAACATAACTGAAACATACTTTTAAAAACTCAGTTTTGAACTTGGGCCAAGGTAGGGCTGGAAAGCAAAAGATGCAGCAATAAAAGCAGAAGGTCTGGATCTGATCAGTAACTGGATGGGAAGACTTTCTAGGAAGCTGTTATTGTGGCCTTGAGTTCAGTGGCAAATAAAACTGTTAAATTTTAAGCATCTCACTGTGGATGACTTAAGAACTTAGGCCAATTCACTCAACTAGGCCTCCAGTACTGTGGAAGATTCCAGGAGGTGAGTTTAATGAAATCCTTACAGCTGAATCCCTGTTTCTAGCCATACATTCTTGGGTTGCTTTAAGCTTGTTTCTATCCAACAAACTCCCCTTCTGTATAGTAGAGGACAAAAGTGATCAGCCTTTCAGAAGTGCAGAGGTAACAATGGCTGTGAAGTAGTTTATAAAACTAAAAGCTGCCATCATAAGGACACTTACGAGAGAACAAGGGCTGCTGAACGCAGTGAGACTTACTTCTAAGAAAACATGCTTAAGATCATGCTGCATATATACCTGAAAACAGGGGTCATTTCATAGAAAAAGAGGTGCAGGAGCTCATTAGCATAACTCATTTGCATATGCCACACCTCCTAACATACCAGAAGTGTGTCAGAAGGCAACACCCACCCCTCAGGCTTTACTCCACAGGTGAGTGAAACTGACCTGCTCTTCCTCCATTCCCTTCCCCATCCAATACTTTGTGCAATAAAAATAAGCGTAAAGAACACACCCTCATTCTCTTCCTGCTCCCTTGAAACCACCAGGTTTCAAGTAGACTTGAAATACCCAGGACATGTGCACCACCCATCCCTTCCCCTTCCCCTCCCCACCACAAGACACCCTGTGAGGTAGGTGGGGCTGAGAGAGGTCTTTTGAGAACTGTTCCTGAGGGCACAGCTCTGAGAGAACTTGTGACTGGCCCAAGGTCACACCAGCAGCTGCATGTGGAGGAGTGGGGAATCAAACCCGGTTCTCCCAGATTAGAGTCCAACTCCTGAGCACTACACCAAACTGATGGGGTGGAAGCTGTTGAAGGGTTGGTGAAATTTCTCGAGTACTTATGTGCCATGTGCCCAGATAAAAAATGGTATACTTAGAAAATTTATATGCCACCTTGAGCAAGTCTCTGGAAAAGCAGCACACAGTCATAAAAGGAACAATGATAAAATTATCAATATTAAAACAAAACATTAAAAACAGTAAAGACCCTAGCAGGGCTTTCCCCAGGGTGCTGCGCCTCTGCACTGCTCGGGGAAGCCGAGGAGGGGGTGGGGCTTGGTCATGTGCCCGCCCCCTGGGCTCCTCACTCCCAGAGCTGCACTCCTGTGTGCTCCCGCTCCAACGGACCCCTGCCTGAAAAAACAAATAGTAGTAGTAGTGTGACAGCAGTCCTGTTAGTCATGGAATGGGATCATACCTACTAGCTGCCCCTTAACAAACATGTTGAGCTTAACTTTACAGCCTGTACCTTACAGTTTACAGAGTGCGTAATGCACAAACGTTTGATATGTAGGTAGACTTTAGAGACCTTTAGTACACAGACTTCAGAGGCAGGGTCAGAGGGTGCAAGCTGGCATGCCTCTGCCCCTCCCACACACACCTGAAAAATTCATATACCCTCCCTTTCCTTTAAAAAATATCCAAGGTATCTTACAGCCAGTGAAATAAAAGGAACAGCCAGTATAGTGTCGATACAGTGCTTAAGGGCATTACAATAGTAGCAGCAGGGAGCGGAAAGGCAGATTATTTGTCATATGTGTGGGAGAATACTGCACTAAGTGATGCCTGAAGTGAATGTCTCTGGGGATGGTATTCCATAAATAGAGCGCTACTAAAGAAGAGGTCCTCTTCCCAGTCACTCTGAAGGTAGGACACGCAGAGCAGGGCGTCCAAAGCAGACCTTGCCTCAAGTGAACTGAGACTATGTAGTTCTGGGCAAGATTTGTATATGTAGACTTGCTCCTTCTGGGTCAGTGAGTGGTTTGCATAGATAAGTTTCAAGAGGTTTCCGTGGGCAGATCACACACAGTGTTTCCCCTTCACCCCCCTCCCCCCTCCAAAAGACTTTTATCTCAGATCAAGTGCAATGCTTAATATCAGAGCTGTTGCTCAGTTTGAAAATTCCACGGATGTTCTCTTGGGGCAGAGGATTGCCAGCACTACCTCTCAGCCCAAGCACTTCTACCACCCCCACCCCCATCATGGTTACCTTTGAAGATGTGGATGAACTGGTAAACAAAAGGAGTATCTGGCCAGGCACAGGAGGCATAAACTTAGCCCAGCAGTGCTGCCAGTGTCTCAGAGACTCTCTGCAGATCCAATGGCTGTCTGTGTGTATCCAGGAGGTGGTGGTAGGCATTAGTCATTCCTGTCACATTTCCTGTGCTGCTGGCCCCAGAAGTTGCTGCCGGCGCCTCAGAGGCTCACCTGTATGCCTGGGCAGAGAACCACACCTATGTGCTGAGCAGGATGGTCTGACGTGCTGTTGTTTGGCAGGTGTGAAAGGGCTTGCCTGTCCCTGTGGCAGACTGTTACAGCTGTTTCACAGTTTAGTATGTTTTTTAGGAAGTAATGCCATAAGGTCAAGTCTGCATTGAAGAGAAGAATTAAAAGAGATACAAAGAGGAAATCCCCACCCCCACCCCCATTCTCACAACCAGAGTACAGTATGGTTCCAGCTGGGGACATGAAACTGTCCAGCTTTCTCTCCTTCCCTGGCTAAATCTCTAGCTTGGACAGCATCTGGAAAGGAAAGTGATATCACAATCACAACTAAGGTCTTGTTTTAAGGTCAGGTGGAGAAACTGTTCTTCCTGCATGGATCCTGAATAGTCTTCAGATTTCAGTTCTGCTATGTTAATTGTAGATCTGTGGGTCTTTTTCTGCCTGCCTGTCTGCACAGAGGAAAAAGGCAGAAAGCTCAGGTGAACCGTCTGGTTAAACCTGAAATTTGAGAGGAATGCTTGACTTTGATAATGGCCTTAAGCAGTGTCAACTAAAATCATGTTTTGAAAGGTCAAAAAATCTGTACTTTAGGTGTGTTCCATATAGGGGTGGGCTTGTGCAGATTCCCCATTGTTGTTGCCAGTGCAGCAGAGTAGCAGTGGGGCTCCTAAAGCAGCTTTCCCCACATTTCTCCTGCCCCAGGCCCTCATGGGGGCTATTCCCCCAATCCTACTGGGGGGGGGTCCATTTTTTAAAATCAGTAATTCACATAAATTTGTAACATATTTTTAAAAACTATCAGGATCTCTAAATTCCCAGCTTTCATTTTTTATAAAAAGCAAGTATCTGGCTCTTTTTATTGTAGAGACATAAGGGGAAAGGCATGTCTCCTCACTGAAAAGGGTGTCAGCTATGCTGCCATTGTGGAGGGTAGAAGGATGGTGTTGCCTGGGTGAAAGCCTGTGTCTCTTGGTATTTTAACTTTCGATTCTTGGTGTCTGTTTTATCTCTCTGCCTAGCTCTGACCTTGGTGTCTGGTTGCTCTCGTTCCCCTGGGAACCTTTAGTTGTTAGTTTGGGCGAGCTTACTTGCTTTTTATGATTGGCTCTAGGCCATCAGGGGTTTTCCTTTGAATTCTGTATAACTGCTCCTGCCAGGAGAGTCATTCCTGACACTCAAGCCGTGGTCACACCGGCCTTTAAATCCGGGAGGGCTTCCGGATTTAAAGGGACCAGGGGTTTTTCCCCCCGGGTTGGGATGATTACACATCCCAACCCCAGCATGGGCAGAGGTGGCGGCAGCAGCTGGCAGAGGTGAGTGGCGGCAGTAGAGGAGGCAAGCAGCGGCGGAAGAGGCGGGCAGCAGAGGTGGCGGCTGGGGGCACCCTTCCTCGAGCCCCGCCGGCCGCCTGGTAAGTTTGAGGGGTTTTTTCCCCCCCTTTTGCACTTGGGTGCTTGAGTGCCCAAGCGCCCAAGTGCAAAAGGGGGGGGGGGGGAATGGAGGGCTGTTCAGAAAGGCTCAATTGCAGGTTCCTCGTGTGACCACTGGGAATATAGTTGATTTTCCCAGGGTCGGAAAATGCGGGAGGAACTCGCAATTGAGCCTGCTTCGGTGCGGGACTAGCCACGGCCGGTGTGAACGGTCCCTTTAAATGCGGAAGGAAACAGCACTTCCTCCCACATTAAAGGGCGACCGTGGCCAAAATGTATGCATAGATGACCTGCCTTTACTGAACTCAATAAAACTGATCCTGATTAAGGAACATTGTTGAGACTGATTGTTGTGGGATTCTGACAAAGGATTAGAGATTTGAAAGCTGGGAATTCAGAGAATGAGATTGATTTTAATAAAGTTATAATGCTATAGTGATATATTGTTGATTTAAAATCCCCCATCAGTGGGGGTGAAATGACTATTGGGGGGGAGTGGAGCAGGGGAAATGGCACCAAGCGGGGATGGGCCCAGGAAGATCCAAACTCTCTCATCAGCATAGATTTTATCCTTGCTTTGCTGTGTGCTTTCCCAAATCACCACAGCAAAGCAGGTTTGGAACAGATTATAGGGAAGACTAGGAGAAAGCTGAGAGTTACACAGTGCTGTGGAGAAGTAGAAAAAAACCTGACATCCTGATAGTATCCATGCTGTGACAAACAAACCTTAAATGACCTTAAAGTTGTAGTCTATTAGCAACATTTAAACTAGAGTACAAAATAATGGGATTTTTGAATAGTATGAGGAAAAAATGTGAAGGGCACTTGTGTTTTTATTTTGAAATACTATGGTCACTGTATTGTTGAAGACCTGCTGTGGTAGTGTGGATTTAAAGTAGTTGGCTCTCATCATTCCTGATTTGCTGATACTAAATATTGTCATGCTTACTGCAGTGGATGCATTTGCAGCACCATCGCCCCTGCCCACTGCTTCCCCAGCTAAAGTGGATTCGTCAGGTGTGATTGACCTGTTTGGTGGTGGGTATTGCTCCTTCTCACCGTTACAGAATTTCCCTTTTCATTTCTGCTCCATTTACTACTACTTTCATGCTAGCGGTTAATTTTTTATTTGGCAGTGCTGTGTGTGTATATTGCCTTTTAACCACTCGCATTAGAAAACTTTAAGTCTGGTCACCTGTCATCATTATCTCTATCACCATTCCATGCATGAAAATTGATTTCTTGCTCAAGTAATGGAATTATTGTTGTTGTTGTTAAGCACTGATGCTTCTATTTGTTACCAGCTGCCTAATATTTTAAAGTAGTTGTAATTGGGTTTGGAATTGGGTTTGGAATTGTTTTAAAATTGGAGGAGATGAAGGTGATGCCACTCCCATGGAATCCAATATGTATAAAACCTTTTAGGGGCCATTTTCCTGTTCCCTTAAATACTGAATTTATGCTTGTACTATGACAGAATGTCTAATGTTCTTTCAGATCTTCTTCATGGTCTCTGTGCCATCACACCTCTGGGATTAAGTGCGCCTGCGCCGATCCCAGTCGGTAAACTTTAAAGCCTAACGGATTTTCGCGCCAGCTCCCCGGTCATGTGCACGTCCCACTGCGCATGACCCGGGGAGGGGCACGAGGATCCCGCCAGTTCTCTTATGACCGCCGCGTCGTGAGGATCCCCTCTCCGCTTCGGTCGGTAGTTAGCTTTCGTTTTCCAGTTGGAAAAAGCCTTTTGGACTGATTTCTCTCCTTTTTTGACTTTGGACTGTTTTTTGGACTCGCTTTGGACTTTCCCTCGTCTACTCCCCACTCGGCCTATGGCCCAGCGGTGGGGCTTCTTTAAACGGTGTCTTGACTGCGGAAGTAAGATAGCGCCTCCGGACAAGCACTCTCTTTGCCTCCTGTGCTTGGGCGAGTCGCACCATGTGGACTCGTGTTCGAGCTGCACTGCCTTCTCCAAACAAACCCGCAAAAACCGAGCGGCAAGGTTGAGAGTGGCACTCTTGGAAGCAGCGCTATCACCGAAGATGTCTGCTGCCGAGGCGTCAGTAGCATCGCCATCGGCCCCGACGGACCCGGCATCGTCTCTGACAAGGAGCACCGTCAGTACCGAGAAATCGGCACCGAAACAACCCCTCCCGCTGCCACACACTCCTGCAAAGAAACGCAGAGAGGGCAAGGAGGAAAAGGGCAAGCAAAAGCACAAGAAATCCTCTAGTGCTCCGTCGACGCATCCCGCGTCCGACATGACCCAGCGTGGGTCTCCGCAGCTTGACCCTCCAGGACGTGAGCGATCACAGGGTAGTTCCACCTCCCCGATGCCGCGACCCATCCAACTGACGGACTCGGACCCCGACATCAAGCTGACGCAGATCCCTCGAAGTAGTCCCGAAACCGGGCCCGATCCGTCACCGACGCCAAGAAACGAGCGAGACTGGCATCTCCCCTCCTCCTCAGTGCCATGGGACGTTCGACAGTGGCGATACCTATATGGCTCTTCCTACCCTCGACCACCGCAGTGGTACCCGTCGGAATGGGACCGCCAGTCGACGTCGTCCAGAGTCTCACAATGTCGAGACCCCCCCGGCCCCGAGATCTCCTCCGTCACCGATACCGATGCCGATGCCGGTACCGACACAAACCCCACCCGATGTCGATCTCCCTCCCTACCAAATGGACCCGTCGAACACCATGTCGCCTTCCGAACACTCCGAACGGTCAATTCCAGACTCTTCTGCGTCTTCCGCTTCCGAAGATGAGTCTCCCACCCACCCGTCACCATCCCCCGATGTTGCCGACAACTTACCGATTTCCCCTTCCGAAGATGTGAAATCATACGGGGAGCTCATCAAAAGAATGGCCCACTCCTTGGCCCTTGCTACGGTTCAACCAACCACTACCAATGCCATCTTCGACATCGTGCAGATGGATACATCTACTGCAGTAGCCTTACCGTTGATCTCGGTGCTCATGAGCATCGCCAAGGAATCCTGGGGGCACCCTTCATCAACCCCAATCTCTAGTAAGAGACTGGATCATATGTACAGACTCCAAGAACCAGGAGCAGAATTCTTGTTCATACATCCCAAGCCCAACTCGGTCGTAGTGACACCCTCAGCTAGGGGCCGTAGCAGACATTCCTCCCCCCTTGACAAAGAGGGACAGAAACTGGATTCGTTTGGAAGACGCTTTTATTCAGCAGGGGCATTAGGCATAAAAACTGCGAACTATACAGCATGCATGAGCAGATATCAATACTCCCTATGGGAGCAGATGACACCGCTTCTGGCCCACCTTCCTGAGGACAAACAGCGTCTAGCCAGGAAGATCCAGAAAGAAGGCATGGTCTTGGCAAAACACCAGCTCAACACATCCAAACACGTTGCAGATGTCACTTCCAAGACACTCACTTCAGCAGTTGCCCTTAGACGGCATGCCTGGTTGAGATCGACGTCTCTTCCACATGACACAAAATCCTTGGTGGAAGATCTTCCCTTTGAAGGCGAAGGCCTGTTCAGCTCTACAACTGACACAGTCCTCCACGACCTGGACAAGAGCATAAAAACATCGTGTAACCTGGGTGTCTCCCAACCGAGACAACAGAAACAGAAAACTTGGCAAAGATCCTGGTCGAAAAAGCAGCCACAGAGATCTTCCAATGAACCACAATGGCAAAGACCCTCCTCCTCTGCGTACCAGCAGAAACCCTATGGCCACAAGCCACGTTTTCCAGCAGCTTCCGCCTCCAAATCCAAACCAAACAAGCAGGGCCTTTGACTCCCGCATCCGCTCCGGCCCTCCCACCCGTCTGTCACCCTTCCTACCTGCATGGCAACTCATAACGTCAGACAAGTGGGCTCTCTCTGTAGTAGCAGAGGGCTACCAGATAGAATTCTTCCAGATACCAGAGGACTCCTACTTTGTAGTCACCCCTCCCTCCGACACCCTGTCATCAGAAGTCGAAGCCCTCCTGTCCAAGGATGCCATGGAGCCAGTACCCGGAGACCACCTCCAGCAAGGTTTTTACTCTCGTTACTTCACGGTACCGAAAAAGGATGGCGGACTCCGTCCTATACTAGACCTGCGGAACCTCAATGCATTCATCACTTACAAGAAGTTCCGCATGACCACCCTCCAGACCATCCTACCACTACTAGAAGCCAACGCGTGGATGGTGACGCTGGATTTAAAGGACGCATACTTCCATGTGACGATTCATCCGTCTCACAGAACGTTCCTACGCTTCGCGGTCGGCCCGTGTCACTTCCAATACAAGGCCCTACCCTTTGGCCTTTCTACGGCTCCTCGTGTTTTCACGAAGCTCATGGCAGTGGTGGTGGCCCATCTCTGGCTTCAGGGTGTTCACCTTTACCCGTATCTGGACGACTGGCTACTGGTTGCGCCCTCCGCGACAACTTTACAGAACCAAATTTCAATAACCCTCCGTACCCTAGACTCACTAGGGCTAACAATAAATATCAAAAAGTCCATGCTCACCCCCTCCAGACGAGTGCAGTTCATCGGGGCCATTTTGGACTCCCTGCAGTGCAGAGCTTTTCTGCCCCCCAACAGAGCAGCGGACATAGTCTCCCTCCTCCAATCTATCCGGGAGGACAAGGAGGCCACAACCAGACAGATACTCTGCTTGTTAGGCCTGATGGCTGCAACCACGGCGGTGATCCCGTTCACCAAGTTGCGGATGAGACCATTACAGCTCTGGTTCCTGAGACGCTTCCGTCCCAGCATCCACTCCCTCTCCAAACCTTTCTGACTCTCAGACCAAGTTCTGGAGACCCTGACGTGGTGGCTTACACCCCAGAACCTACAGTCAGGTGCACCCTTCCGACTCCCGCCCCCCCACGGCAACCATCACCACAGATGCCTCCCTGTGGGGCTGGGGAGCCCACCTGGATGGTGTTGGTGTGGGCGGCAAGTGGGATCCTGCTGTGGCCCACAACCATATCAACTTCCTGGAGCTACTAGCAGTTCTCTATGCGGTGAGGTCCTTCTGCCAATCCCTGTCAGGAAAGACGGTAGCTGTTCTAACAGACAACACGACCACCATGTATTATTTCAACCGTCAGGGTGGAACGGTCTCCCGTGGACTCTGCCGCCTAGCCATCGAGCTTTGGGACGAGTGTCAATCCATCGGCATTCATCTCGTAGCTAATCACCTCCCAGGACTGCTCAACACCCAAGCAGACTTCCTGAGCATCTCTACACGAGTGGGAATTAAACCCTCTCTACCTGACCCCGATCTTCGATCGCTGGGGTCACCCCTCAGTGGACGTGTTCGCCTCTCGGGAGAACAAGAAGTGCCATCTCTTCTGCTCCAGAGCCGGCGCGGATCCGACGTCCCTCGGGGACGGCCTCCTTCTCCAGTGGGCGGGGAGACAGCTGTACCTTTCCCCCCCGATCCCCCTGATACCACGAGTAGTCCACAAACTGATGTCAGAGCGACCATGGGCGATTCTCATCACACCGTGGTGGCCGAGACAACCGTGGTTTCCCACACTTCTTCTTCTCTCCCTAGGAGTCTACCTCCACCTCCCGACGCACCCAGACCTACTTTGGATGCACGGAGGTCAAGTACTGCATCACGACGTGCCCAAGTTGAAGCTAACAGCTTGGATGCTTCAACTTCAGAAATAGAGTCATGCATTGCACAGGTACTTTTGAACTCACGCAAACTGTCCACACGTCGCTCCTATGCAGCGAAATGGAATAAATTTCTAGCTTTTCTGGCTTCGGCAGGGCGGCCTTCCATCCCTGCTACCCTTAATGATATTTTTGGTTTTCTGTTGTCCTGCTCAGATAGAGGACTGTGCCACTCTTCTATAAGAGTCTACCTGTCAGCCATTTCGGTCAACCATCCTGAGATCGAAGGTTACTCAGTGTTTTCCCACCCTACTACAAAACAATTCCTCAAGGGAATGCGTCGCCTCTATCCCCCAGTATGGACACCGGTCCCGGCATGGGACCTACCCCTGGTCCTTACCAAGTTAATGGGCAAACCCTTTGAACCCATGGCCTCCTGCAGCCTCCAACTCCTGTCGTGGAAGGTTGCATTTCTGGTAGCCATCACGTCCGCTCGGCGTGTGAGTGAGCTTTCGGCGCTTTGTTGCGACCCACCGTATCTCATTTTCCACCACGGGGCCGTTACCCTGGCTCCTGATGTCGCCTTCCTGCCCAAAATAGTCTCAGATTTTCATGTAGGGGCAGACATCACGTTACCTGTGTTTTTTCCTGATCCCCAGGACCCGACACAACGCAGTTTACACACTCTTGACATCAAGAGAGCTCTTTCCTTTTACTTGCACCGGACAAAACCATTTCGCAAGTCTCCGTCTCTCTTCGTCTCCTATGCCTTGCCCAGGCAAGGGACAGAAACTGTCATCGCAAAGACTCTCAAAGTGGATAGTAGAGACGATAAAACTTGCCTACCTCCTGGCCAAGAGGCCATTGCCGGCGTCCCTCCGGGCACACTCCACTCGAGCCGTGGCTGCCTCCACGGCATTCCTCAAGGGCATCTCCCTGGGAGACATCTGCAATGCTGCAACGTGGGCGTCTCCTCACACGTTTGTGAAACACTATGCCCTAGATGTCCGTGTCCATCAACGTACTGTGGTGGGCCGTGCAGTTCTGCAAGCAGCTCAGATGTGAGACCTCCAGCACCCGCCTCCAGGTATGTGGTGTATTTATTGCTCGCTATTCTCCCAGAGGTGTGATGCACAGAGACCACGAAGAAGATATACAGGTTGCTTACCTGTAATTGGAGATCTTCGAGTGGTCATCTGTGCATTCACACCACCCGCCCTCCTTCTCCTCTGCTTTCAGTCTCCTTCATTTTTTCTTGGGGGCTGTTAGCAGCGGTCAGAAGGAACTGGCGGGATCCTCGTGCCCCTCCCCGGGTCATGCGCAAGTGGGACGTGCACGTGACCGGGGAGCTGGCGTGAAAATCCGTTAGGCTTTGAAGTTTACCGATCGGGATCGGCGCAGGCACACTTAATCCCAGAGGTGTGAATGCACAGATGACCACTCGAAGATCTCCAATTACAGGTAAGCAACCTGTATTTATAATCTGTGTAGATAGTTGCATGATGTGGTCAAGTATAAATTACAAATTATTTTATTGCTTTCTGCTTGAAATTGATAATTCAAACCAGATTGTTTGTTCTATCGATTATTGCAATCTAAAAAGCGCACGCACAAGAAAACCTCAGAGGAGTACATTAGCGACAGCTGGGAAATCTCAGGCATGAGAAATATGTAATTGCTGCTGGCATGTCAGTTTATAAGAAAATATCTTATTTGGAGGTGGCAAAATTTCAGAATTAGCAAAACTGATGTAGATTTCACACATCGTTTGGCAGTGCACTCAAAGTTCACTAAAGGTTTGTTAGAAATATCAAAGAAAAAAACATTAGTGAAATTTTTCCTTTCCAAAATGTTAGCATATAGTCTTCTGTATGTTCTTCAGCCTCTTTATAAGTTTGGCCAAGGGCTGTTTTCTGGGTAGACAGATGGGCCTCTGACTAGAGATTATTAACAATGAGAGCAATTTGCTCTGTGGGAGTATAGTAGGAGCTTTCCAGTTATGACTGAAATGACTTTATTTATTTATTTAGATTTTTATCCCGCCCTCCCTACCTCACAGCAGGCTCAGGGCGGCGACCAATATATTTCATATACAATAAAATACTATAAAACCACAATATAAAAACATACAATAACCATTATACAGTTTCAGTACAAGATGGCACTTCAAACCCCCTCCCCATCTGAGCGGTGTCAGCAGGCAGTCTACCAAGTAACTACTTGGAGCTGATGGTCTAGGCGGCAATCTTCAGTACTCGGGCCAGGGCTATTAAATCACGGTGGCCCCTACTTGTAAGCCTGGCGGAAGAGCTCTGTCTTGCAGGCCCTGTGGAACTGTAAAAGGTCCCGCAGGTCCTGGTGTTCTCCGGGAGCTCATTCCACCAGTGCGGGGCTACCACAGAAAAGGCCCTGGCCCTCATTGCCGCCAGTTGGGCCTCCCTGGGCCCTGGAAGAACCAGGCAGTTCTGGGAACCAGATCGAAGTGCTCGCTGGGGTACATATGGGGAGAGGCAGTCCCTCAGGACTTGCACTCCTATACCCTTGATTGCATAGTGAGCCTGTGGATGTGACTGGGTGTGGAGCTTTTCTAGATCAAGCTCATATTAACCTTGAACTTAAAAAAATAACACTGGATGACCATTTGCCAAATGGTAGCTGACTGCTGTGGGAGTCAGCTGGCTTCTATATTGCCTTGCCAAGGGACCAAACAAGTCTTATTGCATCTCTGGATTTCTGTTCTAATGCAAAAATGTGGCAATACTTCTAAAAAAAAATTGACAGAACAATGCAGGTGACAGATTTTACAAGATTTACCAGATTTACCATACCGCATGTGAGGTAGGGCACAGTAACTTCCGCTTGGTAAAGGGTTATCTTTTTGGGCCCTTTCTTTTGAAACAAATAATACGCAGTCTAAAACCACAACAAATTGAAATTCCCCCTGTTGTATCACTGATGGTCATTCCTCTGGTTGTATCCATTGTTGTGTTTTATTCCAGGATTATGAATTAATATATTTATTGTTAAACCCTTTTGTCTTTATTGCTGCTTCATGGAAAACATGTAGATGCTTTTGGAAGTAGTGTTCCCGAACCCCAGCCTGCATCCCAAGCAGCTTCAGGCTCCTCTTCTTCTGCTGACCTGTTGGCTGGTAAGGAACAATTATGTGCAGTTTTTAATAGTGTGGTGGTTTGGTTATTTTTCATAAAGTAGTTTTTCTGGAAAACACTTGAAAGTTGAATCCAAAGGTCTCTTCTGCCAGTGGATTGGAACTCATATGGGTGGAGGACGGAGGGTTATTTGAATTTTTTTAAAAAAATTTCCCTCTTCCCAGTGTAGACTTTGACTTGGCTTATACTTAATAATATTCATAAGGGTCCCCTGACCCCTCAGAGCAAAATTTCGGAAGGATCGATGGGCTGCAGGATGAGAGGGAGGCAGGAGAGTCCTGTTCTGCAAGATTTGCTGCATTCGTGGTACTTTGGACCCAGTCCTTTTTCTGGACTGTTTCTAGAACAGCACTTGCTATACTAGTAATATGGATAACACAACATAGCATGCTGCAATTTCTTTTCTGGATATAGAAAAATATATTTCCCTGCTCTAGTGACTGGAATGAATAGCTCTGTCGTTTGGATCCACCAGAAAGTTTTGGGGACAGAAGGAATCACCATCCAAGAAGCATTGTTTCCCAGTCTCCAACACGCACGCATGCACACACACGCGCGCGCACACACACACACACACACACGCTCTGCAGTCCAAAATGCCCACTGGAATGTTGCTCCTGGAGGATGGAAACACTCAGGGACAGCATATGTGGAGGGAGGAACTAGCAAAAATTGCCCTCACATGACATCACATACATAGAAATTCCCTGGATCTTCTTCGTGGTCTCTGTGCATCACACCTCTGGGATTATGTGCACCTGCGCCGATTGCGATCGGTAAACTTCAAAGCCTAATGGATTTTCGCGCCAACTCCCCGGTCACGCACTGACCCCACTGCGCATGACCCAGGGAGGGGCACGAGGATCCCGCCAGTTCTCTTCTGACCGCCGCGTCGTGAGGATCTTCTCTCTCTCGCTCCGGTCGGTAGCTTACTTTCTCTTTCGTAGAAAAGCCTTTTGGACTGATTTTTCCCCTTAACTGAACCTTGAACTGTATTCGGACTTGCTTCTGGACTCTCCTTTTGTTACCTTACCGCTCGACCTATGACCCAGCGGTGGGGTTTTTTCAAACGTTGCTTACAGTGCGGCAGCAAGATAGCCCCACTGGACAAGCATTCTCTTTGTCTCCTGTGTCTGGGTGAGTCGCATCGAGTAGACTCTTGCTCTAGCTGTGCCGCATTCTCCAAACAAACTCGTAAAAATCGAGCAGTAAGGCTCCGTGTGGCTCATCTAGAATCCGCCTTGTCGCCGAGTATGTCTTCCGCCGAAGTACCGGGAACCTCACCAGCACTGACGGGTCCGGCATCGTCTCCAGCTCGGAGCGCCATTGGCACCGAAAAGCCAGCGCCGAAAAGACCACTCCCCTTGCCCGATACCCCTGCGAAAAACCGCAGAGAGGGCAAGGAGGAGAAGGGCAAGCTGAAGCACAAGAAAACCTCTAGTGCTCCATCGACGCATGTTGCCCCCGACTTAGCCCAGTCCGGGCTCGTACAGCTTGACCCTCCTAGTTGCGAGCGATCCCGGGGTAGCTCAACCTCCCCGATGCTGCGACCGATCCATCTGATGGACTCCGATCTCGACATCGACCTCACGCAGATCCCTCGAGATAGTCCCGAGCCCGGGACGGATCAACCGCCGGCACCGAGAGGGGATAGGGACAGCCGTCCTCCATGCTCCCCGGTGCCGTGGGATGTTCGGCAGTGGAGATACCTCTATGGCTCCTACCCTCCACCACCGCAGTGGTACCCTACCGAATGGGACCGGCAGTCGACATCCTCCAGAGTCTCCCGATGCCGAGACCCTCTGGCCCCGAGACCACCGCCGCCGCCGATGCCGACACTGACGCACCCGCCCGATACCAAACATCTCCCCCTTCCTCCGTTGCAGGACCCTTCGAGCCTGACTCCACTATCACCGTCGGACCATTCTGACAGATCGGCACCGGAATCTTCAGCCTCCTCCGCATCGGATGATGAGTCGCTCCCTCACCCATCTCCCACTCTGCAGGTTACAGACAACCTACCGATCTCCCCCTCTGAGGATGTGAAACCCTATGGGGAACTGATCAAGCAGATGGCATACTCACTGGCCCTGGCTACGGCCCAACCGACACCGACTGCCACAGATTCCATCTTTGATATCGTTCAAATGGACACCTCCACCGCAGTGGCATTACCACTCATATCGGTTCTCATGAACACGGCCAAGGAATCCTGGCCACATCCTTCCTCCACTCCCATCTCGAGCAAGAGGCTGGATCACATGTACAAGATCCAGGAACTGGGAGCAGAATTCCTGTTCGTTCACCCTAAACCGAACTCAGTGATTGTGACTCCCTCGGCCAAGGGCCGTAGTGGACACTCCTTCCCACTGGATAAAGAAGAACGCAAACTGGATTCGTTTGGTAGATGTATTTATTCAGCAGGTGCGCTAGGCCTTAAAGTAGCAAACTACACAGCGTGTATGAGCAGATACCAATATTCACTTTGGGAACAAATGACTGCGCTCATTGCACACCTCCCTGAAGACAAATTACATCATGCCAGGAAAATCCAAAAAGAGGGTATGACTCTGGCAAAGCACCAGCTCACAGCTTCCAAGCATTCGGCAGATGTGACTGCTAAGACGCTCACATCAGCAGTGTCCATCAGACGCCATGCCTGGCTGAGGTCAACCTCTCTTCCCTAGGACACCAAGACCCTGGTGGAGGATCTTCCTTTTGAAGGGGAAGGTCTCTTCAGTTCTACGACAGACACCGTGCTCCATGAATTAGACAAGAGCATGAAGACGTCCCGTAACCTGGGAGTCTCGCAGCCTAAACCGCAGAAGCAGAGGTCATGGCAGAGGTCGTGGCCCAAGAAACAGCCACAGAGGCCTCCCGCTGAATCCCAATGGCAGAGATCATCGCCTTCTCCTTACCAGCAGAAACCCTACGGGCACAAACCCCGTTTTCCGGCTGCTTCTGCTTCTAAGTCTAAACCTCCCAAGCCAAACAAACAGAGTTTTTGACTTCCATCCCCGCTCCGGTCCTCCCACCCGCCTGTCACCCTTCCTATCAGCATGGCAACGCATCACTTCAGACAAATGGGCCCTTTCTGTCATCTCTGAGGGGTACAAAATAGAGTTCTTCCAGATCCCTCTGGAATCTTACTTCGTCGTCACTCCTCCCTCCGACACCCTGTCAGCAGAAGTCGAAGCCCTACTGACCAAAGATGCCATCGAGCCGGTACCAGTCACTCACCTACAACGGGTTTTATTTCCGCTACTTTACTGTACCAAAGAGAGACGGGGGACTCCGGCCCATTCTGGATCTTCAGAATCTCAATGCTTTCATAACCTACAAGAAGTTCCGCATGACCACCCTCCAGACCATCCTACCCCTGCTGGAGGCTGGATCTTGGATGGTGACGCTAGACCTGAAGGATGCATACTTCCATGTGACCATCCATCCTTCCCACAGACCATTCCTCCACTTCGCGATCGGTCTGCGTCACTTCCAATACAAGGCCCTTCCCTTTGGACTCTCTACGGCACCTCGTGTCTTCACGAAACTTATGGCAGTGGTAGTGGCTCACCTCCGCCTTCAGGGCGTCAATCTTTACCCCTATCTGGATGACTGGCTCCTGATTGCGCCTTCCATACCGGCCCTACAGGACCACGTCACCCTTACGCTTCATACCCTAGAGGCCCTAGGGCTGACAATAAATGCAAAAAAGTCCATGCTCACTCCCTCCAGACGGGTGCAGTTTATCGGAGCTATCCTCGACTCCCTGCAGTGCAGGGCCTTCCTGCCCCCCAACAGGGCACTGGACATTGTCTCCCTTCTCAGATCCCTCCGAGAAGTCAAGGAGGCCACAGCCAGGCAACTACTTCACCTCTTGAGTCTTATGGCTGCGACCACCATGGTCATTCCCTTTGCCAAGCTGCAGATGAGACCCTTGCAGCTGTGGTTCCTTCGCCGTTTTCGACCCAGTCTACATTCTCTCTCCAAACGATTCCATTTATCGGACCCAGTGCTACAGGCTCTAGATTGGTGGCTAATACCACAGAACCTTCAGTTGGGTGCCCCCTTTTGTCGCCCAACCCCGTCGGCAACCATCACCACGGATGCTTCCCTATGGGGATGGGGAGCCCACCTAGACGGTCTGTGTGTAGGCAACAAGTGGGACTCATCAGTAGCCCACAACCACATCAACTTCCTGGAATTGCTAGCAGTTCTGTACGCAATCCGGTCTTTCCGCCACCTCCTGTCAGGAAAAACGGTGGCCATCCTCACGGACAACACGACCACCATGTATTACATCAACCGACAATGTGGGACGGTCTCCCGCGGCCTCTGCCGCCTAGCGGTAGAACTTTGGAAGGAATGTCAGTCGCTAGACATATACTTGATAGCGGCCCATCTCCCTGGTCAGCTAAATGCGCAAGCCGACTTCCTGAGCAGGGGCGGGGCATCCCTGCACGAATGGGAACTCAATCCTCTCTACCTGACCCCAATCTTCGACCTTTGGGGATACCCGTCTGTGGATGCGTTTGCTTCCAGAGAGAACAAGAAATGTCCCCACTTTTGCTCGAGGGCGGGTGGGGATCCAGTGTCCCTAGGGGACAGCCTTCTCCTCCCCTGGACGGGGTTACACGTCTATCTGTTTCCCCTGATTCCCCTGATCTTGAGAGTGGTGCACAAACTACTAGCGGAACGGCCGCTGGCGATACTGATCACACCATGGTGGCCAAGGCAACCTTGGTTCCCCACTCTTCTTCATCTCTCCCTCGGGTCCTATCTCCACCTCCCGATGAATCCAGACCTACTCTGGATGCATGGAGGCCAGGTGTTCCACCACGACATCCCCAGGTTGAAGCTGACAGCTTGGCTAATTCGACCTCAGAAGTAGATGCTCGTATTGCCAATGTCCTTCTCAACGCCCGTAAACTGTCCACACGCCATTCATATGCGGCGAAGTGGAATAAGTTCCTGTCTTTCCTGGCCTCTGTGGGACGACCTTCCATTCCATCTACTCTCAATGATGTTTTTGGATTAGGATTGCAAGGATAGAGGACTGTGCCACGCGTCTATTCGCGTCTACCTTTCGGCCATCTCAGTCAACCACCCGACAATTGATGGCTATTCCGTCTTTTCCCACCCTACCACGAAACAATTCCTCAAGGGAATGTGTCGCCTATTCCCGTCAGTCAAGATTCCTGTCCCAGCGTGGGACTTACCACTGGTCCTTGCCAAATTGATGGGTAAACCCTTTGAGCCCATGGCTTCCTGTAGCCTACAGCTTCTTTCGTGGAAAGTTGCCTTTCTGGTAGCCCTTACTTCAGTACGAAGAGTGAGTGAGTTGTTGGCTCTTCGCTGTGATCCACCGTACCTCACCTTCCATCAGGATGCTGTTACCTTGGCCCCTGATATTACTTTCCTGGCCAAAGTGGTCTCGGATTTCCACATCAAGGCTGACATTACCTTGCCGGTGTTCTTCCCCAAACCTCAGGACCCAGCACAACATAGCTTACATTCTCTCGACGTCAAGAGAGCTCTTTCTTTTTATTTGCATCGGACTAAGTCATTTCGCAAATCTCCAGCCCTCTTTGTCGCCTATGCCTTGCCCAAACAGGGACAAAAGCTGTCGTCTCAGAGACTTTCTAAATGGATCGTAGAGACGTTAAAACTCACCTACCTCTTGGCTAAGAGGCCGTTACCGGCGTCCCTGTGGGCTCATTCCACTCGAGCCGTGGCTGCTTCTACGGCATTCCTCAAAGGCATCCCCCTGGGAGACATCTGTAATGCTGCTACGTGGACATCTCCTCACATGTTCGTGAGGCATTACGCCCTAGACGTCCGCGCCCATCAGCGATCTGTGGTGGGCCGTGCAGTTCTGCAGACAGCTCAGGTGTGAGACCTTCAGCACCCGCCTCCAGGTACATGGTGTGTTTATTGCTCGCTATTCTCCCAGAGGTGTGATGCAGAGAGACCACGAAGAAGATATACAGGTTGCTTACCTGTAATTGGAGATCTTCGAGTGGTCATCTGTGCATTCACACCACCCGCCCTCCTTCCCCTCTGCTTTCGGTCTTCCCTTTTTTCTTCTTGGGGACTGTTGGCAGCGGTCAGAAGGAACTGGCGGGATCCTCGTGCCCCTCCCCGGGTCATGCACAGTGGGGTCGGCGCGTGACCGGGGAGTTGGCGCGAAAATCCGTTAGGCTTTGAAGTTTACTGATCGGGATCGGCGCAGGCACACATAATCCCAGAGGTGTGAATGCACAGATGACCACTCGAAGATCTCCAATTACAGGTAAGCAACCTGTATATACAAGCCATTACTTACAAGTTTATGATATGCTTGGCAGACTTCTTCAGCTCTGATTTACTCCATTTAGGCATGAAATTAGTATATTAACAAATGGTTAATATTTACTACTAAGAATAATTCAACAGTCTTGGTAATTGGGTGAACAACGAGGCATAGTTTACAGGTAAAAAAAATGGCTAGAACTGAAGTAATCTGAGGGAATTTCTTTTACTGAAGCAGCATTCACTGTACACATACAACTCTAAGAGAGAACAGGAAAATGAAGTTTGAGTCCAGTGGCACCTTTAAGACCAAGAACGTTTTATCCAATAATAAATAATAATTAATAATGAGCCAGTTTGGTGTAGTGGCTAAGAGCACGAACTCTAATCTGGGAGAACTGGGTTTGATTTCCCCACTCCTCCACATGTAGCTGCTGGTGTGACCTTGGGTCAGTCACAGGTTCTTTCAGAGGGCAGTTCTCAGGAGAGCTCTCTCAGCCCCACCTACCTCACAGGGTGTCTGTTGTGGGGAGGGGAGGGGAAAGGGATTGTAAGCCGCTCTGAGATGCCTTCAGGTAGTGAAGGGTGGAGTTTAAATCCAGTCTCTCATCTAAACAACCTGTGTTGATCTTAAAGGTGCCACTGGAGTCAAACTTTGTTTTACTGCTTTAGAGAACAGGAACAAACCGAAAAAGCGTTTGGTCAAAGATGTCTACAGGGTGTGTCTTATCAAGGCACACCCATGCATATTTGATACTGAGGGATTTAACTGGCCTTTAGCAACAACTAAAGAGAATCAAGTCTTTAAAATACAAACGGCTTGATTGCAAGTATTGTGATTGGCTTGTTGTGGTGGCAAAAGTGTAAACAAACCGAAGCTCACTTCAAAATATTTTTTTGGTTTCTAGTTCTTGAGGCAATTTATGATTCACATATACTTGCTAGAAAGTGAAAGACTGATGAGACACAGCTGGGTGTGCATTCACTGGCTTTTTGTATTATCAGAAAGACAGAGCCTCAGTGTTCACCAGGACACCGAAAGCTGTGCCTTTCTCAGATCCAAGTGTATTAAAGTACCAGGCAAAATCTAGAGTTTTCATTTTTTTACTTAAATTCCTTAGCCATTATTTACAACCACTTTTAATTAGGAAACTTTTGCAGTGGTCTGTGGCAAGCAAGCAGGTAATTTCTTGATACCAGTATTCTGAAAGATCAAGAAAAATAAAGTTTGAGCGGAGCTTATGGGTTGGGCCTAAGAGAAGACTGTGCAGTTTATTTGCTGCATTTTTATTCTACCCCTCCCCAAGGGGCGTATCAGTTCCCCTGGTGCAGCTCCGGTGCACTCTTTCCAGCCGCATGGCAAGGGCTCCCCTAGAATTGAGAGACACTGGGTTTCAGCTTGGAGGAGAGGGGTGGGGAAATTCAGAGCCCTGCAGCAGCCCAGAAGGTCTTCCGCCACAAAAGTGTCAAGAGTCTTCTGAGTTTTTTCTTTTCCCCGCCGCTGCCCCTTCTCGAACACGGCCACCACAGGAAGCAGTGTGAGGCAGCCAGGTGGGTGGGCCAAGAGGCAAGGTGGGGCCAGCAGACTTCGACCAGCATCCCCCTGCTCAGAAACTGCTTTTGGCCGGGGTACCTCTTCCTCTTCTGCCTCTTCCTGTGCCCAGCTGGAGCACCAGCAGAGGCCAGCTCCATGGGGCTCGGGCTCCAAGGCACATGGGTGCTCACTTGCCCATCCCCTTGCTTGCCCGGTGACTGCCAGGGCCCCTTGCCCTGCCAGAGCCTGGCCCTCCTGTCCCCTCCAGCCACCACACTGGAAGCCTTCGTGGAGGGGGGGCTGCCTGCTCCAAGGGCTCCTGCTTGCTCAAAATAGGGAGCGTGAGTTTCTTAAATTTTATTTTAAATTTATTTTTGTGATATCAGTGCCCGCCAACTTATTTAAAGCACCCCCCCCCCCATTACAAAACCCTGGCTATGAGCCTGTGCTGAAGGAGGGTTAACAGTTTTGCTCAAAAAAGCAGAGATGGCACGTGCTCTTTCCAAGTCCTGCAGTTTCTGTAAGAAGAGAATTTCTTCTTTTAAGTTACAAAACTGTGATTAATAAGTTAGGTTGTAAGCCCTAAGGGACAAATTAGTTTATTTGGCTGCCAAGTTCAGCATTGTGTGAAAACTGGCTTGCCAACATTCATGCTTCAGTTTTTGGCCCACGGGTGGTTATAAAGTTGCTCCATGCTGTAGAAGCGTGAAAAGCTTGGAGTTCTTCAGAGCTGGGGTTATGGGTTATCGTAGAGAGCACCCCACTGTTCAGGAAGTAAAAGATTTTCTGGGACATGCTCACACTTAATCCTTCAGAAAGCCAGGCCAAGAGTGAGTGCTGGTGAACCACAACTGATGGGATGGGCAATGGCTATCCATGAAACCTTCTGTTTGCTGTATTTGAGGGTGGTGGTGGTAGCCAAGGGGCAGCTTTGGCCACTCAAGATATAGAAGAGGCGTAATACAAGGGAGTGAGTCCAAGAGGCACATGTGTCTTCCCAAGCTGCTCATGATATTCTGCTTTGGGGAATTATGTATGTATTTTGGTATATTTGAATGCATAACTCACTCCTGCCACTTTCACCTGTTAAAGGCTTTGGAGGTTCTCTTATTGCCCCATCTCCATCACCTTCTCCTGTTACACCAGCCCAGGCTAGTCTACTTCAGCCCAATTTTGAAGCAGCTTTTGGAGGAACTCCTTCCCCATCCCCTGCTGGCAGTTCATTTGATCCCTCAGGTGAGTTAAAGCATTTCCAGACCAACATGCCTCCCCCCATTTATGTTACCAGTTCTATCTGATATGTAAAGGCACTCTAGATTTCCTGGTATTTGTAAACATTTTCCTGCCTATACCCAGAATTAAACTGTTGGTCTTAAAGGTGCCCCTGGACTCAAAGTTTGTTCTGTTGCTTCAGACCAACACGGCTACCCACTTGGATCTCTCTTTCTACCTTGTGTACTACTGGAATAAGTACATTTCTAGCACATTATTCTAATGTAAAATTTGAAGGATACTTAGTGTAATGTTTCATTACATATGAAAAATAAGTGCACATACCTCCTCTTTGCATGTGCTTTATGCATGCTTGTTTAAAAGAAACTGCTAAATTTGCTGATGTCTATATTCAATATATGGATTTGTGGTCCCTGCTATTCTTGCAGAGCCTTTCCTAAGCAGGCCTGGCACCAGAAGTTAAACAAAACGGAGTGCCAGGGTGGCTTTTCCCTTGCTGTTAAGCTTTATCTTTCATCACTGCTCTGTCGTTTTGTTTGTGTCTTTTTTATTCTATACTTCCATGCTGGGGCCTTGCTACAAATATGCAATTTGGGTGAGTTGTGCAACAGAATGAATAAAAACCAAATATTTAGTACTGCTTTGCTTTTATTTGATTGCTTGCCAAAGCATTCTGCAGCTCTGCTTACTAACATTAGCATGTACATCAGATGTGTATTTGCCATGTAACATAGGATTAACTTAGAAATTGCTGTCTGGTTATAGTTACAAAGAAGCACCATTGGGATTGGGGGTGGGGGTGGAATCTGCTTTTGCAAGGTGAAACCTGAGCTAAAAAACCTAAACCATCCATGTGAATATTGGATTACTTCTGATAAATTTTAAAGCTATCCTTCTAAGCATACAATATCTCTTAGCTGTAAATACTAGAAATTGGAAAATTTCGGTTGGAAAATTCACCTTGAAATTACTATTCTGAATCTTTTTTGTTTTTGTTTTTTAGAACTATGTGTTTTTTTCCAAAGGTGTCTTTAACATTTAAGTATTTATGAAAATTTTGGTATTTGTGTACATCTGTTCTAAGGAGTTCTTTTCACTGGAAATTTTCTTTGGCTTTTTTAAGCTTGTTCATGATAGGTCAGTTTTCTGGACAGAGGCAGCTCTAAGATCACAGCCACCCATTCAGTCTGTCATCACTAACGTAGCCTGTTACAGGAACAGTCAGTAGCCTTTCCCAGAAGAGTGGCCCAGCTGTATGTCATGAAGTATGCTGCAGCATGCTGTTGGGTAAAAAGCCTGAAAGGTCAAAAGCACTTGGCCCAGTGAAGGTTCAGGGAGCTATATTGACACCCACCTCTAAATCCCAAGTGGTATTGTTGCCCAGTGATATCACAAAACTTCCTCTTTCCCATGTTTCACAACAGTCTCTACTGGGCCTGGTCAGATGTCACCCCCTCTCACCCAGATTTGTCCCAAGAGATTGGAAACAAGCCTTCCGTGTTTAAATTGACCAGTTGTCACATTCCCCTCACCAAAAAAAAGAAGAAACAGATGACCAAAGATTGATACACTCTGTATGTTAGGAATCATGAATATTTTTTCATATCTACAATGCAGCAGTAATGACAATGCATTTCAATAGGTATTTGGTGCCATTCTATGTTTCCTCCATGTTACATGGCTATTTCACTAACCAGGTGTGATATTTCTGAATTCATGTATAATATATCTGAATTCATATATGAAATACCTGGATCAGTTGTTTCTTTCCCTCATGGTGAAGAATAGTATACATTCCTAGCCTTTCCATGTGTCCAAATGGGCCCTGAATTAGACATGGTACAGGATAATGACAAGAAGCTATGAGAAAGTTCTTGTAGAATAATAGAATGTGGATTAGCCCTAATCTTTAAACAGATTCTTTTAAAACACATACACACACACTTTTGTTTCTTTGCTGCATTTCGTAACTGGTCTGAGAAACAACATTCCTCACTGGAGATGCAGGGTGTACAATAGCTGAAAATAGGTTTCAAGATAACATGCATCTGTGACTGCTTAGGCAGATATCATCATGGTCAGTATTCAGTAGAATAATTATTTTCTGAATCATTGTACATTTCAGTGTGCTAATGAAATAGCATGCATGTCATCTTTTGATGTTGTTGATGTCAGGTCTGTGTCATTAAGATGCATAGTTGACTATATTACAGATCTCATGCTTTAACCCTTACACTAAGACTGTTGAAAGGCTGTTGGCCCTAAACTACATATCTCCTTACATTTTTCAGTGTTTGATGGCTTAGGTGACCTCCTTATGCCAACCATGATGCCATCTGGTCAGTCCCTACCCACTTCTGGCGCACCCAGTGCTGCTGCTTCAGCTGCAACCAAAGGCCTTGGGAGTGATCTTGATTCTTCTCTTGCAAACTTAGTAGGAAGTAAGTTATTAAAACAGCTGGGTTTGAGAGTTGTGTGTGTTCTGCTGAGGGCATATTTTGGTAGCTGGAATATAAGGGCTTTCCTCAGTGTGTGTCTCTGACAGTTATTGGTGAAGGCCGCACTTCTTTCCCTATAGGAAGACAGTGTGATTAGGTTTTTGTTTATTCAGTGGCAGGAAATTCCTGTTTTTATCATGAATTTGACACTGAGAGCCAGCATTTTTGTAGTATTGAGTTAAGCAAACTATTGTTTCCTTTAAAGAGAAATGTAACATTGATGATCTGAAGAATAACACATTAAACAGAGGAATTATATTTGAAATAAAATGGCGAAGTCTCTAAAGTCTCTGGTCACATTTTAATACATTCACACATTACTTACATTCACTTTTGCAGATCTTGGAATTTCTGGTACCACATCAAAGAAGTAAGTAGCTGGTGAAATCAAAACTCCAGAGATTAAAATGCTTCTCAATAGTTTATTCGTTGCTAATGTGAATTAGTGTTTTTTTACTTCATTTATGCCCTACTTTTCTGCTCAATGGTTACCCAAAGTGGTTTCAAACATCATTACAGTATAGTATTATTAGAGTATTGAATGTGTTAGTTGGCTTTTTATAGACTTGATTCCTTATAAATTGTGCAGTGATTGAGTTCTTTCAAAGACATTTTTTGAGAATGAATTGTTAGAAAGGTCAGTTAAGAAAAGGATTAACACAGAAACATTCTCTGTTATTGTGGGGCTCTTCTGTCTTAGGGGAGACCTTCAGTGGAATGCAGGAGAGAAAAAGTTAACAGGAGGAGCCAACTGGACACCAAAAGTAGCACCTGCCATGTGGTCAACTGGAGTTCCTCCAAGTGGTCCAATAGTACGTAGCATTTGTGAAGAATTTATGCAAACATTGTTGATAGGGAAAAATTGTCATTGTAGTAGTAAACCCAGATATGTGCAAAAGTACTACAGTCAGCTCAGAATCTTTACCTAGGTAGCCTGTTTGCCATCACATGATCTTATATGTATTTTCACTAATTTGGTTTTAGGAAATGTATCTCATTCTGCTGAACATAGATTAAATAACACCGTCATTTAAATGTGTGTAAGCCAGGGCCCGGACTCACCGTGGGTCCCATTTGCAGTGTGGCAGGGATGGGGGAGGGCAGGGGCTGCCTTGGTGGTTCTTCCTGGGCAGGGGGGTGGGCCAGGAGTGAGTGCAGGAAACTGGGGCCCACCTGATGCGATACCAGACCTATGAGCGAGCCAGTGATGGCTGGTGTGGTGGGGTGCCCAGCCTGCTACTTAGGGTGCTGCGCTGTCCCAGCTCGCCATCCTCCATTTACTCAGATTCAGGAAAAGTTCCACTCAGTGGAAACATGTAATGGAAACTTTCTTGTAAAATGAATGAGAGACAGTTTTTAGTCTTGGAAAGCTTGGTGCAAGTCTTGGCACACTGCAATATTTTGGATTGTGGCTGCTACATGGAAATCATTTCTTCTCAAAGCAGTGAGACTTGTTTCCAAAATAAATGTGTTGGAAGTCAGGCTGTGAGAAGACCTGCATGATTACATGCAAAAATAGCCAATGAAGTTAAATACTTCTTCAAAAGTAGGAAGTACTGTACAAAGATTTCAAGCATTTTGAAGCATTCGATGAGCTAAACTGATTTACAGTGAAAAAACATTTAACACAAGCAGTAACTTCAGCAGCTGAAAAGGCAGCACCTTACCTTGAAGGTCACCTTACCCTGAAGTAGACTGGTTTTTACAGACTTAATGCTACGTAAACTGAGTCAGTAGGTGAAGCTTTTGTTATGATTTTCTAGACAGGATCTGTGCCTCCAGCAGGTGCTGTTCCTCCTACATCAGGTGCCCCCCCTGCACAGCCTGGATCAGGATTTGGAATGGTGAGCAAAAACTATAAACTTCATAAGTTTCTTTGTTTAATACAAGAATTGATTAAGGCACAATAATAGGAATGATTATTGTCACCTGCCACATCTCCCAATGAATTCTTTACATCCTTTTGTGTTGCTTGTGGCCAATATTCTGTACTGTCTGCACTTAAAGTTGACTTGACACACCACTAAAAGCAGATATGATGTTGAAGCAAGTTGCACAGTCTTATGTATATATTTGCTTGCTTCTGGAAATGGAAAAGAACTATGCAAGCCGATGAAGTTCTACCACTGAAAAGCATCTGCTTCCAAGTAAAGCAATCTAAGGTCTTAAGTATTTATTGCTTATCTTTGAAAACTTGAGGGCTATACATTTCCTCTTCGCATGTTTGTGTACCCACAACCCATATCAAATCAGTCAGTCCTAAAGAAATCAATCCTGACTGTTCCCTGGAAGGCCACATACTGAAGCTGAGGCGCAAATACTTTGGCCGCCAAGTGAGAAGGGAGCACTCACTGGAGAAGACCCTGATGCTGGGAATGATTGAAGGTCAAAGAAGAAGGGGACGGCAAAGGATGAGATGGTTGGACAGTGTTATTGATGCAACGAACATGAAATTGAGCAAACTCCGGAGGACAGCAGAAGACAGGAGGGCCTGGCGTGATGTGGTCCATGGGGTTGCGAAGGGTCGGACTCGACTGTGCGACTGAACAACAACATATAACGGGAATGTACCTGAGAGTGTACAATTAAAATCTGAACTCTTAACAGAAAAAACAGATTCAGAATATCCAAGAGAATGCAGCATAGTATTTTTATTGTCAGTCTCAAGCCAGGCAAGCTAAAGGCTTGCATTGTCCATACTGTACACATCACAAATTGTTCTCGAATACCTTCTAGCAACCACCTGGAGCAGGTGTTCCAATGATGCCACAGCAGCCAGTTATGTATGGGCAGCCTGTGATGAGGCCTCCGTTCGGAGCAGCTGCAGGATCTGGTGCACAAGTAAGAGCAATCTGTCTTTAGCAGGGTTTTCTGAGGGTTGTAGGCTCAAAGGGTCTCTCCTCCAGCTTCGTATTCAGCAATGACTTTTTACACTTTTGGGTATTCAAAATTTTAACCAATGTTAAAAAATTATAATATTGCAAAACATGATTCTTGCTTCCAGTGTTGGTGTAAGAATATATTGCAAAACAATTTCAAGTCTGTTCTGATTTTAAAACTTAACTGGCTTTCTTTAGCTAAAGAAAAAGTTGTTTGTTATATGTAGTTTTTAAAAACATAATACAACCAGTGTGACTACTGGAATAACACATCAACAGCCAAAGTCAAATCACTGTCATCGTCAACAAACTTGGGGGGGAATCAGACATCACAACAATTCTGAGTATACTTGTGGTTGGTGCAAGTATGGCTCATTGCCAGCTCCACCATTATGCACTGAGCAACTAAAGGTTGTTTGGTTTGGGTTCAATCCTAGTCTGTGAGGAAAATCATATTCCATTTTGCCCAGGTACCTGCATTTCGACAGCATAGCAAATTGCAAGTTCACTGAAAATGTCTGAAACGAAGTTGTTCAATTCTGTACGAGGGCAGAAGGGAGGCAGGATGCCATCAACTGTTCTGCTGAACCCAACGCTGTCCCTGGACAAGAGCCATAAGGCAGGGGCTGCAGCAGGAAAGGCCATGCTCAGTTTCCAGATTATACTTCTGCAACAAGGGAATATTAGAGTAATGTCAACCTACTCTCGATGGTGGATTTGCAAACTTCCTCCTTTGTTGTGGAGGAATTGCTAAACCTAACGAGTGCATTCTGTCCAATTCTGAGTGTGCTTCATTTGAACAGCATCAACATAGTTACATACAAGACTGGTTCTAAAGTGGGGAAAATAATTGCATCTTAATGTTGTTTATATTAGGGTTTCTAATGTTATTCTAATTTTCTAATACTTTTGCTCATGGTTATCTCTTTTGCTGTGCGTGTCTTGCTTGTCTTGTATGGTGGGAAACCTCTGCAGCTCTCTCCAAGTCCTACACCTGTCACTCAGAGTCCCAAGAAACCTCCAACGAAGGACCCATTAGCGGATCTTAACATCAAGGATTTCTTATGAACCTTTTCAAGGTATAGGTTGCCTCTTAAATTCTTCAGTATGAATATCATAAAACTTGTTTGTTTGCATTCCTCCCTGGAATTTTCATCAGTGATGAAGTAGAAGTAGTTGTTAAATGCATTAGTGCTGTTCTGTCTTTCTTTCTTTCTTTCTTTCTTTCTTTCTTTCTTTCTTTCTTTCTTTCTTTCTTTCTTTCTTTCTTACTTACTTACTTACTTACTTACTTACTTACTTACTTATTTAGCTAGCTAGCTGCAAACATTACAAAATTGTATATAGGTGAAAATGTTTCTGAAATATCCCACTCTTTCATACTTGAGCATTTTGGGAAAAACAATAACCACTCAGGGCTGTCAAGAGCCATCATGAGCACCCCCATATTACCCTGATCCAAATCAAATATCATGACAAAATTAATCTCTTGGCTGGCTGTTACCCTGCATCTATAATAATAAAGGAATCCTAAGGTCCATCCTTCTGTCCATTTGTGGCAGGCATAACTCATCCAAAAATAAAACTAAGAATCTCAGAATTAGCCACCAGCTTCAAGATAAAAGTATGGAACAATATAAAAGAACGCACATACAACAAAACTCCAAAATGGGTATTCCCACTGGAAGCCTTCATAAAACCTTCTTTATTAATGGAACAAGACAAAGAAAGCTATGAATCATTGTTAGATAAGAAGAACGAACTTAAGTCAGTGGAAATTTTAGCTTCTCAGAATATTAAATTGTCATGGTGGGAATGCCTACAATTAAAGGCAAGTTATGACAAAGATAAAAAACCTGGGCTTCTATAAAAAAACAAAATGAACTGGACATGGTTTGTCTTCCATCGGATAGTAAGTATGACACCTGAAGCTATTAATCTGCTGCTTTGTGGCGTTCTGTGAAGTGACTGATCAGGCTTGACTTTGCTTTACTGACCAGCACCCTCTATCTTTCTTATAGTCTCTTCGGGGTTTATTTTAAATTGCTTTCTAGGTACGTTGAGGACCACTGCGAGATATCTTCGGTGTTGGTTATGAGAGTCAGGGAATCAGGCTTTTTTACTTCACAACAAAACAGAACTTTATTTCCAGAACCAAACAGGGGAATGGAGGATGTATATATAAATGACACTTTGTTTGTTTATAGGCTGGCACGTTTTGCTTAGAATACAGTTTGGCAGTATGCTATATTGTTTTCAGTTTCTTTAGCTGTTCATAAGTTCACGCAACACTCTCCTATGTACTCTTTCCTGTCCTGCTTAGTGGTTAGCCTTTGGCTTTGGCTTCCTGGCCCTTTTCCTTGAGTCCCAACTGGACACCAACCAGCTGTCCAAACTCTGACTATCCTTGCCTCAGCCCTCACTTAACCACCTATCCCAGGTTCTTCAGGAGTTATATAGTTTGTGTTTGGGACCGCTTATGTGCTCTACTTTCACTAGACTGTTCACTGTCCCATGAACCAGACTATCCAGCACCAGTTGTCTGCTTCAACTGGTCTGTTATGCTGCTCACACAGAGCTACAGATAGCCATACCAAGCTCACACAGAGCTACCGAGAGAGCGTCTTCTTACAGACTCCCCCTCTCAACTCACTCTCCCAACTGTCCACTCCCAACTGTCAGTTGAGCCCGTTAAGTGTCAGTCACTGAGTGTTCAGAGCTAAATGGCCCTCTCCTCACTTAGTCATGTGACTCAGCAATGCTCTATGTTTACATTATTGCTGGTCCCAGATTTTTCATTCCATCACAGTAAGCTTATTAGAAAACTTTATAATTAGCTGTTAGAAGATTACATGCAAGATGAGATTATTACGATACCAATGATTACCTGGATGAGAGACATAGGCCATAATATAGAAACAGAACATTGGTCCAAAACATGGAAAGCAATGAAATATATGAGATCTACTTCCTATAAAGAGAATATTTACAAATTATTTCATAGGTGGCACTGGTCTCCGGATAAGATTAATAAGTGTTTCCCTAATCCCTCTAACAAGCGTTGGAAACGCAAAAATAATATTGGAACATTTTCGTATGTGGTGGAGGTGCAGCAAAATACAAAAATACTGGAGTAAAGTACATAAGATTATATTAGAAACACTTAACACTAACCTACCATTCAGGCCAGAAATATTTTTGTTAAATATGATTCCAGATGACTATGAGCAGTCAGATGGATACCTATTAACTTGCATATTGACAACAGCAAGAATTCTGTTAGCCAAAAACTGGAAATCAGAAATAATTCCCTCGAGAGAGGATATAATTAAAAAACTATTAGAGTTAGCTGTAATGGACAGACTGAATTCGGTTTGGAAAGGCACCATGGAAGAAACGTATAGAAAGAAGAAGAAGAAGAAGAGAAGAGATTGGATTTATACCCCGCCCTTCACTCACTTGGAGTCTCAGAGCGGCTCACAAACTCCCTTCCCTTCCCCTCCCCACAACAGACACCCTGTGAGGTAGGTGGGGCTGAGAGAGCTGTTTCCCAAGCTGTCCTTGAGAGAACAGCTGGTACAGAGCTATGGCTTGCCCAAGGTCATCCAGCCAGGTGCAAGTGGAGGAGTGGGGAATCAAACCTGGTTCTCTCAGATTAGAGTCCGCACACCTAACCACTACACCAAACTGGCTCTCAGAAAAAGATGGTCCAGAGTTCTTAGTAGGCTAAATAAAAAGCAGGAAATATAGACTCGCTCTTCTATCTAGCAAACTATAGAAATGTTATAACTATTATTTGAAAAATTTGAATTTTTGCATGTCATGTATTTGGTTTTTTTTGGTATAAAATTTATAAATAAAACTTTTAAAAAAAGAAAAGATGATCATGGGAGTTCCAGGGCCTAAAATTAAAGGCACCGGACTGTCCTGGCCCAGGCGACCTCCATCCTCTGCCCTGCTGTTTGCAGTGGAAGCTAAGCTAAAGTTCTAAGTTCTGTTCCTCATTTACTATCACTAAGGCAGAATAACATTCTGTTATCATGCATGTAAAAGGTGGAAGTGGGGAAGCATCCTTTTGCTACTTTGATGGATTATGGGAAAATATTAACTCCCTCCTTCTGTTTATAATATTGACAGAGATTTGCTGCTATACTACTATTAAATACGTTCTGCATTGTCAGCCAGTACGGATGAGAAGGAGTTGAGCCCAAGACTGAAAAACTGGGGGGAGGGGGAATGTTAGAAATGGGGAGAGAAGAATGAAAGCAAATCATGAAAGGAAGAGAGCAAAATGAAGGAGGAGAAAAGAGTAGAAAAGAGAAATTCAGGAAAAGGCAATAGAAGTTCTTTTGTTTTTCTACAACATAGTAACAGGGCTGAACCCTTACAAGATCTGGTTGTATAGACAAAACTATGGAGCTGAGTGGAACTAATGGAAGAGGGATATCATAGACTGCTGGAGATAATGACTAGGGGTGCATAAACAAAATTGGTATTTTGGGGGGTTCGGGTATATTGAACTCGGAAAATATCAGTATTTCCCAATATTCCCAAATCCCAACATCAAGATTTGGAAAATAATCAAGAAACCTGAATTCGTTTGGCACCATTATAGCCTACTAGCCTGATACTCGTGCTTTGCTATGGTATTTAAGTTCTGTAAATCCAATTATAATAGTGATGATGTGAAGTTTGAAATGCAACATTTCTTGTATGAATTCTAATAGAGATGATTGTAGTGTAAAAAATGAAGTGAGACATATGTACTGGTCCCCCCCACCACCAAAGGACCTCTCTGTAGAACACATTGGGGGTTCTGCCCTCAGGTGCTGGGACCACCAGGCTGCTTGGTGAGTTCACTCTGGAGCCGGCCACATAGAACAGTCCATGTGAGAAGCGGTCAACTGTTAAGTCAGTTCCTGCCACCGTCAGTAACTGGAACTAATAGCTGAAATATACACTAAACCAATAAATCATATAACAGAATAATGCAAAAATATCAATTTAGTGCAGCAAACGGGTCCAAGAATCAACGAAGTATCCGGTAAATATATTAGTTTCTGGCAATCTTCATCAGGTGAGGACCATCATTTGACTGTTAAAAATGGAATATGCAATATGCAAGGTTACAAAAGCCTTATAATGCTACAAATACAAATGAATATCAAAAGCTTAAAGAGCTTACAATACCTACATGAATGACTAATTCATGAAAACAATCCTTTGAGGTTCAGACTAATCCAACAATATCAATTTTTCTAAGGACAAACTACACCAATAATGAATTAATTGCAATACAGCATGTTTTAAAAACAGCTACACAATTCCACTAAACATAAATTATGAACTCACCATACTGGAATCATACACAGAATACTCATACAAGGTTATACATAGCTAAGCAAGCTTTACAGTGTGATACAGTGTGCATCAAGCATTCATTAAAAGGGGAACCAAGACAAGGTATCCACCCCATCTCTTAAAGACAAACACAAATGGAACTACATGGAGAAGACTTTATACAAAACAAGAAAAATCCAAGTCCACGTGAGAAGCAGTCAACTGTTAAGTCAGTTCCTGCCACCGTCAGTAACTGGCCTTGGGACTTGATGGTCATAGCAAAGCAGACCTTGAGGGGGAACTGCAGCCTCTTGAACTTTGCCGCATTCTAAGTTGCCTCCTCCTGGTAGCAGCTAGATTGGTAGCCGAATCAGATTCTCTAACCTGATTCAAGTGAATAAATACACGAAAAACACTGATAAGGTATTTTTCAGGTATTTATTCAGATTGGTAAATACCGAATGCACACCTCTAATAATGATCTTGTTAGGGGGCTGCATCCTGGCAGTGACTGTAGCTTGTCCGGGCTGGACTTGCCTTGTTCCAGTGCTGGCTTGGCTGCTGCGCTTAGTAGGATCTGAGTAGCAAGGATTTCCCTTAGCCTTGTAGCAGACTTTGCAGAAAGGCCCAGCCTGCAGAACTACTGCTGTTTACTGTTCTTTGCCTTATTTGCACCCCTAGTGGCTGCAGTGCAAAGAGAAAAAAATTAAATGCATTTGGTGAATGCAGCATGACACTGGCTTCGGGGGGCCTCCAGCTGACTTGGGCCTGGGGGATCTTCTTCGTGGTCTCTGTGCATCACACCTCTGGGATTATGTTTGCTTGCGCCGATCCCGATCGGTAACTTCAAAGCCTCAACGGATTTTCGCGCCAACTCCCCGGTCCCGCGCCAACTCCACTGCGCATGACCGGGGAGGGGCACGAGGATCCCGCCAGTTCTCCTCTGACCGCCGCGTCGTGAGGATCCTTTTTCACTTGCTCCGGTCGGTAGTTTACTTCTCTTTTTCTAGCCCTTCGGACTGATTTTTTACCTTGACGAACTCGGACTGTTTTTCTGGATTGGTTTTCGAACTCTCCTTGTGTTCCCGCCGTGTGGCCTATGGCCCAGCGGTGGGGGGTTTTCAAACGGTGCTCAAAGTGTGGCAGCAAGATAGCCCCTCCGGACAAACACTCCCTGTGCCTCCTCTGCCTAGGTGAGTCGCACCGGGTAGACTCTTGTTCCAGCTGCGCAGCCTTCTTGAAACAAACTCGAAAAAATTGAGCGGCAAGGCTCCGAGTTGCTCTCCTGGAATCGGCCTTATCACCGAGGATGTCCTCCTCCGAAGTTCCGACTTCGCCCCCTCCAATGCCGACAGGTCCGGTACCGTCGCCAGCTAAGAGCACCATCGGTACCGATAAGAAATCGGCACCGAAAGAGACCACTCCCCTTGCCCGATACTCCTGCAAAGAAACGCAGAGAGGGCAAGGAGGAGAAGGGCAAGCCTAAGCACAAGAAATCATCTAGTGCTTCGTCGACGCAAGTAGCGCCTGACACAGCCCAGCCTGGGCCTGAACGGCTTGACCCTCATGGCTGCAAGCGATCTCGAGATAAATCTCTCTCCCCGATGCCACGGCCCATCACTCTGACGGACTCCGACCTCGATATCGACCTTACACAGGTCCCCAGGGATAGTCCCGACGCCGGAGTCAACCCACCGCCGAGACCGAGAAGGGACAGAGTTCCGCGTTCCCCAGCTCCCTCGGTACCGTGGGACGTACAACAATGGCGGTACCTCTACGGGTCCTACCCACTGCCACCCCAATGGTACCCTGCTGAATGGGATCGACAATCCACATCATCTAGGGTCTCTCGATACCGAGATCCCCCCTCGGCCCCGACACCGCTACCAGCGCCGGCCACACGGGAACGGACACCACCCGATGTCGAACCCTGACCTTTGCCCACGTCCCAAGACCCTTCGAGCCCGACTCCCCTCTCGCCATCGGACAACTCGGCACCGGGGTCTCCCGCTTCATCTGACTCGGAGGACGAGTCGATTCCACACCCCTCTCCCGATAAACCGGTCACAGACGACCTGCCAATATCCCCCTCTGAGGATGTGAAGCCTTATGGAGAATTGATTAAAAGAATGGCACACTCACTGGCATTGGCTACAGCACAAACAACACCTACAGCCACAGACTCCATCTTTGACATTGTCCAGATGGATACCTCCGCGGCAGTAGCGCTCCCACTCATATCGGTATTGATGAGTACAGCCAAGGAGTCCTGGCCTCATCCTTCTTCCACCCCTATTTCAAGTAGACGTCTGGATCATATGTACAAAATCCAGGAACCAGGGGCGGAATTCCTATTTGTTCACCCCAAGCCGGATTCGGTAGTAGTAACTCCCTCTACCAAAGGTCGCAGTGGACACACCTCCCCACTAGACAAAGAGGGACGGAAACTGGATTCTTTTGGAAGACGTGTTTATTCGGCAGGTGCACTAGGATTAAAAATTGCAAACTACACTGCCTGCATGAGCAGGTACCAGTATTCGCTCTGGGAGCAGATGACGGCACTCATAGCCCACCTCCCAGAAGACAAGTTACGGGCAGCTAGAAAGATTCAAAAAGAGGGCATGACCCTGACAAAACATCAGCTCTCAGCCTCTAAGCACTTCGCCGAGGTGACATCCAAGACGCTCACATCAGCAGTGTCCATCAGACGTCACGCCTGGCTCCGGTCCACCTCTCTTCCTCAGGACACCAAAAATTTGATTGAGGATCTTCCCTTTGATGGAGACGGACTCTTCAGTTCCACAACAGATACCGTGCTCCATGAATTGGATAAAAGCATGAAGACATCCCGCAGCCTGGGAATCTTGCAATCTAAACCACAAAAACAAAGAACGTGGCAAAGGTCATGGCCGAAGAAACAGACACAACGATCTCCCTCCGAACCCCAGTGGCAGAGATCTCCACCCACCTACCAGCAGAAGCCGTATAGCCATAAGCCTCGCTTTCCAGCTGCATCAGCTGCTAAGTCGAAACCTCCTAAACCAGGCAAACAGAGTTTTTGACTCCCACCCACGCTCCGACCTCCCTACTCGTCTGTCACCTTACCTAACAGCATGGCGTCGCATCACCTCGGACAAATGGGCCCTTTCAGTCATCGCCGAGGGATACAGGATAGAATTTCTCGAGACTCCAATGAAATCTTACTTTGTTGTCACCCCCCATCCGACACCCTACTCACCGAAGTCGAAGCCTTGTTAACCAAGGATGCAATAGAACCGGTACCCGCCTCCCTCCTCCAGCAGGGGTTTTACTCCCGATACTTCACAGTACCAAAGAGGGATGGAGGGCTCTGGCCCATCCTAGATCTTCGGAACCTCAATGCGTTCATAATCTACAAGAAGTTCTGGATGACTACCCTCCAGATCATCCTTCCACTAATAGAGGCAGGAGCCTGGATGGTTACATTAGACCTGAAGGATGCATACTTCCATGTGACCATTCATCCTTCTCACAGACCATTCCTTCGCTTCGCTATTGGTACACACCATTTCCAATACAAGGCCCTCCCCTTCGGTCTTTCGACAGCACCACGCGTCTTCACGAAGCTGATGGCAGTAGTAGCAGCCCACCTGCGTCTGCAGGGCGTCCATCTTCACCCTTACCTCGACGATTGGCTTCTGATCGCATCCTCTCCAGAGGACCTCCAGAATCATGTCGCGATTACATTACGCACTCTGGAGACCCTGGGCCTGACAATCAACCTAAAAAAGTCCATGCTCATCCCTTCCAGATGGGTACAATTTATCGGAGCTGTCCTCGACTCTGTGCAGTGCAAGGCTTTCCTGCCTCCCAGCAGGATAGCGGATATCATTTCCCTCATCGAGACTCTGAGAGGAACCCGAGTAGCAACGGCAAAGCAGTTGCTCCGTCTCTTAGGCCTCATGGCCTCAACCACTATGGTTCTTCCCTTCGCGAAGCTTCACATGAGACATTTGCAACTCTGGTTTCTCTGCCGTTTCCGGCCCAGTCTACATCCCCTCTCCAAAAGATTCAATCGTTCGGACCCAGCACCACAGGCCATGGGCTGGTGGCATACGCCACAAAATCTGCAGACAGGCGCTCCCTTTTGTCGCCCTCCCCTGTCAGTAACCATAATGACAGACGCCTCCCTATGGGGCTGGGGAGCCCATCTCAAAGACCTGTGCATAGGGGACAGATGGGACTCGTCAGTAGCTCACAACCATATCAACTTCCTGGAGCTCTTGGCAATCCTATATGCTATCAGATCTTTCCAACACCTCCTGTCGGGAAAGATGGTGGCCGTCCTCACGGACAACATGACCACTATGTACTACATCAACCAACAGGGAGGGACAGTCTCCTGCAGTCTTTGCCGCCTGGCAGTACAACTATGGACGGAGTGTCAGTTGTGGGACATCTACCTAGTAGCGAATCATCTTCCGGGCCAGCTCAATACACAGGCCGATTTTCTGAGCAGAGGCGGGGCGTCTCTGCACGAATGGGAACTCAATCCGCTCTACCTGAACCCGGTCTTCGACCATTGGGGTCACCCATCCGTGGACGTGTTTGCCTCCAGGCAGAACAAGAAATGCCCTCTGTTCTGCTCCAGGACAGTGGATCCGATGTCCTTAGGAGACGGCCTTCTCCTCCCTTGGACGAGGCTGCATGTCTACTTGTTCCCTCCGATTCCCCTGATACTGAAAGTGGTCCACAAGCTACTAGCGGAACGTCCACTAGCGATACTAATCACACCTTGGTGGCCAAGACAACCGTGGTTCCCCACCCTTCTCCGCATCTCCATGGGCACTTACATGCATCTACCAATGAACCCGACCTACTCTGGATGCACGGGGGCCAAGTGCTGCACCACGACATCCCCAGGGTGAAGTTGACGGCTTGGCTACTCTGACCTCAGAGCTAGAGGCTCGTATCGCTAATGTTCTGCTCAATGCTTGCAAACCGTCCACACGCCGCTCCTACGCAGCAAAATGGAGTATGTTTTTATCCTTCCTTGACTCGATAGGAAGGCCTTCCATCCCATCCTCTCTCAATGATGTTTTTGGATTTCTGTTATCTTGCAGGGATAGGGGACTGTGCCATGCATCCATATGCGTTTATCTGTCAGCCATTTCAGTAAACCACCCGAGGGTTGATGGATACTCCGTTTTCTCTCACCCAACAACGAAACAATTCCTTAAGGGACTGTATCGTCTCTTTCCATCGGTAAAGCTTCCTGTCCCGTCATGGGATCTACCCTTAGTTCTTACTAAGTTGATGGGAAAACCCTTCGAACCGATGGCTTCTTGTAGCCTACAGCTGCTCTCATGGAAAGTAGCTTTCCTCGTGGCTCTGACTTCAGTGAGAAGAGTGAGCGAACTGTCAGCGCTTCGCTGTGACCCACCGTATCTTATTTTTCATCAGGAGGCCGTCACTTTGGCTCCTGATGTCATGTTTCTGCCCAAGGTGGTATCGGACTTCCACATTAAGGCAGACATTACATTGCCGGTGTTCTTTCCTGAACCCCAGGACTTGACACAACGTGGCTTACACTCGCTTGATGGCAAGAGAGCTCTCTCCTTTTATTTGCACCGGACAAAGCCGTTTCGCAAATCCCCAGCTCTTTTCGTCGCTTATGCCTTGCCCAAACTGGGACAAAAGCTGTCGTCTCAGAGACTTTCTAAATGGATTGTAGAGACAATTAAGCTTGCCTACCTCCTGGCCAAAAGGCCATTACCTGCGTCCCTGCGGGCTCATTCCACTCGAGCCGTGGCTGCTTCTACGGCATTCCTCAAAGGCATCCCCCTGGGAGACATTTGTAATGCTGCTACTTGGACGTCCCCTCACGTTTGTGAGACATTATGCTCTGGACATCCATGCCCACCAACGTTCTGCAGTGGGCCGCGCAGTTCTACAATCAGCTCAGGTGTGAGAACCTCAGCACCCACCTCCAGGTATGTGGTGTTTATTGCTCGCTATTCTCCCAGAGGTGTGATGCACAGAGACCACAAAGAAGATATACAGGTTGCTTACCTGTAATTGGAGATCTTTGAGTGGTCATCTGTGCATTCACACCACTCGCCCTCCTTTCCCTCTGCTTTCGGTCTCTAAAAAAAATAAATAAGAATAAAAATAAAAATGGGAAACGAATTCCTTGGAGGCTGTTTGCAGCGGTCAGAAGGAACTGGCGGGATCCTCGTGCCCCTCCCCGGTCATGCGCAGTGGAGTCGGCACGGGACCGGGGAGTTGGCGCGAAAATCCGTTGAGGCTTTGAAGTTACCGATCGGGATCGGCGCAGGCGCACATAATCCCAGAGGTGTGAATGCACAGATGACCACTCGAAGATCTCCAATTACAGGTAAGCAACCTGTATATTTTGTCCCACCAGTCCCACCCTCTTGGTGGCCCTGGGAACACTTACAGTCTTCTGATGTGGGGAAAGATCACATTGCCAAGGCAGCCAGGCCTCCTTTTTACTTTGAAATTGTCATGGGGGGGAGCATGGGGCTGGAAGGATCAGCCGTGGAGCCCCTTCTTGGGGCAGCAGACTGCTCTGCCCCTCCTCACTCCCTTCCTGTGTCCTTCCCATCTGCGCTGCTTAAACGCTGGGCCACTGGGAATTTGGTAAACACCTGGCACCAAGCTGGCTTTTGAGAGGTTGCCTTTACTTAAAGGGGCTCAGGTTACTCCCCCCCTTCCCCATTGAATTCCCCTAGCAGTGTCCCTTCTGTTACAAGGAGGTGCTGCCTGGACCACCCCTGAGTCTGAGTCATATAAAGTACCCTGAAGAGCATGAACAAACAAGATCAAAGAAAGTTGTGCAAAATGCTATATAATGTGAACAATCAATAAATATTATAACATAATAAGGACTGTGTTCAGTTCTTTCAGTAAAGTTTTCAGCAAGGTTTTGACGAGGTTTTCCAGAATAAAATCTCTTGTTTCATCCGTGGACTTCATCCGAACAGGAACATTTGATAGGTTGCATGATGCATACACAAGGGCATTAACATCGAAACATCATCTGATGAATAGTACTATAATCAACAGAAGACAAGACATTTTCAGTGAAGGCTACAATGAGGGGTTCATAATTAGCCTCATTACATATTACATTCAAAATAGAGACAGTCAAAAGATACAAGCACACTTACAGGTTGAAAATTACCAGGGGGGGAAGGCGTGGTTTGGCCACGGAAGATGGTGGCTGCCTGAGAATCGAGCTCTGCCTCCTGTCCCCCCCTCGTCACGAAATACGCTGAATTCCTGACCACCCTCACCTCCCAGAGCATGGGCAAGAAATCCGGAGTGACTCCTGCTACCTCCAGCTCGACTCCAAAATCGGCACAAGCCTTCTTCACCCCACGAGAGGCAAGAGTCCGCAGCCGGACCCCAGCAAGCGACGCAGCAAGCATGGCGGGTGACCTAAGCCTCCCCCATGCGATGGACACAACTCGCCTCCTAGCTGACCTCCCCACGCTGCTGGAGAACATGGAGCGCAGACTCACAGACCAACTGCACAAAACAATCCAGCCGGTAAGAGACCAACTAGAATGCATTCAGGCTTCCCTAAACAGGACCTCGCAAACGGCGGACTCCGCCATGAACCTGAGCCTCCTACTCAAAGAGGACGTGAAAGAACTTTATTCCAGGGACTCTCTTTACAAAGAGAGAATTCTAACGCTGGAATCCCAAATTAGATACCTCCATCTGAAATTTCGGGGGATCCCTGAAGGGGCGGAGGAGGGTATGGACCCTGCTGATTTTATTAAACAGTGGCTGGCCTCGCTCAGTGCACAATCCCCGGGAACGGCGCCCACCATCTTGAGGGCCTTTCGACTAGGAGCCCCCAACAACGCTAAACGCAAAGGCCCCAGAGACCTAATGGTGCACTTTGCAGACGGGAATGCCAAAACAGCGGTGCTAAACGAAGCACGCACAGTGGGGCATCTTCCCTTCAAAAACCTCCAAATTGCAGTCTTTCCAGACGTGCCGAAGGCAGCTCTGGATATCAGATGCCTCTTAAAACCGACTACAACCCGGCTGCAGACTGCTAACGTTAAATATAAATGGCTGGACTCAGGCAAGCTACAAGTCTCCCACAGGGGACAGCAATACTTCGCAGCAGACAAAGAGTCTGGGCGGGAACTCCTGGAAGCCTTAAGCCTGATGGACGAGACTGAAGGAGCACGCAAATCACACGAACGGAGAGGCCGTTCCCCACTGTCCCCAGACCTCAGACCCCACCAATGCCGGGAAAACTCACCCATGCAGGAAGAAGGCGCTGCAAGCCGCTGAAATCTGAGAAGCAAGGCAACTACCAGCTTCACCTGCACTCTTCAGCAATCTCCAAAGCGACCAGAGCACGGCTTGTACTAAACTTGCTCTTTTGCATTTTGTTTTATGTTTTTTACTGAGCCCTGGATCTGCTGTAAATGTGCTGCTATGACTGCCCATGCCTGGCTAACAAACCCCAGGCACCGGTCTTTTGTTTACTAACGACTGTAGGGGGGGGGGGAGCACATGGGTTCTCTAAGCCCCAGTTAGAAGTATAGTTTGTTTGTTAGTAGTAGTTAGTGTGTTGTAGAAAAGTGCATTAGTTTTACCATCTACCAACCTAGTAGTGTACTTTAGAAATCTAGCATAACCCATAAGTAACATTGTCAGTTTTATTTCTGGTGGAATTTTGCTCTTTTCCCTTCTCGCTGTTCTATTGAACACTCTCTGTCTTGTGTTTTATAGCATATTGCTGCTTAAGTGGGACACTTCCCCTACCCGCCTTATAAAAAAGAGACTCTACTCTAAAGAGCCTGAACACACTGTGAAACAGGCCCACTGTGGGGCAGTTCTGATCTGCTGCAGCTACACCTTCAGACATCACTTGCCATTTACTTTCCCTCTACTCTTTTATTTTCTCCCCCCCCCCTTTTCTCCCTCATAACATACAGAGCATAGAACTACTTGCTCTCTTTATACCGCTCTCTCTTTGAGGTAATCACCTCACCCTGGTAGAATAATCAAAACAGCCCCTGATAATTACTGGCACATCTTATATACGTACCAACCAACCAACCCACCTCACAGGGTGTCTGCCGTGGGGTGGGGAAGGGAAAGGAATTTGTAAGCCGCTCTGAGACTCTTAAGTGAGTGAAGGGCGGGATATAAATCCAATCTCTTCTTCTTCTTCCTTTAATCACCCTGTGCTGGAGCGTGAGACACCACTGATTGATCCCTGGGACAAACAGAAGAGCACACCCCTCACCCTACTCGTACCTTGGTGGCCCTGAATCCACACCTACCCACCCGCACAATCCAACTCAGCTTCAGACATCTCTAGGTCCTATATTTGTTGTACCACCCCTCCTAACACCTCTCTCCCTATATCAAACCCTTCTCACTCTGGAGCCAGGCCTCATGGATGCCTTAAAAATAACCTCTGTCAACATCAAGGGCCTAGGGGACCCAATTAAACGCAAGAGGGTACTAAATCACCTCAAGACCTCACAAACCTCCATACTGTTCCTTCAAGAGACCCATATGAAATCCGCCTCGAACCCGGTCCTCAAAACCCCACTCTTCCCTACTCAACTACAAGCTCCAGGCTCTTCCAAAGCCCGTGGAGTAGCAATATTAATCTCAAAACATCTCAATCTCATCGTGCAAGATACTCTGATAGACCCTGAAGGGAGGTTCATCTTTGCTAAGGGCTCACTAAGAAACCAACCTGTCACGCTAGCAAATATATATGCGCCCAATGCAAATCAGCTCCACTTTTTACGAAACACATTTACCAGACTGGAATCCTTTAGACATGGCAGTCTAATTGTGGGGGGGGATTTAAACTTAGTGGCTAATCTCACCCTTGACAAATCACAAGTACTCAGAGGCTCACAATCGGAGCGGGAGGCGAAGAGCCTCTCAGATCTATTCCTCCAGCACAACCTAATAGACACATGGAGGGCCCTGCACCCGACTACTCCTTCTTTTCCCCCAAACACCACTCCTTCTCAAGAATAGACTACTTGCTCCTCTCTAGAGACCTGCTCCCGCGACTGAATGCCGCAACTATCGGCTCAAGGCACCTCACGGATCACGCATGGATCAGCTGCACCCTCCTAGACACTGTGACGTCACGTGGAGACAGACAATGGATGTTGGATAAAACGCTTTTATTAAACGACTCTATTAAAGAAACAATAGCAACTGATATTAAAAACTTCCTAGCAGAAAATCCAATCTCGGACACATCTCCAGCCAACTCCTGGGATGCTTTGAAAGCGGTAATTCGTGGCTCCTTCAATTCCTTAGCTTCACACCTGAAAAAGGAAAAGACTAAAATTAAAACAGAGACACTACAACGTATAGCTTCTCTCGAAGCTCTCCACAAGAAATCTGGGGACAAAATAACATACGCTAAGCTTCAAGCAGAATGCAAAATCCTGGACTCCCTAGAAACGACGCAGATCCAACGCAACCTCTTATACGTCAAACAAAGATACTGGAAAAAATCCCCAAGGATGCTACGCCTCCTAGCCTGGAGAGTAAAGGAGAAGAGAAAATCCTCCATGGTTCACTCAATCAGAAACACAGCAGGCAAGGTCCTAACGTCCCCGAAAGGTATTGTCCAGCAGTTTGCTGCATTTTACTCACAACTATACAATTCGCGCCATCTGGACGAAAAGGAGATAGAGACTCAGCTAGACCTCCCCGCACCTCCCAAAAAACTTACACCCTCACACCAAGAGCTACTGGATAGCTCAATCTCAATACAGGAACTCTACAACACAATCAAGGCGTTGAAACTCAACAAATCCCCAGGTATAGATGGCCTTCCAGCCGAATTCTACAAAACTTTCTACCCGGAACTCTCACCACTTCTCCTTCAAGTGTGCAACACGGCCCTGGAAGGGGGCCACATCCCTAGGTCCTGGTGTGAATCCTCCATCATGGTTATCCCCAAGGACAAAAAAGACCCTACCAACCCGGCCTCATACCGCCCAATTGCACTGATCAACAATGACACCAAAATTCTCTCAACGATATTAGCGACCCGGCTGAAGACCATCATCTCTGACTACATACATCCCGACCAAACAGGCTTCATCCCCTCAAGGCAACTAGCAGACAACATACGACGTACGCTGAACATCATACACGACAGGAGGAAGTCACCTGATGATTCAGTCATACTGGCCTTAGACTTTAAGAAGGCATTTGATTCGGTGGAGCCATCATACCTCTTTGCCCTGCTCCAAAAAATGGGCTTCGGCCCAAGATTCTCCAACGTGATACGTCTTCTCCTACTGTCGTCACTATCCCGTGTCAGAGTGAACGGCCATAACTTGAAACTCTTCCACCCCTCAAGAGGAACGCGACAAGGGTGTCCTCTGTCACCCCTGCTCTTTGCATTGGCAATTGAACCCCTAGCTGAGCGACTACGCACAGCGCAAGACTTCAAGGGAATCCAGATCGACAAAACTGAACACAAACTGACTCTCTATGCTGATGACCTGACCCTATATGTCTCCAAACCCCGGACTTCCCTCCCAGTGATCTGCAGCATACTGGCTGACTTCGAGAAAATCTCAGGGTGAACACCCAAAAATCTGAATTGTACCCAATAGTACTCTCCCCACAAACCCGAGCCTGCCTGGAAACGAACTTCGACTTCCCATGGGTCATATCATCTTGGAGACATCTTGGGGTTCACATCCCGCTACATCTCAAAGACTTAGTAAAAGCTAACTTCCACACACTCTTTGATGACATCAAAAGACGCATCCAGGAGTGGAACAAACTCAATCTAAATCTACCCGATCGCATTCACCTAGCCCAAAGCTTCATCCTCCCCTGCTTTCTGTTCCTGTTCAGAACACTACCAATTACAATCCCTGGCAGGGATCTCAAACTGTGGCAAGCCACAATCACTTCATTCATCTGGGCCTTCAAGCAGTCCAGAGTGGATAGGAGACTGTTAACAAAACTGACACGCAGAGGGGGCCTTAACCTCCCAGATCTAGGAAGGTACTACCAAGCAACAGCTCTAGCTAATGCAGTCAAAATGACAAACAGCTCTCCAGATATAGGCTGGATGCTAATTGAGCAGTCCGCTGCAGCGCCCCTATCTCTGCATGAAACGCTGTGGTGCCCCAAGAACAAGAGATCTAAACTAACCTTGGACAACCCATTTCTGGCACACACCCTAAGAATCTGGGACGCCACAAAGAACCTGCTTGCACCCCCCATATCACCACTCTCCACCTTCACCTTCCAGGAGTGGTTTCCACCAGGTCAAGAACCAGGGAACTTCCAGACATGGACCAAAGCGGGACTCACGAGACTCCAAGACCTTACCAGGAACGGTAAACTCTTACAGAAAGCGAAGCTTGAAGAACTGGTCAATCACCAAATCCCCTGGCTCACATACTACCAACTAGGCAGCTTTTTCTCCTTTGTACTAAACAAAAAGAGCCCCCACAGGGCCAAGACACCATTCGAAGTACTACTATCAACCTACTCGGAATACTCCAAGAGCCTTCTCTCAAACATCTACAGAATACTCTCAGACTCCTCTGGCCCCCATCAACTTCACTACCAGAGGGCTTGGGACAAGGACCTCAGCCAAACGCTAACTGAACAGCAATGGTCCTAGATCTGGTCCTCGACAGCAAACAAATCTGGGATTTTCAACGTTAGATATCAATTCTTCAAATTGACCTCCAGATGGTACTACACACCAACCAGCCTACACCACATCAACAAGAACCACTCACCCCTATGTTGGAAAGCCTGCGGAGGACGAGGTGACTATTTGCACTGCTGGTGGTTGTGCCCTCAAATCCAACAGTTCTGGTCTTCAGTAACCAAGGAGATAACAACCATCACATCTCAATCTCTACCTCTAGACCCAACAGTCCTTCTGCACGTTAGGGACCCCTCTCTAGGAGAAGAGCCACTCCTCCCTCTGACCACCCTCCTCCTCACGGCGGCCAAAACATCCATAGCGGCATCTTGGAAACTCAATACCGCTCCATCTCTAGACTCATGGCGAAAGAAGGTCTGGGAACAATTTCTCATGGACAAAATCACGAATAGCCTCAACCCGCCCAACCCCTCCATTGATGCGACCTCCTCCCGATTTGTGTGCACCTGGTACCCATTCCTAACATACATGACTGCCCAGAACTTACTTCCCCAGGATCCTGGCTACTCCTCCTGGCTCCGTCTCTGAAACCTACCACTCTGTCTCCTTCTTGACTCTCTTCCCCTGCTCACCCCACACACACCCCTAGACTTAATGGTTAAGACAGCTACACTCAGGTTAAACAGATTTAGCAAACCACCAGACACTAACTTGACTCTTTCAAAGATACTCACTTGTGATTGTATACTGCTTGATATGATGACTTTGGGTGTGTTTTTGTTTGTTTGTTTGTTTGTTTTGTTTTTGGCATTGAAAATGTTGACATTGTTGTATCCTGCTTTAATTTGCTATAATAATAAAAATTATATTATAAAAAAAAGAAAATTACCAGGGAGCGAAAAGCAATAAAAAGTTCCATAATGCACTTGAACTTATTATTTAAGTTTGAATGCATGCCCCTTTGTCCTTCCCTAGAGTGACAGGCATGGTCCATGCTTCCCTAGCATGAGGGAGGGCACACATCCCACTGGCAGCAACCATCCTGTTAACTGATCCCAGAGAAATGCACACAGAGCCTATGAAAAGAAGGGATTTATCGGTTCCCCACAGATCCCTGTCCCCATGCTCAGGACTGTTTACTGTTTTCCCTCTAAAACAGGAAGGGGCCAGTTGTGAGTCTTGAAATTCCCTAGCGCTGTAGACAGAAAGAGGAGGCCTGTTCCCTCTGCTTCATGGGTGGGTGGGTGGGGAATCCTCCATTAAACATGCACAAAAGAGGCCATCATGACAGGAAAGCCAGATCTGCTCAGCTGGGTGATGGGGGGAGACTACAGGAGGGGGTGGGGGAGTGATCAGCATCACCAGCAGCAACATGATGCCACTTCTGACACAACCCAAAAGTGACATCTGCTTCAGATGATGCTATAGCAGTTGTCTAGAACTCTGACTGAACTATAAAGTTTGGAGCAAATGCCTAGAGCATTGCTGGTGATGACAGCACTTCCAGGTCATGCCAGAAGTGACATCACTACATCTCCAGCAAAGACCCTCCCCCGGTTAGTCTCCCACTAGTTGCGAGCCTCAGGCTGGCATCCTGTACCCTGAAGAGCCTAGTAAGACCACAAGAGCAGAAAACCAATAAAAATGGGGGAAATTATAATGAATATGTGGCCTCCAGGCTCACAATCCATTACAGGATTATGGATTGCCTATCCCATTAAAAATGTTCTTCTGCAAATGGTGTTTCTGTGTGCTGCATTACTTTCCATGGGATAGGCTCTTGGATGCACATTCCAATATGGAGAAGCATGTGCCCAATTGTGTCATCAGTGAGGGAGGGAGGGGTGGCCTCTTGCACAAAATAAATTGATTTGAAATATTTTTATCCCATACTATTGGCGTAGGCAGCTTCCAGTTTCTAACTAAAAGCAGTCGTAAACCTGCATCAAGCTGCTAGAAGCATTAAAGTACAACAGCAGACTAATCACAATAAAATCATTGTTAAGACCCATGTGGTGGGTTTTGGCTCCTTTTTGCCAGTGTGTTCCAATAACTTCCATGACTGAGGGATTCATTTTCCAGAGGCTAACATCTCATGAAATACATCAACTCAGGCCAGCCCTAGAGATACATCATCTCAGCCCTTTTGGATGTTAATTCAGTATACAAAGTGAAAGAATAACAGAGTGTGTTCTTGATATGCACATTTTTCTATTCCATGTGCAGCCATAAGGAATGTGAAAGCAGATACTAATTTCACGTGAAAAAAATCTTTCTGTAAACTTCAACAGTACATTATACAGACACCATTATGATGCTGTTCTTTAGATGATTTTTCATAGGCTGTTGTGTTTTTTTTAGCTGTTTGTTATAGAGAATTTCTGGTAGGATTCTCCCCCCCCCCCCCCCCGGCCACCGCCAGTTCTACTATACTTATCCTCTGGTTGGCACACCTGGAAAATGGTATAACCTTGCTGTGTTTCTCCTCTGGCTTAACTTTCTGTATATGCTCAGCTGTGTTATTAGCTTTGGTATCCTCTGATAGCTGTGAGTTCAATGTACTTTTGAAATATTGTATAGCTAGATCTCATCAACTTCATAATGTCAAGTTTCACAATTGTAAATGATAAATCTAGTATTAGAGTTTAGCCTCTGAATTCAATCCAGTGCTGTGGTAGGGGAACAGGTGTGTATGGCATCTCCTCCACTCTTAACACAATATGTGATATGGGTGCTAAGATCTGAATCATGAAATCCAAAGACTCAGTTATATGTGTTGTCTTCCCTTCCCCCACTAAATCGAATTATTAGTCCCTTGTCTCCAAACAAATTGTAAATCGCTGCGAGCCCGCCTGCGTGTGGGAAGCAGCGATCAATAAATCGAATGTATACATAAATAAATAAATTATGGTTTGAGCTCAGAAAGAACACTCGCTCATTCCTACTACCTTAAGTACAGGAGTTTTGGATGAAGCAAGTATCTGAATGAAGGGATAGCTTTTTGGGTGGGGAAAAAAAGTGATGCAAGGAAATATGTACATCCCTGTGTATTCTATGTATGGAGGGGAGGGGAAAGATGCCAAATTTATTTGTGGTGTTTGCCATCCTCTATCCTCAACCTGAAAAAATGTTATTAAGCAGGAGAGGGAACTACTTACCAGTTGAGATCCTTGTTGATGGCCTTTCTCATGGTGTCCAGCTTTTGGAAGATGAGCAGGGACTTTCCTTTGATAGCATCAGGGGACTCTCTCCTTTGGGATGTTTGCTGTGAGCTCAGTCACATTTTAGATGCCAGGTGAAGTCTGTCCCAATTTCCCAGGCTTTTGTTTCTTAAATTTTTGCTGTGTGCATCCCAGGTGCTGTAGTTGTCCTTAGCTTAGTTTCTGCTGTTTGGTTAGATTTTGCTATGGGTTTTTAATAGTTTTAATGTGGCACAACTTAAAACTTGCTTTTACAAAGCAACTTTGAATCCCCCATGGGAACAGAGACTGCATATAATTTATTTTTTCAGAAAATAAGAGGTGTCCTACTCAGTCAGACCAGTGGTCTGTCTAATCCAGCATCCTGTTACACAATGTGGCCAACCAGTTCCCCTTGAGGACCAGCAAACATAGGCCAAGCCATGTCCCGCCATGCTTTCTCCTAACACTGGTATTCTTGAGTTAAATGCTTCTGGATGTGGAGGTTCCCTTCATATAAACTGGTAGTTTTTGATGGGCCTATCCTCTAGTCCCTTTTTAAAGCATTCTGTGTGACTATCACTATGTCCACCTGCACATTACTCATAGAGTGAAAGAAATACTTCCTTTTGTTTGACCTAAATTATTGCCCATCAACTTCAGTAGATGGTCCCAAGTTCTAGTGTTAGGGCAGAGGACAGAAGTTCTCCCTCCATTTTCTCCACCCCATGCATAATTTTCTATCATGTTCATTCTTAGCAATCTTTTTTTTCTAATCTGTAAAGTTTCAGACTCTGTAGCTTCTCCGTATAGGAAAAGTACTCTAAATTATCTTGGTTGCCCTTTTCTGCACTTTTTCTAGTTTTGCAATATTATTTGGGATGGTATAGAGACCAGAACTGTACACAGTGCTCTGAATGTGGCTGCAGCCTAGATCTCTACAAAGGCGATAGAATACTGATAGTTTCAACTTCAGTCCTAATAATCCCTAGCACTGAGTTTGCCACTGTCTCCATTTCCACATTGAGTCAACATTTTCATCAACACAGCCACTAAAATGCCAAGATCTTTACTTCTCAGTCACCACCAGTTCGGACCCCGTTGGCTTTAAATAGATGGGAGTTTTTGCTTCAGTGTGTACCATCTTGCACTTACACAGGATTTTATTTGAAGAAATACTCTTTGTCTTGATGTTTTTAGCAATCTGATTCTTGTTCTCCTTATTTTACTTACCTTGTTTTCAGCTTACACTAGTTGTGCCAGAACCTGTTTTTCTTGTTGTTCACTTTGTTCAGGCAAGCTTTTCACTTCTTAAAGGAAGCATGGCCAAGAATTACCTCCACTAGCATTGTGGTGCAGAAGACGGGGGAAGTCAGATGGAGGCAGGCCCGGCCACATTGTGCCTTCTGGCAGGGTGGTTTGCCATGGCCTGCCTCATCGGGCTGGGAGTTGCAGCAGGGGGGCAGGCCCATGGGGGATATATGGGAAAGCCCGCACTAGGTCCTGGGCTCTTTGGCTCTCTGGCTTGCTGGGAGGTTACCACGTGCACCAACATTTCTTTCAGGCAGCCTGATCTGTTTCGAGGGGATGATGTGCATGGACACCAAGTGGGGCGTGGACATCTGGCTGCATGAGGACTGGGATTCCTTGCTGGGTTGGCTGCAGGCTTAGGAGCTTTGGCTGGGAGTAGGGCATAGTTTTCCGCACTCTTTGGCAGTTTGGGCATTGGGGCGGATCCTATGAGGGGGAGGCTGGGCCTGCGTGCATGCCTCCCCCATTTTGGTCTCCCCATGAGAAACTCTGGAGTGTGGAACCACTCAGCCGCATATCCAGGTGGGGGCTGCTGGCCGGCTTTCACCTCCAGGTGGCACAGGGACCAGGTAGAGGTCAGCACCCACATGTGTCCCAGTATCCTGTCACTCCACAGGCGATCCTCCAGCGGGTGGGCTAAGAGGTGGGGTCCATTGGGCAACAGGTGGGTTGCCCCACAATGCTTGGATCTGTCCCCTTGTTGCACCATTGCACCTTTTGTTTGTGTTAATAAATAAGTTGTGGCCGCATTTTCCAAAACTGCACCTCCCCCTCTAACCCCTCCTTGAACCCCACAAGTCTTATTGCCATTTATGGCTTCCTTTACTTGAATCGTTAACCACACTGGCATAAATAAAGATGTGTGTCTGTGTAGTGAATTTTCTTGGCTTTTAAAAAGTCTTTTAGCTAGCTAGGGTCATAAAACTTAATTCAACCACATTGTTCTAACTCTCTCATTTTGTCTTCACAGAGCTGTAATTTTCTCACGGGATCACTGAAGATGCGAGTTTGGAATCTACAAATGAGATTTGTTTGTTGCTCAGAGTTTCCAAGTGAGCCACCACTACCAAACCCAGTGCATATTCAGGCTGCTCTCCTACTTCCAAAACGTGTAGCACAGCTGTGAAAGTGAACATTAGGAATGTGTACTCTTAGTTGTTACCCCTTCTCTCTCTCTCTCTCTCTTTCTCAGTTTGTGTACTTGGGTTATTATTTATGTGTTTTACAACTTAAATAATGGATGTATGTTTCTGATGCCTTCTTAGTGCTTTTCTGAACCTATCTAATAGGGGAGGATTATGCAGCTGTTGTGTGGTGAGCCATTTGGAACGATGTGTCTGTGTTTCTGGAGGTCTCAATGTAAATAACTTTGGCAAACCCTCTAAATTTTTCCCTCAAAATCCAGTTTCTCTTGTATATCTGTTATACAAAATTATAGTGTAATAATATCAGACAGTAAGAAAAGCACTCTAAACCTACAATTCCCTGTGTGTGTGTGTGGGATACAATTTTTTCCAAATGCAGGATTCTCAGTTTGTTGTGAGAAATGTTTTATTTTTGTGGCACTGTACATGTTAAGATAATCATAATTTAAATATAAATCAAAACTCCCGTTCAGACTTCCTCTTTGAAGTTGCTATGTGAAAAATAAAAACAAACTGGAATTCCTTATCACTTTTAAAATATTTTAGGAATTCTTTTTGTTTCCATTTAAAATTGGCTTATATATCAGTTTTTGTTTGTACACTGAAAATACGTAAAGGGTGAGTTTCATGCCAGGTAGCTGAGAGGAACAATCATAGCAGTGCAGTCATATTGTCCAGCGAATTAGGTCTCTCTTCAGTGTATCTGTAGTTCAATCATGGCAAAGTGATTAAAAAAAATTAACTTTAATGTACATCTGGTAGTTTGATGCTTCTCTGTATCTGTCTTAGACTAGTCCCTGTACAGCACTGCATATTTTCCATACCGTCTGTGGTTAGAGGTCATGCTAACCTGGAGAACTGCGCCCTTTGCTGTGAACAAGACTGGTGTTCCTTTAATGTTTTTAATTCCTTCTCTCATCCTGTTCGTGCAGCTGGCTTGGCTTAAGATTTTTGACTCCTTCCTAAGGTCACTGTTGATCAGTGTTACAAGTGGCTTGGCAGCTCTTTGTAAAAGCGTATTAGATTGGAAAGCTGTACACCTAAATCTTTCAAATTAGATATTTAATCCATATATGGTACCATTTTTAAAAAGTGGTTGTATCTGAATTTATTGTGAGGAATAACATACACTGTATTGACAGAGTCAGAGAGAGAGAATTTCAAAATGGCTTTTCTTTGTGTTTTGGTTTGAGAAAAACCCAGTGCATGTGTATACCCTCTGAGATGCAATAAAACACCTTGATCAAAGTAAATCCAAACACAAATGTCTCCTCTTCAGTTTCATAAGCACTTGCCCAAAATTGTGTGCATTTATAGTCAGGGGCATAATGGGTTGGATCAAGATGAATTTGGCTATTTCCACCCTTTCCATTGCACATTGCCCTCATGTTGTTCCTTTTGGTTCTCTGTCACTTCGGAGCAGCATCTCAGAACTGCAGCGGGGCCCAGGGGAGGACAAAGCTGCAGGCCCAGTGAGCACCACTCAGGCCTCGCCGGTGCCCGGGGGGGGGGGAGGCCTCGCCGGGGCAACCGGGGGCGGGGGGGAAGACATTGGCCAGCCCTACGGCTCTGCACCACGCAGGCCTCACCGGCGTAACTGGGGGCAGGGGGGAGAGATCAGCGGGCAGACCACCCCTTTTTTTACTTTAGACCTGTCTCGGTTCAATGTCATCAGCTGCCCTTGGTGAGTCTGCCACAGGTTTATGTTGCTGATTTTCAACCTCCTCTGAAGCCAGACTCCCCCCCCCCCTTTTCACTTTACACCCATGGATCCTTGAGTTCCTAACTTCTGGGGAACCCGTCTCTTGGCTCAACGTCATCAGCTGCCCTTGGTGAGTCTGCCCCAGTCTTGGGTTGCTCATTTTCAAGCCTCCGCTGAAGCCAGACCCCCCCCCTTTAACTTTAGACCCATGGATCCTTGAGTTCCTCACTTCTGGGGAACCTGTCTCTTGGCTCAAGGTCATCAGCTGCCCTTGCTGAGTCTGCCCCAGTCTTGGGTTGCTGATTTTGAACCCTCTGAAGCCAGACCTCCCCCCCCTTCCCATTTTTACTTTAAACCCATGGATTTTTGAGTTCATAACTTCTGGGGAACCCCTCTCTTGGCTCAACATCATCAGTTGCCCTTGCTGACTCTGCTCCCGTCTTGGCTTCCAGGGTTTTTTTTTGTTTTTTGTTTTTATATTTTTATTCAAGTTTCCAACTTTATCAAACATTCATATCTTTTAACACATATTGTATTATACTTAGAGTAAACAACCTATACTTTGACTTCCATTTAGCCCCTCCCTTACCTTACAATGTATCTATAATCATACCAATCATAAAATTGTTTCCATGTTCTAGTAAATACATATTCCTGTTTGTTATTTAACCTCATTGTCAAATTGTCCATTTCGGCTACCTCATCCATTTTTTTATATATTCCTCCAAAACAGGAGTTTTTTCCGTCTTCCAATATCTTGCAAATAGCAAACGTGCCGCTGTAATACCGTGTATAGTCAGTTTCTTTTGTTCTTTTGTAATTCCTCCCGGTATGATATTTAATAAATATAGTTCTGGTTTCAACGGGATTTCAATCGACATTATGTCCTGAAGTGTTTCTTGGATCATCTGCCAGAAGGTCTTTGCTTTTGGACATGTCCACCACATGTGGTAGTACGAACCTGTATTTATTTTGCATTTCCAACATACATTTACGTTTTTCTTAAGAGTATTTAGAGAGCCTCTCTGGTGGGATATGCCACCTATAAAACATTTTCAATACATTTTCTTTATAGGTACATGCTCTTGTAATTTTAAAACTTTCTTTCCAGATTTTGGACCAACTGTCCAAATCAATATTATGGCCTATATCCCGTATTAGGACTTTTGTCCAATAATCAAGAAAATTCAGAGTAATGAATCTTGCTTTTCTGGAAAGAAGAGATTGCTTCTTTTAGTTTAAAAGAAGTTTATTACTAAAGGAAAAAGGTAAACGGGATTAGCTACAAATAAACAAAACATGCTTCCTAAGCAGCATTCTGCTGCGTCTGCACACTAAGACATCCTGATAGAGAGTGAGAGAGATTACAATGGAGGATCTCTCCTTCTTGACCCCTGAAAGGAAACACCTGATATCAGTAACCAATTAGCAGAACAGTACACCTTCAGCTTTCCCGGGCTTAGAGTTAATTGGCCAGCTGCTAGGTATTACTTCCAGGCTACCAAAGGTAAACAAACAAGTTGCATAGGTTAACCCTATAATGACTGAATTTCTCAGGCCTTGTGTTACATGCTCATTTCTCCAACATCCCGGGCCCAACTAACCATATTTGGTTTCACCCACTCATTTTGCATTTCATATTCCAATAAGTAGTCGTATATCTTCTTGATTATCTTCTCTTCTGGTTTTAACCATACCTTGTCTAAGTCTGTATAGTCTTTATTAAAGCCTTGCTTTTTATCAATGTTATATCTTGACTTTAATTGGTTAAGTTCCCACCATGTTAAGTTTAATCCCTGTTCTCGCAATTTCTCATTTGATTTAAGTTCTAATTTGGTGTCTAGAAGTTCTCCATAACTTATATTTTTTTCCTGCTTTATCAATGTAGGTTTTATAAAGGCTTTTAGGGGGGATGTCCATTTCGGTATTTTCCGGTAATGTTTATATTTTATCTCTTCCCATATTTTCAGCAATGCCCCTCTTACTGCATGATTTCTAAAAACTTTGTTCTTTTCCCCATACCATAATATTTTATGCCATCCTACTTGCAGGTATGACCTTCTAGACTTAATAATCTATGATTTCCTAATTCGACCCAATCTCTCAACCAGGTCATCCCTGCAGCTACATAGTAGTTGTACCAAATCAGTAAGCCAAGTCCCCCCCGGGTCGTTCTATCTTGTAAATACCTTAACTTAATTCTAGGCCTCCTTGATTGCCATATAAATTTTGAAACACTTTTCCTTAGATCTTTAAAGAAGGCTTGGTTTTTAAAAATTGGTATGGATTGGAATAGAAAAATTAAACGCGGTAGGATATTCATTTTAATTAATGCAACCCGGCCCATGAGAGATAATTGCAGTCTTTCCCATATTTCAAGATCTTTTTGGATTTCTGTCAATACTTTCAAATAATTTCCCTTATAGAGTGAGCTACATCTGTTCGTAATGTTGATTCCCAAATATCTAACTTTTTAAACTATCTCCAATTTTGTTAATTCATTTAATTGCTTTTCATTTTCCTTTGTACAGTTTTTGATTATCATTTTTGTTTTTGTTTTATTTATTCTATATCCTGATAATTGACCATATTCCTCCAATATGTATAAGAGCTTACCCATGGAGTTGAGTGGGTAAGCTTCCAGGTTTTCAAGTCTCCTCTGAAGCCAGACCTCCCCCCCCCCCCTTTTAACATTAGACCCATGGATCTTTTGAGTTCTTAACTTCTGGGGAACCCATCTCTTGGCTCAACGTCATCAGCTGCCCTTGCAGAGTCTGCCCCAGTCTTATGGTTGCTGATTTTCAGCCCTCCTCTGAAGCCAGACCTCCTCCCCGCTTTTAACTTTAGACTCATGGATCCTTGAGTTCCTAACTTCTGGGGAACACGTCTCTTGGCTCAGCATCATCAGCTGCCCTTGGTGAGTCTGTGTGAGACTTCTGATAAGAGCCAATGAGCCAGGCCTTAGTGTGAAAACAAAGTCCTTTATTTTCTTAATGGTCTTTTAGGAACACTTTCTTTGTTAGTGATACCAAATCAATGAGACTAGGAACTCTTATACAGCATTCAAAAGGCAATTGAATGACAGGCACCAATCGGTGTAAAACCCTGAAGTGCAAAAACCCCAACTGTTGCATTCCCAGGGAAAAAAGGCGCGCAAGCTAAATCACTACTTCCCCCCCCCCCATGTCCCTTAGTGAACTCTACTTGCATTCCCATGCATAGACACCCAGAAGAACCCAGTACAGAGATATCTCAAGGTTAACAGCACAACAAAATAGATTAGCAAAGCTGGCAAGACGGAGGGAAGGAGGGGGCAGGGGTGAGCATACTGATGTGGAATGGAACCGGATACCATCCTCCCGGCGGGAGGACCTCATGCAAAAGTGGGAAGATCACAAGAAAATGACAGGGAACCTGACATCCTGCCCCTCCCAAGATCACTCCCCACCCGGCTTAGATGGGTAACGTTTGTGAAAATTACGGATCAATCTGGGTGCATGGACATGCTCTGCAGCAACCCATTCATTATATTCAGGACCAAAATCCACCCATTCGACCAAATAATACAGGCACCCTTGTTTAATCTTAGAGTCCAAAATGCTGGAGATTTCATAATGATGTTCCCCCCCCTTCATCAGAGGAGGAGGAGCAGGAGAATTTGGTCTTCACGAACAGGATGCACAGAACTCAGTGATTCGGGCAGTTCAAAAGAGACAGAGGTAATCTTATGCACAACTTTAAATGGATCCACATATTTCCAACCTAACTTCTGGCTAGGTTGCAGACCCCGAATGTTCTTGGTAGATACGTAGACTGAGTCCCCGGGTTCCAAATCCCACCCAGGAGCCCTACCCTTGTCAGCATATTTCTTGTAATCCGCTTTAGCTCGGTCCAGAGACTTAGTGATGAGGGGCCAAGAGTCCTGAAGGGAAGTCCACCAAAATCCAAACTGAGATGGGGAGTCATCACCTGGAGGGGATATTGTAGATAGTGGGTTGCCCTTGAAACCCCCCACTGCCATAAAAGGGGACACCCCGGTGGAAGAATGCACTGCATTATTGTAGCTATATTCTGCAAAGGGAAGGAGGTCCACCCAATTATCCTGATGGTAATTGGAGTAGCAACGCAAAAACTGTTCTAGGCAGGGGTCCTTTCGTAAAAAAAGAGGTGCAGGAGCTCATTAGCATAACTTATTTGCATATGCCACACCCCCTGATGTCACCGGAAGTGTCAGAAGGCCACACACCCCTGACATCACTGGAAGACTGTTAGAAGAAAGGAAGGAAGGAAGGAAGGAAGGGAGGGAGGGAGGGAGGGGGGAAGGAACGAAAGGAAGGAAGGTAGGTAGGTGGGGGGAGAGAGAGAAGAAAGGAAGGAAGGAAGGAACAGGAAGGTAGGTAGGTAGGTGGGGGAGAGAGAGAGAGAAGAAGGAAGGAAGGAAGGAAGGAACAGGTAGGTAGGTAGGTGGGGGGGAGAAAGAAAGAAAGATAGAAAGGGAGGGAGGGAGGAAAGGAACAGGAAGATAGGTAGGTAGGTAGGTGGGGGGGAGAAAGAAAGAAAGAAAGAAAGAAAGAAAGAAAGAAAGAAAGAAAGAAAAAGAAACAGACAAGGTGCTTCTCTCCCCCCCTTTTGTTTGGGCACTGGGGCCCAGCTTTTCTCTCCCTCCCTCCCTCCCCCCCCCAGGAATGGTGAGGGGGGGATGGGGGCTCCTTCCTGGGGACATTGAGCAGGAATGGGTGGGTGGGAGGGGGTTTCTTTGCGCGGGGGGTGGGTGGGTGGGAGAGGGTTTTTTTGACATTGCGCAGGGATGGACGGGTGGGTGGACGGGTGGGTGGGAGGGAGGGGGTTTCTTTGCGGGGGTGGGTGGGAGAGGGGTTCTTCCCTGGGAGTCTCAATGGGGGGGGAGGAGGGAAGGGCCTTCCCGGGGACGGCGGAGCGCCGCCGTCCCCGGGAGTCTCAATTGGGGGGGGGGAGGAGGGAAGGGCCTTCCCGGGGACGGCGGAGCGCCGCCGTCCCCGGGTGTCTCAACGGGGGGGGAGGAGGGAAGGGCCTTCCCGGGGACGGCGGAGCGCCGCCGTCCCCGGGTGTCTCAACGGGGGGGGAGGAGGGAAGGGCCTTCCCGGGGACGGCGGAGCGCCGCCGTCCCTGGGTGTCTCAACGGGGTTGGGGGAGGAGGGAACGGCCGGGAGTCTCAACTGGGGAGGGGGAGAGGAGGGAAGGGCCTTCCTGGGGGGAGCGGGGCTTTGACGGGGGGAGGCCGGGGGGCAGGGCTTTAAGTGCCCGCCCCCCCGGCGCCTCTCTCCCGGAGCGGCGCTCCGGCGCGCGCCGGCCCCAACGGAGCCCTGGTTCTAGGATTTGATTGACACATTTAGATTGTCCATCACTTTCTGGGTGAAGAAGAGAGAGAGAGAGAGAAGAGATTGGATTTATACCCCGCCCTTCACTCACTTAAGAGTCTCAGAGCGGTTTACAAACTCCTTTCCCTTCCCCTCCCCACAACAGACACCCTGTGAGGTAGGTGGGGCTGAGAGAGCTCTTTCCCAAGCTGTCCTTGAGGGAACAGCTGGTACAGAGCTATGGCTTGCCCAAGGTCATCCAGCCAGGTGCAAGTGGAGGAGTGGGGAATCAAACCCGGTTCTCCCAGATTAGAGTCCGCGCACTTAACCACTACACCAGACTGGCTTACTGGGTGGTAAGCAGAGCTTAAAGCAGGCTCGATTCCCATGACCTGCAGTAGCTCCCGCCAGAAGGTGGCAACGAATTGACTTCCCTTATCGGAGACTATACGCTTAGGGAAAGAATGGGGTTTCACTACATGAGCAAAAAACACTTTAGCCAAACCCTTTGCAGTGGGCAGTTGCATAAACGGGACAAAATGTGCTTGTTTGGAGAATAAGTCCACCACCACCCAAATAACTGTCTTTCCTTTACTAGGTGGTAAATTAGTAATAAAATCCATTGAAATGACTTCCCAAGGTCTGGAAGGGGTTGGGAGGGGTTGTAAAACCCCTGGAGGTTTCCCCCCTTGTTTTTTGCACATCAAACAGGTTTGGCAGGAGGTTACATAGTCAGAGACATCCCTCCACATCCACAGCCACCAAAACTGTCTCTGGAACAAATTTAATGTTTTGAGGTATCCGAAATGGCCGGAGAGCTTTGACTCATGGCAAGCATGTAAGATAAATGGTCTGAGGGATTTCGGTACTATAAGTTTAGTACCCTTATACCAACAGCCATCCGAATGTTTCTGCACCTCTTTCTCCCCTCCCAATTCATCCCGATCCTGTTGGGAATATTCCAGTGCGCATTTTGTAATCCACTCCATCAAGGGGACTGCAGCGGGCTGCTGCTTTTGACTCCTAGTAACAACTGCCCCTCCCAACTGTTTGGGGGAAAACATGGAATCAAAAATTTCTTCCCTCTTAGACTCATGTTGGGGCAATCTGGACAATGCATCTACTAACAATTTAGCTGTCCCTGGGAAATGTCGCAATTTAAAATTGAACTTGGAGAAGAAATCGGCCCATCGGAGCTGCTTAGCATTAAGGGTTCTTCTAGTGCGCAATGCCTCCAAATTCTTATGATCAGTCCAGATTTCAAAAGGCGTTTGTGCTCCTTCTAACCAGTGTCGCCAAGTGGAAAGAGCTAGGCAAATGGCTGCAGCCTCCGTATCCCAAACCGACCAGTGTCTTTCAGTCTCATTAATTTTTTTCGAGATGTACGCTAAGGGGTGCAATTTCCCATCCTCACCTTTTTGCAGAATTGCCTCCCCCCCCATTGCCACATCCGAAGCATCAACATGAACAATAAACTCCCGGGTTTCATCGGGGTGGGCCAGGATAGGCTCTGATGTGAACAGTTTCTTTAGAGTCTCAAAAGTGCTCTCCAGGCTTGCCAGCCTCGGGACCCTTTCTTTTCGTTTTTAAGAGATCAGTAAGGGGCAGAGTGACTTTAGCGAAATCTTTTTAAAATGTTCTATAGAAATTGCAAAATCCGAGTAGACTTTGTAATTGTTTACGTGTACGGGGTGTCTCCCATGCCACCACTGCTTCCACTTTAGCCGGGTCCATCTCAGGACCCCTGGGGGAGATGTGATACCCCAAAGTCAATCTCAGTGCAATGGAACTCACATTTGGACAGCTTAGCATACAGTTTATGGGTCTTAAGTGTGGTCAACACTTCTCTCATCAATTTAATATGAGAGTCCCGCTCTTGTGAATAGAGAATGATATCATCCAGTAACCGAGCACGCCTTTGAACAAATGCTTGTGTAACACTTCGTTTATGAGGCTCATAAATACGCCAGGAGCCCCAGCCAATCCGAAGGGCATAACCAGATATTCAAACTGCCCCAGAGGGGTATTGAAAGCAGTCTTATACTCATCCCCCTCCTTAATGCGCACTCAAAAGTAGGCTTCCCATAAATCCAGTTTGGAAAAAATCTTCCCCTTTGCTGCCTCCGCCAACAAGTCTTTGATAAGAGGCAACGGGTAGGCATTAGAAGCGGAGACTGCATTTAGCCCTCTGTAATCCGTGCACAACCTTAAGCCTACATCTTTCTTCTTCCTGAAGAGGACAGGGGCGGCAAACGGGGATTTGGCAGGGCAAATGAAACCTCGCTCCAGGTTCTTATCTAAAAACTTCCGTAATTCATCCCTTTCAGCAGGGCTCATGGAGTATAGTTTTCCTTTGGGCAGCTTTTCCCCCGGCAAAAGTTCGATAGCACAGTCTGTGAGTCTATGGGGAGGAAGCTCATCTGCCTCTGTCTCACTAAACACTTCAGCCAGATCTCGGTATTCCAGAGGGATCTTGGCTAGTTCTTCCAAGACTAAGCAGGCAAAGGGAAAACAGGGGGGCCCCGATCCCCAGGCAGGGTCCCATTTATGTTGTGTGCACTTAGGGTCGACCCAGGAAATTTTCCCCTTGCTCCACTTGATGTATGGATCGTGAGATCCCAACCAGGGACTCCCCAGCACCATGAGGAATTGGGCATGTGGCATTATTACAAAGGCCCTTTTCTCCCAATGGTCACCCATGCCCAAAATTAACGGTTCTGTTTCTGCTACACATGCCTCCTTCATTTCAGACCCATCCATCTGGGTGAACCGTAAAGGCTCCCCCAAGGAATTGACTTTAGGTCCCAAACCCTCTACTACTAAGGGGCTAATCAGGTCCCTGGCACACCCCGAGTCAATGAGGGCTCGCACCCAAATGTGAGTGCCACTTCCAGGTGCTATAACAGTCACAACAATGTAGAGCAAAGGCCTGGGGTTGCTCACCATTGGTGGCGTGACCGGAGGAGGGACCTGCAGTTTCACGCCTCCTACTGCAGGTCTTGGAAGTTTCCCCACAGCTGCACAGCTACTACGTCCAGAGTTGATTTCTTGGTGCTTTCACTCGTTGTCCCTTCCAGCTGTAGTGCCCAGGGTTTGAAAGTCCCTTTCGGCGGCTGAGGCATTCCCCCGGGAGTCGGAGTAGGCGTCTTGGGAGTCTTCACCCACCCCCACCCCCAGGGGCAGGAAGACGCGTAGTGCCCGCTCTCCCCGCATCTCATACAAAGTCCTTGTTTGAAGCAGGCATCGCGGAGTTCTTGGATTGCCGTTTTGAACTTGGACTTGGTAGTGACTTTGGCGGTGGAATGGGATGATTGCAACCCCAACTTGATTAAGGTGAAATGTTCCTCCACATCAGCCACTGCCCTCATCCACGCCGCCAGGGTTCCAGGCTGATCATTTCGCAACACAGTCTTGTATATCTCCGAGTTCAGGCCCTCCCGGTATTTTTCAACGAAAAGGTCCTGAGACCAGCCGTGCACCTTCGCAGCTATTCTATGAAACTGAGCAGTATACTCCCTTACAGAGGATTGACCCTGAACCAGTTTCCTCAGCTGATTCCTGGCCTTCTCCTCCCCCAAGGGATCCTCGTAGTGCTGCCGAAGGGCCCACATAAACTCATTCATGGATCGTAGCTCAGGGCCTGGGGGGTTGTGTAAACTCGTGTACCAATCACTAGCAGCGTCCTGTAACTTGGAACCGATATAGCCAACCCTCTCGCATTCAGTGAGATAAAGGTGTCCCCAAGTATCCAGGAACCGCTCGATCTCAATGATGAAGAACCTAAGCTTGTCGGGATCACCGTCAAATGTAGCCATCAGAGCGTTATTAGGAGGCTGCCAATACATCTGGTCCCCGGGTCAGGGCACTGGCTGGGCTGGGACCCCGACCGGTGGAGGGACTTCCCCAAGCGCTGGTTGTGTGGGGTCAGCACCCCCATCTACCTGCTGTTGGGGGGGAGAGAGCCCTCCAGCTGTGCCGGCTCCTCCAGCAGGTCCCGCTCCGGCGGCTCCCACCACAGCCTGTTGCATTTTTAGTAACGCCTCTCGTCGCTCACTCGCCAGCCGATCATGTATTTCCTCAAATCTCCAATCCATCTGCTGCCAGAGGTCATCAGGAACTCGCTCCGGATGCCGAGGCGGAGGTCGTTCCTCTGGCTGAAGACTCAACCTCCATGATTCCCTCTCCTCGTCTGCGAACTGCACTCGGGAGCCCCGTCTGTCATGGACCCAGGACTCTTCCGTGCCCATGCCAAAATTCAACCAGGAATACCTTTGTGTTGGCGACCAACCACCAGTCACCCCCCCCATGACAAAGGGGGGCATAAGTATCAAAACTTGTAGTCACCGGCTTTACAGGTGTGGTAGTTGCCGGTGTCTCAGGGGTAGAGGTAGGGATGAGGTTCCCATCACCTGACATCTTCAGGTATGGGGAGCACTCCTTCCCTAATGAAGGAAGGATCACTAACAATCTGTGAGACTTCTGATAAGAGCCAATGAGCCAGGCCTTAGTGTGAAAACAAAGTCCTTTATTTTCTTAATGGTCTTTCAGGAACACTTTCTTTGTTAGTGATACCAGATCAATGAGACTAGGAACTCTTATAAAGCATTCAAAAGGCAATTGAATGACAGGCACCAATCAGTGTAAAACCTTGAAGCGCGAAAACTCCCAACCGTTGCATTCCCAGGAAAAAAAGGCTCGCAAGCTAAATTGCTACTCCCCCCCCCATGCCCCTTAGTGAACTCTACTTGCATTCCCACGCATAGACCCCTGGAAGAACCCAAGGTTAACAGCACAACAAAACAGATTAGTAAAGCTGGCAAGACAGGGAGGGAAGGAGGGGGCAGGGGTGAGCATACTGACGTGGAATGGAACCGGATACCATCCTCCCGGCGGGAGGACCTCGTGCAAAAGTGGGAAGATCACAAGAAAATGACAGGGAACCTGACAGTCTGCCCCAGTCTTGGGTTGCTAATTTTTAACCCTCCCCTGAAGCCAGAGGAGGGGGGGGAGAAGCGGCAGGCCTGGTGAGAACTGCTGAGGCCTTGCCAATGCCAGGGGGGGAGAGAAGCGGTGCACCCGGGTTGAAGCGCTGAGGCCTCACCAGTGCCTGGGGGGGAGAAGCAGTGGGCCTGGCGAGAACCACTGAGGCCTCGCTGGTGTTTGTGGGTGGGGGAGAAGGCTTACCCGTGGGGGCTTTTTCTTCCATGTGGAGCTCCCCCACCCCCGCGAGTATCATGGGTCCCTGCCTCTTCTGTTTATCTAATTCCCTCTTGAAGCTGTCCATGCAGTGAATTCCACATGTTAATCACTCTTTGGGTGAAGAAGTACTTCCTTTTATCTGTTCTAACCCGACTGCTCAGCAATTTCATGGAGTGCCCACGAGTTCTTGGATTGTGAGAAAGGGAGAAAAATACTTCTTTCTCTACCTGCTCTATCTCATGCATAATCTTATAAACCTCGATCATGTCATCCCTCAGCCGTCGTCTCTCCAAGCTAAAGAGCCCCAAGTGCTTCAACCTTCCTTCATAGGGAAAGTGTTCCAACCCTTTTATCATTCTAGTTGCCCTTTTCTACACTTTTTCCAAAGCTATATCTTTTTTGAGGTGTAATAATCCTGGGATTGTGCTAAAAACACTCAGGGTCCAGGCTAAATAGATCCTCCCCAGCCCCAAAGGTGCTTCACAGCAGTGTAAATAAGAGAGACTTCTTAGAGATGAGGATTGGCAATTGCCTGGGCACCTGACTGTGCTTACATGTGCATACAGAATCCTACATTTAATTAAACTGGCCAATTCAGAAAAGACTTGCTTTAATTTTTTGGGATCAACAAGATAAAAATCTGTAAAAGGGCTGCCTACCCAAGACTTCCACTAAATATATAGGTATCTAACCATAAATAACATCAGTAATAATATCATGAGTGTTATAGTAATCACTTATAATAGTAGTGTCTTACAGAACAGATAAATACAAATTGTCAAAAGACCAAGAAGTACATAGAAACAAATTAATCATAATAAGGAACAATGATTATAACAGTGTGGAAATGAACATTCATAGTAGCCAGTAACAGCAGAAATTGCCCATATCAGAAAAATAAGGTCCCGGTACAAAACCCCTGTTTCCTAAGGGCTCTTCTTCAGTTGCTGTAAACTTCAGAAGTACTGTATTGAACGCACAAATGCAAGGGCTTTTTCAATTTCCCTCAGGAGTGACCTTGATGTGAACCTCCGGGTCTCCTGTCTGGGATGATTCAATCAGAAAGGAACAAACACCCCACAATTTCTGCGGCACCACCTGCTCCCAATTCAACAGTGGAAAGTTCTTGGGAGGCTTAACTTCCAAGTATGCATGCCTGCAGTCGTTGCTTTCATCCTGATTTTTCTACATGGACCAGCATTATTAGTTGTATTAACACCTAGGGAAAGAGTTGGGAATAGTACTGTAGAGCTCCTTTATTTAATCCCTTGGTCAAGTCTAGACATGTCCAGTTAGCATGACTTGGAAATAACTGCAGAGGCTCAAGAGAGGAATGCCTTAGCATAGTATTACTTTTTAACAATCGGAAAAGTGCTTGCATTGCAAGGCTTAACTGGAGAGCAATTTTATATCTGATTCTGCCCTCTACTGAATATCCAGTGACTTACCACTGCAAATATCTGATTACTTTAGTTTTACTCATGTTACGTTCATGCTACCCTTGCCTTACAAGCAACATGCCAGTGTAACTCAGTTATAGAGCAATAGATGGCAGTGTAAAGCTTGCTGTGAAGTTCAGGTTGCTTGACCATTGCTTCAGCTGAAGTTCAGTTTTCATGTGCTAGGATCTTTGAACTTGATCATGAATAGACAATAGGTATTATTATCCTTTGCTATTTTAAAGTAAGTGCGATGCTTCACTTTAATGAAATGAAGTCATGCCAGCTCCAAACACTATGTACAATAAAGTATATAACTAGCTTCACGAGATTAATTAGCACAGATTCTGATTGGTTAGCAGTACAGACTAGTTAAACTGGTAAACAGGAGGAGAAAGGAGGTATTTCCCCATCCCTTTCCAAAATTTGAATCCTAAAGGATCTAATTAGACTGATCAGGAACATGTATATCTAGAACTGGGTTTGTACAGTTGTACAGCTATGCAAGCAGCTGGTGCTGATGAAATTCTCTTCTGATTTGGTTGTCCTTAAGTTTGGGCAGATAATCACTGGAGATGTATCACAATTCCCCAAGAATCCTTTTATTTTCTTCTTGGCTGAGCAGCCCCTTTTCTGTCTTCTTTGTTTTTCTGTTTGTCCCATCCAGTTGTTCAAATGTATGTAGAATTATGCTGGCCCACTCTAGGGATTTGAGGGGCTGACTAAAATCCTTCTTTTGTCTTTATTTGAAAACTAGAAATAAGGCCCATTGTGGAAATAAACGGGCTCTAGAAAGAGGCTCTGGGAGAGTGCCAAGGCCTTGGGCACTCAGCATCAATTTTCTGTGGCAACCTCAGCAGGGTATAAGGACACAGAGTCCACCATTTTCTCTAGGGGAACTGATTAATGCCATCTGGAGAGCAGTTGTAATTCTGAGTGATCTCCAGCCTGCACCTGGAGATTGGCAACAGTGGTTCCCCAAGAGGGAATAGCTGGTTTAGAGGGCAGAGTCCATGGCATTCTACCTGTCTGAGGCCCCACCCCTCGCCAGGCCCCACCCCTCAAATCTCCAGGAATTCCCCACCTGGAGTTGGCAACCCTATCTCCTTCCCAGCAAAGCTTCAACCTATCTTAATTTCCTCCTCACTCTTCAGCTTTCCATCTCCCCCCCACACCTGCAGCCTCTATCGTGCTCTGAAGCCCTGACTGCCACATCACATTGGCTGTCATGGGGGGGGGCATCTCAGCAGGGCATAAGGACACAGAGTCCACCATTTTCTCCAGGGGGAGAGCAGTAGTAATTCTGAGTGATCTCCAGCCCTCACCTGGAGATTGGCAACAGCAGTTCCCCAAGAGGGAATAGCTGGTTTGGAGGGCATTGAAGCCCTGACTGCCACGTCACCCTCTTTTCCCTCTTTTCCCGCACTTTTTGGCCTTGGGGCAGCTGGGAACTGTGGGCCAGCAGATGAAGAAGCCCCATTCAACCCAGTGAGTGATACATCTGCAGGCCCCTCTCTGGAACTACAGCTCAATTGAACCTTATGGGGGAACATTTTACCACAGACAGCAGCCATCTTACAAACACATGTAACTGCCGTTTCGTTACACCTACCAACAGCCACTGAGGTAATAGTCTCACACAGGAGAAGCGTCTTTCTCAAGAGAGAAAGCCATCTGCCTGAAATTCTGACAGGGCACAGTGGCTGAAGTAGTGGGTGGGAAAGAGGTGCAGACCCAGCACCCAGCCCATGGCACGCGAGTACTCACAGCCAGTGGATAGGGACAGCTTCTGAGTTACACATCAGGAAGCCAACTGATTTTGGAGCGTGTGGAATGTTCAGGAGACTCCATGGTGAAAACAGAATTAATTATATATAACCAGAGGATGGCACATGAGAGGCTGATGGAAGTCCAAAAATAACGAACAGTTTTATTGAACTTATGAAGGGAAATGGTCAGGTAGGTGTTGTGAGAGTCCTACAGAGTCAGTCAGCAACAAATGGCCTTAAACAGGAATACTTTTATTGAGAAAAGTCTGCTATGGTCATCTGCACTTCTTGTGTTAGTAATGGTGGGCACCGCCTTGGCCAGGACAATCTCTCCTATCTAATAAAGCTGTTTTCAAGTGGCAAGATTCCATGGGGTGCCAAAATCAGTTTGCTGGAAGAACTGCCACTCAAAAGGGATCCCTGGCCACTGGCTGCATTCCCTCGCTGCGTGACCTCAGTCCCGCCCACAGAGCTGCCAGCCAGTGTCTCGGCCTCAGTCTGGAGGGAGCCAGCGAAGGGGACGGAGTGGGTGCTGGGTCCACTCTTCTCCGCCCACTGCCAGGTGGGTCTAACTGTCCCCTCAGTGGCCTGCTTCTGACAGTAAAAAGACAATGGACTTTCAGCATAACCCTCTCCCCCGCCCACTGCCAGCTTGGCCACTTTCCTGTCAGAATAAACTGTGGAAAAGGCTTTCTCTCCTGCTTAGCTCCACCGTGGCTGGCTGGCTAATGAGGTGGGCCAGCAACCATCAAACCATTCTCTTCAACCCCCTGCTGTGTGGCTGACTTTCCCACTAGGGTTGCCAATCTCCAGATGGGACCTGGAGATCTCCCGCTGTTACAATTGATGACAGATGACATAGATTAGTTCTCCTGGAGAAAATGGCTGCTTTGGAGGGTAGACACTATGGCATTATACCCTGCTGAGTCCTTCCATCCCCCCCGCAAAAAATGCTGCCCTTCACAGGATTCACCCCCCAAATCTCCAGATATTTCCCTAATCAGACCTGGCAACTTTCTCCTCAGTGCCTGTTGCTAGGCAACCAAGCTTGCTTCTCTGAAAGGCCCTTTCCACACCTATGTTGGCCTTTGGGAGAAAACTCATTGGGGACAGGCCTCAGCTGAACAGAATGCCATAGAGGCCACCCTCCAAAGCAGTCATTTTCTCGGGGGGGGGGGGGGAGATCTGTTATCTGGAGTTCAATTGTGATCCTTGGCGATCTTCAGGCTCCACCTGGAGGTCGGGTACCCTAGTCAGTGCTTCAGAGTAGGATCTGCTAGACCCAGGTTCTTGCTGAGTGGGTGATTTTGGGCCAGTCACAGACTTTAAGCCTAACCTACCTCACAGGGTTATTGTGCAAGTCAAAAGGGGGAGAGGAGAATGATGTAAGCTGCTTTGGTCCCCATTGCAGAGAAAGGCTACTTTTCCTCCAGGGGAACTATGGTTGCCAATCTCCAGGTGAGGGCTGGAGATCAGTCAGAATTACAAGTGCTCTCCAGATGACAGAGATCAGTTCTCCTGGAGAAAATGGTGAACTCTGTGTCATTATACCCTGCTGAGATGGACCCCCTATGACAGCCAATGTGACATAGCAGTCATAGCTTCAGAGCATGGTGGAGGCTGCGGGGTGAGAGATGAAAAGTTGAAGAGTGAGGTTGATGCTTTGCTGGGAAGGAGATAGGGTTGCCAACTCCAGGTGGAAAATTCCTGGAGATTTGAGGAATGGAGCCTGGAGACAGTGAGGTTGGAGGAGGGGTGGGACCTCAGACAGGTACAATGCCATAGACTTCACCCTCCAAGCCAGCTATTCCCTCATAGAGAATCATTGTTGCCAATCCCCTGGTGGGGGCTGGAGATCACTCAGAATTACTACTGCTCTCTAGGAAGGAGGGGGAGGAGATGGGAAGCTGAAGCCAAGGGGCAGATAACAATATGTTGACAGTTGGCTGGGAGGGAGATAGGGTTGCCAACTCCAGCTTGGGAAATTCCTAGAGATTTGAGGGGTGAGGTTTCAGCAGGTGTAGGACCTCAGACAGGTGCAATGCCATAGACTTCACCCTCCAAACCACCTGTTCCCTCATGGGGAACCATTGTTGCCAATCTCCAGAGGAGGGATGGAGACCACACCGAATTACAACTGCTCCTCAGATGGCAGAGATCTTCCCTTGGAGAAAATGGTGGACTCTGTGTCATTATACCTTGCTGAAGTTGTCACAGCAAAATGACACTGAGTACCCAAAGCTGGGGCACTCTCCCAGAGCCTCTTTCTAGAGCCCGTTGTATTTATTTCCACCACGGGCCTTATTCCTAGTTATACATAATTCAAAAAGGAGTCAGGTAATGCATGGTAACCAATCATCATGTCAGAGAAAAGGTGCCTAAAATACAAGTTCCCAGGGAAAAAGCGGGAAGAATAAGAGTCAGACAAGAGTAGAGATACATGGGTTGACACTAACAGCCTCTCAAGGTCAGAGTAGTTCAGAGGGCGATAAGCATGCCATGAGAAATGTAACATAACATTCACAGTCTTGATATCAGGAGTCCACACATCCCACCTCACGGGCAGGAGATGGCAGCATTAGCTGACAGATATCAGGCTTAGGACTTAGACAGGCAACAGGAATTAGGTAGTTTTGTATAAATATAAAGGATAGTTTGTCACAAGTTGCTGTTTAGTTATACAGACTAGTCTTTAAACACACAGGGGAAAGATTTCTTGGCAGCCTCTGCTTAAATAAACAAGGCTAAACTTCTTTGTCTCAAAGACACTTGAATTGGTGAAGGCAGGAACATTCACATAAGTTTCAGTTTCATTTATTAACCACGTGAGAGGGATAACCACCCTTTTTCTAGGAGCTATTTCCCTCAGACTGGATAGGAATCACCCCCCCTTTACAAGGAGCTATTTTCCTCAGCCTTGAATGGCAATCCTTCTTGATCCTTTCACTCCCTTAGCCCTCCTTCCCAGTCAACAGTCAGTTCTTAACTGCCACACCTGACACTCAACTGTAGAATTCTGTTTGAATCCAAGTCATTCAAGGTTCTCAGAACAGGTGAAAGCATTAGCTGCTTACTTTCCATCTCAGCTCTTGGGAGGGCTGGAGGATGCTGCAGTGTGTCACTTACCCACTGTGACCTGGACTGTGTGTGAGAAGTCCTGAGCAAGTCCCTAGGCTTCATGTAAAAAAAATAAAGCTTCATTGCATTACAGCTAAATTTGAAATCAAGTCTAAAGTTTCACTCAGAGTTATGATCTAAGCCAGGTGTCCCCAATGTGGTGCCCATGGGTGCCTGCCCACACCTTTATTGGCACCGACCAAGTACTGTAAGGACTGTAAGGACCAAGTACTGTAAGGTGGGGCCAGGTAGGGCTTATGCCCAGCAAGTGTTCTGATTGACTACTGGAGATCTGACTGGCTGTGCAGATTTTTTTAAATGTTGTTTTGGTAGCAGCTGTCAGCACAGCACAAGGATCTGCCCTGTGTGACTGAAGTTAAGCTGTGGCAGCCATTGAGTGGCTGGCTCCGCCTCCTGCAGCAGCCATATAGTTACTGTGCCCTCTAAACCATGTTGAAATGTGCCTGCAGGCTCAAAAAGGCTGGGAAGCCCTGATCTAAACCTTGAGAGAATACTGAGCATAAGCAGAGGTTTCCAACTTCAGAGTATGGCTCCTGAATTTTTTTGCCAAGCGTCTTCAAACAGATATCAGCGCTGTGGCAAGAATTCACGTAGTTTTGCAGTTTCTGCTTCTCAGAACCTTTTGGATCCTCCTGGCATTTTCCTTCATGATTTAATATCCTGGCTTACTTTTATCCTACCCTATAATTTTTGTGTGGTTTTAAACTCTTTTTGGCCTTCCCAACAACAGCTAAAGGATGGATTAGGTTTGTTTTGAGGTATTTTTAACAGCTGTTAAATAACACATGGAGTTGGCCAGCATATGTCTCACAAGCTTATAATTGTCGATCTTTTTTGGGGGGGATGGGTGTGTGCACATGCTGAAATACAGGCCTATCAAATATAGTAATCTGGGATTCATGCATATGGTATGTCCACTTTGGACTGGAAAATAGCACTGAAGAACACAGGTTCTCTAAACTTGTGGTGACATTGAGCTGTTTTCAAAGGGTAGATTTCCATGTGGTGCAGTTTAAACATGTATCTGTTCTGGACTCGGAATAAGTGTGTGCTTTTTCACCATCTTCTTTGGCTGTTGCTTTTAAATAGTGGTTTTACAGTAGCTTGCTGCTAGGTGTTGCTATAATGACCTAGAGAAAAGTTACCCATTTGCAGGGGTCATTTCATAGAAAAAGAGGTGCAGGAGCTCATTAGCATAACTCATTTGCATATGCCACGCCCCTTAACATACCGGAAGTGTGTCAGAAGGCAACACCCACCCCTCAGGCTCCACTCCACAGGTAAGTGAAACTGACCTGCTATTCCTCCATTTTCTTCCCCATCCAATACTTTGTGCAATAAAAATAAGCGTAAAGAACACACCCTCATTCTCTTCCTGCTCCCTTGAAACCACCAGGTTTCAAGTAGACTTGAAATACCCAGGACATGTGCACCACCCATCCCTTCCCCTTCTCCTCCCCACCACAAGACACCCTGTGAGGTAGGTGGGGCTGAGAGAGGTCTTTTGAGAACTGTTCCTGAGGGCACAGCTCTGAGAGAACTTGTGACTGGCCCAAGGTCACACCAGCAGCTGCATGTGGAGGAGTGGGGAATCAAATCCAGTTCTCCCAGATTAGAGTCCAACTCCTGACCACTACACCAAACTGATGGGGTGGAAGCTGCTGAAGGCTTGGTGAAATTTCTCCAGTACTTATGTGCCATGTGCTCACATAAAAAATGGTATACTTAGAAAATTTATATGCCACCTTGAGCAAGTCTCTGGAAAAGCAGCACACTGTGAGACTTCTGAATAGACCCACAAACAATCTGTGAGACTTCTGAATAGATCCAGTAAATCAGGTCTTGTGGTTTAAAACAAAGTCTTTATTTCTTACTGGTCTTTCAGGAACACTTGCTTTGTTTGTGATATCACATACAGTAGGGAGGGGATTCATATACTGTATTCAAACAGGAACAGAAGCATGGGTACCAATCAGAAGGAAAATAATCAAGCACCAAAAATCTACCGTTACTTTCTCAGGGAAGAAAAGGCGTGCAAGATGAAACTAAATTCCCACCCTGACCCTGTGTGAAAGCTACTTGCAGGCCCCCTCATAAGACACCTGGAAAAGCAGAGCCCTGTTGCCCAAGGTTACAAGAGGAATCAACATAGATAACTGAAGTCTAGAAAAACACATGAGATCACCCATAGGAGGGAGGAATGGAAAGGGGGGGAGGAGGGGGAACTGAGCCATCAGAGCAGGAACGGATGCTGAGCTCCCGCCGGGATCTGTAACCAGGAAAGCTACAAGGAAACTGATAAGTATTGGAGTCGGGAGTCCATGGAATAGTGAAACAGCTAGATCTTTATTGCTGGTCCGGATGAAGCATACAACCCAGGGCTCGAAGCCCTCCTTTTATGCTGGTCAGGGATAATCCCCTGACCTCACCCAACTGTCCTGATAGGCTATTATAAGTCTATTTACACCTCACAGGTTCCTGGGGAGAAACCTAGGTACATGATTGGTGGCCGGTTTGAATCCACCTGGCCTTTGTTCTACCTGGCTGAAGCTCAGGTAGTTTCTTGGCCATGTGCTCTGGCCACATGGCAGTCGCCATTACTGGAGCACATGGTGACCACATGGTCAATACATAACACCCCTCCCCCCATAGTCCAGAACCCCTCTGCACACATAGTCTTTGAGATAGTCGTCCAGAGCGCCGGGGAGTTGTAAGGCGGGGCGTGTTGCTTGTGTCGGCAGGTTGCGGTGCGGGTAGTTGTTCTGCTTGCGGGGCCGGTCTGCTCAGAGGTTGTTCAGGCGTGGATGGCGCGGCTGCTTCGTCCGTGGGCACGAGCGGTGTCTCCGCAGTCTCCAGATCAGGGTCTGGTGCTGCTTCCGGAGTCGTGTCGATGTCACGGTCTGTTGGTGCAGGGAGTTCGGGGGCCTGGGTAGCATCGTGGTTCTGTGTATGGCGTCGAATCTGGTCGATGTGCCATTTCCAGACTACTCCATCTTCTGTGAGGACCTCGTAGGAATAAGGCCCGGTGACTCAAATGATCCTCGTGGGGAGCCATGTCGGACCCTGTGCGTAGTTCTTAGTGTATATGGGGTCTTCGGGAGCGAACCCTCGGGCGGCTGGCTGGTCCTCCGTTGTCGGGTTTCCATTGATTGCTCGGTCGGGATGTAGGCGGTCCAGGACGGTTCCCAGTCGTCTTCCCATCAGAAGTTCGGTTGGCCAGCGCCCGGTCCCTGAGTGGGGTGTGTTCCGTTGGCTGAATAGGAACTTATACAGCTGCTCTTCCCAGTCGCCGTGCTCCATTCTCTTTAAAGCCTCGTTCGTTGTTCTCACCATGCGGTCGGCCTGGCCGTTGGTCAGATGTGGCGCAGACCGCAGGCCTCCACAAACCATTGGAACTTGCTGGAGGTGAATGCGGTCCCGTTGTCGGTTACGAGAGTGTCAGGCATCCCGTGTGTCGCGAAGACCAGCCAGAGACTTCGTAAGGCTGCGTTGGTGGAGGTCGATGCTACCGGAACCACCTCAAGCCACTTGCTGTAGCTGTCTACAATGATAAGAAACAACCGGCCCTGGACCGGTCCCGCGAAGTCTAGGTGCAGACGGGACCAGCGCTTGTTAGTAGATTCCCAGGATCGGACGGGAGCGTGTGATGGGTCTGCCCGCAACTCTTGGCATTTGGTACATTTCTGGACCCGCCCCTCAATGTCTTTGTCCAGGCCTGGCCACCACATGTAACTACAGGCCAGGGCTTTCATACATACTATTCCCGGGTGGGCCTCGTGTAGTGCCTCTAGAACTCGGGGCCGCAGAGGCCCGGGGATCACCACTCTAGATCCCCACAGCAGGCACCCCTTGTGGGCCGAGAGTTCGTGCCTTCGTGCCATGAAAGCGGCGAACTCTGGTCCCGTTTTCTCCGGCCACCCCTTCCCACCCAGTCCGAGACACAGGAAAGGGTGCAGTCCTGCCGCGTGCGATGGGCCACATTCGATACCTGCACAGGGCACTCCGGTAGGTCCTTCAGGAGTGCGACGTGGAAGGCTGGAGCCAGAGCCAGGTTGCAGGACGGGAGGGGAAGCCAGCTGAGGGCGTCGGCGTGTCCCATCGCCTTGCCCAGGCGATGCACCAAGTCGTAGGAGTAGCCCGACAAAAAAATCGACCCCCACAGGACCCGCGGGGACAGCATGTGAGGGGTCTGCCGGTGGGGGGCAAGGAGACCCAGCGGGGTTAATGGTCCGTAGCCACGGTGAACAATCGCCCATACAGGTAATCGTGGAATTTCTTGACGCTGGCTACAATCGCAAGAGCCTCCTTGTCGATTTGGGCGTAATTACGTTCCACCAATGACAGGGTCCTGGAGTAGTAGGCTACCGGCACCTCCTTGCCGCTGGGTAGCTGGTGCCCCAAGACTGCCCCGACACCATAGGGAGACGCGTTGCAGGCCAGAATGACAGGGAGCCTCTCATCGAAATGTGCCAGGACTGCATTTGAAACCAATAAGTCCTTGACAGCCCGGAAGGCTGCGTCATGCTTGGGACCCCAGGCCCAAGCCACTCCCTTGTCCAGGAGGCAATGCAGGGGTTCGGCAAGAGCCGCTTTGTGCGGAAGGAAGGCATGGTAAAAGTTCAAAAGTCCCAAGAACGCCTGTAGTTCCGCCTTCGAAGATGGACGGGGTGCTCCCGTAATCGCCGCTACCTTCTCCTTTGTCGGGTGAATGCCGTCCGCGGTCACTTTGAAACCCAAGAAGGTCACCGAGGAGACTCCCAGGGTACACTTATCTTTTCGGACCTTGAGACCCGTGTCCTGGAACCGTTGCAGCACCATCCGTAGGTGCGCTGCAAATGTGTCGATGTCCGGGGCGGCGATGAGGACGTCATCAAAGAACGGTTTCACACCTGGAACATCTTTAAGGAGAGAATCCATTAGATTTTGAAAAATCCCTGGCGCTATGCTGACCCCGAACTGGAGCCATTTCACTTTGAATGCTCCCTTATGAGTCACAATCGTCTGTGCCTCGACCGTTGCCTCGTCTACAGGAAGCTGCTGATAGGCCTGGGCCAGATTGAGTTTTCCAAATATTTTGGCTCCCGCGAGGGAGGCCAGAACGTGGCTGACCACCGGTACTGGGTACACGTGGTCCTGTAACGCCTTATTAATAGTGCACATAATCCGCGCAGATGCGGACTTTCCTGTTCGCCTTGAGGGGGGTCACAATGGAAGTCTCCCACTTGGCATGGGAGACCGGCTCGAGCACCCCTTGTGCCACGAGCTTGTCCAGCTCCGCCTCCACTTTGGGCTGGAAGGTGAGCGGTGGCCGGCAGACGGCCATGCGAATGGGCCGGACTGCCGGATTCAGTTTCGAAGGAAACCGGGGGTCCTCTGTAGCAGCCCAATGAGCTGTCGAAAACGGCGGGAAATTCCTCGCAGATGGACGAGAAGTCAGTAGAGTCCATGTGGTGTATTCCGGTCTACTGCACTCTGAGCGGCTTGAACCAGGCGCGACCTAGGAGACTGGTTAGATTGCGATCCACCACGAGAAGGTCCAGCAGGCCGTTAAAGGCGTGGTACTGGACCCGGACCCTGGCTAGCCCCTTAATAGCCACTGGATTTTTCTGGAAGTCCCGGAGGACCAACCCAGCTGGCAGCCGTAGCCAGCGTGCCCCCTTTAGGCAGAGGTGGCTGAACATAGCTGCGGACACAATTGAATATGCAGACCCTGAGTCCAGGTCCATAGAGCAAGGAACTCCCTCTATTTGGAGGGACACGGAAATCACGCCCGGGATGGGCTGGGGCAAGTTCATTACCATGGCCGCAGGAATGACACTACCCACTTCTTCGAAGTTCGTGCTGGGGCACGGTGGCTGTTCCTTAGGTGGCAGGCCCGGGTGGATTGGCCTGCTTTCCCACAGGCGCAGCAGATGGCATCACGGAAGCGGCATGTACATCTGTCGTGGTGGTCCCCGCAGCTAGCGCACATTGGGGCCTGCCTGTTGAGGGAAGCAGAAGAGGGAACAGAGACAGATGCTGGGCGCCGGCCCTTGGGCCTAGGGACGCCGGGCTCACCCTTTTTCAAGCGTGGTTGCATCCGGTGGATGTCCTCTTCTTCACTCGAGTCAGGTTCGGGAGGGGCTGCCTGGTGGACTTTGGTGGCTGCCTTGTCCTTCTGCATTGTCTCGAAGGCTGCTGCTGTTTGGAGCATCTTTCCCAAGGTAGGTTCTGGCATTGTGATGAGGCGCCGGCGGAGCTTGGCTTCCCAGATCCCTCCCATGAAGGCGGTCTCCATGTGGTCATCCACGTGGTGGAATTCGCAGCCCATGGCTAGTCGGTGGAGTTCAGCCAGAAAAGTGGCGGCCGACTCCCCTGGCTGCTGCTGGCGCTGTATGAACTCCCAGCGCCTGGCCAGTTTTGATGGCTTCCGGGCAAAGTAATCGTCGAGGGTCTTCGTGAGTACGTCGTAAGACACCTCGGTGGGGTCTTGCGGGGTGAGTAGGTTCTGGGCCACCTGCATGACCTCCACCCCTCCGGAACTCAAGAGCCAGGTGCTCTTCAGGTCCGCCTCTGTGATTCCACGGACCTTGAAGGCACACCCCAGCGTCTTGAGCCAGGACTCCCACGTCTCTGGGCGAGACGTATCAAAAGGGGTAATTGGTCCCGGAGCATTTGCCATAGTTACTGGAGCAGGAGCGGCGGCAGCGATTTGAGTGATGTCCTCGTGGTCTTGCGGCAGTGCCGGGGAGCGTAGAGGCTCGGCGCTGCCTAGTGCCAGGGGATTGGGGCTCAGAGCGGCTTGCGGCGAGGCTTAGGAGCACTGGGGCTCGGCGATGCCGGCGGACGGAGCTCGCTGTGCTGCTGCGGTCGGCTGGAGAGTCACTCATCGGGATCCCACCTTCATCGCCACTGATAAGTATTGGAGTCGGGAGTCCATGGAATAGTGAAACAGCTAGATCTTTATTGCTGGTCCGGATGAAGCATATAACCCAGGGCTCGAAGCCCTCCTTTTATGCTGGTCAGGGATAATCCCCTGACCTCACCCAACTGTCCTGATAGGCTATTATAAGTCTATTTACATCTCATAGGTTCCTGGGGAGAAACCTAGGTACATGATTGGTGGCTGGTTTGAATCCACCTGGCCTTTGTTCTACCTGGCTGAAACTCAGGTAGTTTCTTGGCCATGTGCTCTGGCCACATGGCGGTTGCCATTACTGGAGCACATGGTGACCGCATGGTCAATACATAACAGAAACAAAACATGACAGGAACCTGACATCCACAGTCATAAAAGGAACAATGATAAAATTATCAATATTTAAACAAAACATTAAAAACAATAAAAACCCAACAGGGCTTTCCCCAGGGCGCTGCACCTCTGCACTGCTTGGGGAAGCCGAGGAGGGGGCGGGATTTGGTCATGTGCCCACCCCCTGGGCTCCTCACTCCTGGAGCTGCGCTCCTGTGCGCTCCCGCTCCAACGGACCCCTGCCCATTTGCTTTCTGTACATGCATAGAGAGATCCCTTGGAAACGACCCACCCATAATACATTCTCTACAGTGGGAAGAAACCATTACACTCCTCTGCAGTTGTGTACCAAGGGCAGGGTGGTTGGAGCAGTCTGCCCTGAGTGCAGGAAAGAGGGGGGGGGGCGCAGAAGCGCAATCTCCATATCAGTTTAAATGAGCCTGGAAACCTCCCCAGAAACTCCCATCTCTCAGCTCACAATGCTAGACCCGCCTAAGGCTGAACCAAGACCCCCCAGCCCCCCCGGTGCCTGGTTGTTTTTCACACGTGGCTACCTAGGAGGAGGAACACAAAGCTGCTGACTACCTATGGAAGGCTGGGAGTTGGATCTGCTGCTGGTCCACAGCCAGCAGGACAACTGGACTGCACCAATGCCATTCTAGCCCCAGCTCAGCATGTTGCTGTGCAGTGTTAAGGCATATGGGATTGGGGGGGGGGGGGTGTTGCTGAGAAAAGAATAAAAAAGGCATGGGAGTGCTCCAAATTCCAAATTCTCCAAAATTCCCCTGTTCCATAAATGGAGTTATCTGGTCACACATTCCTATGCATCTGTACCAAGTGTGACCAAAGGAGGCACCTGCAGTAGCAACACCATGTCCCAGTTTAGCTGGATTTGGCTGCCATCAGCGTTCCCTCTGGTGAATTTCACCGTCCTTAACTGTCCAGCAGCTCATAGGAAGTTTACCTAACCAAGTCCGTGCTGTTGCACAGGAGTATTTTCCTCTGGGTCATGAGGTAGGGGGGAAGGGAGACTGGCTGTCCATTCCTACCCATGTCTGATGAAGGGGCAGTCAGTTGACAAGTTGCTACCTTCCCAGGGGTGTGCAAATATGTTACACTGTCCCCATGGTAACCAGATGCTGGGCAACAGGAGGCACGGGCATGAAGTGAGACCTTGGAATGGCAACACAAGGAAGGGAAGCTGGGAGCCCTGGTCCTCTCCCTGGGTGGTTCCTACAAAGGCCAGGCGGTGGCAGTGGCTGAACCAACAGAAAGAGGAAATTCCCTCCAAGGGCTGGGAAGGCCTGGTAGGCGGCAGATGCCAGGCAGAGACACTGGACAGCTGCTGGTGGCTAGGCACCTCAGAGAGCAAGATGGAATAGGGCCTGTAGGTCAGTGGAGCAATTCCACCACAGGAGCCTTCTACCATGCTGCTAAGGTGACTGGAAAACCACACAAAAGTTACCATGAAGTAAATGGATCTGAAGCCAAAACAGGGTAAAGATCCCAAGCCTCAGTGTAAGAGGAGCTTTTCAATTTCAGGAAAAACTGTACATGTACAATGCATTCAACAATGTAGACAGAAACTGAATTCCTGACAAACATGCCTAAGGATTTCTCCCTCCACACACCTTGTTTGCTCCAGCGTCTCTGCTAATTTACAAAAACATTTTATATCCCTCAATTGTATTTGTGTGGCCATGTTCTAGCATTTAGAGTGTCTGTCCAATAATTATATGAAGAAGAGGAGGAAGAGGAGATTGGATTTATATCCCACCCTTCACTACCCATAGGAGTCTCAGAGCGGCTTACAGTCTCCTTTTCCTTTGCCTCTCTACAATAGACACACTGTAAGGTAGGTGGGGTGAGAGAGCTTTGAGAGAGCTGACTGACCTGAGGTACCACCCAGCTGGCTTCATGTGGAGGAGTAGGGACTCAAACCCAGTTCTCCCAGATTAGAGTCCGCATTCCTAACCATTACACCAAACTGCTCTGACACATTCTTATGAACATACCACCCATCTCCCAAGAACATACCACCCATCTCCCAAGCCTTGAGACTGCTTGGTTGAGATTTTAGGCCCCACCCACCTGGGCTCCATATGGTGGAAGCAGTTTCCCCTCTTGCAGCAACCTCTGCTGTCCTCTCCTTGTCATACACTCACATTATGCCTTGAAGCCTATGCCTTTAGAGAGGAAAAGTCTCATCACCAGGAGTGTTGCAACAGAACTTCCTTTCTTAGCAGCCCAGTAAACCATATGCTAAGGTCTATACTACATAGAAGCTGGGCACTAATGCCCATGGAACCCCAGTCTGAAAATGTTAGCCAGGCCTGATCTAGGAGTACTTTATAAATGCATGAATATTTAAACTGCCCCGCTGATTTCTTTAAACATCTTCCTCAGGTTTGTTGAAAAGCAGTCTGGGTTTCCAAAAGGGAAAGGGTCACATAGGTTAAGTTGTTCTTGTCCAACTTGAGTTCACTTTGAGAGATGTTCAGGGTCTCCCCTCCCACCCCACCCATCATTAACAACACTGGAATACAGGAGCCGTAGTGTGGTTTGCCCAGCACTGTTGTTGCTCTGTGCTGACGGCAGGCTTTGCCTCTGCTGCCCGAGTGGAGGCTTTTAGATCAGTCAAAATGAGTACATTCCAATATAGTCAATGGAGCAGTTTTTATCTTTTACAGTATTTCTTAAAGCGTTTTGGGTAAAGACTTTGTAAAGAAAGCTTAATTGCTGGGTCATATTTCTTGCTGCATCTAAATAGTCCTGCTGATCATAGCAAAGGGAAGTCATGGCTATATATCTATCAACTGGTTATGAAAGACATCTGCAGCCTGCTCCATAATATCAGTTAACATGTATTCTTTAGGAAATTACATCGTCTATCAGGATGTCCACTGTGGTTCTGGAATCTAGCTGTCCAGCAAAGCTCTAAATTTAGCTGGAAAGCTTCACCTCCACAAGGAAGTTGCCCCTCAGATGTGCAGATGTTGCTCTGCCAGCAAGCAGCTGCTGTGAAGAAACTTCCACTGTGGTCTGACAAAGGCCAAGTACATGGCTGCACCCAGCTGTTAGAAGGCCATGTCATTTCAGTCCAAAGCAGCATTCTGTGACTGATGTGGTAAGTGGAGGAGACACAGCACCCACTTAGACTTAGCAAACAAGTATGCACTTAACAACATTGTCTCTCCACGTTGCTTGTCAAAATTAAAGACTGGCTTTTTTACTTTGAGATGAGGTCTGCAGGCTGCCGTCACATGGGTAGCTTTCAGTGGCAGAGGAGATGCATAATACTGCTTGATCGCTCAACAATTGTTCAGCTCTTGGGAGAGTCCTTTAGGCTTCTGCTCTGCTCCTTCTTCCTCACATAATAAGCAAGTTGAGATCCGTGATACTCACAGGAGGCATCTCTCCCCTGTCTTAGCTTCCTCCCTCAGGTGCCAATGGGGATGCTGCTGGGACTACGTCTAGGCCTCACACACACACACACACACACACACACACACACACACACAAACTGTGACACTGCCAGGATTGGCTTCGGTCTGCCTCACACACCAGTGGCTCTGCTGCCAGGACTGCCACGGCTGCTGGCCTCCCCCACACACCAATAGCCCAGTTCAGTTTTTATTATAGCCCATAGGCCATTCAGAAGCACAGTTTTATAAAATTACAGCTAGGTCACACTAACTCAGCTTGGAGGGAACACTGGTCACCAGTTAGATGGTATGTTATTGTACCTTTCTGTCAAAAGTGCAGATAAATGCATGGTGATATCTTGCAACAATTATTATTGATAACATGTATATTGCGATAGGATCATGGGCACTAAATTTAATAACACCAAGGGTGAAGCTGCCAGGACTGACCCAGCTCCCGGCCTCTCCCCCATGCACACCAAGGGTGAGGCTGCCAGGACTGACCCAGCTTCTGGCCTCTCGCCCCCACACACACACACCAAGGGTGAGGCTGCCAGGACTGATCCAGCTCCCGGCTTCTCCCACCCACATGCACCAAGGGTAAGGCTGCCATGGTCGCCATGGCCCCAGCCACACCCCTCCGCCAAAAGAAGAGAAGGTAAGTGTGTTGTCTGCCCATGCACAGACAATGCTTTTGATTTTAGGAGGGATATAAGCCCCCCCCCATGTATTTTTTAAAGTTTTCAGATTTTCCCGCAAGCCTGGGGGTTCTCCCAAGTTTTTAGGAAAATCTGTTTTGTTTCAGTGCGGCCCTGATCAATAGATCCAGATATCCACAGGTTGGGCTACACTTGACTATTAGAATGTAAGGTAACTTTTGAAAGCCTGGGACGTCTTGTGTTGGGTCCAAGTGCCATCAGTAAGGAAGTAAAGAAACCAGTGCACAAACAGTCATATGAATTGTCACTGGAAGCAATTTTCCCTCTGCATACCCACCCTCAGGGTCCCTGGTTCTAGATCTATAGGCCCTGCTGGCCCATTGTGCAGCCAGTTTAAGGGCCATTGGATACCTAATATAACAGAATTAGAACTTCAGCTAGGCAGTCTAAATGGTTTGGTGATTAAGAGCACTGAATTACTTCAGTGCTTTTTGTCCTCTCATGGAAATAGCCCCCCTTCCATTTTTAAACAAAACTATGATTGGTGTTCCTTTCTTCACTTGCTTTCTTATATAATTGGTGTTACTTTCTTCACTTTCTTTCTTTCCAACTATGAGTAGTGAAAATGATGCAGAGATAACACTAAGCATATCTCCAGCATATCTTGCCTATGAGAGAGGCAAGGAGGGGAGTACACAAGTTTACGTGGTACTTCTAATTACCTATCAAGACAGAACACTGCACCAGAGGTCACTACAGAATTCTTGGGTTGGATCCAACTATCTGTCAGTTGAAGATGCTGACGATCATAGAAACCTTCCCATGTTCCTTTCCCCCAGCAGTCCTTACTGACTCCAGAAAAAAATTATTTTTAAAAAAAATATTTTATTTATGGTTTTCCAAAACTAAATAAGTGCTGAAATAATACATGCTGAAAAGCGTCCTCAGGAAAAAAAAACATAAGTCAAATTCATAATAGACGGAAGACTTCTAATCAATTAAATACATTCATATCTTTGTACCTAACCATATGTAAAACTTGGACCATAAAGAATCCGAAAACTCATCTTCTTTGCCTTTTAACCTCAAAGTTAGTTTGTCCATCTCAACCACTTCCAATAACTTCTGTACAAATTCAGTTCTGACAGGAATTTTGTCGGTTTTCCAAAATTTAGCGTATAGGATCCTTGCTGCTGTGGAAGCATGTAGAATTAATTTCCTATCCTCCTTATCATAGACCTTAGGTATTATGTTAAGGAGAAAAATTTCTGGCTTAAAAGATACTTTAATAATTATTATCTCCTGTATCATTTTTTGTATCATTGTCCAGTATCTACGAGCTTTCTCACAAAGCCACCACATATGAAAAAAAGTGCCTGGACTCTGCTTACATTTCCAACAGACATTGCTTAGTGAAGGAGAAAATTTTGCTAACTTAGTTGGTGTTAAATACCATTGATAAAACATTTTGTATATATTCTCCTTATAAGAAGAGGCTCTTGTTATTTTTATATTTGTTTTCCATACATTAAGCCACTCCTCCAATTTTATATTATGGCCTAGATCACGCGCCCAAGAAACCATGGAGGGTTTTGCTATTTCTTCCTCCATTTTAAAATCCAAGAAAAAATTATACAGTTTCTTTATAGGTTTTTGATCAGAACTCAACCAAACTTTATCTAGGGCTGTGTACTCCCTCTCAAAACCTTTTATCTTATCTGTGTTAAACCTAGACTGTAATTGGGTCCTTTCCCACCAGGTCAACGAAATGCCCTGATCTGCTAACCTTTGAGGAGGTTTCAAGTTATTATCTTTATCTAGTATCTCCTGATAGGTGGATCTTTTTCCTTCCACTATCAATGACGGCTTAATGAATGCTTCCAGGGGTGAAACCCAAGATGGGATTTTAGAGTAAAAGTAATGTTTAGTTTCCTCCCATACTTTAATAAGTGCACCTCTAACTATATGATGCTTAAAGTATCTTCTCTCTTGTCCATACCAGAAGAAAGAGTGCCAGCCCATCGCTAGGTCATGACCTTCTACGTTTAACAACCTCATATCTCTTAACCTTACCCACTCTTTCAACCAAACCATAGCTCTAGCCTTGTAATACAAACCCCAATCTGGCAATCCTAACCCACCTCTTTCTGGTTTGTCTTGAAGGTCTTTTTGTTTAATTCTTGGTTTTCTACCCTGCCAGACAAAACGTGTTATGGTTTTCTCGAGCTCTCGGAAAAACTTCACATTTTTTAAAATTGGTAAAACTTGAAAAATAAAAATTAAGCGAGGGAGAATATTCATTTTAATCGTGGCGATTCGGCCCAATAAAAAAAGCTGTAAACCACTCCAATTTTCCAAATCTTTTTGAATCTCTAATAAGAGCTTTTGGTAATTGTTCTCATATAATGAGCTACATCTATTAGTTAGACTAATACCTAAATAATTAACTTTATTACATAACACAAAACCTGTCTTATCTCTCAGCTGTTGTATAACTTCTACGGGACAATTTTTAGTTAAGATTAGTTTTCTGTACGTTTATCTTAAGGCCTGCCACATTGCCATATTGTAGAAGAGTAGAAAGCAACAAATCAATCGAGTACAACGGTTCCTCTAAAATAAAAACAAGGTCGTCAGCAAAAGCCTGAAGCTTATACTGTTCCCCTTTTATAGTTAAGCCTTTAATATCTCTTTCTTCATGTATAACATCGTTTAAAGTTTCTAAAACAAAAATAAATAGTAAAGGGGAAAGGGGACAACCCTGCCTCGTACCTTTTTGTATTTGGAACTGAGAGGTATATTCCCCGTTAAATGCAACTTTAGCCACCTGCTTTTCATATATGGCATTTTGTGAGGCTTCTGCTCAAAGTAGTCAAGGATCAGATCTTTGTTGATGAAACACAGTTCTTTATTTCCAATCTCTACATTGGTACAGGTCCTCGGATTATTGTCAGAGATAATGCATACAATAGAAGCAGGTCTATTATACCCTTCAGTACAATTTGAATTGCCCATAGGTAACCAATCACCAAAGGGGAAAAACGGCGGGCAAAAGGGGTCTCTGGCCGTTTGCTTCCCACAGGAAAGAAAGCTAGGTATTAAGCTGTAAATTTCCCTTCCCAAACCAGACCCCTTAGATGTAACCATATTCACATAACAAATGCTTCCCTCAAGGCTTTCGCACATTGATAAGAAATGGTCCCTGTCCTCCCCTTGTCTTCCCAGCCGGGATGAATGGAATGCGGAGGCAGGAGTGTGAGAGGCCCATTGTTCCCATGCTTTGAAGTTGTCACTCTCCCGGGCAAACAGTTACACAGACCAGGCCTGGTCAAAGCCATAAACCTGGGGTCACATAGCATACATTCATACTGGCAAAAGGTATGGTTACATAGTGGGCATAGGGGCAACTGATAGCAATAGGCATGAATACAAAATGGGTGCAGGCACAGGTTACAATACATAGCACATAGCAACAGGATATAATATAGCAGAAAGTCCCAGAAATCCTTGTCTGAATCTGCAGATTCTGACACACTGCCACCCTGAACATAAATCTACCCGGGTTTGTCTGGGAACCTCTTATGGAAAGCTTTAACTAACTTAGGGGCATGCACATTTTCAGAACGAACCCACTCATTTTGTTCCGGGCCAAAGTCTACCCATCTAACTAAGTATAGTAAGTGGCCCCTACGCATTTTAGAATCAAGGATTTCAGAAATTTCAAAATGGGGTGCCTCCCCCTTCATCAGTGGAGGAGGAGTCGGAGGAACTGGATGCCAAGCATTCGGCCCAGGATTCTTCTTCAGCAAGCTGAAATGAAAAACAGGGTGCACAGAACTCAGTGATTTGGGCAACTCTAGTTCAAAAGACACATCAGAGATTTTACGCAACACTTTGTAAGGGCCAACATATTTCCACCCTAATTTTCTACTGGGTTGTAATCCATGTATATTTTTTGTGGACAAGTAGACTGAATCCCCTGGCTGTAAATCCCAGCCCTCTGCTCTGCCACGGTCCGCATATTTCTTGTAGTCCTCTTTAGCCTTGTCCAGTGTTTTAGCTATCAGTGGCCATGAGTCTTGCAGTGCTGCCCACCACCGCTTAAAGTCCATGGGGGTGGTGTTTGGCGTGTCCTCTATGGTGGGCAGCGGTTTTCCCTCAAAGCCGCCCACCGCCATGAATGGGGATACGCCCGTAGACGAATGAATAGCATTGTTATAACTGTACTCTGCAAATGGCAGTAATTCAACCCAATTATCCTGATGGTAGTTAGTGTAACACCTTAGGAATTGTTCCAGGATTTGATTAGTTCGTTCGGACTGTCCATCGGTCTCTGGATGGTACCCTGAGCTTAAGGCTGGTTCAATGTCCATTAGCGTCAAAAGCTCCCGCCAGAAGTTGGCAACGAACTGACTGCCCCGATCGGATACTACGCGCTTGGGAAAAGCTGGCAACTTTATCACATGGTTGAAAAAAGCCTTGGCCATCCCCTTTGCAGTAGGTAGCTGTTTGAATGGGGTAAAGTGGGCTTGCTTTGAAAACATGTCTACCACCACCCAAATTACAGTTTTTCCTTTTGAGGGTGGCAGGTTGGTGATGAAGTCCATGGCTATCGCTTCCCATGGGCGAGAGGGGGTGGGCAGTGGGTGCAATAGTCCCGGGACCTTCCCTCCCCTCCTTTTGCACATCAAACAGGTCTGGCAGGCAGTTACAAAGTCCGAGACATCCTTGTGCATGCGCGGCCACCAGAACTGCCTCTGGACTAAATTAAGCGTCTTTAAGAACCCAAAATGCCCCGCCAATTTTGATGAATGACAAGTCAGCAATATGTCCTTTCTTCTGTTTCGAGGTACCACGAGTTTGTCCCCATGGTACCAGCATTTGTTTTCCCGGAGGGAACAGTCCTCTAGGTTCCTCAACTCTTCGACTTCTTCCGGGGAGTAATCCCCCCCCCCAATCACTCCCCCACAACTCTACTGCCGCTTGCTTACTCTGGCTCCTGGTGGTCACCGCTCCTCCCAGCTGCTGGGGTGAGAACATGGAGTCGAACACCTCTTCCTTTAGGCTCTCATGCTGGGGCAATCGGGATAGTGCGTCGGCTAACGAATTGGCTTTCCCGGGGAAGTGTTTAAGCACAAAGTTGAACTTTGAGAAAAAATCGGCCCATCGGAGCTGTTTTGCATTTAGGGATCTCTGGGTGCGCAAAGCCTCCAGATTTTTGTGATCCATCCAAATTTCAAAAGGGGTCTGTGCTCCTTCTAGCCAATGCCACCAAGTGGTGAGGGCCAGCCGGATTGCTGCTGCTTCTTTGTCCCACACTGACCAATTTCTCTCTGTCTCATTAAACTTTTTTGAGATGTAGGCAAGAGGGTGCAGCTTCCCATCCGGTCCCTTCTGTAGAATGCCCCCCCCATGGCCACATCCAATGCGTCTACATGCACCACAAATTCCTTGGTTTCATCAGGGTGAGCCAGGATGGGCTCCAAGGTGAAAAGGGTCTTAAGAGTATCAAACGCCCTTTGGCACTCTTCAGTCCAGGCTATTCTCTCCCCGGGCTTCCCTGTTTCTGGGCCCCTCCCCTTGGTTTTAAGGAGTTCAGTTAGCGGGAGGGTGACTGTGGCGAAGTCTTTTATGAAGGTGTGGTAGAAGTTACAAAATCCCAAGAGACTCTGAAGCTGTTTTCTCGTTCGGGGGGCTTCCCACTGCACTACGGCCTCTACCTTGGCAGGGTCCATTTCTAGCCCTTTCTGGGAAATGTGGTACCCTAGGAAGTCCACTAAATCCCTATGGAATTCGCATTTCGACAACTTTGCATACAACTGGTTTTTTAACAGGGTTGAAAGCACTTCCCGGACCAACCGCACATGTTCTTTCTTATCAGCAGAGTAGATCAAGATATCATCTAAGAAACATAACACCCCCTTGAATAAATGCTTGTGCAACACTTCATTTATTAAGCTCATAAAGACCCCGGGCGCGCCACTTAAGCCGAACGGCATCACCAGGTACTCGAATTGCCCCAATGGTGTGTTAAATGCAGTCTTAAATTCGTCCCCCTCCCTGATGCGCACCCGGAAATATGCGTCTCGGAGATCCAACTTAGTAAACACTTTCCCCTTGGCCGCCTCCATTAACAAGTCCTTAATAAGGGGAAGGGGGTAGGCATTGGAGGTTGACACTGCATTTAAACCTCTGTAGTCCGTATATAACCGTAGCCCCCCGTCCTTCTTTTTCCTGAACAGAACAGGAGCTGCGAAGGGGGACTTAGCGGGGCGGATGAACCCTCGCTCGAAATTCTTGTCTAGGAATTTCCTTAGCTCCTCCCGCTCCGGAGGGCTCATGGAATAAAGCTTTCCCTTTGGTAGCTTCTCTCCCGGGATCAGCTCTATGGCACAATCCGACAGTCTGTGGGGGGGGTAGTTCATCGGCCTCGGTTTCACTGAACACTCCCATTAAGTCCCGATATTCCCGGGGAACTGCAGAGGGCACCAAAGTGAGCGCTGCCGCTCGGAGAGGTGCCGGGGGCCCCGCTCCCCACCCCGCGTCCCACTTATGGTCTTGACACTTCTCATCCACCCAGGAGATTTTCCCTTCACTCCATTTGATATAGGGGTCATGGGAGCTTAACCAGGGACTCCCCAACACCATGGGGAACTGGGTATTCAGAATGATGACGAAAGCTCTCCTCTCCCAGTGATCCCCCGTCCCCACAATCAGTCTCTCAGTCTCTGCCACACATGCCTCTTTCATTTCCGATCCGTCCATTTGCGTGAAAGTGAGTGGCTCCCCCAACGAGGCGACCTTAGGTCCTAGTATCTCCACTACTAGAGGGCTAATCAAGTCCTGGGCACACCCTGAGTCAATTAAAGCTCGGACGCGGACATGGGTCCCGGTCCCAGGGGCTATCACAGTCACTACCATATACAGTAAGGGGCCAGGGATGCTCACCAGGGATGGCGCGTCGTGGACGGGGACCTGCAGTTCTGCGCCGCTCACTGCAGGCCATTGGAGTTTCCCGACATCTGTGCTTCCATCAGCTCCAGCTCTCCTTGCTCGCTCGCGGCCCCTTCCAGCTGTAGTGCCCGGGGCTTGAACGAGGTTTTCCCTTTGCTAGGGGTGCTCCCGGCTACCGGGGTGGAGGTTTTGGGGACTTTCCCCCCCCCACAGGGGCACGCCGAGGCGAAGTGGCTGCTCTCCCTGCATCTCATGCAGAGCCCCTGCTTGAAGCGGGCATCCCGGATCTCTTGTAGGTTCGGCTTGGGTTTCACCTTCTGGGCCGCCTTGGCTTGGGCAGTTGCTGAAGTTCCCATCTTGATGAGGGTGAAGCATTCTTCCACGTCCGCGGCCGCTCTCATCGAGGTGGCCAGCGAGCCCGGTCTTCCCCCTCGCAGCACTGTCTCGTACACCTCGGGACTCAGACCTTCCCGGTACTTTTCTATGAACAGATCTTGAGTCCAGCCGTGAATCTTGGCCGCTATGCGCCGGAACTTGTCGGTGTACTCCCTCACCGAGGACCTCCCCTGGGTCAGCTTCCGCAACTGGTTCCGAGCCTTTTCTTCCCCCAAGGGGTCCTCATAGTGGTGTCGGAGGGCCCACATGAAGTTGTGCACGGAGCGTAACTCAGGCCCGGGGGCATTGCGCAGGCTCACGTACCAGTCGCTGGCGGTGTCCCTCAGCTTGGACCCGATGTAGCCAATCCAGTCCCTCTCGGTGGGGTAGAGGTGTCCCCAGGTGTCTAGGAACCGCTCGATCTCTATGAGAAAGAACCGCAGCTTCTCGGGGTCCCCATCAAAAGTAGCCGTCAACGGATCGGCGGGGGCCGGGCGAACCATCGGCCCTGCCGGCACTGGGGCCGACACAGGTACGGGTGCGGGAACCGGACGGGGAACGGGCTGTGGGACCTGCGGCGGCACTTGCGGCGGGACGACTCCCACGGGAACTCCTCCGGGGGAACTGGCGGCTGCGGGACTCCCCCTCCTGGGGGTCCTACCACGGCCGGGGCTGGGCAAGCTGCTTGCATAGCCGTCAGGGCGTCTCGAAACTGGTACTGCAGGTCGAGGGCTAGCTCGCGCAATTCTGTGGTGAGTTGGTACCGTAAATCTCCCATCATACGGTCCAGGGCTTGGGTTTGGTCCTCCCTGTAGGGATCGGGCCCGTACGGTCCGCCTCTCTCCTCTTCCAGGGGCGGGGGACGCCACTCTCCTCCGTAGGTCGTCTCTCTCTCGTCTCCCAGAAAGCTCGGCTTCCCGCGTTCGGTGTGATCTGCCTGGATCGACACCCGTGCCCCCTTCCGATCATGCACCCAGGAGTTGACGGTCCCACGACCGAAATTACTCCATGAGTACCTCGGGGTCATGCTCTGAAGAGGAGGTGGGCGTGGGATGTAGTGAGCCCCCTGAATCGTAGTCACTGGCACTTCGGGCTCCCCGCCGCCTCCACCACCACCGGCACCCTGGTCCCCCGGGGTCACCGGCTGATCTTCGGTAGTAGGGATGGGAAGAGTACCGTCGTCCGACATGGCCAGGAATGGCCAAGTCCCAGTCACAGATCTCTGAGGCTTCTGTGAGGCTTCTGCTCAAAGTAGTCAAGGATCAGATCTTTGTTGATGAAACACAGTTCTTTATTTCCAATCTCTACATTGGTACAGGTCCTCGGATTATTGTCAGAGATAATGCATACAATAGAAGCAGGTCTATTATACCCTTCAGTACAATTTGAATTGCCCATAGGTAACCAATCACCAAAGGGGAAAAACGGCGGGCAAAAGGGGTCTCTGGCCATTTGCTTCCCACAGGAAAGAAAGCTAGGTATTAAGCTGTAAATTTCCCTTCCCAAACCAGACCCCTTAGATGTAACCATATTCACATAACAAATGCTTCCCTCAAGGCTTTCGCACATTGATAAGAAATGGTCCCTGTCCTCCCCTTGTCTTCCCAGCCGGGATGAATGGAATGCGGAGGCAGGAGTGTGAGAGGCCCATTGTTCCCATGCTTTGAAGTTGTCACTCTCCCGGGCAAACAGTTACACAGACCAGGCCTGGTCAAAGCCATAAACCTGGGGTCACATAGCATACATTCATACTGGCAAAAGGTATGGTTACATAGTGGGCATAGGGGCAACTGATAGCAATAGGCATGAATACAAAATGGGTGCAGGCACAGGTTACAATACATAGCACATAGCAACAGGATATAATATAGCAGAAAGTCCCAGAAATCCTTGTCTGAATCTGCAGATTCTGACACATTTACCATATCATAATATCGCTCTCCACACTCCCACTGTTTAAGTTGGGCTGACATGAACTCCCAACTCACGTTATCAAATGCCTTTTCAGCATCGATAAAAAGAAGTGCCATTTGTTTTTCGGAATGTTTTTCATAGAACTCTAATATATTCAAAATAGTTCTGATATTGTGCCTTATTTGCCTGGAGGGTAAAAAAAAACCCCTGGTCACTATGTATTGTCTCTGTCAGGACCCTTTTAAACCTTGTCGCTAATATATTAGCATAAATCTTATAATCAGTGTTAAGGAGGGAGATTGGTCTATAGTTTTTAATATCCAATCTTTGTGTTTCCTTCTTTGGAATCAAAACAATTAAGGCCTCTCTCCAAGATTCAGGAATTCTCTTTTTTTTTGTATATATTCTGTATAGTACTCTTTAAAGAGGCTTCAATCTGGTCTATGAACTTTAAGTAAAATTCAATTGGGAGGCCATCTGGTCCGGGGGCTTTACCCCTCTTGAATTTCTTAATAGCCTCGATTATTTCACATGATGTAATTGGCTGGTTCAACAATTTTCTTTGGTCCTCTGAAAATTTTTTCTTAACAAACTTATTTAAATATTCAGCAATATTATGTTTATCTTGTGTTTTTTGTTTGTAAAGCTGAGTATAAAATTTCTCAATAATTGCTTTAAGATCATCAAGTGAATAACATTCCTTACCCTTATCATTAGTTAAAGCCTTAATATATCTATTAACCTTATCTTTTTTTAGCTTATAGGCCAACCAACGCGTTGGCTTATTTGCGTTCTCAAAAAAAGACTGTTTAGCAAAGTTTATCTTTTTAGCAATTTCTTCAGTTAAATAACAGTTTAGTGTATGTTGTGACTTCATTAAATTTATTTTAAAAGATTCAGATAGGGGATTCTTCTTCAACTGAAACTCGTCTTTCTTAATAGCTTCTACCATAGCCTGATATTTCTCCCTATTTTTTCTTTTGATGCCAAATCTCTTCCCTGATTAACCTATCTCTCGCAAATGCCTTAAAGGCATCCCAAACTACGGTGATATTAGTTTCAGGTATGAGATTGTGTAGAAAAAAGATTCTAAATTCTTCCTTACATTCCTCAGTAAATAGATCTTTATTAAGTAGCCAATTTTTCATTGTCCATCTGTTTGCTTTAGGTTTATCTTGAAGCATCATCAAAACGGGATTATGATCCGCAAATGATGCAGGAAGTATTTCTATTTCCAGTAAGTTGGGGAGTATTGACACAGAGGTCCAGACGCGTTGAAAAAAAAGTAAAATCGCTCTTCTTGATATTTCTAATTTGCCAAACATCAAAGATTTTAAATTCTTCAATTAATAATCTAAAGGCTTGGGGGAGTTCATTCCCTTTTTTTGTCTAATGTATGACACTTTTCCTGTCAAGCACTCCATCCACAACCACATTGAAATCCCCTATTAAACAAATTTCTTCCCCTGCCAGTTTAACTAGTAATTCTCGAAGTGACTGATAAAAATTTTCCTGCCCTTGCCCTTTGTTAGGTGCATATATATTTACTACTAGGGTTGGCTTAGTTTTCCTGTAAATCCTGACCACCACTACTCTACCATCCTTTGATTCATGGACTAATTCCGGACATAAATACGATTTAACATATGTTACTACTCCCCTCTTTTTTGCTTGCCTATCTGATGAAACAAATTTCTCACCTAGCTTACTATAATCTAAAAATTTCTTATCTTTCTCTCTCATATGCGTCTCTTGTAGACAAACCACATCTAACTTCAGTTTTGATATTTGTGTATAAATTTTTCTTCTCTTCTGCGGGGAGTTAAGTCCATTCACATTTATAGAAATTAGCTTATAAAATCTTTATTGCATTAGCAAAAAAAAGCCATAGCAACAGTACAAGCTAAGAAATATAGTTCAGACTAAAAGCAGGTGCCAGCCCTAAATTTAAACAGATAATAACAGCAGCATAACGATCTTCAATTTTTCAAATAAGTACATACATGGTCAGCACTGATCAGTAATGACCTAATTTAGCTCAGGGTGATTTATTTTCCTAATCACCGTGGCTAAAAAGGAGGCCACTAGAGCCGTGGTTTGATTGTCAGAGGAGTTATCAGACAATAACACTGAAACTACCCAAGGAAGGAAAGGAAGATTTTCTTTTCTCATGACAGGAGTGATATATCTCTCTCTTTCTTTATTCCACTTGGGGCAGAAAAGGATTATATGATCCACAGTTTCTATCCTCCCTAATCTGCAATCACACACTCATTCCAAAAACGGAAGTCCTGAAAAACGCCCTGAAAGCACCTTAGAGGGAAAAGAATTAAGTCTCGCTAAAGTGAAGGCTCTGCGTTGTTTTGAGGTTTTTAGGGTGTAGCAATAGGACGGAATAGCCTCGGGTGGGCAAGACCCAACGCTAAACCGGAACAGGTATGTCGGGCTCTTTGAAGGGTGCTGCTGTAGTCAAGGTCCTTTAATTTGGATTTAATTACTCTAAGCGACTCATTTGGTAATGGAGATGTTATGTCCATCCCCAGAGTTATTAATTTCCGTTTAATTAACTCTAATCGACTGCTCTTATAGGTGTCACAGGGGATTAAATGTGAGAAACCTGCTTTATTTGTGTTATCTCCCTGGCTACCCTTCCAGTCTGGTGTAGTGGTTAAGTGCGCGGACTCTAATCTGGGAGAACCGGGTTTGATTCCCCACTCCTCCACTTGCACCTGGCTGGATGACCTTGGGCAAGCCATAGCTCTGTACCAGCTGTTCTCTCAAGGACAGTTTGGGAAAAAGCTCTCTCAGCCCCACCTACCCCACAGGGTGTCTGTTGTGGGGAGGGGAAGGAAAAGGAGTTTGTAAGCCACTCTGAGACTCCAAGTGAGTGAGGGCGGGGTATAAATCTAATCTCTTCTTCTTCTTCTTCTTCTTCACAAACAGTTTGAAAGCTGCAATCCAAGCCCTTTTTTCAACTGATGGTTGAGCAAATTCAACCCTAAGTGCAGTTCCCGCTACACATCTCGGAGCTGCCGCAATTTCCCTCAGGAAGGTGTGCAGGGGGGAGTCAAGGACTTCGGATACTCCTTCAATCCATACTGCACACCCATAAAGGATCTGCGGGATAACCTTAGCATTAAAAATCTTAATGGCAGCTGGTATATGTTTTGCGCCTTTTGAGTAAAAGAATTTTTTGATCGCCTTGATTGTAATATTTGCTGCTTTAAGAGCCGCCTGAATATGTGGTTTCCATGATAAATTATAGTTAAAAGTGATACCCAGGTAGCTAAAAGAAGGAACTCTCTCCAAGGCCCCACCTAGTGCGCTTATCACCTTAGGACCCTTATGAAAAGTTCTGGAAAATCTGAGGACCTTTGATTTAGAATAATTAACTTTAAGGTCCTCTTTATTGCAGTATGTAATGAATGCATCAATTACTGATTTTAAACCTAATTCCTTCTTGGAGAGAAGTACGGTGTCATCTGCATAAAGAAGGATTGAGATTGGTGTATTTGCAAGAAAAGGAGGATGTCTAGCCTGCGATTTCACAAATGGAATCATGTCATTAACAAATACATTAAATAAAGTTGGTGCAAGCATGCAACCTTGTTTGACACCCTTACTAGTTTGAAAACTTGCAGAGTTGGCCCTGCCAATTATATCTAATTTGAGCGGAGGTATCGGTGTAAAGATTCATAATTAAAGCTAATAGCCTTCTATCTATTGTAGAATTTGCCAATTTACACCATAATCTGCTGCGGTTGATGGAATCAAACGCAGTCTTCAGGTCCATAAAGGCTACATAAAGTTTCCCACCTGGGGAAGACAGATACTTACTCGCCAGGTGATGTACAACTAGGTAATGGTCCATGGTTGAGGCCCCTTTGTGGAAACCTATTTGTTCTGGATAGAGAATCGCTTCCTGATCAATCCAATCTATTAGTCTATCAAGGAGGTGTGCCGCATATATTTTCCCTGAAATCAAGAGTAAGCTTATGGGTCGATAGTTATGCGGGTCTGCCCTATTACCCTTCTTGTAAATTGGCACAATAATTGAGCGCATCCACTCGGTCAGAATAACCCCAGAATTATTTAGTAATGAAAAGGTAGAAGCTAAACAAGAACCCCACCAGGTAGGGTTCATCAAAAATAATTTGAGAGGAATGAAATCCGGACCAGGGGCTTTACCTCATTTCAAGTGTTTTATTATGTTAATTATTTGACTAGGAGAGACCACTGGCCAACTTCCAGTATTCTCAACTAGAGGATTAGGTGCCATATGCTCGGTCAATGTAGATTCCGTTGAGCCTTGAAGGAGGGCGCTATAATGAGATATCCACTGGGATGCGGTTATTTCTGCCTGGTGGCATGAGGGAGGGGAAAAGGTTTTAATTAGCTTCCAGAAAAGCTTATGATTGTTGTTTACTATCGCTAGATGGAGGTATGACCAATCTTTCTGAGATGTTAGCTTTCTTCTGTTTAATGGTCTTCTTATATTCTTGTTTAAGGAATCTAATTTTTTCTACGTCCTTCTGAAGACCTGTATTCTTGGTTATCCTAACCTGTGATCTAATCAATCTCTTCAGTTCCCTGCACTCCTCATCATACCAATTATTGCCCTTTAATGTGGGTATAATCTCTCCTTTTCCCATAACCCCCCTTTCCACAGTGCAAAGAGATGATAACTTCCTCATCAATGCTCCATAGCATTCTAGCCCTGTTACAAAATCACCTGAAAGACAATATTGGGTCATATCTGTCTCGATATTTTCACAGTTAAGAATTTCAGAAACTTGGGACTCAGTCTCTTGAGACCATTTAATAAGTTTCTTAAATAAAATTCACTTTTGGGGTCCCAAAGTTGTGTGTGTAGAAATGGCCCATTGCTGGGGTGTAATTTCAAAAGTCAGAGGGAGATGATCTCCTCCGAGATAGTCTCCTACTTCTACATTAGTGGTTAAGGTATATACACTTGGGGACACCAATAGATGATCTACAACACTCAGTCCATTAGAAGTAAAACAAGTAAAACAGCCTGAACATTTTGGGTTGACAGTACCATTCAAGAAAACGAGGTTCAACATGACAGCTAATGACATCAAATATCTGCCAGCTAGATTAGTTTTGTGATCTCTGGAGCTTCTAGAGAACCAGGGCGGTGGCAGTATTAGATCAGATGATCCCATTACCGTCGGGAGCAAAACCTCGTTATTGCTACCTATTCGCGCATTAAAATCTCCTAATAAAATAACCATCACCTTAGGGTGTTTGGTGAGAGATTGACCCACTTGATCGGCAAAATCTTCCCATAATATTAGCTTAATTTTCTTTCTGTCCATAACCATTCTTATTCTCTTTTAATCCCTCCTTACTATGTTGAAGCCTAGTGGTTACACTCAGAGGGATCTGCTTATTATATCTACTATTTTTCCCTTTGTTTTTCCCTTTGTTTTGCTCTACAGTGGAGGATCTCTCCTCATCGGTTTCGCTCTGTTCGCCTTTTTTAGTCCTAACTCTTGACCATATTTCTCTAAAAAATCATCCAACTTAAGTGTAGAGGTTAAGTTATATCTCTTAGTTTTAAATATGAAAGAGACCCCTTCAGGGAGCATCCATCTATATGAGATATCATTATCTCTAAGTAGTCTAGTCAGGGTGTGATACTCTTGCCTTTTTTCCCTTATTCTCCAAGGGATCTAAGTACTGCTATCTCATTACCTTGGATCATCAAGGGATTATTTCTTGTTTCCTTAAGAATCTTATCCCTTATAGACCTCATAAAATTTCACGTGGACTTCTCTAGGAGTTTTATTTATCCAAGCATATGCTGAATTTCTCCTAAAAACTAGTACAATTTCACTATGTATATCCAGAAAAGTTTCTTGTCCAAGATATTCATTTAGAGTGGTCCCCATACTCTCTTTAATATTTTCATCTTTATTTTCCGGAATATTTTGAAACCTTAGAGTGTAGGCCGCTTTCCCCATTTCTAAAGATATCAGAGAATTTTCAGCAGTATCAAATTTTGTTTTGAGGTCTTGAATTTGGTAGTCAATTGTCTCAAATCTCTTTTCCGTCAAATCTGAAGTATTTTTTAACTTAGCTATTTCTTGGGTATTTTCCAAATTTTGTTTTTTAAATTCCTCCAACTGAGTGAACATTTTTTGAGTAAGAAAATCTAGTTTCAATTGTATCAGCTCCATTGCCTTAGTAATTAAATCTGGTAGAGTATTTTGAACCATCTGGTTCATTGCCTCCTTGATATTGTCCTGAATTTGGGTACCTAGTTCTTTAATGTTTATGGTATCCGTACCCAACATTGTTGTGGTTTTGGCTTGTCCTACCGGTAAACCCGAAAAGGAACCTTTTCTACCTCCAGTGGCCATTTTATCCTTAAGAAGAAGAGGCAGAGACTAGCAATCAAACCAAAGAAAGAAAAGGAGAAATTTATAGGAGAATAAAATTACTTTGCAGAAGGCAAATTTTCTTATGTACTGCCCTTGAGGTTTACCAGTATTTTGAGTGTACAGCTTAATCTAACCTATAGCCACTATACCAACTATTTATACTACCTCTAATAAAGTAACCTAAAACTACCTCTATACTAATCTTACCTATATTTTTATAACTATACTAATCACTAAACTTTAAACAAAACTAAAAGAAGGCTAAACGATTTCTATCTACCCTCTACAGTTAAACTCTAACCTATCTTAACCTAACGTAATTCTAATGACGAGATTATTATGGCAAAGTCAAAGTGTCGGGGCGTCGCTCCTCTCTGTCGATCTCTTAGAACAAACAATATAGGCGAAGGAAAGAAAACAAGTTAACCACATAGACAACTAGTCACCAGCAAAGGAAGTCACTTGGAGTAAACTTGTATCAGGAACCCCAAGTCCCTGACGCCCGCAGTCATTAAGCTAACAAGAAAAAAGTTTGAATCGGGGAGGGGATTCAAAATCAATCAAATCTTCGCCAAGCTCTCCTTAAAAGTTCCTTTTCTTTAATTTCCTCCCACTGGCTTACATCTCTTTTCTTTGCATCTCTCTGTATTCCGCTTCTTCACTCCTTTCCTCCCTCCGCAGTTGCAGTTATTAGCCCTTGAATCGACGCCGCTTGACTCTAAAGGCAGCACTCCGTCTCCTCTCACTCAATCAGGAAGTTCCATGAAGCAAAAAGAAAGGATGAATCGGTGGCCAGGCCCTGGTAATCAATCACTAATCCATGAGAGTCACGACAGTAGCAACGGGCTTGAATAACGAAGGGCTAAATAGTGATAGATAGTTATACAGCCACAACAAAATAATACTGACAAGCCTTCGGATTTAACACTGTGGCAGACAGATCTTTCCCCACTTACCTCTTGCCAGCCAATTCCGAGCTATAAGGTCCAGGCCACTTTTTTTTTTTAAGCCGTGCGCGGCTCCGCCCCAGCTCAGTAATCAACAATAGAGTCTGCCGTCAGCGTCTTCCAGCTATCCCGTCCAAGTATGTGAAATGAAAATAAAATAACATCAAACCAAGAAGCACCATCTCTAATGAAAGGACTGAGGGACGCTTTCGATGGTTCCTAAAGCTGTGGCTTCAGTTCAGTGCAAAACACTGAACACCTTGTCTCCCTTCTTCGCTTTAGTCTTCACCGGCACGGCTAAAGCCACCGCTTGACACCAGCCCAGGTAGAAGACTCTGCCCACGACTCTCTACAGGAGCCTCGGCTGGGTTTAGCTTATGCTGCTCCAGGAAGAAGGGGTGAATTCGGCAAAAAGGTGTGGAGAAAAACCAAACAACTCTGCTGCTGCTGCTGCCGAAACCGGAACTCAAAAATTATTTTGTGGGTCACAGGATCTGTATGGGGCAGGCTGCAGATTGGAAGGAGTAGGGGAAGAAATTGGCCTTCCCGCTTTTTTTCATTAGCACAACTCTGCTGATGGAAGAGGAAGGAGAGGGCATTTCATCCCCTTTGCCCTCCCTGCTGCAGCCTCCTGACACATGTTGGTATAAATCTAGGTGGGTCCTGCAACTACAAGGGTAAACTTTCCCAAGGTCAAAAATGGTTGCTAGGGGTGGACTGGGGAAGATCCATTGTCCTTGCTTCTGTGAATCGCTAGAGTATAAAGTACTCAGTCCAGAGACACGTTCAAGTAAAATCAGCTCATGGTTTATTAGGAGGTTCTGGAACACATGTCTGAGCTGGGCTTGGGGGCCTGCTTATATGTGCATCTAAACCTCGCCCCCGGCCTCGCGCACACATTCTGATAGGATTACAATTAAGTCTCCCCAGATCATTGGTCCCTATTTGCATCCTGGCTGACTGATAGATCAAAATCACAATCCAGCCAGTCTATTGTGTTCTGGAGCAAAGCTCTGACTGCGCCGGGCCATGTGCTTGCCCTGGACCACATGGCCTGACCGCAAGGCCTGACTGCATGGCGGTCGCCATTAGAACACAACACCCCTCTCCCCTATAGTTCGGACCCTCCTAACCCACAAAGTCCTTGAGGTAGGTTGGTCTTCACCATTCCCTGGTCGAACGGCGTATGGCTGTGTCTCTGGCAGGCAGCTTCAGAGTCATCACAACTGGTTCCGGGGATGGACCTGGTTCGCCTGCAGAGGCTGTGAGTGTCGGTGTGAGTGTTGGCTGTCGGGTGAGGCTGGCAAAACTCTGTTGCCAGTGTTTCACCCGTGTCCTCGTCTGTAGGCTCAGGAGTGGGGGTCTCGTCCTCACTCACCTCTGGTCAGTCCGTTTTGGGGGGTCAGGAGCCGGCAGCGCAGTTGGTCCATGTGGTGTTTCCAAAGCTGACCTTCTTCCTCGGTGACCGCATAGGATAGAGGCCCTGTTACATGCACTATCCAGCCTGGCAGCCAGGCCGGACCCTTGGCATAGTTCTTAATGTAGACCGGATCCTCTGGGAAGAACCCTCATGAAGCCTTCTGGCTCCATGTTCTGGACCCGTGCTATGTTCTGGAGCACAGTCTGGATGCAGGCGGTCCAGTCTGGTTGTTAGCCGCCAACCCATGAGCAGTTCTGCCGGACTGCGCCCAGTTGTGGTGTGGGGTGTTGTTTGTTGGCCAAACAGGAATGCAGCCAGCCTGTAGTTCCAGTTGCCCATGTCCATGTCCATGTGTCACAGGGCTTCCTTGGTTGTGCACACAACGTGCTCAGCCTGACCATTGGTGGCTGGATGGAATGGGGTGGAGTGGACGTGCCGGATGCTGTAGTAGTCTATGAATGCCTGGAACTCCCCTGACATGAAGGCCGAGCCATTGTCGGTCACTAGGGTGTCGAGGATGCCATGTGTGCTGAAAATGTGCCACATGGCCTGGATGGCTGCCTGCAAGGAAGTGGTGGATACTAGTGCCACCTCCAGCCACTTGGTGTAGCTATCTACCAGTATAAAAAAGAGTTGGCTCTGGAACGGCCCCACAAAATTTAGGTGGAGCCAGCTCCACGGTTTGTGGGCTGACTCCCAAGGGTGCACTGGCGCTTGTGGTGGGTTGGGCTGCGATTCCTGGCATTTGCGGCACTTGTGGATCAGTTCCTCTACCTCTCAATCTAGTCCTGGCTGCTATACATAGCTCCGGGCCAGGGCCTTCATCCAGATGATACCCAGATGTGTGTCATGGAGTGCACCTGTTTGCACCCACACTCCCGATAGCACACACCCCTTGTGCACTGACAGTTCATTGTGCCAGGCCATGAAAGCTGCAAATTCTGGCCTGGGCATGCTGGGCCACCCCCTTCCCACCCAGTCCAAAACATGGGAAAGGGTGCAATCCCAAGCTGTGAGCTGGGATACTTCAGTTACCTGAACCGGCCAGTCTGGCATGTCTTCCAGCAGAGCGATGTGGTGCGCTGGAGCAGGATTGGGGTCACTGGATGGGAACAGCAGGCAGTTGAGGGCATCCGCGTGTCCCATGGCCTTCCCTGGGCAGTGGACCAGCTCATACTGGTAGCCAGCCAGAAAGATGGACCAGCACAGCACCCTGGGTGAGAGCATCTGGGGGGTCTGATGGTCTGGAGCCCCAGGAGTGGCTTGTGGTCTGTCACCACCATGAATTATAGATTTTTTTATACCTGCTACGATCGCCAGGGCTTCCTTGTCTATTTGCACGTAGTTGCGCTTGGCCGCTGACAAGGTGCAGGAATAATAGGTGACGGGCCTCTCTCTCCTGTCCACCAGGCAGTGTCCCAGGATGGCCCCCATGCCATAGGGTGAAGCATTGCAGGTGAGGATTACCAGGAGGGATTCATCAAAATGGGCCAGGACTGCGTTGGAAGTCAGCAGCCCCTTGATGCCCCAGAACACCACTGCGTGGTGAGGACCACAGGACCAACAGGCATTCTTGTCCAGGAGCCGATGGAGGGGCTCTACTACTGCCACCTTTTGGGGAAGGAAGGCACGGTAAAAGTCCTAAAAATGCCTGTAGCTTCAATTTGGAAGTTGGTGTGGGGGCCTCCGTGATGGCGCGAATCTTGTCAGGTATATGCCCTGGGCATCCACAGCGAAGCCAAGGAACTCAACAGATGGAACTCCCAGCTGGCACTTTTCTTTCTTGACCATGAGGCCCATGTTGCTGAAGCGTTAGAGGATGGAGCGGAGCTGGGCCATGAAGGTCTTGACGTCTGGTGTGGCGATCAGAATGTCATTGAAAAATGCCTGGACCCCAGGGGTACCTTTAAGCAACATGTCCATTAGTTCCTGAAATATCCCTGGGGCAACGCTGACCCTAAACTGGAGGTGCCGGACCTTGAATGTTCCTTGGTGCGTGATGATGGTCTGGGCCTCTGCTGTGGCCTCGTCCACCGGGAGCTGCTGGTAGGCCTGTGCCAGATCCAGCTTTCTGAATATCTGTGCACCTGCCAGGGAGGCGAGGACGTGGCTTACCACAGGCACTGGATACGCATGGTCCTGGAGTGCCCAGTTGAGGGTGCATTTGTAATCTGCACAAATGCGTATGTCCCCATTTGGCTTCATGGAGGTGACTATAGGGGTCATTTGCCATGCAGGACAGGCTCCAGGACCCCTTGCTCGACTAGCCGGTCGAGCTCTTTGTCTATTTTGGGCCAGACCACCAGGGGAGGTCGCCTAGCTGGCATCCGTATCGGCTGAATGGTTGGGTCCAGTTCCAATGTTACTGGTGGGCCCGTGTATTCTCCAGATTTTCCGTTGAAGATGGCTGAAAACTCATCACAGACTGACTGAAAGTCTGTGCTGCAGAGTTGGTTTACGCCTGTTACTCCCAGTCCCAAGGGCCCAAACCATGATAGCCCTAGCAGGCTAGACAGCTTTCCTTCAACCACTAATTGTCTGCAAAAGTCCTTCAATTGGACTCTGAAACTTCCCCACCCCTTTGATCGCTACCAGGTTCTTCTGAAAGTCCCGGAGCTTGAGGCCCAGTGGCTTTCGCAGTGCCCCCCCGGTGGGCAGCATCTCTTAAGGGTATCCGCAGAAATAAGGCAGTACGCAGACCCCATGTCCAATTCCATCTGGCAGGGGGACCCCTCTATGACCATGGGAATGAAGATTTTGTTGGGTGTGTCTTGGGGTAAGTAGTACCTGAGTCGATGATGTGGCGTGTAGATCGGCTGACTCAAGGTGTGTGGCTTGGGAGCGTCGGGAGGCCTGGGAGCAGCAAACTCAGGTGATGTGGCCCATCTTGCCACAGGAACAGCATGCTGCATTGCGAAAGTGGCAGGTCCGGCGGTCATGGGGATTGCCACAGCTGGCACACATCCTTTGGGATGCGGAGGTCTTCGAGGTGACCTGTGGTGAGGTGACAGTGGGTTTCAGTTGTCCCCTCCGGTCTGGTCTTCGGAGCTGCAGGAGGTCCTCCTCCTCATCAGACATTGTGGCAGGGCTGTGGGTAGCTGCCAGGCGGTGCGTGGTGGACCCCTGGTGGTCCTGTTGCTCCTTTTTGAATGCAGCTGCAGTTTTGCACATCACGTCCAGCTGCAGTTTGTTGGTAGCCACGAGCTTCTGCCGGAGCTTTGGCTCACAGACCCCCCAGACAAACTGGGTTAAAAGCGTGTCCTCAACTGAGGGGAATTTGCACCCGATGGCTAGCCACCGGAGGTCTGCCATGTAGTCAGCAGCTGACTCACCAGTCTTCTGTGTACGGGAGCAGAAGTCCATCTGCAGCACCATCTTAGACGGTTTTGGCACAAAGTAGGTGGTCAGCGCCATGATGAGTTCCTTGTAGCTGGCATCATCCAGTGTCCTGGGAGCGATTAAGCTCTGGACCAGGCGGACCGTGGAGATGCCACAAGAGCTGATCAGCCAAGCCTTTTTCTTCTTGGTGTCATCTGTCTCCTGGAGTAGGAAGAAGTACTTCAGGGTTTGCATCCAAGTTTCCCAAAGCTCGGGGCGAGTGGGGTCGAATGTGGAGAGCTGTCCTGGAGAGCTCTCAGGAGTGGTGAGCAAAGGAGTGGTGAGCAATGTGGTCGGCTGTGTGGGGAGGCACTGGAGCCAAGTGGTGCTGGTTGCCATCAGATCAGAGCTCAGTGCTGCCCTGGAGTCAGCGCTGGTGTCGCTCAGCAGGATCCCATCCTCGTTGCCAGTATGAAGTACTCAGTCCAGAGACACTTTCAAGTGAAATGAGCTCATGGTTTATTAGGAGGTTCTGGAACACATGTCTGAGCTGGGCTCGGGGGTCTGCATATACGCACATCTAAACCACACCCCCAGCCTTTCCCACACACTCTGATAGGATTACAGTTAAGCAGGGCTCATTTCGTAGCAGGAGCTCCTTTGCATATTTGCCCCCCCCCGAATGTAGCCAATCCTTCAAGAGCTTACAGAGCTCTTCTTACAGTGGCTACTGTAAGCTCTTGGAGGATTGGCTACATCAGGGGTGTGTGGCCTAATATACAAAGGAGCTCCTGCTACGAAATGAGCCCTGCAATTAAGTCTCCCCAGGTCATTGGCCCCTATTTGCATCCTGGCTGACCGATAGATCTAAATCACAATCCAGCCTGTCTATTGTGTTCTGGAGCGAAGCTCTGACTGTGCCTGGCCATGTGCTTGCCCCGGACCGCATGGCCTGACTGCATGGCAGTCACCATTAGAACACAACATAGATCCAACTCATTAAGTTGTATAGAAACCTCAAAATGCAAAATGGCTGTCAGTGAGAAGCTGGCATAGTATCGGGGTCCCTCTCACTCCTTTGCTTCTGGTATTGGGATCCATCTCATTCCCTTGCTCTGGCTTCCATTCTCTGCTATAAGATGTCCCAGTATCACAAAATGGTTATTTTCTACTGTATATAAAGGCATTTTATTTAAAAGTGTTGCTGCTGACATTTTTATAGCACAATCTGTTGTATTTTAGTTACTTTAGGAAAGTTATCAAATGAGTACCTGAGGCAAAGGTTTTAGCACTGGAGTGGAACAGCTCAGGGACAGTCTTCCTCCACCCAGGATTAAAGTGAGAGAATAAGAAAGAAGCCCAACCTAAGAGAAATGCCCACCTCAGGGACTGACTCCGTGCTGAACATTTTACAAGATATGATTGTCTGAGAAATCCCTGTCCTTCTTTGACCCAAAGTCTAGTTACCTCACCAAATTCAGCCAAGGCAAGTGAGTTAAGATAACTTTGTCCCCATGAGTCAACAGGGTGGGGAGGGGACACCTATAGATATTAGAAGAATCATTGCCTATAATGAAATTCTGGGCGACTAGAAGCCTGTGTGTCAAACTAGGGCTGTGTCCTCTGAGGAGTTTGTATTCCCATGCCAGAATTTACAAACATGACAAAACCTCAAAGACTGATACAGGTACTGGATGTGGATTTTTATAGTCAAGAGTCTTCTTCAATGGACTTACCTGATGAAGTATGAATGTTAAATGGTACAATAAATATGTCAGTGTTAAAGGTGCCTTTCCCACAACAGACAAATGTAGCTAACCTTCCAGAATTAGTTTGTACATTTATTACTTGCCATGGTATTTTTCTCATTTGGCATGAGGAAACTGAGCTTCTGTGACTGAGACTGATTTGAGTGCTGAACTTTATTCCTATCTTCCTGTAAGAGTTTCCTCCTGAAGATGGGAAACTCAGATTTTGGGTAACCCCGTAAGAAGAATCTGTGTGGTCAATCAGGTTTTCATGGTATCTCCTTCTTGCTGTCCACTTCTATAAGAGAGTCACACAGGTTGTCATTTATTGGGCTTTCCCCCTGTCATCACACCGATGGTGTGGGTTTGTCTCCTGAGGGAAGTCCCTATTTTACCATTATTCAGGCTACAGGACCAAACTTTTTAGGAGAGCATTTGGGAACCAATGAAATCCATGGGTTTTGACAGGTCAGTGGGCATAAAAGTTAGTTGGCATCATGTAAGCTTTTTCGGTTGTTTCTTTTCTCAGGGAAAAATTGTATATATTTCTTTTACTGTTTGAATTCTTGTTCTTCCCTGCCTTGGGACCCAACCAGACTATTAGAGTTTCATACATTTATTCTAGTCGAGCGTTAATACAATGTTATATGTTTTTCTCTTCTGATGAAGGTCAAGGAGAGTATTATTGTTGGCTTTTGCACCAGAAGTTCAGCTGAACTACAAAAACCCCTTGCTATGATTTGCCTTTAATACACCCCTGGGGCAATTCGAATACCTGGTTATGCCCTTCGGATTGGCTGGGGCTCCCAGAGTTTTTATGAGCCTTATAGTGTTGCACAAGCATTTATTTAAGGGGGTGCTTTGTTATTTAGATGATATCATTGTCTATTCACAAGACAATGTGAATTCACATATCAAACTGATATGTTAACCACCCTTAGAGACCATGAACGGTATGCCAAACTATCTAAATGCGAATTCCATTGCACAGAAATTGATTTCTTGGGGTACCGCATCTCCTCTAGGGGACTTGAAATGGACCCGAGTAAAGTAGAAGCTGTTTTACAGTGGGAAACACCCTGTACCCGGAAGCAACTCCAAAGCCTCTTAGGGTTCTGCAACTTTTATAGAACCTTCTTAAAAGATTTTGCCACGGTCACCTTGCCTCTAACTAATCTGTTGAAAACAAAGGGGAGGGGCCCCGACGCCGGCAAACCGGGTGAGTGGTTAAATTGGACAAATGAATGTCAGGTGGCTTTTGAAACTCTAAAGTGGCTGTTCACGTCGGAACCTATTCTGGCTCACCCCGATAACTAAAGAATTTGTTGTTCATGTTGATGCATCAGACGTAGCAATGGGGGGGGGGCGATTCTGCAAAAGGGGGACAATGGCAAATTACATCCCTTAGCGTATGTGTCTAAGAAATTTAACGAAACTGAAAGACACTGGTCAGTTTGGGATAAGGAGGCTGCAGCAATTCGCCTAGCTCTTTCCACCTGGTGGCATTGGTTAGAGGGGGCACAAACACCCTTCGAGATCTGGACAGACCATAAAAATGTAGAAGCACTGCGCACCCGTAGAACTCTCAATGCTAAACAGCTTCGTTGGGCTGATTTCTTTTCAGAGTTCAACTTCAGATTGCGTCATTTCCCTGGGACGTCTAACTCATTAGCGGGCGTGTTGTCTAGGCTGCCTCAACATGAGTCCAAGCGGGAGGAGGTGTTTGACTCCATGTTTTCCCCAGAACAATTAAGCGGAGCGTAATTACTAGGAATCAAGCACAACAAGCTGAGGCAGCCCCAGCCTCGGAGTGGATTACAAAATGTGCAACAGAATATTCACAGCAGGATCGGGATGAGATAGCAAGGGAGGAGGAGATGGAACTCCACACAGACGGTTGTTGGTATAAAGGCTCCAAGTTGGTGGTGCCAAAATCTTTAAGACTATCCATTCTGCAAACTTGCCATGAGTCCAAACTCTCTGGACATTTTGGATATCTTAAGACACTAAATTTGGCCCAAAGACAATTTTGGTGGCTTCGGATGCATAGGGATGTTTCGGACTATGTGACCTCCTGTCAAACTTGCTTGATGTGTAAAAAAACGGGGAGGGAAGCCTCCGGGTCTACTGCAACCTCTTCCAACCCCATTCAGGCCCTGGGAGGCCATTTCTATGGATTTTATTACCAATCTCCTTACCAGCAAAGGGAAGACAGTCATTTGGGTGGTGGTGGACTTATTCTCTAAACAAGCACACTTTGTCCCCTTCAAGCAACTATGCACTGCCAAAGGCTTGGCAAAAGCATTTTTTGCTCATGTGGTGAAATTACATTCCTTTTCTAAGCGTATAATATCTGATTGGGGAAGTCAGTTCGTTGCCACCATCTGGCGGGAGCTTTTACAATTGATGGGAATTGAACCCGCCTTAAGTTCTGCTTATCACCCAGAAACTGATGGACAATCTGAACGTGTCAATCAAATACTGGAACAGTTTTTGCGGTGCTACTCTAATTACCATCAGGACAATTGGTAGATCTCCTCCCCTTTGCAGAGTACAGTTATAACAATGCAGTGCATTCCTCAATGGGGGTCTCTCCCTTCATGGCAGTTGGGGGGGTTCGAGGGTGATCCATTGCCAACTCTTACCCCTCCAGGGAATACCCCCCCTCAGAATTTGGATTATGGTGGACTAATCTCCAGAACTCTTGGTCCCTTATTGCTCAGACTTTGGTGTTAGGACTTTTGTCCAATAATCAAGAAAATTCAGAGTAATGAATCTTGCTTTTCTGGAAAGAAGAGATTGCTTCTTTTAGTTTAAAAGAAGTTTATTACTAAAGGAAAAAGGTAAACGGGATTAGCTACAAATAAACAAAACATGCTTACTAAGCAGCATTGTGCTGTGTCTGCACACTAAGACATCCTGATAGAGAGTGAGAGAGATTACAATGGAGGATCTCTCCTTCTTCTTGACCCCTGAAAGGAAACACCTGATATCATTGACCAATTGGCAAAACAGTACACCTTTAGTTTTCCTGGGCTTAGAGTCAATTGGCCAGCTGACAGGTATTACTTCCAGGCTAACAAAGGTAAACAAACAAGTTGCATAGGTTAACCCTATAATGACTGAATTTTTCAGGCCTTGCGTTACATGCTCATTTCTCCAACACCCCTTCTCAAGACCTGAAATGCAAGTCATTATACATGCATACACAAAACATTATTCAACATTAGCATCAAGCATATTCAACATTCCACGAAGTCTTTCAAACTTGTCTTTGGTCAGTGGCTTAGTCAGGACATCAGCCACCATCTCTTCTGTACGACAATGTCATACCATGCTTAATCTCTATCAACCTTTTCTGGTACAAATCTTTAACTAATGCACATTTAAAACCAATAGATCTACTTCTAGCAGTCGTGCTCTCTTCCTTACATATAGTTATACAAGCTTGATTATCCTCTAACATAAGTATAGGTACAGGTTCAATTTTTTTTCCCATATATTTTTATTATTATTATCAGTTGTTAAATAATACATTATTTCATTATTTATTTAAATAATTTTCCATTTTCCACCCCTTCCCTCCCCCCTCAGTCTAATTGTCCTCTTCCAGCCAGGAGCATAAGGCATGCATCTTCCACCGAACGTCTTCTTTCTTCTCTTCTTTAATCCAATTCAGGTAGAGTGACCATTTCTTCTTAATCCTTGCTGTTCTATCCTCCCATGGCGAATCTTGTGTCAACATGGCCACTATATCCGACTGGACAAAATCAAACAGATAATTATGCCAAGCTTCTCTTGTCCACTTACTTTTGTGTTTCCATCCTAATGCTATTACTGCTTTCCCAGCTAGTATTATTGCCTTCAATAGATCTTGACTATTCTTCTCTATTTTCTCACTACCTAGTGTACCTATGGTCATTAATTCAAAGTCTATGTCAAGCTTTACCTTGAAAAGCTTGTCTATTACTTTCAATATATCCTTCCATAGTTTTTTAGCCTCTGGGCATACCCACCACATATGGGCATACCACCCTTTCGCACTTTTGCAGTGCCAGCAATTAGGACTTAAGCCTGGAAACATATTTGCTAAAATGGCTGGAGTTCTGTACCATTTAATATAGAATTTTAATTCTAATTCTCTAAATTTATGCATTTTTATTCTCTTAATCCCTTCCATTAATTTTTCTGCTTTTTGCCTCGTTATTTTGGTTTCTATACTCCATTTCCCTTGCAGCTGTCCTATACTGTCCATTTCCCTTGCAGCTGTCCTTCTTTATCTGAGACCATTTTCTTATATATTGCTCCCACTATTCCTTTTTTAGATTTCCTCATTAGTTTATATATCTCTTCTACTGGTTCTTCTATATCCATATTATTGTTTTCTATTATTTTTTTTATCTTGGTGTATAGGCCTGCTACTTTTAACCAATACTTTGCTCCTACTTTCGCTTCTATGATCTGAAGTGGCTTTAAGGTATTTGCTGTCAGCATATCTTGTAGTGTTCTGTACCCTTTTTGTTTAAGTAAGTCCCACCATCCGTGGTCTTCTCCCTCCTCTTCTAATGTTTCGAGTGGCGCCCATTTAGACGTCCTTGTTAACCACTTTGTCTGCCACTTTCTCCAAACTGCTAAGGTACTCTCCCTAGGTCCTGTTTTCCTTTTATAATCTTTGTTCTGTTTGCCTGTGAATATACTAAACCTTCCTACTCCTTCATTCGCCTCATTTTCGAATTTAACCCATTTCTGATCTTCTCCTTCCCCTATATCTAATAATGCTTTTAACTGGAAAGCTTCATAGTAACTTGCTATATCTGGTACCCCCCATCCTAATTCTGAGCTGTGATTATATACCAACTTTTTTGCAATTCTATATTTTTTGCTTCCAAAGATCCATTCTCTTATTTTTGTATTCCAAATGTCAATTTTTTGTTTGCTAAGTGTTAGTGGTAGTACTTGAAATAAATATAGCAGCTTTGGTATCCAAAACATCTTGACACTTCTAATTCTAGCTGTTATATTCAGAGTTTTCCTCTTCCACTCCTTCATTTCTCTCATTACCTTCTGCCATACTTTTTAATAATTTTTTTCCTCTATTTTATTTATGTTCCTATAGATTTCTATTCCCAAATACTTAAATTTTGTGGCACCCAATCCTATTTTAGTTAATCTATTAATTTCCTCCCTTTCCTCTCGATCCACATTACAATACATTATCTCCGATTTCCCTATGTTAATTCTTAATCCTGACAGCGCTTCAAAGTCTTCTAATATGACTTTCATTTCTTTTATCCCTTCTTTGGGGTTAGTCATGATTATAATTATATCATCCGCAAATAAGTTTAGCTTCATCTCCTCTTTACCTATCTTACATCCCTCTATTCTTCCTGAATTCCTAATTCTTTCGGCCAATTGCTCCATTGCCATTATAAATAGAGTTGGTGACAACGGGCATCCTTGTCTAACCCCTCTCGAAATTGGAAATTCCTCAGTATGTTTATTATTTACTCTAACTACCGCTGTTCCTTCTCTGTAGATTTCTTGAATTGTTCTAATATATGTCTGACCAAAGCCATATTCCTTCATTATGGACCACAAAAATTCATGAGACAGTGTATCGAATGCTTTATATACATCCAATTTAAGTAATGCTATCTTCTTGGACTGCCTATGGCATAGTACATTTAATATATTCCTTATAGGATGTGCGATGCTTCTTCCCTTCACAAACCCATATTGATCCTCCTTTATTATATGAGGAATTACATTCTTAAGCCTGTTTGCCATTATTTTGGCAAATATTTTATAATCCTGATTTAATAAGCTTATAGGCCTATATGAGCCCACCTCTTGGGGGTCTTTCTGAGCTTTCAATATTAAGGCTATTTCTGCTGTTCTCCAAGTATCAGGAGCTCTTCCTCCCTTCAATATAGTATTAAACAGTATCTGAAGCTCTGGGATTAGCGTTTCTTTCATTTCCTTATAAAATTCTGCTGTGAAGCCATCTAGACCCGGAGATTTCCCAGTTTTTAGGCCCTTTATTACTTCATCTATCTCTTGAGCTGTAATGTCAGCCTCTAGACTTTCCTTTTCCTCATCCTTTAACCTTGAGCCTATTTGTTCCTCAAACTTCCCTACCTCTTTTTTCCCATATAAAGTTTTATAAAAAATTTTAAACGTTTCTCTAATCTCCTTTGGTTTTTGTGTTATTTGTGTATTCATTCTAATACTTTTCACCCTTTGCTTTTCTTCCCTACCTTTTAAATAATTTGCCAATCGTCTACTTGAATTTATTGTGGTCCTCTGGAATTCATTCCTTACCATAGCTTGCTTCTTCCAGAGCACCCTCGAATCCAGGAAATCTAATTCCCTCTTGAGTTCTTTAATTATATTCTGTCTATTTTGGCAGAATTTCTTTATCTGATTTCTTTGTAATAATTCAAGTTCTTGTATTTTTCCCTTCCTATTAGAATACCATTCTCTTTTTTTTTCTTTTCCCCTCATTATGCATTGTCCCCTAATCACTGCTTTAGCTGCATCCCAGAGGATATTTGTGGCCACTGTTCCTCTGTTTTCTTGGAAATATAACTTTAGCTGCTTCACGATAGCCTTTTTATCCTTTTCCTTGGCCATAACTATATTATTATACCTCCACATCCTTTTTGCGTGTTCCCACTTGGTGTCTATCTCTATTGTTATTGGGGCATGATCTGAGATCCAAATTGAATGGGTTATTACACTTCTCAGTTCCCATCTATTTGCTCTTTTAATTATTATAAAATCCAAACATGAAGCAGTTTTGTGCCTACTAGAAACATGCGTTGGCTTGGGGCTTAAGCTTAAGGCTTCATGTGCCTCTATTAGATCCCATTTTTTCCACTTAATTATTTTATCTTTAGAGACATCAATATTAAAGTCTCCTGCCATAATCACTTCCCCCTCAATGAATTTCTGCATCTTTTTAAGTACTTTTATCAAAAAAGGTTTCTGTCCCTTATTTGGGGCATAAATATTTATCAATGTTATTTTCCTATTTTGAAATGTAGCTTTGACCAAAAGATACCTTCCCTCTCCATCTCTTAGCGCTTCTGTTAACTTAATATTGTTTCTTCTATGAACCAGAATGGCCACTCCTCTCGCTTTTGCTGTGCTTCTCGCTTCAGCTAATACTTCCCATTCCGGATGGTTAAATAGTGGGTTTTTATCCTTTCTTGCTTTATGTGTCTCTTGTAGACACATAATATCTGTGTCATGTTGTTTTGCAAATCTAATGAGTCTATACCTTTTGATGTCAGAACTCAGGCCATTGACGTTCAGTGAAAGCAACTTCAACAATTTACCCATAATCTTTTAGCTTAAGATTCCCCTCTGCTCCCGGCTGGTTACTAGCTTTATTTATTTCCCCCCATGTTCCCCACTTCCCCAGTTTTCCTCCCCCTCCCTCCTTCCCCTGGTATAGGGCTCGTTGCTGGGGAAAATACCTTATCCCCTTCCCTATACCTTAAGGTGTGCGCATCCCCCCTCCTTCATTTATAATTATAGCATTTATTATAAAGACTTGACCTATGTATACTTCCCTTTTCCTGTATTTAAGTGAGCCTTCTCTGTCGTTTTTCCTGGCGTGTAGTAGCTCCCTCCTCCTCCTCTCCCTCCAACGCTGGAATCTCCTCCATTTCTGCTGTTCCTGGGTCAATTCCAAACTTTTCTAATAGTCTCGCGGCTTCTTCTGGGTTCCTTGCAAACAGCCTCTTCCCTTCTTCATAGATCACTATTGACACTGGGTAAGCCCAAGTGAACTGTATCTTGCTTTGAAACAGCTTCTCAGCATATGGCTTCATTACACTCCTCTTTTTTAAAGTCTCTTGGCAATAATCTTGTCTTATAAAGACGCTCTTACCTCTAAATTTAAGTTCTTTATTTTTCTTTAAAGCAAGGTATATCTGACTTTGTAGTTTCTCTCTTGCGAACTTAATTATAACAGGGCGCGGTTCCCCCCCCTCCTTTTTCCTTGTAATCTGTGAGCACGCTCCACCTGGTCTTCATCAACCTCTATTCCCTGCTCAGATAACCAGTCTATAATGCATTTCTCTAATTGTTTAGGAGCAATATCTTCTGAAATGCCATATATAATTAAATTCGCCCTTCTACTTCTATCAGATAATTCCACAGTTTGTTTTTTAAGCTGTACAATGTCGTCTTTATTTTCTCTTGCCAAAGTCTCTGCTTTTAAAGCCAGTTGTTTCACCCCCTTAACTTCTGCATGCAATGCACCCACCTCTTGCTTTACCTCATTAATCGCTGTTTTAATTTTCTCCTGGGAGTCAATCATTAAGCTTTGGAAATGTGCCAATTGTTCTGACAAACCTTTCACAGTTGTTGCCATTTCGGAGGGTCTCTTCAAAGCATCCTTCTAGTTGTAAGCTCACAACAGCTTCTCTTCGTAATTAACCGGGAAGTTTTTCACTCCACACTGTTCTCTAGTTCCTTATCTCTATCTAGCTCGTTTTCCAGCACTTTTAAGAGTTATTTACATTTGATTTAAGTCCTTTATCTTTCTGTCCACGGAGGGGGGAAGGCGAAGGCTTCTTCCTGCTTAGAGCATGCGCACCACCTCCAGGTACAGGTTCAATTATTCCAAAATCTTTCAACATCTCAAAGATCCATTCAAGTCTGCTGCAGGCACTTGCTGCTGAAATGCACTCAGCTTCTGCTGTGGATTGCGCTACAACAGTCTGCTTTCTACTAGTCCAGTCTATCAGTCCATCTCCATAAAAGAATAGGTATCCACTGGTAGACTTGTAGTTGTTCATCTCTTCTCCCCAACTGGCATCCATGTAGCCGACTAGTCTCGGTTGTTCAGTTGGTGCAATTTTTAGTTTTAAGTCCATTGTTCCTCTTAGGTAACGTGCCATCTTCTTTATTGCACTCCAATCATGATGATTTGGCGAACTTACTTTCCTACTTAGAAATCCAACTGCCACTGTAATATCTGGACGCGTTGATTTGCTCAGGTACAAGAGCTTTCCAACAGCCTCTCTGTATCCACCTATGTCCTTTAGTGGTGTGCCATCCTTCTCCTTCAGATATCCAGGTTCAAGTGGGATTGTTGAAGCTTTGCAGTTCTTCATGCCAACAGATTCAATAAAGTCCATAATCTTTCTTTTCTGGCATAAAAGAAAAGTTCCATCCTCGAGTCTCTCAATTTGCATTCCGAGGTATTGCTGAACATCTCCTAGCTGTTTGACTTCCACTTCCTTATTCAGTCCATCAGCTATTGCTTTGATGTCTCCTCTGTTTTGACAAACCATGATCAAGTCATCAACGTAAACAAGAACATACTGGTATTGTCCATTTCTGATTCTAGTGTACAGACAAGGTTCAGCTTTCCCTTGCTTGAAGCCTTGCTTCTTTAAAAGTTCAGTAAGTTTGTCATACCAGGCCTTTGCTCCTTGCTTTAGGCCATAGAGTCCTTTATTGAGTTTGTAGACTAAGTTTTCTTGACCTTTGACCTTGAAACCTTCAGGTTGTTCCATGTAGATTTCCTCAGATAATTCTCCATTGAGAAAAGCAGTCTTTACATCAAGATGCTCTACTATCATGTTCCTAGATGCTGCAACACTTAGAAGTGTTCTGAATGTTGCTTGGTCAGTAACTGGAGTAAAAGTTTCAAAATAGTCAGTCCCATATTGCTGTGAGTAGCCTTTAGCTACTAAACGTGTTTTGCATAGCTCCACAGTTCCATCTTCCCTGTGCTTTATTTTGAAGACCCATTTACATCCAACAGCTTTCTGCCTTGAGGTAGTTGAGTGAGAGTCCAGGCCTCTTTTTCACTAATGGATAGCAGCTCCTGTTTCATTGCTTCAAGCCATCTGCCTCTTTCACTCGCAGGTAAGTTGCAAACTTCCTTCCAGTTCTTGGGTTCCTTTGCAGGTTGCACAAGTTCACAAAATCCATACTTTATTGGAGGTTTTCCCTTAGTGCTCCTTTCTGATCGCCTCACACCGGGTGTGGGTTCTGCTGTGGGTTCTGCCGTGGGTTCAGCCGCTTCCTCTGGTGTGGCCCCTGCTTCCCCTTCTGTTTCAGTAGTTTCCTCAGAAGGTGGACCTGCTGCTTCACTTGCCAGTTCCCCAGCCAGTTCACCAGCGGTCACTACAGGTAGCCAAGCAACGAACTCATCAGGTGCAGTCCCAGGCATCTTTGGATCAGCTGCAGTGGAAACACTAGGCAATACAGTCTCATCAATAAAAACAACGTTGCGTTCTTCAACTGTGTGGGTTTGGGGATCATATATCTTGTACCCTTTCCCACCAACAGGATAGCCTACAATAAGTCCAGTTTCAGTTCTGGAATTGAGCTTTTCCCTCTTTTCTTTTGGTATGTGGGCATATCCTTTTGCGCCAAAAGCTTTGATATGCTTTAGACCAGGCTGTTTTCCATACCACACCTGAAAAGGAGAGGTTCCAATAATCTTTGAGGGTAATCTGTTGTGTAAGTACACTGCTGTGTTCAGGGCTTCTGCCCATAAACCGTTTGGCAGTCCAGAATGCATTAGCATAGCTCTGCACATCCCTTGCAATGTTCTATTTAATCTCTCAGAAGCTCCATTTTGCTGGGGTGAATAAGCAATGGATACTTTATGTTGAATTCCTTGCTCTTGTAGAAATTGTTTGAATTCAGCATTACAATATTCACCACCTCCATCTGTGAGTAAGCTTTGAGGTGCTTTGCCAAATTTATTTTTAACAATAGCCACATAATTTTTAAATCTACGCAGTGTTTCATCCTTACTTCTCAGCATATACACATAAGTGTATTTTGTTTTATTCTCTGTGAAAGTCACAAAATATTTGTTCCCACCTAGGGATGCAGGTAATGGCCCAACAAGATCACTGTATACAGTTTCCAGAAATTCTTGATTTTGTGCTGGAGTTTTCCCAGAATAACTTGGGGCGTCTCCCTTTGCTCTGAGGCATGTCTCACATCTAGTTTCACTCTTTTCACAATGCACAACAGGTATTCCACATTGCTTTAACAACTGCTCAACAGATTTCAAATTTCTATGTCCCATTTTAATATGCCACGGAAATAAACATTTTTCATGTTTACAAGCATCATCACAAGCATCCTTAGTCCGGCAAATCTGTTCCTTATCATCAACAGTCTCTATTTCCTCATCAGGATCAACATCAAAAGTTTCTGTCTCCTCATCATCACAAGCTACAAGGTAATGAAAGCCATTTTTCTCTTCCACTTTAAATTCAAGCTCTCCATCCTTGGTAGAGACCTTGCTTCCTTGCTCTGGTTTGAGCAGGACAATATGTCCAGTATTCATGAGGCTTTTTGTTGAAATTAAGTTCTCAACAGCTTCAAGCACATAAGCTGTATTTCACAATTCAACATCAATTAATTGATTATCTGTAGTATACAATTGTAATTTTACAGTTCCAACACCTTGTACATTCAATAATTGCCTGTTAGCTTGGTAAATTCTTGGTTTGTTTTAAACATCTATGTTACTAAACCAGGCTTTTTCTCTACACACATGTGTGCAAGCACCAGAATCGATTAAAATATTTTCTTATCATCTGTGTTAAAATCATCAGTGATCCTAAAAGCATTGCCTTTGCTCTGTGTCTGTGCTGCAAACTTCTTTCCTCTGTGCTGTGCGTGTGAAACGTGACCTCTGCTCCTCCCATAATGGCTTCCCCTGACCTCTGCTCCTCCCATAATGGGTGCCTGTTGTGGGGAGGGGAAGGGAAAAGGAGTTTGTAAACCACTCTGAGACTTCCATGGGTAGTGGAGGGCGGGGTATAAATCCAATCTCTTCTTCTTCTTCTTCCACTGGCTGGTTCTTTGTTACTGGAACCATGTGCTCCTGTGGCTCTTTGTTCTTGGGGCTCATCATTAGGTGCATACTTAGAAGAGCAGTACTTTGCAAGATGATTTTTCCCACATATAAAACACTCTATTTTCCTTTTAAATTTCTGTCCATGCTTTAGACTCAAAACAGACATCTCATCAGACAAACTTTCTTTCAAATTTCTAGAATCATATTCCTCAGTTAGTGCAGACAAAAGACCTTCTAAAGTCAGATCATCTTTCAGTCTAATCATACTGGTTACAGACTTATAGGAGCCAGGCAGACCCTTAAGAATTGAAGAAATCATATCTGTATCAGAGGGTGCTTCATTCAGGTCTTTAAGCTGTGTGTAAATGCCCATTAATTTGTCCATCTCTTTGGGAAGGCAGTCTCCCTCCTTCATTCTGAAATCAAAAATCTTTCCCTTGAGGGAATAGATTTTACTCTTGCTGTGCTTATCAAATTTGTCCTTTATGTATTGAAGCATCAATCTGGATGTGGCTAGCCCTCTTAATCCTGGTACCTCTGTGTAGGGGATACTCCCTAAAATCAGGGCTTTAGCAAAACCATCCATCATAAGGAATTGTGTTTTATCAGGGTCAGTTTCTGGAGGATTTTCAATTGTTAATACTTGAAGGGCATTGTGAGTCTGCAGTCAACTCTTCAAATACTCCTCCCACCACTGATAGTTAGCCTTTGTAAGTCTGAGATTTGGCATTTCCTGGGATGGGGCATTAAAAGCCATTTTGTTACTCATGTCCCTTTGGATTTGAGGTAGAAGCACAGGTTGAGTCTCTTTGCTGGAATCTGGCTCACTCATCTACTTCTCCAGGAGCTCACAGGGTTAATCTTCCTCTCTCTGCAGCAGCAGCAGCGCGAAATTCAAAAACTCCTTTGCCTCGGCTTCCTTTGTTCTCTCGGCAGCGTCTCCGTCTCCGGTGCTCCAGGCTCAGCTCCACTTACAGCAGGCAAAAATTAATCCAGTAAAAAAAAAAAAGATCCTTTGCTCCTGGCAAACTGCAATCCAGCATAGGTTTTCCCCTGAACAGCAAGGAAACAGGGTTGGGCCTTTCTGGCTGCAAGATTGCTCTGAGAGCAGGAAGGAAAAAAAGTTGGTCATTTTAAAAATCCAAGCCTCTAGCTCTTATTCCCTATTTCTCTTTCTCAATCAATCCAGAAAGCTTTTAAGAGAACCAGACTCTCTTGCTACCATTTGTTAGGACTTTTGTCCAATAATCAAGAAAATTCAGAGTAATGAATCTTGCTTTTCTGGAAAGAAGAGATTGCTTCTTTTAGTTTAAAAGAAGTTTATTACTAAAGGAAAAAGGTAAACGGGATTAGCTACAAATAAACAAAACATGCTTACTAAGCAGCATTGTGCTGCGTCTGCAAACTAAGACATCCTGATAGAGAGTGAGAGAGTACAATGGAGGATCTCTCCTTCTTCTTGACCCCTGAAAGGAAACACCTGATATCACTGACCAATTAGCAAAACAGTACACCTTTAGTTTTCCCGGGCTTAGAGTCAATTGGCCAGCTGCCAGGTATTACTTCCAGGCTAACAAAGGTAAACAAACAAGTTGCATAGGTTAACCCTATAATGACTGAATTTCTCAGGCCTTGCATTACATGCTCATTTCTCCAACATTTGGAACGGGCCAAAGCAGATTACAAAAAATATGCTGACAAAGGGAGAGCTCTGGGGTGGGATTTGGAGCCGGGAGATTCTGTCTACGTTTCCACTAAGAACATCCGGGGTCTCCAACCTAGCCGGAAGTTGGGTTGGAAGTTTGTGGGACCTTTCAAAGTGTTACGTAAAATTTCCCCTGTCTTGTTTGAGCTTGAACTGCCCAAATCACTAAGCTCTGTGCATCCTGTTTTCCATTACAGCCTGCTGAAGAAAAGCCCTGGGCAGAACTCATGGAGACTGGATCCTCATGTTCCTCCTCCTCTGATGAAAGCGGGGGAACCGCATTTTGAAATTTCCAGCATTTTGGACTCTAAACTCAAACGTGGTTGATTGTTTTATCTGGTTAATTGGGTTGATTTTGGTCATGAATGTAATGAATGGGTTGCAGCTGAACATGTTCATGCTCCACGTTTGGTCCGTGCTTTTCACGTTTGGTCCGTGCTTTTCATAAACAATATCCTTCTAAGCTGGGTGGGAAGTAATCTTGGGAGGGGCAGGATGTCAGGTTCCCTGTCATAGTTTGGCTTTGCTACTGATTGCCTTCACAGGTCCTCCAGTCGGGAGACTGGCAGCCGAGTTCCTCCCCCTCGCTCCTTCCCCCCCATCCCGTTTTGCCGCTTTCTTTTGCAGGACCTACTTATTGCTGTTGTTGCCAGTTAACCTTGAGCTGTCTCACTCTCTGCTCTTCCAGGTGTCTTTGCATAGGAATGTAAGTAGACTTGTAGACCCTGGAGAATTGCTGCCAGTCTGAATAGAGGATACTGACCTTGATGGACCAGGGGGGGTCTGATTCAGTATAAGGCAGCTTCATGTGTTCTTGTGTTCAATTGAAAGCACAGTATCCTCACAGGGTCTTGATACTTCCTTTCTCCCCTCAACAGGAGGAATCTCAAGGGCACTGCACCGTCAAGGAGCCAGTCACCTGTGCTCTTCAAGGGCCAAATAACTCTGCCACCTTGACACTCTGCTACCTCACTAATAAATTGTTTCTGGTTCTTTTAAGCTGATTTTCTAAATGGTTTTGCTAATATATGTATAGTCAATACAAATACATTTCAAAAGAGCATTCACAATATCAGGTGGTGAATTGCCAGATACTGCTGTGCCGTGGCAATGAAATGGATCATGCAAATGTGCTTATGAAACTGAGCTGAACACAGTACAAAGGAAAGTGCTTACCTCACTGGCTCCAGTAGAAGACTTCTCTAGCAAAGGGCCACACAGTGCAGCTACTATGGAGTTCCCCAGGGAAGGAGGGAGGGATTTGAGTAGGAAGAGGATGGGATCAGCCGCAGGCCTCCCATTCCATTGGTTCCTCTTGGGAAACAATGGAATGGGAGATCTGTAGCTGGCATGTACCTCTATCCCTTTTCTTCACCACCTCCTACCACTCCCTCTTCCATTCTCTCTACCACCCCAGCCACTACCCTGCCCCTTCCATTGGTTGGGGTGAAGGAAGGAATGGAATAGGGAATAGTGGAGCTAGTGGAGGGAAAGGGAACAAGTACAATGGAGACAAGGGCGGGTAAGTTAATGGGTTCGTGGGGGTGGGTTAGTGGGGGCAGAGAAGGGAATGGAAGCAGGGATAGTGAGGGTGGGGTAGGGAAGGGAAGAGGGGATGGGGGAGGTAGAGGAGGAAAGGGAAAGTAGAGTAGTAGGAGTGATGGAACAGAGGAAACAACAAACAGTGGGGATGGTGGAGGTAATGGGTTAGAAGACATGGAAGTAATGGGTTAGAAGATAAAGTAGAGGTAATGGGTTAGAAGACATAGTGGGTGCGGTCAAAAGAGAGGAAATAGAGATAGGGTTACTGGAGGAGGGTTAGTGGAGTAGGGAGTTCCGGTGAGCTGGGGAGGGGATGGAGTGGGAAAGTCCAGATCACTGTGTCTTCGGCACATCCTTCACCAATCTTGCAGTTTCTGGACTGCAATAATAAATAAAACGACAATTATAAAAACCCATTAAAAGTCACAATGAAAAACTCCAGATTGGACTGCCAATCATTTAAAACTAAACCAATCAAATGCAGTCTTCAATAAAACTGTCTTCAACTGCCTCCTACCCACCAAGAAGTATTCTATAGATGAGAAATGATAACTAAGCATAAATGATTAACATATCGTGACATATTAGCTTTTTCTCATGGGGATTGTGAAATGAAATTAAGAGAAGATTTGATAAGATGTCAATTGACTAACTGCCATAAGCCTGGGTGACTGTCTTGCTATGATCAATGAAGTGGCTGTGTTACATGTTGCAATACTTCCTGAGTTTACTGCTTAATTCACAATGCTTTGTGTTCCAAGGTTTCATTTGACCTCTGTAGGTCCCGCCTGGGAGATAGCATCGGGAACCCGACTCCCACCTTTGGAATGCACGCCTCGCTTACTTTGCTTTGCGCATGCTCATTACTCATTTGCTTTCTTTTCCCTTTTATCTCTAGCCTCCTTAGCTAATGACCTTGAATGAAAGTGCCTCCTGTTATGTGTTACAAGAATCACAGGTGTTATGTAGTCTTTTTGCTTAGTTTCTCTGGGAACTTTTCCCCAAAAAATATTCAACAGTTTTTCTCCCTGAGAACTCACTTTGCCGCGCTTTCCACGGGAATATTGGGCCAGTATATTTGGGCGCCAAGAATTCTCTCTATTGATTGGTAGAGGGTAGTTAGACCATATTTCATATAATTGTAACTGCAGTTCCAAGCTTGAGCATTACTAACAGGAAAAGTGTTTGACCAACATGATATTTTCTACAAATAAAGGACTTTCTGCTTTAGGAGACCTGTTGTGGACAATCTCACAAACAGAAGGATATACTTGTCAGTGTTTTTAATGCACAATTATTAGAAAGGTTTAAAACAGATAAAAAAGTGCATGGTTTTGAACAATCTAAAACTGAATTTGAAACAGCTGCTTTTAACTGCAGTGGGGGCAGAGTGTCCACCTTCAGATTGGGAATTACCTGGGGATTTGTAATTCCCAGGAAATCTCCAGCCACCACATCAACATTGGCAACCCTAAGTGGGAGGAAGAGGCAGGCCCCCATCTTGCACCCGCCTCTTCCCACTGGCAAGGCTAACAATAGTTTTGGTGCTATGATGTCAGTCAAGGAAATGGCACTGGGATAGTGAGGGCCAACCTTTTCCTCCTCCCAAAGTGCTGAGTCTCCCTTGCAATTTTTTTTTTTGGGGGGGGATGAGGCGATCCAGTTATAGAGGTGCTTTGGGTTCAGCCTGTCATGGATCTCTTGCACAATGTGTTTTGGTCCTAAAATGAGATGCAGGAAGATCTTTTTTTGCATTTTTTTATATGTGCATGTGTGTGGGTGCGCGCACTTGGAAGTCACGGCAGTCTCTGATGACTGACCCCTACTGGTGGCCTGGAGGATATTCAGAGAGGTGGCCAAATAAAGCCTGCCCTTGCCTCTTGCCTCTGGTATTTCAAGGAATTTTCCCATCCAAGTACTTGCCAGAATCTACCCTGCTTCACTTCCAAAATCTGACAAGATCAGGCTTTCCTGGGCTATCCAGCTCAGGGCAAGATACAGGGAGATCTTGACAGCATTTTAAAAGCTAAATTTTGGACATGCAGATCCCCAGTTTCTCTGCAGCCACTATTAGCCTTGGAAGGAGAAAAGACAGGTGTTGTTTATTTTTACTAATAGTGTTGTGGGGTGAGGGTTCCTTTTGATTTAATTTTTAATTAAAGGGGCAAACTTTAGAGATGACCACCAGGCAGAGCAGCCAAGGAAGCCCCATTCTTGCATTAACAGGATGGAGGGGTAATGTAATATTGCCTGTCCCACCCTTAAATGCTTCTGAAGTTTGTTCACTGAGCAGAGTGCAGTGTAACTGTTTAGGATTTCACCTTCAGCAACCTATTCTTGCTCGCAATAGATGGACTCTCCTGTCCCCTCTGCCTAATCTCTATCCTCAACTGGATGGAACAAAAGCTAACAGTTTGGTTTTGCTTGTAGACTTGAGTACAACATCTGTCTTTATAGAAGAACCATTCCCTATATGTATTTATATTGGCTTCCACTTTATGAAATAATTCTTCATCTTCCTGAAAGGCATCTCTGGACTGTATAAATACTTGTGTTCTGAATGAAAATATTACTTCTTTGAATGTTATATTCTCCTCAATTTTTTGTCTTGAGTCAATAGGTTTTGGGCATTCTTCATGACAGGAAATTGCTCTCCATTCAGCTACCACGTTATACATTTTCCATTTAATTCTAGGCACTGCATAGATATTTAATAAATAATAAAAACGAAACCTAATTACACACTTTCTCAGATGAAAGTTGTAATATCAGTTAGAAAACAAATATCTCAGAGTTTTTGTTTCACTTTATTTCTACAGTCTTTGTTTAGGTCTTCAAGTCTCTGGGGGAAGGGAATCATTATGGGGTGGGGGTGAGGTGAGAATATGGCAACTGGCTGCAACTGAGATGCTTTTTTTAAGTACTTAATTTGTTACTTTCTGTACTCTTTTACTGCTTGGAGAACTGATGGTTGATTAAGGGATGCTCTGAATATGAAAGTAATGCTTTGGAAGGCATAATGTGTCCAGGGATCACAGAATCACAGAGTTGAAAGGGGCCATACAGGTGACAGGTTCCCTGTCATGTTTTGAATTGCTACTGTTTGACTCTACAGGTCCTCCAGTCGGGAGACTGGCAATCAGATTCATTCCCCTCGCTCCTTCCCCCTCCGATCCTGGTTTTGCCGTATTCCTTTGCAGGCTCTGCTTATCGCTGTTGTTGCCCGTTAACCTTGAGCTGTCTTGCTCTCTGCTCTTCCAGGTGTCTTTGTGTGGGAATGCAAGTAGATTGTACACAGGGGCAGGGGGGGGGATTATAATTTGCTCGCGCACCTTTTTCCATGGGAATGCAACGGTTTGGGGATTTTTGCACTTCATGATTTTACACTGATTGGTGCCTGTCATTTCTCTACTGTTTGAATACTGTATAATAAGTCCTAACCCCAGGTCCCTGGTATCCCTAACAAACTACGTGTTCCTGAAAGACCATTAAGACAATAAAGGACTCTTTTTTCACGCAAGGCCTGACTTATTGGTTCTCATCAGAAGTCTCACAACAGGCCATCTAGTGCAACCCCCTGGTCACTGCAGGATCAGCTGAGAGCATCCCTGACAAGTGTTTGTCCAGCCACTGCTTCAAGACTGCTGGTGAAGGGGAGCACATGTCAGCTAATGCTGTCATGCCCCAGGCGGGAGGTGGTTCCCTGTCAGTAAGACCTCACTCCTCAGGAATGTCTTACTCGCTCTGCTTTCTCATAGCAAAGCTTATCGCCTCTCGCGTAGTACTGACCTTGGGTGTCTAGCTCCCAGCTGCTGTTTCCTTTCAGGTGCAAAGTATCTCTTTCCTGCTTTTACTATGAGAACAAGTAGCCAGTATAATTTTGCACCTTTTTGTCTTTTCTGGGATTGGAGGTTGCCTATGAACTAACCGTATGAATCATGTATATCTGTCCTGGCTGGTGAGAGCCTGTTATTACTAACACAAGATGTGTAGATGACCAGTGGACCTGTTTGCAATAAAGGACTTTCTGTTTAAGAACACTTGTTGCTGACTGAGTACCTTTGGACTCTCACAGAGTGTTAGTAATCTTTTACTAACCGGGGACTTATTCACCATACCCAACCATGGATGACAGCAGAGAACCCCCAAAGATCACACCACCGGAGTTGCTGGTTTCTACAGCTAAAGAACTGCTCATCATCCCGATGTCGGGATGGATTAATCTACGGCCCTGAGGGTCTCAATACACATGGACTCAGTTTGGGACTACTCCCTTGGAGACCTGGTCCCCCCATAGGGAATCTGGTATGAGCTCGGGAGCTGAAGCAACGGTTGAGTCCCAAGTGGTCGTGGGCCTTGGGAGTCCTTGGGAGTCCACCCAGTATGGAGTGATATGGGCCCACATGGATTGCAGGTTCGATGCAATGCAGCAGCGGTTACAAAGGGAAGTGACCGCGATACTTGCAGATTTGCCAGCTGTGATCACCATGATTATTCGAAGGGAAGCAAGACCGGATGTAGGGGCTGGTGCAGGTGATGGAGCTGGCGAAGCGGGGGCTGGTGTGGGTGATCGAGCAGGAGTTGGGGATGGCCAACCTTGACCCCAGCAGCAGCCCCTCACAGGGTTACATGCAGCACCCGGAGCTGGGCCCATTGTATCAGCGGGGCCAGGACCTGGGAGTGACCGGCATCCTGTGCCTCAAGAACTGTTAGATGCCACTTTTGACAGGAACCTGGCCAAGCTGCAATTCTTCATCATATAGGCCGGTTGCTTCCTGCAGAATCGGGGCCACCTTTTCCCCACGGATGAGGATAGAGTGGGCTACATCGGATCAAGATTATGAAAGGAGGCAGCCCACTGGTATGTGAGCCTCCATAACCCTCCCGGTCCCAAACTGAAGAGCACCGAGGATTTCATGTGGGCTCTCTGCCGGCAGTACAAGGATTCAATGAATGAGGAGAAGGCCCGCAACCAGATCTGAACCCTGATGCAAGGCAAGACCTCAGTGTGGGAGTATACAGCGACCTTCCACCGTTTCGCTGCCAAAATTCAAGGGTGGCCCAAAGCAGTGTTTGTCAAGCAGTATTGGCAGGGGTTGAACTTGGACTTATACAAGACTAAGAAATGTGAACCCCACTACTCTAGCAGGCTAGGTGAGGGCTGCTGAAGAGGCAGAGGGGCGTTTTACCCTCATCAACATGCACATGCCTACTTTGAACCCTAAAACTTCTGGCCAACTGGGCACCCTGTTCAAGCCTAAGCTGAAGCCACCCCTCAAGGTTATTCGGGACCTCCGGATGAAAAAAGGTCTCTGAATGCACTGTGGAGAAGCTGGGCACTACGCTTCCACATGTCCAGCCTCAACCCTGAGAGTAGTGCCATCCACCTCGACCAGTGCCCCTCGAGCTATCAAGGGACCCCATTTCCTCAAACCACGAGCCCTGCAGCTGGAGGCACTTCCGGAACCAGAGAGAGTAGCCATCGTGGAACCAACTAAGCCGGCAGGAAACAGCCAGGACCTACTCTAAGCGGCGCAACACAGCAGGTCCTCACACAACCAGCTCCAAAAGCAGTGAACTCCCCTGCCCCACTCCTCTATATGATATTGACTATCATGAACCCCGAACTAGGCACTCAAGTTTGGGTGAGGGTGACTCAGGGTATGCCAGAGACCTGATCAGTTCCATAGTGGTGAATGGGTTGGGGGTAGGAGTGAACTCTTTAGAAGAACCCTTACAGTTAACACAGATGGATGGATCCAAGATGAAAGAACCCTGTGCTTTTGAAACTAAGCCGCTTGTTATTGGCACAGGGGAGCATTGGGAGCAGAGGGCTTTTGTCATTACCCCTCATGCTCATTTCCCTATGGTATTGGGGAGCCCATGGCTCGGAGCCCACGACCCATATATAAAGTGGAGTGATGGAAGAATTACGTGGGTTTTCCCCCAATGCAAAGAACATAAGTGGCAGTCCCAATGGGGCCCTCCGGTGGGTCAGGAACGGGCTTGTCTCGCATGCGAGGAACTTTTATCAATACCTGCTGCATACCGGGATTTAGTGGAGGAGTTTGGCAAGACTGAAGCTGACGAATTACCCCTCCACCGGAATACTGATTGTGCTATCAAACTTTTACTTGGCCACAAACTTCCTAAGGGGAAATTGTACTCTGTGAGCCCAGCTGAATGGGCTGAACTGCGCAAGTTCATCGACAAAAACTTAGCACACAGTTTTATCAGGCCAGCTACTTCTCCTTTTGCCGCCCCGGTCCTTTTCCGGAAAAAGAAGGATGGGGGCTTAAGACTATGTACAGACTATAGAGGATTGAACACTGTGTCTACTTCAAATGCTTGCCCCTTACCCCTCATAAAGGACCTCTTAACAAAGGTGGCCCGAGGGAAAATATTTTCTAAATTGGATCTCCGTGACACCTACTTGAAAGTGTGCATATGAGGATGAATATAAGCCTGCCTTTAATACCCCCTTGGGGCAATTCAAATAGTTATGCCCTTCGGACTTCAAGGGGCTCCCGGAGTTTTTATGAATTTAATAAATGAGGTGCTGCACAAACACTTGTTTAAGGGGGTCCTCTGCTATCTTGATGATATACTTCTGTACTCCCCCAATGAAGCCTCACATGTAAAATTGGTCTGGGAAGTCCTTGCCACATTGCGAGCAAACAAGCTATATGTCAAATTATCCAAATGCGATTTTCATAAGACAGAAATTGACTTTTTGGGTTATCGCATTTTGCCCAGGGGGTTAGAGATGGATCCCTCCAAAATCTCAGCTGTGGTTGACTGGGAGACCCCTCATACAAGGCGGCAGCTTCAAAGTTTTCTCAGATTCGTCAATTTTTACTGCTTGTTCATCAACAACTTTGCTAAGTATAGCCTTCCCCTTACTGATCTCCTAAAGACCAAAGGGGCCCAATTTAACCAAGCCTAATGCCCGTTTGGCTTGGACTCCCAAATGCCAGCATGCTTTTGAGTCCCTTAAAACCCTTTTTACCTCCGAGCTAATTCTCACTCACCCTGATGAGAATAAGAAGTTTATTGTCCAGGATGATGCATCTGATGTGGCCATGGGGGGAGTGATCCTGCAAGAGGGCTCAGATGGGAAATTACATCCTTTGGCGTATGTTTCCCACAAGTCTGGTGAGACTGAAAAGAATTGGGCTGTATGGGATAAGGAGGCTGCTGCAATCTGCCTCGCCCTCACCACTTGGCGCCATTGGCTAGAAGGGGCATGGACCCCATTTGAGGTCTGGACTGACCATGAAAATTTTGAGGCTCTCCGGACCCAACATTCTTTAAATGCTGAACACTTGTGGTGGGCAGTTTTCTTTTCTAAATTTGACTTTACCCTCTGCCATTTCCCAGGTAAATCTAACTCCCTAGCTGATGCTTTGTCTCGACTACTGCAGCATGACTGTAAAAGAGATGAAGTCATCAACTAATGTTTACTCCGGCTCAGTTGGGGGGCTGTCCTCACAAGAAGTCAAGCTAAAAGCCCACCTTCCCTGAACCTACAGAGTGGAATGTAAAGTGTTCCCACTCCTACTCGAAGGAAAAAATTGCGGAGTACCGGATGGACACTTCTTTTTCCCAGGGATCCGATGGTTATTGGTTTAAAGAGCAAAAACTTGTTGTTCCCGTAGTCTTGAGTAAAGATGTCATGCATGCAGCTCATGAATCAAAACTGTCAGGCCATTTTGGTTACCTTAAGACTTTACATCTACTCCAATGACAATTTTGGTGGCCCCGCATGTGAGGGGAGGTGTCTACTTATTATGAGGCTTCTGAGCTAACACTATCAGACCAGACCTTTGGTCAAAGCAAAGTTCTTTTATTCCAATAATGGTTCAGGTTCTCGATGTTTGTTAGAGATACATGGCAGCAGGTAACATGGGTTAAGATACCTTCAGGCACAATTGAATACAGGCATTGAACCAATCAGAGCAGGTACAATGAAGCGGGAAAAAATGGCAGCCGTTTGGTTCTCACAGAAAAGGTGGGAAAGCAATAAAAATTCCCTTCCTGCCCTGTGCGACCCAAATGTGTGAACGATAGGCTAAACATTTGGTTAGAAACAATTCAAGAGTCTCCAAGGTTAGAATAGCAAGATAAAATACTTCAAGCCTCAAAGGCTGGTGGGAGTGAACGGATACAATAGTTCCAGTTGTTTATGTGATGTGCAGGAATGTGGCATGCCATTCTCCCGGGAAGGGACAGTTACATTTAACAGAGCAGATAATATACTTCAAGGCAAGCAGTAAACAGATGGCTACAATAGAGATCACAAGTACAGAAAACAAGCATACTATTGTCAGATTCTGACACCCTGCCTCCTCCAAAATTAGCTTCCCCCCGGCTTATCTGGAAAGCGTTTGTGAAAGGCACGAACTAATTTAGAAGCATGAACATTTTCAGAAAGGACCCATACATTAAGCTCAGGACCAAAATCCACCCACTTTACGAGATAGTACAACCGGCCCCTGTGCAATTTAGAGTCCAAAATCTCAGAGATTTCAAAGTGTTGTTCTCCCTCCCTCATCAGAGGAGGAGGAGTCGGAGGTGTCGGGTGCCATGCATTTGGCCCAGAATTCTTCTTCAGCAAGCTGAAACGAAAAACAGGTTGTACAGAAGTTAATGACTTAGGCAAGTCCAATTTGAAGGACACATCAGAGATTTTCCTTAGTACTTTATAGGGCCCCACATATTTCCATCCCAGTTTTCGACTGGGCTGGAGTCCATGAATGTTTTTCGTAGAAAGGTAAACAGAGTCTCCAGGCTGCAAGTCCCAGCCCTCTGCCCTCCCATGGTCAGCATATTTTTTGTAGTCCGCTTTAGCTTTATCCAACGTTTTAGCAATAAGCGGCCATGACTCTTGCAGGTTTTTCCACCACTGGGTGAAATCAGACTCCGGGGTTCCCTTAGGATCAGTCAACGAAGGCAATGGTTTTCCCTCAAAACCACCCACTGCCATAAACGGGGAGACACGGTGGAAGAGTGCACAGCATTGTTGTAGCTATATTCCGCAAAGGGGAGGAGCTCCACCCAGTTGTCCTGATAATAGTTAGTATAGCACCTTAAGAACTATTCCAAGATCTGATTAACACGTTCAGACTGTCCATCTGTCTCTGGATGATAACCTGAGCTAAGGGCGGGCTCAATGTCCATCACCCGGAGAAGCTCCCGCCAGAAGGTGGCAACGAACTGACTTCCCCGGTCAGAGACTACACACCGGGGAAATGCATGTAATTTAATCACGTGATTGAAAAACGTTTTTGCCAGTCCCTTGGTTATGGGTAGCTGCTTAAATGGGATGAAATGGGCTTGCTTAGAAAACATGTCAACCACCACCCAAATGACCATTTTTCCCTTGGAGGGGGGAAGGTTCATGATGAAGTCCATGGAGACACTCTCCCAGGGCCGGGTAGGGGTAGGTAATGGATGCAGGAGCCCTGGTGTCTTCCCCCCTTCTTTTACACATAAGGCAAACTTGGCAAGCGGTAACATAGTCTGAAACATCTTTGCGCATGTGCGGCCACCAAAACTGTCTTTGGAGTAAATTCAGGGTTTTAAGAAAACCAAAGTGACCCAACAGCTTAAAGGCATGACAAGAAGACAAAATCTCTTTGCGCAAGGAGTACGGCACAATCAGTTTTGAACCATGGTACCAACAATCATCTGAGTGTCTCTGATTCTCACAGTCCTCAGCCCACTCATTAACTTCATCCTTAGTACACTCAGCCGCACATCTCACAGTCCATAAAGTGGGAGCCAGAGTCGATTTCACCTGGCTCCGAGTCACCACTGCTCCTCCCAGTTGCTGAGGTGAGAACTGTCAGGATCCTTGATCCTAACAATGTTTCCTTTATGTCTTACATGAATTATGCCAGCATAGCTCAATCACAAATGTAACCGTTTGCTTTTTTCTCTATGCATTCCCTTGCTATCTTGCACCAAGCTGTCTCAGGTTTCCTCCCCTCTCTTTATTGCTTTGAGTTATATTGCTTTGTGAAGGTCTGGTCAATGTAACAATTCCATCCGGGAGAGTGGCATCCTCAAAGGCTGACATGTCACCCGAGACCAAATGGCCGCGTCCCCTCATGCATTCCTCCGCTCCCCCGCCCTCCGGAACACGGCACCTCTTATCGCTGTGAAAAGGCCTTGGGATGGCCTTTGTTATGGACAGAGGGGCACATCTGTGGTGCCTAATTCAAGAGAGGAAAATTTGTAACTTTAACACCTCACCTTTTTCCTGTGGGAAGTAAAACAGCCAAAGATCTGTAACCGCGCTTTTTCCCCTTTTTTGTGATTGGTCAACTATCGGGGTTCAAACTGTACTGGAGGGTATATTAACCCTAGTTGTTTTGTATACGGTATCTCTAACAAACATTCGAGAACCTTTCATGCAGTAACGAGACAATAAAGAACTTTGTTTCAACAACAAAGGTCTGATCTTTGACTGCTTAGGCAGAAGCCTCACAAGAACATGGAGTCAAACACTTCCTCCCTCTGGGATTGGTGTTGGGGCAAGCGGGACAGTGCATCTGCTAAGGAGTTAGCCTTCCCAGGGAAATGCTTTAACACAAAATTGAACTTTGAGAAGAAATCTGCCCACCGGAGCTGCTTAGCATTCAGGGATCTTTGAGTACGCAAAGCCTCCAGGTTTTTATGATCAGTCCAGATTTCAAACGGCTTCTGCGCTCCCTCAAGCCAATGCTGCCAAGTGGACAAAGCTAGCCGGATGGCTGCGGCTTCTTTATCCCACACTGACCAATGTCTCTCAGTTTCATTGAGTTTTTTTCGAGATGTAGGCTAAGGGGTGCAAAGCGCCATCTGGACCCATTTGCAGGATTGCTCCCCCCATTGCTACATCAGATGCATCCACATGAATTACAAATTCTTTGGTCTCATCGGGGTGGGCTAGGATGGGTTCCGACGTGAATAACCTTTTAATTCCTCAAAAGCTTTTTGACACTCCACAGTCCAACACAATTTTTCCCCTGGCTTGCCTGCCTCGGGGACCCATCCCTTGGTTTTTAGCAGCTCAGTGAGGGGAAGGGTGATAGTTGGAAAGTCTTTTAGGAAGGTTCTATAAAAGTTGCAAAACCTAACAAACTCTGGAGCTGTTTGCAAGTCTGGGGGTCTTTCCACTGCACTACCGCTTCCACTTTAGAGGGGTCCATCTCCAGCCCTTGCTGGGATATTCAGTAGCCCAGGAAGTCGACCTCGGTGCGGTGGAACTCGCACTTTGAAAGCTTGGCATAGAGTTGGTGCTCCAGCAACGTTGCGAGCACCTCACGCACTAATTTCACATGAGAGGGCTTATCAGGGGAATAAATCAAGATATCATCTAGATAACAGAGCACTCCTTTGAACAGATGCTTGTGCAACACTTCATTGATTAGACTCATAAAAACTCCGGGCGCGCCACTTAATTCGAACGGCATCACTAGGTATTCGAACTGTCCCAAGGGAGTGTTAAAGGCAGTCTTATACTCATCTCCCTCTCTGATGTGCACTCGGAAATAGGCGTCTCGCAAATCCAATTTTGAAAAGATTTTCCCTTTAGCCGCTTCCGCTAACAAGTCCTTGATCAAGGAGAGGGGGTAAGCATTGGAGGCAGAAACAGCGTTCAGTCCCCTATAATCAGTACACAGTCTCAAGCCCCCATCCTTTTTTTTCCGGAACAGAACTGGGGCGGCAAAAGGGGACTTGGCCAGGCGGATAAAACCTCGATCTAAGTTTTTGTCCAAAAATTTCCTAAGCTCTTCTTGTTCCGCTGGGCCCATAGAGTATCATTTCCCCTTGGGCAACTTTTCACCCGGAAGCAGCTCAATAGCGCAATCAGTGAGACGATGGGGGGGGGGAGTTCATCTGCCTCTGTCTCACTGAACACTTCGGCCAAGTATCTATATTCCGATGGAATCTTTATGGGGGCCAGGGCTAAAGCTGCCGCAGTGACGGGGGTGGGAGGTCCGGTACCCTAACTGGGGTCCCAGGTGTGTTGGGTGCACTTCAGATCGATCCATGAAATTTTCCCGTCACTCCATTTAATATAGGGATCGTGTGAGCTCAGCCAAGGGCTCCCCAGCACCATAGGGAACTGGGTATTAGGGGTGATCATGAACGCTCGTTTCTCCCAGTGCTCCCCAGTCCCCACTATCAACAGTACCATTTCTGCTACACACGCCTCTTTCATTTTGGAGCCATCCATCTGGGTAAACCGTAGCGGCTCACCCAGGGGATTAACCTTGGGCCCCAACCCTTCTACTACTAATGGGCTTATCAAGTCTCTGGCACATCCTGAGTCTATGAGGGCACACACCCACACATGGGTTCCCGTGCCTGGCACTACCACAGTCATGACCATAGTAAGGGACCAGGGATGCTCACCAGGGGTGGTGTGTCAGGAGAGGGGACCTGCAGCTCTGCGCCGGCTACTGCAGGTCTTTGAAGTTTCCCGATGGCTGCATGGCCACCAGCTCCAGTTCTCCCTGCTCGTACATTGCCCCTTCCAGCTGTAAAGCCTGGGGTTTAAACAGAGTCTTGCCAGGTCGAGGTGTTCCGCTGCCGAGGGGGGTGGAGGTCTTCGGGGCTTTCGATCCTCCTCGTGGGCAGGCTGAGGCGAAGTGGCCACTCTCCCCACATTTCATGCACAGCCCTTGCTGGAAACGGGAATCGCGGAGCTCCTGCAGCGTTGTCTTGAACTTCGACTTCTGGGCGGCTCGGGGTTGGTGGGAAGTAGAGGCTCCTAGCTTGATCAGGGTGAAATACTCTTCCACATCTGCAGCCGCTCTCATCCACGCCGCTAGAGACATCAGCCGGCCGTTCCTCAGAACCGTCTCGTAGATTTCGGAACTCAGCCCCTCTCGGTACTTCTCCACAAACAAGTCTTCCGACCACCCTTGCACTTTGGCCGCAATGCATTGGAAGCGAAGCGGTCTGTATACTCCCTCACTGAGGAGCGTCCCTGAACCAGTTGACGTAACTGGTTCCGGGCCTTCTCCTCGCCTAGAGGGTCTTCGTAATGCTGCCACAGAGCCCACATGAAATTATTTACGGCGCGTAGCTCTGGCCCCGGGGGGTTGTGCAGACTCACATACCAATCGCTGGCCGTATCCCATAGCTTGGATCCAATATATCCCACTCGATCTCGCTCCGTTGGGTAGAGATGGCCCCACGCTGCCAGGAACCTCTCGATCTCAATGATGAAGAAACGGAGCTTCTCTGGGTCCCCATCGAATGTGGCGGTTAGCAGGTCGTTGGGCACCTGGCAAATCATCCACTCCCCAGGTAGGGGGGCCGCGGGTCCAGGCTGTGGCGGGGGTCCCAGCAGGGGTCCCGCAGGGGCTGCAGGCTGCAACGGCATGCCCCCAGCTCCTCCTGGTACCTGGCCCAGTGGCGCTCCACCTGGGCCCCCCCATTCTGGGGGGGTGGGGGTACCTGGCCACCACCAGCTATGATGGCCCCCATCAGCTGCTGCTGCATTTCCAGCATGGCCTCTTGTAGCTCCACTGTGATGCGGTCGTGCATGTTGCCAAACCTCTGGTCCAGCACTCACCTGAGTTCCTCTCCCAAGGGGTCGGTGCCTCTGGGGTGCCTGCGTTCCTCACCCTGGAAACTGTGTCACCAGTCGTCCAGGTCCCGCAGGAAACACCAATCCTCGTCTGGCAGGCTCGGTAGACCAACCTCTGAACGGCCCTCACTGAACTGTACTCGGGCCCCCTTCCAATCGTGGATCCATGACTTGGAAGTGCCACCGCCAAACGTGGCCCACAAGTACCTCAGGGAGGGGGGCCAGCTGATCCCCACTCCTGGACGGGGCAGCCTGTAGGTGTCCTGGCCCGTGGTGACCGGCACCGGCTGCTCAACCGGGTTGCTGGGAGCCATGGTCACCGGGACACCTTCAGTAACGGGAATGATGGGAATAGTCTCATCATCTGACATGGTCAGGTATGAGCAGTCCCTAAAGCAGGATCTCTAACAATCTGTGAGGCTTCTGAGCTAACACTATCAGACCAGACCTTTGGTCAAAGCAAAGTTCTTTTATTCCAATAATGGTTCAGGTTCTCGATGTTTGTCAGAGATACATGGCAGCAGGTAACATGGGTTAAGATACCTTCAGGCACAATTGAATACAGGCATTGAACCAATCAGCAGGTACAAAGAAGCGGGAAAAAATGGCAACCGTTTGGTTCTCACAGAAAAGGTGGGAAAGCAATAAAAATTCCCTTCCTGCCCTGTGTGACCCAAATGTGTGAACGATAGGCTAAACATTTGGTTAGAAACAATTCGAGAGTCTCCAAGGTTAGAATAGTAAGATAAAATACTTCAAGCCTCAAAGGCTGGTGGGAGTGAACGGATACAATAGTTCCAGTTGTTTATGTGACGTGCAGGAATGTGGCACGCCATTCTCCCGGGAAGGGACAATTACATTTAACAGAGCAGATAATATACTTCAAGGCAAGCAGTAAATAACAGATGGCTACAACAGAGATCACAAGCACAGAAAACAAGCATACTATTGTCAGATTCTGACACTTATGTGTCTTCCTGCCAAACATGTCTGATGTGCAAAAAACGAGGCGGGAAAATGCCGGGTCTCTTAAAACCCTTAGAAAACCCAAGTAGACCATGGGAGACCATTTCTATGGGCTTTATTACTGACCTGCCCCCTAGTAAGGGGAAGACTGTGATTTGGGTCGTGGTTGACACGTTTTCTAAACAGGCGCATTTCATCCCATTTAAGCAACTCCCGACAGCTAAAGCCCTAGCTAAAGCTTTCTTATGCAACATCATCAAATTGCACTCTATTTTGCAGAAAATAATCTCCGACCGTGGTTCGCAATTCGTTGCCAACTTCTGGCGGAAGCTTTTACAAATCATGGAGGTTGAGCCCACCCTCAGCAGCACTTATCATCCAGAAACTGATGGCCAAATGGAAAGGGTTAATCAAGTTTTGAAACAATTCTTAAGATGTTACACAAACTACCAGCAAGATGATTGGGCTGATCTGCTCCCTTTTGCGAAATACACTTACAGTAATGCAGTTCATTCTTCAACGGGCTCCCCGTTTATGGTGGCTGGGGGATTTGAAGGGGTTCCTCTACCCACTTTGGGACCAGCTAAAATTGGGCCTGGTGGTTTGCAGACTGGTGGAACTTGTTACATGACTCATGGCTGTTAATAGCTAAGACTTTGGAGGCAGCTAAAGTGGATTACAAAAAACATGCTGATAAAGGGAGGGCCCCTGGTTGAGACCTCTCCCCAGGGGACTCTGTCTATGTCTCAACTAAAAACATCAAGGGTCTCCAACCCAGCCATAAACTGGGGTGGAAGTATGTGGGGCCTTTCACTGTACTCCGGAAAATAAATGATGTGACTTTTGAACTGAAATTGCCCAAATCACTCAGACTTGTTCACCCCATTTTCCATTACAGCCTCTTGAAAAGAGACCCTGGGCTGAATGCATGGAGACACTGACCTTCTACTCCTTCTCTGATGATGATGAATAGTGAACCTTACTATGAGGTGGATGAAATCCTGGACTCTAAATCCAAACACGGGCGTCTGTTTTATCTTGTCTGTTGGCAGGATTTGGGGCTGGGGAAAATGAATGGGTGGATGCTATTCATGTTAACACTCCTGCTAAGCTTCGTGCCTTCCATAAATTGTACCCTTTGAAACCAGGGAGTGATGGGGGGGGGGTCTTTGGGAGGCCAGAATGTCAGCTAATGCTGCCATCCCCAGGGCGGGAGGTGGTTCCCTGTCAGTAAGACCTCATGTCTCAGGAATGTCTTACTCGCTCTCCTTTCTCACAGCAAAGCTTATCGCCTCTTGTGTAGTACTGACCTTGAGTGTCTGGCTCCCAGCCGCTGTTTCCTTTTAGATGCAAAGTATTTCTTTCCTGCTTTTACTATGAGAACAAGTAGCCAATATAATTTTGCACCTTTTTATCTTTTCTGGGATTGGAGGTTGCCTATGAACTAACTGTTTGAATAATGTATATCTGTCCTGGCTGGTAAGAGCCTGTTATTACTAACACAAGACGTGTAGATGACCAGTGGACCTATTTGCAATAAAGGACTTTCTGTTTAAGAACACCTGTTGCTGACTGAATACCTTTGGACTCTCACAGCGCACCACCTCCCGAGGCAGCTGATTCCACTGTTGCACAACTCTTAATGTCAAAAAGTTTTTCCTAGTATCCAGCCGGTACCCTCCCACCTTTAATTTAAACCCATGATTGTGAGTCCTATTCTCTGCTGCCAACAGGAACAGCTCCCTGCTGTCCTCTAAGTGACAGCCCTTCAGATACTTCAAGACAGCAATCATGTCCCCCCACCCAACCTCCTCTTCTTTAGACTGAATATTGCCAAGTCCCTCAGCTTTTCCTCATAGGGCTTGGTCTCCAGGCCCCCGATCATCCTCATTGTTCTCCTCTGCATGCGCTCCTTTCTGTCCATACCCTTTTTGAAGTGAGGCCTCCAGAACTGCACGACCTGACAATAAATGCAGTGTACAGCAGGACTATGACATCTTGTGATTTCGATGTTATGCCTCTGTTGATACACCCCAAGATCACATTAGCCTTTTTTGTTGCTGTATCACACCCACTGCCACCCAGAAGCGTATCCCCCATCCAGTATGCGTGTTCCTCATTTTTGTTACCCATTTTATCATTTTATCCGATGGCTGTTTTTTCAGTCATTGTATTCCCTGTCTCTGTAGCCTGAACCCATTTTAAATTGCCTTTCACTACAGGGGGCCACATAATAAATGTGGTGATATCACTGAGGCCAAACAAAACTACATGGGCCTCACAGCAGAGCAGACGGGGTGGAGACCCCTGTGGTGGAGCAGTGGGCCACTTTTTTCCTGTCTTACCTGTTTATTGTGTAAGGAAACCAATGCAGCACATCAAGGCAGTCAGGAGCACCAGCCCAGTTGCCTTGGGAGAGCGGTCACTTCCTGGCTATCGTGGCAGTTTCGGTGTATGGAAATGCAGCAGAGAGCTGCAGGCAGGCAGTGTTGCCCTAGCTGCATCAGCACCAAGAATATATTCTCTCCTCCATAGCTGCTTGTGCACAGTTGGCAAAAATTTCCATGCACTTTTGAGACACCACCAAAAATGATCAAAAGAGCACATTCTTTTCGAGAAGTCTAAAAGTTCATGAAAATTGGGTCCCCCATTTCAACTTAGAGTCAAACTACAGGTTATGATTTTTAAAGATTTGGGTCTGCAGATTCCCCCCCTCCCCACTTAGCACCTCAGATAACAAAATAGCTCATACAAACACGACCAATGCCTACATGCAATTTGAAAGTCCTCCCAGAGCCCCTGAGATGGTGCAATAATTGGCAGGAAGTATAAGCACTGTGCACAGAAATAGTAATTGGGACAGCCCTGTTCAATGAGAATGCCGGCAAAATCTTCTAGTTGAACAATGCCCTTTCATACATATATCTGCCAAATCACACCCTTTGTTGTCCAGGAACTTTAAAGCAGGCGGTGAGGCACCAGAATAATAGTCAGTTCTGAGTGTTTCTGATTGCAATCAGACTAAAGTAACTATATTAAAGGACTGTATGATTCAGGTCACTTCTTGATCTGTTATCTGAATGCACATCCATAGCCCAGATTCTATCTAGTCATTTTCCCTGCCCTTCCTACAAGGAAATCAGACAGCATACATCATTCGTCCTTATTCATTTTATAATCACAGCATTCCTGTATAGTTAAGCTTGGATGAATCTGTAGCTGGCATGAAGTCACCCAGCAAGCTTTGGGGCAAGTTGGGGTTTTGAACCCAGGTTTCCCAAAAGTAGTTACCACAGTAGTACTTGCAGTGATAAAATACATAGTGTAGAGACACTCCCTTATATTTAACAGTTTGGGAGCTACTGGTAGCTTTAGCACATGCCCTAGGATCACATTGCCTAGATCTTCTAGAACAGGGCTTGCATACTGCTGGACAACATGTTTTAGTTTATTTATTTACTATAATTTCACCCCACCCTTCCTCCAAGGAGCTTGGCGTAGTATACACTGGTTTCCCATCCTCCATTTAACCCTCACAGCAACCCTGCTAAGTGGAGAGGGAGCATGACTGGCCTCTGGTCACCCAGCAAGCTTCCATGGCAGAGTTTGATTTTTGGTCTCCCAGATCATAGGCCAGCACTTTATCCACTATGCCAAAGTGGTTTCCCTCATTTTACAACAGACACTGTTCATATTAAGGTTGTTTGGGGCCATTGCTGTTGGTCTCTCTGCGGAGCCAGGAACATTAGTTTTTTGCTAGCCCACTGTTTCCCCATCTTCCAGAGCTTAGGGGCCAGCAAAGAGAGCTATCATAAATGCTAGGGCCCTCAGCCTGAATGCAACCACAACCACGGAAATGGTGTCCTAGGTCCCTTCCACATGAGCGAGAGAAGCCGGAGGGGAATCAAGGCTTTTTTGCAGCAGGGCAAAATGGTGCATGTTAGCGCGATCTCACCCTTCCCCGCTGAATCACACTGGAATTGTCATTGCGCTATCACACAGCGTGGTTCTGGTGTGGCAAGGAGTGTGAGGCTTCTGGATCGACCAAATAAGCCAGGTCTTGATGAAAGCAAAAGTCCTTTTATTTCTTAATGATCAATCAGGAACACGTTGTTTGTCAGTGATACCAGACTACAAGCAGCAGGGACTCATATACAGTATTCAAAAGGTAAGAGCAGGTGAAGCACCAATCAGATTTGATAAAAATAAGCGCAAAACCCCAAACCATTTGGTTCTCACAGAAAAAAGGCGCGGAAGCACTACACCCCCCCCCCCACGGCCCCTTTGTGAACTCTAATTGCATTTCACAGGCCAGGCACCTGGCCTAAATCAGTTTCAGAAATCTTCAAGGTTACTAAGCAAGATTAGCCATCCCGAGACGTCGGGACGAAAGAGACAGGAGAAGGAGGGGAGGGGAGATAGAGAGCAGACTGGGTGACGTGGGAGTAAGCAGCAAGCTACCCTCTCGACTAAAGAAAGGCCACGGTATTCATGACAGGCAGTAAATTCATGACAGGCAGTAAATTCATGGCAGACAATAAATTCATGGCAGAGAATCTGACATCAGGGGGGAGAAACAGTTTGGCGCGATCACACGGGCGACTGTCGGCAGCCACTGCTGCTGAAGGAAACAGTATTTTTTTTGTTTCAGAGGTCCAGGATGTGCATACGCACGGAATGCTCAGACCATTGCGCATGCACACAAAGAAAATCTCCGAGCACCCCCTCTCCCATTCTCGCCCATAGTGGTACCGTGGACAGCAGCGTTTGGAGGACAGGAGGGACAGGCTCACGGCCCCCGCAGCTGATCATAGAAACAGATAGCGAGCTTGTGGCCACAGTCATCCTCTCTGTGTTTGGTGCCAGTTTGGTGTAGTGGTTAAGTGCACGGACTCTAATCTGGGAGAACTGGGTTTGTTTCCCCACTCCTTACTTTCACCTGGCTGGATGACCTTGGGCAAGCCATAGCTCTGTACCAGCTGTGTTCTCTCAAGGACAGCTTGGGAAAGAACTCTCTCAGCCCCACCCACCTCACAGGGTGTCTGTTGTGGGGAGGGGAAGGGAAAGGAGTTTGTAAGCCGCTCTGAGACTACAAGTGAAGGGCAGGGTATAAATCCAATCTCTTCTTCTCTTCTTCTGTGTGTGCACACTTCAATAAAGTGCATGCTCAGGTGCGCAATGTTGTTGACCGCGCCTTTGGCCATCTGAAGGTGTGATGGCGGTGTCTGCTCCTGTAGGTGCCACTGCATCTGGATAATGTCAAGTATGCTGTGGCTGCCTGCATCGTCCTGCACAACCTCTGTGAGGACCGTGGGCACGCAGCCCCTGAAGTACTAGAGCAGGGGGAGGAGAGGGACTTCGAGGAGGACTTGGAGTTGGAGGAGAGGCCCCCATGGAGGCCTGTGGATGATGCACAAGCAGCTGCAGGCCGTGTGGTTTGGGAGGTCCTCACCAGATGGTTCTGCAGACATGCAGGGATTCAGTAGGGGCCCCCCTAGCCCCAGGGCTATCGGGCCCCATGTTCCTCCCCCCTTCCCCGGGCCAGCATGGGGCCAAAACGCAGGATGCTGTGCTGCAGGCAGCTGCATAAAAAAATGTGTGTCCTGCCTCTCCATCTCTGGTGTGTTGAGTACCTCAGGGCCAGGAGCAGCTGCACAGTGGAGGTGCTGGGGTGTCCTGGCCCACCAGGCGCTTTGTGGTCCCTGGTGTGCCCATTGGTCAATGCAGCAGCATGAGCCATGGTGCGAAGTGGGAGCAACCCAGCCCCATGTCAGATGGATGTGGGGTGGGGGCCCCATCCCGGAGGTTGGGGTCCCATGGGCGGCAGGATGCAAATTGGCAAGCATGCACAGATTCGCTCTGCGGGAGCAACCTGCCCCCCCAACCCGCTGGGGATGACCTGGGTGCTGGATTGTGGGGATGCCAAGCCCCTGGGCGACATTGGAGACAAGGCCAGCGAGGGCATGGTTAAGACAGCTGGGGCCCAATCCTGCCGCGGGGAAGGCCCTGGTGTGTCCATAGTTGTCCGGCCGGCCAGCCGGGCAGTTTCGGGGCCGGCTCTTGCCGCGGTACCCCTCCGCTGGTGTTGCCTGGGCTGGGCTCACAGCAGAGACCGCAGCGGAGCAGCCACAATGGCCCGTGGGTGCGCTTCATTGCACTCGTGCAGGCGCCCCCCTGGCGTGCAAGCATGCGCATTACAAACCAGCCTCCAGACTCTGGCAGCATGGCTTTTCCAATGAATGAGGCACTCTACGAAATGGAGGCTGGGTCGAGGGTCATGCCCTCGACCCATGAGGAGACCCTCTCCATATTTGAAGAGGCTGCCCACCAGCTTGCTGCCCGTGGGTTCCGGTGCGTGGCACACCAGTGCCAAGACAAATTCAAGAGGGAGAAGGCAGTGTTCTTCGAGGTCCTCGAGGACTGAGAGGGCCTCCCCCCACAGACACCGCCCTCCCCGCTTCGGACTGCTCCGGAACCTATGGGAGCAGGGCAGGCAGCCTGGCTGGAGGTACCGGACCCCACATAGTAAGTGTTACCCATCCCTATCTGCTGCTGGATCATGGTCCCCCAGAATGGGGGCTCATGATCCCTCTCCCACAGGGTGCCCCCGTGCTAAGCGCCAGCGACTGGAGACCTCCTCCAGTGTTGAGGGCTCAGGAGCCATCTGTGGACGCCACCAGCACCCACCACAGGAAGGTGAGTTGGCCAGTGCCACCTAGAGCTGTGTTCGTGTTATGGTTCTGGAGGGCACCATGGTGACTGTGGTGTCTGCCCCATGGGGTCAGCAGCAGCCTGACATGTGGCCTGCAAAGGCAACTGGCCACGCTGCCGGGCCACTGCTGCCAGCGGTAGGTTGGCAGGGTGACAGGTGTCCAGAGACCTTTGCCAGGTGCCATGTGGCCTCAGTGGGGCCTGGTCAGGGTCCCTTTGTGGTGACATGCCTCTCTCCCTGAAAGAACAGTGGTGGTGAGCTCCCCTCAGATGGGCATGGGAAGCCCAGTGTCAGAGGAGGCCGGTGAGTTTCTGCTGGGCATTGGCCACCACTGTGGCTCTGCAACCCTGTACCAGCCACCTGGGGCCCTGGGTGCTGGAGCGGCTCTGGGATTGGCCACAGCCACAAATGCCGTGCACCTCTACCTAGATGTTGCTGGCCACCGGGTGCTGTTGGACCACACCAGCCAAATGCGGGGCATGGCCATGGGTGCTGAGGCCACCCTGGGTGCCTGGCAGCTGCCAGCAGTGCCCTGGGGGACCATGGCGGCTGCCTGTGGCCAGATCCCCAGGGGCTGTTGGCCTGTGTGCGCAAGACCATGCATGCCTGGGTCTTGTGCTGGCGCACCTATCCGGCCCCTGAGGTGGGCCGCTGTCCTGATTTTGTCCTGACTTCCGCCCGCTGTGTTCCCTGCAGGAGAGCCAGCAGGAGCAGCTGCCTAGGTCGCCGAAGAGGGCGGCCCTGTTCTTTTATATTTATTTATTTATTTATTTATTTATTTATTTATTTATTTATTTATTTATTTGCTAGATTAGATACACAGTAACATCATTTCATTATTGCGTTTTAAGTATTTTAACATTTTCTCCCCAATCCCTCCCCCTTCAGTCTAATCTTCGTCTTTCAGCCAGGAACACAGGGCTTGTAGCTGTGAGAGTTCTGCTCAAAGTAGTCAAGGATCAGATCTTGGTTGGTTAACCAAAGTTCTTTATTTCCAATCTCTACATTAGTACAGCTTCTCGGATTATTGTCAGAGATGAGACAGATAATACAAGCAGGTCTATTATACCATTCCAAGGAGTTTGAATTACCCATAGGTAGCCAATCACTATAGGGGAAAATTGGCGGGCAAAAAGGAGTTCTGACCATTTGGTTCTCACAGGAAAGACAGTGAGGTGTCAAGCTGTAAATTTCCTCAGATGTTACCAGTTCACATAACAATCAATGGCCTCAAGGCTTTTGCATGTGATAAGAGATGAGAGGTATCCTCCCTTGAAGTCTCAGCCGGGGCAGCTGGAATGCGGAGGCAGGGATGTGAGAGGCCTCCTTGTTCTCATACATTATGGATGTCACCCTCCCGCTTCAATTGCTACAAACTCCAGGCCTGGTCAAGCAGTAGAACAGTATAACATGGCAGTTACAAGCACCGAATAAAACATAGGGTAACAGCAAGGGTACAGGCATGATTACTATGATGTCTGAATTAGCAGATTCTGACACACTGGCCTCCTCATAATTACCTTCACCTGGGCTTATCAGGAAACATGTTATGGAAAATTCTAACTAGTTTGGGAGCATGCACATTTTCAGAACGAATCCATTCATTGTGTTCAGGACCGAAATCAAGCCATCTAACTAAATAATACAATCGGCCCCTACGCATTTTAGAATCAAGAATCTCAGTTATCTCGAAATGAGGGGCCCCCTCCTTCATCAGTGGAGGAGGAACTGGAGGAACTGGATGCCATGCATTCGGCCCAGGATCTTTCTTCAGCAAGCTGAAATGAAAAACAGGATGCACAGAGCTCAGTGATTTAGGCAGCTCTAATTCAAAAGACACATCTGAAATTTTTCGCAACACTTTGTAGGGCCCCACATATTTCCATCCCAGTTTTCGACTGGGTTGCAAGCCATGTATATTTTTTGTTGAAAGATAGACAGAGTCCCCAGGCTGGAGATCCCAGCCCACCGCTCGGCCCCGATCCGCATATTTTTTGTAGTCCTCTTTCGCTTGGTCCAGTGCTTTGGCTATTAGTGGCCATGAGTCTTGCAATGTCGCCCACCAACTCCTGAAATCCTTGGGGGGGGCATTGGGCACATTTTCAATGGTGGGCAACGGTTTTCCTTCAAAACCTCCCACGGCCATGAAGGGGGAGACTCCCGTGGAAGAATGCACTGCATTGTTATAGCTGTATTCTGCAAACAGCAATAAATCCACCCAATTGTCTTGGTGGTAGTTGGTGTAGCACCTCAAAAACTGTTCCAGAATTTGATTAGTTCGCTCGGACTGTCCATCAGTTTCTGGGTGGTAACCCGAGCTTAATGCCGGTTCTATGTCCATCAGTTTTAGGAGCTCCCACCAAAAGTTGGCAACGAATTGACTGCCCCTGTCGGATACCACCCTCTTAGGAAAAGCATGTAATTTAATCACCTGGTTGAAAAAAGCTTTAGCCATTCCTTTGGCCGTGGGTAGCTGTTTGAAGGGGGTGAAATGGGCTTGCTTCGAAAATGTGTCCACCACCACCCAAATGACAGTTTTCCCTTTTGAGGGTGGCAGATTAGTAATGAAGTCCATAGCTATTGCCTCCCAAGGGCGGGAAGGGGTAGGCAAAGGATGCAGGAGTCCCGGAACCTTTCCCCCCCTCTTTTTGCACATTAAGCAAGTTTGGCAGGCCGAGACGAAGTCGGAAACATCCCGGCGCATGCGCGGCCACCAAAACTGACGTTGAATTAAGTTAAGCGTCTTTAGAAACCCAAAGTGCCCAGCCAGTTTGGAAGAATGGCACGCCAGTAAAACATCCTTGCGCTTGCTTTGAGGCACCACCAATTTGTCCCCATGGTACCAACACTGGTTTTCCCTCCTCGAACATTCAGCTAGCGTTTCCAGTTCCTCTACTTCCTCGGGAGAATACTCCCCCCCCCCCAATCGCACGCCTCAGTGTCTACTGGAGTTCGTTTGTGCTGACTTCTAGTAGTGACTGCCCCTCCCAGCTGCTGGGGGGAGAACATGGAGTCGAACACCTCTTCCTTCACGCTCTCGTGTTGGGGCAACCGGGAGAGTGCGTCAGCTAAAGAGTTGGCCTTCCCAGGGAAGTGTTTTAACACAAAATTAAATTTCGAAAAGAAATCAGCCCACCGAAGCTGCTTCGCATTTAGTGATCTCTGCATGCGCAGCGCTTCTAGGTTTTTATGATCGGTCCAAATTTCAAACAGGGTTTGCGCCCTTTCTAGCCAATGCCGCCACGTAGTGAGGGCTAGTCGGATAGCCGCGGCTTCCTTGTCCCACACCGACCAATTTCTTTCCGTGTCATTAAATTTTTTGGAAATGTAGGCTAGGGGGTGTAGCTTCCCATCCGGCCCTTGTTGTAGAACTGCCCCCCCCATTGCCACATCAGAAGCGTCTACATGAATTATGAACTCTTTGGTTTCGTCTGGATGGGGTAAGATGGGCTCAGAAGTAAAAAGGATTTTTAGGGTCTCAAACGCTCTTTGGCACTCCCTATTCCAGTCGATTCTCTCCCCAGGTTTCCCGGCTTCCGAACCCCTTCCCTTGGTTTTCAGCAAATCCATCAGGGGGAGGGTAACTGTTGCAAAGTCTTTGATGAAAGTTCGATAAAAGTTACAAAATCCTAATAGGCTCTGCAATTGTTTTCTTGTTCGCAGAGCTTCCCACTGGACCACCGCCTCCACTTTTGCTGGGTCCATTTCTAATCCCCTCTGAGAAATGCGATACCCTAGGAAGTCTACTGACTCTCGGTGGAACTCGCACTTTGACAACTTAACATACAGTTGGTTTTTCAGCAAGGTGGAAAGGACCTCCCGTACTAATTTCACATGCTCTTTCTTATCAGCGGAGTAAATCAAGATATCATCTATGTAACATAACACCCCCTTGAATAAATGCTTGTGCAACACTTCATTTATCAAACTCATAAAGACCCCAGGAGCGCCACTTAAGCCGAACGGCATCACCAGGTATTCAAACTGTCCCAATGGAGTGTTGAATGCAGTCTTGAACTCGTCCCCCTCCCTTATGCGCACCCGGAAATAAGCATCCCAGAGATCTAGCTTGGTGAATATTTTTTCCCTTGGCCGCTTCAGTCAATAAGTCTTTTATTAATGGGAGGGGGTAGGCGTTAGAAGTGGAGACCGCATTTAGTCCCCTGTAATCCGTGCACAAGCGCAGCCCCCCGTCTTTCTTTTTCCGGAACAAAACGGGGGCGGCGAAGGGGGATTTCGCTGGGTGGATGAAGCCTCGCTCCAAATTCTTGTCTAGAAACTTTCGTAGCTCCTCCCGCTCTAAAGGGCTCATGGAGTAAAGTTTTCCTTTGGGGAGTTTCTCGCCTGGGAGCAGCTCTATAGCACAGTCTGACAGTCTGTGGGGGGGTAGCTCATCCGCCTCGGTCTCACTGAAAACCTCCATCAGGTCTCTATACTCCCGAGGGACCGTGGAGGGGGCGAGGGCGAGGGCAGCCGGTTGGGGAGGAGAGTTTGGTGGTTCCGGTCCCCACTCAGAGTCCCATTTGTGCGTCAGGCACCGGTCGTCCACCCAGGAGATTTTCCCTTCACTCCATTTGATGTAGGGGTCATGCGAACTCAGCCAGGGGCTTCCCAGTACCATGGGGAACTGAGCATTTGGGGTAATGACAAAAGCTCGCTTCTCCCAATGCTCCCCGGTTCCCACAATCAGGCCCTCCGTTTCAGCTATACACTCTTCTTTCATTTCCGACCCATCAATTTGTGTGAATTTTAGGGGCTCGGCCAGCGGGGTGACTTTTGGTCCCAACCCTTCCACCACTAAAGGGCTAATTAAGTCCCGAGCACACCCAGAGTCAATTAGGGCGCGGACCCTCATGTGCGTGCCCGATCCCGGGGTCATTACAGTCACTACCATATATAACAGGGGGCCAGGGATGCTCACCAGAGATGGCGCGTCTTGGCTGGGGACCTGCAGTTCTGCGCCGCTCACTGCAGGCCATTGGAGTTTCTTGACATCTGCGTTTCCATCAGCTCCAGCTCCCCTTGTTCGCTCGTGGATCCTTCCAGTTGCAGTGCCCGGGGCTTGAGTGGGGTCTTTCCTCTGCTAGGAGTGCTCCCCGCCACCGGTGTAGAGGTCTTCGGTCCCTTTCCTCCCCCCCTTGGGCACGCCGAGGCGAAGTGGCCACTCTCCCCGCATTTCATGCACAACCCTTGTCGGAAACGGGCATCTCTGATGTCTTGCACACTGGGCTTCGGCTTCGCTCTCGGCACGACTTTGCTGGCCGCTGTAGCCGACGTCCCCATCTTGATGAGGGTGAATCGTTCCTCCACGTCTGTCGCCGCTCGCATCCAAGTGGCCAACGTCCCCAGGCGACCCCCCAGTAGGACGGTTTCGTAGATTTCAGGATTGAGCCCCTCTCGGTACTTTTCCATGAAAAGTTCCTCGGGCCAGCCATGAATCTTGGCAGCGATGCGCCGGAACTTATCGGTGTAGTCCCTCACCATGGACCTCCCCTGGAACAGCTTCCGCAGTTGGTTCCGGGCCTTTTCTTCCCCCAGGGGATCTTCGTATTGGTGTCGGAGGGCCCACATGAAGTTGTTCAGCGAACGTAACTCAGGACCGGGGGCATCGTGCAGGCTCACATACCAATCGCTGGCGGTGTCTTTCAGCTTGGACCCTATGTAGCCAATCCGCTCCCTCTCGGTGGGGTAGAGGTGGCCCCAGCTGTCCAGGAACCGCTCGATCTCCAACAGGAAGAAACGCAGCTTCTCGGGGTCCCCATCGAAAGTAGCCGTCAGAGGGTCGGAGGGGGCCGGGCGAACGATCGGCCCTGCCGGCACCGGGGCCGGCGCTGGGGCGGGACCGGGCACCTGTGGAGGGACGACTGGTGGAACTGGCGGTGGCGGCGGCCTCGGCTGCACGGGCACCTGTGGTTGAGCTGGAACTCCTCCGGGAGCCGGCGGCGGCTGCTGGACTCCCGTCGCGGGGCCTGGAAGAGCTTCTTGCATGACCCTCATAGCGTCTCGAAATTGGTACTGGAGATCGAGGGCCAATTCTCGTAGTTCGGCGGTGAGTTGGAGCCGTAAATCTCCCATCATCCGGTCTAGGGATGGCATCGGATCTCCCCGATATGGATCGGGCCCATACGGGCCGGTTCTCTCTCCTTCCATGGGCGGGCGACGCGGATCTCCTCCGTAGATCTGCTCGCAGTCTTCTCCCAGGTAGCTCGGCCTCCCTCGATCGAGTTGATCGCCAGGGAACGAAACCCGTGCCCCTTTCCGGTCGTGCACCCAAGAATCCACGGTCCCACGACCGAACTGGCTCCAGGCGTACTTCGGGGTCATGCTCTGAAGAGGAGGTAGGCGCGGGATGTAGTGAGCCCCCTGAATTGTAGTCACCGGCACTTCGGGCTCCCCTCCGCTGCCTCCACCACCGTTCCCCTGGTCCACCGGGGTGGTGGGAGTATCTTTGGGGGTAGTAGGGATGGGGACCGTGTCGTCGTCTGACATGGTCAGGAACGGCTAAGTCCCAGTCACAGATCTCTGACAATCTGTGAGAGTTCTGCTCAAAGTAGTCAAGGATCAGATCTTGGTTGGTTAACCGAAGTTCTTTATTTCCAATCTCTACATTAGTACAGCTTCTCGGATTATTGTCAGAGATGAGACAGATAATACAAGCAGGTCTATTATACCATTCCAAGGAGTTTGAATTACCCATAGGTAGCCAATCACTATAGGGGAAAATTGGCGGGCAAAAAGGAGTTCTGACCGTTTGGTTCTCACAGGAAAGACAGTGAGGTGTCAAGCTGTAAATTTCCTTTCCCAAACCAGACCCCTCAGATGTTACCAGTTCACATAACAATCAATGGCCTCAAGGCTTTTGCATGTGATAAGAGATGAGAGGTATCCTCCCTTGAAGTCTCAGCCGGGGCAGCTGGAATGCGGAGGCAGGGATGTGAGAGGCCTCCTTGTTCTCATACATTATGGATGTCACCCTCCCGCTTCAATTGCTACAAACTCCAGGCCTGGTCAAGCAGTAGAACAGTATAACATGGCAGTTACAAGCACCGAATAAAACATAGGGTAACAGCAAGGGTACAGGCATGATTACTATGATGTCTGAATTAGCAGATTCTGACAGTAGCTTCCACTGAACGTCTTCTTTCTGTTCCTCTTTTATCCAGTTCAGGTAGGTAGACCATTTCTCCTTGATCTGCGATGTTCTATCCTCCCATGGCAGGTCCTTATTGATTGTAGCCATTATATCTGACTGAATAAATTCGAAGAGATACTTATGCCAGGTTCTTTCTGTCCAATTACTTTTATCTTTCCACCCCACTGCTATCACTGCTTTACCAGCTAATATCATCGCTTTCAATAAATCTTGATTCTTTTTCTCTATGGTCCCATTACCTAGGCTACTCATCGTCATCAGTTCAAAATCTATATTCAACTCTACCTGGAACAACTCATTTATTACTTTTAATATATTTTCCCAAAATTCTTTAACTTCCAGGCATTCCCACCACATGTGGGAATACCATCCTTTCGCACTTTTACAATGCCAGCAGTTTGGGCTTAGTGCTGAGAACATATTAGCTAATGTGGCTGGAGTTCTATACCATTTAGTAAAAATTTTTAATTCCATTTCCCTAAACTTATGTATTTTTATTCCCTTAATTCCATCCATTAATTTTTTTACTTTTTGTTCTGTTAATTTAGTTTCTGCACCCCACTTCCCTTGAAGATGACCTGTTAATCCTTCTTTATCTGAGGTCATTTTTTTATATATTATTCCTGCTATTCCTCTTTTAGTTTTGTTCATTACTCTATATATTTCTTCCATCGGTTCTTCTATATCCATATTGTTATTTTCAATTATCCTTTTAATTTTTGTATATAAGCCTGCAACTTTTAACCAATATTTTATGCCTACTTCCTCTTCTAGAACTTGAAGTGGTTTTAAAGCGTTCACAGACAGTAAGTCTTGTATTCTACTATATCCTTTTTGTTTAAGTAATTCCCACCATCTGTGGTCTATATCTTCCTCTTCCAGCGTTTCTAGTGGAGGGGGGGCGGCCCTGTTCTAATCAGTTCAGCCTCAGAGATAGATGCTGGTAGGTATTCCCACCCCTGCCCCTGCCCCCACCCCCCACCACAACTGAATAAGCCACTCACCGGTTGCCTTCTCCCTACAAGGGAGCAGCCTCTGTGTCCTGCCATGGCGGAAACCTCCGGGATGAGCCTCGCAGAGCACATGGCTGCCATGGAGGGCCAGATGGAGGGAGTGCTGGGGACCTGTGAGTATCCCTGGGGGAAATTGCTTGACAACACGGTGGGGGTGTCCACAGTGTCCTGGGGGCTGCCGGGGCTGGATCCGCAGTCCGGTGGAGACGTGGTGTTTGCCACTGCGACATCCCAGCCCACGTTGGCCACAGCTGACCCAGCAGGTGCTCTTTGCAGCTTCCCCACCAGTAACCCACGACCCCCCTCTGTTCCCCCCCCCATAATGGACTGCTATGGCCACCAGCTGAACTTCATCCAGCAGGGCATGGGCCACCTGTGCCACCTCCTGCATCAGATGCACCTGGATGACGCCATGGCGGCTCAGGAGCAGGAGGACTGCCAACATGTACCGATCAGGGCTTTGGCCCATGTAAGCCGCCCTGAGCCCGCTTGTGGGGAGGGCGGGATATAAATACAATAAATAAATAAATAACATGCCTGGCGACCACAGCTGCCAGCAGCGAGGGGAGGTCAGGAGGAGCCTGAGGAGGAGGTCATGGTCCAGGAGGGGGATGAAGAGGAGGGGGAGGAGGAGGGGGCCAGTGCCATGGTGGGCAGCTCGAAGGAGTGGGAGGGGCCCCACCAGAGAATCCAGGGGGAAGGGGGGATGACCAGGGGGCGGTGGGGGATGGTAGTTTAGATTAGGGAGGGGGCTGATATGTTGGGGTTCTGTGTGCTGTTGGTGGGGCGGTGTTTGAACTGTTGGGGTTGTTTGTTTCATAAATAAAATCATTTGTATTTTCATATACCATTGTCTGTGTGTTCTGTAGCCCCCCCCCCCATCAGGAACGCAACACATGGGTCTGGGTGTCATACAAGGCATCTTTATTGGCCGGCACAGTTCCCCTCCCAGGGATGACTGCTGGCCTCCGGCCTACCACTTGCTTGCAGAAGCCCCAAAAATGCAGGTGAGTCTGGTATAGCAACCCTACGCCCTATGTCTACATGGGGGATGTTCCCCACTAACTCCTGCTGCAGAAGTTGCCTCCCAGGGAACCCCACTGTGCACACAGTGCCTGAGAGCCACTAACCACCACCCATTGGTCTGCCGCATGTCTCTGACCACCCCACTGTTGGATGGCAGTCTCCCATTTGTGGCCGCATCAGCAGAGGGTGGTGGGAACCTGGGCCCTATCGCTGGGGAAGGGAGAGGTGGGATGGGCTGATAGCCAGGTGGGGTCCCCCAGGGGAGGCCATTTCTGCCATGTGCGGGGCTGTTGACCTATGGCACCTTCTGTTTCTGGACTGCCTGTCCATGGTCATAGCCGTGGCCTACCCGGGAGACGATGCTGCTGGGGCCTGGCAGCACTGGCTCTGGGGCCACAGCCCAGGCACCGATGATGTCAACTAGTAGGGTGACTGCTTGTGTCAGGCCAACTATGGCTTGGTTGGATGCCTCCATGGTGGCCTGCATCGCTGCTTGTGCTGCTGCTTGTGCTGCATGGGCCGCTACTTGGGCTGCATGTGCTGCTTGGTCCTGCTCACAGGCAGCCCTCATCTCTGCAATCAGCTCCTCATGGAGCCTCTGGTCTTCCATCCGGGCTTCTCTATTGTCCTCTCGGGCCTGTGCCACCAGGTGCTCCCCGACACTCTGGTGGGCTGAGACCTGCTTCTTCCTCACCTTGTACATGGCCGCCCTCTTGGTGGGGGTCAGGTCTCCCATGGTCACATCTTGGGGCAATTCTGAGTGATCAGAGAGATATGACAGACATCACTGCTGTGGGTCAAGTACCTGCCACCTCCTCCTGGCCCGTGTGCAACGGGCCCCCAATACCCGACCCTGTCCCATGCCTCCACTCACGGTTGGGGTGTGAGAGTTCTGCTCAAAGTAGTCAAGGATCAGATCTTGGTTGGTTAACCACAGTTCTTTATTGCCTATTCCTACATTAGTACAGCATCTCGGATTATTGTCAGAGATGAGACAAATAATACAAGCGGGTCTATTATACCATTCCAAGGAGTTTGAATTACCCATAGATAGCCAATCCCCTTAAGGGAAAATTGGCGGGCTAAAAGGTGTCCTGACCGTTTGGTTCTCACAGGAAAAAAGTGAGGTGTTAAGCAGTAAATTTCCTCTCCCAAACCAGACCCCTCAGATGTTTCGAGTTCACATAACAATCAATGGCTCCAAGGTTCTTTTGCATTTGATAAGAGATGAGAAGCATCCTCCCCTTGAAGTTACTGCCGGAGCAGCTGGAATGCGGAGGCAGGGATGTGAGGCCTCCTTGTTCTCGCAAATCATGGTTGTCACCCTCCCGGCCAAGACAGAAACAATGCATTATGGTTACATAGGTTCAAATATACTTTAGATACATAGGATAGTTAAAGACATGCATGCAAGAAGTTAACTCTATATCTGGTTAATACATTGGCTGAATTTGCAGATTCTGACACCCTGCCCTCCTCATAATTCACTTCACCTAGCTTTATCAGGAAACATTTTATGAAACAATTTGGTCAGTTTAGGAGCATGAACATGTTCTGAGCGAATCCACTCGTTGTGTTCCGGGCCGAAATCTAACCATCTAACTAAGTAATATAACCGGCCTCTTCGCATCTTGGAATCAAGGATTTCAGTTATCTCGAAGTGAGGGGCCCCCTCCTTCATCAGTGGAGAAGGAACTGGAGGAGCTGGATGCCAAGCATTCGGCCCAGGATCTTTCTTCAGTAGGCTGAAATGAAACACAGGGTGCACAGAACTCAGTGATTTAGGCAGTTCCAGTTCAAAAGACACATCCGATATTTTGCTTAGTACTTTATAGGGTCCAACATATTTCCATCCTAGTTTTCTGCTGGGCTGCAACCCATGAATATTTTTGGTGGAGAGATAGACCGAGTCCCCGGGTTGGAGATCCCATCCTGGTGCTCGCCCTCGATCAGCATATTTTTTGTAATCCTCTTTGGCATGGTCCAATGCTTTGCCTATTAATGGCCATGAGTTCTGGAGACTAGACCACCAACTCTTAAAATCCGATGGGGAAGCATTGGGGACATTCTCAATGGTAGGCAATGGTTTCCCTTCAAAACCCCCTACTGCCATGAAGGGAGAGACTCCCGTGGAAGAGTGCACTGCATTGTTGTAACTATATTCTGCAAACGGCAGCAGTTCCACCCAATTGTCTTGGTGATAATTAGTGTAACATCTCAGAAACTGCTCCAATATTTGATTAGTTCGTTCGGATTGGCCATCGGTCTCTGGGTGGTAACCCGAACTCAGGGCTGGTTCTATGTCCATCATTTTCAGGAGCTCCCGCCAGAAGCTGGCAACAAACTGACTTCCCCTGTCGGATACCACTCTCTTCGGAAAAGCGTGTAATTTAATCACATGATTGAAAAAGGCTTTGGCCATCCCTTTAGCGGTGGGCAATTGCTTGAAAGGGGTGAAATGCGCTTGCTTCGAGAATGTGTCTACCACCACCCAAATAACCGTTTTTCCCTTAGAAGGGGGCAAATTGGTGATAAAGTCCATGGCTATGGCCTCCCAGGGTCTTGAGGGGGTGGGTAGGGGGTGCAATAATCCCGGAACTTTCCCCCCCGCTTTTTGCACATTAAACAGGTCTGGCAAGCCGAGACGAAGTCGGAGACGTCTCGGCGCATGCGCGGCCACCAGAATTGACGCTGGATCAAATTAAGTGTTTTTAGGAAGCCAAAGTGCCCGGCAAGCTTAGACGAGTGGCAGGTTAACAATATCTCTTTACGTTTGGACTTCGGTACCACTAGTTTGTCTCCATGCAGCCAACATTGATCATCTCTCTTAGAGCATTCCTCCAGAGCTTCCAATTCCTCTACCTCTTCAGGAGCATAATCCCCCCCCCAATCACATCTCCCAATGTCCAACTGGGCTTTCTTAGCTTGGCTCCTGGTGACCACTGCCCCCCCTAACTGCTGGGGGGAGAACATGGAGTCAAACACCTCTTCCTTGACACTTTCATGTTGGGGCAACCTGGACAGTGCGTCTGCCAAGGAGTTAGCTTTCCCAGGAAAATGCTTAAGCACAAAGTTAAACTTGGAGAAGAAATCGGCCCATCGCAGCTGTTTGGCGTTGAGGGACCTCTGAGTGCGCAGCGCCTCCAGATTCTTATGATCAGTCCATATTTCAAACGGAGTCTGCGCACCCTCCAACCAATGCCGCCACGTAGTGAGCGCCAACCTAATGGCTGCGGCTTCTTTGTCCCAGACCGACCAATTCCTTTCCGTTTCGTTAAATTTTTTCGAAATATAGGCCAGTGGGTGCGATTTCCCTTCCGGACCACTTTGTAATATGGCCCCCCCCATGGCTACATCAGACGCGTCTACATGGATTACGAATTCTTTGGTTTCATCAGGGTGCGCTAGAATGGGTTCCGAAGTAAAAAGAGTCTTTAAAGTCTCAAACGCCCTCTGACACTCCCCGTTCCAAGTTATTTTTTCTCCTGGCTTCCCTGCCTCGGGCCCTCTCCCCTTAGTTTTTAGTAAGTCCGTTAAGGGGAGAGTAACCTTAGCAAAGTCCTTGATGAAGGTTCGGTAAAAATTACAAAATCCTAAAAGGCTCTGCAATTGTTTTCTCGTTCGCGGAGCCTCCCATTGCACCACCGCCTCCACCTTCCCCGGGTCCATTTCCAAACCCTTCTGAGAGATGCGATAGCCCAGGAAGTCCACGGACTCACGGTGGAATTCACACTTGGATAGCTTCACATATAGCTGGTTTTTTAGTAAGGTAGCGAGGACTTCCCTGACTAATTTCACATGTGCTTTCTTATCAGTAGAATAGATCAAGATATCATCTATGTAACATAACACGCCTTTAAATAGGTGCTTGTGCAACACTTCGTTGATTAAACTCATAAAGACCCCGGGCGCGCCACTTAAGCCGAACGGCATCACTAGATATTCGAATTGTCCCAGGGGGGTATTAAAGGCAGTCTTGGATTCATCCCCTTCCCTGATGCGCACCCTGAAATAGGCATCTCGTAAATCCAGCTTGGTAAAGATCTTCCCCTTAGCAGCTTCCGCCAAAAGGTCTTTTATTAAAGGGAGGGGGTAAGCGTTGGTAGTGGAGACCGCATTCAGTCCCCTATAGTCAGTGCATAATCGCAAACCCCCATCCTTTTTTTTTCTGAACAGCACCGGCGCGGCAAAGGGGGACTTGGCTGGGCGGATGAAACCGCGCGCTAGATTTTTGTCCAAGAATTTTCGCAACTCTTCCCGCTCCAACGGGCTCATGGAGTACAATTTCCCCTTTGGGAGTTTTTCCCCTGGGAGTAGTTCTATGGCACAATCCGACAGTCGGTGGGGGGGCAGTTCGTCCGCCTCAGTCTCGCTGAACACTTCCAGCAAATCTCTATACTCCTTGGGCACCATGGTGGGGGTGAGAGCGAGCGCGGGGACCGGGGGAGGAGGGGTCGGGGGTCCGGGTCCCCACTCCGGGTCCCATCTATGGGTAAGGCAGCGTTCGTCCACCCACGAGATCTTCCCTTCGCTCCATTTAATATAAGGGTCGTGCGCCCCGAGCCAAGGGCTGCCCAATACCATAGGGAACTGGGCATTTGGGGTGATGACAAAAGCCCGCTTCTCCCAGTGTTCCCCCGTCCCCAAAATCAGGCTCTCAGTCTCTGCTATGCACTCCTCTTTCATCTCCGACCCATCCATTTGAGTGAACTTTAGGGGTTCCACCAATGGGGTGACTTTTGGTTCTAGCCCTTCCACTACCAAGGGGCTGATCAGGTCTCGCGCACACCCAGAGTCAATTAACGCACGTACCCTCATGTGGGTACCTGATCCAGGGGTCACCACAGTCACTACCATATATAATAGGGGGCCAGGGATGCTCACCGGAGATGGCGCTTCTTGGCGGGGGACCTGCAGCTCTGCGCCGCTCACTGCAGGCCGTTGGAGTTTCCCGACCTCTGCGTCTCCATCAGCTCTAGCTCCCCCTGGTCACTGGCAGCTCCCTCCAGCTGCAACGCCCGGGGTTTCATTGGTGTTTTTCCCCGGCTAGGGGTGCTCCCCACTACGGGTGTCGAGGTCTTCGGGCCTTTCCCCCCCCCTCTTGGGCAGGCGGAGGCGAAATGGCCACTCTCCCCACACTTCATGCACAGCCCTTGCCGAAATCTAGCATCTCGGACGTCTTGCACGCTGGATCGGGGCTTCGCTCTGGGGGCTGCTTTGCTGGCCGCCGTCACCGAAGCTCCCATCTTGATCAATGCGAATCGCTCCTCCATGTCGATGGCGGCTCTCATCCAGGTGGCCAAGGTGCCCGGACGGCCCCCCAACAGCACGGTTTCGTAGATCTCCGGATTCAGGCCCTCCCAATACTTCTCCATGAATAACTCCTCCGGCCATCCGTGGATCTTGGCCGCGATGCGCCTGAACTTGTCAGTGTAATCCCTCACCGTCGATCTCCCCTGGAACAGTTTTCTTAGTTGATTACGTGCCTTTTCCTCACCCAGGGGGTCTTCGAACTGATGGCGGAGGGCCCACATGAAGTTGTTCAGGGAACGCAACTCAGGTCCTGGGGTGTCGTGCAGGCTCACATACCAGTCGCTGGCGGTGTCTTTCAGCTTGGATCCGATGTAACCAATCCGTTCTTTCTCGGTGGGATAGAGGTGGCCCCAGCTGTCCAGGAATCTCTCTATCTCCAGCATGAAGAAACGCAGCTTCTCCGGGTCCCCATCGAAGGTGGTCGTCAAAGGGTCGGAGGGGGCTGGGCGGGCGACCGGAGCGGCCGGGGCCGGGGCGGGTGCTGGAACGGGCCCTGGCACCGGAACCGGAACGGCCGGCTGGACTGGTTGTGCCGGCAGAGCGGGCGCCTGCGGCTGAACCGGGACCCCTCCGGGCGCCGCTGGCTGTTGTGGGGCTCCTACCCCCTGACCGGGGAGAGCTCCTTGCACTGCCCTCATAGCGTCTCGAAATTGGTGCTGGAGATCGAGGGCCAACTCGCGGAGCTCGGCGGTGAGTTGAAGTCGCAACTCTCCCATCATCTGCTCCAAAGGGACTATCGGCTCTTCTCCATACGGATCGGGCCCATACGGACCTGTCCCCTCTCCTTCGAAAGGCGGGCGACGCGGCTCTCCACGGTAGATCGGCTTGCGGTCGTCCCCAAGGTAGCTCGGTCTCCCTCGATCGAGCTGATCTCCGGCCAGCGAAACCCGTACCCCTTTCCGATCGTGTACCCACGAATCCACGGTCCGACGACCGAATTTGCTCCAGGCGTACTTGGGGGTCACGCTCTGATGAGGAATCAGGCGCGGGATGTAGTGAGCCCCCTGGCTCGTGGTCACCGGCACTTCGGGACCTCCTCCGCCGCCACCACCCCCGTTCCCCGGATCCTTCGGGGTAACGGGAGTATCTTCGGGAGTAGTAGGGTTGAGGGGGACCGCGTCGTCGTCTGACATAGTCAGGAACGGCTGAGTCCCAATCACAGATCTCTGACAATCTGTGAGAGTTCTGCTCAAAGTAGTCAAGGATCAGATCTTGGTTGGTTAACCACAGTTCTTTATTGCCTATTCCTACATTAGTACAGCATCTCGGATTATTGTCAGAGATGAGACAAATAATACAAGCGGGTCTATTATACCATTCCAAGGAGTTTGAATTACCCATAGATAGCCAATCCCCTTAAGGGAAAATTGGCGGGCTAAAAGGTGTCCTGACCGTTTGGTTCTCACAGGAAAAAAGTGAGGTGTTAAGCAGTAAATTTCCTCTCCCAAACCAGACCCCTCAGATGTTTCGAGTTCACATAACAATCAATGGCTCCAAGGTTCTTTTGCATTTGATAAGAGATGAGAAGCATCCTCCCCTTGAAGTTACTGCCGGAGCAGCTGGAATGCGGAGGCAGGGATGTGAGGCCTCCTTGTTCTCGCAAATCATGGTTGTCACCCTCCCGGCCAAGACAGAAACAATGCATTATGGTTACATAGGTTCAAATATACTTTAGATACATAGGATAGTTAAAGACATGCATGCAAGAAGTTAACTCTATATCTGGTTAATACATTGGCTGAATTTGCAGATTCTGACATGGGGTCTCAACCGGCAGCCTCCATGGGTTCCTCATCCTCCTCCATCTCTGCATCCGATACTGGCTCTGGTGTCCCTGGGGAGACACAGCTTCTGTTACCACAGTGGAGACAGCACTCCTCAACCCACCTGGAGGGGTGTGGCTGTGGTTGCTGGGTGTACAACCTGTGGCCACCAGCATGCTACCCCCTACCTTGGCCAGGTGGCACAGCCATGTCTCCTTCCTTGCCATCATCCTCATCATCCTCGCTGCTCCCTTGCTGTGTTGTGTCCAGGACCTTGGAACCTGCACAGGAAATGGAATGGGGGTGATTGCTGTGCTGTCTGTCTGGTGTCCCTCTGTGGCACACATGTGGCCCATGCGCCCTATGGGTGCTATCCCTCTTTCCAGCCCCTGAGGAACCACTGACCGGGTGGCCCTGCAGACTGCTACATGGGCCCCATGGCGCTGCCTTGACCCTCCCCCAGCTGACACTGTGCTCCCCTTGCTGCACACCACCTGCCACGGAATCCCGCATCTGCCACCCTGACGTGCATCCCATGATGCTGCAGCTGCCTGGAGTACCACGTGGCCACCTTGGGGTGCACTGGTGGCCTTAGTGGTGTTTGTGTCTCCTGTACAGAGCCACTGGTGTGCCACAGAGTGCATGCCTGTGGATGGCCAGGCCACCATATCCATGGTGCAGGAGCTCCCCTTGATGGGAGCCTGGCCACGAGACTGACCCACAGGGTCCAGAATGTTCCCACGACACTGTGGCCTGGGATGAGGTGACCTCCTCATTCTGTGGGACCTGCCTCCTGGACATTTGTCCCCAGATTTGAGGCTCCAGGACACTGGAGATGGCCCTGGCCACCACCCTGGGAACTGTGTCCTGCCCCTGGTGCCACCTACCTGTCTGGCTGCTGCTCAATGCCAGGGGTTCAGATGAATCCCAGGAGTCCTCAGTGATGGGCCCCTGAGATGCCTCCTCTGAGGAGGTGCTGGGGCCCTGCTGGGCAAGTTGCCGCCGCCACCACCCAAGGGTCTGGAGCACTATCCTGGAGTCCACATCTTTGTCCTTCCGGAGAATCCTGTCCAGCTCCTCATAATAGGGACAGGTAATTCTGGATTGGCCAGATTTGGAATTGTTGGCCACAACCTTTTTGTACTTCAGGCGCATGTCGTTAGTTTTTGCACGACATGCCTCAGCATCCCACCTATGGCCCCACGCAGCCATGCCTGCGGCGACCTCTCTGAACACCTCTATGTCCCACAAGGACTGTCCCAGACTCCATTGGACCCAGGCATTCCCCCACAGAGCCAACAGATGTTTCACCTCTGGCTGAGTCCATAAGTGCCCACGCACCTTCACCATCCTACAGCTGCCACCCATGGGTCCAGGGATGAGAAGTGACAAAAAGTTGGGGGGAAGTTTCTCCATTCCCAGGCTGCACTTGTTGTGCTGCGGCACCCGTCTCCCTCACACGAAGACAAAGCCACTGGTGCGCTTGCGCAGATCTACACTGTTGCACATGTGCAAGCCTGCGTTCATACGCATCTAACGTAAGGTAAAAAAAAAATCTGCCAGGAAGCCAACAGGCACCGGATGCGATAGCATAACTACGCTGCTGCAATCCCACACCTGCCTGCTCCCGGGTTTTCCAGATACTACTGGGGTTTTACTGGTACCTTTTTGAAGCACTTCTTTGGCCGCCTGCTATGCTTCGCTGACACTTGCACTACACTTCCCAGATGTTCTCGTCTGATCGTGCCATTTTGAACCGCCGGTAAATCGTCCCTCTACCGTGGCAAATAGGTGCATATGTTCGCACCCCTAATGTACCAGAAAGCATAAGAACAAAATTTTCATTGTTTCCTGGTGAAGCTCAGCACTTCTATGCATGTTCACATTTGTGACTGTAGTGTCACAATTTCAGGCAGTGTTTGTCCCACTGTGAATGGTGTCACAGACTACAACCTCCTTACTTTTTGCTGCTGAAGAAAATGACTGCTGCTTAATCCATATCCTAGAATTTGTTTAGCTTCCTTTCCCATATATACCAGGGTTGGGTTTTTTTTTCACTGTTCAAAACTAACTCCAGATGGGGATTGGGCTTCTGTGAATAATCTAAAGTTGTCTTTGGGAAGTACCTTGCACCATGTTTTCATAAGATTACGTAAATCTAGGAAAAATAAACTAGCCAGTTTTACAGCCATTCTTTTTGAGAATTTATAAGGTCAGAGTAGACTTTCTCAACACTACTACTTACCTGTACAAAATTGTATCACTGAACTTATTAAATCTTTTATTAAATGCCATTAAGTTTCTTGTTGTTAAAATGAGCAAGTTCATAGAGAGCAAGGGTTAGCATGATAAACCCCTTTTAGATGTAATATTTCCAGCACTCTTACTGCATGCTACATGCAATTTTCTCTGTATTTTTGTCATCGTTTTGTCTAAACTGGGTTATATGTTAGCCGAATTGCTTTAATTTATGCGTAGCAATTGGCAGAATAACGGGTTCTTGCCAACTATACCAAGGTCCCGCCCCTTCCAGGAGTTCTCAGAAAATAGGCACGGAGGCTGAGTGGTTTCTTTAAATGGTGTTTACTAGTTAGATGTTATCCAAGCATACAAGGAATAATTTAAAAAAATGCATACACACAAGATCTAAGGAAAAAAGACAGAAAATAGCACTGTTGCATTAGCAGGAGTTTCGTTGAGGGGGAATACGTTACCTATCTTGAGGATGGGTGGTCTACTTCCACGAGAAGAATGAGGGGAGATGAAAAGGAAAAATATGGGAGACGCGATCTGAACCTGCAGATACATGCCTGGTCCTGGCTGCGCAAACCAGGAATCAAAGATGGAGGCAAGGTGTTGGATACAGGAAGCTGGATGTGAGAGGTTGGTAAGAAGATAGGGGTCGAAGAAGGCTAGCAATGTGTTTCTGTTGTGTAAGATCTTTTATCAGGTAGCTTTGGGGCGGGCTGCGCTGACCACATCCCCTTGTCACACCTACTAGTTTGTCCGTCCATAGTAGCCTTACTATTGGTCGGTGTCATAGGAAGGAGGAGGCAGGAAGGAGTGGGCAATATTGCAAATCTAGGTGCTAATCAGGATCTAACACCTGGGCCATCTGGTCGGTCTTCTTGGCACCAATCCTTGGTCTCGTGATGGCTTCAGCCAGGTCACTCGATGGTCAACGATTAGTTGCTGGGCAACCTAATCTCTTATGGGAACTTTGGGGGAAGGTGTGAGGAGGCCAGCGTAAAGGAGAAAAGGACCCTTTGAAATGGAGTCTTGGTCTCCCTGTTGGTGGGAACATGTGAAGTAGAGAGAAGAATCCTTTGAAATGGAATTCTGATCTCCATGCAAGTGTGAATTCTGAAGGAAGTATCCCGCTGTGGGCTGGAGCCTCTCATAGCAATAGAGAGTGCATTTCGCCCTAGGCAGAAAGCCAACCCAAAGATCAAACTTATGATTTTAAAAGTTCATAAGAGCATATAAAATGCCTTGTTGGCTTACATATATACATGCATTCCAGCTTCTGTATACACAAATGTGTACCCTGAAAAATCTGTGTGTGCGTGCGTCCACATGTCTTTGAGACAACATGGTGGTAGAGTGCAAGGCACTTTGCCAGTAGACATGACAGGAGTGCTGGAAACACAAGGACTGAAGGGGGCTATGGTGCTACTGCTGTTTGGACTGAAAGGAAGTGTGAGATTGTGCCAGTAGATGTAGTCCACAACAGGCCTCCTTAAACAGAAAGTCCTTTATTTGCAGAAAAGATCTCATTGGTCAAATACACTTCTTCTGTTAGTAATGTCCAAGCATAGTAATACAACTACAATTATACTTGATATGAAATAAGCCCCCCCCATGACACCCACCAATCAGTTGGGAGAATTATTGGTGCCCAAATATACTGGCCCACTGTTCCCAAGGAAAGCATGGTAAATTAGGTTCCCAGGCAAAGACACTGTTAAGATTTGTGAGGCAGATGTTCCCAAGAATAAAATCAAGCAAAGGAGCAAGTTGCACCTGTGAATAACATAACATGTAGCAGGAGGCTTTCAGCTCAAGGCCATGAGCTAGCAAGAAGCGAAAGAGAGATAAGAATGAAGAAAAGCTAATAAGCTGCAAGCATGCACCGAGTGAGCAAGACGCACTTTCCTGTGGTGGGAGTCACTCCACCGATGCTATCTCCCATCCGGGACCTAGAGGAGTAATTATGGAACTCAAAACCAAGGTACTGTTAAGTGATCATCAGATCAGGCACTAGGAACCATATGCAGTGGTAACTGACATGAATGTAATAGAGCCATTGATAATAACAGTCAACAAGAATCATTGGCAGTGCTAACTGACTGGAAGCTACATGGAATCTGCCAGGACCCATGTGTGTTTTTTTCAAAGGGAAAGGAAATTGGTACATTTACTGGGTCCAAGGGAGCTCTGCCTAGGTTGCAATGCAGTCCATTTCTGTCATTTCAGAAATAAAATAGATTTTTTTTCTCTCATAGCAAATGAGATAATATTTTGGGATGGGGATGGCAAGGGTACATTTGGTGCAACGTTGTTGCAGGTCCAGAGAAATTATGCTTTTGGCCCTGACACAATTGCCTTCAAATTCTTTTTACTGACAGTTCAATGCATTTATTAACAGCTGCCTGACAGCTACAAACTTAACAGGTCAGTTTATCCCATCAATGCATCATGTCAAGAAAAAAAATGTTCTTCATGCATTTATACATTATTGTATAATTTTGAAAAAAAAGCAAGAGTACAGTTTTTAATGGCAGATTATTCTGTAAAATTTGGGCAAATGGAATTTCTTGCCAGTTCATCCAAAAGACCTGGGTACTCTGAGGTTCCGGTTCCGGTCACGGCAGCAGCAGGAGGTGCCCTCGGCTCGCGGAGCACCTCTGTGTCTGAATTCTTCGCTCTCTACGAGGTCCCCTTTCTCCGGGACTTCGCCGTAACCCTCGGAGGGGGTTTCGGGCATAGCCAGCTGACGGTGTGGTCGTCTCCGAGTGGCGGCTCGCGGTGACGACCCCAGAAGCTGTGGCTGAAGCGGCGAGTGAAGACAAGACGGCTTGGAATTAATTCCTGAGCCCTAGCAGCGACACGGACTTGGAGAGTAACATCCATCCTAATTCTTCTGTTTAATTTTGTGGAGCTTAGGCAAGTTATGGACTTTGTTTTGTTTTAAGTTTGTTCTGGAGTCCCGTTTCGGCGCGAGAAACGCCTTTTGCCAATCTAAGGACCGTCAAGCCGATTGCCAAGTGTCAAGTGCAGAGGCGCTGAATTAAGTGCCTTCATAGCGGCTGCTAAACTTTGGCAGGCTTGCATAATTTGTCCAGCTTGGGAGACTTGAGAAGATTTACTTTTGTCTCTTATTAGTTTTTTGTTTATGTTTGAGGCTGCATACCGGTCCTCTGTCTCTTAACGCGGTCTGCACAGTGTCTAACAGACCATTTGTGGTTAATTTAACATCCGGAGAGCCTGTGAAGTCAGATCGATGACCTGAGATCGATTGAGGAGGTCTGGAGGCTCGTTGTGGGCTTGCGCTGCTTGGAGTGTGGAACTTGACCCTCCCCTCTTTTTTTTTTTTTTTTGCTGCTACTTCGGGGGTGACTGTTGGTGTGGTGGAGATAAGAAACGCGGAGAACGGGGAAGCTGCTTCCGTGCGAGGCGTGAGAAGAGGACAGAGCATGGCTGCTTTTTTCTGCAAAGGTCTGGAGGCTCATTGGGGGCGGTGCTGGCTTGAGTTGTCTGGGTGTGGAACTTGCTCTCCTCTCCTTCTTGCTGTCACTCTGGATGACTGTTAGCAGCTGTTGGAGATAATGAGCACGGAGAACCAAGAAGCTGCTTTGTGCATCATTTTGGGAACCCCCCATTTATGAATCTTTGGTGGTGTGAGAACAGAAGGGAGGGACGACGGTAAAAGAACTGATGGAGCAGTTTTGAAGAAGAAGATCCCGACCATTGGATAAGACTTTATGTTCTCAATATTTTGGTTGTAAGCTAAGCATTTATTGCATCGGTTTGTTTTACATTTAGTATTAAGTTGATTTATTGTGCTCATTAGATCTATATTAGTGACGATAGGGATTTATAAATTAGGACAAGATAAGGTAAAACAACCATAGCTACAAACAGATAATTAATATATATATATAAAAAAGGAGATAGGAACTTAATAGATAGGTTAAGCTAGGTTAAGCTGAGGGGGGCGACCAAAGAATACTTAAAGGTGGTGATTCAAGGAAACCTTTAGGATAAATAGAGCACTATAAGATAGTGATAGAATAGGATTATAGAATAGGATAGTATAAGACCGGATAGAACATTTAAGGTAGAATAAGATAAGAATACTTAAAAGTGGGGATCCAAAGAAATCTTTAGGATAAACAGAGCATTATAAGATAACGACAGGACAGGGCTATAGAATAGGATAGTATAGGACCAGATAGAACATTTAAGGTAGAATAAGATAAGTTAAGATAAGCTAAGATAATAGGTTAGAATAAGACAAAAGAAAAATAAGGTAGAACAGTGAACTATTAGTGTAGCGGTAATAATTGGCACATTGGACCTTGTCAATCATTGGTTAATCCTTTCAAAATGGCTAGTGGCTCTAGGAAATCATCCTTACCTGGCCTCTCTACTGGATCAACCCCTACATCATCAAAAATGAGTGCCAAGGAACTGTCAATACAAATTCATGAGAACATTGCAGATGCAATGAAACAGGTAGTTCAAAACTCATTACCCAACCTAATTGCTAATGCTATGGAGCCGATTCAGACAAAAATGGATACCTTTACTCACCAAACAGCCTTACAAATGGAGGAGTTTAAAAAGCAAATAATTGCAAACAAACAGGAAATTTCCAGACTAGATAAAACATTTTCCCAGATAGGGGATAGGGTAGGCGATTTAGATACACAATTACAAGATGCTAAAGCAAAAAATGAAACGTTAGAGAACTCCCTTTGTTCATTGGAAATGGACAAGGCTGCCAACCTTTTAAGGTTCCAGAATATACCGGAAAACAGAGAGGAAAACATTAGAGAACTTATGCTAGAAAGCCTGGCAGATTTTGTCGGGACCTCCTCACCCTCTGAAATCGATAAGGAAATTGATACCATATACAGAAGAAATTCGGCCTTTGCTAAAAGAAATAAAGCCCCGCGAGAAGTTCACATTAAATTTCTGAGGAGATCACTAAAGGAAAATTTTTTGGAAATAGCTAAAAGTAAAAACCTTACAATTCAGGAGGCTGAAATCTCGATTTTGAGAGATATCCCATGGAGAGTGCGGGAAAAAAGACGAGATTATCAAACTCTAGCGGCCATATTAAGAGAAAATGAAATCCAATATAGGTGGCTCCTCCTGGAGGGGTTATCTTTTATTTTTATTTTTTTTGTAAAAAATTTTTTTTTATTTTTCCAAACATTAAAAATAATACATTTATCTTATACAAATCCATTATTCTATATTATATAACATTTTGTTCTGTTTGTATAATTTTGTTTTTATCTTGTATTAATGGTTTCCCACCACATCTGAAGCATATTTTCCACTCTATCTAAAATAGTAACACTTATATCTATGTTTACATATCTGGTAATGGTCATATTTCTTAATACTTATACACTAATTCTTACTTTCTATATTCTTATATAATTCTAAAATAAAAAACAACTTCATTATCTAATTATCCTTAATACATTCATATACTCTAATTCTATTGCTTTATATTATTATAACCATGTATAAATGCAATTTTTCATGTCCCAGTATTTTTCAACATATTCTTTCAAATCCTTCCAATCTTCTAAAAAGGTCTCTGAGTACAGATCATTCAATTTTCTAGTCCATTTATCCATTTCAGCCATATGTAACAGTTTTTTCAACCATTCCCACACCTCTGGTATTTTTTCATTTTTCCAATTTTGTGCATACACCATTCTTGCTGTTGTTATCATATACCATATTATTGTCCTTTTTTTTACATTTATCTCTTCTAATTTAAGTCCAAGCAATAACATTTCAGGCAACTTCTTAAATGTACATTTCAAGATTTTTTCCATTTCTGCATGTATTTTTGACCAATAAATCTTTGCTTTATCACAAGTCCACCACATATGATAAAAAGAACCTTCTTTCTTTTTACACTTCCAACATTTGTTAGACATATTCTGACCAATATTTGCAATTTTTTTGGTGTCATATACCATCTATACATCATTTTAAAACAATTTTCTTTTAAGTTATAACACGTAGATATACTCATAGCATTTTTCCATAAAAATTCCCAAGATTCCATTTCAATGTCTTTGTTAAAGTTTATCGCCCATTTTACCATTTGTTCTTTTACCATTTCATCAGCATTAAACCATTTTAGCAAGACTTTATACATTTTAGAAATCATTTTTTTCCCACCTTCCTCCCAAACTTGTTCTATTTCATTGTTTTTTCCCCTAAAGCCGTGTTTTTTATCACTTCTATACATGTCATATATTTGTCTATATCTTAGCCAACCATAATCAAAGTCCATCTGATGCTGCTCCTTCAATTTGAAGTCTTTACCATGTCTTGTTAATAAGTCTCCATTCTTCAGCCAATCTTGTCCTTTGTACCGTGATGTTGGATGCAAAACTTCTGCGGGTACAATCCACATAGGTATCTCTTCTAAAAAAAAGTTTTTATATCTTGTCCACGTATCCATTAGTGTTCTTCTCAAATAATGATGTTTAAACATATTGTCCATTTTTGTTTTACCATAATACAAATATGCATGCCACCCAAATCTACAATCATGACCTTCCAGGGACAATAACTTTCTATCTTGTAACATAGTCCATGTCCCTACCCAGGTCAAACATATTGCATCATGGTATAACCTTAGGTTTGGTAATTGAAACCCTCCTCTTTCTTTAGCATCACACATTATTTTCATCTTGATTCTTGGTTTTTTCCCTCCCCACACAAACTTAGACAGTTCCTTCTGCCAACATTTGAATGTTTTTACATCTTTCACAATTGGAATAGTTTGAAACAAAAACATTAATCGTGGTAACACGTTCATCTTAACCACCGCAATTCTACCCAGCAATGACAAATTCAATACATTCCACTTTTTAATATCCTGCATAATTTGCAACCATAATTTTTCATAATTATTTTTATAAAGATCAATATTTTTCATTGTTAGGTTTACACCTAGATATTTTGTCTTTTTCACCACCTCACATTCTATAAGTTTTTGTAACTCGTTTTGTTTCTTATTTGACATATTTTTGCACATTACTTTCGATTTGTTCTTATTTACATAAAATCCTGCTAAGTCACCAAACTCTTTTACTCTCTGTAACAAATATGGTAATGTGGACAAGGGGTCTTCCACTATAAACATCACATCATCTGCAAAGGCCCTATATTTAAAGGAAAAACCTTTAGTTGTTAAGCCTTTAATATCTTTGTCTTCCTTCACATTTAACAGTAGAACTTCTAAAATCCAAATAAATAGCAGCGGCGAAAGTGGGCATCCTTGTCTTGTTCCTTTTTCAACTTTAAAATCGTCTGTCTTTTCAGTATTAATTATTAAAGAGGATTTCTGCTCTTTATATATTGCTTTGATGAGGTTAAGCATATATTCACCAATCTCAAGATGTTCTAAAACTTCAAACATAAAATCCCAGTTTAAATTGTCAAACGCTTTCTCCGCATCTAAAAAGAAAAAGCCCACTTCCTTTTCAGGGTGTTTGTCGTAGTATTCTATAGCGTCCACTACTACTCTTAGATTATCCCTTATTTGTCGATTAGGTAAGAACCCTGCTTGTTCTGTTTGTATAGTCTCTTTAAGGTGCTCTTTTAGTCTATCCGCTATAATCTTAGCAAAAATTTTATAATCATTATTTAGTAAAGAGATCGGTCTATAATTCTTAACATTAGTCAAATCTTGATTTTCTTTCGGGATCAGTGAGATGGATGCATCTTTCCAGGTTTCTGGGACCTCACCAGTGACTCCTATATCGTTCATCAATAGCAGTAACACCGGTGAAACTGACTCCTGTAACGTTTTATAAAACTTCGCTGTAAATCCATCCGGTCCAGGTGCTTTTCCTAATTTTGAGTCATTTATTGCATTTTTGATCTCTTGTAATGATACTGGATTGTTAAATAGTTCTTTAATTTTCTCTGTTGGTTTTGGTAACTTTAATGTTTGCAGGTATTCTTTAATCTTTCTTCTGTCTTTATTTTCCTTCTTAAAAAGTTTTGCATAGTATTTAAAAAATTCTCTTTTTATTCCTTTGTTATCTATTATCTCAATATTATCTCTTAACACTTTAGTGATGAATTTATTTTCATGTTTTTTCTTTAATTGCCATGCTAAGTATTTTCTGGGTTTGTTTGCACCTTCAAATGCTTTTTGTTGGAGTTTTTTTAAGTTCCAGTACATCTCTTGGTTCAGAATAGCTTTTGCTTGGTCTTGTAGTATCCAGATTTCCTTTTGCAGTTTCTTTTTCCCTGGTTTATTCTTCAGTTCTTCTTCCTTTGTTTTAATGGCTTGTAAAATATTTTCATATTGCTCTCTTTTCTTTTTATTATCTTTAGCATTTAGCGATATCAATAGTCCTCTCATCACTGCTTTATATGCATCCCATACGGTTTGGATTTTTACTTCTTTCTGCATGTTTACTTGGAAGTATAGGTCTGTTTCTTCAAGTAATTTTTTAATTATTTCTTGATTGTCTAGTAAGTCCTCGTTTATTCTCCATCTCTTTTGTTTTTTTACCTGCCCAGCTGTCCATAAACACGGATTATGATCTGAAATTATTCTGAGTAGAATTTCCACTTTTCTTGTTTTAAAGGTTAAATTAGTAGTCATCTAAATCATGTCGATTCTTGAATGTGAGTCATGTCTATTGGAATAAAAGGTAAAATCTTTTCCTTGTGGGTTAGCTTTCCTCCAAGTATCTTCCAGCTTCTCTTGTTTTATCAGTTCAAAAAATTTTTTTGGAAGCTTCCCTAATGTCTTATCCTTTCTTTTAGAGCGCCTGTCTAATTTATTATCTACAGTTCCATTGAAGTCCCCTAACATCATAATTTGATCGTAGCTTACATTGTCCAATTCCATTTGAAGTTCTTTAAAAAAAATTTCTTTGGCTCCATTCGGAGCATAAATGTTCACAATCAAAGTTTTCAGTCCTTGCAGTAAAATTTCAATAGCTAAATATCTTCCATCTTTGTCTTTAAATATTACTTTAGGTTCCAAATCTTTTTTGACATATGTTACAACACCATTCTTTTTATTACTTGCTAAAGAATAAAATTCTTCTCCCAGTTTTTTCCTTATTAAATATTTGTGGTCTTGTTTTTTAAGATGAGCTTCTTGTATGCAAATTATACTACATTTTTGTTTTTCCAGCCAATGACCTACCATTCTACTTTTTCGGGTGAATTTAGTCCATTTACATTCCATGTAAGTATTTTGTAATCCATCTTGATATATTCTTAAATATCTCCAAAGTCATCTTTATTCTCTCCCAGGAATGCGTACATTTCTTCTGTACTTTTAATCACTACTCTGGAGTTGCCATAATAGAAGCTTAGTCCTTGAGGTATTTCCCAACAAAATCTGATTTTTTTCTCCTTTAGTTTATCCGTCAGACGCTTGAATTTTTTCCTTTCTTGCAGTATTGCTCTGGGCAATTCTTTCATTACTATAATTTTCTTTCCATCTATTACAAAAGGATCAGTAAAGCACTTCTTGTAGATTTGTTCTTTTGTTCTTTTCATTGTAAATTGGACAACCACATCTCTTGGTATGTTTTTGTCTCTTGCATATGTAGAATTAACTCTATAAACAAGATCCATGTGTTCTTTAACAACTTCTTCCTGTTCTTGTAAAAAATCTGCTATTGCTTCTTGCATTCTTGTAAAAATGTCTTCAGTCAATTTTTCCTCAATCCCTCGAAATCTCAAATGGTTTTGCATATCTTTATAATGCATCATCTTTTCCATCCTCTCATTCTCTCTCATTGTCTTATGGGTGCTTTCTTCCAGTTCTTTTACTTTAGTTTCTATATCTTGTGTTCTTGTGGATAATTTTTGAAATTCTGCTTTTAAATCCATGAAATTTTTGTCTGCTTGAGCCGCTATATTATTCATTTTAACATTTACCTCTCCTATAGCGTCTAACATTTTCTTTTCCATTGCTTCCATAACGGCTAGTAGTTCTTTTTCTTTTTTTGCTGCCATTGTAGGAGAGGACCATGTAGCTGCTCTCGATCTTAGTCCGCGGTCCGTCTTGTCTCTTTAAAAAAAGATCGATTTTATCTTGTTTTCTAAGTCGAACACCAATTAGTGCATTCAAACAAGCTAATCTTGCCAAGTCAAATTATGTTGGTTTCAGCCTTCTAAGTTATATAGTCTTCGAGATATTGCAGTTTAAAAATTTTATAAATCCAAAATGGCGGGCGCGACTTCTCTATGGTTAATGTCAAAGGTTATAGTCTTTTTACCTTACTTCTGGCTTGCCGTACTTTCCTTTTGTCCCTTCCTTTTATTTACTTGTCTACTCTCTGCACGTCACTTCCTGTTCTGGTCCGGCAGTATTTAGGGTCCCCTTTACCTTCTTCCAGTTCTTCTCCTTTTCCCTTCTTGTCTGCTCTTCTAGCTGTCACTTCCTGTCTCAGTCCTCACGTCTTAGTCTCGCGATGCTTGGTTCCCTTCTCCCTCTTTGTCTTGCGATGCTTGGCTCCCCCTCCCGACTCTTCTTAACCGCAGGAATGTTAAACAACTTATTTTTTTTGGCTTTTAAAGTTCAAATTCGGCTTTTTAGCGCTTCAAAACTGCTCTCATCCAGTCTACAACAGTCTATTGCTTCACGCGATCTGCTTTTCGTCTTTCAAAACGCGGTAATGGTAAAGCAAAAACTTTTTTCCCATTACCTTTTGTTGTTACTTCGCTTCAGATGTGGTCCCAACGTTTAAACTTTGTCTTCTTTGTTAAGGAATCAGGGGAATTGGAGGTTTTATGCTGAATTTATCAGCTCGGCTCCTTAGAGATACTCGCAAGAATCCTCTTCGGCTGCAGTGCTCAAGGTGTCGGAAAAGTCTCCTCCGAGACTTTCCCTTCACCAAGGTTGCTCAAACCTGGATTATATTGCTTGCTGGTCCTCACACTACCTGTGTGAGGTTGCGTCAGGTGGATTAATCCACCCAAGCTGTCAGGAAGAGCTGCTGTCCGCCTTGCACATTTGCAAAGCGTGTCAGACCTCCATTCCTCCGACCGGAAACTGGGTTATCTTTTATTTTTAAAGGCAAAAGGTTAAATCTAACCTCAATACACAAAGTAGACAATTTTCTGGATAAGTTTGGTCAGGAACTGAATTATCAAAAAAACTCAGAAACCGATTCAGAAGACGAGTCACAAGCTAAGGGAGAGATAGCTGAAGTCCCAAAGGGAGGGAAAAACAAGAAAACCAGATTACAAGTACCTTTGGCAGTAACTACTAGGCTTCAAGTTAGAAAGGAGGGACATAGAAATGGACAAAATGGACAGGGGGAAAATTAAATTAATCTCGGTAAATGTAAACGGGTTAAATATACCTCAGAAAAGGAGGAAATTCTTTTTGCAACTACAAAAGCTTAATTTTGATGTTGTATGTTTACAGGAGACCCATATTAAAAGTCAAGATAAAAAACTGTTGGATTGTAAAAAATTAGGGGTGGCCTTTGTTGGTGCGGACCAAAATAAAAAGAAAAGAGGGGTGGTGACATACGTCAAACCATATCTACATCCTGAGTTAATTTATAACTCTCACGATGGCAGAATCATGATTGTTAAAATATTTATGCAAACTAAAGCAATTTTCATAGCTAATATATATGCACCAAACCAGGGTCAACAAACATTTTTTGAAAAATTACATGAAAAACTCGCTAATATTCCAAACGAGGAGATATGCATTATGGGGGATTTCAATGGTGTTGTTGATTGCCAGGTTGATAGGAAGAGCCTCTCCGTGAAACCTAAAAGTGGCAATGAATTGCCACACTCCTTTATGAACTTAATAGAGGAGTTCAGACTTACTGATATCTGGCGAATTAGAAACCCAATTTAAAAAGATTTTACTTTTTTTTCTAAAAAATACAAATCGTGGTCCAGGCTAGATATGGCGTGGATCACCTCAACGATGTTAAATGGAATCCTGGAAGCCGAGATCCTTCCTGCAACCTTTGCAGACCATAACCCTCTTTTAATTACACTACAAGAAACTCCCAAAAAGACCAGATGGACAATGAAAACTTGGATACTAAAAAATGAAAAATTTATCAAGGACTGTAAAGAAGAATTTGTAGAATTTTTTGTTCATAATTTGGTACCTGAAACTAGAATAGAAGTGGTTTGGGACGCTTTCAAGGCCTTCGTTAGAGGGAAGATTATTGGTCGAGAAATCTGGGTGCGAAAACAAGAGAGGGCAGAGTATCAGAAGATAGTAGAGAGAATTCGGAAAGCTGAATGTAAATTAAAAAAAGAACCTACTAGGGAAGGATATATTAATAGTTTGAGGGAATCTCAACACGCTCTTAGCTGCCACTTATCCAAAGATCTTGCTAGGAAAATTTTGTATATGAGACAACAATTCTTTGAAAACGCAAATAAGATATCCAGGTGGCTGGCGTACAGACTTAAGAAGGATAAATCGAATAGATATATCAAAAACCTAAAAGATGCAAACAACCAAGATTCGTATTCGAATGCTGGAATAAAAGAAATCATAGAGAGCTTTTATAAAAAACTTTATAAACAAGAATACCAAGAAAACCGTGGGATTGAAGAATTTCTAGAGAAATCTGTGAAGACTAAGTTTACTGAGGAACAGAAGGAGATCTTAAATGAACCAGTAACTATAGATGAACTTAAAAGCGCTATTAAGAGGCAAAAGGGGGAAAAGTCGCCAGGACCAGATGGTATCCCGGCAGAGTTTCATCATATGTTTGAAGAACAGATAGCCCCATTTATGCCGTCGGTAATACAAAATATATATGAGGAAGAAAAAATACCCAAATCGTGGGAAGAAGCCCTGATTACACTTATCCCGAAGAAAGACTCGAATCCCTCAGAAATAAAGAACTATAGACCTATTTCCCTCTTGAATGTGGACTACAAAATTTATGCAAACATCCTAGCGTCTAGATTCAAAAAGGTTTTATCACAAGTAACTCAAAAAGATCAAACAGGTTTCCTTCCAGGCAGACAATTACGACATAATGTTCGGATTACCTTAGATGTACTTGAATTTTATGAAAACAATCCGGCCAAGCAGATGTCCCTCTTATTCATTGATGCCGAAAAAGCCTTTGACAACGTAAGCTGGAAGTTCTTACTGGCTCTGCTAAAATATTCAGAATGCGGTCCCAAATTTCTATCTATGGTCAAAACTATATATGATAACCAGGAGGCCAAAGTGTTATTTAATGGAGATTCAACCAATAGTTTTCATATTCAAAAAGGTACTTGGCAGGGCTGCCCTCTTTCACCCCTACTATTTATTTTTGTTTTAGAAACTTTAATAACAAATGTGAGAGATAACCCCCGGATTAAAGGCTTGAATACAAAAGGTGAACAATTTAAGGTACAGGCTTACGCGGACGATCTTGTGTTTATTTAAAAGACCCACTGGAGTCCATAGACGCGTTACTTTGTGAACTTCAGGAATACAGTCAGGTGATGGGACTTAAAATCAACATGAAAAAATCTCAAATGCTCATTAAAAATTGCACTAAAGAGGTGAAAGAACAATTAAGCCAAAAAACAGGATTTGAAGTATGTAGTAATGTAAAATACTTAGGAATTACTTTAACCAACAGGTGCAGTTCTTTGTTTCAGAATAACTACAAAGAACTATTGTCAAAAATTAAACAAGACTGCAAAAATTGGAGAAAACTTCAACTTTCATTGTTAGGAAGGATCGCTGCTATAAAGATGTGTATTCTCCCACGTGTTATATTTATCTTTCAAACCATCCCTATACTGAAAAATAAGTCCTTTTTTAAGGACCTAGATAAAATAATAGCAGATTTTGTTTGGTTATCCAAAAAGGCAAGAATTAGGCGAATAGATCTACAGGACAGACCAGATAGAGGAGGTTTGGGTCTTCCAGACTGGCAATTATACTATAGGGCTGCAGCTATGGTCTGGCTCAAAGACTGGGTTACACTTGAAAATTCAAGACTTCTAAAATTAGAGGGGTACGATTTGCAGTCGGGTTGGCATGCCTTCCTATGGTATCATCTAGAAGGAAGACATTTTAAACAACATACGATAAGAGCGGCTTTATTTAAGGTTTGGGAAGAAATCAGACACGTACTCTATCAGAAAATTCCTTGCTGGGTTTCCCCACTTGAAGCCTTTATAAAACCCTCGTTTTTCAGTACAGATAAGAAAATTAATTATGCACAATTACTAGACCCAAATCGAAAGCTGAAATCCTTTGAACTATTGGAAAAGGCCAATATTAGACTTACTTGGTGGGAAAAAAACCAACTACTCTCTAGATTTAAGAAAGATGAAGCAACTGGCTTCATGATAGAACCAAATGACTTTGATAAACTCTGGTTGGGGACCGACCTGAAACTGATAAAAAAACTGTATAGCTACTTCTTGGATGACAAAATGCAGGGAGAACTGATCAATCCGGCGATGATTTCTTGGGCAAAAAGTTTGGGACATAATATAGAACTAGATAGTTGGCTTAAAGTTTGGAAAAACAACATAAAAATTACCAGAGCATCTGCCTACAAAGAGAATTTCTATAAGTTGTTTTACCAATGGCATTTATCGCCAGAAAAACTCTCGAAATTTTCCCCGCTTGTATCTAAATCCTGCTGGAAATGTAAAAAAAATACTGGCTCCTTTTATCATCTTTGGTGGATGTGTCAAAAAGCTAATAGATTTTGGTTGAAAATTCATAGGATCATACAGGAAATTATCAACTCCGAGATACCTTTCGATCCACAAATTTTTCTATTAAATATGATTCTGGAAACTTTTTCCAAAAATGATAGCCTGCTAATTTTGCACTGTGTGACTGCGGCGAGACTGGTTTATGCCAGATATTGGAAACTAGAGAAAATCCCAAATAGAGAGGCTTTTCTTAAAAAGACATTGGAGGTTGCCGAAATGGACAACCTGACTTCTCTGATTAAAGGGAAAAAAGAAACCGATTTTGAGTTAACTTGGAACAAACTCTATAACTGGATGGCGAAAATTAGTAAATGAACTATACTATTAAGATCTGTATGTTTGACTTAACTAAGACTATGTAATAATGTTTTGTTTTTGTTTTGTTTTGTTTTGTTTTTTCTTTCTGATTGCCTGACTGCTTGATGGTTTTTGCCGGCTCCACAATACATTCTGATGGGTGTTACCCAACAAGTATACTGATTTAAGCTGATGTGATTATGAACATATAAAAATTACAAATAAAAATATCAAAAAAAAAAAAAGACCTGGGTACTCTGAATGTTCTGGTAAAGGCTCTGGACCATAATAATGCAGTTTGTCTATGGATAAATTCATTCCCAATATTAATGGAGCGGCAGGCGGAAGGTGTGTGGTCTGTCCCATGCTCCATCCCATCACTGCGCCAAACAGGATATGGTTCAGGCCGTAGAACTGCAGCTTGGTTTAATCCAGGGCCTCCTTTGAGTAACAAAGCTCCCTTTGATGACAGTACAAGAAAACTGCCATTCTTACTGTGTGACAGTCTGAAGCCTAGTTTAAACTCTAATTTGGTTCAAAGGTAAATGGATTAAAGAGCGTTTCCTATAAAAATGTTCAAACATTGCAAATGACGGTGTTTGGCTGAGTGAATAAATGATACTGGGGTCCTTTCAGACGGTGTGCCCCTCACCCACCCAGAACAAAGTCCATGCCAACAAACACACACACACACAAACTTGAAGGGCAGGCAATTTTTTCATATTGGTGTAGCACAGTGGGAGCCAGCGGTTTCAAGGTTAGAGTTCCAGGGGAAGCGCTCACGCCGTTGCTTGTCATAAAATTTACGGGGGGGGGGGGGGGGGAACGACCCTGGGCCAATCATTCTCTTCCTGATCAATCTACTTCTCAGGGTTCTTGTAAACATAAATGAAAGTGGAGAGACTATGTATACTGCCTTGAGTTCCCTAGAGAAAAGGAAAGATTGAAATGTAATAAAAATAATCAGAAACACTCTTGTTTATATTTTATCTTTGCTGTGAACTCTGGATTGTCTTAAGAAAGCCAGTACCTCAGTGCCCTTCCTCCTCCGTTTGCAATATGGTGATAATATAATCCTGCCTGATGGGATTATAGGTGTACAGATTATTGAGAGATGCATGTGAAATGCTCTGAAATCCAATATAAACAGTAGTAGAAATACTAAGTATTATTTGTTGCTTAAAAGCATGCTAGTTTGTCCATATGTAGACAACTATGAGTATTTTTACATAAAATTATGACCTTCCTTCTAGATCTCCAAATCTGTATGTTCACGCACATACATACTTCAGCTAATGAGGAATACTCCCAGAAGAAAAGAACAATGCCTATGTACTATTCCTACACCCACTAGGGGTTGGGGAAATTGTATTGGCCAAGTGGGAAGTGAGAGTTACCATATGGGAGGATTCTGGGTCTCTGGATTACTCTGAGAATTCCCTGAAAAACTAGGATTTTGCCCTGTAAAGGGAGATTGCCCCTTCAATTTCTATATGAAAATGGGAGTACTGGTGTTTGGGGAATCATGGCCTTGGATTTCTCTCACTCATACAGACCCCTCCCCTTTCTAGGGAAAAGTGGACATAAAAGGAATGTTCAAACATGTTCACTTTTCTCTCCAAGTAGAACCCAAAGTAGTTTAGAGCATCATTCTCCTCTCTTTCATTTTATTCTTACAACATCCTGGTAGGGCAGGTTGGTCTGTGAGAAAGTGACTGGTCTAAGATCACCTTGTAAACTACCACAGCAAAGTGGAGCCTTGAACCTGGGTCTCCAAGTTTCACTGTCACCACACTATACCACACAGGCTCTTGATTGAATGAAAATTGGGGTAGAGAAGCCGAAGCAAAAAAGATGGGAAAAACAGCTGTTAGCCTTTTACCACACACATAGTTCTTCTTTCTTAAGCATAACTCATTGACCTTCCACACTTAGTTTTGATGTGATAATTTTTCTGTGAAATTATTTTACTCCTTCATGAAATGGTGAATAATCTCTATGAATAATCTCCACATGAAAACAGAACAGCTACAAATTAAAGAAAAGCTGTGAATTCAGGCTTCTGTCATGGGTAAACATTAGATAACTCTATATGAATTAATTAATAATCTACATGAATTAATAAATTCCTAATCTACTCTACGTAAATTAAGAATAATTGTGGGAATTAGAACTCACTCACTAGGCATCTAAAGAATTTAGCCTAGCGCTTTCCCCTTGGCCCTTGCAGCTCTATGCTGTTATTTTATGGCAAGTCCATCTTTCTAGAGGGTAAGGAAAACAACACTTTTCCAAGAAAATTCTTGGTAGGGCATGCCCCATGTCAAAGTATGCTGTCTCTTTTCTCCCCCAGTTTTCCATTCCCTCACCGCAAACGGTAGGCTACCAAACACTTTATGCACAGAATTCTTTTATTTTGAAAGAAAGGGAGCTACATGCAAATAATGTGTGCTTTTAATGCTTCTGGTATATTATTTAATTATGGTAAGTCTGAGTGTTCAGCTGTTATGGCACCTGTTTTAAGATTTACAATAAACCTGCCGTGGAATCTAACTGTTCTCAGTTGCTGGGTACAAGAAGAAGCTGTTAGGGTTGCCAGCTCTGGGTTGGGAAATGCCTGGACATTTTGGGGGCAGAGCCTGAGGAGGGTGGGGTTTGGAGAGAGACTTCAATGGGCTATAATGCCATAGAGTCCACTTCCCAAAGCAGCCATGTTCTCCAGGTGAACTGATCTCTGTCGCCTCAGGATCAACTATAATAGTGGGAGATCTCCAGCCATCACCTGGAGGTTGTATCAATATAAAAACACTCAGTGAATGCATTACGAACAAAAGCAGAAAAATTATATTGTACCAAACAATTCAAACAGTTCCAAATCTTTGTTATAGTTCAACAGACCCTATATATTCTTAAAGAGCTAGGATCAAAAAAGTACTTAATACAAAGGAAAAGTTCTGAATAAAGTCCACAAGTACACAAATCCTTTGTATAAACAGCTTCAGGAGGACAAAGATTCCACATCTTTAGGAGAAGCAGCTATGAATGAGGCTTCAATGCCTCATTAGCTTCCTCAGATAGCTGGCACTCTTTAGCTATGAAGCTGAAAATATATTTCTATGTCATATCCACTATTTGTACATATTTACTACCTCTTCAGCTGTCAGAACATACATACTTACTGAAATGAGGATTCAAGAACTCTCCTTAAACTAGTTTTCCAAATCCCATGGCCCCACTGACATGTTCTCCTTTCTGTCAACCAGATTTCTACAATAGTGGTGATGGTTAACACTTAACATACACCATTAAATATGTAGTGACAACCTGGAGTCACAATATTCTGACACAACTTACATCAGTACATGATATCCTATTTTATATTTTTACATTACTGAAAAGTTACTAATGAAACTGGTGGATAAACCAAAGGAAGGAAAACTGACCTGAAGTTTCATACTTGTATACAACCAACAGGATTTTATAAGAAGCAACTTAAATCAAATTCTGTGTTCAAACTATTAGGGATCAAGGTGTTTAATTTAAAGAGCCATTTATGTTCCTGGTGAAGTAATTCTTTCATAGCCAATGGATGTTTTGAGTCTGCAACAAAGAGTACACCACATCTAAACTGATCTATTATCCTCAGTTATATATAATTCTGTTTTCATCATGGACTCTCCTGACCATTCCACACACTCCAAAATCAGTTGGCTCCCAACTTCCGGTTTTGGTGAGTTAATGGCGGGTGCACTCCAGCAGAGCTCTGTATGGAGTGACCTGCAACCTCGGTGAACGGGAGGGGTACCGGTCGAATTCCGATCCCCCACAGAGCCCTTTAGGGGGCTCCCAGCCTGGGGTGCAAGAGGTGCCTCTCCTGAGGTGACAGCCAAAGGATTGAGGCGCCTCTTTGTCCCATAAGGTCCTGTCACCACAGAGCCTCTGGCGTCTAAAGCAGCATACTGGCTGGCGAGTAAAGAATGCAGCGAAGAAATGAAAATACCCCTACCTGCGGTGCAGCCTTGAACAAAATGTGAGCCAGCGGGTCCACTCAATTGGACTAACAGGCATCCTGAAGCTCTGAAACAAAGCAGTAAAGGGGGAGGGAAAATCCCCCCCATCCTTTTTTTTAAAAAAGACTGAAAAGCGGAGGGCTGGGACCCCTGGTGCTGTGTACGGGGTTCAAGTAGTATGGAATTCTTCTTAAAACAGCATTCTTTAAAACTTTCTGTGGAACTTTAACTCCTTCGAGAAGTAAACAATGACTGGCAGAGGAGAAAAAATGGCGCTCAGAGGGAAACCCTCTCCAAAAGCTACAGCTCCTTCTTTTCCTGTTCCTAAACAGGAAACTGCCATAGACTTTCCAAACATGTTGTCAGTAGCACTGCACCCTCTGCTGGATCAGATGACTACAATGAACCAAAGTATTGATGCACTCCAGAAAGAGGTTAAAGAATCTAATGCTAAAATAGAAGAGGTAGTTAAGTCAACAAAATCAGCTGAAACCAAAACCAAAATATTGAATCAAAGACTACAAGTGGTGGAGAAAGAAAGAGCAACTGACAGAGATCAACTTTTGAGGCTACAAATGGAAAGAACATCTTATATTCTACGATTTCAAGACATCCCAGAACAAAAATTGGAGAATTTGAAAGAAATTTTAAGTGAAGCTTTGGCTCCAAAAACAGGTTTACAAGCGGATTATTTGTCTACAGGACATATCCTGATTTTGTGAAGAAGAAAAACCTGCCTGGAGAAATTGTGGTGCTCAAGGCCACCAATGGGACAATCCTAAAAATCAAAGATGTCAAAATTAGAGTCTTGAAAGATATTCCATTTGAGATAAGAAAAAAGAAGGAAGCAATAAAATTCCTGCAAAAGAACTCTACCCCCTATAGCTGGACTTTTCCGGAAGGCTTGGTATCTTTCCTATTATATAAAGCCGTTTTAAAATTCCAAGGGGCAAGATTCCATGGGGTGCCAAAATCAGTAGGCTGGACAGACTGCCACTCAAAAGGGGGATCCTGGCCACTGGCTGCATTCTCTCCCTGCTTTGCCTCAGTCCCGCCCACGGAGCCACCGGCCAGCGTCCTGGCCTCAGTTTGGAGGGAGTCAGCGAAGGGAAAGAATCCACTCTTCTCCTCCTCCCACTGTCAGGTGGGTCTAACTGTCCCCAGTGGCCTGCTTCTGTCAGTGAAAACACAATGGACTTTCACCATAACCCCCCTCTGTGAGGCTTCTGTGCTATCAGCAAATGATCAGGCCTTTGTTGGTTAAAACATAGTCCTTTATTCAGATACTGGAACAGGTCCCGATGTTTGTTCGAGATGCCAAACAAAGAAGGCTTGGGGTTAATATACCTACAAGCATGAATGCTTAAACATTTCCTACCAATCAGCAGACAACTAAAATGCGGGAAGACAGAGAGCCCGTTTGTTCCCACCGTAGGTGAGAAAGGCATAAACATTCCCCTTTTGGCCTGTGTGACCCAGATGTGCTAAGTCCTAGGCAAAACATTCAAACCACAACAATAAAATAACCTTCAAGGCTATAAGCAGTCAGATAGTGTCCTGGGAGCCTGGAGCGAAAGAGGGAGGGAACAGGAACAAGATAGCTTTTGTTTATATGACGTGTTGGTATGCAGGAACCCATCCTCCTGTCAGAATCTAAGGATTCTAACAAAGGTTTGCTTTTGTGCTTTGTATAATTCCTTCATATGTAACCTGCTTTTGCAATTCAGCTGTAACATCCTGCTATCTCATTTACTATGTATCATGTTCCATTTGACTCTGGTTTATTGCCCTCTGTTTATGGCTTACGATGGGTCTGGTCAGTGTAACCATTTGGTCCGGCAGAGTGGCGACTACAGCACCTGAGAACAATCGGCCTCTCACCCCTCTCCCCCTCCGCATTCCTTTCCTCCCTGCCGGCGGAGATGCAGAACTTTTCTTATCAGTGTGTGAAGACCTTGGCGAGTTATTTGTTATGCACGAAATGGACACATCTGAGGAGTCCTGGTTTAAGAAGGGAAATTTACAGCTTCACACTTCACCTTTTTTCCTGTGGGAAGCAAACGGTCAAAGGACCTTTAGCCTGCGGTTTTTCCTTTTCTGTGATTGGTTACCTATGGGAAATTCAAATTGTACTAGAGGGTATATTAATCCTGCTTCTATTGTATACTTTATCTCTAATAATGATCCAAGGACCTGTAATGTAGTAATAGGGAATAAAGAACTCTGTTTCATCAACAAAGGTCTGATCCTTGACTACATAGGGCAGAAGCCTCACAGATTGTTAGAGATCTGTGACTGGAACTTGGCCGTTCCTGACCATGTCGGACGACGGTACTCTTCCCATCCCTACAACCAAAGGAGAGCCAGTGACCCCGGGAGATCAGGGCGCCGGAGCCGGAGGCGGTGGTGGGGAGCCCGAGAAGCCAGTGACTATGGCTCAGGGGGCTCACTACATCCCGCGACTACCCCCTCACCAGACCGGAACCCCGAGGTATTCATGGGCCACGTTCAGCCGTGGGGCAGTCGACTCATGGGTCCACGATTGGAGGGGAATGCGCGTCTCGGTCCCTGCGGACCGCACCGAGCAAGGGCGGTTGAGCTTCCTAGGAGACAAGCGAGAGATGTATCACGGGAGCGACTGGCGATTCCCACCGCTGGACGAGGAGAGGGGTGCTCCCTATGGTCCCGATCTGTATGGAGAAGACCCGAGCCAAGCCCTAGATCGTCTGATGGGAGACATGTGGCTGCAAATTACCACGGAACTGAGAGAAGTAGCAATGGATTTGCAATATCAACTCCGAGATGCTCTAGCCGCTTTCCAGGTAGCCCGGCCAGCCCAAGGTGGGGCCGGAGGACCAGCCGGGGGAGCCCCACCGCAGCAAGCTCCCCCAGGGGGAGCCCCCGTGGGGGTCATCCCGCAACAGGTGCCACAGCAGGTTCCAGTGCCGGTCCCAGCTCCCGTTCCTGCCCCGGCGCCCGTGCCCATGGAGCAGATGATCCGTCAAGCACCCAACGACCCACTGACGGCTACCTTCGACGGGGACACTGAGAAGCTACGGTTCTTCCTCATAGAGATCAAGAGGTTCCTAGATGCCTGGGGGCATCTCTACCCCACAGAGCGGGACCGGATTGGCTACATCGGATCCAAGCTGAGGGATACCACCAGCGACTGGTATGTGAGCCTTCACAACGCCCCAGGGCCAGAGCTTCGGTCCGTGAATAATTTTATGTGGGCCCTCAGACAGCACTATGAGGACCCTCTCGGGGAGGAAAAGGTGCGAAACCAGCTGCGGAAGTTGACCCAGGGGCGGTCCTCCATGAGAGAATACACCGACCAGTTCCGGCATATAGCGGCCAAGTTTCAAGGCTGGACCCAAGACCTCTTCATCGAGAAGTATCGAGAGGGCCTGAACCCCGAGGTGTACAAGACGGTTTTGAGAGGGGGACGGCCGGGGTCCCTTGCAACGTGGATGAGAGCGGCTGCTGACATGGAGGAGAGGTTCACCCTCATCAAGATGGGGACCTCAGTGACTGCCCAAGCCAAGGCCACCCAGAAGATGAAACCCAAGCCGAGTGTCCAGGAAATCCGGGACAGCCGGTTCAGGCAGGGGCTCTGCATGAGATGCGGAGAGAGCGGTCACTTCGCCTCAGCGTGCCCCCGCGGAAGCAGAAAAGTTCACAAGACCTCCACCCCAGTGGCGGGGAGCACTCCGAGCAAGGGAAAGACCTTGTTCAAGCCCCGGGCATTACAGCTGGAAGGGGCGGCGAGCGAACAAGGGGAGCTGGAGCTGACGGAAGCACAGATGCCGGGAAACTCCAATGACCTGCAGTGAATGGCGCAGAGCTGCAGGTCCCTAACCCCGACGCGCCATCTCTGGTGAGCATCCACAGCCCCTTACTGTACATGGTAGTAACTGTAATAGCCCCCGGTACTGGGACCCACATACGGGTACGTGCCCTAATTGACTCTGGGTGCGCTAGAGACTTAATAAGCCCCTTAGTAGTGGATGGGCTAGCCCCCAAAGTTACCCCACTGGGAGAGCCACTCACATTCACGCAGATGGACGGTTCGAAAATGAAGGAGGTGTGTGTGGCTGAGACGGAACTACTGATAGTGGGGACGGGGGAGCATTGGGAAAAGAGGGCCTTTGTCATCACCCCCAATACCCAGTTCCCTATGGTGCTGGGGAGCCCTTGGCTGAGTTCCCACGACCCCTACATCAGATGGAGTGAAGGGAAGATCTCGTGGGTGGATGAGAAGTGTAACCACCACAAGTGGGACCCGGGGTGGGGATCGGGCCCCCCAGCCCCCCTGCGTGTGGCGGCTCTTACGTTGGCACCCTCCGCAGTGCCTAAGGAGTATCGGGACTTAATGGGGGTGTTTTAGCAAAACCGAGGCAGACGAGCTGCCCCCCCATCGACTGTCAGACTGTGCAATCGAGTTGCTCCCGGGAGAGAAATTACCGAAGGGAAAGCTTTACTCCATGAGCCCCTCAGAGCGAGAGGAGCTGAGGAAATTCCTAGACAAAAACTTGGAGCGGGGTTTCATCCGCCCTGCCAAATCTCCCTTTGCAGCGCCCGTTCTGTTCAGGAAAAAGAAGGACGGGGGGCTGCGTTTGTGCATGGACTATAGGGGTCTGAATGCAGTGTCTGCTTCTAATGCCTACCCCCTCCCGCTCATAAAAGACTTGCTAACAGAGGCAGCCAAAGGAAAAGTGTTTACTAAGCTGGATTTGCGGGATGCTTACTTCCGTGTGCGCATCAGGGAGGGGGATGAATTTAAGACTGCCTTTAACACTCCATTGGGACAATTTGAGTACCTGGTGATGCCATTCGGCTTAAGTGGCGCGCCGGGAGTTTTTATGAGCCTCATTAATGAAGTATTGCACAAGCATTTGTTTAAGGGGGTGTTATGTTACTTAGATGATATCTTGATCTATTCTACTGATAAGGAGTCACATGTAAAACTGGTCAGGGAGGTGCTCTCTACTTTGTTGAAAAATCAATTGTATGCCAAGTTATCCAAATGTGAGTTTAACCAGGATTCGGTAGACTTTTTGGGGTATCGTATTTCTCAGAAGGGGTTGGAAATGGATCCTGCCAAGGTGGAGGCAGTGGTGCAATGGGAGGCGCCCCGAACCAGGAAACAATTACAGAGTCTATTGGGGTTTTGCAACTTCTACCGCACCTTCTTAAAAGATTTTGCCACAGTCACCCTCCCACTAATGGAACTCCTGAAAACCAAGGGGAGGGGCCCTGAAGCAGGAAAACCAGGGGAGAAAATAGCCTGGTCAGATAATTGTCAAAGAGCATTTGAGACACTAAAGAGACTGTTTACGTCAGAGCCCATCCTTGCTCATCCCGATGAGACTAAGGAATTCGTAATACATGTTGATGCTTCAGATGTGGCCATGGGGGGGGCCATCCTCCAGAAGGGGGTTGACAATAAACTGCACCCTCTGGCTTACATTTCGAAAAAATTCAATGAGACGGAGAGGAACTGGTCAGTATGGGATAAGGAAGCAGCAGCTATTCGGTTAGCCCTGACCACTTGGAGACACTGGCTGGAGGGAGCACAAACCCCGTTTGAAATTTGGACAGACCATAAAAACTTAGAAGCGTTGCGCACTCAGAGGTCCCTTAATGCCAAGCAGCTCAGATGGGCTGACTTCTTCTCGAAATTCAACTTTGTACTCAAACACTTCCCTGGAAAGGCCAATTCGTTAGCAGATGCTTTATCCAGGTTACCCCAACACGAGAGTCAGAAAGAGGAGGTGTTTGACTCCATGTTCTCACAACAACAATTGGGAGGTGCTGTTACTACCAGGAGCCAAAGCAAGAGTGTAACTGTGGAGTCATGGGAAGAAAAGTGGGGGGGAGACTACTCTCCTGAAGAGGCAGAAGAGTTGGAGGGCATAGGGGAGTGCTCTCTGCGTTCCAACAATTGCTGGTACCATGGAGATAAACTCGTGGTGCCTAGGGCACATAGAAAAGACATTTTGTTAACATGTCACTCATCCAAGCTAGCCGGTCATTTTGGATTTCTAAAGACTCTCAACTTGATTCAGCGGCAATTTTGGTGGCCGCGCATGCGTAAAGATGTGTCTGACTTCGTCACTGCCTGTCAAACCTGTTTAATGTGCAAGCGGAGGGGGGGGGAGGTTCCAGGACTGCTACACCCGTTACCCACCCCCTCTCGCCCCTGGGAAGCGGTAGCTATGGACTTTATTACCAACCTGCCACCCTCGAAAGGAAAGACAGTCATTTGGGTGGTGGTTGACATGTTCTCTAAGCAAGCTCACTTTACCCCATTCAAACAGCTGCCGACTGCAAAGGGGTTGGCTAAAGCCTTCTTTAATCACGTGATCAAATTACACGCCTTCCCCAAGCGTGTGGTATCCGACAGAGGCAGTCAGTTCGTTGCCAACTTCTGGCAGGAGCTTTTAAAGATGATGGACATCGAACCGGCCATGAGCTCGGGTTACCATCCAGAGACCGATGGCCAATCCGAGCGAACTAATCAAATTTTGGAACAATTCCTAAGGTGTTACACTAACTACCATCAGGACAATTGGATGGAATTGTTGCCATTCGCTGAATATAGTTATAATAATGCTGTGCATTCCTCCACGGGTGTGTCCCCCTTCATGGCAGTGGGAGGCTTCGAGGGGAAACCCCTACCCACCATAGAGGAATCATCAGAAGGCCCCCCCTCAGATTTTAAACAGTGGTGGGCCAACCTGCAAAACTCATGGCCTTTGATTGCTAAGACTCTAGATAAAGCCAAGGAGGACTACAAAAACTATGCTGATCGAGGACGGGCTGAAGGATGGGACCTTCAGCCAGGGGGCTCTGTATACCTTTCTACCAAAAATATACATGGTCTACAACCAAGCAGAAAATTAGGGTGGAAATATGTTGGCCCCTATAAAGTGTTGCGCAAAATTTCTGATGTGTCCTTTGAACTGGAATTGCCTGAATCACTGAGTTCTGTCAATCCTGTTTTTCATTTCAGCTTGTTGAAGAAGAATCCTGGGCCGAATGCGTGGCACCAAACTCCTCCGATTCCTCCTCCACTGATGAAGGAGGGGGCGCCTCATTTTGAGATTTCTGAAATCCTTGATTCAAAACTGCGTAGGGGCCGCTTGCTATATCTTGTCAAGTGGGTAGATTTTGGTCCGGAACTAAATGAGTGGTTTTTTTCAGATAACGTTCATGCTCCTAGATTAGTAAAAGCTTTCCATAAACGTTTTCCTGATAAGCCGGGGTAAATTGGATTTTTCAGGTGGCAGAGTGTCAGAATCTAAGGATTCTAACAAAGGTTTGCTTTTGTGCTTTGTATAATTCCTTCATATGTAACCTGCTTTTGCAATTCAGCTGTAACATCCTGCTATCTCATTTACTATGTATCATGTTCCATTTGACTCTGGTTTATTGCCCTCTGTTTATGGCTTACGATGGGTCTGGTCAGTGTAACCATTTGGTCCGGGAGGGTGGCGACTTCAGCGCATGAGAACAATCGGCCTCTCCCCCCTCTCCCCCTCCGCATTCCTTTCCTCCCTGCCGGCGGAGACGCAGAACTTTTCTTATCGGTGTGTGAAGACCTTGGCGAGTTATTTGTTATGCACGAAATGGACACATCTGAGGAGTCCTGGTTTAAAAAGGGAAATTTACAGCTTCACACTTCCTGTGGGAAGCAAACGGTCAAAGGACCTTTAGCCTGCGGTTTTTCCTTTTCTGTGATTGGTTACCTATGGGAAATTCAAATTGTACTGGAGGGTATATTAATCCTGCTTCTATTGTATACTTTATCTCTAACAATGATCCGAGGACCTGTAATGTAGTAATAGGGAATAAAGAACTCTGTTTCATCAACAAAGGTCTGATCCTTGGCTACATAGGGCAGAAGCCTCACACCTCCCGCCTAAAGAAGTAACATTAAGCAGACAGGCAATTGACACAAGAGGAGGCAATAAACCATATGGGTGATAACAACTACAAAGAAAACGAAAGTAACAACCAGAGCAATCTTCAGCAACATATATCTTTGTCAGATTCAGTGAAAGAAAGAAACATTTAGCAATAAAAGAAATCATTGTGCATATAGAGTAGAATCTGACACCCTCCCCCACACACTGCCAGCATGCCCAGAATAAACTGTCAGAAACCGGGGGCCATTTCACACAGCACCCCATAGCACTTCAGGACTGGTACAAAGAACAGAAGAATGCTTGGGAGGAGGTTTCAAGGTAAACTGGCTCAGGAACGCTTCCCCAATGAGAGAGGCACGTTTCTGTGTGAAAGGGCCAATATGTTCTGTTAGGGAACCGGCACTAATACGGTCCCCTCAGTGCCCATTGCTAGGCAACAGAGCTTGCTTCTCTGAAAGCCCTTTTCCACACCTATGTTGGCCTCTGGGAGAAAACTCATTAGGGCCAGCTGAACAGAATGCCATAGAGGCCACCCTCCAAAGCAGTCATTATCTCGGGGGGGGGGGGGGAATCTGTTGTCTGGAATTCAATTGTGATACCTGGTGATCTTCAGGCTCCACCTGGAGGTTGGGTACCCTAGGCATAGCAGTAAGCACTTCAGGGCAGGATCTGCTAGACCCAGGTTCCTGCTGAGTGGGTAATTTGGGGCCAGTCACAGACTTTAAGCCTAACCTATCTCACAGGGTTGTTGTGCAAGTCAAAAGGGGGAGAGGAGAATGATGTAAGCTGCTTTGGTCCCCATTGCAGAGAAAGATTACTTTTCCAGCAGGGGAGGTATGGTTGTCAATCTCCAGGCAAGGGCTGGAGATCACTCAGAATTACAAGTGGTCTCCAGATGGCAGAGATCAGTTCCCCTGGAGAAAATGGTGGACTCTATGTCCTTATACCCTGCTGAGATGGACCCCATATGACAGCCAATGTGACATAGCAGTCAGGGCTTCAGAGCACAGTGGAGGCTGTTGTCAGTGCCTGACATGAATTTCCCTGTTATGACATGTGCCTGATATGTAATTGCCTGTTAGCTATTGAATTTCCCTGTTATGACATGTGACTGATATGTAATTGCCTGTTATCCATTTTAATTAATGCTGAAAGTACCTGATGGGTTAGCACGTTTTCTAGTAAGTGTTTTCCTCTCCCCCAACAGCCACAGCGCCAAGCCTCACTCCTTTTATTTCAGGTCCCGCCCGGGAGTTTGCAACAGCCGGGTGGCCCATCCTGAAGGAATGTGGAGTCTTCTCTTCCCCTCTGAGCGCTTAACCCCTCTTTGCTTTCACCAGCTGGCTTTGCTTGCAATGCTTTTGCCTAGTCTTTTACGCGTGTGCGCACTGAGTGCTTTACCTTATGGTGTGTTATCTCCTCTCCTGTGTCCTTGGCCAGGGGGAGGAAGAAATACTCTGTGAACTGAGAACTTGTTATGTTTGCAGGCTTTGGGAAACTGATTTTTAGACTCAGCAACAACTCAGCAACAACTTTAAGCCATGAGAACAACTATTTCCCTACTTTCCCGTGTCTTTCGTGGGAACTGGTATTACTGTTAGAAGCGTGCCAAAATATAGTGCACTGATTGGTGGCATATTCATAATCATGTAGCAGTTTAGTATATCAATGGATGTAACCCATAGCATTTCATTACTAACAGAACAAGTGTATGACTCCAGTGATCTTTCTACAAGTAAAGGACTTTTTACTCAAAGACCTGTTGTGGACTATATTCATTGGGACATTCTCACAGACTGTTAGTAATCTCCAGTTGGGAGAACAATCCATCACCCTGCCATGGAAGATGATGGCATTGAAATCCCTGTTACTGACAGCGAAGAGCAAGGCCCTTCGGAGGAGGTGCTGATCCAGCTCCCCAGCACCAGTGGAGTGAACCTACGGCCTCGCTGGTCGGGAGGGACCCAATCCTGGGCTCAGTTTGGTATGGGAATGGGCCCCACAATGGGAATGGGCCCCCCGATCCTCGACCCTCCAGGGAGGTGAGAGAAGATCTTTGGAGGCCACACAGACTGGTTAATTGTGGAAACGGATTGTTGGTTCGACACGATCCAGCGATGCCTGCAACGCGAGATGACAGCAATGATGACAGATCTCCCGAACATGGTGGGGCAGGTACTCCACGGGCAATTGGGAACTGTGGGGGGGGGAGCTGGAGCTCTGGTGCTGCCAGTGCAAGCTCCTGTGCAACCTCCGCTTCCACCCCGTGTGCCAGCCCCAGTCCAACTGCCTGCTGTGCCTGCCCCTGGACCTGCTCCAGCCACCTGCCGCCTGGTACCCACTGAATTGCTGGAAGCTACTTTCGACGGCAACCCCGCAAAGCTGCAGTTTTTCATCATCGAAGCGGGGAGATGTATGCAGAATTGGGGCCACCTGTTTCGGGACGAGGGAGATCGTGTCGGCCACTTGGGATCGTGGCTGCAAGAGGAGGCAGCTGACTGGTATGTGAGCCTCCACAACCCCCCGGTCCCGAGCTGGACAGCGTTGATGACTTCATGTGGGTGCTCTGACAACAATATGAAGATCAGATGAGTGAGGAGAAAGCCATGAATCAGGTACGCAACCTTGTGCAAGGAAAAGTGTCAGTGAGAGAGTATATGGCAGCCTTTAAAAGGTTAGAGGCAAAGATTTGAGGGTGGCTGGAGATAGTGTTTGTAGAACAATACCACCATGGGTTGAATACTGAACTGTACGAGACTTTGTTAAGGAATGTCAACCCCACCACTCTTAACGGGTGGATTCAGGTGGCCAAGGATGCAAAGGCTCATTTTGCGCTGATTCGTATGCGACAGTGCGTGACCTACCCTAAGAGCCCGCTGGCTGGCGGAACTACTCCGAAGCTAAAGGCAAAGAAAGCCCCCCAAGATCTCCGAACCCACCAGATGAAGATGGGTCTCTGCACACATTGTGGTAAAGTGGGGCACTTTGCCTCCTCCTGCCCAGCAGCCTCTCCAAAAGGAGGGGGATCCACTGCAGTCACACCGAGTCCCACTGTTAAGCGAGGGGGCGCTCTGAAGCAGACGGCTCTACAAGTGATGGAGCCAGACGATCCCACAGCCACTGAGATGGCAAGTAAAGCCCAGCCGCAGGGAAACGGCCAGGACCTGCTCTAAATGGCGCGACGCAGCAGGTCCCTCCAGCCAAGGCGCCACAAATGGTGAGCTCCCCAGGGCTTCTTCTCTACTTATTAATGACTGTTATCAACCCCACCCAAGGTACCCAGATGCGAGTACGAGCCCTAATTGACTCTGGGTGCACACGGGATCTAATCAGTCCCATCGTAGTTGATGGTTTGGGGCTGGGAGTACAGACTTTGGAGGAGCCACTGCCTTTCACGCAGATGGATGGCTCTGAGATGAAAGATTCTTGCACTTTTGAGACTGATGCAGTGATTATGGGGACAGGGACCCATTGGGAGCAAAGACATTTTATTGTTACCCCAAATGTGCAATTTCCTCTGGTGTTAGGGAGCCCCTGGCTGCAAGCGCATGATCCACATATGCATTGGAGCGCTGGGGAAATTATGTTGGTTTCTCCGGGATGTCAATCCCACCATTGGAATGCAGGATGGGGTCCCATGTCTGGGGTTGAAAAGATGTGCCTGGCCAAGGAGGAGGTGGCGACTATTCCAGCTGTTTACAGGGACTTAATGGATGTTTTTGAGGAGAAGGAAGCTGATGAGTTACCCCCCATCGGAATACTGACTGTGCTATTGAACTGTTGCCAGGGCAGAAGCTCCCTAAAGGGAAATTATATGCCATGTCCCCCCATGAGAAACTTGAGCTCCGTAAATTCATAGACAAGAACTTGGAATGGGGATTTATTAGACCAGCTACTTCCCCTTTCACAGCCCCTGTACTGTTTTGGAAAAAGAAAGATGGGGGGTTGTGACTGTGTATGGACTACAGGGGTTTGAATGCTGTTTTCACTTCTAATGCTTACCTCCTCCCCCTCATCAAAGACTTATTAAATGAAGCTAGAAAAGGGGGAAAAATTTCCAAGCTGGATCTTCGAGATGTGTACTTCAGGGTGCACATAAGAGAAGAGGATGAATACAAGACTCCTTTTAATACCCCCCTGGGGCAATTCGAATATCTAGTTATGCCCTTTGGCCTCCAGGGGGCTCCAGGGGTCTTTATGAACTTAATTAATGAAGTGTTGCATTTGTTCAAGGGGGTCCTTTGTTATCTTGATGACATCTTGCTGTATTCCAATGACTTAGAATCCCACACCCAACTAGTGAGAGAGGTGCTCACTACTTTGAGAGACAATACGCTGTTTGCCAAGCTGTCCAAATGTGATTTTCATAAGACTGAAATTGATTTCTTGGGATATCGGATCTCCCCCAGGGGTTTGGAAATGGACCCCGCGAAAATCATGGCTGTTGTGGGGTGGGAGGTACCAAAGGCACACAGACAGCTTCAGAGTTTCCTCGGATTCGCCAATTTTTACCGCGGCTTCCTCAAGAACATTGCCCACTACAGTTTGCCCCTCACAGATTTACTAAAAACCAAAGGGAGGGGTGTGGAGGCCGCTAAACTAGGTGCTAAGTTAATGTGGACTCCTGCATGACAACAAGCTTTTGATACTTTAAAGAAACTGTTTACCTCTGAACCCATTTTAGCTCACCCAGACGAAACTAAAAAGTTTATTGTACAAGTAGATGTGTCTGATGTGGCTATGGGGGGGGCTATATTGCAAGAGGGGTTTGATGGAAAACTGCACCCTTTGGCTTCCATGTCTAAGAAATCCGGGGAAACAGAGAGGAATTGGCTGGTGTGGGACAAAGAGGCTGCCGCCATTCATCTTGCCCTTACCAAATGGCGCCACTGGCTGAAAGGAATGAGATTGCCCTTTGAGATCTGGACTGATCATAAAAACTTGGAAGCGTTACGCACCCAACGTTCCCTTAATGCAAAACAACTGCGGTGGGCTGATTTTTTTTTCCAAGTTCAATTTCACCCTCTGTCATTTCCCTGGCAAATCTAATTCTTTAGCAGATGCTCTATCACGCCTTCCCCAGCATGATTCTCAGAGAACCGATGAGGTAGAAACAATGTTTACTCCTGAACACTTGGGGGGGGGGCAGTACAGAACAGGAGTCAGACTGCCTCCTCGCCGCCCAAGCCAGTCTGTGAATGGATTATAACATTTATTAACTCTTATACTGACTCTGAACACCAAGAATTCCAAGCTATTCCTACTCTGAAACAGAGCCCAGAGGGGTGTTGGTTTAAAGACACCAAACTGGTAGTCCTTATGGCTCTACGTAAAGAAATTATGGATGCTGCCCATGAGTCTAAACTGTCAGGTCATTTTGGATTTTTGAAAACGTTGAACTTGTTACAAGGACAGTTTTGGTGACCTAGAATGCGTGGAGATGTGTCTACATATGTTTCTTCTTGTCAGACCTGCCTCATGAGTAAATCAAGGGGAGGGAAGCCACCGGGACTGCTTCAACCCTTGGAGACACCTAGCAGACCCTGGGAAGTTATCTCCATGGACTTTATTACTGACTTGCCCCCATCCAAAGGGAAAACAGTGATTTGGGTGGTGGTAGACACATTTTCTAACCAGGCTCACTTTGTCCTTTTAAGACATTGCCCAATGCTTGAACTCTGGCTAAAGCGTTTATCAATCATGTGATTAGGCTCCACTGTTTACCAAAGAAGGTAATAACGGATCGGGGCCCTCAATTTGTTGCCACCTTCTGGCAGGAGCTCCTACAATTTATGGGGACTGAATCTGCGCTAAGCAGTGCTTATCATCCAGAAACTGATGGACAGACAGAGAGAATTAATCAAATTCTGGAACAATATTTGCATTGCTACACTATCAACAAGACAATTGGGTTGAGTTGTTACCTTTTGCAGAATACAGTTACAATAACTCTGTACATTCATCTACTGGTGTGTCACCTTTCATGGCAGTAGGAGGGTATGAAGGTGTCCCCTTGCCAGACCTTATGCAACACGCCGAAGGTTCCACTGACTTCGCTATCTGGTGGAATGAATTAAAAGATTCTTGGCCATTGATTGCAAAAACTTTAGATGAGGCTAAGTCTCACTATAAGATGTATGCAGATCAGAAAAGAGACCTCAGGTGGGAGCTTGCCCCTGGGGATTCGGTGTATGTGTCCACAAAAACATCAAAGGTTTACAACCCAGCAGAAAACTGGGTTGGAAGTATGTTGGTCCATTCCCCATGGTGCGCTGTATTAACAAGGTGACTTTTGAACTCAATTTGCCTAAATCATTCAAATTTGTACACCCTGTATTTCATTACAATTTGCTGAAGAAAAATCCTGGCCTGAAGAAATGGAGACCATCCTCATCCTCTCCTCCTCCTCTGATGAAGAATGAGCATTATGAAATTGACCAAATCCTGGACTCTAAAATTAAACGTGGCCGCCTGTATTACTTGATCAAGTGGTTGCATTTTGGTCCAGAAGAAAATGAGTGGGTGGAGGTTTCTAATGTGCATGCCCCTGCCAAAATCCGTGCATTCCATCATTTGTATCCACTGAAGCCTAAGAGTCCAGGGGGCTAATCTTTAAGGGGGCAGAATGTCAGTGCCTGACATGAATTTCCCTGTTTTGACATGTGCCTGATATGTAATTGCCTGTTATCTATTTTAATTAATGCTGAAAGTACCTGATGGATTAGCATGTTTTCTAATAAGTGTTTTCCTCTCCCCCAACAGCCACAGTGGCAGCCCTCACTCCTTTTATTTCAGGTCCCGCCCGGGAGTTTGCAACAGCCGGGTGACCCATCCTGAAGGAATGTGGAGTCTTCTCTCCCCCTCTGAGCGCTTAACCCCCCTTTGCTTTTGCCAGCTGGCTTTGCTTGCAATGCTTTTGCCTAGACTTTTCCATGTGTGCGCTTTACCTTATGGTGTGTTATCTCCTCTCCTGTGTCCTTGGCCAGGGGGAGGAAGAAATACTCTGTGAACTGAGAACTTGTTATGTTTGCAGGCTTTGAGAAACTGATTTTTAGACTCAGCAACAACTTTAAGCCATGAGAACGACTATTTCCCTGGGAACTAACTTTCCCGCGTCTTTCGTGGGAACTGGTATTACTGTTAGAAGCGCGCCAAAATATAGTGCACTGATTGGTGGCATATTCATAATCATGTAGCAGTTTAGTATATCAATGGATGTAACCCATAGCATTTCATTACTAACAGAACAAGTGTATGACTCCAGTGATCTTTCTACAAGTAAAGGACTTTTTACTCAGAAGAAGAAGAAGAAGAGATTGGATTTATACCCCGCCCTCCACTCCCCAAGGGAGTCTCAGAGCGGCTTACAAACTCCTTTTCCCTTCCCCTCCCCACAACAGACACCCTGTGAGGTAGGTGGGGCTGAGAGAGCTCTTTCCCAAGCTGTCCTTGAGGGAACAGCTGGTACAGAGCTATGGCTTGCCCACGGTCATCCAGCCAGGTGCAAGTGGAGGAGTGGGGAATCAAACCCAGTTCTCCCAGATTAGAGTCCGCACACTTAACCACTACACCAAACTGGCTCTCTCAAAGACCTGTTGTGGACTATATTCATTGGGACATTCTCAACGCTGGGGGGGGGGAGATGGAAAGTTGTTGAAGAGTGAGGTTGATGTTGGCTGGGAAAGAGATAGGGTTGCCAACTCGAGGTGGAAAATTCCTGGAGATTTGAGGGATGGAGCCTGGAGACGGTGAGGTTTGAGGAGGGGTGGGACCTCAGACAGGTAAAATGCCATAGACTCCACCCTCCAAGCTAGCGAGTCCCTCATGGGGAACCATTGTTGCCAATCTCCAGATGGGAACGAGATCAGTCAGAATTACAACTGTTCTCTAGGGGGGAGGGGGGAGGAGATAGAAAGCTGAAGCCAGGGGGCAGATACAATACATTGGCAGTTGGCTGGGAGGTAGGGCTGCCAACTCCAGGTTGGGAAATTCCTGGAGATTTGAGGGGTGGATACTGGAGAGGGTGAGGTTTCAGCAGGGGTGGGACCTCAGACAGGTTCAGTGCCATAGACTCCACCCTTCAAACCACCCATTCCCTCATGGGGAACCATTGTTGCTCATCTCCAGGGGAGGGATGGGGATCATGCTGAATTACAACTGCTCTTCATATGGTAGAGATCTTCCCCTGGAGAAAATGGTGGACTGTGTGTCATTATACCCTGCTGAAGTCGCCACAGCAAATTGACACTGAGTGCCCAAGGCCGGGGCACTCTCCCAGAGCCTCTTTCTAGAGCCCGTTGTATTTATTTCCATAACGAGCCTTATTCCTGGTTCAACTATAAGGAGGAAAAAAAAGATCACCTCTTCTAAAAGTGCAAAGACTTTTCTGGATTAGCAACAAGGACTAACAAAAGAAAAGGAGACAGCAGAAGAAGAAAAAAAAGAAGGCATCATATGTGATTTGGAAAGCTCATCGAGTAGCTCTTCAGAGGACTCTGATTCAGCAAAGGGGGCAGCTGCCCCTAAACAACTGCCAGTCCAAAGGGAACCTGCTAAACCAAAAAGAAGAGGGAGGAGGGGGAAATAGCTTTGTATATAACTTGAAAGTTTATGAAATTTATTTTGCTACATGCTTGAATCTATATATGCATAGCCAGTATTATTTGAAACTTATTATCACGTTTTGCTATATGAGGAATTTCATTCATATGTTATAAAACCATTCATATTCTTCGCTTTAATTAGGGATAGTTTTATAGTTTGTACAAAAGCAATAAAAAGTTATTTTAAAAACCCAAAATCAGTTGGCTCCCTGATGTATCACTCAGAAGCTGTCCCTATCCATTGGCTCTGAGTACTCACATGCCATTGGCTGAGTGCTGGGTCTGCATCTCTTCCCTGCCTGCTATTTCAGCCACTGTGCCCTGTCAGAATTTCTGGCAGACAACTTTCTCTCTTGATGAAGACCCTTCTCCTGCTTCCCTCCTGTGTGGGACTATTACCTCAGTGGCTGTTGGTAGGTGTAACGAAATGGCAGTTACCTGTGTTTGTAAGATGTCTGCTGGCTATGGTAAAATGTTCCCCCATAAGCTGTAGTTCCAGAGAGGTAGTTCCAGAGAGGGACCAGGTGCAATTGAGCTGTAGTTCCAGAGCTGTAGTTCCAGAGAGGGACCAGGTGCATCACTCACTGGGTTGAATGGGGCTTCCTCATCTGCTGGCCCACAGTTCCCAGCTGCCCCAAGGCCAAAAAGTGCGGGAAAAGAGGGAAAAGAGGGTGACGTGGCAGTCAGGGCTTCAATGCCCTCCAAACCAGCTATTCCCTCTTGGGGAACCGCTGTTGCCAATCTCCAGGTGAAGGCTGGAGATCATTCAGAATTACAACTGCTCTCCAGATGGCATCAATCATTTCACTTGGAGAAAATGGTGGACTCTGTGTCCTTATACCCTGCTGAGATGCCCCCCCCATGACAGTCAATGTGACGTGGCAGTCGGCTTCAAAGCACGGTAGAGGCTGCAAGTGGGGGGGAGATGGAAAGCTGAAGAGTGAGGGGGAAATTAAGATAGGTTGATGCTTGGCTGGGAAGGAGATAGGGTTGCCAACTCCAGGTGGGGAATTTCTAGAGATTTGAGGGGTGGGGCCTGGCGAGGGTAAGGTTTGAGGAGGGGTGGGGCCTCAGACAGGTAGAATGCCATGGACTCTGCCCTCTAAACCAGCTATTCCCTCTTGGGGAACCACTGTTGCCAATCTCTAGGTGCAGGCTGGAGATCACTCAGAATTACAACTGCTCTTCAGGTAGCAGAGATCAGTTCCCCTCGAGAAAATGGTGAATTCTGTGTCATTATACCCTGCTGAGGTTGCCACAGCAAATTGACGCTGAATGCCCAAGGCCTTGGCACTCTCCCAGAGCCTCTTTCTAGAGCCCGTTGTATTTATTTCCCCAATGGGCCTTATTCCTAGTTCTTAATAATATGGAACGGGGTTATAGCTCAGTGATAGAGTATGCACACTGTATGCAGAAGGCCCCAAGTGCAATCACTGGCATCTCCACTTAAACAAGATCTCAAGTATCAGATTGTGAAAAACCTAAACTGGAACAGAGAATGTATTGATGTATCAGCGAAGTGACTCGGCATAAGCAGGTTCATATTTGGATCACTTTTAGCCAAATTATATTTTTTGCTAATAGTAGTAACAGCAATTGTACACCCAGCTAACTTTTCTGGAATGAGTACCTTGGTGTGGAAATTCACTTGCCCTTGTGAAATATCTCTGAAATGTCTGAAGGGAGGAAAGTTCAACTCAGCATACAGCCTTCAGTCATTCTTGTCTTTAAAGTATTCTACCCTATTCATTATTAAGTATACTCATGGTTTAGTGTAGATCCTCAGGGCCATAGGGAACTGCCCCAATATGTTTACTACCCCATCCTGGGCAAGGGCGTAGACTTTCCAATTTCCCTGGGGGGGGGCTGGGCTAGAGACATTACAGGCCATTGTCTCCAGGGGAGGCTCAGCACGTCCTGAAAAAGTTTTGGGGGGGCTCCAGCTCCCCAGCCCCCCTGAAGTTGACACCTATGATCCTGGGGGTGAAGATGTGATTGTCTCAGTGTTCCTTAGGGCTTATGAAATCTCTTTTTCCAAAGAGTATCTATATATTGAGATATCAATATAAAGAGGATATTAAAAGATATTTTCATGTTAATATATATATATATATAGATGTATTTACTTGGAAGTCAGTACAGCTATATGAATTTAAACCAGTTTATATCATGTACCAAAATTAGGTCCTTTGAATTTCCTTAAGCCATGTAACAGACTTTTCCAGGAATATTTTATGCCTTAGGTGTAGGGGGAAAAGATGAAATGAGTTTAATGTTGAAGTAATTTATTAAGCATGTTAAAATAAATAATTTTGCCACTCAACCACTGCTGTGTCTTTAAAATGTTTTCTTTTCTGTTACTTGAAACAATGGAATATATATATCCAACTGCCTTCATTTGTACAAAATCAGGGCCTACATATTTATGTAAAAAATCCATTTAAAATGAAAACATCACTGTTCAAGTGCTATAAGCTTTTAATACATTTTAATTGCTTGTGGGGTGCCATCAAAAGTACATTTCAGTAACAGAAATAATACTGTTTTTGCAAATCAGTCCCAGATTTAATATCTTCAACTAACCATACAAAATAAAGTTCAAATAATCACTCACTAGAGATGTTTCAAAACGTTTAGCAATCAATATATTTTTATTTCTTCTCTCTCACTAAAAAAGAAAGTGAATTTTGATCTATGCATGTCAAACACTGAATTACTGTAATACTAAGAACACCCACAGGCCTCCCACTTCTCAGAAGCTGAATAGGCTGCCTCTTGCGCATAATTTCATTTATTATAAAGGGCTTTTAAATACCTGAATACATCTGAAGCAGGAGGCTGGGATTATAAATTTTAAAAGCATCTGAAAATGTGTAAATTTGAAGTACAGTACTCATGCTCGTGTTTATTAAAGCTGAGGTTTAGACTTTGTAGTGATCCCGACCTTGTTGTATTGCATATAACAACATATTGAATACATTTGTATTGCATTGTAGTTACTGCAGCATGATTTAGCAAAGTTAGGTCTTTTCGATTTAATTTTTTTGTAGTGAGATGTAAGGATTCACACTATTCCATGCATTCATCTGAGGGCGAGCTAGGTTATTGGCTTGTTATCATCTTATCCAGTGAATTTGCTCTCCTAAAGGCTTCCATACCTACTTCAACAAAACAGCATTTCCTTTTGAGAGAGCAGAACTGTCTTCTCCTCTGCCAGTGTGAAGGGGGCAGCCAGCCGGCAATGCTACACACGGAGCTCTGGGATGGGCCAGATCTGATCTCCTAGTTCTTGTGTCCCCCCCTCCACTTAAAAGGACTGGTATGCTGTGTGATTTTTAAAGTATAGCATAGCAGTTGTCACCCTTATCTCCTGACAAAGTACCATGACTGCAATAAAAAAGGCAGGGATCTATTAAAAATAGTGTCTAGTTAAACAAATACACACAAAGATAATATTCCCTGGTTTTGCTTACCTTCTCAAAGTAGGCTTACAGCCATTACATAATACTCATATGGTTCTTCCTTTTTCCCAAATAGAGGACATGCTACATTAATTAAGCTCCACTGTTGTTTAGAATGCAACGCAATGGAATTTGAGGGTTTTATAAAAGACCTCATCTAAGCTCACTTATCCAAAGCATCTTCAGATACTGACATGCTTCAGACATAATGGTAAACCAAGTTTAATCCTGGTTTGGAATCCTGGTTTTTAGAGAAAAGCGTGAACTATAGCTTCCGGGTTGGAAGTAACGGCAACCTGTGGGTCATCATGAAAGGAGAAGTTGCTCATTAGATCTCTGTGCTGGGGGGCGGGGGCTGAGCATATGAGCCAAGGATCCCACAGTCAAATTAGGGTTTCCTATTATGTCAGGTTGTCTTTCCCTGGTGCATCAGTGTTTGGATTGTCCTGCAGAGATGATACACTTATAAACTTGAAACTTGCATCACAGAAAAACACTTATTGGAGCAGAACCCTGAGAAAAGTAAGTAAAATGGAAAATGAAACAATCACATATTTTAATAGTACCAGTTATAAGAGAAGATGCTTCTCTTTAAAAATGCAGGCAAACATAAGGAGACATTAGTTTTCCTTAACATGAATGACCCAGATGTACCACAAAACTTAAACAATAAATACTGTAATACAATTAAGTGCACATCATTTCTATTTAACCCAGTTGAAAAATACTACTAAATGCTGTATAATTGTTTTGACTTTTCATTATATCAGAAGTTAACTGCTGTTTTCAAGTTCAATTAAAATCAGACCCAGCTCAATGGACACTCAACCGTTATTGTTGCCAGTCCTCCCTCCACCGCGCCGCCAGGCAGCCCCTTGGGTTTGCCGCCCTCAGCCTTGTGGTGCACAGTCCCCATCAGCCCCCTGGATCCAGAGGCAAATCTGGGCATATTTAAGGGGGGTGATTCGAACTGCCACATTGTAATCCTGCTGGTCTCCATTGACATCCACCCACTGATGACCACTGTAAACGGCAATGATTTTGCGCTTCCATTTCTTTTTGTCTCCTTCTTTAAGGCGGAGGTAGATTCCAGATCCTGTAGAGCCAGACTCGGCATCACAGTGCTGGTAGAAGAGATCACTGGATTCGTCGGACACTCTACAAAATCGATAGACCAGCTGGCCAGATCGGTCAGCGTCAAACCCAGAGAAGTGGATCATACTTCCAGGCATCATCTTGCTATTTGGACTGATGCCCAGATCCATGTATTTCTTCTTGTGGGGGCGCTTGAGCTCCAGCACTGCATAGTCATAATCTACTGCAACATCCCCGGCTACATCTCTCAGCCAGCCCTTGGGGATCTGTGTACTTTTTACTCTTGTCCACTGGAAGGAGGGCTTGCTCTCAGATTTCTTCTCACCCAACCCAGAGGCCTTTTGTCTTCTGCCAGCTCTACTGTGGGCTCCCCGCTTCAGCTGTCCTGCATCTGCGTGGTAAGCCTTGAGGTTCAACTCCTCCCTTTTGCTTCTTCTGGCCCCCCTGCGTTTCTTGCCTCTGCCTTTGGAGTTCAGCCTCAGCAGCCCCACCTTCAGCTTTTTGCTGCCTTTGATGTAGTCGTTCCCATCATGCACACAGTGAGCCGCAGTCAGCACGTGCTTTGGGGAAACCAGAATGCCACTGCAGCCCGTTGAGATCTTTACGGCCGTATTGAAAGGGAAGTTGGTCAGAAAACGTGTGTCTGAAATACTGAATCGGCTGTCGGTGCCATATACCTGCCTCTTTTGTCTTGATAATACCTTTGTGGTGGCATTTGCAACTGGGCCAAGTTCTGCCCCCAGGACGTGCACTTCCGTCAGGATTCGTGTGCCGTTCTCAAAGACAGTCTCATAGGAGAGCAGCTCATTAAGATCAGACAAATGTGGCCCTGGGAGTCTCCGCTGGCATTCAATCCCACATACTCTGTGCAGCTCTAATTTGGCACTGGCTTCAAATTTTGGGCTCTCAAGGGAGAAAGTCTTCCCTTTCACAATCTGTGGTACTCTTGTTAACTGCCAGCTGAAATCTTGTTCTACATCTATTCCATTAATGAGGCTCAGGACAGGAGTGGAAAATAGTAGTAATAGCAGAACACGACCCATCATCACTCTCTGTTTTCTGTTTTAAAAAGAAGCAAAAAGTGTTCAATTATTCATCATTAAAGCAAGTCATTAAACAGAAAGGCTGATGTCTGCAGTTTACTTTTGTATTACTAAGATATTAAAAACATCAGCAAGACTGCTGGGGGGGGGGGAACAGAACAGGAAAACCTGCTCGTGCAGCCATCAGTAATAATATCTATTTTTAGAATGTTGCGATTTTCTTCTGCATTTAATTATATAAATATTTAACCACATGATTCTTTTGGCTGAGATACGCCAGAAAGTTTTATGAAAATATTTTTCTTTCTTTTCACTTTGCTTTTAACTGTATGACAGGCTAGCTTTGGAACTATGACAAATCTAGGATGAGACGAAATACACCAGTGATCCTCAGCCTGGCGCTTGCCACTGTGCCTCCTGGAGCCTGCTGGCTGCCTGAGTCTTAGGGATAAAATCCAAAGGGTCTTGAGTGGAACAGAAACAACTAGGTGGCTTTGGGTCTCTACCTAACAGCTGACATATCAGAGGACTGAGTGCGGTCATCATCATGCATCTGACTTGGCTTTAGACACAGACTTTGGATGCATCCACGTCACTGGCTAGTGCACTTGAGCAGTAGTTCGCAAGTGAATTATTCTGTGGGGAGAAGGCAACCCTGTTTTGAATTACTGCTGCAGTATAATGACTGTATGCCATCCAACAAACAATGTGTGGCTGCAGCCTTTGTTATCTCTCTCGGCTTGGCAAGCTCTCCCTGTGAATGTCCAGGCAGCAAATTGGCCCCTTCCTTCAGAAATGGAAACAAAGCAGCATCTCTTCCCCAAAGCCAAGACCTGATCCCATCTTTCTTCTATTGCTGTCACACAGGAAGTGCTGCAGAACAGCCCAGGAGATCATGGAGGGAGCCCCCCTTCAGAGGCAGCTGCCCCCACGGTAGGAAGACACTTGGCTGGGAACCTCCCAACATTCTATGAGCACCCCTGCCCCCATGGCAGCCAGTTTGTGTTTGGCCACTTAGGCTGCGGTCACACACACTAAACAATCCACTTCCAGTGCACTTTCCAACTGGATTTTGCCAGTTCACACAGTAAAATCCCGTTGGAAAGTGCACTGAAAGTGGATTGAAAGAGGATTATTGAGCGTGTGTGACCGCAGCCTTAGAGGCCGAATGAGATATGCCTCAAAGATGCAGGTGAAGAGTGGGGGTGAGGTCTCTTTTTAAAAACCAACTAGCCCAAACCAGGAAATGGTGTGTGGACCTGAACTCTGTCCTCACCCATCTAACATCATTGTACTCCATTTCTTGAAACATTTTTCTTCCAGTCTTGCTCATTTTCAGCATTAGAGCTGGGCTGGGAGAAAGATCCTTCAAAAGCTGAGCCCAGTGAGCTAAACTGCGAAGTGAATTGGGGTGGCAGCGGGGGGAGGGGGCACGGCGGCGCACGGGCCTGAATCCTCAGTGGATAATTACTTTTGGGAAATCAGCTCCCCATGCCACAGCCCCCACCCTGCTCACAAAAAGACCCTTTAAATGGTCTTTTTGTGAGCAGAGCTGCAGCCAGCGACAGCCCCTCTCCCTCCCTGCTGGAAGATTTAAAGGGCCCTCCAGCTGATCAGTGGGCCACGTGCTGAAGCCCTTTAAATCTCTGCAGGAGGGGAGGGAGAGGGGTGGCTGTGGGTGGCCACTCTTGGGGGTGGGGCTTGCCCCTGCTGGCCAGCGGCAAATTGGAGCCCCCAGAAGCGGGAAAAACCCTGCCCAGGCCTGGAGCCTGGCAACCCAGGTCTCCTTTGGATGGCTGTGGGTGGAGAAGGAGAAGAGGGAGAGCTGGAGCCATCATGCCATGTGCTGGACAGGCAGAGGAGAAGCTGGGAGCTATGGGGGAGTGAGATGCTGTCCCATTTCCCAAGCAGAAGGTGGCTCTATAGAGAAAACATGTGGATAGTCCAAGAGGGAAGGTGGAATCCCCCCCCCCCCATATTGTGGGTCCCCACTTATTAGAGGACAGATTCAGTCTACCTAGTGTCTTCGTTATCTTTCTGTTCAGCTTTCCCCCAGCAATTAAACTGTTAAAGGCATTCAAAATTTCCTATCAAAATACTGCCAATAATCACAAAACCAGTGAGCACAAAAGTTTAGGGAAAGTATCAGTAACTAGCCTACCATTCTTTAGTGCTCAGTTTATAAAATACCTTGGTCCTATTATTCCAAGAAACTCCCTTCCGTTATTCATATTAATGAGAAAACTATCCTGCAATACTGAAGGTAAATTTAATCTCACTTTATTGGCTTTGTTAAGATTGTCATGGGCAGAGCAATCCGGCGGGGGAGGGGCCCCCTCCGAAAGTGCTCTGGGAGCTGTCCTGCCCCTGTGCCAGCATTAAGTCCTGTTTACCTTGACATAAACAGTACTTACAATGTTGCAGGCACCAGTGGTGCTCAGCTGCTCATGGGCACTGGTGGTGGGCTGAGATGGCAGCCCATCGTCTCCACTGAGGCGTAGGCCCCTGCACTGGCATGGCTGTGGGTGGGTTTGGGGTTGTGGCCAGAGTTAGTTATCTTCCTGAGCCCTTTTGGCCTGGGAACACTTTTCAGAGGCCCTTTCAGAGGCAGAAAATTGCCCCAACAAAAAAAACATGGGATGGCCCACAGGCGCCCATTGCACTTGAAAATCAAGTCGTTCCCCCACTGCTGTGGCTTGGAGGAGCTCAGGATGTCGACTACAGGCTCGGCCAATCACCTCGCTCACCACGTGAACAGTCCTGGAATGTCTCAGTCCCAATACGTAACACCACAGCAGCCAAGCCCCCTCCCTAGCACCCAATTGGGCTTCCCCCTTCCTACAAATACTTCTGCTGGGACATTCGACAGCTCAGTAGTTAAGGGTGCACAGCACAGGACTCTGTCGTGGAGCTCCATGCTATGTGGACTGAGAGCAGATGGTGAGGCCCTTTGGTGGTGGCAGAAGAACAGAGAGGGCACTTGGCACTAGAGGGCGAGCTCACCCAAGGAGGCGAGGAAAGTCTGTGACTGACCTCTTCCATTTCAGAACCCTCACAGGTCCCCCACTTTTGGTGGCTTGACCCACAGGGGCAACCGTGCACTGACACATAAGAAAGGGCAAGAATCCCAAGCCTGCTCCCCCACTCCCCTTGCTTGAACCTGGGTGTCGTGACAGCATCTTCTGCACTCAATCGCAGCATTGAGTTCAGCCGTGGGACAACACAAGTCACAGCTGTGCCGTGGCCCCTGGTATGCCATGGGGAAAAGTTCTCTGGGAAGCTGGGATTCTCTGTCACTTGCCTAGTTCCCACCCTCTGCAGAGTAGAGGGCATGTCTGTGGGGGAAGGGGGGGGGGTCTGGTAGCTGCTCTCCTGAACGGGTTGAACCCGCATGGCAAGTGTCCCTTCAGCTCATTCCCTTGCAGAATCAGAGGCTCGAGCTGCAGCAGATGGATTGCAAGCAGTCTGGAAGCACTTCAGCACAGGACAGGTGAGTGTGAGGCTGCTGGTTCCATCATGCGCCTCAAGAGAAGTTTGTGGTGAAACCCGCCCCCTCCCCCCCATGGAGTTGCATTTGCAGGCCCTGTCCAGACAAGACATCCATGGCTGAGTCTAGCATGGCACTTGTGCCCGGTTGCCATGGCTGTTTTTCTGTCTTGCAGGTGGAGATCCAACAGGGGAACTTGTGGATGTGGCCATGGAACGTGGTGGCATTCAGGAACAACAGATGACGGTGCCCATGTGCCTGCCACTGCCGTAGGTCTCTGTCAGGGGGTGGGGCTGGAGCAGAGAATGGGGCTTTCCAGACCTGCCCTTCCCTGCCCCCTAGCTATGACCTGCAACAGCATCTGCCCCAGGACAGGATGCTCCTGTCTACTGTAAGTGCCCTGCCCCCGGCCTTGACACAATGCTGCAAGGCCAAATCGCCATGGACACACCCTCGCAAGCAGCCAGTGACACTCCCCCCCCCCCCCCCGCTCTGCTGCAGCATAACTTGCCCCTTAGGGAGCCGACTAGCGGCGCTGGCCCTGTGCCGCGGCCGGCCACTGCAGCATGGATGTGGCTCAGGATTGCTCTGTTAATGTTTTAATTCTACATGATACAGTTGCTTTGTCATTGTGTGCTTTGGATTCTCTGTGTTTGGTGACAGTGGACTAGACATGCAGCAGAGGAAATGTGCAGTGTTTCCTGACAGGGTTTTTAAAATTCCAATTAAATTGTAAAGGCTTGATCCGAGTCTTGGTGCTGGTCGTTAAACCCTTCCCACAGAACTCCCTCTCCCACTATGTTCTTCCTTGCAACGGAGGCTGTCCACTGGGTCTGAGAAAAATATCCTGTCCTTTTTAACAGAGGCTTAATAGGATGTTACTCTATACCATGAAAAGCTTCAGCTGCCTATTTTTCACATGGTAGGCCTCTAATAAAAGGGCAGGATATTTTTCTCCCAGCCAAAGGAAAAGATGCCCAGACAGTATCTTTTTACTTGCGTGAAGAAAAACAGCTGGAGTGATTTTGATCAGAAAAATGGCCCATGGGGAAAGCGTTAAATACCCCCCTGCCCTGATGAACTGTCATCCTGCCCTTTGTCTAAGGAGCTCACAGTGGCATCCATCATCTTCCCCTCTTCCATTTTACCTTCACAACAATAAAGCAACGACAATGAAATTCATCTGCATTGCAATCCTAAACAGAGTTACACCTTTCTAAGCTCAATGGATTTACATGGGTGTAACTTTGTTTAGGACGGCACTACGAATGACCAGGTGGGGGTCTGAAGCCAGTCCATCCCAATTCCACACTGACCACCACACCAGCACGTGCTCTGCCCTGCCCCTCCCACCAGAACATTTGGAGAGTGACTACCTGCAAGCCTGGCTGAGGCATCTGAAGTTTACCTATTTGAGAAACAAGAAAGGTGGGCTCCTCAAAAGTGAGACAACTTCCTCAACATCCTATAGCAAATCTACCATGAATTAACCAAGCCACTGAGCCCTGGTCTTTGAATCCGTAAATCACCAATTAAATCTGATGTTTTAAGAAATATTGACAAAAACACCAGTTGCTGCTATTTGAAGAGCGGAGGCTGCTATTCTCCCTCCCTTCATAACTCATAATGTTTGGAAACCTCAGATATATGTGGAAATGACAGTACCTCTAATTATACCTTAAAAACTAGACATCTATGAACAGGCATCTGGTTAGGCTCTATGGGATATATATTGTAATTAAAGTCAGCTCAAGATAAAAATGTTTTTTGGCATTATCCATTGGAGTTCAAAAAGAGCTGAAGTCCATATTACGTTCAAAACTTATTCTAAGTCCGAATTAAAGACTCAGGAAAAGCTGCAAAATAAAAAACATCTGTCTCCTATTCCAAAGCAAAAAATTATAATGGCAGTGATTCAGTTAAGATGGATGTGTAACTCTGACACTAGTTTATGATCACTATCTACCAGCAACATCAGTGCAATGCCAGCACAAGACCAGCAATTGCTAACATTCATCCTTGGGGGGGGGGGGGGGGCTCATTGGTAAAGCAAGACATCTGTTAGTTAGTCTCTTTACCACTTTAAAACATACATAACCCATCTGTGGTCTGTGACTCACCTGTGGAGCCAGGTTTCCACAGGGAGATCACTTGTAGCTATGACACAGCTATCTGCTTTGGGGGGGGGGGGGATGATCCTGTGTTCAGCGACTTGCATGTAAATCTATACAGCTGCTGGAAAGAAAGAGTTGTCCCAGCTACCTGGATCTGTGAAGACCTTCTGGTGGTTAGGCAGCACAGAGGTACAGACAAGAGACCATGCTGATGGAATGGATACCCCCTGCTTCCCTCCATTTCCCAGCTGGACAGACCATTCTGAGCCATCTTCAACTGCAACCTTGACAATGCCAGTCAGTTGTTTAGTTGGGAAAGAGAAAGCACAAGAGAAGGCTCTGCCTAACTTCAGTCCAGGTAACCCTTTCCCCTGGCCACTGCTTGACAGCACATCAGTACAGAACGAAGTGTAAACCATAGCTGAAAATCATCCACAGCACACCAGTAGATTACATAAGGAAAGGAAGGCACAGGAAATACTTTTTCCACTCTGCTTTGTGCTGGGAAGACAACTGATAGAGTACCACTTTCTGAGTCTGATGCTTCAACAATGTTATGGAGAAGATTGAGAGAATCCATCACTGGAGAACCGCACAAACTATCAATGTGATGCAAACCATGAGGAAACTGGTAGTGTTATGTATTGACCATGCGGTCGCCATGTGCTCTCTTAATTGCGACCGCATGGCCAGAGCACATGGCCAGAGCATGGCCAGAGCACATGGCCAAGAAACTACCTGAGCTTCAGCCAGGTAGAACAAAGGCCAGGTGGATTCAAACCAGCCACCAATCCTGTACCTAGGTTTCTCCCAGGGAACCTATGAAATGTAAATAGACTTCTAATAGCCTATCAGGCCAGTTGGGTGAGGTCAGGGGATTGTCCCTGACCAGCATGAAAGGAGGGCTTCGAGCCCTGGGTTGTATGCTTCATCCGGACCAGCAATAAAGATCTAGCTGTTTCACTATTCCATGGACTCCCGACTCCAATACTTATCAGTGGCGACGAGGATGGGATCCCGATGAGCGACTCTCCAGCAGACCACAGCAGCACAGTGAGCTCCGTCCCGCCGGCCGCAGGCATCTCCGAGCTCCAGCGCTTCAACGCCTCGCCGCAAGCCGCTCTCAGCCCAATCCTCCGGCACTAGCCAGCGCCAAGCCTCAGCGCTCTCCGGCACTGCCGCAAGACACGAGGACATCGCTCAAATCGCTGCCGCCGCTCCTGCTCCGGTAACTATGGCAAACGCTCCGGGACCAATTACCCCTTTCGATACGTCTCGCCCCGAGACGTGGGAGTCCTGGCTCAAGATGCTGGGTTGCACCTTTAAGGTCCGCAGAATCACAGATGCGGACCTGAAGAGTGCCTGGCTCTTGAGTTCCAGAGGGGTGGAGGTCATGCGGGTGGCCCAGAACCTACTAGCCCCGCAAGACCCCACCGAGGTGTCTTACGACGTGCTCACCAAGACCCTCGGCGATTACTTCGCCCCAAAGCCATCAAAACTGGCCAGGCGCTGGGAGTTCATACAGCGCCAGCAGCAGCCGGGGGAGTCGGCTGCCACTTTCCTGGCTGAACTCCGTCGACTAGCCGTGGGCTGCGAATTCCGCCACATGGATGACCACGTGGAGACCGCCTTCATGGGAGGGGTCCGGGAAGCCAAGCTCCGCCGGCGCCTCATTGCAATGCCGGAGCCAACCTTGGAGAAGATGCTCGAAACTGCGGCAGCCTTCGAGACAACGCAAAAGGACAAGGCAGCCACCAAAGTCCACCAGGCGGCTCCTCCCAAACCCGACTCAAGCGAAGAAGAGGACGTCCACCGGATGCAACCACGCTCGAAGAAGGGTGAGCCCGGTGTCCCCAGGCCCAAGGGCCGGCGCCCAGCATCTGTCTCTGTTCCCTCTTCTGCTTCCCTCAACAGGCAGGCCCCAACGTGCGCCAACTGCGGGGATCCCCACAACAGACGGACATGCCGCTTCCGTGATGCCATCTGCTGCGCCTGCGGGAAAGCAGGACATCTCACCCGGGCCTGCCGCCTGAGGAACAGCCACCGTGCCCCAGCAGCGAACTTCGAAGAAGTGGGTAGTGTCGTTCCCACGGCCACGGTAATGAACTTGCCTCAGCCCATCCCGGGCACAATTTCCATGTCTCTCCGAATAGAGGGAGTTCCTTGCTCCATGGAACTGGACTCAGGGTCAGCATATTCAATTGTGTCCGCAGCTACGTTCCGCCGCCTCTGCCCGAAGGGGGCATGCTGGCTGCGGCTGCCGGCTGGGTTGGTCCTCCGGGACTTCCAGAAAAACCCAGTGGCTATTAAGGGGCTAGCCAGGGTCCGGGTCCAGTACCATGCCTTTAATGGCCTGCTGGACCTTCTCGTGGTGGAGCGCAATCTAACCAGTCTCCTAGGTCGCGCCTGGTTCAAGCCGCTCGGAGTGCAGTGGACCGGAATACACCGCATGGGCTCTACTAACTTCTCATCCATCTGCGAGGAATTTCCCGCCGTTTTCGATGGCTCATTGGGCTGCTACAGAGGACCCCCGGTTTCCTTCGACCTGGACCCGGCAGTCTGGCCCATCCGTGTGGCCGTCCACCGGCCACCACTCGCCTTCCAGCCCAAAGTGGAGGCGGAGTTGGAAAAGCTCGTGGCACAAGGGGTGCTCGAGCCAGTCTCCCACGCCAAGTGGGAGACTCCCATTGTGACCCCCCTCAAAGCTAACGGGGAAGTCCGCATCTGCGCGGATTACAAATGTACAATTAATAAGGCATTACAGGACCACGCGTACCCGGTACCGGTGGTCAGCCATGTTCTGGCCTCCCTCGCGGGCGCCAAAATATTTGGAAAATTAGACTTGGCCCAAGCCTATCAGCAGCTTCCCGTAGACGAAGCAACGGCCGAGGCACAAACGATTGTGACTCACAAGGGAGCGTTCAAGGTAAAACGCCTCCAGTTTGGGGTCAGCGTAGCACCCGGAATCTTTCAAAATCTAATGGATTCTCTCCTAAAAGATGTTCCAGGAGTGAAGCCGTTCTTCAACGACGTCCTCATCGCCGCCCCGGACGCCGACACGTTCGCAGCTCGCCTCCGGATGGTGCTGCAAAGGTTCCAGGACGTGGGTCTCAAGGTTCGAAAAGACAAGTGCACCCTGGGAGTCTCCTCGGTGACCTTCTTGGGGTTCCAAGTCACCGCAGATGGCATTCACCCTACAAAGGAGAAGGTAGCGGCAATTACAGGTGCACCCCGCCCGTCCTCAAAGGCGGAACTCCAGGCGTTCTTGGGACTTGTGAACTTCTACCACGCCTTCCTTCCGCACAAGGTGGCGGTCGCTGAACCCCTGCATCGTCTCCTGGACAAGGGAGCGGCTTGGGCCTGGGGTCCCAAGCATGATGCAGCCTTCCGGGCCGTCAAAGACTTATTAATTTCAAATGCGGTCTTAGCGCATTTCGATGAGAGGCTCCCTGTCATCCTGGCCTGCGACGCATCCCCCTACGGCGTTGGGGCGGTCTTGGGACACCGCCTACACAACGGAAAGGAGGTACCGGTTGCCTACTACTCCAGGACCCTGTCGTCGGCAGAACGGAACTATGCCCAGATCGACAAGGAGGCCCTAGCAATCGTAGCTGGCATCAGGAAATTCCACGACTATCTCTACGGACGGTCGTTCACCGTGGCCACAGATCACAAGCCGCTGCTGGGTCTCCTTGCCCCCCACAGGCAGACCCCTCACATGCTGTCCCCGCGGGTCCTGCGGTGGTCAATTTTTTTGTCAGGCTACTCCTACGAATTGGTACATCGCCCGAGGAAGGCGATGGATCATGCAGACGCCCTCAGCCGTCTTCCCCTCCCGTCCTGCAACCCTGATCCGGCTCCCGCTTTCCACGTCGCGCTCCTAGAGGATCTACCGGAGTGCCCCGTACAGGTATCGGATGTGGCCCGTCGCACGCGGCGGGACCGCATCCTTTCCCGTGTCTCGGACTGGGTGGGAAGGGGGTGGCCGGAAAAACTGGGACCAGATTTCGCCGCTTTCACGGCACGCAGGCACGAACTATCGGCCCACAAGGGATGCCTGCTATGGGGATCTCGAGTGGTGATCCCCGGGCCCCTGCGGCCCCGAGTGCTAGAGGCCCTCCACGAGGCTCACCCGGGAATTGTGCGCATGAAAGCTCTGGCCCGGAGTTACGTATGGTGGCCAGGCCTGGACAAAGACATTGAGGGGCGGGTCCAGAAGTGTACCAAATGCCAGGAGTCACGGCCAGATCCGCCACACGCTCCTGTCCGATCCTGGGAATCTACTAACAAGCCCTGGTCCCGCCTGCACCTAGACTTCGCGGGACCGGTCCAGGGCCGGTTGTTTCTTATCATTGTTGACAGCTACAGCAAGTGGCTTGAGGTAGTGCCGGTAGCTTCGACCTCCACCAACGCTGCCTTAAGAAGTCTCTGGCCGATCTTCGCGACACACAGAATGCCAGAAACTCTCGTGACCGACAACGGGACCGCCTTCACCTCTGGCGAGTTTCAACGGTTTGTGGAAGCCTGCGGTCTGCGCCACATCCGCTCCGCTCCGTTCCACCCCGCAACCAACGGCCAGGCCGAGCGCATGGTGAGGACAACGAAGGACGCGTTAAAGAAGATGGAGCATGGCAACTGGGAAGAGCAGCTGTACAAGTTCCTGTTCTGCCAACGGAACACACCCCACTCAGGGACTGGGCGCCGGCCAGCCGAACTTCTGATGGGAAGACGACTGGGAACTGTCTTGGACCGCCTACATCCCGACCGAGCAATCGAGGGGAACCCGACAACGGAGGACCGGCCAGCTGCCCGAGGATTCACTCCCGAAGACCCCGTATACGCAAAGAACTTCGTGCGGGGTCCGACATGGCTCCCCGCGAGGATCGTCCGAGTCACAGGGCCTTATTCCTACGAGGTCCTTACGGAAGATGGCGTAGTCTGGAAATGGCACATTGACCAGATTCGACGCCGTACCCAGAACCACGATGATACCCAGGCCCCCGAACTCCCTGCACCAACAGACCGTGACATCGACACAACTCCAGAAGCAGCGCCAGACCCTGATCCGGAGACTGCGGAGATGCCGCTCCTGCCCGCGGACAAAGCAGTCGCACCATCCACACCTGAACAACCCCCGAGCAGACAGGCCCCGCCAGCAGAACAACTACCCACACCGCAACCTGCCGACACTAGCAACACACCCCGCCTTACAACCCCCCAGCGCTCTGGACGTGAGCGCAGACGCCCAGACTATCTCAAAGACTATGTGTGCAGAGGGGTTCTGGACTATGGGGGGAGGGGTGTTATGTATTGACCATGCGGTCGCCATGTGCTCTCTTAATTGCGACCACATGGCCAGAGCACATGGCCAGAGCATGGCCAGAGCACATGGCCAAGAAACTACCTGAGCTTCAGCCAGGTAGAACAAAGGCCAGGTGGATTCAAACCAGCCACCAATCCTGTACCTAGGTTTCTCCCAGGGAACCTATGAAATGTAAATAGACTTCTAATAGCCTATCAGGCCAGTTGGGTGAGGTCAGGGGATTGTCCCTGACCAGCATGAAAGGAGGGCTTCGAGCCCTGGGTTGTATGCTTCATCCAGACCAGCAATAAAGATCTAGCTGTTTCACTATTCCATGGACTCCCGACTCCAATACTTATCAGGTAGAATCAGGGTTTGGAGAAGCCCAGACTGAGATATGGCTTGATATGAAAGCCAACGATGCTAGCTAGGCAGTTGCCCTTGAACAGTCAGACTCATTGAGTCTGGATGGAGTTGGTCTGATCCTGTTGGATTAAGCAAATTTTTTTAGAAGAGGTACTGGATGCTTTCTCTACTTCTTAATAAGTCAACTGGAGTATTTGCTAGAAGGGCCTCTTTATCTTTTACATTTAATTTGGAAACTCCCCCCTCCCCCAGAATCTACCAACCTTACTGCAGCTAAAGAAAAATGAAGCAGCACATGTTTTAACCAGCGCTGGATGATGTTTGTGTGTAACATCAACCTTAGAACTTAGGTGTCTTGGAACAAGTCAAGGTGCTGGTTTGGAACAAATCAAGGTGCAGCCCTTCAGGGACTAGGACCCACATACTCAAAGGACCTTGCTTTAAAGGTTCCCTCCCTCAAAGAGATCCATCGGGTCTCAGTTAGGGTTGCCAGATTCAGGTGAGGAAACTCCTGGAGATTTGGGGGTGGAGCCTGGGGAGGACAGAGATCTCAGCAAGGTACAATGCCATAGAGTCATCCCTCCGAAGCATCCCTTTTCATCAAGGGAACAGATCTCTGTAGTCTGGAGATGGGCTGTAATTCCAGGGGATCCCCAAGCCCCACCGGGGGCCTGGCTTCCCTCTCTCAGGTACATTTTCTGTAGTGGCACATACTGCTTGGAACAGTCTTCCAGAGATGGTGCAAAGAGCAGCTATCCCAACCAACCCTATGTTCTCCAGGCTAAGTCAACATTATTGCTGCTAGCCTTTTGCTGAAGCCTCCAAGTCCTTGGCCTTCCTTTGATTTGTAAGTGGAGGCCATTTCTTAGATGATGTATATTTTAGATGGCTGGTACTTTTTGAACTTTAAAAATAATGGCTTTCTGCTTTTATTAATTTGTTAGTGATTATTGTATTTTTATGATTGTTAGCTTCCTCAAGTGAACATGGAGACAGGATATAAATTTTCTAGACAAAAAGAAAAGACGTATCGGCCATTCCTGGCAGATGTTGAACAGGGCTCCTCCCAACTCTGCTTCTGTGGGAGAACTGAAGTATTTCTAAATTGACAGACACTGAGCAGCACAGCCTTCCCTGTGACACAGCTCTGCCACATGGAATAAGTAACATCTGCCCTGGCACATCTGGATTATAGTTCCCTAGAAAAGCAATTTATGTGAGCACAGTGGTTGAAGAATGTGTGCTATTATGCAAACTGTCACCCACAAGCAGCAGCAGAGCCTAGGAAATGCCAGCTAACAAGTTCCTTCCTCCATCTGATTGCATCTTCCAGCACTGGTCAGGACATTTCACCTGGAACAACCTGCAAAACTGCCCAGCCAGCCCCATGTTTTTTCAGTTAGAAAGATCCTTTAGGGCTTTAGGTATTATTAATAACCCATCTCACCAAAGAGGTTTCTACAGTAAATCAAGGCACTAGGCTGTGGCCTTTTGAAAACATCCCTAACATGGCTACAAACCCACATCAGTTTCTTGTACTGCATTTTGGTCAGTTAAATACATGTTAACTACTGCAACAGCCTGAGAAAGGTAGCTTATAATTAACCCTTCATTATCCAGTATACTCAATGTGATGGAAATCATATGATATATTTAAAATGGTGCATTTGAACCAGCCCAGAATCTGGAGTCTTAATAAAATTTAGTTTAGGTGGTACTGGGAAGCTAGCATTTAAGCTTCTGGATTTTAAATTTGACACCTTTTATATTTAATCTATTGGCTTTGGTCCATTCTGAAAGATAGATGGCCTGTGCATTCAAGAAAATAGATAACAAAACTTTGCTTATATACAGCTCTATTAAACAAGCAAAATGTCCTTGTGAAGCATCCACTAGATGGCAGAAAAAATCTAACTTCTCTATGAATGTATTTTGTGCAGTCCTTAAATCCTCATATATTTTTATGATTCAAACTGTACTAAAGTTGGTGCCTTAAGTTTGTGTACAGTATTATTGGCATATGGATTGGAGGAGGGCTAATGGTAATATGCCACAGGGATCAGATGGCACAAGTTCAAGGCCAGGCCCTTCCACGGGAAGAAAGGCTACAGAAGACCTTTGCCTGCCATCTTGGAAAACGGCTGCCTGTCAGAGCAGTCAATATTGGGCTCACTCAACCGACAGGGCCACCCCCAAGAGAATATTCTCCAGCATTCATTTTGAATTTTTAAATAGTATCTCTGCAGTCCAGCAAGGGAAGGTGTTCTGCAGACAGTATTCAGGGAGAAGGATTCACCTGGGTCACACAGGCGTGCTCCCTTCCTCCAAAGACCTGTGCTGTAAGCCTAAGGCGTAAGGAGCGCCTTCCCTCAGTCAGTGGATTCACTTCCTTCTTCTCTGTCCTCAGGGCTACTGGGACTGGGAAATTTAGTGGGGAAGAGTTTTGTGACTGGGGTTTGCAGTTATTTTTTTTATTAAACTGGATTTGCTAGGCCAGCTTTCCCTGCAAGCAAGGCGCAAGGCAGCTTTCAACAGACAAGAACCATATATGCATTTTACACACATATAAAACACACTTATTTCATTGGGATTTGTATGTGCTTAAGTAGTACTGGGGCCATTATTGGTTCAGTATCACATCTGGACAACTAGTGTTGCCAATATACTGTCTCACCGTTGTCTTTATACAAAGCAAAGAGGGCACCAATAAAGCCAGTTTACAATTAACTAGTTAAAAGCAACAGAATTTACTTTCCTGTTATCACTTACCACTAAAAGCATATCTGAAAAGTCTTAAATTGCCACCAGATTATAGCAATTCAAAGAGGACCCCTGGGGACCAGTACTGGGAGTTCTTTCTCATCTCTTCTTAATGTTCTGAGCAGATTCCTCCACAAGCACCTGCTCAGTGATTCTAAGATGCTCTCTGGCAGAATATATAGGAAGGGAAGATGTACAAATCTTTATTTAAAATATCTAATGTAAATTCCAAGAGTCCAGGATAGTATTACACAGTGCAGATATACTAGTCCAGGAAGAGCTCAATCTGAATTATACTAAACTCCTTATTTTGGTTCTACCACTGGAGGGCTCCTTCTTCCTTATAATCACACTTGCAACCTAAAGTGGTTAAGTACATGGACTTTAATCTGGGAGAACCGGGTTTGATTCCCCACTCCTCCACTTGCACCTGCTGGATGACCTTGGGCAAGCCATAGTTCTGGCACAGCTGTTCTTGAAAAAGAGCAGTTTCTGTCAGAGCTCTCTCAGCCCCACCTGCCTCACAGGGTGCCTGTTGTGGGGGGGGGGGGAGGGAAAGGAGATTGTAAACCACTCTGAGACTCCCTTGGGTAGTGAAGGGCAGGATATAAATCCAATCTCTTCACTCTTCTCACAAAACTGTGTCCCATGTATTTGCACATTTGAATTTTGGACCCACCCCAATAACCAATATAACCTGCATTTTCTTGATTATCCATAAAGACGTTTCTTGATCCTCAAATAACATGTACATTCTCTAATTCAGAACTTTCCAGCCGCCTCTCATAGCCCCCATCTTAAAATGGTTACCAAACAGATGACATGACGAATTTGTGGTGTGTTCTCCAGAAGTGTAATTACCACATGAAAAGATACATTTTGATAGACTGAATTTTTTTAAAAAAAAGAAAAAAGCAGATAAAGCCATCATCAGACTGACAAACCTGGCCAGGTTCCTACATCTATAGTACAACATTACCCTACACCAATTCAATTTATTCAGAAAAAAACTTTCCAGTCTACCTGGGTTATAGTACTAAATTAAATGCAAGAGAATAACCTGCATCTTAAACTGCTGTTCCGATCCAACTCCAACACGCTTATCTTAAGCTTCTTCCAGTGAAATGTATACTTAGGTCCCTTCCACACGAGCGAGATAATCTGGAGGGGAAGCGAGGCTTTTTTGCTCTGGAGCAATTTGCCCACAGTTGCGTGATCACACAGGTCTGTGGACCTGCTGAGGCAACTTGCCACTGCGTGATCAGACGCAACCGCAGGCAAGTTGTGTTGTTTTTTTTGTGTGTGTGGTTGGTTTCCAAGGCACTTAAACGGGGGATTGATGAATCACCTCCCCACACTAAGGGCTTTCAATGATGCGCACACGGAGAAGGGGGGGGGGAACAACAGTGTGGCATGGGGATAGTGTGTGATCACACTATCTGCAATGCCACACTTCGGCGCTGGAGTGATCACACAGGGAAACTCCGGCTATGAAACACAGCAAACCATTTGTTATTGGAGTTTCACTAGTAGCTTTTTACCACGATTCTCCACCAGATCAAAATGGTTTCTGATGGTTTGATGACGGTTGTGGGATGCTTCCCAGATGTGCTGGTGTGATCATGCCACTTTGATCCGGTAGTGAATTGTCCCTCTTCCGTGGCAAATGGGTGCGTATGATTGTGCCCAAAGATTGCTAAATTAAGATCCAATAGGAAAAAAAGCATTCGATGCTTCCAGGCCTTCAAGCAAGTTCCACTTCTTTCCACACATTCACAATACAATAAAAATATATGATTCTCAACTGAGGGAATCTGCAGTACCAGAGATCATATATGCCTGTGGGCCATTGCTCTGCATGGAACACCAAGGGCGTTTTCTCACTAGCTTCCCCCGCGGTTTACACCGAAGCTAGCACCGGAGCTTCTGGTCAGTTTCCCACCATTTGCTCCGTGCTCACAATTTCCTCTAGAGTATCACTGCACTGCTCCGGAGCTTCCCTGGAGCAAGAAAATCCTGCTAGGAACAGGTTTTTCTTGCTCCAGGGATACTCCAGAGCAGTACGGTGAAACTCCGGAGGAGTTTGTGAGCAGGGAGCAACTGATGTGAAACTGACCAGAAGCTCCGGTGCTAGCTCCGGTGTGAGCCCCAGAAAAAAGCCAGTGCGAAAACACCCCAAGGCCCCATCTGTAAGTATCGGAGAACGTTTCACAGAGGTTGGAGAAGGGGAGAATTTGGGCTTATTATTTGCAGTTGACAGGTGGCTCCCAGAGATATAAATTTCCACTAGTGAGTTTCATCTAGAATTTAAAAAAACTCTACTGCAAGAAAGAGGGACTCTTGATAAAGAAACTATTTTGGTTCCTTTCTAAAGAGACCTGCAGAGTCCAAAAAACATTCTTGATATGTTACTGTCAGGGAAATCCTAAACCAAGTTACACCCTTCTAACTCCAGGGCTTCAGGAGAGTGCGACTCAGTTTGGGACTGCACCATACATTACTCCACCTCATTTAATTGGAACCAGTTAAAAGAAAGTACTGTGTTGAATTTCTGAAGATCTAAAAGCAGTGATTCATTTACAGATAACTATCATTTATTGTTATGAAATAGTATTACAGTTTTCCTGTCATTAACAGTTTAGTGTAGGAACCCTTCCTGGATTCCTGGATCTTGGGAACAATGTAGTGAACATCCAGACAATTACCTAGCAAGAAGCTATAATAATATGAAATTAGCGCTATCAGTTTTCATAAATTGTTTTACTTAATGCTCTTCAACCAAACAGAAAAAAGCACACCAAACTCTTTCAGACCAAAGACTGGGAGAAGGAGATGTCTAGTCACAAATTAGCTCTATTACAAACTAATCAAACTCTTTCATTTCTGCTTGAATGCTACCCTTCTTTGGGGTTTACTGCCTCTCCTTTCAACTTCTCTGCTTCTTTCTATTGAGCTCATTTCATTTGTTTAAACAAGGCTTCTGAGGCTGAAAATCAAATAAGTAACTTTAGTAAAGCGACTTTTGTGATTCCAGCACACAGTTTGCCAGTTCTATGGAGGCAATCTGGATAAAATTAGTGTCAGTTTTCCAAAAAGGAAATACATGGTAGAGCAGAAACTCTGTGGCTGGTTCTGAATTTTAAAGCAAAAAAAAAAAACCCAGCAAAAATCTCTTTCATAGACAAAACTGTACAAAATACCCAAGATTTATTCTTGCCTGCCAGATGTGCAAAACAAAGGCTAGTAATTAAAACAAACACACAAAACTTTCTAATCCCCCAAATGCATACACCTACTTGTCAGCAGATCTTTCTCTCTCTCACTCACTTCCAGGCTTTCCCCTTTCTCCCTCCTACAAGCAAATGTTTCTCCTGTCGGTCTCTCCCAATCCTGTCTTAAGGGTCACAAAAGATGCTCTTAGGTGTATCTAAGAATGTCCAGTTCAAAATGGTTACTCATATTTTTGTAAACTCTTAAAACTACAGTCGTTTCAAAGCCAGACGAGATCTTGAAACGATACTGCTAATTTTCCTACGGCTTTATAGCAGTATCCCTTCCATGCACGTTTACTCAGTAGTAAGTGCCACTGAGTTCAATGAGACTTCTAAGTAAACGTGCATGGGATTGCAACCAAGTAGTTTGCAAATCTGTAACTGCGCAGTGCAGTTCTCATCCATCGAAGACAGTGCAATTAAAAAAAAATGCATTGAAAAAACCCCAGGCTGCAGTTTAAATATGTCATTACAGTCGGCAGAAACAACATGCCCGCAGGACTCAGGAGTAAGCAACGGTGGGATCCTAAACTCGGTTACTTCCAAAAGGAACTTGATTTGATTCAAGGGGACTTACTCCGCAGGCCAGTTTGCGAAGGACGGCCACTTCCGAAGAGACCCGCGGAGCCTCAACAAGCCACTCTCTGTGATTTTTTTTAGGCAAAACCAGACGAGCCCCGCACCCTCGCCGGTCGGAGTTGCGCCTCCTCCCGCTGCTCCCCGGCTCCCCAAGTCCCGGGCCGGCCGGCGGCTGAAGCGCTCCGATGCTGAACCAGCCCCTTCTGAGCGGCGTCCAAGGCGGGCGGGCGGGCGGGAGCCGGAGCCGGACGCCCAGCGACGGAGTAGTCGCCCTCGCACCCGCTACCGCGCCGCAAGAGACAGACGCCGCCGCTCCTGCAGCCAGCCGAGAGGGAGCCGCCCGGGCCCGCCGCCGGGGGCGGGGAAGGGGAGAGCCGAGGGCGGCAGCCGAGGGGGGCCGCCCTCCCCTCTTCTCCTGCCGGCAGGAGCCTTCGAGGCGGCGGGGAGGGGGGGGGGCGCTGGCGGGGCCGCAGGGGGCGCCGCGGGGCGGGGGGCCGGGCCGGGCGCCAGAGGTCGGTCGCACTGAGGAGGGAATGACCGGGGAGAGGGGAGTAGATTTCACCGCACAAGAATTGTCGCCAAAAGTTGGGGTGCCAACTGACCTTAGCGAAATGGCCAGGCTTGCCTTTGCACTGGAGCTGCCTGGCCCGCAGCTGGGACGTCCCTGGCGCAGCCTGAGGAGGGCGGGATGCGGAGTGAGCGTCATGACACGGAGTCCCCCTTCCGAAGCAGCCAGTATCTCCGGGAGAGCTGATCTCTCTCAAATCACCCTCAACAAGAAGCACCATAAAAATGATAGGTCCTCTGCTTTTTGTGAAATGGCCATGGTGTCAAAGCAAAGATCCAAAGTGTGGATCCTCAGAGAGCCTTATATTTGCATATTCACCCAAAATATATCACAAAATCACTCATCATATCTATGGCCACAGACTGCTCCACAAAAGATGGATGGATCAAAAACGGCATGGATCAAAAACATAGATCCTCATTATTTTATATTTGGTCTTCTAAAACTGACCATCAAATCACTCATGTCCACTGCCACTTGCTGCAACACAGAAAACATAGCCCTGCCTTGGCACAAAAACATGGATCCCAATAATTTTTACATTTGGTCACCCAAAATTCACTATCAAATCACATATCACATCCATTGCCACTGTGTATGTGTGTTTTAAGGGCAATCAAGTGCTTGTCACTTATGCCAACCCTATGAATTAATGCCCCCCCACAACCTACTATCATTAACAGCATGCTCAGGTCTTCCAATCAGAGGGCTCTGGCTTCCTTGGTTGAGTCAATCCATCTTATGTCGGGTCTTTCTCTTTTCCTGCTGCTTTCAACTTTTCCTAGCATTATTGTCTTTTCCACTGAACCTTCTCTTCTCACAATATGGCTAAAATATGATAGCCTCAGTTTAGTCATTTTAGCTTCTAGGGAGAGTTCAGGCTTGATTTGATCTAGAACCTACTTGTCTTTTAGGCTGTAAACGGTATCCATAAAGCTCTCCTCTCCAACATCACATTTCAGTTAAGAATTTTTTCTTGCTCCTTAATGGCTGCCCTTTCTAATTTCCATTTCCTTTTGGTTTCTTGGGTGCAGTCTCCCCCTTGGTTGATGATGGAGCCAAGGAATAGAGAATCTATATGTATAATTTACTTAGCATGTTGGCTGTTCCAGCTCTCCCATTGGCTATGCAGTGCATTCCATCAGCCATTGGCCCGTCAGTCACCATTCAAGAGTACTTGCGTGCCATTGTCCAGGTGCTGGGTCTGCTCCTCTTCCCCGCCCACTTCCACTTCAGCCACTGTTCCCTGTCGGAATGATTGGCAAACAGCATCTCTCCGGACAAAGACACTTCTCCAGCTTGGCTCCTTTGTGGGACTAACTTTTTCCTCAGTGGCTGTTGATAGGCAACCAAGCTTGGTTCTGTCAGTAAAAAGACAAAGGAAGGAAACCCTTTCCAGGCCTTTGTAAGGAACTGTGAGGCTTCTGCTCGAAGTAGTCAAGGATCAGACCTTTGTTGATGAAACACAGTTCTTTATTTCCTATTACTACATTACTACAGGTCCTCGGATCATTGTTAGAGATAAAGCATACAATAGAATCAGGATTAATATACCCTCTAGTACAATTTGAATTACCCATAGGTAACCAATCACAAGGAGGGAAAAACCGCGGGCTAAAGGTCCTTTGACCGTTTGCTTCCCACAGGAAAAAGGTTAGGTGTGAAGCTGTAAATTTCCCTTCTTAAACCAGACCCCTTAGATGTATCCATCTTATGCATAACAAATAACTTTTGCCAAGGTCTTCACACGTCGATAAGAAACTGGTCCGCGTCTTCCCCGGCAGGGAGGAAAGGAATGCGGAGGCGCGGAGGTGAGAGGCCGATTGTTCTCATGCGCTGAAGTCGCCACCCTCCCGGACCAAATGGTTACACTGACCAGACCCAGCTTGAGCCATAAATCCAGGGTCATAAAGAAAGCCATAAAGAAAGGTTACATAGCGACTACAGGGCCAGGTTACATGATAAAGGAGATCATACAAAGCATACAAGCATTAAACATAACAGAAACTTTTGTTAGAATCCTTGGATTCTGACACCCTACCACCTGAAAAATCTAATCTACCCCGGTTTATCTGGGAAATGTTTATGGAAAGCTTTAACTAATTTAGGAGCATGAACATTGTCAGAAAGAACTCACTCATTTAGTTCAGGACCAAAATTTACCCACTTGACTAGATATAGCAAGCGGCCCCTACGCATCTTTGAATCCAGGATTTCGGAAATCTCAAAATGGGGCACCCCCTCCTTCATCAGTGGAGGAGGAGTCGGAGGAGTCGGAGGAGTTGGATGCCATGCATTCGGCCCAGGATTCCTCTTCAACAAGCTGAAATGAAAAACAGGGTGCACAGAACTCAGTGATTTAGGCAACTCCAGTTCAAAGGACACATCAGAAATTTTGCGCAACACCTTATAAGGGCCAACGTATTTCCACCCCAACTTCCTGCTTGGTTGTAGACCATGTATATTTTTGGTGGAAAGATAGACAGAGTCTCCTGGTTGAGGTCCCAACCTTCAGCCCTTCCACGGTCTGCATATTTTTTGTAGTCCTCTTTGGCTTTATCTAGAGTTTTAGCAATCAACGGCCACGAGTCTTGCAGGTTAGCCCACCATTGTTTAAAGTCAGAAGGGGAACCGCCCGATGTCTCTTCTATAGTGGGTAGGGGTTTCCCTTCGAAGCCCCCCACTGCCATGAAAGGGGACACGCCCGTGGACGAATGAATAGCATTGTTATAACTATATTCAGCAAACGGCAGCAACTCCACCCAGTTGTCCTGATGGTAGTTAGTGTAACACCTTAGAAACTGTTCCAATATTTGATTAGTTCGCTCGGACTGGCCATCGGTCTCTGGATGGTAACCCGAGCTCATGGCTGGCTCAATGTCCATCATCTTCAAAAGCTCCCGCCAGAAGTTGGCAACGAATTGACTGCCCCTATCGGATACCACACGTCTGGGGAAGGCGTGTAATTTAATCACATGATTAAAGACTGCTTTGGCCAGTCCCTTTGCGGTCGGCAACTGTTTGAACGGGGTAAAATGGGCTTGCTTTGAGAACATGTCAACCACCACCCAAATCACAGTCTTTCCTTTCGAGGGTGGCAGGTTGGTGATAAAGTCCATAGCTATCGCTTCCCATGGACGAGAGGGGGTGGGCAACAGGTGTAGCAGTCCTGGGTCCTTCCCCCCCCCTCCGCTTGCACATCAAACAGGTTTGACAGGCAGTGACAAAGTCAGATACATCCTTGCGCATGCGTGGCCACCAGAACTGCCGCTGGACCAAGTTAAGAGGTTTTAGGAAACCGAAATGACCAGCTAGCTTTGATGAGTGGCAGGTCAGCAAAATGTCTTTTCTCCGAGCTCGAGGCACCACGAGCTTGTCTCCATGGTACCAGCATTTGTTAGCACGGAGAGAGCACTCCTCTAGGCTCTCTAACTCTTCTGCTTCTTCCGGCGAGTAGTCTCCCCCCCACTGGTCTTTCCATGACTCTATCGTTGCCTGCTTGCTTTGGCTTCTGGTAGTAACGGCACCTCCCAGTTGCTGGGGAGAGAACATGGAATCAAACACCTCCTCTTTTTGACTCTCATGTTGGGGTAACCTGGATAAAGCGTCTGCTAACAAATTGGCCTTCCCAGGAAAATGTTTGAGCACAAAGTTAAACTTCGAGAAAAAATCGGCCCACCGGAGTTGCTTGGCATTCAGGGACCTTTGGGTACGCGGCACCTCTAAGTTTTTGTGATCGGTCCAAATTTCAAAAGGGGTCTGCGCTCCCTCCAGCCAGTGTCTCCAGGTGGTTAGGGCTAAACGTATGGCTGCAGCTTCTTTATCCCATACCGACCAGTTCCTCTCTGTCTCATTAAATTTTCTTGAAATGTAAGCCAGAGGGTGTAACTTATCATCCGTCCCCTTCTGAAGGATGGCCCCTCCCATGGCCACATCCGACGCATCTACATGGATCATGAATTCCTTAGTCTCATCGGGATGAGCAAGAATGGGTTCTGACGTGAATAGTTTCTTTAAGGTCTCAAATGCTCTTTGACAATTCTCAGACCAGGCTATCCTCTCCCCTGGTTTCCCTGTGTCTGGGCCCCTCCCCTTGGTTTTCAGGAGTTCCGTTAGCGGGAGGGTGACTGTGGCAAAATCTTTTAGGAAGGTGCGATAGAAGTTGCAAAACCCCAATAGACTCTGCAGCTGCTTTCTAGTTCGGGGTGCCTCCCACTGTACCACTGCCTCCACTTTGGCAGGGTCCATTTCTAACCCCTTCTGTGAAATGCGATATCCCAAAAAGTCTACCAAGTCTCGATTGAACTCACATTTGGATAGCTTGGCATATAATTGGTTTTTTAACAGCGTAGAAAGCACCTCCCTGACCAATTTCACATGCGACTCCTTATCAGTAGAATAGATCAAGATATCATCTAAGTAACATAACACCCCCTTGAATAAATGCTTGTGCAACACTTCATTTATCAGGCTCATAAAAACTCCCGGCACGCCACTCAAGCCGAATGGCATCACCAGATACTCGAACTGTCCCAATGGTGTGTTAAAGGCAGTCTTAAACTTGTCCCCCTTCCGGATGCGCATGCGAAAATAAGCATCTCGTAGATCCAGCTTAGTAAACACCTTCCCCTTAGCTGCCTCCATTAACAAGTCTTTTATGGGGGGGAGGGGATAAGCGTTGGAAGCAGACACTGCGTTCAGACCCCTATAGTCCGTGCACAATCTCAGCCCTCCGTCCTTCTTTTTCCTGAACAAAACGGGCACTGCAAAGGGGGACTTGGCAGGGCGGATGAAACCTCGCTCCAAGTTCTTGTCTAGAAACTTTCTCAGCTCCTCCCTCTCTGAGGGGCTCATAGAGTAGAGTTTTCCCTTAGGTAGTTTCTCTCCCAGGAGCAACTCTATGGCACAGTCTGACAGTCGGTGGGGGGGTAGCTCGTCCGCCTCGGTCTCACTGAACACTCCCATTAAGTCCCGATACTCCTTAGGCATGGCGGAGGGCACCAACATGAGAGCAGCCGCTAGGAGGGGGGCCGGGGGGCCCGATCCCCACCCCGGGTCCCACTTGTGATGGTTACACTTCTCGTCCACCCACAAGATCTTCCCTTCACTCCACCTGATGTATGGGTCGTGGGAGCTCAACCAAGGGCTCCCCAATACCATGGGAAACTGGGTATTGGGGGTGATAACAAAGGCCCTCTTTTCCCAATGCTCCCCCGTCCCCACTATCAATCTTTCTGTCTCGGCCACACATGCCTCCTTCATTTCCGAACCGTCCATCTGCGTAAAAGTGAGTGGCTCCCCCAGTGGGATAACTTTTGGGGCTAGCCCATCCACTACTAATGGACTTATTAAGTCTCTGGCGCACCCTGAGTCAATTAGGGCACGCACCTGGACATGAGTCCCAGTCCCGGGGGCTATTACAGTCACTACCATGTACAGTAAAGGGCCAGGGATGCTCACCGGAGATGGCGCGTCGGGGTTAGGGACCTGCAGTTCTGTGCCGTTCACTGCAGGTCGTTGGAGTTTCCCGGCATCTGTGCCTCCGTCAGCTCCAGCTCCCCTTGCTCGCTCACTGCCCCTTCCAGCTGTACTGCCCGGGGTTTGAATGAGGTCTTTCCTTTGCTGGGGGTGCTCCCTGCCACTGGGGTGGAGGTCTTGGGGACCTTCCCACTTCCGCGGGGGCACGCCAAGGCATACTGCCCACTCTCACTGCATCTCATGCAGAGCCCCTGCCTGAACCGGCTGTCTCGGATTTCCTGGATGTTGGGTTTCGGCTTCATCTTCTGGGCAGCTTTGGCTTGGGCAGTCGCCGAGGTTCCCATTTTGATGAGGGTGAACCTCTCCTCCACGTCCGCCGCCGCTCTCATCCACGTTGCCAGGGAGCCGGGTCGGCCTCCTCTCAGCACCGTCTCGTACACTTCGGGGTTCAGGCCCTCTTGATATTTCTCGATGAAGAGGTCTTGGGTCCAGCCGCGGATCTTGGCTGCCATGCGCCGGAACCGGTCAGTGTATTCCCTCATGGAGGACCTCCCCTGAGTTAGCTTCCGCAATTGGTTCCGCGCCTTCTCTTCTCCCAAGGGGTCCTCGTAGTGCTGTCGGAGGGCCCACATAAAATTGTGCACTGACTGTAGCTCAGGCCCGGGGGCGTTGTGCAGGCTCACATACCAGTCTCTGGTGGTGTCCCTCAACTTGGACCCGATGTAGCCAATCTGATCCCTCTCGGTGGGGTAGAGATGTCCCCAAGTGTTGAGGAACCTCTCGATTCTATGAGGAAGAACCGTAGCTTCTCGGGGTCCCCATCAAAAGTAGCTGTCAGTGGATCGTTGGGCGCCTGGCAGATCATCTGCCCTGTGGGCACTGGGGCCGGGGCGGGTGCGGGAACTGGACGGGGGACCAGTTGCGGGACTTGTGGTGGCGCCGGCTGCGGGATGGCCCCCCCGAGAGCTCCCCCTGGGGGAGCTGGCTGCGGCGGGACTCCCCCGCCGGGAGCTCCGGCCCCACCTGGGACTGCCCAGACTGCCTGGAGTGCGGTCAGGGCGTCTCAGAACTGGAACTGCAGATCCATGGCTACTTCTCGTAGCTCCGTGGTGAGTTGCATTCGCAAATCTCCCATCATGCGATCTAGGGCTTGGGTCGGGTCTTCTCCGTAGAGATCGGGACCGTAGGTCACGCCTCTCTCCTCGTCCAGCAGCGGGAGCCGCCAGTCTCCCCCATAGCCCGTCTCGCGTTTGTCTCCCAGGAAACTCGGCCGCCCGTACTCGGTGCAGTCCCCCTGGACCAAGACATGCACTCCCCTCTGATCGTGAACCCACGAGTCGACTGTCCCACGGCCGAAGTTGCTCCATGAGTACCTCAGGGTCCTGGTCCGGTGAGGGGGTGGCCGCGGGATGTAGTGAGCCCCTTGAGCCGTAGTCGCTGGCACTTCGGGCTCCCCACCACCGCCTCCAGCTCCAGCACCCTGGTCGCCCGGGGTCACCGGTTGATCTTCGGTTGTAGGGATGGGAATAGTACCGTCGTCTGACATGGTCAGGAACGGCCAAGTCCCAGTCACAGATCTCTAACAATCTGTGAGGCTTCTGCTTGAAGTAGTCAAGGATCAGACCTTTGTTGATGAAACACAGTTCTTTATTTCCTATTACTACATTACTACAGGTCCTCAGATCATTGTTAGAGATAAAGCATACAATAGAATCAGGATTAATATACCCTCTAGTACAATTTGAATTACCCATAGGTAACCAATCACAAGGAGGGAAAAACCGTGGGCTAAAGGTCCTTTGACCGTTTGCTTCCCACAGGAAAAAGGTTAGGTGTGAAGCTGTAAATTTCCCTTCTTAAACCAGACCCCTTAGATGTATCCATCTTATGCATAACAAATAACTTTTGCCAAGGTCTTCACACGCCGATAAGAAACTGGTCCGCGTCTTCCCCAGCAGGGAGGAAAGGAATGCGGAGGCACGGAGGTGAGAGGCCGATTGTTCTCATGCGCTGAAGTCGCCACCCTCCCAGACCAAATGGTTACACTGACCAGACCCAGCTTGAGCCATAAATCCAGGGTCATAAAGAAAGCCATAAAGAAAGGTTACATAGCGACTACAGGGCCAGGTTACATGATAAAGGAGATCATACAAAGCATACAAGCATTAAACATAACAGAAACTTTTGTTAGAATCCTTGGATTCTGACAGGAACTCACTGGGGCAAGTCCTGACTAGGGTTGCCAGCTCCAGGTTGGGAAATTCCTGGCTATTCTGTGTCTAAGAAAGCCAGTCTAAGGAATCCAGAGTTTGGGGAGGGGAGAGGCCTCAGCTGAACAGTATGCCCTAGTGGCCACTCTCCAAAACAGTTATTTTCTCCAGGGGGTGTGAGAATTCTGCTCAAAGTAGTCAAGGATCAGATCTTGGTTGGTGAACCACAGTTCTTTATTTCCAATCTCTACATTAGTACAGCTTCTCGGATTATTGTCAGAGATAATGCAGACAACACAGGCAGGTCTATTATACCGTTCCAAGCAATTTGAATTACCCATAGGTTGCCAATCAATAGAAGGGAAAAACGGCGGGCAAAAAAGGCTCTGGCCGTTAGCTTCCCACAGGAAAGAAAGTGAGGTGTTAAGTTGTAAATTCCCATCCCAACCAGACCCGTCAGATGTTACCAGTTCACATAACAATCAATGGCCTCAAGGCTTTCGCATGTTGATAAGAGATGAGATGCATCCTCCCTTGAAGTCCCAGCCGGGACGGATGGAATGCAGAGGCAGAAGTGTGAGAGGCCCATTGTTCCCACACAGTGCAGGTGTCACCCTCCCGCTTCAACAGTTACACAAACCAGGCCTGGCCAGGCACTAAAACTTGGGGTCGTCAGAGTGAGGGGCTAACAAAAGGTTAGACAAATACATGGCATCTAAAACAGGCATCTAGAAAACATATATGGCAACAGGGTATAACATAACATGAGACAGAATGCATAGCTGTAAGAAATAGAAATACTCTGTCTGAATCAGCAGATTCTGACAGGGGGAAAGAGAAATCTGTTGTCTGGAGTTCAGTTGTGATACCCAGCAATCTTCAGGTGCTACCTGGAGGTTGGCGACCCTAGGTGTAGCAGTTAGCGCTTCAGAGCAGGGTCTGCCAGACCCAGGTTCTTGTTGTGGAAGCTGACTAGGTGGTTTTGGACCAGTCACAGACTTTCAGCGTAACTCCCTCCCCTGCCCACTGCCAGCTTGGCCACTTTCCTGTCAGCATAATGGCTCCAGGTAGGGAAATTCCTGGAGATTTTATGGTAGAGTTAGGTTTTGGGGAGGGGAGAGGCCTCAGCTGAATTATGAAGCCAAAATGCCAGCAGGGGGTTGGGAGCTATCCAGTGTTTTGCACAGTGTGTCACATGTTGTCAGGTTTCTGACATTTTTCCCGGGCGGGAGTTGGGTGCCTGCTGCTCTCCACGTCACTGAGCGCTCTCTCGCTCCTTCCCCCCCCCCCCCAGTTTGTTCTCCTGCCTGTATCTGTTTCTCTGAGCAACGCTTGTAACCTTGAAATGTTTTTCTAACGGCACTGACTCCAGGTGGTGGAGGTGTGGGAATCAGCGGGGAAGTTTTGTGGGAGATGGGGAAAGGCTGCCAAGTCTGAGCTGACCCTGTTAGGCACCTTTTCGGTGGGAAAACAACGGCTAGCATTTTTGCGCCTTTTTGCCACTCACCTGATTGGTGCCAGGTTCTTGTTCTGGTGTTTGAATATAATATAACTTATCCTCTGCCCTGTAACTGTCATCACTAACACTGAAAGTGATTACTGAATAGACCATTAAGAAATAAAAGGACTTCATTCAACATAAGGCCTGGCTTATTGGATCTTACAAGGTTCTCACACATGTAAGATTATCTGCCCTCTGGACAGAAGTCTTGGGTGTGTGCTCGGTGCAATGAGCTCCTGGTTCTCAGGGAAAGAGTTTGCTCCCTTGAGGCCAAGGTGGCTGACCTGGAGGAGCAGAGTCAGTTAGGCACATGGAGAAGACTCTCAGGGACTTGTTAGATATGTCCCACTCTGAATCTGGTAGCCCCACCGCTGTCAGGGAGCATGAGGGTCGAGAGGGAACAGGGCACCATGCTGTGGATAAGGAGAATGTGCCCTCAGAAGAGACCTCTTCCTGCACTGGTGAATGGGTATCCTTTCGCACCAAGGACCCATCCCTGGGCAGGGAAGGAGGGAGGGAGGGGGACTCTTGGTAGTTAGTGGTTTGATCCTTAGGCAGGTAGACAGCTGGGTGGCAAAACTGTGCACTGACTGTATTGTGACTTGCCTGCCTGGTGCAAAGGTAGTGGACATTATGCGTGTTCTAGATAGGCTGGTAGACAGTACTGGGGAGACAGCTGGGGAGGAGCCAGTGGTCGTGGTACATGTTGGCACCAATGATGTGGGGAAATGCAATTGTGAGGTGCTGGTGGAAAAATTTAGGCTGCTAGACAGGAGACTCAAGGCCAGGGCCTCCAAGGTAGCCTTCTACATTTTGTGGTTTCCAGAATTTCAAGGTAGTTCACAAAATTCATATAAAATACACACCCACAATAAAACAATATAAATAATAACAAATCAGTAAGATAACTCCAAACCCAGTGGAAGAACAAACACCTAGGAATTCAACGGGGGGGAGGGGAGGGGAGAACACCCTCTGAAACAGAAAAAAAGAAATTTCTTCATGTGGCCAGAGAAGATCTGTGTAACTTCTACAGAAGTGCACATGTGCCCTTGTAGCAGATGTCTCAACTTGTCCTCAGGGCAGCATCGAGCTGTATCTGCTTGATACATACAGATATGGTCCTTTACAGCTGCAAAGAAACCTAAAGGTCAGAACTCAGAATGGGAACTGGGCCCAGAAGCATGTTGTTGTTTCAGATTTAGAAGGTGCATTGCCTGGCACCCCTCGCCCACCAGAAAGTGAGCAACTGAATTCTGCAACTGAAGCTTCTGGGCTATCTTGAAGGGCAGTCTCTAGTATCAATAGTCATACAGTGTGGACATTAGGTGTACCCATATTGACATATACTGACGACAGCATGCAAAGTTGAAACAATAAATTAATTAGTGGAATTATTGCAAATTCCATAATGTATATCCTATTAGCCCTTTTCAGTTACTACATTTTACCACACATGTGGGGAAAATGTGCTCCACGAGATCTTCCTCATATATGTAATTGCCATTGTGTCTGAAAGAGGCAAACTGTCAGGATCTGACATGATTCTGCTAGTGATGTATGCATTTCTCAATGCTGTCTCTGTATTTCACATGTTGCCTTGTTCCTTTGTTCTAGCAGACTTTACCATCTGACCCTTATCTGTACCTCCCCTCCCTTCGCTCCCTGCTAGCTGTAACGTTCGCTTTGAAGTATAATGGTTACTCTGTTTAATGTTGCCAGGCTTGGGCGGGAGATGGCGACCAACATTCCTAAGTGTCATCTCTAAACAAATGGTGGCTACTCCCTTTCGTATTCCCTCCTCCCTTCTTCCCGAGCGTATTGGTGTTATCTTGTTATTGAAACCTTGAAGAAGTTCTTTATGGCCGGACACCTGGAAGAATGTTGTGTTTAAGATGATACTTGTGGGTCACTGAGATCAAGGGGGGAATTTATAACTTTCTCACCTTCTGTGGGAATTGCAACGGTCCCTGTTCTTTTCCCGTGTTCACCTCCCTGCCCTGATTGGCTTAAGCCTAAGGTTCAATTGAAAGCCTGAGAGTATAATAATGCTGTCTGTATGCCATTCTGACATCTCTAACAAACATTCGAGAACCTGTTTGCAGTATTGAAAATAAAGAGCTTTACTTCAACAAAGGTCTGATTCTTTGCTGCCTATACAGAAGCCTCACAGATTGTTAGAGATCTGTTTTTGGGACTTTCTCATTCCTGACCATGTCAGATGATGAGACCATTCCCGTAACATCAGCGGAAGACACCGTGCCAGTGGAGAACGTGCCAGCTGGCCCTGCGAACCCGGTGACTACAGCCCAGGGAGCCTACCAAGTCCTGCGAACGGGATTAGGATTAGGACCACACTGGCCACTGGCGTCACCCTGATATTCGTGGTCCAACTTTGGCCACGGGACCTGCGAGTCATGGATCCACGACAGGAGGGGATCCTGAGTGCTGTTCAGTGGGGACTGCACGGAGTTTGGCCGGCCCAGCATTATCGAGGAAGAGCAGGGTTTTCCTCGGGGCCTGGAAGATTGGCGTTACCATTTCCTGGACGAGGAGCGTGGGATGCCATGCGGTCCTGATCCTGCGGGAGAGGATCTGGGACGAGTGCTAGACCAGAGGTTTGGCGAGATGCAGGACCGCATCAGAGTGGAACTGCGGGAGGCGGTTTTTGATATACAGTAGCAACTGCAAGATGTGGTGGCTGCATTGCTGGGACCGGTGCCGGGACCCCCTCAAGAAGGGGAGCCCCCAGCCCCGGTTCCTGGACCTGTGGGTGGTGCACCACCCCAGCAAGTGCCCCCGGCGGGGCCGCCCGCTGGGGCCCCTCCGCAGCCAGTGCCTGGAGGCCCGGTGCCCATGGATCGGATGATTCGACAGGCACCTACCGACCTGCTGACCGCCACCTTCGATGGGGACCCAGAGAAGCTCCGGTTTTTCATCATCGAGATCGAGAGGTTCCTGGCAGCTTGGGGCCACCTATACCCCACCGAGAGGGATTGGGTGGGGTACATCGGTTCGAAGCTCCGAGATACCGCGAGTGACTGGTATGTCAGCCTACACAATCCCCCTGGACCAGAACTGCGTACCATTGATAATTTCATGTGGGCCCTGCAGCAACATTATGAAGACCCGTTGGGGGAAGAGAAAGCCCGGAACCAGCTCCGGAAATTGGTGCAGGGAAGGTCCTCCGTGAGAGAGTACACTGACCACTTCCGGCGCATTTCGGCCAAGGTGCAGGGTTGGTCCGAAGACCTGTTTGTGAAGTACCGGGAGAGGCTGCATCCCGAGATCTACGAGACTGTGCTGAGAGGAGGGCGACCCATGTCCCTGGCTGCTTGGATGAGAGCCGCGGCGGACGTGGAAGAGCGATTCACCCTGATAAAGCTGGGGGCCCCGGCAGCAGCCCAGCCGAAAGCACCCCAGAAGGCGAAAGGGAAGACAGGATACCAGGAGCTGCGAGATATCCGCTTCAAGCAAGGGCTCTGCATCAAGTGCGGGGAAGGTGGCCATTTCGCATCTGCTTATCCCCGAGGTGGCACCAAGGTACCCAAGACCTCCACCCCAATGGGAGCTACTCCTTGCACCGGAAAAGTCTCGTTTAAACCCCGGGCTCTACAGCTGGAAGGGGCAACTTGTGAGCAGGGAGAGTTGGAGCTGGTCAAGGCACAGCCATCAGGAAACTTCAACGACCTGCAGTAGGAGGCACAGAGCTGCAGGTCCCCCCATCTGGCGCACCAACTCCGGTGAGCATCCCCGGCCCTTTGCTTTACATGGTCGTGACTGTAATTGTCCCTCGCACGGGAACCCATGTGCGGGTGCGTGCGTTAATAGACTCGGGGTGTGCCAGAGACTTAATTAGCCCCCTAGTAGTGGAGGGACTGGCCCCTGAAGTAAAACCGTTGGGAGAACCCCTCACCTTCACTCAGATGGACGGTTCGGAGATGAAAGAGGCGTGTGTGGCCAAAACAGAACTTGGTGGTGGGCACGGGGGAGCATTGGGAATCACGGGCTTTTGTTATTGTCCTGATCACGGGACTCTCCCGGGCTCCCAGCGCCCCGAAGACCCCCCTGCCACCTCCTGGACGACCACCAGCCCATCTCCAGGACTTACCAGGGGGGCAGGGAAGGCCCGGGGAAGGCTGGAATCTGTCGTACCCGGCTCTCGCAGCTGGGACGCAGGGAGGGGGGAGAGAGCGAGGGGCAGCCGGCTCCTCGGCGAATCCCAGAGACAGCAGGCGGACGCGCCGCAACAAGCCGGGCCCCTTCCAAGCCGCAGCAGGGGAACACGGGCAGCCAGGTGGGACACAGGGAGGGGAGGGGTCTCTCCAGCGGGCTCCCGGGGGGCCGCCCGACTCAGCACTCAGGCAGCAAGGAGGAGGCAGAAAAGGAGCGGGGACGGGGGAAGCAGGAAGGGTGGGCCCGGAAGCTCCCGAAGGACTTCAGCGTCTAACCTTAAGAGGAGAGGCGGGGCCAGAGGGGAAGGAACCCTGGAGGGGAGAGCCTTGGGAAGGGGGAGGTATAAAAGGGAGGCAGCTTTATGGAGCCGGGGAGGAGAAGCCTGGTTGTGACGCAGAGAGAGAAGGGCAGTGAATCACGCCAGGAGGTGGCTCGGGGGGCGTGGTGACGTAACCCTCCCCTGGTCACCATATCTGAGGCTCCAGCTGCTGGGGAAAGCGGGGAGGCCACAGTGGCGACGCAAGGGGCGACCGGGGAGTCGAGTGACAGTGACACTGACTCCAACAGCTCCTGTGATAGCATGGTGGAGAATGCCGGCAGAGCCCCGCCCCTGACACGCCCACCACCGCTCATCCCAGCCCCCGCGGGTTGGACCCCCCACCGCACCCTAGTACCGACTGGGCGGGCCAATCCGGCCACGCTGGAGGGCACACAAGCGGACAGCCGTGTGAAGTCCACAGCAGGGTGACCCAGCTCCGGCGGCGACATGGATTTGACGCAATTTGGGCAGTGGCTCGCAGAGCACCAGGCCCAGCTGATGAGAGACTTGGCCCAGCAGCAGCAGTCTACACAAGTTAGCTTGATACGGGACCTACAGTGGCTTCTCACTCCGCCAGCAGGGGCAGGCCCGGTACAGCAGCCCCCCCGGGGGCCATTTGGCCGAGGGCCCTGGTCCTCCTTAACGAAACGGAGCCCTGAGGACGACATGGAAGCTTTCCTAGAGGCTTTTGAGCGGTTAGCGGAAGCCGCCCAGTGGCCGAAGGCGCAATGGGCCTTTGCCTTGGGCCCCTACCTGATGGGAGAAGCCCAGGCAGCCATGCGTTCCCTGGAGAAGGCAGAGGCCACCAACTACGAGAAGCTTAAGGAGGCCATTCTCTCTTTTTTTTTAAAAAAAAAAAGATTTTTATTGATTTTCTCTATTACTACATCTACATCGCTACTTTCTAAGCTACATTTACCTTATACAGTGTGTGCTTTAGCATTTGCTTAATATTACCTTACCACTAACACATATGAAGCATTTTAAACCTTGGTTAATTTTCAATTAACATTGTTACTGATGCTATAAGAAAAATAAAACAGCTATTTGACAGACATGCTCTTTTGGAGGAATGCTTAATTATACAAATTATATAAAATATATAAGTGCAATTTTCAACAAAAACAATTCAGCCCTTATTTCTTCTTTCGTCCTCTTCTTGTCTTAACAGTCTCTTCTTGTACCTTTGGAGCTGCTGCTCCTTTTTCCGAGTCAGAAATCTCTTCTTCACTCTTTGAGCTACCAAATCCATACATACTTTCTTGCGATGCCAGTGAACCATCTGAGTCTCTCTCTTTTTTCTTTTCTTTGCTTTTTTCCAAAAAACTTTTTGCCTGTTGAACAGAGTCAATCTTATATTTTTTATCTTTGATGCTGAAGCTCAGTCCTTCAGGGATGTTCCACCTGTAGATAATAAATTCAGACTGTAGCCAAGATGTCAGTTTCCCATAGGCTTTCCTTCTTTTCCTTATTTCAAATGGAATATCTTTCATCACTTTAACTTCTTTTCCTTTGATCTTCAGAACCGCTTTATTTGTGGTCCTAAGCACCACATCCCTTGTTGACTTTTTGGAGAACCTTATCAAAATCTCACCAGGCAGGCTATTCTTTTTGGTATAATCTGGATAGGTTCTGTAAACCATATCCATGTCGCTTTTTATTTCCGCTGCTTTTAAGCCTGTTACTGGTTCAAGCGCTTCACTTAGTAGATTTTTAAGGTCTTCTCCTTTATCCTCTGGCACATTCTGAAGTCTTAGGAAAAAATTCGATCTTTCCATCTGTAGTTTCAAGAGCTGATCAGAATGGAAGGCCTTTTCTTTCTCCGCTTTTTGTAGTCTTGAATCATGATTTTTTACTGAAGTCTTAACTTCCAGAAGTTCTCGCTGCAGCTTCTCTGTGGTTTTATTCGACTCCTTCAGTTCCAGCTGCATTTTATCCATCTTGACGTTGAGAGCTGTCATTTGGTCCACTAGAGGTCGCAATAACGAGGAGAACACGGTGCTCATCTCTGTGGTATCAACCTTTGAACTCGGAGCTGTACTTCCTAGTTTGGGGGAAGGTTTCGGTTTCCCCGCCATTGTTGAGGCTGCGCTTTTTGTTGATAGTTAGATAAGATGGACGAAAGAAGCAAATTCTACGACTGCGCTTATAACTTTTAAAAATTCATATCCTCTAAAGCACGATGCTGCCATCTAGCAAGCCGAATGTACTTTTTTTCATGCAGTAACGCCACTTAAAGAGTCTCGTAAGTACGCCGATCTCGAGGGGGGGGTTTCACTCCACCTGCCTTTCCCGCTGTGTTCTGTTTATTTTTACTTCAGACTCACGTTTTCTCCATGTGTAACTATAAGTTCCAGCTTCAAAGCTTCGCACTCTCTGCTGCTTCACGGATTTGCGCTTCTAGCCATACGGCTCCCACGGACAGGGGAACCTATGGGGGTGATGAAAAGGGACCTCGATCCCTCGGTCGCCACCGTAGGGAGAGATCCCCTTCGGGCCACCCCAGGCAGAGCCCCCTCACTGGGGTCTCTGGGGGCTTGGCACCAGTCCGGAGCCCCTTCTTCCCGCCGGGTACGGATCGCGCTCCCCGCAGATGTGGAGGAGCACGTCTGCCATGATCGCAAGTCTTGCCGGAAGTGTCAAGGAGGCCATTCTCAATCGCTACGGTCTTACCCCCGAATCGCACCGACAGAAATTCCGCTCCCTCACGGTTTCCCCAACAGGCCGCCCTCGGGCGACCTTAGCAGCCCTTAAGGACACTGCCATGCGCTGGCTGCAGCCTACCTCTGATGACGGCAGACGCATTGTGGAGTTGGTGGTAGTGGAGCAACTACTACTGATTCTGGGTCGCCTGCTGGCACCCCACAAAGATCACAGAGGCTCAAGAATTGTGGGAAAATTTCTTGGCGGCAGAATGGAGGGAGGGTACCAGCCGCATGGAGCCCCCATGGCAGGGAAAGGGGGCAGCCACCAAAGGAAGCACGGAAGCGGGGTTGCCCCGGGGGGTACCCAATCCTCTGGCGGGGGGATGGGCATGGTATCCAGGGGCCCGCTCGCTTCCACCGGGAGGCGCGCTAGGCTCCCTCCCAACCCGGAGCCAGAAAGGGCGCCTGGACCTGGGCAGCACGTTACCTGGGGGCCACGGGGGTGTCAGGGCCCTGTTTTTCGTGTGGGCAATGGGGACATTACCGAAGGGATTGCCCACTCATGGAGTGTGACCTCAGGGCGGAGGTGGCAATGCAGGTGGCCGCCGGGGGCCCCCGAGCCCCGGCCTGGACGGCACAAGTCCGCCTGGGAGGGCGTCTGCTAACAGCTCTATTGGACAGCGGCAGCTCCATGTCCATGATTAGGCAGCACTTGATCCCCAGGCAGGTGCCCACACTCCGAACCACATCTATTGCATGTTTCCATGGCCACATGAAGCGGAGCCCAGTGGTCGTGGTGCCTTTGCAGTATTTAGGACAAGAGCAGGCGGTCTCTCTAGCCAAAGTGGCCAGCCTACCCTTCCCGGTACTGCTGGGACAAGACACCCCCGCCTTCCGGGAGCTGGTGAGTCGGGCTGGAGCAGGGCATGCAGAGGGCGTCGCCCTCGGAGAGGAGCAAGAGGACCAGGATGAGGGTGAACCTCCGCAGGGGGTGGCAGGGAGACCCCCAAAGCCGTCCACCCCAGTGGAGGGGCTGGGACAGCAGCTGCGACAGGACTCGGCCTTCGTACATGCCCAGGAGGAGGATGAGGGGCTCGCCCAAGTACGAGAACAAGTGGCGGTAAGTGAGGGTATCGTGAAAGATCGGCAAAGCCAGAGGTTCCCGAGGATAGTGGTCACCCAGGGCGTATGGACTCGTGAGGCCAAAGGCCGGGTGGGGGTCCGCCATCAGCTCCTGGTCCCGGAGCCCTTTAGGTGGGAGGTCCTAGGGGCAGCCCATGATCACGCCTGGGCCGGGCATCAGGGGCATCGAAATACCTTAGAGCAGGTCCTTGAGCATTTTTACTGGCCTTCCATGGCCAAGGACGTGCAGCTCTATTGCAGATCCTGTGATATCTGTCAGAGACTGTCCAACCGGGCCGCACCCCAGGCCCTGCTGTCCCCCCTCCTGATAATAGGGACCCCCTTTGATAGGATAGCCATGGACTTTGTGGGGCCCTTGCCCCGAACCCCCAGGGGGGCCAAATACCTCTTGGTGTTGATGGACTATGCGACCAGGTATCTAGAGGCATTTCCATTGCCCAACATGAAGAGCACAACGGTGGCCAGGGCACTATTACGGTTTTTCGCCCAGGTAGGCCTGCCCGCAGAGCTCCTGACTGATCGGGGCTCTCCATTCACGGCCCAATTGTTACAGCAGGTGTTCAAAGTCCTCCAGATTAAACCCCTACTCACCGCCGTACATCACCCGCAAACAGATGGTCTGGTCGAGCGACTCAACCAGACCTTGAAGGGCATGTTGAAGAAAGTCTCCAGAGACAACCCCTCGGCCTGGGATTTATATGTGGACCCACTCCTTTTTGCAATCCGCGAGACCCCACAAGCCTTAATGTGCTATTCCCCCTTTGAACTGGTGTATGGGTGCACCCCCAGGAGGATTTTGAGTCTGGTGGAGAACACCTGGGCTGGGTTGGATCCCCCACAGGCAATACCCCCGGGGGAGTTTGTCAGGCAGTTGCAGGAACGCTTGGCCTACATCCGGGGTGAAACCAGACAGAACTTGGCAAAAGCACAAGGGCGGCAGAAAAAGTGTTATGACCGTAACACCCAGGAGCGGCAGCTGGAACCCGGTACCCAAGTGCTAGTCTCACGGGATGTCATGCAAAGGCCCCAAGGAGACCCTTGGCAAGAACCCTTCCCAGTGCTGCAGGCGCTGAGCCCTCTTACCTACGAGGTGCGGTGCGGGCCTGGGCGGCAGCAAAAGAAGCATATTCACATAAATGACCTGAAGCCATGGCATCCTCAAACTGACCCGGCGGGGGACACGGACGACGGCGGTGAAACCCTGTTAGCGGCTGATCCCGGAGAGCCATTCAACGGTCTGTTGTCATGGGGAGTGGACCCGTCGGGACTGGAAGAGCCCGTGCTGAATGAGGCCCTATCTCCACAACAGCAAGCCAAGGTCCGGGGAGTGCTGCAGGAGGCCTCCGGACTCTTCTCCAAACCGGGATACTCGGCAGCGGCAGTTCACAGGATCCCGACCCGACCAGGGGCTGTGGCTAGAGTCAGGTGGAGACCTCTCCCCCAAAAGCAGTGGGACATAGTCAACAAAGAGGTAGACGAGATGTTGGCCCTAGACGTCATCGAACCTGCTCAGAGTGCCTGGTGGAGTCCAATCGTCCTGGTGCCAAAACCAGGCGGCTCCGTAAGATTCTGTGTCGACTACAGGGAGGTCAACAAACTGTCCACGTTTGATCCGTATCCCATGCCACGCACCGATGTACTGATCGACCATTTGGGAGCCGCCCGGTACCTGTCAGCCCTCGATCTAACAAAAGGCTACTGGCAGATACCGGTGGCAGAAGAGGACAAGGAAAAAACAGCTTTTGCCACACCAAGGGGGTTCTACCAATTTAAGCGCATGCCCTTTGGGCTGCAAGGGGCAGCCGCCACGTTCCAATGGTTGGTGGACTCAGTGCTGGCCCGGTGCGAGGGGTTCGCACGGGCATACATTGATGACATTATAATATTTAGTCCCGATTGGCCATCCCATATACAACATCTCCATCTAGTCTTAACCGCCCTAAAGCAAGCCGGCCTCAGGGCCAACCCTAGGAAGAGCTACATCGGCTTTCGGGAGTTACGGTACCTAGGGTTCCTGGTGGGACACGGATGCCTGAAGCCCCTACCAGATAAGGTGGCAGCCCTGGAAGGTCAATCCCCCCCACGCACAAAACGGCAGCTGCGGACATTTCTGGGCTTCGTTGGCTACTACAGCCACTTTTTACCTCACTTCGCGACAGTAGCCAGCCCCCTCTTCGACTGCCTCGGCAAGGCCCGGCCTAACACCTTAGAATGGGGGAAAGCGCAGCAGGCGGCCTTCGACACCCTCCAGTCTAGCTTGATGGGGCAGCCCGTCTTACACAACCCGGATTTTGATACCCCATTTCGCCTGCACACCGATGCTTCGGGAACCGGGCTCGGAGCCGTACTCACCCAAGAATGAGATGGAGAGGAACAACCCATTGTGTTTATTTATGTGTGGGCAGCTGTCTGTGGCCGTCGACCGGACTCCTAAAGGGTGCAACCGGCCACGGATCTTTCAGAGACTTAACAACAGGACCAGCCCCTCAGTGATCCTGTGGAGTGGGATCCGCCTGATACCGACAGTGAGCTTTACGATCTGGTGTGAGCCGGTGCAGCCCTATTTATTATCAGCTGGGGGGAGGCGCTGCTCTTATTCACAATGACTACTGGGAATCAGGGCCCTTTTGGCATCGGAAGTGGGGTCAGATGCCAATCTTGGTCCTAAGCCCAGCGCGGTTGCCGGTAGCGGGCTGAAGAGTCAATCATGGCAGATTGGACTGGCGCAGGAAATGACTTGGAAGCACAGCAAAATGGGGGAATTTAGGACACTACCCTGTCCACAAGAGCAGAGGATAGAGGTTGGGGGATTAGCCTGCCAGAAGAGTAGAGTTAGGGAATAGAAAGTTAGGCACTAGGGAAGAGAAATAGAGCACTATAATTTGTTAGTTAATTAGGCGTTGGCCGTCCTTTGTTTCCCCAACCCTTAATTAGATAAGTAGTTGATAAAGATTTAATTAGTTGTTGTGCCCAACCTTAAACCAAATAGATAAGGAATTAACCAATATTACTGGGATATGTAGGTATAGGGGACTGCAAATATAGAGGTCAGGGTGGGGAATTAGCTAGTAGTAGTAGTTGAATTTTGGCCTAAATTAGGCTTGTAGGACAGAACTAACAGTGGGGCAGGGATTGTTAGTGCCGGGCCGCTAGGGATCTGAGGCTGTGCGCAAAAGAACCTGGCATGCTTGGGTCACAAATTCCGGTGCTCCTGGGGAGGAGAAAGAGCGGTGGGTCCAGGCATGAAAAAATGGGAAGGGCACAGAGAAATGGGAAAGCTCGGCGCCCATCCAGCCTGCGATCCATCCCAACGGATGTTGGCAGAGGGGCTAGAAGTAGGCCCCCTCCATCATTGGTATTGTGCAACGCCAACACCATTAACAATAAGTCCATTAACAATAAGGTCCATTAACAATAAGGTCATGGTCCTCCAAGATTTTCTGGTGGACGAGAAGGCAGACCTGGCGTGCGTGACCGAGACCTGGGTGCGGGAGGGGGAGACAGTTGCGCTCTCCCAAATGCCCCCCCCCAGGTTTTGCGGTCCTTCACCAATCATGGACGAGGGGATGGGGGGGTGGGGTTGCGATTTTCATACGGGAGGTTTACTCCTTCAGGGCGTTCCCACTGGTAGAGATCGCGGGCATTGAATGTGTTGGTCTGTTGTGGGAGGCTGAAGAGAGTTTGGCTGTGTGGCTGGTGTATCGGCCGCCTAATGCACCAGCCAGTAGCCTGCCATCCCTGTTGGAGGCTGTATCAGGCTGGGCATTGGAGCACCCTAACCTTATGGTTTTGGGTGACTTCAATGTCCATGCCGATGACGCAGCCCCCGACCGGGGGATGGACTTGGTGTCATCCATGGTGACACTAGGACTCTCTCAGTATATCTCGGCCCCTACACACCGGGCCGGACACACACTCGATCTGATCTTTGCTGCGGGGGTGGTAGTGGACCGAATTACAACGGCGGTAGTGCCATGGTCGGACCACTTTGCCCTGGGGGCCTGTGTGAACTTCCCACCCCGGCCCCTAGGTGGTGAGCCTATTTTGGCTCACCCACGAAGTCAAATGGACCCTGGGCGGTTCCAGATGGCCTTGCGGGAACCAATGCCCCCTGGCGGCTCGTTGGATGAGCTGGTTGAGGATTGGCACAACAGGCTCGCTACAGCTATCGACAAGATCGCTCCCAGGCGCCCTCTCCGCCCCCGCAGTAGACTGGCCCCTTGGTACACTCAGGGGTTACGCCAGATGAAGCGGGAGCTAAGACGGCTAAAGAGACGGTGGCGTCGCGCTCATGACGAAGCTTTAAGAACATCTTATAGAACATTTATGAAAGCCTATGAGATGGCAACTAAGGCAGCAAAGAAAGAGTTCTTTGCTGCCGAAATTGCATTCGCTAGCTCATGCCCAGCCCAATTATTTAGGACAATTCGATCATTAACAATTCTGCCGGAAGGCAGAGCAAATGTTAGAGAATTGGAAATAGGCTGTGAGGCATTTGCGAGCTGTTTTGCGGAGAAAGTCTTGTCGCTCCGCCGGGACCTCCCCGCCACAAGAGATACAGTGAGTGAACTCAAGGCCCCTTGTACGTCTTCGTTTCCAGGGCTAGATGGGTTCGACCTGCTTGAACTAGAGGAAGTTGACAGACTGCTCTTGACTGTTCGCCCAACCACGTGCATCCTTGATCCATGCCCCTCCTGGCTTATAAGAGCTGGCCACGAGCGGCTACGAGGCATTGCCCGGGAAATAATTAACACCTCCCTCTCTGAAGGGGTATTCCCAGGGGCTCTCAAGGAAGCGATGGTCCGCCCACTCCTAAAAAAGACACACCTGGACCCGGCAGATTTGGCAAACTATAGGCTGGTGTCCAATTTGCCCTATTTGGGCAAATTAATTGAGAGGGCGGTGGCGTTACAGTTACAGAGGTACCTGGATGACGCTTCGGTCCTTGACCCCTTTCAGTCTGGCTTTCGCCCGGGTCACGGGACGGAGACTGTTCTGGTCGCTCTAACTGACGACCTCCGATGACATCTGGATCAGGGCGGTGGGGCGGTGTTGCTGTTGCTCAACCTGTCGGCCGCGTTTGACACGGTGGACCATCAGCTGCTGTCCTGCCGTCTTGCCGACGTGGGGATAAGGGGGCAGGCCTTACAATGGCTCGTCTCATTTCTCCAAGGTCGGGGACAAAGGGTGGTGCTAGGGGAGCAGCAGTCCTCAAGGCACCCACTCTCCCCGATGCTGTTTAACATCTATATGCGCCCCCTTGCCCAGATTGTCCGAGGTTTGGGCTGGGAGGTCACCAGTATGTGGATGACACCCAGCTCTATCTGATGCTGGGCAGCCGGTCGGACTCCGACCCAGACGATCTAGACCGGGCACTGCACGCCGTGGCTGATTGGCTCAGATCAAGCAGGTTGAAATTGAACCCGGCGAAGATGGAGGTCCTGTGCCTGGGGCGCTGCGGTCTGGGGTGGGGGGTCCCACTCCCGAGCTTCAACAGGGCGCCGTTGGTGCCTGCAGCGAGGGTTAGGAGTTTGGGAGTGCTCCTGGAGCCCTCCTTAACAATGGAGGCCCAGGTAGCAGCCACTGCTAAGTCAGCCTTTTATCATCTGAGGCTGGCGAGGCAGTTGGTTCCCTACCTCGACCGCGATGACCTAGCCACGGTGATCCATGCGACCGTCACCTCGAGGTTAGACTACTGTAACGCTCTCTTCATGGGGCTGCCTTTGGCGCAAATTCGGAAGCTGCAGCTGGTGCAGAATGCCGCAGCCAGGCTGCTGATGGGTCTTGCGAGACATGACCACATCGGGCCTGTGCTGGCAGCGCTGCACTGGCTGCCTATAGCATACCGAGTTTGCTTCAAAGTGCTGGTTCTTACCTATAAAGCCCTATATGGCCAGGGTCCAACATACCTTAGGGACCGCCTCTCTCCGTACATACCCCAGAGAGCACTACGGTCGGGGTCTGAACATCGGCTATGTATCCCTTGTCCCAGGGACGCCAAGCTAGCCAGGACAAGGACCAGGGCGTTTTTGGTGGCGGCTCCTATCTGGTGGAATGAGCTCCCAGAGGAGATCAGGGCCCTGCGGGATCTGATGCAGTTCCGCAGGGCCTGCAAGACGGAGCTCTTCCGCCAGGCTTTCGAATAGGAGCCGCCACCGATGATACCATCCGTCATTTTAACACCTATGATGACCCTGGTCCTGCACGGTCCTGCACGGTGGGGGCGGGAGCTATGCCTGCTATCAAGCCGCCATCAGAAATGATATTACGGAAGCTTTTATACGTTTTAATTGTATTTAATTGAATTGTATTGTATTTATATGAATGTTTTAATGATTTTATAGGTTTTAATGTTTGACTGGCCGTGGGCCCATGTGAGCTGCCCTGAGCCTGCTTGCGGGGAGGGCGGGATATAAATCCCAAAAATAAATAAATAAATAAATATTAGTCGAAAATTGCAGGCAGCAGAAAAGAACTATTCCACAGTAGAAAAAGAAGCGTTGGCAGTGAAGTGGGCGGTGGGGGCGTTGCAATTCTATCTTACCAACAATCCCTTCATGCTCATAGTAGATCATGCCCCACTACTGTGGATGGAGCGCATGAAGGACAAAAATCCACGAATATTGTGCTGGTATTTAGCATTGTTGCCTTTCTCCTTCACAGTGCAGCACCGGGCGGGGAAGGACCATCTGGTGGCCGATTACCTCTCGCGGCTCCACGAGGGGACAGAAGAGACCCCGCAGTCCCCCACCAGTGGGGGGGTGTCCCGATCATGGGACTCTCCCGGGCTCCCGGTTTCCCAAAGACCCCCCTGCCGCCTCCCGGACGACCACCAGCCCATCTCCAGGACTTACCAGGGGGGCAGGGAAGGCCCGGGGAAGGCTGGAATCCGTCATACCCGGCTCTCGCAGCCGGGACGCAGGGGGGGAGAGAGCGGGGGGCAGCCGGCTCCTCGGCGAATCCCGGAGACAGCAGGCAGACGCACCGCAACAAGCTGGGCCCCTTCCAAGCCGCAGCAGGGGAACATGGGCAGCCAGGCGGGACACAGGGAGGGGAGGGGTCTCTCCAGCGGGCTCCCGGGGGGGGCGCCCAACTCAGCACTCAGGCAGCAAGGAGGAGGCAGAAAAGGAGCAGGGATGGGGGAAGCAGGAAGGGTGGGCCCGGAAGCTCCCGAAGGACTTCAGCGTCTAACCTTAAGAGGAGAGGCGGGGCCAGAGGGGAAGGAACCCTGGAGGGGAGAGCCTTGGGAAGGGGGAGGTATAAAAGGGAGGCAGCTTTATGGAGCCGGGGAGGAGAAGCCTGGTTGTGACGCCGGTACTGTGCAGAGAGAGAAGGGCAGTGAATCATGCCAGGAGGTGGCTCGGGGGGCGTGGTGACGTAACCCTCCCCCGGTCACCATATCTGAGGCTCCAGCTGCCGGGGAAAGTGGGGAGGCCGCAGTGGCGACACGAGGGGCGACTGGGGAGTCGAGTGACAGTGACACCGACTCTAACAGCTCCTGTGACAGTTATCACCCCAAATACTCAGTTCCCCGTGGTGCTGGGCAGCCCCTGGCTAAGTTCCCACGACCCTTACATTAAATGGAGTGAGGGAAAGATTTCCTGGGTCGACGAAAAGTGCGCTCATCATAAATGGGACCCTGGTTGGGGATCGAGTCCACCAGTTCCCCTTAAGGCAGCGACTCTGGCTTTGGTGGTGGCACAGATTCCCCGGGAATATAGGGACCTGGCGGAAGTGTTCAGTGAATCTGAGGTGGATGAACTACCATCCCATCGCCTCTCTGACTGCGCCATAGAACTGGTGCTTGGGGGGAAATTACCCAAGGGGAAATTATACTCCATGAGCCCGGCCAAGCGTGAAGCACTGAGAAAATTTTTAGACAAAAACCTGGAGCGTGGTTTTATCCGCCCTGCCAAATCCTCCTTTGCTGCCCCGGTACTTTTCAGGAAAAAGAAAGATGGGGGTTTGCGGCTGTGTACGGATTATCGTGGACTGAATGCTGTGTCCGCCTCGAACGCCTACCCCCTCCCGCTCATCAAAGATTTATTGGCGGAAGCGGCCAAAGGGAAAATTTTCACAAAACTAGATTTGCGGGATGCATACTTTCAGGTGCGCATCAGGGAGGGGGACGATTACAAGACGGCGTTCAACACCCCGCTGGGACAGTTTGAATACATGGTGATGCCATTCGGCTTGAGTGGCGCGCCGGGAGTTTTTATGAGCCTGATCAATGAAGTGTTGCATAAGCATTTATTTAAGGGGGTGCTCTGTTACCTAGATGATATCTTGATTTATTCCCCTGATAAGCAATCCCATGTAAGATTACTAATGGACATATTGGCCACGCTGTTGGAGAACCAGCTTTACGCCAAGCTGTCTAAGTGTGAGTTCCACCAACCGGAAGTTGACTTCCTGGGTTACTGAATCTCTCAACGTGGCCTGGAAATGGACCTGGCCAAGGTAGAAGCGGTGGTGCAGTGGGAGGCACCCCGCACGAGAAAGCAATTACAGAGCCTGTTAGGATTTTGTAATTTTTACTGCACCTTCCTCAAAGACTTTGCGACAGTCACGCTTCCCCTTACGGAACTCCTAAAGATGAAAGGGAGGGGCCCGGAGGCCGGGAAACCTGGGGAACGGATAGGTTGGACTGAAGACTGTCAGAGGGTGTTTGAAAGACTTAAGAAACTGTTTACCTCGGAGCCTATCCTAGCCCACCCAGATGAAACGAAAGAGTTTGTAATTCATGTGGATGCTTCTGATGTAGCCATGGGAGGGGCGATTTTGCAAAAGGGAACAGATAATGTTTTACACCCTTTAGCGTACATTTCAAAAAAATTCAATGAGACAGAGAGACACTGGTCTGTGTGGGACAAAGAGGCTGTGGCCATACGTTTAGCCCTAACTACTTGGAGGCACTGGCTAGAGGGAGCCCAAACGCCATTTGAGATCTGGACTGATCATAAAAATTTGGAGGCATTACGGACCCAGAGATCTCTCAATGCCAAGCAACTTCGCTGGGCCGATTTTTTCTCGAAATTCAACTTTGTTCTTAAACACTTCCCTGGGAAGGCAAACTCCCTAGCAGATGCATTATCCCATTTGCCCCAACACAAATCCCAGAGGGAGGAAGTGTTTGACTCGATGTTTTCTCCCCAACAACTGGGGGGGCAGTAACTACGCGGAGCCAAAGCAAAACCACTATCGAGCCCCCTCCCGCCAACCCAGAACCTCCAACCTGGATAAATAGATGTGCCAAAGAGTACGCGGAGGGGGAGACTGAGGAGTGGGAGAGGGATAGTGAATGTTCCCTCCGCTCTAATGACTGTTGGTACCATGGGAACAAGCTGATAGTACCCAAGGCGCTCCGAGGTGAGGTACTCAAGACCTGCCATACCTCCAAAATGTCGGGACATTTCGGGTTTCTGAAAACTCTTAATTTGGTTCAGAGACAATTTTGGTGGCCGTGCATGCGCAAAGATGTTTCAGACTATGTAACTGCTTGTCAAGTGTGCCTTATGAGTAAGCTCAGGGGGGGTAAGACCCCCGGGTTGTTGCATCCGCTACCAACTCCCAGCAGACCCTGGGAGAGTGTGTCTATGGACTTCATCACTGGGCTTCCACCCTCTAAAGGCAAGATGGTCATATGGGTAGTAGTAGACATGTTTTCTAAGCAAGCCCATTTTGTTCCCTTCAAGCAGCTACCCACGGCAAAAGGGTTAGCCAAGACCTTTTTTAACCACGTGATAAAATTACACACTTTCCCTAAGAGGGTAATATCTGACCAGGGCAGCCAGTTCGTTGCCAACTTCTGGCGGGAGCTTCTGAAGGTAATGGACATTGAACCCGCCCTCAGTTCGGGTTATCATCCAGAGACCGATGGACAGTCCGAACTAGATAATCAGATCTTGGAGCAGTTCCTGAGACGTTATACCAATTTTCATCAGGATAATTGGGTGGATCTGTTGCCATTTGCTGAATACAGTTACAATAATGCAGTGCATTCCTCCACAGGAGTATCCCCCTTCATGGCAGTGGGGGGTTTTGAGGGAAAACCTCTCCCCACTATCGAGGAACCTAGTGAACTCTCCTCAACCGATTTCTCTCAATGGTGGGCTAAATTACAAGAGTCATGGCCTCTAATAGCCAAGACATTGGACAAAGCGAAAGTGGACTATAAAAAATATGCTGATAAGAGCCGTGCAGAGGGGTGGGAGTTGCAACCTGGGGATTCAGTCTATCTTTCCACTAAAAACATCCATGGACTTCAACCCAGTAGAAAACTGGGTTGGAAATACCATATAAAGTGTTAAGGAAAATCTCGGATGTTGCTTTTGAACTCGATTTACCCAAATCACTGAGCTCTATACATCCCGTTTTTCATTTCAACTTGCTGAAGAAGGATCCTGGGCCGAATGCGTGGCACCCAGTACGTCCGACTCCTCCTCCGCTGATGAAGGAGGGGGACCAACACTTTGAAATCTCTGAAGTGCTAAATTCAAAAATGAAACGGGGAAAGTTGCTGTATTTGGTCAAATGGGTCGATTTTGGGCCAGAATTAAATGAATGGGTGTGGGCTGAGAATGTTCATGCTCCCAAATTGGTTAAAGCTTTTCATAAACGATTTCCTGATAAAACCGGATAAGATGTATTTTGGAGGGAGTAGGGTGTCAGGATCTGACATGATTCTGCTAGTGATGTATGCATTTCTCAATGCTGTCTCTGTATTTCACATGTTGCCTTGTTCCTTTGTTCTAGCAGACTTTACCATCTGCCCCTTATCTGTACCTCCCCTCCCTTCGCTCCCTGCTAGCTGTAACGTTTGCTTTGAAGTATAATGGTTACTCTGTTTAATGTTGCCAGGCTTGGGCGGGAGATGGCGACCAACATTCCTAAGTGTCATCTCTAAACAAATGGTGGTTACTCCCTTTCGTATTCCCTCCTCCCTTCTTCCCGAGCGTATTGGTGTTATCTTGTTATTGAAACCTTGAAGAAGTTCTTTATGGCCGGACGCCTGGAAGAATGTTGTGTTTAAGATGATACTTGTGGGTCACTGAGATCAAGGGGGGAATTTATAACTTTCTCACCTTCTGTGGGAATTGCAACGGTCCCTGTTCTTTTCCCGTGTTCACCTCCCTGCCCTGATTGGCTTAAGCCTAAGGTTCAATTGAAAGCCTGAGAGTATAATAATACTGTCTGTATGCCATTCTGACATCTCTAACAAACATTCGAGAACCTGTTTGCAGTATTGAAAATAAAGAGCTTTACTTCAACAAAGGTATGATTCTTTGCTGCTTATACAGAAGCCTCACACAAACCCATATTTTCAGTTTCTCTATGTGCAGATCAGAACCCTAGTGGAGGCTGCAAATACACACATTGGCCCTTTCAGATAAAATGCATGTACTGGGAGGATTGTGTGTAATGCATTTTTCCCTTATGTGTAGCAAAATGTAGTAACTGGAAGGGGCTACTGTGATATTGATTGAATGCAGCTAATCAGAAGTTTTCTTATGTGTGAAAATACTTTTATGTCACCCGTTGCTGGTACCTGAGACTCTACTGCCACTGTTGCCAGCTCCATGTCAGGTTCCCTAGTAAATCAGCACTCAATAACTGTCCTTAAGTAGGTTCAGTTTATTGGTGTCAGTATTTCTTAGACATTCCCTATGCACTTCTGTATTAAGACTAAAGCAAGGAAACGGAAATGGGATTATGTACACGATTCAAACTGAGGTGTTAGCTGGCTACAAGCCAGTGAGTGCCCCAGTACTCTCGCGCTGAGAATAACGGCTTCAACATTCAGGTGGGAGACTCACCAGAGAAACCCGAGATCTTATGTAAACAGGAGCAAATGTTAGGAGAGCATCAAAGGCAACATTCCAGAGTTTACAACAGCAATTACACAAAACTTTCCCCCCTCCTTTTCTTTAAAGCAGCATCTCCCTCTCTCCCCTCCTTTTAGTTATGACAGCCTAGCTGACATACTGCCCCCCTAAAGAGCCCCCCCCAGCTTCAAAGGGTGCAAGGAGTGGAAAGCACGTAATAATTCAGGGGCATCGACATGACAATCCTGGACCCATTCATTTTCCTCAGGACCAAAATCCTTCCACCTAATCAAATAGAAAAGACGGCCACGCCGTATTCTAGGATCCAGGATCTGAGCCACCTCATGATGCAGTTTGCCATTCAAAATCAGAGGCGGGGGGGGCTGGGGAACGAGGGCACCAGGCATTCGGTCCAGGATTCCGCTTCAGGAGGCTGAAATGAAAGATTGGATGAACACCCCAAAGGGATTTAGGCAAGGCAAATTCAACAGTCACTTTGTTGATTTTACGCACAACTGGGAAAGGACCCACATAACGCCAACCCAGTTTTCTACTGGGTTGCAGCCCTTTTAAGTTCTTGGTGGACAAATACACACAATCACCCAGATTAATGTCCCAAGGCTCCGCCCGGTGCTTGTCAGCCTGAGTTTTATAATCAGCTTTGGCTTTATCCAGAGCCTCACGAATCACCCCCCACTGGTCCTGCAGGCCACACCATCACTCACACAAGTCCCCCCATTTCCAGGGGTGTCATCAGACATCATGGGGAGGGGCCTCCCCTCGTAACCATACAAAGCCATGAAAGGGGAGACCCCAAAGAAAGAATGCACTGAGTTGTTGTTGCTGTATTCTGCATACGGTAACAAGGCCACCCAATCATCCTGTTGATAATTGGTGAAGCACCTGAGAAATTGCTCCAGCGTTTGGTTAATTCTCTCTGATTGGCCATCGGTTTCTGGGTGATAAGCAGTACTGAGTCCTTGTTCAATGTCCAACAGGAGCAAAAGTTCTTTCCAGAACTTGGCAACAAACCACGATTCTCTGTCCGAAATTACCTTCCTCAGAAAACAGTGTAGTTTAACAATGTGATGCATAAACATCTTTGCTAAAACCTTGGCCATGGGCAGCTGTTTGAGTGGAACAAAATGTGCCTGCTTCGAAAAAGAATCTACCACCACCCAAATAACAGTATTGCCCTTGCTGGGGGGTGTCAGTGATGAAATCCATCGAAACCACCTCCCATGGTCTAGATGGGGTTTCCAAAGGTTTCAATGGGCCAGGGGGTTTACCCCCTCGTCGTTTGCACATGAGACGGGTAGGGCGCGAGGTAACATATTGGGAAACGTCCGCCCTCATATGCCAGAACTGGCGTTGCAGTAAATGCAAAGACTTCAGAAATCGAAAATGTCCAGCTAGTTTTGATTCATGGCCTTAGTGCATCACCTCCCCCCACATAGAAATGGGCACGAAGACTTTGGACCCTTTATACCAGCAGCCGTCTTCGTGTTCTTCCACCCCTTGCGTGGAGGTGAATTCCTCCCAGTCCTCATCAGACACAGCTTCCTTGAATCTGGTGTTCCATGAAAGCACCTCCCCCGCCCTGCTTTCACCTGGTTGCGAGTCGGTACCGCCCCACCCAATTGCGAGGGTGTAAACATAGAGTCAATCACATCTTCCCTGTTGCTTGCGTGTTGGGGTAGGCGGGACAGGGCATCAGCCAAAAAATTTGATTTCCCAGGGAGACGGTGGAAGGTAAAATGGAACTTGGAGAAAAACTCCACCTACCTGAGCTGTTAGGCATTGAGGTTACAGGTTGTGTGCAGTGCCTCTAGATTCTTATGGTCAGTGCAAACCTCAAATGCTACCCGCACCCCCTCCAACCAATGACATCGCGTTGACAAAGCTAATTTAATAGCCGTGGCTTCCTTGTCCCACACTGACCAATTTCGCTCTGTAGTGTTGAACTTCTTAGATATGTAAGCCAAGGGGTGGAGTCGCCCATCCACCTCCTCTTGCAAGACAGCCCCTCCCATCGTGACATCTGACGCATCCACTTGGACAATGCATTTCTTATTCTCATCAGGGTGGGCAAGCACTGGCTCAGAAGTGAACAGCTTTTTAAGCATCTCAAATGCCTGCTGACATTCAGCCGTCCTTTGCCCTGGGCTTTGCCCTGGGCTTTGTACTCTCCACATCTTTCCCCTTTGGTTTTCAGCTTTCCCCTTTGGTTTCCCCCTTTGGTTTTCCCCTGCTAACTTTGCCCTGGGCTTTGTACTCTCCACACCTTTCCCCTTTGGTTTTCAGTAAATCAGTGAGTGGGAGAGTTACCTGGGTGAAATTTGAGATGAAATCTCTATAAAAATTACAGAATCTGATGAATGATTGGAGCTGGTGTCGGGTAGTAGGTGCTTCCCACCCCACCACATCTGCTACTTTCATTGGATCCATCTCCAACCCTCTCTGGGAAATGCAATAGCCCAGGAAATCCACTTCCTCCTTGTGGAAATCGCATTTGGACAACTTAACAAATAGCCTATGCTCCAGAAGGGTCTGGAGAACCTCCCGCACCAATTTGACATGCAATTCCCTATCAGGGGAATACAGAAGAATGTCATCTAAGTACACTAGCGCCCCCTGGAATAAGTGCTGGTGTAGCACTTCATTGAGCAGGTTCATAAAAACTCCAGGCGCCCCCTGGAGGCCAAATGGCATAACCTGGTATTCTAATTGCCACAGGGGTATGTTGAATGCTGTCTTAGGTTCATCCCCCTCCCTTATGCACACTCTAAAGTAAGCATCCCGCAAATCAAGCTTAGTGAAGATTTTCCCTTTGGAAGCCTCTGCCAACAAGTCTTTGATCAGTGGGAGGGGGTAGGGGTTGGTAGTAGACGCTGCATTGAGCCCTCTGTAATCTGTACACAATCTGAGCCCACCATCCTTCTTCCGGAAGAGGACAGGAACTGTGTAAGGGGAGGAGGCAGGACGGATAAAGCCTCACGCCAAGTTTTTATCAATGAATTTGCTTAGCTCCACTTTCTCTGCCGGGCTCATGGAATACAGCTTTTCCTTAGGCAACTTGTGCCCCGGCAACAGTTCAATAGCACAGTCACAATTCTGGTGGGGAAGTAGTTCATCTGCTTCCACCTCCCCAAAAACCTCCGCCGAGTCCTCATACTCATGGGGGATCCCCCCACCCTCCTCCATCAGGCAAGCAATCACTGGATCTGCAGGAGGAGACTCACTCCAATCAGGTGACTGCACATGGGACTTGCACCCTGGATCAATAAAATGCACCACCCCCTTGCTCCATTGGATGTAAGGTCATGCGCACACAGCCAAAGGCTTCCTAATACCAGTGGGAACCAGGCATTGGGGTTAATCACAAAAGAGCGATGCTCCCAATGCTCTCCCACCCCCAGCAGTACAGGGACCATCTGGTATTTGCACAACTCCTGCATAGGGGAGCCGTCCATCTTGACAAAAACTAATGGCTCTGGAAGTTTTTGAACTGGGGTCCCCAGCCCTGTAACCAGGGACTTATGATTATGTCTCTCGTGCAGCCCGAGTCGATCAGCACCCAGACTCAAATCTGCGTGCCCAGGTCTCTGTTTAAAATAGTCACAGTCACGAACAGGATGGGGTCAGTGCTGCTTACCATAGGCGGCGCCTGCGTTTTTTTGACCTGTTGTTTTGCACCTCTTACAACAGGCCCCAGCCTTTTCCCGATGGCTTTTCCCGAGAGCCGGTGTCTGCATCCCTGTCAAGGGGACATCGCTCACCGTGGTGATGGCCACCTCCGCCTCCAAGACTGGCTGGTCTCCACCGTTCCCTGTGCTCATGTTGAGATTCGGGATGGGGCGCACAGTCCAGTGATGAGGAGTCTGAACACTCTGTCAGGTTCCCTAGTAAACCAGCACTCAACAACGGTCCTTAAGTAGGTTCAGTTTATTGGAGTCAGTATTTCTAAGACATTCCCTAAGCACTTCTGTGTTAAGACTAAAGCAGGGAGATGGAAATGGGATTATATACACGACTTAAACTGAGGTGTCAGCTGGCTACAAGCCAATGAGTGCCCCAGTACCCTCGCGCTGAGAATAACGGCTTCAACATTCAGGTGGGAGACTCACCAGAGAAACCTGAGATCTTATGTAAACAGGAGCAAATGTTAGGAGAGCATCAAAGGCGACATTCCAGAATTTACAACACCAATTACACAAAACCTTCTCCCCCCTCCTTTTCTTTATAGCAGCCTCTCCCTCTCTCCCCTCCTTTTAGTTATGACAGCTGAGCTGACACTCCGTGCCTCTGACTGAGCCTTGAATAGCTATCATCTGCAGGGCATGCTGCTATATTCATGAGGGTTCTGTTTCTTCAAGAATACACAGCATACGACATACAGTATTGCTATAAATCACTAATTGTAGCTGGAGTCCTTCCAGTAGCCAAACTTAATCCTTCAAAAGTAATTTTATCTCACTAGAAATTGAATGAATCCTTGTGCTATTTTAACATGCTCCCTGAAACTGATTGGACATCATATGTTAATAAACAGACATTTGCTTTGCAGTGCATTTACATAAAATGATATTATTTTCAGGTCACATTTAAGAAAAGAAATACACTCACTTCAAAGGCTGTGAATTTTTTAAAATATTTGTTTATCGTTCAGAACATGCTTGAGCATTTGGTAAAACCTGAGACGGATTAGCAAGGACAGCCACAATGTGCTATAGTTCTGGGTATCAATGAATGTGTGAACATTTGGTTTGCATACTTAATTAACACATAAAAGTTTTTAATACTATTAATGTAATGGCTCCCATATAATTTACAGTCTACAGCAGGGGTGTCAAACATGCAGCCCAATGGGCAGATCAGGCCCCCAGAGGGCTTCTCTCAGGCCTGCAGTGGAACTGGCTGTCTTCTGCTTCTTCCAGTTTTGCTGCTGCTGCTGCATCATCGTAGGTTTGCAGCTTACAGATACACACCTGAACAGCATACTCAAGATTGCAACAGCACAGACATTTTGATGCAATAATTCAGAGCAAGAGATGTCATTTATCAGACACTGTTAAATAAAATATTGCAAGGGTGCTAATGTTTTAAGCACATTTTTATTTTAAGTAAAAAAAAACCCTTTTGTGTTTGTGTCCTTCATAAAGTTTATATCTCCGCTACCTGGCATTACATTTTATGACACACATGGCCCGGCCCAACAAGGTCTCATTTATGTCAGATCTGGCCCTCATGAAAAAAGAGTTCAACACCCCTGGTCTACAGTATAATTGCTTTCTTTCTTTGTATGCTATGTGCTAGATCCCACCTGCATAATAAAATCTCACTGAAAACTTTGTAAATGTTTTTTCTTTAAAAAGCAGTATTCTGCCCTTCACTTGACCAATCAAAGTGCATAACCACAATTTACATTGTTTTTAAAGTCCAGTAATCTCCACATGCAAAAACCAGCAGACAGATATCACACATTGGTAGCTAAAAATACCTCAAATGTGGCCAAAATACCTCAAGTGTAATACGTCTTTACACAGATAAGGCCCAAATATGGGGAGAAAGAGTTATACTTTACCAAGGCCAGGGAATCTAAAAGGAGGTTTGCCCGGGTTGCAACCCTATTACTATTATATGGTCTCTTCATGGCATTTTAGAATCCCCCCCCCTTCATGACTCATGGGGTTTTATGTACAGTAGGAGTCCAGTGGTACAAGTTTGTACCAAGCCCAGAGAAATGTTGACTGGGTGGGTTTATAATCTGAGACCATTGTGGGGAATGTCCTGCTTCACTTCTGACCCAGTTTAACACAATGGAAAGACACAACCTGAAGCTTCAGAAATGGAAGAAGCTTTCAGCAATAAATCAAACGTATCGTCTTCATCTTCTGCTTGTTTCAGAGGGCAGCTGTGTTGGTCTGCAGTAGAAGAGCTGGATTTGAGTCCAGGGGCACCTGAGAGACCAACATCTTTTTCAAGAGTCAAATCTCCCTTTGTCAGTTTCTGACTGGCATATAAGGACTCAGAGATCTCCATTCAGACTCATATCTGATGAAGGGAGATTTGACTTTCAAAAGCTCATACCCTGAAGATCTTGGTGATTTCGAAGGTGCTGCTGGACTCAAATCTAGCTGTTCTGGTGACCTGTTCTGGCTAGCCATAGTTCTGGCACAGCCGTTCTTGAAAAGAGCAGTTTCTGTCAGAGCTCCCTCAGCCCCACCCACCTCACATGGTGTCTATTATGGGGAGGGGAAGGGACAGGAGATTGTAAGCCACTCTGAGACTCCTTTGGGTAGTGAAAGGTGGGGTATAAATCCAATCTCTTCTCTTCTTCTGCCTTGTAATTGTCTTCCTTATCAGTTCAGTTTATTTGGTTTTAAAAGCCCATAGGCCATATACCATAATAACTTAAAAGATTTTAAACATTTAAGAATACAGTATAGGAGAACTGTGCCACATCTGTTATGTAATTTTGGCACAAACTACTGAACAGGAGTCTCAGCCTTGTAGCTTCTGAAAAAGGTGAGAATTTCAATAGCCATTTCCCCAAGAATTTTCCTCTCCTGTCTGTATGTTTTGGACAGTGAAAGAATATATGAGCAAGTGAATCTATAACTGCTAATGGACAGTCACAATAGCGTTGGTTTGCTGGAACACCTTGAAAGCAGCCCTTCATCTGTGCAGATGGAAATGCATTGCAGCATGCCACCATGTATCCTCTCCTCAGCTTGGGGATGGACAGTACATACAGATAATATGGTATCTCATTTTTGGTGGAGTATTTGATACCTAAATGAAGTGGTGAACATTTTCGCATGGCATCCATTTGAAGTGCATTCCAATCATGTTCCAGTAACTTTATGATGAGCTTTGTTCTAGTTTTAGATGTTAATTTTTCTGTTTGGTGCATGCCCAGTTGCTTAAATTTGATGTCTATAGCACTATGCCATCTCTGCCAGCAGCAATCCTGTACTGAAAAAATGGTGAGGTTCAGAAGGTTGTCAGTAGTTAGCAGTCTATGTTTGTAGTTAACTACAGCTTTCTAAATCAAGGTTGAAATCTTTGGTAAGCCCATCTCTAGACGTATTAATGAAGAGGCAATAGAGGATAGAATCTTGCAAAAGGAGTCCTTAATACCAGGACTAGGTAATTGGCATATAACAAGGCTGGTACCGGATGGGAACCAATGTAGGGTGCATGAATGGACATATTTTGCAGCCTAGGGACAAAATAATTTAGATACAAATTAAATAAATGCAGGGCAAGGACACACCCTTGTTGCACCCCCCCCCCCCGTGTATTGTTATCAGGATGGACATAAGTCCTTCACTGTTTAACTTGACATGTGCCACATTTCCCGAATAGAGGTTCATTATAAGTTTTAATAGTCTCTTGGGGATGCTTGTGGTGTTCAATTTGTTCCATAGGGACATGTTCAGTTTGTTCCATGTGGGACACTGAATCGAAAGCTGCCTTTAGATCAATAAAAGCGGCATATAAGGAATCGTGTGTATTCCTTACATATTTACTGATCAAAGATGCCAAGGTAAAACAACGGTCCAGGCAAGAATGGCCTTTTCTAAAACTGGCTTGCTCAATGCCAAGTATTCCTTCTTCTTCCATCCAGCATTGCAGTTTTCCCTTGAGTTAGGATGCGTAAAGCTTACCAATCACAACCAACAGACTGATGGGCCTATAGTTATTTGGATTGGTTTTCTTGCCTTTTTTTAATATAGGGACTATAATTGACATTTCCCATACTGCAGGGATAATTCCCATTTTGTTTATTAGGGTAAAAACGTCTGTAAGCACTTGAGCCCACCATCCAGGGGCCATCTTCAGCAGTTCCGTCGGGAATACATCTATTCCTGGAGACTTTTTCACTTTTAGGTTTTTGATTATATTGCTTTCCTGTGTTTGTCTTGTTGCCAGACAAGAGATTTGTATTTCAGTGCTATGTTTCTATTCTCAGACAACCACGATACAGCTTAATGGCATGGTTTCCAGTGCTCTTGGTGTGTTGTACAAAATTTAATCTTGAGACATCTGCAGTGTAACAGTGTTGACTCTTTTCCAGCACTGGGCCCATCACAGCAGCAGCTTCAAATTGCTTCTGTAAAAACAGGCACTACAGCACAGGCAGAACTCCTCTGCAAAGTCTGGCACAGATCTCCTGTTCAGCTGCTTTCGGACCTCCCCCCTCCCCACCTTCTAAAGGAAAAGCAGGCTACAAAAATAAATATACTGCAATGAGAGACTTGTCTAATACATTTTAACTGCATGTATTAGAATCTGGGAGCAAAACAGAAGTACATTTTGCACTTTACAAAGATATACATTCTGTGCCCTGCCGGGCCCCTTATGTATAGTCAGCATACCTTAAGAAATGCGTAAGGACACTTCGGATTATGTCACTTCATGCCAAGTGTGTTTAATGTGCAAAAAGAGGGGGGGACCCCCTGGGCTTTTGCATCCTTTGCCCACCCCCTCCCGACCCTGGGAAGATATCTCTAACAACCTGTGAGACTTCTGAATCGAATCAATAAACCAGACCTTTGATGAAGCAAAGAGTTCTTTTATTCTTAATGATGGTTCAGGTACTTCATGTTTGTTAGAGATATTTGGTTACAGGCAACCAGGCTTAATATACCCCACACATTCAGGTAAGAGCAGGCATAGGGCTAATCAGAACGAATATGAAAAAAGCGTGAAAACCCCCAACCATTGGTTCCCACAGAAAAGGCGCAAAAGCACTAAAAATTCCCCCCATGCCCCATAGTGACCTCTACTTGCAATTTGCAGGCCAGGCACCTGGCTTAGAAAATAGTTCAACAGTTCTCCAAGGTTACAAAAGCAGATAAAACATTCAAGTCTCCGGAGAGAAAAAGGGAGGTGACGAGGAGAGATAGCCAGACTGTTTATGTGACATGATGGAATGCAGCAAGCCACCCTCCCGAGGAAGAAAAAGACACATTAAGCAGGACAGGCAATAAACCCCAAGGCTAACCGTAAATTACTGATAGAGACCCATACCAACAATTAATGGCAGAGGCCTGGACAGACTCTGACAAGAACCTGTTTGCGCATCAACTGCATGTGACTGTGTATGTGACTGGGGGGAGGTCTTCCTTTAGGCACTCTTAGACGGGATGTCAAGCATGCATTGGGCAAGGGACCAGTGGGCCGTATTCCTTCTAGCCTTACACGTATCCACTGTATCTACATGTAAGATGTATACAGTCATCAAGAAAAAGGTTTGGGCAGTTTGTGATGTGGCAGAGACAGAAGAGGGCCAGGCACCTCTTAGCTGGATTTGGTAGCAGAAGGAAATTGGTGACACATGATGACATCTGTCATGTTTGAGGATGAACAAGTGCACGAGCCCAAGAGATTATAGATGCTGTTTATTAGGTCCAGTTAATAGAATTGTCTGAGTGTATAAGGGCATAAAGCTGGCATCTAAGTCTGTTGCAGGGTCTGCTCCCAAAGTTTGTGTATCAGGAATATTTCATTTTTTGTTCCACATGCTTTCTTCTAAAAGAACTCATATATTCCATGGCAATGATGGAATATAAAGAACTATTGTACATTTAGTGAGTTACTCTCATGGTTCCTTGTGCACCTGAGGTGTGGAATAGCAAAGGGTAGACATCAGTCTTGGAAAGTGATCATTACTGTAATGGGGAGACCTGGGTTCAAGTCTCTGCTTTCAAACAAAGTACATTAGGTGACTTTAGTCAAGTTACTGGCCTACTACGCAGGTTGCAAGGCAGAAATGTGACATCTTCATTATTGCTACATGAGTTCTTTTGAAAGTTAGGTCAAAATGCATATGCAATAAATCCAGTATCTAATTTATATGGACCATGTGGATCAAAATATCTACCGTGGGACCACAGGGCTGGGGTAAATGTTAATGCAGGCAGGTCTGTAAACTTCAAATATGTACATAGGCAGTTAACTCTTCCCCAATTAACTTATGACATCTACACACGTACAAATGTCATACCTCTGTGTAAAACTTTGTTTTAAAAGTATGAATCCATTGATGGGATGGGTGCAAACGTGACTGGGAGGATTGGGGGGGAAGAAAGTGTGTGACTGGAGAGTTGGTGAGGAAAGCTACATGGTGGGAAAGTTGGGAGAAGGAAAAGGTGCAACAGAACAGTTGGTTAGGAGGCAAAAGCATGTGGCTGCGATGGCTGATGAGAGGCCAGAGCAAGAAGAGGAACTGGGGGCCCGGGGAAGTTGGGATTTCTCCTGTGGGAGTCCTGATAGGCCATCTCTGGCAACACTTATAATAGGTTCATTTGGGAGAATATGCTCTTGCTTGTCAATTGAAAACTGGTAGTGCAGCCCTAAGTCCTTACTCACAAGTAAGCCCTACTGAAACGAGAGTTTATTCCCAGATATGCATGCACAGGATTGCAGCCTGGGACACCTTATTGTAAGGAGCTTTACTCTCAGACTGATTTCCCACTAGTGTTGCCCCGGCGTCAGGTCCTCCATTTGTCCTGATTGCCTGCTTGAATTTCCCACTATTTGCCACAGGGCGCATTTTGACCCATGGCTTTGCGTGATTTTCTCCACGGCTTTGGTGATTCTGTTTTTTGAGGATCACCAAAGCCGTGGAAGAAATCACATGAAGCCCCGGGTCAAAATGCGCCCCGCAGCAAATAGTGGGAAATTCAAACAGGCAATCGGGGCAAATGGAGGACCCGACACCGTGGCAACACTAGTGGGAAATTGCTCTCAGGTAGATGCAGAAACCTGCTGCTTATGCGTTTTCCTCAGTAAGACCATTGGTCTATCATGCTTGGTGTAGTCTGCTTTGCCTGTGAGAAGTTCTCTGAGGTCTCAGGCAAATAAGATCTTCCTGAAACCAAGGCCTAACTACATGATACATTCTTCACAGGTCCATCCTAAGGGACTGTCAAGCAGACATGCAGTAGGAGTTCCCAGGTGAAACTTGATGCCAAGCGGTGTGGGGGCCTGATTCAGGATGGGGCTGTGGAAGGGGGCTTATGCTTTCCCTCTGCACTGCTGTACTGACTTGAAATAGCTGCAGGAAGTGGCTGTTGGCCGGGGGGGAGGGGGCTACATGCGTATCAGGATGTTACGTGTAAGTTTTCCCAAAGAGTGGCACCCCAGGGCCATTTCATGGCAGCGGGAAAGGCTTAAGCCTCCTCTTCCTGGGTACCCACAGTCTCAGTCTGAATTGGGCCTGTGTGTGCCTGGCAATCATTCCCCCCCCCCCGAGGATTTCCTATCACCCATCTGCTTGACTTGTCCCTGGGGTGGATCCATGCCTGAACCAAGGAACAATAAATTGGGTAGGTGAGTTCCAAGATCCTTTTAACTAGATACATTGGGGGTTAGACTTGGGACCTTCTGAATGCAAAGCATGCATCCTGCTACTGAGGGGAAGCCTCACTCCTCCTTCCATGTGCAGCTGACCTCTCTCAAAAACAGGCTGCCAGTTTGCTGCCTTACACTGAAAGCTGCTGAAGGTTTTCACAAGTACATTTGTTCTCCCCATGTCTGTCCTTGCATGTGCAACTGAGGCAGGATCTCTCTTTAACCAGAAGGAGAACCCCACTCTGTGTCTTCACCTGTGTTTAAGTAAAGACTGTGCTAGTTGTTCCTGGAAGATATCTCAGGGGAGAAAAAAGCAGGTGTAAATATACCTTTCTTTCAGAACAGTACTACTGAAGCTGTAGGAGAGGCAGTTTGGTGTAGTGGTTAAGAGCAGCAGACGCTAATCTGGCGAACCAGAATTGATTCCCCACTCCTTCACATGCAGCCAGCTGGGTGTGCTTGGGTGTGAGGCTTCTGTGCTATCAGCAAATGATCAGGCCTTTGTTGGTTAAAACATAGTCCTTTATTCAGATACTGGAACAGGTCTTGATGTTTGTTAGAGATGCCATACAAAGAAGGCTTGGGGTTAATATACCTGCAAACATGCATGCTTAAACATTTACCACCAATCAGCATACAAGAAAAAATGTGGGAAGACAAGAGGGCCCGTTTGTTCCCACCATAGGTGCGAAAGGCATAAACATTCCCCTTTTGGCCTGTGTGACCCAGATGTGCTAAGTCCTAGGCAAAACATGCAAACCACGACAATAAAATAACCTTCAAGGCTAGAAGCCTGTAGATAGTGTCCTGGGAGCCTGGAGCGAAAAGGGGGAGGGAACAGGAACAAGATAGCTATTGTTTATATGACGTGTTGGAATGCAGGAACCCACCTCCTACCTGAAGAAGTAACATTAAGCAGACAGGCCATTGACATCAAGGAGGCAATAAAATATATGGTAGATAACAACTACAAAGAAAACGAAAGTAGAAACCAGAGCATCCTTCAGTAACATATATCTTTGTCAGATTCAAAGAGAGAAAGAAACATTCAGTAATAGAGAAACCATTGTGTATACAAAGCAGAATCTGACACTCTGCCTCCTTGAAACTAGATCTTCCCCCCTGGCTTATCAGGGAAGCGGTTATGGAAGGAGCGGACTAACTTGGGAGGATGGACGTTATCAGCAAGGACCCACTCGTTTAATTTGGGACTGAAATCTACCCACTTAACAAGATAGTAGACCCTGCCCCTACGAATTTTGGAGTCCAGTATTTCAGAGATCTCAAAATGGGGTTCTCCCTCCTTCATCAGAGGAGGAGGAATCGGAGGATCCGGGCGCCATGCATTCTGCCCAGGATTCTTCTTCAGGAGGCTGTAATGAAAGACAGGATGCACAGAGCTTAGTGACTTAGGCAATTCAAGTTCAAACGAGACCTCAGAAATTTTCCTTAGCACTTTATAAGGTCCAACATATTTCCATCCCAGTTTCCTACTGGGCTGCAAACCATGAATGTTCTTGGTGGAAAGATACACAGAGTCCCCGGGCTTTAGGTCCCAACCTTCAGCCCTTCCCTTGTCAGCATATTTTTTATAGTCTGCTTTAGCTTTTTCCAAAGTTTTTCCAACGAGAGGCCAAGACTCTTGTAACTTCGACCACCCCTGGGTAAAGTCTGAGTCCTTAGTGATGTCTGAGCCGGGCAAAGAGAGTAGTGGTTTTCCTTCAAAGCCTCCAACAGCCATGAAAGGGGAAACCCCTGTAGAGGAATGCACTGCATTGTTGTAGCTATACTCAGCAAACGGGAGTAATTTCACCCAATTGTCCTGATGATAGTTTGTGTAACAACGAAGAAATTGTTCCAATATTTGATTAACGTGTTCGGATTGTCCATTGGTTTCTGGGTGGTAACCCGAACTGAGGGCTGGCTCAATGTCCATAGTTTTTAAAAGCTCCCACCAGAAGTTGGCAACGAACTGGCTCCCCCTATCAGATACTATGCGCTTAGGAAAAGTATGTAGCTTGATCACGTGATTAAAGAATGTCTTAGCCAGGCTCCTTGCTGTGGGGAGTTGCTTAAACAGGACGAAGTGGGCTTGCTTGGAAAATAGATCAACCACCACCCAAATGACCGTTTTTCCCTTAGAAGGAGGTAAGCTGGTAATAAAATCCATGGACACAGTTTCCCAAGGCCGGGAAGGGGTCGGGAGAGGCTGCAACAACCCCGGGACTTCCCCCCCCTTCTTTTACACATTAAACACACTTAGCAGGAGGTAACATAATCAAACACATCTTTTCGCATTCGCGGCCACCAAAATTGTCTTTGAATAAGATTCAGAGTCTTTAGAAACCCAAAATGCCCAGACAGTTTTGATTCATGACATGACAACAGGATTTTTTTCCACAAGGAGAGGGGCACAATTAATTTCAAGCCATGATACCAGCAGCCATTAACATCTTTAGTGTTTTCTGTGTCCCCCTCCCATTCCTTAACCTCCTCTGCTGAGTATGCCCCCCCGCATTCATCGACCCATGACTTAGACTCAGGGGATGTTTTCCGCTGGCTCCTAGTTAACACCCCCCCCCCCAGCTATAGAGGAGAGAACATGGAGTCGAACACCTCTTCCCTCTGGGACTCGTGTTGAGGTAAACGGGATAGTGTGTCTGCTAGTGAATTAGCTTTCCCAGGGAAGTGTTTGAGGACAAAATTGAATTTAGAGAAAAAATCGGCCCACCAAAGTTGTTTTGCATTAAGGGAACATTGTGTGCGCAAAGCCTCTAAATTTTTATGGTCAGTCCAGATCTCAAACGGCTTTTGCGCGCCTTCTAACCAATGCCTCCAAGTGGAGAGGGCTAGTTTGATGGCGGCTGCTTTCTTATCCCACACCGACCAGTGTCTCTCTGTCTCAGTAAATTTCTTTGAAATATAGGCAAGGGGGTGTAACACCTCGTTAGCATCCCTTTGCAAGATCGCCCCCCCCATCGCCACATCAGAAGCATCCACATGTATTATAAACTCTTTAGTCTCATCTGGGTGGGCTAGAATGGGCTCTGATGTAAATAGATGTTTCAGCTCATCGAACGCTTTCTGGCACTGGGGGGTCCAACATAGTCTCTCCCCCGGTTTCCCCGCTTCAGGGCCCCTTCCCTTAGTTTTCAACAGTTCAGTGAGGGGTAGGGTAATCGTTGCGAAGTCTTTCAAAAAAGTTCAATAAAAGTTGCAAAATCCCAACAGGCTTTGTAACTCCTTCCTGGTGCCAGGGGCTTCCCACTGCACGACTGCTTCCACCTTAGCCGGGTCCATCTCTAGGCCCCTTTGAGAGATGCGGTAGCCCAGGAAATCGACCTCCCTTTTGTGGAACTCACATTTATTTATTTATTTATTGTAAAGAAATTTTTATTTAAAAAAAAAACATCAAAAATAATACATTTACCTTATACAAATCCCTTTTTCCATATTATATAACATTTTGTTCTATTTGTACATTCTATTTTTATCTTGTTTTGGTGGTTTCCCACCACCTCTGAAGCATAACACATTTTCCATTTTATTCAAAATAGTAATACTATATCTATGTTTCATTTCTGGTAACGGTTATATATCTTTAAAATACTTATACACCAATTCTTATTTTCTATATTCTTATATATTTCTAAATAAAAACAGCTTCATTGTCTAATTTTAACTAAAACCTTCATATAATATATTTCTATTCCTTTATGCTATTATAACCATGTATAAATGTAGTTTTTCATATCCCAGTATTTTTCAACATATTCTTTCAAATCTTTCCAGTCTTCTAGAAAGGTCTCTGAGTAGAGATTATTCAATTTTCTAGTCCATTTATCCATTTCAGCCATATATAACAGTTATTTCAACCATTCCCACACCTCTGTTATTTTTTCATTTTTCCAATTTTGTGCATACACCATTCTTGCTGTTGTAATCATATACCATATTATTGTCCTTTTCTTTACATTTATCTCTTCTAGTTTAAGTCCTAGCAATAACATTTCAGGCAACTTCTTAAATGTACATTTCAAGATTTTTTCCATTTCTGCATGTATTTTGACCAATAAATCTTTGCTTTATCACAAGTCCACCACATATGATAAAAAGAACCTTCTTTCTTTTTACACTTCCAACATTTGTTAGACATATTCTGACCAATATTTGCAATTTTTTTTGGTGTCATATACCATCTATACATCATTTTAAAACAATTTTCTTTTAAGTTATAACACGTAGATATACTCATAGCATTTTTCCATAAAAATTCCCAAGATTCCATTTCAATGTCTTTGTTAAAGTTTATCGCCCATTTTACCATTTGTTCTTTTACCATTTCATCTGCATTAAACCATTTTAGCAAGACTTTATACATTTTAGAAATCATTTTTTTTCCGCCTTCCTCCCAAACTTGTTCTATTTTATTATTTTTTCCCTGAAACCGTGATTTTTATCACTTCTATACAAATCATATATTTGTCTATATCTTAACCAACCATAATCAAAGTCAATCTGATGCTGCTCCTTCAGTTTGAAATCTTTACCATGTCTTATTAATAAGTCTCTATACTTCAGCCAATCTTGTCCTTTATATCTTGATGTTGGATGTAAGACTTCTGCGGGTACAATCCACATAGGTATCTCTTCTGAAAAAAAGTTTTTATATCTTGTCCACGTATCCATTAGTGTTCTTCTCAAATAGTGATGTTTAAACATATTGTCCATTTTTGTTTTGCCATAATACAAATATGCATGCCACCCAAATCTACAATCATGACCTTCCAGGGACAATAACATTCTATCTTGTAACATAGTCCATGTCCCTACCCAGGTCAAACATATTGCATCATGGTATAACCTTAGATTTGGTAGTTGAAACCCTCCTCTTTCTTTGGCATCACACATTATTTTCATCTTAATTCTTGGTTTTTTCCCTCCCCACACAAATTTAGACAGCTCCTTCTGCCAACATTTGAATGTTTTTACATCTTTCACAATTGGAATAGTTTGAAACAAAAACATTAATCGTGGTAACACATTCATCTTGACCACCGCAATTCTACCCAGCAATGACAAATTCAATACATTCCACTTTTTAATATCCTGCATAATTTGCAATCATAATTTTTCATAATTATTTTTATAAAGCTCAATATTTTTCATAGTTAGGTTTACACCCAGATATTTTGTCTTTTTCACCACCTCACATTCTGTAAGTTTTTGTAACTCGTTTTGTTTCTTATTTGACATATTTTTGCACATTACTTTCGATTTGTTCTTATTTACATAAAATCCTGCTAAGTCACCAAACTCTTTTACTCTCTGTAACAAATGTGGTAATGTGGATAAGGGGTCTTCCACTATAAACATCACATCATCTGCAAAGGCCCTATATTTGAAAGAAAAACCTTTAGTTGTTAAGCCTTTAATATCTTTGTCTTCCTTCACATTTAACAGTAGAACTTCTAAAATCCAAATAAATAGCAGTGGCGAAAGTGGGCATCCTTGTCTTGTTCCTTTTTCAACTTTAAAATCGTCTGTCTTTTCGGTATTAATTATTAATGAGGATTTCTGTTCTTTATATATTGCTTTAATGAAGTTAAGCATATATTCACCAATCTCAAAATGTTCTAAAACTTCAAACATAAAATCCCAGTTTAAATTATCAAACGCTTTTTCCGCATCTAAAAAGAAAAAGCCCACTTCTTTTTCAGGATGTTTGTCGTAGTATTCTATAGCATCCACTACTACTCTTAGATTGTCCCTTATTTGTCGATTAGGTAAGAACCCTGCTTGTTCTGTTTGTATAGTCTCTTTAAGGTGCTCTTTTAGTCTATCCACTATAATCTTAGCAAAAATCTTATAATCATTATTCAGTAAAGAAATCGGTCTATAATTCTTAACATTGGTCAAATCTTGATTTTCTTTCGGGATCAGTGAGATGGATGCATCTTTCCAGGTTTCTGGTACCTCTCCAGTAACTCTTATATCGTTCATCAATAGCAGTAACACCGGTGAAACTGACTCCTGTAACGTTTTGTAGAACTTCGCTGTAAATCCATCCGGTCCAGGTGCTTTACCTAATTTTGAGTCATTTATTGCATTTTTGATCTCTTGTAATGATACTGGATTATTAAATAGTTCTTTAATTTTCTCTGTTGGTTTTGGTAACTTTAATGTTTGCAGGTATTCTTTAATCTTTCTTCTGTCTTTGTTTTCCTTCTTAAAAAGTTTTGCATAGTATTTAAAAAATTCTCTTTTTATTCCTTTGTTATCTATTATCTCAATATTATCTCTTATCACTTTAGTGATAAATTTATTTTCACGTTTTTTCTTTAATTGCCATGCTAAGTATTTTCCGGGTTTATTTGCACCTTCAAATGCTTTTTGTTGAAGTTTTTTTAAGTTCCAGTACATCTCTTGGTTCAAAATGGCTTTTGCTTGGTCTTGTAGCATCCAAATTTCCTTTTGCAGTTTCTTTTTCCCTGGTTTTTTCTTCAGTTCTTCTTCCTTTGTTTTAATGGCTTGTAGAATATTTTCATATTGCTCTTTTTTCTTTTTATTATCTTTAGCATTTAGCGATATCAATAGTTCTCTCATCACTGCTTTGTATGCATCCCATACGGTTTGAATTTTAACTTCTTTCTGCATGTTTACTTGGAAGTATAGGTCTGTTTCTTCAAGTAATTTTTTAATTATTTCTTGATTATCTAATAAGTCCTCGTTTATTCTCCATCTCTTTTGTTTTTTAATCTGCCCAGCTGTCCATAAACACGGATTGTGATCTGAGATTATTCTGGGTAAAATTTCCACTTTTCTTGTCTTAAAGGTTAGGTTAGTAGTCATCCAAATCATGTCAATTCTTGAATGTGAGTCATGTCTGTTAGAGTAAAAGGTAAAATCTTTTCCTTGTGGGTTAGCTTTCCTCCAAATATCTTCCAACTTTTCTTGTTTTATCAGTTCAAAAAATTTTTTTGGAAGCTTCCCTAACCTCTCATCTTTTCTTTTAGAGCGCCTGTCTAGTTTATTATCTACAGTTCCATTGAAGTCCCCTAACATCATAATTTGATCATAGTTTACATTGTCCAATTCCATTTGAAGTTCTTTTAAAAAAATTTCCTTAGCTCCATTCGGAGCATAAATGTTCACAATCAAAGTTTTCAATCCTTGCAGGAAAATTTCAATAGCTAAATATCTTCCATCTTTGTCTTTAAATATTACTTTAGGTTCCAAATCTTTTTTGACATATGTTACAACACCATTTTTTTTGTTGCTTGCTAAAGAATAAAATTCTTCTCCCAATTTTTTCCTTATTAAATATTTATGGTCTTGTTTTTTAAGATGAGCTTCTTGCAAACAAATTATATTACATTTTTGTTTTTCCAACCAATGACCTACCATTCTACGTTTTTGGGGTGAATTTAGTCCATTTACATTCCATGTAAGTATTTTGTAATCCATTTTGATATATTCTTAAATATCTCCAAAATCATCTTTATTCTCTCCCAGGAATGCATACATTTCTTCTGTGCTTTTAATCACTACTCTGGAGTTGCCATAATAAAAGCTTAGTCCTTGAGGTATTTCCCAACGAAATCTGATTTTTTTCTCCTTCAGTTTATCCGTCAGACGCTTGAATTTTTTCCTTTCTTGCAGTATTGCTCTAGGCAATTCTTTCATTACTATGATTTTCTTTCCATCTATTACAAAAGGGTCAGTAAAGCACTTCCTGTAGATTTGTTCTTTTGCCCTTTTCATTGTAAATTGGACAACCACATCTCTTGGTATGTTTTTGTCTCTTGCATATGTAGAATTAACTCTATAAACAAGATCCATGTGTTCTTTAACAACTTCTTCCTGTTCTTGTAAAAAATCTGCTATTGCTTCTTGCATTCTTGTAAAAATGTCCTCATTCAATTTTTCCTCGATCCCTCGAAATCTCAAATGATTTTGCATATCTTTATAGTGCATCATCTTTTCCATCCTCTCGTTCTCTCTCATTGTCTTATGGGTGCTTTTTTCCAGTTCTTTTACTTTAGTTTCTATATCTTGTGTTCTTGTGGATAATTTTTGAAATTCTGCTTTTAATTCCATGAAATTTTTATCTGCTTGAGCCGCTATATTATTCATTTTAACATTTACCTCTCCTATAGCGTCTAACATTTTCTTTTCCATTGCTTCCATAACGGCTAGTAGCTCTTTTTCTTTTTTTGCTGCCATTGTAGGAGAGGACCATGTAGCTGCTCTCGATCTTAGTCCGCGGTCCGTTTTGCCTCTTTAAAAAAGATCGATTTTATCTTGTTTTCCAAATCAAACACCAATTAGTGCATTCAAACAAGCTAATCTTGCCAAGTCAAATTATGTTGGTTTCAGCCTTCTAAGTTATATAATCTTTGAGATATTGCAGTTTAAAAATTTTATAAATCCAAAATGGCGGGCGCGACTTCTCTATGGTTAATGTCAAAGGTTATAGTCTTTTTACCTTGCTTCTGGCTTGCCATAGTTTCCTTTTGTCCCTTCCTTTTATTTACTTGTCTGCTCTCTGCACGTCACTTCCTGTTATGGTCTTTCTGGTCCGGCAGTATTTAGAGTCCCCTTTCTGGTCCGGCAGTATTTAGAGTCCCCTTTACCTTCTTCCGGTTCTTCTCCTTTTCCCTTCTTGTCTGCTCTGCTAGCCGTCACTTCCTGGTTCAGTCCTCACGTCTTAATCTCGCGATGCTTGGTTCCCTTCTCCCTCTTTGTCTCGCGATGCTTGGCTTCCCCTCCCGACTCTTCTTAACCGCAGGAATGTTAAACAACTTGTTTTTTTGGCTTTTTAAGTTCAAATTCGGTTTTTTAGCGCTTCAAAACTGCTCTCATCCAATCAACAACAGTCTATTGCTTCACCCGATCTGCTTTTCGTCTTTCAAAACGCGGCGGTGGTAAGGCAAAAAACTTTTTTCCGTTACCTTTTGTTGTTACTTCGCTTCAGATGTGGTCCCAACGTTTAAACTTTGTCTTCTTTGTTAAGGAATCAGGGGAATTGGAGGTTTTATGCTGAATTTTTCAGCTCGGCTCGGCTCCTTAGAGATACTCGCAAGAATCCTCTTCGGCTGCAGTGCTCAAGGTGTCGGAAAAGTCTCCTCCGAGACTTTCCCTTCACCGAGGTTGCTCAAACCTGGATTATATTGCTTGCTGGTCCTCACACTACCTGTGTGAGGTTGCGTCAGGTGGATTAATCCACCCAAGCTGTCAGGAAGAGCCGCTGTCCGCCTTGCGCATTTGCAAAGCGTGTCAGACCTCCATTCCTCCGGCCGGAAACCTGTGGAACTCACATTTAGACAGCTTAGCATATAATTGGTGCTCTAATAAGGTCTGTAGCACTTCTCTTACTAAAGTCACGTGGGACACCTTATCAGCTGAATAAATCAAGATATCATCAAGATAGCAGAGCACCCCATTAAATAAATGCTTGCGCAACTCTTCGTTGATTAAACTCATAAAAACCCCAGGAGCACCACTCAAACCGAAGGGCATTACCAAATATTCGAACTGCCCCAATGGGGTATTGAACGCCGTCTTAAATCCATCCCCCTCCCTGATGCGCACCCGAAAATACGCGTCTCTTAAGTCCAGTTTCATGAAAATCTTCCCCTTAGCCACTTCAGTCAATAAGTCTTTGATTAAGGGGAGGGGGTAAGCGTTGGATGCGGACACAGCATTCAAACCCCTATAGTCAGTGCAAAGCCTCAACCCTCCATCCTTCTTTTTCCGGAAAAGGACGGGGGCTGCAAAAGGAGACTTTGCCAGGTGAATAAATCCTCGTTCTAAGTTTTTGTCCAAAAACTTCCGCAGCTCCTCTCTCTCCGAGGGGCTCATGGAATATAACTTCCCTTTCGGCAACTTCTGCCCTGGGAGAAGCTCGATGGCACAGTCAGTGAGATGGTGGGGGGGGGCAACTCATCAGTTTCCATTTCACTGAACACTTCTTTTAAGTCTCTATATTCGGGAGGGATGGGATCGGGCATTAAGGCTAGGGCGGCCGGATTTGAGGAGCCGGGAGGCGCTTTTCCCCATGTGGGGTCCCAGGTGTGAGTGGAGCATTTTGGGTCGACCCAAAATATTTTCCCGTCACTCAACTTGATATACGGATCGTGGGAACTTAGCCACGGACTGCCCAGCACCATGGGAAATTGGGTATTAGGGGTGATTACAAAAGCCCTCTTTTCCCAATGCATCCCCATCCCCACCACCAGTGGCTCCATTTCCACCACACACGCCTCCTTCATCTCGGACCCATCCATTTGGGTGAATTGTAAAGGTTCTTTTAAGTCCGTCACCCTGGGGCCCAATCCCTCCACTACTAAGGGGCTGATTAAGTCTCTAGCACATCCCAAGTCTATAAGGGTGCGAACCCGCATGTGGGTTCCACTGGCTGGCACCATTACAGTCACTACCATGTAAAGCAAGGGACCGAGAATGCTCACCGGTGATGGCGTGTTGGGGATAGGGACATGCAGCTCTGCGCCAGCTACTGCAGGTCATTGAAGTTTCCCGACGGCTGGGTCTCGGTCAGCTCCAACTCTCCCTGCTCGCACATTGCCCCTTCCAGCTGTAGTGCCCGGGGTTTAAACGAGGTCTTGGGAGGCCAGGGTGTTCCTCCACCCAACGGGGTAGAGGTCTTCGGGATCTTCGCACTCCCCCGGGGACACACCGATGCATAGTGGCCACTTTCTCCACATTTCATGCACAGGCCTTGCTTGAAACGGGCATCGCACAATTTCTGGAACACCGATTTTCCCTCGGTCTTCTGGGGGGTCTTGGGAGTAGTTGACGTTCCCAACTTGATCAAGGTGAAACGCTCTTCCACGTCAGCCATGGCTCGCATCCAAGCCGCCAGGGAAACAGGTTGGCCGCTTCTCAGGATCATCTCGTAGACCTCGTGGCTCAGCCCCTCCCGGTACTTCTCCACGAACAGATCTTCGGACCACCCCTGGACTTTCGCCACAATGCACCGGAAGCGGTCGGTGTAGTCCCTCACCATGCCTCGTCCCTGGGTCAGCTTGCGCAGTTGGTTCCGGGCTTCCTCTTCTCCCAGCGGGTCTTCATAGTGCTGGCACAGGGCCCACATGAAGTTGTCCACGGACTGCAGCTCGGGTCCCGGGGGATTGTGCAGGCTCACGTACCAATCACTTGCGGTGTCTCGCAGCTTGGATCCAATGTAGCCCACTCGATCCCTCTCCGTAGGGTAGAGGTGCCCCCAGGATGCCAGGAACCACTCGATCTCGATGATGAAGAACCGGAGCTTCTCGGGATCCCCATCAAACGTTGCCATCATGGGATCGTTAGGCACTTGTCTCACCAACCCTACTGCTGGGATGGGGATCACGGGGACCGGGATTGGTGGGGCTCCTCCGGCCGGGGCCCCAGCGGGGCTGGCGAGTTGTGCCGGAACCCCACCTGCACCCCCTGAGGCTGACCGGGGGGTGGGATCACCCCAGCTGCCAGGACCCCCATCAGGTTCTGCTGCATCTCTAGCATGGCTTCTTGCAAATCCACTGCGAGGCGGACATGCATCTCCTCCAAGCACCGGTCCAGGACACGCTCCAGGTCTGCTTCAGATGTCTCGGCGCCCCGAGGCGGCAGGTGCTCGTCTTCCGGCAGACTGAACCCCCAGGCACCAGAGCCCCTCTGGGAGTAGAGATCCTCCTCCAGTACGCTCGGGCGGCCGAACTCCGACCAGTCACCACTAAAGCGTACTCTGGCCCCTTTCCGAACGTGTACAAATGTTTCGGAAGTGCCTCCCCCAAAAGTAGCCCAAGAGCATCTAGGGGAGGTGGGCAGCCAGGTAATCCGAGCCACTGTGTGGGGCACCTGGGCCGGTTCCTGTGCCGTAGTCACCGGCACCGTTTGCTCCACAGGTCCTGTGGGAGCCGTGGTGACCGGGATCTCCAACGGGGTGTTATGGTTGCTCCTGTCATCTGACATAGTCAGGTACAGAAGGACCAAAGCCAAAGATCTCTAACAATCTGTGAGGCTTCTGTGCTATCAGCAAATGATCAGGCCTTTGTTGGTTAAAACATAGTCCTTTATTCAGATACTGGAACAAGTCTCGATGTTTGTTAGAGATGCCATACAAAGAAGGCTTGGGGTTAATATACCTGCAAACATGCATGCTTAAACATTTACCACCAATCAGCATACAAGAAAAAATGTGGGAAGACAAGAGGGCCCGTTTGTTCCCACCATAGGTGCGAAAGGCATAAACATTCCCCTTTTGGCCTGTGTGACCCAGATGTGCTAAGTCCTAGGCAAAACATGCAAACCACGACAATAAAATAACCTTCAAGGCTAGAAGCCTGTAGATAGTGTCCTGGGAGCCTGAAGCGAAAAGGGGGAAGGAACAGGAACAAGATAGCTATTGTTTATATGATGTGTTGGAATGCAGGAACCCACCTCCCACCTGAAGAAGTAACATTAAGCAGACAGGCCATTGACATCAAGGAGGCAATAAAATATATGGTAGATAACAGCTACAAAGAAAACGAAAGTAGAAACCAGAGCATCCTTCAGTAACATATATCTTTGTCAGATTCAAAGAGAGAAAGAAATATTCAGTAATAGAGAAACCATTGTGTATACAAAGCAGAATCTGACATTGGGTCAGCCACAGTTCTCTCAAGAGCAGTTCTCTCAGAGCTCTCTCAGCCCCACCTACCTCACAGGGTGTCTGTTGGGGGGAGAGGAAGGGAAGGAGATTCTGAATGACTCTGAGACTCCGAGTGAAGGGCGGGGTATAAATCCAACTCTTCTTCTTCTCCTCCTAGGACAGGGGTGACAAACATGAGGCCTGGGGGCCGGAAGCAACCCATCCAGGGCTCTTATGCGGCCCATGAGCAACTGAGGCAAGGGAGGGAGTGCTGGGTGGAGCCACTCTATTGTGGCTTCGGCATGGGAGAACAACCTCGTCTGCAGCAGTCAAGCATCGTGGAGCATCTGCCCCATGCTGCACCGCTGCCTATCCAGTCTGCCTGTGTGGGTTTTCCTCTGCATGCCCCTCCCAGCCCATGGGGCCTTGCAATGAAGATACACCAACTCAGAGTTTACCAGCTGCTGTCCTTTATACAGTTTCTATTTCCAGAATGTTTTATGGCACACATGGCCTGGCCTAACAAAAAGACATTTATGTCAGATCTGGCACTCATGACAAGTGAGTTTGACACCTCTGTTCTAGGATGCAGTCCAATATGAGTGGCTTTAAACTCAAAGGAGAAGCAGTTGCCTTGACTTCATTGGGAGTTTCAGGACAAATTGACAAGGATCAGTCTATTAAAGTTCCAGACAAGTGTTTAAGACTCATATTGGTAGACCACCCTGTATATGGTCAGTGTTTCACATTAGGTTTATTAATTTTTAGAACTTGCCTCATTACTCCCTAACAGTTCTGAATTAGGTGGCACAGACATAAATAAATTCCAATACATCAGATAAGTTATTTACACGCATTCCTTTGTCTCCCACTTGCAAAATGAAAAATACCACAGTTGTAGGCTACTTTCCACAAAGCTATGTAGACAGAAAGACCACAGTCAATGGAATTAAAGCAGCGTAACTCTGATCGCCCTAGGTTAACGGGTTTATAGATGACATCTTCGAAAGACTGAACAAATGCAGTGAAACACAGACTGCATTGTGATATATTTTTAACATAGCTTTCTCAAAAAACATTCAAAGCAATATACAATAGAATTACAGATCATTTTAATATCCATATACAATCATGAGCTGCGTCAACAATGACTTTAGTTCAATTGTCCCCTTATTTCTCCTGCCTCCCAGTTAGCTGTACTTTTTTTTAAAATAAAAGCTTCTGAGTGACGTTTTCACACACCAATAATTTGTTAGGAAGGGGAGAAAAGGCATTGCTTGCAGTGATACAGAACACTTCTGCTTCCACCCTGTCTCACAGATCTGATTAGTGCTTTGTGTGGATTCCTTCTGAAGCCTGCCAGGGTGTAAGCCAGCAAGGCATATTATATGCTCTTATGAACTGTTTAAAATCATAAGTTTGAACTTTGGGTTGTTTTTCTGCAAAGGGTGAAATGCACTCTCTATTGCAGTGAGAGGCTCCAGCCCACAGCAGGAAACTTCCCCAGAGTTCACACCTACATGGAGACCAGGACTCCATTTCAAAGAGTCCTTCTGTCTCCTTTACGCTGGTTAATTCACACCCTCCCCCAAAGTTCCTGCAGAGATCATGTTAAGTGACGTTACCTGGCAACTTAATCGTCGACCATCGAGTGACCTGGCCAGAGCCATCACAAGACAAAGGGTTGGCGCTATGGATCCTAGCAGCTGCCCAGGTGTCAGTTCCTGCATAGCACCCAGATTTGCAATATTGACCACTCCTTCCTACCTCCTCCTCCTTATTACACTGACCAATGGTAGGGCTAGTGGGGACGGACCAACTAGTAGGTGTGTCAGTGGGATGTGGTCAGCACAGACCACCCCAATACCACCTTTTAAAAAGTTCTTACACACTATTCAAGCTTAAGCTCTTAACCCTCTACGTGTTTCTGCTGGTTCAGAACACGCTCCCCAGCTTTCCTTTCTATCCCTCAAATCTTCTTTTGGAAAAAGGATCACCCATCTCCAGGATAGGTAAAGTATTACTCTCAACAAAACTCCTGCTCATGCAACAGTGCTAGTTTCTATCTAAGTTTCCTAGATCTTGTGTGTATGTGTGTGTGATTCAGTTTTTGTATGCTTGAACAACATTTATAGTAAACATCATTCAAAGAAATCACTTAGCCTCAGTGCCTATTTTCTGAGAACTCCTGGAAGGGGCGGGACCTTGGTATAGCTGGCAAGAACCCGGTACTTTGCCAATTGCTAATCTTAAATTAAAGCAATTCGGCTAACAGGGGGACCGGTCTGCTATAGCAGAGGGCTACCAAGTCAGCATCTCTCATGACTCTTGTGCTGAGGTGCTTCAGCGGTTTGCTTGCTTCTTGGTCCTCCCTCTTATTCTCCAATTTCTTGGGCCCCTGTTATGGAAAATCCATGAAAAGGAAGATGTTTCTGTGCCCAGATGGCAGTCACTGGATTAAAGCATTTGTGTAATAGAAGCCCATAGGAGTGGACGGATAGGAGAGTTAATTTGTATATATGTATTTTTTTATTGTCCACACAGTAAGTCCAGGTGGAGAGAGTATGGACTATGTAAAGTAGATCTATATATAGTTCACAGTATGAAATTCCAAGGGATTTTTTTTAACAAATAATTTTTATTTTTATCAAAAAACCACAATAACAATAACCAAGGGATTTTGTAAAAAAAATGGGCACCAGCACTTAGTTGTTCAGAATTTAGGAATGTCAAAATTAATTTTCCATATATCATATTCCTCCATATGCTGAATAAATTACTGATGCAAGCCCCACTTTCCTCATACTCTGTGGAATCCACAATTCTTACCTAGTGAAGAATTTTAGATATGCCCTCTTGAAGTTGTGCATTACAGCATAGACTCTGAGCTGAATAGAGAACTGAGGAGAGCTCCTTTTCCTTTGTTTTTGGCCAGGAGAACCGAGTCACAACTATGTTAACAAATGAAGCACATTCAGAAAATTATCACATCAGATTACACTTCTCCAGTACCAAACTGGACATATTTTGCATCTAATAAAAACCCTCATAAAGCTTGACCCTGTTCCAGCACTGCTATTATAGAGCCTTGGGAAGGACTGTTTGAATGCAGTCCTCTGCCACTGTTATGTTCTGGCCGAGGAGCCGCACACGTGGTCGACCAAACATGTGGCCAGGCAAAGCCATCGAGCTTTGCATCCAGGAACAATTGACTCCGCGGATCCTATAGGGACCAATGGGGAAGCCTGCATCCATAGAGAGACCAATAGGATGCAGAAGCACTGTAAATAGCGAATCACGGGTATTGGGTGTGTGCATGGGTGCAGTCAAGCACAGGGATATAAGTGGACCTGCAAGTCCAGCTAAGCAGTCTTGTTCCGACCTCTGAATAAACTTAAGAGCTGATTTCTCTGAACACATCTCTGGACCCAGTACTTGACGCTGACGATGAAGGTGGGATCCCGATGAGCAACATCAGCTCTGACTCCAGCACCACATCAAGCACCAAACCTCTGGCAACTGAGCAACGCCAGGCTCCAGCGCCTCTGTGAGAGTCAATCAGCGACAAGTGTCATTAAAGAAAGGAAGTCTTTATTGAGAAAGGTCTGTCGTGGTCATCTACACATCCTGTGTTAGTAATGGCTGGAACAACCCCCAACTAGGATAGTAATACAGAATTCAAAAGGGGTCTGGCGATGGCTTGTAACCAATCATACAATCATATAAAAGGTGCTCAAATACTGGCCTGAGGTTCCCAAGGAAAAAGTGGGAAGAACCAGAGTCAGACAAAAGAAATGCAGGCACCAGCAGTCTCCCAAGGTCAGAACAGTGCAGGGAGTGATAAGCTGTGAGAGTCCTGCTCAACGTAGTCAAGGATCAGATCTCGGTTGGTTAACCACAGTTCTTTATTACCTATTCCTACATTAGTACAGCATCTCGGGTTATTGTCAGAGATGAGACAAATAATACAAGCGGGTCTATTATACCATTCCAAGGAGTTTGAATTACCCATAGGTAGCCAATCCCCTCAAGGGAAAATTGGCGGGCTAAAAGGTGTCTTGACCGTTTGGTTCACACAGGAAAAAAGTGAGGTGTTAAGCAGTAAATTTCCCTTCCCAAACCAGACCCCTCAGTTCACATAACAATTCATGGCTCCAAGGTTCTTTAGCATGAGATAAGAGATGAGAGCCGTCCTCCCCTTGAAGTTACTGCCGGGGCAGCTGGAATGTGGAGGCAGGGATGAGTGGCCTCCTTGTTCTCACCCTTAAGGGTTGTCACCCTCCCGACCAAAACAGGATGAATACAGGGTCCAATACATAATGGCTACAAGGTTACATAGTATGCATGCAAGATTACATTGACTGAATTGACAGATTCTGACACCCTGCCCTCCCCATAATTCTCTTCACCTAGCTTTATCAGGGAACATTTTATGAAACAGTCTAGTCAACTTGGGGGCATGAACATGTTCAGAACGAATCCATTCATTGTGCTCCGGGCCAAAATCTAACCATCTAACTAAATAATACAAGTGGCCCCTTTTCATCTTGGAGTCAAGGATTTCAGTTATCTCGTAGTGTGGACTCCCCTCCTTCATCAGTGGAGGAGGAGCTGGAGGAACTGGATGCCATGCATTCGGCCCAGGATCTTTCTTCAGCAGGCTGAAATGAAACACAGGGTGCACAGAACTCAGTGATTTAGGCAGTTCCAGTTCAAAGGATACATCAGAGATTTTACGTAGCACTTTATAAGGTCCAACATATTTCCATCCCAATTTTCTGCTGGGCTGCAGCCCATGGATATTTTTAGTAGAGAGATAAACGGAGTCCCCGGGTTGAAGATCCCATCCCGGTGCTCGCCCTCGGTCTGCATACTTCTTGTAGTCCTCTTTGGCATGGTCCAGGGCTTTCCCTATTAATGGCCAGGAGTCCTGGAGGCTGGACCACCAACTCTTAAAATCCGAGGGGGGGGTTTGGGGGTCCTTCTTAAGGGTAGGGAGTGGTTTCCCTTCAAAGCCTCCCACTGCCATGAACGGTGAAACCCCAGTGGAGGAATGCACTGCATTATTGTAGCTATATTCTGCAAAGGGCAGCAATTCCACCCAATTATCCTGGTGGTAATTTGTGTAACATCTTAGGAATTGCTCGAGAATTTGATTAGTTCGCTCGGATTGGCCGTCGGTCTCTGGATGGTAACCCGAGCTTAAAGCAGGTTCTATGTCCATTAATTTCAAAAGCTCCCGCCAGAAAGTGGCAACGAACTGACTTCCGCGGTCAGAAACCACCCTCTTCGGAAACGCATGTAATTTTATCACGTGGTTGAAAAAAGCTTTAGCCATCCCTTTGGCTGTGGGCAATTGCTTGAAGGGGGTGAAATGGGCTTGTTTAGAAAAAGTGTCAACTACTACCCAAATCACAGTTTTTCCCTTGGAGGGGGGCAAATTGGTGATAAAATCCATGGCTATGTCTTCCCAGGGTCTTGAAGCAGTGGGGAGGGGGTGCAACAATCCTGGGACTTTCCCCCCCCGTTTTTTACACATTAAACAGGTTTGGCATGCCGAGACGAAGTCCGAGACATCTCGGCGCATGCGCGGCCACCAGAACTGGCGCTGGATCAAATTAAGCGTCTTTAGGAAACCGAAGTGCCCGGCTAGCTTTGAGGAGTGACAATTTAGCAAGATTTCCTTGCGTTTGGTCTTAGGCACCACTAGTTTGTCCCCATGCAGCCAACAGTGGTCCTCTCTTTTGGAACACTCTCCCACAGCTTCCAATTCCTCTATTTCTTCGGGAGCGTACTCCCCCCCCCACTGGCAGTTCCCGGTGGCTAGCTCAGCTTTCTTTGTTTTGCTTCGGGTGACAACCACCCCCCCCAGCTGCTGGGGGGAGAACATGGAATCGAACACCTCTTCTTTCACACTCTCATGTTGGGGCAATCTGGACAATGCGTCTGCCAGGGAGTTAGCCTTCCCAGGGAAATGCTTTAACACAAAGTTAAATTTGGAAAAGAAGTCAGCCCAGCGCAGCTGCTTGGCATTGAGGGACCGCTGAGTGCGCAAAGCTTCTAAGTTCTTATGATCAGTCCATATTTCGAACGGAGATTGCGCTCCTTCCAACCAGTGGCGCCACGTAGTGAGCGCTAACCTAATGGCCGCGGCTTCCTTGTCCCACACTGACCAATTCCTTTCTGTTTCGTTAAACTTTTTTGAAATGTAAGCCAAGGGGTGCAGTTTCCCCTCCGAGTCCCTTTGTAAAATGGCCCCCCCCATGGCTACATCCGAGGCATCGACATGGATTATAAAGTCTTTTGTCTCGTCCGGGTGGGCCAGAATGGGCTCCGAGGTAAAAAGGGTTTTTAAAGCCTCAAACGCCTTCTGACACTCCCCATTCCACGCCAGTTTCTCTCCCGGCTTTCCCGCCTCGGGCCCCCTCCCCTTAGTTTTCAACAGGTCCGTTAAGGGCAGGGTGACTTTAGCAAAGTCTTTGATGAAGGTCCGGTAAAAGTTACAAAATCCTAAGAGGCTCTGCAATTGCTTTCTCGTTCGCGGAGCCTCCCATTGCACCACCGCCTCCACTTTTCCCGGGTCCATTTCCAACCCCTTCTGAGAAATGCGGTAGCCCAGGAAGTCCACGGACTCACGGTGAAACTCGCACTTAGACAGTTTCACAAAAAGCTGGTTTTCCAGTAAAGTTGAAAGAACGTCCCTGACCAAAGTCACATGCTCATTCTTATCAGTAGAATAGATCAAGATATCATCTATGTAACATAACACGCCCTTAAAAAGATGCTTGTGCAACACTTCATTGATTAAACTCATAAAGACCCCGGGCGCGCCACTTAAGCCGAACGGCATCACTAGGTATTCAAACTGCCCCAGGGGGGTGTTAAAGGCAGTCTTAAATTCATCCCCTTCCCTTATGCGCACCCTGAAGTAGGCATCTCGCAGATCCAACTTGGTAAAAATCTTCCCCTTGGCCGCCTCTGCCAAGAGGTCCTTTATTAACGGGAGGGGGTAGGCATTAGTGGTGGAGACTGCATTTAACCCCCGGTAGTCAGTGCACAGTCGTAAGCCCCCATCCTTTTTCTTTCGGAACAGCACGGGCGCCGCAAAGGGGGACTTGGCGGGGCGGATAAAACCCCTTGCCAGGTTTTTGTCCAAGAACTTCCGCAGTTCTTCCCGTTCCGCCGGGCTCATGGAATATAATTTCCCCTTCGGGAGTTTCTCTCCTGGGAGGAGCTCTATGGCACAGTCCGACAGTCGGTGGGGGGGCAACTCGTCCGCTTCGGTCTCACTGAACACTTCTAGCAAGTCTCTATACTCTTTAGGCACCATGGCAGGGGCGAGGGCGAGTGCGGGCGCGGGGGGAGGCGGGCTCGGAGGTCCAGGGCCCCATCCAGGGTCCCACCGATGGCTCTGGCAGCGTTCGTCTACCCACGAAATCTTCCCCTCGCTCCATTTTATGTAAGGGTCGTGCGCCCCGAGCCAAGGGCTGCCCAACACCATAGGGAACTGGGCGTTCGGGGTGATGACGAAAGCTCGCTTCTCCCAATGCTCCCCCGTTCCCAAAATCAAGCTCTCAGTCTCTGCTATGCACTCCTCCTTCATTTCCGACCCATCCATCTGTGTAAACTTCAGGGGTTCTGCTAACGGGGTGACTTTGGGTCCCAACCCCTCCACTACCAGGGGGCTGATCAGATCTCGCGCACACCCAGAGTCAATTAGGGCGCGAACCCTCATGTGGGTGCCTGATCCAGGGGTCACCACCGTCACTACCATATATAACAGGGGGCCAGGGATGCTCACCGGAGATGGCGCTTCTTGGCGGGGGACCTGCAGCTCTGCGCCGCTCACTGCAGGCCGTTGGAGTTTCCCGACATCTGCGCTTCCATCAGCTCCAGCTCTCCCTGGTCGCTCGCCGCCCCTTCCAGCTGTAAAGCCCGGGGCTTCATTGGAGTTTTCCCCCGGGTGGGGGTGCTCCCCGCTCCGGGAGTTGAGGTCTTCAGGCCCTTCCCCCCTCCTCTGGGACAAGCGGAGGCGAAGTGGCCACTCTCCCCACACTTCATACACAGCCCCTGTCGAAACCTCGCATCACGGACGTCTTGCACATTGGATCGGGGCTTCGCTCGGGGGCCTGCTTTGCTGGCTGCCGTCGCGGACGCTCCCATCTTGATTAGGGCGAAGCGTTCCTCCATGTCGGTGGCAGCTCTCATCCAGGTGTTCAGGGTGCCCGGACGACCCCCTAACAGCACGGTCTCGTAGATTTCCGGGTTCAGGCCCTCCCAATACTTCTCCATGAAGAGTTCCTCCGGCCACCCATGGATTTTGGCAGCGATGCGCCGGAACTTGTCAGTGTATTCCCTCACTGACGACCTCCCCTGGAACAGCTTTCTCAGTTGATTCCTGGCTTTTTCCTCACCCAGGGGGTCCTCGAACTGATGCCGGAGGGCCCACATAAAATTGTTCAGGGAGCGCAATTCAGGACCAGGGTTGTCGTGCAGGCTCACATACCAATCGCTGGCGGTGTCTTTCAGCTTGGACCCGATGTAGCCAATTCGATCTTTCTCGGTAGGGTAGAGGTGACCCCAACTGTCCAGGAATCTCCCGATCTCCAGCGTGAAGAAACGCAGCTTCTCGGGGTCCCCATCGAAAGTAGTCGTCAAAGGGTCGGAAGGGGGTGGGCGAGCGGCCGGCGCGGCCGGGACTGGGGCCGGCGCGGGAACGGGCCCCGGAACTGGAGCTGGGACGACCGGCGGGGCTGGTTGCACCGGTTGAGCGGGCGCCTGCGGCTGAACCGGAACCCCTCCGGGCGCCTGCGGCTGTGGTGGGGCTCCGACCCCTTGACCGAGGAGGGCGCCTTGCATCGCCATCATAGCGTCGCGAATTTGGTGCTGGAGATCGAGGGCCAACTCGCGGAGCTCGGCGGTGAGTTGAAGCCGCAGGTCTCCCATCATCTGATCCAGCGGGACCGTCTGCTCCTCGCGATACGGATCGGGCCCATACAGATCCAGTCCCTCCTCTTCGGGAGGCGGGCGACGCGGCCCTCCACGGTAGATCGGCTCGCGGTCGTCTCCGAGGTAGCTCGGTCTCCCTCGATCGGGCTGGTCTCCGGTGAGCGAAACTCTCACCCCTTTCCTGTCGTGCACCCACGAACTCACGGGTCGGCCTCCGAAGTGGCTCCATGCGTACTGGGGGGTCACGTTCTGATGGGTAGTCGGGCGGCGCGGAATGTAGTAAGCCCCCTGGCTCGTGGTCACCGGCACCTCGGGACCTCCTCCGCCGCCACCACCCCCGTTCCCCGGATCCGCCGGGGTAACGGGAACCTCCTCTGGAGTAGTAGGTTTGAGGGGGACAACGTCGTCTTCTGACATGGTCAGGAACGGTTGAGTCCCAATCAAGGATCTCTGACAATCTGTGAGAGTCCTGCTCAACGTAGTCAAGGATCAGGTCTCGGTTGGTTAACCACAGTTCTTTATTACCTATTCCTACATTAGTACAGCATCTCGGGTTATTGTCAGAGATGAGACAAATAATACAAGCGGGTCTATTATACCATTCCAAGGAGTTTGAATTACCCATAGGTAGCCAATCCCCTCAAGGGAAAATTGGCGGGCTAAAAGGTGTCTTGACCGTTTGGTTCACACAGGAAAAAAGTGAGGTGTTAAGCAGTAAATTTCCCTTCCCAAACCAGACCCCTCAGTTCACATAACAATTCATGGCTCCAAGGTTCTTTAGCATGAGATAAGAGATGAGAGCCGTCCTCCCCTTGAAGTTACTGCCGGGGCAGCTGGAATGTGGAGGCAGGGATGAGTGGCCTCCTTGTTCTCACCCTTAAGGGTTGTCACCCTCCCGACCAAAACAGGATGAATACAGGGTCCAATACATAATGGCTACAAGGTTACATAGTATGCATGCAAGATTACATTGACTGAATTGACAGATTCTGACATAAGCAAGCCATGAGAAGTATAACATAACATTCCACACTCCCGACATCACCAGGGGCACGCATCCCACCTCCCGGGCAGGAGATGGCAGCATTAGCTGACATTCTGCCCCCCCCCCAGCTTCCCCCGCTCCACCAGGCTTTAGCAGATATACTTTGTGGAAGGCACGAAGCAATGCAGGAGCATTAACATGTTCAACAGCAACCCACTCATTATCCTCAGGCCCAAAGTCCTTCCAACGCACTAAATAAAACAAGCAACCCTGTTTAAACTTAGATTCCAAAATTTGTGCAATTTCGTAGTGAGGTTTACCATTCAGCATCAGAGGAGGAGGAATCAGTTGCTGGGGCTGCCAAATATTTGGTCCAGGGTCCCGTTTCAGTAAGCTGAAATGGAAAACAGGACGCAAGGATTTCAATGATTTAGGCAGTTCAAGTTCAACAGTCACCTCATTGATTTTTCAAAGCACTTTAAATGTCCCCACATATTTCCAGCCCAACTTGCGACTGGATTGAAGACCTTTGATGTTCTTGGTTGACAAATACACCAAATCCTCGGGTTGCAAATCCCACCCTTTGTCCGCTTGCTTTTTATAATCCATCTTGGCTTCATCCAATGTCTTTGCTATCAATGGCCAAGAGACCTGTAAAGCTTTCCACCAGTCTTGAGAGTCCCCCAACCCCAGGTTAATGGGGCTGAGTTGCAGAAGGGGGGTCCCCTCATATCCACAAGAAGCCATAAAGGGAGAGACGCCCGCAGATGAATGAACGGCATTATTATAACTGTAACCTGCAAACGGCAATGTCGACCCAATTATCTTGTTGATAGTTTGAAAAACATCATAAGAATTGTTCAACAACTTGATTGACTCTTTCATTTTGGCCATCAGTCTCTGGGTGATAGGCACTGCTGAGCACTAACACTTGCAATAACTCCCCTAATACTTGCAATAACTCCTGCCAGAAGGTGGCAATGAATTGTGATCTGTGGTCAGAAATTATCTTGTGCAGGATGAAGTGTAATTTAATGATGTTACTCATAAACATTTTTGCCAATGCCTTTGCGGTGAGTACTTGCTTGAATGGAATAAAATGGGCTTGCTTTGTAAACAAATCCACCACCACCCAGATGACCATTTTCCCCTTGCTAGGGGGCAAGTCTGTAATGAAGTCCATGGAAATCACCTCCCAAGGTTGACTGGGAGTTTCTAACAGTTTCAAGAGGAGAGGGGTCTTTCCTCCCCTGTGTTTACACATTAAACAGGTTTGGCAAGAGCTCACATAAGATGACACATCCCCATGCATGTGTGGCCACCAGAACTGGCGTTGCAATAAATGGAGCATTTTTAAATATCCAAAATGGCCCGATAATTTAGATTCATGAGCAGAGTACATTACCTCTCTCCAAAGGGAGAGGGGGATGACCAGTTTCCCATTTTTGTACCAACAAGCATCGGGACCCTCTACTACATCGGGGTCCTCCTGTAGTTCAGCTCGATCCCCCTCAGCATAAGCCTCAGCACATTTTGCTTGCCAGGCATTAGGGGAAGAACTGTCGACGGCTTTGCTTTCACTCCTAGTGACAACCACCTCTCCCAACTGGGCTGGTGTAAACATCAAGTCAGTGACCTCATCGTGGAGGCTATCATGTTGCGGGAGGTGGGAGAGCGCATCCACGAGAGAATTGGACATCCCTGGGGAGTGGTGAAGTGAAAACTGGAATTTTGAAAAGAACTCAGCCCACCGAAGCTGCTTGGCATTTAATGTCCAATGAGTCTTAATTGCCTTGAGGTTTTTATGGTCAGTCCAAACCTCGAACAGGAGGCGTGCCCCTTCCAACGAATGGCACCAAGTAGTCAGGGCTAGCCGAATGGCTGCAGCCTCCTTATCCCAAACCACCCAGTTGCGTTCAGTCTCTCTGAACTTTTTAGACACATAGGCAAGGGGATGCAATTTTCCATCATCCCCTTCTTGGAGGACCGCCCCCCCCAAGCTACATCCAATGCATCAACATGTACAATGAATTATTTATTCTCATCAGGATGTGCTAATACAGGCTCTGAGGTGAACATAGTCTTAAGACCCTCAAATGCCTTCTGGCAATCAGGGGTCCAGTCGAGTCGAGCTCCCAGCCATGTGCACTTTGGCCCTGTCCCCTTCGTCTTTAATAAGTCTGTAAGGGGCAGGCTATATTGGGCGAAATTCTCAATGAATGTGCGGTAAGTGACTTGTAACGAATCATACAATCATATAAAAGGCACTCAAATACTGGCCTGAGGTTACCAAGGAAAAAGTGGGAAGAACCAGAGTCAGACAAAAGAAATGATACATAGGCAGGCACCAGCGGTCTTCCAAGATCAGAATGGCGCAGGGAGCGATAAGCAAGCCATGAGAAGTATAACATAACATTCCACACTCCTGACATCACCAGGGGCATGCATCCCACCTCCTGGGCAGGAGATGGCAGCATTAGCTGACATTCACCCGGCACCGCCAACCACCCCACAGGACACCGTTCACCGCATCGCTCCAAAATTATGGCTGCCACTCCAGGATAACTCACCACATTCAACCCCACTTGCCCAGAGCTATGGAAAGTCTGGGTTGAACAGTTGAAGTACTTTTTCCTGGTCCAGGAAATGACAGACATGGGTAAGAAGAAGGCATGGCTCCTAAGTTTTTGCAACATCAACAAGATCCACCTGGTGAAAAGCCTCATTGCACCCAAGACGCTCGATGATTCCTCCTTCGATGAGCTGATCATAGTGCTGATGATGTACATTGCGTCAAAACCATCAAAGATGGCAATGCGAATGGGCTTCTGCACTCACTCCCAGAAAGTCTGGAAATCCACTGCAGACTTCATGGCAGATCTACACAGACTGGCAGTCGGATGTGAGTTCCCATCAGTTGAGGACACCCTCCTCACCCATTTTGTGTGGGGTGTCCGTGAGCAGAAGCTCCAACGGAAGCTCATGGTGATCGATGACCTGAAGCTCAATGCAGCGTGTAGAGCAGCCACCACCTACAATAAGTCCCAATGTGACTGCCAAGGATAGATGGCTCACAGACCACCTCCAATCCTGAGAAATCGGCGACCACCTCCAATCCTGAGAAATCGGACGAGAACGATGTCTACCAGGAATGCCACCCTTACTGCCAAGGACTGGCTCGGCTACCCAACACCTCCACCCCAGCACAACTGCGCTCCTCTGGGCCCCCTGTGTGTGCCAGTTGCGGTGAGGGACACGAACGCCACACCTACAGATTCCAGGATGCCACTTGCTGATCGTACGGGAAAATGGGACATATCGCCAAGGTCTGCTGCTCCCGTTCCAGACGCCAGATGACTGCACACCAAGAAGCCATGGAACTCCACACCACCACATCACACGTGCAACACCAGGTAATGAATTTGCCCCCGAACAACCCCAACAACACGTTACCGTGTTAGTAGAAGGGTCCCCATGCAAAATGGAATTGGACACTGGGTCCTCCTTCTCAATAATTTCAGTGGCCACCCTTAAGAGACTTTGCCCCATGGGGGGACCCTCACTGGAGAAGCCAGTAGGCTTAACACTACTGGACTTTCAAAAAAACCCGGTAGTCATCAAGGGGTGATGCAAATTCTGCATGCAGTATAAAGGCTTTAACGACTCTTAGACTTGCTAGTGATGGAAGGCAAACTAACCAGCCTTTTGGGACTTTTGTGGTTTGCGCCCTTAGGATTTGGGGTGACTGGGGTGAACTGAATACAGCTCATGGACTTTCAGGCCATGTGCACAGAGTTCCCGGCAGTTTTTGATGGTGCGCTTGGCCGCTATACCGGATCACCGGTCTCTCTTGAACGCAACCCTCTGGTCCGGCCTATCTGCCTGAAGGCCCAGTGACCCCTGTTTGCTCTACAGCCTAAGATTGATGGTGAGCTTGACTGTCTGGTTGACCAGGGGTGCTCGAACCAGTCCTGCACACCAAGTGGGAGAACCCCATAGTCACCCCGATCAAACCAAATGGGGATTTATTATTTATTTTTATTTATTTATTTGATTTCTAAGCCGCTCTCCCTGCGATTGCAGGCTCAGAGCGGCGTACAAGACCTGGTACTCCAGGATTCAAACATACTAAAACATTAAAACAATATAAAACATTAAAATACAGATTATAAATTTACAATTAACAGTCTAAAGTGCTCAGTTCTCAGTTCTAAAAATTCAGATGGTGGCATCCTAATCGCTCTGGAGCCCCTGTTTACTTGTGGCTGGTCAGGCTTTAGTAGATATGTTGCAGGAGAAAAACGGGGGGGGAGGGAAGGTGAAAGCAGCGGCCTCTACTCAAATGCCTGGTGGAAGAGCTCCGTCTTACAGGACCTGCGGAACTGCACTAAATCCCGCAGGGCCCTGGTCTCCTCCAGGAGCTCGTTCCACCAGATAGGGGCCGCCACTGAGAAAGCCCTCCCCCTCATGGTAGCGAGCCTGACTTCTCTGGAGCCAGGTATAGTCAGCCGGTGTTGGGCCCCAGACCGCAGTGCTCTCCGGGGTACATACAGGGAAAGGCGGTCCCTTAGGTAGGTTGGACCCAGGCCATTTAGGGCTTTAAAGGTAAGCACCAGCACCTTGAAGCGGATTCGGTACGCTATTGGCAACCAGTGCAGCGCCGCCAGCACCGGCCGGATGTGCTCCCATCTCCGGAGACCCATCAGCAGCCTTGCTGCGGCATTCTGCACCAGCTGCAGCCTCTGGATCAGTGACAAGGGCAGCCCCACATAGAGAGCGTTGCAATAGTCTAGCCTCGAGGTGACCATTGCATGGATCACTGTAGCCAGGTCGGCACGGTCCAGGAAGGGAACCAGCTGCCGCACCAGCCTCAGATGAAAAAAGGCCGACTTGGCAGCAGCTGCTACCTGGGCCTCCATATTTAAGGAGGGATCCAGGAGCACTCCCAAGCTCCTCACCAATGGCGCAGGCACCAACGGCGCCCCGTCGAATGCAGGGAGCGGGAGCCCCGACCAAGGCCCGCCCTTACCCAAGCACAGGACCTCCGTCTTTGCCGGGTTCAGCTTCAACCTACTCAGCTTGAGCCAACCAGCCACAGCGTGCAATGCCCGGTTAAGATCGTCCGGTCTAGAGCCAGACTGGCCACCCAACATCAAGTAGAGTTGGGTGTCATCAGCGTACTGATGGCACCCCAACCCCTCCCTCTGTACCAGCTGGGCAAGGGGGCACATATAGATGTTAAAAAGCATCGGGGATAAGACAGCCCCCTGAGGTACCCCACATTCCAGTGGATGCCTCCGGGACTGCTGATCCCCGAGCGCCACCCTCTGTCCCCAACCTTGGAGAAAGGAAGCCAGCCACTGTAAAGCAAGCCACTATATCTCCACGTCGGTGAGGCGACAGGTCAGCAGCCGATGATCGACCGTGTCGAATGCTGCCGACAGGTCAAGCAGCAGCAACACCGCCACGCTGCCCCGATCCAGGTGTCTCCGGAGGTCATCTGTCAGCGCGACCAGAGCAGTCTCTGTTCCGAATCCCAGGCGAAAGCCGGACTGGAAGGGATCTAACACCGAAGCATCATCCAGGAAGCTCTGTAACTGTATTGCCACCGCTCTCTCTATTAGTTTGCCCAAATAAGGCAAATTAGACACCGGCCGATAGTTGGCCAATTCGGCCGGGTCTAAAGATGGTTTTTTAAAGAGAGGGCGGACCATCGCATCCTTGAGTGCAGTCGGGAATTGTCCCTGCAAGAGGGACAGATTGATAATCTCCCTCAGTGCACCTCGTAGCCCCTCGTGGCCCGCTTTCACGAGCCAGGAAGGGCACGGATCCAGGATGCATGAGGTTGGACGTACAGTCAAGAGCAACCTGTCAACTTCTTCTAGGCTGAGCGGGTCAAAGGAATCCAAACCCGGCACCAACGTGCAAGGGGCCTCGAGTTCACTTATTGTCTCAATCGTGGCGGGGAGGTCGCGGCGGAGCGCCAAGACTTTATCTGCAAAATATTTTTATTTATTTGTTTGTTTCAATTTATATCCCGCCTAGCCAGCGGACCGGCTCTAGGCGGCTTACAGCATAAAATCAGTCAATTACAAAGTTAAAACATAACATAAAATAAATACACTTTAAAATTACAACGGAACTTTTATCACAAAATAGCTCACAAAAGCCTCACAGCCGATCTCCAATTCCCTACTATTTGGTTTGCCCTGAGGCAACGCTGTTATAGACCGAATTGTTCTAAATAATTGCGCTGGGAGTGAGCTAGCGGATGCAACCTCAGCTGCCAAGTAAACCTTCTTGGCAGCCTTAGTTGCCATCTCATAGGCTTTCATAAACGTCCTATAAGATGCTCTTGTTTCTTCGTCACGAGCGCGGCGCCACCATCTCTCTAACCGTCTAAGTTCCTGTTTCATAAGCCAGAGCTCATGGGTGTACCATGGTACCAGCCTACTACGGGAGCACAGAGGGTGCCTGGGAGCGATCTCATTGATGGCTGTGGAGAGTCAGCTATGCCAGTCCTCCACCAGCTCATCCAATGAGCCGCCAGGGGGCATCGGATCCCTCAGAGCCGCCAGGAGCTGCTCAGGGTCCATCTGGCTCTGAGGGCGAGCCAAAATACGCTCGCCGCCTAAACAGGGTTGAGGTGGAATGTTCAGACGAGCCCTCAGAGCATGGTGGTCCGACCATGGTACTGCCGAAGCAGTAATCCGGTCCACTGTCACCCCCGCCGCGAAGATCAAATCGAGCGTGTGTCCAGCCTGGTGCGTGGGGGTCGATACAAACTGGGTGAGTCCCAGCGCCACCATGGACGACATCAGGTCCGACACCTGGACCAAAGCCGCGTCATCAGCATGGACATTGAAATCACCCAGGACTATTAGCTGCGGGTGTTCCAATGCCCAGCCTGTTACGGCCTCAATCAGGGCCGGCAGGCATTCGGCCGGTGCGTTAGGCAGCCGGTACACAAGCCAAATAGGCACACTCACCTCTGCCTCCAGCACCAGACCAACACACTCTAAGCCTGTGATCCCCTGCGACGGGAGCGCTCTGAAGGAGTAAACCTCTCGAATGAGCATCGCCACCCCTCCCCCCCGCCCCCAAGTCCGTGATTGGTGAAGGACCGCAAACCTGGGAGGGGCAAGCTGGGAAAGAGCTACTGTTTCCCCTTTCTGCACCCAGGTCTCGGTCACACAAGCCAGATCCACTTGCTGATCCGCCATGAAATCCCCAAGGACCATGGATTTATTATTTATGGATCTGGCATTGCACAACACCAGTGACGGTGTTGCACTAGCCCCACTGCCAATCACCCTTGGGATGGGTCTCAGGCTGGAAGGATACTGAGCTCATCTGCTTCTCCGCATCCTACCCTTCTGTTCCTGCCTGGACCCACCGTATCTGGATGTCCAGATATGGAGGTCCAGATATGTGCGGACTATAAGTGTATGATCAACAAGGCCCTACAGGATCATGCATATCCAGTCCCCGTAGTCATCCACATCCTTGTGGCATTGGCCGGGGCCATGATTTTTGGCAAACTGGACCTGGCACAAGCCTATCAGCACCTGCCCATAGACAATGCCACAGCAGTGGCACAAACAATCGTCACTCATAGAGGAGTGTTCAAGGTGTGGTGGCTGCAGTTTGGGGTTAGTGTTGCCCCAGGGATATTCTGGAATTTAATGGATTATTTACTTAAAGGTATGCCGGGGTTCCACCCCTTCTTTGACGATGTTTTAATCTCAGCCCCAGACCCAACAACCTTCGCCTCCCGGCTGCGAGTGACCCTGCAACGCTTCAACAAGGCTGGCCTGAAAGTTAAGCATGAGAAATGCTTGCTGGGCATCCCGTTGGTGGAGTTCCTTGGGTTCAGGGTCAACGCCCATGGCATCCACCCCATGCCGGACAAGATCCGGGCCATCACAGAGATGACCACTTTGTTGTCAAAGACTGAACTACAGGCCTTCCTGGGTCTACTCAATTTCTACCACGCCTTTCTCCCCCACAAGGCTGCGGTAGCCGAACCCCTGCATCACCTCCTGGACAAGCATGTGCCATGGGTCTGGGAACCCCGACATGCCATGGCTTTTACAGAGGTAAAGGACATGATGACTTCCAATGTGGTGTTGGTGCATTTTGATGAGACCTTCCCTGTGGTCTTGGCATGCAATGCATCTCCCTATGGGGTGGGGGCAGTCTTGGGTCACCGTTTGGCAGATGGCAGGGAGGTCCCGATCACGTACTACTCATGCATCCTGTCCGTGGCTGAGCGCAACTATGCACAATTTGATAAAGAGGCCTTAGCTATCGTGGCTGGAACAAAAAAGTTCCATGACTACGTATACGGCCGGCCTTTCACTATTCTGACCAACCACAAGCCACTTCTGGGCCTCCTGGCTCCAAACTGGCATACCCCACAGATGCTGTCTCCCAGGGTTCTCTGCTGGTCCATCTTAGCTGGCTACACATATACGCTTGTTCACCGCCCCAGCAAGGCCATGGGACACGCAGGTGCCCTCAGCTGCCTCCTGCTGCCAGCTTGCGACCCCAATCCCATCCCAGTGCACTACATCACCCTGCTGGAGGACCTGCCTGAGTGGCCAGTACGGGTAGCAGAGGTGGCCAGCCATATGGCCCATGATCGCCTCCTCGCCCAAGTCCTGGACTGGGTGGGGAGGGGGTGGCCCGCCACAGTGTGGTTGGATTTTGCCGCATTCTCATCCAGGAAAGATGAACTGTCGGCACACAAGGGGTGCCTCCTGTGGGGGAGTAGAGTTACTGTCCTGCCCTGAGCAAAAGGGTCCTCAGAGTGCTGCACGAAATTCACTCGGGGATCGTACACATGAAGGCCTTGGCCCAGAGTGACGTCTGGTGGCCGGGCCTGGACCAGGAGAATGAATCCATGGTCAAAAGTTGCCACCAATGCCAAGAGTCCCAGCTGGTGCTGCCAAGTGCCCCCACAAACCCTGGGAGTCCGCTCACAAACTATGGGCACAGCTCCACATAGACTTTGCTGGGCCATTCCAGGGCCAAATCTTTTTTATCTTGGTGGACGCCTACACCAAGTGGCTCAAGGTGGTTCCCATGGGCTCCACCTCCTCACAAGCAGCCACCCAGGCCATGTGGAAGATCTTCAGTACACATGGCATCCCAGACACCCTAGTCACGGACAACGGCACAGCCTTCACATCAGCGGAGTTCACAGAGTTCGTCCAATACTACAGGATCCGGCACATCTGCTCAGCACCTTTCCACCCCACCACCAACTATCAGGCAGAACGATAGCGAATCATGGGTGTTGGGTGTGTGCAAGGGTTTGGTTGAGCACAGGAATATAGGCGGACCTGCGAGTCTAGCTAAGCAGTCTTGTTCCGACCTCTGAATAAACTTATGAGCTGATTTCACTGAACATGTCTCTGGACCCAGTACTTTACATCCACTGAAAGTTTTGAGATCACATGGACCTCTTCAGTAGCCCTCTCTCTCTCCTTTCCACTGACCCACATCTTTCAGCTAGCTGTATGGCTTCAAGTAACTGGGAGAATTTTCCCTGCAGATTTTAGAGACCAAGGTAACCTGTCCATTTAGCAGCATGCACATAAAATTGATCAAGACTATATTTCTGTTGGTTTGTAAACTCCGTTTTTAAATGTCCCTTAAAAATGTAATTCTCCATTTTTGTTACAAAGTGCTAATTATTCTTCAACTACTTTGTAACCAGTGCTATGTTGTTATTGTTATTTTGCATTAGGGTTGTTCAGTCTCATTGACTGTATCTTGTATTTACTGTTATTTACAGTGCATATGAGAAAGCCATGCTGCAAAGATGCTTTGGAATCTGTGTTGTGTGTAATTAAAGTATTGCCCGTGTACTGTATTAGTCTAGGGTATTTTGTCATCCCAGGCAAAGAACACTCATTGCCTCTTTGTTTGCTGGTGTCAGAATCTGACATTTCCCAGGAGGGAGGTGGTTTCCCCGACTCAGTCTACATCACCCACTCCACCGGAGAGCTTATTACTGCTGTTGAAACTGTTATCTGCTTTGCTTTTATATGACCTTGGCTTGTTGTCTTAACGGCTACTCTGCCTTCCAGGTGCCGCTCTAACTGCAGCCTGGGAATCACTGGGGAGGTTTCCGTGGGGTGCAGGAAGGAATGTGGGATGAGCAATCGCACATTTGAGTGCGTTTTTCCTGGGAAGCTAAATGGACATGTACTGTAGCGCCATTTCTGACTAACCTGATTGGTGCCCCTCCTCCCACTTTGCCTTTGAATAATGTATAACTTACCTACAGCCCGTTGCTCTGTATCACTAACACAAAACATGTTGACTACTATGGACCATTAAGAATAAAAAAGGACTTTTAATTCCAGAAGGCCTGGCTTATTGGCTCTGCAAGAGTTCTCACATCTGGGTCCTAGAGGTGATGCCTTTTGCCTCTTTCACTGCCAATAGCCCGCAACAAGCCACATCTCCATAGTGCACTTGCACCTTCCTCATTATGCCACCCCAACAATTCCAAGCGTCAGAGAACAGATCCTGCCCGTGTACTACTAGAACATTTCTTTTTGTGCCTTAGATTTAGCATAGGATTATATGGGAAAGTCGTTTGCCTTGCTTGTGCAACAATCTGTTGGTCTGTTTTTGAACAAAGGTACTCTGACAAGGAGACCAGATAAAGAAAACACTACATGCTACAGCCATATTAGTGTGCTAAGTGTGGGGCACTAATGAAATCAGCTGAAGCTATGCACACATCTACAAGGTACTCCAAAGATCGCCATATAAACTCGGCAGGCATCTATCTTGCCAAACTGTCTTCAGTTTAATAAAATTTGGCGGAATGGGCTTACCGACTTTCCCAAATCTGGAGAATATACATTTTTCTCAACAAAGGGCTGCAGTGTAATTGACTATTTTATAGTTTCCCCTTCATTGGAATTTCATGTTTTAGCTCTCACAGTTGGTGATTATATAATTAGTGACCATCTTCCACTTATTTATTGAGAGCCAGTTTGGTGTAGTGGTTAAGTGCGTGGACTCTAATCTGGGAGAACCGGGTTTGATTCCCCACTCCTCCACTTGCACCTGGCTGGATGACCTTGGGCAAGCCATAGCTCTGTACCAGCTGTTCCCTCAAGGACAACTTGGGAAAGAGCTCTCTCAGCCCCACCTACCTCACAGGGTGTCTGTTGTGGGGAGGGGAAGGGAAAAGGAGTTTGTAAGCCGCTCTGAGACTCCCTTGGGGAGTGGAGGGCGGGGTATAAATCCAATCTCTTCTTCTTATTATTATTTTACCTCTCAATGTCAGCCCCTTTACTCGGACCCAACGTTATTTCCAACACAAACCTGACAAGCTCAATGTATTGCCTTGGATCTCATGGAATAATAGCTCTATGCAAAACCCCCAACAATTACTCAAATCAAACCTACTTCTAAAGTATAGATCCTCTTTAATTGATGCAAATTATTGTGTACTGGGTCTGACGTATGGAGGAGCAGGACGAGGTAGTGATAAATAGCTCAGTTTATTAGGTACACAAGAAGACAATTTTCTCTCCCCGTCCAGTCATTGCTATTTGTTTACACTTCAGAAAGTTTTAAAAAGTTCCAAGAAAGTCCTTTCACAAAGGCTACTAAACAGCTTGCAACCACTTGCTTAAAATGCAGTCATTTGAAGTTATAAATCCTCAAGATCACATTGGAGAATCGCTGAATTCAAAGAGCAGGGGCCCTGTTCCCGTTTTAAGTTAAGATCGGAGAATCACAATGGAGACTTACAGTTTTTATCTTCAGATGCCATGCATCTTCAGGTAATTATTTATTTCAATAGAGCTTCTGCCTCAGTCCCTGCAGCCATCCAGTGTGCGCCTCTGTTTGCCATTGAGTGCTGCGGCAGCAGGACCTGTAGAAGCAAAGGGGAGCCTCAATCCTCTGGTTGCCACCTCGGGAGAGGCTCCCCTTGTGCCTCAGGCTAGGAGACCCCTACAAGGACTCTGGGGGCCCTGAAATCCAGTCAGCACCCCTCCTGGTCACTGGGCTTGGGTCACGCCTCCCGAGCTCTCCAGGGATGTGCCCGCCATTAAGGACACCAAAACTGGAAGCCCTGTCTGGATGTATTCTGTCCAAGAGAATCATGGGCCACTGGCCCATCAGGCATTCCACTGGGCAGCAGCCATTGACTGGGTTGGGAGTGGTCCATTGCATCAAGAGGATATGGGCCAGATGGAATTCCAGTCACCTTCCATCAGGCAGCTAAGTGCTTCTTTGGTGGTCCACACCATCCGTTCTGCTTGGCTGTTGGTTGTGGGGTGGAATGGTGTTGACCTCACATGCTGGATCAGGTTGCTGTAAAGGAATTCCTGGAATTCCTCCGATCTGAATGCTGTCCCGTTATCTGAAACAATGGTGTCTGGCAACCCGTGGGTCACGAAAATCCAGTGTAGCACCTTGGAGGATGTGGTGGAGACAGGGCTGACCTCCAGCCATTTAGAGCAAGGAATCCACCATAACCAAGAAGAGTAGTCCATGGAATGGGCCAGCAAAGTCTATGTGAAGCCTGGGCCACAGTGTGCTGGTGGACTCCGAGGCTTGGGCAGGTGTGCTCAGCAGATTTGGTCAGACCGCTTGGCATGTTTGGCAGCACTTTACCCAAGCCTCAATCTCTGTGTCAATGCCCGGCCACCATACATAGCTCTGGGCCAGGGTCTTCATGCAGACAATCCCTGGGTGTGCCTTGTGTAAGGCCTTGAGGACGCAGTGATGCAGGGTGCTGGGGACTACCACCCTGTCTCCCCATAGTAGACATCCCTTGTGGGCAGACAACTCATCTCAGCAAGCCATGAAGGCTGCAAATTCTGGGCCTGCTGTAGCCTCAGGCCACCCCCTCACCAGCCAGCCAAGAACCCAGGAGATGACAGGGTCCTGTGCTGAGCAGTGGGTGACATCGGCCACCTGGAGTAGAGAATCAGGGAGGTCTTCCACCAGGAGCATGCAGTTCCCTGAAGCCGGGTCTTCCTTGATGGCAGGCAAGGGTAGGTGGCTGAGGGTGTTGGTGTGTCCCATAGCCTTCCCTGGCTGGTGCTGCACGCTGTAGTTATAATCAGACAGGAAAATGGACCAGTGCAGGACCCATGGGGAGAGAACCTGTGGTGTCCGCCGATTCGCTGGAAAGAGGCTGAGAAGAGGGTGATGGTCTGTAGCAATGGTGACGGGCCGGCCGTAGACAAAATCATGGAATTTTTTAATGCTGGCCACGATTGCAAGACCCTCATGGTCGATCTGGGTGTAATTCCATTCCACAGCTGACAGCATCCAAGAGTAGTAGGTGACTGGCACTTCTCGCCCATCCGGGAGCTGGTGAGCTAGTACAGTGCCCACACTGTAGGGGGAGGTGTCCTAGGCCAAAATCACCAGTAGTGATTCATCAAAGTGTGCCAAAACTGCGTTTGAGATTAAGAGAGCCCCGCAGCAGCCTGGCAGGGGCGCCAAGACCAGGGGGCTTGCTTGTACATCAAGCAGTGTAAGGGCTCAGCTACTGCCACCTTGTGGGGGAGGAAGGTGTGGTAAAAGTTCAAGAGGCCCAGGAATGCCTGGAGCTCCACCTTGGACTTGGGCAGAGGAGCCTCAACAATGGCTTTTATCTTGTTCCTTGCCTGGTGGAGTCCGTCCGCATTGACCATGAACCCCAAGAAGTCAATGGAGGGGACTCCTAGAAGGCACTTCTCCTGCTTTACTTTGAGGCCTGCTTCGTGGAAATGGTGGAGAACAGTGTGCAGATGGGAGGTAAAGTCCTCCGGCTTGGCCACAGCGATTGGCACATCATCAAAGAACGGTGTGATGCCTGGCATCCCTTTCAAAACAGAATCCAGGTCCAATGCATGGAGGAGCAGGATGAGGTAATGATAAACAGCTCAGTTTATTAGGTACACAACAAGACAAAATACCGGCCGAGGCAGCCAACTATATACAGCCCCCTGAGTCACACCCACAGTCCTACTGGAGTGTTTGAATCTCCCACCAAAGACCCTATTGGTGTACTCCTGGAGGTTCAGGATCCTTGGCCCTATTGTTTCCAAGAGCCAAGCTCAGGCTGCATGTCACTGGCGATGGTGGCGGTCAGCGAACATAACACAAATGAACATTCATCAATGATCATAGCCTATAATGCTTTGAGATCTCACGTATCTACATCACTGGGCAAGGAATTTGAGAGTGGAAATAGGGGGAGTAGTAGACCTATAAATATTTGGTTTGATAGGGAATGTAGATACTTAAAGAACCAATTACGCAATGTCTTCAGACAATACCGTGAGCCCGCTGACCCTTTTTTCCTGATAGAATACTTTAAACTTAAGAGCCAACTACAACAGAGTATGAACAGAAAGAAGACTGAATATATTAATACACAATGAGAACAATTATACCAGGCCACGATTTTAAATAATACAAAAAAAATCTGGGCCATAGTCTCAGGGTCATGTTGTGTGGAGGCCCACTCTATGTTTGCTATTTCTCCCCAAGTGTGGTTTCAATATTTCTTGACATTATTCCATCAGGATGATGTCCGTACTACAGAACCCTCAGATTTTCTGTCTGAGGACTTACCTGACTGGCCTCATGTAACACCTGATGAAATAAAAGAACTAATTGGCCAGTTAAAACCAGGAAAAGCAGCTGGTCCTGATATAATTCTCCCTGAAATTTTAAAACTAGACCCTGACTGGTCGGCGGCCCCTCTTGCATCCTTTTTTACAATGATTGATAAATCTGGCCTTATTCCTGATGCATGGTTAAATGCAAATGTAGTTCCAATTTACAAAAAAGGTGATTGCTCAATTCCTTCCAACTATAGACCAATCAGCCTGCTATCCATTATGGGCAAACTGTATGCCAAACATTTACTATCTAGGCTGACCATATGGATGACAGAACAGAGAGTTTTAGGCCCAGAACAGCTGGGATTCTGTAAAGGGAAATCTACTTTAGACCATTGCATTGTATTAGAGCACCTGATTAATAAGTATGTTAAAAGAAGCAATGTAAAATTATACGCTGCCTTCATAGATCTTAAAGGGGCATTTGATTCAATCAACAGGGAACTTCCTTTGGGCTAAATTACAACAACTAAACATTGATAAGATACTCCCTAACCTTATAAAGAAGCTATACACATCAACAAAATGCCAAATCAAATGCTCACTGACAGGGAAACTATCTTCAAAAATTCCGTCAAATAAAGGAGTCAAACAAGGCTGTATATTAGCACCCCTTCTATTTAACTTGTTCCTTAATTATCTCTCCCTTACCTCAAAGTTGTTGATTGCCATGCTCTTAAACTGTGTTCGGTCCGTGTCCCTCTACTATTATATGCGGGTTACATGGTACTATTGTCCTGCTCCAAAGTTGGTTTAAAGTGTTCACTAAATAGATGTCTTTCATATTTTATAACAAACAAATTACTTTTAAACCATGAAAAATAAAAAATACTTGTCTTCTCCAAAACTTGGGAACCATTCAAATGGGCAATTGGAGGCAAACCAACTGAACAAGTTAAAAATTTTAGATACTTAGGTCTGCACTTTCAGTATAATGCATCTTGGTCTGTGCAGCATAATTCAGCAATAAATATGGCCAACATGAAAGCTTCTGCCATATCCCAATTCTTCTACACCAGAGGCAATCATTTCATACCAGCTGCATTAAACGTTTTCAAGGCCAAAGTAATCTCCTGACTCATGTATGGTATTCCAATATGGATAAGTGCACTAAATGGCACAATAGAACATGTTCAAACAAAATTTCTTCGAAAGATCATGGGAATGTACCTTATGCAGCCTTGTGTTTAGAAACTGGGTTAAATTCTGTGGAATCTGATGCATGGCTAATGACAGTAAAATATTGACTGCGTTTACATCACAATGTAGACCAAGGGAGCCTTATACAACAAATGCTTACAGAGTCAAACATGCCTAACTGGCTACCACACATTGAGAACAAAATAACTGCCATGGGTATCCCATTGGACTCACTGCTCATGCTCCCTTTTATGGGTGCTTTTCAGATGATTAAATGCAGAGTCCTTGACATTGAAACACAAAGGCTATACAGCTTAGCCAACAAATCTCTGAACTATGAGATTCCCCTCATGGTAAGTTGAATGGCCCCGTACTTATCTGATATACAAGCTCCACAACAGCGCAGAGCCTTTTCACTAGCAAGATTCAATGCACAACCATCAGCAATCTTGCATGGGAGATATAATAATATAGCATACACAGCTAGACTTTGCCACTGTAACTCTGGATGAATCGAGACAGTTTCACATATCTGTTTGCATTGCCAATTTTATGTAGATACACGTTTCAGATATTTAAACCCTATTTTAGCCAACATGACAAACCTTCCTGATGCTTTAAAAGTGCACCATCTCCTGAATGATTTAGTTACTGAAATATCACTGAAGGTAGCCATGTTTTTACAATCAGCTATAAAGCTACAGTGAGAATGTCCCAATAGATATAGTCCACAACAGGTCTCCTTAAGCAGTAAGTCCTTTATTTGTAGAAAAGATCATCGCAGTCAAATACTTTTCCTGTTAGTAATGCTGTGCTTAGGGATTACATGTATTGATACACTGGATATGAAATATGGCTTAAGAGCTGTCTACCAATCACTAGACAGGATTTAAGGCACTCAAATGTACTGGCCTGAAGTTCCCATAGAAAACGTGGGAAAAGGAGTTCTCAGAAAATAATGATGTTGAACATTTCTAAAAGCTAAGTTCCCAAGACATAAAGAAAAGGAATACATAACACCTGTGAGTTTGGCTCACACAAAAACAGGAGACACTCCTGTTCAAGGACGGGACACAAGAGATAACACCAGGGAAGCAAGCAATTGAGTCAGGGCATGCGCGAGCAAGCAAGCGAGGCTAGCAAGCAAGCAGACAAGCGAGCGGAGCACGCATTCCAGAGGAGGGAGTCATGGCCCCGTTGTGAACTCCCGGGTGGGACCTGTCACCAAACTTCGGAGAAAAATATATGTAAGCTTGTGACTTTTTCAGAGACCATGTAATTACACCTGGTAGCAGTCCTACAGTTATTGAAAAGAATTCATGGCAGTTAACTGACATTCTGCCCTCCCGATAACAAACTCCCCCCCCCCGAGGTTGTAATGGATACAATTTATGAAAGGCAGGAATTTTATCAGGGGCATGAACATATGATTCTTCCACCCATTCATTTTCCACAGGACCAAAATGCAACCATTTTATAAGATAGAACAAATGACCCCTTTTCATCTTAGAGTCTAAGATGTGATCAATTTCATAGTGAGGCTGATCATCCTTCATCAGAGGAGGAGGAGAGGAAGAGGAGGGTCTCTATTTGTTCAGACCAGGATCCTTCTTCAACAAACTGTAATGAAAAACAGGATGCACAAATTTCAATGACGTAGGAAGTTTTAATTCAAAAGTCACTTTGTTAAGACACTGCACCACTGGGAAAGGTCCCACGTATTTCCAGCTGAGTTTTCGACTGGGTTGCAGACCCTTGATGTTTTTTGTGCTCACATAGACAGAGTCACCAGGGCAGAGGTCCCAACCAGGATCCCTCTTCTTGTCAGCATATTTCTTATAATCAGCTTTAGCTTCCTCCAAAGTTTTGGCAATTAACGGCCAAGAGTCTTTTAAAGAGTTCCACCATCGGGCAAACTCGGTGGTCCCTTCTGCTTCCTGGGTTAGGTCAGGGAGAGGTACCCCTTCAAAACCTCCCACCGCCATGAAGGGGGACACTCCAGTGGAAGAGTGCACGGCATTATTATAACTGTATTTCACAAAAGGTAAGAGATCTATCCAATTGTCTTGCTGATAGTTAGTGTAACATCTCAAATATTGCTCGAAGACTTGATTAAATTTTTTTAGTCTGTCCATCCATTTCTGGATGGTAGCCACTACTTAGAGCTGACTCGATTCCCAGCAAGTGTAAAAGCTCCCACCAGAATTTGGCAACGAATTGTGTTCCGCGGTCCGAAATTACCTTCTTAGGTAAACAATGGAGCCTGAGGACATGGTTTACAAACGCTTTTGCCAGACTCTTTGTGGTGGGCAAATTTTTAAATGGAACAAAGTGAGCTTGTTTGGAAAAGGTATCCACAACTACCGAGATCACTGTTTTCCCTTTGCTGGGTGGGAGATGGGTAATGAAATCCATGGAGATGACTTCCCAGGGATGTTTGGGGGTTTCCATTAGTTGCAAAAGTCCCGGGGGTTTCCCACTATGGGATTTACTCATTAAACAGGTTTGACAAGATGAAACATAAGTGGAAACATCCCCCCGCATCCTTGGCCACCAAAATTGCCTTTGCAACAAATTTAATGTCTTTAAAAACCCAAAATGTCCAGACAACTTAGACTCATGAGCTGCATACATAATGTCTTTGTGAAGGACTATGGGGACCACCAGCTTTTGGTCTTTAAACTAGCACCCTTCAGGGATTTGGATTAATCAGGGCAAGCCTTTGAATTCACAAATGTCCTCCTCCGAATATATCTTGACAAACTTAATAATCCACTTAGAGACAGCAGGGTTAGTTTGCAGTTTGGTCTGGCTTCTGGTTTGCATGGCACCTCCTAACTGTTCAGGAGTGAACATAGTCTCTATTACCTCTGGTTTTTGGGAGTCATGTTGAAGTAAACGGGAGAGGGCATCAGCTAAGGAGTTGGATTTCCCTGGGAAATGGCGAAGCATGAAATTGAACTTTGAAAAAAACATCAGCCCGTCGGAGCTGTTTGGTGTTGAGGGAGTGTTGTGTGCGCAAAGCCTCCAGATTTTTATGATCAGTCCATATCTCAAATGGCTGGAGTGCTCCCTCTAACCAATGCCTCCAAGTGGTCAAGGCTAGTCAGATTGCAGTGGCTTCTTTATCCCAAACCACCCAATTCCTCTCTGTCTCCCCAAACTTTTTAGACACATATGCCAAGGGATGTAGTTTCCTATCCACCCCTTCCTGTAGTATCGCTCCCCCCATAGCAACGTCCGAAGCATCTACCTGAACAACAAATTTCTTAGTCTCATCAGGGTGAGCTAGGATGGGTTCAGAAGTGAAAAGGTGCTTTAACATATCAAATGCTTGTTGACACTCAGGAGTCCAGTTCAAGCGAGCTCCTGGTTTGGCAGCTTCCTGCCCCTTCCCTTTCATTTTTAACAAGTCTGTAAGGGACAGGCTATAATGAGCAAAGTTATTGATGAAATTTTTGTAGAAATTGCTGAATCCTAGAAAGCTTTGTAGCTGCCTCCTAGTCTTGGGTACCTCCCAGCCTGCCACAGCATACACCTTAGCAGGATCCATCTCAAGACCCCTGGGTGAGATTCTGTACCCCAAAAAGTCAATTTCTGTTTTGTGGAAATCACATTTGGACAGTTTGACAAAGAGCTTATTGTCCCAGAGGGTGGTGAGCACTTCTCTCATCAATTTGACATGTGTTTCCATGTCTGAGGAGTACAGCAAGATATCATCAAGATAACATAACACCCCTTTGAAGAGATGCTTGTGTAGGACTTCATTTATTAAATTCATAAAAACTCCTGGAGCCCCCTGGAGGCCAAAGGACATAACTTGGTACTCAAATTGCCCCAGGGGGGCATTGAAGGCAGTCTTGTATTCATCCCCCTCCCTAATGCGCACCCTGAAATATGCATCGTGCAAGTCCAGTTTGGAGAAGATTTCCCCTGTACTGGCCTCATTTAGCAAGTCTTTGATTAAGGGGAGGGGGTAGGCATTAGAGGTGGACACAGCATTCAAACCCCTGTAGTCTGTGCACAGCCGCAGCCCCCCCGTCCTTTTTTCCCCTGAATAGCACCAGGGCTGCAAAGGGGGAGGTGGCTGGCCTGATAAAACCTTGCTCCAAGTTTTTGTTTATGAACTTGCGGAGTTCCACCTTCTCCTGAGGGGACATGGCATACAGTTTCCCTTTGGGCAATTTAAGGCCGGGCAGGAATTCGATAGCACAATCAGTGTTATGATGGGGGGGCAGTTCGTCAACTTCCACCTCCTTGAATACATCCAATAAATCCCGGTATGCAGCTGGGCTGGATAAAAGTTCCTCTCTCACCAGACATGCGCTCAGGTGGCCTGGCGGATTTCCCCACTCCACATCCCAGTGATGGTTTTTACAGAAAGGGGAGACCCAGGTAATCCATCCCTCACTCCAGTGGATGTAAGGGTCGTGCGCTTGCAACCACGGACTGCCCAAGACCATAGTAATTGTGCATGGGGGGTGACAATAAAAGTTCTTTTCACCCAATGTTCTCCTGTGCCCATTATAATATGGTCAGTCTCAAAGGCACAGGGTTCTTTCATTTTGGAGCCATCCATCTATGTAAAATGCAGTGGCTCTTCCAAAGTTTGCACTCCCAGCCCCAACTCATCCACCACTATCGGGCTGATCAGGGCTCTGGCACATCCCGAGTCAATAAGGGCTCACATCCGCATTTGGGTGCCTTGCTGGGGATTTACTACAGTCACCAGTAGATAAAGAAGGGGCCCCGGAGAGGTCACCATTTGAGGCACAATGGTAAAGTGGACCTGCTGCATCGCGCCATTCAGAGCAGGTCCTGGTCATTTCCCTGAGGCTGGACTTCAGCCTCCGCCTCCGAGTTCTCTGGGGACTTGGTATCCACAAGTTGAAGCACGGGTGGCTTGGGAGTGGGCACCTTTTTCTGTTGCAGATGAGGGGTTGCAGGGAGAGAGGCTCCCCATTTGGGAGAGGTGGCAGGGCACGTTGACGCGAAATGCCCTGCTTCCCCACATCGGGTACACAATCCCATCTTCATTTGTAGCTCTCGGAGGTCCTGCGTTGCTGGCTTGGCCTTTGCCTTCAATGGGGTGGCCGCGGGAGCTGAACTTTTAGGGGTGCTTGTTTGATGCCTCATGTGGATTAGAGCAAAATGTGCCTCCGCATCCTCTGCCACATTCCTTAGAACAGTCTCATACAGCTCTGCATTCAGACCCCAGCGGTACTGCTTCACAAATACCACTTCAGGCCACCCCTGGATCTTTGCCTCTAACCTCTTAAACGCGGCGGTATACTCGCTCACTGACACTTTCCCCTGCGAGAGGTTGCATACCTGGTTCCGGGCTTTCTCCTCGCTCATCCGATCCTCGTACTGCTGGCGGAGCGCCCACATAAACTCCTCCATGCTATCAAGCTCTGGGCCAGGAGGGTTGTGAAGACTCACGTACCAGTCAGCTGCTTCCTCACAGAGTCTGGACCCGAGGTATCCCACTCGGTCTCCCTCGTTTCAGAAAAGATGGCCTCAATTCTGCATACAACGACTCGCTTCGATTATAAAAAACTGTAGCTTCATGGGGTTCCCATTGAATGTTGCTCCCAGTAATTTGGGGGGCATGGGGTGCCTGTCCACGGGAGGGGCAGGACCAGGTCCTGGCGGTGCAGGAGGTTGAACTGGGGGTTGAGCTGGAGGTTGGACTGGAGGCTGCACGGGTGATTGTACCACACCCAGCTGTGCCCCTGCCCCTCCAGCCACCCCAGCTAGCTGATCTCAGAGTACCTGGGCCACCATGTTCAGCAGGTCTGTCATTAACACTGTCATCTCCCACTGGAGCCGCCACTGGGAAGCCTCCATGGCACTCCGCTCTGCACCTCGAACCATTGATGACCTGGTCCCCCACTCCCACCTTGGGGACCTGGTTTCCGCAGCTGATGTCCCAAACTGGGCCCAGGATTGGGTCCCTCTGGTCCAACGGGGCTGAACGTTTACCCCGCTGGTGCTGGGCAGCTGCACCGGCGCCTCTTCGGAGGTAACCGGAACTTCTGTGTCAGTAACAGGGATCTCAGTGCCATCACTATCCATAGTGCAGTGATGGACTGGTTCCCAAAAAGGGATTACTAACAGTCTGTGAGAATGTCCCAATAGATATAGTCCACAACAGGTCTCCTTAAGCAGTAAGTCCTTTATTTGTAGAAAAGATCATTGCAGTCAAACACTTTTCCTGTTAGTAATGCTTAGGGATTACATGTATTGATATACTGGATATGAAATATGGCTTAAGAGCTGTTTACCAATCACTAGACAGGATTTAAGGCGCTCAAATATACTGGCCTGAAGTTCCCATAGAAAACGCGGGAAAAGGAGTTCTCAGAAAATAATGATGTTGAACATTTCTAAAAGCTAAGTTCCCAAGACATAAAGAAAAGGAATACATAACACCTGTGAGTTTGGCTCACACAAAAACAGGAGGCACTCCTGTTCAAGGACGGGACACAAGAGATAACACCAGGGAAGCAAGCAATTGAGTCAGGCCATGTGCGAGCAAGCAAGCGAGGCTAGCAAGCAAGCAGACAAGTGAGCGGAGCACGCATTCCAGAGGAGGGAGTCATGGCCCCGTTGCGAACTCCCGGGTGGGACCTGTCACCAAACTTCAGAGAAAAATATATGTAAGCCTGTGACCTTTTCAGAGACCATGTAATTACACCTGGTAGCAGTCCTACAGTTATTGAAAAGAATTCATGGCAGTTAACTGACAGCTATGTCAGGAAAAACTATCAAAATGAGCAACACTTTGTAACAAATTGTTTTATGTAACATTATGCAGTATTATGTAGTTTGCAAAATACCTGGTTTATATGTATGGTTTTATATGGATTTATGTAAGTTTTTATAGTAATCCTCTTTTAAGGTATTGTTTTATGCCAGTAAAGGCTAACTGATTGACTGAATATGCACATAGGTTGTTTCAGTTATCTGCAAATCAATGTTATTTAAGCAGTCTAACTATTCATAGGATTATAGCCACTGTGAACAGAGTACACACCTCTCCCCATGCAACCTGACAATCAGAATGGTATAGTAGACAGAGTATTGGACTAGGAGCTGTGAGATCTGGGTCTAAATCCCCATTCTGTGTCATGGCAGCCCTTAAAGGCACAAGTTCCCTGCTAGAAAAAAGATGGCTACACTATTCACAAAAAGCTGCTTTACACAAGCAAGGAACTTAGGTGTTTTTTTTATTACAGCTGTTCTGATTAAATTAAACCATACTATAAGGTTACTGCACACTGTATAATAAATAACCAGGCTCAGATGGCATACATCTGAGAGTTCTGAAAAAACTCAAATGTGAACTTGTGGATCTCCTGACAAAAATATGTAATCTTTCCTTAAAATCTGCCTCCATTCCTGAGGACTGGAAGGTAGCGAATGTCACTCCTATCTTTAAAAAGGGTTCCAGAGGAGATCCGGGAAATTACAGGCCAGTCAGTCTGACATCAATACCAGGTAAGTTGGTGGAAACTGTTATTAAGGAAAAAATTAGTAGGCACATTGATGAACAAAATCTATTGAGGAAGACTCAGCATGGTGTAAGCCAACAAGGCATATTATATGCTCTTATGAACTGTTCAAAATCATAAGTTTGAACTTTGGATTGGTTTTCTGCAAAGGACAAAGTGCACTCTCTATTGCAGTGAGAGGCTCCAGCCCACAGCAGGAAACTTCCTCCAGAGTTCACACCTACATGGAGACCAGGACTCCATTTCAAAGGGTCCTTCTCTCCTTAGCGCTGGTTAGTTCACACCTTCCCCCAAAGTTCCCGTAAGAGATTATGTTAAGTGGCATTGCCTAGCAACTAATCGTCGACCATCGAGTGACCTGGCCAAAGCTACCACGAGACAAAGGAGTGGCACCAAGAGTTCGGCCATCTGCCCAGGTGTCAGATCCTGCTTAGCACCCCAGATTTGCAACATTGACCACTCCTTCTCACCTTTTCCTCCTTATGACACTGACCAATAGTAGGGCTAGTGGGGATGGACCGACGTTTAGGAGTGTCAAGGGGATGTGGTCAGTGCAGCCTGCCCCAATGCTACCTGATAAAAGATCTTGCACAACAGAAACCCATTGCTAGCCACCTTTGACCCCTATCTTCTTTACCAACCTCTTACGTCCAGCTTGCTGTCCCCAACACCTTGCCTCCATCTTTAATCCCTGGTTTGCGCAGCCAGGACGGAGCGTACATCTGCAGGTTCAGATCTCGTTCCCCCCATTTTTCTTATTCACCTCCCCTCAATCTTCTCGTGGAAGTGGACCACCCATCTCCAAGATAGGTAAGATATCACCCCTCAACGAAACTCCTGCTAATGCAACAGTGCTATTTTCTGTCTAATTTCCTTAGAACTTGTGTGTATGCGGGTTTTATTACATTTTGTATGCTTGGACAACATTTTTTAGTAAACATAATTCAAAGAAATCACTCAGCCTCAGTGCCTATTTTCTGAGAACTCCTGGAAGGGGCGGGACCTTAGTATAGCTGGCAAGAACCCAGTATTCTGCCAATTGCTAATCTTAAATTAAAGCAATTTGGCTAACAAAATTGGGGGCTCGTCCAGGATTTGCCCTGCATGTCAGAAGCACACTAAGTAGACTCGTGTGTCCTCCTGACAAGCAGACGTAGAGGAAAAACTTCTTCCGGAGTTCCAGTATAGGCTGTGTGAAAGGTTTCTGTCTGCGTGATTGGTTCTAGCGAGCACTCTATATTGTGGGTTGGCTCTCCCCTGCTCTATCCTTCAAGGTTGCTGATCAGCCGCACCGGTCCTGACTGCTAGTCTCACCCGGCGTTAAAACCGGTGGGATCCGAATGCAAGGGGTCAGCGGCCCGAAGCCCTAAAGCCACCACCCATGGCTAGTTCCATCCTATCTTGGGAAGGGATCCGAAGTGAAATAGTGTAGGGTGTTAGGATTGTTGCACCAACACTACATACACAACATACACACCAGGCTCCACAAAGCATCTCTTTCAAATGCACTCTTGCTCCTCCTAGCCCTTGCTTTCGTCCTCTCTAGTCCCCGTTCCGATTGCGGAGGAAAGTCGAAAATCGGGAAGTCTTTCAGCACTGCGAAATATCAAAAGTGCTCTCCTAGGGCGTTCTACGGGTTCGGAGGTAATTCTGAGGAAGTGTGGAAACAGGCCAAACCCACTCCCTAAAACCAGACTTTAAAGAGACTCGGGGTCTCTGAAATAAGACATCTTCTTGGGTTAGTAGTAATCCCAGGGTCTCCTACCCTAAAAACTAGCCCCGACCACTGTCCGTTTTGGGTTAGAAGCAATCCCGTGGGTCTCCTACCCCGAAAGCTAGTTCTGTCCATTGTTCTCAGTTCACATAGGGTTAACAGTAAGCCCAGGGTCTCCTACCCTAAAAACTAGGTCCGTACTCAGTCCTGCTCTTTGTTCGCTTTGGGTTAGAAGTAAGCCCAGGGTCTCCTACCCTAAAAACTAGTTCTGTTCTTTGTTCGCTTAGAGTTCAAGAGTAAACACAGGGTCTCCAAACCTGACCAACCAGGTCTTTCCGCTTTGCACATTGGGTTAGTAGTAATCCCAGAGTCTCCTACTCTAAAAACTAGTTCTATGGTGTGAAGCGCAGGTTCTTTAGGTTCGAATATAAATATAGCTACTGTTCAGTGCCAGTCCTAGAGTGCCATCCGCACGGTAAAGTGCCGACTGTAGTAACTGTAGACGCCAGGAGAGAGACTAAAGATCTCCCTTCCACTGCCCCTGCTTCTCGCGAAGACAGGAGGAACCCCCTCTTTGATAAGATGTTTCGTTCCAAGAGTGATGAGCCCAAATTAGAGAAGTGGATACTGAAAAAGGGTCAGTCTCCTTGGAAGGAAGGATCTTTCAAGGGCCCCAATCCCCTAACCATAGTCCAGGACGCGTTCCAAGACTACTGCATTAAGCAAAAGCCCGGCTCTGCAGCGAAAGACTTAGCAGGTACATGGGCACTTTACACCGCCCTGATAGATGCCACAGCCGTGATCAAACGTCTCCAGGAAGACACAGAGAAACATGACGATATAGTTAAAAGGGAAACAGACTGCTTTGATAAGTTAGAAGCAAAATATGATGCAGTTAGAGGAGAACTGAGTAGTATAAAATGCAAGCATATGCAAGATCTTGATGACCAGAGAGCGAACTATGAAGACTTGATAGCTCAGGAGAGAGAGAAAGGAGAAGCTACAGTAAGGGAATTAACCTGAACCCATGAGGAAGAAATTCTTAGCCTTCGAACTGAAAAACTAAGCATGGTCCTGGCTAACCAAGGACTCACCACTGCTGTTAGCGAAGCAAATCAAGCCACTGAAGCAGCCGAGCATAGAGCACAGGCTGCGGAAGAAGCGTTAGCCAAAACCACTGAAGATTTAGCAACCACACAAAAGGCAGCCAAATATCTTGCAGACCAAAATCAAGTGAAGAGGAAACTTGCTAATCACAATGCTTGCCGCAAGGAAATTAACTTCCTTAAGAAGCAATTGGGCATGCAAAGAGCGGTCGTGTCCGCTATACACCCCGAGAGCCTTACTGACCTTCAGGACAATTGCTCTGCCCCCACGGTACTCTGTGGATCGGGCACTGCACCTCCTGCACTGATGTGCCCCATAACCACGAAACAGTACCTTACGGACTCGGACGATGGACCCACAACTCAGACAGTTGTGGAGACACGGCTTTGGAAACCAGACGAAGCAAAGGCCATAGCTGCACAGTTAGGCCCGTTAAACAAAGAGACTGTAATTCAATGGGTGGTTAATGTGGATCTAGCTTATAACTCTGTAACTGGAGAAGATCTCAGCCAAGTAGCCCGCCAGTGTGCCACGGGTGGAGATCTGGACACCATTAATGCCGCTATAACTAGCCAATCCCTATCCACCGCCACTAAAACTAAATGGATGAGAGAAGTGTTATGGTATCTGTACCCTAACACCAGCCTTACCACACTCTTCCTCCTTGATAAGCAAGGACAGTATGAGGATATGGAGTCATACATGGTACGAAAACAACTTTTAGGTGTCTTAGCTGACAAGGTCACCACAAGCTCCTCTACCAGGCTACTCAGTTATGACACTGACGACTTTAAGGAAGCCCTAGTACAAGGTTTCCAAGGCCAAACACAGCTTGCACTAAATGTGACAGATCCACTGCATTTTACGTGGAACAATCTAGAAGCAAGGATCCAGAGAGTCGCCACACTTATGCGCACTACCAGTGCCTTGAAGCCTCCTTAAGGCGCGAAAAAGGGAAAAGACTGAGAAGACGAAGAGCCTATACAGGCTATAACATACGCCAACAGCGGCCCGCATTCTCAATACCAGCCTTCCAGTCGCTATGACAACCAAAAATTTAAAGATGATAAGCCCAAGCCATGGTACAACAATCAGAAGGATAGTCAGAGAGGAGGAAACAATTATAGAGGGAAAAGAGATTACAGAGACTACAGGAACACTCCAGCCCAAGCACACTTTCAACCCTCAGCTCCACTGCCTCCTATAGAGCCCTATGGTTCCCCCTACGGGTCCCCTCCTAACCGAGGCTCAAGCCCAGACTCAAAATTCGATAGGGACCTTCCGCCGAATGGCATGGGCGTGCTCTGTGGCCATTTGTGGATGCAGTTGAAAAACCGGGGCTATGAAATGGAACGTTTCCATAAGCAGCCCAACCATGTCCTACTTCGTGCTTTAGCAGACATTGAGAATCAAGGCGATAGACCAGTCCACGCAATCATGACCACTCTCGGCAAAGACACCAAGGAGCTTGAAAATTATAGCTAGGGCTGCCCGGGGTCCCACTCTCTCCCCGAAGGAGTACTGGCTCATCTTAAGCTGGACAACTGGGGGAGACCGACTGTACAAGCAGAAGTTGGGACTCCAGGGAACAGCAAACCTGCTAACCTTCTCATAGATACAGGAGTGTCCACTAATATCCTCAAGCTGCTACTGGCCAAGGAAGGAAAGCCTTCCCCAACTACTCTAGCCCTCTCAGGCTTTGCCGGAGGTACGCGCACTGCAATGGGTTGGAAAGACATTCCCTTAACCGTGGGAAACCTTTCCACCCGTGTGTCTGCCTGCGACAACCAGGGAGAGGATGATGGGATCCTCGGAGCCCCATTCTTCCGAGACCACAGACCACATTGATCTCACTAATGGCTTTCTCTGGTGTCTCCCCGAGGGACCTAGCGAAATCAATGCAGTTCACCGATGCACAGCCGTAAAAGCTGTCAGAATCGGCTGATTCAGACAATGTGTCTTGCTGTTTACTGCCATGTTTCACCTTCTGTTTGCTGCTTTGCTTTCCATAGACTGTATGTATGCTAGCTGGCCATCATTTTGGCCAGTATGTATTAGCATGTATGTAGAACGTGTAACCCCAGGTTTATGACCCTGACAGGCCTGGTTTGTGTAACTGTCAAGCGGGAGGGTGTCAACTTCAAAGTATGGGAACAATGGGCCTCTCACACTCCTACCTCCGCATTCCATTCATCTCAGCTGAGACTCCAAGGGAGGACAAGTCTCATCTCTTATCAATGTGCGAAAGCCTCGAGGCCATGGATTGTTATGTGAACTGGTAATATCTGAAGGGTCTGGTTTGGAAGGGGAAATTTACAACTTGACACCTCACTTTCTTTCCTGTGGGAAGCAAACGGCCAGAGCCCCTTTTTGCCCGCCGTTTTTCCCTTGTAGTGATTGGCTACCTATGGGTAATTCAAACTGCTTAGAAAAGTATAATAGACCTGCTTTTGCCATCTGTGTCATCTCTGACAATAATCCGAGAAGCTGTACCAATGTAGAGATTGGAAATAAAGAACTGTGTTTCATCAACAAAGATCTGATCCTTGACTACTTTGAGCAGAAGTCTCACAAAAGCCCCCCTACCCATCCTTGCTCTAGCTATGGATACCTGGATCCAAGACTTTCCTGAGGTCTGGATCATGGACAAGGCAGAGTGTGTGACAGTATGGGATGCTTGCATGCTCATTGAAGGACAAGATCCGCCGCCGCAAAAACAGTACAAATACCCAGCCGAAGCCAAGGCAGGGATCGCCAAAACCATAGAAGGTCTCCTACAATGGGACGTAATCTTGCCTATGCAGTCCATCTGCAATGCCCCTCTATGGCCCGTCCTTAAAGCAGATGAAGTTACATGGAGAATGACAGTAGACTTTCATGCTCTCAACGCAGTGACCCCTCCAGTGGCCCCCATTGTGGCCAAGTACCACGAAATTCTTGCTGCCATCGCAGCTGGGTCTCGCTACTATAGTGTGATCGATTTGGCTAATGCGTTCCACTCCATTAAGCTTCATGAGTCTTGCTGGTATAAGTTCGCCTTCTCCTTTCGTGGTCAGCAATACGCTTTTAAACAAACACCGCAAGGGTTCCATTCTAGTCCAAGCATCTGTCATGCCCATGTAGTACAAATGTGGGAACGCCTCAAACCTGTGTCCAAAGCCCATGTGCTATCTTACGTGGATGATATCCTTGTCCACGCACCTACCGAGGAATTAGCCACTGATATTACCAAAGAGGTCCTGGATCTCCTTCGATCCGCTGATTTCAAAGCCAATAGGGAAAAAGCGCAGCTCGTGCAAACCACTGTAAAATACTTGGGCTTAGCCCTCGGACCTAACGGCAGGACCCCAGACACACAGAGAATGGAAGTTATCGCAAAATTGCCGGCCCCCACAGATGTCCCCTCTCTTAGGGCACTCTTAGGCATGTTCAATTTTTCACGAGATTTCATTGAGAGTTTCGCGGACAAGGCGCGACCGTTGTATGCATTCCTTAAGAAGAATACACCATGGGAATGGGGTTCCGATCAACAAAAAGCCTTTGCCAGTCTCAAAGAAAGTCTTGCAGCCTCACCTGCCCTAGCACACCCCAATCCTAGTCAGCCGTTCTATATCCAGCTAGCCCAGTCCGACAAGAGCATTGGTGCTACCCTCATCCAGCATCATGCAGGAGCGCCTAGAGTCGTTGCCTATGCCTTCCGCAATCTCACTCCGTGTGAGAAGGTTTGCCTAGCCCTCGTTTGGATCCTTACACACTCTGAATTCATCATTGGTTGTGCCAAAGTTATAGTGCAGACCACTCACACGCCATTAAAGTATATTTTGTCAGGAAAGATACAGGACAGTCAAGTCTCCAATGCCCGGATTGCCCAGTGGACACTTGCCCTGGTCAATAAGGGAACTGAGTATAAGAAGGAACAGAAAGAGCAACCAGCTCCCTACGGTCTTTTAGTAACAGGTACCAAACATGAATGCCCACTGCCCGAGGTGGATCAATCCCCTTGGCCAGCCACCTGGGGTGTGCCGCTCGAAGAAGCCAGGCAGCAAGGGTTTAACTGCTGGTTCTGCGATGGTTCTTCCTTTCATGTAGCGGGTACCCCGCACACAGGTTACGGTGCTATTAGGGTCCAGGACAGCTATACCCTACAGGATTCTGTCTGCCCTCACTCTAGTCAGGCCGCTGAAGTGGCCACCCTCAAAGCGGTTCTCGCCTTTGAGCCCATGAACTGCCCCATTGCCATTTTCACTGACTCCGATTGGACAGCCAAAGCCGCCACGGTATGGTTGCCATACTGGGAGAAACAGGATTGGGTAAATGCAGAAGGGAAGCCCGTAGCCCACTCAGATCTCTGGAAAGATGTTGTGCAACTCCTCCATGATCGCTCCGCTTCCACTCAAATTTCACATGTTAAGGGACACCAGAAAACAGACACGGAAGTAGCTTACTGGAATGACCAAGCAGACATCCTAGCTAAAGAAGCTGATTTACATTGCCCCGTGAAGCCTGTCTGTCCGGTTCAGATTGTTACTACACAAAGCCAGTCAATAGCGAAGCATTCACGCCCTTCAATTCCTCCAGTGTTTGTTGACCTGGGAGAATTACAAGAGAATGATTCTGATGTGAAGGACCTTCTCTCAAATGGGAAGGATCCAACAGGGAAATATTCCATCAAAAAAGAGGAAGGAGTCATTTGGGCTTTTGACAGCATGGGAGCCCGACACTGGGTTGTTCCTGTGGAAGTACGCGCTGATCTTATTCAGTTCATTCATGAGCAAGGACACAGAAAAGATCTGACTCTGGAACGGGTCAGAGACGCTGGTTGGTGGCCTGGTATGCGCCAGGATGTAGCCCAATGGGTAGACAATTGCCTCTCTTGTGCAATGGTTCATGCAGACTCCTCCGCCCCCAAAGCCCCCATCCAACACCAGAGAATCAAAGGACCTTGGGCGAGGGTACAAATCGATTTCATTGGCCCTTTGCCCAAAACTAGCCGAGGAAACAAGTACTGTCTCACTGTGATCGATCCCTTTTCCAAGTGGATCGAAGCCTTTCCTTGCCAGAACAATATGGCCCCCACCACCGCACAGATTCTGTTCAACAATCTCTTTTCTCGTTGGGGTATCCCCAAGGTCTTATATTGCAACAGGGGGCCCCATTTCATAGGAGAAGTCACACAAGAGCTCTGCAAAGCTCTGGGCATCAAGCAGCGGTTCCACATTGCCACTCACCCGCAATCTTCCAGTGCCATCGAACGCACCAACCACACTCTGAAAGAGGCTCTGAGCAAAGTGGTCACGTCCACTGGTAGAACTTGGGATGAGAAACTCCCTATCATTCTCATGGCTATATGGGGCACGACCGCCAAGGATGGCTACTCTCCCCATATGGTCATGACAGGTAGGAAAATGCGTCTCCCTGAAGCCTTTTAGCTGCAATCTGACATGCCCTCCGATCTCGATCCCAAAATCGTGAATGACACTTGGGTGCAGAATCTTTTACAGGACCTCCTCATGATTCATGTACAAGTAGCTAGAATGCTAGGACACAGCCAGCTTGCTGTGGACAAAAAGCTTGGCTGTGTTGGTAACCCTCAGGTCTGGAATCTGGGACAGGAGGTCCTCTACCGTAAGTTCTCCCGTACACAACACGCTCTTATGGCTAAGTGGGCTGGACCGGTTCCCATTGTGGAACGTGTGAGCCCAGCTGTGTACAAGGTCGCCATTCCCCGGAAACACGGCCAGATCTGGCACAAGTATTTCCACTCCTCCCAACTGAAGCTCTGGAAGGGAGCGCCAGTGCCACACCCGCCTGACCTCCCTCCAGACCCGGGAGGCGTGCGCCTGCCAATTTCCGCGACTGCTCCTGTTTCTGCTGCCGATTTCTTTGGGTGCTCTCCTTTCTTCTCCTTAGGAGAATGCTGCCTTGCTCTTTAATGCTTCCTTCTGGCTATGCCGCCATGACGGAAGCAAAGGGGGAGAGAGAATGCTCAACTGAATGTTCTGATATACATGCATACTTATTGGATGGGTTTCCACATAAGCCACGGCAGTGGCAGCACAAAAACGCTCTGGGCTTGGGAACGCAGAAATGCCTCGAGTCAAACCTCAAGCCATCTCAAGACGCTTTCTTAGTTTATTTATTTAACATACTGTGACTGTTTTGGTGTGTCGACCACAGTATGACGCTCAGGGAATCTGCTCACCTTTTCCCCTTAAATCCTTTTATTCACAGGATGCACCACTGGACTTCTGATTTATCCTCTGGATGGGTAAGATTATTAGGACTGTTAAGTATTGGTATAATGTTAATTCGCCGGGCTCAGGCTTCACAGATAGCAAACCACACGGTAACACTAAACCGATGGAGATGTGTAGGATTACATGTACCCTAAGATACTTCACCTGTGTGACAGGAAAACACATAGGAACTTTTGAAGTCACTCCTTTAGAGAAGTGTCCGCCTCCAAGACGAACCTATTGTGCACACAGCCGCTCAGGAGAGAAACTAACTATCTGCCCCTCAGAGAATAATTCTCTAGAGGAAATGGTCTCGTTATTATGCAAAAGACCTAACTACACGGAACACATAGACCCCCCCATCACCCATCCGCGAGGTAGCTTTACTATCAGCTGCAGTATGGAACATCGGGGACCCTTTAAACATAGTCATCTCCATCGGCACCCAACGCAATTTACAGGGAACGGCAGACTCCCCAGTAGTCTTAACAGACCCTTCTGGTTGAAAGTTAAGCCTTGCAAACATCACATGGGAACCTTTGAATTGGCTAATGAACTATTCCACTCTAATACAGCAAGGTTCCCCGGACTGGACCATCAACTTGAATAGTTCACCATGCCTTAACAATTTGGATATATTAAACTTCACATATATAGGAACCCTAGCAATCACGGTTCCCCACCAGGAAGGCAATTACACAATCACCATGGGAAACAACAACACCTACTTGGAATTCAATCCTTTAATTCAAAATGTAGAATCTCTCACCGCACTGGCATACCCTGTAGTAGGCTCTCACACCCTGAAATTCAACCAGAAGGAAACAGTTTTATTGCAACCACAAATGTCTGTAAAAAGGGTCAATGTAAGTTTAAATGGGCTGGGAAAGTCTTTTCACCACGCCCTCTGCGCTCCCTTTATACAGACAACTCAACACGGATGGGACAACTGGGTAGTACTATGGAGAAAAGGGGAATTTCACAAAAGATCCAGAAGAGGACTTTCTGATTGGATTGCACCTGTTGGTGCAGGAGTAGCAGTCTTAGATGCTGCAAACATCGAGGTGATTGCCAATAAAGCTTCCAGAGTTTCGTCAGACATATCTAAAATGAGTGTTCCCATCACCAAATCTTTAGAATCACTAGCACAGGTAGAACATTCCACAAACCCTCTTTTAGTCACATGGGAACAAATCATGGGAAAAGATTTTAGTACACTCTTAGAAGGTATCCAGTCTATGCAAAGAAACATTTAATTAGCCTTAGCTGGCACTCAGGCACAAACAATTAATGTTGGAACCGCCATGGGCATTATAAAAGAAGCCATGGATGGAATCATACCACTAAAGATTAGGGAATTACTGAAGAAGAATGTATCTACTAGTGAAGCCAGTCTGAACCACTGGTAGAACCTTGCAAACGCCTCATTTGATGAAATCACACAAACATTGCACCTAGTGATAGTCACAGTGACTGCAGGAGAGACATTCTCCATATATCCAGTGATTCCTTTAGGCCTACAAGTAGACACAAACACAGTGTTATATGCAAGAGACAGTAACAGGTGGGCCAGAGCGAGCTCATCTAGCTGGCAAACAGTGAACACAGAGGGCTGCACCCACAAAGAAAGACTGGGTTTCATTTGTGAGGATGACGCCCTAGAAGAACACCACCCATGCTTAGCCCCCAGGAAAAATGTACAAGATCACTGTCAATTTGATACAGTTAAGGAAACAGGGTCCACTGTCCTCTACTTGGGCAGGGCCTGTGTGTATTAGAACAGCCTGCCACCACGTATACATCAATGCACAACACATTCAACTCATGTTGCCAGGCATAAACCATTGTTTTTGTAATATCACATCCATTAAGGGATGTGACTTCTTATTCCATACTCCTATTTGGACATAACAGGAAACGGCAGTAGCCCCTGCACTTTATGAAACACTCACACCAGTGCCTCTAGGACTAGGCCTGGAAACACTACACAACCTCCTGTCACATCCAGAGTTACATGACAAACTTCTACAAGTAAAGCAGGCCGGAGACCAGGCCTCCCTGAATATTTCACATTATGGAGCCAAGATAGCAGAACTGGCCCTAGATATCAAATCCGCTGGACACCACGATTGGTGGGAACTTTTTCTAGGTTGGTTCCCGAGTGGGATGGGATATTTAAATTTGGTGCTCCATCCAATAGTTGTAATTTTAGGATTTCAAATTATTTTAGTGCTGACTTTAATTGGATTGGTATATTGGGTAAGGAAACAGATTAAGAAACTTGAAGCCAGTACCAAAGCCACTAACTTCCAGGCCCTGATGCACCTTGCATCCAAGGTCTCTGACTGCTGAACCCCACTTTGCCCCCTAGTGTGCAAACTGTTCCTGTGTCATTTCTATATGTGAATTTCCTTTCATTCTAGTTCCTTGTTTGTTGCTATGTATGTTTCTATTTTCTGACCACAATTGGGTAGGCCCTTAAGGCCCATGAGGTAGCAGCATAGTTTGACCAGACCCAAGGGAATATGTGTGGAGCAAGCGGCAGCAGAGGCCGTCTCTCGCATCCTGCACATATTCGGAAGATCTATCCACTGCCCTCCTGGATTCAGTGTGCACTGAACCCAAAAGACTATATTGTCAAAAGACAAACAGTGGAGCCTTCTCCGGATAGGGTGCAGACCCAGGCCCTGAGCTCCGAGGAGCCAGGAAAGAGAGTTAGTACACGTGCAAGCCTGACTCAGTCAGAATGTGCCATCTCTCTAAAAGAGTTGAATCAAGCTCAGATGTTTTTGTTTGCCATCCTCTGCAATATATTTATGATCTATGGTGACCATTTTTGATCTTGTTTTATCCTACCACATGTGTTACCCAATTGATGGCACAACCATTACCCATTGACATTCTTCAAAATTAATTTTCTTGTCACCAGTAAAATCATTTTTATATGACCATCATACTTTGCCATGCGCTAACTTGCATATGTGCATGCATGCTTTATCGAACAATTTTTCCATTTTTTAAATTATTTCAATCCATTCTAAATGCTAATTTGCATATGCGCATGAGCGCACCTTTTTGCCTACCATGTTTTCCTTTCCATTTTTGCTCTATTTATCCCTTTTTGTTTGGAGAAGAAACAGTTCTCCATTGAGAATTTTGTGTGTGTGTTTTGTTCTATTCTTTAACCAGTATTGGGAGGGCCTAGGCCCTGACAAACCGTGAGGAGTATAGAGGCGTGAATTTGTTGAGTATGCGGGATGTAATTATGCCCATGAGTGCAACCGGGGTGTGGTGCAAGAAATGCAACTCCCTGCCAAGGCGGCCGAGGGAGAAGGCGCAGGGCCATCTGCCGTGGCAGCAGTCATGGCACTCCCACAGCAACCTGCAGCGTGCTCAGCTAACAACGTCAGTGTGAGTCGTGCAGACCGGGGGTTCGGAAGTTGCACTGCGCTTTCAGGCGTGCCAGCCTCCCCTGCGCTCGGCAGAGGAGAGTGCCTGAAAGGCTTTAGCGCTTGCGAACTCCGGCTCTCAAAGACCAAGCCCTTAGTTACCTGCCTCCTTCCAAGTTACAGTGCGATCTGCCAAGCCCTCCGTCCTGTGCTGCCTTAAGACCCAAAGACCCAATTCGCCTATTCACGGGTCTCACTTTGCTGTCCATCATTTTAAATAAATTTCTGTGTTTAAGAACGTCTTCGTCCCCCATCATGCTCCCCTCCAACGTCCATTTGCATACCCATAGACCCCCGTCCCCGAGTCTAGCTGAACCTCCTCAGCCCAGTAGTGACATCATCAACTGGACTCGAAGGTCCGAATGCCCGAAGGGCCCAGCCCAAGACGGGAGAAACCATTGGGGTTCGGAAAAAGGGGGAAACCAGATCTATTCTTTCACTGTATTGGGAGGGAGCCCCCAGAGGGAGCTCCCCAAATTAAAACGGGTACACTTGACAACATCCCCGCGGAGCCCAATGGCCCCAATTAAAAGAGCGAGAGCCTCGCAGTCACAACTACCGAACCCACGGTTTACACGGAGTCTGCATGAGACTCAAAGCCTCTCTTGCATATACTCCCCAGGGTCCGGTAGGCATGACTGGAAGTCTCGCCCTACTCTGAAGGGAAGATGGATTGACCCAATCAATCCAAGGAAAGCCTGCCCCCAATTGCTTTTGAAGTCTCTGCGATTTAGTTTATATGTTTTTCTAAGACTACCCCGAATAGAAAGATGTCTATCCCGCACCCAGCTGCTTTGACAATTGATGTATGTGTCTTCCTGCTGTAACAATTCTCCTTTTCTTTTCCATCAAAGAGCACCCACAATGCTTTCTGAGAGCAAGGGGGGGGAGAGGCTCCCCAATCTGCATACCGGTCTCCTCCTTCCTGGCCGAACTGACTCGTGTCGAGCCAGAAAGTGACGATGCAGACCGAGGCATTTGTGCGACGACAATCGAGGCCCGAGCAAAGCCTCCATAAGCCAAAAAGCAACGAGTCACGGTGCTAGCTACTAATGTATAGTGCGCCGCCCTCTTGACTTTTCCAATCCGTTTCTGCACGTGCCAGCACCCGGGACAGCTCCTGCTGCGCAAGAGGGAAGGATGAAGAACTATTTGTATGAATTGTGTTTTTAACTGGCTCAAATGAATTTCTTGTAGTGAATGTATGAAATGCTTGCTGCTATGAATTTTTTTTTATTTTTACTATGTATGATACCAATGAAGTTTTTAGCCATATGAATCCCTTAGCATAATGAATTAGTGACCCCATATGTATTTGTGGTTGCCTCTCTACCTCATATGAATTTCTTCTTAGGATGAATTTTTAACTTTTACATGAATTTCTACCCCCGTACATCCATATGAATTTTTCTTGCCCCGTGAATTTTGGTTATCATGAACTACCATATATATATATATATATATATACATATGAATTTTTCCACTTTCATGAATTTTTAGATAATATGAATTGCTTCATTTTAAGAATCTTTCCCCACATGAATTGCTAACTGTTTCTCCCATATGAATTACTCCAATCCTATGAATTATTTGGCCTCCATGAATTCCTTTTGCTATATGAATTTCCCATTAGTATGAATTTCTTTGCCCTATGTATTCTCCTATGAATTTTCCCTATAGTAATGGTGAAGTGATATAGTACATAGGACTAGAGCCTTTCTTATGAATTTCTTCCATGAATTCTTGATAGCCATAATGAATTAAGTGCCTTAGCGATATGGTCTATAGTATAATTTTATTAATACCTTTATGAATTGTTTTAGGATTGAATATGTATTGCTGCAACCTCTCCATGGGTCATCCTTATCTGTCATGGTGATGGGATCCTTCCACAAGTAATTTGGAATTTTTTAATAGGTTAGGGTTTTTTTGGAGTCCGTCCCCTGTTAGAGTAGTGGCACCTGGGTCCTCCAGCGACCAGATGAGAGACAAGTGACCAGACCTCCAGACCGGCCAGCATCATGTTCCAGTTCCAGTTGTGCGACCCCTTCATCTGATGCCTCCAGGGTCACAAGGGGGGAATTGTAAGCCAGCAAGACATATTATATGCTCTTATGAACTGTTCAAAATCATAAGTTTGAACTTTGGATTGGTTTTCTGCAAAGGACAAAGTGCATTCTTTATTGCAGTGAGAGGCTCCAGCCCACAGCAGGAAACTTCCTCCAGAGTTCACACCTACATGGAGACCAGGACTCCATTTCAAAGGGTCCTTCTCTCCTTAGCGCTGGTTAGTTCACACCTTCCCCCAAAGTTCCCGTAAGAGATTATGTTAAATGGCATTGCCTAGCAACTAATCGTCGACCATCGAGTGACCTGGCCAAAGCTACCACGAGACAAAGGATTGGCGCCAAGAGTTCGGCCATCTGCCCAGGTGTCAGATCCTGCTTAGCACCCCAGATTTGCAACACTGACCACTCCTTCTCACCTTTTCCTCCATATGACGCTGACCAATAGTAGGGCTAGTGGGGACGGACCGACGTGTAGGAGTGTCAAGGGGATGTGGTCAGCGCAGCCTGCCCCAATGCTACCTGATAAAAGATCTTGCACAACAGAAACCCATTGCTAGCCACCTTTGACCCCTATCTTCTTTACCAACCTCTTACGTCCAGCTTGCTGTCCCCAACACCTTGCCTCCATCTTTAATCCCTGGTTTGCGCAGCCAGGACGGAGCGTACATCTGCAGGTTCAGATCTCGTTCCCCCCATTTTTCTTATTCACCTCCCCTCAATCTTCTCGTGGAAGTGGACGACCCATCTCCAAGATAGGTCAGATATCACCCCTCAATGAAACTCCTGCTAATGCAACAGTGCTATTTTCTGTCTAATTTCCTTAGATCTTGTGTGTATGCGGGTTTTATTACATTTTGTATGCTTGGACAACATTTTTTAGTAAACATAATTCAAAGAAATCACTCAGCCTCAGTGCCTATTTTCTGAGAACTCCTGGAAGGGGCGGGACCTTGGTATAGCTGGCAGGAACCCAGTATTCTGCCAATTGCTAATCTTAAATTAAAGAAATTCGGCTAACAATGGGTTCTGTAAGGGAAGATCTTCTCTCCCTAACCTGTTAGTGTTTTTTGAGGGAGTGAACAAACATGTGGACAATGGGGGACCCAATAGATGTTGTTTACCTTGACTTCCAGAAAGCTTTTGATAAAGTTCCTCATCAAAGACTTCTAAGTAAGCTCAATAGTCACAGGACAAAAGGACAAGTCCTTTTGTGGATCAAAAACTGGCTAATTAATAGGAAACAGAGAGTGAGTATAAATGGGCAATTTTTTCAGTGGAGGGAGGTAAGCAGTGGGGTACCACAGGGATCAGTACTGGGTCCGATGCTTTTTAACTTGTTTATTAATGTTTTGGAGTTGGGAGTAAGCAGTGAAGTGGCTAAATTTGCAGATGACATGAAGTTGTTCAAGGTGGTGAGAACCAGAGAGGATTGTGAGGCACTCTAAAGGGATCTGTCGAGGATGGGTGAGTGGGTATTAATGTGGCAAATGGGGTTCAATGTGGCCAAGGGCAAAGTGATGCACACTGGAGCCAAAAATCCTAACTATAAATACATGTTGATGGGGTCCGAACTGGCAGAGACTGACCAAGAGAGAGATCTTGGAGTCGTAGTAGATAACTCAATGAAAATGTCAAGACAGTGTGCAACTGCAGTGAAAAAGGCCAACACAATGCTGGGGATTATTAGCAAGGGAATTGAAAACAAATTAGCCAGTATCATAATGCCCCTGTGTAAATCAATGGTGCAACCTCATTTGGAGTACTGTGTACGGTTCTGGTCATCACACCTCAAAAAGGATATTATAGCATTGGGAAAAGTGCAGAAAAGGACAACTAGAATGATAAAAAGGTTGGAACACTTTCCCTATGAAGGAAGGTTGAAGCGCTTGGGGCTCTTTAGCATAGAGAAATGACGGCTGAGGGATGACATGATCGAGGTTCATAAGATTATGCATGGGATAGAGCAAGTACAGAAAGAAGTACTTTTCTCCCTTTCTCACAATACAAGAACTCGTGATCACTCAATGAAATTGCTGAACAGTTGGGTTAGAATGGATCAAAGGAAGTACTTCTTCACCCAAAGAGTGATTAACACACGGAATTCACTGCCACAGGAGGTAGTGGTGGCTACAAACATGGATGGCTTCAAGAGGGAATTAGATAAACATATGGAGCAGAGGTCCATCAGTGGCTATTAGCCACAAGGTATAGATACAAACTCTCGATCTGGGGCAAGTGATGCTCTGTATTCTTGGTGTTTGGGAGGGGGGGACAGTGGGAGAGCTTCTAGTGTCCTGGCCCCACTGGTGGACCTCCTGATGGCACCTGGTATTTTTGACCATTGTGTGACAAAGTGTTGGACTGGATGGGCCATTGGCCTGATCCAACATTGGCTTCTCTTGTGTTCTTATATTCTTATGTATTCTTGGCCTGTACTTGTCTTAGCCACTTGGTCTAGAATGGGTGTAGTGGTTAACAGCAGAAGACTCTAATCTGGAGAACTGGGTTTGATTGCCCACTCCTCCACATGAAGCCAGCTGGGTGACCTTGAGTCAGTGTGAGAGTCTAAGAGATTTCAAACTGCAACCAGAAGTTCTTAAACAGAAAGTCTTTTATTGTCAGTGGATCTGATAGTCATCTACACGTCCTGAGTCAGTAATACTGGGAAGGGGTAAGAGGGGTTACAGATATAGTGTATTCAAACAGTGTAATACAAAGTGAAACCTCCAATCACTACATAGAGAAAAAGGCACCCAAATATGCTGGACGGTTCATTCCCAGGCTTAAAGCGGGAAAAGAGCACCTGCAAAAGAGAAGCGGCTAGGATGCTGTGAAAGACAACATTTTCAAGGTTAGGGAGGCGCAGCAAGATAAGCCATTGCTGGTGAGAGTCGAGCTACATTCCAAAGGTGGGGGTATGAGGGAATGTTGATAGTTGTGGCAGCCTGGTCCAGGGACCCCATCCCGAATCCCGGCCACAGTCCCAGACAAGTTGAGGCAGCAGATGGATTGGAAGTTTGAGGAGATGCAGGATCGTTTTGCATTGGAGCTGCGAGAAGCTCTAATCAAGATGCAGGAAGCCCTCGGGGGGCTCCTGCGCCAGGTGTGGATGGAGGGGCTGGGGCAGCTGGAGTTGTCAGTGGGGCACCTGCACCTCCCATTCAACAAGCACCCGCAGGTGTGGGCAACCAGTCTCTTCCCCCTGTCGGGGCGCCCATTCCTCAGGCGGTGCCAGGACTGCCGATTCCCCAAGGGGGAGAGAGGATTTATCACTAGATGCCCACCAATCCTCTGACAGCAACCTTCGACAGGAATCCTGACCAGTTAAGGTTTTACCTACTTGAGATCGATCAGCTCCTGGACTCGTGGGGATACCTCTATCCCACTGAACATGAGAGAATAGGCTACATCGGATCTAAGTTGCGGGACACTGCTAGCAACTGGTATGTAAGCCTGCACAACCCCCCGGGGCCTGAACTACGTTCTGTAAATGACTTTATGTGGGCACTGAGGTAGCATTATGAAGATCCCTTGGGGGAGGAGAAGGCCCGGAACCAGCTGCGTAAGCTGGTACAGGGTCGTAACTCTGTAAGGGAGTACACTGCCCAGTTCCGGAGAGCGGCTGCCAAAGTGCAAGGGTGGTCAGAAGATCTCTTCGTAGAAAAATTTAGGGAGGGCCTTAACCCAGAGATTTATGAGACTGTGTTACGAAACGATCGGCTTGGTTCCCTAATAGCTTGGATACGGGCGGCAGCTGATGTGGAGGAGCGCTTTACGTTAATTAAGCTGGGGCCGCTTACCTCTCATTCCGCACCTAAAGCCCCGACCAAGTCTAAGCTGAAGTCGGCGGTGCAAGAGCTGTGGGATGCACGAATGAAGCAAGGGCTCTGCATGAGATGTGGAGAAGCCGGTCACTATGCCTCTAACTGTCCCACGAGCGCCCCGAAGACTCCAAGACCTACTGTGACAACTCCTGCTGAGACCCCAAACCCCCCAAAAGGCATCTACAAACCCCAGGCATTACAGGTGGAAGGGGCAATGACTGAAACCCAAGCCGTGGAGACTGTAGCCAAACATCCATTGGGAAACTTCAAGGACCTGCAGTAGGAGGCGCACAGCTGCAAGTCTCCTCACCGGCCAGGCTGCCAGTGGTGAGCACCCCTGGACCTCTATGGTTGTGACTGTGATAGCTCCTGGAAGTGGCACTCATGTGCATGTGCGAGCATTAATAGACTCGGGGTGCGCACGAGACTTAATTAGCCCACTAGTGGTGGAAGGGTTGGGGCCAAATGTAGTTCCCTTGGGGGAGCCTCTGCGTTTTACACAGATGGATGGTTCCAAAATGAAGGAGCCGTGTATGGCCGAGACTGAACCTCTAATAGTGGGCTCGGGAGACCACTGGGAGAAGTAAGCATTTGTAATTACCCCCACGCTCAGTTCCCCATGGTGCTAGGCAACCCCTGGCTGGGGGCGCATGACTCATAAATCAAGTGGAGTGAGGGGAAAATCTCCTGGGTCGACTCAAGTGCACACAGCATAAGTGGGAGGACCAGTGGGGCGCGGGTCCCCTGGCAGCTCCTCAGGTGTGCCTGGTCCAGGACGAATTAGTGAAAATACCCCATGTGTATCGTGACCTGGCAGAGGTGTTTAGCAAAACTGAAGTAGATGAACTGCCCCCCCATAGAGCTACAGACTGTGCCATTGAACTTTTGCCAGGAGAGAAACTCCCTAAAGGGAAACTATACCAGTTTGGTGTAGTAGTTAAGTGCACGGACTCTAATCTGGGAGAACCAGGTTTGATTCCCCACTCCTCCACTTGCACCTGGCTGGATGACCTTGTACCAGCTGTTCTCTCAAGGACAGCTTGGGAAAGAGCTCTCTCACCCCCACCTACCTCACAGGGTGTCTGTTGTGGGAAGGGGAGGGGAAAGGAGTTTGTAAGCCGCTCTGAGACTCCAAGTGAGTGAAGGGTGGGGTATAAATCCAATCTCTTCTCTTCTTCTTCTTCTTCTTTTTTACTCTATGGGGCCAGCTGAGCGGACTGAACTCCACAACTTTTTGGATAAAAATTTGGCTAGAGGCTTTATCCACCCTGCCACCTCTCCTTTTGCTGCTCCCGTCCTCTTCCAGAAAAAGAAAGACGGGGTTCTAAAGCTGTGTACTGACTATAGGGGTCTGAATGCAGTGTCAACCTCCAATGCCTACCCCCTCCCACTGATCAAAGACTTGTTGGCTGAGGCAGCGAAAGGGAAGATTTTCACCAAATTAGATTTACACGATGCCTACTTCTGGGTCTGCATTAAGGTGGGGAATGAACAAAAAATGGCTTTTAATACACCTCTAGGACAGTTTGAATATCTTGTAATGCCTTTTGGCTTGGCTGGGGTTCCAGGCGTATTTATGAGCCTTATCAATGAAGTGTTGCACAAGCACCTATTCAAAGGGGCCCTTTGTTAACTTGATGATAACATAATTTATTCACAAGACCTAGCCTCTCATGTTAAGTTGGTGAGAGAAATCCTGTCCACCTTAAAAGAACACAAACTGTATGCTAAGCTCTCCAAGTGTGAGTTCCACAAGCAGGAGACTGACTTCTTAGGCTACCGTATTTCATCTAGGGGTTTGGAAATGGACCCGGCAAAAATAGAGGGAATAATCTCCTGGGAGGCTCCTCGCTGTCAGAATCTGACAATAGCCTGGTTGTTCTACTGTTGTTCTACTGTTACTTTCTGTTTCTTTGTGCCCCACTATCACCCCATGTTTTATTGCTTGCCTTGAAGTAGAAATAACTGTCCTGCTTAATGTTACTTTCTTCCCGGGAGGATGGCCTGCTACATTCCTAGTCGTCACATAAACAACCGAAGCTATCTTATCCTGTTCACCCCCCCTCCCGTTTGAGGCGTGAAGTATGTTATGGCTGCGGGGGGGAGGGGCTCAGACCTACCACTTGGTTGCCATCAGACGCTGTATTATGGAAGCTTTTATGGGTAATTTATATGTTTTAATGATATTTATTGGAATGTTTTAAGTGATTTTATAGGTTATTGTATTGAACTGGCCTTGGGCCCATGTAAGCCCCCCGAGCCCGCTTGCGGGGAGGGCGGGATATAAATGTGAAATAATAAATAAATAAATTATCAGAGTTGTCTCAACCTTGGAGGCTATTTTATTGTCACTGGCCAAATGTTTTGCCTAGAGTTCGCACATCTGGGTCACTCAGGGCAAGAAGGGAATTTTTATAACTTTCCCACCTTTGGTGGGAACAAACGGTCACCATTTTCTTCCCGCTTTTTTGTATGTATTCTGATTGGACGTTTATGTTCAAGCACCTATGCCTGAAGGTATATTAACCCATGTTATTTCTTTTCCTGTATCTCTAGCAAACATCGAGTACCTGTTCCAGTATTAGAAATAAAGAGCTTTGCTTTAACCCAAAGGTCTGATCTATTGCTGTTAGTGCAGAAGTCTCACACTCGCACACATAGACAATTACAATCTCTCCTTGGATTCTCCAACTTTTATCGTTCCTTCATCAAGGATTTCGCGAAAGTCATCCTGCCCCTCACTGACTTATTGAAAACAAAGGGACAAGGACCTGAGGTGAGCAAGCCGAGCACATGCTTGCCCTGGTCCAGCGAATGCCAGGGAGCGTTTGAGACTTTAAAATCCCTATTCAGTTCAGAGCCCATTTTGGCTCACCCCGATGAAACTAAAGAATTCACTATTCATGTGGATGCCTCTGATGTAGCCATGGGGGGAGTGATTCTGCAGAGGGGGGCAGATGGTCTGTTGCACCCCCTTGCTTATATTTCCAAGAAATTCACAGAGACTGAGAGACATTGGTCTGTGTGGGATAAAGAGGCAGCTGCCATCCGCTTGGCCCTTTCTACTTGGAGGCACTGGCTGGAAGGTGCCCAGAAACCTTTTGATGTATGGACTGATCATAAGAACTTAGAGGTACTGTGCACGAGATGTGCTTTAAATGCTAAACAGTTGCGTTGGGCTGATTTTTTCTCAAAGTTTAATTTCACTCTGCACCACTTCCTGGGAACAGCTAATTCCCTCGCTGATGCTCTCTCTCATCTCTCCCAACATGAATCTCAGAGGGAGGAAGTGTTTGACTCTATGTTTTCTCCTTCTCAGCTGGGTGGGATGGTGGTGATTAGGAGTCAAGCAAAGCAGGACGTAACCGCTCTCGTTAATGACTGGATTATAAAGTGTGCTACTGAATACTCGCAACAGGATAAAGATGCATTTGAGGCAGAAAAGGGGGCAAGGAAGGATCCTGATGGATGTTGGTACAAAGGTGATAAGCTCATGGTGCCTAAATCTCTGAGACTGTCCATTTTACATACTTGCCATGAGTCCAAATTATCTGGCCATTTTGGATATTTGAAAACTTTGAACTTGCTTAAGAGACAGTTTTGGTGGCCCCGCATGCACCCTGATGTCTCAGACTATGTTTCTTCCTGCCAAGTATGTTTAATGTGTAAGAAACGGGGGGGTACTCTTGCAACCTCTCCCTACTCCTTCCAGACACTGGGAGGTGATCTCTATGGACTTCATCACCAAACTGCCACCCAGCAAAGGGAAAACTGTAATTTGGATGGTTGTGGATTTATTCTCAAAACAGGCTCACTTTGTGCCATTCAAAAGACTTCCCACGGCTAAGGCCTGGCCAAGGTGTTTTTCTCGCAGGTCATAAAGCTCCATTGTTTCCCAAGGAAGATAATTTCTGATAGGGGGGCACAATATTTCTCCAAGTGCTGGCGGGAGCTCCTGGACATCATGGGGATTGAACCTGCATTGAGTTCTGCATATCATCCAGAAACTGATGGAGAAACAGAACGAAGAAATCAAACTCTAGAACAATTTTTGCGTTGCTACACTAACTTCCACCAAGACAATTGGATGGAGCTGCTTCCGTTTGCAGAATACAGTTACAATAACACCCTTCATTCATCTACTGGTGTCTCTCCTTTCATGAGTTTGAGGGGGTTTGAGGGGGTTCCTCTCCCTACGCTGTGTCCAGTGACCCCTTCTTCTTTCAGCTTGTGGTGGAATTTCCTCCACGAGTCGTGGCATCTCATAGCCAAGACAATTGACCATGTGAAATTGGATTATAAAAAATATGCTGATCGGGGGAGGGCTCCGGGTTGGGAGTTGGAGCCTGGGGACTCAGTGTATGTGTCTACTAAAAACATTCATGGACTGCAACCTAGTCAGAAGCTGGGTTGGAAATATGTTGGTCCTTTCAAAGTCCTGAGGAAACTCTCATTTGAGCTTGAATTGCCTAAGTCTCTGAAAGCTGTGCATCCTGTGTTTCATTACAGCCTGCTGAAGAAAGACCCTGGGCCGAACGACTGGAGACTGACTCCTCCCACTCCTCATCCTCTGAGGAAGAGGGGAGAGCCTCATTATGAAATCTCCCAGATCTTGGACTCTAAGTTTAAATGGGATCGCCTTTACTACCTGGTTCAGTAGGTTCATTTTGGTCCTGAATGTAATGAGTGGATCATGTTCATGCTCCACAGCTAGTGTGGGAATTTCATGCCACTTATCCCACGAAGCCGAGGGGGGGTCATCTGGGGGGGGCAGTATGTCAGGTTCTTGACATTTTTCCCAGGCAGGAGTTGGATGCCTGCTGCTCTCCACGTCATTTGCACTCTCTTGCTCCCCCACAGTTTGTTCTCATGCCTGTATCTGTTTCTCTAAGCAATGCTTGTAACCTTGAAGTGTTTTTCTAACGGCACTTACTCCAGGTGGTGGGGGTATGGGAACCGATGAGGATGTATGGTGGGAGGTGGACGAGGGCTGCCAAGTCTGAGCTGCCTCGGGTTGGCGCCTTTTCGATGGGAAGCAATGGCTAGTATTTCTGCGCCTTTTTACAATTCACCTGATTGGTGCCAGGTTCTGATGTTTGAATATAGTATAACTTATCCTCTGCCCTGTAACTGTCATCACTAACACTGAAAGTGCTTACCAAGTAGACCATGAAGAAAATAAAAGGACTTTGTTCAACATAAGGCCTGGCTTATTGGATCTTACAAGGTTCTTACAACAGTTATAATAACTCTGTGCATTCATCTACTGGAGTTTCTCCTTTTATGGCTGTTGGGGGGTTTGAAGGTGTTCCCCTCCCAAACCTACTGCAGCCTGCTGAAGGTTCCACAGACTTTGCTCATTGGTGGAACTCATTGAAAGACTCTTGGCCATTGCTAGCTAAAACTTTGGAAGATGCTAAGATTACTTATAAAAAATATGCAGACCAAAAACAAGATCCTGGATGGAATTTAGCACCTGGAGACTCTGTCTACGTGTCTACTAAAAATATCAAAAGACTGCAACCCAGTAGAAAATCGGGTTGGAAATATGTAGGACCTTTTCCTGTGATTAGGTGTATTAACAAAGTGTCTTTTGAACTGAAACTGCCCAAATCATTGAAATGTGTACACCCTGTGTTTCATTACAGCTTACTGAAGAGAGATCCTGGTCCGAATGAATGGAGGCCCTCCTCATCCTCTCCCCCTCCTCTGATGAAGAATGACCAGCCTCACTATGAAATTGACCAAGTCCTAGACTCCAAAATTAAGTGGGGTCGTTTATATTATCTGGTTAAATGGGTTCATTTTGGTCCTGAAGACAATGAATGGGTTGAAGCCTCTCATGTCCATGCCCCTGGTAAAATCAAAGTGTTTCACAAGTTGTATCCCTTAAAGCCTACAGACCCGGGGGGCTGAGTTTTGAGGGGGCAGAATGTCAATGCCTGCCATATATTTCAGTGCCTGCCATATATTCTTGTGTGTCTACGCCATACCAGTATGTTAATCTTGCTCTGAGCCTACCCTCATTTAACCGTGCTTTAAGCCTCTCCACAGGTCCTGCCCAGGAGTTCACAATGGAACTCCTACCCAGCCCCTAGGAATGCAGAGTCAGCCAGTGCTCAGCCCGCTACCCCCCCTCCTTGCTCGTTTTGCTTATGCTTTGCTTGGCATTTTACTCGTGCCTGCGTAAACAGTTAGCTACCTTCTGGCCAGTTATCTTGTGTCTTGTCCTTGAACATGAAAGGCTCTGGTGTGGAGAGAAACTGTTCTGATGTTATGATCTCAGGTCTCTGTGAACTAATTTTTAGAATGTTCAACATCCTTATTCCCTGAGAAAAGGTTTTGCCACGTATTCTATGGGAACTGCTATTCCTTCTTTTTGCGCACCTAAAGTACTGTAGTCTGATTGGCAGAATGTCTGTAGCCGTTTATGAGTTTAGTATATCAATGCATGTAACCCAAAGCATCTCATTACTAACAGAAGAAGTGTATGACTCCAATAATCTTTTCTGCAAGTAAAGGACTTCTATTTACAAGACCTGTTGTGGATTATATTCATTGGGACATTCTCACAATCGGTATCAGGTTCTTCTGAAAGTCCCACAGGGTTAGGCCCTGGACTTTTCGAAGTCGGGCCCCCCCCGGGGCAGAGCCTGCGGAGGGTGGACTCCGAGATTATGGAGTAGGATGACCCGATGTCTACTTCCATCTGGCTGGGTGTCCCTTTGATCAAAACTGAGATCTTAACTTTGTTGGGGGTGTCGGGGGGTAAGTTCATTACCTGCTGTGTCTTGTGGTGGTGGTGGGTTGCTGCTGTCTGGAGGAGTTCGGTGGACTCCTGGTGCACGACTTGGGTGCGGCGGTTGGAGCAGGTGCAGCAGGCCTGGGCGATGTGGCCCTTCTTGCCGCATGACCGGCACTCTGCTTCCCGGAAACAGCAGGTCCGGTGGTCATGCTGGTCATTACAGCTAGCGCATGTGGAATGTTTGGAGTGTTGCATCGCTGAGCGGAAAGCCTTCTCACCCGAGCTGTGGGACCCCTGTCCCAGCAGTCGGCACTATACCTGGAATGTCTCATTGTCCTCGGATACATCAGAGTCTACAGTGGCCCCAGTCTTGTGGGCGGCCACAGATGTGCCTAGCTTCTCCTGCTGAGAGACCACAAAGGTGCAAGCCGTGTTTAGCATCTCATCCAGGGTGGCGGTGGAGTCAGCCATCAGCTTCCTTTGAAGCTTGGGGTCATGGACCCCACTCAGGAATGTGGAGTATAGCATGTCCTCTATGGCCACAAACTCACACCCCACCAGGAGATGTCAGAGACCCACCAGGTAATTGGAGGCAGACTCACCCTTCTGCTGCAGCCAGCAGAAGAACTTCACCTGCTGCGTGTTCTTGGAGGGTCTCGACGAGAAGTGGTTCCTTAGGAGTGCCATGATGTTGCTGTACATGGCCTCCTCCGGGGTACAAGGGGAAAACAGGCTGTGGAGTAACTTCAGCGTCTTTACCCTGCAGGAGGCCATGAGCCAGGACTTCTTATTCTCAGCATCCGTGATGTCCTGTGCATCGAAGTAGGATGTAAGCTGGTCCGTCCAGGCTTCCCAGTCTTCAGGGCAGGCTGGATCGAATGGGTGGGTGGTTCCCGGAGTGGTGGCCATTCTGGGATGTGCAGCAGTGCGTCGAGCAAGATCCTTGGGAGCTGATGGCGGTGCGGTGGTGCTGGAGCCGAGCGGTGCCAGTGGCTGATGGATCTGGTCTAGGCTCGATGCGGAGCTGGTGTCGGCCGAGGAGTCAGTAATCGGGATCCCATCCTCATCGCCAGTAAAGAGTACTGGACTTGGGAGACCAGGAACGGTGAAATCATGAAGCCTTTATTTAGTGATTCAGCATGTCCAGTAGATGGTCAGATCAAGCATGCTTACAGGGCTCCTGGGCCCTCATTATATGCTGGCTGGAGTCACACCTCCAGCTGCACCCAAATTACCTGATAGGGGCTTAAAATATGTGCATGTTTGTCATAGGTTCCCTGGAGGAGCCTTTGACCACATTGGCTCCCTAGGGAGAACCTAGGTCCCACATTGGTGGAGGCTTAGAACACAGATGTCTATTGTTCCTCCAGATTCAAGCTCCCCTCTCTGCCTGACCCTGTGCTCTGGCCATGTGGTGGGTGCCATTACCTGGGAGCACATGGCAGGCTGATTGCTACACAGAACATACTACATTACAGCCTTCATAACCCTCCCCCATTGCCATAAACAGGGAGAGCCCCATGGAGGAGTGCACAAAATTATTATAGCTGTATTCCACAAAAGGGAGTAGGTCTACCCAGTTGTCTTGTTGGTAGTTAGTGTAGCAGCGCAAAAATTGTTCGAGGATTTGGTTAACATGTTCCATTTGGCCATCAGTCTCTAGATGATAAGCACTACTCAAGGTGGGTTCTATCCCCACAACCGGCAAAAGCTCCTGCCAGAAGTTGGCAATGAATTGTGAGCCGCGATCGGAAATTATCTTCCATGGGATGGAATGTAATTTAATCATGTTGGCTAGAAATGCTTTCACTAGTGCTTTAGCCATGGGGAGACATTTGAAAGGAATAAAGTGGGCTTGTTTAGAAAACTTGTCCACTACCACCCATATGACCGTTCTACCTTAACTGGGTGGGAGGTCGGTTATAAAGTCCATCAAAATAGTCTCCCACAGTCGGGTGGGGGTTTCAAGGGGTTGGAGCAATCCGGAGGTTTTACCTCCACAATTTTTACACATTAAACACGTTTGACAAACTGATACATAGTCGGATACATCCCATCTCATACGGGGCCACCAAAACTGTCTTTGCAACAAGTTTAGAGTCTTAAGATAACTGACATTCCCCAAGAGTTTAGATTCATGGGCTTTGTGCATCACTTCCCGTCATAAAGACTTAGGCACCACCGTTTTTCCAGTTTTGGCAGACTCGATGGTGGGCACTTTCTCCTGGAGCTCCAGGAGAGGCGACCCAGACCCGGCAGTCTGAAGGAGTCCTGAACTGGATTCAGACCCCCAGGGACCCTCGCAGGGGGACCCTGCCTGAGATGTGAAGGGCAGCCTCTCTCGGGATGGCGATTTCGGGATCGAGGCTCCCTTTTGTCTCTATAGGTTTGGCTGCCGCAGCACCTCTGGGCGCGAATGAGCACACACCAGACTGCTGCAGGAGCCGAAAATGCGTTAAGAAGAGAATCACCTGCCTGAAACACATGGCTAAACTGTGACTGAGCGATTTCCAAAGGGATTCTCCAGCTGGAATGTAAAACAGAGGAAGGGGGATTTAAAGTTTAACACCCCCCCCGTGCATTTAAAGGAGCGGTGCTATATTAGCACCGGAGAATCATAAAGTGGCAGAGTGACTGAAGGCTCAACTGAGGAGCAAGTTTAACTACCTGGCTACAAAGAAGTAACTTTTAACTGCTTATTTGAACTTTTTCGGTACTGGTAAACAAAAAAATAATGACGGAAAGTGCAGACAAGATGGCGGGGAGACCGAGACCATCTCCTAAAGCTGTTTCTAATCTTCTGGCAGACAAGCCAGAACAGAGTACAGACCTATCTGCTCTTCTGGCTACTGCTTTGCACCCTCTCATGGACCAGTTAAATGCTGTTAACTCTAAGATGGATTCTATGCAAAAGGAGGCAGCAGAAGTAAAGGCTACATCTGAAAAGTTTGCAAAAGAGTTGCTGGAAGTTAAAATCCATGTGAAAAAGACTGATAAAAGACTGGACATGGTGGAGAAAGAAAGAACCTCTGATAAGGACACTGTTTTGAAATTGCAGATGGAACGTTCATCTTTTTTTTTTTTAAGATTTCAGGGTGTTCCTGAATGTAAAGGGGAGAATCTCAAGCAAATGCTGAGTGAGGCTTTGGCTCCAGTGACAGGTTTACAAGCAGATTTAATACAAAGCTAGATGAATATGTTATGTCATACCTATCCAGAATTTGTAAAGAAAAAAAAACTGCCAGGAGAAATTATGGTGAGATTCTCCAAAAGATCAATAAGAGATGTGGTGTTAAAGGCCACAAATAAAGCCACCCTGAAGATCCAAGATGAAGAAATTAAAGTCTTAAAAGACATTCCATTTGAGATTAGAAGAGGAAACCCTATAAGAATTTTACTACTTTTCTGCAAGCAAGGAATACTATGTACAGATGGTTGACACCTGAGGGCATGGTTTTCAACTTCAAAGAGAAGAAGCAAAGGATTGACTCTGTTGCTAAAGCCAAAAATTTTCTGGAATATTATAAAGAAGGGAAAGAACAAGGGGCCGGGAGGACTCATTAGAGGGTCAGGAGAGCATTTATGGACTGGACAGTTCAGACGCTGCGGAAAGTAAAGGTTCGGAGGAAGAAGATTCGGATGCGGAGTTGGGTATGGTGGCACCAAAACCCCAGAGAAGAGGGAAGAAAAAATAGAAGAACTTTTAAACTGGGTTTGTTAAAAGTTTTATTTGATATATGCGTTTATTGCTTTCCATTTTGAGTTTTAGCCATTTATAGAACATGTTAGCTTTTTAATAAGTTTTACATAGCAAGTTTAAATGCCTGTAGAATTTAACATTTTTTAAAATGTATTGAAAGCATTAACAGTATTACAATTTGACTCCTGTATATCTTAGGGTAGTTAGGGCCTCTGCTTTTAGTTAGTGAAGGGTTTTTAGGTGGCGGTAGTGTTAGAAAATCAAATAAAAATAAAAAGTAAAAAGTAAAGACTTAGGCACCATCAACTTTTGATCTCAAAACCAACATCCATCAGGACCCTGAAGTATTGCCCCATCCCCCCGGTATTCTGCTAACTCGCTATCTCCATAAGCTTGGGCACACTTAACAGTCCATTCAGTAGGTCCGGGCAATTCCTGCTTTTTTGCCTGGGTTCGAGTTAGCACTGCCCCCCCAGTTGTTCCGGGGTGAACATAGAGTCTATGACCGTGTCTTTTTTACAGTCATGTTGCGGGAGGCAGGATAGCGCATCGGCCAAAGAGTTTGCTTTTCCAGGAAAATGGCACAGGGTAAAATTAAACTTAGAAAAGAAAGCCCAACATAATTGTTTAGCATTTAAGGTGCGCTGGGTTCTCAGGGCTTCGAGGTTTTTGTGGTCAGTCCAGACCTTGAAGGGTACCCTGGACCCCTCCAGACAGTGTCACCAAGTGGTGAGGGCTAAGCGGAAAGCCTCTTTGTCCCACACGGCCCAGTTTTTCTCAGTGTCCCCAATTTTTTTAGACACATAAGCCAACTGGTGCAGTTTACCATCGGACCCCTCCTGCAGAATCCCCCCCCCCCCCATAGTGGCATCCAAAGCATCCATGAATGATGGACGAATGAACCGTTTGTTCTTGTCTTGGTGTGCCAAGATCGGTTCAGAAGTAAACAGAGTCCTTAAGGTGTCGAATGCCTCTTGGCACTTTGGGGTCCAGCTTAGCCCAGCTCCCAGTTTTCTTGACTCAGGCCCCTTCCCCTTTGTTTTAAGAAGGTCTGTCAGGGGAAGGCTGTAGGTGGCGAAATTGTTGATGAATGACCTGTAAAAGTTCATGAATCCGAGAAAGCTTTGTAGCTGTCTACGGGTCCGGGGTACCGCCCACTCTACAACGGTGGCCACTTTTGAAGGGTCCATTTTCAGGCCCCGGGAGGATATACGATACCCTAGGAAGTCTATCTCAGTCTTATGGAATTCACATTTAGACAGCTTAGCAAGCAGTTTGTTCTCTTTCAAGGTAGTCAGTACTTCCCGCATCAGTTAAGATGGGACGCTTTGCCCTGGGAGTACAGCAAGATGTCATTTAGATAGCAGAGGACCCCCTTGAACAAATGTTTGTGTGGGACCTCACTTATTAGGTTCATAAAGATGCCGGGAGTGCCCTGAAGTTCAAATGACATCACCAGGTACTCAAACTGCCCCAGGGGGGTATTGAACGCTGTTTTGTATTCATCCCCTTCTTTTATGTGCACTCGGAAGTATGCATCTCAGAGGTCCAGTTTGGAGAAGATTTTCCCCTTGGATGCCTTCGTCAGGAGATCCTTGATTAGTGGAAACGGGTAAGCATTTGATGCTGAGACCGCATTCAGAACCCTGTAGTAAGTACAAAGTCTTAGACCCCCATCTTTCTTTTTCCTGAATAAAACGGGGGCCGCAAAGGGGGATTTGGCTGGCCTGATAAAACCCCAATGCAGGTTTTTATCTATGAAAGTATGAAGCTCCACCCATTTTCTCAGGCTCATGGAATACAGTTTCCCTTTAGGGAGTTTACATCCCGGTAAAAGTTAAATGGCACAATCAGTGTTACGATGGGGGGGGGATTCATGCACTTCAGCCTCGCCGAACATCTCCACTAGATCCTGGTATGTGGTAGGTATGGATAAAAATTCCTCTTTCACAAGGCACGCAGGGTTCAAGGTAGGCAGAGGCCCCCACGCATCCTGCCACTTATGCCCTTCGCATTCAGGAGTGACCCAACATATCCTCCCCTCATTCCATTTGATATAGGGGTCATGGGTGCTTAGCCATGGGCTTCCTAGTACCATGGGGAATTGGGCATGGGGTGTAATGACAAAAGCCCTTTGTTCCCAGTGTTCACCTGTGCCCACCAGTAATGGCTGAGTCTCAAATATGCACGGTTCTTTCATTTCTGACCCGTCCATTTGAGTAAATCTCAAGGGTTCCTCCGAGGAGTTAACTTTCACCCCTAGCCCATCAACTACTATGGGGCTTATCAAGTCCCTAGCACACCCCGAGTCTATTAGCACTCGAACTCTAATTTGGGTGCTCGAGCTAGGGTTAATTAGTCACAATTATATAGAGAAGGGGGGCAGGACAGCTCACCACTTTCGGCGCTGCTGGGATGGGGACCTGCTGTGGTGAGCCTTCTAGAGCAGGTCCCTGGCATTTCCTGCCAGCTGGGAGGGTTCCACCATCACCACCTTCTCATCTTCTGCAGGGTATACAGTTGCAAAGCCCTTGGTTTTATCAATTGGGGCCCCTTGGCCAGCCGAGGAGTTGTCGCAGAGATGAAAGGGCCTCCCCGCAGGGAGATGGCAGGGCACATAGAAGCATAATGCCCAGCCTCCCCACACTACATACATAACCCCTTTTTCATCCGAAATTCCCTTATGTCCTTCAAAGAGGTTTTTATTTTTGGCTTCATGGGGTTGGATGTTTGGCCAGGGTTCACCCGGGTCCCTGCTGGGGTGCGCATCTTGATGAGGGTAAAACGAGTCTCCACCTCTTCGGCCACTCGTACCCATGCCGTCAGTGTAGTGGGGTTAACATTTCGCAAAACAGTCTCGTACAAGTCCACGTTCAACCCCTGGCGGTACTGCTCAATGAAAACTTCTTCTGGCCAACCCTGGATCCAGGGTTGGCGTTTAAAAGCCACCATATATTTCCTCACGGAGTCTTTCCCTTGGGTCAGTCTCTGTATCTGATTTCACGCCTTCTCCTCACTCATAGGGTCCTTGTACTGCCGTCTGAGGGCCCACATAAAATCATCCATATAGTCGATCTTGGGGCCTAGGGGGTTGTGAAGGCTCATGTACCAATTAGCCACCTCATCCTGGAGTCTCGAACCAATATAGCCCACCCGATCCCCTTCCGTGGGGAACAGGTGGCCCCAGGTCTGCAGGAACCGGCCTGCCTCGATGATAAAAATTGCAACTTGGATGGATTCCCATCAAAAGTTGCCTTCAGGAGCTCGTGCAGAACAGGACGCCTGTCCAGCCCGGGTGCGGGAGCCGCGGGCCCAGGTTGCCCGGGTGCCAGGACAACAGGCGCTCCTACAGGTGGTGCTTGGCCTGGTTGTGGCTCGCCCTGTCTGCCTTCGTCCCCAGCTCTACTGTCACCAGCTCCCCCTCCCCCACCTTGGGCTCCATCAATCATTTGCTGGATCGCATCAGGGAGCCCCTCCAGGAGGGTAGTCATCTGTCGCTCCAGCCTTTGCTGCATCATGTCGAAACACTGGTCCATTTGGGACCACAAATCCGCAAACTTGGGCCCTCTGGGTCATCCAGAGTCCCCGATCTGAGTCTGATCTTGCTGATGAGCCCCTTCCCAGAGCTTGCCTGCCATCCCCATACTCATGCCTGGACTCTTCCGGGGAGCCCAGGTCTCTGTGGTCTCGGTTCCGAATACTGCCCATGACTGCCTAGCTCGGAGGCTGGGAACATGGCGGCGAGCCGACAGTGAGGGAGACCTGCTGCTCTGCTTCAAATTAAGTATTTTATCCTGTGCCTTTCCTTGAGACTCCCTTCTCTCTTGTAATCTTTGCTGGATAAACTGCACTTTTATAATTGGACCTGTTTGCAATCTTTAAGAACTCCTGAGCTTATCTACTACAAACAGCCGTAATGAGCACTGGGAAACGCCCTAAACGCTCCAGAGACGCGGAGGAGGTTTTTTCTCCTCCGAAAAGCAAACAAACTAAGATGGATGACTTTATCAGTGGAGGTTCCCCCACTGTTGCTGTTTATAACATCCCTGTTTCTAATAGATTTGCAGCTTTAGCTCAAGGAGAATGTAATTTGGACGAGAGGATAGACATAGAGGAACTTCCCCCTAGTCCTCCGCCAGCTGAAGTGCCCTGTTGCAACTGTGAGAAGAACCTCGGTAGTATAACAGAACTGACTTTCCTTACAGTTAAGCATATTTTGGTATATCTAAAGGAAATCAAGGAGAGGCTTGAGAAACTGTCGGATTTGAGACCCAGGGCTTATGCAGTGAATAAGTGCAATTACCCCTCAGGCACTGACAACATGCTTGATAAGACGACTGCTTATCCATCAAGCAGGGATAAAGCTTCAACCACTATTCTCTCTCCTTTAATAAAAACTGATAAGGGGAGTCATAGGTTTCATCTGACCCTACAATCAAAGCAAATTTGCCTGACTGTTTGTGGTTTTCAAGGCAGGGTTCCCAGGTGGAACACTAGATGGATGGCACTTAAATACCTGAGTACACTACTTGGTGTACGAGTCTCCAGAATTGACTTGGAAGCTATGGAACTGATTAGTCAGCCGAATCAAGTGCAGAGAGTTTTACTCAAGTTTAATAGCGGACATTTTCCCTCTTTAATGATGAAGCAAAACACAGTCCTTAGGAAAAAAGGGATCTTTCCGGCACGAGTATTTGTAAATACTCTGAAACCTGTTCCACTACTGTTAGTGGCCAGTAAGACGAACACAGAAAGGAACAAAGTGTCATCTGACCAACCGGACCTGATGGATTTCTCCCTACAGGAAGATAAAATCCCTGTTTTAGATGCGGAATATAAGACTGTTAAATTGTTAAGGAAGCACCCATCTTCCACAGTCCCTGTCCATACCAGTTTAAATCTGGACAACTCTGTGGAAGAAGAATTGAAGGACGTATTCCCAAAACTTCCAAGAGAAGATCAAGCTGTTATTGTGGATAGATTGGAATTGTTGAAGAACAGCTTATTGGTCTTGGGGAATCAACATGGGAGTCTAGACCCTAATACTCTCAGGGAGACCACATCTCAACATATGTATAAAGCCTATGAAGAATCTGACCGTCCCGGAATTATAAAGAACTCTGCTAAGGATATGGCCATGCCACCGGTTCCTAACTATCTCAAGACAGATAAGGAAGCAGTAAGAAATGACAAGAAGACCTTTGAGGGTGGATTTCATCCGACCATTGCTAAGCCGTTAAGTAAGACAAATCCCTTTTCGGCGGTTGTGCTAGTGGACTTAACCTGTAATTCTGATATTCAAACTTCAAGCTTTCCTATGATTGAGAATCCATCTGGGCTCCCGACTAAAGGAACGCTTTCAGATTCTGATAAAAGCGCTGGTAATGGTTGTATTTTTAAGGACCAAAACTGTGTCTTGGACATTATCGAATCAGTAGATTGACAATCAATCTCTTTAATATCCTGGAACATCGCAGGCTGGTCCTCCAAAAGGATAGATAAAGATTTTTTAGACTATATTACACAATTTGATGTAATTTTTTTACAGGAAACATGGATGACCAATGATTTTATTATTCCTAATTATATACCCATTTTAACCTCGGCTTCTCCAAGTAAAAAAAGGGGGAGACCATCTGGTGGTTTGGGAATATTCATTTCTTGCTCTCTGAATGTATCTATTAACGAACTTAATAGTAGACACAAATGGGCAGTAGCTGTAGTAATGACTTTCCGTAAACATATGATAATCTGTATCAATTTATATTTGAGACCACAACCTTCCCAGGATCTAACAAGAGCAATTTGGGAGGAGGTGGAACAGTTTATATTAGATTGCATCCAAAAATTTCCATATGCGATGCTTATAATAGGGGGGGATCTAAATGCTAGATTGGGTCCCAACAATGTAGCACTTCTTGATAAATTTGGCTGTCCCGATTTGGAAACTAATCAATTCTCATTTAATCGTGCCTCGTTAGATCTGGGGATAAATTTTTCTGGTTTATGTCTTATTCACCTGGCCTCTAAACTGAATCTATTAATCTTAAATGGCTCAGTTAAGGATGATTATCCGGGGCAATTTACATTTTGCTCAGGACAAAAAAGATCTACAATTGATTATATTTTGATTTCTGGAGATTTATTTTCATGGATGTCCCAATTTAAGGTTGATTTAAGACCTGAAAGTGACCATTTCCCGTTAAATTTTAGTTGGGTCACTGAAGTTCAACCGGTAAAATCTTATACCAGAACAACCCAAAATGAAGAGACTGCTGATATCAAGATTAAAAATAAATGGAATAACGCACTTAATGTGAAATGTATTGCACAATCACATTCGGCTGAGGGCATGGCACTCTTTTCTAGGATTATAAATTCTCCTGTTGATAGTGATATTTTACTATCTCTCTGTAGTGATCTTATCAGTTTTTTCAATTTGACTCTAACAAGACCTAACACCCCCCGAAATAATAAAAATAATTTTTTTCATAAAAGGTGGTTTGACTTAGAATGTGTCCAGGCCAAGCAGAACCTTATAGTGAGTTGTAGGGCATCCTTGGCAAATTCTAATAAACCAAATGATTTTCACCTTAGGAAAAAAGCATATAAGGCTCTATTGAAATAAAAAAAACGATCTCATGTGTTATCCAGATGGCAAACTCTAATAGAGATTACTAAGAACAGAGACAATGTGGGATTTTGGAGGTTTGTGTCAGGCGTACATAGGTATAAGAGTAGTATGATGGTAGGTATTATTTCCACTGAGGTTTGGGAAAAACACTTTGAAGAATTATATAGTGATCCACAGTCGATCTCTCCCATGGTAGAGCCTTTAGAGACCTTGCCTATTTGGCCCCCAGTTACAGCTGAAGAGGTTAGCCTAATGATTAAGCAGTTAAAAAATGGGAAGGCTCCTGGGAGTGATTTTATTCCTCCTGATCTTCTTAAGAGCAATGTTGATTGGTGGTCACTGTTATTGGCCAGACTTTTCACCTATATTGATCACACCGCTCAGATTCCAACAGATTGGGGCCTTGCAATTATTAATCCTATATATAAGAAAGGTATCAGATCTGACCCTAATAATTATCGTCAGATTAGCCTTTTAAATACCATCGGCAAATTGTATTCTAGACATTTGCAAATTAAACTACATAATTGGCTTGAACACGATAACTATCTAAGTAAAGAACAGGCGGGCTTTACTCAGGGTCGATCAACTCTTGATCATTGTCTTGTTCTAGATTATTTCATTCAAAAATATGTTAGAGTAGCCAAAAGATTGCTTTTTGTTGACTTTGTGGATCTGAAGGCGGCCTTTGATTCTGTTTCTCGGGGGAGACTTTGGGCTAAACTGAACTGCTCAACTATAGATAAAAGACTTCTACATCTGATAATTAAAGTTCATGAGAACACGCAACTACAAATCAGATGTAATGGTGAAGGAGTGCTATCTAAATCTATCCCCTCCCGGAAGGGAGTAAGACAGGGATGTTTACTTGCCCCCTCCCTGTTTAATATTTATGTTAATTCCCTAATTCAGTCTCTACATGGAGCAGATGTGCACGCCCCTAACTTCTCAGGAGGAGAGGGGGTTCCAATATTGATGTATGCGGATGACGCTATTGTACTGTCCCAAACTAGAGTTGGTCTTAAACGGGCCCTGAAAATCTTTAGCAAGAAATGTGATGAGGAATTATTAACGATTAACTATTCCAAAACCAAGATTATTCATTTTAATAGGGCATATAAGAAAGATACCTGGAGAATAAATGGACATCTTATAGAGCAAGTTAAAATGTACAAGTATTTGGGGATAACTTTTAGTTATAATGGCAGCTCCTCAGCACATATAACTTCTACAATCTGCTCAGCTGAGAGAAATGCTAATGCTATTATCAGATTTTTCAGGAAGGAAGGCCAAGGTGTAATTCAAGCGGCTTTGAAACTATTTGATGCAAAGATTTTAACCCAACTTACATATGGTATGCAAGTAATTACTTTAAGTGATAATAACTTTAAGGACCTGGAAAAAGTCCAATCTAAATTTATTAGAGCATTATTTAATGCGCCTAAATGCACAGCAAACGTAGTTCTCAGGCAGGAGCTCGGGGTGCCAAGAGTGAAAACGAAAATCTGGATTGCTTCAGTTTTTTACTGGTTAAGAACACATCTGAAGCCTACAGGGCTAATTCCATCTTTTTTAGCTGCCACTCCATATCCTGAATGGTCCTCCAAAATATTGGTTAAACTTGAATCAATTGGGCTTCACCCTGCTAGTCTTTTTGATCTAGGACTGACTAAAGCTAAATCTATAGTATTCCAACGTTTAATGGATATAGAGGCCCAGATAGAAGAAGCGCTTCTACCTTCGAGATATGGAGCTTTGAAATCTTGGGCAGGTTTTGTTCCCGCTCCATATCTATCTAACATCATATATGACGGCTATAGATGGGCCTTTTCAAGAGCACGTTTTGACGCCCTACCCTCTAATCTATTACAAGGAAGGTTTTTGCGCTGGCCGATCTCTCAAAGATGTTGTCCTTGTACAAATCTTGAGACAGAGTCAGTCTCACATATCCTATTACATTGTAATTTTTATGTTATGGAGAGACAGCTGTTAATCTTCCCATTGTTGTCCAAATTTAAACCTTTGGATGTTCAGTTGAAATTTGTGGAATTAAGGATTTTAACTTTTTTGTTGGAAGATCGGAAAGAGAGGATATCTTTAGCTATGGCAAAATTTTGTTTCCTGGCATTAAAGAAGAGAAAACTTGTATCCTAGATAGTAAATTAATGATAAATTAGCATCGTTCTGTGCCCACTTTAATGATACATTGTGCTGCTCCCGTTTTGTATTACTGCCTTTTAAAATATCTACTTGAATTTTATGTATTTATTGTGTATTTTATATCAATATTCCTTTGGAAATGTTTTATTTTGACTGGTCGCTTGACCGTACTAATAAACTTGACTTGACTTGACTGCCTAGCTCCTGTCGGCCAGGTTTCCACCCAGATGCAAGTAGGCACCATGATAGGCTCCTTGTCTGTGGGCGCTGGTAATCCCGAGTCAGTTGTGGTTGGAGGTTTGGCACCATCTTCCGACAACATGGCCAGGAATGGGCGATCTCTCCAAAATAAGATTACTGACTCTCTGTGAGAGTCTAAGAGATTTCAAACTGCAACCAGAAGTTCTTAAACAGAAAGTCTTTTATTGTCAGTGGATCTGATAGTCGTCTACACGTCCTGAGTCAGTAATACTGGGAAGGGGTAAGAGGAGTTACAGATATAGTGTATTCAAACAGTGTAATGCAAAGTGAAACCTCCAATCACTACATAGAGAAAAAGGTGCCCAAATATGCTGGACGGTTCAATTCCAGGCTTAAAGCGGGAAAAGAGTTACAGTTATCACCTGCAAGAGAGAAGCGGCTAGGGCGCTGTGAAAGGCAACATTTTCAAGGTTAGGGAGGCGCAGCAAGACAAGCCACTGCTGGTGAGAGTCGAGCTACATTCCATAGGTGGGGGTATGAGGGAATGATGTGGATGAGAGTGAAGTGCCACCTCCCGGCCGGGAATGACAGCCATAGCTGACAGTCAGTCACAGTTCTCTCAGAGCTGTTCTGTCAAGAGCAGTTCTCTCAGAGCTCTCTCAGCCCCACCTACCTCAGAGGGTGTTTGTTGTGGGGAGATTGTAAGCTGCTCTGAGACTCTGAGTGAAGGGTGGGGTATAAATCTAATTTATTTTCTTCTTCCGCCTCCTTCTAAATTAATCACTGCTTGAATTCTCTAAAATGGGAAGCCAGGCACCAGGATAATGAACATTAACATATGAACACATGTTCCTATTCATCTCATCTAAGATAATGTCAGTAAGTTATCAGATGTGTTTTTTCTGCTACTTACTAAATGAATATATAGTTCCATGTATCATACCATCATTTTTTTGATGTTTTGCAACCATTCATATGAGAGATTTTACATATTCAACCTTTATTGCTTTTCAGGGTTAAGCTATATGACGTGTGAGAGATTTGTGATTTGCTTTTCTAACAAGTATTTTAAAGCAAGGGTATAGACTTTCCAATTTCCCAGGGGAGGGGCTCGGCTGCCCCCCCTCAAAGTCTGCAGCTCTTTGTGGGCTCTGGGTACCTCTGACGCACTCTTGTACTTGGTCACCATCCTTGGCATGTACTCTCTCTCTCTCTCACACACACACACAAGTGAGTGTGGCACCTCCAAAAACAAACACACACAGGGGGGTGCACAGATGCACGAACAGTCACCCCCCCACCAGGCTGATCTGCGAGACTGACAGATTGCCCATGGGTCTCATGGCAGGGCCGTGGGGGGGAATGTATCGTGTTACCAAGCCGGGCTTTTTCTTCAGGCATGGAGTGCCAATCAGACATGATAGGCTGAGGCTCCTCCTGTGTTTACACCCCAGCAAGGGAGGTTGGGAGGTTGAGGCATTGCTTAACCCTTGCCAGGCCACCAGGCATGCCAGACCCACCCAGCTCCTCCGGCCTCGCCAAGATCGCTTTTGCCGAGGGGGCCATGCAGGTAGGTCAGCGCCGGCATTGGCGGGCAGGTGGGCAGTGAGGGTAGGCAATCCTGTGGCTCTGGTGCATGCCCTGCCAAGCCACCCACCAAGTTCGCCGCAGGTCCTTTTCACACACACCCTGAGCCTGAGCTGGAGGAGGAGAAGATGGGGGCGGGGCAGGGGGAGAGAAAGCCAGCTGGGCTGCCCCACCTAGGCTGAGATGAGAGGGCAAATGGGCTGGGCCCCTTGGCATGCTTTGTTATCAGACTACGTGGTGCCGTGGCTGGAGAAGCAGTTCTCAGAGGGAACATTGGCTGCCATTGGTTGCTCCAGGGGAGGATCAGTCTCCCTTGGAAAAATTTGGGGGGCCCTCAGCCCCCAAGCCCCCCCCCCCCGTAGTCTATGCCTATGTTTTTAAAGGATGCTTTAAAAGAGCTGTAGGGGATCCAAATTTGATCCATTATTCCTCCCCTAAGGGAGCTTTCCTACCACAGTTCAGGCAGCTAGAATAAAGGTCTGTAAAACAGTTTTATTCTTCTTTAGTATCTCTCTGAATCACACTGATGGGGACAGTGCATTTATGTGGCAATATATGTGCCAAAAATTAGGGGTTTTTCTGCCACCAAATCATGGAAATATATGAGGCAATATTGCCCTCGTTTTTACTGCAAGGAAACACGGCCTTTTAAATGTATGCATGCTGTTCATAATTGACAGTGTCACTTGTGTATTTATTTATTTATTTTTGTTTCAATTTGTATCGCACCTTGCCGGACATGCTGACTCAAGGCAGCTAACAGGATTAAAATATTAAGAACAATACAGAGTTAAAACCATTAAAAGAATACAGTATAAAGTTAAAATACAACAGTGAACCAGTAGGAGCAAACAAATGATGGCGGTATTCAAAATCACACCCAATGATGGAAGCAGCATCCAACGGGGTCTCAAGCCAGTAGACCAACACATACATCAGTGGTGGCTCCTAATCGAAAGCCTGGCGGAAGAGCTCCATCTTGCAGGCCCTGCAGAACTGTAAAAGGAGCTCATTCCAGGAGCTCATTCCACTGGTATGGGGCCACCACTAAGAAAGCCCTGGTTCTGGTGGTAGTCAGCCTGGTTTCTCTCAGACAAGGGAGAGTCAGGCGGTGTTGTGACCCTGACCTCAGTGCTCTCTAGGGCACATATGGGGAAAGGCAGTCCCTCAAGCCCCTGACCATATAGGGCTTTAAAGATTAAAATCAGCACCTTGAACCAGATCCGGTATGCTATAGGCAGTCAGTGCAGTGTCCTCAGCACAGGCTGGATGTGTTCCCATACAGAGAGACCCATCAACAATCTGGCTGTGGCATTCTGCACCAGCTGCAGCCTCCGGATCTGAGACAAGGGCAGCCCCATGTTGAGAGCGTTGCATGTATTTTCCCATTCCATTTTAACTCAAGGCTAAATTTCAGTATTCAAAGTGGCTCAGTTTTCCTCACCTCTTTTGTTCTCCAGACACCCACCTACCAACAAAAATATAGATGATAAGTGAGAACACACACGTTGGCTCTTACAAAAAAATCCAGCACCTGTGGGTTTTTTTCTGTTGCATTGACTTTCATTCTGAAAGCAAGTTACCTTTGGTAGCAGGTTCTATATATGACTTTCTGCTTCTACAGTAAAGTTGCCACATCTCTACCTTAAGAAGGCTGTGATGCATTTAAATTCTGCTGTGGGGCAGCATGGTTGAAGATGAAACAAAAGACATTGTCACCAGTAGCACTGATGCTTTGCGTACAACGGTGGTGCTCTGGGCATGTTTATTCTTAACATGCTTGTGTTTAGCACCACAGATGACATTTAGTAAGCAACTGAATATTTTGCATACTTTTATTAAGTGGCACATTCTTGGCTTTCCTAGGCATAACAGTTTTTTAAACTATTGCCCAAAAGAAATAGATGCTATGTGCTCTCTTAAAAGTTAGTGAGAAAACTGAGATTGATTTAAATGGAAGCATCAGCATAGTGTGGTAATGTAGGGTTTTGCATTTCCTCACCTCATTTTGCTTTGTTAGGCAGCCAAGTAGCCCCTTCATAAAATCTAGATGTTTCACTAAATTGCCCATCTAGACTGCCAAAAAAAGGTATAAACCTGGAACTTCTTTAACTATATAAGTGAAAACTATGTGTGAAATATTTAATGGGGTGGAATACAAGAACACATCAAAACATTGTGACTATCTAGGGGATCAGGTTTCTGCAAAGCTGAAATATCAAGGCATAATTCTACGTAACCAGACCACAGACTGCTATTAATTGCTGGAACAATATATGTCTTTACGGTCACAGTGTTACACCTTATAACGGGAAATTATGTTGATAAAGTGGTATCATTAGGAAGTTAAAACGTTTGGCAGGTGTTTCCTGGAAAACTGCTTTGTTAAAATTACTGCCAAGGCAAACAACCTAATTATACTAGAAACCAGAAGAAAAAAAACACATTTATCAATTTCAGTTTAGAATATAGATGGATGCTATTTTATTCTAGACAGACTATACTTCTTAACAGAAGCATCTATAGTTTGCAGTATACCATCTAAGTCACATCAAGTGAATTATCGATAATGTATTGTAAATTGTAAATCTTCACATCAAGTGAATTATCCATACTGTACTGCAAACTGTAAATCTTCAAATGTACAATTTTTACACACAAGACAATCCAGTCCTCAAAACTGACACATCAAAGGCTGAGGACAGACTGGCAATCTGCTGCGGGAGGAAAGCAGGGCTGAAAGTTGCGGGGGGGGGGGGGAACTGCTCCGGGGCTGGTTGTTCACACTGGCCAGACTCCTGTGTTAGCATACTGGACCGGAGTGTTCAGACTGCTGCAGAGCACACCGCCACCTCAGCTTGAATCCCGCCTTCTTCCGGTTCACACTGCTGGGAAGCGGGAAACAAGCGGCAGACGGCCCCTGGACACCACTTTCTCCCGGTGTCCTTCTGAAGCGGCAGGGTAGTGGCATGGAAGCGGGTAAGTACAGAAGGGAGCCGGGGAACAGCTGTGGCTGTTTGAATAGGCTCCCTTCCCCCGCTTCACAAGTGGAGCTCTCCCGCTCCAGATTGCCAGTCTGTCCTCAGCCAAAGTATTCCTATACCAGTTCTATGTTGCAAGGATTGACTGGCCTTTATGAAAGTATTTATTTTAGTTGCTTTGTGTTCTTTTTTGTTAACACTGGACAAACAAAGGTACCTTATTTTTGAACCTCATTGGAAGGCTGTGTTTTTATGCCTAAAACTCAGTCCAGCCAGGGGAGTGGTGTTATTTAGATGGCTAGTGAGCCCACATAGTGGATTCCATTAAGTTCCCTCTAGAATTTCCATCTATCCTGCAACAGCAAAGATGTGTGACAGGAAGATAAGAGAACAGAGGATGTCTGTGTACCATGTCTTCCAGCATACATTGCTAAAATACACATCAGAGCCACACATTACTGCATATTATGCTACTGTAATAGCTTATTTATTTACTTCATTTGTGCTAAGAGCCAGGGACCATTGCAATCTGCTCTCTACAAGCTCTTGTAATCATCCACCTATGCTGTAGATCCTATGTAGAGGAGGTGGTGACACAAAGAGACCCACAAATTGGGAGGTTCCTGGGCACAGCCACACTCATCTTCTTACTGGTGTCAGAATCTGCTGATTCAGACAGAGTATTTCTCTTGCTTACAGCCATGTTTCAGATATGTTCTCTGTGTTTGTTGCTTTGCTTCTTATAGTACTGTATGTATGCTAGCTGCCCTCATGAATACCTGTCATATAACCCCCATTCTGGCCAGTATGTATTAGCATGTATGTAGAATGTGTAACCCCAGGTTTATGACCCTGACCGGCCTGGTTTGTGTAACTGTCAAAGCGGGAGGATGTCAACTTCAAAGTATGGGAACAATGGGCCTCTCACACTCCTACCTCCGCATTCCATTCATCTCGGCTGAGACTCCAAGGGAGGACAAGTCTCATCTCTTATCAATGTGCGAAAGCCTCGAGGCCATGGATTGTTATGTGAACTGGTAACATCTGAAGGGTCTGGTTTGGAAGGGGAAATTTACAACTTGACACCTCACTTTCTTTCCTGTGGGAAGCAAACGGCCAGAGCCCCTTTTTGCCCGCCGTTTTTCCCTTGTAGTGATTGGCTACCTATGGGTAATTCAAACTGCTTAGAAAGGTATAATAGACCCGCTTCTGTCATCTGTGTTATCTCTGACAATAATCCGAGAAGCTGTACCAATGTAGAGATTGGAAATAAAGAACTGTGTTTCATCAACAAAGATCTGATCCTTGACTACTTTGAGCAGAAGTCTCACAACTGGACAGATACCTTCTGCTCCTACTGACTGAACAATACAAGTCTCCAGATCCTGATTGCCAGCAATCATCCCCTGCTTCCTAGGTGCTACCCCCTGAGCATCAGATGATCTGACATATTTAGGCTTCACACTGTCTCTGGTATTTTTGTTCCATGAATATGTGCAACAATTAAAAACTATATTATCTGGAGGACACACACAAACAAATAATTATATTGTGAAAATTAACAGTTTGGAGTCAGCTAAGTCTTGCTCTAATCTCGAACAGCACTCTTGAGCTTAATGAAATCACCCAGGCAGTTAACACTTTTTTTGTGTTAAGCAGAAGCCAAGAAGAAGTTCAATACGTGCCCCAAAGAAGGAAGAGCTGATCCTTTGTTTGCTGCATCTGAAGAGAGTTAGCTTCTTATCTACACTTATTTCAGAAAGCAACAATGCCAAGCATGGACTTGGAAAGTTGCCACTTTGAACTGAACTTCAGTCTACATTTTCAATTAATAACTGAATCAGGTCTCTGGAATCCAGTTCTAATTAGAGAGGAATGATAGAATCTATGGCATATTTTGTACTCAGTGTATGAATGTAAACGATTCTTTATTCTAAACAACACTTTAGAAAACGTTATGTCACAAACTAGAAATGAGTTCCATGGTGGCAATTTATGATGTGTTGTTTTAAAATAAGGCAATCACAGCAGGCTAAGCTGTGTATAAACAATGTATTTTTGTGTTGCCGACTTGAAGAAATACAACATGCTATTGTTAAACCACTGCTCAAAAGTTGAAATCCTAAGCACGTCTGCTTTGAAGTGAGTCCCACACAGGCATGTATGTGAAGGTCAGATTCAGTCCATGCCATGGAAGAGTGGGTGTGTGGTGGCTGCCTGGATTTGAATTTAGTTTTGAGTAAACAAAGGTTGGAAATGTGAAAATAGAGATTTTTGATCAGACCAAGGCACCTGGCCATCTAACTATACCACCACAGAGGGGCCCATGCTACATTTTCCTCTTGTCCTCTAGGGCAGGGGTGGGCAAATTGCAGCCCACATGCGGCTCGCCACAGAGTTTTTTGCGGCCCGCCAAGACAGTCAGCCACGTGGTTTCAGTCAGGCCTCTGTTGGGCCCGGAGCTCAGAGAAGTGGCGCTCCAGGAGTGAAGTGTCCAGGGGGCGGGCACATTACCAAGCCCCATCCCCTGCTCCCAGCAGCCCTGTTGGGCGACGAGAAGGAAGAGAAAGGAAGGTAAATTACCACTATTTAATTTAATTTAATTTATATTTATTGATTTTTGTGATACAATTTATACCTTTTCTGAAATGCAGAGTTAACTAACGAATGCAATCATTTTAAAAGGTGCAGCCCTCCGCTAACCTCCGCTCCCACAAAGTGGCCCCCAAGCCAAAACAATTGCCCACCCCTGTTCTAGGGGGATTTTTAGTCAGGTATCAGCTGTGAGTTCCCTACAGGAACTCAGTTCTCAAACACAGAAGCACCAGTTCAGATGGAGACTGCAGGATGTGAGGAGAAGGGTTTTCAGCCTGCTCCCCACCCCTTTCCCAATCTGAAACAGCCAGGGAAACCCTATTTGCCTGATTGGTGCCCACATGGGAAAATTGCATTGGCAGGGGGAGGCAGAAGCCACTTTCCCCCTTAGTCATAGTCCTCATCAGGGGTCATTTCGTAGAAAAAGAGGTGCAGGAGCTCATTTGCATAACTCATTTGCATAACTCATCTGCATATGCCACACCCCCTAACATACCGGAAGTGTGTCAGAAGGCAACACCCACCCCTCAGGCTCCACTCCACAGGTGAGTGAAACTGACCTGCTCTTCCTCCGTTCCCTTCCCCATCCAATACTATGTGCAATAAAAATAAGCGTAAAGAACACACCCTCATTCTCTTCCTGCTCCCTTGAAACCACCAGGTTTCAAGTAGACTTGAGATACCCAAGGACATGTGCACCACCCATCCCTTCCCCTTCCCCTCCCCCTCCCCACAACAAGACACCCTGTGAGGTAGGTGGGGCTGAGAGAGGTCTTTTGAGAACTGCTCATGAGAGAACAGCTCTGAGAGAACTTGTGTCTGGCCCAAGGTCACACCGGCAGCTGCATGTGGAGGAGTGGGGAATCAAACCCGGTTCTCCCAGATTAGAGTCCAACTCCTGACTACTACACCAAACTGATGGGGTGGAAGCTACTGAAGGGTTGGTGAAATTTCTCCAGTACTTATGTGCCATGTGCCCGGATAAAAAATGATATACTTAGAAAATTTATATGCCACCTTGAGCAAGTCTCTGGAAAAGCCACACACAGTCATAAAAGCAACAATGATAAAATTATCAGTATTAAAACAAAACGTTAAAAACAATAAAGACCCTAGCAGGGCTTTCCCCGGGGCGCTGCGCCTCTGCACTGCTCGGGGAAGCTGAGGAGGGGGTGGGGCTTGGTCATGTGCCCGCCCCCTGGGCTCTTCACTCCCGGAGCTGCACTCCTGTGCACTCCCGCTCCAATGGACCCCTGGTCCTCATCTAAATGAGAGGATCTGTGAGCTTGGGAAGTGAGTTTTCGGTTGGGAACTCACAGCTGACATCTGACTAGAAGTCCCTGTGGAGGATGAGTGTAAGCACAATGCGGAGTCAGGCCTGGTAATTGGGCTGTTGCTGATCTGACTGAAAATGGCTTTAGACGTGATGGTAGAGAGGCCACTTGTGCAAAGCAGCTACATTGGCTTCGTTTGCTTGGCAGCACAATCCCCACCGGGGCTCCCAGTCTCTGCTGCGCTAACTGCGCGTGGGCAGGCGCTTTGCAGGTGGGGTGGCTCTGTTTAAGTGAGATCCTGGGCAAATACAAAGTTGACATGCGTGGATTCTTTTGATTCCTGAAAGCAAAAAGTTGCAGGAAAACAAATTATATATATGGATATCAACACAACTAAAACACAACCTAAAAATACTTATTTCAACCCAAAAAAGAACACTAGTAATATCTTTCAAACAAGAATTTCCATAAAATTTACATACATATGAAATGCATACAATTCACCTTTTATTATTTCTTTTGATGCAATTGTTCCTCTTTTTTTGTTTCCAATTATTCTGACTCACCAGTGTTATGTTTAAATTAGTCCTGAGTTTGACTACAGCTAATACTGGGATGAATCTCTGCCATCTTTTTACACCTTAAACCTGAGAATCAGGGCATACGTTATACCAGCTGAAGAAAAAAAAATGGTCTCAATTTACAACAAACCCCTCTCTCACACACACATGTGAAGGTCAAATTCAGGTTGTGTGTTTGTAATTGCCATTGGTTTTAATGGAACTTATATAGACACATTACAAAAGCTGAACTTACCCCTAAAAACCTTTATAGTACGGTCTTTTGTAAAAAAGATTCTAAGCTCTGGAATGTTGTGGCCAAAGGAAGTAAATGAGATTGTCTGTTTTCATAACCTGCTGTTTAAACTGCTACACATGCAGTTAGCCTGAATAATGCATATATATTGGCTATGCAAGCACTTTTCAAAAACAGGCATTGCTGCTTGTGCTATGCTCTAGCAATCCCAAGTGAAGCAGATTTGAAAATGGGGTCAGCTTGTGTTGCTTTATAACCATGTTTTAAAATTTGGAAATATTTCTGATTTGTAGATTTTTCAGTATGATGGACCATATTATCTCTTAGTCTACACAGCTATATTAAATGTGGCTGGCTCTTTAGTGTGGAAGAAGCTACATGTTAATAGATTCAAGTCTGTTATGATTACATTATTATTCTTCCCATTATACCATCTAGCATTCTCATATTTATTTTTATATGGGGTTGGCATTACAACAATTTGATGGAGTATAAACATGTTGTGTTTTTTTATTTTTTTGCTGCTCATTAAGAGTTTTAAAGGGGTCGCAGAGGCTCAGAGGTTACAACGCTGAGCTGCAGACAGGAAGGTTGGTAGCTTGGCAGTTCGAGACCCAAGTGTCACGTGACAGAGTGAGCTCCCATCTCTAACCCAGCTCCTGCCAACCTAGTAGTTCAAAAGCAAGAAATTGCAAGTAGATACTACTACTTAGTAGGTACTACTTCAGTGAGAAAGTAACAGTGTTCCATGCACCTCAGTGTTTAGTCATGCCGGCCACATGACCATGGAAAAGTCTTCGGACAGTGCTGGCTCTTTGGCTTGGAAATGGAGATTAGCACCGCCCCCTAGAGTCGGATTTGACTGGCTTTTGAGCAAGGGAAACCCTTACCTTTTAAGAGTTTTAAATTAACAACAGAGCATTTAAAATGGGAATATCTTTAAGCATATGCCAATTAACAAGGACTAATTTTTGGAGAGGTTTCATTAATCCAATCTACAAACAACAGCGAAATGGGCTGCATTCAAATGTCATGAACTGAAGCTGTTTAATAAGTGAATTATAGTTAGCGCAGCAGATGATGGAACAAGCCAGAGGTTGCTTGGAAAGCCTGGTTTTCTGCTGCCAGAAGGGGCCAATTGCACTAGGAGCTTGAGCCTTGAAAGTCTCCTGCCCTACCCCTAAAGACCTTAATAGCAGGATTGCCATTTTTTTTACTGGCTCCTGTTTCTGTGCCTTTAAGAGCAGCTTGCTCTGCAGTCATTAGCAGCTAACAGTGCTTACCTGCCTGCCATGGGAAACTTATCTGTGCAAATCAAACTGTTATTAAAGGCCCAAGAAGTATGCAAGACCAGTTGTTTTCTGTGTCAGATAACAACTCTACTTAAGAATTAAACCTGTTGTGTGGATAGCAATCCGGCAGCCCCTGTGGAGAAACATTAGCACTATATTTTTTTCACCAAACTGTTTTGTTCTCTTAAACAACAGCAATGATACAATAAACCTGGAAATAAGTCCCTAATGAGTGCCACTAGGGGCCTAAATATATCTTACACTAACAGATATGTGATAGGATGTTCCGAAAACTTTTAAAAAGCAAACAGCAGTTGAGCATAGCTCAGCTTAAATAATAGCTACAGTACAGGAAGATTCCCTACCTGATATTATCAATCAAAATGTACAGGACAATTCAAGGGTTCAAGTGATTTTCTATTGATTATTGCTGATTTCCAGGAACCTTTGGGAGAGTTTCTTTGGGATTCTCCTGCAGAATTAAACTGCTACACAGGATTGTAAAAACAGGTGTTTTAAATCACTTTAATTGACAGCAGAAGAATCTTTTAACAAGCAGGTGTTCTGATGTCAATTAGGACAGTATTTTCCACCACTGCTTCAAGCTGTCATATGTTTATGAGAACCCCTCTACTTCAAAAAATGAGCTCAGGAGTTCATTTCAGCTTATAATTTTTAATAATTTTAAATAAGAAAAGATCATACTAAGTTTTTCTTTCTTTAAGCTTAGAGTGTTTTAACATATTAATATTGAACTACTGGTATCTATAAGCAATATCTCTCCTTATATATAATTGTGTTTTTGGGTGGCACTTTCTGAACATTCCATACACTCCTAAATCACTTGGCTCCATGATGTGTCACTCAGAAGCTGTCCCTATCCACTAGCTGTGTTGCCTGAGTCACGCCCAGCTGCTACTCAAGAGTACTCGCAAGCAATTGGCTGGGTGCTGGGTCTGCTCCTTTTTCCTGCCCACAACTTCAGCCACTGTGCCCTGTCAGAATTACTGGTAAACAGCTTTCTCTCTTGATGAAGATGCTTCTCCTGCTTGCCTCCTGTGTGGGACTAACTTTTCTCTCAGTGGCTGTTGGTAGGTATAACGAAAAGGCAGTTACCTGTGTTTGTAAGATGTCTCCCGTCTGTGGTTGTCTGTTTAAAATGTTCCCCCATAAGGTTCAATTGAACTGTAGCTCCAGAGAGGGGCCTGCAGGGGTATCACTCACTGGGTTGAATGGGGCTTCCTCATCTGCTGGCCTACTATTCCCAGCTGCCCCAAGGCCAAAAAGTGCAGGAAAAGAGAGATCGTCCCAAGGGGCGGGGCACCATCAATATAGACTCCAGCCCACCGAGAGAGGAGGCAGTTTTTGTCCTACAGAAGGTTAGGAAAGGCTCCTGCTGCCTGTGCTGACCAGGGTGTCCAGGCCACAAGCCAGAGACATGGGGTAACCCTGGGAGACAGCAGAAATGCAGCCTTTCAAAAGTCAGCTGGACTGGAAAATGAATGGAAGTTTCCCTGCTTTCTTGGGCAAGAGGGAGAGGATGAAGCAGAGCCAGAGGCTGGTCCAAGGAGAGATCCTATCCTGAGCCCACAACCTCCAGAGGTAGAGAGAGTATTGTGTGTAGGGAAAGGGGATTGTGTTTAACCCCTGTTGATTTGTGCCATTAGTTCATAGTGTGTGCTTACTCCTACAGTTGTGCCTTATTCATTTACTGTGTGTGTGCTCCATAATTGTGTAAATAGTTAAATAAATTCTTTTATTTAAGCTAATAATCTGTGTTGTGCTCTGGCCATGAACAGAGAGACCCCCGTAGACAAATGGACCACTCTATTGTGTATTCCACAAAAGGCAACAGGTCAACCCAATCATCTTGTTGATAGTTTGTAAAAGAATGCAAAAATTGTTCAACCACCTGATTAACCCTTTTGGTTTGGCCATCAGCCTCTGAGTGGTAAGTGCTGCTCAGTCCCTGCTCAACCTCCAAAAGTTCCTTCCAAAACTTAGCAATGAACTGGGACCCATGGTATGATATCACCTTCCATGGAATCGAATGCAATTTCACAATGTGATGCATGAACATCTTGGCCAGTGCCTTAGCTGTGCATATTTGTTTAAAAGGGATAAAATGGGCTTGCTTGGTAAAGAGGTCCACAACTACCCAGATAACCATGTTCCCCTTACTAGATTGGTAATAAAGTCCATTGAAATTACCTCCCACAGCTGACCAGGGGTTTCCAGGGGCTTGAGTAAACCAGGGGGCTTCCCCGGCCATTGCTTACTCATTAAGCATGTTTGACAGGATCCCACGTATTGATAAGTGTCCCCCCGCATGTGTGGCCACCAAAATTGATGTTGCAATAGATGTAAAGTTTTCAAATACCCAAAATGTCCTGCTAATTTAGACTCATGTCCCATATGCATTACCTCCCCCCGTAATGTCTTAGGAACAAACAATTTATCTCCCTTGTGCAAGCAGCCGTCAGGCCCTAGCACAATTGAGGGGTCTGCAGAGGTTTTCAGTTGATCTTCGTCAGAAAAAGCCACTTTGAATTTTTCAAGCCAGGGCTCACCCTCAGTTTTTCCTGCTCAGGCTTGGCTATGAGTACTGCCCCCCCCCTCAATGACCTCATTACATAGACTTTCATGCTGAGGAAGGTGGGACAAAGCGTCAACTAATGAGTTGGCTTTGCCTGGGAAATGGTTGTCGCGCTCCCCCTTCGACCCCTGACCTGCGCCCCCTGTCGCTGTGGCCCTTGCCGGGCGGGGGAAGGCCCCTAGGAGGGCAGCATTGGAAATGAGGAGGAACGTAGGCCTCAGATGTGGCAGTGGCGGGGGTTAAACGTCACCCCAAGATGCCAGCTTGCCTCCAGGAGCCAAGTCTATAAGTCGCCCTTCTCTCTATCCGTCAGCTGCTGGACTTAGGCTCTCCTGGCACTTCCTCCCCGGCCTGTTCATCATCTCCTGCTTTTATTCCTTCTGCTTCCTCCCAGAGTTCCCCCCACCTGTCTCCACCCCAGCTGCCCCTGTGGCCCCGCTCCGTTATAGCTGTTGACGCCGACCCACCCCCCTTCCTGACTCTCCTGTTCCCTTTCCGATGCGGGCTGTGAGAGACGCCCCGTCCCTGCTGCTACGGCTGCTGTCGGCTCCTCTCTCCCAGAGACGCTGCCTCGGCGCGGCTCTGGCTCTGACGTCATTCCTCCTGCGCTGGGGCTCTCCTCGCCCGCAGCCAAGCGCCGCTGTAAGCCACCGCCGGGGTCATCGCCGGGGTCGCCTCGTCGTGGACCGTGAGGGCCTGCCCTGGCCCGGGCAGTAGCGGGGCGCTTCGGGGTGGGTGCTCCTTCCTCCTTCTGCCCCGGGGGTGCTCCGGACCCGACGGGGGCTGCGGTGGTGGAAGCCGGAGAATGCCCGTCTCTTCCTCGTTCCGCCGGCTGTTCATGTGGGGTAGGTGCGGGTCCTGGGGGTGGCTGCAAGTCCCGACCCTGCGGGACAGGACAATGGTGCAAAATCAGAATTTTGAAAAGAATTCAGCCCACTGGAGTTGCTTGGCATTTAGATTCCAGGGGGTCCACAATGCCTTGAGATTTTTATGATCAGTCCAGACCTCGAAAGGCATACGCACCCAATTGCACCAAATTCTAACCAATGGCACCAAATTGTCAGTGGATAGCCGCAGCTTCTTTGTCCCACACAACCCAATTTCTTTCAGTAGAGGTGAATTTCTTTGACACATATGCCAGCAGGTGGAGCCTCCCATCCATTCCCTATTTCAGGATAGCCCCCCATGGCCACATTTGAAGCATCTACGTGTACTATGAATTTTTTTTTATTTTCATTGGGGTGGCTTAACAGCCTCTGAGGTGAACAATGCTTTCAGCCAATTGAACGCCTCTTGGTATTCCACAGTCCATTCAAGCTGAGCCCCTGGCTTTACACTATCAGCTCCTTTCCCTTTAGTTTTGAGGAGGTCTGTGAGGGGTAGGCTCACTTGGGCGAAATTTGAGATGAAGGCTCTGTAGAAATTGGCGAACCTGAAAAAACTTTGAAGTTGGTGGGGCCTCCCATCCCAAACTTTGAAGTTCAAGGGGCCTCCCATCCCAACACATCAGCTCCTTTTTTGGGGTCCATCTCTAGCCCTCGGGGCGAGATGTGGTGATCCAGGAAGTCTACCTCAGTCTGATGGAACTCACACTTAGACAGTTTAGCAAACAGTTTGTGTTCATACAGGGTTTGCAACACTTCATGGACCAACTTCATCTGGGATTTCTTATCTTGTGAATATAATAAGATATCATCTAAGTAAACAAGGTGTCAGGTTTCTCAAGGCTCACATAAACGCTTGGACCTCATGGAGTTCAGGACCGTGCAGGTTGTGCAGGCTCACATACCAGTCAGCAGCCCTCTCCCTCAGCCTCAAGCCAATGCAGTTGATGCAGTGGCCCTCAGTAGGAAAGAGAGAGTCCCAATTTTGCAGGAACTTCTGCACTTGTAACATGAAGAAGGTTAGTTTATCTGGCTTTCCATCAAAGGTAGCATCCAGGAGCCCCAGAGGTGGAGCAGGGGGTGGTAGCGCTGGGGCTCCTGGTTGTGCTGGAGGGTGCCGGCCGTTGCATCTGAAGTTCACACTGAACTGCCATGGCTACCACCCGGGGACTGTTGAGAAACATCTCATTCATCTTGTCTCACATCCTCTCTTGGTAGAGCTCCAGCTGCAGTTGCATTCTCATCATGGGATCCTCAGTCAGCCCACTGACTCCTGCAGAGACCCGACATCAGGAAATTGTAGCAGCTGGGTCTCACTGGGCTGGGAGTAGTCACCCATGACACTCTTGTCTCTGTTGAGAAATTGGCCCAGGAATACAGGATCTGGTACGGCCTCTCATAGGTGATGCCCACTGCACTTGTAGTGGGGACCAGAGTCGCCTCGATCAACACTAGGATCTCCTCAGCGGTAGTTACAGGAACGCCTCCGTTGCCTTCGTCGCCCATGGTAGAGGTATGAGATTGGAGGAAAAGGGATTCCTGACACTCTGATTCCCACAGCAATCAGTCCCAACAATGGTCCTTAACCAGGATTCAGTTTATTGAGATCAGGAAAGGCGGGGGTCCATCTGTGCATACATCTTGTGTCAGGAATAACACCCCAGGCAGGAGTTGGGAAGTTATACAGAATTCAAAAGACACCCCAGGATGGAATAAACCCAATCAGAAAAAAACAAGTAAGCATGCCTGAAATAACAACTACAGGTTCCCAGGGGAACAGGAGCATCCAGGCACCAAGGTCAGGCACAGGCAGGCATAGGGATAAGACAGAGAGCAAGTATCAAAAGTTAAAACACCAGGAGACATCTGTCTTCAATACAGGCTTCATCCAACCTCCATCACCCAACCCCCACTTGCCATGGCAGCATAGCTGACACTGGTGCGTCCTGCTAGATCCCTGCAACTATACTGTTGAACTTCAGCAGCCAGCTCCACACGAGGCAGCACAGGCGGTGAGGTGTCATTGGTTTCACAGCATGCGGGAAACTAACTGTAGCAGCCAGCAGGGGAATGTGGTGGGATCCACCTAAATCAAGCAGACTCACTCTGTGTGTGTGTATGTGTGCCTGTGCACAGCCAGCCACCCACCCAGAGACCAGCCGTCAACTGTAGTTTCCCTCAAAAAAAAAATCATGAACTGGGGTGAAGGTACAAGATCCCTAGCACATAAAGGATACAGAACCACTAGGTGTTTTAGGAACTGATAAGTATTGGAGTCGGGAGTCCATGGAATGGAGGAACCTAGGTACATGATTGGTGGCCGGTTTGAATCCACCTGGCCTTTGTTCTACCTGGCTGAAGCTCAGGTAGTTTCTTGGCCATGTGCTCTGGCCACATGGCGGTCGCCATTATGGGAGTACATGGCGACCGCATGGTCAATACATAACAGGAACAAAATCAAAGGAAAGCGAGAGTGAGGAGATATAAGCAAAAGGCTTAGATTATCCAAGCCTGATGTGGGGGGGGGGGGAGCAAATGGTTACAAGTTGTGAAAAGTTCACTTGAACCGAGCGCTCACTCCCATTCTGGCCAAGCATTCCCTTTTAACATTCCCTTTCAATGTCCTTGGGAAATTCAAGAGATTTCCTGTCTGAAGGAGTTGTAAACTATGTAACTGTAAATGGGTGGCTGTATTACCATCTCTCCCCTGGGATTTGCCTGGACTTTGAAGGGCAACTTCCAATTCCCAGTTCTGGGGAGGCAGGCCAACTGCAAGGAAGAAGCTGGACACACACCTCAGGCATAACAGACTCAGTAGCCATGAGCTGAGGAGGGCAAGTCTTGAGAACTGGATGCAGCTTTAGCGAATAGAGTTCCTCTGGAAGGCTTAACCCCACCCCCACCCCCATTGTGACTCAGGGCAAGTATGCTGAGACACAGCTTGAGAGAAAAGATGCAGCAGAACCCACTCTGCTGGAATGAGGAAATGGAGAAATGAGGAAATGTGTATAGCTAAATAAATAAATGTGTAAATAAAAGCGAAACTGCAACAATGACGGGGCGGCCAAAACCCTCCCCTAAACTAGGAAGCGGTCCTCCGAGTTCAAAGGGCGATACCACAGAGATGAGCTCAATGTTTTCAGCGTTGCTGTGGCCGCTGGTGGACCAGATGACTACTCTCAACAGCAAAATGGACTTAATGCAAAATGAACTGAAAGAATCAGGTAAATGAACAGAAAAGCTGCAACAGGATCTCTTGGAAGTCAAGGCGACAACTAGTAAACATGATTCAAGACTACAAAAAAATGAAAAAGAAAAGGCTTTTCAATGTGGTAATATATTGAAATTGCAGATGGAACGCTCAAGTTACTTCCTTCGACTTCAGAATGTTCCTGAAAAAAAAGGGGAGGATCTTAAAAAGCTAGTGAGTGAAACTCTGGCACCAGTGACAGGTTTAAAAGCGGAAGAAATAATAAGCGATATGGATTTGGTTTATCGGACCTATCCTGAATTAGTCAAAAAGAAAAACCTGCCAGGTGAAATTATGATAAGATTCTCCAAAAGATCAACAAGAGATGTGGTTTTAAAAGCCACCAACAGAACAACGCTGAAGATCCAGGAGGTAGACATCAAGGTATTAAAGGACATTCCATTTTTAATGAGAAAAAGAAGAAAAGCCTACAGAAGTTTAACTACCTGGCTTCAGTCTGAATCAATTATATACCGATGGAATACTCCGGAGGGACTGTGTTTCAGCTATCAAGAAAAGAATGTTAAAATTGACTCTGTTGAACAAGCGAAAGCTTTTTTGGAAAAATGCAAGAAAAAGAAAAAAGAGAGAGACTCAAGACGATTCGCTAGCACAGCAGGAAAGTATATATGGCTTGGATAGCTCAGAAAGCGAAGAAGAAAACTCAGACTCGGAGAAGGGAGCTGCGGCTCCCAAACTTATGGAAAAGACTAAAAATAAAAGAAGAGGACAAAAGAAGAAATAAACTTTGTATTGTTGTTAAATGTCGAGCACTAAGTATATGTTAATGGAAAATAAGCGTGCTCCAAAGTTGTGTACCAGCAAATCAGCTATGTGATTTTTAGAAGCAGTAACATATGTAACTAGTTAAACCAAGATTTTTTGTTTCTCAAACTGACTAATCTACTAAAAATAATTATTTTAATCAGCATTTTCTGTATAAGGTAATTTAGTATAGAATTTAGCGTATAGATATAGAAATAGATGTAAAATCAATAAAAAAATTTATTTAAAAAAATCTGATGAAGTTTAACAAAATATGCCATATGATAAAAATTTTAAAAATGTTGTTTCCTGAGCAGCCCCACAGTCCTTTGCTGTTGACCTCAACGTTCCACTTATGCCTTTGATCTTCCATGGGCTGCCAGGGGAGGGGGGTGTAAAGATCGATCACCGGGAAAAGGTTGATTTCTCGTGTGGCCTCCTGTTTTTCAAAGGGCCCACAGAACACGGTGCATATTGTGCAGGGTAGTTTCCCTGCGTGACCAAAAGGGGAGTCCCCAAAAGGGGCTCTGGGGGGCAGGGGGCAGGACAGCCAATCTTGGGGCTGATGTATTGGCCCCATTCCTAGGAGGATGGTGATGCCTGGGAGTTTCTACTGCTTCCAGCCCTAATACCACCCTTTAGCCCTCAATTCCCCCAACAAGGTGCTGGCAGCAGCTGGATGGTCAGCTGCACCCACTGCCCCAGCCTGTGAAGCGCCAATACCTGAGAAACCTGTAATCAACAAAGTTGTGGATGATTCTCCCCAGCACACATGTCTGTGTCATCTTTCTCCCCGCTCCCCACTCCAGGCACACGTAGTAGTTCCAGTACTGTTAACCTTTTCTTGGATCACCTAGAACTGGAAGTTACCTTGACAGGTGTTAATGTTAAGAGGCAGTTCTCACTCAGGCATGGCATTCACTGGGCAACTTTTGGACAGTCACCCTGGGAAGAACTATATACACTGCTCTGAGCTGCTTAAAGGAAGAGCAGATAAAAATATGACTTTTGTTTTTCTGGATTGGGACCCTGAGCTACAATACTTCCAAGTAAGTTTTGCAGAGACAGCTTCTCTACACTCTAACAGCATCAGCCTAATCCACACTCCAGTTTGCACAGAGAAATATTGCTGTAAACTTGGTGGGCCCTGAATACAGCTGCAGTGATTTCTGTGACAGTTAGGGCTGGAAAAAGTGATTGCAGACACATGAAGGGACCATGGCAACTCTATGTTTAAAGGAGACTGTCCAAGAAGGATTTCATGGGATGCCTCTAAGCCATAAAGCATACAGCAAATCACTACCCACATTAGAATTAATTCATGGTTGTGCAATAATTTACCTAAGTACACTGTGATGCAACAGCAAGTTGTTATGTCCTGGTCAGTTTTTATATCATTCTTGTATTTACATATTTATGTTTCTTAACTCTACAACAGAGCCAGTTCTTCCAGTTCACTGTTGCTGTATATTGTAAAGGCCTGTCTTCAATTTTTTTTTAAAGCATAACCTGGATTGATACATACTTTTTGCAGTTTAACACAGATATAAGCAGGTTCTAAACATGGGAATAGTGCTAGAATCATTTCTCAGTATTTGTTGAGGTCACTAGAACCCCAATTGTGATTATGCATACTACTTTCACTTTCAAGTCTAATGGAAGCCAGAATGACCCCATTTACCCTTTTGAGAAAACTCAAACTTAAAAAGATAGGCAGTGGGGAGGGAAGAGAGGGACTTCAGGGCACTGCAGTTTATTGAGGAGAAAGCACAACAGGAGTTTGGTTTCTGTAGAAAGCTTTAAATGGGTAAACCAATTTTTCCCCATGACTTCTGAGGTAAAAAAGATCCCCAATTCCTTGGAAGGATCCAAATGGAATCAATAGGTTTACAGAAAGCAGTAACCATATCAGTAAAAGCACTTCCCCATTTCCTTCTTTTAATCACACTGAACCTCCAGTGAGGTAAGATTCCAGATGGGTAGCTGTGTTTGTATGTAGCTGCAACAGGACCTCAGTAAGAAAGGTGAGCACTTCAACCCATGGGTCAGGTAACCCTCAGTTGGGTCATGAGTCCCTGTAGAACCACCATTTTTTTCAGCTGCTTTTCAGAAGGCACTGCTACTAGCATGCCTGTGTAGAAAGCATGTCCACAACATCTCTTGCCTTTTTAAAGACATGCTGAGAAGTGGCAAGATGTTTAGGCAAGGATGCTCTGTGTTGGGAAGAATTCCTCCTTGGCTCTAAATTTGGCTTGTTCCACACTATGTTGGCTTGTTCATGGTGCTCAGCTTGTGTTTCCTGTGCCTGGCTTTCTTAGTCTGCTGCTCACTGTCCCAGCCTTGACACTCTTCCCCCTGCTTTCATGTGATTGTCATGGCATATGCTTGGACTCAGCTGATCCCATGCTGCTGCCTATGGGGCTAAACATAGGTTCCAAGCTTGGGAAAGCTGAAGAACATTGTTCTAGAACACTGGTTCCCAAAGTGGGCAATACCGCCCCCCTGGGGGGCGCTGGAACGATCCTGGTGAGTGGTAGGAGCCTTGGGTGCAATTGGGGGGCATTGAATAAAAATAAGGGGGCAGTGGAAGCATAAAGAAAGAACAGTCCAGAACCCAGGGCTATTTTTGGGAAGGAATTCCTGGAACAGTGTTCTGGCTGGCTTCTCTGCAAACCCCCTGCTTCAGCAGGCTTCTCTGCAAACCCCCTGCTTCAGCAGGCAACCTAGGAAAGGCATGGGGGGGCCCTCTGCTGGGCTTATCCTGCTTGTTCGCTTTAGCAGGTGAGCAGGGGAAGCCACAGGGAGGCATTTAAATGCCTCCCCGCACTCCTTGGGCCTTTCCTAGGTCACCTGCTAAAGAGGACTCTGCCGGGCTTCTCCGACTTGTGAGCAGGGGAAGTAATGGGGAGGCATTTAAATGTCTCCCTGCACCTGGGCGGCCTCTGCCTTTGCCTCCAGCAGTAACAGCTTGGTGCCTGCCACACTGACGGGGTGTGTTCCTGGGGCCACTGCCTCATTGTCCAATGCAGACTTCCTCAGCATGCCCCTCCCACCCCTCAACTTGACTTACTTGGCCACCTGAACTCGGCAGCTGCTGGATGTGGAGGAATATGAGTGGGGCAGTCCCTTTGGCATCCCCCCCGGCAGTGCCTGGCCTCCCTGCCAGCCTGCAGCCTGCCACAGTTTGCTCATTATGCCTACTCACCCAAGGAGGAGCAGCCCCAGCTGCACTACTTGTTCGCTGCCAACTTCTAGCTGGCCTCAAGATCAAAGAAGAAAGGGGCTTCCGGTCGGAGGAAAATGGAGATTTGACACACCCTGTAAAAGCTCAGGGTGGACGGCAGTTCTTTCTGACAACTCGGGGGCTTTTAGCACCCGATGCAACCCTCCCCAGACAGGGGAGCATCCAGCAAGCAACAAGACCCAAGAGAGAGTGAGATTGGTGACAATAAATCTCAGAGGAGACTTCTTGTCACTTTGATCTCCTTTCCGACACGGGCTTTGCATGCAACTCTAGAGGGCTGAGCCGGGCTGATTTATTCAGCTTAAAACCTCCACTCCCCCGATTTCTTGACTGAAAGAAGACAGACTCTAATTTATGAAGCCTCACCCCGACCAGAAAAACATGTAAAGGTAACGAAATAAACTTTTTGCTTATCAGCACCGTGTCTGTGAGAGCAGGAAAACAGTGATAAGCAGAGCAGCAGTTGAAGAACAGACTGAGACTATTTTTTGTTTTAAAAGAGTTGGATTTTAGCTAAAAACTGCCAGAAAAGTGTTTGTTTACCATTCCTGTGGTCGCGGAGGAGAGGGCAGGAGGGCTTGGAGACATCGTGAGACCTGCTTGGGCAAGAGAAAACACGAAGACAACAGGAAGTGACGTCTGGTTGAGAGCAGAAAAAAAGAATAGAAGAGGACGGGATCTGGAAGGACTGCAACAGCAAAAGCACTTCCGGGTGAAAGAGAACCAGGAAGTAAGTCAGGTGACCAGTACTACAGAGAAAAGACGTCTGCCATTTTGGGGAGGACTAAAACTTTAAAATTAAATATCTTGAAAAGTAAACACCCTAGAACAGCGAAAATAGCGGCATTTGTTAAAGCTCTTTAAGACTGATTGATTGAGCCTAAAAACGCTTAAATTAGAAGACACCAAAAACCAGCTTTTTTTAAAAGGGCAAAATCGGAGGCTGAACAGAGAAAGCGGGCAGGGTCAGTGTCCAAGATGGCTCCTAAAAAAGATACTGAACTAATGGCAATGATAGAGGCGATGGACAAAAGGATGATAGAAGCTTTTAATGATCTTGGCCAGCAAAATCAACAATTGAGCCAGCAAAATCAACAATTGGAAAAGAAAATGAATGACCTAGCTGGACAAGTGGATAAAAATTTTGGAGACCTAAAGACTGAAATTCAAAATGTGGCAAAAAAAAAATCGAAAGAGATGGAAAACAAAATGCTTGTGTTGGAAGAAAATATTCAAAAAGTGACAAAAGAACTACAAAGTGGAAACAATGATGGTATACAAAGAGATGCAAAAGCACCTACGATTCAGAGGGATAGAAGAAAAGGTGGGTGAGAATATACACATAAGGATGACTGAAGCCTTGAGTGACTATTTGAAAGATGAGGAAGAGAATACAAAAGTTAACATAGACCTGGTTTACAGAGTTAATTCTGAGTATGCCAGAGGGAGAAACCTGCCAAGAGATGTGGTAGTACAATTTACCACTAAGAGGGTAAAAGAGTCGATTTATAGAAAATGTTTTAAAGAACCTTTTGAAATGGATGAAGTTAAAAGTAATTGTGATGAAAGAGCTTCCTAGAGCTATGTTGCAAGACAGGAAGAAATTCAAATGGCTGACAGATAAACTGAAACAGAAAAACTACAGATACAGATGGGAAACTCCTGAAGGTGTAAGCTTCAACCACCAAAGTACAAGAGTGGCAATTAAGAGTATGGAAGAGATGCTCTCTTTCTTGGCAAAAAATATTGAAGAATTTGGTGACATTTAACTCAACACCATTATGGATTACAAAGTACTTTCATGGAATGTAAATGGACTAAATTCACCCAATAAACGTAAAATAGTCAGACATTGGCTTGAAAAACAGAAATGCGACGTGATTTGCCTGCAAGAAGTTCACATTAAAAAACAAGATTGTAAATATCTGATTAGGAAAAAATTGGGAGAAGAATTTTTCTCATTAGCAAAGATTAAGAAAAAAGGAGTAGTAACATATGTCAAGAAAGAATTAGAGCCAAAAGAAAATTTTAAAGACAAAGAAAGTAGATATACTACAACAGAGATAACCATGCATAACAGAAAAATTTTGATCCTGAATATCTATGCATCTAGTGGAGCAAAAGAAAAGTTTTTTAAGGACTTAATTGCAGAATTGGACCAAGTTAATTATGAACATTTAATTCTGATGGGTGATTTTAATGGAACTGTAAATAACAAAATAGACAGACGTTCAAAAAGTAAAGATGATACAATTGGAAAGCTACCTAAAGTCTTTTTTGCAATGGTTAAACAGGAAAGTTTGGAAGATGTGTGGAGGAAATGGCATCCTCGAGTCAAAGACTATACTTTCTACTCTAATAGGCATGATTCACATTCAAGGACAGACATGATGTGGATGACGTCAGACTTTATGTTGAAAACAAAAAAGATAGAAATTTTACCAAAGTTTATCTCTGACCACGATCCCTTGATGTGGACTTCGAGACAGGGAGAAAAACAATGGAGATGGAAATTAAACGAAGAACTCTTGGACAATCATGAAATAATCAACAAAATACAGGATGATACAAAGATGTACTTTCAAATAAATTTTTGCCAAGAAACTAAACCACAAGTCGTATGGGACGCATATAAGGCTGTAATGTGAGGAACGTTGATATCTTTAAATAATAAAGAGAATAAGAGAAAGAAAGAACAACAGGACAGTATTATTCAAGCAATTAACTTAAAAGAGAAAGAATTAAAGAGAAGACCTGGAAAAAAGAAACTTCAAAGAGAAATACAGCTCCTACAAGATCAATTAAAGACTATTTTGAATCAAGAAATATATTGGAATTTTAAAAAAGTTGCAGCAAAGGTTTTTTGAAGGAGCAAATAAACCTGTAAAATATTTGGCATGGCAACTAAAAAAAAAAGAAGAGAAAATAAGATTATAAGTAAAATTGTGATAGATAAAAAAGAAATAATGGACATTAAAGGAATAAAAAGAGCATTTTTAATATACTATGCTAAACTTTTCCAAAAAGTGACAGTAGACCAAAGTAAAATTTCAGAATATCTACAAACATTGAAACTACCAAAACCAACTGAAAAGATTAAAGAAATGTTGAATAGCCCTATTACAATTCAGGAAATACAAAGGGCTATTGAAGAGTCTAAGTTAGGAAAAGCACTGGGGCCAGATGGTTTTTCGGCTAAATACTATAAGAAAATAAAGGGAACTCTTTTACCAATTTTGGAACTTTTGTTAAATGAAATAAGAGCTACAGGTGAAATACCAGATTCATGAAAAGAGACAACAATATCATTGATTCCAAAAGAAGGACAGGATTTATTAGATGTTAAGAATTACAGACCAATCTCTTTACTAAACAATGATTATAAAATCTTTGCGAAAATATTAGCATAGAGACTGAAAGAATATTTGAAGGAAATGATACAACAAAAACAAGCAGGTTTTCTGCCAAATCGTCAAATAAAAGATAATTTGCGAACAGTGCTAGACGCAATTGAATATTATGATAAACATCCTGATAAAGAAATAGGTTTTTTTCTTTTTGGATGCAGAAAAAGCTTTTGATAACTTAAATTGGGATTTTATGTTTGTGGTATTGGAGAAGTTACAAATTGGGGACTTTTTATTGAATATGATTAAATTGATATATATGCAACAGAAGTCATCGATTATAATTAATAATAAAAAGACTGATTATTTCAAAGTTCAAAAAGGAACGAGACAAGGTTGCCCACTCTCACCATTATTATTTATTTGGATTCTTGAAGTTTTACTTTGGAACATAAAAGAGGACAAGGAAATTAAAGGTTTGTCAACTAAAGGATTTTCCTTTAAGTATAGAGCATTTGCTGATGATGTGATGTTCATAACTGAGGAACCTATGACTACTTTACCACTTTCATTACAAAAAATTAAAGACTTTGGAGATCTTGCAGGTTTTTATGTTAACAGAAGGAAATCTAAAGTGATGTGCAAGAATATGTCAAGTAAAAAGCAGTTGGAACTACAAAACTTAATAGATTGTGAGGTGGTGAAAAAGACTAAATATCTAGGTATTGACTTAACTATGAAAAATATTGACCTTTTTAAAAACAACTACGAGAAGCTATGGATACAAATTACACGATATTAAAAATGGATGGGCAATTGTTTTGGTGGGCAATTGTTTTGGCTCGGGGGCCACTTTGTGGGAGTGGAGGTTAGCGGAGGGCCGCACCTTTTAACATGATTGCATTCATTAGTTAACTTTGCATTTCAGAAAAGGTATAAATTGTATCATAAAAATCAATAAATATAAATTAAATAAAATAGTGGTAATTAAATAAAATATCGGGCCTGAGCTACGTTCGCTAAACAACTTCATGTGGGCCCTCCAACACCAATACAAGGATCCCTTGGGAGAAGAAAAAGCCCGGAACCATCTGCGGAGATTGAACCAAGGGCGATCCTCGGTGAGGGACTACACCGACAAGTTTCGGCGCATCTCAGCCAAGATTCGCGGCTGGACGCAAGACCTGTTCATAGAGAAGCATCGAGAGGGCTTAAATCCCGAGGTGTACGAGGCCGTCCTATGGGGGAAGACCAGGATCGCTGGCTGCCTGGATGAGAGCGGCCGCGGACGTGGAAGAACGTTTCACCCTCATCAAGATGGGAGCGTCATCAACGGCCTCAAGCAAAGCAACGCAGAAGGCGAAACCCAAGCCCAATGTGCAAGAAATTCGGGATGCCCGTTTTAAACAGGGGCTCTGCATGAGATGCGGGGAGAGTGGCCACTTTGCCTCAGCCTGCCTGAGGGGGGGGGGAAAGTTCCGAAGACCTCCACCCCAGTGGCCGGGAGCACCCCCAGCAGAGGAAAGACCTCGTTCAAACCCCGAGCTCTACAGCTGGAAGGGGCAGCGAGCGAGCAGGGAGAGCTGGAGCTGACAGAAGCGCAGATGTCGGGAAACTCCAACAGCCTGCAGTGAGCGGCGCAGAACTGCAGGTCCCCAGCCAAGACGCGCCATCTCCGGTGAGCATCCCTGGCCCCTTGTTGTATATGGTAGTGACTGTAATGACCCCTGGGATTGGGACCCATGTCCGGGTTCGCGCCCTAATTGGCATCCTCGAGATAAAGACTATACTTTTTACTCCCAACAGGCATGACTCACACTCAAGGATAGATATGATGTAGATGACCTCATTTAAAAAAAAAAGACAGAAATTTTACCAAAGTTTATCTCTGACCACAATCCCTTGTTGTGGACGTTGAGACAGGGAGAAAAGCAATGGAGATGGAGATTAAATGAAGAACTCTTAGATAATAATGAAATAAATAATAAAATACAAGAGGACACAAACTTATTTTCAAATGAATTTACACCAAGAAACCAAGCCACAAGTCGTATGGTATGCATATTAGGCTGTAATGTGTGGAACATTGATATTTTTAAACAATAAAAAGAATAAGAAAAAAAAGAACAACAGAATAGTATTATCCAAGCAATTGAATCAAAGGAGAAAGAATTAAAGAAAAGACCTGGAAGAAAGACACTTCAAAGAAAAATACAATTTCTACAAGATCAACTAAAGGCTATTTTGAACCAAGAAATTTATTGGAACTTTAAAAAGCTGCAGCAAAAATCTTTTGAAGGTGCAAACAAACCTGGAAAATATTTGGCATGGCAATTAAAAAGAAGAGAAAACAAGATTATAAGTAAAATTGTGACAGATAAAAAAGAAATAATGGACATCAAAGGAATAAAAAGAATATTATGCTAAACTTTTTCAAAAAGTGACAGTAGACCAAAGTAAAATGTCAGTTTACAAACATTGGGAATACCTAAACCAACTGAAAAACTTAAAGAAATGTTGAATAGTCCAATTACAATTCAGGAAATACAGAGGGCTATTGAAGATTCTAAACTGGGAAAAGCACTGGGGCCAGATGGCTTTTCGGCTAAATTCTATAAGAAAATAAAGGAAAGTCTTTTGCCAGTTTTGGAACTTTTGTTAAATGAAATAAGAGCTACAGCTGAGATACCAGATTCATGGAAAGAGGCAACAATATCACTGATTCCAAAAGAAGGACAGGATCTATCAGATGTCAAGAATTATAGACCAATCACTCTACTTAATAATGATTATATTTTTTTGCGAAAATATTAGCAGAGAGACTGAAAGAATATTTAAAGGAAACGATACAACAAGAGCAAGCAGGTTTTTTGCCAAATTGCCAAATAAAGGATAATTTACGAACAGTTCTAGATGCAATTGAATACTATGACAAACATTCTGACAAAGAGGTAGGCTTTCTCTTTCTGGATGCTGAAAAAGCCTTTAACAACTTAAACTGGGACTTCATGTTTGCAGTATTGGAGAAACTACAAATTGGAGAATTTTTGCTGAATATGATTAAATCGATATATACGGAACAGAAGTCATCGATTATAATTAATGGCGAAAAGACAGATTATTTTAAAGTTCAAAAGGGAACGAGACAAGGTTGCCCACTTTCACCATTGTTATTTATTTGGATTCTTGAAGTTTTGCTTTGGAATGTAAAAGACGATAAGGAAATTAAAGGTCTGTCAACTAAAGGATTTTCTTTCAAGTATAGAGTGTTTGCTGATGATGTGATGTTTATAACTGAAGAACCTATGGCTACTTTACCACTTTTATTGCAAAAAATTAAAGACTTCGGAGATCTTGCAGGTTTTTATGTTAATAGAAGGAAATCAAAAGTGATGTGTAAGAATATGTCAAGTAAAAAGCAGTTGGAATTACAAAATTTAATAGACTGTGAGGTGGTGAAAAAGACTAAATATTTAGGTATTGACTTAACTATTAAAAACATTGACCTCTTTAAAAATAACGATGAGAAGTTATGGACACAAATTTCACACAACATTAATAAATGGAATACTCTAAACTTATCACTACTGGGTAGAGCTGCTACAGTTAAAATGAATATTTTGCCAAAACTAATGTTTCTATTACAAACAATACCAATCGTAAAAGACTTTAAAGCCTTTAAAACATGGCAAAGAGAACTTTCAAAATTTGTCTGGGCAGGGAAAAAACCAAGAATAAAAATGAAAATAATGTGTGATGCAAAGGAAAGAGGAGGTTTCCAACTGCCAAATTTAAAGCTATACCATGATGCGGTCTGTTTGACTTGGCTAGAACCATGGATTTCTTTAAAAGACAGAAAACTACTAGCACTTGAAGGACATGATTGTCGATTTGGTTGGCATGCATACTTGTACTATAATAAAACGAAGATGGACAGTATGTTTAAGCATCACTATGTGAGGAGAACTTTAATAGATACATGGTTTAGATATAAGAGTTTTTTTTCCAGCAGAAAAGCCTTTGTGGATTGTACCAGCAGAAGTAATAAAACCTCTTTCGAGCTTTAAAGGAAAAGACTGGTTGAAGTACAGAGACCTGCTAAAAATGGAAAACAATGAGTTTGTATTGAAAGAAGAGAATCAGATGGATTTTAAATATGGTTGGTTCAAGTATAGACAGATTTATGATCTATTTATGACAGATAAAAAATGTGGGGGTTTCAGAAAGAAAATTAATGAATTTGAACAGGTTTGGGAGGAAGGTGGAAAAAAACTGATTTCAAAAATGTATAAAATTTTGCTGAAATGGTATAATGCAGATGAACTTGTAAGAGAACAAATGATAAAATGGGCAATTAATATGAACAAAGAAATAGATATGTCATCTTGGGAATATTTGTGGAAAAATGCTATGAGTATTTCTACTTGTTATAATCTAAAAGAAAATTGTTTTAAAATGTTTTATAGATGGTATATGACTCCGAAAAAAAATAGCAAATATTGATCAACGGCTGTCTAATAAGTGTTGGAAATGTAAACAAAAAGAAGGTTCTTTCTACCATATGTGGTGGACTTGTGATAAAGCCAAAGTCTTTTGGTGTATGATTCATGCTGAAATGGAAATTTTTTTGAAATGTACTTTTAAAAAGCTGCCTGAAATGTTATTGCTTGGTCTTAAGCTAGAGGAAGTTAATGTAACTAAAAGGACATTAATATGGTGACTACAGCGAGAATGGACTATGCTCAGAACTGGAAATGTGAAAAAAAACCAGACATATGGGAAAATTGAATAATCAAGACTTAGAGAGATTTCTAGAAGAATGGAAAGACCTGAAAGAATACCTAGAACAACAGTGGGATATGAAAAATAATATTTTTTATTGACTAATTACTGATTTTTGATGTTTAAAAGAAGAAACAATTATTTTTAAGAGAAATATACTGATTGATTGAAATGACAAAAATAGAAACTAGAGTACATATTACAGATATCTAGATAGTACTTTTTAATGTTTAAAAATTACCTTTCTTTTTTTATTGTTGTAACCAAATTTGTTACCTGTAAAAGCTAATAACTTTAAATCTTTATAATTGCTATTATATATATAATGGTATAGGTGAGGCGGGAAGTCCCAAAGTTTCTGAATTATAATCGGAATACATAGCCATATAGAAAAATGGATAGTGATGATAATATTTCAAAAGTAACTATGTAAAATTTTGTAATGAAAAAATAATAAAAATTTGTTTTTTTTTTTAAAAAAGATCAAAGATAAAAGCCTGGGGGTGGCGGCGGGACCCTCCTGCCCAGCATGATGGCGGTGGCACCCATTTGGATGGCAAGAGCTTGCCGCTGGCCATAGCCATTCCCTGCACAGACTATGTGCCACCAAGCATGGCACCTTCTCTGCCCAAAACCACGGGAGGCAGCGGGGGCCACCACAAGGCCTCTTCATCCTCCTCCTCCTCACTGGAGTCCGTCCTCTACAAAGCAGAGGTCGCTGCTGCAGCCACCACCAGTGGCTCTCCTGGACCAGTGCCTTACAAAACCTCCACCAGCTGCATTGTGCCCTGGGACAGTTTCAGCCTGCTCTCTATCTCCAGCACAGTCCCTCCAGCCTTGTACCAGCCGCTGGCCCTTCACGGGCACAGCAGCTGGCCTTGCCGCCCACCGGCATCAAAGATGGCTTCCCCCAGCTCTACCCACCTTATCTGAGCTATATAAGGTAGGAGGGGTGATTCCCCCCCCCAAAAGGTTTGCATACTCCCCCTCCGTGTCACACTACTTTGAAAATCTGGCATGTTATTAGGAGTTGTTTAAAGAACTTTTGGTTGATTCCTTGCTTGCCTTTGCAGGCATAAATCAATTTAAAAATGAAACCCTGATCAGCATGTATAGCGGGATCCACTGGGATATTGCACTGATGGGTTTTCTTTTTTTTTTGGTAAAGAAATTTTTATTTTTCAAAAAAAAAACATCGAAAATAATACATTTAACCTTACACAAATCCCTTTTTCCATATTAAATAACATTTTGTTCTATTTGTACATTCTATTTTTATCTTGTTTTGGTGGTTTCCCACCACATCTGAAGCATAACACATTTTCCATTTTATTCAAAATAGTAATACTTATATCTATGTTTCGTTTCTGGTGACGGTTATATAGCTTTAAAATACTTATACTTATACACCAATTCTTATTTTCTATACTCTTATGTATTTCTAAATAAAAACAGTTTCATTGTCTAATTTTAACTAAAACATTCATATAATATATTTCTATTCCTTTATGCTATTATAACCATGTATAGATATAGTTTTTCATATCCCAATACTTTTCAACATATTCTTTCAAATCTTTCCAGTCTTCCAGAAAGGTCTCTGAGTAAAGATTATTCAATTTTCTAGTCCACTTATCCATTTCAGCCATATATAACAGTTTTTTCAACCATTCCCACACCTCTGGTATTTTTTCATTTTTCCAGTTTTGTGCATACACCATTCTTGCTGTTGTAATCATATACCATATTATTGTCCTTTTCTTTACATTTATCTCTTCTAGTTTAAGTCCTAGCAATAACATTTCAGGCAACTTCTTAAATGTACATTTCAAGATTTTTTCCATTTCTGCATGTATTTTTGACCAATAAGTCTTTGCTTTATCACAAGTCCACCACATATGATAAAAAGACCCTTCTTTCTTTTTACACTTCCAACATTTGTTAGACATATTTTGACCAATATTTGCAATTTTTTTTGGTGTCATATACCATCTATACATCATTTTAAAACAATTTTCTTTTAAGTTATAACACGTAGATATACTCATAGCATTTTTCCATAAAAATTCCCAAGATTCCATTTCAATGTCTTTGTTAAAGTTTATCGCCCATTTTACCATTTGTTCTTTTACCATTTCATCAGCATTAAACCATTTTAGCAAGACTTTATACATTTTAGAAATCATTTTTTTCCCACCTTCCTCCCAAACTTGTTCTATGCACTGATGGGTTTTCTGACAGGAAAATGCAGGAAGCGAATGATTGTGTTAAATGCCTTCAAGCTGCTTCCCACTTATGGCGACCCAAAATAATCTGTCATGTCTGGATCCAGCCTATATTGATGTAGCCTGGATATGGGTGACTTTTGGTGATAACTGGTAGAAAGATGAGAAGTTCCATTGTTGATTAAGGGCTTGGAATGTCTTTTTGAGATCCTGAAGGACATGAACTATAACTCTAAATAATCCATTTTCAATCCACTTTCAATTCACTTTCCAACTGGATTTTGCCAGTTCACACAGTAAAATCCAGTTGGAATGTACACTGAAAATGGATTGTTTAGTGTGTGTGACCACAGCCTTAGCTATGATTAAAAATATGCTACCTTTGGTTCATAGCAGAAGAGGCCGTCTTTGATAAGTTCCTCTTTTTTTTTTGCCTTGAAACGACTTACCATTTCTGTGCTGAATAAAAGTGTATAAACCAAAGCAGGGATCACAATTACAGGAAATATATCAAACAAACAAACAAGCCCTGTGATAAAATGACAATAACATTTAATCACTCTTATAAATATCAATTATTTTATAAGAAAAGTCCAACATCCTCTTAAAATGACACTAACATTTAATAACTCTTATAAATATCAATTATTTTGTAAGAAAAGTACAACATCCTCAATGAGCACCCGGTTATACACTCATTTCATCAGTCTTCCTCAGGAGTAGTCTTATATTGAGTAAAAGGTGTCAGCCTCTAGTTTCTTCAAATTTTTAGAGCTTAAGTTCTTTTTAGCTTTCTTTTCTTCTGGATCCAATTTCAAATTGCCTTCTTTTCAGCTTTCATCAATTTATCTTTTTGTTCCATTTGAAGTACTTAAATAGGAGCAAGCCATTTCATTTATTTCTGAAAGTAGCAACCAGTCCTTTCTTTAATATCTGGCTGAAAGCCGCCTTCTTTTTATAAGGCTGGTAAAAGCTCTCTGTCTGCTTGTGACAACATTGTCAGTATTAGAGACACATAAACAGTGAACTGTCAAGGAGCTGTCAGTGAGATCACTGCAGACATGTACTCTCTCTTCTCTTCTGTATTGGTGATCAAGTGTTTGCCCCCACTGTCAAAGCCGAAACTGTGAGAGCAGTGTTGACAAAGGCAGGGGTTGCAAAAATGAAAATTCATCATTTTGACTTTGTTACCGCTTATTTGCATGCTGCTATTGAAGAAGACTTGTACATGGAACAAATTCCAGGGTTCCAGGTTCCAAACACAAAGCTGGTGTTAAAGTTAAACAAGTCACTTTATGGTTTAAAGCAAAGTGCCAAGAATTGGAACCAGTGTTTGGTGAAGTTTTTGATGGGTCTAGGATTCAAGCAAGGTATTGCCGATCCATGTTTTTTTCAGTGCAAACATAAATGGACAGGAATGTTATATATTTGTGTTTGTGGATGATCTTTGTGTTATGTTTCATGAAGAAACTCAGCTGAATTGGTTTGTAAAGGAAATGCAAGGGAAGTTCAGGATAAAACATTTGGGTCAAATCAGTCATTATCTGGGAGTGGACATTACTCAAAATGAAGAAGGTTTCTATGAGCTATGTCAGCACAACAAAATACAAATGCTGTTGGAAAGTTTTGGAATGACAGAGGCCCATGGTGTGGAGACACTAATAACAGTGAGTTATGTAAAAGACCCTGACAAGAAAGCATTTATGCAAAAGACCAGGTACCAGTCCTTGGTAGGATCACTATTATATTTATCTTGCTGGTCCAGACCTGAGATATGCTATGCTGTACATGTATTAAGTCAAAAGTGTGCAAATCCAACAGAGAAGGATTGGGTAGCAGCAAAAAGGGTGTTAAGATTTTTAAAAGCTACAGCATCACAGAAATTAGTGTTGGGAAAGCAAAACAACACTCAGTTAGAAGCCTATGGGGATGCTAGCTGGGGAGACAGAGAGGATGGAAAGTCTACCACAGGTCTCAGTATTTACCTACACGGTGGTTTGATAATGTGGAAATCAGTCAAACAACAACTGGTGGCTACCAGTACGTGTGAAGCAGAATTTTCTGCACTGAGTGAATGTGTGTCACAGCTTGAATGGATACATCAATTGGTTCAAGATTTAAGGTTATCTTGTACTCTACCTATTGCAATACATTGTGACAACTCAGCTGCACAGATATTAGCCAGTGATCAAATGGTAAAGCTTAGAAGCAAGCACATCCTGATACGATATCAGAATGTCAGGGAAGCAGTAGAAAAAAAGTTAGTGAAAATTCAACACTACAGTTCTGAGAAAAATGTTGCAGACATTTTTACCAAGTGTTTAACTATTGAAAAGTTTCAGAAGTTTAAAGACATGTTGGGTCTAACTGTTTAATGTGTCTAGGAGGAGTGTCAGTATTAGAGACACATAAACAGTGAACTGTCAAGGAGCTGTCAGTGAGATCACTACAGACATGTTGGTACCAAGTCATATGACTATTCTGGTTAGAACTGGACAAGACAGGTGCAGTCTTGTATAGAGGTATGACTTGGGGAATGACTCAGCATGGACCTGATTGGCCACTGAGTACAGTGAAATGTATATATATGATATATGTTGTATAGTACTCTCTCTTCTCTTCTGTATTGGTGGCTGGCGAAGCACTTTGATTCTGAGTGCAATATTTGTAAATAATTGTACATAAACTGTACATAGCTTTGTCTTTTATTTTGGAGTCTTCAACCTCTGCTACAGTGCTGTTTAGCACAACTCATGCACACACCAACAGACATTGGTGTGCCAGCAAAGGAAAAGGGTTGTTCTTGGCCAAACATGTGGGAGGCAAACCCAGGCAAACAGCACTGCCAGCAGTTGTGAGGGTCTGGAGGCAATGATGGGTGTAAACTCTGTTTCTTGCCATTTCCCTTGCTGATGACCAGCATGTCACTGGGTTTGCTGTAATTGCTTGCATGCTCAGCAAAATGGTGTGCTGTTCAGTGCATGTGCTGATGGTGTACCCCTGTCCTGTGATTGCTCCTGGGACTGGAACAGATGATTTCCCCAGCTCTGTTACCTGAGGCCCTTTGAAGGAGAGGTGCATGTAGTTGCATTCTTCCTAAAATGCATTTATGTTTGAAAATTGGTGGGCAGAAGGTAGCCTCGCCTAGTGTGCAAAAAACCCTGGCCCTGCACCCCCCCCTCCCAGGTGTTTTTTTAGGTTGCCTGCCTTGGCAGGTGACTTAGGAAAGGCACAGGGCAGGGGGCTCTGCTGGGCTTCTCCTGCTTGCCCATGGTGAGCAGGGGAAGCCAAAGGGAGGCATTTGAATGCCTCTTCACACACACACCCCATTCAGCTTATACCCAGAATTATACTTTGTTGGTTTTAAAGGTGCCATTGGACTCAGAACTTTGTTCTGCTGCTTCAGACCAACACGGCTACCCACCTGAATTTATCCTCATACAGGATGATAGTAACTGGTTATAACTCACAGTTCAATTATAAGCAGTTTCCTGAAAGTAAGCCCCATTGAACAGAACTGAGCAGGATTCTGAGTAGATCTGCAAGAGAATGAGTTGTTGGGAGTGCTGAGGTGGTGGAATGTGCTGCACCTCTCAGAAAGATCTCTAAAGATCTAAAGGTAACGAAAAACTTTTTGCTTACCGGTACTGTGTGGTTGGGAATGAGGAAAACAGAGATATAAGCAGAGTACCAGTTGAAGAATAGACTGAATCTTTTTCCTGTTGTAAAAGAATTGGATTTTAGCTAAAAATTGCCTGAAGAGTGTTTTGTTTACCTCTCCTGTAGAGGAGAGGGCTGGGAGACCGAAGGCATCGCGAGATCTGCATAGACGAGAGCTGTATTAAATAACAGGAAGTGACATCTGGCTGAGAGCACAAAAGAAGAACTGAAGAGGAAGGGACTTGGGAGGACTGCATTAAGTAAGAAGCACTTCCGGGGGAAAGAGAACCAGGAAGCAAGATCTGTGACCTGTGCCATAGAGAAAAGACATCCGCCATTTTGTGGAGGACTAAAACTTTAAAACTAAATATCTCGAAAAGTAAACACTTTAGAGCGGCGAAAATAACGGCATTTGTTAAAGCTCTCCAGGACTGATTGATAGAGCCTAAGAACGTTTGAATTGGAGGATACCAAAAAATCGGCTTTTTAAAAAGAAGTAAAAACGGAGCCTGAGCAGAGAAAATGGGCGTTAACCTGGTCAGCAGCCAAGATGCCTCCAAAAAAAGATACTGAAATAGTGGCTATGATAAAGGCAATGGAGAAAAGGATGATGGAAGCTTCTAGCGATCAAATAAATGGCTTAGCTGAAAAAGTGGACAAGAATTTTGGAGACCTTAAGACTGAACTTCAAAACTTGGCAAAGAAATCGAAAGAGATGGAAAGCAAAATGCTTGTTTTGGAAGAAAACACTCAAAAAGTGACAAAGGAGAATTATAGACTGGAAACAATGATGGTATACAAAGAGATGCAATACCACTTAAGACTTAGAGGGATAGGCGAAAAGATGGGTGAGGATATTTCCACAAGGATTATTGAAGCTTTGAGTGATTATTTGAAAGATGAAGAAGAGGATTTAAAATATAATATTGACTTGGTCTACAGAGTTAATTCAGAGTATGCCAGCAAGAAAATTTGCCGAGAGATGTGGTAGTGCAATTTACAACCAAGAGAGTAAGAGAGCTAACCTACAGAAAATGCTTTAAGAAATCTTTTGAAGTGGATGGAGACAAAGTAATCATGATGAAAGAGCTCCCTAGAGCTATGTTGCAAGACAGGAAGAAATTTAAATGGCTGATAGATAAGCTGAAACAGAAAAATTACAGATTCAGATGGGAGATTCCTGATTCAAAGTAGACGAGTTGTAATCAAGAATCTGGGAGAGATGCTTTCCTTTTTGACAGAAAATATTGAAGAATTTTGAGACATTTAATTTAAACCCATTATGGATTACAAAGTACTTTCATGGAATGTAAATGGACTAAATTCACCCAATAAGTGTAAAATTGTTGGACATTGGCTCGAAAAACAGAAACGTAATGTGATTTGTTTACAAGAAGTGCATATTAAAAAACAAGATTATAAATATTTGACCAGGAAAAAATTGGGAGAAAAATTTTCAGCACTGGCGACTATAAAGAAAAAAGGAGTGGTAACCTATGTCAAGAAAGAATTGGATCCAAAAGAAAATTTTAAAGATAAAGAAGGTAGATACATTGCAATAGAGATTACTATGCATAATAAAAAAATCTTGATTCTGAATATCTATGCACCTAATGGAGCAAAAGAAAAGTTCTTTAAGGACTTAACTGTTGAATTGGACCAAGTTAATTATGAACATTTAATTTTGGTGGGTGACTTTAACGGAACTGTAAATAACAAGGGGAACAGACGTTCAAAAAGTAAAGACGACTCAATTGGAAAGTTACCTAACGTTTTTTTTTTTTAATGGTTAAACAGGAAAGTTTGGAAGATGTTTGGAGGAAATGGAACTCTCGAGTCAAAGACTATACTTTCTACTCTAATAGGCATGATTCACATTCAAGGACAGACATGATGTGGATGACGTCAGACTTTATGTTGAAAACAAAAAAGATAGAAATTTTACCAAAGTTTATCTCTGACCACGATCCCTTGATGTGGACTTCGAGACAGGGAGAAAAACAATGGAGATGGAAATTAAACGAAGAACTCTTGGACAATCATGAAATAATCAACAAAATACAGGATGATACAAAGATGTACTTTCAAATAAATTTTTGCCAAGAAACTAAACCACAAGTCGTATGGGACGCATATAAGGCTGTAATGTGAGGAACGTTGATATCTTTAAATAATAAAGAGAATAAGAGAAAGAAAGAACAACAGGACAGTATTATTCAAGCAATTAACTTAAAAGAGAAAGAATTAAAGAGAAGACCTGGAAAAAAGAAACTTCAAAGAGAAATACAGCTCCTACAAGATCAATTAAAGACTATTTTGAATCAAGAAATATATTGGAATTTTAAAAAAGTTGCAGCAAAGGTTTTTTGAAGGAGCAAATAAACCTGTAAAATATTTGGCATGGCAACTAAAAAAAAAAGAAGAGAAAATAAGATTATAAGTAAAATTGTGATAGATAAAAAAGAAATAATGGACATTAAAGGAATAAAAAGAGCATTTTTAATATACTATGCTAAACTTTTCCAAAAAGTGACAGTAGACCAAAGTAAAATTTCAGAATATCTACAAACATTGAAACTACCAAAACCAACTGAAAAGATTAAAGAAATGTTGAATAGCCCTATCACAATTCAGGAAATACAAAGGGCTATTGAAGAGTCTAAGTTAGGAAAAGCACTGGGGCCAGATGGTTTTTCGGCTAAATACTATAAGAAAATAAAGGGAACTCTTTTACCAATTTTGGAACTTTTGTTAAATGAAATAAGAGCTACAGGTGAAATACCAGATTCATGAAAAGAGACAACAATATCATTGATTCCAAAAGAAGGACAGGATTTATTAGATGTTAAGAATTACAGACCAATCTCTTTACTAAACAATGATTATAAAATCTTTGCGAAAATATTAGCATAGAGACTGAAAGAATATTTGAAGGAAATGATACAACAAAAACAAGCAGGTTTTCTGCCAAATCGTCAAATAAAAGATAATTTGCGAACAGTGCTAGACGCAATTGAATATTATGATAAACATCCTGATAAAGAAATAGGTTTTTTTCTTTTTGGATGCAGAAAAAGCTTTTGATAACTTAAATTGGGATTTTATGTTTGTGGTATTGGAGAAGTTACAAATTGGGGACTTTTTATTGAATATGATTAAATTGATATATATGCAACAGAAGTCATCGATTATAATTAATAATAAAAAGACTGATTATTTCAAAGTTCAAAAAGGAACGAGACAAGGTTGCCCACTCTCACCATTATTATTTATTTGGATTCTTGAAGTTTTACTTTGGAACATAAAAGAGGACAAGGAAATTAAAGGTTTGTCAACTAAAGGATTTTCCTTTAAGTATAGAGCATTTGCTGATGATGTGATGTTCATAACTGAGGAACCTATGACTACTTTACCACTTTCATTACAAAAAATTAAAGACTTTGGAGATCTTGCAGGTTTTTATGTTAACAGAAGGAAATCTAAAGTGATGTGCAAGAATATGTCAAGTAAAAAGCAGTTGGAACTACAAAACTTAATAGATTGTGAGGTGGTGAAAAAGACTAAATATCTAGGTATTGACTTAACTATGAAAAATATTGACCTTTTTAAAAACAACTACGAGAAGCTATGGATACAAATTACACGATATTAAAAATGGATGGGCAATTGTTTTGGTGGGCAATTGTTTTGGCTCGGGGGCCACTTTGTGGGAGTGGAGGTTAGCGGAGGGCCGCACCTTTTAACATGATTGCATTCATTAGTTAACTTTGCATTTCAGAAAAGGTATAAATTGTATCATAAAAATCAATAAATATAAATTAAATAAAATAGTGGTAATTAAATAAAATATCGGGCCTGAGCTACGTTCGCTAAACAACTTCATGTGGGCCCTCCAACACCAATACAAGGATCCCTTGGGAGAAGAAAAAGCCCGGAACCATCTGCGGAGATTGAACCAAGGGCGATCCTCGGTGAGGGACTACACCGACAAGTTTCGGCGCATCTCAGCCAAGATTCGCGGCTGGACGCAAGACCTGTTCATAGAGAAGCATCGAGAGGGCTTAAATCCCGAGGTGTACGAGGCCGTCCTATGGGGGAAGACCAGGATCGCTGGCTGCCTGGATGAGAGCGGCCGCGGACGTGGAAGAACGTTTCACCCTCATCAAGATGGGAGCGTCATCAACGGCCTCAAGCAAAGCAACGCAGAAGGCGAAACCCAAGCCCAATGTGCAAGAAATTCGGGATGCCCGTTTTAAACAGGGGCTCTGCATGAGATGCGGGGAGAGTGGCCACTTTGCCTCAGCCTGCCTGAGAGGGGGGGGGAAAGTTCCGAAGACCTCCACCCCAGTGGCCGGGAGCACCCCCAGCAGAGGAAAGACCTCGTTCAAACCCCGAGCTCTACAGCTGGAAGGGGCAGCGAGCGAGCAGGGAGAGCTGGAGCTGACAGAAGCGCAGATGTCGGGAAACTCCAACAGCCTGCAGTGAGCGGCGCAGAACTGCAGGTCCCCAGCCAAGACGCGCCATCTCCGGTGAGCATCCCTGGCCCCTTGTTGTATATGGTAGTGACTGTAATGACCCCTGGGACTGGGACCCATGTCCGGGTTCGCGCCCTAATTGACTCTGGGTGTGCTCGGGACTTAATTAGCCCTTTAGTAGTAGAAGGGCTAGGACCCAAGGTCACCCCGTTGGGGGAGCCACTCAAGTTCACGCAAATGGACGGTTCGGAAATGAAGGAAGCGTGCGTGGCAGAGACCGAGGGACTAATTGTGGGAACGGGGGAGCATTGGGAGAAGAGAGCTTTCGTCATCACCCCAAATACCCAATTCCCCATGGTGTTGGGGAGCCCCTGGCTGAGCTCCCATGATCCTTACATCAAATGGAGCGAGGGGAAGATTTCCTGGGTTGACGAGAAGTGCCAGAGCCACAAATGGGACATGGGGTGGGGACCAGGACTTCCGGTGCCCCTCCGGGCAGCGGCCCTCTCCCTGGCGCCCTCGGCTGTCCCCTGGGAGTATAGAGACTTAATGGGAGTGTTCAGTGAGACCGAGGCGGACGAGCTACCCCCCCACAATTTCGGATTGTGCCATAGAACTGATCCCGGGCGAGAAACTTCCAAAGGGAAAGCTTTACTCTATGAGCCCTCCGGAGCGGGAGGAGCTGAGGAAGTTCCTAGACAAGAACTTGGAGCGCGGGTTCATCCGCCCTGCTAAATCCCCCTTTGTGGCCCCCGTTCTGTTTCGGAAAAAGAAAGATGGGGGGTTGCGGTTGTGCACGGACTACAGAGGACTGAATGCGGTGTCTGCCTCCAACGCTTACCCCCTCCCCCTTATAAAAGACTTGCTAACGGAGGCGGCCAAGGGAAAAGTGTTCACTAAGTTGGATCTCCGAGACGCTTATTTCCGGGTGCGCATCAGGGAGGGGGATGAATTCAAGACTGCCTTTAATACACCGTTGGGGCAGTTCGAATACCTGGTGATGCCGTTCGGTTTGAGTGGCGCGCCGGGGGTCTTTATGAGCTTGATAAATGAAGTGTTGCACAAGCATTTATTCAAGGGGGTGTTATGTTACTTAGATGATATCTTGATCTACTCTGCTGATAAGAAAGAACACGTGAAATTGGTCCGAGAGGTCCTTTCCACCCTGTTGAAAAACCAGTTGTATGCAAAACTGTCTAAATGTGAGTTCCATCGAGAGTCCGTAGACTTCCTGGGGTATCGCATTTCACAGAAGGGACTGGAGATGGACCCTGCCAAGGTAGAGGCAGTGGTCCAGTGGGAAGCCCCCCGGACGCGAAAGCAACTCCAAAGCCTATTAGGATTTTGTAACTTTTACCGCACCTTCATAAAAGACTTTGCCACAGTCACCCTCCCATTGACTGAATTGCTAAAAACCAAAGGGAGGGGTCCAGAAGCGGGGAAGCCCGGGGAGAAAATTGCCTGGAATGGAGAATGCCAGAGGGCGTTCGAGACTCTTAAAACTCTCTTTACCTCAGAGCCCATTTTGGCCCACCCCGATGAAACTAAGGAGTTTGTGATCCATGTAGATGCGTCCGATGTGGCCATGAGGGGGGGCATCTTACAGCAGGGGTCAGACAGGAAGCTACACCCCCTCGCTTACATTTCAAAAAAATTTAATGAAATGGAAAGGAACTGGTCAGTTTGGGATAAAGAAGCCGCGGCTATCCGGCTAGCCCTCACTACGTGGCGGCACTGGCTGGAGGGAGCGCAGACCCCTTTTGAAATATGGACAGACCACAAAAATCTAGAAGCGCTGCGCACACAGAGATCCCTGAATGCGAAGCAGCTCCGCTGGGCCGATTTTTTCTCAAAATTTAATTTCGTGTTGAAACATCTCCCTGGGAAAGCCAACTCGTTAGCAGACGTGCTCTCCCGCTTGCCCCAGCACGAGAGTTTGAAGGAGGAGGTGTTTGACTCCATGTTCTCCCCCCAGCAACTGGGAGGTGCAGTGACTACCAGGAGTCAAAGTAAGTGAACGACAGTTGAATCAGAGACGTGCGACTGGGGGGGGGATTATTCACCCGAAGAAGTCGAGGAATTAGAAGCGGTGGCAGACTGCTCCCTCAGAGAGAATAAATGCTGGTATCATGGTGATAAACTGGTGGTGCCCCGAAGCAGAAGGAAAGACATATTACTGGCTTGTCACTCCTCTAAACTGGCAGGGCATTTTGAGTTTCTAAAAACGCTCAACTTAATTCAGAGGCAGTTCTGGTGGCCACGCATGCGCAGGGATGTCTCGGACTTCGTTTCTGCTTGCCAGACCTGCTTGATGTGCAAAAGGAGGGGGGGAAAGTCCCGGGACTCCTGCACCCCCTACCCACTCCCTCTCGCCCTTGGGAGGCGATAGCTATGGACTTTATTACAAACCTACCACCCTCAAAGGGAAAGACTGTAATTTGGGTGGTGGTAGACATGTTTTCTAAGCAAGCCCACTTCACTCCCTTCAAGCAGCTGCCTACGGCAAAGGGGATGGCCAAGGCTTTCTTCAACCACGTGATCAAATTACATGCTTTTCCCAAACGTGTGGTATCTGACAGGGGCAGTCAGTTTGTTGCCAACTTCTGGCGGGAGCTTCTGAAGTTTATGGACATAGAGCCTGCTCTAAGCTCTGGTTACCACCCAGAAACCGATGGACAGTCCGAACGAACTAATCAGATTCTGGAGCAATTTTTAAGGTGTTACACTAATTACCACCAAGACAATTGGGTGGAGTTACTGCCATTCGCTGAATATAGCTACAACAATGCAGTGCATTCTTCTACTGGCGTCTCTCCCTTTATGGCAGTGGGAGACTTTGAGGGAAAACCTCTGCCCACAATTGAAAGTGCCTCAGATGCTCCCCCCACAGACTTTAAACGATGGTGGGCGACCTTACAAGAATCGTGGCCTCTAATAGCAAAGACATTAGACCAAGCCAAAGAGGATTACAAAAAATATGCAGATCGTGGTCGAGCTGAGGGTTGGGACCTTCAGCCCGGGGACTCTGTTTACCTTTCCACAAAGAACATACACGGCTTACAACCCAGCAGGAAATTGGGGTGGAAATTTGTGGGCCCCTACAGGGTGTTGCGCAAAATCTCTGATGTGTCTTTTGAATTAGAGTTGCCCAAGTCACTGAGTTCTGTGCATCCTGTTTTTCATTTCAGCTTGCTGAAGAAGAATCCTGGGCCGAATGCATGGCATCCAGTTCCTCCGACACCTCCTCCACTGATGAAGGGGGAGGCACCCCATTTTGAAATATCTGATATTCTTGATTCTAAGCTGCGTAGGGGCCACTTATACTATTTAGTCAGATGGCTTGACTTTGGCCCAGAGCAAAACGAGTGGGTTCGTTCTGAACATGTGCATGCTCCTAAATTAGTTAAAGCTTTTCATAAAAGGTTCCCGGACAAACCCGGGTAGATTTATTTTCGGGGTGCCAGTGTGTCAGAATCTGCTGATTCAGACAAAGGATTTCTATTGCTTACAGCTATGCCATATTATATCCTATTGCCATGTATGTATTGTAGATGCTGCCTTAACCCCTGCCATGTAATTGCCCCCTTAGGTGTACCCTCACTTTGGCCAGCATGTATGTAGAATATGTGACCCCAGGTTTAAGTGCCTGACCAGGCCTGGTCTGTGTAACTGTCAGAGCGGGAGGATGACAACTTCAAAGTATGGGAACAATGGGCCTCTCACACTCCTGCCTCCGCATTCCATTCGTCCCGGCTGGGACTTCAAGGGAGGACGAGTCTCATCTCTTATCAACATGCGAAAGCCTCGAGGCCATTGATTGTTATGTGAAATGGTAACATCTGAAGGGTCTGGTTTGGGAAGGGAAATTTACTGCTTGACACCTCACTTTCTTTCCTGTGGGAAGCAAACGGCCAGAGCCTCTTTTTGCCCGCCGTTTTTCCCTTGTAGTGATTGGCTACCTATGGGTAATTCAAACTGCTTGGAAAGGTATAACAGACCTGCTTCTGTCATATGTATTATCTTTGACAATAATCCGAGAAGCTGTACTAATGTAGAGATTGGAAATAAAGAACTGTGTTTCACCAACCAGGATCTGATCCTTGACTACATTGAGCAGAAATCTCACAGAAGCTAGGAGATGGCAAATTATAACAACTGAAAAATAAGGTAGGAAGTTTAGTTTGTGTATGTCTTCAGTATAGTTTCCCAAGTTCCAGTGTGTTTATTGAGATGTTTGCTTATGTTACTATTAATGTTACTTTTAAAATAAATATAATATTAACTATCAAAAGTATGGAATTGGAAACTTTTTTAAAAAATGTTTTTATTGGTTTTGTCAAAACGGTTTTGACAACGAACAAGGTAAACAGTATAAGAAGCAAAAGGTGGGTGTGGCTGGATGACCACACTTCTGGTAACATGGGGGCGTGTGGCCTAATATGCTAATAAGCTGCACTGTCAGGGGTGTGGCCTAATATGCTAATGAGTTTCTGATGTTGGGTGTGGCCTGTTATGCTAATGAGTTCCTGCTGAGCTTTTTCTACAAAAAGAGCCCTGCCAGAACCTATCTGAAGCAGCTTTTTCCTGCCTTCTCCTGGTCTTCCCTGGGATCAGGGAGGGAGGGGGAGGTAAAAAGGGGTCCCCACAGCCATGCATTTGCGCCCTCATAAGGCTGGTGTTGCTGCTGGGCTCTTGTGTGGTGGCTGCTGCTGGCCTCCAGCTTCAGGCCTCCACCTGCTGCTGCTCAGTGTCTGCCTTAGCCAGCCTGGCTGCGTGTGTCATGCTGGACTCTACCTGCATCTTTTTGTCTAATTTTTTCTGAAAGGGGGCGGTCGGCCAAATAAGTTTGGGAATTCTAGAATCTAGAATATCCAAGAGAGTTGTTAATTGGCCCTCTTTCTCTGTTCTTAACAGCAGCTTGAAGAACAAAAATCAGCAGATGACGCCTTGTTCACAGGATGAAAATAAGCATAATTATATGTTAATGAGCTATTAAAAAGTACAAGAGCAAGGGCCAGTAAAAAAGGATTTTTTATAATACTAGTAAATTTAGTTTAGAGTAAATCATGTTGAACTCTGCAGAAATAATGTTTAGTCTTCTGCATTTGGTGAGAAAGATGATGTCTGCATCTGTGCAAGTTTCTTCACATAGTTGATGGATTTCCATTCTGTATGGCTAAGTGTCGTGGTGCCTTCCAGGGAGACAGATCCAGATGGGTCGAGCCGTGTCTGTCTGTAGCAGCAGCAGGGCTCCGTTGGGGCCGGGGCGTGCCGGAGCGCTGCTCCAGGAGAGAGGAGGCCGGGGGGCGGGCACATAACAAAGCCCCCTCCCTCTGTCCCCCACTCACTGCTCCCGGGGCCGTGGCAAGCGCCACCGGCCCCGGGAAGAAGCCCTTTCCCTCCCTCCCCCATTCACTGCTCCTGGGGCTGCGGCAAGCGGCGCCGGCCCCGGGAGGAAGCCTCCTCCCTCCCTCCCCCACTCACTGCTCCCGGGGCTGCGGCAAACGTCGCCAGCCTCAGGAAGAAGCCCCCTGCCTCCCTCTGCTCGCTGGCCCCGGGAAGAAGCCCCCTCCCTCCATCCCCCCCTCACTGCTCCTGGGGCCACGGCAAGGGCTGCTGGCCCCGGGAAGAAGCCCCCTCCCTCCCTCCCCCATTCACTGCTCCCAGGGCCGCGGCAAGCGCCGCCAGCCTCAGGAAGAAGCCCCCTGCCTCCCTCTGCTCGCTGGCCCCAGGAAGAAGCCCCCTCCCTCCGTCCCCCACTCACTGCTCCTGGGGCCGCGGCAAGAAGCCCCCTCCCTCCCTCCCCCATTCACTGCTCCCGGGCCCACGGCAAGCACCGCCGGCCCAGGGAAGAAGCCCCCTTCCTCCGTCCCCCACTCACTGCTCCTGGGGCCGCGGCAAGCACCGCCAGCCTCGGGAAGAAGCTCCCTCCCTCCCTCTCCTCCCGGGGCCGCGGCAAGCACCGCTGGCCCCCGGAAGAAGCCCCCTCCCTCCCTCTGCTCCTGGGGCCGCGGCAAGCGCCGCCAGCCTCAGGAAGAAGCCCCCTCCCTCCCCCCCCACTCACTGCTCCCGGGGCCACAGGAGGGGGCGCAAGGGAGGGAGAAGCTGGCCCGAGTGATGTGAAGCCACTTGGGCCCAAGCAAGATGGGGGGAGGGAGGGAAACGCCAGACCCAGTGGGGGGAGAAGTGCCCCTTCCTTCCTTCTCTGTCTCTCTCCCCCCACCTACCTACCTACCTTCCTGTTCCTTCCTTTCCCCCTCCCTTCCTTCCTTCCTTCTCTCTTCCCCCACCTACCTACCTTCCTCCCTCCCTCTTCCTTCCTTTCTTCTCTCTCCCCCCCACCTACCTTACTGTTCCTTTCTTTCTTCCTTCCCCCCCTCCCTCCCTCCTTTCTTCCTCCCTCCCTCCTTTCTTTCTTTCTTCTCTTTCTCTCCCCCACCTACCTACCTACCTACCTTCCTGTTCCTTTCCTTCCTTCCTTCCTTCCCCCTCCCTCCCTTCTGACACACTGCTGATGACGTCAGGGATGTGTGGCCTTTTGACACTTCCGGTGACGTCAGGGTGTGTGGCATATGCAAATCAGTTATGCTAATGAGCTCCTGCACCTCTTTTTTTACAAAAGGACCCCTGAGCAGCAGAAAAAAGCACCTGGAAGACTAACAAAATTTGTGGCAGGGGAGTAACTATTTTGAGTCATTGCTCACTTTTTCAGAAATAATTTACTGAACGTTTTTGAATTCAGAATTGACCTTCTGACCCCACTGTATTAAGATTCCAACCTGCAGAACCTTCCTTCAGGCATTTGATATGTTCCTTTGTCTTCACACTGCTTTCTTTTTTACTGTGAAAAAGCCAATTGTTTCCTGGATCTGGAGATTTTCAGCAGATTAAATGTACCACTCTGGTAGTCATGTGGGGTTTGTCTGGCTGCACACATGGGAACCACAGATAAAATTGTGGGATTTGTTTGCTTCACGTGCATGTCACAATTCATATACATTAACTCAGTTGTAATTTAGTTTCACAGAAATGAAGAAATCAGAGGGGTTTTCTTTCATGAGGCTTAAATTGGTGCCATTAGCCAACCTATATTATATACTGGCTGCTTTTGATTTTTTAAAAAAGATTCCCTTCCACATTGGTAGAATAGTATGGTTGTTTTAAGACCTCTAGCAATAAAGCCTTGTCATACAACAAAACCATGAAGTGTCCCAGAGACTAAGCATGAGGCTTGTTGTGTGGGTTCCTCAGCTGTACCATATGAAGTACTTAGAACTGTTTTACAGCCACCTGCTTTTTGTCCTGAAAGTAATATTACAATTAGCATTAAAATATGAGAGTCTCACTACTCCTTTGATATATATGAACATGTCCTCCCATTCACCCCATGAAAAGTTCTCGGTAGTGCTGTGGTATCTTTGGATCACTTACCCCTGAATTGTCACAAACTTTGGAATTAAAACTTTCAGCCAGGGCAGTATTACTGAACCGTATTTTCTCCATGGTTAGATATGATCTTCTTCGTGGTCTCTGTGCATCACATCCATGGGATCCAGTGCACCTGCGCTGATCTGATCAGTGTTGTGCAAAGATCAGAATAGGATTTTTGCATCCTCTGTACCAAGCACACTCAGGAATCCTAGCACGCATGCCCAGGAGGGAGGGGCCTGGACATCCCACCAGTTCTCTTCTGATTGCCACAGTTTACAGCCAGGCTGCCAATTGGTGTGTTTTTTCCTCATACCTTCCCCTCTCAGCGGGATTCCTTTGGTCGACAGCCAGGGCCTATTCCATGCATCCACAGACACTACCCTCCAGGACATGGATAAAGGCATCAAGGCTTCACGTTCATTGGGAGTATCATCTGAGTCCAAACCTTTTAGACAACGATCTTGGTCTCGCTATGGGCCTAAGAGACAATTCACCTGTTTGTCCTCAGAATGTTCTTGGAGGCCACGTCAATTGCTGGTGGCACACAGATAGTCCTATGCTGCCAAGCTGAACTTTGGAACCGGGCACCAAACCCCGCATACAAAGGGTCCCAAGGGCCCTAAGAAGGGCCTTTGACTTGACACGAGATTTTTCCCTTGGCCCTACCTGCCTTTCCCCATTCCTTTCAGCCTGCCAGGTGGTTACTACGGACCACTGGGTCTTATCCATCATCACCCACGGCTATTCTATAGAGTTCATGGTTTTCCCTCCACTTCCAGATTTCGTTGCTATGCCTCCCTCTATGGCCTTACTTCAGGAAGTGTCCAACCTCCTCGCAAAGGACATGATAGAACCGGCACCCACTGAGTCCAGAGGAAAAGGCTTCTATTCCAGATACTTCATCTTTCCCAAGAGGGATGGAGGGTTGCAACCAATACTGAACTTGAGAGGACTCAGCACCTTTGTACAATACCGGAGGTTCAAAATGACATAACTCCAGGTCATTTTACCACTGATACAACAGAATGCATGGATGGCCACTCTCGACTTACAGGACACATACTTCCACTTGAATATTTGCCCACCCCATCGTCAATATCTCAGATTTGTCATAGGCACAAGCCACTAACAGTACAAGGCCCTTCCATTTGGCCTATCTACACCCTAGCCTGTTTTCACAAAATCTATGGTGATGGTGGCTGCCCATCTACGTCTACAGGGAATTTCAATCTTCCCGTACATAGACGATTGGTTATTGGTGGCAAAATCATGGACACAACTGTCTGCCCATATGGAATTGACCCTAACCACCTTAAGACAGCTGAGACTGTGTGTCAATCTTGAGAAATCGAACCTCCGCCTGACTCAACACATACAGTACTCAACACATACAGCTCATAGGAGCAGTCTTAGACTCCATAGTATGCAGCACTTATGTGTCGTTGGACAGGGCACAAACCCTATGCTCCTTGGCAGAGTATGTGAGGTCCAAGATGTCTGTCACTGCCCACTGCGTACAGAGTCTTCTCGGCTTCATGGCCGCTACCACAGCAGTCTTATGTTTTGTGAAACTGAAGTTGAGGCCCCTACAACTCTAGTTCTTCAGACTTTTCAAACATGGGATGAACCAATCAATCCAACTAGTTCCTACAGCCCCTGTGAGAGCATCTCTACGATGGTGGACCCTGTTACCAAACCAAGTGCAAGGATCTTCCTTCCAGTATCCCACCTTATGCTCCCCACAGATGCATCATTATGGGGGTGGGGAGCCCACCTGTGCGTGGGCTACAAGTGGGAACCCCTCGCTACAACTCACCCCATCAACTACCTGGAGCTGTTAGTGATATATCATGTGCTGTAATGCTTCATGCCGCTGATAGTCGGAAAATGTGTAACCATTTTCACAGATACCATGATGGCACTCAGCTACATAAACAGACAGGGAGGCACGGTCTCAAGAAGCCTCTGCCTTCTGGCTATTGAGGTATGGGACTGGTGCATTCCCCACAGCATCAGAAGGGATCTTCCACTTCTTCCCTCTCCAGCCCGACCTTCTCTTGGCAGAGGACAGGAAATTACATCACCACGATGTCTCACGATTGAAGTTGACAGCTTGGCGCATTTGGAAACCCCATTCTCAAGGGAAGTCTCTGAGATTTTGATTAATTCCAGAAATCCTTCCATGTGCAAATCTTATTCTGCAAAATGGTCTCATTTTCTCTCATTCCTGGGTGAGACTTCTCCCAGTCCTATTGAAGTGGGTCTCCCCCGCATTCTGGACTTCCTGGTATCTCTGGTGGATTTGGGTCTGTCTCACTCCTCTATTAAGGTTTACCTGGCAGCGATCTCCGCATACCATGGAACTGTAGATGGCTACTCTGTTTTTGCCCAGCCTACCTCCAAACGTTTTATGAAGGGACTTATAAGACTCTTTCCTCCAGTTAGAGACCCTGTCTCACCTTGGGACCTTCCTCTGGTTCTAAGATAACTCACTAGAAAACTGTTTGAACCAATGGCCTCTTGTGACCTTAAGCTGGTGACTTGGAAAACGGCTTTCCTGATTGCTCTAACATCAGCCAGAAGAGTAGGGAGCTTCTGGCCCTTAGACATGATTCTCCGTATCTTTCTTTCATGCCACACGGTGTTCATCTAGTACCAGATGCAACTTTCTTACCCAAGCTTATCTCCAAATTCCACTTGTATTCGGAGATTTTTCTGCCTGATTTTTTCCCCTGCCCCAATGATGAGGACCGTTTGCTTCATTCTCTCAATGTCAAATGAGCGTTACTCTTTTACCTTCATAGAACACACTCTACGGGACAATCGGTGTGCCTTTTAATTTTTATGCTTCCCATACAATGGGGCACAAGATCATGCCTCAGCACCTCTCTGAATGGATAGTGGAAACGATTCGCACATGTTATCTGTTGGCAAAACGTCCTTTGCCATATCATTTTAGAGCACATTCTACAAGAGCTATGGCTGTTTCTACTGCCTTCCTGAAGGGTGCCTCTGTCTGATATATGCAAGGCCGCAACCTGGTCAACTGCGAACACTTTCATCAAGCATTATGCACTCGATGTCAGGATGCAGCATAGAGTGGAGTTGGGTTGGCTGATTTTGTCTTTGACGACACAATAATTTTCTGCCAGCACCCTCCTCCAGGTGAGCCAATGCCTTTTATTTTCCCATGGGTGTGATGCACAGGGACCATGAAGAAGACAGACAGATTGCTTACCTGTAACTGATGATCTTCGAGTGGTCATCTGTGCAGTCACACCACCCGCCCTTCCTTCCCCACTGCTGTCAGTATATATTGATGTCGGCACAGAGGTCAGAAGGAACTGGCAGGATGTCCGTGCCCCTCCCTCCTGGTCATGCGCGGTGGGGTTGCTGCGCATGCTCAGTACGGAAGGCATGAAAATCCCGTTCTGAGCTTTGCACAACACCAATCGGATCAGCACAGGCACACTGGATCCCATGGGTGTGACTGCACAGTTGTCCACGCGAAGATCATCAGTTACAGGTAAGCAACCTGTTCTTCTGCCTCTACACTCACACCAATGTTCTTAAAATCACTTCATTAACCTTTTTGCTTAAATTTGCCACACTTGGCTCTGATGGCACCCATCTCGGGAGGTTCAATGCATATACGTGAATTTCATGGGAAGTACTCCTTATGTACAACAATTCATTTGAAATTTCCTTTTCTTAAATAGTAACAACTCAAAATCAGCTTTTGACAGTTGAAAACTGCTCTAAGCACATTAGTGGGTCAACATGAGAAAGCTGAAAGAAATAATATAGTACTCTCTTGTAAATGCTTATGAGACTGAGATTAAACAGTAAACTGTCAGCACTAGGGCTATCGGGGTTTTTTTTAGGGGACATGTGTTTTGACAATAGCCATGTATTCAGAAATTTAGGAAGTAGAACTTTTTACATCACCTGTTAAATTCAGAGTGTCAGGATGCAGTTAAAGATGCAGAAGCAGGATCAGCAAAAAAAAAAAAAAGAATCTCATAATAAAAATAAACTCTACCAATAAATGAAGTCTACCCACAAAATTTCTCAGAGTTGTGAAAAATCTGTATTTAAAGTCTCTACATAGTTTGTAATATGTTAGTTGCTTCCAATCTCAGTTATATGAACTTGTCTATCTACTGTCACAATTGCCTGATCTTGTATTACCTGAATTTGTGTAACCATTCTGGTATAATTACTGCTGACAACAGCAGAACCGGTAGAGTGAGAATATATGAAGTAAGGCAGGACTCCTGCAGCTTCTCGCAAAGGAAGAAATTTCAACATATGCAGCTTTTCTAAGTTCAGCACAGGGATCTATATCTTCCAAAATCCTTCCTTCTATACAAATTAGCTGGTGTAGCTGTTCCTGTATCTAAATCTTGATGCTGGAAAAAGTCCATTTGTTTGGATCTGCAGATTTTAAAAAAGAACAGGAATTCCACCACAGCCTTCAGTGAATCCTTTCTTTTTTGTAATTCTGAATGAGCTGTGAGCTTGTGACAGGCAATGGTTCTGCGGCAACACAGATCAAGGATCCACATCCTACTAAGCATTTGAGGCGGACATTCACAAGGTGCAGGAAATTACATTTGTTTTTTGTGGTTCAGTGTAGAGCAGGAGCCTCAGATCAATAAAAGAGCATCACACACATTATCACAGGTAGCATGCCTATGATAATATGCCCTAATGGTTTAAACAGAATCTCTGTGTTCTGATCTATGTCAGCTCTTAGCAAAGGGAGGGCAAAGCTTCATTTTTGTACTTACAAAAACAGGTCATGAAACTAGATATTACAAATAAACCCTTACCTCATGGTTACTGACTACGGTGCACATGTAATTGCATCAGAAGCCAAGTCATCAGAAGCCCTCAATCATAAACAGGGTTGCACGCTCTTGGAAGGCACAGACCTATCAAAGGGTGAAGCTTGGCCCAGAGTCCACTTACTCAGTGTTGGGGCCAATGGGATGTGCCCAGGGTCATAGCTGACGGGTAAAGCAGCGGAGCCAACAGGTGGTGGAGCATCATTTGTGTGCAGGAGGTCTCCAAGCTCATATGTTGGCATCTGCTGCTAACAAGGTTGGGAATGATGTATAGCTGGTACCTGGAAATCCACTGCCAGTTAAAGTACACAATCCTGGAGGTGGATAAATTGTCTGATTCAAGACTTATTTTGTTGCTGCAATCCTACCAGCACTCTTGCATGGGAGTAAGCCCCATTACACCCAGTAGGCCTTGCTTCTGAGTAAACAGGTAAACAAATAAATAAATGGTCAGACAGAACGTCACTGCAACCAAATTTAGAAAAGCTTTCTTGCAGAAATCTGTAGCCTCTGTGCTTACTTATGAGATATCACCAAAGTGGGGGCAAAATGAGACAGTTTTTATAGTAGTGCTCTGCCTTTTCCTCTCTTCTCTTTTTTCAAGCTAAAATGTCAGGTGAGTGTAGCAATATGGCAGCCAACAGCTTTGGTGTTTAGAGAAACAGCTTCTGAGACAAAAAAAAAAGCCTCAGGTAAAAGTAAAAAATAGGCTGCTGCAAAGGTCTCCAAAATAAAGAGAGCCCAATGCACTGACACAGCTATCTGGCACGGAAAGGCCACAGAATTACGACAACAGTCCCAGTCTATGAATACACCTTCATTGCAAGTTGCTGGACAGAGATATTTCTTTCAATTGTGAAATCCTATCACAACAAACGTATTGGATTTTTGCAAAAAGGACACATTTTAAGGCTGAAATTCTAGACAACCACAAAAAAAGGGGGGGGGGGGAATCTAAACCAGCAAAGCACAAACCTCCAAAGGAAGTTTAGAAAATGAATTGAGGGCCAAAAGTTAAAAACATCAGTAAGTGTGCAGAAGAGTGTTTATTACAAAGACATAAAAAAACCTGTTAGGGGCCCAAATAAAGCCTCATAACATGTACCAAGTTACAAATATACACAAAAGAGAACAGTATATGACTTGACGCGTTTCGGCTCACGAGAGCCTTCTTCAGAGGTCAAATGGTACAAGCTATAACAAGCAACAGAGTCCCTGTAGCACATGTAAGGCGATTGACAATAAATATAAAATAAATAAAATAGGACCAGAATTGGAATGTCTGATAACTTAACAACAACAAAAAAACCCGTTTCTCCAGCGACTAATTTCACAGGTTCACTTAGGTCTCACTATGCTTTTTTATTCCTGGTTTTCTCATGTTGAGAAAAATGTAGCTATCCCCATGCTGTCTGGAAACCAAGAATTTTGTATTTTAAAAAAGACTTGATACATGTGCTTTTATTTGGGGCACTTTTACTTAGAATCTGCAGGGACATTATATACGAACTAGGAATAAGGCCCGTTGTGGAAATAAATACAACAGGCTCTAGACAGAGGCTCTGGGAGAATGCTCTAGCCTCGGGCACTCAGCATCAATTTACTGTGGTGACCTCAGCAGGGTATAATGACAGAGTCCACCATTTTCTCCAGAGGAACTGTCCTCTGCTACCTGAAGAACAGTTGTAATTTAGAGTAATCTCCAGCCCCTACCTGGAAATTGGCAACAATGGTTCCCCAGGCTGACTTGGAGGGTGGAGTCTATGGCATTGTAGCTGTCTGAGGTCCCATCCCTCCTCAAACTCCACCCTCTCCAGGCTCTACCTCTCAAATCTCCAGTAATTTCCCAACCTGGAATTGGCAACCCTATCTCCTTCCTTGCCAGCTATCAGCCTACCTTTAACTGCCCCTCTGACTTCAGCTTTCCATCTCCTCCCTCCTAGAGAGCAGTTGTAATTCAGAGTGATCTCCAATCCCCACCTGGAGATAGGGAACAATGGTTCCCCAGGAGGAAATGGCTGGTTTGGAAGGTGAAGTTTATGGCACTGTACCTTTCTGAGGTCCCACCCCTCCTCAAACCTCACCCTCTCCAGGCTCCCTCAAATCTCCAGGAATGTGCCACCTGGAGTTGGCAACACTATCAGGACTGGCCCCAATGAGTTTTCTCCCAAAGGCCAAAATAGTTGTAGAAAGGGCCTTTTACTGACAGAACCAAGCTTGGTTGCCTAGCAACAGACAGTGAGGGGAAAGCAGAGTTGCTGGTTCTGAGTAGGGAAATAACTGGAGATTTGGAGGGTAGATTCTGTGGAGGACAGTGTGTGTGTGTGTGGGGGGGGGGGGAAGGACTCAGCAGGGTATAATGCCAAAGCAGCCATTTTCTCCAGGGGAACTGATCTCTCTGTCGTCTGGAGATCAATTGTAAAAGCGGGAGATCTCCAGGTCCCACCTGGAAATTGGCAACCCTAGGGGAAAGTCAGCCATTCCTGTTTTCTGTGTGTCTACTGGCATTTTTTTGATAACTTGGGCTGGTCCCCCCCCCCCCCCACTACACTGACAGCTGTTTACTCCTGTTCTGGAAAGTGTTGCCTCAGGAAACTTGGCTTGGAGGCTAAAGATGGTGGATTTTGTCCTCTGAGGGAATCAATCATCGTCTGGCGAGGAGAGTGAAGACAGTAGCGATGTTCACTGGAGCAAAGCAACCATCTTCTGAGGAAAGTTTTGGCGGGCGCTGTGTCTGTGGGTGGGACTCAGGCAATGCAGCCATTGGATAGGGACAACTTCTGACTGACACATCATGGAGCCAACTAATTTAGGAGCGTGTGGGATGTTCAGAAAGTGCCACCCCACTACTCAGTTATACATAAGGAGAGATATCCCACAGGAAGAGGTTAGGCTGATTATAGAGAACATCTTGGAACAAAGAGAGGATAGATCTAATCCTCCTACATACTTCCTTACGGAGATCTTGAATATCATCCTTGAAATAATTATTTCAAATATGATGAGGATTTCTACCTACAAATAGGTGGTGTAGCCATGGGTAGTACATGTGCACCTGACATTGCCATCCTGCTCATGGATGATTTTGAAAGAACTTTTATATATAACGCAGCAGTTAATCCTTTTTATGCGACTATGTCTAGGCACCATCAGTACATAGATTACTGCTTTTTGATTATGGAAAATCTGACCAGTATAGAACAATTTAAGGAATGGATTAATGGTTTACATCCAATCATCAAGTTTACTGTATCCCATAGTCAGGGCCAGAGCCAGGTTTTTTGTGCACTAGGCAAGGCTACCTTCTCCCCCCACCCCAGTGCGCCCACCAATTTTCAAAGATAAATGCAGGGGGTAGGTTTGCCAATCTTTAGGTGGGGCCTAAAGATCTCCCGCTGTTACAGCTGATCTCCAGAGGCCCTGAAGAAAATGGCTGCTTTGGGGGGTGGACTCTATGGCACTGAGGTCCCTTCCCCTTTCTCAAGACCCTGCCCTCTTCAGGCCTCAGACCCCCAAATCTCCAGGAATTTCCCCATCTGGAATTGGTAACCTTATGGCTGCTTTTGAGGGTAGACTCTATGGCATTATACCCTCCTGAGGTCCTCCCCAACCCTTTCCCTTCCCAGGACCCACCCATCAAATCTCCAGGAACTTCCCAACCAGGAGTTGGCAACCATATGGGGCTCATTCTCAGCAAGGTGCTTTTAACATTAGAACAAAGTTTGAGTCCAGTGGCATCTGTAAGACCAACAAAGTTTTATTCTGGGTATAAGCTTTTGTGTGCACGCACACTTTTTCAGATACATTGAAACGGCATCACCAACTATTACATACAGCTAGCGGGTAAGGGGGACGTTGCCAGGAAGGGCCAACTAGAGTGAAGACTGGATTGAGGCAATTGGTAAGACCTGTGAATAGCAGCAAATATAGCTAAAATTGGATGTCCTCTTCGTGTATGTCCTCTTTTGGGCTCTTTTTAAAAATGAATGATTCAGGAAGGGCTAACTGTGAATTTCAATGAAATGAACATCACCTGGAGAATTTCTACCTTCAATAACTGCAACTCTAATGCAAGCAACACTCTGTGGTTGATACCTAGTTATCTGCCTCAATTTTAAGCTTGCTATAGTAAGCATAGTCTTTCCTATTCCAGAGATCTCTTGTATGTGAGGTTGTCTGTTATGTTGACTCTGACATTAAAAAAAAAATTGCAACTCTATTTATACAATATATTTGGCTCGTTGTCCATGTTCAAAGGGCTACAAGGGGTCTACTATTAGACTGATTAAGTCTAGAATGTTGGAACATAAAAACAGAATTAAACATCAAATCAGAGAAGCTCCTATGGTGATCCGTTACATGGATGTTGGCCGTAGAGCAGAGGATATTAGATTTACTGTACTATATAGAGTGCCAACTAAACAATCACACAAAATTGATATTAACAGAGTGTTGCTACAAAAAGAAGTGTATTTTATTTTTAAGTTTCGCACTATGTTTCCTTATGGCCAGAATTTAACATTGGACCTGTCTGTATTTTTGTGATGTAAGGTATGTACCTTTAAGATCAGCTCCAGCTGTGTTGAATCAGGGAACATTGGAGGGCTTTTAGTAGGATGTTTGGTCTTCTGAAAATTTAGAGCCTCTATTATTCAAGCTGGTTGGAATAGATATAGACTGCTGTAAACAGTCAAGAGAAAAACAGGTTGCCTACCTGTAACTGATGATCTTCGAGTTGTCATCTGTGCATTCACACTGATGGGTTTCTGCGCCTGTGCAGGAATCCTTCGTTATAGTAGAAAGCTCTTTTCAAGGATATTCGCACCCAGCGCCTCTGGGCATGCACGGAGCCCCCATCGCGCATGCCCAGAGGGGCAGGGGCAGACATCCCGCCAGTTCCTCCTGACCGCTGCAACCAAGCATAAATTAGGAAGAAAGCCTGGCGGCAGAGGGGAAGGATGGGCAGGTGGTGTGAATGCACAGATGACCACTCGAAGATCATCAGTTACAGGTAGGCAACCTGTTTATCTTCAATGTGGTCTCTGTGCTTCACACTGATGGGAGATTAGCAAGCAGTGTCTCACCTGGAGGAGGGAGCAGGCAGGCTGTCACTGAGAAGCAGCGGATAGGATAAGGCGACCCATCGCAGAGCGAGCAGCTACTCGAGGGTCCAGTGCATAGTGTCTGATGAAAGTGTTTGGAGTAGCCCAAGTCGCAGCCATACAAATGTCAGTCAGGGAGACACCCTTAAGGAATGCTGTAGAGGCAGCTATAGACCTGGTAGAATGTGCCCGAATGGGCCCTGGAAGTGGGGTCTTGGCAATTTCATAAGTAAGTTTGATGAGCCCCACAATCCATCTAGAGAATCTCTGGGCAGTGATGGGTTTGCCCATTTGGTGTGATGTGTAGGAAATGAAAAGCCTGGGTGTTTTCCTTGTAGGCTTAGTACAAGCAAGGTAGAATAGAATTGCTCATTTCACGTCAAGGGTGTGCAGGAGACATTCTTGCTCAGATGTGTAGGATGGGTAAAAATCAGGCAAGATGATCTCAGACTGCAGGTGGAAGTCGGAGACAACTTTGGGGAGGAACAAAATGTCCGGGACCAAACGAACTGCATTTGGTAGGAAGCAGAGGAATGGAGGACTAGGAGGGCTAGGAGTTCTCCAACTCGACGGGCTGAAGTGATGGCTAGTAGGAAGGCCATTTTCCAAGCCAAAAGGCGGAGATCACAGGAAGCCAATGGTTCAAGTGGCTTCCGAGTGATAGTACACAGAACTAATAGTAGATCCCAAGGTTGGGGTGGGACTCTAGTGGGTGGATGGAGATGGAGAAGGCCCTTCAGAAACCATTTCGAGACGGGGTGGGCGAATATAGAAAAATGGTCAATTCTGTTGTGGAATGCCGAGACAGCAGATAGGTATACTCTCAGAGAAGAGTGTGGGAGTCCAGCATCCGCTAGGGACAGGATGAAGTCGAAGATACGGGAAAGGCCTGCAGAGCAGGGTTCAATATTGAACGCTTCCAGGCATTTACAGAAACAAGTCCATTTGTAGGCATACAACTGGTGAGTGGACGCCTTGCAGGAGTTAAGCAGGACGTTATTCACTCTGTCAGAAAATACGGAGGGGAGAGCCTCCAAGCCATAAGTTTGAGACGGGGAATGTCGTGGTGGAGGATGGGAGAGCCGGGAAGTATCAGGAGATACCAGGAGATCTGGTAGTACAGGAAAATGATGGAATTTCCCTTGGGCCAGTGAGAGGAGGACTGGAAACCAGGCTTGCCTGGGTCACCAAGGAGTGATCAGTATGCACTCCACCATCTCGGGTAGTATCTTGTGTACCACTCGTGTGAGAAGTGGTAAAGGTGGAAAGGCATAAATGAAATCGTGGCTCCACGGGTAGAGTAGGCTGTCTCCCAGTGAGAGGGGATTGAATCCGCCCTGTGTGCAAAATGCCCTGCACTTCGCGGTTTGACGGGTTGTGAAGACATCCACATCTGGAGTTCCCCAATGAAGGAATACCTGATGAAGGTAGGTTGGGTTCAGCTCCCACTCGTGATGCCCCGCATGTCCCCTGCTCAGGAGATCAGCATGGCAGTTTAAGGAGCCTGGGATGTGGGTGGCCCTCAGGAAAATGTCATTGGACGTGCTCCAATCCCAAAGTTGGATCACTAGGTGGCAAAGGCTGCGAGAAACTGTGCCGCCTTGATGGTTGATGTAACAGACCGAAGTGATATTGTCTGTTAGGACAGCCACATAATGTCCCCTTACTAGGGGCAGAAAAGTCCAAAGCACAAAGAAAATCGCCAGGAGTTTGAGGTAATTGATGTGGTGGGACCTGAGGTCTTGTTCCCAGTGCGCACCAATGCTGTGGCCGCTGAGGTGAGCTCCCCATCCCCATGTCGATGCATCGGTAGTTAGGGTGAGTTGCGGCAAGGGAATATGAAAGGGGGATCCCTGGAAGAGATTTGACAGTAGGATCCACCAGAGGAGGGAGTCTTGAACATCTTGAGGGGGAGAAAGACAAAGGTTCTGCAGGTCCCTGTTTGGGCAAAAGGAATGGAGGAACCATAGTTGAAGAGGGCGCATCTTGAGCTTCGCGAAGAGAAGCTCCGCTGTGGTGGCAGCCATATGGCCTAGTAATCGTTGAATCAGGAGAGCCGAGGAGTTGGGATTGGAACGGATGTGTGAGGCCAAGGCAACTATTGGTGACACCCTGTCTTCTGGGAGGTATGCCCGAAGGGCAATGGAGTCCAGTTCTGCCCCAATGAACTGTACCCTCTGCATAGGAACAAGATGGTATTTTTCCTCGTTGATCCGGAGACCGAGATGCTCGAGGGTGGCTCGAGTGACGGCAGTGTCGGCCAGCAAGGACTGAGGGGAAATTGACACCAGAAGCCAATTGTCTATGTATGGGAAAATGGTAATCCCTTGGAGGCGGAAGAAGGCTGCAATGACGACCATTGTCTTTGTGAAGATGCGGGGAGCCATGGAAAGACCGAACGGAAGGGCTTTGTATTGGTAGTGCTGATATCCAATGGCGAAACTGAGGTATTTCTGGTGGGGGGGAAGATATTGTGATATGGAAATCGAAGGTGGCCAGCCATGCTCGTCTGCGCAATAGGGGGAGAATGGAGCATGTCACCATATGGAACCGTTGGTATTGTATATAGTGGTTGAGGCCACGAAGGTCCAAGATGGGTCTTGTGCCCCCGTCCCTTTTGGGAACTGCAAAGTACCTTGAATAGAAACCCATGCCCTGGTGGTGAGTGGGGACGGGATCTATGGCACCCTTTTCGAGGAGGATGGTGACTTCCTGAAGGAGGACAGGAGAGGGGACAGTAGCGACAAAGGTTGGGGTCGGTGGGGGTTGGAGGAATTCGACAAGGTACCCCCTGGAGACAATGGTGAGGACCCAAGAGTCTGAGGTTACCCTGTGCCACATTGGAAGAAAGGGTGCGAGACAAGTAAGAGAAGAACCAGGGCGCATAGAGTCAAAGGCCCTGTTTGGCCTGCCGGGACTGCTTGGAGTGGCCAGGCTGTTGGGCTGGGGAGAACTTCTGTCTCAGAGTGTAGGATTGCTTTTGCACTCCCTGGGAATTACGCGGGCGCCAGGTCCTCTCGGGGGAATTCTGGTTGGAGGATCTGCAGGACCAGGGCCTGGACCAGCCTCGTGGTTTGGATTGATGGGGAGCCAAGGACACTCCTAGCGTGTGGGAGGCCTTGATACTCTTATCAAGGTCCTGTAGGACGGTATCAGTGGTGGCATGGAAGAGGCCCACTCCATCAAAGGGGAGGTCTTCAACCAAGGATTTGGTGTCCTGCTGCAAAGTAGTTGAACGCAGCCAGGATTGGCGTCTCAGTGCCACGGCCGACATCATAGTCCAAGGCATGTTTGGAGGTGTTCACCTGCTGCTTGGCAAGGGTGAGGCCCTGTTTCTGTATCCTCCAGGTGGCCAGTCTCTGATCCTCAGGAAGCAAATTGATGGCTTCCGAAAGCTGTTCCCACAGGGGATAATGGTATCTTCCCATGCAGGCAGCGTAATTAGTGACTTTGAGGCCTAAGGCTCCGGCTGAGTAAAATCTGCATCCAAAGGCATCAAGTTTCAGCCCCTCTTTATCTGCAGGGGTGGAATGTGATCGTCTAGATCGAAGAAGACGAAGTGACAACTATGAAGTTGGGGCGAGGATGATTTGCCAGGAATTCAGCATCTGCCAGGAATTCAGCATCTGCCTCTTGAACCTGGTACGTGGTCTAGGCATCTAGTGGATACCAGTGTCGATGAGGGCTTGTCTCATACCGATTTGGTGGCTTGAAGAACTGCGGACATCGGGAGTGCAATCGAGGTGGAAGTGTCCATCTGCACGATATCGAAAACCGGATTGGTGATAGTAGGTTTCGGTTGGATGATGGGAAGGCCAAGGGAGAGGGCCATTCGTTTGATCAGATCAGATCTCCGTAGGAAGTGAGGTCTTCCAACGGGGAAATTGGAAGGTTATCTGTGACATCAGGTTTTGGGGATGGATCGACAGGGGAGCTATGATTGGACTGATCGGCATCGGAATCCCGTTCGGACGAGGAGGCGGCAGGTGCAGCTTCGGTATGGATAGACTGAGCTGGAGGTGGAGTTAACTGGATCGGTCACGGGTCCTGCACCGAAAGTTTCAATGCCATAGCCATTGATGGTTCAGTGGCGTTCAGCGCCGATGGCAGAGGCGGATGTTGGTGGACCATTGTCTGGGCCGGGGATCTCGCCTGCGTCGCTGATGGTGGTGGACGTGGCTGCACTGGCAAGATCAAGCCCAATAGGAGTGCCTGTCCCAGTCGGAGTGGGTAGCCAGGGGAATCCAGGGCATCGACGTGGATGGTGGGTAGCCTCCATATGGGTAGGGAGGATGGTGTTGATCCCAAGGTGCCATCGAAGAAGCATAGGCCCAGTGTGTCAAAGCAGGAGATCGATGTCTGGGCGACCCATAATGTGGAGACCATCTTGGAGAACGGTATCGAGGTGGCGGTGGACGGTAGTCATCCCTGTCACCCCTGTCCAGGTGAGGAGGGTCAGTCTCAACATAGGAGAGAGACTCAGAGGGTGATCGAGATGGGGAACGAGAAATCGGACAGAGCATATAACTGCTCGTGGTCAGTCTCTAAGAACTCCTGTGCCTCTAAAATGTGGTCCGGGAGAGCATCATGCAGTTGCTGAATAGGAGAGTCCAAGAGTGTAATGGTAGTCAACTCAGGAGGCGGTGGAGGCACAACCAAGGGAGTTTTCGGTACCGAGGGAACATCGGGATGTGTTACCTGCTTGGAGCCTGAAGTCGGAGTCTTGCCAGAGGCAGCTGAGGTGGCCTTGTGGCGTTTTTCCGATTCGTCCTTTCTTCTTTTTGATTGGTGTGGAAGCCGTAGACTGCATCGGTGCATGATGCTTCGATACGGGTTGAATTATGTCGGACGATGGCCTTGATGTTGAGGGGCCAGCGAAGTCGGCTGTCGATACTATCAATGCCAACGGAAAGGAGGTCATCGCTGTCGATGTCGGAAGCAACGCCAACTCGAGTAACACTAACTTGAGGTGAGCCGCTCTGTTTTTGCGTGTTTGGAGGTGCATGATGCTTCGATACGGGTTGAGTTATGTCGGACAATGGCCTTGATGTCGAGGGGCCACCAAAGTTGGCTGTCGATACTATCGATGCCGACGGAAAGGAGGTCATCGCTGTCGATGTCGGAAGCAGCGCCAACTCGAGTAACACTAACTTGAGGTGAGCCGCTCTGTTTTTGCGCGTTTGGTTGCTAAATCTAGCGCAGTGCTAGTAGGATTCAGGCCAGTGACCTTCTCCCAGGCAGAGAATACACAAGGAGTGGCCGTCAGGAGCTGCTATTTTGCTGCCGCAAGATAGGCAACATTTAAATCAGCCCCACTTTGTAGCCATAAGCCAAGAAAAGAGTTGAAAAATTGGGGGGGGGGAGGCCTGAAGGCCAAAGGGAAGAACCCCACCACCCGAGGAGAAAGATTTTTTTTTTAATATTTTAAAGAAAGATAGAGTAAAGTGTTGAAGGAAATGAGAGTAAAGATAAGGCAAGGAAGAGGTAAAGAAGAGCTTTTCCTCAAAGGACTCAGCTAAACAGAAGAGCTGCTAGCAGCGCGGCGGTCAGAAGAGAACTGGCGGGATGTCTGCGCCCACCCCTCTGGGCATGCGCGGTGGGGGCTCCACACATGCCCAGAGGCGCTGGGCATGAAAATCCTTGAAAAGAGCTTTCTACTATACCGAAGGATTCCTGCGCAGGCGCAGAAAACCATCAGTGTGAAGCACAGAGACCACGTCGAAGATATATGTAGAGCTTGGGGGTAAGTTCTCCTTGGTATTGAGAGCTTTTGGGATTCCCCTGCTTGACATATGTATATCTGTTAAGTGATACATTTTCCTTATTATGGCTCAATCACTGGAGGTGGCCTGATGAAGTCTTGAAAGGAAACAGATGGGAACCTGGGCGGTCTGTCGCCATACCTCTTAGCAACTGTGTTTTGGGGACTTACTCCTCTTAGTAACTCAGTTTTGTACACATTTATTGTTAGGAATTGTAGAATTGATTATTTACACTGGTGTCTTTGGAATGGATTTGTATGGTTATTTAGATTACTACACTGTTAATATAAGAATGTTTTGAACCTAGTGTTAAGTATCTTTGGGCACAGTATTACAGTTTTTGACTGTGTTGTTATACGTACAACCCTCTTTGCTGTATTTCCATTTATTTGTTCTCCACCTGGAGGTTGGCAGCTGTCAATGATAGGCACAGCATACTCTTTCGGCTTTTGTTCCCCTCCTTCCTTACAACACTGCAGGAGACAACAATTTAATTCAGAAAACTTTCTAGAAGCGGGCCACTGGGTACTTACCATGAAGGGTCCTTCTTCTCTGAGAGCAGGAGGACATCTTGGTGGGTGATTCCAACCCTTCCTACAAGGGAGGCAGGAACAAATGCTTTCACTTCCTGTCATCTTGCTGGGAGTCACCCACTACTCCAGTTCAGGTAACTCCCTTGAGCAGTTGGTGCCTCAGCTTTCTCTGGTTAGGATTAAATGCTCCTAAGTAAAGAACACACAACTAGTAGAAAAAAACACAGTAACAGGAATAGAACTCAGTAACAGGAAGTTGTAAGGTAAAGAAACCAAGAACCACTGTAGATACAGAATATAGAAGGAAGTCGATGAAGCTTATAGGAGGGACAAGATATCCTCCTGCTGAAGCAGGATAGTTTTACTTACTTACCAAAGTGCAGACACTTGAAACAATGCCTGACCTGCAGAATGCAGACAGTGTTGAGAGCATGAAAAGAAAGATGGTATAGGATAGCCGTATTTTTTTTAGCACAAGGGGACAAATGAGAACGAAACAGTATCAGATAACTACCAGTGTGTAACTGAATAACTCTGGTTTGAATTCTGGAAAAATGCTATTTCCCTGCACAATTTCTCATTCACCTCCTTTTCAACAACAAACATGTTTTTAACATCTGGCAGAGGTCTACCTGCTAAATCAATTGTAGCATCCTACGTATGACAAATTGGGTACATCCACCCTCCTCTGCTGTCAGTTCCAGTTACATTACAAAAGACTTTTAATGAAGTTTGAGATGTTTAGTATTTTCCTATTCTAGCTGATATCTAAAATATCTTAAAGGCAGGGGTGAGCAAATTGTGGCCCGGGGGCCACATGCGGCCCGCCACAGAGTTTTTTGCGGCCCGCCAAGACAGTCGGCCACGTGGTGTGATAGGGTACATTTGTCTCATTAAACTGATTCTAAAATTAAATGTGCTTGCAGCTATAGATGATATGAAATTAGCACAATAAATAAATTGAATAAAACTACCACTATTTTATTTAATTTATATTTATTGATTTTTATGATACAATTTATACCTTTTCTGAAATGCAAAGTTAACTAATGAATGCAATCATTTTAAAAGGTGCGGCCCTCCGCTAACCTCCGCTCCCACAAAGTGGCCCCTGAGCCAAAACAATTGCCCACCCCTGCTTTAAGGTACCTTGTTGTGGGTCATGGTTCAGTTCTGGGGCCTCACTGTTCATTCCGACTACCATGATGCCTCTGCCCTCCTAATCCTGGGCCATGCTACCATTTTGATATACCTACTGCAGTATATTTGGTGATGCACCTGCTATCAAAATGATGATCCCTAGTTGTGTGCCATCATTAATATTTATTTATTTATTTTATTGTTTTTAATTTAAATTTCTATCCCGCCCTCCCCACCACTCAGCAGGCTCAGGGCAGCTAACAACATCGTTTCTATATGATAAAATTCCATAATATCACCCTAGGTTGACTTGTCATTATGATGCCAGCACAATGCAAAACACATCATTGCAACCCTGGTTCAGCAGTTATTGCACCACACCCTGAATGCCTGTTAGCCTGGAAGTTCATAGTTGAGGCTGTTTCACTGGGACTAAAATGGTTTCCATATCTTCTAGATTAAATGGTTTCATGGACTCAAGGGCTGCAAAAACGACTAAAGGGTTAGAGCACCTTCTCTGCAAGGAAAAGCTAATGCATTTGAGTCTTTTTCGTTTTCAAAAAAAGACAGATGATGTGGAGACCTGACAGATTTGGAAAATTATGCATAGTATGGAGAAAATGGGTAGAGAACAATCCCAAGATGTGAACCTGCCTTTCAGTGGAAGTATGATTCTGTCTAGGTCAGGCTGACTTCTCAGACTGTTACTGGCTATAACGTTGATCAGCAGCACCTCCATCTTATCTTAATGTACCTTCAATTTGTTGCCCTTTGTCCAATGCACCTCCAGACACGGGTTAGGAACTCCCCCCCCTCACCTGAATCAGATGAAAGGGAGAGATAAGAAGTGGGTATCATCTGTGTTGTGTCTTGTTTGTTATGGTACTTCACATTGTCAGGGCTCTGGTATCCTAACTCCCTCATTTCTATTGGCTACCTAATAAAGACCCATTATTGGTCCTGAAGCCAACCTAGGGAACCAGTCATACAGCCCTGCTTGGGTCCAATGAGATTGCGTGTAAATAGTTACAACGTTTATAGTTAACTGTTGAAACACTATAAATTGGGTGCCGTTCTTGCCAGAGTCTGGCTGAAATCACTCTGCCTGCCCGGCTGAAATCACTAAGGATGCCTAGAACTGAATCACTACGGGCATGGCATCTAAGGGCCATATCGAACCGTTCAACCCAAAGGTTGGGAACTGGGAGTCATACCTCTATCGTTTTGAATGCTGCTGCACAGTAAATAGTATTGATGGAGATTATGTCTGCCGCGCCACCTTTCTAAGTACCTGCAGCCAGGCTGTATTTGACATCGCTCGTGATTTAGTAGCCCCCGCCAAGTTACTCGAGACCCCTCTCAGCATCATCAAGGCCCAGCTGACCGAGTACTTCACACCGAAGACATTGGCTGCCACCCACCAATGCGCTTTTCACCAGTGGAATCAGAAAGAGGGCGAGTCTGTCACGGAGTATCTCACCGCGCTCAGACGGGCTACTCAAGACTGTCAGTTCCCCGATCTGAAGTCCATCCTTTTAGATCAGCGGCTCTGTGGCCTCAGAGATGAAAGCATCAAAAGGGCCCTACTCTTATTAAAGACTCTCACATACGAATCGGCTCTCAAAGAGGCCCTGTGAGTAGAGGCCGCCAACCTGTCCCTCTGCAAGCTGCAATTGGGTCCCCAAGGCCACACATCATGCCGCGCTGACGCTGTACACCATGGCAGTACCACTGACTCCGATGACATCTGGGACGACCAATCCGATGTATCCGATGACGGAGTCTACAGTGTGAGGACCAATCAGAGGCTGCGCTGCTCTAAAAAAAGCCCGCAAAGGAAAAGTTGTGCCGATTGCGGTGCTGCGCATGCGTGGAGAGACTGTCAATTTCACGATGCCATCTGTCATGCGTGTGGTAAAGCGGGTCACCTTGCCAAAGTCTGCTGTTCATCACAAGGTCGCGGTATTCCAGAACAGTCCCAGCATATGTGAGGGTCTGCTAATGCCTCCAGCCGATCATATCATTCCAGGTCGTCAAGGTCATTTGAGAAGAGACCAAAGTACAGCAATGAAGCAAGCGTGTCCGAAGACTACACCAACCGCCTATACATTCATCAAGAGTTGCATCCGTGTCTGAAAATCAAAGCCACCGTCTTCATCGAAGGGCGGGCGTGCCAGATGGAAGTAGACTCCAGGTTTGCATTGTCCATCGTCTCGTGGAGCACCTTCCAACAAGTCTGCCCATGTTACTCTGCCCGCCGCCTCCAGAAGTACACTCTACAGCTGTTCGACTTCCAAAGGCACTGAGTCCCAGTTGTCTGCATCACCACAGACCAGGTTATATATAAGAAGTTCGACGGCTATCTGAATCTGCTCGTAGTGGAAGGTCGCCACACAAGTCTTATCGGTTTGGACTGGTTTGCCGCCCTGGGCATCGACGTTGTCAGTATAAATTATGTCGGTCAGCAGCCCCTTATAGACTTTGAGGAAGAGTTCTCCGGTATGTTCAGAGCTGAGCTAGGCTGCTACAAAGGTCCACCAGTCTCCTTTAACCTGAATCCTCCCGTACAGCCCATATGCCTCAAGCCCAGACACTGCCCCATTGCTTTCAAGCCTAAGATCGATGAGCAGATCAACAAGCTGTTGGCCCAAGGCATCCTAAAGCTGGTTCCAAATGCAAAGTGGGAGACACCCATTGTCACCCATCTCAAACCTGATGGTTCCATCTGCCTGTGCGCTGACTACAAGTGCACCCTCAACAAGGCCCTGCAGCTGCATGCATACCCAGTTCTGGTGGTAAGCCATCTTCTAGCCTCAGTCTCTGGGGGCCGAGTGTTCACCAAGATCGACCTAGCTCAGGAGTATCAACAATTGCCGGTAGATGCAGCCACAGCCGAGGCACAGACTATTGTAATGCACCGAGTTGCCTTTAAGGTGAATTGGCTACAATTAGGTGTGAGCGTCACCCCCGGCATCATCCAAGAACTGATGAAGTGTCTTCTACATGGGTTGCCCAGAGTTGTGCCCTACTTCAATGACATTTTAATTGCTGGGGCCTCTGAACTTGAACTGGCTACCCGGGAGTGAGAGGTCCTTTGGTGGCTACAAGAGGTCGGTCTCCAGCTCAAGAAGAAGTGTGAGTTTTTCGTTCCTGCTGTTCAGTTCTTGGGGTTCCTCTTAGACGCAGATGGCATCCATCCTGCGGCAAAGTTGACATGATTTGCAACACGCCTCCATTGACATCGAGGAAAGAGATGCAGTCCTTCTTAGGATTTTAAAATTTTTATCATTCGTTTTTGCCCTTTAAGGCTGCCCTTGCTGAGCTGCTCCATTGCTTATTGGACAAATCGGCTCCATGGGTGTGGGGCCACCGGAAGAACACTGCATTCCAGGCCGTCAAAGCTCTCCTAGTCTCCGATGCGGTCCTCATCCATTATGACCAGAAGAAGCCCCTTTTGTTGGCCTGTGACACATCACCCTACGGGATCGGGGCTGACCTAAGTCACTGGTTGCTCTACGGCTGGGAGGCCCTATTGCTTTTTATTCCCAAATGCTATCAGCAGCAGAAAGAAACTACACCCAGAGAGACTGGGAGGTGCTAGTGATTGTTGCGGCTGTGAAGAAATTCCATGATTTCATTTATGAGCGTGAGTTCATGATGGTCACTGACCACAAGCCACTGCTGGGCATTTTCACAGCTGACTGGCAGACACCTCAAATCTTGTCTCCGCGGATGATGCGTTGGGCCATCCTACTATCCACCTACTCTTTTCGCCTCTTCCACAGATCTGGCAAGACTATCGGGCATGCGATGCCCTCAGCCACTTGCTGCTGCCGGAACTGCATGAGGCCCCGATCCAAGAGACTCTCCTCATCGAGGAGCTGCTGCAAGCCTCCACTCTCCATTGCTGACATCGCCTTCCACACCAACTGGGACAGAACGCTCAGCCGAGTCTACCACTATGTGTGGAAGGGCTGTCTGTCTGGGAAGTTCGAAGTCAAGTTCCAGCCTTTCCAATCCAAGTCATCGGAGTTGTTGATGAGCAAGGGCTGTCTGTTGTGGGAAGCCGGGTCGTTGTCCCTCCTCCACTTCAACAACAGGTGATGGATGCTTTACATGTTGACCACCTGGGCATTGCAAAGATGAAAGCTATCACCCGGAGCTATGTCTGGCCTGGCCTGGACCAAAAAATCGAATGGTGGGTCCGGACGTGCCTGCCTTGCTAGGAGTCGAGGCCTGCAGCCCCCTATGTTCCTGTCCATCCGTGGGAGAAGCCGAGGGGTCTGTAGTCTTGCATCCACATAGATTTTGCCGGCCCCTTCCAGGGCAAAACCCTCCTGCTGGTGGTGGACTCTTTTTCGAAATGGCTGGAGGTTTTTCTGGTTACCTCCATGACATCGGCCGTCGTAGTCCACTGCCTGGACCGCCTATTTGCCACCTTCGGCCTGCCGGACCTCCTTGTGTCTGACAACGGGGCTCAGTTCACATCTGCCAAATTCCAGTGTTTTCTGGATGAGTGGAGCATCCGGCATATTATATCAGCACCATTCCACCCAGAGACGAATGGCCAGGCAGAGCGGATGGTAAGAACAATGAAAGACTCACTCCGCAGGCTGGGAGACGGGAATTTCTAATCCAATCTCATGAGCTTCCTGCTCCAACAACACTCCTCGCCACACGCTGCCACCAGGAAGTCGCCAGCCGAGCTCCTCATGGGCCGTCAGCTATCCACTGTCCTGAGCCGTATCCATCCCGACCTGGCACCAGACGTCCACCATGACCCCATCGCGTCGGGTGACACACGGTCCTTCACTCCAGGTGACGCCATCTTCGCCCGGAACTACGGGGCAGGTCCACAATGGGTCCTGGCTGTGGTCCTCCGTGCAACAGGCCCCATCTCCTACGAGGTGCAGGACGACATGGGGCAGGTCCGTCGCCAGCACCTGGCCCAACTTAGACATCGGTGGTCAGCACAGGAGAATCAGTTGCAACACCCCCCAGTTCCTGAGTCTGAACAGCATCCCCTAGCTCCGGAAGGTTTGCAGCGCTCCCCAGTTTCTGTGGCCAGCCTGGGAGATCTCCCGGTTCAGTGAGACGCCCGCACCCGGGAAAACCGCCCATCAGAGAACATTCCGATGCCAACTCCTGCTTGGGACATTCCAAATGAAGTTTTCTGAGCCGCTGCCTGCTCAGGACTTGGCAGGCCCCCTGCCGGAGGGGGAACTTACCCCAGGGTGCCCAGAACTCCAAGACTCAACGTAACGCTCCCACTTGAGTCCGCCACTGCTGCAGCTCATGCCAGCTCGCTTGGAATTCCCAGACTTAGCGGGACGGTCTCACTTGCGTTTGCTATTGTCGCATCAGTCCAGTCGGACCAGGCGCCCTCCCTCATATCTGAAAGACTATGTTTTCTGAACTAAGGGGGGAGGAGTGTTGTCTCGTTTGTTATGTTGCTTCGCATTGTCAGGGCTCTGGTATCCTAACTCCCTCATTTCTATTGGCTGCCTAATAAAGACCCAGTATTGGTCCTGAAGCCAACCTAGGGAACCAGACATACAGCCCTGCTTGGGTCCAATGAGATTGTGTGTAAATAGTTACAATGTTTATAGTTAACTGTTGAAACCACTATAAGTTGAGTGCCGCTCCTGCCAGAGTCTGTCCCAGAGCTGAATGATGTTTAAAATAAAGCTTGCATTTTGATTCATCGTCTCCCAACCTCAATACTTAAAAATCTGTATATTCACGATACAAGAGGTGGGTGTCATCTGTATATTTACGATACTTCACTACAAAACCCCAGGTGACCTCAGTCAGTGGCTCAACACAGATGCTGAAAAAAGATGGGACATTGTAGGTTACTTTAGTACAAATGCGACAAGCTCAAGCAGCTATTCTCCAGCACCACATTCTGGTACTGATCTGACAGATAAGAGTAGGCCACTGGAGCATGGTGCCTTCAGTCTCCTTTGCTGCCAGACAGTCCAGAAAGCTACCATGGTCGATATTATTGAACAATACTAAGAAATCTAGAGGAATCAACAGGAATATACTCTAGCATCCTTCTGTTGGAGAAGATCATCCATCAGGGCAGCCAAGGCAGTTTCAGTCCCAAACCCAGTTCTGAATCCCAGCTGAAATGGATCTAGGTAATCTGTCTCCTCAAAAAAGGCTTGGAGCTGCCAGCCACTATCAGCTTGATAACTTGCTCAAAAAGTGAATATTAATCTTTGGTTTATAATTGTTTGAATACTGTTGGCTCAGAAACAGACAGAGAAGGAAGGCTTGCCAGAACCAACTTGTCTAACAGGATTCTTATCATGTCCTATTTTAGCCAAAGTCATTATTCTAATTGCTGTCATTAACCGGTATAACCCGATGGGTATGGAGCAGTACCTGAAAAAGGTGGGGATCACCTCTGTCACAGATTTATTGTATGACTTTGTTTCTTACCAAAAAATGAGAATAACAGCAATCTAACTTTTGGGGGGAGGGGTGTTTGGTAAATTAAAAATTGTTACATACAAGTTTAATTAGTGATACTTATACATAAATGTATATAAAATACTTTGCCTTAAATATCACTGATTCAAATAGTGAACTTCTTAAAAATCCAAGGCAATATTTTTAAAAGGATATTTTATGTATTTAAAGGGCTGTAATGGAATTAGTCTTGCTCCCACATGACATTTTATCTCTGGACCAATTAAACAAGAGCCCGTTAAATTTTAATTCCACAGGAAATTAAAATGGATCAATACAAACACCATATTGTTCCATATTAATATTAAATCACCCAGTGCAGTGCAGCCACCCGCTAACCGTAGCCCTCCTGGGTAAGATCAGTTTTCATAGCTCTGACATATTGGAACTGACACTGTGAGATTAATAATCTAGGTGCCAGTTCTTCAGATGAAGTCTGTGCAGGCAAATGCCTGGACCTTTTCAAATGTGGCTCATAGATTAAAAAAAAAGTCTGGTCATACAGATTTATTTGTGTAAGACTGAAAGCAGTACGGCCTGAAAACACTGTCATAAAAGCTGTGAGAGAGATGTTAGTTTTATTATGCTCTCAAAGATTAAAGTTTATCCTGTGTACTGAAGCAGTACATTCACTGCAATGTACAAGCAACCCTGTATAACGATAGGATAATCTCAGTCCAAATTCAAGGCAACCCATTCACTGTGAATGTACATTTACTGTGTACAGTTCTGGTCACCGCACCACAAAAACGATATTATAGCATTGGAAAAAGTGCAGAAAAGGGAAACTAGAATGATAAAAGGGTTGGAACACTTTCCCTATGAAGAAAGGTAAAAAGTGCTTGGGGCTCTTTAGCTGGGAGAAACGACGGCTGAGGGGTGGCATGATTGAGGTTTATAAGATTATGCCTGGGATAGAGCAGTAGAGAAAAAGGTACTTTTCTCCCTTTCTCACAATCCAAGAATTTGTAGGCACGCAATGAAATTGCTGAGCAGTCGGGTTAAAACAGATAAAAGGAAGTACTTCTTCACCCAAAGAGTAATTACCACATGGAATTCACTGCCACAGGAGGTGGTGGCAGCTACAAGCACGGCTTCAAGAGGGAATTAGATAAACACAAGATGGGGCACCCGTGATACTCGCGGGGGGGAGTATCCCAGTCCCCCTGCCACCCCCCTCCTCAGGGCAAACGGTGGCAGTGAGCCCTGCTGCACCTCCTGCCACCCCCCCTTCCAAGGGCAAGTGGTGGCGGCGTGGCCTGCCGCTCCTCCTGCCACCCCCTCTCCTCCTGAGGGCAAGTGGTGGTGGCGCGCCCCCCACTCCTTCTGCCACCCCTCCCCTCCCCAGGGCTCACTGAGCCTCCCCCACAATGGCCAGAGCATTCCCTGCGCATACGCAGGGGACACTCTTTTACTTTTGAGGGGATTTAAATATCCCCCCAAAAGTTTTTTAAACTTTTAAGATTTTTTTGCACACAGGTGTAGAAATATCTCCCTGCCCCCCAGGTGCCCCCTCGCATGGATTTAGATATCCACACGCAGGGGGCGCCTTCACTATTAGTATATAGCTATGGAGCAGAGGTCCATCAGTGGCTATTAGCCATAAGGTATAGATAGGAACTATGGGGGCAAGTGATGCTCAGTATTCTTGGTGCTTTGGGGGGGGGGGCAACAGTGGAAGAGCTTCTAGTGTCCTGGCCCCACTGCTGGACCTCCTGATGGCCCCTGGTATTTTTGGCCACTATGTGACAGAGTGTTGGACTGGATGGGCCATTGGCCTGATCCAACATTGGCTTCTCTTATGTTCTTATGTTCACTTAACATCACAGTAATCCAAGTCTATGCCCCAACGAACCTGCTCTATGAAGACCTATGATGACACCAGCTCTATTTGATGTTGGGTGGCCAGTCGAGCTCTGGACCGGATGACCTGGATCGGGCATTGCACGCTGTGGCTGGATGGCTCAGGCTGAGTAGGCTGAAGCTGATCCCGGTGAAGGTCCTGTGCCTGGGTCACAGCGGGCCGAGGTCAGGGCTCCCAACCTTCAATGGGACACCATTGGTGCCTGCGCCGGTGGTTAGGAGTCTGGGAGTGCTCCTGGATCCCTCCTTAACAATGGAGGCCCAGGTAGCAGCCGCTGCCAAATTGGCCTTTATCACCTGCAGCTGGTGCGGCAGTTGGCTCCCTTCCTGGATCACAGTGATCTGGCTACAGTGATCCATGCAATGGTCACCTCGAGGCTAGACTGTTGTAATACTCTCTACATGGGGCTGCCCTTGTTTCAAATCTGGAGGCTGCAGCTGGTGCAGAATGCTGCGGCGAGGCTATTGATCTGTCTCCCTAGACGGGAGCACATCCGGCAGACGCTAAAGGCACTGCACTGGCTGCCTATAGCATACCGGATTTGTTTCAAGGTGCTGGTGGTTGCCTTTAAAGCCCTAAATGGCCAGGGTCCAACATACCTGAGGGACCGCCTTTCCCCATATATACCCAGAGGGCACTATGGTCTGGGGCACAACATTGTTTGGTTATCCCAGGCCCCAGAGAAGCCAGGCTTGCTGCTACCAGGCTGAGGGCTTTTTTGGTGGCGGCTCCTTACTGGTGGAATGAGCTCCCAGTGGAGATCAGGGCCCTGTGGGGCCTCATGCAGTTCCACAGGGTCTGCAAGACGGAGCTCTTCCGCGAGGCTTAGAAATAGGAGCCGCCACTCTACCCCCATCCCATGACCACCAACAGCCACAGCCCACATGGGCTGTGACTGGCTGCGGTTATCACCAAGCCTGACACCTAGAGCTGGAGAATGCCGGGTATATATACTACGCCATACAGTTACATTATTGAGTGCTTTATTATTATTATTATGATTGTTTTGTTTTTAATTGTGTTTTAACTGATTTTATTTTATATAAAATCATCTAGCCAAGCTATGTAAGCCGCTCTGAGCCTGCATGCGGGGAGAGCGGCCTATAAGTACGATAAATAAATAACTATAAATCAATAATAAAACACCTCCTAGAACTAACACCAAAAAAAGATGTCCATATCATCACAGGGGACTGGAATGCTAAAGTAGGAAGTCAAAAGGTAACTGGAATAATGGACAACTTTGGCTTTGGAGAACATCATGAAGACAGGCAAAGGCTAACAGAGTTTCATCAAGAGAACAAGACTTCATAGCAAACACCCTCCTCCAACCACCTAAGAGGCGACTCTACACATGGACATCACCAGATGGGCAACACCGAAAGCAGATTGATTAAATCATTTGTAGTTAAAGATGGAGAAGCTGTATACAGTCAGTAAAAACAAGACCTGGAGCTGACTGTGACTCAGATCATGAGCTCCTCATTGCAAAATTCAGGCTTCAACTGAAGAAAGTTGGGAAAACCACTAGGCCATTCAGGTTTGACCTAGATCACATCCCTTATGAATATACAGTGGAGGTGAAGAATAGGTTTAAGGGATTAGATTTGATAGAAGAGTGCCTGAAGAACTATGGACGGAGGTTCGTGACGCTGTACAGGAGGCAGCAATCAGCACCATCCCAAAGAAAAAGAAATGCAAGAAAGCGAAGTGGCTGTCTGATGAGGATTCACAAATAGCAGAGGAATGAAGGAAAGTGAAAGGCAAAGGTGAAAAGGAAAGATTTACCCAACTGAATGCAGATTTGCAGAGAACAGCAAGGAGAGATAAGGAGGCTTTTCTGAATGAACAATGCAAAGTAATAGAGGAAAACAATAGAATGGGAAGGACTAGAGATCTCTTCAAGAAAATTGGAGAAATCAAGGGAACGTTCTGTGCAAAGCTGGCCACGATAAAGGACAAAAACGGTAAGGACCAAACAAAAGCAGAAGAGATTAGGAAGAGATGCACAGAAAAACAATATAAGAAGGACCTCAATGTTCTTGACAACCACGATGGTGTAATCACTGACCTCGAGCCAGACATCCTAGAGTGCAAAGTCAAATGGGCTTTAGAAAGCATTATTAACAACAAAGCTAGCAGAGGTGATGGTATCCCAGCTGAGCTATTCAGTGTCTTAAAAGAAGATGCTGTTTAAGTGCTGCACTCCATATGCCAACAAATCTGGAAAACGCAACAGTGGCCACAGAATTGGAAAAGGTCAGTTTACATTCCAATCCCAAAAAAGGGCAATGCCAAGGAATGTTCAAACTATCACACAATTGCACGCATTTCGCACACTAGCAAGGTCATGCTCAAGATCCTACAAGCTAGGCTTTAGCAGTACATGGATAGAGAACTGCCAGAAGTACAAGCTGGGTTTCGAAGAGGTAGAGGAACTAGAGATCAAATTGCCAACATTAGCTGGATTATGGAGAAAGCAAGGGAGTACCAGAAAAACATTCTGCTTCATTGACTATGCTAAAGCCTTTGATTGTGTGGATCACAACAAACTGTGGCAAGTCCTTAAAGAGATGGGAGTACCAGTCCACCCCACGTCTCTTGAGAAACCTGTAAAAGGGTCAAGAAGTGACAGTTAGAACTAGATATGGAACAATTGATTGGTTTAGCATAGGAAAATTAGTAGGACAAGGATATATATTGTCACCCTGCTTATTTAATTTATATGCAGAGTACATCATGAGAAATGCCAGCCTGGATGAATCACAAACTGAAATTAAGATTGCTGGAAAAAACATCAACAATCTCAGATATGCAGACGATACCACTCTAATGGCAGAAAGTGAAGAGGATCTAAAGAGCCTCTTGCTCAATATGAAAGAGGAGAGCACAAAAGTTGGCTTGAAACTCAGCATCAAAAAATCAAGATCATGGCATCCAGCCCCATCACTCCTTGGCACATAGAAGGGGAAGTCATGGAAGCAGTGACAGATTTCATGTTCCTGGGATCCAAGATCAATGCAGACGGTGACTGCAGCTATGAAATTAAAAGACACCTGCTCCTTGGGAGGAAAGCTACGGCAAACCTAGACAGCATAATAAAAAGTAAAGACATCACCCTGCCAACAAAAGTCCATATAGTCAAAGCAATGGTATTCCCAGTAGTTATATATGGCTGTGAGAGTTCGACCATAAGGAAGGCTGAGTGCTGAAGAATAGGTGCTTTTGAATTATGGTGCTGGAGAAGACTCTTGAGAGTCCCTTGGACTGCAAGGAGATCAAATCAGTCAATCCTAAATCAACCCTGACTGTTCCCTGGAAGGCCAGATACTGAAGCTGAAGCTCAAGTACTCTGGCCACCAAATGAGAAGGGAGCACTCACTGGAGAAGACCCTGATGCTGGGAAAGATTGAAGGTCAAAGAAGAAGGGGACGGCAAAGGATGAGATGGTTAAACAGTGTCATCGATGCAACAAACATGAAATTAAGCAAAATCCGGAGGACAGGAGGGCCTGGGGTGATGGGGGTCGCAAAAAGTTGGACTCGACTGTGTGACAGAACAACAACACAAGCAACCCTGTATAACAGTCTTACACAGTCATATGGTATCAGCGACCCTTGATTTGAAAGTATGAGACACCCCTTTGCTGCTGGGACTGCAGGCAACGATTTACAGATTGCAAGATCAGTTCACGACCTTCTGCCAATACAACAAGAAGAAGAATTGGATTTATACCCTGCCCTTCATTTGGGGTCTCAGAGCAGCTTACAGTCTGCTTCCTTTCCTCTCCCCAGAACAGACACCCTGTGAGGTAGGTGGGGCTGAGTTAACTGCTCTTGAGAGAACAGCTCTGAGAGAACTGTGACTGACCCAAGGTCACCCAGCTGGCTGCATGTGGAGGAGTGGGAAATCAAATCCAGTTATCCACATTACAGTCCCCTGCTCTTAAGCACAAATGGCTTGCTTTAACTGTCAATGGATTTGCAGGACTGGTTCAGCTCACCTGTCACTTCAAAAAGCAATACTGTGATTGCCCTAATCATGTTTCTTGGTAAATAAGCCCTGTAATCTCAGAAGGAATCATATCCATGTAATGCTAAAGATTATAGTTCTAGTGTTCAGAATAAAAGGGAGTATGAGCCTTTTTTCAAATGTTCAATAAACTTGAATAGGAAGAAAGGAAAAAATGGGGCAGGCAGGGAGAAGAGAAACAGGTCAGGAATGGAGAACCTCAGACGTTCAACACTGCATTAAACTTATTGCCCAGTCTTAATGCCCACTGAAGTCCTGTTGAATTGATGGTGTTTGTATTGATTCAAACATTATGGAATACAAAGGTCTTGGGTCCCCACTCTGTGTAACGATCAGACATGAATGGTGGGTTCTCCTCAAATCCTGGGCATGGCCCCTGATTTAGATCAGGCCCACAGCACACATGGAGCACAGGGTTCAGCCTTCTTCTCCTGTACCTTTTTCCCAACCTGAAATGGTTTGGAGGAGTGCTATTTGGCCTGCTGGAAAGAACCTGCATGTACCCTGTTTGGGAAGATGGCCAATTTTTTACAAGTGCTGCTCTTGTACCTTTAGCAACTGTCTGATGCAGACAAATTCAACACCTGAGCCTTTATTTCTATAGCAAGAAAAGGAGTGGAAAAGTTCCACCAGTTTATTTTCTGCATTTTAGACTTCTGTTAAAGACACAGGTATAGGGCCAGGAAAGTGTCGGCGGTTCTATTTGTTACTCTATAACATGCCAACAAAATTACATTGACCTGAATTTTTTTTTGCTGCACCCATGCAAAAAGGCATCTAATTAGCTTTGCCAGAAGAGGAGAAAAGTTGGTGAACTAAGCGAAAATAAATATAATGAACTGAACATGGTACACATAATGCATGTATGTATACCACCACCGCTGTCTGTACGACATACATTGTCTGCCTAAAACACCATCTGTCCATAATATCCTTGAACTTAAACTGCTCCATGCATATCACTATACCCAGCAATAAGTAGCTAGCTTGCCAACTGGTAACCTCTTACATAACAGGTGGTGTGATGGTATGGGATCATGAAACTCTTGTGAGACAAGAGGCCGCTTTCCTCATCACTGTTTGGAAATGCAGGGTGCTTTCCAACTGCTGCAAGTCACACAGAGATCATGCTGATCCTGCTTAGGCCAAATGGCAGGGGAAGAACAGACCCAAATGACCAACTGCTGCACACAGCCTATAACCTAGATTGCATCATTTTTTAAAAATAAAATAAATCATTCTTATACCTTTATCAGTAGCCTGACAAGTGTAGCTTTCCCCATAACCTTGATAATTTCACACATGAAAGAATGGAAATAAAACTCCTATTAACTTCACTAATGCTTATTTCTTTCACCATTCTTTCTTTCTGCCATTTCTGACATAAATGGGGAAATAACTGGTTGTATGCCTGAGCAATGCTTTCACCTACTATCCCCCTCTTCCCTACTACTGCTACAGCTTCAAGGGCCTAAGCATGGGATAGGAAAGGGCAACTCTAATGGTCTACCTTGTCTATCTCATCTGCCGTACTTACAGAGAAGGTTGCCAATTCCAGCTTGGAAGATTCCTGAAGATTTGGGGTAGCACCTGGGGAGGGTGCAGTCTAGGGAAGGGAAGGTGCTCAGCAGGGATGCGATGTCATAGAGTCTGCCCTCTGAAGCCATCATTTCCTCTTGGATAACTGATCTCTGTAGTCTGGAGATTAGCTGTAACTCTGGGAAAACAGCAGGTCCTACCTCGAGGTTGGTACCCTACCCACAAAGCATCCTTTCTCCAGGTCACATTGCCTCCTCACCAAAGTTCTTGCCCTGAAAATTCACACTGATCTATCTCTCTGCTTCTGATGGTGTTGTGACAACTGAAGGACACATTATGCATGCACAAAAGCACTCTTTAAACAAACAAAGAAAAAAAATCATACTTCACATGACCTAAGGAATTGAAAGGACATTCTGGAGAAACTTAAGAGACACCTCCAATGAAGCCTTGACAATGTTCGCTCATAAATCGTCCAAAGGCCCAGGGCCACCCCCCACTGCTCCTCAGCAGCTTCTGGTTATACCCCATTCTGGTATATCCCCCATACCTCCATGGGGGATGAGTGACTCTTGTCTTTGAGATCTCATAGAGGCTGCCCAGCTACTCTGGTTTATGCCAGTGGCTATAGCAGGGATCCCCCCTCCCCTCCCCTCCCCGAAATGCAGTAGTCCTGAGTGCTGTGGTGCTCACCAACATGCTCCCTGGTCTCTGCTCGCTTCACCTCAATGAAGTTAGAGGTAAGAAGACCCCACAAGGAACCATCTTTGGGCCTGCAGAGTATTCGTCTTCATGGGAGGATACTTGGCTTTGGACTGCCTGACAGGTTACAGCAGGAACCTTAAAACATTCTCTTACTGACTCCAGCCTCACATGGGCCACGGCAGACACCTGTTGCGATGCCCACCGCCCCTCCTCAAAACCCCAAAGGCGAAATAAACAACAGGGCTGAGGATTACTGCAGCAACACTGAAGCTTCTCCCCCCCCCCCCCCGCCCGCCATGCTGGTCTCGAAGGCGCCCCTCCGCCTGCGCGGACTTGGGGGGGGGGGCGCCCTTCCCCCCCCCCCCCCCAGCCAGGCAGCGACTTCGCCTGCTCGGCCGCCTCCACTGGACAGGTCGGAAGCCTCGTCGCCCCTCGAGGGGGGGGGGGGGGGACACGATCGCCCGGAGCTCCTCGGGAGGCGGCCGGCCAGGGAGGCGCGGCGGCTCTCCTGCTCCTGCCGGGGGGCGGGGGGGCGGGAGGCGTCTGCCTCGAGGCGGGGGCCCCGGGACGCGCTCCGACCTGGGCGGACTCCCGCCAACGGACCCCCCCCCCCGTCCACCCCCGGGGGTCCCGAGGAAGCCCCGCTCCGGTGTCGCCCCCGCCCCCGCCCCGCGCGGCACCAACGCCCGCCCGACCCCGGCGCCTCCTCCTCCGCGCCTCCTGGGGAGTGACTCAGCGGCTCCCGCGGCCCTGCTGACCCCCGCCGAGCCAGGAGGCGGCCCGCCCGGCTCGGCTCTGCCCGGCGCTCCCTCCCCCGCCCCCGCCCCCCGGCCGCCTCCCTTTTCGTCTCCCTCTCGCCCCGGGGACTCGCGGCGCCCCTCGCCAGCCCGCCTCTCGCCGATGGAAGCCGCCGCCCGCAAAGTTCGCCCCCCGCCCGGGGAAGACGGCCAGCCCCGCGTGTGGACCCTGAGGAGGGGCTACGACGTCCTGCGCCACCCGCAGATCAACAAGGTATGGGGCGGCGGCGGCGCGCGGGGGGGGGGGGGTATGTGTGGAGGGGCTGCCGCCCCTGAGGAGGGGGAGGAGCCCCCCCCCCCCCCGGCCGCCGCACGCAGAGTGGGGAAGGGCCGTCCCGGGCGGGACCAGGACTCCGCCGGGAGGGAAGCGTACCTTTCCCCGCGGACGCCGAGCCGGACGGCCTCTCCTGCCCCGGCCCCAACCCGAACACGCGCCCCACGCCTTCCCTGGGAGTTCGGGCCGAGGCTGGCGGGGCGGGCGCCCCGGGTCCCTGCCGCTGGTGAAGCGCCCGCCCGCCCGCCCTGTCTGGGCTCCCCCCACAACTGCTGCGGACACGAGGTGCCCGGGAGGGGGGGGGGTGGGCGTGTGCCGGGAGACAGCAGGGGGTCGGTCCGCCCTTCCCCGGCTCGTGCACGCCCCCCCTCCCCTGCCTCTGCCCCCGAGGAGCCCCGAGGGATGCTGCTGACCGCGGCGTGGTCGCCTCATGGCCAGCGACAGCTCGCCTCTGGCCAGCCTTCTGCTCTTGGCACGCGAGCCCGGCGATTTCAGCACACCCGGGACTAGTGCCCCTGTCATGCCAGGCTCATGCCACCACTGGGCAGCTATTTAACAGGGCCCTTGCCGCCAAGCCCGCCGCCGCTGCTGCTGCTGCTGCGCTGTCCAGCCTCCTGCCAGGCAACCTCTTCCTCAGATGGGCTCCACTCCCCGCAGGCACTTGGATATGATGAACAGTAACACTTGGCGGGTAAGGGCCCAAGCAGACTAAGTAGGAGGTTGTTTTTAGAAGATAAGGAACTGGGTTGGGAGACAACATGAATTCAAGAAAGATCGTTTGTGCTATATTAATCTTGCCCTTTTCTTGGGTGAAGGGAAAATCTAGATGCTCATAAAGCATTGGAATGGTACTGCATAAGAAATTATTAAGCCTGAAACAGTGGGCATTGACATATGTACCCTTAAGGATGGGTAAAAGAAGGTAAGTTTTCAAGTTGCATAGTACTATTTAGTTGAGCACCTTGGAGATTTAGCTCTGGACAGTTTACGCAATGTTTTAATTAGCAAAGTGGTGTGGCACAGAATGATCCGGAAGGTATCCAGTTCAAATGTTGCCTGGGCCCTGAACTCTCTAGGAATTCAGCTAGCTACTCTATCTCAGCTTGCTGTTTTCAGTATAGAGTATTATTGGCCTATTTTATGAGGATGGTTATAAAGATTACAGCAAGATGATGTTATGTGAAGGGCTTCGAACTTTGAAAATGCTATATAAATGCTAGGAATTAGTAGTAATACTAAATAGTTGGGAGGTAGGGTTAAGTTCATGCAGTTTGTTCACAGTAATACATTAAGATGTTACACTGAAGAGAATACTACAACAATTGGGGGACTCTAAAGGACTTGTGAGGGGGAATCTCATCCGCCCCACTCTTTCATCTTTCCCTCCCCTGAAAGCCCCAGTAGCCTCTCCCCTTCTCCCACTTCCTTCTCTCCTTCCGACTCACCAGAGAACCTACCTTTATTTACCCCTGACTTTAGCCTTCCCTCCTTTTCTCCCCCTGGCAGTCTTACCTTGGGGAAACTCGGCATGGTGCTGGCTTCCAGGCCAGGCCCAGTTGTGCAATAGGGTACCTGCAAGGACTTGCAGGGGGACTTCACTTTCCCCTGTATCCTCCTCTCTACCCTATTTCCGCTTTCCCTTTTCCTGACAGCCCCCATATCATCACCTTTCCTTGCTTCTTTCTCTCCTTCCCGCTCACCAGCCAACCTACCTTCCATCTGTTCCGCTTGACAGCTGTATTTTTATGTACTTCATTTGTACCCTGACTTTCTTCACAAAACAGCTTATATTATTCTTCTCCATTTTATTTTCAAAACAATTGCGTGAGGTAATCTGTGTCTGCCCATATCCTCAGTATTTTGGATTTAAGTATCTGCGGATTTGGCCATGTTGAAAATTAGAGATATGATTGATAATGAGAATTAAATTTAATATTATTCAGAAACATTATTGATGATTGTTTTATTACATAATAAACTTACAGGGTTGGATCTGAACCCTTTCTTCTTGAAGTGGAGGGACACTTCCACTTGTGCAAGAGGGGGCAGCAATTTCTGCCCTGTCCTCTTGCTTTCTGTGGGCTCCCATGCCATTCCTCATAGTCCCTGGCACTTAGGAACAGCTTTGGAATGGAGTGGGGGATGGGACTGTGTAATGAAGGGAGAAGTAAAAAAGATCTGTTTTGTGAGTGTAGATTTTGTCTCAGTTCTTTGGATGCAGTCCAGTGCGGTTACATAACATTTTCCTCACACACATTTGCAGTGTACTTTTGTTATGGGATGCATAATTTCACTTCCCCAAGTGTGTAATAATGGTGATGTGGTGTGTAATTACGGACTGCCCATATCATATCTAGATATTAATAATACAGTTTCTCCACTCTACCCATGCCTTTTGGTAACCTCTTCCATCTTTTTCTTTTCTACTTTTTGTCCTTACGGGGGAAGCACCCCTTTCTCTTTTAAAACAGGAACATTAATGCCTTTCTAGGAAGACTTATCCCCATCTCAGTGCACCATGTGACTATCATGCTACTGGATCGGAGCTGGTGCTACAATCAAAACCAGGCTTTGTTGTTGTGTGGAAAGTTCCTAGGAGGAAGGTCCTGTGTTTGGGACAACCAATTGCTAGTTTGGTTATTTGCTTTGGATTAATTAGCTGCTAACATGAATGATCTGGATATGCCATAACTATGATAGTCCAGGCTAGTCTGATCTCAGAAGCTAAGCAGGGTCGGCCTTGGTTAGTAGTTGAATTAGAGACCTCTAAGGGATACCAGGGTTGCTATGTAGGGCCAGGAAATGGCAAATTAGTGCTGAATGTCTCTTGCCTTTGAAAGCCCTATGGGATTGCCATAAATTGGCTGTGACTTGATGGCAAAATATAAAAATGATTGAACTATCTGTGGAAATGAAAAATAGAAACAGTTAATCTGTTGTATCTGTAAAGAGAGCAAATGGAATTATTTGGTGTATTAGGTAAAATGCTTTGAATAGCAAGCTATAGGATATAGGGCTGCCAAGCCCCCCGGGAGGGCGGGGGAAACACCGATTTTTAATGCTTACCCCCGCTTTTTCAAAATTAGCCACCGGGGGAGGCAATGGCTGCCAGCAGGAACGCAGGGGAACGTCGGAGCCTGCCCTGCCCTCTCCCTGCCAGGCCTGAACTTCTTAAAAGGGAAATGTCTGAAGAGCCTGCAGTAAAAAGCCTCACCAGACATTTCCCCTTTAAGAGCAGAGTCAGGAAGAGAAACCCCCGCCCAGTAATTATCTTATTACCAGAAGTAACTGCCTTTCAGTTATTCCGTTCAGATTCATCAATAGAAGGAAGGGGTCACACCCAGCCTGGATTGCACATTCAACCTTTTTCATGACTTCTGCAACAGCTTTGCATTTACATGGCACTTTCTGCATCCTCTCCCCCCTCCCCTTACCACCTATATATCTTTGGCCAGTTTCTTCATACCCTCCACGCATCTGATGAAGAGAGCTGCGTTTCTTGAAAGCTTATGCTACAATAAAGTCTGTTGGTCTTAAAGGTGCTACTGGGCTTCTTATTATTAATAGGATTATAATTCCCTACACTTAAACTAATGATGGTATTAAATCGAGCAGATTATTCATTATTCAGAATAATCTGTCAAGAATCATATTAGTTGTCAGATGTCAAAATAAGCTGGTTGGGTGAGTGTCATTTATAGTAGCACTGTGAAGACCCAAGTGGCGTTAAAGAGCTGTGTCAAGATTGTACTGAGAATCGAGCCACTTAGGGAGCCTTAATAGGCCGTTGGAGATGCAGCCATCTGGAATCTAGGTCAGCCCGTAGTCACATTAACACATTCCTGGCCACTTTGGTAATATTGTTTTAAACAACATGGGGAAATAAATGAGAGAGACCAAGATTTATTCCAAGTTTTCAGTTGTTGTCAAAGTTGTTGGACAGTTCCCAAACTCTTTTAGTTAATACTGTTTGAATAGTTCACCGTACTACTTCTACAAGTATGCAAAATTATGTTTTTGCTACGTATTAAAAACAGCAGTGCATATTGGATTCAACTTTCAAGCATGTGTTATTGTTTCTGATCTATAAAGCCTGCTTGACAGTTTTTATTCATCCCAACAAGTACCCATTTTACAGATGGAGAGCAGAAACTAAAAACATCATTTTGTAAAAACCACTCAGTGTAGTTTTAGTAGTTTCTGTCCTTTGCTAAGTCTAGCTGTCTGTCAATTGGTCTAAGTTAGCTTCAGTAGTGTAAACGTAGGGAGTTATAATTCTATTACTGAATCTCAGCAAACATAGAAATGGGCCTGTCAGCATGGGAGGTGGGCTGCTTCCTGTTTTTCCCAATGTTTTATGTAGGTGAAATAAATTGATAAAAAGAGGAAAATCAATACAGAGAAGAACTTGGGTAAATGAAAGAAACTAAAGTGGCATTATTTATCTATGCCACTTCTAAGCAGGGAGAAGCTGAAAAAGCAATTACAACATGAGGGTTCAGATATTGTAAGGATTCGTATATCTGGGGAAGTTGATTCTCCTCTGCATGATTCAAGCTCAGCAATGTCGATATTTAGAACCCTTGCAGTTGAGAGTGCTGAGGCTTGTGCAAGAGAAGGATGTCTTAGTCTTCATTAAGAAATTTCATAAGATGTTATAAAGTAGAGTAAAATCACACATACATGTCTTACAGTGTAAAAGTTTGATGTACTACATGTGCTCTTTGAACTTTTGGTGATCTTTGTGAGATGTGTTCAGTATGTTGCATCCTGTTACTAGAGGATATTGGTAGGTTGCTGGTAAGATTTTAATCTGATTTAAAAGAACAAATGACAGATCCAATTAGTAACTTTCTTTCAGGTTAGACATGACTAATAACAGGGGTCATTTCGTAGAAAAAGAGGTGCAGGAGCTCATTAGCAGAACTCATTTGCATAACTCATTTGCATATGTCACATCCTCCTGACATACCCGAAGTGTGTCAGAAGGCAACACCCACCCCTCAGGCTCCACTCCACAGGTGAGTGAAACTGACCTGCTCTTCCTCCATTCCCTTCCCCATCCAATACTTTGTGCAATAAAAATAAGCGTCAAGAACACACCCTCATTCTCTTCCTGCTCCCTTGAAACCACCAGGTTTCAAGTAGACTTGAGATACCCAGGACATGTGCACCACCCATCCCTTCCCCTTCCCCTCCCCACAACAAGACACCCTGTGAGGTAGGTGGGGCTGAGAGAGGTCTTTTGAGAACTGCTCATGAGAGAACAGCTCTGGGAGAACTTGTGACTGGCCCAAGGTCACACCAGCAGCTGCATGTGGAGGAGTGGGGAATCAAACCCGGTTCTCCCAACCCCTGACCACTACACCAAACTGATGGGGTGGAAGCTGCTGAAGGGTTGGTGAAATTTCTCCAGTACTTGTGTGCCATGTGCCCAGATAAAAAATGGTATACTTAGAAAATTTATATGCCACCTTGAGCAAGTCTCTGGAAAAGCAGCACACAGTCATAAAAGGAACAATGATAAAATTATCAATATTAAAACAAAACATTAAAAACAATAAAGACCCTAGCAGGGCTTTCCCCGGGGCGCTGCACTGCTTGGGGAAGCCGAGAAGGGGGCAGAGCTTGGTCATGTGCCCGCCCCCTGGGCTCCTCACTCCCGGAGCTGCGCTCCTGTGCGCTCCCACTCCAACGGACCCCTGACTAATAATATCTTGCCCATTTGTTGTGGTGTGCTTATACTTTCCTGTTAGTTTAGATTTCTAATTGTAGCTCTTAAGAGCTTCAGATACTAAAAGCAGTTTTGTCCTAATTGTATGTTTAAATTTTTGTGAATAGATTTATTAATGTGAAAGTCCTACACTAAATTAGAAACAAGAAGCAAATAGCATGGAATTAAATAGAAAGGGAGGCCCAGTATGGCAGTTGCATGTTTTAACCTTGTTTACAATCCCCAGTGTACAGTGAAATCATTGTTTAGGTTGCTGAGCTAAGCCCTTTTCTGGAGATACTAGCATAGGCGTCAACTGCGGGGGGGCTCAGGGGCTCAGGCCACCCCTGAAATTTTCCGGCGAAACCTGCCCGCTGGCTGCCGTGCCTCCCCGCAACCCACTCCCTCCCAGGGCCATCTGGGCGACTGCCGGGGCGACGCTCAGGCGATTGCCAGAGTGTCGCCCTGGGAACGTCATCACACTGGCCCCGGGAGGGAGGGGCTTCAGGGGAGAGGAGAGCCGGTAGCTGGGGGGGGGCTCTGGCGGTGGCGGCAGGAACATCATTCGGGCACGTGCAAGAGCTCCCCCCCCCCCGGAGAACTCTACGCCCCTGGATACTAGTGAGTCCTGTTTGTCATCTTGCAGGTGGAAATGGCCTCAGCCATGGCTTGCTCAGATGTAGTGTTTAACACGGCCAATGCTTTACAAGCAATCCTTAAACATAGTTTAGGTATTCAGATGTAGCGCTCAATCATGGTTAAATGAAAACAAACCATGGTTAAGTATTATATAATTAAAAAACAACATTTGCATTTTGACTTTTGCATGTTGAAAACACTTGGCATAGCTCATCTGTAGCTTTCTTATAGCTGCTGTGTCAGTTTTGGTGTCTGCATAAGATTTTCTGTACAGTGTTGAAGCAGCTGTTATGAACCTCAGTATCTGCAGAGTCTGAAAGGTCCCTTCAGAGTCCAAAAGGTTCCAGTATCTGCAGAGTCCAAAATGTCCCTGCAGTATATATCAGCATCTCACAAACAAGACAGTAAGCAGAGCTGCCTGCCAAAATTTGAACTGCCTTGGAGTTCTACACAAGCAGCAGTCTTTGTTAAAAAGGGCTTACAAAACAAGAGAAGCCGACTACCTCTGTTACATGCTGTCAATTAGGAAAATAGACAAGGCCTCTGATCTTTCTTTCTGTACTTCATATAGAAGCAGCCAGTTCAAATGTCTTTTAAAAAATAATAATTTCCCCCTCCAAAGGAAGTAACATTTGACAGGCTAAATAATTTTGGATGTCTGAAAAGCTTTAATATAATTTCTTGGCATTCCCAATATGTTTACAATATGCTTAGAAATTAATGTTATAGGTTTTGCTTCTGATAATGTTGACATCCATTTTGATAGCTTTGCAGTGTAGTCCCAAACAAGAGTTACAAGCTTTTAAAGCCACTGACTTCAATGGATTTAGAAGGGTGTAACTCTGATTTGGATTGCATCGTTAATCTAGGACTGCATTCCTGGTGAACTAATCATTTTTGGGGGGGATTTTTTATTATTTTTTCAACTACAAACTACACAAAACACTAGAACTGTGACACTAAACTAAAATATAAGCTAAACAAGGATCATACAATCTAGTAATTAGCTTACTCAGAAGTTTCTCTTTTTAAGAAAAGGTATCCACATAGCAGTTGTGAAGAAGTTTCATAATAAATGGAATGATTGACTTCAGCTCTAAAACACTGCACGTGGAATATATTAGTGTGAACAAGGGAACATAAAGCAGATTTGGCTTTTAAAAGAGATCTGGAACAAGTCCACGGACAGATCTTAAGGGGTGTCGGCAGATAAACTTTTCTCTCACCAAATGTGCTGAACTGGTTGTTTACTAGCCAGGTGAGACCTGAGAAGCAGAGGAGAGGGGGCTTAGTCTCTTTTGCTACCTTTTTAGCAGATCCCAGATTTCTACTTTTAAAGATTTGTTCCCATTCAAAATATTTGGAATAGTTACATCAGTAATAAAATTATAATTTGCATTTTTAAAAACAGATGAAACAAGCATTTGATGTTAGGCAAACACAAAAGCAGTTTTAGAAAGTGTGCAACAAGTTATCTTCAGATTCTGCATTCAGTATCATACTTTTAAACTGAATACGGTGCTATAGATTAAAAAAGATACCATTTTCCATTTGACAATACTTTTACTGTTTAAATCTAGCACTAGAAAGAGATCTTCCCCTAACCACTTCTAACTCAAAACTGTTGGTTTTGTACCACTACTCTGTATATTTATTTCAGAAGTTATTTGCATAATGAAACAAAACAACAGTAGCTAGCTTGGAACTGGAAGACCAGTGAACTATTTTTAAAACTAAGTTCAAGTCCAGTGACACTTTAAGAGCAACAAAGATAAAAATTGGCCATTAAGCTATGGCCAGGGTAAAATTAGTTTCATGTACAGCATCTTGATGTGAGAACTGAACATTTCCTGGTCAGCAAAGCAAAGGCTCTTGTTAAGAACCTAAGAACATAAGAGAAGCCAATGCTGGATCAGGCCAGTGGCCCATCCAGTCCAACACTCTTGTCACACAGTGGCCAAAAATACCAGGTGCCCTCAGAAGGTCCAGCAGTGGGGGCAGGAAGCCCTCCCACTGTTGCCCCCCCCCCGTTAAGCACCCAGAATACAGAGCATCAGCTGCCCTAGACCGAGAGCTCCTATCTATACTTTGTGGCTAATAGCCACTGATGGACCTCTGCTCCATATCTATATATCTAATAGCGAAGGCCCCCCCCCCCGGTGCAGATATCTAAATCTGAGCTAGGGGGCCCTTGGGGGGGGGGGAGAGAGAGGTTTTCCTACACACGGGGGGCACTCCCACCATGTGCAGAAAAATCCGAAAAGTTAAAAAAACCCTTCAGGGACCATAGAATCCCCCAAAATACCTTTTGAAATGGCCTCAGCTCCAGGCGTCAACTGTGAGGAGATTAGAATGTTCAGGGGAGGGGGGGAGGTTCCAACTGTTTCTGTCAGTCAAAGGCAGGGATTTTACTGGCAGCAGTCTAGGGTTGCCAAGTTACCCCCCCACCCCGGCCACCAGCAGCGGATCTAGATCCAGGCTGGGATACTACTGGAAATTTGGGGGTGGAGCCTGGGGAGGACAGGGACCTCAGTGAGGTACAATGCCATAAACTCCCCCCTCCAAAGCATCCATTTTCTCCATGGAAAGTTATCTCTGTAGTCTGGAGATGAGCTGTAACTCCAGGGGATCCCCAGGTCCCATCTGGAGGCTGGCATCCCTAGGCAGCACCCTTTGTGTGACTTGATACCACCTGATTTGCATGACCTTATTAGGCCCAGCTGTTTTTCTACAGTTCATCAGCAGCCACTGTATGAAAGCCATTGTGGTGCAACAGTTCGAGCTTCAGACTGGGATCTGCGAGACCCAGGTTCAGATCCCCATCTTGCAGTGGAAGCTGACTGGGAGATTTTGGACCAGTCACATACTTTCAGCCTAACCAACCTCACAGGGTTTTTGTGCAGATAACAAAGACGAAATAATAATGTAAGCTGCTTTAGTCCCCATTGTGGAGAAAGACTGTAATTTTCCTAGATAGAGGCTGCAGGGGAGGGGGGTGGAGATAGAAAGCTGAAGACAGATAAAGGTAGGTTGGCTGTTGGGTGGGAAGGAAATAGGGTTGCCAACTCCAGGTTGGGAAATTCCCAGACATTTGAGAGGTGGAGCCTGGGGAGGGTGGGATTTGAGGTGGGAGGCAGAAAGAGAGAGAAAGAGTGATGAGGTGGGGAGGCAGAAAAACAAAGGGAATGATAGGTCAGAAAGAGAGAGGAAGTAACATACATGGAGGAGAGTGAGAGAGTAAGAAAGGGGGGCAGAAAGGAGAAAGAGTGTGAGAGAGGTAGGGGGAGAAGGGAGGAAGCAAAGGTGTGAGGAATGGGATAACTGTCCTGCAAGTTTCTTGCAGGTCTCCACTTGTGTTTATCTAATTCCCCTTTGAAGCTGTCCAGGCTTGTAGCCGCTGCTACCTCCTGTTGTGGCAGTGAATTCCACGTGTTAATCACTCTTTGGGTGAAGAAGTACTTCCTTTTATCTGTTCTAACCTGACTGCTCAGCAATTTTGAGTGCCCACGAGTTCTTTGAGAGGAGAGCCACTTTGGTGTAGTGGTTAAGTGCGCGGACTCTAATCTGGGAGAACCGGGTTTGATTCCCCACTCCTCCACTTGCACCTGGCTGGATGACCTTGGGCAAGCCATAGCTCTGTACCAGCTGTTCCCTCAAGGACAGCTTGGGAAAGAGCTCTCTCAGCCCCACCTACCTCACAGGGTGTCTGTTTTGGGGAGGGGAAATGAAAAGGAGTTTGTAAACCGCTCTGAGACTCCCTTGGGGAGTGGAGGGCGGGGTATAAATCCAATCTCTTCTCTCTTCTTCTTCTCTTCTGTATTGTGAGAAAGGGAGAAAAGGACTTCTTTCTCTGCCTGCTCTATCCCATGCCTAATCTTATAAACCTCGATCATGTCACCCCTCAGCTGTTGTTTCTCCAGGCTAAAGAGCCCCAAGCGCTTCAACCTTTCTTCATAGGGAAAATGTTCCAACCCTTTTATCATTCTAGTTGCCCTTTTCTGCACTTTTTTCCAATGCTATAATAACAATGCTTGTTGTTAGCTCACAGCCCTGCCCCCTCAAATGCAGGGGAGAAGAAGAGCAGACTCCTGCCGCCACCTCCACCTCCCCTCTCTGCAGACTGACCGCCTGGCTTCCAGGGGCAGCAGGGGCTCCAACCCACATTCCACGGGATGAGGATCACTCCTTGCCTGACCTTGGCATAAGGGGCAGCAGGGCTGGTGGCAGTGATTGGGGATGGGCACAAATTGGAAAAATATGGTTCAGTTTGTTGTTCATGATGAGCCCCATTTGCGAACCACAGACTATCATGAACTTTTAGCTGCCTCACAAACTGGTGAGGTTTGTGAGGTGGTAGAATGCCCTCCGGTGACGAACTGTTATTTCCCCACAAAGCACTTTCTTGGGGGCACCTTCTTTGGGGTGTGTGTCATAATTTGGACTCCATAAATCCAATCCTCACCAAACTTGGACATCAGGTAGAGGAGAGTCAGCCACAAATCCCCTGTGAATTCAGTGTCTCTAGCTTACACAGGATCTGTTCTATACACTCTGAACCTCATGGACCTACACCTGTCAAAATGACCACTGCGGTCATTCTGACAGGTGAAGGTTCAGGAGTGTATACAGTGGATCCTGTGCAAGTTAGTGTCATCAAACTTGGAGAGCATGTAGAGGAGCATCTGGGGGAGATCTGCTGTGGGTTTGGTGTCTCTAGCTTGCACATGATCCATGCTATACACTCCCAGATCTCCTGAACCTGTGCCTGTTGAAATGATGGAGGTTCAGGAGTGCAAGTTAGAGACATCAAAGTAGCAGAGGACCTCCCCTGGATGCTCCTCTACATGCCCTCCAAGTTATTGCTTTGAATGTAAACGTTTTGATAAAGCGGAGACTGTCTGGAAACCTCTTTGCTCATGAACCTGCACGGACCTCCGTGAACAGCTTGAAAGTTTGTAGAAACTTCATGATGGGTGGCCTGCCACAGACTTGACTTCGTGAAGCATGAACCAGCCAAACTTTAGTACGTGAGCCAGTTAACGCCCATCTCTAGCAGTGATTCTGGGGCCTCATCCCATTTTTTTAAAACCCAGGGGTTCAGATTCATTAAGACTGACCCTGCTTTCAAGATGTTAAAAGTCAAATTGCCTGATAAGATTGCTGGTCATTCAGATGGGGCTGAGATCAATTTGTAGCTAGCTGGCTGCTGGTAGTGGATGGGTTCACTTACAGCACAAACCCAAAAGTGAGGTCACTGTAGTGGGGTGATGCTCAAAGATTCACCTGCAACTCTGTGGTTGGAGGAGAGAAATCAATGGGGTCTGATGCCATAGAGCCTACCCTCTAAAGCTCACATTTCCTCCATGGGAGCTGATCTTTGTAGTCTAGAGAGCAGTTGTAATTCCAGGAGAACTCCAGGCCTTCCCTGGAGGCTGGGAACCCTATGTATGCTCAAGAATGCTTCCTAAGGTTTTACAAATTGCAAGAGTTCAATTCTAAATGGACAAATGTAGCATACTCTGCTGTTTTTAAAGCTATCTGGGGAATGAGAAGATAAGTATTACGTGCTATGACTTCTGGGTGGGCAGTGTGGTGTGGTGGGGGAGGGCAGTAGTAACATCTCTCGTCGTCCTTCCACTGAATACAGGTGATTCCAGATGGGTGGCCACTGCAGATGCAAAGGTGTTGTCTCCTAGGCTCTTTTGAAGAACCTTCTGCACTAAGCAGTGAACAGCTTGGATCACCTCTGTACTTTGAGCAAGAGATACTGTTTTGTTTCTGTTTCCAAAGAAAGCTGAGGGCTTGCTGTCTGCAAGGCTACTAGGATCGGTTGCTAAGGCCAGAGACATAAGAAAGGCTGTGTCTGTGGTGAAACCAAGGGTGCACACTTGTTATGTGGTTGCCTGGGATGAGGTTAGCCAGGTGCTGGGGAGGGACCCCAAAATTCCCTGATATTTTCTGTTCAAGGCTCTTCAGATTTTATCCCCAAGAAGCAAGAAGGCATCAGGGGGAACAGTGGCAGTTGCCACATTTGAGATCACGAGCTTAAGTAAAGCAGCAGAACCTGCTCAGTTAGATATGGATCTGACAGTGCAGAGAGGGGCCTGTGTGCAATGGCAAGCTATGAAAGAATAATCTCTGGAAAGGTACTTTATAAATGAATCAGCAGCTGAGCTTCATAGCCTGCTGATTAAAGCAGGTGCCGTTTCAGATAAATTGATAGATTATGTTTTATGCAGAGTGTCCTGTGTGGAGGCAAAAATGGTTGTTTAAATATGTCTGCTGCTAATTCTAAGCTCCAGGGTGGCTTCTAGGCACAGCTTGCATCAGTGGGGGCTCAGTGATTGAAGAAGGCCAAGAAGCAAGCAATTCACAGGCAGCCTTGGGAAAAAACCCAAAAGCAGTTTTCCAAGGGACTCTCTCAGGCCAAATGTTATTTGCAGACAATGTTAAGGAATGGGCAAAGCTAGGGAGAAAATGTACTGGGAAGCAAGAATTTGCTGAAGCAGACAGATTGCCATCAGCAACAATAAGAACTCGCCGGTTGAAGAGCTATCCAGGACCTGTGGCTATGTGAATGGAATTGTTCTGTGGGTGAGATGCCTCTAGAGTTCTTAGATTCAGATTCAACAATGTTCCTCATTCTTAGTGAGCATCCTTCTGGGACAGTGGTGCTTCACCCATGCCATACCAGGGACATACTGTGGTCCCCTCCCCTTATCTGTGCCAGAATCTCAACTGTGATTTTTTTTTTGCATGCACATATATATGCTCCCTCCTCCTTTCAGCCCGAGGGGCGCTTTCTCCAAACTTTCATGGGTTCCTGGCCAGACCCATTTCCTGATAATTAAGACCTAATAAAGAGACATCTACAATCATAGAGGAATATTACCATTCCTTTGTCATGTGCTTTGGCTTCCTTGAGTCATGTTATTTTAGACCAGGGGTGGCCAACCTGTGGCTCGGGAGCCACATGCGGCTCTTTCACACATATTGTGCGGCTCCTGGCAGGGCGGCTGGGGAAGCAAAGGGGAAGCATGCTTTTTCTCTCTTTCTCCCTTCCTTCCTTCCTTCCTTCCCTCCTCCCTCCCATCTATTTGCTTTCCTAGTTTCTCTCTCTCTCTTTCTTATAACTGGTTTTCCTCGTTTGTTTTTATTTTTCGCAGTCCCATTTAACGTTAATAAAAAGCAAATTTGCATATTTTAAAAAATAAAAACATGTGTGTGATATTTGTTCCTGTCTTGCGGCTCTCAGACATCTCTATGTGGCTCTTACGTTTATTCTATGTGGCTCTTACGTTAAGCAAGGTTGGCCACCCCTGTTTTAGACCTACTCGATGAAATATAGAACCGCTCTCAATATCATTGCCTTCTGTTTAGTAGCCGGGAAAACAACAACACATCAAAAATCTATAATACACATGTACAACATATACATAGTATAAAATTTCAGGAGCAAAAGGAATTAAATGTTTCATAATGCTGAATTCTCCATGTTTATTAAAAAATGTGAGGGTGTGAAAGAAAAGAATGTGTAGGCTAAGCAAAAAGGTGTTCCCATGCCATATGAAGTGTGTGAATGTTGAAGCCTTTTTTTGCAGGGTTGTCCAAAAGAAATTAACAACATATGGACTCTAGATGTGGAAAATAAACCTGTGAGGCAAAGATTTCTTCATAACTCTGTTTGGCTGCCTGTAGTGTGAACTTTTTGTAATGCAGTTTAAGTTAGAATATACTTTCTAAAATGGAGCCAAATCTTGGAGTTATTAACTGAAACACTATTCAGATAGTACTGAAGGTCTAAATGGACATTTTATGAATCTCCATGTGTCTCCAAATGACCATTTGCAAAAATACGTTGTGACCCCCCAGTTTGAATCAGGGCAACATGGGAAGGGCGGGGGGGGGGGGGGTATAACCTTTCAATGGCCAAATAGCCTTCATTGCCTCTGTGCTGATAATGGGTACTTTTAAAAATCTGTCTTTTCCTTAAAAAGTACTAATAACAGTAGGGGAAGGAGGCTTGCTTTTGATTAATAAAGCTAGATGAGGGTTCAGTGTTAAATTCCCACTTCTCACCCTGTGCAGCCCAATTCAGGATTTAAGATTAGGCCATTATCTGGCTGCAGAGACTATGGCCGAGGACAGGCTGGCAAAAGGAAGCGCAAGGGAAGCGGGGCAAAAAGACCTGGGCAGCGTTGTCATGTGGCTTTCCGTTTGCACTGTGTAGACTGATGTGGGACCATACCAGGGAGGAGGGGGAACGGAGTGTTCACACTGTGGGGCGGCCCCTGGTGGTGGTGGCGGCGCGTGGCTTTGGTCCGTTTTGCTGAATTGCGCATAGGCACATGGGCGCAGGAGCCAGATCAGCGGGTTCACATTACCGGCGCTGCTCGATGTGCGGCTTATTTGCGTCCACACTGCCAGGAAGTGGGATGAATGCGCACCCAGACAGATTGACACCGGTTTCACCAGGTACCTTTTTGAAGCGCAATGAAAGCGCTTCAGGACCAGGTGAGTGCGGCACGGCAATGCCAGGCAGTTGTGGCTGTCTGAATGGGCTCTCTTAATCCGCTTGAAAAGCGGACATATATCGGGCAAAACTGCCAGTCTGTCCTCAGCCTATAAGTACTTCCTCTGGTGGAAAGTGACATCAGATCACAGCTGACTTATGGCCATCCTGGTGGGGTTTTCAAGGCAAGAGACATTCAGAGGTGATTTGCCATTGCCTGCCTCTGTGTCATGGCCCTGGTATTCCTTGGAGGTCTCCCTTCCAAATATTAGCCAGGGCCAGCCCTGCTTAGCTTCCGCGATCAGGCTAGCCTGGGCTATCCAGGTCAGCTTAAGTATTTCCTTTTGTAAGTGGTATATGTAACAATTGACTACTTTTGCATCCGTTGGGTGGAAACCCTTTGGCAGAGAGACAGTGTGTATATGTCAGACTACAACGAGAAGTACCCCAGTTGAAATCTACACTCCCATGAAACCACTGGGTGACCTTGCCTCAGTTGTTGCCTAGCTCATATGGTTGTGAGGATAAAATATGGGCAGCAGGATAATATACATTGCCCTGAGCTTCATGAAGAATGGATGAGATAAGAATCCAGCATTTTAAATATAAGTTCTTTTCACTGAACAACTTTTAATATGTTGTTTTTTACAGGGCCTAGCTTTTACGTTGGAAGAGAGGCAACAGCTGAATATTCATGGATTGCTACCTCCTTGTTTTCTCAGTCAAGATGTTCAAGTGTTAAGAGTTCTTAGAAACTATGAAAGACAAGCAACTGACCTGGACAGGTAAAAACTTGTACTTATCTAGATTTAAAAAAAAAAAAATTATGTATTTTGGGGGTGCTTCTAATTGCAGCTTTGTAAACAACATCTGAACCTTAACAAGAAGTGACATTGCAGTTTTAAAAACCGTTGTTTCATACATTGCCCTTGATCCTGAGACTCTCCCACTAAGTAGTAAACTCACATCCTGTGTTTGTACTAGGATCTTCCCTCATTGTTTGGGACATCATGGAGTACTAGGTTCTACTTTTTTTTGAATGGTTTTTACTCAGCAAGAAGTATTTGTGTTTTCCACAGTACAATCACAAAAATGATCTTTCTTCCGCCAACACAACTGAATAAGGTCCGATAACCTTTCTTGGGCATCCAGTTGGACACCTGAGCACACACAGGAGTAAACTTAAAAATGAGATCACAGCTTTTGTGAGCTCCGTATTCAAAAATTTTATTTCAGATCACAAAGACCAGTGTTCTCACTAATTATGCAATCATTTTGTACAGTGGCCTGTTAATGAGGAACTTGAAAAGAGAAAAAATGAAAGCAGTTTGACTTGAAAAGATAATATCATCTTCTAATGAACATACTGAACACTTCTAATGAACATACTGAACACTTAAAAAAAGGAAAGCCCTTCTGAATATGTTCAAAATGACACCTCCAGCCCAGATGGTAGCTAATAAACACCCGGCAGATAAATCTGAGCTAGGGTTGCCAGGTCTGGGTTGGAAAATACCTGGGGACTTTGGGGGTGGAGCCAGGAGAGGGTGGGGTTTGGAAAGGGGAGGGGCCTCAGCATGGTACAATGCCATACAGTCTACCCTTCAAAGCAGCCATTTTCTCCAGGGGAGCTGATCTCTGTCAGCTGGAGATCAGTTGTAAAAGCGGGAGATCCCCAGGCCCCACCCGGAGGCTGGCAACCCTAATCTGAGTTTTGATGAGTAAATTGATAAAAGTTGTTAATGTTTGTGTCAAAGGTTCCATCTTGTCCCCCCTGCTCTTTAGCATCTCCTTGAAACTGCTAGTGATGTCATCTGGTAATTTGGGCTGGGTTGTTGTCACCAATATTTGGATGTGCATTTGTGTGCGACACTCCGCTGTGTCTCGCACTTCCAGCTGATCCCAGAAAGGCAGTAGAAACCCTGAATAAGTGCCAGGAGGCAGTTTTGTGTCGTGATGTCTGTTATGTGCTATACCACACTGTGCCAACGTTAAGAGATCCAAGTCCTCCAGTCCCCTCTGCACATTAAACTGCATCATACCGGCGGTAGTGTATTATACAGTTTATTTTACCGTGCAATTATTAATCAAAGAGACAAAGTGCTTCGCCAGGACACCATACAACAAGAAGAGAGAAATACTTATGTACATTGATTACATATATACAAACAGTAAACAATCAGGTTAGTGCTGAGTCATATAGATCCCATCCATCACTGTCACACAGAGGAACAAGTCTGTACTAGTCTGTACAGCCTCTGTCCCAGTCACATGACTCCTGCTGGTTGTCAACTAGATCCTGCAGATCTGCCAGCTCTGTGCATGAAGACTAGGGCCCCGTCCACACGAGCAAGATAAGCCAGACAGGAAGTGACTCAAATTTGAGCCGGCGCAATTTGCGCCGCTTTTGCAGGATCACACAGGTCCATGGACCTGTGAGGGCGAACTGTCGCTGCGTGATTACACGCAGCCGTGGGCGAGTTGGGTTTCTTTTTTCGGCCGTTTTCGGTGCGCTTATCTGCTTCTACAAGGGATCGATGACTTGCCTGTCCACCCTTGGGATCATCTGATGATGCGCATACCGGGATGGGAGGGGAAACCCCCCCCAAAAAGCCCGCTTCCCAATGCCACTTGTTTGCTCTGGTGTGATCACACCAGGAAAGGTCAGTTCTGGGCCGTCGCAAACCATTTGAGACTGCCCTTTCACTGGTAGCTAAATAAGTCGATTCCCCACCGGCTCAAAGTGGTTTCCGACACTTTGACACCAGTTGCAGGATGCTTCCCAGATGTGCTTGTGTGATCACGCCACTTTGAGCCGGCGGGGAATCGTCCTTCTTGTGTCGCAAATGGGTGCGTATGATCACGCCCTAAGAGTCTCAAATACCAACACTCCTCCTAGACTCGATGTCGGACATGCACATTCCCATTTTAAGTTTTACAAACTTCTCAGCAGTCAAATACAGTACACATATCAGCAATGTTACATTCCAGTACCACAATACTTAACTCATGTATACCCTCCGTGTTCTGCTTTTCTTACTCAAGTTACTGGTTCTTCAAACCCTTTTATTTTTGCAGTTTTATTTATCAGGAACACTGCCTTTAGTTCCAGGCACAACTACTTTACTTTTCTTGGAACATTGGACATCAGTTCCGGGCACGACCTGTTTGCTATGGGTGTGTGTACAACAAACATCTAGTAAAATCATTTGTTATGCACTTGCATTCCTGCAATACCTGCATTTGCACCGTGTTACAGTCTTGGCTCTAACTGTTAGTGCAAACATCCGGTTGCAGTCTTCTCCCCAAACTGAGAAAACACCCTTTGCCACCAACCTCGCCTTGTACTGTAATTCCCCTTTCGGACTTTACTCTGTACCACCTGCCTACATCCAAACATTTTTTTTTATTTGTAGGCAACTCTGTTAGCTTAAACACTTCATGTTGTGTAAGAGATTTGTACTCCTCTGCCATGGCATTTAGCCAACATTGCTTTTCTTTTTCCAGCAGAGATAAAACTTCCTGAAAACATTTTGGCTCTTGCACATAAACATGATTTACAGGGTTGTTCATTTCAAAACCATACCGCACTGGAGGAATTCCTTTTGTTGACCTCTGAGATACTCTGGGCGCTGGTCTATCACTCTGCACTTGGTCAGAGGCACTGTCTACAGGCTCCAGAGAAACCTCCTCCTGTTTCACTACAGTTTCAGTGCTTTCTGACATTGGCAATACTGTTTGTGATGACCCCTCAGTTCCATGTACTCTTTGCCAGTTTGCGTTTTCCCAAAAATTTGCTGACTTGCTGAAGCTTAAGTTATAATTCTGGTTTGCAAACCTATAAGCCTTCATACCAGATTGATAACCTAGGAACAGGAGATTCTCTGACTTCTTCCCTCCCTTCCTTCTCTGGTTAAGTGGTATATTAACCCAGGCTTTGCTTCCAAAAACCCTCAGGTATCCCAGCTTGGGATCCTTGTTATATAGCAACCTGTAAGGAACTTCGTTAATTGATTTAGACCATACTTTGTTGGTAATGTAACATGCATTTGTTATTGCTTCAGCCCAATAAGACATAGGTAAATTTGCATCTTCTAACATTGAATGCATCATGGTCTGTAAAACACCTGCTCTGCGTTCAGCCACACTGTTTTCCTGTGGTGTTGAGACATTTGCAATGCGATGTGCCACCTCCTGAGTTTTCAGCCATTGTTTAAACTCATTGGACATGAATTCTCCTCCCATGTCAGTTTGCAGCGCACATAAATCAGACCTTAACTGCTTTTGCACTCTTTTAGCCCAGTATTTGAATCTCTGAAATACTTTTGACTTTTTCTTAAGTGCATACACCCAACAAAATCTCGACCAGTCATCAGTCAAGATAAGGGCACATTTGTTTTGTGAATGGCTTTTGGGGTAAGGTCCTATAACATCTGCATGAACTAATTCAAGAGGTCTGTTAGACACCCTGTTGCTGCACTGTGATACAGGGGATGCTTTGGGCTTTACATTTTTACAAATCTGGCGGTCAAGATAGTTGTTGCAACCCTGCACTTTCTCCTTGCTTAGAAGTGCAAGCGTTTTGTTAATAGTGTGATAACTGGCATGTCCAAGTCTCCTGTGAAGTAAGTGAATGCAATTTACATGTGGGCTACTGTTTGTGACTTGCCTAGCCTTAACATGTTCATTCTGCAACACATACACATTATTTTTAGACTCACCCTCCGCTGGAGTCACACCACCCCTGGAAATAGTACAAACATTGTTATCAAAGCATTCAGAAAAACCTGCTTTGTCCAGAGCACTCACACTCAATAGATTGCTCTCCAGGGTAGGCACACACAAAATGTTTTTGACTGTATATCCAAGCGCTGGGAAGAATATTTCACCTTCACAAGCAACAAGTGAATCACTCCTGTCTGCCAGGCTCACATGCTTTAGATGCGATGGTCTTTCGTTCTGCAACAGATGCCTGTCTTGACAGAAGTTCTGTGACACTCCCAAGTCTATAATCCAAACTCCACGAGCAGAAGTGGTACATGTAACAACAAGCTTAGCATTTTGTGTAGATTCAGGTCTCTGGGTCTTTGTTCCACGCTGCTTCCGCACCTTGGGGCAATTCCTCCGGAGATGAGTTGTAGCTCCACAACCAAAACAACGATGGACCCTCAGTGCGACCTGCTGCTCCTTGCTATCCACTTTGCTGTTCACGCTGCTGCTGGCTCCTGCAGATTCCACAGTTCTGGACTGCCTCCAAGACTGTGCTGCCTCGTCCTTGAAGTGATTAGCCCTTATCTCTTCCTCAAGCAGCCGGCCTGTTACATATGCCAATGTGAGTCTTTGAGCTTCTGCAGCCTCCAGAGATGTAATCAGCATGTTATATTGCTCTGGGAGAGAGCTTAGAATAATATACACTCGATCTTCCTCAGACACCACTTTGCCTCGCTATTTCAGCTGTTAGCAACATTCAGCTAGAGTATTTAAATGCTCTCTAACCGACCCTCCTGGCTTTAACACAGTTTGATATAGCCGTTGGGTTATGGTTATCAAAGATCCAGCTGTTTCGCTTACATAAACAGCTCTTAGACCGTCCCAAGCCGCTTTTGCAGTGGTCTTACCGGCAACATGCACAAGCTGGTCATCTGCCGCACACAAGATTATTGCTGCCAAGGCCTTCTGGTCATTTACAGCGTCCTGTGGCGTCGCTGGAGCAGGGGGAGCAGCCACATATATCCACAAGCTTTCCCTTTTCAGATAGTGCTCCATACGCATAGCCCAAACACTGTAGTTAGTAGCAGTCAGTTTATCTACCAGCAGTGACATGTTAGACTGTGCAATGCTGTTGTCTGTCTCCGCTAACTGGATCTGTTCCTCGCCCTCCTCCTCCTCACCAGAGCTGTGTACAGCGAGCTGGTCCTCAGAAGCCATGGTCTCAGCAATTCCAGCAACAGCAGCCGTCCTGGCTCACCTCCTCTCACCGTCGGGTCTTGCTTAGAGCTTCCACATCTCAGCCCAATAGACTGGGCCCATAACCCTGTCGTGATGTCTGTTATGTGCTATACCACACTGCGCCAGCGTTAAGAGATCCAAGTCCTCCAGACCCCTCTGCACATTAAACTGCACCACACCAGCAGTAGTGTATTATACAGTTGATTTTACAGTGCAGTTATTAATCAAAGAGACAAAGTGCTTCGCCAGGACACCATACAACAAGAAGAGAGAAATACTTCTGTACATCGATTACATATATACAAACAGTAAACAATCAGGTTAGTGCTGAGTCATGTAGATCCCATCCATCACTGTCACACAGAGGAACAAGTCTGTACTAGTCTGTACTGCCTCTGTCCCAGTCACATGACTCCTGCTGGTTGTCAACTAGATCCTGCAGATCTGCCAGCTCTGTGCATGAAGACTAAGAGTCTCAAATACCAACATTTTGGAGTGGATGCAGGCTAATAAACTGAAGCTTAAGATGGAAGTGCTCCTGGTGGGTGGAAGGTCTGATTCAGAATTGAAGGTATCATCTGTTCTGCATGGTGTTGCACTCCCCTTGAAGGAACAGGTCTGTAGTTTGGGGGAGGGGACTCTTGGACCCAGGCCTACGACTACTTAAGCAGGTGGCAGCTATGGCCAAGAGTGCCTTTTATCAGCTTCGACTGGTTAGCCAGCTTCAGCATTTCCTGGGCAGAAAAGATTTGTCTACTATGGTGTGTTCCCTGATTACATCTAGATTAGATTACTGCAATGCTCTCTATGTGAGGCTACCCTTGAAAAGAGTTTGGAAACTTTAGTTGATACAGAACATTGCAGCCGGGATGTTGATTGGAGTGGGTCGCAGGGACCATATCACTCCAGACTGCACCCAGCTACAGTGGCTTCTAATTTGTTTCTGGCCACAATTCAAGGAGCAGATCTTGCCCTTCAAAGCCATATATGGTTTGGAACCAAAATACCTTAAGCACTACCTAATCCCTTATGAATCTGCCCAACCGGTAGAGTCATCTTCAGAGGCTCAGTATTTCATGTTTTGTGTGCATTTTAACTCTGTGTTAAAACTCTTTTATTCCCCCCCGAATAAATTTAGTTTTATTTTAACTCAGACAAACATATAAAACATACAAAAGAAGACAAACACACACATAAAACATACAAGTTTTTTTTTTGGGGGGGGGGGTCTTACATCTTTGTAATATCTGTTATATTACTCCTTACAATAACCATTTGTATGTTGGTTACATGTGAAACCAAGATAGTTTGTCTATGAAGTCTGCATGTAAATATAAATAACGTCTATAATGTCTCCAGTTATATTAAAAGTCTATATAGTTCATTTACTGTATTTCTCCAACCCATATATAAAATCTTGACCATGTATTTTGGAATTTTTCTTCTTGTTGCCCTCTCAAATATAAAGTCAATTTGTCCATCTCCACAGTTTCAAGAGTTTTGATTATAATTTCTTCTTTTGAAGGTATTTTATCTCTTCTCCAGTACTTGACATACAATATTCTCACAGTAGTTAATGCATGTATAATAAGATAAAAATCATGTTTAAAATTTTTTTTTTGGTCTTACATTTAATAAAAATAATTCAGGGGTAAAAGGTATGGTACAGTTCAGCATTTTTTGTAGTATTTTATGGATCCAGGCCCAATATTTTTTAACTCTACCACACGTCCACCAAATATGAAAAAATGAACCAGCAACTTTTTGACATTTTCAACAAGCATTTGATAGTTCAGAGTAAAATTTTGTTAACATATCTGCGTCATACACCATCTATAAAACATTTTATATATGTTCTCTTTATATGCAATTGATTTAGTAATTTTTTACATTTGTTTTCCATACCTGAAACCATTGATCTAAGTGGATATTATGACCTACATTTTGTGCCCATTTAATCATGGAATTTTAAAATATTTCATCTTGTGTTTTATCTTCCAACATTATTGCATACAGGTTTTTAATCAATTTTTCTTCAGAATACAACAATATCTTATCTATTTCCATTACTTTAGAACAAAACCCTATTGGTTTATCTTTAGTATATTTTGATTGAATTTGTACAATTTCCCACCAGCTAAGATCTGAATTTAAGCTTTTAATGCTTTCAGCTGATTTTAGCTCATTTTTATTATTCAGAAGTTCATCATATTTCAACAAAAGAGTCTTTGAAACCAAGTTTGGATTAGTAAAAGCTTTCAATGGGGAGACCCATTTTGGAATCTTAGTATAGAAAAGTTTTTTTTAACTTCTTCCCATAACTTTAATAAGGTAAGATGTTGTTTAAAATATTTATGGGTCTCAGCTTTCCCATTAAACAAACGCATGCCATCCCAGTAATGTCATGTCCCTCCAAAGCTAGAATTCTGGGATTTTCTAGCATAATCCATTCTCTTAACCATGTCAGTGATGCTGCTTTATAATATAACAACCAGTCTGATGATACAAAACCAGCTCTTTCTTTTGCATCTTGTAGTGCTGTTAGCCGAATTGCTTTAATTTACACTTAGCAATCAGCAAAATACACGGGTTCTTGCCAACTATACCAGGGTCCCACCCCTCCCGGGAGTTCTCAAGGAAAGAGGCATGTGAGGCAGGTTCCAAGTTCAGTGTTGTTTACTGGATCATGTAATCAAGCATACCAAAAACGTAATCACACACACAATCTTACAGGCCTAATAAAATAAAGAGAGAAAATAGCACTTTTGCATGAGCAGGTATCGTTGGTGGGGAAAGCACATTACCTTAGATGCGTTGTCCGATGTCAGGATGAGTTGGATGGGGGAGAAAGGTATAAAAGCTATGGGGCCACGAGGCTTGAACCAGCAAGACCACGTGGTTCTCCTGGATCGTGAGTCCAGAGAGAGAAAAAAGGGGTTCAAAGATGGAGGCAAGGGTTGGGGACAGAAAGCTGGACTGAAGGGTCAATAGGTTAGATAGAGGGCGACGGCTCAAGAGGCCGAGTGACTCTCGGTTTGGGCTTTTATTGGGGGTCTTGGGGCGGGCTTTGAAGACCACAACCCACTAACACACCTACTAGGCGGTCCGTCCCTCTTGGACCTTGCTATAGGTTAAAAGTGAACAAAGGGAGGAGGTCCAGGGGATGGTCAGTATTGCAAGAGCATGATCTCATCAGGAAACAGATGCTGAGTCTGGGGTCCGATGACTCACCTGGCCATACCTATTGTTAGTTGATGGTTTTAGCCAAGTATCTGATGGCTGGCACATTAGTTGCTAGGCAGTCTAGTTAGCATAACTATCCAGATGTATAGTGGGGAGTGGGGGTTAGCCAGCGGATGTCTGACATAAGGAAACCTCATGGCAAGATGAATCCTTTGGCTTTGTCTTGGATGAACTGCTTAGTGTGTCAGCCTCCTGGCCTGGGCTGGAGCTGGCTCCTATTCAAGAAGAAAGCGCAAGACCCTACCACTGTTGGCAACACAGAGTTCAGACTTATGGATATGAAACTCCATAAGAGCACAGAAAGTGCCTTGCTGGCTAACAGTGCTTTCAGTTTTATTCTCGGTTTCTTTTCCTGCCGCAGAAAATGTTTCATCAGTTTATCAAGTTCCACAATATACTTCTGATTTTGAAGAATAGGAATCGTTTGAAATAAAAAGATCAACCTAGGTAAAATGTTCATTTTTATTGTTGCAATTCTACCCATCAAGGATATTTTAAAGTTTTTCCATCTTTCATAGTCTTTCTTAATTTCCAAAATAAGTTGTGTATAATTATCTTGCATCAAAGAGCTGCATCTGTTTGTTATGTTTATTCCTAAATATGTCAGTTTCTTCTTCCAAGTCTGAAAGTTGCTGAAGTTGTAAGTTTTGTTCTTTAGTCATATTTTTGTTAGCATTTTTGTTTTACTGAAATTGATTCTCAACCCAGCTACTTGCCCGTAATCTTGTAAGGATTTTAAAAGCTGCATAATAGATTCTATTGGATTCTCTTGTATGAAAACTAAATCATCAGCAAATGCATGCAATTTATATTTTTCTCTTCTAACTTTAAGACTTCTAATATGAATATCATTTCTTCTCATATCATTTAGTATTTCAAGTGCAAATATAAATAATAATGTTGAAAGTGGGCAACCTTGTCTGGTTCATTTTTGTATTTCAATACTCCTTGTTAAATCTCCATTGACAAGGATACTTGCTTGTTGTCTGGTATGAATTGCTTTAACCATTGTGAATAATTCTTTAACATTGTGAAGTCTATAACTATTCCAACATAAAGTTCCAGTTGACATTATCAAAAGCTTTTTCAGCATCTAGGAAAACCAAAGCCATCTGTTTTTCTGGACGTGCTTCAAAGTATTCAATTACATTTAGTATAGTTCTAACATTGTTTCTAAGCTGTCTTTTGGGTAGAAATCCTGCTTGATTTTGGTGAATTATTTTTATCAAAACTCTTCAATCTTGTAGCCAAAATGGAAGCTATATTTTATAATCCACATTCAATAGTGAGATTGGCCTATAGTTCTTAATTTCTTTCTGGTCTGTGTTCTGTTTGTGCATCAAAGTTATTAAAATGGAAGCTATATTTTATAATCCACATTCAATAGTGAGATTGGCCTATAGTTCTTAATTTCTTTCTGGTCTGTGTTCTGTTTGTGCATCAAAGTTATTAAGGCCTCATTCCAGGTATCTGGTACTTTACCTTCAGTCAATATATCATGTATTACCAGTTTTAAAGGTAATATCAGTTGATCTTCAAAAATGTATTAAAATTCTGCAGGAAAGCCATCTGGACTTGGAATCTTCCCTTTTTTTTTTTTTTTTTTTGCTTTTTCAGTGCTTCAGTCAGTTCTGAGAAGGTTATTGGATCATTTAAAGTTTTCTTATGTTCTTCTGTAAAACCCTTCAAGTTGTATTTTTTTAAAAATTCTTTGACATCTTGTATGGCTTCCCTCTTTTGGTATAATTTTCATAGAAGGACTCAACAATCTCTTTTAGTTCTTCAGGTAGCTTTTTCTTGTTGCTATGGTCGTCTTTCAAAGTTATAATAGTTCTTTTTTTTCCCCTTTCCTTAATTTGTATGCCAACCATCTTGTTGGTTTATTAGCATTTTCAAAATAGTTTTGCTTTGCATATGTAATCTTTTGGGCTATTTCTTGTGTTAACAGTTCATTTGATGTAGTAATTTCAACTTTATTCTTAGGTTTTGAATTGAAGGGTCTTTTTTCATTTCTTGTTCATATCTCCTAGTTTGTTTCTTAATTTGTAGAAATTTCTCTGGACAGTTTTGGAATCTCAGAATATAAGCAGCTTTATATAACGAGTTTAATAAGATCATCTTCTAGGGATCTCTGTTTAGAAGATACATTTTGTATCTTAGTCTCCATCTTCTCTTGTTTATCTTCCAATTGGGTTGGGTTTTTTTAGTTACATCACAAATTTCTTGTTTAGTTTCTTTGAATTACTTCTGAATTTCCTCCATTTGAGATGACATTTTCTGCATAAAAGAATCCATCTTAGTCTGGAGTGGATCAACTGCTGATGTGATTTCTGCCTTGACAATTCCTGTCATAGAGTCTTGTATCACCGCTTGTAGGTCTTTCAGTGTGTACTGTGCTAAATTGGAACGTACAGACTTGGTTATCCTTGGAGAGGTACCTGATGTTTTTTTTTCTAACATCTTTTGGGTCTGTTCCAAAGTTAAAAGTTTTCTTAGTTCTCTTTGTATTTACCCAACACACTTTGTATTTACCTAACACACTTTTTGGGTCCCTCAGAATCCAAAACAATCTCCTTATGATTCAAAGAGAGTTATCAATGTTTACAAGATGTTTAGAACGTACCATACTTTTAAAACAGAAACCCTCTATGTTTGCCAAAACAAAATCTTTCCCAGCACATCAAGGTATGTTATTAGTTTGCTGACAATGAGAAAACCACAATATTTAGTAACAGCCAGTTATCAGAAGCCAAACATAAAACCCACAGAGTTTATAAACTATGCTTTAACAGGGTGGAGTTAAAAGGAAGAAGTGAAGAGGTGGAAACCATTTCCATGTCCTCTGTCTCCAACAAAATCCACTGGGGAACTAGCTAAGCCAAAATCAGTATATATTTCTTCAGGCCAAATTTATAAATTATCCAGATTATAAGAACTAAATTGTAGATAAAAGTTGAAGTATATATTCAAAAGGTATGGTAGAAGAAAGAAGAAAAAAAGGAAAGGAAAGGAAAAGAAATCCCAAAAATAATTAAAAATGTAATAAGGTATTATATTCCAAAACCTGCCAGACACAAGAAAAAAAGGAAAATAAAATTAAAAAAGGGAAATCCAAAAGTTAAACCATTAAAAATAAGTATTGTAATCCAGAGAAAGAAAGAAAAATGTAATCCACAATTCTTAAAAAGGCAAAAAAAGAAGAAAGATTTATATTCCACAGAGTTATAAATCCAAGAGAGTAGCACAATCCACAATAAAGAAAAAATGTCGATATAATCCATTTATGGCAAAAGATATGTTGTCAAGTAAAGAAACTGCACTGTCTATATTATAGGTAAATATAGTTGGAGATCCAGACACTTGGTTTTATCCAGAAATGAGAGAGGTGGTCTAATTTATTTCTCAGTAGGTTCACAAGGGTGGAAGAGGATACAATACTCCACAAGCAGATCTATAAAGTTTAAAAAGTAATAATCCAGTGCATTCAAATGCTGACTTTACCTTTCTTTGAGCCGAATCAGAAAGTGAAATCTGTGATGTTGCTTTTGCAAGCCACTGACTGTGTCCACCACCCACTCAAGCATCATGAAGAACTGGCCCTATATTTAAGTGTATGACTTTGTAAAGCAACTTCTGTTCAGAGGCACAATAGTTACAATACAGGAAACTGCAAGCCAGTTTAATTTCTCCTGCCCAGTTTCTCCACCCCCGCCTCTTTCCCCATTTCCAATGCCTTTTTGGATCAGGTCAAACTAACCCCCTCCTCCTATGCCATTCTGGTTCTAGGTGTACAGAAAGCCAGGTCTTTTCACTCAGGCAAAAGTGGGGAATGATCACACCAGCTGCTCATGCCTGAATGAGCAGGAGTGGCCAGCTAAAAACCTTTCAAGAGCCCTGTGAAGCCATGATGCCCTTTTGTTGCAGGTCAGCCAGGGCTCAGTAATAGCGAGGACTCCTCAGGAGAAGAGGACTCCTCAGGAGAAGAGGAATCCTGTGTAGCCAGCCTTAAATTAACAGAAGTTGCTTTACAAGAGAATGAGATGCAGGATTCGCAGCCAAACAGCTGGTGCAGAGCCACCAACACCCTCCAGCCTTGATTCAGCCGGTGAATCTCAGTTAACTGTTCCCAGCCCACCAGTATCTTCTGCACTCTTAGAGTGATGCAAACAGAGGCTGAGAACAGAACTACAGGCAAAAAGGCAGATTACATGCCTCCTGGCCCAATGCCAGCCACTTGCTAATGACAAAGATGAGTAGTTGCAGGATTACTTCTGAGCAGCTGGCTGCAAGCATGATCCTTAGGCATGGGTCTATAAAAACTGGCCAAGAGAGGCTAGTAGGCATGGGCACAATGTGTATGAGAGATGCTAAGGCACCAACTTTGACTTGCCTAATCCTTGGAAGCCTGACCCTGGACTGAATGATCTTGCCTAGCCTGACTTCTGGAACCCTGACTTCGGACTGAATGATCCTGCTCTGTCTGACTTCTGAAACTTGATACTCAGAGCCTGCAAGCCAGTGCACCTTTGCTCGGCGCAAAGCTGCCCTTGACAAAACACGCTGCCTTGGGTGCTAATCCTCAGGAGTGCCTAGAGGCTTAATTGTGAGCAGATGTGCTGAGAATTAGGTCACAAGTGCCCATTCTTTCCTCCCCTCCTTTACTCCCCACCCCTGAGGTCTGTGTGGGCTCATCCTTCCCACGCAAGGAGAGAAAGCATTGTCGTGCTATCTTCATTTCTCCTTCCCATGGCTGTGGTATCCTTTCCAGGGAAACCAGGCATGGCCGCCTCCCACCCACAGCCCCGTGGCTTCCAGAAGGATGCAAACTGGAATGTGCTACCATGTGACTTTCCTCCACCTTTGTCACGGGGGGGGGGGGAGAGAGAGAAGGCAGCCCCTATAGGTGGCCAAGGGAAATGTGGCTGGCCTTTGGCTATGAGAGCTTGAAATGCCATCGCACTGGCAAAGAAGGAAGGGAATGGACTTTGGAGTGCATGTGGAAGCACCACCGAGGAGGGCACTGTTGTGTGTCAGATGCAGCTTCCGCTTCTTTCTGGAATTTCATTGCCCGGCATCGAGGCAATAATCTGTGCACTAAGGGCTAACAATTTGTGCGCTAGCACATCATAGCGCAGTTTAGTGGGAACACTTCTCCTAGGACACTATCATGTCAGGCCCCATATTTGAATTGCAAGAGGGAGGGGCCTTAGCACCATATGCTGGTTCTAAGGGGGCTGTCATGCAGTGAGAGTGGCCACTTAGGCCTCCACCAGGTTGCCAGCAGGGACACCCCACCCTTCCAAAAACTAGATGTGACATCCAGTCATATAAATCAACATGACTGTCTACATTTTTATTTGCTTTTAACTTAATGTGCACATCCAGATGTGAGTTCCATTGGAGTGTGTAGGCAGAAGCCATCTGAACTGGTAACTACATTTGGATGTCGAGCCGATTTACACTGGGTTTAAGTTTATGAGGTGTGTAGACTGTACCTGTCAACGCTGCCATATCACTGAAAGGGCAGAGGTCAAATCAAACAGTAGGGCCCTTGCTTCCCTTCAGTCTAACTGCTAGCCTCTACCAATATTGTGCTTACCCTTGCACCCTATTGTCTGCTGCCAGTGTTCAGTGGCAGCATAAAGGGCAATGAAAATACACAGCCCTCAGGCTGTTTAAAACAAAACAATGCTCTCCTTTATGTTTGGAGTTCTTGTTTTGTTTTTCTGCAAGAGACCCATTTTATTAATAGGGAGAGTAATAGGTTCACAGTATCAAAACAATTATGGAAATATTTTATTCTATTTGAAACATGAATGAAATTAACATTTGCTAGTGATTATAATGTAGGCAATATCCCAATTAAGATATAGACAACCTAAGTAGCTTCCTTCAAGTATCTTTTATTAGGCTGAGGACAGACTGGCAGTCTCGGCCGCTCTGCCTCTGCTTCAAAAACTTCAAAGTGGTGCTTGGCTGCTGTGGTGCGCGTTCCACCTGCCGGAGCGGGTGTGAATGCGCGCGGGGAAGGGGAGCCGCGCGGCGTCCACCCACCGCCGTAGGAAGCTGCCCGCAGTCTGAACGCTGTGGGCGGCTTCCTTCCGGCGGCGTGCAAACGCCGCACCGTGGGGGAAATCCCCCCCGCCTTAGTTTGCCACGCCGCGCAGGCGCGGCAGACTACCAGTCTGTCCACAGCCTTAGTCTTTTCCACATGCCTTGTCCATAAAATCACTTTTGCAGAATCTTCTGTGAAGTCTGTTGCTCCAAATAAGTGGACAGAAGAATGAAAAGATCATTTTGGGTTTAAATAGAAGCAGCTGGTTTTGGAGAATGAAGAAATAAAAAGAAAGTGGGCAGTTGCTCAGAAAAGGCTGTGCTTCAGTCCTCTGGCTGCCAGGCGTGTTTGAACTGTCTGGCACAGGCGCTGCATTAGGTTATGCACAATACATTCCCCACCTGTCGTTTTTCTATGGAAATGAAATGTGCACTTTGAAAAGGCTCACCCCAGCAAAATTATATATTATTCCAAAGTAAGAATTATGAAGCAGGTTACCTTTGAGGAAAAAATTTCTCCTGGAATTTGAGTGTCTGAACTTGAAAAGACAGGGAATAGTGAGGTATAAAGATTATTTGGACACAAAACATTGTACATCTGACAAAACTTCTGAAAATATCTCAAATAAATATGCAAAATTTTGTTGTCTCAAACAGTGTATCTGACACATTGGTCAGGATCCCAACTGTTTCACAGGTAGTTTCGGTACAGACACCTTTCCCCAGCTTTAGCCTCTTGGCACTGCTGCTGTGCTGTTCCCAGAATTCTGGGCAGAGCGGGAAGCAATTTCTGATGCTGCATGAATAGAAACAATACAAATGGTGTAATAGAAACGAAAGAATTGTGGAAGCCTAAAGGAAAGCATTGCACTGTTTGAGTACTTGTGCTGAGATATTTGGAAAATACATGATTACTAGCTTATTGTTTTCCCCAAAGTATTTCTCTCTGAAACATGGTGATGAAAGAGATGGGGGGGGGGGGGGGAACACAACTCATTTTTTTGTCAGAGAGTCACAAATATACTTCCTGTTAATTCCCATAGCTTTTGTACACATTCAGTCAGCTCATAATGGGACAGACTTTTTGCAAAGCACCTTTGATTTGTAGATTCCCTTATATTTCTGCTACTAAATTACAGACATGCTGTTTCTAGTTTAAAATATTAGCCAGTATCATAATGACTGCTGAATTTAAGTTTTGATGTAGATCAGGGGTGGGCAAATTGCGGCCCGGGGGCCACATGCGGCCCGCCAAGACAGTTGGTCACTGTCAGCACCTGAGGAGCTGCAGCTTGAACTTATTGACATGCAGTCAGATCACACTGTGAAAGAAATGTTTAATGCTGTGACATTAGTTGACTTTTACAAATCTTTGTCTGCTGAAAAGTTTCCATGTATGAAGAAATTTGCTGGGAAAATGTTCTCTATATTTGGGTCTACATATATTTGTGAGCAAAGTTTTTCTTGCATGAAGATCAACAAGAGTAAATATAGACATTAAGAGACATTTGACAGATGTTAACTTGCAGGCTGTGATGAGAATCTCAACAAGCAATCTCACTTCTGATTTCAAAAAAATTGTAGAAAAGTGTGATAGGGTACATTTGTCTCATTAAACTGATTCTAAAATTAAATGTGCTTGCAACTATTGATGATATCAAATTAGCACAATAAATAAATTGAATAAAACTACCACTATTATTAATTTTTATGATACAATTTATACCTTTTCTGAAATGCAAAGTTAACTAATGAACGCAATCATTTTAAAAGGTGCGGCCCTCCGCTAACCCCCGCTCCCACAAAGCGGCCCCCGAGCCAAAACAATTGCCCACCCCTGATGTAGATTGATTTGTTGTTAAACAGTAAGAAAAAATACAGTATCGAAATTGATTGCAATTCGCCTTGTGGATCTGAAATGATTAAAAGTAATACACACTGAAGTTAAACAAAGAAAGCTTTAACCTCGTGTTTGTTCCCAGTAATGGAAAAATATGCATGGACAAATTCTGGGTTAATTGATAAAACCTGCATTATTATTTTACACAACATAGTGTGTTTGTTTCAATTTCTGAAGATTACTTATGTACATAATTTATTCCTACCCCTCCTATCATCAAAGAATATATGACGAATTACACTAAAATAATATTGCATATGTCAAATAGGTATCACATTTGCTGTGGCATCTCTTTCAACCACTTTAAGTGAATTGGACCTGAAGAAGACTTACCATGGATACAAAGCGCTTTAATTAAAAGAAACACCTATACTATATTTAATTCACTGTAGGTTTCCATATGGGTAACTGTCTAATATAATTTGTTTTTCACAGATACATTCTATTAATGGGTCTTCAGGATCGAAATGAAAAGCTTTTCTATAAAGTGCTGACTTCTGACATTGAAAGATTTATGCCTATTGTTTATACTCCCACTGTGGGTCTGGCGTGCCAACAATATGGTATAGCATTTCGGAGGCCAAGGTATGTAAAACTACACTTCACATCCAAGTAATAGTATCTTTCTTCTTCTTGGCAGGTTTCTATCGAGGTTTTTGTCCCCCCTCAACATAGTTGAACGTAACCCAAAACTGAAATAATTAAGTTAATTCAAACTACATTAAGTACACTTTTAGTCTAGCTAAACTGTAATTTGTATTGTGTTGCAAAAATAAAGAGTTACTTCAGTGCTTTAAGCACTTATAATTTTTTAAATCTTTTGTGATTGAGCTGGAGTTGGCTGAAGAACCAAGACTTTGTATTAATAACAACAAAATGAAGAAAAAATCCTACCCAACCTTGATTTAACAATTAAAAGAAGCAGCAATTGCAAAGGTGATTTAAAGTTGGAAAAGAAAACTAATAGACTTTTGATGTGTAATAAGTACTCTTTCTGTAACTATGTCAGAATAGAACTTTATAAATAACTTTAAGACGTTACTATTCTCCCTGGTAACATTAGGCAGCCTCTGTAGTTCACATTTGTTTTTCTTCCAACTGTTTTAAATTGCCAGCTTTTCCTTTATTTTATCAGAACTTTCTCACAGTATATTTGTACAGCATCTATGTTCACAGTGATCCCTTGGTTCTCTTTTCAGAGGCCATGAGCTGCATTATTGAAATGTTTAAACTGCATAGTTATTAAAATAACTAAATTCGAATCCAGTAGTAGATTCTTGTTAGAGACCAACAAGATTTTTGGGGTACAAGCTTTCAAGAGTCAGAGTTCCCTTTGTCAGATTCAAGTTGGAATGGAGATCTCTGACCTTATATCCCCGTTGGAAGGGAGGTTGCAAAGAAAGAACTCTGGATGCAGTTCCTTCTTTGCAGCACCCCCCCCCCCCCACCTTCTGACTGGCATATAAAGATTCTGAAACCTCTGTTCCAACTCATATCTGATGAAGGGAGCTTTGACTCTTGAAAGTTTGAACCCTGAAAATCTTGTTGGTATCAAGTTTGCAGAAAAACCTGAAATATGAAAAAAAACTACATTGGGGCTGTTAACCCCAAATCATAGAAGCAGTGCGTGTAGTTATAAGAAATGGATGCCCTCTGTGGTGTCAGTAGCTATTGTGGGCAACCATTACAGTATTGCCAATCTTCAAACCTTGGTTGCTGTCAGTAAAAGAGGGGAGGGTGTTTTGGTTTTGCAGGCCACCCCTGCTTACCTCTTCTGTGCTGTGGAGAGAGGACTCATTGCTGCTAAGCACTGACAGCAACCACTGGGTGACTGGGGGGGGCAACAGTGGGAGGGCTTCTAGTGTCCTGCCCCCACTGCTGGACCTCCTGAGGGCACCTGGTGTTTTTGGCCGCTGTGTGACACAGAGTGTTGGACTGGATGGGACATTGGCCTGATCCAACGTTGGCTTCTCTTATGTTCTTATGACTTGCTACCATACGACTTGCAGTGCTCACCACAGCCCAGTAGCAACCACCTGGTGACTCACTACTGAAAGTCAGTGTGGTGTCATAGTAAGAGTATAAGATTAGGATCTGGGAGACCCAGGATTGAACCCCCACTCTGCCACGAATGGGTGACCTTGCGCTACTCACTCACTCCCAGTGTTGCCTACCTGACAGGGTTGTTATGAAAAGAAAATGGGGAAAGGGGAGAATGTTATAAGCTGCTTTGGGTCCCCATTGGGGAGAAAGGCTGGGAATAAAGCAATGTAATTGATAAGTATTGGAGTCGGGAGTCCATGGAATAGTGAAACAGCTAGATCTTTATTGCTGGTCCGGATGAAGCATACAACCCAGGGCTCAAAGCCCTCCTGTTATGCTGGTCAGGGACAATCCCCTGACCTCACCCAACTGGCCTGATAGGCTATTATAAGTCTATTTACATCTCATAGGTTCCCTGGGAGGAACCTAGGTACATGATTGGTGGCCGGTTTGAATCCACCTGGCCTTTGTTCTACCTGGCTGAAGCTCAGGTAGTTTCTTGGCCATGTGCTCTGGCCACATGGCGGTCGCCATTACGGGAGCACATGGGGACCACATGGTTAATACATAACACCCCTCCCTCCATAGTCCAGAACCCCTCTGCATACATAGTCTTTGAGATAGTCCGGGCATCTGCGCTCGCGTCCAGAGCGCTGGGGGGTTGTAAGGCGGGGCGTGTTGCTTGTGTCGGCAGGTTGCGGTGCGGGTAGTTGTTCTGCTTGCGGGGCCGGTCTGTTCGGAGGTCGTTCCGGCGTGGATGGTAGTCTCCGGATCAGGGTCTGGCGCTGCTTCTGGAGTCGTGTCGATGTCACGGTCCGTTGGTGCCGGGAGTTCGGGGACCTGGGTAGCATCGTGGCTCTGTGTACGGCATCGAATCTGGTCGATGTGCCGTTTCCAGACTACGCCATCTTCCGTAAGGACCTCGTAGGAATAAGGCCCGGTGACTCGGATGATCCTCGCGGGGAGCCATGTTGGACCCTGTGCTTAGTTCTTAGCGTATACGGGGTCTTTGGGAGCGAACCCTCGGGCGGCTGGCTGGTTCTCCGTTGTTGGGTTTCCATTGATTGCTCGGTTGGGATGTAGGTGGTCCAGGACGGTTCCCAGTCGTCTTCCCATCAAGTTCGGCTGGCCGGCGCCCGGTCCCTGAGTGGGGTGTGTTCCGTTGGCAGAACAGGAACTTATACAGCTGCTGTTCCCAGTCGCCGTGCTCCATTTTCTTTAAAGCATCCTTCGTTGTTCTCACCATGCGCTCAGCCTGGCCATTGGTTGCAGGGTGAAACGGTGTGGAGTGGATGTGGCGAAGACCGCAGGACTCCACAAACCGTTGGAACTCGCCAGAGGTGAATGTGGTCCCGTTGTCGGTCACGAGAGTGTCAGGCATTCCGTGTGTCGTGAAGACCGGCCAGAGACTTCCTAAGACTGCGTTGGTGGAGGTCAATGCTACCGGAACCACCTCAAGCCACTTGCTGTAGCTGTCTACAATGATAAGAAACAACCGGCCCTGGACCGGTCCTACGAAGTCTAGGTGCAGATGGGACCAGGGCTTGTTAGTGGATTTCCAGGATCGGACGGGAGCGTGTGGCGAGTCTGGCCACGACTCTTGGCATTTGGTACACTTCTGGACCCGCCCCTCAATGTCTTTGTCCAGGCCTGGCCACCACATGTAACTACGGGCCAGGGCTTTCATGCGTACTATTCCCGGGTGGGCCTCGTGTAGTGCCTCTAGAACTCGGGGCCGCAGGGGCCCGGGGATCACCACTCAAGATCCCCATAGCAGGCACCCTTTGTGGGCCGAGAGTTTGTGCCTTCGTGCCGTGAAAGCGGCGAACTCCGGTCCCGGTTTCTCCGGCCACCCCCTTCCCACCCAGTCCGAGACATGGGACAGGATGCGGTCCCGCCGCATGCGACGGGCCACATCCGATACCTGCATGGGGTGCTCCGGTAGGTCCTCCAGGAGCGCTACGTGGAAGGCTGGAGCCGGAGCCGGGTCGCATGACGGGAGGGGAAGGCGGCTGAGGGTGTCGGCGTGTCCCATCGCCTTGCCCGGGTGATGCACCAAGTCGTAGGAGTAGCCCGACAAAAAAATCGACCACCGCAGGACCCGTGGGGACAGCATGTGAGGGGTCTGCTGGTGGGGGGCAAGGAGACTCAGCAGGGGTTTATGGTCCGTAGCCACGGTGAACGATTGCCCATACAGGTAATCGTGGAATTTCTTGACGCCGGCTACAATCGCAAGGGCCTCCTTGTCGATTTGGGCATAATTGCGTTCTGCCGACGACAGGGTCCTGGAGTAGTAGGCTACCGGCATCTCCTTGCTGTTGGGTAGCTGGTGCCCCAAGACTGCCCCGACTCCGTAGGGAGACGCGTCGCAGGCCAGAATGACAGGGGGCCTCTCATCGAAGTGCGCCAGGACTGCATTTGAAACTAATAAGTCCTTGACGGCCCAGAAGGCTGTGTCATGCTTGGGACCCCAGGCCCAAGCCGCTCCCTTGTCCAGGAGGCGATGCAGGGGTTCGGCGACAGCCGCCTTGTGCGGAAGGAAAGCGTGGTAAAAGTTCAAAAGTCCCAAGAACGCCTTTAGTTCCGCCTTCGAAGACGGATGGGGTGCTCCCGTAATCGCCGCTACCTTCTCCTTTGTCGGGTGAATGCCGTCCGCGGTCACTTCGAAACCCAAGAAGGTCACCGAGGAGACTCCCAGGGTACACTTATCTTTTCTGACCTTGAGACCCGCTTCCTGGAACCGTTGCAGCACCATCCGTAGGCGTGCTGCAAACGTGTCGACGTCCGGGGCGGCGATGAGGACGTTGTCGAAGAACGGTTTCACACCTGGAACATCTTTAAGGAGAGAATCCATTAGATTTTGAAAAATCCCTGGCGCTACGCTGACCCCGAACTGGAGCCGTTTCATTTTGAACGCTCCCTTATGGGTCACAATTGTCTGTGCCTCGGCCGTTGCCTCGTCTACAGGAAGCTGCTGATAGGCCTGGGCCAGGTCGAGTTTTCAAAATATTTTGGCTTCCGCGAGGGAGGCCGGTATTGGATACACATGGTCCTGTAACGCCTTATTAACAGTGCACTTATAATCCGCGCAGATGCGGAATTCCCTGTTCGCCTTGAGGGGGGTCACAATGGGAGTCTCCCACTTGGCATGGGAGACCGGCTCTAGCACCCCTTGTGCCATGAGCTTTTCCAGCTCCGCCTCCACTTTGGGCTGGAAGGCGAGCGGTGGCCGGCGGACGGCCACGTGGATGGGCCGGACTGCTGGGTCCAGGTCGAAGGAAACCGGAGGTCCTCTGTAGCAGCCCAATGAGCCGTCGAAAACGGCAGGAAATTCCTCGCAGATGGACGAGAAGTCGGTAGAGCCCATGCGGTGTATTCCGGTCCACTGCACTCCGAGTGGCTTGAACCAGGCGTGACCTAGGAGACTGGTTAGATTGCGCTCCACCACGAGAAGGTCCAGCAGGCCATTAAAGGCGTGGTACTGGACCCGGACCCTGGTGAGCCCCTTAATAGCCACTGGGTTTTTCTGGAAGTCCCGGAGGACCAACCCAGCCGGCAACCGTAGCCAGCGTGCCCCCTTCGGGCAGGGGCGGCTGAACGTAGCTGCAGACACAATTGAATATGCGGACCCTGAGTCCAGTTCCATAGAGCAAGGAACTCCCTCTATTCAGAGGGACACGGAAATCGCGCCCAGGATGGGCTGGGGCAAGTTCATTACTGTGGCCGCAGGAACGACACTACCCACTTCTTCGAAGTTCGCTGCTGGGGCACGGTGGCTGTTCCTTAGGCGGCAGGCCCGGGTGAGATGGCCTGCTTTCCCGCAGGCGCGGCAGATGGCATCACGGAAGCGGCATGTACATCTGTTGTGGGGGTCCCCGCAGCTGGCGCACATTGAGGCCTGCCGGTTGAGGGAAGCAGAAGAGGGAACAGAGACAGATGCTAAGCGCCGGCCCTTGGGCCTGGGGACGCCGGGCTCACCCTTCTTCGAGCGTGGTTGCATCCGGTGGATGTCCTCTTCTTCGCTCGAGTCGGGTTCGGGAGGGGCCGCCTGGTGGCTGCCTTGTCCTTCTGTGTTGTTTCGAAGACTGCTGCTGTTTGGAGCATCTTTTCCAAGGTAGGTTCCGGCATTGCGATGAGGCACTGGCGGAGCTTGGCTTCCCGGATCCCTCCCATGAAGGCGGTCTCCACATGGTCATCCACGTGGCGGAATTTGCAGCCCACGGCTAGTCGGCGGAGTTAAGCGAGAAAAGTGGCGGCCGACTCCCCCGGCTGCTGCTGGTGCTGTATGAACTCCCAGCGCCTGGCCAGTTTTGATGGCTTCGGGGCGAAGTAATCGCTGAGGGTCTTGGTGAGTACATCGTAAGACACCTCGGTGGGGTCTTGTGGGGCGAGTAGGTTCTGGGCCACCCGCATGACCTCCACCCCTCCGGAACTCAAGAACCAGGCGCTCTTCAGGTCCGCATCTGTGATTCCGCGGAGCTTGAAGGCGCACCCCAGCATCTTGAGCCAGGACTCCAACATCTCTGGGCGAGACGTATCAAAAGGGGTAATTGGTCCCGGAGCGTTTGCCATAGTTACTGGAGCAGGAGCGGCGGCAGCGATTTGAGCGATGTCCTCATGGTCTTGCGGCGGTGCTGGGGAGCGTAGAGGCTCGGAGCTGCCTAGTGCCAGAGGATCGGGGCTCAGAGCAGCTTGTGGCGAGGCGTTGGAGCACTGGGGCTCGGCGATGCCTGCGGCCGGCGGCCGGAGCTTGCTGTGCTGCTGCGGTCGGCTGGAGAGTCGCTCATCGGGATCCCACCTTCGTCGCCACTGATAAGTATTGGAGTCGGGAGTCCATGGAATAGTGAAACAGCTAGATCTTTATTGCTGGTCCGGATGAAGCATACAACCCAGGGCTCGAAGCCCTCGTTTTATGCTGGTCAGGGACAATCCTCTGACCTCACCCAGCTGGCCTGATAGGCTATTATAAGTCTATTTACATCTCATAGGTTCCCTGGGAGGAACCTAGGTACATGATTGGTGGCCGGTTTGAATCCACCTGGCCTTTGTTCTACCTGGCTGAAGCTCAGGTAGTTTCTTGGCCATGTGCTCTGGCCACATGGCGGTCGCCATTACTGGAGCACAAAATAGCCAAAAAATACCTATTATTAGTCACCAGCTATTTTTTCAACTGGGTATAGAGTGGGGTGTATTTTCGACTATCGATAATACTGAAAAAAATTGAAATTATCTGGGAAAACAGATAAGAACATAAGAGAAGCCAGTGTTGGATCAGGCCAGTGGCCCATCCAGTCCAACATGTTGTCACACAGTGGCCAAAAACACCCAAGTGCCATCAGGAGATCCAGCAGTGGGGGCAGGACACTAGAAGCCCTCCCACTGTTGCCCCCCCCCCCCCCAAGCACCAAGAATACAGAGCATCACTTGCCCCAGACTGAGAGTTCCTATCTATACTTTGTGGCTAATGGCCACTGAGGGACCTCTGCTCCAGATGTTTATCTAATTCCCTCTTGAAGCTGTCCATGCTTGGAGCCGCCACCACCTCCTGTGGCAGTGAATTCCACGTGTTAATCACTCTTTGGGTGAAGAAGTGGTTCCTTTTATCTGTTCTAACCCGACTGCTTCAATTTCGTGGAGTGCCCGTGAGTTCTTGTATTGTGAGAAAGGGAGAAAAGGACTTCTTTCTCTACCTGCTCTATCCCATGCCTAATCTTATAAACCTCGATCATGTCACCCCTCAGCTGTTGTTTCTCCAGGCTAAAGAGCCCCAAGCGCTTCAACCTTTCTTCACAGGGAAAGTGTTCCAACCCTTTTATCATTCTAGTTGCCCTTTTCTGCACTTTTTCCAATGCCATAATATTTTTTTTGAGGTGTGGAGACCAGAACAGTACACAGTACTCTAAATGAGGTTGCACCATTGATTTATACAAGGGCATAATGATACTGGCTGATTTGTTTTCAATTCCCTTCCTAATAACCCCCAGCATAGCGTTGGCCTTTTTCATTGCAGTCGCACACTGTCTCAATATTTTCATTGATTTATCTACTACAACTCCAAGATCTCTCTCTTGGTCAGTTTCTGCCAGTTTTGGACCCCATCAACGTGTATTTATAATTAGGATTTTTGGCTCCAATGTGCATCACTTTGCACTTGGCCACATTGAACCCCATTTGCCACGTTGACACCCACTCACCCATCCTCGACAGATCCCTTTGGAGTGCCTCACAATCCTCCCTGGTTCTTACCACCCTGAACAACTTTGTGTCATCTGCAAATTTAGCCACTTCACTGCTTACTCCCAACTCCAAATCATTAATAAACAAGTAAAAAGCATCGGTCCGAGTACTGATCCCTGCAGTACCCCACTGCTTACCTCCCTCCACTGAGAAAATTGCCCATTTATACTCACTCTCTGTTTCCTTTTAATTGGCCAGTTTTTGATCCACAAAAGGCATTGTCCTTTTATCCCATGACTATTGAGCTTACTCAGGAGCCTTTGATGAACTTTATCAAAAGCTTTCTGGAAGTAAAGGTAAACAACATTGGGTCCCCCTTATCCACATGTTCGTTCACAACCTCAAAGACCACTAACAGGTTAGTGAGACAAGATCTTCCCTTACAGAACCCATGCTGAGTCTTCCTCAGGAGATTTTGTTCATCAATGTGCCTGCTAATTCTTTCCTTAATAACAGTTTCCACCAACTTACCTGGTATTGACGTCAGACTGACTGGCCTGTAATTTCCTGGATCTCCTCTGGAACCCTTTTTAAAGATGGTAGTGACATTCACTACCTTCCAGTCCTCAGGAATGGAGGCAGATTTTAATGAAAGATTACATATTTTTTGTAAAAAAATTTTTATTGCTTTTTTTCCTACACTACTCCTACATGCTAAAAACCTACGCCAATCTATATTATACAGAGAATACAGTTTGTAATGTTACAAAATAAGAGTATTATTATATTGAAAAGCAATGTTAAATCTTGGTATCATCTGTTACATCTATTTTGTTGTCTAGATTAAAATTAAAAGCTAGATAACTGGATTGCATACAGACATAGAAGTATCTAAAATCTAGGTTTAAATCATTATCTGACATAGTGCGTCACGATATTAAAAAACAATTCAACGTTATTTTTTCTTCGGTCCTCTTCTTTTCTTTTTTCTTTCTTCCTGAGGCTTAGGAGCCGTGGCCCCTTTTTCAGAATCCGACTGTTCTTCAAGTTCTCCGCTTTCTGAGCCATTAAATCCATACATACGCTCCTGTGATCCCAGTGAGTCGTCTGACTCAGTCTTTGCTTTTTTCTTCTTGCGTTTTTCCAAAAAAAAATTCACCTTTTCGATAGAGTCAATTTTGTATTTCTTGGCTTTGTAGCTGAAGATCAGTCCCTCCAGAATGTCCCAACGATAGGAAATAGACTCCGATTGTAACCATGCCGTCAAGCTCCTGTAGGCTTTTCTTCTTTTTCGAATTTCAAATGGAATAGAAAGATTACATATTACAGATTACATATTTTTGTCAGGAGATCCACAAGTTCACATTTGAGTTCTTTCAGAACTCTCGGATGTATGCCATATTTGTTTTTAAGTTGTTTATCAGTCGTAGGACCTCCACTCTCTTCACCTCAATGTGACTCAGGTCTTTCAACACCCCTCCCAAAATCATTCGGTTCTGGAGTGGGCAAGCACTTCTCATCTTCCACGGCGACGACAGAGGCAAAAAATGCATTCAGCTTCTCAGCCATTTCCCTATCATCCTTAAGTACACCTTTTACCCCTTGGTCATCCAAGGGGTACCCCTTGGTCATCCACTGCTTCCCTGGCTGGTTTCCTACTTCTAATGTATTTGAAGAAAGTTTTATTGTTGGTCTTTATGTTTTTTGCGATATGCTCCTCATATTACCTTTTTGCCTGCCTGATCACAGACTTTCATTTTATTTGCCACAACCTATGTTCCCTTTTATCAACCTCACTGAGACTAGCTTTCCACCACTTAAAGGAATCCTTCTTACCTTTTACAGCTTCTATTACTTTGTTTGTTAACCATGCAGGCTTTTTTCTATACCTATTTGTGCCTTTCCTCACCCGCAGTATATATTTTTTCTGAGCTTCTAGGATTGTAATTTTAAATAGTCTCCAAGCTTCCCCAATGGTTTTGACCCTTTCTACTTTTCCTTTCAGTTTTCTCCTCACACATCCCTTCATATCAGAGAAGTTACCCCTTTTAAAGTTAAAAGTTGTTGTGTCAGTCTTTTTGGGCAACTCCCTATTTATACAAATGTTGAACTCAATAACAGTGTGGTCACTGTTCCCAAGTGGTGCAATCCCTTTTACATCTCTTACCAGGTCTTGGGCATTACTTAGGACCAAATCCAGGATCGCCTCTCCCCTGGTCGGTTCCATGACCATCTGCTCCATAGCACATTCATTGAGAGTGTCTAGAAACGTAATTTCTTTTTCCAGACTTGAACACATATTGACACAATCAATGTATGGGTAGTTAAAGTCACCTAGTACAACACAGTTATTTCGTCTATCCACTATCTTTAATTCATCCATCATTTTATAATCTACCTCTACCTTTTGATCTGGTGGGCGATAACAAACTCCCAATGTTAAGCTTCCTTTTGGGCCCACTAATTCAACCCACAGCCTTTCCAGAAGTGAATTGAATTCTCTTACCCTCTCAGCCTTACTGGACTGTATACCCTCTCTGACATACAGAGCCACCCCACCTCCAACTCCCCCCCATTCTTCAGATATAATTTATAACCAGGAATCACCATATCCCACTGTTTTTCCTCATCCCACCAAGTTTCTGAAATACCCACAATGTCTATGTTTTTCCCCAACACCAAGCATTCCAACTCCCTGATTTTACCTTAGACACTTCTAGCATTAGTATATAAACATCTATAGTTTTCCATACATGTTAAGCCCACAACCTTCCTCTTGCTGCCTCGGGGCCTTGTCAGGCAGTCCCTATCATTAGCCACAGTCTCAGTGGACAATTCTAATCCCTTTCTTTGTAGGAAAGTAACAGCTATCCCTTCATCTCTTTGAGATGAGCCATCCTGAACCAGAGACTTTTCATCTGTCGGCTTTCCCCCAATATTCAGTTTAAAAACTGCTCTGCCACCTTTTTGATTTTAAGCACCAGCAGCCTGGTTCCTTCTTGGTACAAGTGGAGACCGTCTCTCTTGTACAGCTCCCTCTTGTTCCAAAAAGCATCGCAGTGCCTAACAAACTTGAACCCTTTCCCCTTACACCATCATCTCATCCACACATTGAGACTCCTGATCTGTGCCTGTCTCTCCGGCCCTGCGCGTGGAACTGGTAGCACTTCCAAGAAGGCTACCTTGGAGGTCCTGGCCGTAAGTCTCCTGCCTAGCAGCCTAAATTTTTCCTCCAGGACCTCACGACTGCATTTCCCCACATCGTTGGTGCCAACATGTACCACTATCACTGGCTCCTCCCCAGCTCTATCTTCCAGCCTATCTAGAACACGCGTCATGTCTGCTACCTTCGCACCAGGCAAGCAAGTCACAATACAGTCAGTACGCGGTTTCCCCACCCAGCTGTCTACCTGCCTAAGGATCGAATCACCAAGAGCCCCCCTCTCTCCCTGCCCAGGGATGGTTCCTTGGTGCAAAAGATGTGCTGGGTCTGGCCGGTTGCCATGGATACCCTTCACTGAAAGCTGGATACACTGTCCAAAAGCAAGCCAAGAAACAGAGCCAAAGGTCAGAAAGCTGGAAATCAGTCAGAGTTTTCAGGAGCTAGGAGGGAGGAGCGGAGGCTGATAGCCGGGACTAGGTCCGAGAACGCACAGTTGCTTCCGCGCCGAGGCAAGTGAGTGGGGGTGTTTATGACCAGATCCTCCTTTCCTTGGGAGTCAATCTGCAAGGACTCACAGCCCCTCATGTTGCCTTTGCAACAACTGAAGTCTGGCACTCCTCCTTCTCTCTCGCACATTCAGATGCTAGCATGCCCTGCGTCTGGGACAATCAGGTGAGCTAGGCGGGGATTCTGGCCTCGGGGTGTCTTCAACTGGGGGTGTTGGGCCAGGCTCTGGATCAGTTTCTCCCTCTGACTGCACCTCAGTCTCTTTGCCTTGCTGCCCCCCCGTGCAACTGCTGGCGCCTCTTCCCTCAGGTGCTGGTAAAGGTTCCTCTTCACGAATGCATTTAAAGGGACCGCAACACCTTTAAATGCCTTTGGCTTCATTATAGCCTATGCAGACCATTTTAGTCAATGATCCCCATAGGCTGTAATGGGAAATCTATCCGGGGGTATGCGAGGATCTGGCTGTTTTTTTGAAGTAGAGGTACCACATTTTCAGCATAGCTTCTGTTGCTGCTACTCAAAAGCCCCTTCCCAGTTTAAAAAGATTGGGCCAAGGAGTGTGTGTCCAATTTTATCCCCCCCCCCCAAAAAAGTGCCCCCATCCTCCATTATTTCCAATGGATGGAAATAACAGCAAAAAAGCAGGGTCTGATGTCAAACCAGAGAGTCTCTGCAATAGAAACTGAAAGGGGGGGGGCATTTTAGCAGAATCAGTGCCACTGTGGCGATGCCAGCTCTACAAATCCAAGCAAAGGTTTTTTATTTGCAAGCCTAGCACAGCCAGTGCATGTACAGAGTGCCCAGCAGAACCAATGACACTGTGGCAATGACAGCTCAACAAATCCAAGTAAGAGGGGGTTGCAAGCCTTGCACAGTCAATCCATGCCCAGAGTGCCTAGAAGAACCAATACCACTATGGCAATGCTGACTCAACAAATCCAAGCGGCAGGTGGGTTTTTTTGCAAGCCTAGCGCAGCCAGTGTATATACAGAGTGCCAAGCAGAACCAATACCACTGTGGCAATGCCAGCTCAACAAATCCAAGCAAGGGTTTTCCCCTCCAAGCCCAGCATAGCCAGTGCATGTAGAGAGTGCCAACCAGTACGAGTGCAATGAATTAGTGCCTAGCAAAACCCAGTGCTTTCCCTTAAATGCTTTCTTTTTTCCTCCATTGAAAACAATAGTTTTGTGAGGTTTGGAAAAATACCCCCCTTCAGTTTTTTCTGCAGAGACTCCCTGGTTTGACATCAGTTCTCCCCCATCCCCACTATTGGAAACAGTGGAGGATGGGGGCACATTCTTTGGGGGCCCATAGGATTGGACCCTCTGATCCAATGTTTTTGAAATTTGGGGGGTGGGTCTTTTGCAGAGAGGCAGCAGAAGCTACGCTGAAATTTTGGTGCCTCTGCCTCAAAACATAGCCCATCCAGAACCCTTGATATCCCCAGATAGGTTCCCCATACTGGTATTGGAATTCAGGTTTTTCTGGGAATCCCGAATTTTTGGGGGTCCTATATAGCTGGATCCGAAAAATCCTGAATATTTTTTTACCCCTATAGGCTACTCTGGTAGATTAATGCATTCTTGTTAATTGAAGAGGAAGAGTAAAAAGGAGGTGGGGCAAGAAGCAAACTTAATTGCCAGTTAACCCTGTATGATTCATGATCTTTTGTTACCTAGACAGATTATGAGAAACAACTTTTTAGAATAATGATTGTGCATCCATTAGGAAAATGTGAGAGCCAGTCTACAAAGCAATGTAAGGTGAAAGATATTTGCCTTATCCATTATTATTGCCTAACAAAGAATACAGTGAGTAACTGCTGCACAGATCAGTCTATAGAAGAATGTATTTACTGATCTTTAGCAGCCTTGGGTGGAATTACTGTCTGTTTAAACAACCAGAGAGGCCTTGGTCTCTTCTAATGTTAGTGGTGTTGTTAACAGTGGTGTTAGAGAAATACATATGAGGCTGCACAGGTAGAACCCAGCTGAAAAATATGGGATGGCTCCAAGTTTGTTGCTAAGCAGCCAGGTTTGTTGGCAGTTTGTGACCCTGTGTGCAGTCTGCATTCAGCATTCACTCCGTGGCCACAAGGCTTAGAAACATTATTTTGGTTTTGCTAATATTAACAATATTATTGATACTGTTGTTGTTGTTGTTTAACCACCCAACTTTAATAACCTCAGCTACACTAAGCTTGAAGCCCCTTGCTTAGTATTATCGAGATATCTCAGGAAAGGGAAAATCAGTGTCATAGTTAAGTTATCTCAATTTTTTCTATGGTGTTAAGATATTACCAAGAAAATCTTTTTGAAAGGGGAAAAATACTATAATCCTAAAGCTAGAATGTAGGACACTTTTTTCAATATTGGCATTTGAGAAGCGTGGTGTAGAAAGTGACAGAGTGGCACTGTAATGTGGGCAGAGACTTCGTTGTGTAACTTGAGTACTTCTGATGTTAGTACCAGAATCTCAGCAGATCCGTAAAACTTTATAGATCTTTGCATTGGTGACATATCTGATAGTCTGATTAATTTCTTCTTTCCCTGCATTTCATTCAAAGTAATTATGTCAAAAAGTCAGTAATAAACTTAGATTTTTCTCCCCACCTGTGTATAATTACAGTTATTTATCAACTACGCCTGATTAAGCAGTTGGTTCCCTTTCTCGAACGCAGTGACCTGGCTATGGTGATCCATGTGGTGGTCACCTCAAGACTGGATTACTGTAACGCTCTCTACATGGGGCTGCCCTTGTGCTGGATCCGGAAGCTGCAGCTAGTGCAGAATGAAGCGGCTAGGCTGATGTTGGGACTCTCTGGGGGGGAACATATGCAGCCTTTCCTAAAAGCACTGCACTGGCTGCCTGTAGCATACCGGATCCGGTTCAAGGTGCTGGTTCTTGCCCATAAAGCCCTTTATGGCCAGGGACCTGTTTACCTGAGGGACCGCCTCTCCCCATATGTACCCCAGTGAGCTCTTCGATCTGGTTCTACCAGGGTCCAGGGAAGCCTGACTGGTGGCAACAAGGGCCAGGGCTTTTTCGGTGGTGGCCCCGTACAGGTGGAACGAGCTCCTGGAGAACGTCAGGGCCCTGCGGGACCTTTTACAGTTCAGCAGGGCCTGTAAGACGGAGCTCTTCCGCCAGGCTTACAAGTAGGGGCCACCGCCATGATTCTATAGTCCTGAGCCCGCTTGCGGGGAGGGCGGGATATAAATCCCAAAATAAATAAATAAATAAATAGTCCTGGCCCAAGAGCTAAACATTGCCATCCAGACCATCTGTACCTGTTGACGCTGTTGGGTTGGGTTGAAGTTGTGCCATCTAGCAGGAAGGAAACATTATACAATGTTCAGTATGTGATATGTTTTAAATTGTATTTATGATTGTAACTGTTATAACTGTTGTAGTACATGTTGTTAGCCGCCCTGAGCCGCCGAGAGGCGGGGAGGGCAGGGTATAAGCCTGAAAAATAAATACATAGATAAATTATTGAGACTCCACACAACATGCCCTGTAGTTGAGTTGGCTTTTCCAGACCCAGTCAATGACAAGAGATGTTAAATGTGGGTGTAATATTACACTAGACTCCCATTATTTCACCTTCCCATATTCTCTGAGCTTTATTAAATGTTTAGAGTATAACTTTTCTCATTTTGATGTTGTTCATAGTTAATCTGAGACCTGGCATGGATGAACAAAATGTTAAACAAGAAACTTTTACACTCTCAGGCCATTTCCACACTAGACCTTAAATCCTGGTTCAACCCTGTCCCCGAACTTACATTCTACATTACACTCCAGTTCACCCCTGTAATTATCTCAGGGTATTTTTTGTTTCCACATTACACTGAGGTCACCCCAGTTTCGCCCCACACTTGTCCCAGGATAAACAGATGCTGTCATAACCAGGGATGAATGCAAGGTATAATGTCGCGAGTTGAACTCGGATAAAACCAGGGATGAGATCCAAGTGCGGAAAGGACCCCATTCTCAGGGCACTGTTTTTCTGGGCATAGGCTCAAATCCACACCCTGTGGCATTCTCATTGGCATGATGGCCCTTGTTTCCCCCTTCCTCCTTCAGCACACAGGTGCCCATCTAAAAGAGCAAGAGTTCTGTTTGGTGTAGTGGTTAAGTGGTTAGGTGTGCGGACTCTAATCTGGGAGAACCAGGTTTGATTCCCCACTCCTCCACTTGCACCTGGCTGGATGACCTTGGGCAAGCCATAGCTCTGTACCAGCTGTTCTCTCAAGGACAGTTGTCTCAGAGCTCTCTCAGACCCACCTACCACACAGGGTGTCTGTTGTGGGGAGGGGAAGGGAAAGGAGTTTGTAAACCGCTCTGAGACTCCAAGTGAGTGAAGGGCGGGATATAAATCCAATCTCCTCCTCCTCTTCTTCTTCTGTGCCTGCCTCCGGAGATGTGCCCATCCAGCTGGCACCTCCCTTGTATTTCCTCTGCTTGGGCAAGGAAGTTCAGAGCTTGTGTTCCTTGGTAAATGGAAAGGGCAGTCAGCCTGGATGGAAATAAGAGATGCCTGTACAGGACTCCTATGTTCTGTAATGGTGTTTGTGTCAAATTCTCATGGGCACATGCAGAAAGGTAAAACAGACCTCTGCTATGCATCTGGAATGCTCAATGTGTGTTTCCTTGACATAGTTTCTTCTTATAGTGGATGAAAAGTTTAGGCTTAGATGAAAAGTTTAGGCTTAGCCATCCAGGGAGGACTCAGGCAAGTAACAAGGTGGTTTATTAAAATAATCAAAACTACTAAATGAATCTCTCTCCTTTTAAACTAAGCTGCCTTCTTTGCCCAGTCTACAGAGTTATATTGAAATATTCTTCCTGAAATGTATCTAAACTGGCTCAAGCTGTTTAGAATCGGTCTAACCAATTTAGTTACAGATTGCATTTCAAAGTTAGTGTGTGAAGCAGAACTTAATTTTCATTTAATTACACTTCATGTATACTCCGCTTTTCTCCCCAATGGGAACCCAAAGTGGCTTACACCATTCTCTCCATCTCTATTTTACCATCACAACAGCCTTGTGAAGTAGGTTAGATTGAGAGTATTTGGCTGGCCCCAGGTCACCCAGCAAGAGTGGGGATTTGAACCCAAGTCTCCCAGACCCTCATCTGACACTAGAACGGAGCCAGAATTCTCTACCTGATTCTAAATGTGTGAACAGGATTCAAATGACGATTGTGCAGTGCAAAGGTGATTTTAGAATAAATTATTATATTAATGATGATAATTTTATCATGATGTGTTGAGATTAGCAAGATAGATAGGTTTAACCCCTCAGACATGTGCAAGACAGGTTTTTCCTCTCTGTGCCCTGCTTACATCTTTATGAAGGCAAATGAAAGCTCAGAACCAGTCTCAGTTTTAAGGTGTGTACACATCTTTGACTAAAAAGAAGCACAAACATAAGCATGCCTGCCTGACTTGAGCATATCAGTGCCGATATTTAAAAAGGTGGCTGTGATGCACAGGAGGTGGTCCTGCCCGTGAATGGAAAAACAGCCTAGGGGAGTGCTGCTGCTCCAGCATCCAGTTGCCTTTCAGAGGGGGAGTTGGAATGTTGGCGGAAAGCACCAGAGGCGTTAGTGGAGCTCTGTCACAGGGGGAGAGTGCAGTGCTGGTTCTGGATCTGCCTCAGCAAAAGTGTACCCAGTTTGAAGGGTTTAACTCTGCCTCTGGGAGAGAACTGAGTACTCGATTGTTTGGCCTGCCATTGGTGATGGCCAGATCTTGTATCTTGGGAAAGGGCAGGCTAGTTTGGATGGAATCACGTCTGTGTGAAAGGATCCAGCCTAGTGGCTAGTCAATAAAAGCCTGTTTGTACTTGAAAGCATTAAAGAGAATTCAAACCACACTCTGAAGCCATAACTGATTCTATGTGCCTTGGCCAGGTTTCTCTTTTGACTGCCTGAAGACTTGTGCTGTGGATCTGTTCTTTAAAACCAGCCTGGTAAATAAATAAATCATCTTTGTTACTTATATACAATTCCTGCCTCAGTGATCTCTGTGTTCTCTTGCTTGCCACGAAAATTACCTCATGGTGCCTTTTACACTTGCCCCACCCTGAGAACATCTTGTAATCAATGCTCCCTCTAAGCTGGGGAGTCTTGTGAGCAAAAATTCAACTTTGTGAGCTACTGGCATTAAAGTTGTGAGCGAGCGATTTGGCTGCTGCATAAATTAGTTTGCTCTGAAGCCATCCTTCTTGAGCTAAGACAAAAATGCGTGAGCCAGCTTACACTAACTCAGCTTAGAGGGAACACTGCTTGAAAGAAGAAGAAAAAGAAGAGGAGGAGGAGGAGATTGAATTTATACCCCACCGTTCACTCAGAGTCTCAGAGCAGTTTACAAACTCCCATCCCTTCCCCTCCCCACAACAGACACTCTGTGAGGTAGGCAATGCTGAGAGAGCTCTTTCCAGAACTGTCCTTGAGAGAACAGCTCTGACAGAACTATGGCTTGCCCAAGGTCATCCAGCCAGGTGCAAGTGGAGGAGTGGGGAATCAAACCCGGTTCTCCCAGATTAGAGTCCATGCTCTTAACCACTATACCAAACTGGCTCTCAGTGTAACTGAGGGGAAGGTTTACAGTTTAAAACAAACCTGGTTCCCCTCAAATCATAAGAGGCTGTGTAGGTCCACTCTGTTAGTAGAAAAGGCCTGTCACAGTGACACAGAAATATTTTAAATAAATAAACATTTACTTTGATCATGGATTGATGTATTTTTAAGGTTTATTTTGTACTTTAAAAGGCATCTTTGATGTGAATGCTCCCATTGGTAGTTACTAAGTAGGTATTACATGATACTGCAACAGGTCGGCTTCCTTAAAATTTCTAATAACTCACAAGTTCAGCCATGCAAATGTGTTTTCATCGTACAATGCACTGCCTCTTGTTTCTCTGTGTGTGGTCTGTCATACATACTTCGTGCAGCTGTCGATTTCAGCATCTTGATTGTCAGTAATGCCATGATTACGGGGAAAAAAACCCCTTTTCTCTGGTTACAAGCCACCTTAGTATCTCTTGAAATCTCATGAAGTCTTTTTCACTGCTGAACTTGATACTTTGTATAACAACCTGAGTATCTCTCAAGCAACAATAACTGTTTTTCTTCCAATTAAAGTTGTACATGATTCAAGTAAAAAGTTTAGCCAGTTAAATCAGCAAAGTGTTAGTGAGCACCTGTCAAACAATGTACTCTTTGTGTTTATAACTATCTCAACTTTCCAGTTTCAGTACAGAAGAAAAAAGGTCAACTGAGTTGAAATCTCTTTCACTTACGAGCAATACAGGCCTAGTTTCTTTTACCAGGAAGTTTGATTTGTGCCTGTATGGTTGTACCAAAATTTATACCTCAGTCAGGGTCATTTAGGCTGGTTTTACATCTGCCTTTCCTGCTGGAATCATTCTACTTCCAAAAAAACTCGCCCACATCTCTTTCAAGTGTGAATCTGCATTCCTTCTCAACTGTCCATATCTGCTAATTGCCCTCTAGCTCTTAAGCTGGCTTCACACCTCTGTAAACAAATCCTGTTCTTAACAGCACTTCAAAAGAATGACCCCTTTCACTCCAGTTCAATCAGATGTGGGCATTCCCCTACAACAGCTTTGACACCAATTTGTTACCAGTGCAGGGAGCGCTGGAATGAAGCTGTTACAAAAATGCACATGTAAAATCAGCCTTAGTAGAAAAAGAGGTGCAGGAGCTCATTAGCATACCTATTAGCATAACTCATTAGCATATGCCACGCCCCCTGAAATTACTGGAAGTGTGTCAGAAGGGGAAGCAAAGGGGGGGATCTTCAAAAGCCTCCCCTTCCCTTCCCCAGCTGGCCTGCCAAGGCGGGCGAGGGGGGAGCGAGAAGGGCCGCATAGAATACAATGGGAAGATCATGCTGCTGCCGCCGCGCAACTCTAAACAGAAAGGGTTTAAACTTTAAACCCCGTCTTGCTTCGCTTCCTCCACAGGCCCGCTGGGAGAGGGGCTTTCCACCACTGCCATTTGTGCCCACTAGGGGTGTGCAAATAAAGAAATTTGGCCCGATTCAGATCGGGCCAAATCAGGCCGCATCTGTTCTGGCTGCCGAATTACCCCCTACATGTCAGTTTTGGCAATGCACGCCCATTTGGCCAGCCGAATGTCAGTTTCAGCCCCATTATACTCTATGGGCCATTGAAGTCAATGGCAAAAACTCATAGGGTATATGAGGGGCTGGAGGAGAGGGGGCTTGAGGGAGAGGCTCCAAACTTGCAGGGTAGCTGCTGGGGCCTCTCTCCGAAATACCCACCAAGTTTCAAGAAGATTGGACCAGGGAGTCAATTCTACGGTCCCTCAAACAGGTTGCCCCATCCCCTCCATTGTTCTCTATGGTGGGAAAAAAACGTTACTTATCTTCGACGTGGTCTCTGTGCTTCACACTAATGGGTTACTGCGCCTGCACAGGAATCCTTCGGCATCGTAGAAAGCTCTCAATGGATTTTCACGCCCATTGCCACCGGGCATGTGTGGAGCCCCCACCGCGCATGCCCAGAGGCACGGGTGCGGACATCCCGCCAGTTCTCTTCTGACTGCCGTGCTGTTAACAGCTTCGTTGCTCAGTGGAGTCCTTTGTGGAAAGCTCTCTCTCTTTCCCTTTGCTCGCTTTCTTATTTTTCTCCTCTTTCAACACTTTCTTTCTCTCTTTCTTGGAAATACACATACACACACACACACACAAAATCTTTTCTCGTGGTGGTGGGGTTCTTCCCTTCCTGTCTTCGGGCTCCCTCCCCACCGCTATCCCTTTCAACGCTTCTTTCCCACTTTATGGCTCAGAAGTGGGGCTGCTTCAAGCAGTGTTCAGCTTGTGGCAGTAAGTTGACGGCTCCTGACAGGCATTCTCTTTGCATCCTCTGCCTTGGAGAGTCCTATCGGCCGGATTCCTGCCTGCACTGTGCTAAGTTTAGCAACCAGACCCGTAAAAATAGGGCTGCTAGACTTAAAGTCGCTTTGTTAGAGTCAGTGTTACTCCCAGGATCGACCGCCATGGCCTCTGTCCCATCGATGTCAACAGTATCGATGGCCGACTTTGGGGCCGCATCGACATCGAGACCATCTTCTGATGCCACTTGCCCGCCGAGCAAACACCGTGCTCCAACCAAGTTGGCTGCCTCCACACCGGCTAAGAAAAAGAATAAGATGGACAAGTCGGAGAAGCGCCACAAGAAGCCATCCGCGGCTCTAGGCAAGCCTCCTGCTACATCCTCTTCGGTTACCAATATTGCAGCACTCCCACCTGTTGCTGCCTCGTTGCCGTTGACCTCTTTGATCATGCCTCCGCCATCCACCGAACTGACTATAATGGTCCTGGACTCGCCAATTTGGCAACCCCTTCAGGCACCTCCGGATCATATCCTTGAGGCACAGGAGTTTCAGGAAACCAATCCCAAGCAGTTGTATACTTCACCACCGCAACGTCCTAGCTCCCACTCACAGTTGCCATTGGAGGGTTCCATTTCCTGTGCGCAGCACGACCCACCACCTCGGGACCGTTCTCGGCATCACCCCCTAGATATAGATCTCCTAGATCTCGATCTCTGTTGTCGACACCGTGGCCGTATCCCTCAGTAGTACCACACTGGGATTGGGATTGGGCCTCCCATCATTATGAAGCCTATTCAATGTCGACATCAATGCCGTGGGTCCCTCCAGCACCTTATTCTGACTGGGACAAATGCTCTGCTCAGGCTCGATCTCGATTGCCAGTAGGATCACGACCGCCTCCGTTGGCTTTGCAGTCAAGACCGCCACCCTCCTACCAGTGCTTACCACCACCAGTACTGAGTACAGCTGTGTCAGCAAGGGCTACGAAGTTGATACAGATGGCACCGATACTGACACCGAGGACCCCGCCACCAGCTCAGTCCATTCCGTTGGACGGTCTGGGCGCTTCTTCGTCCTCCGACCTGGACTCCAATGCGGAGCAGTCGACTCACAGCTCCCTCTCCTAAGCTGGACGTCACTGAAAACTTGCCAATCTCCCCATCAGAGGATCTTACCTCTTATGGAGATTTGGTTAAGTGTATGGCTCTCTCCCTTGGCCTGCCTATCGTTCAACCTAGATCTGTGGTGACTGATCCAGTGTTTGACATCGTTCAGATGGATACCTCTACTTCCATCGTACTCCCCATGTTGGCTGTCCTCCTTCAAGCAGCCAAAGTGGGCTGGGATAAGCCTTCTTCAACACCGGTATCCACCAGGCGCCTGGACCATATGTACAGGGTTCAGGAAGCGGAGGCTGAGTTCCTCACCAGCCACCCTCAGCCTAATTCCATGGTCGTCACCTCTGCTTCCCGGTCTAGAAGGTCGCTCTCCACACCTGCAGACAAGGAGGGACGCAAACTGGACGCCTTTGGATGGCGTTTCTACTCCGCTGAAGCCCTAGGACTGAAGATCAGCAATTATGCAGGGTACCACTATGCCCTCTGGGAACAGTTGGCTGAAACTATCACCTTGCTCCCTGAGGACCAATGACTAGCCGCACGCAGAATACAAAAGGAGGGTCTCACTTTGGCTAAACAGCAGGTCAACACCTCAAAACACGCCTTGGATGCCTTTTCCAAGACTATGATGTCAGCCATAGCCTTGAGACGTCACTCTTGGCTCCACACAACCACACTTCAGCAGGACACCAGTGCTTGGTTGAAGATCTCTCATTTGATGGGGCTGGACTATTCCACGCTACCACTGATGCTGTCCTCCAGGACCTTGACAAGAATATCAAGGCCTTGTGTACACTCGGAGTCTCCTTCGCCTCCTGACAGTCTGACATGCACCTGGTCTAGGCCCTGGTCTTGCCGGTCATCGAACAGAAGTTCTCCTGAGAGGTCCTGGCGCCCACGCATGTCCCCCAGGGGACAAAAGCCCTCCTACCTTTCATGGCAGAAGTTTTCGCCAGCCCAACAGCCATCCCGCTCCAAACAGTCTCGGCAGGCCAAGCAGGGTCTTTGACTCCATTGACCCTACCTCTCCCACCCGTCTTTCGCCATTCCTACCTATGTGGACCAGCATCACATCAGACTCCTGGATCCTCAACGTAATCTCCAGAGGATACCTTATAGAGTTCCTCCAGTCCCCTCCAACCCCTACCTTTGTCGCCACCATCCCCTCACCTGTTGTGAGGCTTCTGTGCTATCAGCAAATGATCAGGCTTTTGTTGGTTAAAACATAGTCCTTTATTCAGATACTGAAACAGGTCTCGATGTTTGTTAGAGATGCCAAACAAAGAAGGCTTGGGGTTAATATACCTACAAGCATGAATGCTTAAACATTTCCTACCAATCAGCATACAACTAAAATGCGGGAAGACAGAGAGCCCGTTTGTTCCCACCGTAGGTGAGAAAGGCATAAACATTCCCCTTTTGGCCTGTGTGACCCAGATGTGCTAAGTCCTAGGCAAAACATTCAAACCATGACAATAAAATAACCTTCAAGGCTATAAGCAGTCAGATAGTGTCCTGGGAGCCTGGAGCGAAAGAGGGAGGGAACAGGAACAAGATAGCTTTTGTTTATATGACGTGTTGGTATGCAGGAACCCATCCTCCCGCCTAAAGAAGTAACATTAAGCAGACAGGCAATTGACACAAGAGGAGGCAATAAACCATATGGGTGATAACAACTACAAAGAAAACGAAAGTAACAACCAGAGCAATCTTCAGTAACATATATCTTTGTCAGATTCAGTGAAAGAAAGAAACATTTAGCAATAAAAGAAATCATTGTGCATATAGAGTAGAATCTGACACCTGTCCTCCTTCAAGAAGTCAGCGTCCTCCTTGACAAGGGTGCCATAGAACCTGTCCCCACTTGCCACCAGGGCCTGGGTTTCTACTCAAGATACTTTACAGTCCCCAAGAGGGACGGAGGCACCAGACCCTTTCTGGACTTTCAAGGTCTCAACCTTTTCATCCAGTACCGCCGGTTCAGGATGGTTACGCTTCATTCCATACTTCCCTTACTGCACAGACGGGCTTGGATGGCCACCCTCGACCTGCAGGATGCTTACTTCCACATCATGATATGCCCCCCTCATCGGAAATACCTCCGTTTCACCATAGGACAATAGCATTTCCAATATAAAGCCCTCCCTTTTGGCCTGTCCACAGCTCCCTGCATCTTCACGAAGACGATGGTGGCCGTCGCAGCCTTCCTCCATCTTCAAGGGATCACCATTTCCCCCTACATAGTCGACTGGCTTATAGTGGCAAACTCCCCCCAGCGTTTACAGGACAACATTATTGTTACTTGATCTATCCTCCAAGACCTCGGCCTCAAGATCAACGAGGTGAAATCCCATCTCGTTCCTGTTCAGAGAGTACAGTTTATAGGAGTGGAACTAAACTCCATCACCCTCTGGGCCTACCTCCCGGTCGACAGGGTGACACCAATGGTCACCCTAGCCACACAGGTACACTCCGATCCCGACTCCTCAGCTCTGGTGATCCAGCGACTCCTGGGACACATGGCTGCCACTACCACAGTGCTACTCTTCGCCAAGCTAAAAATGCGCCCTCTTCAACTATGGTTCATTCATTCCTTCTGCCCACAACGAGACCCACAGAACCTTCGTCTCTCCCCCCCAGGAAGTCCGGGACTCCCTTCTCTGTGGACTCGCCCATCCAACCTCCAACAGGGATCCCCCTTTCATCTTCCGTCACCGCACCTTACATTGACCACCAATGCGTCAACGTGGGGAGAGGGAGTGCATCTCAATGGCCACAGCACAGGCGCCCCTTGGGAACCAGATCTGAGGTCTCACCACATCAATTACCTCGAACTCCTAGCCATATTCTTTGCGCTCCGTACTTTCCTACCCATGGTAGAGGGACAATGTGTGTCTGTTCTCACAGACAACACCACTGCTGTCTGTTATATCAACCGCCAGGGCGGAACAGTCTCTCGCAGTCTTTGCCGCCTGGCAATCCGGCTCTGGAACTGGAGCATGTCACACAGCATTTTCTTGAGAGCCACTCACATCCCCGGCTCTCTGAACAACCAAGCCGATCTCTTAAGCAGGGGACATGGCACGCCTCATGAATGGGAACTGAATCCCACTTATCTCTGCCAGGTATTCCTCCTTTGGGGAACCCCAGCTGTAGACGCCTTCGCCAGCTATCACAACAAGAAGTGCCCAGCGTTCTGCATGCAGGGCAGACTTGACCCCACCTCCTTAGGAGACGGTCTCTATCCTTGGAGTCAGGACTTCGTCTATGCCTTCCCACCCCTTCCACTACTCACACGAGTAGTATACAAGATACTGCAGGAAGCTCCGGAATGCATATTGGTCAGTCACTGGTGGCCCAGACAAGCCTGGTTCCCGATTCTCCTCTCGCTGGCCCAGGGGAAATTTCATCACTTTCCCATTCAACCAGATCTTTTGATACTTCCTGACTCTCCCGTCCTCCACCATGACATCCCTCGTCTCAAACTCACGGCATGGAGACTCGACTCTCCCCCCCGTGTTCTCTGACAGGGTGAATAATGTCCTCCTTAATTCCCGCAAGGCATCCACTCGCCAGTCATACTCTTACAAGTGGACTCGCTTCTGTACATACCTGGCCGCGTCTGATGTACAACCCTGCTCCGTGGGTCTACCATGCATTTTCGAATTCCTGCTGTTCCTCGCAGACACTGGACTCTCTCACTCCTCTTTGAGGGTGTACCTATCTGCAGCTTCAGCATTTCACAACAGGATTGACCATTTCTCTGTCTTCGCCCACCCCCTTTCAAAGCGCTTTCTGAAAGGCCTCCTCCATCTTTACCCGCCTACCAGAGTTCCGCCACAGCCCTGGGATCTACCACTGGTTCTCTGAGCACTCACTCGAAAACCATTTGAACCCTTGGCGTCCTGTGACCTCCACCTCCTGGCTTGGAAGATGGCATTCTCACTATCACTTCTGCATGACGAGTTGGCGAACTTTTGGCACTCCAGCATGATCCCCCATTCCTCTCCTTCCTACCTAATGCAGTTCACATGGTGCTGGACATTTCGTTCCTCCTTAAGGTCATCTCTGACTTTCACCTGCGGGCTGAGATTATCTTACCTGACTTCTATCCTTCGTATGCCTCTGAGGAGAAACGTCTGTTACATACACTAGACGTTAAACGAGCTCTTCTATTTTACTTGGCTCGTACGAAGCCTACTAGGAAAACACCTAGGCTTTTCGTTTCCTACGCGTCTCACAGAATGGGCAAACCTATCACTGCCCAGAGACTATCCAGATGGATTGTGGGGCTCATCTAACTCACTTATCAGCTAGCCAAAACCCCACTCCCAGGACCCGTCCTGGCTCACTCCACCAGGCCCATAGCAACCTCTATGGCATTCCTCAAGGGTGCCTCTCTGACAGACATTTGTATGGCTGCAACTTGGGCTACTACGAACACTTTCATCAGGCACTATGCTCTGGACACTGGAGTAGCTGCCCAATCTATGATGGGTCGTCTGATTTTATCAGCTGCTTCTCAGTGACAGCCTGCCTGCTCCCTCCTCCAGGTAGGATACTGCTCACTAATCTCCCATTAGTGTGAAGCACAGAGACCACGTCGAAGATAAACAGGTTGCTTACCTGTAACTGATGATCTTTGAGTGGTCATCTGTGCATTCACACAACCCGCCCATCCTTCCCCTCTGCTGCCAGGCTTTCCTTTAGTTTTACATGCTTGGTTGCAGCGGTCAGAACGAACTGGCGGGATGTCCATGCCCGTGCCTCTGGGCATGTGCGGTGGGGGCTCCGCACATGCCCGGTGGTGCTGGGCGTGAAAATCCATTGAGAGCTTTCTATGATACCGAAGGATTCCTGCGCAGGCGCAGTAACCCATTAGTGTGAATCCACAGATGACCACTCGAAGATCATCAGTTACAGGTAAGCAACCTGTTTTTCCCCACTATAGAGAACAATGGAGGGAATGGGGGCAACCTGTTTGGGGGCCTGTAGAATTGGACCCCCTGGTCCAATCTTCTTGGAACTTGGTTGGTATTTGGGGGAGAGGCTCCAGCAGCTACCCTGTACGTTTGGAGCCTCTCCCTCAAACCCCCTCCCCTCCAGCCAATTTTTAAGCTGCCGCTGAATTTTGGTGGCAATTTGGCAGCGGGCCAAATCAGATCAGAGAATCTGATTCCGCCTGTGGCTGCCCTAGTGTCCACTCCTGGGCTGGTGGAGCGCCACTCCGCCTTGCTCCTGCCCCAAATCACCCTTGACCTCAGTTAATATACTACCAGTTAGTTTTTAAAAGATTCTCGTGGCAGCTTGTTAAAAGCATCTTGTTTTGCAAAAATCACAGTAGAAAGTAAAACTTCTGTAATACTGAGCTTCTGCATGTGTAAATTTCTCCTTTACATAGGAGAAATTGGACCTTTGTGTGGCTGAAGACTAGAGGTTAGGGCTAATTCAGGTAGCAGGGTTTTAGTTTTAGTTTTGATTTTTTTTTAAAATTTTTTTTTATTAACTTTGCTCTTGAATGCAGCATTTAGATGATGGAACACATGAGCCAGGGATTGATAGATATTGGTTTTGGTGATTTCTGTGATCTCATAAAATTTTGCAGTGGCCCATATCCATGGGAGGGCCCATAGTTTACTAGTAGAGCAATTCTAATTAAAAGAGCTGTCAGGGCTGAGACATACTTCTGCCATTAAAGCAGACAGAGCTAGGCTAGGTAGTCTGACTCAGAAGAAGGTAGCTTCGTATGGTCATCAGTTCCTGGTATATTAGAATATGTTTGCTTGCACAAGCACAAACTTGAATAAGGGTATAGTAATTCCATAGGCAAGTTCAAAATGCTTGCAAGTTGAGCGATGTTTACAGAGAGTTTGCTATGCTGCCATCAGGTATTATTGGGCTGCCTTTGTTCTTCTCTATGTAATTTGTTAAGTACACTGAAAAGCTCTTTCTGGGAGAGGTCAGAAAGTTAGGATAAATTATGGGCAAGATCAGTGCCACTGAGTATGACTTGGCAGTAGGGTGTTCTCTCTCTTTCTCATGAAAATCAGTACAGAATCTTTAAAAGTATCCCTTGAAAATAAAAAAAATCTTTAATACAAACGGCAGTAGGTTGATCAGCACTCTTGGGATTCTGGCACAATACAGCACATACTCAGTGATTCAAGATATCATGAACTTGAAGATAATTGGCAACAATTTTGTCTTTATAGAGTAGAGGATTTTAAAAGTCAAGGTGCAGTATTATATTATGAGGAGATAACTCATCTAAGGTCCCCAAAGTGCCACATCACCCCCCCCCCTCCCAAGACCTTGCCTATAAAGCCCTATATGGCCAGGGACCCGTGTACCTGAAGGACCGCCTCTCCCCATGTGTTCCCCAGCAAGCACTTCGATCAGGTTCTCAAAACCACCTGGTTCTACCAGGGCCCAGGGAGGCCCGACTGGCGGCGACAAGGGCCAGGGCTTTTTCGGTGGCGGCCCCGTTCTGGTGAAATGAGCTCCCGGAGAACATTAGGGCCCTGCGGGACCTTTTACAGTTCCGCAGGGCCTGCAAGATGGAGCTCTTCCACCAGGCGTATAAGTAGGGGCTGCCGCCATGATTTTATAGCCTTGGCCCAAATAACGAACATCTCCGTTCAGACCATCGGCAACTGCTGACGCTGTTGGGATGGGTGGTGAAGTAGCACCATTTAGTAGGAAAGATATTGCACACTGTTCTGGATGTTATATGTTTTTAAACTGTATTTTATGGTTTTACTGTTTATGGTACATGTTGTTAGCCACCCTGAGCCTGCTGAGAGGTGGGGAGAATGGGATATAAATTTTAAAAAATAAATTAAATAAATAAATAATTCTTGGTACCCAACAAGGTATGTCTAGAAAGTGGGCAGGGCTGGGTGGATCTTTTGCTCAGCAGGTCTCCTGATTGGCTGTGCAGATTAAAAGGCATCCTGTTAAACAGAGCTTCTGCCTGAACTGTTAGAATTACTATTAGAATTATGCATAAACTCCCTGACATTTTATGGTTGGTCCTGCCTCCTGTGGTAGGCATTTTATGGTTGTGCTTCCCACCCTGTGTCAGAATTCCATAGGTGCCCACAGTTTCAAAAAGGTTGGCCGACCCCTGGTTCAAGACCTTGCTTTTTCCAGTTATTACACATGTGGTAACTGAATTATTAAGGAACTCTAGAACCAAAACACAGCTTGAAGTTTTGATCTAGTGGTTTCCTTAATGGTGATGTTTCTGGGTTCTGTAAATTATTGATGGAAAAAACAGAGATCAAATCCCAGTTATGTTGAAAATTGGAATAAAATGTTATCTTTAAAATTACTAAAGGATCTTTAGGAACAGTTATTGACACATGTATATGCAGGGCCACTGCCAGGGTTTTTTGCACACTAGGTGAGGCTACCTTCTGCCCCCCCCCCCCCCCCAATGCGCCCACCAATTTTCAAACATAAATGCATTTTAGGAAGAATGAAAAACACAAAAATTGAAATTGCTAATTTCTTTTTTTTTAATTGTGAGAACAAGTAATACAATCCAATGTCAGTATTGTGTCTTGTATCTCAGCACTGTCTAGAATATATAATCCAAGTTGACACCTCTGCTTTCAAATAGTCTGACTTGCTGCAATTAATTGTACGGGCAGCAATCCCAAGGACACTTTCCTGGAAGTAAGCACTGTTGGATAAATTGAGACTCTAATTCTGAGTACCCCCTGTTTAGGATTGGTCCCTAAATCCAAGATGATCAAATAGTTTGCTTACTGCTTAGAAAGGTTCTCCAGTAATTCTCCCACTTGAACCCCAACCACTTTGAGCCAAAATAAGGCATATATTTGTGAACTTTTCTAGATGTCGTTGTCAATGAATCAGACACAAAAATTGTTTTTGTAAGTTCAGGTTTTCTAGCAAGGTTAAATTTTAAATGTTGGAACACAACTACTCACACCATCTACTGACAATAAGATAGATCAGAAGATGCATTTTAATGATAATGATTAGGAATGTATCTGGTGTGATAATACAGTGCACTCACAAATTCAGCAAATAGGCAAGTTCTGCAGAATTCTATATGGCAGAAGGAAACAGAGGCAACCTCTGCCCAAGTTTATTCAGCTTTCCAGTCTCAAACAATGAAAATGATATGATGCCGCCGTGCTGGAAAGTGGCCGGCCAGGTCATAGTGGGAAGCAGGCCTGCCTGGCTCTTTGGAGTCACTGGGGGGGGCCTCCCGACAGGCTGAACTCCACCCCTGAGCACAGAACACGTGCGGCTCTCTTTGCAACAGAGGACAAGGGGCGGAAGGTGCCCCGGGGCAGGTCTAGAAGGGCGGTGTGTGGGGGGAAATGCCTCCGACAAAGTTCACTCTCACCCCCTCCTCCATGTGCTCACCTTGAAGGAGTAGAGGAGGGCGAGGAAGCCGAGGCAGCAGCAGTCCAGAAAGCCAAAGGCAAAGACTGAGCACAGCACAAAGTCCTGGGGCTGCTGCCCAGCTCTTTGGAGTTGCGGGGGGGGGGGGGGGGGAGAGGCTCCCAACAGGCTCAACTCCACCCCTGAGCACAGAACACGTTCGGCTCTCTTTGCAACAGAGGATGAGGGGTGGAAGGTGCCAGGGCAGATCTAGAAGGCTGGGGGGGACTGCCTCCAACAAAGTTTGCTCTTGCCCCTCCCATGCGCTCACCTTGACAGAGTAGAGGAAGGCAGCAGCAATGTCTTGTCCCCAACAGCAAAGCCAGGGGGTGGGCTGTGCGTTCATCCCTACGATCTCAGGCACACGGGGTGGGGGGGGGGGGGGAGAATTCGTCTCCCAAATCAGTGTGTAGGTGACAGATCTCCTAGTACTGCCACACTGTGTGGCTAATTCTGTAAAATGCAGTGGGGGGGGAGCTAGGCGGAGGTAGCACAGAGGGGAGTCCCAGGGTGGCTGGGTACATGGTGGGGGTCGGTGCCTTCATCACCACAAGCCTAGCTGGCCAGGGGGGTCCAAGCGGTGGCTGTGCGGGGTGGTGGGGGAAGCCAGCCAAATTGGCGAGGAGAGCAGGAGAGGAAGTGGCAGAACAAAAGTGGTGGTGCGGGGTTCCTTCCTTCCTGCGAGAGAGCAGGGAGCGCGCCCAGCCCAGCAGCCCGCCAGGCTGAGAGCTGGACCAGCCCCAGGAGGCCAAATCGCTGGGACCTCTGGCGGCGAGACTCGCCCGGCTGCTGCTGCCACCACCGCAGCAGGCCCTGCCAGGCAGGCTGACTCACCCAGGACCACTGGCAGGATCCATGTTCGAGTGAGTGTGGAAAGGGCTGCTGGCGCAGCACCTCTCTTCCCTATGGAGCCTCGCACCAAGCCCCTGCCCCTCTTTCCGCCCCTGGCGGTGAGGGTGGGGCAGGGTGGAGTGTGTGTCCAGCGGCAGGCTGCTAGTGTCCCATGGATGGCGGCGCCCTTAGGCAGCTGCCTCAGTTTTCCTATATGGACCTGTGTAAATGAAAACTTATATTGGCTGATTTAAGAGAAAATCGTATGAAAACCATTTACTGCTGGATTCTGACCCCCTATAGATTATCTCGTATATACCCTGGATACCAGGGCTTATGTTAGTGATGTCAGGAAAATATATTATGTTGTCTGGAATTGTTTTATGATGCTACCTTTGGGATGCTAGATCTTTGTATCTCTTCTTATATATAATTCAGGAGTGGGGTGGCATATTCTGAACATCCCACATGCTCCTAAATCAGATGGCTCCATGTTGTGTCACTCAAGCTGTCCCTATTCACTGGCTGCATTGCCTGAGTCCTGCCTCCAATATTCTAAATAGTTTGCTGTTCCTCTTCCCCCCATAGCCAGTTGGAATACAGAGGTTGTTTGCCTATGTGGCCTGATTGGCCTTTGCCTCTAACTGTTTGCTGTTGCTGTTGGGAGTCATTGAATGTGTCCTGAGATAAACCACATCTCCCAATCTTCCCTTCAGCGGTCACTGGAGTTGTCAGTCACCATGTTCCACAGCCACAGCACATAATTTCCCCTACTGAAAATTTCCCAGCTATTACAACTGATCTCCAGATGACCAAGATCAGTTCTCCCGGAGACAATGGCTGCTTTGGGTAGTGAACTTTATAGCATTATACCCTGCTGAAGTCCCTTCGCACCCCAAACCCCGCCCTCCCCAGGCTCTACCCCTCAAATCTACAGGTGTTCCCGACTCAGAGTTGGCAACCTTGTAACTGGCTATGGAACTACTTTCCAGATCTTTGGAACCCAGAAGACATGGCATAGGAGGAGGTGGTTTTCTACCTTAGCTGCCACTGCATAGCCCCAAATCAACATAAGTCAGGGTTATCTGTTAGCATGAAGCTCTCCTCCCATACTACCCACTTGGTGCAGCAAAATGACTTGAGACAGCCCTGCCTTATAGCTAAGCAGAAGAAAATAAACATGGCTTTCCTCCCTCTATTTTCCCCTTCTCTCTGCTGCCCCACCAGCCACAGCCGGGACACTCACCTGGAGCTTCCTTCTAGAGCGCGTTGTATTTCTTCCCACAATGGGCCCTACTTCTAGTATATTATAAAATGAATGGGTCATGATCTACCATTTGATCCTGTTGTTGCTTGAGATTGTATAACAAACTTGTTAACTACTGTAAGACAATGTATAATGTTCTGTTGGAAATCCTCTGTGGTCCTCTGTATTAATGATTGGATTGTGAGATATGGAAAATTGTTTTCATATCTAAATTGACTGCCCTAACCTGAATAGCCCAGGCTAGCCTTATCTTGTCAGATCTCAGAAGCTGTGCAGAGTCTGTGGTTCGTACCTGAACAGATGACCACCAAGAAAGTCTAGTGTTGCTATGCAAAGGCAGGCAATGGCAAACTACCTCTGAATGCCTCTTGCCTTGAAAACCCTGCAGGCTTTCTATGTCAGATGTGACTTTATGGCAGAAAAAATCTAAATTGACATATCAAAATAGCATTATAAATCAAGAAGTCATAACAGTTGTTAAGTTAATAGAAAGACTGCTTTGTTTATGATGTTGTGGGGTGATAAGGTTAAAGATTTTTTTCTTTTGTGTTTCCTTTGTACTTTTTTATATATATAATTTTTAATTGCTTTTATTCTAAAAACTACAGAAATCAAAAAGGAGGGAATACTAACATCTACGGGAGAAAAAAAAGAAAACCACTAAAACCCCAAGTAGCAGTGGTCATATACGTAAATATTTGCTTAAGCTATTCTTTCAATTACATTAGCCTAAATACAATGAAGCAACCCTTATACTGTATTAATATTGTAGTAAAGCAGGTATTTTAACCAAAGAAAGTGTCCAAGAGTTCAGTTTCATTTACTAAAGATCAAGATATAGAAATATCTAGCTTAAAATTAGTCTTTCTTATTTCTGAGATCGTATCCTCGTCTGGTCTTGGGAGTTTTTGGGGGTGGCAATCCCAAGTTCAGATTCTGATTCATCTTTTTTGCTTCCCGTGTCGCTATGGTCTGTTGCACTGTCATTCTCCGCTGGGCCTTCCGTCTTCTCAGTTTCCTGTAGTTGCACCAAAAATGCTTTGGCTTTTGCAACAGAGTCTATTCTAGTTTTCTTATTTGTATTTGAAGGTAAGGCCTTCTGGTATAAGCCATCTGTAGGATGTGGAATTTTTTTTCTAGAAATACAATGAGGCTTTTCTATTGTCTCCTCTTTCTAATCTCAAATGGAATGTCCTTTAAAACTTTTATTTCCTTGTCCTCGATTCTTAGAGTAGTCCCATTAGTCGCTTTGAGTATCTGGTCTCTGATGTATCTTTTGGAGAATTTCACAAAGACTTCGCCAAGCAGATTGTTTTTCTTGATATATTCCTGATAGGTTCTATAGACCATGTCCATTTTGCTTTGTAGAAAATCTGCTTTAAAATCTGCAACTGGCCCCAAAGCATCGCTTAAAGTTTTTTAAAGATTTTCTCCATCATGCTCTGGGACACCTTGGAATCTCAGTACATACGTTCATTTTTCCATTTGTAGCTGCAATAGTTGATATTCATCTGATAGTTGATATTCTCTGTTTTTCCACACTCTCCAGTCATTTTTTAAGTTTAGTTGTTTTGGCATCAACCTTCTTAAGTGATTCTGCTGTTTGCTTTGTTCTGGTCTTTGTTTCTTTTAGCTGTTTTTGTAGTGTTTTGAAGTTGTTATTCAGTGAAGTCATCTGATCCAGCAGAGGGCGGAATGCTGCTGCCAGCATATTGAGAAAGTCTGTAGCTGCTTCCGGTCTTGTGATCCGAGCAGCCAGACTGATGTTTCCTGTAGGAGGTTTTGTTCTCAGGGCCATTTTTCTTCCAGCCATCTGCTTAATTTTTTACTTTTTAGCAAAAGTTTCAAAAAGTTCTATGGCCTGCAAAGACAGATAATTTTCACTTGGTTCCACTCCACTTTGGTCAAAAGGTGCTTTGCTTTCATTCCCCTTAGTTAACGATTAATTTGAAAGAGATTGTCTCTTTTCTTTTTTCATGGGGTGGGTTCCTTCACTCCCTTCACTTTCATTTAAGGGGCTGCTCGCCTGGCCACTTATCTGCATTTCCAATTCATCACAATTCACGCTTCATCAAAGATATTCCTCTCGAGTAAGGGAAACCGCTCAACCAACTGCTCACTTGTCCTGGTGTGTGTCCCTTGCACCATTGCTGGTTCTCTGGCGGCAGGACCTTCAGAGCAAAGAGGAGCCACAATCCCTTGGCAGGCAGCCTTGGGAGAGGCACCCCTCAAGCTCCATGGCTTAGAGCCCCCTACAAGGGCTCTGGGGGGTCTGGAATTGTCTGAGCCCCCTCCCTGCTGCCGGGTCACGGAGTGCATCCCTCAGAGCACTGAAGGGATGCGTCCACCATTGACTTGAATGGACTTAGAAAGGTGTAACTCTGTTTAGGATGGCACTACAGTTTATCTTGTTTGTATCTTTTGTCATGTTAGTAATGCCTCATTGTATGTGTTTGATGCAGGGATTTTATAGTTGTAGCAACTGTTGTAGATTTATGTTAGGTGCTGGAGCCAGGAATCTATCCTTGTCCTCTTAGCCCCTGCAGCTCTAGCTATTGCTTGGCTTTTACCATTCAAGTTTCATTGGTAGTTTGCACATGACTACTGGAAAAGGCATGGTCCTGGGTGCTTGGCTAACACTATGGTCAGCAGTAAAGCAATGCATTTTTGTTGTTGTTGTTGCCCGCAAGAGTCTGAAAGGTGGAGGATTCCAGCCATGTTGCTCATAGCCATTTCTTTGTTGATAGGGTTGCCAACTCTGGACTGGGAAATTCTTGGAGATTTAGGGGTATAGCCTGGGGAGGAAGGTTTGGAGAAGGGAAGGACCTCAGTGGGGCATAGTGCCATAGTGTCCACCTTCCAAAGCAGCCATTTTCTCCAGGGGAACCGATCTCTCTAATCAGTTGTAATTTTAGGAGATTTTCAGGCCCCACCTGGAGGCTGGCAACTCTATTTGTGGGATTTGTTAGAAGGTACCTATGTGTATTATGTAGGTATCTGAAATATGTCACATTATATTCCATTCTTGCTACTGGGATACAATATGGATAGTCCGGTGGAGATATTATTATAGAGCCTAGTTCTACTAAGATTTTATTTGCAAGACTTGTCTTGAATTATTTCACCTTCATTGGTTTAGAACAGATTCTCTGTTTGAGACAGTCCCTTTGTACTTTTTTGAACACACTATTACAGAGCAAGATCAAAAATGGACTCATTAGGTTGGCACTCCTGTGTACTATATGTATAGGTATTGCAGCTGTGTGTGCGTGCGTGCTGCAATTCAGAGATTACCAGGTTTACTGCTATATTGGGAGGCTTCTTGGCATCCTGTTTTTTTGCCTACCTGTGACTTGGGTGCTGGTGGGAATAAATAGGGCTTTTGGTAAAAACCGGAAGTGACATATGGCAGATGTGCCAGCATTTTGCAAATCCCTGTAGCGTTGGCTGTGTTACTTTTGTTTTTTTAGCAGAAGTGACGTGAGCATATTGGCATGCCAGGTCTCACCTGCCATTTCTCCCCCAGAATTGTCGGCTGCAGCAAGATGGCCAAGTATAGAAAGGATGGGGTTAGTTAGGATCTTGATTAGAAACTTAAAAAAAAAAAGCAACTGTAAGAGGCATTTCTAAAAGCGGAGTATCTTAATTTAAGAAATAAAGTCAATATGCACGGGAGAAATCTTGTTTCTCTTTGGTGAAAGGGAATCCCCTGTAAATAACTCTTTCAGGTAATTTTTTAAGGCTGCAAGTTTAGGTGTGTGAAAACTCAATGGAAATTCTAGTTATAATGCCAAAAATAACTTCTTTGCTAAGTCTATGGAACAGCCAGGTGTTTCAAATTTATTAGAAAGCTCAGTGTGTAGAAAATGAGGAAAAATCATGGCCAACTATTCTATCACAAAGTGTTTGAAACTGCAGAAAAGTGAGAAGGCTTGCTTAGGATTGTTAGGATTGTTAGGATTACATTTCCAAGTTTTAATAGGAAAAGCAACTTCAAACAGTTTGTAAGGCCCAAACCTAGAGAAATAATTGGAATTCATGCTTGATATAGGCTATCTACTACAGAGGACCTTGTGTTCTGAAAATCCATGATTTTTAAAATACATTTTGCTGCTATTTCTCCAAACTATTACATGAAAATATGGAGAATCCCATATCTGATACTTGGAATGGGTGATTTGTACTGAAAATAGAATATAATTTTTAAGAAAATGAATGAAAATGTACTGTTTCTTTTACTGCAAAAAGCACTGAATAATTATCTTCTCAAAAATACAATCTTTTAACATTTTGTGCTTTAAAAACACATTTCAGATGATAGAAGAAACTGTTTGAATGCATATGCAGATACATAGTAACATAATTTATGGCCCAGCCCTTTTTATTTTTATTATTTATTAATTAGATTTTTAGTCACTACTCACCCAAAGGGTCTCATGGTGACTTACAACATTAAAACCAATAGGGTAAAAACAAATAACAAATATAAAACATTAAAATATTAAAAAACTAAAATACAGGGCTATCACCACACCATTAAAACAGCCCTCCAAAGGCCAGCCTAAGTAATTCAGCTTGGCATGCCCTGTGAAAACTAAATAAGTCCAGCAGGGCATGGGTGTCATTTGAGAATGCATTTTTGTCTTTCCCAGCCCCATGACCTCCATCTTGGATGAATTCAAATTCTGCCAGGTCCCCCTTAACCATTGGGCTGCAGCATCCAGACACTGGGTTAGTGCTGAGAGCCCTGCAGCCAGATGCTTATCCACTGTGAGCGTTGAACCACTGTGTAATCACCCTCATATCAGAATGAGGGATAAACTATTGTATTGAATTGGAATTCCAGCTACTGGCCTGTTTGTTCTTCTGTTTTGTTCTAGCTGCTGTGCTACACAAAAGGCCACTATAGAAGCAAGGGTATATGTGATACTGGTAGAAGGTCCTTCCATGCAGTTTAAAGGCTGATCAGAGATGTGGAAGCTGAGAAGGGCAACACAACCTATTTATGCTGTTCTGTAACAGAGTATAGGATTTATCAGGCAAGAACAGAAATATGGGCCAGGAGTAATATTTGTCAGCAATGCTCCCTCTAAGCTGTGGAGTCTGGTGAGCAAAAATTCCACTTTGTGAACTACTGGCATTAAAGTTGTGAGCGAGCGATTTGGCTGCTGCATAAATTAGCTTGCCCTGGAGCCCTCCTTCCTGAGCTGAGACAAAAATGTGTGAGCCAGAGGGTAAAAAACCATGAGCTAGCTCACACTAACTCATCTTAGAGGGAACACTGGTTCTAAGGTCTCCTGCTACAGCGGGAGATCCCCCACTGCCCCCAAGAAGGCCAGCAGAGGGGGAAATGAAGTGAAAATCACCCTTGCATCAACGGCATGACATCATATCTGGGGCAAACCCAGAAGTGACATCATTTTGGTCTAAGACTTGGTGGATTGAATGCTTTAACTTAAATATGTGCTTTTGCTGTTCAAAATCAGGTTCCCTGTACTATTTTCAGTAAGAAAGGTATGTCCTTAACAAAAATTATTGTCTTCCATTAGTGAAACTGAGCAAATATTGAATAGTTAAATCCCCTCTCTGTTTCCTGCGTGCCCTGTTCTGAATTAGGGCTGTGTGTGCATAAATAATTTGCTTTTTATAGAGAGGTGGAGTTCTGTAAGCATGTTATCATGTTTGTTTATGTGCTTAATGATCACTACAAACCACCTGTGTTTGTCACTTTGCCTTGAAAACTCTATGAGGTCAGGCACAAGTTGACAGCAGTTTACACATGCACACACACAAGAGAGAGAGAGAGAGAGAGAGAGAGAGAGAGAGAGAGAGAGATTCATTTCTGTAGGAAAAAGTGCCCTTGGGATAACATTATGATGGGAGGAAACCTGACCCCCACCCCTAATTAGTGGTGTAGTCATTCCTCCAGTTTTTGAAAGGTAGCTTTAGGAATTTCAACACTGCTCCCCTCCTCAATAAAAGGAACTGGGTTTTGGAGTGGGAAAGAGGCAGTATTGAGTGTAGTGAGCAGGGAGAGTTTGGAAAAGCAGACCCATCTGCTGCCGCGGCCCTCCGTTCTACTGTCAGTGTTATTTGGTGTCGGTGTGTGGAAGTGATGAGATTGGTGTTCTTTCCCATACTCAAATTTGACAAAGTCTTAGCTATTATGAAGTAAATATGAGATACGTTTTAAAAGCCAAGCTGCGTAATTGTAATACATTAATGTCTTAAAAATGTACATTGTGAACTTGTTTGAAAAACAGAACTTTCAAGAGTAACTGTTCCTTGTGTTATTACTGGCAACATTTTTTGTGAGCCAAACTATAAATTTAGCCATATTCAAGACTGATTTTACAAGATTTTACAAGATCCCAGTCCCCACAACAAACACAAGTGGGGGTGTCAAGTATGAAAGACCTTGATGAGACCCCTACTTGTGGGCCCATCTCTTGACTGAGACACAGGAATCATGGATTCCTGGCTGGGGGGTGCCAGCCGCTACAACTACCTTCCCTACCAGGAGAGTAAATATGACCAGAGAAGGCATGGTGGTGGGGCCGACATCCTGCTGGAGTGGATGAGGTGCCAGCTGCACGCTCAACAGGAGGAGATGCGACAAGAGATGCACAAGATGATGCTCGATATATCTCATCTCGTTGCTACTGCAGTCCAGCATGAGCTACAACTGCAGCAACCCCCAGCACCGCGGGGCCACTGCCAGTGCAGCAAGCCCTGCCAGTGCAGCAAGTGCTCCCAGGACAGGCGCACTGGCACAAACGCCCATTCCCAGGGGACCAGCTGTTCCTGTGGGGCTGGTGCCAGGAGGACTGGAGCATCCCAAAGAGTTACTGGTTGCAACATTCAACAGCAACCTGGACAAACTCACCTTTTCCTGCTGCAGGCGTGAAAGTTCCTCCGAGACTGGGGTCATCTCTTCCCTTCGGATGAGCACTGTGTGGATTACATCAGGTCGAAGCTGAGGGATTGCTCAGCTGATTGGTATATCAGCTTGCACAACCTATGTGGACTTGAACTCTGAGAGGTGCAGTCATTTATGTGGGCCCTGAGGAGGCAGTATGAAGACCCTGTGGAAACAGAGAAAGCCCACACAAATCTGCGAACCCTGAAACAAGGGAACCAGTCAGTCCATGAGTACTCAGATGAATTTAAGATGTACACGGCCAAGATATACATGGCCTGAGGCTGTGCTTGTAGAGCAGTATTGATTGGGGTTGAACCACCAGATCCTAGAGACCGTGTTACAGAGTGTGAACCCCATATCGCTGGTGGCGTGGATGAGAGAAGCAGGAGATGTCGAAAATCACCTCCAAATGATTAAGATGCACACTCCTAAAGTGTACCCGAAGACCCCAGGTGCAGCACTGAAACCAAACCCCCACTCCAAGCTGAAGGAACCAGTGTGTGACCAGCGGATGCGCCAGGGGCTCTGCCTCCGCTGTTGAGAGACAGGCCACTATGCTGCATCCTGCCTCGCAGTGGCCCTGCCACTGCTGGCCAAGGCACCTGAATGGAAGGGACCTGAAATACCTACCAGGAAAGGGGCTTTTTGCCTGAAGTTGCCTTGAGCCCTCCAGTTGGGGGCCCAAGCCGGGGAGGTGTCCTCCAGCAGAGATGAAAACCCTCAGCTGGCGGGAAAAGGCTAGGACGTTCTGTGAAAGGCGCAAAGCAGCATGTCCGGGAACAATCTGCACCCCTGTTGGTGAGCAGCCACTCCCCTTTGTTTTTTGTGACTGTGTCTGTGCTTAACCCAATGGGCGATGGGGACCCAAGTGTGGGTAAGAGCACTCAAAGACTCGGGGTATTCCAGAGATTTAATTAGCCCCTCTATAGTAATGGGGTTGGGAGTCCTGGTGCAGTGACTACCTGAGCCATTGATATTTACCCAAATGGACGGCTCAACCATGTGGGAGCCGTGTAAATACTAGACCGTATCCCTCATAATGGGGACGGAGACTCATTGGGAACATAGGTCATTTGTGGTGAACCCCATGGCCTGGTTTTCCATGGTACTGGGGAGCCTGTGGCTCCAGAGGCATGACCCATATGTCCAGTGGAGTGCAGGGACTGTGAACTTTGTGGCCCCTGGGGTGTGTGGCATCGACTCAGATTGAGATGGACACCTAACTTCTGAGCTCCATCTGAGACTCCTCCTTACCTATCAAAATTAGCCGATAATCATAAAATATCATTCCCAAAAGCATGGGCAGAAACTACAGGACCAAGTCCAAAAATCTCCCGCCAGCTCAGAAACTGATTACCCTGTTCCTTTTCGCACAGCACTCCGACGTAGCCCTGAAGACAACATCCTTAACTAAAGGTAAAATGGCAGCCGAAGAAACAGGGGCGGCGGCGGCGGGCATAGCGGTTACCCGCCACAAATTCTTCTCCTCTCTTGAACACTTAGAAAAAAATCTAGAGAAAATTATGGCCCTGACTTTTGCTGAACTAATTAAACCGCTAACTGAGCAAATAAATGAAATAAAAGAAATGCTTATGACTGTTACGCAGACCGCTGAATCTGCAGTTGAAGCTAGTATTGCGCTGCAAGACGACGCTCAGGAATGGGCCACTGACCGTATTTTATTGCTGGAAAACCAAATGATATTTAATAATCTTAAATTTCGCAGGATACCGGAGAAGTTGGAAGGCCAAATGAATCTAAATACCTTTTTAGCAAATTGGCTGGCAAATATATTAGAGTTCGAGGACGGCATAGCCCCGTTGATTGACTGGGCATACAGGGCAGGTTCAGCCAAACTACAACACCAATCTCAACCCCAGGACATTATTGCAAAATTCACAAACTCCTGTACTAAAACAGCGATCCTCACCCAAGCCAGGGTTAAAGGCTTTCTGACTTTCCAAAATACAAAGATCCTTGTACTTCAAGATCTTTCGTCTGAAACCCTTCTGAAGCGCAAGCAGCTCAGACGTATCACCAGCGCTCTTTCCACTGCTAACATCAAGTATCACTGGGTAGCCTACTGCAAACTGCAAGTGCTCCATCAAGAACACATCTTCTATGCAGATGACCTGGATTCCGGTCTCCGACTCCTTGTGGCTCTTAACCTACCTGCTCCCCAAGACCTGCCAAGAGACGACTCCAAGCAAAATAAGTCTCCAGTCCTGGATCGATGGAGAAGGATTGCCAAGCGAAAACAGACCTGAGACTCTTTTTGCCCTCAACTGTGCTTACCAGCAGGTCTGGACTCAAAAGTACAAGCTACAGCGACACTTTGAAGAAAGCTCCCTTGTATTCTGCACTGTGTATAGCACAGATAAGTCTCCAAACACTGGATTTGCCCTGAACTTATTCACAATAACAGCATAATATCTTTTCTTTGTTTAGCTTATCTTGTTTTATTTGCACAATTCCATTGTTTTAATTTAATCACGGCTAATGTTCTTTGTAAGTTTGCTTTTACTTACATATTGTGAAAAAGGCGCCAAGACTCGTAAGTCCTACCCTCTTTTTGTACTTTGGTCACCCTAAGAGGTTTTTTTTTTTTTTTTAACTTTTTGCTTTCAATTTTCTATGTGTTTTTTTTGTCCTGACTGAAAGGGAAGGCAGAACAGTAAATGTGATTCTGCCTTTTTTACATTGGTTTATGTTGATGTTTTATTTTATGATGCAGTGCCTACAACCCACAAGTATGATGGGGTTAATGTTTTCTATTTTGAGACAAAGTTTACAACTTCAATGTGTAATGCCTTTAAAAGTTTATGGTGGTAAATTTATTGAACACCTTTCTATGTTGTTTATTCACCTTATCCTCATTATTTATCTCAATGGGAGCTTGTTAGAAAATTTATTTATAGCAATGAGGTATCAATGCCCTACCCTCATTAGCTCTCTGTATTTGGATAGCTGTGGGTATTATGCTTTTTATATGACTCAAATGATTATTTGTAGCTTCATAGATACCTGGCACCCTGAATTTATAAGTGTTCTTACTATCCTTTTTTTATTTGCTGGTATAGAAGGACATGTTATTTCCCTTGATATTACTTGGATGATTGGCAAAATAGATAATGGTGTTATTTGGCTCTTCTATGATTAATACACCAGAAACTAAGTTTCTTTCTTATAATTGTAGAGGTTTAAATAATAATATCAAAAGAAAAATATTGTTATCAGCTTTATTATCTCAAAAACCTGATGTGGTTCTTCTACCGGAAATGCATATAAACAAAAAACAAGATAGAATCTTCAACTCTCAATATTTTTCACACCAACTTTTGGTACCTGGATCATCGAAATCTAGGGGGGCGATTTTAATAAGTAAGAAAGTTCATTTTACCTTAGAAAAGGTTAAAATAGACTCCACAGGCAGGTTTATGTTTGTTGCTGGTACTTTGTATGGAAACCCTATCACTTTAATTTCACTATATGCTCCCAACTCTTGCCAAATTACTTTTTAAAAAGAAACCTTAGAAAAATTAGAACTATTTAGCACAAACCCCTACATAATTGGAGGTGATCTCAACTTCATTTGTGACTCAACAATGGACAGATCTCATCCCAAGAAAAAATATCATCAGCTCCTTTCACCTCAAGGTGAATCTCCCACTCAACTTTACTCCATTTTGAAGAAATTTGACCTTTGTGATATCTGGAGATCTCATCACCCAAGTGAAAAGGAATACACTTACTACTCCTCAAAACATCACATACATACAAGAATTGATAACATCCTAGTATCTGCTACAATTAGTAATTTGTTTACATCTGCAGATATTGGTCCTCGTATCTGGTCAGACCACTCATGGGTGGAGTGCAACAAACAGGAAGATAGAAAAGATGTATGGCAATGCAACTGGAGGCTAAATAATAATCTTTTATTGTCAAACTCAACCATAGAAGAAATGGACAAAAATATCAAGGAATATTTTCTTTTTAACGATGGATGTGGAGTGTCACAACATATAAAATGGGGTGCTTTTAAGGCTGTTACATGGGGACAGCTAATAGCCATTGCCTCCACCTCTAAGAAAAGACAAAATCAGGTGAAACAATCTCTGATAAACAACATCAAATCTCTAGAAGATAATTTTTGGAAATATGGTCGGAAGAAAACATATCAACACCTATTATTGGAGCAAGGGAAATTAGAAGCCCTAGAAACCTCGCAAATACAAAAAACCATTATGTATCTTAGACAGCGTTATTGGCTCAAAGGCCCCCAATCTACCAAACTCTTGGCCTGGAAGATAAAGAAAAAATGCGCCCAAACTTCAATAACATCTATAAGACACCCCAATGGTAAACTCTGCTTCACAACGGCAACCATTTTAGACACATTCTGCCACTATTACCAAAGACTTTATACTTCTACTAAACCAGAAATTTCAACCATAATGAATTATTTGGCGAACCATCCCCTGCCTGTGACTCTCACTCTACAACATAAGGAATTTCTAAACGGTCCTATTACTGCAGAAGAAATTCAAGCCACAATCAAGTCCCTCAAATATAACAAATCTCCAGGTAATGATGGATTTATGTCTGAATTCTATAAAAAATTCAGTTCAACCTTAGCTGCACACCTAGCTACAACACGCAACCTAGTTTTGTTTGAGGGCACAATGCCCCGCACCTGGCAACAAGCCAATATTGTAGTCCTCCCAAAGAAAGACTGTGACACCACTAATCCCGGCTCATACAGACCTATTTCCCTCCTTAACACAGACTATAAAATCTTTACTGCCACCCTAGCTGCTCGCTTGAATAAATTTATGGGATTCCTGATTCACTCAGATCAAATGGGTTTTATCACGAATAGGTACATATCAGACAACACCAGAAAGACCCTGAATCTTATTCAACTATGTAAACAAAGACAAATTGATTCGTCATTTCTATTATCTATAGACATCGAAAAAGCTTTTGATACTGTGGAACCACGCTACCTGCTTACGTTTTTGGGCTCTTTTGGTTTTGGTGCAAATTTCATCAGAGTAATGAACACTCTATATAGGGCTCCTGAAGCTTGGTTATTCATTAATGGACAATAATCAGAATATTTTAATCTGGCATGAGGTACGAGATAGGGATGCCCACTTTCCCCCCTGTTCTTCGCACTGGCAATAGAGCCATTGGCCCAAGCCATACAGTCTCACCCACTAATCCATGGCATCCCTCTCAAGGATCAGCAATTCAAAACCAATCTGTTCGCTGACGACATCGTGATCTGTGCCACTAATCCACCCCAGACCCTTCCAGCCCTTCAATCAACATTAGAAGCTTTCAGTGCAGTATCTGGCCTGAAGGTCAACTCTTCCAAGACCCTACTATATCCAATACGACTATCGGATCATTACACCAAGTTTATAAAGCAGAATTATGACTTTGCTTGGGTCACTAAAACGTGGCTCTACCTAGTGATCCTTATCCCTCTTAATTTGACTGATTTATTTAGATACAATTACTCACCTTTAAACAAACTCATCATGGATCACCAAGAACGTAAATTGATTGCTCTATCACCCTGGATAGAAAGGATACAGATTGTTAAAACGTTCATATTTCCTAAATTTTAATTTTTATTTCACACCATTCCTATACAGATCCTGAAACATGTGTTTAAATCCTGGCAAAGCTTGCTTACTTGTTTTATTTGGAAATCTTCCCTTCACAAAGTTCCTATCAAAACTTTAATAAGAAAATCTATCTCCGGCGGTCTTGCACTGCCAGATCTATTGGCATAGCATGACGCTGCTACACTTCTGGGTGTATTCAAACAGTATAGTTCATCATTCCAAACAGACTAGAAGACTATTGAAGAATTCTATTTGAACTCTACCCCATTTTGCTCTCTCTTATGGGAAACAAAATCTAATAGACCTTAAACAATCTCACAAAATATGTTTTTATCAAATGCATTCCAAACTTGGTTCAAAAGACATCAGTTTTTAGCACCGTCAACATCACCAATGACAACCTTCACGAACCAGTCCTGGTTCAGGCCTGGCCAGTCCAATGAATCCTTCAAAATCTGGAAACACAACAACCTTACGACTTTGAACAAGTTGCTATCAAATGACAAAATGGCTGATAAACAGTTTTTAGAACAAAAATACAATTGCTCGTTGCCATGGCTTGAATATCTTCAAATACAACATCTCATACCATCCCTCACCACATGCACAAATCTCCGGAGACCTCTTACATCCTTTGAAAGATTACTTCAACATAACTGAACTACCTTCAAGGGATACATCTCCTGCATATATGATATCTTGCTAGAAGAACAATCCCAGCAATCATTAAGCTATCAAGCCCAATGGTAAACTGACTGCAACACCACTTTTACATCAGCAGATTGGGAAGACATCTGGACTTCTCCTTCCTTAAAGTCACACTCTTTAAACATTCAAATTCAGAGCTACAAGCTCTTGACGAGGTGGTACCTTACACCTAGTATATACTCAACAAATGTTACTCACTGCTTTGTTGGAGATTATGCGGCCAAGAGGGCAACTTTATCCACTGCTGGTGGACCTGTGAAAAAATCAGAAGCTTTTGGTTGAAAATTGTTAAACACGTTAAAGACATCACTTGACATAAACTGCCATTTCGACCAGAAGTTCTTCTTTTAGACCTATGGAGAGATGAAACGATACCCAAATCGTCCCAAGACCTTATCTCAGTACTAGTGATGGCAGCAAAGGTTGTTGTTGCCAGGAATTGGAAATCTTCTAACACTCTTACTATTACAGCTTGGTTTTCTAAAATTTGGGAATATTATGCTTTAGATAAAATCTCAGACAAAATATTATATAGTAAAAACATTTCTAAGCACTCTAATTTACAACTGAAATGGTTGCCCTTTCTGGAATCAGCTTATTGTGCTTACCTATTTTCTAAATTCCCAGTTCTGAAACTATACTGCGAAGCTATTCATGTTATGTAATTTGTACTGCATCACATGGTTGTGAAAGTTTGTATTGATGTATGAGTTTATATGTTCGTATGTTGTTTTTTATAATGTTGAAAAAAATTGAAAATAAAATGTTAAAAAAAACCTTTGTGGCCCCTGGGTGTAACGCCTATGTGTGGTTGCCTGAGTGGGGGGAGGCTCCTCAGACCGTCCTGGTCCATGCTTGTCTGGCCACCGAGGAGTTAAATTCCATCCCCATAGGGTACCGAGACCTGGCCAGAGTGTTCAATGAAGAAGAAGTGGATGAAACCCCCCCTCCCGGTAACACTGACACTGCCATTGAGCTTTTACCAGGACACAAATTGCCCAAGGGAAAATTATATGCCATGAGTCCTGGGGAGAAGGAAGAGTTAAGGAAGCTCATTGACAAAAACTTAGCCTGAGGTTTCATCTGCCCTGCCTCTTTCAAGTTTGCAGCTCCCGTCCTCTTCCGGAAAAAGGAGGATGGGGGGCTCCAGCTGTGCAGAGACTATCAAGTATTGAACACTGTGTCTACTACAAATGCTTACCCCCCTCCCCTTAATCAAAGACCTCTTGGCTGAGGCTACGAAAGGGAAAATATTCACTAAGTTGGATTTGAGAGTGTACTTTAGAGTGTGCATCTGGGAGGGGGACAAGCCTAAAACAGCCTTCAATACTCCATTGGGTCAATTTGAGTATTTGGTGATGTTGTTTGGGCTACAGGGAGCCCCAGGGATGTTCATGAATTTAATCAATGATGTGTTGTGCAAGCATTTGTTCAAGGGGGCTTTAGTTTATTTGGATGATATCTTGTTATATTCACACGTGAGGAGTCACACGTGAAACTGGCGTGGGAGGTCTTACAGACTCTGTACAAACACAAACTGTTTGCCAAACTGTCCAAGTGTAAGTTTCACCAGACTGAAGTTGATTTCCTGGGCTATCGCATCTCTCACTGGGGGTTGGAGATGAATCCACGTAAGGTGGTGGATGTGTAGGGGTGGGAGGCTCCTTGAACCCAATGCCAGCTCCAATCCTTCTTAGGATTCGCCAATTTCTACAGGGCATTCATCTTGCTCAAATGAGTCTACCCCTTACATACTTGTTAAAGACTAAGAGGAAGGGGCAAGAGAGCTCCAAGCCTTGGGTGCACTTGGAATGGACAGCTGAGTGTCAGGAGGCGTTTGATAGACTCAAGGCACTGTTTATGTCCAAGCCCATCTTAAATCATCTGGACAAAAAAAATATTGTACAGGTCAATGCCTCTGACGTAGCTAGGGGGGAGGCTATCTTACAAGAAGGTGTGGATGGGTGGCTTTATCCCTTAGCATATGTGTCTAAAGCTAATGCCACAGAACGGAACTGGGCAGTTTGGGATAAAGAAGCTGCTGCTATAAAATTGGCCTTAACTACTTGGAGACATTGGTTGGAGGGGGTGTGGGTTCCATTTGAAGTGTAGACTGATCATAAAAACCTGGAAGCTTTGCGCACCCCTCGCAAACTCAATGTAAAACAGCTCCAGTGGGCAGAGTTTTTCTCCAAGTTCAGCTTCACTCTCCATCATTTCCCTGGGAGAGCAAACTCCTTAGTGGATGCCTTGTCCCACCTTCTGCAGCATGCCAGCCAGAGGAGACTCCATGTTCATGCCCTCCCGGCTGGGAGGGGTTGCCCTCACCCGCGGTTGAGCAAAGGTGAAGGCTAGTGAGCTGTACAAGCCATGGGCCACCAAATTCAAAGCAGCGTCTTCTGAGGCAGACAAGAAGGAAACTTCCACCGACCCTACGATCCTGCAAGGGCTCAATGGCTCAATGGCTGCTGGTATCGGGGGGGGGGGGGAGACTGTTTATACTGAACACCCTCCGGGGGGAGGTGATGCATTTTGGGCAGGAATCGAGACTGGTGGGTCATTTCGGATACTTAAAAACCCTTCACCGGTTGCATCGCCAATTTTGGTGGCCTCATATGAGGCCAGACATTTCGCAATATGTTCGCTGAGTAAGAGATGACCCAGTAAAGCACCGGGGATGCTGAAGCCATTAGAGACTCCTAACCAGCCTTGGGAGGTGATTTCTATGGACTTCATTACGGACTTGCCCCCTAGCAAAGGAAAAACAGTTATCGGTGTGTGTGTGTGTGTGGACTTATTCTCTAAACAGGCACATTTCATCCCATTTAAACAACTGCCCACTTCTAAAACCTTGGCTAGGACGTTCATGCATCATATTGTCAAACTGCATTCAGTGCCATCTAAGATAATATGGACTGTGGAACCCAGTTCGTTGCCAGGTTCTGGAAGGAACTCATGCAGGTTCTAGGCATCGAACAGGGCCTCAGCAGCACTTAACACCCAGAGACTGATGGCCAGACATAATGGGTCAATCAGGTGGTCGAACAATTCCTCAGAGGCTTCACTAACTTCCAACAGGATGACTGGGTTGAATTGTTGCCCTGTGCAGAATACCCCACTTTGAAGCCTGTTTATCTTCCCTTCTCCTGCCTTTAGAGTTAGTTCTAACACAGAATGTATGCACAGATGACCTGCCTTTACTGTACTCAATAAACTTGATCCTTTTGAAGGAACGTTGTTGGGACTGATTGCTGTGGGACTCTAACACCAATTAAGTTTTATTCAAAGTGTAAGCTTTCATGTACACTTTGAATAAAACTTCGTTGGTTTTAAAGTTGCCACTGGACTCAAAACTTCGTTCTGCTGCTTCCAACACGGCTACCCACCTGAATTTTTCTACAAAATGACTAACGATCCTGATGTTCCACTGTACTGAAATTTGGCAGTACCATTAAGAGCAGAGCATTCTTATGTCCTGAAAATCACTTAGGTAATAGTGTGGCAACTGTGGCAAAGAAATTTGTAATGTAGAAATAGTCATCACTATCCAAGATTTGGCTGACCATTAGTGAATCAGGAAAAATATATATTCTGAATTACAGCTTGGGGAAATAAATGCCATTTGTGGTGTTGTTGCATCATTTTGAAAATGGCTCAGAATCTAGCATTAGTCAGCCAATGAACTATGGTATAAGGGACCAAACAAAAAAGATCACTCTATAATTTTCAGGAAAAAATATATTTACTATTTTTAGAAACATAAGGTCCAAGACTAAAACACATGTGATAGCTTTTGGCCCAAGCATTGCTCCAAGTCTTCGCCTCATGTCAGTAATATCAACCTTGGGTATAAGACAAACATACAAACACTGTACTTAATTTTGTACACTGCTTCTAAACTATGGTATGCAGCACCATTATAAGGAGGGTTAGAATATGTTCTTTTTGCCTGTGCCTCAGCAGCAGTAAGCAAGATGGAGTCATTGGGTATTTAAATTCTCAGTAGTAATATTTGGAAAACTCAATTCATTGCAGACTATTGAGGTGAATGCTGAAAAGGATACAAAAACCACCAGAAATAATAGTTCCATAGCCCTTCAGTGCTTGATAGGCTCTGATAACCTATTTTAAAATTGAACGGTATTAAAATACAAGCTCCCTGATGCAGACTAAAAGTGAAGGCTGATTGCTGTCAGATAGAGGAAACCAGGAGACCACAGTCAGGAGAGGCAAGGGCCACGTTGGGCCATAATGTCTTAAGATAATAGGGGGGGGGGAAATGTTTGCCTCTAAGGCAATGCTCCCTCTAAGCTGTGGAGTCTTGTGAGCAAAAATTCTACCTTGTGAGCTACTGGCATCAAAGTTGTGAACAAGCGATTTGGCTACTGCATAAATTAGCTCTGGAGCCATCCTTCCTGAGCTAAGACAAAAATGTGTGAGCTGGAGGCTAAAAAACTGTGAGCTAGCTCACACTAACTCAGCTTAGAGGGAACACTGCTAGGGAATCCTGATGCTTGCTTTTCCAGGAAGGAGGACTGAGGCTATTAAAAGAGGTTGCAAGAAACTGTGCGAACTACTGACAGGATTTGGAGTTTGGCCCAGAATATTAAGGCCTTCCTTTGCTTCAGAGCTTCACTGGAAATTGTCCGATCTGCTGAGAACCTGGGGCAACCCCTGGAGTGTCTGAAAATGTGCTGACAGCTGAATCCAGAGTTTTGTGTGCTGCTGAGGGCTTTAAGAGGATAATCTTGGAAGCTGGGGGCATAGTCAGAAGGCCGAATGGAGAGAAGAGACTGATCCCACAGGCAAATGAGAATGTGGAGGTGGAGTAGCAGAAAGGATTTTTTTTGCAGAAAATAATTCACAAAAGGAATCCCTTTGAACTAGCTCTCTGTACTGACTGGAAAGCTGGAGTATCAGTATGAACAACAAACCACCATAGGAAGCTGGCGATATGGGAAACCAAGAGACTAGTAAATTTAAACAATGTACATTTAGTCAATCACATTGGAACTCAGGAGACATTAGTCAGTCCTTGGTTTTTTTTAACCTCTTGCATGTTTCAAACTTTAAAGTACACAAACATGTTTCATTTGATTCAGGTGGGTAGCTGAGTTGGTCTGAAGTAGCAGAACAAAGTTTGAGTCTAGTGGCACCTTTAAGACCAACAAAGTTTAATTTTGGGTATAAGCTTTTGTGTGCATGCACACTTCAGATCCATTGAAACAGAAGTCACCAACCATTACATCTAGGTAGAAGGTGTGGAAGGTGTTGCCAGGAAGGGTCAATTAGAGCTAAGATGCATAATTAAAGTAACCGAGCAGTAAATATAGTTAAGACTGGATGAAGGCAATTGTTAAGATGTGTGAATAGCAGCAAATTAGCATACATCATAATAAAAGGCATTTACAACACGTGCGAGAACTGAATGAGGTTAGCATGTTTAGTGAGAGAAAGAGCCAATATCCCAGGTAACCCCTGGGGGTTCAGTTGTCCTGAGTGTTGTAATAACCTGTAACTCAGCAATCTCCTGTTCCAGTATGTTTCTGAAATTCCTTTGCAATAAAACAGTTACTTTGAGGTCCTCCATTGATTGTCCTGGAAAGTTGAAGTGTTCTCCCACTGGTTTCTCAGTTTTGTGATTCTTGATTTCAGATTTGTGTCCATTTATCCTTTGGCGTAGGGTTTAACTTGTTTGCCCTATGTAGAAAACTGAAGGCATTGTTGGCACAGTGTTAGAAGATGAGCAAGTGAATGAGCCTGAGATGATGTAGTTGATGTTGTTAGGTCCTGTGATTGTGTTGTCTGGGCATGTGTGGCAGCAAAGATTTATTTATTTAGATTTTTATCTGCCTTGCCCACACAAGCAGGTTTAAGGCAGCGTACAACAGTTAAAATCCAATAAAATACAGATGCACCAAACAGTGCAATAAGTTACAGTAAAATTTTTCAAAACCAGCAACATAAATACAAAGGGCAGTTGCATATGTGCGATGGTCTGATATAGCCAGCATTCAAGATGGTTCCACTCGCCAATAACATGAAGGCCATGATGGTTCAGTTATAGATATCTTTGTTCATCAGTGGCAGCTCCTAGTTGAAAGCCTGGTGGAAGAGCTCTGTTTTACAGGCCCTGCGGAATTGTAAAAGGTCCCATGGGGCTCTGTGTCTTCTGGGAGCGCATTCCACCAGTATGGAGCCGCCACTGACAAGGCCCTGGCTCTGGTAATGGCCAATTTGGCATTTTTCGGACCAGGGAGAGTCAGGCGATTTTGCAACCCTAACCTCAGTGCTTGCTGGGGAACATATGGGGAAAGGCTCAGGTAGGCAGGCCCCTGACCATATAGGGCTTTAAGGGTCAAACCCAGCATCTTGAAGCGAATCCGGTATGCTACTGGCAGCCAGTGTAATGTCTTCAGCACAGGCCAGATGTGCTCTCATACAGAGAGGCCCATCAGCAGCCTGGCTGCCGCATTTTGCACTAGCTGTAGCTTCCGGATTTGGGACAAGGGCAGCCCCATGTAGAGAGCATTGCAGTAGTCCAATCTCGAGGTGACCATAGTATGGATCACTGTAGCCAGGTCATTGCGTTCAAGGAAGGGAACCAACTGCCTAATCAGCCGCAGACGATAAAAGGCTGCCTTGGCAGTGGCTGCTACGTGGGCCTCCATCGGTAAGGCGGCATCCAGGAGCACTTCCAAACTCCTGACCCTCGGCGCTGGCACCAGCAGCGCCCCATTGAAGGTTGGTAATGGGTTTATTGCAAGCTCTGATAACAGCATCCATTTTCAAATTAGATGTTGTATTATTGTGGGTAAGGAGTTGATTAAGATTGGGGGGCTGTCTGTGGGCAAGAAAAGGTTTGCCCCCTGTACTTTTGAAATAGAATTTTCATTATCCAGCAGAGGCTATAAGTCACTGATGATGCGTTGAACTGTTTTGAGCTGAGAGCTTTATGTGACCACTAGTGGTGCTCTGTAATTGTCTCTTTTGGGCCAGTCTTGCAACAGGCTTTCTCTGGATACCATTCTGGCTTTGTTAATCTGTTTCTTGTCATTATCAGGTGGATATTTTAGTTCCAAAAATGGTTGTTGTAGATCCCTCAGGTGAGAATCTCTGTCTGTAGGATTGGAACAGATGCAGCTGTAGCATAGAACCTGGCTGTATAAAATTATTGTTTGGTATGTTTAGGATGGTAGCTAGAGGCATGTAGAAATGTTTGTTGGTCAGTACGTTTCTGTTACGAGGTGGTGTCTATGCATCCATCGTATAGTTTTACAGTAGTGTCCAGAAAATGTATTTCTTGCTTAGGTTCATTGTCAGGTTGATGGTGGGGTGAAAGCTGTCGAACACCCGGTAGAATTTGACCAGGGCTTCTTTACCGTGTGTCCATACAATAAAGATGTCATCAATAGCTCACAGGTATAAGAGAGGTGTGAGTAGGTAGGCGTTTAGGAAGCATTGCTCCAAGTTGACCATGAAGATGTTAGCATACTGTGGGGCCATGTGGGTGTCCATGGCTGTACCATTAATCTGAAGGAACAAGTTGTCAACAAATTATGGTTATGAGACAGAACAAAATGGCAGAGATTGGTGGCAAAGTCAGCTATGGTGTTGTCAGAAATCATGTTCCTTATGGCTTGTAATCCATCTTTGTGTGGGGATGTTGATGTACCGAGGTTCCATGTCTATGTTGGCTAAAATAGTATTCTCTGGAAGGCTGTTCAAAGATCGTATTTTCCTCAGGAAAATCTGTGGTGTCGTGCACATAACTAGGAGGATTGATGGCATAGGGTCTTAGAACAGAGTCCATGTATCCAGATACCCTAATAGACAATGAGGCATCCTGGGCTGTATTTTGGGTAGAAGATAAAAGGTACCTGGTCAAGGTTCCTGTGGTGTGTCTGAAAGGATTTGTTCCTGAATGTGCAAGGGTAATTCCTTTATAAACTTAAATTCTCTTTTGTATTCCTTTGTGGGATCTGAGAGTTGTTTGTAAAAAGCAGTATTTGAAAGTTTTCTTTGAGCCTTCTGGAGGTAATCTATATATCTAATAGCCAAGATTCCCCCTTTGTGCGGATGTCTAAATCCGCACATTGGGGGCACATAAGGGGCAAGAGATTTTCAAAAAAACAGTTTGTTTAAGAGATACAAAGCCACATCTGGAGAAAATGTTCTGACTCAGTAGGAAGGCAGTAAGACTTCACATCCCAGATCCTTAGTCTATATATCTAATAGCCAACATGCTGTGAGGCTTCTGTGCTAACAGCAAAAAGATCAGACCTTTGTTGATGAAACAGAGTTCTTTATTATTCTTAATACTGCTTGACAGGTTCTCGAATGTTTGTTAGAGATGCCACATAGAAAACAATTGGAACTAATATACCCTCCCGTTCAGTTGAACCCCGATCACAGACCAATCACATTTAAGTAAAAAGCGCGGGCATCTGAACTAAGCCGTTTGGATTCCCACAGGAAAGGTGAGGTGCGAAAGTTATAAAAATTCCCCTCTTGAACCGGGCGACCCAGATGTGTGAAGCCCGTGCATGACAAAGCGGCTCTTGGATGTAACAACAGACTTCAAGGTCCTCACAACAAGATAAGACATTCCCAGTCCCAGGGAACCGGAGGGGTGAATGCATGGGAGGAAAGGCCATTTGTTCTCAGTGACGTGCAAGAATTCAGGGTCGCCACCCTCCCGACCAAAATGGTTACATTGACCAGACATTCTTTTTTCTTTTTATATAAAGATTTTTATTGATTTTATCTATATTCTACATTTCTACGCTACTTACTATGCTAAATTTATCTTATACAGAGAATACTTTATAAAATGCTTAATCTATCAATTTATAAAAATTATTATAGCATTTAAAAAAAATATATGGTTAACACATATTACTTTGTTACTTTTTCCATTCAAAAAGCTATTTGGCAGTATGCATAGTTTGGAGACAACACTTAATAACAAAGCTTATAATTCATACTAGTGCATATGCTTAATAAACATTTAACAATCATTTCTTCTTTTGTCCTCTTCTTGATTTCTTAGTCTCAACATGTACTTTTGGAGCTGCTGCTCCTATCTCCGAGTCTGATATCTCTTTTTCGCTCTTAGAGCTATCAAAACCGTACATACTTTCTTGCGAAGCCAGCGAATCATCTGTGTCTCTGCCTTTTTTCTTTTCTTTGTCTTTTTCCAAAAAATTTTTCGCTTGTTCAACAGAGTCAATCTTATATTTCTTATCTTTGATGCTGAAGCTAAGTCCCTCTGGAGTATTCCAACGGTATATTATTGATTCAGACTGAAGCCATGTTGTCAGCTTTCTGTAGGCTTTTCTTCTTCTCCGTATTTCAAATGGTACATCTTTCAAAACTTTAACTTCTTCTTCTTGGATCTTCAGAACCGCTTTACTTGTGGCTTTTAAAACCACATCCCTTGTTGATTTCTTGGAGAACCTTATCATAATTTCACCTGGCAGGCTTTTCTTTTTAATGTATTCTGGGTAGGTCTTATAGACCATATCCATATCGCTTTTTAATTCTTCTGCTTTTAAGCCTGTTAACGGTGCCAACGCTTCACTTAACAGTCCTTTAAGGTCTTCTCCTTTTTTTTCTGGTACTTTCTGCAGTCTCAGGAAGAAATTCGCCCGTTCCATTTGCAATTTCAGAAGGGAATCATGATGAAGAGCCTTTTCTTTCTCTGCTTTCTGTAGTCTTGAATCTTGATTTTTTACTGACGTTTTGACCTCCATAAGGTCCCGCTGCAGCTTCTCTGTAACTTTATTCGACTCCTTCAGCTCCGACTGCATTTTATCCATCTTGATGTTCAGTGACGTCATTTGATCCACTAGAGGTCGCAATAGCGAGGAAAACACCGCGCTCATCTCAGTGGTATCAACCTTTGAACTCGGAACTGTAGTTGCTAGCTTTGGGGAAGGTTTCGGTTTCCCCGCCATTGTTGAGACTTCGCTATTATTTACGTTTAGATAAGATGGAGATAAGAAGCGATTTTTTCAGCTGCACTTGTATCGTTTTAATTGTTAAGTCCTCAAGTATGCGATACCGCCATCTAGCAGCTCATCTAAGCTTTCCTTCCTTCAGTAACGCTGTGGGAAAGAGCCTCGTAAGTACGCCGATAATGGAAGGGGGGGGGGATTTCTCTCCACCCGCCGCTTTTCCCGCTAAGTTGCTTATTTCAACTTCGAGACTCACTTTTTCACCTTTGCGTAGCTGGAAGTTACTGCTTCATCACTTCATATTCTCTGCTGCTTCACGGTTTGCGCTATAGCCATGCGGCTCCCATGATGGGGGAACCTATGGGGGTGATGAGGGGGACCTCAAATCCCGCAGTCGCCACCGCCGGGAGAGATCCCTTCTCATGCCACCCCAGGCAGAGCCCCCTCACTGGGGTCTCTGGGGACTCAGCACCTGTCCAGAGCCCCTTCTTCCCATCGGGTACGGATCGCTTTCCCCGCTAGCGCGGAGGGACGCGTCCGCCATTCTTCGCAAGTCTTCCGGAAGTCTTGACTCTCCATTGACCAGACATTCTGACAGACATACATTTCAAGGTTTCTCGAGATTACAGCAAAGTGAAAGAAATTATAATGAAGCCCTTTGTTAGGATCTGAGGATCCTGACACATGCCCCCTCTGTGCAGATATCTAAATTTGCAGATCGGGAGCACATGGAGGGCAAACAGATTTTCCTGTACACTTGGGGCACTCCTCAGGTGTGCAGAAAAATCTGAAATGTTGAAAAAACTATACGGGGGATACTTAAATCTCCCCAAAAGTAAAAGAGTGTTCCCTGCACATGTGCAGAGAATGCACCTACCGGGAGCCACGCATGGCTCGCCACTGTTGCTGATGGCCGGGGGTGGGGAGAAGCCTTGGCCGGCTGGGCTGAAGTGCCTGCTGGGCTCACCTGCAGTTGCCCCATCCTCCTCAATGCAGAGCTCCTCCTGCTTCTGCAGGCCAGGAGCTGTGGGGAATACTCCCCCCCACAAGTATTGCGGGTCCTGCTTTTTGTTTTTTATAATCTGCTTCTGGCCTGAGGATTGCTTTGAGGATCTTTTTTAGGTTGCTAAATGATTTATGCTCCAGTTTTTTTGTTTGGTTTTCTAGTCTGCATTTTTATTGACTTGTGTTATGATTTTATCTTTTTTTGTGCACCTCCTTGAGGAGGTCTTTAAAAAGGTGGCATATAAATATTTTAAATAAATAATTATATTAATCATCACTGCTGACAGCACAATTAATGGAATAAAAATTTATGCATATAAAGTGCTGTGGAAAATAACACTTGTGAAGACAATTGTTTGTGCTTGTTCCGTCAAATGATTTCTTAGAATAGGGCGACCTTCATCCTCTGAGGGAATAATATACTGTTGCAGTCATGGCTGTTGTGTCAACATGACGGATAGCTGCATTAGGAGGAATACTTATGACTGGGGTATATAATTAGCTTTGCCTGTATTTGCATTCTTATTTCTGTCCTGTTAAGTGCCAGAACATAGTTCATTTCTTAAGTTTGTAATAAAATAGCTAAACCACCAACCACCTCAGTTACAGGTATTTTTAGAGAATAGTGCTCAGCGTAGTGTGATCAGCTAGTGATATTAGTAAAACGCTTCATGGTTCTGGTCTCTCCACATAATTTCTGTTATATACCATGCAATTTATAAGGAGAACAGGAAGAAAACCATAGAAACAGAATATATTATGAGTTGATTTTATTGTTAATTTTTATGTTGGTTACAGTACAGTACACAGTAATTATGACCTAATTAAACAACATTAGTGTATTATTAACCTGATAGAGGGCTGTCAAATGTTGCTGTGGAAATTTAAAAGAAATCTGGATGAAATCCTAAGGTAACAGTTGAAAACATTAAATATCTGGACTTTATCTGGCTGAATGCCAATTAAAAATATACATTGATGAATTAAAAATAATAGTTGCATACAGTTATGGTTTTTCAGATAAATTATCAAACATCTGTGTATGTTTTGTACTCATTTCTAGTATGTCCAGAATATTTGATTTTCTAAATGTTACAAAGACCATCTCCACCATTGTATCTGTGCAATAAACTAGCAAAACAAACACAAATGCTAAAACAGAGACCTCTCTCCAGTTATGTTTTGCTAGATTGTCATTATTGAAGGTCTCCTCAGCTAAAGTATCATTGTAGGATTAGGCTAGAGTTGCCAGACCCCCCCCCCCCCGGTCCAAGCCCCCCCCCCCGAACAGGCACATTGTGCGTTGACAGCCCGTTAATGTCACATGGAAATGACGTCATCATGCTGGGGATGATATGCATAGACGCTCTAACTTTTTGGCAAAACGCTATGGTAACCATATTGTTTTGGCCAGAATGCTGGAGTGTTGATGCATGATGTTGGTGGCATGATGACATCATTTCTGCATGATGTCATCATGCTGATGACATCGCCCCACACCCACTCCTGGAAGGCTCCCTCCCACCCCCCGCTGGTGGAAAAATCTGGTGTGGCAGCTCTAGATTTGGCACACTCCTGTTTGAATCTCCCTTTTGCTACATACACTTGCTAGGTGACCAGCAATCTCTCTCAGTGTAAAATCTACCTCACAGGGTTGTTCTTATTAAATACTGAGATGCTTCTTTATTGAACTGTGAACCAAAGAACCAGGCTTAACAGGAGCCAGTTTATAGGGGAGAATGATGTTGTGAGCTTCTTTTGGTCCTTGTTAAAGGAGAAAAGAAGGATATAAATATATAAATAAATAATTTTGAAATTAGGCTTGACTGATATATATTTTTGAAAAATTGCAATCTCTGTAACTTTCCCAGGGATCTCATTAATGCTGTTCATAAAAAAGTGTTCCTGTTTGCTCTTTTATGTTGTCAGCTTTTATGCTGTATTTGTTTTATCTGTATTGAAAAGTAGTGCATCAATATAACAACTAAATGTTTAAAAAACCTAATGTAATAATTTTATGTTTTTACAGGGGTCTTTTCATTACTCCGCATGACCGAGGACATGTTGCAACAATACTCAGATCATGGCCGGCACCTGTCATCAGGGTGGGTGGATCTTTCCCTGCAATAGCCGTTTGTTGTCATGCATCTCCGACTTAATGAGAGCTAAACACAGAGGGGCTGTTTAGAATATAGATTTGCTTATAGGCATAGCAATGCAAATTAGTTGAGCTACAGCATCATCCCAGTCAACTATATTGTACCATTATTGACAACAGTTTGAGGGAACACATACAAAAAACGCCCAACACCTGGGGAAAAAGGCACATCGGAGATACATGCAGTCTCACAATCCCTTTCTCTTAACATGCTAGTTACAAAACATCAGGGAACATTCAGAGATCTGATTCCTCATTGGTAGTCTGTAGTGGGGCAGCCTGGCAAGGGCTGTGCCATGTGGTTCTGCTGGGGATGTCCACAAAAAAGTGGTGTCAAATAAGAAAAAAAACCCATTACTCATTGCTCAGGACATGATTTTTTTCTCTGTTGCCATTTTGTAATTTTACTCAGTTCTGAATATAAGTTATAAAGATATACTTTGCTGATGTTTGACATTTCCAAGGTGCCATGCCAGTAAATAACTAGTTGTGATCACCCAGGATCAGCAGTCATGATGTTGTAGTCTGACCCATGATGCCTTCCTGGCAGATGCTCTGCACAGGCTCAGACTGCCCTCCAAAGCTCTCCAGAACACCTAGGGTTGCCGACTCTGGACTGGGAGATACCTGGAGGTTTGGGGAGGGGAGGGATCTCATCAGGGTATAATACCATAGAGTCCATCCTCCAAAGTTTCCATTTTCTCCAGGGGAACTGATCTTGATCATCTGGAGATCAATTGTAATAACGGGAGATCTCCAGGTGCTACCTGGAGGTTGGCAACCATAAGAGCACCTGTTTTGCAGCCTCTCTATAAAGCCAGGAGCATAGGAATGCCTCTTCTGGGCTGCTGTTACAGAGGCATGGGTTGGCTGTTGAAGAGGATTGCTCCTAGACTTGTGCTGAATGTACAGGCCAGAGGTACTCACAGTAGACTGCGGGGAAGAACAAAGCTGCTGGTAGGAAAATGCAGGGAGATGTGATTTTTTCAAGTATGGAGGCCTCAGGTTATGAAGGGCTATAAGAGTGAACACCAGCACTTTGACCCAGAAACTAGTTGGCAGTTAACATAGGGACCCCCAAATAGATTAACATGGTCCCACCAGCTAGACACAGATAACAAACAGGCTGCTGCATTTTGCACTAGTTGCAGTTTCTGGAATGCTTTTAAGGGCAGCCCCGTGTACAGTGTATTACACTAATCTCTCCTTCAAAGATACTGAAACATGGATCACTGTGGCCAGATCAGGCATCTGCAAATAGAGAGTGAGCTTCCTAACCAAATGTATCTGAGGAAAAACATTTCTGACAGGAGACCAGGAATCCAGCAAGACTCCCAGGCTTTCAGCATCTGTATTTCAGTGACAGCTAGACATCACTGGTGGTAAGATACACAATCCCGTTGAAGGCAGCAGCCCTTCCAGCCAGCATCACCGCAGCTTGTTCTGTCTCAGTCACTTGAACACCTTGTTCAGACACTGGGCCAGGACAGGAAGAGCAGCCAGTGAGGTAAGAGATAGCTGGATGTTGTCTGCATTGCCTGCCAGACAGCGGCTGCCTTGTATGCATGATTAATATGGCTCCGTTGTGATTTAAGCTGTTTTATCAGTGTGGACCATCTTGCACTGTTTTCAGTTTGGACTAGGAGTCCTGTAGGTCTTTAATCTGATCTCAAGACTCTGTCTGTCGGCAAATATCTTTACGCTGGAAGGTAGGAGATGCTCGGGCCAGCACAATGTCCTTGTTCCGCAGGGATGTTGCAACAGCATATTAGTCAGATACGCTATGATGATTCAAGAATTTAAAATCAGGGTTCCAGGTTTCTTTTCTGTTTCACTCCTAGAAGCTGATCTAATAAAATAATTCATCATTCCAGCATCTCAGTGACAAATGCAGCATACTAAAATGGAATTCTTTACTACTGTATTTTTTTTTTAAATAGAAGCAACTTGTTTTAAAAAATTGACATAAAAATATCTTAGGATATGTTGACAGTTTTACAGTGCTTATGATACTTTCCTTCTAGGCTATTGTGGTGACTGATGGAGAACGTATTCTTGGCCTCGGAGACCTTGGTTGTTATGGAATGGGCATCCCAGTGGGTAAACTAACACTTTACACAGCGTGTGGCGGAATGAAGCCCCAGGAGTGTCTGCCAGTTATGCTTGATGTGGGAACTGACAATGAGGTAAATGCTACACCATGCTGGTATGATGATCTGATATATTTCAAAGGGAAAACCAACAAAACATTGTAGGACTCTTTGCCTGTTGTACTAAAATGTTTAAGATACCCTCCAAGGAAAAATTTGGTTTTATGATGATAGATCCGATGGGTTGGTCAAAGTAACTCGTCTTGCAGAAAGTTGCATCTCCTCCAGTAGATGCTGTGGTGGCAGAGCCAAATGTGTGAAGCACAACTGTACAGAAGGGAAGCTCCTTTGATACAACTGTTAGTGTACAACAAGATCTCTGATGGGATTTTGAGGTATTTTTTTAAGGTTAAAGAGCAGCCATAGGAAGTTTCAGTCCCTTTCCTCCCGCTGTATTTTTCTTATAGAAACAAGCTCTTCCCACCTCTCTGAGCAGTTATGAGTCAAAGTTGGGGGGGGGGGGGGACACAAGTATTGTACCTGTTCTTTTCCCTTCTATGGCAAATAGAAGCTCCCTATGTGTGTATATGATTTATACCGGAAAAAGTGCATGGGGGAAAGAGCACCCACCACATGCTATGATCCCAGTCTAGGAGGAAGAACAATAGAAACATGTAGTAGAATAGATTCCCTGCTCTTGTGCTTTTTCATAGGAGAGCGCAGGCGTGGGTTCATAATGACAAGCTATATACTATTAGCGACGTGTGGCCCCCATCTGTGGATACCTAAATCCACAGATTGGGGCCACATGGACACTAAACAGATTTTTCAGCAAACGGGGGACTCCCCAGGTTTGCAGAAAAAGCTGAAATGTTCAATTCCCCCCATTGGGGGGCTAATTCTCCTAAAAGAAAAAAGCCTTCTCTGCACAAGCACAGAGAATGTTCCTACCTCCGGCAGTTGTTGAAGGAACTGAGGAGCCGTGCTTGCTCCTGCGGTGGTGGCTGTACAGCCAGGGGCTCTGCACTGGGCCTGGCAATGGGCTCTGTGTGGCCCAGTGGTGGCCACGGAGTCCGGGAGCCATGCTGGGCCTGGCAGTGGCACAGCCTGGGACTTGTGCTGGGCATGCCGCTGGAGGTGCACCCCAGGAGTCACACAGGGCATGCTACTGCTGGTGGCGCAGCCCGGGAGTTGCACTCAGGGCCGGCTCACCCACTAGGCAGATTAGACTTCTGCCTAGGGCGGTGGCACATGGGGCGGCCGGCAGGCCAATGAGTGAGCGAGCTCCGCAGCCCGCCATTGCTGGGCCCACTCTCGCTGCAGCGCCTATTTAAGTTGCCGCCTGAGCCCCTCAGCCGAGCCAGAGATGCCCCCGGTGGCCCGGCCGCTCTCCTGGGCACTCACTGGCTGGCTGGCCTCTGATGGCCGTGGGAAGAGCAGAGACACCTGCTGCGCCCCCTTCTCTGGGCCTGTGGCCAAACCGGGCAACCTGCTGCTGCTGGGGGTGGGGGACTCAGGGAGCCTGTGCAGAGTGGCGGCTGACTGCAGACACTCGAGAAAAGCCTCTCCCTCCCCCCTCCCCGTTCTCCCCAGGAGGCGCCAGGGACTTCAGCCAGGTGGCCCAAGATTGCGAGGCTGCCCTCTAATGCAGCTGGACGGGGCTGCTCGCAAGTCACTCTGCACAGGGCAGCACTGCCAGGTGGGAGGGTAATCTGCAGCACGGAAAGGGTTAAAGCGAGCTGGCTGCATGGCTGGAGAGGCTGAGCAAGGGGGGGGGGCAGGGGAGTTCTTTCCGGTGTTGGGGGGGCCCTTTGCTCTTGCATTGGCCACAGAGACCAGGGAGGGCTTCCAGTCTGCAACGAAGGGGGAAAGCCTGGCAGCTGGGTCCCAGCAAGGTTTACTCGCAAGTAAGTCACCGGGAGGGGGGGAATAAGCCTTTCAGTCTTGCTGGGAGAGAGAAATGTGGCCGTTGTGCACTTTTCGACGGGGAGCTGCTATTCAACAGTACCTGAAGAGGCGAGCTGTGGCTCAGGACAACTACTCCCCGGCCCCGAATCTGTTGCATCCATCTGCTGGACTCGGGCTCTTTTCTCCCCTTCTGCTCAGCCATGACGGCTTCGCTCAGCTGAGCAGCAGGGACTCCTGCAGCCCCCCCTCCCACCAGTGGGCGGAATCAGCAACTGCCCCCCCTCTCCAGGGGTGCCTTCTCCTTGGAGCCCCCCACCTTGTGCAGCAGCCGGCCTGAGCAGGTCAGGCAGGCTCACAGCTTTCTGCAATTGGGTAGCCCTGTACAGAGTGATGCACAAAGTCACTTGGAGAAATTATCTGGGGACTGTGGTCTGTATTAGTATTTGTTGTGGCTGCTGCCAAGTCACAGCTGACTTATGACAACCCTGTAGGGTTTTCAAGGCCAGAGATGTTCAGAGGTGGTCTGTCAATGCCTGCCCATGCATCATGACCCTGGCATTCCATGGAGGTCTCCCATCCAACTATCAGCCAGGGCTGACCCTGCTTACATTCCAAGATCTGACGATATCAGGCTAGCCTGTGACTTGGTCTACGATGTCACAAGAACATAAGAGAAGCCAGTGTTGGATCAGGCCAATGGCCCATCCAGTCCAACACTCTGTCACACAGTGGCCAAAAACACCAGGTGTTTGGAACAGGACCTCGAGGGTGGGCAGAAAGAGAAGAAGAAGAGATTGGATTTTTACCGCTCCCTTTCCTTGGAGTCTCAGAGCGGCTTACAAACTCCTTCTCCTCTCCCTCCCCACAACAGACACCCTGTGAGGTAGGTGGGGTTGAGAGAGCTCTTTCGAGGACTGCTCTTTCAAGAACAGCTCTGAGAGAACTTGTGGCGTGCCCAAGATCACCCAGCAGCTGCAAGTGGAGGAGTGGGGAATCAAACCCGGCTCTCCCAGATAAGAGTCCTTAACCACTACACCAAGTGAGCCCTGTCCGGGAGGTTTAGACAATATTCCTGGGTGGGAAGGGCCGGAAAATAAGGCTGAATGTGGGACCCCCCTCCCCAGGGTTTTTTTTTTTTTTTGCTGCTCTGGACCTCAGGCGCTGCCTGGGCATGATTTGTGTTTTTCTGTTTGAGAAAATCAGAGATTGTATTACTTGTTCTCAAACTTAAAAAATAAATAAATTAGCAATTCTGTTTTTCATTCTTCTTAAAATGCATTTATTTTTGAAAATTAATGGGTGCGGGAGTGGGGGTACCAGAATGTATCCTCGCCTAGTGTGCAGAAAACCCTGGGGCCAGCCCTGCTTGCACTGGACCTGCTGACAGAAGAGGCACAGGCCTGGGAGTTGTGCTGACTGTGGCCCTGGTGAGAAAGTAGGTGGGGAGGGAAGCCCCCCCCCCATAACTACTGTGTGCCTACACCTGTACATTTTATTATCATTACTTGTATTACCAGTGTAAGCCTAATGTTATATTAGGAAAGATTCTGTATTATGGTAATGGCGGCTACAAGCATGGAGAGCTTCAAGAGGGAATTAGATAAACATATGGAGCAGAGGTCCCTCAGTGGCTATTAGCCACAAGGTATAGATAGGAGCTCTCAGTCTGGGGCAAGTGATGATCTGTATTCTTGGTGCTTGGGGGGGGGGGGCAACAGTGGGAGGGCTTCTAGTGTCCTGCCCCCACTGCTGGACCTTCTGAGGGCACCTGGTGTTTTTGGCCACTGTGTGACAGAGTCTTGGAATGGATGGGCCACTGGCCTGATCCAACATTGGCTTCTCTTATGTTCTTCTTCTTATTACTTAAGGATTTTCTACTTTGTTAAAGGGGTTCCAACAGAAAAGTCTGTATAAAACTATTTTTTAAAAAAAATTATATATTTCATAAAATAAATGCGAAACACCTTGGTCCATTAATAATAGGAATGTCTAAGCACATGACAGTTCCTCACTAAATTATGAAGGGAGGAATGGTGTACATTATTGTAATGCAAATTGTATGGAAATTTGTATAAGGTTATTTTTTTGGTATAAAGTTATTTGAATATACTGAGCTGTACAGGGAGAACTCAGTGAAATGGAGATTGATGAAATAATTTTGGACGGTTTAAAACTATGTAGTGATAAAAAGGATTCAAGAGTATCAAATATTTTTGCAAGTACATCTGCCCGTTTACAGGCAATCTTCCAGAAAATTAAAAGCAATACATAGTTACGTATAGGGTCGGTTTATCAGCCAGCAAAATGAAGAGAATTGTGGAAGTCATTACGAAAGAGAAAACAGGTCAGTAGAGTATATTTGCCTCCTGCAAACGGAAGCAGACATTCTCAGAAGAGGGTAAATCTATTAAGGCTAGTTGGGAATTTCCTGGTGGAAATTATTTTAATCAAAACACAGGCTTTCATTGAAACTGGTATGCTACAATCTTTTTATATGGTCAGATGGGACTATATGGAAGGCCATAATGGCAGCTGCTTTAGTGGCTGGTCTAAACATTAAAAGTTCTTTAAAGGTGCATTCACACAACCTGATCATGGAGGTCAGATATGGAAATGATATAACACTTTTACTTTGGATAGAAAAAACCAGGGCTATTTTTGGGCCGGAACGCACCAGAATGGCATTCCAGCTGGTGACGCCCAGCAGAGCCCCCCCCTTTCCTAGCTCCCCCCCTTCTCCTGCTCCCCCACTTCAGCCACAGGAGGCAAAAATGCCTCCCCCGCGTACTTCCCAGGCCTTTCCTAGCTCGCCTACCAAGGCAGGCGAGCTAGGAAAGGCCCAGGGGGGTGCAGGGAGGCATTTAAATGCCTCCCGTGGCTTCCCCTGCTTGCCTGGCTTCCCCTGCTCTGCCAGACTTTTCCTGCTTGCCCGCTTCAGCAGGTGAGCTGGGAAAGCCACGGGAGGCATTTAAATGCCTCTCTGAACCCCCCCCCCCCCCGGCCTTTCCTAGCCCGCCCACCTTGTTGGGTAAGCTAGGAAAGGCTCGGGGTGTGTGCAGGGGTGGCATTTAAATGCCTCCTGTGGCTGAAGCGGGTAAACAGGAGAAGCCTGGCAGAGCCCCCCGCCTTTCCTAGCTCACCTACCGAGGTGGGCAAGCTAGGAAAGGCCCCGAGGGGGGGGGGTTCAGGGAGGCATTTAAATGCCTCTCATGACTTCCCCTGCTCACCCGCTTCAGCTAGGAAAGGCCCCTGGGGGGAGGGGCGTGTGGGGCTGGCTCGGAGGCTTCTTCTGGATAAGGAAGCGGGCGAGGAGAAGTGTGAGGCAAGGCGATGCTGCTGGGCCTGGAGCTGACGTGCAGCGTGTGTCGCACCACCTCCTCCTCCATGTGAAAGAAACGGGGCCAGGGCGAGATCCTCTGCAACAACTGCACAGGTTGCCCAGGGCTGCCCGGCGCCGGAGGAACCGCCTACGCCACCACCTCGGCAGCTTTGCAGCGCAGCAACGGTGGGAGCCTGGGTTTAGTGTTGCTTCTTAGTAAGCGTGTCTGACTTTGTCTCTTAACTGTTTTCACTACTGTTGTACTTGGAATGGTTAAAGGGATGTAGTTTTGCAACTTCTGGGAAAATAGATTTTGGGAAAATAGTTTTTAAAAAACCTTTCAATTTGTTACAAAGTACATGTATCTTTCAAATTACAAATACAAACACATATTCGAGTAATTTAACCCTCTAACAATATAACCTATACTAAACTACAAATCTACCAGTTTTAAACAACACTAATTCATAAGTTTAACAATTTAACACTTTACTATTTAACCATTCTACAGATTAACATGTTTAGCAAATTAATCCATTTAATGATTATGCTAAACTTATACTTTATACTGTACACTTCTGGGGTGTACATAAAGCTGCAGTGCTGTTTGGCAGAGGGGTGTCATGGGCAGCACGGGAGTGACTTTCTTTGTAACCATGAACAGGAATGGGTTGCGGGAGCCTGAATTAACTTTGGCTGAAACATGAGTGTAGTTATTCCAGAGAGTGACTGGGACTCCTTAGTCCCCCAAATTTCTCACTGAACCTAATGAGATCTTTAAAATTTCTAAATAATTTGATTTAGGATGGGTTGAACTTTAAGATTTCCTTTCTGGCACAGCCTTTCCTAGCTTGTCCACCATGGCTGATGAGCTAGGAAAGGCCCTGAGGTGTGTGCGGGGAGGCATTTAAATGCCTCCTGTGGCTTCCCTTGCTTGCCTGCTGAAGGTGTGACCTAATATGCAAATGAGCTGAGCTGTCAGGGGTGTGGCCTAATATACTAATGACTTTCTGCTGTTGGGTGTGGCCTATTATGCTAATGAGTTCCTGCTGGGCTTTTTCTACCAAAAAAGCCCTGGAAAAAACTATATGAGGCATAATATTTCTGTCTTCAGCTTATGCCTTGGTGTGGGCTGACTGAAAAAGGAACATCATTTCAACTTTTTTGCTTTATGTAAAAACATCTATGGCCATCACTGTTTCAATCCTCCATTTTGGGTTCAATGTTAAAGCATGAAAAAGAGCCCCCCCCCCAAGTAAGTAGTTCCAGGTAGCTTTAGTGCAAGACTGAATAGCAAGTGGGCATGCCTTTCCTTTCCTCTTGGGGTTGGGAGGGGAAAGTAAGCCCAAGGAGTCGGGGGGCTTTTAAGGGCTGACCTGGATGGCCCGGGCCTGCTCGGTCTCATTCCAGAAGTTCATTCCAGAATTCATTCCAGAAATTCAGCATGATTGGCCCTTGTTAGTACTTGGATGGAGGATCTCGCCTTGAGGGCTCACCATAAGTCAGCTGCAACTTGATGGCACTTTCCACCAGTCTTCTTCTCCCACTCCCTCCCATTGGGCTAGGCCCACCAACAACTACTTGGCAGCTTGCCACCATTAGACAGGCATGACTCGCCCAAGGCTGCCCACTTGCTCCTGTTCAACAGCAGCCGCTTCAGTACAGCCAGTGTGGTGTAGTGGTTGGTGTTTCAGACTCGGATCTAGGAGACCCAGTTTCAAATCACCACTCTGTTGTAGAACCTCTCTGGATGACCTTGGGCCTGTTACACATTCTCAGCCTAACAAAGTTTGAGTCCAGTGGCACCTGTAAGATCAACAAAGTTTTATTCTGGGTATAAGCTTTCATGTGCACGCACACATCTTCAGATATATTGAAATGGAGTCACCAACCATTATATATAGGTAGCAGGTGAGGAGGATGTTGCCAGGAAGGGCCAGCTAGAGCTAAGATTGGATTAAGACAATTGATAAGACCTGTGAATAGCAGCAAATATAGCTAAAATTGGATTGTCAGTTGGTGTGGATGGCTGGGGGAAACCAGCCCCATGCACCACGGCCCCCGCCCCACTTGCAAAAAGAACCCTTAAAGGGACTTTTTGCAAGACGAATGTGCAGGCTCTGGTCCCCACTGAAGCCCTTTAAATCAGGAAGGAGGGGAAGAAGAGGGGTGGCCAGGCAGGTGGTCACTCTTGGAACAGGGTTTTCCCACCGGCCAACTTGCCGGGGGTGGATTGGAGCCCCCAAAAGCGGGGGAACCTCCACTCGGACCTGGGGGCTGGCAACCTACACTGGACTCAGACTTTGTTCTGCTGCTTCAGACCAACACAGCTGCCTATCTGAATCTATTCTCAGCTGAAGTTACCTCACAGAGTTGTTGTAAGGATAAGATGGAGGTGAGACTTAAAAATGCTGCTTTGTGTGCCCATTGTGGAGAATGAAGGAGTAGAATGAAATGATAAATATAGCTGAACATGGGGGGGGGAGATAAAAGGTAGGGTGATGGGTGGATGAGTGTGTGGGTGGGAAGGAAGGGAGGAAGGAAGGAAGGAAGGAAGGAGAAGGAGGAAGAGGGAGGGAGAGAGGGAGGGAAAGATGAGCATATGGGTGTTGCCAGGAGGAGAGAAAGAGGGAGTCGTATGGGGAAGGGGATATTGGGTGAAATGAGGTCCCCCTTGCTGGATCCCCACTATGCAGCTGGGCCCAGCTGCCAGCGTCATGTAACTGGGCCATTGTTTTCCTGAGTAGAGGCTGAGATAGATGAAGGTGGGTTGGCATGTGGGCGGGAAGGAGAGAAGGAAGCAAGGGAAGGAGAGAGACTATGGAGGCAGCCAGGGAATAGAGGAGAAAATAGTGGAGGAGTGGGTCATGAGATGTCCTCCACAAGTTCTTACTCGTCCCCAGCTTGTATATGTATATTTCTAAACCTCACTCAATGAGTCAGAGCTTCAACATGGCAAGCAAATAAGTTTTAAAATAGAGTGGCAAGTATAATCCGAGGCCTCACTTTTCTTTATTGACAGTCTTATGCAGGGGTCCTTTCGTAGAAAAAGAGCTGCAGGAGCTCATTAGAATAACTCATTAGCATATGCCACGTCCCCTGACATCACTGGAAGGGTGTCAGAAAGGGAATGTCAGTTTCAGCCCCATTATACCCTATGGGCCATTGAAATCAATGGCAAAAACTCATAGGGTATATGAGGGGCTGGAGGAAAGGGGATTTGAGGAAGAGGCTCCAAACTTGCAGGGTAGCTGCTGGGGCCTCTCCTGGAAATACCCACCAAGTTTCAAGAAGATTGGACCACAGGGTTCAATTTTATGGGCCCCCAAACAGGTTATCCCATCCCCTCCATTGTTCTCTATGGTGGGAAAAAATGTTACCTTTTTTTCTACCATAGAGAACAATGGAGGGAATGGGGGCAACCTGTTTGGGGGCCCATAGAATTGGACTCCCTGGTCCAATCTTCTTGAAACTTGGTGGGTATTTGGGGGAGAGGTCCCAGCAGCTACCCTGCAAGTTTGGAGCCTCTCCCTCAAACCCCCTCCCCTCCAGTCGCTTTTAAAGTTGCTGCCGAATTTCGGCGGCAATTCGGCAGTGGGCCGAATCAGATCAGAGAATCTGATTCAGCCCATGGCTGCCCTAGTGGTCACTTCTGAGCTGGCGGAGCTTTGCTCCGCCTCGCTCCGGCCCCAACGGACCCCTGGTCTTATGACTTAACCTAGGACCTTGGGAATTTCAGCCAATAGGCTGTTGTGAGAACTGTTGACCACACTCTACTATGTTACTTTACAAAAGAAGAAGCTCAGACTAGAGGTGTTTGTACTGAAGAGATCTTCACGAATGAAAGGCATTGTGGTATTTATCTGCTTTACGTTTGGGCTAGGCAAAGTACAGGTTAGGTAGAAATATGCATCTTTCTGGGTTTTTTAGGAAAACAGCTTTAGGAATGAGGAATTTGGAGCAGAGAAATGCTGGAGGAGAAAGGAGGTACTTAACTCTTTCTCAGATTGCCTCTTTTTCTGCTCTCTGCCATCACAAAAATTTGCTCATCTACTCCCCTGGTTCAAAAGGTATGTTTGCCTGTGATTTGAACTCTGCAGAGGGGAATGTAGCATGGTGATACAGAGCAGCCAACCTTCAGGCAATGATTTGTTTAAGTATCCTGTTCTCTTCTCAGTTCCCTGCTGCTTTTCCTCTCCAAATTCCCCCCCCCCCCAGTGCTTTTTCTTAAAAAAGCCAAAAACACATTGGTGCTCTAATATAGCACAGTTAGTCCTTTACTTCAGCAGTCATTGGAGTTGATAAATCTGTTTCGTGAATTGGCATTCTTAGGTTCCTACTATTTTCTTTAAAAGGTGTGCTTAATGTATTAATTAAGGTGATTCTCATATATTTTTGGAAATGTTAATGAGATACATATTTTGTGCCATGTATGCTCATAGTGATATTTCACACTGAATTGAGTTCATAAAACCAGGACAGAATCTTTCCAGAAAAAATAGTTTGAAAAGATATAAAGTTACAAAGAGTGTGATCCAACTGTGAGACTGTATTGAGTACAATAGCACATGGACACATCAGTCCACATATCAGCTGTAAAGTGTTGTATTACACATTTGTGCAGCAGGGGAATCTAGAGCTGAAATTATTTCCTGCTGTGTTGTCAACTTTTTTAGTGTTTGTTTTCCTCTTGGCACACAGTTTCTTCCATTGTATTTATTTTTTATTTATACAAGTTGATATTTATTAAGTATCCGCAGGTGCTTATCCCATGCTCTGAAGGGAGGCAAATGAGCTACATACCAGTGCACACTCCTTCGGCCTGGGCTTGTCTAGGGGTGGTGTTGGCACCCTGAGCCCAAAAACTTGTGGTCTCATTTCTGAACACAACAATGATGAAATAACATTTTGAAACAAAGTGGTGGTGCATCTGTGGATGGGTGCTGTCCCCTAAGCATTTATTTCTGTGTGCCAGAAGTCTTCAGATAGGCCTGTAAATTAGTTCAAGCCCAGCACCGTAGCTTGACTAAGTAATTGGATGTGTCTGCCTGATGAATGGCAGAAGGCTGCAGTAGTATGAAGTGTCCCTGGACCATTTCCATACTCAAATGCTATAAATCTCTGAGGATGGGGAGTAGGAACTCATCCAAAATGAAGAACCAGACACAGGCAGCAGCTCTTTTTTTCTGCATGGTCAAGTATCCTTACCACCTAGGGCTTCCAGGAACAGCAACGTGTCCATGACACTGCCCATGTGAACCAGAAGTGACATAATCATGTCTGGGACATCAGAGTGGTGCTCTGGTATTTGGGCAAACGCTCTATGATAAATTTGGCTTCTACCATAGAGTGTTTGCCCAAATACCAGAGCATCGCCCCGATGTCCCGGAAGTGATGACAACATTTGCACGTCACACGGGCAGTGACGTAGACATGCCACTGCATGTCAGATGGATCTCCTTGTGGGGGGGAGTTCCCCTTTGTCGGCCAGCTGATCAGCAGCAGGGAGGTGGGGTCTGGCAGTGGGAGACCCCTGCCTCCACCAAGGGGTCTGGCAAGCCTACTACCACCTTAGTTATTCTTTGCAAATTTCAACATCAGTCATTGCTCCCCCCCCCCACTTGAAAATTAAGAAATTGAACCACATCAAATACCAACACAGGTCATGGTCCAGAAGGTCAAGCACACAGAAGTCTGAAGCACGTCCCACAAGGGTTAGAAACAAATTGCTTCCATGCCAGGCCCGTAGCCAGGATTTGTTTTTTCAAGGGCATTTAATTTTTCAGGGGGCATATTTTTTTAAGAACCCTTTCCTGGGAGTAAGTACCAGTGAATAAAAGTGGACTTACTTCCAAGTAGACTGAGTAGAAACATAAGTGGGGTAGTGTGAGGTGAAGGAAGGGAGCTGAGACTGAACGGCAAAAAGCCCCCCCCCCCATTTATGGAACGTGAAACCTGTCTTTCTCTAAGCCGCTGCCTTGAACTCCACAAGAAGGGGGAAAGTATGAGGAAGGAGTGGAGGAGGAAGAAGCGCTGCTCCGATCCCCTGAGCTGCAGCCTGCCGCTGCTGCTTCTGCTGCTCCATGGCACTGAGGGGCAGTTGGGGGCTGCGGGGCAGGCAGGTGGCACTAGTTGCCTCTCTTTCGCTTGCCTCTTGCCAGCTGGCAAAGCAAACAAGCCCCACCTCCAGTCCCACGCTGCTAATCCAACCATCAAGAGACAACCTCAGCTTTCCTTGCTGAAGAGAGATACAGAGAGCTGTGGGAGAAGGCGGCATGGGGCTTGTTGCTGTCCCTGGCAGTGGCGGCAAGGGCAGGAAATAAGTCGGGGGGGGGGGGGCGAACAGGGTGGTAAGTTGGGGGGGCCCTGGTAGAAATTTGGGCCTGGGCCTGTTCCATGGTGGTTTGGCTTTCCCTTTTCCCTCTGCTTTTATCAGGAATCATTTAGGGACAGGTGCAACTCATCAACCTGCTGAGTCATCGAGGGACGGGTGCAAGTCTTCTTCAGTGGCTGAGCAGCCTACAGGCTGTGAGCCCTGATCCTACAATGACTCCAGTTCACAGGCAGAGGTGCACTATGGTGCTGCTCCTGTGCCTCCCTCTGGGCCCGCCTTCTCTGGTGTTTCAGGGACTCTATCAACCCTTGGAGTGGGGCTGGCAGCTGCAGGGCCTCTGCTTCAGCTTTGGATCTCAGTCTGCGGGACTGAGGGCATGGCATGTGGACTCCCCATCTGCACCTGACCGAGTCTCGGCCTTGTCCAGTGGGTCTTCCTGCAGCACCTGAGGGCGGGGGCTAGCTTCCTCCAATCTCCGTCTCTTCCTTAGCTGAGGAGGTGTTGGCAGGCAGACCCATGGCAGGGGCAGAATCGTGTGTCTCAGCTGTTATCCGGAGCTAGACCGAGGATTTTTGCTCTGCCTATTGGTTACTGGGCTCAGTTTAAGGTATTATCTGTCACATACAAAGCCCTTCATAGCTACAGACCTCATATCTGCGAGACTGCCTCTACCCCTCTGCTCCACCACGACAGCATCACTCGTTGGAGCAGGGCCTTCTGCAGGTGCTAACCTGCAAATTTGCAAAATCAATAACTTCCAGTACAATGCCTTTTCTGTTGTTCCCCCCACCTTATGGAATGGCCAGCCTGAGGAGGTCTGGAAGGCTCCCACACCCTATGCAAAACTGTATTATTCAAGAGGATTTTTCTGTGCAGGCAATAGGGGTGCACTGCACAAAATGATTCACAAAGTGTCTTGGATAAATGATTAGGGACTGTGGATTATATTATTGTGTATAGCTTGCTTTAAGTAGGATCCTGTATGCTCTGCTTCAGTTCTGTTTTGAGATTTCTGGTTGGTTCTATAACCCTAATCCTATTGGATTATTTATCAAATGTCCCACCCTGTTGATTGTATTGACTCACGCTGTGCAATCTGCCTTGAGTCCCAGTGAGAAAGGCGGACCATAAATAATGTAAGTAAAATAAAGAATAAAGAAAGAGAGAAGACCTTTGGCTGACTTGCTTATGCTGATATTTTGGCAGCAGTAAATAGATTTTTACATATTCTTCCTGTTTATTAATCTTGTACTCTGTGTAAACTGGAATTTTTTTTGGAAGTGCACTCAAACATTCCCAGCTATAATGTAGTAAATGGTTATTTCTGTTTTTTAGCTCGGGGGTATCAGGAACTTAGAAGCTTAGTGGTAAATCTAGAATAAACAACATAAGCATATATCAATTCCATGTTAATTGTAGCATAACAGCCAGTCTTTTATTAGCAAAAATGTGGCACTGAAAACAGCCTTTGACCAAGTTCTGGTTTGCCTTAAAAAACAAACAAACATCAAAGTACATTCTATGCATTCACAGCTTTCAGCTTCTCAACTGCTATGAGTTAGAGTGTTCTGCTGCTAAAGCGTATGAAAAGGAATCAAACAGAAAAGGGCAAGTATCTGAAATTGCAGCTCTCTGGACAGAAGTAGTAGCAGAAGTGGCCAATAAAAGCAGCATTAACCTAAATCAATGTTATATTTTCAACATAGAGTATAAAGCTCATATTTTAAAAGAAGAGAATGATAGAGAGACCCCCTCCTTCCCCCATCAGGCGTATCATGGAGACATATCTGCAATTGAGTGCATCCATGTGAGGAGCTGCTTCCCAATGTTACAGCCCTTACATGGAGCCCCCACTATTTGCTTCTGGCGACATCAGATCTGAAGCAGCCCAAATAGTGAGGAACAAAGACAACATTGAGGAGGGCAAGGCATGTAGACAGAGGTTCAGTTAGCCTGATAGGGGTCTCAGACTAAATCTGTGTGTGTGTGTGTGTGTGTGTGTGTGTGTGTGTGAGAGAGAGAGAGAGAGAGAGAGAGAGAGAGAGAGAGCGCAAGAGAGAGAGGAGTGAAGCACTGCTTAGGCAGAAAGTCCCAGGTTTAGGCCTTGGCATCTCTAGTTTACGCGATCTCAGAGGCAGTGATTGGGAGGGACCTTGCTCTGCCTGAGATTCTCTGCCAGTCACAGTAGATAGTACTGAACTCAGTATAATGGTCTGACTGAGCTTCATATTTATTTCTTTATTTGAAAATGTCTAGTTTGCTTTTCCCCACAGAAAGCAGATAAGCATGTGTGTGTGTGTGTGTTGAAGTAGCTCTAATGGGAACTAGTAGGATTGGGCAACTGTGTCTCAGTTCAGGCATCGTGTCCCTAAATCATGGTTTCTGCTAATAATTCTTTAGAGCGGAAACCATAGTTTATACCTGTGTCTGCTTTTTTTTTTTGCCCTTGAAGTTTGCTTCCATTTCCATAGTCCAGAAGCAGGGAAGAAATAGCAGTCCCTATGGATTGTTGATTTAGGGCCAAACAATAGTCACGTACCGTTTCACTGGGAATTCTTCTGAAATAATCTTTGTTGCTTTATGAAGCAATATCTAAATTAAACTATGTCTGAATGGTTATGTAATTAACTTACACTGTTGAATGCTGTTTGATCCTAAATCAAGAAAGTGTGGATTGTGCAGGGACTAAATTTTCTGCATAAGAATTCAAGATCAAAGCTGTGAGCAGGGCACTTTCCCCTCCTGGGCTTGGATCTGTGCATGCCTACTCCTGCCTCTTCTGGGCTTTGGCTGTTTCTCCTCTAGACGTGTCATGCACTAATGTTTTATATACTCTCGCAACAGGCTCTGCAAATATATTTTGTGTTTTGAAGGGTGGAGGGAACTCTGTAGTAAAATATGTGGTTATTCTCTGCCCCCCTTCCCATGACAGCATATAGAAATTCTAACTTCAAACTGGAAATGATGGAGTGGGTGGGTCCAGCCATCCTCCAAGGAGCCTTCCCTTAGCTGAGAAAAGAGCCACTTAAGTTGGAGGAAGTCTCCTTAGGCTCCAAGCTTTGCTCGGGGGGAGGGGGGGAGGTAAGTTTCATCCCAATGGCTTGGGTCCTAAGCAGCAGGAGCAGAGTTGCACTAGAGGAAGGCAACTTCCCCGCTTCCCCCTCTCACTGCAGCTTTCTTGGACCCAAAGGAGCAGTGTAGGGGGCAAACTGGGAATCTTCAGCAGGAGGAGAGAATCAGCAAAAAGTCCTTCCGTCCTCTGTAATGGAAAGGGCATTCCATCGGAAGAGCTGCTACCATTCGGTTAGAATTGCATCATAAGATCTAAGGCATAGTGGGGGGAAAAAAACACCTTTAGGCCCCATCTGCCTGGGGGATCTGCAGTCTCTGTTGTACCTGTCTTTCTGTTTTCCATCACTGTCATTGCATGGGTTCTGATGGTGGGAATGGATAAGAAGAAAAGATGAACCCTTCCACAAAGTGACATCATAGAGACAATTGTCAGCAGCCAAATTTCCTCCATTGTGCCTGGAATGACCGTCATTCGTGACTTCCTATACATTTTGTGTTTTCTGTTAGATTGAACCTCTAAGTAGCAATGTACCCTTATTTTTCGCTCCATAACACGCACCTGATCATAAGACGCACCTTGTTTTTAGAGGAGGAAAACAGGAAAAAATGAAACAGAAAGAAAGAGCGAGAGAGAGAGAGAAAGAGAAAGGAAGAAAGAAAGGTGGGGACAGAGAGAGAGACAGAAAGACAGACAGACAGACAGAAAAAAGGAAAGGAAGGAAGGAAGGAAGATAGAGAAAGGAAAGAAGAGAGACGTCGGCATGCCATGCAAAGCCAGGCCTTTCTGTGCAAAGTAGCCACGGAGCTTAATCTGTGGGTGGGGCTTTCTGCTGCTGGCTGTCTTAAAGGGGAAAAGCACTTAAAGGGAAAGAGTACTTAGCCTGGTGGGGTTTTTCCTGCCGTTTCCCTTTTAAGTCTTAACAGCTCAGGCCCAGCAGGGAGGGGCGGGGAAGGCTGGGATGCCAGCCTGAATGGCGTTCCCCTGCATTCCTGCTGAAGAAAGAGCCCTGTTACAGGTAAGAAAAGCTCCATATTCGCTCCATAAGACACACACACTTTCCCCCCCACTTTTTTGGGGAGGGAAAGTGCATCTTATGGAGCGAAAAATACGGTACCTGAAAATACAATGACAAAAAATGATCGCATTTTAGATTATATATCTCATTTTGTATAGGTTGATGGGAGTAGATAATCTGAAACTCTGTTTAACATTCTTTGAGAGTTGTGAAACTAAGGTCATGAAAAATGATTTCATGAGATTCATGCTTCATTCTGTATAACTTTATAAAACAAAATATGATTTGAATAGCAACTGTTACAAATATAGTATGAAACTTGTGCTTATTGTGATCTTCACCAATATGCTCTGTTCTGTTGCCAAAACCAAAACCATCAAAAATCAGCTTAAATCTCTACAGACGTGTTCTTGATTTAGAGTGAGACAAAATGATAATGTGCTCAATTTATCTTACTTTATACTTTTTCATATTTAACAGGCATTGCTAAATGATCCTTTGTATATTGGACTGAAACATAAACGAATCCGAGGCCAGGCTTATGACGACCTTCTAGATGAATTTATGCAAGCTGTGACTAACCGGTAACTGCTTATAATTATATGTACACTGTAGAATGACAATGAATTCTGCCTTTCTCAGGAACAAAAGTGTAGCAGGTAGGAGGATATGTTGTTCTTTACTTCAGTTCTTTCAAACTCTATAAAATGCAGTTGATACATGGAGCTTATTTATTTATAGCGTACGTATACTTTTATCTTTCACGGATACTTCGACTTTATTTGGGCTTAATAGCCATAGGCCGTAAAGCAAAGAACATTTAGGAATAGGAAATAAGAACAAAGCTGAATTTAGCTACATCAGTTGTGCAAGTTTTGCTGTAATTACTTAAAAATAATATTAATTTATGAACATCTGAAGTGTTCCAATATTTTGAAAGCCACTTTCCAAGGAATTTCTTCCTGATTGCAGCAACTTTTGGACAGTAGAAAATGATGTGATAATGAATCAACCACCAACAAAAGACAGGTTCAAAAGTGTTCTTCTAGAGGTGTCCTAAGGAAACGACCCTTCATCTGAACTGTGGGCGATGTGCTGCAGTGCATTATCATATATGACTGCCTCAGCTTGGGAACTGTCAGAGTGTGAGGATATTGCAAGGTTTCAAATTCAGCTGGGTATTTGATTCCCGCATAAATGGGGACCATTTCTTTCTGACATCCTTTCTTTGTTGAGGTTCATATGCCTCTTTTTGAGTGATTTTGTAATCCACAGTTCTGTTCCACAAAGACCAGCAGCACGCACGTGAATCAAGTGAAAGCAGGGAGGCCTTCAGCATTAAGCAGTCTAAATTTTAAATTGAAAATGGCTTTCCATATCAAGGTTGAGATATTTGGAAGGCCCATTTCAAGCTGTACAAATGAAGATGGTATACACAAGGGTAGAGCAAGTATTTTACAGAAAAGGCTTGTCTGAAGCTTGTTGAGTAGTTTCTCTGGGCTTAGAACATAAGAACATAAGAGAAGCCAATGTTGGATCAGGCCGGTGGCCCATCCAGTCCAACACTCTGTCACACAGTGGTCAAAAACACCAGGTACCCTCAGGAGGTCCACCAGTGGGGGCAGGACACCAGAAGCCTTCCCACGGTTGCCCCCCCGTCAAGCACCAAATTGAAAACCAAATTGGTGAACCATAAAGCATATGCCCTGGATGCCTCATTTTCTGTGGAGGCCCAGGTCACCACCACTGCCAGGTCTGCCTTTTATCATCTTTGGAAGATCAGGCAGTTGGCTCCTTATCTCTCCTCCCAGGACCTGGCTATGGTGACCCATGCAATGGTTACTTCCAGGTTGGATTACTGTAATTCGCTCTACACGGCCTTACCCTTGATCCTGACCCGGAAACTCGAGCTGGTGCAAAACATGGCAGCTTGCCTGCTGACTACGATGCCTTTGCAGGTGTGTATTCAGCCGGTACTCCGCCAATTGCACTGGCTACCTATTGAGTACCAGATCTGTTTCCAGGTGTTGGTATTAACCTTTAAAGGCCTGAGCAGCCTGAGACCTGCATATCTAAGGGGACATAAGCCTCTCCCCATATACCCCCTGGAGAGCTTTGCGCTCTGCTAATCAACATTTACTGCTTGTCCCTGGCCCTGAGGATGTCCACTTAGCCTCCACAGGGGCCAGGCCTTCTCTATCCTGGCCCCTACCTGGTGGAACATGCTCCCACTTGAGATCACCATAGTTCCGCAGGGCCTGCAAAATGGAGCTGTTTTGCCAGGCCTTTAGTTGAGGCGGTGGACACCCAACTAGCTGGCCTCCCTGTACAGAGCCCATATAGAGACTGCCCTGTGTAGAGGTGGTCTGGATCATCTACCTATTGAGTCATGTAGAGGTAACTCCAGTATCATTGATCTGGTTTCTGGGGGGTTTGAATTATTGCTTGCCATCTTTTAACTGTATAACTGATTTTCTGTTTTTAGTTGTTTTTAAATTAATTGTGTAATTGATTTTATTGCTATATGATGTTACCTGCCTTGAGCCCGTTAGGGAAGGGTGGGATATAAATTTAATAAATAATTGGTGACATCAGCATCTTGGATGCTCTCAGAATTGCTGGTATATATTGAGCACCTTGGATGAAGAAAAATGTCCTCAGTGCTAACAAAGTTAGTTCAGTTTTATGTTTGACAGATTGAATGTGTTTGAACCAAGATTGGCTGGACTGAAACACGACCCCTAGATATCTGAATTCATTAACCACTTTCATTAAGTGTACATCAAATGTCCAGCTTTTAAATAGTCGCTTCCTAGATTTTGTAAATATCATGATTTTAGATTTGTTGTAATTAATCTCTAAGAGTTCATGGCTGCAGTAAGTCATGAAGGCTTTAATTGCTTGCTTTAGACCAATCTGTGTTCCGGAGAGCAAAACTGATAAACCGTGAAGGAAAGTTATACCAGCGTAAACATAGGTGCCAGCATGTCAGCTCACCAGTTAGGAGCTATTTTCAGAAGATCAGGAGGGAAGGCTTCAAGTCTGATGTTTTTTCTAGTTTTTAGTGCTTTGGTAAGTTCAAATACCACCCAATGGGCTACAGGTTCCCAGTGTGGTGACTGCTGAAGGTCAGTTGCAAACCCTAAGCTGAGTTCAGTATCATGTTTCTTGCAGAGATTTCCGAAGTAGTTTTCCCAGATAGCTGCTGGAATAGGGGCTATGGTTGCCCCTCTGGGTTTCAGTAATGGGGTAATTAGGTGCCAGAGAGACATATCTCATTTTTCTTTGGCAGCTGCAATCCCCCCCCCCCCCATAAGGATTCAATAGCCTGATCCTTTTTCTTCTTTAATGTATTCTTGTATTCCTTTTTAGTTCAGGAAAGCAAGTGTCTCGCAGTAGCTTTATTTTTTTGTCTAAAAAGCCTTTATCTGACTTAACTTGGTATTTATAGTGTTGTTTTGTTATGAATGTACTTATATAGAATAGCAACAAGATGTCCTTGGAAACATGGCGGTTCTTATTATATTAGGAAAATTTCTGCTAAAAATAATTTACATTGAAGGAAAACAGGATGGGATCAGACAGCAATTACCAAGGGTGTAAACTTTCCAGTTTCCCGGGGGGGGGGGGGGGGGCTGGTGCGGGGCCAGAGACATTACAGGCCATTGTCTCCAGGGAAGGCTCAGCACATCCTGGAAAAGTTTGGGGGGGGGGGGCTCCACCTCCCCAGCCCCCCTGAAGTTGATGCCTATGGCAATTATGGTGAATTCCATTGCTAAGTTCTTGGAAACTTGTTCTTGGAAACTTGTTCGTTATGTATAATGGCCAGACCCAGCAAATAAGAACTGTTTCATATGTTGCAAAATTAGTGTATGATAATCACTATTTGCACAGGATTTGTAGGGAAACCCATATGGAAATGGCTGTCCATTGGGGTTTTTTTTTTTTACTGAGCAGAAATGTGATACGCCTGCGTAAAGAAGGAAATCATGGCCAGTAACAGTTTCAATAACAGTGGGTGCATATATAGCCACAGCAAACAAAACAAAACAAAAGCTCTGCGGTCATCACATGCTATAATTTATATACAAGTTTCATGTGAATGTTTCTACATAAGCCTTTCCTAATGACCTCTCCTTATAAAGCTTATCCTGAATAGGAATGCTGTGAATTTCACAGTAAACCTGTTTGGCAGTCGAATATACTCAGTTTAACACTCACAATCAGATTGTGAGCTGAAGGAGAATACATTCCACATGAAGCAACTTGAACAGCTGCTGAAAAAGTTTGCAGCTGACTGTTTGTCAGAAGCCGATTTACAGCTGATTTGGGGATCAGCTAGGAGCTCCTAGCATTTTCTGTTTCCTGGTCTTGTTGTGCTGGGACATAGCACACAGTGATGGGTGAGCAGCTGGGAATGGGCTTCTGATCCCCCCTCAGAAAACTTTCTACACATTATACAATAGAAGCTCACTCCCACCCGATCCTTTTTTTTTTTTGTAAAGAAATTTTTATTTTTCAAAAAAAACACATCAAAAATAATACATTTACCTTATACAAATCCCTTTTTCCATATTATATAACATTTTGTTCTATTTGTACATTCTATTTTTATCTTGTTTTGGTGGTTTCCCACCACATCTGAAGCATAACACATTTTCCATTTTATTCAAAATAGTAATACTTATATCTATGTTCCATTTCTGGTAACGGTTATATATCTTTAAAATACTTATACACCAATTCTTATTTTCTATACTCTTATGTATTTCTAAATAAAAACAGCTTCATTGTCTAATTTTAACTAAAACATTCATATAATATATTTCTATTCCTTTATGCTATTATAACCATGTATAGATGTAGTTTTTCATATCCCAATATTTTTCAACATATTCTTTCAAATCTTTCCAGTCTTCTAGAAAGGTCTCTGAGTAGAGATTATTCAATTTTCTAGTCCATTTATCCATTTCAGCCATATATAACAGTTTTTTCAACCATTCCCACACCTCTGGTATTTTTTCATTTTTCCAGTTTTGTGCATACACCATTCTTGCTGTTGTAATCATATACCATATTATTGTCCTTTTCTTTACATTTATCTCTTCTAGTTTAAGTCCTAGCAATAACATTTCAGGCAACTTCTTAAATGTACATTTCAAGATTTTTTCCATTTCTGCATGTATTTTTGACCAATAAATCTTTGCTTTATCACAAGTCCACCACATATGATAAAAAGAACCTTCTTTCTTTTTACACTTCCAACATTTGTTAGACATATTTTGACCAATATTTGCAATTTTTTTTGGTGTCATATACCATCTATACATCATTTTAAAACAATTTTCTTTTAAGTTATAACACGTAGATATACTCATAGCATTTTTCCATAAAAATCCCCAAGATTCCATTTTAATGTCTTTGTTAAAGTTTATCGCCCATTTTACCATTTGTTCTTTTGCCATTTCATCTGCATTAAACCATTTTAGCAAGACTTTATACATTTTAGAAATCATTTTTTTCCCACCTTCCTCCCAAACTTGTTCTATTTCATTATTTTTTCCCCTAAAACCGTGTTTTTTATCACTTCTATACAAATCATATATTTGTCTATATCTTAACCAACCATAATCAAAGTCCATCTGATGCTGCTCCTTCAGTTTGAAATCCTTGCCATGTCTTATTAATAAGTCTCTATACTTCAGCCAATCTTGTCCTTTATATCTTGATGTTGGATGTAAGACTTCTGCGGGTACAATCCACATGGGTATCTCTTCTGAAAAAAAATTTTTATATCTTGTCCACGTATCCATTAGTGTTCTTCTCAAATAATGATGTTTAAACATATTGTCCATTTTTGTTTTGCCATAATACAAATATGCATGCCACCCAAATCTACAATCATGACCTTCCAGGGACAATAACATTCTGTCTTGTAACATAGTCCATGTCCCTACCCAGGTCAAACATATTGCATCATGGTATAACCTTAGATTTGGTAGTTGAAACCCTCCTCTTTCTTTGGCATCACACATTATTTTCATCTTAATTCTTGGTTTTTTCCCTCCCCACACAAACTTAGACAGTTCCTTCTGCCAACATTTGAATGTTTTTACATCTTTCACAATTGGAATAGTTTGAAACAAAAACATTAATCGTGGTAACACATTCATCTTGACCACCGCAATTCTACCCAGCAATGACAAATTCAATACATTCCACTTTCTAATATCCTGCATAATTTGCAACCATAATTTTTCATAATTATTTTTATAAAGATCAATATTTTTCATAGTTAGGTTTACACCCAGATATTTTGTCTTTTTCACCACCTCACATTCTGTAAGTTTTTGTAACTCGTTTTGTTTCTTATTTGACATATTTTTGCACATTACTTTCGATTTGTTTTTATTTACATAAAATCCTGCTAAGTCACCAAACTCTTTTACTCTCTGTAACAAATGTGGTAATGTGGATAAGGGGTCTTCCACTATAAACATCACATCATCTGCAAAGGCCCTATATTTGAAAGAAAAACCTTTAGTTGTTAAGCCTTTAATATCTTTGTCTTCCTTCACATTTAACAGTAGAACTTCTAAAATCCAAATAAATAGCAGCGGTGAAAGTGGGCATCCTTGTCTTGTTCCTTTTTCAACTTTAAAATCGTCTGTCTTTTCGGTATTAATTATTAATGAGGATTTCTGTTCTTTATATATTGCTTTAATGAAGTTAAGCATATATTCACCAATCTCAAGATGTTCTAAAACTTCAAACATAAAATCCCAGTTTAAATTATCAAACGCTTTCTCCGCATCTAAAAAGAAAAAGCCCACTTCCTTTTCAGGATGTTTGTCATAGTATTCTATAGCATCCACTACTACTCTTAGATTGTCCCTTATTTGTCGATTAGGTAAGAACCCTGCTTGTTCTGTTTGTATAGTCTCTTTAAGGTGCTCTTTTAGTCTATCCGCTATAATCTTAGCAAAAATCTTATAATCATTATTCAGTAAAGAAATCGGTCTATAATTCTTAACATTGGTCAAATCTTGATTTTCTTTCGGGATCAGTGAGATGGATGCATCTTTCCAGGTTTCTGGTACCTCTCCAGTAACTCTTATGTCATTCATCAATAGCAGTAACACCGGTGAAACTGACTCCTGTAACGTTTTGTAGAACTTCACTGTAAATCCATCCGGTCCAGGTGCTTTACCTAATTTTGAGTCATTTATTGCATTTTTGATCTCTTGTAATGATACTGGATTGTTAAATAGTTCTTTAATTTTCTCTGTTGGTTTTGGTAACTTTAATGTTTGCAGGTATTCTTTAATCTTTCTTCTGTCTTTGTTTTCCTTCTTAAAAAGTTTTGCGTAGTATTTAAAAAATTCTCTTTTTATTCCTTTGTTATCTATTATCTCAATATTATCTCTTATCACTTTAGTGATACATTTATTTTCACGTTTTTTCTTTAATTGCCATGCTAAGTATTTTCCGGGTTTATTTGCACCTTCAAATGCTTTTTGTTGAAGTTTTTAAAATTCCAATATATCTCTTGGTTCAAAATGGCTTTTGCTTGGTCTTGTAGCATCCAAATTTCCTTTTGCAGTTTCTTTTTCCCTGGTTTCTTCTTCAGTTCTTCTTCCTTTGTTTTAATGGCTTGTAGAATATTTTCATATTGCTCTTTTTTCTTTTTATTATCTTTAGCATTTAACGATATCAATAGTCCTCTCATCACTGCTTTGTATGCATCCCATACGGTTTGAATTTTAACTTCTTTCTGCATGTTTACTTGGAAGTATAGGTCTGTTTCTTCAAGTAATTTTTAAATTATTTCTTGATTATCTAATAAGTCCTCGTTTATTCTCCATCTCTTTTGTTTTTTAATCTGCCCAGCTGTCCATAAACACGGGTTGTGATCTGAGATTATTCTGGGTAAAATTTCCACTTTTCTTGTCTTAAAGGTTAAGTTAGTAGTCATCCAAATCATGTCAATTCTTGAATGTGAGTCATGTCTGTTAGAGTAAAAGGTAAAATCTTTTCCTTGTGGGTTAGCTTTCCTCCAAATATCTTCCAACTTTTCTTGTTTTATCAGTTCAAAAAAATTCTTTGGAAGCTTCCCTAACGTCTCATCCTTTCTTTTAGAGCGCCTGTCTAGTTTATTATCTACAGTTCCATTGAAGTCTCCTAACATCATAATTTGATCATAGTTTACATTGTCCAATTCCATTTGAAGTTCTTTAAAAAAAATTTCTTTAGCTCCATTCGGAGCATAAATGTTCACGATGAAAGTTTTCAATCCTTGCAGTAAAATTTCAATAGCTAAATACCTTCCATCTTTGTCTTTGAATATTACTTTAGGTTCCAAATCTTTTTTGACATATGTTACAACACCATTTTTTTTATTGCTTGCTAAAGAATAAAATTCTTCTCCCAATTTTTTCCTTATTAAATATTTATGGTCTTGTTTTTTAAGATGAGCTTCTTGCAAGCAGATTATATTACATTTTTGTTTTTCCAACCAATGACCTACCATTCTACGTTTTTGGGGTGAATTTAGTCCATTTACATTCCATGTAAGTATTTTGTAATCCATTTTGATATGTTCTTAAATATCTCCAAAATCATCTTTATTCTCTCCCAGGAATGCATACATTTCTTCTGTGCTTTTGATCACTACTCTGGAGTTGCCATAATAAAAGCTTAGTCCTTGAGGTATTTCCCAACGAAATCTGATTTTTTTCTCCTTCAGTTTATCTGTCAGACGCTTGAATTTTTTCCTTTCTTGCAGTATTGCTCTAGGCAATTCTTTCATTACTATAATTTTCTTTCCATCTATTACAAAAGGGTCAGTAAAGCACTTCCTGTAGATTTGTTCTTTTGTTCTTTTCATTGTAAATTGGACAACCACATCTCTTGGTATGTTTTTGTCTCTTGCGTATGTGGAGTTAACTCTATAAACAAGATCCATGTGTTCTTTAACAACTTCTTCCTGTTCTTGTAAAAAATCTGCTATTGCTTCTTGCATTCTTGTAAAAATGTCCTCATTCAATTTTTCCTCGATCCCTCGAAATCTCAAATGATTTTGCATATCTTTATAATGCATCATCTTTTCCATCCTCTCGTTCTCTCTCATTGTCTTATGGGTGTTTTCTTCCAGTTCTTTTACTTTAGTTTCCATATCTTGTGTTCTTGTGGATAATTTTTGAAATTCTGCTTTTAATTCCATGAAATTTTTATCTGCTTGAGCCGCTATATTATTCATTTTAACATTTACCTCTCCTATAGCGTCTAACATTTTCTTTTCCATTGCTTCCATAACGGCTAGTAGCTCTTTTTCTTTTTTTGCTGCCATTGTAGGAGAGGACCATGTAGCTGCTCTCGATCTTAGTCCGCGGTCCGTTTTGCCTCTTTAAAAAGATCGATTTTATCTTGTTTTTCAAATCAAACACCAATTAGTGCATTCAAACAAGCTAATCTTGCCAAGTCAAATTATGTTGGTTTCAGCCTTCTAAGTTATATAATCTTTGAGATATTGCAGTTTAAAAATTTTATAAATCCAAAATGGCGGGCGCGACTTCTCTATGGTTAATGTCAAAGGTTATAGTCTTTTTACCTTGCTTCTGGCTTGCTGTAGTTTCCTTTTGTCCCTTCCTTTTCTTTACTTGTCTGCTCTCTGCACGTCACTTCCTGTTATGGTCTTTCTGGTTTGGCAGTATTTAGAGTCCCCTTTCTGGTCCGGCAGTATTTAGAGTCCCCTTTACCTTCTTCCGGTTCTTCTCCTTTTCCCTTCTTGTCTGCTCTTCTAGCCGTCACTTCCTGGTTCAATCCTCACGTCTTAATCTCGCGATGCTTGGTTCCCTTCTCCCTCTTTGTCTCGCGATGCTTGGCTTCCCCTCCCGACTCTTCTTAACCGCAGGAATGTTAAACAACTTGTTTTTTTGGCTTTTTAAGTTTAAATTCGGTTTTTTAGCGCTTCAAAACTGCTCTCATCCAATCAACAACAGTCTATTGCTTCACCCGATCTGTTTTTCGTCTTTCAAAACGCGGCGGTGGTAAGGCAAAAAACTTTTTTCCGTTACCTTTTGTTGTTACTTCGCTTCAGATGTGGTCCCAGCGTTTAAACTTTGTCTTCTTTGTTAAGGAATCAGGGGAATTGGAGGTTTTATGCTGAATTTTTCAGCTCAGCTCGGCTCCTTAGAGATACTCGCAAGAATCCTCTTCGGCTGCAGTGCTCAAGGTGTCGGAAAAGTCTCCTCCGAGACTTTCCCTTCACCGAGGTTGCTCAAACCTGGATTATATTGCTTGCTGGTCCTCACACTACCTGTGTGAGGTTGCGTCAGGTGGATTAATCCACCCAAGCTGTCAGGAAGAGCCGCTGTCCGCCTTGCGCATTTGCAAAGCATGTCAGACCTCCATTCCTCCGACCGGAAAACCCACTCCCACCCGATCCTGTATCAGCTGGGAGTCTGCTTCTGATGGCTGCAAGTAGCCTGTGCTTGCAAATAGACATGAGCAAGTTGCGAACAGCTGAACAGCCCACTGTTTAACCAGCTGCCGATGGCCACTGGTGAACGGCATGTGAGTCAAACTGGTGGGTATTCAAACCTCCCTAAACCTCCCACAGTTTAAATTATTGCTTATTATAGGCTAAAATCATGAATATGAATCTTTTTTCAATTAGAGAAAGTATATGTTGCCTCTCCATTGACATGGAGCTGTCAGGGCTGCCATGCAGGATCTAGAGTGGGAGCTAGCCTGGGGTGCAGGGTCTCAGTGCTGGCGTGCTGGTTTCGTACCAGAGCATAAACCAGATAAGCAGGGAATTACATCATAGATCTGCAGGATGGCGATTCAAAGGCTTTGCAAGAGTTTTTGGTCTCCCGTTCCTGTCAGAAATTTTGTTTTAAAAAACCCTGTAAACTTTTTATTGCAATAATGTGTTTGGGTATTTGTTACTCAAGCACTGAACAGGTTGTGTACCTTGCTTTCCATTATCCTTCCTCAAAGGGAAATGAAAAAACTTCTTTATCCACATTTATTTTTTTATTTTATTTTTTTTATTGATTTTTCTCTATAACTACAACTATAACGCTACAATCTAAGCTACATATACCTTATACAGAGAGTACTTTATCATTTGCTTAATACTACCTTGTTACATAAAATAATTATGAAGCATTTAAAACCTTGGATAAATTTCAGTTACTTGTTACTGCTACTATAAAAGTTATCAAAAACTATTTGGCAGGCACGCCCACCTAGAGAAATACGGTTAATTAAACCATTTATAATACATAAGTGCAATGCTTAATAAAACAGTTTAATCACTATTTCTTCTTTCGTCCTCTTCTTGTCTTAACAGTCTCAACTATTTTTGGAGCTGCAGCTCCCTTTTCCGAGTCAGACACTTCTTCTTCACTCTTTGAGCTATCAAATCCATACATGCTTTCTTGCGAGGCCAGTGAACCATCTGAGTCTCTCCCAGTTTTCTGCTCTTTGCTTTTTTCCAGAAATTTTTTCACTTGTTGAACAGAGTCAATCTTATACTTCTTATCTTTGATGCTGAAGCATAGTCCTTCTGGAGTATTCCAACGATAGATGATAGACTCAGACTGGAGCCAAGATGTCAATTTTCCATAGGCTTTCCTTCTTTTCCTTATTTCAAATGGGATATCCTTCATCACTTTTACTTCTTCTCCCAGGATCTTCAGAGCTGCTTTGTTTGTGGTCCTAAGCACCACGTCTCTTGTAGATTTTTTGGAGAACCTTATTGTAATTTCACCAGGCAGGCTTTTCTTTTTAGTGTAATCTGGATAGGTTCTGTAAACCATATCCATATCGCTTTTTATATCCGCTGCTTTCATGCCTGTCACTGGTTTAAGTGCTTCACTTAGCAAATTTTTAAGGTCTTCTCCTGTGTTTTCTGGCACATTCTGAAGTCTTAGGAAAAATTTGATCTATCCATTTGTAATTTCAAAAGCTGATCGTGGTGGAAGGCCTTTTCCTTCTCTGCCTTTTGTAGTCTTGCGTCTTGGTTTTTTACTGAAGTTTTTACTTCCAGAAGTTCTCGCTGCAGCTTCTCTGTGGATTTATTCGACTCTTTTAGTTCTAGCTGCATTTTGTCCATTTTAACGTTGAGAACTGTCATTTGGTCCACTAGAGGTCGCAATAACGAGGAGAACACCGCACTCATCTCCGTGGTATCAACCTTTGAACTCGGAGCTGTACTTCCTAGTTTGGGGGAAGGTTTCGGTTTCCCCGTCATTGTTGAGACTATGCTCTTTGTTTATAGATAGATAAGATGAATGAAAGAAGCAAATTTTCAAACAGCACTTATGTCCTTCTAAAGTTTATATCTCCAAGTGAGCGACGCTGCCATCTAGCAAGGCGGATGGACTTTTATTCCTGCAGTAACGCCACGTAAAGAGTCTCGTAAGTACGCTAGTCCCGGAGAGGGGGGTGGGTGGGTTTCACTCCTCCCGCCGTCTTCCCGTTGTGTTCTGCTTTTCTTACTTCAGACTCACGTTTTCTCCATGCGTAACTGTTAGTTCCAGCCTCATTGCTTCGCACTCTCTGCTGCTGCTTGGATTTGCGCTTTCAGCCATACGGCTCCCACGGCGGGGGAACCTATGGGGGTGATGAAAAGGGATCTCTATCCCTCGGTCGCCACTGTAGGGAGAGATCCCCTTCGGGCCACCCCAGGCAGAGCCCCCTCACTGGGGTCTCTGGGGGCTCGGCACCAGTCCAGAGCCCCTTCTTCCCGCCGGGTACGGATCGCGCTCCTCGCAGATGCGGAGGAGCACGTCCACCATGCTCGCAAGTCTTGCCGGAAGTCCTTTATCCACATTTATTAAACTGAAAGGCAAGTGTATAGTGCAACGCCAGGTCGATAAATAATAAGACCAAGGTCCTTCAGGACTTCCTGTTAGAGCAGAAGGTGGACCTGGCGTGCGTGACCGAGACATGGGTGCGGGATGGGAAGACAGTAGCGCTCTCCCAATTGGCCCCCCCAGGGTTCTCGGTCCTACACCAATCCCAGACTAGGGGGTGGGGGGGAGGGGTGGCAATTTTCATTCGGGAGGCTTACTCCTTCAGGGTGCTCCCACTGGTGGAGATCGAGGGCCTGGAGTGTGTCGGTCTGGTGTGGGAGGCTGAAGAGAGTTTGGCTGTCTGGTTGGTGTACCGACTGCCTAATGCACCGTCCAGCAGTCTGCTGTCCCTGATGGAGGCTGTATCAGGCTGGGCGTTGGAGGGTGACTTCAATGTCCATGCCGATGACGCAGCCTCTACTCAGGCAACGGACCTGGTGTTGTCCATGGCGGCACTGGGACTCCCTCAATACATCTTGGCCCCCACACACCGGGCCGGGCACATGCTCGATCTGATCTTCGCTGAGGGGGTATTAGTGGACCGGATCACTGCTCAGGCCGTGCCATGGTCAGACCACTATGCCCTGAGGGCCCATCTGTACATATCGCCCCGGCCCCTAGGCGGTGAGCTTATTTTAGCTCGCCCGCAGAGCCAAATGGACCCTATGAGGTTTCAAATGGCTCTGCGGGACCCCATGCCCCCTGGCGGCTCATTGGATGAGCTTGTGGAGGACTGGCAGTCGACTCTCCGCGGCCATCGACGAGATCGCTCCCAGGTGCCCTCTACGCCCTTGCAACAGGCCTGCACCCTGGTATACCCAGGAGTTGCGGTGCATGAAGCAAGAGCTACGACGGCTAGAGAGACGGTGGCGCTGTGCCCGCAACGAAGCTACAAGATCATCTTATAGGACGTTTATGAAAGCCTATGAGATGGCAACCAAGGCAGCAAAGAGAGGCTTCTATGCTAGCTCGATTGCATCCGCAAGCTCACGCCCAGCCCAATTATTTAGAACGATTCGGTCCTTAACTGTTCTGCCACAGGGCAGACCTAATGCTAGGGAATTGGAAATTGGCTGTGAGGCATTTGCAAGCTATTTTACGGATAAAGTCTTGGCGCTCCGCCGTGACCTCCCCGCCACGTTGGAAACAGTGAATGAACTTGAGGCCCCTTGCATGTCTTCGTTTCCGGGCTTAGATGGGTTCGACCTGCTCAGCCTAGAGGAAGTTGACAGGCTTCTCGTATCTGTGCGTCCAACCGTGTGCATCCTTGATCTGTGCCCATCCTGGCTGATCAAAGCTAGCCACAATGGGTTGCAAGGTGCCGCCCGGGAAATTATCAACTTGTTCCTTGTGGAGGGGCGGTTCCCAGGGGCACTCAAGGAAGCGATGGTCCACCCCCTCTTGAAAAAGTCATATCTGGACCCGGCTGAATTGGCTAATTATCGACCAGTGTCCAATTTGCCCTATTTGGGCAAATTAATTGAGAGGGCAGTGGCGTTACAGTTACAGAGCTATCTGGATGATGCTTTGGTCCTTGACCCCTACCAGTCCGGCTTCCACCCTGGTCATAGGATGGAAACAGCTCTGGTCGCCCTTACTGACGACCTCCGGAGACACCTGGATCGGGGCGGTGTGGCGGTCTTGCTGTTGCTTGACCTGTCGGCGGCGTTTGACACGGTCTATCATCGGCTGCTGACCCACCGCCTCACCAACGTGGGGATACAGGGACGGGCCATGCAGTGGCTCATTTCCTTTCTCCAAGGTCGGGGACAAAGGGTGGTGCTCGGGGAGTGCCAATACATGAGGCACCCACTCAAATGTGGAGTGCCTCAGGGGGTGGTGCTTTCCCTGATGCTGTTTAACATCTATATGCACCCCCTTGCCCAGATTATCCGGAGGTATGGGCTGGGGTGTCACCAGTATGCTGATGACACCCAGCTCTATCTGATGTTGGGCGGCCGGTCGGACTCCAACCCACAAGATCTGGACCGGGCATTGCACGCTGTAGCTGGTTGGCTCAGGCTGAGCTGGCTGAAATTGAATCCGGCAAAGACAGAGGTCCTGTGCCTGGGTCGGGGTGGTCCGGGGTGGGGGGTCCCACTCCCAAGCTTTGACGGGGTCCCGTTGGTGCCCGTGTTGGAGGTAAGGAGTTTGGGAGTGCTCCTGGATCCCTCCTTGACAATGGAGGCCCAGGTAGCAGCCACTGCCAAGTCAGCTTTTTATCATCTGCGGCTGGCATGGCAGTTGGCTCCCTTCCTTGACCGTGACGACCTAGCCACAGTGATCCATGCGACGGTCACCTCGAGGATGGATCACTGCAACGATCTCTACATGGGGCTGCCCTTGGCGCAAAACCGGAAGCTGCAGCTGGTGCAGAATTCCGCGGCCAGGCTGCTGATGGGCCTCACTAAGAGGGACCATATCCAGCCTGTGCTAGCAGCGCTGCACTGGCTGCCTATAGCATACTGGGTTCGCTTCAAGGTGATGGTGCTTACCTTCAAAGCCCTGTATTTATTTATTTATTTATTTATTGGGATTTGTATCCTGCCCTCCTCACTGTACGGCGGGCTCAGGGCGGCTAACAACAAGCCATTATGGCAACAATAACATTTCTTTAAAAAGTTAAAAACATATTTAACAGACATTAAAACATATAAAAACACATAGATGGCGTATCTTCAATTCGAAGTATCAGAGCAGCATCAAGATGTACCATCGTATTTGATCTGACACTGGCAGATGGAAAATCGGGCCAGGGCCAGGATGTAGGTATTAGGCGGCCCCTATTTGAAAGCCTGGCGGAAGAGCTCTGTCTTACAGGCCCTGCGGAATTGTCATAGATCCCGCAGGGCCTTGATGTTATTTGGGACTCATTCCACCAGTAAGGGGCCACCACAGAGAATGCCCTGGCCCTTGTAACTGCTAAACGGGCCTCCTTCGGCCCTGGGACAGTCAGACGGTTTTGGGATCCAGACCGAAGTGCTCTCTGGGGAATATATGGTGAGAGGCGGTCCTTCAAGTAAGTAGGTCCCAGGCCATATAGGGCTTTATAGGTAAGTACCAGCACCTTGAACCTTATTCGGTATGCTATAGGCAGCCAGTGCAGTGCTTTTAAGGCGGGCTGGATATGCTCCCGTACTGGGAGACCTGTCACCAGCCGCGCCACTGCATTCTGCACCAGCTGCAGCTTCCGAATTTGGCACAAGGACAGCCCCATGTAGAGGGTGTTACAGTAGTCCAATCTCGAGGTGACCAAAGCATGGATCACTGTAGCCAGTTCGTTGCGTTCAAGGAAGGGGACCAGCTGCTTGACCAGCTATAGATGATAAAAAGCTGACCTCGCAGTGGTTGCTACCTGGGCCTCCATCATTAATGAAGGGTCGTTTCCGACCCTGATGCCATCTGAATTTTAATGACTGGAAGCACTTTATTGAAATTTTATTGTTTTTATGACTTAATTTATGGGTTTTAAATTTATTTTAAATGTTATTGTATTGGATATGGCACATTGTGCCCTTGTAAGCCACCCTGAGCCTGTTTGTGGGGAGGGCGAGGTATAAAAAAGAACAAATAAATAAATAAATAAATAAACGTTGGGTTTTTTTTCTTTAACAAATGCATCTTGTAGACAATAGTTACATAAAAATGAACAGATTTAAAATGGTTTGATTTAACATTTTATTATAGTATCACTAGACTTGTCATTAATTTATTCATTTGGCACAGTCTTTTCTTTTGGCAAGCAAACATATTTGCAAGAAATAAGAGAAATGTATCTGTTACTGGAAATCATGAAGGAATAGCTCAGTTGCACAGCAATTTCAATAGCGACTAGTTAAATACTGTTAAAAACTAGAGTAGTCAGAGCTGGGACCCATTCTGGATTCATAGCTACCATTGGCTGTTCTAATGTTTGTTCTTGGAAGGTCTCCTGGAAGTCATTATAGTGATCATATCACTTTGTGGGAAAAGCCTAGACTTTTGATAACATGAAAATGAGTGATCATGGGTATATTGAATAATTGCAAATGGGACAAAATTATGCAAAGGATGGAAATTCAAGGTAAAATACAGGGCTGGATCCAGTTGTGCAAGGATCACGCATCTCCTCCACTTCCCCTTCCCTCCCAGCGGTCTCTTCTCCTCTTGGGAAAGTTGATTCCCAGGGTCATGGGATATGCCTGAAGTAACAGCCACACATAGTGGCTTCTATCTGAACATTAGACAACCAAATGGACGATGGCTGTTCTTAGTGGCAGAGCCGAAAAAATAAGACATGCTCCTCACTGCCCATTTAGCTGGAATATTACTTGAACTGACCATTTATTTATCCTTAATATTTCAGTAAATTCTTCACTGTATGGAACTGATGTGGTGAAATCACCTTTACTAAATCAAAAGGTAGTTCAAGAACTTGGCCATATTTAAGGAGAAAAGTATGGTCAGATTAACAATAACAGTTTTATATTACAAAAATTTAGTTGCTTTCTGAATTGAGCATGAACAATGGTGCTCAAGATTTTATTTACAAAGTTTGCTGTCTATTAGACCAGTTGTAACATATCACTTTATTATTTCTGACTTTCAGTACTGGAGGTTTTCATTTGTGTTCTCAGAATGTGAACAGAGTTATTTGTTGTTTTAATCTGTATGTGTTCTTTAGCAACTAAGGAAGGTGTTTGTCTTTAAATCATGACAAGGAGCATACACTGCAATTCGCAGTGTATAGCAAAAAATACATAACATATTTGCTAGCATGTCAAACATCCACCGTTTTGTGATGAAAGGCCAAGCAGTTGAAGTTTGGTCTTTAATAATTTTAGATGTACTTTTGTGGTGCCTAGCATGCTATCCAGAGAGGGTTTTTTGAAATGCAGAGTGAAATAGTTGTTGACAAAAGGTTGAATGTCTGGGTAGCTTACAGATTCTACCAGTAATGATGAAAAACAGAAGACAGTATGGAAGTGCAGCTTCTGTATATATAAGAGTTGTATAGAAAAGTAGTTTTTGGCAAGGTAAATCTTGCTATGCAAGGGTGAAGGGTCTCAGGTTCAGTGGGGAGAGGAGTTGGAGTAGTGGATAACGTTGCCAATCTCATGGGGGGGGGGGGCGCGACGATGACAGATAATGGCTTTGGCTCTAAAGACACTCTTTTACTGCCGTGACAGTACCTATGCCAAAACACATCTTTTTACCCAGCCTTTTAATTAGGGGTTTTTATATTGCCAGTTTTTGTAGTCTGCTTCTGTTTTATGGATAGATTTTTTATTGATTTGGTTTTTGCTGTTTATGTCCAATGGCTTGTTTTGAATGGCCACTCCCAGGAGGTATTTAATATTGTGATTTTAATTGTAAGCCACCTTGAGCAGGACTCTGAAGAGGCGGCACAGAAATATCCTAAATAAATCCCAGTGGAGCAGCACTTCCGTTGGTATAGGAAGGGTGAGTTTTGCCTTTCTCCCCTCCCACTGCAGACCCCCCCCCCCCCCCCGTAGCTCTGTCCTCAAATCTACAGGAATTTCCTGACCCAGAGCTGGCAGATGTGGTCCCCTTCCATGCCTTGTGAGAGTCCCCTGATGGAAATGGGGGTGAGGCTGAACTGATTGGTCTGCAGTGTGAGGCATGAAAGTTGCATTCCACAAACTCCATTCTGCTTTGAGTCCAGTGACACCTTTAAGACCAGCAAAGGTTTATTCAAGATATGAGCTTTCTTGTGCACACACACTTCCTCAGATACACTGAAATGGAAGTTAACAGTTCATATATATAGGCCTTTATATAGGTAAACAGCAAATTAGCACACAACTTTATGAAGATGTTTTGACATATGCAAAACATATGCAAAACAGCCATAACAAGCTACATTCATATGGTCACCATTGGTTTGGATTTAATTAGGTGAAGAAAACCGTGAAGTAATATGTCAAAACAGGAGATATGTGTGTAAAAGTATCCTTCTAAGAGTAATGAAATGTGACTCTGTTGTTACGTTGCCCACCCTGGTCTATCTCCATCCAGGTTGCCATACTTTGGGTCTAGTTCATTAGTTTTTGCACATTATAGTTTGTTTAAATACACAATAATATAAGATGTTTGACGATTAGCTTTAGAAGCTAGTTAGGAAAGGGATATGTACCAGGCTGATTTAAATTCAGTCTTGTAGCAGTCCTAGCAGTGATGCTGAGATTTCTTCTAATAAGTATGCTGAAGAATTGCTTGGCTGAGAAAAGGCAGCCATTTCTGAAATGCAAGGAGAATTTAATTACTTGACTGATTTATTCCCTGGTAGTACTGGCATCAGTAACATTCATGACATTCATGACATTTCTTAGAAAACCACACATCAGTCTCTGCTTCTGAATTTATAATTGCTGTGATTTATGCAGAACTATAAAGAAAATTAGATTTGAAATGCTGGAAAATGAACTGTGGTCATGCGTGCTACACTATACAGATCTGTTTAACTGATACTTTGACATCCACAGTTAGGGTTGCCAGGTCCACGTTGGGGAGAGACCGCAGTGGGGTATTGTGCCATAGAGTCCATCCCTCCAAAGCAGCCATTTTCTTCAGGGGAACTGACTCTGTAGTCTGGAAATCAGTTGAAGATCTGGGAGACCTCCAGGCCCCACCTGGAGGTTGGCAACCTTATCCACAGTGAAGCTAGCTCTAAATCCAGTCCATATAAGGCCCTCATGCTGTGGTGGTGGTGGAAAGGGCCCTCAAGTCACAGCTGACTCATGGCGACCCCTGGTGGGGTTTTCAAGGCAAGAGACATTCAGAGATGGTTTGTCATTGCCTGCCTCTGTGTCATGACCCTGGTGTTCCTTGGAGGTCTCCGGGGCCGGCCCTGCTGAGCTTCCGGGATCTGACAGGATCAGGCTGGCCCAGGTTATCCAGGTCAGGACCTTCATACCGTCTCCCTATTACTGTAAGTAAATCATGAATAAAGTCTTCTGATTCCTTAATGATAGGCTAGTTAACATTAAAATATCTATATTTTGAATTAAAAATCCTCCAAAATGTCTAAATCACATAATTAAAAGGGCAAAGTACAGATATAATACTTCCCTCAAGAGTGATCTATAAGATTCACCTCTGTACTGGGATTTAAAACTAGGCTTTGAAGCAGGTTTCCGAACTCTAGAGGGAACTCAGCTATCATTAACCACAATTACTTCTCAAATGCTGAGTTGTGGCTAAGGCTGACAAGGGAAGGGGAAATGGAATCCACACAATAGGGGGGTGGGGATTACAGAAGCCCATGTAGTATGACTGCCGGCAGGTAAGAGATGGTAGCATGATTCTGGCCTTGGGTCCATGTGTATGCCTTCTCCTTTCAGCATCTTCATGAGTAGCTTCCTGATAACTTCATGTGGAATTGCTGTAAGGCAACAAGAGAACTAGAAGGTGACATGGTTGACTTGATTTCTTATTTTAAAATAATTTTGGTTCAATGATGATGGAGACATTTTGTATCAATTCAATTTTCTTCGTTTGTAATCCAAGATTCCACTTAGCAATTAGAGTAATTTCTACTGCTATCATTTCATTAGCCCTGTCAGAGGGAAATTCAATTATAACTTTGTCTCTCACACAATGTTATGGTGCCATTGCTGTGCACTAGAAAGAGATATCATATTTAGTTTAAAATGGCACTTACTTAGTTTTTGGTCTTTGGAAATAACCACAGAATAAATTGCCTGCATTTATTTAATTACTGGTGGATTATAACTTCAGATTTATTCACTCTTTCCATTGCCAATTTTATCAACTTTTAGTTGCCATTGAACAATGAGTGCTACCTAGTTCTTTAAAAAAAACCCCATCTAGACAGCTTTCAGTAAGGAAGCAAGTAATTATGATTCGAGGGCATATGGGAGTACTTGGCAAAGTGAATCAGTCTGGAAAAATAAAAATAGTCTTTTCAAAAACTGATTGGAGAGACTGGAGAGCCTCTGTGGAGTAACAACCAGAGTGTTGGAACGGGTCCCAAAAGACCCGGATACAGATCCCCACTCAAGGCTTACTGGGTTTAGAAAGCAGGGACTTGTCTGAACTCCCACAACCTACTTCACAGGACAGTTGTTGGTAGGGGATCACAACGTATGCTGCCCCAAACCCCTTGGAGACAGAGAGGATTTTTTTTTAAATAGAAAATATAAATACTGCATTGCTACAGTATAACTTCTGTGCGTGTGATCAAAAATTGTCTTTGCTAATGTTGTATCACAGCAGCCTGTATAACAAAATTGATGGAAGTGATCCTTTTTTTGGGCTTTGCTGGTAAACTGCAGCTCTGCTGTGGGCCTTGATGGTTCATGTCTGTAGCCTTGTTTGGTATACATTGACCAGGTAAGTGATAAGTAATCATCTCAGTTTGCTGTATCATTTAGGGTTGCTAGGTTCTTTCGATGCTCTGGCAGGGGGGTTTGGGGGGTATTCCAGGGGTGGGTGGGGATGTCGTGTGAAGTCCCTGATGTATTGATGTCACCTGGAAGTGATTTCATTGTGTCGGGGACACTCTGGTATTTAAGCGAAACTCTTATGTTTTTTCACCTTCAAACCAGAGAGTTTGCCCAAATGCCAGACCGTCCCTGCACAACTTCCCTGACACGATCATTGCATGGTGATGTCCCTGTTTAGGGGCGGAGTTTCCTCTGCCGGCCAGCTGGTCCATGGCAAAGGGCTGACAAACCTATGTATCATCCATCCTACATTTGACTCCCTGATACATATGTTTTGGTGTGGAAGTTTTGGCCCTGAGTATGAGCTGGGCTTTTACTTCCAAAGGGCCGATAGTTTCACTCTTTAAATGGTAAATTTATAGTCACACTGTTTTATCGGTAACCAAGGCTCACAAATGCCTTCCTGGAGATCCCTTGTCAGACCAAGATGAGCCCCCCCCCGCCATTCGCCGCCCTGGTAAGCCGCCCTCAAGGGAAGTGGGGAGGGAGCGGAGGGAGGGAAGGAAAGAGCCTCCTTGGGCATGAGCAGTCTACCTTGGAGCACTGCCTTCCGGCCTCACCTGGGCAGCCTGGGTGCTGTTGGGAATGGGGTGGGTCACAGGTGGCTTTCGGAGGTTCTTGCCCAAAGTGGCTGGAAAGGGTGAGAAGCTATTGGCTGGAGAGAGTTGTGTGGAATCCCTTCCTTCCTTCCTTCCTTCCTTCCTTCCTTCCTTCCTTCCTTCCTTCCTTCCTTCCTTCCCGTCCGTCCGTCCGTCCGTCCGTCCGTCTGTCCATCCGTCTGTCTGTCTGTCTGTCTGTCTCCCAGCTTAAAAAGATCTACATGGACATTTAAGTGATGCTTATGGCAAAAAAACCCTCTTTCACTGGTATGTTTTTTCTCAGTGAGCAATAGTAAGAACGTAAGAACATAAGAGAAGCCAATGTTGGATCAGGCCAGTGGCCCATCCAGTCCAACACTCTGTCACACAGTGGCCAAAAACACCAGGTGCCCTCAGAAGATCCAGCAGTGGGGGCAGGACACTAGAAGCCCTCCCACTGTTGCCCCCCCTCCGTCAAGCACCAAGAATACAGAGCATCACTTGCCCCAGACTGAGAGTTCCTATCTATACTTGTGGCTAGGGTTGCCAAGTCCAGGTTGGAAAATACCTGGGGGCTTTGGGGGTGGAACCAGGAGAAGGTGGGGTTTGAGGAGGGGAGGGGGCCTCAGCATGGTACAATGCCATAGAGTCCACCCTTCAAAGCAGCCATTTTCTCCAGGGGAGCTGATCTCTGCCAGCTGTGGATCAGTTGTAAAAGCGAGAGATCCCCAGGCCCCACCTGGAGGCTGGCAACCCTACTTGTGGCTAATAGCCACTGATGGACCTATGCTCCATATCTATATATCTAATTCCAAAGGGGCCCCCTGCGTGCGGATACCTAAATCCGTGTGGGAGGGCACCTGGGGGGCAGGGAGGTTGTTCTGCAAATGTGGGGCGGTCCCCATGTCTGCAGAAAAATCTAAAAACTTTAAAAAAAATGGGAGGATACTCAAATCCCCGCAAAAGTAAAAAAACCCTTACCTGAGTGGCGGTGGACGAGCGGCCGGGCGGCGTCGGCGGGAGTCTGCGGCCGAGCCGCCAGCTCAGAAATAGGGGAGGGGAGGTGGTGTGGCGGGCCTTGGGCCTAGCTGCGCCACCAGCTCTGGGAGGGGGCAGGAGAGGGGGGGAGGCGGTGAACGGGGGAGGGGGGAGAAGCGGTGGCCCGAGCTGCGCTTAGCCGCTCGGTCCTGGGAGCCGGGGGTGAGTGGGCCGGGGGCAGGGGCGGGAGGGAGGGAAACGCCAGGCCCAAGTGGCTTAATGCCACTCGGGCCCATGCTAGAGGGGGCCGGGGGGGGGGAAGCGCCTTGTCAAGCGGTGGGTCTTGCCGCCGCCGCCGATTTTCGGGGAGGGCAGTGGGAGAGAGGGGAGAGAGGCTCACCTGCCCCCCCCCCCGGCGAGTATTGCGGGTCCACCGGCTTGTATTTATCTAATTCCCTCTTGAAGCGGTCCATTCTTGTAGCCGCCACCACCTCTGTGGCAGTGAATTCCGTGTGTTAATCACTTTTTTGGTGAAGAAGGACTTCCTTTTATCTGTTCTAACTCAACTGCTCATCAATTTCATCGAGCGCCCACGAGTTCTTGTGTTGTGAGAAAGGGAGAAAAGTACCTCTTTCTCTACCTGCTCTATCCCATGCATAATCTTATAAACCTCGATCATGTCACCCCTCAGTCGTCGTTTCTTCAAGCTAAAGAGCCCCAAGCACTTTAACCTTTCTTCATAGGGAAGGTGTTCCAACCCTTTTATCATTCTAGTTGCCCTTTTCTGCACTTTTCTGCAATAGTGTTTTATTATTGTGTCATTAAAGCAGTGTGGCTTGAACTCGTAGCAAAATTAGGGTTGCCAGCCTCCAGGTGGGGCCTGGGGATCTCCTGCTTTTACAACTGATCTCCAGCTGACAGAGATCAGCTCCCCTGGAAAAAATGGCTGCTTTGGAGGGCGGAGTCTGTGGCACTGTACCTTGTGGAGGCCCTCCCCTCCCCAAACCCCGCCCTCTCCTGGCTCTGCCCCGAAAGTCCCCAGGTATTTCCCAACCCAGACTTGGAACCCTAAGCGAAAGCAATCTAATTTAACCTATTTCCTGAAGCTAAATTGACATATTAATAATCCAAATATCTTATTAAAGAATAATGTCATAATTATAAAATCCTTTCTTCAATAAAATTGCTTTAAAAATGAAAAAAGAGTAATGTCCAGTAGCTGTCTTGAGGACTACATCTAGCAATATAAAAATCCAAAATAGCTGTGCGTGTGGAACATTCTGTGTCTTTAACCAAAAAAACAAAAACAAATGGAATGCAAGTAACATATTTTGATGAAATTTCTGATATGCAGTCATCTGGGAGAGGTTCCCGCCCCCGAACCTGTGCACAAAATATTTTACCAGGTATCAGTAGGGTACAATGTGTTCGAAGTGAAAGGACAGTGGAAGTGGCTTGTTAGGAAGAACTAGAAGCAATGTCAAAAGCAAACGCCTTGCATTCAGGCTACTGCAAGCCCTAAACTCGCTATGGTTTTTACAGGACACTTCATATGCATGTTTCCTACACAAAAAGTACTTAACATGTATGAAAGTATGGAATCCATTTTCAGTGACTACCCATATGTATTGCTGCATAGCGTTCATGAATCAGATTTTTTAGCTAGTTGTTACTTTTCAAGAACTGCAGTAAAATAGATGTGTATATACTTGATGCCCATGACTACTGTACTTACATTTTGGTTTTTATACTTTTTCCTACACAAAATGCTTTTCATGTAGAAAACATGTAACATTTTTGGGCCTCCCTTAATCTTTAGCAGGAATTTCCATTAGGTTTAAAATGTTTTGCTATCTTTAACTCTGGAAGAAAACTTGTTCTTTAAAAAAAAATCCCTGCACTTTTTTCTTGCCAGTACCAGAGTATATAGTCCTGTGTGTTTCAGAGAGTTGGCGACTCTACAGAATCTAGGCTTCATGACCATGAGGAAGCAGAACTTCTGCTTTACTTTCTCTTTGTCTGAAAATGTGGCGCATGAGAGAAAGGTTTTGAAAATGTGCCGGCATGATTGTAGTTGCAATGAATAAACAACTGGTGTGCTTCAAATGTGTTTACATTTCAAGCATGGTAACAAGCTTGCCTTCTTAAATGGCCTGTTACACTATTACTCTCCCCTTGTTCCAGATTCAAATTTCAGATATTTGTATTTCAGCCTAGAATACTGCAACATTGCATTATTGTATAGATCAGCTGATGTCATTGGAATGCTCTTGCTATAATATGTGTTGGATCAAGATGAAAAGTGGCAACTTTAAAGCTTGCATCCTTGGAGACATTACATAGAATTTAGTTTCTAGTCTGATTCTTGTGTTTGGTTATCGTGGCATATAAATCTGTTGATGGAGGCAGTAACTAGGTTGGATCCAGCGCAAAATTTCCAGTTGTGTTAGAGCTCTTGTGCAGGGGAAGCATAAGGAAAAGGCCAAGTAGCCACTTGCAGCTGGTCAGATTTCTTGTATTCCCATTTGCATTTTCGCTTGTGCAGTAGGGTTGCCAATGTGCAGCCAATTTCCACTCACTATAATTGGAAATGCCAGTAATTGGAAATGGAATTACAGATCATAGTTGTATCCAGAGGAAGCATTTTTAAGACATGCAAAAATCTATGGCTATTAGTGCCTTCCACAGATGGATTACTGGGTCTTCAGAGGCTTGTGTAGGTGTACAATGACCAACCATCTGGCTTGAGCTGCTTTGGGCAAGTTGGAGCAAATGATAAATATTGTTACTGAATTTATATACAGACAATGAGTGCTACTATTTGCTTTGCAATCTCTTAAGTGAAATTTATCAGCGCTTAGTGTTTGCTAATGGTTCCCTTTCAAATCCTTTTACTGCTGCAGAAAGATCTTTCTTGGTCATGGAGCCAATTTCCTGGCATGGCCTTCTGGAGGAGGTTCAGCAGATACCCTCCATACCTATTTTTAGGGTGATGTGCAAGGCCATTTTCTTTCCGTGGGTGTTTTGACTGTTCTTTCTGTCTGATGTTGAGGGCTGCATTATAAAGAAAATGGCTATATCATTGGCTGGCTATACCTGTCTTGATGTTAGTTATGTTTTTTATTATATTATTTCTTCCATATTGTTAATTACTTTGCTTCTCTGGAGGAGAAAGGGATATAGATATTTTAATAGATTTGATAGATGCTTCATAAAAATAGGGTATTAATATCCAGATAAATAGGAAATATAAATACCAAGTGCTGTTATTCCATTACAGAAAGATGGCCAACTTAAGTGCAGATATCCTTAATCAGATGTGTAACAGATAAATAGTTCGCTGAGTTCCAAAGAGATGCCAGGACTACTTGTTATTGAATGAAAGGTTCTTGGATTAAAAATATTTTTATAAGTAGGTGTTCAGTCACACTCATATGTTGAAAGCAAAGTTGGGTCCTCCCTATGATGTCACTGGGCCTCAGTTGTTTTAAGGACCTAGCCCCAGCCCCCCCCCCCCCCCAGGAAATTGGAAAGTCTACACCCTTGAATCCCTATGACCTGCTATTCATATCCAAATCTAAACTTAGAGGCTGTACTGCCCACTGGAGTTTGTACCTGGGGCCTGCTTGCTGCAGGGCTGTTTCTTAATATTCTCTTGCTTCCTTAGAGCAATACTCCTTATCTTTGCTTCCCTTTAATTGTTCCTGTGTATCAAGGATGTGCATCTTCAAGTGTTTGAAACCAGCATAATGCTGATTGCCTGAAATATAACTGATTCCTAAAATGGCCAGTGGTTTTAATCAAACCATCAGGCACACATCTGCCTTCTTATGGTTGCTTTTCAAGAAGCCAGCATGTTGTCATTTGCAGATGTATTTTTTGGGCCTAACTCAGTAGTGAAAATGGGGGGGGGGGGGGGGAGTTTTCCCAATTGAGCCACCAGGAATATTTATTTGTCTTACATGGATTCTATCAGGCAAGTAGATTGCAAGAATATGTGTTAGCAGTGGGTCTTTTAAAAGCCAGTTAATTGCTGACAGGGCTGTTCTTTGCAATATATAAAATGATTCAAGGCTGTTTTCTCACAGTGGAGGTTGTGGAGCAGCATTAGAGTGGTCATGCTGGCAGACACTTAGCATCTCCTGGTCTTAAGCCAAACTGACTACTCAGTATTCAACTTTTTTTTAAAGAGCTTGCCAGGAGACCACAGAAGCTGCTGTAAATTATGGATGGAAAATATTTTTAAAGGACAGTATTTGCAGACTAAATTTACCAAGTGTAGCTGGTTTAGTATATTTTCCAAATTAGATTTAAAATATGATCCAGCTGCTTGTATTTTGCAATTAGCTGACATGCTGATGTAATGTCATAAATCCTAAACTGACTTCCTAATTTATTATACATTAGGGAGATTAGGTATTAGTCTGGAGTCACTGGTAAGTTGTACTTTACGTTGTTTTTGTAATGGAACATAAATGAGTACTCTGATACAAATTATGATGCTATCTGATCATAAAGGTGTTTATTTGGGTTTAGGGTAATCTCGTGAGAAACCAATGAAGAAATGTTGCATTGTGATGCCCATTTCCCATTTTCATAAGTGTCTTATCAAATTAGCTATGTCATTTCTTTCAGCAACTTCTGTTTTCAGTGGCTTGGGACACATATGTCTTATATACCTATTGATGAACATTGTCACAGCCAGGGGTCATTTCGAACAGGAGCTCGGGGGAGCTCAGCTCTGGGAGTTGGTGCCACCCCTCCCCCCCCGCAGGGGAATGCCTGTTTGTGTCATGGCTGCAGCAAAATGACCCTGTCCCCTGGAAAGGCCCTTGTTCCTCCAACCAGCCTTCTGAAGGCTTCAGCCACCACTGAAGCTATCCTCCCAGAATAGTGGTATTTCTGAGGCTTGGATTAGTAGCTGTCCCCTCTCTGCCAGCTCTTCCTTCCTTCCTTCTTTCCTCCCTCCCTCCCTCAGTGACAGACTTCACCTTCCTGGGATCCAAGATCACTGCAGATGGTGACTGCAGCCATGAAATTAAAAGATGCCTGCTCCTTGGAAGAAAAGCGATGGCAAACCTAAACAGTATAACAAAAAGTAGAGGCATCACCCTGCCAACAAAAGTCTGTATGGTCAAAGCCATGGTATTCCCAGTAGTAATGTATGGCTGGGAGAGTTGGACTATAAGGAAGGCTGAGCACCAAAGAATAGATTCTTTTGGATTATGGTGCTGGAGAAGACTCTTGAGAGTCCCTTGGACTGCAAGGACATCAAATCAGTCAGTCCTACAAGAAATCAACCCTGGCTGTTCCCTGGAAGGCCAGATACTGAAGCTGAAGCTCAAATACTCTGGCCACCCAATGAGAAGGGAGCACTCCCTGGAGAAGACCCTGAGGCTGGGAAAGATGGAAGGTCAAAGAAGAAGTGGACGGCAAAGGATGAGATGGTTAGACAGTGTCATCGATGCAACAAACATGAAATTAAGCAAACTCCGGAACACGACAGAAGACAGGAGGGCCTGGTGTGATGTGGTCCATCGGGTTGCGAAGAGTCGGACTCGACTGTGCGACTGAACAACAGCAATATGAACAGTAATTATAATACCCCTCAGGGGCATGAGAAAATGCTTCCCCCAAAACTGTACTGGGATTTCCAAGGGGTAAAGGGAGAGCCAGTTTGGTGTCGTGGTTAAGTGTGTGGACTCTAATCTGGGAGAACCGGGTTTGATTTCCCACTCCTCCACTTGCACCTGCTGGATGACCTTGGGCAAGCCATAGTCCTGGCACAGCTGCTCTTGAAAAAGACCAGTTCTGGAAAAAAAACTCTCTCAGCCCCACCTGCCTCACAGGGTGTCTGTTGTGGGGAGGGGAAGGGAAAGGAGTTTGTAAGCTGCTCTGAGACTCTTTTGGGTAGTGAAGGGTGGGGTATAAATCCAATTTCTTCTTCTAAACTTTATTTTGGCTTTCCCCCCACAAACATTCATATCTATATATCTAATAGCCAAGGTCCCCCCCCCCCATGCGGATATCTAAATCTGCATATTGGGGGCACCTAGGGGGCAAAAAGATTTTCCTGCACACTGGGGGGACTCCCCAGGTGTGCAGAAAAATCTCAAAAGTTAAAAAAAAAATATTCGGGGAATACTTAAATCCCCCCAAAAGTAAAAAGTGTTCCCTGCGCATGTGCAGGGAATGCAGTTGGAACAATGCCTCGCCTCCGTTGCAGGGGGAGGGAGAGGGCTTGGCAGGCTGGCAGTTGGAGCTGCACAGGGGAGAGAGCTTGGCAGGCCCTATGGGTGGAAGCTGTGTGGCTGGAAGCTGTGTGGGCCTTGCCGTCGCTGCCAGGGGGGCCAGGGAACAGCTTGGTGGTCCTGGTGGCTGGGAGCCATGCCATCGCTGCTGGAGGGGGCAGGGAAGAGCTTGGTAGGCCAAGTGGCTGGGAGCTGCATGGGCCTCGCTGTCTCTGCCGGGGGGGGGCAGGGAAGAGCTTGGTGGGCCCGGCAGCTGGGAGCCACGTGGGCCTCGCCATTGCTGCCGGGGGGGGGGGCAGGGAAAAGCTTGGCCTTGCCACCGGAGCCCGGGGGGAAGCTTACCTTTAGCTGCTTCCTCCTCAGCCATGAGGTCCTCCCCCCCACAAGTATCGCGAGTCCCTCTAATGTAAAAGAAACGTATAAATTAGCTAGTGTACATCCTAAATCAACTTTACTTTCAACCTTAGTTCTGTAACAGTGGCTTTATACATAAGCTATAACTTGCTCTTTCATTTGCAAGATGATATCCAGAAGGAACAAATGTTGGCTTTCACTTAAATGAGAAGAAAATAAGCCAGTCGAGGTTGAAACATGATTGCTGTTTACATTCCAGGTTCAGGAAGTAACTGGTGAAGGAAGCAGCTTTCTTTTAATTTGTTTAATTCCCTGTCAAGTATTTGTTACAAATGTAATTTGGCTAATGATCTAACCATCAGAGTAATATAGCCTAGCATTGTATCTTTAAACTAGGATTAATGATGTGAAAACCCAGGAAAAAAATGGAAAAATTTGAAGAAACATGCCCCCCCCCCTTTTCTCCAAGGCTATTTTCCCCAATATTTCCAATGGAAAAACTGGAAATGTGGGGGGAGTACTGAAGAAAACACCTATGAAATATTTTATATTTGAGTGAAATTTGTTTAAATACAAGGTGGGCACGCTGTAGACATAGAGCTCTTATATCCAAGAAACATTTTTGCATATAGAAGGATACCTAATCTTAATGACAGAAGCATGCAGAGGTTTCATTGCTTCTCAGCATTATCACCCATAATGCACTGGGTTTTTTAAAGTGTCCATATTGATTAAATGTTTATTTTAATATTGTAAAATTAAGTTTAATATTGTAAAGTTAAGTTTTTAACTATTCATTATGATGTAACCTGCCTGAGCCCTGAAGTGCAGGGAAAGGTAGGTAGAAATCGGATGTATATGTAAATAATTAAACATGCCTTCAGTTGTCCTTTTGAGCTGTTGTGGTTGACCTTTTCACCTCTTCCTCAAACCACTGTGACACATTTACCCACAGACTGGGTAAAAATTAGCCTATAGCCCCACCTCGAGGGAGGGACAGAAAAGATCAGAAAGTGGTGGGGCAGAAATTGCACCACAGCCTCAGAGGAAAACGGAAAGTTTCACTGAGAATTTAGCTCTCTCTAACTAGACAGCAAAAATTAAGATAAAACACCACAGGGGGCATCAGCTTGCAGTTTTCTCTCAAGTATTTGGTATAGTTGCAATTTTGCTTGCACAAAACTAAGACATTTAAAACTTTTAAATTCCATAAATACATCAAATATTGCAATTTTATATGCTAAGTAAGTTGTAAATAGAGATGGGCACGAACCTCATCACAAACCTAATTTCATGACAACATTGCCTGGTTTGTGGTTCATGAGCCAAGAGTTGTGCGATTGCGCCCACAGTGAACCTCCCACAATCCTCCATGTTTTTTGCAGAGGTTTGTGCAGTTTGTGTCGGGGTTTGTATGGCAGACATGCTGGCGCTGATCAATTAATTGGCAAAGCAGGGGGGGATGGACTTTCAGGTGAACGTTCCCTTTAAATGTCTTTTGCAAGCTGTGCTTGCATGCAAGGGAAGTCCAAGTGGCAAGTTAACCCACTTCCGGGTGAACTCACTGCTTGGACTTCACTCGCAGGAGGTGCAGCTTACAGAAACCATTTAAAGGGAACGTTCTCTTTAAATGGCTTTTGCAAGATCTCTCCCCCCCTCCATTCTACTGGCTTCGGGAAGCTGCCCCCAGCAGAAAGGAGGGAGGGAAGATCTCAGATTCCCCCCCCCCCCCACTGCATCATAAACCTTATAAAATGAACCAGTTCAGTAAATGGGGAGGTTCATGAAGGTTTGTGGTTCATGTTTTGTGTGACCCCACAAACCGGGATGAACCTCCATTTTCCTGGTTCGTGCTCATCCGTAGTTGTAAATAGGGCTGCCAAGTGTTCAGAACTCACCAGCGGGGGGGAGTCCTCCTCTTGCCGGGAGTTTCTTCTGGCTCTGGCAATCGCCCCAAAACTCTATGGTATCATAGAGTTTTGGGGCGATTGCCAGAGCGTCGCCCTGGCAACGCCCCCAATGTGCTCCGTCACTTCCGGTGACGTCATTACGTCGTCCTTGCTGGACGACGTTGAGGGTGGGGTCAGGAGTTGACTTGTTCTTGTACCTTGTATTCCACAATGAAGATTGTGCAGAATGGACATGTCAGAGTGAAGCTAGCTCCTTTAAGAACATTTGCACTTTTAATCCTCAGTTGAATTGACTCTTTGTTTGCTTTGTTACATATGCCAGAAGTGTAGAATGTTTTTAAATGTTAACAGGCTAAAGTGTCCTTTTTTTTGTACAGCATCTGATTAAAAAGGTGCCTTACATTTACCATGAACTGCTTTGTCGTGTACACAAATTTATGTCAATGTATCATTTTAAAGTAAATAATCTTATTTTTTTTAAAAAAATTGACCCCAGAATGATGCAAAAGTGAAAAACATAATTAGCTGAATATGAAGGACTCAGCAAGATGTTATCTTTTTAGTGTATGGCAGGGCACAGTGATTAATACATCACATGGAAGAGAGAAACCAGAGAGAAACCAGACTTCTTTCCACTGACATCTGCTAATAATTTAAATACTGCAGAATATCTCACAAAAATGTATGGTGGTTCTGACTCAGATCTCCAGCCACATATGCTGCTGTCCCAATGATTGCTGCTACACTGTCATTAATTCTGCTTCTATCATTCCAGTCAGTGTCTTATGTTCTGTTGATAAGTGATTGTCTTCATAAAAGCAGAAAACATTAAATGAAAAACTTCAGAAAGTTTCTGCAGTTTGGTTTATAGTAACTCTTTCAAATTGCTATGCTGGCTCTCTTAAAAGTTCAGATGACTGTGTGTGTGTGCATGAGTGAGAGAGAGAGCTCACATTATTCCACATGTTGTGTTTCTCTTTTCTCTCCCCTTGATCAATTAACTATCTAAACCGTCTGTCTCCTTACCTTCCCACCTTCCTTCCAGTGTCAGGATCTCCTGATCTTTATATAGCTGCTCTTTGGGCTTTCCACTGATACAGTCCTGTCACCACTGCTGAGCACCATTCAGGCAACTTGACTGTGTGGTTAAAAATGTTGAAAGTGAGTTTATAGTGTTTACTTTTCTTCATTACATGTTTTTCTTTCTCTCGGGTGAGGCATTAACAACATGTAAATTAACTAAGCAACAGTAATAATAAGGCAGATTTCTAATGAAATGGGGAGACTGTACAGCCTGCCAAGTGTAAGTGGTTATTTTGGATGTCTCTGAAACACTGTCGTTTTGAGAAGTATTGCCTCCTCTTGTCACGCAGTAATGAAATTTCAGGCAAAGCGTACATTTTAAACAGCTCTGGACAAAGTTACACTTCTGTGAAGAAAGGCAAGATGGCAACATACTGGAAAATAGAGCAGCCAGATCAAAATGTTCAAAACATGACATTTGCAAAGTTGCTTTTATTCTATGGACTTATCCAAGTCATTGTATCTTGATTTTATTTAAAGATTTTGGGTTTTGAAACAAGGAATGCCTGTTATGTTCCATGAAACAGAAGGGAAACTCTTAAAACATAGGACATCCTTTAGTATGAGGAGTCTGGCTGTTCATTTCAGGATAGCTATTAATGTATCTCAAACTTACATCTCGAGCCGCGATCAAGATGTCGTCGAAAAATGGCTGCACCCCTGGAAGACCTTTTAACAAACGGTCCATTAACTCTTGGAAGATCCCGCGGGCTACGCTGACCCCGAAGTAGAGGCGCTTTACCTTAAACGCCCCCTTGTGTGTCACAATGGTCTGTGCTTCTGCTGTGGCATCGTCGACCGGCAGCTGCTGGTAGGCCTGGCGAGGTCTAGTTTCCCAAACACTCACGCCGCAGCCAGGGAGGCCAACACGTGGCTGATGACCGGGACTGGGCAGGCATGGGCCTGAAGTGCCTTATTGATGGTGCACTTATAGTCTGCGCAGATGCGGATGTCCCCATTTGCCTTCATTGGCGTCACAATCGGGGTCTCCCATCGGGCGTGGAACACTGGTTCTAGTACAACCTGGGCGACCAACTTATCAAGCTCCTGCTCGATCTTGGGCCGCACTGCGAGTGGCGGATGGCGGACCGGTATGCACACTGGCCGGAACGCGGGGTCAAGGTCCAGGATGATGGGTGGCCCTGTATAGGAGCCCAGTGCCCCGTCGAAACTGCTGGGAATTCCTCACAGATATCGGCAAAATCTGTGGGCTGCAGGCTGTGTACCCCGGTGACGCCCAGCCCTAGGGGCTGGAACCAGGAGAGTCCCAGCAGGCTTGTGAGGTTGCCCGCCACCACCAGGAGGCCCAAGCGTCCTGTAAAGTTCTTAAATTGGACCCGGAGCGTGCCCAACCCCCTTATCGGTATCGGGTTCTTCTGAAAGTCCCGCAGGGTTAGGCCCTGGACTTTCCGAAGTCGGGGCCTCCCGTGGGGCAGAGCCTGTGTAGGGTGGACTCTGAGATTATGGAGTAGGATGACCCGGTGTCTGCTTCCATTTGGCAGGGGGTCCCCTCAATCAAAACTGAGACCTTAATTTTGTTGGGGATGTCAGGGGGCAAGTTCATCACCTGCTGTGTCTTGCAGTGGTGGTGGCGAGTTGCTGCTGTCTGGAGGAGTTCGGCAGACTCCTGGTGCACGGCTTGGGTGTGGCGGTTGGAGCAGGTGTGGCAGGCCCGGGCGATGTGGCCCTTCTTGCCACATGACCGGCACTCTGCTTCCCAGAAACGGCAGGTTTGGCGGTCATGCTGATCACCACAGCTAGCGCACGTGGAATGTTTGGAGTGTGGCGTCGCTGAGCGGGAAGTCTTCTCACCCGAGTTGCGGGACCCCTGTCCCGGAGACCGGCATTGTACCTGGAGTGTCTCACCATCCTTGGAAACGTCGGAGTCTGCAGCAGCCTCGGTCTGGTGGGCGGCTGTGGATGTGCCTAGCTTCTCCTGCTGAGAGACCTCAAAGGCGCAAGCCATGGTTAGCATCTCGTCCAGGGTGGCTGTGGAGTTGGCCATCAGCTTCCTTTGAAGCTTGGGGTCGCGGACCCCACACAGGAACGCAGAGTATAGTGTGTCCTCTACGGCCACGAACTCACACCCCACCAGGAGATGGCGGAGGGCCGCCAGGTAATTGTAGGCAGACTCACCCTTCTGCTGCAGCCGGTGGAAGAATTTCACCCGCTGTGTGTTCTTGGAGGATCTCGGCGAGAAGTGGTTCCTAAGGAGCGCCATGATGTCATCGTACGTGACCTCCGCTGGGGTGTGAGGGGAAAGCAGGCTGCGGAGTAACTTCAGCATCTTTACCCCATAGGAGGCCATGAGCCAGGACTTCTTCTTCCCAGCATCCGTGATGTCCTGTGCGTCAAAGTAGGATGTGAGCTGGTCCGTCCAGGCTTCCCAGTCTTTGGGGCAGGCTGGATCGAATGGGTGGGTGGTTCCTGGAGCGGTGGCCATTCTGGGATGTGCAGCAGTGCGTTGAGCGAGATCCTCAGGAGCCAATGGCGGTGCGGTGGCGCTGGAGCCAAGCAGGGCCGGTGGCTGATGGATCTGGTCTGGGCTCGATGCGGTGCTGGTGTCGGCCAAGGAGTCGCTCATTGGGATCCCATCCTCGTCGCCAGTGAAGCGTACTGGACTCAGGAGACCAGGAAAGGTGAAATCATGAAGCGTTTATTGAGTGATTCAGCATGCCCAGTAGATGGTCAGAACAAGCATGCTTCCAGGGCTCCAGGGCCTTCATTATATGCTGGCTGGAGTCACACCTCCGGCCGCACCCAAAAGACCTGATAAGGGCTTAACATATGCGCATGTTTGTCATAGGTTCCCTGGAGGAGCCTTTTGATTGCATTGGCTCCCCAGGAAAAACCTAGGTCCCACATTGGTGGAGGCTTTCAATCCGGATGTCTATTGTTCCTCCAGATTCAAGCTCCCCTCTCTGCCTGACCATGTGCTCTGGCCATCCGGCGGGCGCCATTACCTGGGAGCACATGGCAGGCTGATTGCTACACAGAGCATACTACATTACAAGGTGGCAGAGCAGTTTTTAAACTGAATATTGGAGGAAAGCCGACAGATGAAAAATCTCTGGTTCGGGATGATTCATCTCAAAGAGATGAAGGGGTAGCCATAGGCATCAGATGCCCAAGGGGCGTGGGCCACCCCTGAACTTTTCCAGGGGGACTGTGCCTCCCCCAGCAATCAGGGCTGGCTTCCGAGCCTGCTTCTCCCTTGCCTCCCCTCCCTCACCAAAAGCCTTGCTCCACCCCCTCCCTCCAGCAGCAGCTTTGGCTTTGGAGGCGGGGACAAGCAGCTCTCCTCGGTGAGTAGCGATGGCAGCAGGAGCGTCACTGACGTCGACCTGGCAGCCAATCCGGGCACCCCACACCCTCTCGCCCAGCCCCGGCGCTGAGAGGAGCACGTGGCCAAGGTGAGGAGGCAAAGAAAACATGGGACTTACTCGCACAGGGGCTCCAGCCAGCGGGCAGATGAACAGCACCCCTTCCCCAAAGGGAGACCCGATGAGCCAGCCCTCACCCCTCCAGCGGTGACCAAGCTCTCCTGCCTGGAGCCAAGGGTGGCGGCGGGGTCTGGTGGCTCCCCTGTACTGCCCTGCCCACGGGGAGGGAGCACTCCTCCAGTAGTAGAGGCTGCCCTTTTGCCCCGGGGCCCACCGACTGCCAACCCTGGAAGGGAGGGAGGGAGCGCTGTGCTGTGTGGGGCCAGGCCAAGAAGCACCCTCTGGGCCTGGGGGGGGGGGTCGGGCCTGGGCAGCACTTTCTTCCCTAAGGAGGAGAGCTTGGCTGGCATGGCATCCCAAGGGCCACGAGGGAAGGCCCACTGCAGGCGGCCCGGACTGACTTGCGCCGGTGCAGGGGCAAGGTGCTTGGAACCGGGGGTCTGCCGAGAGTCAAAGTGGGGGTGGTGGATCCGAAGGCTTGTCCCGTGGGGGGATGTGTGTGCTTGACTTCCCCCCCCCCCAGTCTGGCCTGGGGTAAGTCCCGCGTGGGAGCAGAAAGGCGAATCAGGCTGGCTCTGTGCGGGTCTCCTCAGGAGGAGAGGGAAGGATCGCAGACAACAGCGGGGGGCGGAGCTGCTTTCCCCCTCCCATTTCCAAAGGGGAGACTGTCACTGCTCGCGTGGGGGGCCCCCTCATCTTTCATGAGGGGATCAGGACCAGTGCTCCCTCTAAGCCCTGTGAGCCAAAATCCTACTTTGTGAGCTACTGGCATTAAAGTTGTGAGTGAGCAATTTGGCTGCTGCATGAATTAGTTTGCTCTGGAGCCATCTTTCCTGAGCCAAGGCAAAAATCAGTGAGCTGGGGGCTAAAAAACTCTGAACTGGCTCACCCTCACTCAGCTGAGAGGGAACACTGATCGGGGACCCCCCAGGGAGAGAGAGGATGCTTAGGGGGAGGGGTTGCAGAAGCTGCAGGGAGTGGGGCTGGAATGGTTCAGAGCAGGAGGGGGGATTGCCCCCCCAGAACTGGGCTGTTCGACTCCCTGGTGCTCCCACCCCGCCCCGTCTGTACAAAATTGTTCTCGGACCGGTGGCTCTCTCTTGCTGGGGGAGGGGAGCCAGGAAATCGGTTTCCTTCTCTGCCACCCCCTTTGGACTTCACATCTGGCACTGATCCCACAAAGTCCATCAGTCTCTCTCTCTCTCTCTCTCTCTCTCTGTATGTGTGTGTGTGTGTGTGCGAGAGAGAGAGAGAGAAAGAGAGAGAGACTGAGAGAGAGAGAGAGAGAGAGAGAGAGAGAGGAGTCGTCGGAGACAACTTCTGGGGATGGGGACCCCACCAGGGGCTTGCAAGGCAAGTGAGAAGCAGAGGTGGTTTGCCATTGCCTTCCTCTGCAGAGTCTTCCTCAATGGTCTCCCTTCCAAGTACTGACTCTGCTTAGCGGCCAAGATTTGATGAGATCGGGTTATATCATGCCAAAAGCAGCCATAGAGGCAGTCAATTTGAAACGGGGTTGTTGAGCTGAGAAAGGATTTACACTGAAAACTGCCCTCTTGGACTGTCGTTAGCCCTGATAAGTGAACAAGACAGATATCTTCTCGTTGCCCCTGTTTTTCGTGTACAAGGGTGACCAGCAACCCAGCAAGGTAGGGGACTGGTTTTGTTTAGGGAAGTGGCACCTTCCCTTCCTCTGCACTGCTTCTCTTATACTAATTAGGGCGGGGGGGGGGGCAGAGCTTCATCTTAATGCTAAACTATATGTGAGATCTGATAATGGATCCTAATGCCAAATTTCATTTTGGCCTTATATTTGAATACAGAGATAACAAGAAAGCTCTGGTGGAGCTTTGCTTCAAACCACTGGATCTTCTCAGTAGTTCTCCAGGGTTCCCAGCCTCCTGGTGGGGGCTGGAGATCTGCTATTACAGCTGATCTTCAGAAAACAGAGATCAGTTTCCCCATAGAAAATGGCTGCTTTGGAAAGCAGATTCTATGGCATTGTACCCCTGTACTCCCCTGCTAATGTTGGGAGTTTGTTATCGCCCACCAGATCAAAAGATAGAGGTAGATTATAAAATGATGAATGAATTACAGATAGCAGCTAGACAAAATAACTGCGTTGTAATAGGTGACTTTAACTACCCACATATTGATTGGGAATCAAGTCCCACATCAAATCGGGAAAAAGAGATTGAATTTCTAGACATTCTCAATGACTGTGCTATGGAGCAGATGGTCATGGAACCTACCAGGGGAGAGGTGATCCTGGATTTGGTCCTAAGTAATGCCCAAGACCTGTTGAGAGATGTAAAAGTGATTGCACCACTTGGGAATCATGACCATAATGTTATTGAGTTCAACATTTGTATAAATAGGGAGTTGCCCAAAAAGACTGACACAACCACTTTTAACTTTAAAAGGGGTAACTTTTCTGGTATGAGGGAACATGTGAGGAGAAAACTGAAAGAAAAAGTAGAAAGGGTCTACTTTGGAGACTATTTAAGTTTGGAGTTTGGAGACTATTTAAAAGTTTGGGAAGTTTGGAGACTATTTAAAATTACAATCCTGGAAGCTCAGAAAAAAATATGTACCAGGGGTTAGGAAAGGCACAAAAAAGCCTGCATGGTTAACAAACAAAGTAATGGAAGCTGTAAAAGGTAAGAAGGATTCCTTTAAGGGGTGGAAAACTAGTCTCAGTGAGGCTGTGTTAGCCTGATTGCCTTGATTTATGATCAGTATTGGGGATTTATGATATTATAAATATAGCAATCAGCACTAGGGAGCGATCACCTATGCAAGTCCCACTTCCTCCAGAAGTATCAGAAGTGGACAGAGAGACCAGTTTCAGTTAGAAACGATTTCTTTACTTGGTGATTATTCACACACAAACCATACAGTCTCACATTTAATTACACAGAACTAGGAAAAACAGATAGATAAAAGATGTTTGCATTAGCAGGTAAATGTTGGTATCTACATCGAGGGCAATAATTACCTATCTGGCAAGATGGTGCGTCCCAATGGAAAAATGATGGAGGCTAGAAGGGATTAGGGATTGTGTTCTGAGCTGTTCTGTTGTTGATCAGGAAGGCAAAAAGGGAATATGAGGAGCATGTTGCAAAAAAAATAAATAAAGACCAACAACAAAACTTTCTTCAAATACATTAGAAGTAGGAAACCAGCCAGGGAAGCAGTAGGGCCCTTGGAGGACCAGGGGGTAAAAGGTGTACTTAAGGATGATAGGGAAATGGCTGAGAAGCTGAATCCATTTTTTGCCTCTGTCTTCACTGTGGAAGATGAGAAGTGCTTGGCCACTTCAGAACCGCTGATTTCAGGAGGGCTGTTGAAAGACCTGAGTCAGATTGAGGTGATGAGAGAGGAGGTCCTACAACTGATAGACAACTTAAAAACAAATAAATCACCGGGCCCGGATGGCATACATCCAAGAGTTCTGAAAGAACTCAAATGGGAACTTGTGGATCTCCTGACAAAAATATGTAATCTTTCCTTAAAATCTGCCTCCATTCCTGAGGACTGGAAGGTAGCGAATGTCACGCTCATCTTTAAAAAGGGTTCCAGAAGAGATCCGGGAAATTACAGGCCAGTCAGTCTGATGTCGATACCGGGTAAGTTGGTGGAAACTGTTATTAAGGAAAGAATTAGCAGGCACATTGATGAATTCTCTTGAGGAAGACTCAGCATGGGTTCTGTAAGGGAAGATCTTGTCTCACTAACCTGTTAGTGTTCTTTGAGGTTGTGAACAAACATGTGGACAAGGGGGACCCAATAGATGTTGTTTACCTTGACTTCCAGAAAGCTTTTGATAAAGTTCCTCATCAAAGGCTCCTGAGTAAGCTCAATAGTAATGGGATAAAAGGACAATTCCTTTTGTGGATCAAAAACTGGCTAATTAAAAGGAAACAGAGAGCGAGTATAAATGGGCAATTTTCCCAGTGGAGGGAGGTAAGCAGTGGGGTACCGCAGGGATGAGTACTCGGTCTGATGCTTTTTAACTTGTTTATTAATGATTTGGAGTTGGGAGTAAGCAGTGAAGTGGCAAAATTTGCAGATGACACAAAGTTGTTCAGGGTGGTGGGAACCAGGGAGGATTGTGAGGCACTCCAAAGGGATCTGTCAATGATGGGTGAGCGGGCATCAGCATGGCAAATGGGGCTCAATGTGGCCAAGGGCAAAGTGATACACATTGGAGCCAAAAATCCTACCTATAAATACATGTTGATGAGGTCTGAATTGGCGGAGACTGACCAAGAGAGAGATCTTGGAGTTGTAGTAGATAACTCAATGAAAATGTCAACACAGTGTGCGACTGCAATGAAAAAGGCCAACGGTATGCTGTGGGTTATTAGGAAGGGAATAGATAACAAGTCAGCCAATATCATAATGCCCCTGTATAAATCGATGGTGCGACCTAATTTGGATACTGTGTACTGTTCTGGTCGCCACACCACAAAAAAGATATTATAGCACTGGAAAAAGTGCAGAAAAGGGCAACTAGAGTGATAAAAGGGTTGGAACACTTTCCCTATGAAGGAAGGTTGAAGCGCTTGGGGCTCTTTAACTTGGAGATATGACGGCTAAGGGGTGACATGATCGAGGTTTATAAGATTATGCATGGGATAGAGCAGGTAGAGAAAGAAGTACTTTTCTCTCTTTCTCACAATCCAAGAACTCGTGGGCACTCCATTAAATTGCTGAGCAGTCGGGTTAGAACAAAAGGAAGTATTTCTTAACCCAAAGAGTGATTAACATGTGGAATTCACTGCCACAAGAGGTGGTGGCGGCTATGAGCATGGAAGGCTTCAAGAGGGAATTAGATAAATATATGGAGTAGAGGTCCATCAGTAGCTATTAGCTGCCAAGTATAGATAGGAACTGTCAGTCTGGGGCAAGTGATGCTCTGTATTCTTGGTGCTTGGGGAGGGGGGCAGTCAGTGGGAGGGCTTCTAGTGTCCTGGCCTCACTGCTTGATCTCCTGATAGCACCTGGTGCTTTTGGCCACTGTATGACAGAGTGTTGGAATGGATGGGTCACTGGCCGGATCCAACATTGGCTTCTCTTATGTTCTTATAAACCTGTAAAGAAGACATTTGGTTTCTGGGGCGAGTTGACCACTCTGAGCCTCTGTTTAGTCCAACTCTGAAAGTGTCCAATCTGCATAGGTGTCAACTATGCGGGGGCTCGGGGGCGCGAGCTACTCCTGAAATTTTCCAGGGGGTACTGAGCCCCCCTGGCGAAACGGAGCACCCGCCCGCCGCCACGCCTCCCCGCCACCCAGGCCCCCGGCTGCCGCCTGCTGCACCCCCCCCCCGGCTCCCCTGCCCGGCACTCTTGCACCCACTCCTCCCTCTCCGGGCGATTGCCCAGCGTAATGACGTCACCCGGAAGTGACATTACGCTGGGCATGTTGCCGGGGCGATGCTCTAGCAATCGACCTGGAAACTCTATGGCACCATAGAGTTTCACGGTGATTACCAAAGCATCACCCTGGCAACATGCCCAGTGTGATGACGTCACTTCCAGGTGACGTCATCACGCTTGGCAGTCACCTGCATCGCCCCCGGAGAGAGCGAGAGGGAGGGAGGAGTGGGTGGGGAGAGGGGTGCGGGGGAGCCAGGTGGGCGGGAGAGGCTCTTGCGGTGGCATCACCAGGTGGCATCATCAGGCACGCAGAACTCCTGTTTCCCTCCCTCCTCCCCCCCTCTGGCCCAGCCCTCGCCCCCCCCCCCCCAGGAAATTGGGAAGTCTACGCCCTTGCCAATATGCATATTTATTTCTGTTAATTATAGCCTGCCTTTCTCCCTGAGACTCAAAGTGGATTACAAAGTACAGACTGAGGAAAAAATACAATTGTATAGTATGGGACATTGAATAACTAGGAGTACAATAATGCAAGCAGTAATATGAACATAAAGTGTCAAATCTCCATATGAATTCCAACTCAGGAACTTCTCTCTGGGTTATCCCTTTGAAATTCATCCACCGAAGTCCTGTGACCTTTAATGGTATTATTGTATTTTAAATGGTCACTTACTGGTTTCTGAGTGTTTGAGCGTTTCATGCATCCGACAGTGTGGGGCTCTGTCATTAAGGTGCCACAAGTGTCTCTGAAGTGAGATGTTATGGAATATTATTATTTTGTACAGGAAAAAAATTAGGAACTTGATGCACAGTCGTTTGCAGGTGGATTCGTTCCACGTGGATGTTTGGCTCTGCCTCAGCTCCCTGGCAGCAGTGTCGTTTCCAGGGACATCCACAGGATGTTGTCCTCTTTTTGTACTGCTTCTGTATTTTCCTCGACTTTGCTGGTTTGGTAGGACCTTTTTAGAAAGATTGTAGTCAAAGCACTTTTGGTTGTCACGTGTATGGGAAGGTGTGCATCATTGCAGGTCCCACCCAAACCTGTGCTGTTTTCCCTTGCTTTAGCCACTGCAGCTGTCCCCCCCCCCCCCCCACACACACACTGGTGGCCTTTTTTTTGGCTTTACAGATCTCTGTTGTGTTATGATATCATCTGCTGCAACAATGTACTAGCACCCAGTGCTTTTATTTTTTTTTAAAAAGCCCATCACCCATTTTGTTGTACAGTTATAAGGAGAAAGGTGGAAATTGCCCATTTCCCCTTATTGTTGCAATAGATCAATATAATGTTATAGCACTATAGTGATCTAGCAATTCCTGAGTTCACCCCCCCCCCCCCCCAAGAAAGCACTCGAATGGAGAAGTAGGAAATGTTTCATGGCTGGGAAAGCTCTGATGCAAGGAAAATGCAGGGGAAACAGTTTTGTGGATGCTCTGTTGCCACTGTGAATGCCTCTGCAACCACAGCAGCGATGTCTCTGGGTGAAAGCTGACCTATAGCAAGCAAGGACTCCAATCTACACAATACTGATACTTTTAGAGATGTCTGTGCTTTTCAGTATGGGAGTATTATATGCATTTAAAACTCCGGAAATACACTTGGATTGTATATCCTCCTCCAGTTGTTCTTGTTTTTTGCAGCATGCAACAAAAAGTGGCTCTAAAACAGTTTCCTCTTAAGCCATTGTCACTGGTGTAGATGTTCCCAGAGTACAGGCAGTTATTAGTACTTATAGTTTGTTTTATGAGATAAAAAAGTAGCTGGGGTAAAAAAAAAACCACCTCAGAAATGCATGCATTTTGCCATTGGAATAGTTTGCAAACTCATTTAAAATATTGACAAAATACCCAGGAGTTGGTTAAGTTAATTGCAAATTATTTATTTGTTTTATTTTGTCTCGTTTGTAGCCTGCCTTTCTCACTGAATCTCAAGGTAGATGATAAAAGATAGAAAATAACTCATTCAGACCTCAGGTGGCCTGCGTAGTGTCCCCTGCTGCCACTTGAGACGGGGGAACATCCAGGGGGGCTCTTGGGTCTTCCACCAGTGTGCAAGGTCACTTCCAGCACAAAAAAGAGAGAGAGAGAGGAAGTGATAGCAATACCATTGCCCCAGGGTGTTGCCCTAGGATCTGGTTTAACCATGGAGTTTTGAGTGAATTTTAAAGTGGCATCATTGTGCAATGATGTCATTTTGGTTTGTCAACACAATGCCGGGAAGATTTCCCACGCCCCCCCGACCCCCAAACTATCCCAGGGTTGGCTGGAAATTGTATTAAGTTAACATGAGACATCCAATAAACAATGCAGTAGTGTGAGAATTACACGTTAGAAAGCAGTGCAAACAAAAAACTATGTGAGACAGTATGTATCATAATGCTGAAAACGAATTACAAAGGTAATAATGCAGTAATAACAGTCTAATACATACAGTAAACAATTCAATAGACTACAATCCCGTTCCCTTATAAAAGTGACTTCCTGAGTTGTTGCATTATACTGTAGTTCTAATTCCATTATAAAAGTACCTTCCTGGACATTTCTGTTTTGCACACTCTGCAAAATGATAGAAGAGTATGTGTGAGTGTAGGGAGGGGTCCTGGTCTCCTCAGGCTGTTTCACAAGATGAATGTCACAAAAGAGAACCCTCAACAGTTTTGGTCAGATGAGCAAAATCAATGTGGCAGAGCATGGTAAGGAGAGGTTTGCGGGTCCACAGCCATGAAAACCTTCGTAACTGATGACCAGTACCTTGAAGTGAACTGATGATACAACAATGTGTGACAAAGGTTCAGATCTGCACTGCAAAAATGACATACCTTTTCTTTTTTAGGCGAGTTTCTAAAATAGGAGACCTTCCAGCAGTAGCCTCTAACCACCACCGATGCTCAGTAGTATGGCAAGGAAAAATGCACTGAAAATTGCTGATGGGGTGACAGTGTGACATTACTTCTGGGACAAACTCAGACGTGGTGTCCTTGTGTCAATGTGATGTTCTAATATTCGTCGGAAACTGATTTCCAGTGCATTCTAGAGTGTCACATTGATTCAATGATGTCACTTCTAGATTTGCTCCAGAAGTGACATTATGCTGTAGATGCAATGGTTTCCCCCCATTTTCTTGTCAGTTGCCAGCTATTGGTTGGCAATCCTAGTCTAAAATGTGAAGTCAGATATGAAAAGTTAGAAATATCCACAGAAATAAAGAAACAGTTTTTGCATATCTCTGCATTTTCAGAAGCTTGTTTATGATTGATCATTATAGGCTGAGCTGGGTCTTTGTCACCAGCCCAGGCTGATCTAAATGCCGTCTCCATTACTAAATTATAAGTTTATTTTAGACTTGAGTAAATACAGGAATTTAAACAAAGGAAATTTATTGTTTATGATACCTGAATGTCCTTTAGGCCCTTGGGGTGGTAGTAGGGCTGCCAAGTCCCCCGCTAGGGCGGGGGAAACACTGATTTTTAGTCCTTCCCTCCCACTTTTCCAAAGTTGGCCACCGGGGGGACAAAATGGCTGCCTTAAAAGGGAAATGTCTGCAGAGAGCCTGCCCTGCAGTAAAAAGCCTCGCCAGACATTTCCCCTTTAAGAAGTCAGCAAGAGAGCTTCTTCCACAGCAAGAGAGGTCCGCCCAGAGATTAAGGAGGGACTGAAGGAGCTGCTTTTGCATGTGGCTGGCAAGGTGAGTGTCTCTTCCAGCTCTTTTCATTCTCTCTCCCTCTTTCTTTTTTCTGTCTGTCTGTCTGTTTGTCTCTCTCTCTCTCTCTCTCTCTGTCCCCATCCAGCAGAGGTCTATCAGTGGCTATTATAGCCACAAGGTCTAAATGGAAGTAAGTGCCTCTGCCAGTTTTTTTCCCTTCTCTCTCTCCCTTTCTTTTTTCTGTCTGTCTGTCTGTCTCTCTCTCTGTCCCCATCCAGCAGAGGTCTGTCAGTGGCTATTATTAGCCACAAGGTCTAAATGGAAGTAAGTGCCTCTGCCAGTTTTTTTCCCTTCTCTCTCTCCCTTTCTTTTTTCTGTCTGTCTGTCTGTCTCTCTCTCTGTCCCCATCCAGCAGCGGTCTATCAGTGGCTATTATTAGCCACAAGGTCTAAATGGAACCCTTTGTCTGGGGCAGTGAGGCTCTGAATTCTTGGTGCTTGAGGGGAGGCAACAGTGGGAGGGCTTCTGGAGTTCTGGCCCCGCTGCTGGACCTCCTGAGGGCACCTGGTATTTTTGGCCACTGTTGTGACACAGAGTGTTGTACTGGATGGGCTGTACTGGATGGGCCGATCCACTGTGGCTTCTCTCCTGTTCTTATGATATGAAAATCATATTTAGCACTTGTGTAGCACTTAGTGCTTCATATTCTGCCGAGATGAGGAAGGATTCAGTAGGGCTGTTGCTCAGTGATAGAGCATCTGCTTGACATGCAGGAGGTATCAGCTTCTTCAGCTAAAAAAGGATCAGGTAATAGGTGACATTAAAGATCTCAGCCTGAGACCTTGGAGAGCCACTACCAGTCTGAGTAGTCAATACTGACCTTGATGGACCAATGGCCTGATTCAGTATTAGGAAACTTCATGAGTTCATGTGTCAGCATGTGGAAGCAACATCACAGGATGTGACATCACAAAATGATGTCACTTCCTTTCTCCTGGCTCCACCCCCAAAGTCTCCTGGCTCCACCCCCAAAGTCCCCAGATATTTCCCAAGTTGGACTTGGCAGCCCTAGGTGGTAGTCTTATTTATTTTTGATTAGCCAGAAGTTTATAGAATTCTAGTAACATTCAGTAATTATTACTGTTTTCATTAATGCCAGAAATAAAGGGATGTTTAAATGCTTTCTGTATGAAGGCACAACAGTCTCAGCAATATAAAATTGGCTCTTTTCCTAGTTTTGTGTGTAAAAGTAATAAAGCATGAGTTCCTGAATGGAGCTGCATGTCAGTAAAATTATTCTACCTGAACAATGCTGGATAACTTTCACATATACTAGACTGAATGCACTTCCAGAATCTCATTAATTCAGTCCCCAGAGAGAAGCCTTTCTAAAGAGATAGCTACAGCTATTCCACATCTTTCCAGACCACTGTAGGGAGAAGGTATTTTAATTAAGATATGTTTCCTGACTGAAGTCTCTTACCAGTGATTTTATTTTGTATTTAAAACACTGATACATCTTAAAGAGGAAACTATTACAGTTAAATAGTTTAATTACAATTAAATAGATTAAAATATCCTTTTGTTTTGGCTATGAAAGTAGAGGAAATTAGAATTAGCCTTTTGTTTTGGTACTGATCAAAACAGCTGAAGAAACAAACACTATCACAAACATGCCCGTACTGGTATGATTGAAAAGTTCTGAAACTGAGTAAAGAGGGCATATAATAATATTAGGAGTTTTACCTTAAATTAGATTATCTAATTAGTTCAGTTACAGGGTCACTGAACTTTTCTGTAGGAAAATTCTGATGTGCTTATAATTTCTCCTCCAGAAACAAAGGATATCAAATGGCATCATATCCCACTAATGGAAAAAAGATGGATTTAAAAAAAACAATAGCAAGGTTCTGTTTCCAGAAGTCTGTGAAAATTAAATCACATAAATATCTTACAGTAACAGAGTACTTCCAGAGATTATTTTGTTCTATCTAACAAATTTTATTTCTTCTTCACAGTCCAAAGAGAAAATAGATATAATTACTGCAAGGCTTTCCATGTCCCCTTTTTGCAGGAGACCTCCCAGCAACCCCTGGTGTTGTCCCCTAGCACTTGAAAGGCTACTGGTTGAAAAATTGTGTGTGTGTATTTCTAGCATCATGCTGGCATGCAACATTGCTTCTGGGTTTTATCATGATGTCTGTTTCTTGTTGTGATGGGGGAGGGGGGGGGCACTAGGATTTGCCGTAAACTCAATGGTTAATCACAGAGTTTTTGAAAATCCTAGAGCACTGCCGCAAATATCATGATGTTACTTCTGGTTTCACCAGGAGTGACGCTATGTCCTGGCATGATGACAGTTCTGCCCCCTGCCCAGTTCTCCTGAGGGGTTTAGGCTGAGGCCCAGTGACACTAAGGCCAAATTTACACCTCCCCTCTGAAGTAATTTCACTGCTGTTCTTTTCCTACACTCATGTCACCCTGGTTTCAAATTTCACTTTGGTTTTTTCCCCTCGGTCTAAAGAGCAGTAAGCAACAGGATCTGTTTAAAGCAGTGTAATGCTAGCTTGACCACAAGAGCGCAATTAATAAATGTAGATGGTGATTTTTAAAGTAGAACAAGTATGGTTTGAAACTAAAAACAGTTATAGACAGGGTTTTTTGAAACTAGAATGATTCCAGTAGGAAAGTCAGATGTAGATTTGACCTAAATTGCTAAGCTCTGTAATGGTATTCAAGTCCCATAATTACATGCTAGTTGACAGTGCTTCTGGTTAGGCACCTTATGGAACATTACTGTCCCCTTGAAAAGCTGTTACTGATAGTTGGAAATCCTCCACCACAACAATATGCCCTGAAGTACAAGAGCCTGCAGCTTGTTTGTGCCAGGGGTCTGATGGCAGGACATGTGGTTTCAGCTAATTCCGCCCTTCTTGCTGCAGCCTCCTGTGCTGTGTGGTACATTCTTCTGGAGGGTCCTCTGCTCTTCAACAGCAGGGTTTTTTTTTCCCGGGAGTACATGTGATTGCTTGCTGGGGGAAAGACACTAAAAACCAGCCCTGCAAACTTTCTCCATTCACAGAAGCTATCTGATTTCCAGAGATATTCTGGTTTCAGTCCCCCCCTCCCATTTCACAGGCTTAGTGCAGCTGTAACACAATAGTGTTGGTTAAAACATTGTTTCTGCTGCTTCCTGTTAAAATCCAGTGGGAAAAGAGTGACCCCCCCCCCCCGGCTGTGAGTAACCTTCAGGGAACTTGGGGAAAAGGAAGGTGTCTTTTCTGCACTTTCACTGATCTTTTGCAGAAGGAAGAAGCAGAGCCTCACAAATGCCTGACAAGGAGAGACAGAAGGCCTTCCTTCCAAGTTCTGTGCACAAAGAACTCAGCCTGTAGGGCAGCCAGTTCCAGCTAGGGAAATTCCTGGAGACTTTGGGGTGCTGCCTGAGGAGCGTGGAGTTTAAGGGGTGGAGGGTGAGGGGATGTGATACCAACAGCCTGCCTTCTGAGGTTGTCATTTCCTCTGGGAGAACTGATCTCTGTAGTCTGGTGAGCAGTTTTAATTCTCTAAGAATACATGCTCCCCCCAGAGGGTGGCAAGCCTACCTGACCTGTAGGTTGGTCCCTAGGGTGGCCAGTCTTCTGGTGGGACCTGGAGATCTCCTGGAATTATAAGTGAGCTTCAAACAACAGAGATCAGTTCCCTGGAGGAAATGGCTGCTTTGTAGGCTGGACAGTGTTGTTATACCCGAATGAGATCCCTGCCCTCCCCAAGCCCCCCAATCCATCCTAGCGACCCTGTTGTTATCTGAAAAGTACTGGCGTCTGGAGGCCGGTGGAGTGCGTTTCAGCATGATCAAGTTTATTGTAGGTCAGGAACAAGCATACCCGAGGTGGCCCGGGGGTCAGTTTATATGCATAGAAAAGCCTCGCCCCTGTCCACACCCACACTGCGGGATAGGTTAATCTTCCCATAAGAGATTACATTGGTTCATTTGAATATGCTAAACCCCTGATAGGTGGCTCTTTAGGAGCCTGGTGTGAGACTTCTGCACTAACAGCAATAGATCAGACCTTTGGGTTAAAGCAAAGCTCTTTATTTCTAATACTGGAACAGGTACTCGATGTTTGTTAGAGATACAGAATAAAAGATAACATGGGTTAATATACCTTCAGGCATAGGTGCTTGGACATAAGTGACCAATCAGAGCACCTACAAAATGCGGGAAGAAAATGGCAACCGTTTGTTCCCACCAAAGGTGGGAAAGTTATAAAAATTCCCTTCTTGCCCTGGGTGACCCAGATGTGCGAACTCTAGGCAAAACATTTGGCCAGTGAAAATAAAATAGCCTCCAAGGTTGAAACAACTTTGATAACATACTTCGAGCCTCAAACAGGAGGGGGAGTGAACAGGATGAGATAGCTCAGTTGTTTATGTGACGACGAGGAATGTGTCAGGCCATCCTCCCGGGAAAATAGTAACATGAAGCAGGATAGCCAATTTGACTTCAAGGCAAGCAATAAAACATTGGGTGATAGTGGGGCACAAAGAAACAGAAAGTAACGTCAGAAGAACCATGGAACAAGCAAGCTATTGTCAGATTCTGACACCTGGGTGCTATTGTTCTTTTACCTCAAGCTTGTACCTTTTCCAGGCCATGTGGTCAGACTGCATGTCCGGTGCCATTACATGTTTGGTCACATCAAAGAATCATACAAGTGTACACATAGAAAATCGCAGCCTGATTGTCTGTGGAATTGCGTACAGGACATAACACCCCTCTCCCCATAGTTCAGGCACACCCCCTAGCACAGAAAGTCTTTGAGATAGGTCGGCCTTCTCCGCTCTCTGTCCGACCAACAGGGCGTTGGAGTGGGTGGACCCGGGACTGTGGTCTCTACCTTAGGAACTGGAGCAGCTGGAGGCAGGATCTCAGGAGCGACTTCTGACTGGCTTGTTTCTGGGGCCGAGTTCCGCGGGTACTCCTAGGGTACGGTGGATGGGTCTGGATCAGCCTCCCATTGGTCCTCCTCGTCCATGCTGGGGTCGTGGATGTCAGGTCCTGGTTGGTCTGTGGTTCCTGGATGGCTGGAGCTTGACCGGCGTCGCAACTGGTCTATGTGACATCACCATACTAGATTGTCCTCTGTGGTGACCTTGTAAGAGAGGGGTCCGTTGACTCTGGTGACTCTACCTGGTACTCAGAGGGGGCCCTGTGCATAGTTCCTAACGTACACGGGGTCTTTCGGGAAGAATCCTCATGTATCTCGGGGTGTGTCGGGTTCCTTGGACTGGTGCAGGGCCCTGTCTGGGTGCAGATGGTCTAACTGAGACGTAAGCCAGTGTCCCATGAGCAGCTCCTCCAGGCTATGACCGGTGGCTGTGTGGGACGTTGCGTGCTGACCAAAGAGGAAGGCTGTCAACTTGTACTCCCAGTCCCCTTGGTCCATTCTCCGCAGTGCCTCCTTGGCTGTGCAAACCATTCTGTCAGCTTGTCCGTTTGTAGCTGGATGGAAAGGAGCAGACCTTATATGTCGTATGCTGTGTAGCTCCGTGAATCGCAGGAACTCTGAGGAGGTAAACACTGTGCCATTGTCAGAGACCATCGTGTCTGGCAGGCCATGCATATTGAATATGTGCCACATTGCCCAGATGGCAGCCTCGGATGATGTAGACTTTAGCGGAACAAACTCCAGCCACTTGCTGAAGCTGTCAACGAGAATGGAAAACAACTGCCCCTGGACAGGCCCTACGAAGTCTATGTGGAGCCAGGACCATGGGCCTTGAGCCAACTCCCAAGGGGGGACTGGCGCATGGGGAGGGTCAGGACGTGACTCCTGGCATTTTGCACAGGCCCGGACCCTGGCCTCAATGTCTTTATCCAGCCCAGGTCACCATATGTAGCTGCGGGCCAGGGCTTTCATCCGGACAACCCCAGGGTGGTGCTCATGAAGAGCTCTGAGCACCCTGGCACAAAGGGGCTCTGGAATCACCACCCTGGATCCCTGTAGTAGGCACCCCTTGTGGCTTGACAGCTCACTGTGCCGGGCTGTGAATGCAGTGAATTCTGGCCTGGGAGATGTGGGCCACCCCCTTCCCACCCAGTCAGGAACGCGGGAGAGCATGCGATCCTGGGCCATAAGCCAGGAGATGTCTGTTACCTGGACGGGCCGGTCTGGAAGCTCCTCCAGGAGTGTGATGAGGTGGGTGGGAGTAGGGTCAGGGTCACAGTCAGGCAGTGGAAGGCAGCTCAAAGCATCCGCGTGCCCCATGGATTTTCCAGGTTGATAGACCAGGGAGTACTGGTAGCTGGAGAGGAAAATGGACCACCGTAGAACCCAAGGAGACAGCATTTGAGGGGTCTGGTGGTCAGAGGCAAGGAGCTCCAGCAGGGGTTTGTGATTGGTGGCGATCGTGAAGTCCCGGCCATAAAGGTAATCGTGGAACGTTTTTACCCCCACCACGATAGCGAGAGCCTCCTTGTCTATCTGTGTGTAGTTCCTCTCCACAGTTATCAAAGTCCTAGAGTAGTAAGCGACCGGGACCTCCGGGCCATTGGGCAGGCGGTGCCCCAAGACTGTAAGGGTATGCGTCGCAGGCCAGCACCACAGGGAGGGACTCATCGAAGTGGGCGAGGACCCCATTAGAGATCAGAAGAGATTTCATGGCTTTGAAGGCGGCCACGTGCTGGGGGCCCCATTCCCATTTAGCAGATTTGTCCATGTAGCGGCTCAGCCACCGTAACCTTATGCAGAAGGAAATTATGATAGAAATTCAAGAGTCCCAGAAAAGATTGAAGCTCGGCCTTGCACATGGGAGCTGGAGCCTCAGAGATCACTTTTACCTTGTCCAGTGTGGGGTGGATTCCTTGGGCGTCCATGGTGAACCCCAGGAACTCCACTGATATCACGCCCGGAAGACATTTCTCTGTTTTGACCTTCAGCCCTGCATCCTGGAAACGTTGAAGGACTGCCCGGAGTCGCATCCTGAAGGTTTGGGTGTCCGGTGCCGCTATCAAGACGTCATTGAAAAGGGCTGGACACCTGGTAACCCTTTTAATAGACAGTCCATTAATTCCTGGAAGATCCCTGGGGCCATGCTGACCCCAAACTGGAGCCGTTTCACCTTGAACGCCCCCTTGTGAGTCACTATTGTTTGGGCCTCTGCTGTGGCTTTGTCTACCGGCAGCTGCTGGTAAGCTTGAGCCAAGTCCAATTTGCCGAAGATCTTGGTCCCCGCCAGAGTGGCCAGCACATAGCTGATTACTGGCACTGGATAGGCGTGAGCTTGAAGTGCCTTGTTTGGCATGCACTTATAGTCCGCGCATATGTGGACCTCCCCATTGGGCTTAAGTGGGGTCACAATGGGACTTTCCCATTTGGCATGTGACACCAGCTCCTGCACCCCTTGAGCTATGAGTTTGTCTAGCTCCTTTTCTCCTTTGGGCTGCATAGCGAGCGGAGGCCAGCGGGCTGGGACCTGGATGGGTTGGACCAAGGGATCCAGAGCCAAGGAGACAGGAGACCCCGTAAAGGAGCCTAGTGCTTCATCAAAAACTATGGGAAATTCGGCGCAGCCCGACTTGACGTCTGTGGAGCCCATGCGGTGCACCCCCCTGACTTCTAGGCTCAGGAGCTGTGCTGGCTCGTTAGTGTGCTGGCTCGTTAAACAATTAGCAGCTAGAAACGCAGTCCAGGCTTCTGCTAATAGCTAGGACTTAGTGAGCGTCGTCCACGCATGCGTGCCTCCTTTCGCCTGTCTCTTAACTCCAGGCGTCTTCTGTCATGGAGACGGTTCACAGGTGGGGGAGAGTCTGGAGGCGATGAGCTGGGGCCAGGCAGGGCTTGATCAGCGTCAGGTGAGTCTTGCTGTAGGCTTGACTCCCCAAGACTTACATCGTTTTCTGTTAAGGGAGCCAAGTCCACCTGATTCTGGCTGCCTGGCTCTGAATCAGGGGCAGGCATGACAGGAACAGGGGGCCCCTTCAATCTAGACGTGGACTGATATCTTTCTGGGCAGGGGCTGGGGCAAGCTTAGAACCTGGGTATGTGCTGTCGCTGGGATGGTGTCTGCCACCTCATAGTGTGTGGCTGGGGAGTGGCGGCTGTCCTTGGAGTGGCAGGCCTTCGTGATGTGCCCCGTCTTTCTGCAGGCACGGCACATCGCCTTGCAGAACCGGCAGGACCGGCGCTTGTGGGGGTCTCCGCAGCTAGCGCACGATGGGGGCGGCTTGTGCTGAGAAATAGGAGCCTGGGCCATGCATCGGGAGCGGGAACTGGAGGAACGGAACGCACCTTTTTGAGAGCGAGGGTGCAGCTGGCAGACGTCTTCCTCCTCCAAAACATTTGATTCCAAGATTGTAGTGCGGTGCGAGTGGGTGGCCGTGCGATCCTTCTGGGTCATTTCAAACACGATCGCCATCTGCAGCGCCTTCTCCAGGGTTGGTTCCGAGAGTGTGATCAGCCACCACCGGAGCTTGGCCTCATGCACCCCGGCCACAAAACTGCGCTACAAACGATCCTCCACGTGTCGGTACTCACACCCAACTGCCAGCCGGCGGAGGTTGGTGAGGAACGCGGCAGCACTCTCACCCATCTGTTGGGTCCTCTGGAGGAACTGTACTCTGAGCGCCAGCATGGAAGGTTTTGGCACAAAGTAGTTCCCAAGCTGCTTGAGGAGTTCATCGTAGGTGAGATCCAGGAGGTCTCAGGGAGAGATTAGTCTCTGGGCAAGGCACAGGGTTTCTACGCCGTAGTGGCCCAGTAGCCAGGCCTGCTTCATGTTGGCCTCGGTGACCCCATGCACGGTCAGATGGAACCCTAGTCGCCTGGACCATGCCTCCCAGGTCTTGGGTTTAGAGGGGTCAAAGGGAGGGATTTGTCCCACAGCGGCAGCCATAGTTACTGGAGCAGGAGCGGCACGGCGAGCGATGTCCTTAGTGGCTTGCAGCGTTTCCTTGGAGCGCAGGGGCTCAGCGATGCCTGCTGCTGGCGGATCGGTGCTCGGTGCTTCGCTGCTCAGTTCGGCTGATGAGTTGCTCATCGGGATCCCATCCTTGTTGCCACTGAAAAGTACTAGAGTCTGGAGGCCAGTGGAGTGAGTTTCAGCATGATCAAGTTTATTGTAGGTCAGGAACAAGCATACCTGAGGTGGCCCGGGGATCAGCTTGTATGCACAGAAAAGCCACACCCCCGTCCGCACCCACACTGCGGGATAGGTTCATTTGAATATGCTAAGCCCCTGATAGGTGGATCTTTAGGAGCCTGGGTGCTATTATTCTTTTACCTTAAGCTTGTACCTTTTCCAGGCCATGCAGTCAGACCGCATGGCCAGAGCCATTACATGTTTGGTCACATCAAAGAATCATACAAGTGTACACATAGAGAATTGCAGCCTGGTTGACTGTGGAATTGCGTCCAGGACCTAACAAGAAGCCAATGTTGGGTCAAGCCAATGGCCCATCCAGTCCAACACTCCGTCACACAGGGGCCGAAAACATCAGGTGCCATCAGGTGGTCCAGCAGTGGGGCCAGGACACTAGAAGCCCTCCCACTGTTGCCCCCCTAAGCACCAAGAATACAGAGCATTACTTGCCCCAGACTGAGAGTTCCTATCTATACCTTGTGGCTAATAGCCACTGATGGACCTCTGCTCCATATGTTTATCCAATTCCCTCTTGAAGCTGTCCATGCTCGTAGCCGCTACCACCTCTTATGGCAGTGAATTCCATGTGTTAATCACTCTTTGGGTGAAGAAGTACTTCCTTTCATCCGTTCTAACCTGACTGCTCAGCAATTTCATTGAGTGCCCACGAGTTCTTGTATTGTGAGAAAGGGAGAAAAGTACCTCTTTCTCTGCCTGCTCTATCCCATGCATAATCTTGTAAACCTCAATCATGTCACCCCTGAGCTGTCATTTCTCCAAGCTAAAGAGCCCCAAGCGCTTCAACCTTTCTTCATAGGGAAAGTGTTCCAACCCTTTTATCATTCATTCTAGCTGCCCTTTTCTGCCCTTTTTCCAAAGCTATAATATCCTTTTTGAGGTGTGGCGACCAGAACTGTACACAGTACTCCAAATGAGGTCACACCATCGATTTATACAGGGGCATTATGATACTGGCTGATTTGTTTTCAATTCCCTTCCTAATAACCCCCAGCATAGCATTAGCCTTTTTTATTGCAGTCGCACACTGTCTCGACATTTGCCCTCTCTTGCTGCATTCCACTTTCTGCATCCCATGCTATTTCCTTGGAGCCTTAATCTGAAGAAAGCTTTTGGGGAGTGTAGTGTTCTACCACAGGAAGAGGGAAGCAGGTGAACGTTCATTCTGTCTTGCTGTGTGTGGGGCGCTGCAGACTGGGAATCTTGCTGAATGGCTGATAGATGTAGAGGATTTCAGGTCCGCTCCCCAGACTAATATGAATGTAAAAGTGGGGGAGGTTCATGCTCAGGAAACTGCTTCTTGTTGGATGAGAGGTAGTTAATTTTCCTTCTGTGCTATCATATGTTAGCCTGCTTAACCCTACTGTATAGTTCCTGCTCATTTTACATTTTACAGTTCTAGACTTGCTCCCTGCTGTTTCCACAGATGTTAATGTTAAGAAGACTACAGTAACTCTGGGATTAAATTATATCTGTTTCTAATATGCTTTTAACTTATAGAAATGTAAGTACATTGGGGTTGAAAGTTATTGGAAGTTGCAGTGAAAACCAAGTGAGAGCTGCACTCTGCATTTCAGCTGAAACCACATCTGCTTGGATTGGATCTTGATGCTCCTTGTATATGTTGATGTCTTTGTTCTTTCCATTTCTTTGAGTTGGAGCCAGTGCTCATTTTTTGCCACTGGAAGGGCTCTTTTTGCCACTTTTTGCCAATTCTTTTTGCCACGGCAGATCCCACATCTTACCCAGCACTGTTCTTGGGGTTTTCCGGATCCCTAGGAGCAGAATTTTTCGGAGCTCAGTGGGGTGTACTTGGGGGAAGGGGGAAGTTTCTGTTCCATGAAGAGAGCTCTGTTTATGGCACTTTGCAAGTCACTCTTTGTGCTTTGTGTTATCTTTTCCCTTAACTAATCAGCCCAGGGCTACTTGCTGCCCTACCATCTAACTCAGTGGAGTATTTTGTGGGGCTGTAAGCAAGATTTTTTCATGTGTGAATGGAAAATTACATAGCATACAACAGAAGACGAGTATCTTATGTAATGTGCACAACATTGTTCCTTTATATGTATGCATTCTTTTGTACCCTTAGGTATGGCAGAAACTGCCTTATTCAGTTTGAGGATTTTGCTAATACAAATGCATTCCGCCTCCTGGAGAAATACCGTGGCCAATACTGCACTTTCAACGATGACATTCAAGGTAAAGAAATATACCTGTGGCAGGGGCGTTGAGTTTTAAAATCCCTGGGAGGGGGGGGCTCATGCGCGCACACGAAGCACGCGCACACGCCGGGATCATGTCCCCGCCTCTGCTGCCTCCCCCCCTGCCTGGCCACTCCTGCTTCCGTCCCTCCCTCCATCCGTCCAGGGGCCAGCTGGGCATTTGCTTAGCTGGCCCCTGGACGGAGGGAGGGAGGGAGGGATGGAGGCAGCCAGGGCAGGGGGGTGGGAAGAGAGAGAGAGAGGCGGCGGCGGCGGCCCTAGGAAAGGCCCAGGGACACGCGGCGGCGGGTGCTCCATTTTCCGGGGGTGGGGGCTCAGTCCCCCCAGGAAATTTCAGGGGTAGTTCAAGCCCTCGAGCCCCCCCCCCCCCCCCCGTAGTTGACGCCTATGACCGGTGGTGCTCTTTAGAGAGAACAAACTGCCACTTGAGTTATCATGTTTTATGTAAAAACAAAAATTATATTCCCCACTAGGTTATCCAACAATGTTTAGAGTGACTTCGTGGAAGGGACCACAGGACACCTAGGGGTTCTGAGCATCAGATCTTTGGTTTTAGACTAGTGGTATTCTGTAGGCTGAGTACCTCAGTGATGTCAGTGTAACACATTTTCTGTTACGTTTCATGTTAAGAAAGTATGTGTCACAGCAGCAAATGTTTGGATTATCTTGTTAATCATACATTTTATTATTTAAAGCCATGCTCACATGAAAACTTTGTCTGGAATTTGGTCAGGGTTGTTTAAAATGTATTTATTCTCATTTATAGTCCACATTTCTCTATGAGACTCAAGGAACATAACAGATACAAGCAAACTATTCAGTCATTCAGTAAGCTGATTACAAAATACGATGACAACCTCTGGATAATGGCAACATTTGAATGTAACAGCAAAGATCCCTAGTAAAACAAAGCTGTTAAATTAATCAGCAAGTAGATTAAAAAAATATGATAACATTTGAGTCTAGCAGCAAGATTCCTAGGGAAACAGCATAATGCAGTGCAGAAGCTCATTATAACTAGGGAAGGAAAGGGCTTCTTAATCGCTGAGATAAATGATTTTCTGATGTAGCAGTCTAGGACTTCTTAATTAAAACAACATAATAATAGGCTCACACTTGCCCAGCCACTGCTGCCTGCCTGTCATCCTCTTTCACCCTCTATTTGTTGGGCTGCATTCCCTTCACTGGGGTCCTTCCAAACCACCAACCAGCCATCAGTGCCACTGGCTGCTGCTGTCTACCATCAAGCAACAACCAGACCGAACAAGGAATCTCGAGAGGTTTGTTGTCTTCCTGGAGCATGTATCCAAGATGTGACTGAGAGAATACCAAGACTGGTCAAAACCTCTGACCAGTACCCACTCCTGCAGATCCATGTGGGAACAAATGATACGGCCCAAGGAAACCTTGAATGGATCTCCAAAGACTACGAGGCTCTGGGCAAGAAGGTGAAAGACCTGGGGGCGCAGATGGTGGTCTCCTCCCTTTTACCTGTTGAGGGCCATGGAGCTGGAAGGGAGAACAGGATACTGGAGTTGGATGGCTGGTTACGTAGATGGTGCCGTTGAGATGGATTTGGCTTCCTGGACCATGATATGTACCTCTGACATGAGGGACTCTTGGCAATTGATGCGGTGCACCTTACAAAGAACAGGAGAAATGTCTTTGCTGGAAGACTTGCAAACCTGATCAGGAGGGCTTTAAACTGAAGCCACTGGGGGTGGGAAGAAAAAGCCTGATATTGTGTGGCATCCCCAACATTAAGTTCAAGAAAGGGAGGGACCAGAGAATAAATGAATGGGAGAGAGGTGAATTCAGTAATTTTCAGGTAACTTTGAAGGGACCTATGGTGGGAAAGGATGTTGGTAATCTGAGATGTTTTTATACTAGTGCACAGAGTATGGGAAATAAACAGGATGAACTTGAACTTCAAATATTGGGAAGTAAGTATGATCTGATAGGTATCACTGAGACGTGGTGGGATGAGTCTCATATATGGAGCACAGCGATTGAAGGATATACCTTGTTCAAATGGAACAGAATTAACAAAAAAGAAGGGGGGGGTGGCAGTATATGTCAAGAATGAATACACTTGCACTGAACAGAATTTTGAGAGTTGCCCTGTTGAAAGTGTGTGGGTAAGGATACAGTGAGGGAAAAAAGAAGGGGATATTGTTGTGGGGGTATACTACAAACCTCCGAACCAGCCGGAGGAACTGGATGATGCATTTGTACAACAGCCTGCTAAACTTTCACAGAGACAGGATGTAGTGGTTATGGGAGATTTCAACTATCCAGATACTTGCTGGAAATCTAACTCTGCTAGACATGGGGCATCCCGCAGATTCTTGAATAGTCTTGCAGACAACTTCATTTCACAGAAGATGGAGGTGGGAACCAGAGGATCTGCTATTCTGGATTTGATTCTGACTAACAGGGAAGAACTGGTGCATGTTATGGGATCTTTGGGGAATAGTGACCATGTCAGCTTGGAATTTGACATAGAGAAGGATGTGAAACCAGGACATAGTAGGACTTGTATTCTGGACTTTAGGAAAGCTGATTTCAAAAAACTAAGAAAAATATTAAGTAGGATCCTGTGGCTGGAAATGCTGAGAGAAAGATCTGCACAGGAAGGATGGGAGATGCTGAAAAATGAAGGGCTTAAGGCACAATTGCAAACTGTCCCAGTGAGAAAGAAAGGTAGGAAACAGGTAATGAAGCCAAGGTGGCTGAACAAGGATCTCTCTGAAGAGCTGAGACTAAAAAGGGAAATGTACAGGAAATGGAAGGAGGGGACAAATTACTGAGGGTGAGAACAAGAAGCAGGCTCAAGTCTGTAGGAACAGTGTCAGAAAGGCTAAAGCTCAGATGGAGCTGAGGCTTGCGAGGGATGCTAAAAATAACAAGAAAAGTTTCTATGCCTGTGTTTGGAGCAAAAAGAAGAATAGGGATGGGGTAAGCTCAGGGCTATTTTTGGGCAGAAATGCACAGGAATGGAGTTCTGGCTGGCTCCAGAGTTGGCCACATCTACAACCAAAACCTCTGGCATGCGTGGCTACAGAACACACTGCCCTCCTCATGTTACACACAAGAGCAAAAGGCGGTATGTTAAAATGCCGCTGGTTGGGATTTCCTTGTCAATTTCTGATAAGTATTGGAGTCGGGAGTCCATGGAGTAGTGAAACAGCTAGATCTTTATTGCTGGTCTGGATGAAGCATACAACCCAGGGCTCCAAGCCCTCCTTTTATGCTGGTCAGGGACAATCCCCTGACCTCACCCAACTGGCCTGATAGGCTATTAGAAGTCTATTTACATTTCATAGGTTCCCTGGGAGAAACCTAGGTACAGGATTGGTGGCCGGTTTGAATCCACCTGGCCTTTGTTCTACCTGGCTGAAGCTCAGGTAGTTTCCTGGCCATGTGCTCTGGCCATGCTCTGGCCATGTGCTCTGGCCATGCGGTCGCAATGAAGAGAGCACATGGCGACCGCATGGTCAATACATAACACCCCTCCCCCCATAGTCCAGAACCCCTCTGCACACATAGTCTTTGAGATAGTCCGGGCGTCTGCGCTCACGTCCAGAGCGCCGGGGGGTTGTAAGGCGGGGCGTGTTGCTAGTGTCGGCAGGTTGCGGTGTGGGTAGTTGTTCTGCTGGCGGGGCCTGTCTGCTCGGGGGTTGTTCAGGTGTGGATGGTGCGACTGCTTCGTCCGCGGGCAGGAGCGGCATCTCCGCAGCCTCCGGATCAGGGTCTGGCGCTGCTTCTGGAGTCGTGTCGATGTCACGGTCTGTTGGTGCAGGGAGTTCGGGGGCCTGGGTATCATCGTGGTTCTGGGTACGGCGTCGAATCTGGTCAATGTGCCGTTTCCAGACTACGCCATCTTCCGTAAGGACCTCATAGGAATAAGGCCCTGTGACTCGGACGATCCTCGCGGGGAGCCATGTTGGACCCCGCGCGAAGTTCTTTGCATATACGGGGTCTTCGGGAGCAAATCCTCGGGCAGCTGGCCGGTCCTCCGTTGTCGGGTTCCCCTCGATTGCTCGGTCGGGATGTAGGCGGTCCAAGACGGTTCCCAGTCGTCTTCCCATCAGAAGTTCGGCTGGCCGGCGCCCGGTCCCTGAGTGGGGTGTGTTCCGTTGGCAGAACAGGAACTTGTACAGCTGCTCTTCCCAGTCGCCATGCTCCATCTTCTTTAACGCGTCCTTCGTTGTCCTCACCATGCGCTCGGCCTGGCCATTGGTTGCGGGGTGGAACGGAGCGGAGCGGATGTGGCGCAGACCGCAGGCTTCCACAAACCGTTGAAACTCACCGGAGGTGAAGGCGGTCCCATTGTCGGTCACGAGAGTTTCTGGCATTCCGTGTGTTGCGAAGATCGGCCAGAGACTTCTTAAGGCAGCGTTGGTGGAGGTCGAAGCTACCGGCACTACCTCAAGCCACTTGCTGTAGCTGTCAACAACGATAAGAAACAACCGGCCCTGGACCGGTCCCGCGAAGTCTAGGTGCAGGCGGGACCAGGGCTTGTTAGTAGATTCCCAGGATCGGACAGGAGCGTGTGGCGGATCTGGCCGTGACTCCTGGCATTTGGTACACTTCTGGACCCGCCCCTCAATGTCTTTGTCCAGGCCTGGCCACCATACGTAACTCCGGGCCAGAGCTTTCATGCGCACAATTCCCGGGTGAGCCTCGTGGAGGGCCTCTAGCACTCGGGGCCGCAGGGGCCCGGGGATCACCACTCGAGATCCCCATAGCAGGCATCCCTTGTGGGCCGATAGTTCGTGCCTGCGTGCCGTGAAAGCGGCAAAATCTGGTCCCGGTTTTTCCGGCCACCCCCTTCCCACCCAGTCCGAGACACGGGAAAGGATGCGGTCCCGCCGCGTGCGACGGGCCACATCTGATACCTGTACGGGGCGCTCCGGTAGATCCTCTAGGAGCGCGACGTGGAAAGCGGGAGCCGGATCAGGGTCGCAGGACGGGAGGGGAAGACGGCTGAGGGCGTCTGCATGACCCATCGCCTTCCCCGGGCGATGTACCAATTCGTAGGAGTAGCCTGACAAAAAAATTGACCACCGCAGGACCCGCGGGGACAGCATGTGAGGGGTCTGCCTGTGGGGGGCAAGGAGACCCAGCAGCGGCTTGTGATCTGTGGCCACGGTGAACGACCGTCCGTAGAGATAGTCGTGAAATTTCCTGACGCCAGCTACGATTGCTAGGGCCTCCTTGTCGATCTGGGCGTAGGTCCGTTCTGCCGACGACAGGGTCCTGGAGTAGTAGGCAACCGGTACCTCCTTTCCGTTGGGTAGCCGGTGTCCCAAGACCGCCCCAACGCCGTAGGGGGATGCGTCGCAGGCCAGGATGACAGGGAGCCTCTCATCGAAATGCGCTAAGACCGCATTTGAAATTAATAAGTCTTTGACGGCCCGGAAGGCTGCATCATGCTTGGGACCCCAGGCCCAAGCCGCTCCCTTGTCCAGGAGACGATGCAGGGGTTCAGCGACCGCCGCCTTGTGCGGAAGGAAGGCGTGGTAGAAGTTCACAAGTCCCAAGAATGCCTGGAGTTCCGCCTTTGAGGACGGGCGGGGTGCACCTGTAATTGCCACTACCTTCTCCTTTGTAGGGTGAATGCCGTCTGCGGTGACTTGGAACCCCAAGAAGGTCACCGAGGAGACTCCCAGGGTGCACTTGTCTTTTTGAACCTTGAGACCCGCGTCCTGGAACCTTTGCAGCACCATCCGGAGGCGAGCTGCGAACGTGTCGGCGTCCGGGGCGGCGATGAGGACGTCGTCGAAGAACGGCTTCACTCCTGGAACATCTTTTAGGAGAGAATCCATTAGATTTTGAAAGATTCCGGGTGCTACGCTGACCCCAAATTGGAGGCGTTTTACCTTGAACGCTCCCTTGTGAGTCACAATCGTTTGTGCCTCGGCCGTTGCTTCGTCTACGGGAAGCTGCTGATAGGCTTGGGCCAAGTCTAATTTTCCAAATATTTTGGCACCCGCGAGGGAGGCCAGAACATGGCTGACCACCGGTACCGGGTACGCGTGGTCCTGTAATGCCTTATTAATTGTACATTTGTAATCCGCGCAGATGCGGACTTCCCCGTTAGCTTTGAGGGGGGTCACAATGGGAGTCTCCCACTTGGCGTGGGAGACCGGCTCGAGCACCCCTTGTGCCACGAGCTTTTCCAACTCTGCCTCCACTTTGGGCTGGAAGGCGAGTGGTGGCCGGCGGACGGCCACGCGGATGGGCCGGACTGCCGGGTCCAGGTCGAAGGAAACCGGGGGTCCTTTGTAGCAGCCCAATGAGCCATCGAAAACGGCGGGAAATTCCTCGCAGATGGATGAGAAGTCAGTAGAGCCCATGCGGTGTATTCCGGTCCACTGCACTCCGAGCGGCTTGAACCAGGCGCGACCTAGGAGACTGGTTAGATTGCGCTCCACCACGAGAAGGTCCAGCAGGCCATTAAAGGCATGGTACTGGACCCGGACCCTGGCTAGCCCCTTAATAGCCACTGGGTTTTTCTGGAAGTCCCGGAGGACCAACCCAGCCGGCAGCCGCAGCCAGCGTGCCCCCTTCGAGCAGAGGCGGCGGAACGTAGCTGCGGACACAATTGAATATGCTGACCCTGAGTCCAGTTCCATGGAGCAAGGAACTCCCTCTATTCGGAGAGACACAGAAATTGCGCCCGGGATGGGCTGAGGCAAGTTCATTACCGTGGCCGTGGGAACGACACTACCCACTTCTTCGAAGTTCGCTGCTGGGGCACGATGGCTGTTCCTCAGGCGGCAGGCCCGGGCGAGATGTCCTGCTTTCCCGCAGGCGCGGCAGATGGCATCACGGAAGCGGCATGTCCGTCTGTCGTGGGGGTCCCCACAGCTGGCGCACGTTGGGGCCTGCCTGTTGAGGGAAGCAGGAGAGGGAACAGAGACAGATGCTGGGCGCCGGCCCTTGGGCCTGGGGACGCCGGGCTCACCCTTCTTCGAGCGTGGTTGCATCCGGTGGACGTCCTCTTCTTCGCTTGAGTCAGGTTCGGGAGGAGCCGCCTGGTGGACTTTGGTGGCTGCCTTGTCCTTTTGCGTTGTCTCGAAGGCTGCCGCAGTTTCGAGCATCTTCTCCAAGGTTGGCTCCGGCATTGCAATGAGGCGCCGGCGGAGCTTGGCTTCCCGGACCCCTCCCATGAAGGCGGTCTCCACATGGTCATCCATGTGGCGGAATTCGCAGCCCACGGCTAGTCGACGGAGTTCAGCCAGGAAAGTGGCGGCTGACTCCCCCGGCTGCTGCTGGCGCTGTATGAACTCCCAGCGCCTGGCCAGTTTTGATGGCTTCGGGGCGAAGTAATCGCCGAGGGTCTTGGTGAGCACGTCGTAAGACACCTCGGTGGGGTCTTGCGGGGCTAGTAGGTTCTGGGCCACCCGCATGACCTCCACCCCTCCGGAACTCAAGAGCCAGGCACTCTTCAGGTCCGCATCTGTGATTCCGCGGACCTTAAAGGCACAACCCAGCGTCTTGAGCCAGGACTCCCACGTCTCGGGGCGAGACGTATTGAAAGGGGTAATTGGTCCCGGAGCGTTTGCCATATTTACCAGAGCAGGAGCGGCGGCGGCTGTTTGAGCGATGTCCTCGTGTCTTGCGGCGGTGCCGGGGAGCGCTGAGGCTTGGCGCTGGCTAGTGCCGGAGGATTGGGCTCAGAGCGGCTTGCGGCGAGGCGTTGGAGCGCTGGAGCTCGGAGATGCCTGCGGCCGGCAGGACGGAGCTCGCTGTGCTGCTGTGGTCTGCTGGAGAGTCGCTCATCGGGATCCCACCTTCGTCGCCACTGATAAGTATTGGAGTCGGGAGTCCATGGAGTAGTGAAACAGCTAGATCTTTATTGCTGGTCTGGATGAAGCATACAACCCAGGGCTCCAAGCCCTCCTTTTATGCTGGTCAGGGACAATCCCCTGACCTCACCCAACTGGCCTGATAGGCTATTAGAAGTCTATTTACATTTCATAGGTTCCCTGGGAGAAACCTAGGTACAGGATTGGTGGCCGGTTTGAATCCACCTGGCCTTTGTTCTACCTGGCTGAAGCTCAGGTAGTTTCCTGGCCATGTGCTCTGGCCATGCTCTGGCCATGTGCTCTGGCCATGCGGTCGCAATGAAGAGAGCACATGGCGACCGCATGGTCAATACATAACAATTTCACTCCCCCCCCCCAGTCAGCTGAGAGTGAAATTGACAAGGAAAAGCCTCTCTCTGCCTTCCCTTCTCTAGCTGACATGTCGCAGCTGGAAAAGGGCAGGCAGGGAACCCAGGCACATTGAAAATGCCTTTCTTTCCCTTCCCAATCTGGGGGAGGGAGAGAAAGGCATTTAACCATGCCCCCCACCCCGCCACTTCCCTGAGTTTCTCTGCAATAGTGGAGAGGCTGAGAGAAGAATGATACCAATTTCTGCCACGGCGGGCAGACTGGGGAAAGAGGGCAGACATACAGACATGCCTGGGTTCCCTCCTGATCGTCTTCAGGTGCAAGAAGATCAGGAGGGGGACCCAGGCATTTTGAAAATGCCTTTCTCCACAAAAGTGGAGAGGCTCAGGGAAGTAATGGGGCATGTTTGCCTGACTGCCCTCGGTCTCCCCAGCCTGCACGCCTTGGTGGGCTGGCTGGGGAGACCGAGGGCTTCCAGGCAAACATGCCTGCTTCCCTTCCCGGTCTTTGGGGTGGGGGGTGGGGGGGTAGGAGACTTGAAAGGCAATGCTGAAGTGCTCAGGCTCCAGAGAACCACATTGCTGCTCCCAGGGTCCCCGAAATGGCCGCTGCTCCGGGACATCGTCTAGAGGTATTTGACCCCAGGAAACCAGAATTCTGGGAGGCCTGGTCCGACCAGGTGGAGTTTTTTTGTCAAATCACAGAAGATCATCGAGGCCAAAGAAAGCAAATTGTGGCTGCTGAGTTCATGCGATATGGCTACCATGCGTTTGGTAAGGAGTTTGCTTTCACCCCGTACCCCCTCAGAAGCTTCCTGTGACGAGATCATGAAGGTCCTTAATGACTATTTCACTCCCAAGCCCTCACCTACTCACCCGCTTCCAGCAAAAGGGTGAGTCCATGGCAATTTATATGGCCGAGCTCTGTTGGCTCGTAGTGGGGTGTGAGTGCAGGGAAGTGGATAAAATTCTGTTATCTGTTTTTGTGTGTGGGGTACAGGAACCTAAGTTGCGGAGAAAGCTCGTGGCAATTACTGATGTCGCCTTAACTAACATGTTCCAAGCTGCATGCACTTTTGAAGTCTCCCAAAAAGACAGAGCCGCCAGCAGCACGACAGCCGCACACCGCACAGCTTCCGCCTCTGAATCCGAGGCCTCAGATGAGGACGCCACACTTCAGGTCCGCCACCAACCAGACAGCTCCAGCCCTCGCCTCTTGGTGGTGGTGGCCAATCTTACAAACCTGTTGGGACTGGCCTGGTTTGAACCACTGGGGCTAGGGGTGACCAGGGTGAACCGCATCAGCGACACAGACTTCCAGGATGTCTGCGCAGTTTCCCATGGTTTTCGACAGGGCACTAGGCTCCTATACCAGACCCCCCATGTTCTTAGCTCTCGATTCCACGGCCTGGCCTATCTGGATCCCGGTCCGCTGACCTCCGCTCACGATGCAACCAAAGGTCGAGTGTGGCTAGCAAACTTGTGGCTAGCAAGGTGTATTAGAGCCTGTGTCTCACGCAAAATGGGAGACTCCCTTTGTGACCCCACTTAAGTCAAACGGAGATATCCGCATCTGTGCGGACTATAAGTACACACTAAACAAAGCGCTTTAAGCACACACCTATCCTATGCTGGTGATCAGTCGTGCTAGCCACCCTTGCAGGCACCAAGGTCTTCGGCAAACTGGACTTGGCTCAAGCCTATCAGCAGCTGCTGGTGGACGAGGCCACAACAGCAGGATGAGGCCACGACAGCAGCCCAAACAATAGTGACTCACAAGGGGGCTTTCAAGGTTGCGTGGCTTCAATTCGGAGTCAGTGACCCCGGGGCTTTTCCAGGAACTAATGGATCGGTTGTTAAAAGGATTACCAGGTGTCCAGCCCTTTTTCAATGATGTCCTGATCGCTGCACCGGACACCCAGACCTTCAGGCAGCGGCTCCAGGCAGTCCTTCAGCGCTTCCAGGACACCGAGCTGAAGGTAAAACCTGAAAAATGTCTTCTGGGTGTCCTGTCTGTGGAGTTCCTGGGGTTTACTGTAGATGCCCATGGAATCCACCCCACACCCGACAAGGTGAAAGCCATCTCAGACGCCCCGGCTCCTACTTGCAAGGCGGAGCTCCAGTCGTTTTTGGGACTATTAAATTTCTACCATAATTTCCTTCCCCAAAAGGCGGCGGTGGCTGAGCCGCTGCACAGACTCATGGACAAGAATGCTAGGTGGGATTGGGCCCCCCGCCATGCGGCTGTGTTTGACACCATGAAAAAACTGTTGATGTCCAATGCCGTATTTTGATGAATCCCTTCCTGTGGTGTTAGCCCACAATGCTTCTCCTTATGGGGTGGAGGCTGTGTTGGGGCACTGTTTGCCCAAAGGCTGGGAGGTCCCAGTTGTCCACTACTCTAGGACCTTGTCATCTGCGGAGGGGAACTACGCACAGATTGACAAGGAAGTGCTAGCTAAGGGTTAAAAAGTTCCGTGACTACCTCTATGGCTGGGACTTCACGGTTGCCACCGGCCACAAACCTCTGCTGGGCTCCTCGCCCCGGACCACCAAACCCCTCAGATGCTGTCTCCTCAGGTTCTGCGGTGGTCCATCTTTCTTTCCGGCTACCAATACTCCCTGGTGTGTTCCTCTTTGTCAATTTCACTCCCCCCCTTTCTACTCTACCGCCTGGGCAAATCCATGGGGCATGCTGAAGCCCTGAGTCCCCTTCCGCTGCCCACCTGCGAACCTGACCCTGCTCCCACTTACCACGTCATGCTCCTGGAGGAGCTTCTGGATCAGCCCATCCAGGTTAGGGACGTCTCCCGGCGCACGGCCCGGGATCGCACGCTCTCTTGTGTCCTTAACTGGGTGGGGAGTGGGGGGTGGCCCTCATCTCTGGGGCCAGAATTCACAGCATTCAGAGCCCAGCGCAACAAGCTGTCCACCCATAAGGGGTGCCTGCTCTGGGGATTCAGGGTAGTGATTCCAGAACCCCTTCACACTCGGGTGCTCTGCGCTCTCCATGAGCACCACCCCCGGATTGTGCAGATGAAAGCCCTGGCCCGTAGATATGTGTGGTGGCCAGGACTAGATAAGGACATTGAGGATCGTGTCTGCCGGTGTGCGAAGTGTCAGGAGTCTCGCTCTGATCCTCCTCATGCACCAGTCTGTCCCTGGGAGTCGGCTCAAGGGCCATGGTCCCGGGTCCACGTAGATTTTGCAGGCCCTGTCCAGGGGCAGTTGTTCTTTCTCCTTGTAGATAGTTACAGCAAATGGCTGGAGATCATTCCTGTGAAGTCTACATCATCCGAAGCTGCCATCTGGGCAATGTGGCGTGTATTCAGCACGCACAGGCTGCCAGACACACTGGTCTCTGACAATGGCACAGCCTTCACCTCCTCCGAGTTCCTGCAGTTTACTAAGCTGCACAGCATCAGACATGTAAGGTTTACTCCCTTTCATCCAGCTACCAACGGCCAAGCCGAGAGGATGGTTTGCATGACTAAGGAGGCGCTCCGGAGGATAGACCATGGGGACTGGGAGTACAAGCTGACAGCCTTCCTTTTTGGTCAGCGTGCAACACCTCACACCGCCACAGGTTGCAGCCCAGTGGAACTCCTCATGGGACACTGGCTGACATCCCAGCTCGACCACCTGCTCCCCAACCGAGCAGCAAGCAACACAAAGGAGCCCAACATACCCTGATCCCCGAGAGGTTTCTCCCCTGAAGATCCCATGTACGCAAGGAACTATGCATGGGGTCCCCTGTGGGTGCTGGCCTGGGTTACCCGCATCAGTGGACCTCTCTTGTACGAGGTTGCCACCAAGGACGGGCAAGTATGGCAGAGTCATATGGACCAGCTCCGACACTGTACAGACTCTCCTCCTTCTACAGGTTGGTCCAGGGCAGATATTCCAGACCCGAGCATGGATGATGACGACAACCGCAGTCCAGACCCTTCGCCGGCCACCGCACCCCAGGAGTCCCCACCGGACTCACCTACCCTGGTGGCCAGCCAGCTGGATGCGGCTACCGACTCCCCAGCTCCGGCCACCCCAGGTCCCGTGATTGAGCAACCGGTCCTGGTACCGCCCGCTATGAGCCTCCGTCAGTCGGACAGAGAACGGAAAAGACTGACCTACTTAAAAGACTATGTTTGCTAGGGTAGACCTGAACTATGGGGGGAGGGGTGTTATGTTCTGTACACGATTCTCTAGTTTAAACTTAAAGACTCTCTAGTGTCCACTTACTTCCTGTATGCACCCTGAGACATGTCTGGGCATGTTCGCCTGTAATGCCAAGCAATACCTGCCTGAGCTTCAGTCCCCAGAGGACAATGGGCCCTCGGATCCTGACTGTCCCCCTATCAGAGGCTGAGGATATTCAAATGGACCTATGATAGCCTCTGGAGGGAACTTAATCCCTGTTTACCCAATCCCCCGGGGGGGGGGGGAAGTCGGGGGTGCGGTTTACCTGTATATATAAGCAGGCTCCCTGACCACTCTCCCTTTTGCTTGTTCCTGACCTACAATAAACTCCACTATGCTGAAAATCACTTCAGCGGCTTCCAGACTCCAGTACTCTTCAGTAGAGATAAGTGCAAAGTCCTACACTTAGGTACAAAAAAATCAAAGGCACAGATATAGAATGGGAGGGACTTGGCTTGACAGCAGCACATGTGAAAGGGATCTAGGTGTTCTGGTTGATCACAAGCTAAACATGAGCCTGCAGGGCAATGTGACTGTGAAAAAAAACGAATGCAGTCATAGGATGCATTAACAGAAGCATTGTATCCAGATCATGGGAGGTGGTAGTTCTACTTTATTCTGTTATGGCCAGGCCTCACCTGGAGTACTGTGTCCAGTTATGGGCACCACATTTTAGGAAGGATGCTGACAAGCTCAAGCATGTCCAGAAGAGGGCAACCAGGATGGTGAGAAGAAAGGCTGAAAGAGTTGGGTGTGTTTAGCCAGGGAAAGAGAAGGCTTAGAGGGGACATGATTGCAGTCTTCAAATATCTGAAGGGATGTCATGTAGAAGATGGAGCAGACCTATTCTCTCTTGCTCTGGATTGCAAGACTAGATCTAATGGGTGGAAATTACAAGGAAGTTGATACTGGCTGAATATCAGGAGGAACTTCCTAACTGTAAGAGTGGTTGAACAGTGGAACAGACTGCCTTGGGAGGTGGTGGATGCTCCTTCACTGGATGTTTTCAAGTGGAGGCTGGATGATCATCTTTTGGGTATGTTGTAGGGCTGTCTTTCGGCTATGCTCTTGCAGAGTGCAGGGGGTTGGACCAGATCACCTGCAAGGTCCCGTTCAACTCTAACATTCTATGTTTCAGTGATTCACCTACCTTCCTATTGGTGGGTGGTGGCTCTTGAGTCTGTTGCCTTGAGTCCCGTTGATAAAGGCATATTGTAAATGAAAATAAATAAAATAAACACTCAAAAGGAGAACAGGGAGGAGTTTAGGGGTTGCTATTTCGACTAAGGATGAGTGAATCAGCAGTTGGCTGGTGAAAATGGGAAATGACAGCCAATACCTGTCTTCTAAGAAATAGAGGAGGAGGAGGAGCAGCTCCTGGTGGTCACCGCTCACCCACCTTTTCTCCCTGCAAAGCAGATGTGGAGGAGGCTACTGTTGATGGCAGGAGTGTGGGGTCCAGTCCTCTGGTGAGGTCAACCCTCAGTGCTGCAGCAGAGGAGGAGATAGGCAATGGCCATCATCGGGGACTGTGTAGTGAAAGAGATGGCTTCTGGGGGGCTAGCAGTGGGCCTTCCTAGGGCCGTGGGTTCTCATCAGTTGCCTGAGGATGCTGATGCTGACATCAGCTTAGATGAAAGTGAGCTGTGGTGGCAAAGGAAATAAGGAAAATAGAACCACAAGTTTCTGAAGAACTTGAAATGTCCAATGTGCTGGCAATTGCTCTAACAAACTAGCTTTAATTTAGCAACTAATGGTGGATCCATAGCTTCAGATGTCTTGGACAATGTTGTTTTACAAACAGTGGAGGATAAGAGTATTTTCTGAAAATCAAGCTACTTTAAATGATATGCTCAAGCACAAAATATGGGGAAGAGGACCATTACTATTTTTTGGCAGCTTTGCATCTCCCTTGAAATAGCTTCCCCTTGGCACTGGTTGAGAATGTGTGTGATCAGCTGTTCCCAGGAAGTTAAGCATGTGGGTCCTTTGGATGGGAAAGGTGCATGTGATTTTCCTGCCCACATAGTTGCAATTTTGACACATGCCTCTTACCAGCAGGGGAACTCACCAGGGAAGAGCCTCCCACATGAGTACTATATTTGTGAAAAAAGACAGAAATATGGATGGCCAAATTACATGTGATGATGGAGATAAATAATTTGATCTTCTGGCTTTTTGAAAAATAACTGTAAAACAGAGGAAGGAGAATCTAGATTTGATCAGAACAGCCATGAATGGGGAAGGGCTGATGAATTCTTTCCTACTGTGCCATTTTTCCAATCTAAATCTTGGTTTTACTCCCTTCAGGGGCCTTTTTTCTCCTTGCCTTGCAGCATAACTTATAGTGCCATGCTAAGCAGAATTCTGCTCGGATTTGTTCAGGGGGACTGAGGAAAGTATTATTGGAATTCCACCATTAGTTTCCTAGTTGGTTGTGACTTGTGCCTGATTGCTGTGGTCAAATGGTTGAAAGTGAGTGGGCTGAAACCCAGCCCCAAGAAGACAGGAGGCATGCTGGTTGGGGAGGAAGGGAGAGCTCTTGAAGGGCATTGTACTTCCCATTTTTAGTTGTGTTCAGCTGACTTGATTAAGAGCTTAGGGATTATACTGGATCCAGCACTGCTGCAGGAGAAACAAGTTAATGCAGCTGCAAAAAACAACTCACATATAGCCCAGAAGTTGGGCTTTACATGATCAAACTGGCCACCTGGATTCATACCTTCGTAACATGGAGACTAGGCTACTGCAGTCAACTTGGAGACACCAGCTGGTGCAGAATGCCACAGTTCAGTTATAATCAGGAGCTATGCAGAGCATGCATATTAGCCCCATTATTTAGTCACTCATTTGGCTGCCCATCAGTTACTGAGCTCAATTCAAGGTATTGCCCATCACACCCGAAGCCCTTCATAGCCTGGGTCCATCATATCTGTGGGACTGCCTCTCCCCCTGTGCTCCAGCATGACAGCTTCACTCATCTGAACAGGGCCCTCTGCAGGTGTCAACCTGCAAATAGGGAAAATCAGCCACTGCCTGTACACGTGCACTCTCTGTTGGGGTCCCTGCCTTGTGGAATGGCCTGCCTGGTGAGGTGAGGTAGGCTCCACCCCTCCCGGCTTTCTGCAGACTGTGCAAAGCTGAATTACGCAGGAGGGCTTTTTACACAAGTAAAAGACTATAGTGTAATAAAATGTTTCACAAAGATGGTTTGGTAGAAGGACAGGAACTGTGGACTAGACTACTGTGTATAGTGTGTGCTGCCTGTTGCTGCAAGCAGGATCCTGCTGTATAATTTCTACATTGTTTAGCAGGTCATGTCAATGCTTATGCTTTGTTCCAGCTTGGTTGCTGCTCTGTTTTCACATTTCTGCAAGTCAAGCCTTATTATGCTGGGTTTTTTTGGAAGCCCCATTCCTGTTGCATTAATTGTCTCATGCTGTGTAATCTGCCTTAAGTCCCAGTGAGAAGGGCAGACTAAAAGTGGGATAAGTAAAAAAATAAATGAAACGTGAATTCAGGAGTTCTGAGAAGTGCTATGTAAAAGAAATAAACAAAAAGTGCCTGCCTATTCAGTACTTACATTTAGGATGATATGAATATCATTAATGGAGGAAGCATTGGTAGTAAGCTTTCTCTGATCTCTTACATTAGGGTTGCCAGGCGTGATCGTTGCACTGGCAAGGGGATTTGGGGGGCGGTCCGGGAGTGGGCAGGGATGATGCAATGATATCATGCAGAAGTGATGTTATAGTTTTGGTGTCAGAGGGTGACGCTCTGCTTTTTGGACAAACTTTATGGTTAAAATGGGACTCAAACCATAATGTTTTGCCCCCAAAGCAGAATGTTGCTGACGCGATGACATCACTTCCACGTGACGTCATCTCATCTCACCAGGGATATTGTTGTGCAACGTTGCTGTTTGGGATGGGCTTCCCCTGCTGTCTAGCTGGCCGGTGGCGGGCAGAAGCTGCCAAAATCGGGGGAAACCTCACCCAGACCAGGGGTCTGGTAACCCTAGCTTGTGTGTTGTGGGTAGCAGAGCTGAAATTCAGGGATAAAGTGCAGTTGATTTATACATAGTGGCTTTCAAGGAAACTTGTACTAATTTTCCTGCAATCTGGATGGCAGCCCAGTCTTTTTTCTAGTGATAGCTGAGGCTGCTAAATTGTCTGCTCCTTCTGTTATTCATTGTGCATTAAATCAGAGTGTTTGATTGTTTCTGGCAACAAAGATGTAATTACACTATAAAGGTATGAATAATTTTAAGTATATGTATTATCATTATTCTCTTTTGTAGAAGTTTTCTAGAGTTTCTGGCTATACATTTCATTTCTTCTAAGAAGACCAATGGTCAGCTGAATAGAGAGACAAATAGTGATTATTGTTCCTATTTTTATTGACTCTCATAATGCTTGTTGACAGGCTTTTCTTGCATGTGATCCATGAGATTTGACATTAAGAAATGAACTTGAAAACAAAGCCAACTGTTTTATTATATTAATGAAAATTACTGGGAAGAAATAGCATAATTAAGTCATCTGGATCCTGTATATCCCAGTTGAAGTTTTATTATGCATGATTCATTCTTTGGCTTGTTTGCTGAATTTGTTTTCAGTTTCCCACACTCCTGTTTCATAATATTTTCAGTATTTCCTACATCTGTCTTTCAAAATCTGATAATTGTTGTCTACATCATTGACAAGAATTGTCACTGACAGTAAAACCTTCTGTAATAGCTAGATCAAGATGGGTAGCTTTGTCAGTCTTCTGTAGCAGTAGAAAAGAGCAAGAGTCCAGTAGCACCTTAAAGAGAAAAAGACTAACAAAATTTATGGCAGGGCTGCAGTGGCTCAGTGATTAAGCTGCCGAACTGCAGACCGGAAGGTCAGTAGTTCGGCAGTTCGAGACCCAAGTGCCGCGTGATGGAGTGAGCTCCCATCTCTGATCCCAGCTCCTGCCACCCTAGCAGTTCGAAAGCAAGAAATTGCAAGTAGATAAATAGGTATCACTTCGGTGGGAAGGGAACAGCATTCTGTGTGCCTCGGTGTCTAGTCATGCTGGCCACATGACCACAGAGACGTCTTCGGACAACGCTGGCTCTTCGGCTTGGAAACGGAGATGAGCACCACAACCCTAGAGTCAGATTCGACTGGCTTTCAAGCAAGGGAAAGCTTTACCTATGAGCTTTTGTGACTCACAAAATTTTGTGAGTCTTTAAGGTGCTACTAGACTCTTGCTCTTTTGTACTGTCATAGCTAATTGGCTGGATGTATCGTGAGGTATTAACAGTGGAATAGTAAAAGCTGGTAGGGTGGAATTGTTAAAGTACTGATTTCTAGAGCACGTATAATTATTTCTCTTTAGCTGCTTTAGAATGAGCAGTTGTAGGGATGCTAGCCTCTAGGTTGGTGGGCCAGTGCCTCCGTGGTGCAGGTCTCTGGTGGAGTCAGGGCTGCAGCCAGGGATCCCCGGACCCCTCTCCCCGCCCCCTTCCACACCCAGCAGGCGCTGCAGCAGGCTGTGGACTGCCTCGGGGGCCAGTGCCTCCATGGCGCAGATCTCTGGCACCGTGAGGGCTCCCCAGACCCCTCCCCCCCATGCTGCAGGTGCCGTGGCAGGCTCTGGACTGTCTCAGCGGGCCAGCACCTCCGTGGTGCAGGTCTCCACCAGTGTCAGGGCCAGGGCTCCCCAGGGCCGCAGCCAGGGCTCCCCAGGGTCCCCTCCCCCCTTCCAGACTCTGCAGGCACAGCGTTGAGTGCTCCCTGGAGGCTCCCGGGAAGCACCGCCACCACCACAGGAGCCCTGCACCCAGCTGGGCTGGGGTGGGGGGCAGGCTCCGCTTTCAGCACCTCCACCTCCTTCTCCTGACCATCTGGGCTTTCAGCCAGGTGGCTTCAACTTCCTGCCTGGCCAGGTGGCAGAAGCCCACAGGCTACCTCCAGGGCTCTCCGCTCCAGCAGAGTGCTGGGCCCCATCAGTTTGCAGCGTGGCCAGCAACCAGCAGTCAGCCTTTGCTGACGGTGATTGCTGCTGTGGGTGGGTGGGACCATAAAATGGCATGGTCGTTTTGGGGGCACGTTCAACCTGGCCCCGCATTGGCCAGTGGCCCCGGGGTGAGTGGCGGTTCCTTCAGCCTACGGCTGAGGGAACACATTTTACGTGCCACCCCATGTTGCTTTTATAATATAGAGAGATATTGTTTTACAGTGTAACTAAAGTTATTTTATAAGTTTGAGCATACTGAAGCTATTACTTGAGTAGTTTCCAGTTATATTTCCAGTATATTTACCCCTTAGCATTCTTTATATTCCATTATTTTCATAAAGGTAATATTTTCCTACACAGTAGGCACTGAATCAACACTTCAATGCCAACATAGTATTTCCATCACCTTTGTAAGACTCCTGCATGTATCATACTGAAAGGAAACCTCTTTGGATTTCAACAGATATGCTACTGAAATCTATAAAACAGGTCTTTTAAAAAGAGAATAATATAGACCATATGATTTCAGATTGTTCTTACACTGAAGGAATACTAATGCATTTTAAATAAGCTTCAAAGCAAAATAAGAATTTTAAGTAAGTCATAGCCAATAATGTTGGATATTCTTTAGTTTTAGTAATAATTAGTTTATTAGTACGATCATTGACCAGATACATAAAAGAACCAAAAAGACATCAGCCGGTAAAACAATTCATACAAACACTATCTAGAATATCAAACATTAAAATACAAAGTACAATATTATTAAATAATTAAAATCTCTATTTAAGTACAATATTCACTATCTAACTATTAATAGCTTATCTCCAGATTTTGATAGCCTGCATGGCAAATTTTGCCATGTTTAAAGTAGTTTCCTGCTCTTTGTCAGCCAGCAACTTAAGTAAAATCTTTCATTCCCTCCAGGAAACGGAGAACAAATCAGGGTCATGTAAATGTCTCTAATACTTTGACACATCTTACATTCAAACATGACATGTTCCCTCGATTCCACCTTTCCCTCTCCACAGACACACAATCTTTCCTCGTAAGGTTGTCTTTTATATTTACCTTCTAATACTGCAGATGGAAGCATATCGGCTCTGAGTTTCTTTGCTCTTTTAACTCTCTTAAAACTCATGAAACATGGAAAGCCCATTTTGCCACAAAGCACCGGAATGTTCTGAGACTGGATGAGTGGATGAAAGGCTGGCTCCAGAGGAGTTCTTACGCAGACACAACCTTTCCCTTTTTTAGAGAGGTTCCTGATATCCTTGCATTCTGTCTCCACCTGCCCTCTTCTCTAGAATGCTACACCCTGTACAGCTCCTAAGCATTCATTGACCCTCAGAGGGGACTTTCAGGAGGGAACAGCTCCTGCAGTAAGAAGAAGATGACAAGAAAGCCCTGCTGCATGAACAGTTATTCTTGCTGCACCCCGTATATGTCTTTAAATGATGGGAGGGGTGTGTGTGTGCATGCTGCTTTTTAATTTATTTTTCAACTAGTGCTTTATGAGTTTTTATGGATTACAGTTCTATACCAAAATAAAATGGAGCTATTGAGGAGTCAGGACAGTCAAAAATAAAATTTACATAAGAATGGAGTGGGATCAACGTTTTGGTTCATCTCTTCTGGCAGCACAGTTGTATTTCAGTACTCATCAGATTCCTTTTTGTATTTCAGGAACAGCTTCTGTGGCGGTTGCAGGTCTGCTTGCAGCTATTCGCATCACTGGCAACAAACTGTCAGATCACAAAATATTGTTCCAGGGAGCAGGAGAGGTAAAGCATTCAAATACATTTATTATGAAATCACTTTCCTTCCTCTTATTTTATTTTTGAACAAAGGTAAGTATTTGGCCAATATGGGAAGCCCAAATTACACTGTCTGTACATTTCCTCATGCACGAACTACTGATAAACTTCATTTGTTGATTATTTCCCCACCTTTTCTCCAAGGAGCTCTGATGATATGTATCACTGGTGCTGTTCCATTTTTTTTCATTACAACAGTACTACTGTGATTAAAAATTTTTAAAAGCACTGGGCTGGGAGGGAGTGACTGATCACCCAGTAAATTTCATGGCCCAAGTGAGAATTCAAATTCCAGTCTTCTGGTTCATGACCAGCACTCTGTAAACACTCTACCATAAATGGCTACCACTCTACCATAAGTAGCAAATCTTTATTTTCATAAAAAATAATTTTAATATTTAAATAAATGACTTCAGTATACATTTTTAGCTATCTCTACTTAAGCTTTTGCTGTTTCATATTAATTTGCACCGTATCCCAGTGTAACTTCCCTCTACCACCATAAAATTTCACATGAGCCTAAAATACACATGGGAAGAAAAGTAATTGATGTAATTATTTCTTCATAGAAGCTGAGAACAAATCAAAGGGTATGAGGCGCTCATGGCTCATGATTGACTTGGACTGTAGAGGGCAGATGTTCACATTGATCTCTAATATTTGAGTTTGCCTCAACATTCCACATGCACCCTCAGCCTTTGGTCCCCTGACCTGTCAATCAGAAGCTGTCCCTATCCACTGGCCGTGAGTACTCACGTGCCATTGGCTGAGTGATGGATCTGCTCCTCTTCTCTGCCCACTACTTCAGCCATTGTGCCCTGCCAGAATTATTGGCAGTTGGCTTTCTCTCTTGACAAAGGCGCTTCTCCTGCTTCCCTCCTTTGTGGGACTAACTGTTACCTCAGTGGCTGTTGGTAGGTGTAACGAAATGGCAGTTACCTGTGTTTATAAGATGGCTGCTGTCTGTGGTTTGTTTAAAATGTTCCTCCATAAGGTTCAATTGAGCTGTAGTTCCAGAGAGGGGCCTGCAGGAGTATCACTCACTGGGTTGTTTGGGGCTTCCTCATCTGCTGGCCTACAGTTCCCAGCTGCCCCAAGGCCAAAAAGTGTGGGAAAAGAGGAACCGTCCCAAGGGGTGTGGCGCCATCAATATAGACTCCAGCCCATCCAGGGAGGATTGTGTTTAACCCCTGTTGATTTATGCCCTGTTGGTTCATAGTGTGTGCTTACTTCTACAGTTGTGCCTTATACCAAAGGGAGGGGGTAGCCCAGGGAAGCAAGGAAAGGCCAGACCCTGGGTTGCCAATGTTCCAGGGATCTCCCAAAGAGTGGGGATTCCATCTCCAAATAGGGAGATTTGGCCACAGGGGTCTCGCTGTCCCTTTAAAAAGGCAGTGACAATTCAGTGACTGGTGGCAGGGAACTTAAGGAGTGAGATACGCCCATGGGACGAGGGTGGGAGGTGAACAGCTGAGTTGTAAACTGGAGCCCATTTCGCCACAGTAGGCAACCAAGTTTGGTTCAGACAAAGGAAGGAAACCCTTTGCAGGCCTTTGTGAGGAACTCATTGGGACCAGTCCTGACTAGAGTTGCCAGCTCCAGGTAGGCAGATTCCTGGAGATTTTCTGGTAGAGTCTATGGAAGCCAGGGTTTGGGGAGGGGAGAAGCCTCAGCTGAACAGAATGCCATAGTCCACCATCCGAAGCAGTTATTTTTTCCGGGTGGGAGACATCTGTTGTCTGGAGTTCAGTTGTGATACCTGGTGATCTTCAGGCTCCACCTGGAGGCTGGCTACCCTTGGTGTGGGAATCAGTGCTTCAGAGCACAGTTGGCTAGATCCAGGTTTTTGCTGTAAAAGCTGAGTGGGTGATTTTGAATCAGTCACAGACTTTCAGCCTAACCTACCTCACAGGATTGTTGTGCAAGTCAAAAGGGGGAGAGGAGAATGATGTAAGCTGCTTTGGTCCCCACTGCAGAGAAAGACTACTTTTCCTCCTGGAAAATTTATTTATTTAAATTTCTATCCCACCCTCCCAGCCAAGGAAACCATTGTTGCCAATCTCCAGGTGAGAGCTGGAAATCACTCAGAATTATGACTGCTCTCCAGATGGCAGAGATCAGTTCCCTTGGAGAAAATGGTGGACTCTGTGTCCTTATACCCTGCTGAGTTCCCCCCCCCCCCCAGTGACAGCCAATGTGATGTGGCAGGCAGGGCTTCAGAGCATGGTAGAGACTGGGGCGGGGGTTTGATGGAAAGCTGAACAGTGAGGGGGAAATAAAGGTAAGTTGCTGATTGGCTGGGAAGGAGATAGGTTTGTCAACTCCAGGTGGGAAATTCCTGGAGATTTGAGGGATGGAACCTGGAGAGGGTGAGGTTTGAGGAGGGGTGGGGCCTAAGACAGGTACAGTGCCATAGACTCCACCCTCCCAACCAACCATCCCCTCCTAGGGAACCATTGTTACCAATCTCCAGGTAAGGAGTAGAGATTACTCAGAATTACAACTGATGTCCAGGAGGGAGGGGGGAGGAGATGGAAAGCTGAAATCAGAGGGGCAGATAATGGCAGGTTGATGCTTGGCTGGGAAGGAGATAGGGTTTCCAACTCCAGGTTGGGAAATTCTTGGAGATTTGAGGAGCCTGGAGTGGGTGGGGTTTGAGGAGGGATAAAGTAAATAAAGTAAAGTAAAGTAAATAAAGTAAAGTAAATAAAGTCTTGTTTTCCTGCCATCCCCTGTCTAGGCATGGGATATAAGGGGGAATGGGGGATCTTTTGTGCTCCTTCTCCATTCAGTGCTCTCTCTGTGTGCACTGGGGAGAGCTTGATAGTATTACAGGTACAGGAAGATGCACTGCACACAGACCTGCCAAGTCCGCTGATGTTCTGCAGAGCTACAGCTACTGTAGGCCAAGTTAGCCTGGAAATGGAGTGTTGCATATATTATCTACTGCTGCTTGCTGTGCCTGTGAATCAAAGGGATAGTGTCCATTTTTGCATGGGTATTTTTATAATTTAATTAACAGATAATCAGTGGTATCATAATGTCATATCTATCATCTACTTAATCAATTTCACAAAATACATTATCCTAACTTATACACTTACTAAATGTAACACCTACCTTACTTTGAACATAAGAACATAAGAGCACATAAGCCAATGTTGGATCAGGCCAGTGGCCCATCCAGTCCAACACTCAATCACAGTGACCAAAAACACCAAGTGCCATCAGGAGGTCCACCAATGGGGCCAGGACACTAGGAGCCCTCCCACTGTTGCCCTTTCCCCCAAGCACCAAGAATACAGAGCATCACTTGCCCCAGACTGAGAGTTCCTGTTATGTCCTAATGGCAACCGTGCACGTGATCAGAGAAACGCACGTGGCTGGGCTGACTACCGGAGCTTCACTTCAGGAGACAGTAGCCTGGCTGAATAGTAAATTAGACCAAGCAGCCACCCAGGTTCCACCAGGGGACCTATGGTTTAAGGTAACTCAAGATTAATCCTATCAGGGAGTTTGGGTGTAATCTTATCAGGGTAATCCTATCAGGGAGTAATCCTATCAGGGAGTAATCCTATCAGGGAGTTTGGGCAAGGCCGGGGATGCGGTTTAGATGTGTATTTAAGCAGACCCCCGAGCCCCGTTCAGTAGCCTGGAATTGTACCATCAATAAACTTATGAGCTGATTTCACTGCAACATGTCTCTGGTGTGAGGCAAAAAGATCAGACCTTTGTTGATGAAGCAAAGTTCTTTATTAGTCTTAATACTGCTTGACAGGTTCTCGAATGTTTGTTAGAGATGCCAGATAGAAAACAGTCAGAGTTAATATACCCTCCAGTTCGTTTGAACCCCAACATGAAACCAATCAGATTTAGAGTACAAAAACGCGGGAGAAGGGATCGGGCCATTTGGATTCTCACAGGAAGGTGAGGTGTGAAAGTTATAAAAATTCCCCTCTTGAACTGGATGACCCAGATGTGTGAAACCCATGCATAACAAAACGGCTCTGGTGGCAATAACAGACCTTCAAGGTTCTCACAACAAGATAAGACATTCTCTGTCCCAGGAAGAGGGAGGAGGGAATGCATGGGAGGAAAGGCCATTTGTTCTTTGGTGACGTGCAAGAATGTGGGGTCGCCACTCTCCCGACTGAAATGGTTACATTGTCCAGGACTCCTAAAAGCAATACAATTCAAGGTGACGAAGCAGGGAGGGTGAAGCAGACATAGAAGGATACATGTAACAGTTCTACATTCAGAGCAAACAATGAGGCCCTAGTCAGGGCACCTGACACCTGGACTCAGTACTTTATACTGGCAGTGAGGATGGGATCCCAATAAGTGACACCGATGCCAACTCCACTGCATTGAGCACCGATCCGCCAGCGATCAAGCAATGCTAGGCTCCAGTGCCTCACAGTACCTCTGACTGCCCCAGAGGACATCGTTTACCGCACCACTCCAGAATCATGGCAGCTGCTCTGGGACAACTTACCGCATTCAACCCTGCTCGCCCCGAGCTCTGGGGAGCATGAGTAGAACAATTAAAGTACTTCTTCCTGGTGCAGGAGACGGCCAACGAAGGAAAGACAAAAGCCTGGCTCATCAGCTCCTGTGGCATCTCCACGATTTGCCTGGTGCAGAGCTTAATCGCACCCAAGATGCTGGATGATGCATCCTTTGACGAGCTGATCATCAATGTCACAGACTACTTCACGCCAAAACCATCCCGAATGGCACTCAGAATGGACTTCTGCGCTCGCACCCAGAAGACCGGTGAGTCAGCTGCGGACTTCATGGCTGACCTCTGGCACCAGGCAGTGGGGTGTGAGTTTCCGTGCATTGATGACACTCTCCTGACCCAATTCATCTGGGGTGTCCGCGAGCTGAAGCTCCGACGAAAGCTACTGAGGAACTAAAGCTGGACGCCGCTTGCAAAGCAGCTGCCACTTTTGAGAAAGCGCATAAAGATCACCAAGGATCCATGATGCACCGCCTGGCGACCACCACCAGCCCATTGACATTAGACAAAAACGAAGAGGCCCTTCAGCTCCGTAGACTGGACTGGCGAGGACTGCAGTGCCCAGCCACTGCACCAGCGCTAGCCAGCCAGCGGACCAACGCACCCACACCATGTGCTAGCTGCGGAGATCCACACAACTGCCGGACCTGCTGCTTCTACAAAGCATCCTGCTGATCCTGTGGCAAGACGGGGCACATCGCCTGGGTTTGTCATTCCTGGGCCTCCCGATGCATACAAGCCGCACACCTGGAGTTATCAGAACTGCACTCCACAGCATCCACCCACCACCAGATAATGAACAAAATTTATGTTCCAGTAGTAATAGAGGGGTCCCCCTGCGAAATGGAACTGGACACGGGGTCCGTGTTTTCATTAATCTCTGTGGACACCCTTCAGAGACTCTGTCCACAGGGGGGAGGCCATTACGAAAGCCTATGGGACTGAAGCTACGGGATTTCCAGAAAAACCCAGTAGCGATCAAGGGGTTGGGCAAGTTCAGGATCCAATTCAAGGACTTTGATGGACTATTGGACCACCTGGTGGTTGAGGGCAGTCTTTCCAGCTTGTTGGGATTATCGTGGTTTGGGGCCCTGGGACTGGGAGTGATGGGGATGAATCACCTCTGTGGCACAGACTTCCAGTCAGTCTGTGATGAGGTTCTGGCTGTTTTCGATGGTGCACTGGGCAAGTATACGGCCCCACCAGTGTCCCTGGACCCAAAGATCTGGCCTATCTGCACGGTGGCCAGATGACCCCCCCCCCCAGTGGTCTGGTCCAAAATTGACAAAGAACTGGACAGGCTGGTCAACCAAGGGGTCCTTGAACCAGTCCCACACGCTCGGTGGGAGACCCCCATTGTAACCCCGATGAAGCCAAACGGGGATGTAAACATTTGTGCAGATTGCAAATGCACAATAAACAAGGCTCTCCAAGACCACACTTATCCAGTGCCAGTAATAAGCCAGGTCCTGACTTCACTGGCCGGGGTGAAGGTATTTGGGAAGCTGGATCTGGTGCAGGCCTACCAACAGCTCCTGGTGGATGACACCACCGCAGAAGCACAGACCATCATGACGCACCGGGGGACGTTCAGGATACGGCGCTTACAATTCAGGGTCAGTGTCGCCCCAGGGATTTCCCAAAATTTCATGGACTCTTTGCTTAAAGGTATCCCTGGGGTCCAACCTTTTTTTGATGTTCTGATAGCAGCCCCAGACATCGAGACCTTCATGGCCCGGCTATACTCTGTCCTGCAGTGCTTTAACGACACGGGCCTAAAGCTGAAAAGAGAAAAATGCCTGCTGGGAGTCTGTTCGGTTGAATTCCTCGGTTTCACAATGGACGAACAGGGCATCTATCCGACCCCCTACAAAATCTGCGCCATCACCGAAGCCCCCACTCCAACTTCAAAGGCGGAGCTCCAGGCATTTTTGGGGCTCCTCAACTTCTACCACTCATTTCCCCCCCCCCCACAAGTCAGCAGTGGCAGAACCCCTCCATTGGCTCCTCGACAAGAATGCTCTGTGGATCTGGGGTCCCCACCTCACAGCGGTGTTCCGGGCTGTCAAGGGACTATTTACGTCAAATGTGGCACTGGCCCATTTTGATGAGTCACTCCCTGTAGTCCTCGCATGCGACGCATCGCCATACGGGGTGGGGGCTGTCCTGGGACATCACCTGGCAGACGAAAGAGAAGTCCCTGTCACCTACTACTCCCACACCCTGTTGTCGGCTGAACACAACTATGCACAAATCGACAAAGAAGCTCTGGCAATTGTGGCAGGAATTAAGTGCCACAATTACCTGTACAGCCAGGCCTTCACGATTGCAACAGACCACAAGCATCTCCTGCATTTTCTGGTGCCAGACTGTGAAACCCCCCAGATACACTCACCCAGGGTGCTGGACTGGTCCATATTCATGGCTGGCTACCAGTATGAGCTGGTCCACCGCCCGGAGAAGTCCATGGGCCATGCGGATGCCCTCAGCTGCCTTCCATTCCCTTCCTGCAACCCAGACCCAGCTCCAGCCCATCACATTGCCCTGCTGGAAGACCTGCCGGACCGGCCCATCCAGGTAAAAGACATTTCTCACCTCACTGCCCATAATTGCACCCTGTCTTGGACTGGGTGGGAAGGGGGTAACCCAGCAACCCAGCGTCCGAATTTGCTGCCTTTTTGGCCCAGCAAAATGAACTGTCAGGACACAAGGGGTGTGTGCTATGGGGTGCTTGGGTGGTTGTCCCCGAGCCACTTCACAAACGGGTGCTCACAGAACTTCATGAAATACATCTGGGCATCATAAGAATGAAAGCCCTGGCCTGGAGCTATGTTTGGTGGCCGGGGCTAGACCGGGAGATCGAGGAGCAAGTCTGGTGGGTGTCAGAAGTGCCAGAAATCGAGGCCAGACTCAGCCCAGGCACCGGACTCCACCTGGACTTTGTGGGACCATTCCAGGGTCAACTATTTTTTTTATTAGTTGACAGCTACATGAAGTGGCTGGAAGTGGTGCCCATGTCCTCCACCTCATCACAGGCTGCCATCCGTGCCATGTGGTGAATCTTCAGCTCCCACAGCATCCCCGACACACTCATAACTGACAACGGCTCGGCCTTCACATCAGGAGAGTTCTAGGAGTTTGTGGGCTACTATGGGATCCAGCATATCCAATCTGCCCTGTTCCACCCAGCCACAAACAGCCAGACTGAACGCATGGTGCAAAAAGCCAAAGAAGTCCTGTGCCGCATGGACACCGGCGATTGGAACTACAAACTGGCAGTGTTCCTGTTCAGCCAGTGGACAACCCCACACACCATGACCGGGTGCAGCCCCACAGAACTCCTCATGGGTAGGTGGCTCACAACCAGGTTGGATCGCCTATACCCAGACCACGCCCCAGAGCAGCAAAAGGCTCCATGGGGGTTCTTCCCATAGGACCCCATCTATGTAAAGAAGTTTTCTAAGGGTCCTGCCTGGTTGCTGGGCCAGATTGTGCGGGTAACAGGGCCTCTATCCTATGAGGTCATAGGGAGAGAAGGTCAACTGTGGAAAAGACACATAGACCAACTGCAGCTCCTACTCCTACTGCCAGCTCCTACCCACAGCAACCGATGCACCCAAAGAGAGCGAGGATGAAACCCTTGCTCCTGAGCAAGACAAAGACAAGGACTGCGAGACATCCGCACCAGAGTCTCCCCGACCAAACACATCAGCATACACACACATTGACATCCCTCCAGCACCGGCCCTGATGAATGAACTGGAACCATCCCCAGGACTGGCTGAGGATGCCCCCGAGCAACCCGCTGCAGAAATGGGAGTACACCGCTCGACTAGGTAATGGTGAATGCCCACATACCTAAAAGACTTTGTACGGTAGGGAATGTCTGAACTATGGGGGGAAGGGTGTTATGTCCTAGTGGCAACCGCGCACACAGTCAGAGAAATGCACGTGGCCGGGCTGGCTACCAGAGCTTCGCTTCAGGAGACAATAGCCCGGCCAGATTGTAAATTAGACCAAGTGGCCACCCAGGTTCCACCAGGGGACCTATGGCTTAAGGTAACTCATAATTAGGGAGTTTGGGTGTGATCTTATCAGGGTAATCCTGTCAGGGAGTAATCCTATCAGGGAGTTTGGGCAAAGCTGGGGGTGCGGTTTAGACGTGTAATTAAGCAGACCCCCGAGCCCCATTCAGTTGCCTGGAATTGTACCATCAATTTTATTTATGTATTTATTTATTTATTGCTCTCATTTTTATCCCGCCTTTCCAGCGAGCTGGCTCAAGGCGGCTTCCAACATACAATAACATCAAGATGGTTTACAAATTAAAACATAAAAACATCAGAGTTAAAACAACATATACGCAGCAAATACTGGCGCAATCTGCGTTCTCCTGGTGCAAAGCAGCGGCGACAAAAGGTTTGGCTCGTGATTCCAGGGCGATGTTATCCTGCAATAAACGTATGAACTGATTTCACTGCAACGCGTCTCTGTACACAGTATTTTATAGTTCCTATCTATACCTTGTGGCTAATAGCCACTGATGGACCTCTGCTCTATATGTTTATCTAATTCCCTCTTGAAGCTGTCCATGCTTATAGCTGCCACCACATCCTGTGGCAGTGAATTCCACATGTTAATCACTCTTTGGGTGAAGAAGTACTTCCTTTATCCATTCTAACCTGACTGCTCAGCAATTTCATTGAATGCCCACGAGTTCTTGTATTGTGAGAAAGGGAGAAAAGTTCTTCTTTCTCTACCTGCTCTGTTCCATGCGTAATCTTATAAACCTCGATCCTATCACCTCTCAGCCCTCGTTTCTCCAAGCTAAAGAGCCCCAAGCACTTCAGCCTTTCTTCATAGGGAAAGTGTCCTAACCCTTTTATCATTCTAGTTGCCCTTTTCTGCACTTTTTCCAATGCTATAATATCTTTTTTGAGGTGTGGCAATCAAAACTGTACACAGTATTCCAAATGAGGTCGCACCATCGATTTATACAGTGGCAGTATGATACTGGCTGATTTGTTTCCAATTCCCTTGCTAACCCACCCACCCCCCCCCCAGCATAGCATTGGCCTTTTTCATTGCAGACGTACACTGTCTCAACATTTTCATTGAGTTATCTACTACAATTCCAAGATCTCTCTCTTGGTCAGTCTCTGCCAATGTGTATTTATAGTTAGGATTTTTTACTCCAGTGTGTCACATTGAGCCCCATTTGCCACACTGATGCCCATTCACCCATCCTTGACAGATCTCTTTGGAGTGCCTCACTATCCTTCCTGGTTCTCACCACCCTGAACAACTTTGTGTCATCTGCAAATTTAGCCACTTCACTGCTTACTCCCAGCTCCAAATAATTAATAAACAAGTTAAAAAGCATCAGACTGAGTACTGGTCCCTGCAGTACCCCACTGCTTACCTCCCTCCACTGGGGCTCATTTCGTAGCAGGAGCTCCTTTGCATATTAGGCCACACACCCCTAATGTAGCCAATCCTCCAAGAGCTTACAGAGCTCTTCTTACAGGGGCTACTGTAAGCTCTTGGAGGATTGGCTACATCAGGGGTGTGTGGCCCAATACGCAAAGGAGCTCCTGCTATGAAATGAGCCCTGCCCTCCACTGAGAAAATTGCCCATTTATACTCACTCTCTGTTCCCTTTTAATTGGCCAGTTTTTGATCCACAAAAGGAATTGTCCTTTTATCCCATTACTACTGAGCTTACTCAGGAGCCTTTGATGAACTTTATCAAAAGCTTTCTGGAAGTCAAGGTAAACAACATCTATTGGGTCCCCCTTGTCCACATGTTCATTCACAACCTCAAAGACCACTAACAGGTTAGTGAGACAAGATCTTCCCTTACAGAACCCATGCTGAGTCTTCCTCAAGAGATTTTGTTCATCAATGTGCCTGCTAATTCTTTCCTTAATAACAGTTTCCACCAACTTACCCGGTATCGACATCAGACTGACTGGCCTGTAATTTCCTGGATCTCCTCTGAAACCCTTTTTAAAGATGGGAGTGACATTCACTACCTTCCAGTCCTCAGGAATGGAGGCAGATTTTAATGAAAGATTACATATTTTTGTCAGGAGATCCACAAGTTCACATTTGAATTCTTTCAGAACTCTCGGATGTATGCCATCCAGGCCCGGTGATTTATTTGTTTTTAAGTTGTCTATCAGTCGTAGGACCTCCACTCTCTTCACCTCAATCTGACTCAGGTCTTTCAACATGCCTCCCAAAATCATTCGGTTCTGGAGTGGGCAAGCACTTCTCATCTTTCACTGCGACGACAGAGGCAAAAAATGCATCCAGCTTCTCAGCCATTTCCCTATCATCCTTAAGTACACCTTTTACCCCTTGGTCATCCAGGGGCCCTACTGCTTCCCTGGCTGGTTTCCTACTTCTAATGTATTTGAAGAAAGTTTTGTTGTTGGTCTTTATTTTTTTGCGATATGCTCCTCATATTCCCTTTTTGCCTTCCTGATCACAGACTTGTATTTTATTTGCCACAGCCTGTGTTCCCTTTTCTCAACCTCACTGAGACTAGCTTTCCACTGCTTAAAGGAATCCTTTTTACCTTTCACAGCTTCCATTACTTTGTTTGTTAACCATGCAGACTTTTTTCTATACCTATTTGTGCCTTTCCCAACTCGCGGTATATATTTTTTCTGAGCTTCTAGGATTGTAATTTTAAATAGTCTCCAAACTTCCCCAATGGTTTTGACCCTTTCTACTTTTCCTTTCAGTTTTCTCCTCACAAATCACCTCATATCAGAGAAGTTACCCCTTTTAAAGTTAAAAGTGGTCTTTTTGGGCAACTCCCTATTTATACAAATGTTGACCTCAATAACGTTATGTCACTGTTCTCAAGTGGTGCAATCACTTTTACATCTCTCACCAGGTCTTGGGCATTACTTAGGACCAAATCCAGAATTGCCTCTCCCCTGGTAGGTTCCGTGACCATCTACTCCATAGCACAGTCATTGAGAGTGTCTAGAAACTCAAGCTCTTTTTTCCCCCCAACTTGAACACATATTGACCCAATCAATGTATGGGTAGTTAAAGTCACCTATTACAACACAATTATTTTGTCTAGCTGCTATCTTTAATTCATTCATCATTTTATAATCCTCCACTATCTTTTGATCTGATGGGCAATAACAAACTCCCAATGTTAAGCTTCCTTTTGGGCCCAGTAATTCAACTCATAGCATTTCCAGAAGTGAATCCAATTCTCTTACCCTCTCAATCTTACTGGACTGTATACCCTCTCTGACATACTGAGCCACCCCACCTGCAACTCCCCCCATCCTTCCGATGTAATTTATAATCAGGAATCACCGTATCCCCCTGATTTTCCTCATCCCACCAAGTTTCTGAAATACCCACAATGTCCATGTTTTCCCCCAACACCAAGCATTCAAACTCCTCGATTTTACCTTGGACACTTCTGGCATTAGTATATAAACGTCTATAGTTTCCCATACATGTTAAGCACACAACCTTCCTCTTGCTGCCTTGAGACTTTGCCAAACAGTGCATATCGTAAGCCACATTTCCTAGTAGAAAAGTAACAGCTACCCCCCTTCATCTCTTTGAGATGAGCCATCCCGAAACAGAGACTTTTAATCTCCTGTTGCTTTTTTCCAGTTTTCAGTTTAAAAACTGCTCTGCCACCTTTTTGATTTTAAGCACCAGCAGCCTGGTTCTTTCTTGGGACAAGTGGAGACTGTTTTTCTTCTACAGCTCCCTCTTGTTCCAAAAAGCATTGCAGTGCCTAACGAACTTGAACCCTTCCCCCCTCTACCATTGTCTCATCCACGCATTGAGACTCCTTATCTGTGCCTTTCTCTCCGGCCCTGCGCGTGGAACAGGTAGCACTTCCGAGAAGGCTACCTATCTTGGAGGTCCTGGCCTTGAGTCTCCTGCCTAGCAGCCTAAATTTTTCCTCCAGGACCTCATGACTGTATTTCCCCACATCATTGGTGCCAACATGTACCACGACCACTGGCTCCTCCCCAGCACTATCTACCAGCCTATCTAGAACATGCGTAATGTCTGCTACCTTGGCACCAGGCAGGCAAGTCACCATACTGTCAGTACGCAGTTTCGCCACCCAGCTGTCTACCTGCCTAAGGATCAAATCACCCCCCCCCCCCACCCAGGGATGGTTCCTTGGTATGAAAGGATACCCGTTCACCAGCTGAGGAAGAGGTCCCTTCTGAGGGCACATTCCCCTTATCCAAGGCACGGTGCCCTGTTCCTTCTCGACCCTCATGCTCTCTGACAGCGGTGGGGCTGCCAGATTCAGAGTGGGACATATCTAACAAGTACCTAGGAGTCTTCTCCACATGCCTAACTGACTGTCTCTGCTCCTCCAGGCCAGCCACCTTGGCCTCAAGGGAGCAAACTCGATCCCTGAGAACCAGGAGCTCATTGCACCGGGCACACACCCAAGACTTCTGCCCAGTGGGCAGATAATCATACATGTGACACACTGTGCAAAACACTGGATAGTCCACAATCCCCTGCAGGCATTCTCCTTACAGTTGGTTAATTCACTACCACATTCCCAACAATGTCAAAAATTAGACTTATTTAATCTATTAATCCAATAGGGGTAAGATACTAATGATAAATTACTTTTATCATTTTTTCTTAAATAATTTTCTTTTAAACTAATACAAACTGAAGTTGTTTATCCTGAAGTAAAAACTTGTTACCATTTGTCATCTGTCATAATTCCTGTTATGAATTGTCATTTTGTTTTAAAATGATCATAATTCATTTAAAATGAGCTTATCGTCAGAACTTCATAAATTTCCATAATAAGCCCCTTCATGTTTGACCTTTTATAAATCAGGCTTTCAGATGGGGTAAACTCAGTACCTAACAAATTTGTAGCCTTATTAGAATTCATGTAATCGCTTAAATGAAAATATTGAACCCATTTCTTTGATGCCCTTTTATCAACCAACTCAGAAAAAAAGACAACTTCTGTTCTTTACTATATCTATAGACCTAATGCAACTATTTATCCACTGTCTTCACAGTTGCATGATTTTAAATTCATTATTATATATAAAGGATTGGAGAACCGATATCCAGAGACTTAATTTAGATCATAATATACCCTGTATTTTTACAAATTTTTCAATAAAAGGGTTAGCATAAGAGACACAATTTTTTTTTTAATTACTTCGTTCGCATATAAGTATGACGGTAAATAGGGTAACACTGCCTGACAAGAGTCGTGTTCTATTCCATGCCAAGGCATTTCTGATTAAGCATGTATCCTGTTATAAATAGATTTGATGTCTGATAGAGAGCTAAATTTGGACGTGATAAACCCCCGGCTTTCATAGATCTTTGAAGTATTTCAGCTGACACCCTAGGCTTCTTATGTGACCAAACAGATGTAGAAAATTCCCTCTGCCACTTAGATAACTTTTGTTCAGAAATACTAAAGGGAATAATCTCAAATAAAAATGGAATCTTAGGCAATACAATCATTGTAAAGCACTCTACCAATGCAAGATATATTCATAATTGTCAGTTAGCTTAAATTTCACTCCACAGTTTTAAATAACTACTTTCAAATAACTGTGATAAATTCAGGTGGGTAGCTGTGTTGGTCTGAAGCACCAGAACAAAGTTTGAGTCCAGTGGCACTTTTAAGACAAAGTTTTATTCTGGGTATATGCTTTTGTGCGCATGCACACTCAAATGTGTGCATGCGCACAAAACCTTATACCCACAATAAAACTTTGTTGGTCTTAAAGGTGCCACTGGACTCTAACCAGGATAAAGTCAATGTAATCCAGATAGCTAAGTATCGAATGGGGTACAAGCACATTTCAGCCCATATAAAGCACTAATTTTATCTTTTATTTGAGATTGGTTCTTAATTCCAATTAGATCAATTTTAGACTTACTTAATCGATATCCAGATAATTTCCCATGTTCATCACAACTTTCTAAAATTTCAGGAATAGAAATCATTGGGTGGCTAACAGTCAACAAAATGTCATCTGCATATAGATGTCATGCCCCAAGCCACTGCTGGAGGTGAGGCAACCGGTGGGTGAGGAAATCCCAATGCTGGGTTTGCTGAACCTCAGATTGGTGGGTTTGGGTGGTTTGCAGCACCAATCCCAAAGACCCGCCCAGAGCCTATTCAGAGCATGGAGTCTGGGTTTCGTCCCGGTTCCTTCTCTCTCTGGCTTTCTGACCCCACTGGCCTCTGCCCAGTTCACTCGGCTCCTGCCACATATGCTCCAGGTGTCGTCCACCGTGGACAGCTCCCTCAGTTTCCTTTTATTTCCGTTCTCACCCCCGTCCCACCTCCCTCATTACCACAGCTGGGAGTTGGATTTGTGGAACCGGCTCCAGCTGCTTTCCCACTGGTCGGGCCCATGCTGTTGGGAGCTCCTGACCACCCCTCTTCCGCACCCGCCCTTCCTTGGGGAATTCCTTTGGCCAGCCGCAGGGCCAGCCTTCCCGGGCTGGAGGTCTTGGGGCCCTGGGCTTGAGAGAAATCCCGGTAGGATCACCCCAGCGCAAGGGGTCGAGCCCGCCCCCTGGGTGGGGCATCTGGGATGAAGAGTTGGAACTCGTGGCGTGATGCTCCTGCCTGGTTGGTTGTCGAGCCACAAGTCTCTCCACGGTTGCCAGGCTGGGTAGGTGATGGTAGGAGGGTTGGCCCGGGGTCCTCCTCCTGACAATAGACTAATTTTATATTCTCTACCAGTAATCTTCAGTTATTTTTAAATTGTTCCTTATCATTTAGCTAATGGTTCTTATAGTTATTGCAAATAATAGTATGGAGGGAGGATATCTCTGCCTAGTACCTCACCGTAACAATATAAGGTCAGAGATATAGACATTATTCTGCAGCAGAGACGTTTCCAACACTCTAAACACTACTACATTCTAAGTGTTGTTAATAGGGTATTGCATTTTTATTCTAAAACCATGTGATAGGAGAGCACCAGTCAGGAAAGCTGGTTCCAGTAGTGAGCTGGCGTAGATTAAATGCCCTCAGGTAGTGACTGGCTGTTTAATCCTACTTAACCCTGCTAAAAAGACAAAGCTATATGCTACATGGAAGATCCATGACTGGATCTCCTGATGTTTTCTTTTTTTTAGTGAAATGCAATATTTTGGGACTACCAATTATTTCAAGTGGGAGCTGCAGGAGAAAGGCAATTTAGATCAGGAAAATTGTGCTTCAGAACAGTTAACCCCCTTCCCCCCGCATGCACTGCAAACTGGCAGACCCTACTACTGCATTTCATTTTTAAAAAGTAAATTTTGGTGGAACTAATCACAGATCTCCCACCCAGTTTGGCCCTGTTGTTTGATTCCCTGACTGCTCCTTCAGCCAACAGCTTCCTTGGCTGCAACTACTGGGAACATTTCCCAAGTATTAGAGGAAGGTTTAGAGCAAAATATTTGGTGCATGATGTGTTCCATGTCTGTCTTGAGACTGTCAGAGTTGAAACGTACAGAGTATTACACTAATAACAGCAGAACATTTCACTGAACTTCAATATCAGCATTTGCTTTAAAGTTGTATAAGAAATATAAAAAGACAAAAGGGGGAGAATCATTGTCTTTAAGTAGAAGAAAATTCAATGTATGACATTGACGTTCAATTGCTGGTCATTTTAATTCGGGGGGAAAAGATGTTGCTATCAAGTCTGTATGATATTGGCGTTCAATTGCTGGTCATTGTAATTCGGGGGGGGGGGGGAGATCTTGCTATCAAGTCCAGGATTGCAAATTCCTAGACAATGGGGGGAGGAGCCTGGGGAGGGAGCTCAGCGGAATATAATACCACAGAGCCTACCCTCCAAAGCAGGCATTTTTCTGGGAGGGACGACTGATCTCTCTTCCTCTGTGTGTCTGTCTTTCTCTCTCTCTCTGCCCCTCCTCTCTGTCTTTCTCTGTCCCTCTGTGTGTGTGTATGTGTGTGTCTCTCTCTGTCCCTCTCTCTGTCCCCCTCTGTCTGTCCCTCTGTGTGTGTGTGTGTGTGTGTCTGTCCCTCTGTGCGTGTCTCTCTCTGTCCCTCTGTCAGCCCCAAACTGTGGGATCGGGTGAGCAGAAAGTGCAGGGGGGGGGGTCCCTTAGTGCAGCAATGAGGGGAAGGGGGAGAGGGAACGCACAGTTGCAAAAGATCAGATGGGGTGGAGGGGGAGCAGCACTTTGTGTGACCGACTTTGCCTTCAGTTGAGTGGGATGCCAGCTTCCAGGTGGGACCTGAGGATCCCCTGGAATTACTGCTCTTCTCCCGACACATTCTCTAAGTGTGACTTCACTCTCCCAGTAGATTCAGGTGAGTAGCTGTTTTGTTCTGAAGTGATAGAATAGATACCTGAAGAAGTGTGCATGCACACTAAAGGTTATACCCAGAATTAAACTTTGTTGGTCTGAAAGGTGCCACTGGAATCACACTTCGTTCATTCTCCAGAGTTCTCCCCTGGGCATCAGCATGTCGGGGGCTGCTTTATGGTATCATTGGGAGGAATTCTAGAGCGTCACCTGGCCTGTTGCTGATAGGTCTTGGTTTTCACCCCAAAGTGCTGTTGATGCGTCACATGACGTCATCCCTGACAACATGACACAGGAAACTGAATCAGACCCTTGGTACGTCAAGTTCAGTGTTGCCTACTCAAACTGGCAGCAGCTCTCCGGGGTCTCAGGCTGAGGTCTTTCACATTACCTACTGCTAGATCCTTTAAGTGGAGATGCTGGGGACTGAACCTGGGACCTTCTGCATGCCAAGCAGATGCTCTGCCACTGAGCCACTGCCCCTTGCTCCACTTTCCTTGCACACTTGTCCCAGATCACTCTGTTATGTTGAACCACTGAGCCCTTTGTTTGCACTTTCTCTGGTGGCCGGTGTGTAGCCTGGAGCTGTTGGGAGACCCTGTGGGTGTAGTGGTCAGATGTTTAGGAGAGCCAGTTTCAAATACCTGACTGCGCTATGAAGATAGTTAGGTGATGGTGGGCAAGCCACTCTCTCAGCCTAGTGTACCTCTAAGGGTCACTGTGAGGACCAAATGGAGGAGGGGAGACCAATGTACACCCCCTGAACTTGACTATTTTCTTTGTGCTTTTGAAGCAGGTTTTCTCCAGGTAGGCTCACCGGCTCTGAGTCGGGAAATACCTGGAGATTTTTGGGGTGGAGCCTGAGCGGTGGGTGTTGCCTTCTGACACACTTCTGGTGATGCCAGGGTGTGTGGCATATGCAAATAAGTTATGCTAATGAGCTCCTGCACCTCTTTTTCTGCAAAATGACCCCTGGTAGCTGACATAGCCGGTGTGGCATTTGTGACTGCATTTTCACTGTGCAGACCACTGTGAGCAGTCCATTGTTGACCATCTGGCTTAAAATATTTAATTCTCACTTTCTTGTGATTTTGTTAAGCGCAACATATTGTTGCATCATGAAATTAAGTTTTAATATGAAATTAAGTTTTAATATGAAAACATATGAGGGAAGAGTGGAAGAGGCTTAACCAAATCAGATATAATACAAGACCTGCTGCAGTATTAGCTGTCTTTAAGCCATTCTCCCTGTGACACGGTATAAACATTTAGCTGGAGTAAGGCAGGGAGAGGAACTCCAAATTGTACAACTGCTTACAAATAACACTATTGGGAAGATCCTAGGAACTGTGCTGATAAAAATCCTTGTGCAAACATCCCCACTTTCATGTTATTCTAGCCCTTTTTTGAACAATATTGTAAGTAATCAATAATATTAATTTGTTATTTCACCCGCAGTAATCATTTGTAATTGTAATCAGTTGATATCAACAGGGGTTGGAGCATAAACCTTATTATTTGACTTGTTTATATACTCATTATTTTCCCCCTTCTCATTAAGGCAGCTCTGGGGATAGCCAATCTTGCTGTTATGGCTATGCAAAAAGAAGGAACACCGAAAGAGGAAGCCATAAAAAAGATATGGATGGTGGATTCTAAAGGATTAATAGTAAAGGTAATGCAGATTTATCCTTACTGTAACAATACACATTTTAAAGTGTTTTGTTTATTGTGTGCAACAAAGGATTGAAGCAACTAAAATTCATTAGTTGCAGTCTTACATCCAGTTACATGTGCCTAGGACACATGTCTTCCTTTTTTATAATACTTAGATGTGTAAGATTTGGATACCAGTAAAGCTGTTATTGGAACTGGTGACTGCTGGCAGTGGAATGATTGCAAATAATGAATTCCCTTTAGGAATTATGGTCCTGTTGGATAAGTTCACTGCTTGTACCTTTTGCATTATCTGGACTTTATTAAAAATGAGTTATCTGTCCTTATTATATAATTTCATTTTCGTCTGGCAACATTCTATGCTTGCCAAAATGAGTTGGCTGCCTGATGTGTCACTCAAGCTGTTCCTATCCACTGGCTGCGTTGCCTGAGTCTCGCCACCAATATTCTAAACAGTTTGCTGTTCCACTCCTTCCAATAGCCAGTTGGAACACAGAGGTTATTTGCATATGAGGCCTGATTGGCTTTTGCCTCGAACGTTCTAATCAGCTTGTTGTTGCTGTAGGGTCATTGAATGTGGTCCTGAGGTAAAATACATCTCCCAGTCTTCCCTTAAACGGTCACTGGAGTTGCTAAAATACATCTCCCATTCTTCCCTTAAATGATCACTGGAGTTGCCAGTCTTCCTGTGGGGCCTGTAGATCTCCCAGAAATCACCATGTTCCACAGCCACAGCACATCCCTGCTGAGGTCCGTCTGCATCCTACACCCTGCCCTCCCCAGGCTCTGCCCCTCAGATCTCCAGGTCTGGCCCTCCACTTAGTATTGCCAGCCTCCAGGAAGCACCTGGAGATCTCCAAGATTGGTTCTCCTGGAGAGAATGGCTGCTTTGGGCAATGGACTCTATGGAATTATACCCTGCTGAGGTCCCTCCCCACCCCTTCCCTCCCCAGGCTTTACCTCTCAAATCTACAGGTATTTCCCAACCCAGAGTTGGCAACCCTGTAACTGGCTATTTCCAGACCCTTGGAACCCAGAAGACATTGCGTAGGAGATGGTGATTTTCTGCCTTAGCTGCCACTGCATAGCCCCAAATCAACATAAGTCAGGGGTGGAGGGAACCATACCTGTTACCGTGAGGCTGTCCTCCCATACTACCCACTTGGGGCAGCAAACTGACTTGAGACAGCCCTGCCTTATAACCAGGGGTCATTTCGTAGAAAAAGCTGCAGGAGTTCATTAGCATACCTAGTAAGCTGTTAGCATAATAGCTCATTAGCATATGCCACGCCCCCTGACATCACCGGAAGTGATATCAGAACGGGAAGCAAAAGGGGGGGCATCTTCAAAAGCCTCCCCTTCCTTCCCCAGCTGACCTCAGCGTGCCAGCCAGAGAACCCCGGGGAGACATGTCTCCCCCCACCTTCCTGCGCCCTCCCTAGATGGCCTGCCTTGGCAGTCGAGCTAGAAAGGGAGCGGCGGGGGGGGGCTTTCATTGAGTTATCTACTACGACTCCAAAGTCAGTCTCTACCAGTTTGGACCCCATTTATAGTTAGGATTTTTGGCTGCAATGTGCATCACTTTGCACTTGGTCACATTGAACCCCATTTGCCATGTTGACGCCCACTCGCCCATCCTCGACAGAACCCTTTGGAGTGCCTCACAATCCTCCCTGGTTCTCACCACCCTTGAACAACTTTGTGTCATCTGCAAATTTAGCCACTTCACTGCTTACTCCCAACTCCAAATCATTAATAAACAGGCTTGGGGGTCCATAAAATCCTGGAAGACAGATTGTACCTTCCCCTTCCTACAAGCACTGAAATCTCCTGTGCAGGCATGTTTTTCTTCGCATACTACACCTTAAGATACAAGCCCAGAGCATCTGTTCTTGAAGAGAAAGGAGGTCTTCTGAGATTTCTCACCCCCTTCACTCTTCCCAGAGGCATCCCATTTAGTCTGCCATCCTAAAGATGCTTTCCTGGGAATAAGCTGCAATGACTAGACCTGCTTAGGATGGCACTGTTAGATACTTTTACAAAGGACCCATTGAAGACATAGTTAACCCGACCCCCTTTGAAATGCAGTGATCATCCCAATTAAGTGATACTTTAATGTGCCAGCATTCTGTTGTTGCCCTGGCCTGGATGGCCCTCGCTAGCCTGATCTTGTCAGACCCTCTGAAGCTAAGCAGGGTCAGCCCTGGTTAGTACTTGACTGGGAGACCACAGAGGAAGCCCAGGGTTGGGACACAGAGGCAGGCAATGGCAAACCACCTCTGAACATCTCAAGGCCTTAAAAATCACTATGAGGTTGCCGTCAGCCATCAGTCAACTATCCACCCACGGTTTTGTTGTTGCGTAAGAAAAAGGCCTGACAAAAATCTTGGGGCTGTGCACTTTGCACCTCCCCTTAAGTCATAGTGCCCTTATTCAGCCTCATCTTGAGACTCCAACCACATGGCCCCAGCCACAGAAAGTCACAAATCCACACTTAAATCCACACAAAAAGGTCTGCATTTTACCATCAAGTCCAAATATTTCACACCACAGGAAGGCAGAAGGAGAAAATAATACTCTCTGCCTGCCTGACTAACAAAGTTTGATTCCAGTGGCACCTTTAAGACCAACAAAGTTTTAATCACGGTATGAGCTTGAAACCCCTGGAAACAATACTGACCTTGACAGGCTAAGAAAGACAGAGAAAGAAAGACAAAGAGGGACACAGAAAGAGAGACAGACAGACAGAGACAGAGAAACACACACAGGGGAACAAAGGGAAGAGAGAGAGAGAGAGGAAGACACACACACAGAGGGACAGAGAGAGAGAGACAGAGACAGACAGATAGACACAGACAGAGAGGGACTCAGAGGGACAGAGAAACACACACAAGGGAACATAGGGACACACAGAGAGAGACAGACAAAGACACACACACAGAGGGACACAGAGAGAGAGAGACACACACACACAGAGGGACACAAGACACACAAACACAGAGGGACACACAGAGAGAAATGAGGATAGAGAGAGATGGCGCAGAAAGCAGCTGCCAGCCTGGGTGCTCTCCAAAGCCCCCCCTGCCACCTGAAAAACAGTACCCACAAGCCTGCCAGCCTCTCCACCACCCCCGCTTCAAAAGCCTGGATACTCTCTGACCGATTTCTCAAAAGGAGCTGCAGCACTGTTGCTCCTTCCTTTCCCCCGGTTCCATTGGTCAATTTCCCACTAATCGCTGCGCGGCCGCATTTTGATCCGTGATTTCGCATGATTTTCCCTGAGGCTTCTCAATCCTGAAGCCGTGGATCAAAATGCGGCCGCATGGTGATTAGTGGGAAATTGACCAATGGGACTGGGGGAAAGGGAGGAGCAACAGTGCCGCAGCTTGTTGTGAGAAAACAAAATCCCTTCCCCATTGCGAAAGCAGTCCCTGCCCTCAGCTCCCACCCCCCAAACAAGCCTCTGCAACCCTGCGCCAGAGCGCACAAGCGGCACATGGTGCCCGTCATCCCTGCACAAGCCGCCAGCAGCACCCACCCCACCAAACAAGCCTCTGCCATGCCGCACCAGAGCACGCAAGCAGCCCTTGGCGCCCCTGAAACAAACCCCCACCACTCCACGCTGGAGCGCAGAAGTCACCCACCACACCCGAAACAAGTCCACGACCCCACCAACTTACTCTTCTGGTTGGTGGTGGCAGCAGCAGCAGGAGCAAGCAGAGGCAGCATGTGCTGCCTCCTGCTCCTCCTGAGGGCTGCTAGGGGCGGGGCTTAGACTAGAGTGCAGGCCCTGGAAGCCTATCTGCCCAGAGAAGGAGCTTGTGGGCGGGGAGCTGGGGGCGGGGCTGGCCTGCCATTTGTGCCTGCTCCTGAGCTCCCAGAGCAGCACTCTGGCGAGCTCCGGGCCCAAACGACCCCTGCTTATAACTAACCAGAAGGAAATAAACACGACTGGCCTCCCTCTGTTTTCCCCTTCCCTCTGCTGCCACAGCCAGGACACTCACCTGGAGCTTCCTTCTAGAGCCCGTTGTATTTCTTCCCACAGTAGGCCTTACTCCTAGTTTAAAATGAATACTAAACACAGAGTGAGATGAGATGGTGGAAGATGTGCTGTCATGTATGCTGTGGTCCATAGGATAAATAGCTCGAGGAAGGAATGGGGGTTTAAAATGACAAAACAGCATGCAGAGGAGGCGTTCAACCCTATCACCCCAGTGCTGCAGTCTGATTCCAGTCCCCTGCCGTGACTTTTGGTATTTTAAAATATAGTAGGAATGCTGATCACAGATCTTCCATTATTATATCTAGTGTGGCCTGAAAATAAATACTTAAAATATGAACACTGTATGCAAGTGTGTTGAATGCTACAAACTATTTATAAGCTATTTGTTTAAAGGAAAAATAAATACTGATATAAAACTTAATTTCCTGATGGTTTCCTTCATGTATAACAGATTTCTTTATGAACTTCAGCTGTATTGTCTTAAATGATTCTATTGCATAGTGATGGAGACTATGTCCTACATGCTGTGGTTTGCCATGATATCAGTGGTGGTTAGAAATTCCAAGCTGCTAAGAGACTTCGTCAGTCATTCTTACCTCATTTCTTTCATAGGCCAGGATCAGGAAATAAATAAATACATCAAGTGCCAAAATAAAGAAAGCTATATGTTTTTAAAAGATGGTAATTTATTTAATAGTGTCGAACTACTTAAAATTAACCCTCCCAAATTAGTGTAATTCATTTTCCCCTCAACATACTGCTTGCATTCAGAATTTTTATAATGTTTTAGTGAACTGAAAGAAAAACTTAGCTGCGTTAATGGATCCTGACACTTTTGTTAAGCACCACTCTTGCGATATCTGGCTTTTCCCAGTGACCCATATGTAGAGAATGCAAGTCACTCCCCAGGGGTTTTCCTCATAATAGCCGCTGAGTGGGACTTGAGGTGGGGTATACTTCCATACAGCCCTGCCAAGCTGGAGGCTACTTAAGAACCATGACTAAGTATTAACTGCTGCTGGCTTCATATGGTTATAGTGAATGTGCCTCATCCCTGTATGGTTGTGGCTAGTTTGCTATCATTCAGAATGAATTGACTTTTTAAGAACCTAAGAACATTGGCCAAGCAGTTCCTCTGGAGGGCCAACAACAGGGCATAGAGGCCGAGGCCTTCCCTGGTATTTCCTCCTGGCACTGGGACTCAGAGGTTGCCTATGGTCACCACGGCTGGTAGCCACTGAGAGGCCTCTCCTCCATGAATCTGTTGAATCCCCCTTTAAAGCCATTTACTCCTGTGGCCATCACTACATCCTCTGGCAGTGGATTCCACATTCTAATCTCTCTCTGTTTAAAGAAGTATTTCTTTTTGTGCATCCTGAATCTACTGCTCACCAGCTTTAGAAATGGGTAAAACTCCATGTGACCATCTATTCACGGGGGGGGGGGGGGGGGAGCTCTTCTGAATAAGTTAATGAATGAACATAGTTGTTAGTATTTTTCTGTTATAAATATGATGAATAATTAATAATAATGTCTTGTAATATCTATTATTCCTGGTGAAGCAAATAGTTCCATAGGGAAGCAGTTTAGATCATGAAGAGAGGTTAACTCTTCCTCCCACAGCTGCCATTAAAAACAGAGCCTGGGGAGGACGGGTTTTGGGGAAGGGGAAGGACCTCAGTGGGGTGTAATGCCATACCATCTACCTGCCGAAGCTGCCATTTCCTGTAGAGGAACTGATATTGAGAATCTGGAGATGAGGTTAGCAATCCTACTCTCACAATAACCCTCTGAGTTAGACTAGGCCAAGTTAGTGACTTGTGCAAGGGAACCTGTACAGTAGGCCTCTCCAGTCCAAATTCAGCATTTTATGAACTGTGTCATACAAGGTGTATTCATAGAATTGCAGAATTGGAAGGGGCCATCTAGTCCAACCCCCTGCTCAGTGCAGGATCAGCCTAGAGCAGGGGTGGGCAAACTTGCTCAGTGTAAGAGCCACCTAGAACAGGGGTGGCCAGACTTGCTTAACGTAAGAGCCACATAGAATAAACATCAGATGTTTGAGAGCCACAAGACATGAACAAATATTACCTGCTTTTACTGGAGAATAAGCAAATTTGCTTTTTACTAACATTAAATGAGACTGCCAAAAATAATAACAAAAGGGGTAAAAGCAGATATTGATAATGATATTAATTTGTCCAATGATATTTGTTTGCTAATGATATTTAGCTTCCCCAGCCACCCTGCCAGGAGCCACATAATATATGTGAAAGATCTGCATGCGGCTCCCGAGCCACAGTTTGCCCACTCCTGGCCTAGAACATCCATGACAAGTATTTGTCCAGCTGCTGTTTAAAGACTGCCAGTGAGGGGGAGCTCACCATCTCCCCAGGCAGCTGATTCCACTGTTGCACTGTAAAAAAAGTTTTCCCCAATATCCAGCCAGTACCTTCCCGCCCTTAATTGAAACCCATTATTGCAAGTCCTTTCTTCTGCTGCCAACAGGAACAGCTCCCTGCCCTTGTGTTCTATTTATTTATTTTATTTATCTAAAACATATCTTAGCTGTAGGGTTGTCAGGTGTGTCCCCCCCGGCCACCAGTGGGGATGGGAGGTAGAGTTGCCAGATCCAAGTTGGAAATAGGGTTGCCAGCCTCCAGGTGGGGTCTGGAGATCTCCCACTATTACAGCTGATCTCCAGGCAACAGAGATCAGTTCCCCTGGAGAGAATGGCTGCTTTTGAGGATGGACTCTCGGGCATTGTACCCAGCTGAAGTCCTGCCCCTCCCCAAACCCCGTCCTCCCAGGCTTCACCCCCAAATCTCCAAGTATTTTTCCACCCAGAGCTGCCAACCCTAGTTGGGAAACCCTGGAGATTTGGGGAGTTCACCCTCCAAAGCATCCATTTTCTCCATGGGAATTGATCTCTGTAGTTCGGAGATGAGGTGTAATTCTGTGGGATCCCCAAGCCCCACCTGGAAGCTAGCATCCCTACTTAGCTGCCTTTCTCTCTCATAGAACGCAAGGTGGCTTAAAATATAATGATTATAGAAAAAATATTTAAAATAATATAAATAAAACAAAATTATAATAAATATAAAAGGTCACAGTTTAGATTTAGAAACTCCAATTAGGACTGCCAGTAAAAAACCTAAACCAGTCAAGTGCTGTCTTCAACTGCCTCCTGAATATCGACAGTGAGAAGGCCAGGTGCACTTCCCTGGGGAGACTGTTCCATAGTTGGGGGGCTGCCACTGAACAGGCCCTCTCTTGTATAACCACCAGATGAGAGTCTTTGATTAGTGGGACAGTCAGGAGGGGCGCCCTGCAATCTTAATTCCTGAGCAGGAATGATGGGAGAAGAAGGTCCTCCAGATAGCTCCGTCCCAAGTCATGAAGGGTTTTAAAGGACAGATGACACAAAATTATTTAGGATGGCGAAGATCTCCACAAATTGGGTGAGTGGGCAACAATGTGGCAGATGAAGTTCAGTGTTGGTAAGTGTAAGGTGATGTACACTGGAACATAAAAAAATCCCATCTTCAAGTATAGGTTAATGGGGTCTGAACTTGCTGAGACTGAAAGGGAAAAAGATCTTGGGGTTGTAGTGGATAGCTCAATGAAAGTGTCAACTCAGTGTGCTGAAGTGGTGAAGAAAGCAAAATCTATGTTAGGCATTATTAGGAAAGTGGTTGAAAATAAAATGGCTGATAGTATAATACCCCTGTAAAGATCTATGATGTGGCCTCATTTAGAATACTGCATGCAGTTCTGGTTATTGTGTCTCACAAAAGACACTACAGAGCTGGGAAAAGTATAGAAGAGGGCAACTAGGATGATTAGGGGGTTGGAGCACCTTCCCTATGAGGATAGGCTGAAGAGTCTGGGACTTTTCAGTTTAGAAAAGAGACAACCAAGGGGGGACATGATTGAGGTTTGTAAAATTATGCCATGGGGTGGAGAGAGTTGACAAAGAGAACTTTTTCTCACTCTCCCAAAATACTAGAACTTGAGGGCATCCAGTGAAACTGATGGGCAGTAGGTTCAAGACTGACAAAAGGAAATACTTCTTTTGACAGCTAGTAATTAAAATGTGGAATTCACTGCCAGAGAGTGCAGTGATGACCACAAGCATAAACAGCTTTAATGGGATTAGATTTATGGAGGATAGGTCTATCAGTGGCTATAAGCCATGGTTACTAATGGAAACCTCCACATTCAGAGGCAGTCAGTCTCTGAATCTCAGTGCCAGGAGGCACCATCGGGGAAGGCCTCAGCCTCTATGCCCTGTTGTGAGCCCTCCAGAGGAACTGTGTGAGACAGGATGCTGGACTAGATGGACCACTGGTCTGATCCAGCGGGGCATTTTTTATGTTTTTAAAACCAATTTATTGACTTGGGCTTGGGAGCAGATCAGTAGCCAGTGTAATTGCTGTATAGTATCAGGGTCATATGTTCCCAGTAACTTGGTCCGACTAGCAATACAGCATTCTGCACTAGTTGCTGCTTCTTCAAGGTCTTCAAGTACACGGCAGTAGTCCAGTCTAGATGAACTAGAACCAGGAGAGGGTGATACAAACTATAATCAGTCCTCCAATATAAGGACCAAGACTTTAAGGCCCTTATCAAGCCCTTTGGAACCCAGTGGACGAATGCAATATTTTTTAAAAAAGAACTGACTAAAACATGAGCCAAGGTTCCAAGGCCTAGGAATTTGGTTGGCATGAGGGTAACTGGAAAATGGTGGGATATGAGAGAGGCAGAGAAAGCACATCTAATTCTTAACTTAAATCCAGATACTGAGACCATGAACTGACAAGACAGATCTTTCTATAAAACTGAAAAAAGCCCCGGGAGAATCTGAAATCTTCAAAAAACTTGAGGAGAACTCCCCCTCCAAATAACAGAAACAATGCCTGTAGCTTCAAGGAATGGATGCCCTTAGTGGCTGTTGCCAGGCAACAGCAACATTATTACTTTCAAACTTTCTCTCAGCAAAAGTCAACAATAGGGATGTGTACGAACTGGGGAAATGTGGTTCAATTCATGGCGTGCCCGTTTCGTGAATCACGAACCATCACAAACGTTTAGAAGCTAAATGAACTGGTTCAACTTGTGAGGTTCATGGTGTGGTAGAATGCTTCCCCCACATCCTAGAGACATCAAACTCACAGGAGATCTCTGGCTGATTCTCCTTTACCTGCCTTCCAAGTTTGGTGAGGATTAGATTTGCGGGCTCCAAGTTACCGCCCCCCAAAGAAGGTATCCCTTTCCTCCATTGTTTCTAATGGAAGAGGAGAAAAAACAGCAAAAAAGCAAGGGCAGTAGAAGCCCAGAAGAACAGAATCAAAGTCCCAGTGAATCTTTGCAATAGAAACTGAAGGTGGGGTCATTTTTGCAAGCCCAGCAGAGCCAGTGCCACTGTGGCGGTGCAAACCCAACAGGACTAAGATCAAGCCAGAGAATCTCTGCAGTAGAAACTGAGGGGGGTAGATTTTGCAAGCTCAGCACAACCAGTTACAGTGTGCAGAATGCCCATCAGAACTCAGTGACACTGGCATGGCAAGCTTTAAAACACTGCTCCCAAATCACAGAGTCACAACAAATCCAAGCACGCCGGGGAGGGGGGAATTTTGCAAGCTCTGTGCAAGAAAATGGAAAGGGAACACAAAGGAAAGCCAGCAAAGAGGGGAGGGTCCTTCTTGAAACTGACAAGATTAATTTAAAACTGACAAGAATGTTTCCAAGGCTGGAAAATTCTGCCCTTCTGTTGCTTTGAAGTTTGGTAAACATTTTGATTGAATGAAGACAGTCTTTCTGGAAATGTATCTATTCACGAACTGCCAAGAACCTCCACAAACTGAAAGTTTGTGGAAAGTTCCTACTGGTTGACCTGCCACAAACTTCAGTTCGTGAACCATAAACCAGCCAAAATTTGTCATGAACTCCTATCTCTATTCAGCAGGAGAGGGCAGTTTTGGTCTTTGAGGTGACTTGCTACCATATAACTTACATGACTCACTTAGGTGTGGGTGCTTTCTGCTGTTTAACAACAGTCACCCCACAGATGCCAGTGTTGTGTACAGTGAGTTGAGTTTTGGACTAGGGTATGGGACAGGGGCGTAGAGTTTTGGAAATCCTAGGGGTGGGGGCTTCTTAGTGCGCGCGCGCAAAGCGCACACGCTCGCTGGGACGATGTTCTTCCCCCCCCCTCCGGGAAACCGCCCCGCCTCCCTGGGCCCTTCCGAGGCCCACCAGCCACTGCTGCCGGTGCCTCTCCCCCCCCCCCCCGCCACCCCTTCCTTCTCCCTCTCCAGCAGCTGCCGCCGGGTCTCGGAAGGACCCGGGGAGGCGCAGCGGCAGGCGCTCTGTTTTCCTGAGGGTGGCTGAGCCCCCCCTCGGGAAATTTCAGGGGTGGCTCAAGCCCTCGAGCCCCCCCGTACTCTACGCCTATGGTATGGGAGACCCTGGTTTGAATTCCTACTCTACTGTGAAAGCTTGCTGAGCCTTGGGCTAGTCACACACTCTCAGCCTAACCCAACTCACAGAGTTGTGGTGAGGATAAAATGGAAGAGATGAGAATGACATAAGCTGCTTTATGTCCTCATTGTGGAGAAAGGTGGGGTGTAGATGTTGTAAATAAATGATAAACATAATTGAAGAAGGGAGGCAAATAAAAGATTGGCTGGTTGATGCGTTGGAATGAGAGGAAGCAAGGGAAGATGAGGATATGGAGGCTGCCAGGAGAAGGGAAAGTGGAAATAGTGTGGGGAGGAGAATACAAGGGGAAGTGTGGTGCCCCTCACAAGTACATGTGGGTTTCCCACCACACAACTGGTCCTGGTCCTGGCCTGGCAGCCAGCATTATGTAAGGAGGGAAAGCTGAAAGCTGAAGACAGAGGTAAAGGTGGGTTGTCTGGTGGGTGGCAAGAAAAAGTGGAGAGGCTGTGGGGGTTTCAGGGAATGGAGAGAGGAAATAGTGGGATGGGGAATACAGGAGATAATTAGATGCCCCTGCAAATCCTCACAGGTCCCCTGCTTATCTAGTTAAAATATATTAGCATTTTAGGAATTTTGCCATCAAAGGAGCAAGCAATAGCTGTGGCAACTAGAAAACACATTTCCCTAGGTTTGCTTTTGTAAAGTAGTTTTTTCTTAGACTTACAGTCTCAGTGACACCTGTTGGAATATTTAAGAACAGCAGTTTTTAAACCCAGTGACTTTAGACTGAAATGAGGCAATGTGAGCATGCCAAAAGTGGCCCAGAGACACTCTGTATGTTTTTTTTCCCCCATTCTGGTCATAGAGAAAACCCAGCACAAGTTTATCACGTCACTTCTGTGGTAACAGTCCTTAAAAAACCATTTAAATACACGAGGACATGTCCCCATCTATCTTAAAACCCAGTAATTCAGTCTCTAAAGAAATTTGTAGAATAAGGGGATAAATCCAGGGTGAGTCAAGAGAAGCTGGCAAACTGTAGTGTATAACATCATATTTATTGATGTCCACATGACAGACCCACACAGCATCTTGTGGTCTCCTTGGATCTGTTTGCAGCTCCTGATGATATGTTGCCTTCTGTTATACAGATGCCAAGACTTGTGGTTACCCTTCAGAGATGAAAAGAGGGCACAGAACAAATGCAGTGAGGTAACTTGCACCACTGCACCACTTGGCAACTTGCATATATGTGTGCCTGCCATAGTTTTAAAAGTTATATGCATCAGGCCTATTTTAGAAGTACATTTCTTAACTGAGTTGTATAGATCCATATATGCAGGGGTCATTTAGTAGAAAAAGAGGTGCAGGAGCTCATTACCATAACCCATTTGCATAACTCATTTGCATATGCCACACCCCCTAACATGCCAGAAGTGTGTCAGAAGGCAACACCCACCCCTCAGGCTCCACTCCACAGGTGAGTGAAACTGACCTGCTCTTCCTCCATTCCCTTCCCCATCCAATACTTTGTGCAATAAAAATAAGCGTAAAGAACACACCTTCATTCTCTTCCTGCTCCCTTGAAACCACATGGTTTCAAGTAGACTTGAGATACCCAGGACATGTGCACCACCCATCCCTTTCCCTTCCCCTCCCCACAACAAGACACCCTGTGAGGTAGGTGGGGCTGAGAGAGGTCTTTTGAGAACTGCTCATGAGAGAACAGCTCTGAGAGAACTTGTGACTGGCCCAAGGTCACACCAGCAGCTGCATGTGGAGGAGTCGGGAATCAAACCCGGTTCTCCCAGATTAGAGTCCAACTCCTGACCACTACACCAAACTGATGGGGTGGAAGCTGCTGAAGGGTTGGTGAAATTTCTCCAGTACTTATGTGCCATGTGCCCAGATAAAAAATGGTATACTTAGAAAATTTATATGCCACCTTGAGCAAGTCTCTGGAAAAGCAGCACAGTCATAAAAGGAACAATGATAAAATTATCAATATTAAAACAAAACATTAACATCAATAAAGACCCTAGCAGGGCTTTCCCTGGGATGCTGCGCCTCTGCACTGCTTGGGGAAGCCATGGAGGGGGTGGGGCTTGGTCATGTGCCCGCCTCCTGGGCTTCTCACTCCCGGAGCTGCGCTCCTGCTCCAACGGACCCCTGCATATATGTAACACTGTGTAGTGTTCCTACATTGTGATGTGGGGAATACAGTGTGTCCACAAGACACACACACACACCCTTTCCCAACTAAGAGTTTTGGCTTTGGTTCATATTTTGAACTATGTTCCCACATGCCATTAAGCAGGGCATTTTGGGCGGGGGGCGGGGAGGAGGTGCTGGAACTCTCAAGAGGGAAATGAAGTTATGAAAACTTATGAACTGTTATTTATTTATCTTTATTTTTATACCCCGCCCTCCCCGCAAGCGGGCTCAGGGCGGCTTACAAGGGCACAAGTGCCAAGCAACATCATAAAACAATTTAAAATCAATTTAAAATCAACAACAGCAATAAAACTCCAGTACATAACAAAAATAGAACTATAATTCCCAATACAGTGCTTCCAGTCTTATTAATCAGATGGCTTCCTATCGAGCTGGAGTCCTACCAACCATAACCATCGGGCCTGGGCTGCATTCAGGGCCAGCTCTCAATGTAGATGTTATTACAATGCTGGTGGCGGCTCCTAGCCAAAGGCCTGGCGGAAGAGCTCCGTCTTACAGGCCCTGCGGAACTGCATCAGGTCCCGCAGGGCCCTGATCTCCTCCAGGAGCTCATTCCACCAGGTTGGAGCTGCCACTGAAAAGGCTCTGGCCCTGGTCCCAGTGAGCCTGGCTTCCCTGGGGCCCGGGACAAGAATTCGATGACATGATCCCGACCGAAGTGCTCGCTGGGGTATATGCGGGGAGAGGCGGTCCCTCAGGTATGTTGGACCCTGGCCATATAGGGCTTTAAAGGTAAGAACCATCACCTTGAAGCAAACTTGGTATGCTATAGGTCGGATGTGGTCCTGTCTCGAGAGACCCTGTTAGACATTTTAAAAATAATTTCATTGAAGAGGTTCCAGAACTCTGTTCTGGCACTTCCCCCCAGAAAAAAAGCCCTGCCACTGAGTATTTCCTGGATGTAATTTCTTCTTGTCAAATCAGATAAGATGCTGGAAGACCCATGAGTAGTTTTCTAGCATGTATATCAATTTGGATCGGTGTGGGGAGAGGTGGGTTAGTTCTTTCCCCCCTGCACCAATACCGGGGCACCAGATGACCTTCAAGCTGTTATTTCTCTTATGGGGAGTAGGGGAAATATAAGGCTGGATCCTTCAGTAAAGCTTGCAGGAAAAGCTGATGAAGTGACAGCTTACGGTTTGTCTCCAAAGTCCTCTCTGAAGATTGGGGGACCTTTGTGGACAAAATGGACCATGCTGCTAGGTGGGGAGACTCAGTGAAAAGGCAACTTGGACAGCATTGCCTTCCTCTTTTGCTGCTGGCCCAGTGGTTGGTATTTGGCAATATCCTAGATTTCTCACTTTTGAAAAACAGGGAAAACTTGCTCTGGCTTTCCTTGGGGACAACATAACTGCCAGTTTGGGCCTCCCCCACAGCTGTAGCCACTGATGGAGTACATCCCAGGTCCCATAGTTTCCAGGCACGAGGTGCTGGATGTAACCCTTGTGAGTCAGTGTCTTCTAAAGGACCTTGGCTATTTTCCGAGGGGGGGGGGGAGGCAAAGAAGCAGCACAGCCAGTAGGGAGGATAAAGGGCATCTTGTTTTGCAAAAGGGATAGTGTTGTATTCTAATGGCAACCGCCATGCAGTCAGGCCACGCGGTCAGGCCATGTGGTCCAGGGCAAGCACATGGCCAGGCACAGTCAGAGCTTTGCTCCAGAACACAACAGACTGGCCGGATTGTAATTTAGACCTATCGGTCAGCCAGAATGCAAACAGGGGCCAATGACCTGGGGAGACTTAATTGTATTAATTGTAATCCTATCAGAGTGTGTGGGCGAGGCCGGGGGGCGCGGTTTAGGTGCGCATACAAGCAGACCCCTGAGCCCAGCTCAGACGTGTCATCTCCTACCACCTAATAAACTTCATGTGCTGATTCACTGAGATGCATCTCCAACCCCAGTACTTTTCAGATAGCAAACAGCATACCCTCCAGTACAGGGCCAGTCTTGTATTAACCCAATTTTCTTACCAGTTCTTTCTCTCCCCACCCCCACCCCCCATATGTTGCTCAAGGCTACACTCCTACTGTTATCTGCTTCATTAATTTAAGCAGCAGTATTCTGTCCTCCACAGACTTAAAACCAAGAAGGTTGTTCTGGGTAAAATGTTAGATGACATATTTGTCCTATGTAATAAGTTATCAGCCATTTGAAATACAGTCCAGCAGTTGCAGTATGTGAGATAGCCAGCTGTACTTCATCGTTCACGTCCATGCATTAAAAGACAAGATACACTTGCTCGCTTACAGTGCAATCCTAAGGACAGTTACTCCCATCTACTCCATTGATTTCATTGGGCTTAGACTGGAGTAAGTCTCTTTAGGATTGCACTGTTAGAGATCTGGCTTTCAGAAAATGGGGGAAAGGGGCTGTCATGATCTGGGCTGTGCAACTAGAGGCCTAGCAGGCCTAGGGAGCCTGAGTAGCATTGGGAGGAGGCCAGGTCTACAACTCCCAGAAGCCCGAGAGGTTTTGGCGCCAATTTTAGCCAGTCACAGAGAAAGGGGAGTTATAATAAAAGGCCTGGCACAGAAGAAGAGCTGTTCTTCCAAGGGAGCAGGGCCAGAGGGAAGGCTGCTGCATGGGAGAGACCCTCGCCCTGAGAGGAAGGGGTGAGCGGTCTGAGGCCCAGCTGAGACAGGGAACTAGGGACTGTGAGTCTAGTCGCATCAGGGCATCTGGTCTTTTCCCCCTTCACCCACTTATTGTTATTGCTCTTGCACCTTGTTTGTTTTCCCATATTGGGCTGACCTCCTGTACAAATAAACCTTTTATTTGTTGTTTATTCTGCCTGGTCCTCACGCCTATTATTCAGCCAAATAAGGGAGGTTCGGAAGGTCCTGGGAGGGTGCTCTGGGCCGTCTCAAGGGATCCTAAATCCAGAGTGGTGGCAGTGTCAGGTGACACCCCACCTGAGCCGTGACAGGGGCAATCAAAGCAACTTGCACTAACAGAATTTTACTAAGGCATCTCATAAAGCAATTCCAATTTTAGTTTATGGGTTGCTGGAGTGGGCACACGTCTCTTAGAGCAGTATTTGTCAACTTTTCCACTCCTGGGACCCACTGAATTTAGAAGAAGAAGAAGTAGAAGTAGAAAAAGAGATTGGATTTATGCCCCGCCCTTCACTTGTAGTCTCAGAGCGGCTTACAAACTCCTTTCCCTTCCCCTCCCCACAACAGACACCCTGTGAAGTAGGCGGGGCTGAGAGAGCTCTGAGACAACTATCCTTGAGAGAACAGCTGGTACAGAGCTATGGCATGCCCAAGGTCATCCAGCCAGGTGCAAGTGGAGGAGTGAGGAATCAGACCCAGTTCTCCCAGATTAGAGTCCGCGCACTTAACCACTACACCAAACATGAGAGCGTATGACATTGGAGATATGTGATGTTAGAGTCACATAACTGGAAGAGGAGATATAGTTATGTTCTCACTAGGGTCAAATCCAGAATTGTGAGCAGATAGACTAAGAGAAATGGGGACAGGAAATACAAACGGTATCAGGAATATACTTTATTGAGGAACAGGCCAAGGGCCACAGGCATGGAGGCAGAATTACCGGCTTCCCAACAGGGGAGGGTGATCTTCTGCCCTCAGCTCCTGTTTCCTGACTCTGCTTTGGCAGCCAGCAGGAGGGGAAGAAAACTAAGAATCGCCATTGGGCAACAGCACCATGTCTCTACTGGGAAACAACAACAGAACAGCGGGGGGGGGGGGGGGAATCCAACCTGAAAATCAAGTCAGGAGCCTGAAGGGTTGAGCAGCTAAAATATGAAATAAAATACAACTATTTATTACACAATGCATGTTTAATGTTTAAACTCTTCTTTAATTTAGGGCCGTGCCTCACTAACATCTGAAAAACAACGATTTGCCCATCAACATGATGAGATGAAAAATCTAGAAGATATAGTCAGAAAACTAAAGCCAACTGCACTCATAGGTAACATCTATAGCTGCATCTGTTCATCCAGCTAAGCTTTATTGTTTCATTTTATTATCAGATGTGTAACGGTGAGGATACATATTCAGTGTGCAAAATTGATTCCTTATTCCCAGTTCCTTATTCATTCCTTATTCGTGACTTATTTGTGAATTCATCCAGAAACACTGAGGAGAGTTGGAAAGCTCTGAATCCCAAACTAAGGTCTGGACCACTATATATCATACACCCCCCACGTTCTCAGGACTCTCCCCTTCAAGAAGATATATCCTGTTTCCTGGTCCAAAGCGCAGTTCTTGTGCCAGCTGCTCCTAAGTGGGGTGCCCCTAGGATAATCACACAGGCAGACACTGGGGCTGGGCTGCATGCCCCCCAAATCTTTGGACCACCCCAATGACACATCCCCACGCTCTGGGAACTGTCCCCTGCAAGGAGACACACTGCACTGCCTGGTCCAAACACTGGTTCTGAAGCCACAAGCTTCAAGAAGATATATCCTGTTTCCTGGTCCAAGGCCCGGGTCTTGTGCCAGCTGCTCCAAAGTGAGGTACCCCAGGAAATAACGCAGGCAGACACTGGGGCCAGGAAGTGCCATATGTCCCCTCAAAGGGGAGTGTCCCCTGAACGTGGGGGAGGGGTATGACATGTGGTGGTCCAAACCTTATTTTGGGTTGTAAAGGGCAAACAGTTCCTTATTCAAATCTCCTTAGAAATAGAGGCCTCTTGGAGTCACTCCAAACAGAAGCTTGTGAGTTCAGAACCAGTGTTTGGACTGGGTAGGGCTGTGTGTCTCCTTGCAGGGGACAGTCTCCAGAGTGTGGGGATTGTCATTTGGGGTGGTCCAAAGATTTGGGGGGACGTGCAGCCCGGCCCCAGTATCTGCCTGTGTGATTATCCTAGGGGCACCCCACTTTGGAGCAGCTGGCGCAAGAACTTTGGACTAGGAAACAGGATATATCTTCTTAAAGAGGAGAGTCCTGTGAACGGGGGGGGGGGGGGGGGGGGTATATGATATGTGGTGGTCCAGACCTTAGTTTGGGGTTCAGAGCTTTCCAACTCTCCTCAGTGTTTCTGGATGAATTCACAAATAAGTCACAAATAAGGAATGAATAAGGAACTGGGAATAAGGAACCAGCTTCATTCAATTGTGCAAAATTGGGTTTAAAGTGTATCTGAGAACAGTGATTTTTCAAGCTGTTATTAACACAATACTCAAGAAAGTACTTTAGCTGTTTTAAAAGAGCCTTGTCAGTACTGCCTTTAGTGTCCGAATCCAAGAGAAATATGTGAATAGAACTTCTAGTGAGGAATGAGTAATGCACTGTGTTTGGAAGAAATCTTAAACTTGGGTCGAGTTGGATATGCTCTCTTAAACAACTCCGTTGCTTATCACTATCTCTTTAATAGACTAACAGAGTTATACATAATATAATCAGGACTTGAAGAAGAAGAGAAGGTTTTTATACCACACTTTTTTCTACCCTAAGGCGTCTCAAAGCAGCTTACAATCACTTTTCCTTCCTCTCCCCACAACAGACACCTTGTGAGGTAGCTGGGGCTGAGAGAACTCTGAGAGAGAACTGTGACTGGCCCAAGGTCACCCAGCTGGCTGCATGTGGAGAAGGAGTGGGGAATCAAACCTGGTTCTCCAGATTAGAGTCCACCACTCTTAACTACTACACTGTGCCCTCTTGATCCTTCCTCCCTTCCTGCTTCAAATTCTCCAAAATCAAAAAAGTATAAATGTGCATGTTATACAGTGATATAGTTCTGCAACTGAACAAAACATAAGGAAGTACCTCAGTACCCAGTATTATACAAGCATTCAGTGGTGGATATGAAACTGAACAGAATATTTTTGTTTTAAATGTTATTTTTCATCCATATATGTGGTATACGCAAGAACAACTGACCAGATCTGAGATTGGTTTTCCTGTTTGGATGATTAATTGTTTAAACTCTCTCCTTTCAAGTGGTCTACTATTTTCCCAAGGTTTTTCATTAAGCTAAGTCTCAGCAAATGCCATATATGGAGTTGTGGTAGACACTGCTCATGAAGACAATTTGTTATCATTGGAATGAGTACAAAAACAATTACTTCAGTAAGGCAATAAATGTAGCCAATAAAGCATCAGTGAAATTATCTTTCCAAATTTATTTCACCAGCTGTCTGGAAAGAGCTGCTTATCTTACTGTTAATTATCTAGAAGCTAAATTCAAGCCAGCAGTTGAAAGATCAAGTGACACAATACCTTTTTTTTTTGGGGGGGGGGGCAGTTAAAAATACAGATGCCAGCCTTTGAACATTCTTCTTGAAGTAAATGATTTGGAAAAAAAATTAAAACAAAAGTATGTGTTCAAGCTGGTGGCAATTTTGTTGAATATTTAGAACTTTAGCTTCTCCTCATAATTATACCTTCGTTTAATGTGAGTGAGAATTTTATCATTTCAGATCCCAAAACTTCTGATTTTCCACTGGAAATGTCTCCTGCACTTGCTCAGTTTAAAGGAATGGAAATGGCACAAAAATAGCCTTATCAGTGTACCATGTACATGGGAAGCCCTGGTGGACTTCACTTATTCAGTTTTCACATGCTCCATTCTAAGCACTTTGATGCTGACAAAGGAAATGTAATAATTGGGCCCTTATGTCTACTTAGGTTTCAGTACCATGTCAGAGACAGTAGTTAACATTTAAGAGCGAGAATTCTAAAGCAACTATGTTAAATTCAATGTGCCAGAAATCTCCCAAAGCCTGGATTGTTAGGCCCGTGTTGAGGACCAGGGACTCCCTGTCCATTAAATACTGGAATTCTGTTACTTTTTATGAAACATCCAAAGTGAAGAAAGAAAAGTCAGAGCATTAGTTGCGATTTATTGAAATCTGCCCTTTGTGAAGGCAAGTATGACATTTATACAAGGACACAGAGAAGTGCAGCTTTCTGTAACCTGCTCTGTGATATCTGTGATAACTCTGTTCCTTTAATCTGGGCCAGTGTTTTACACACCCTACCCACTCCAGGAATTAGTGTGGGCAAAAACAAAGAAAAAAGAAGTTGTTGTTACCACAGCTCCACACAGAGACAGAATCTGATTATACTGTGCTCCTGTTTAAAACTCTGCTAACTCTGATGCCCAGTATTAAGGGCACTACGCGTGATGGAGGTGGAAAGTGCCACCAAGTGACAGCTGACTTAGGGCAACCTTGTAGGGTATTCAAGGCAAGAGATGTTCAGAAGTGGTTTGCCATTGCCCATCTCTGTGCCATGACCTTTGACTTCATTGGTGGTCTCCCATCCAAATTCTAACCAGAACTGACCCTGCTTAGCTTCCAAGATCTGACAAGATCAGGCTAGCTTGGGCCATCCAGGTCAGGGCTGACATGATATACCACCACTTTTTATATTATTAGGTTGGAACTACCATCTTGTAGAAAATGGCAACTTATACCATGATTGCCCTACTCCCTTCTGCTGTACAGTACTTTTCTACAGTACAGTTTGGTGTAGTGGTTACATGTGCGGACTCTAATCTGGGAGAACCGGGTTTGATTCCCCACTCCTCCACTTGTACCTGCTGGATGACCTTGGGCAAGCCATAGTCCTGGCACAGCTGTTCTTGAAAAAGAGCAGTTCCTGACAGAGCTCTCTCAGCCCCACCCACCTCCCAGCGTGTCTGTTGTGGGGAGGGGAAGGGAAAGGAGTTAGTAAACCGTTCTGAGACTCCCTTGGGTAGTGAAGGGCAGGGTATAAATCCAATCTCCTCTTCTTCTTCTAACTTAACCCAGTTATATATTCACACTAGATGTACTACTATCAGTCTATCAACAGTAACTTCTTTGTCTTCTAAAGTCTGAACCAGATAGAAGAAATGGTGAAATATAGAGTAACAGCTACAATAAAAATAGTATTGGCATTGTTCTGCGACCCTTTTGCAGAACAGCTTTTAGACTGGATATCGAGGGAAGGAGAAAGATTTCATTTCTCACAACAATCGGTTATACTTCTGTTTTGGTTAGGAGTTGCTGCCATTGGTGGAGCATTTACAAACAAGATTCTCAAAGATATGGCGTCCTTCAACAAGTGGCCAATTATTTTTGCTCTTAGTAACCCAACTGACAAAGCAGAATGCTCTGCTGAGGACTGCTATAATCTAACTGAGGTAAGGGATGAAAATTAATGTACCTTTCTTGTTAGTTTTATTTCAGCAGTCAGGCAGAATAGGGAGGTATCTGGTTTGTCAATTTTAAAGGGACATATGTAATGCTCTTCAGTAAAGATTTTAAGAGCAGAACTTCTTTGTGATTTCCTCAAATGTCAGTGCAGATGTGGAGCTCATTATCTCTTGATTTACCTGAGCAGGAGGAGTACTATCTTTCAGGATAAAATGGTTGCCATAGAAGAAGATACTCCTCTTATTGAGGAAAAGCTGAAGAGTCTGAAACTTTTCAGTTCAGAAAAGAGATGATTAAGGGGGGACATAATATTGGTTTATAAAATTATGTGTGAGGCAGAGAGAGTTGACGAAGATACATTTTTCTCCCTCTCCCAAAATACTAGAACTTGGGGGCATAAGGTGAAACTGATGGGCAGTAGATTCAGGATGGACAAAAGGAAATACTTCTTTACACAGAGGGTGACTACAATGTGAAATTTGCTGCCAGAAGATGTAGCGGTGGTCACAGGAATAAACAGCTTTAAAAGGGGATTAGATAGCTACCTGGAGAATAGGTCTATCAGTGGCTACCAGCCATGGTGACTGAGGGGAACCTCCACATTCAGAGGCAGTCCACCTCTGAATCCCAGTGCCAGGAGGCAACATCAGGGGAATGTCTCAGCCTCTGCACTGGGCCCTCCAGAGGAACTGGTTGGCCACTGTGTGAGACAGGATGTTGGACTACATGGACCACTGGTCTGATCCAGCAGGGCTTTTCTTACGTTCTATGATGATATGAAGTGGCTTTCTGTTTATGTGCCTTGGTCTAGAAAAACAGGCATTGTTAGATGATTTGAAAAGATTACTGGATTTTGGAAGAGGCAATTTGAAGCAAGAAGTTACAGGGCAACTAAAGGACAGGGGGTTGTCGATAACAGATGCAGAGACAATTACCAGGAATATTAGGACAAGCAGAGGAGATAAGGCAGCTAATGACAGTATGCTAAATATGTAAGGGAGGGACAGAGGGATGGAAAACCAGAGTGTATTGCTTCTATGTTTGTAGTGTTGCAGTATTTAAGATCAAATTGCAAGGGTTGGAAAATATCAGTGTGGTTTTTCTTGGATCATTATGTGGGAAAAGATAATAGGTAGAGTTGGATTTATAACAGCAGACTCTTAAAAATCATATCTGTATAGATTCTAATGCTGCCCAGCATTAGAACAGTAATAGCTAATGAATTCTAGTAGTTAATTATGGTTAAACAATAATCAACTTGAATTTTTATTGTATATTTATTTATGTAGTCCATTTCTGCCCCGCCCTCCCCGCGAACGGGCTCCGGGCAGCTGACAACATTGGCACCAAGTGCCGATAATACCAAATAGGACATTAAAACATTATAAAATATTACAGTACAAATAAGTTATAACATCATAAAAACATAGGTGCTATTAATGTAATTATGGCATGCTAAGTATGTCTCCAGCTGCTGAGTTCCAGCTCAGTGTCATCCTGAGTCACTCGGTGTAGTGAGCCAGATGTTAAAACTGAGGGCGGGGCTCGTTGATGGTACTCGTGGGGCAGCTTCTAGTTGAAAGCCTGGTGGAAGAGTTCCGTCTTGCAGGCCGTGCAGAACTTCAGAAGGTCCTGCAGGGCCCTGATCTCTTCCAGGAGCTTATTCCACCACTAAGGAGCCGCCACTGAAAAAGCCTTAGCCCTCGTCATTGCAAGCCTGACATCCTTGGGGCCCAGGAGGGTCAACCGATTCTGTGACCCCAATCGCAGTGCCCTCTGGGGTATATATGGGGAAAGGCGGTCACTCAGGTATGTTAGACCCTGGCCATATAGGGCTTTAAAGGTCAATACCAGCACCTTGAAACGAATTCGGTATGCTATTGGCAGCCAGTGCAGGGTCTTCAGCATGGGCTGGGTGTGCTCCCACCGCGGTAAGCCCATCAAGAGCCTGGCCGCAGCATTCTGCACTAGCTGCAACTTCCAAATTTGATCTAACAGCAACAGTACTGCCAAATCGCCCCGATCCAGATGCCTCCGGAGATCGTCAGTCAGAGTGGCCAGTACCATCTCCGTCCCATGTTCTGGATGAAAGCCGGACTGGAAGGGATCTAACGTGGAGGTGTCATCCATGAAGCCCTGTATAGGTTCCTAGTTCTAGGGAACATTCCTAAGCAGGCCTACTCAGAAGTAAGTGCCATTTTATTCAGTGGGCCTTACTTCCAGGAAACTGTCCTTAGGATTGTAGCCTCAATGCTAATAGAATTATTTAGAATTGTTGATAGGTATGAAATTTGAAAATAATTTAAGAAAATAGTCTAATATTCTTTTTTAACTGGTTTATTGGTTTGAAGCAAGTGGTAGGAATTTAAAAAATCACATAATCAAAACATTAGAAACTGCTGCATATGAATTGCAGACTGTTTAATTTATCTGATGGCTTGCACATGGTCTCTTGAATTACTCGTGATACAGTATAGTTTTATAACTTTATAAATAGAAACAAAAAATTTAGCATGTCCTGTTTGCCTACTGAAAAGTCCACATTGGTGCAATGCAGGAGTGAAACAGGAATGCAGATATTTTAAACAGTATGGCTGTAATGGGAGGTACATCTGGTAACCAGAGCTAAAAATACACTGAAATATCTGATCGCCCATCAAAATGTATGAAGCAAACCATTATAATTTTGCCTGACACAAAGTTATAGTATATTCATTTGACTAACTGGAGGGTGTTGATGTTTGTGTACTATAAATATGCATATTTGCAGTTTTCTACATCAAACAAGGCTCCTTTCTATTGCGGTAAAAATAACTAGCAAGGCTGTCTCTTCAGCACAGGCACTTCCAAACACATGGGACCAACTGTTTAATTAATAGATCAGCAAAAATCAGCTTATTGATGCGAGGCTATTGGACTTGTATTCTTTTTATCCCAGCTTTTACTCCAGCAGGTGCAAATTAGGCATAAACAGCACTGGACATTTTGGATGCTACCTTTGCAAACCCAACTAACAGTTCTACTAACAGTGCTTAGCGGAAGAGGAATTATTTTCTATGCATAAGGCTAATGGGACATGGCCTCCATTTTGTGGGCTTATTTGTGTGTTCATAGCTGAAGCTGGTTCTCATTGAAGATATAAATTTCAATCTTTCCCAAGGTAAAAAAAAAATAGAGGACAGAACTTACAAGAAACTCTATCATAGTTATTTCTTATTATAACACCTAATAGAATACCTACTTGCTGCGCTGAGCGCCTGGTTGGCTCATTGCAGCCACCATTGTGTCCATTGTGGCTACATGGTTCGACTCACACTGAACTAAGCCGCCGAGCAGAGTCGAGCTGTACAGAGCCCACAGAGCTCGCTAACTAAGTGGCCAGAGAATGGGAGGAGGGCTCGCACCCCACTTGGACCTGCCTGGATCAGCGTTGGAGCCACGGAACAACTCGATGGGCGGAGACTGAAATGGGCGGACCTGTAGCCATTAACAACACGGAGGAAGGTAGTGCCAGTGAGTCGGATGAGGGCTCCAGTTCCTGTTCACCGGAGAACATTGCTGGAGAGCCACAGGACGGCTAGCTACAGGCCCGGAAGAGCTAGAAAAAAGGGGAAGTGCCGGCGGGTGGAGGGTGAGGGGCTCCAGTTAAAGTACTGCCCACCTCCGAGACCTTCGAGACTCTCAGGTCCGATAGACCTTAGGAAGGACCAACAGACTCACCGACTTCATGGGACAGCAGCTGCCCAGCACTGCAGGCTACTGCCTCTATAGGCAAATAACCAATACTAGATTGACTACTAATTCAGAGGGAAATTCCAGGGTTTTTAGATTTAATTAATTGGTGGGGGTAGTGATATTGTTACCATTGTTTTTCCTTTTCCTCAATTAACTATGGGTCTAAATTGATGAACTAATTTATAATTAATTGGAGTGGGTTGTTGATATTGGGATTGTTTGATTTTTTCTTTTCTCCAATTAATTGTGGGCCAAGTTGATGAATTAATTTCTAAGGAATTTCTCCAGGGTTTCTAGATTTATTAATTGGCCGGGGGGGGGGGGGGGTCCTGTTCTATCATTGATTGATTTCCCCAATTAATTGTTAAATTAGAGAATTAATGGTACTGACGGCCCATTGATGTGACAGACTAATTAATTGATTGGTATAGACCAACAGTCAATTGATAAGAGATTGAGGCTGGATAGCTTGAAGGTAAATTTGCCACTGATCAACTAGCCTTTGTGTAAGTTACTGGCTACAGACAAGGTAAAGGAAAACAGAAAATAGGAAAGAGAAAATAGGCAGCCATAGGCTATCTGACCAACCTAAATGGGCTGTAAGAGAATTTAATGGGAGGAAATTAACATTAAAGTTAGAAACGTAGGGCAGGGCCTGAGTAAGGGTAACTGCTACATGGCCTAATAGTAGCTGTGCACAGGGTTTTTCTCCATCATCAGCCAACTCAATTGGTCAGTCTGAGGTTCTAGCTGGCTGAGGCTAGTGAAGACCACCAGGTGTGGCGATGACTGGGCAGGGGATTTCAGTGCTCCTGGGGAGGGGAAAGTATAGTGGTGGGGCCAAGCATGAAATCAAGGGAAGGGGGCAGAGAAACAGGAAATCTCAGCCCCCTTCTAGCCTGCACCCCATCCCAAGGGATGTCGGCAGGGGCTAGGATGATTCACCCCCCTCTGACATAGGTATTGTGTAATGCCAGCTCTATAAATAATAAGACCATGGTTCTCTGGGACTTTCTGCAAGAGCAGAAGGTAGACCTGGCATGCATGACTGAGACATGGGTGTGGGAGGGGGAGACGGTAGCTCTCTTCCAACTTGCCCCACTTGGGTTCTTGGTCCTTCACCAATCACAGACTAGGGGGCGGAGGGGAGGAGTGGCTCTATTCATCTGGGAGGCTTACTCCTTCCTTCAGGGCGCTCCCACTGCCTAAGATCACGGGCATTGAGTGTGCCAGGCTGGGGAAAGTGTGGTGATTTGGTTGGTGTACCGACTGCCTAACGCATTGACTAACAGCCTACTATCCCTGGTGGAGGCCGTATCAGGCTGGGCATTGGAACACCCTAGACTGATAGTCCTGGGTGATTTCAATGTACATGCTGATAACGCGGCCTCTATGCAGGCAGCGGACCTGGTGTCATCCATGGCGGCACTAGGACTCTCCTAATATGTAACAACCCCCACTCACTGAGCTGGGCACACACTCGATCTGATCTTCGTGGCAGGGTAACAGTGGACCGGGTTACTGCTTCGGCAGTCCCATGGTTGGGCCACCATGCCCTGAGGGCCTGCCTGAATGTTCCACCCCGACCCTGTTTAGGCAGTGAGCGTATTTTAGCTCGCCCGTGAAGCCAGATTTACCCTGTGTGGCTTTGGATGGCTCTGCGGGATCCGATGCCCCCTGGCAGCTCATTGGATGAAATTGTAGAAGACTGGCACAGGTTTGGATCACTTCAGCCCACTCAACATGGAGGAAGTTGACAAGTTGCTCTTGATTGTGTGCCCAACCACGTGCAGCCTTGACCCGTGCCCTTCCTGGCTAATCAGAGCTGGCTATGAGGGGTTTCAAGGTGCTCTAAGGGAGATTATCAACAAGTCCCTCTTGGAGAGACGATTCCCGGGGGCACTCAAGGAAGCGATGGTCTGCCCCCTCCTAAAGAAACCATCTCTGGACCCGGCCTAATTGGCTAACTACCAGCTGGTGTCCAATTTGCCCTGTTTGGCCAAATTAATCGAGAGGGCGGTGGCCATACAGTTACAGGGCTTCATGGATGACACTTCCATGCTAGATCCCTTCCAGTCTGGCTTTCGCTCGGGCCATAGGATGGAGACAGTGCTGGTTGCTCTGACTGATGACCTCCAGGGGCATCTGGATTGGGGGGGTTTGGCAGTAATGATGCTGTTAGATCTGTCGGCCACATTTGACAGGGTTGACCATCAGTTACTGATCCGCCTTGCTGACATGGGAATTCAGGGGCTCGCCTTACAACAGCTTGCTTCCTTTCTCCAAGGTCGGGGACAAAGGGTGGTACTAGGGGAACAGCAGTCCAAGAGGCACCCGCTAGAGTGCGGAGTGCCTTAAGGGGCAGTGCTGTCCCCGATGCTATTTAAAATCTATATGCACCCCCATGCCCAGATTGCCTGGAGGTACAGGCTAGGATGTCACCAGTATGCTGATGACATCCAGCTCTATCATCGGACTCCACTCTGAAAGACCTGGACTGAGCATTGCAAGCCGTGGCTGGTTGGCTTAGACTGAGCCGGCTGAGGCTGAATCCAGTGAAGACAGAGTTCCTGTGTGTCAGTCAAGGCGGTCTGGGGCAGGGATCCCTCTCCTGACCTTCAGTGGGGCACCATTGGTGCCAGCGTCGGAGGTTAGAAGTTTGGGAGTGCTCCTGGGTACCTCCATAACAATGGAGGCCCAGGTAGCAGCCACGGCCAGGTCGGCCTTTTATAACTTCCGGCTGATCAGGCAGTTGGTTACCTTCCTTGACCGCAATGACTTGGCCTCAGTGATCCATGCGATGGTCACCTTGAGACTGGATTACTGTAACGCTCTCTTCATGGGGCTAGCCTTGTCGCAAATTCGGAAGCTGCAGCTAGTACAGAATGCTCGGCTAGGCTCTTGATGGGGCTCCCAAATGGAAGCACATTCAGCCTGTGCTGAAGACACTTCACTGGCTGCCAATAGCATACCGAATTTGCTTCAAGGTGCTGGTTTTCACCTTTAAAGCCCTCTATGGCAGGGTCTGGCATACCTGAGGGGCCACCTTTCCCCATTTATTTATTTATTTTTATACCCCGCCTAGCCAGCAAGGCTACAACCAATAAAATCAGCAATAACAAAACAATTAAAAATTATTAAACTTCATCTGCATAAAACACAAGTCATAAAAACATACAGATACAAGAATCCAACAGATAGCGGCGATGCAGAGCCTGCACAACAGGACCAGTCCCTGTATCCGTAGGCAGGTGGCATTTCTTGACTGACTGCCTGGCCAAGATGGTCTGACCGGCGGCTCCAGTGGCCCCTTTCCCCCCAGTGGTGGCTCCTAAGTGTAAGCTTGGTGGAAGAGCTCTGCTTTGTAGGCCCTGCAGAACTGTAAAAGGTCCCGCAGGGCCCTGATGTTCTCCGGGAGCTCATTCCACCAGGATGGAGCCGCCACTGAGAAGGCCTGGGTCCTAGTAGATGCCAACCTGGCCTCCCTAGGGCCAGGGAGGGTCAGGCGATGTTGAGTGCCTGACCACAGTGCTCTCTGGGGTATATATGGGGAAAGGCGGTCCCTTAGGTAGGCTGGCCCCTGACCATATAGGGCTTTAAAGGCTAATACCAGCACCTTGAACCGGATCTGGTACGCTATAGGCAGCCAGTGCAGCGACCTCAGCACTGGCTAGATGTGGTCTCGGACTGAGAGGCCCATCAACAGCCGAGCTGTGGCATTCTGCTCTAGCTGCAGCCTCTGGAGCTGAGACAAGGGCAGCCCCATGAAGAGAGGATACAGTAGTCCAACCTCAAGGTGACCATAGCATGGATCACTGTCGCCAGGTCATTGCGGTCAACGAAGGGAACCAACTGCCTAATCAGCCGTAGATGGTAAAAGGCTTCCTTGGCAGTAGCGGCTACCAGGGCCTCCATGGTTAAGGAGGCATCCAGAAGCACTCCCAAACTCCAGACCCTCGGTGCTGGCACCAACAGCACCTCCCAAAGGCCGGCAATGGGATCCCTACCCCCCGGTCTGCTCCGACTCAGGCACAGGACCTCCGTCTTCATTGGATTCAATTTCAGTCGACTCAGCCCGAGCCAGCCTGCTATGTCCTGAAGCGCTCGACCTAGGTCATCTGGGGTGGCTCCAGACTGGCCACCCAACAGCAGATACAGCTGGGTGTCATCAGTATACTGGTGACAACCCAGCCTGTGTCTCCGGGCAATCTGGGCGAAGGTGTGCATATAGATGTTAAACAGCATCGGGGATAACACCGCCCCGTGCGGCACTCCACACACCAGCGGGTGTCTCCAGGATGTCTGTTCCCCCAGCACCACCCTCTGTCCCCGACATTGGAGAAAAGAGGCAAGCCACTGTAAGGTGAGCCCCTGAATCCCTGTGTTGGTGAGGCGGTGGATCAGTGACTGGTGGTCGACCGTGTCAAATGCAGCCGACAGATCTAACAACACCAGCATTGCTGTACCGCTCTGATCCAGATGCCGTTGGAGATTGTGAGGGCAGCCAGTGCTGTCTCCATCCCGTGACCTGGTTGGAAGCCAGACTGAAACAGGTCCAGCACAGAAGTTTCATCCAGAAAGCTCTGCAACTGAAGCGCCACCGCCCTCTCAAAAATCTTGCCCCAAAAGGGCAAGTTGGAAACCGGCCGATAGTTGGCCAATTTAGCTGGATCCAGAGATGGCTTTTTCAGGAGAGGGTGGACCATCGCTTCCTTGAGTGCCCCCAGGAACAGTCCTTCCTCGAAGGACTTGTTGACAATATCCCTGAGGGCACCTCACAACCCCTCACGGCCGGCCTTTACAAGCCATGAGGGGCACGGATCAAGGCAACAAGTGGTTGGACATACAGTAGAGAGCAGTCTGTCAACCTTCTCCAGGCTGAGCGGACCAAAAGAATCCAGAATGGAACTAGAATTCATGCATGGAGCCTCGAGTTTGCTTACTGTCTCAATTGTGGCCGGAAGATTGTGGCGGAGCAGCAGGATTTTATCTGCAAAATAGCTCGCAGAAGCCTCACAACTGATATCCAGTTCCCTACTGTTTGGTCTGCCCCACGGCAGTTCAGTTATAGACTGAATCGTTCTAAATAATTGTGCTGGGCGTGAGCTTGCAGATTCAATCTCAGCTGCATAGAATTGCCTCTTTGCGGCCTTGACTGCCATCTCATAGGCTCTCATAAATGTCCTATAAGATGCTCTTGATGCTTCATCATAAGTCCTCTGTCACTGTCTCTCTAGTCGTCTGAGTCCTCGCTTCATCTGGCGGAGCTCCCCCATGTACCAGGGGGCTCGCCATGAACAAGGGCGCAAAGGGCATCGGGGGGGGGGCGACCTCATTGATGGCCGCTGAGAGCCGGGTATGCCAGTCCTTGACAAGCTCATCTAGAGAACCGCCAGGGGGCATGGGATCCTGCAGAGCCGTCAGAAACTGCTGAGGGTCCATTAGGCTCTGCGGGTGAGCTAAAATATGCTTGCTACCCTTACGGGGTCCAAGTGGCATGATCAAACAAGCCTTTAGGGCATGGTGGTCAGACCATGGTACTGCCGAAGCAGTAATCTGATCCACCATTACCCCTGCCGCAAAAATCAAGTCGAGCGTATGCCCGGCCTGGTGTGTGAGCACTGTTACATATTGGGTGAGTCCCAGTGCCGCCATGGCCGACACCAGGTCCATCGCTGGCCCAGAGGCCGCATCATTGGCATGGACATTGAAGTCACACACGACAATAAGTTGAGGGTGCTCCAGTACCCAGCCCGACACGGCCTCGACCAGAGATGGCAGGCTAGCGGGTGGTGCATTGGGCGGCTGGTACACCACCCAGATAACCAAACTCTCCCTGGCATCCCAGACCAGGCCAGAGCATTCTATGCCCTCAAGTTTCAATGGCGGGAGCGCCCTGTAGGAGTAAGCCTCCCGGATGAAGAGTGCCACTCCACCCCCCGTCCCATAGTCCGAGATTGGTGGAGGACCGAGAACCCGGGCGGAACCATTTGGGAGAGAGCCACTGTCTCCCCATCTCACACCCAGGTCTTGGTCACGCATGCCAGGTCTGCCCCCTGCTCAGGCAAAAAGTCTTGCAGGGTAGCGGTCTGATTATTTATAGACCTGGCATTGCACTACACCAATGTCGGAGGGGGATTACTCCCAGCCCCACTGTCATTCACCCTCGGGATAGGACGCAGGCATTTCTCTGCCCTCTTCCATTCATTACATGCCTGGACCCACTGCCAAACTTCACCCTCCCCAGGAGCACTGCTATCCCTTGCCCTCTCTCCCCATTTGCGGTGGCCTCCGCACTGCAGAACAGTGCCCCCGGCCAGCCACTTGGGTCGATGACAACCAAGGTCAACACAGGTGCTGCACACTGGAATGATCCGGCAAGCTCTATTCCCTAGCCTGGTTACACCAATTAACTACCCTAACACTCATCTGGGTGTAAAATAAGGCCCACATTTACACTCCCACTACACAAAAGTGAGTCTTACACTAACATCCTAACAAATCCTAATCTAACTAACCCAGAGTAACACAAAAAACCCCGACCCACCCTGACCTCCCCTCTTGATGTCCCCCCCACGCTCAACGACAAGAATAAAAATACTAATTTAAGGGACCACTAGGAGAAAAGTGTTGTTCTTGGATGTGGAAGGTAAAAAAGACTCCAGAGAGGGTCCAGCACCCCATGCCGGAAACCACTGGGTCCGCTGAATGTTGATGGCTCTGCCTTCTGGCTCCTGGCTGCATTGGCAAGCATCCAGTGTCGTCACCAACCATTTCCGCCCTCTATCTACCAGCCCTCACACCGCCTGCCTTCTCCTGGGGGCCCTATAACTCGCCAGGTGACAACGGCAAGGCAGCAGAGTTCCAGACATGTGAAGGCAAACTGCATGGCCTGGCATCGAGCTCTCACCAGATCCAAACAAACAGCTGCTCCCAGGAGTGAGCTTCCCGCACTGCCCTCTACAGGCAGCAGTAATTGAATGTACTTTAGGCAGTCACAGGAATGACCTCTGTCGGCCACGGTGGGAACAATCCAAACCTCAGCCAGTTCTACGGAGAAGCCAGCCTCCCATGGGGGGCGGGGGGGAGGGGAAAGGGGAGGGGAAAAACCAGCGGCAGCAAACAGCTGCACAGACCCTGCTGCTGGTCCCTGTACTCTCAGCTGTGCTTACCGGGCCGCTATTTCCAGCAGCTCCTGGCTTTGAGCTCTCGGGCTTCGAGTTTATCAGGCCACGATTTTCGGTAGTTCCTGGCTTCGAGCTCTCGGCTACAGTCCTCAGCAGGGTCCCAGAAGCCCCGGTGTTGCCCAAGTTTGAACCTGGCATCTCCACAGGCGTTTCCACAGTCCACCACCCGGCAGTAACCCGCAGAACGGTAGAGCGGCAGTTCTGGCTAAAGTAGTAAGCTAATTCCCCTCTTTCACCTTCTTCCACTCCTCCTGCCCCTCCTGTACCTACTACTGATGAAGTCCTTGGCTATTTTACTGCTATCCGAGCAGAGAATTAAAAGAAATTACTATAAATTCGGCGGAGCTCAATTCCGGAGCTCTACGCCAGCCACCATCTTAGGTGGGATCTTAGGGAGAGCACTGCGGTTGGGGTCGCAGAACTGACTGACCCTACCGGGCCCCAAGGAGCCCAGGCTCACCATCACCAGGGCCAGGCCATTTTCAGTGGTGGCTCCATACTGGTGGAATGAGCTCCTGGAAGAGATCAGGGCCCTGTGGGACAATTTACAGTTCTGCAGGGCCTGCAAGACAGAGCTCTTCCACCAGGCTTTCTACTAAGGAGCCACCCTCACTAGTACCATCAACGAGCCTGGCCCGCAATGCCAACAGTGGGTCTACTCCATCGTGACTCAGGAGGCCATTGAGATGGTAAAATGTCTGTAAGCACTTCTGATAGCAGTATCACACCATCTTATGGAAATATTACTAGCACATTGATTTTACTGACCTTATGATTTTATTGTATTGAATTATTTAAATGTTTTAATGTGTTTTAATGGTACCTATGTACTGACTCTGTAAGCTGCCCTGAGCCTGCTTGTGGGGAAGGCGAGGTATAAATTGAACAAAATAAATAAATAAGTATAATAGGATACAAACTAGCAGGCTCCGTGGTCATGGTTTCCATCTGGGTGTATTTGGAATTCTACTTGATAATGTTTATTTCCAGCCTATGATTTGAATATTACAATATTTGACACATGACCGAGTGTCTCTTCCAGTCATTCCAATGTCATATTTTCTCTCTGAAAGTAGTGTTTTGTAAACTTAGTTGTGTGATCTAATTATCCAGGTATTTTTTCTGTTAATAGCATTTTTCAAGACTTTTTTTCTCTGTTTCAGGGTCGTGCCATTTTTGCAAGTGGGAGCCCTTTTAAACCTGTCACTCTTCCAGATGGACGCACATTTTTTCCTGGACAGGGTAACAATGTCTATGTGTTCCCAGGAGTTGCCCTTGGAGTTGTTTCATGTGGAGTGAGGCATATAAGTGACGAAATTTTCCTCACTACTGCAGAGGTACTAGTTGTTCTTTGTATACTGAAATGAGTATAACCTATGCTCAACAGGCGTGACATGCAATAAACAGAGGGATTCCTTTGCCCACTGAAAGTCATTGCTCACTGACTATTACACAGAGGTGGCTCAGCTAGTCTTGCAGTTATCCCAAATCAGACTAGTCAATCAAGCATACATCTTGGTTATAGTACAGCATTAGCTCCCATTCTTGCGGTTGTGACAAGTGTATGACTCTGTTCTTTCAAATTTATATCTTAAAAGCCAACTCAGGATAATGCAATGCAGTTTATCAAAGCCAAGCTCATTCTATCAGAATAGCTAATTCAGCACTCAGCCACTATGGAACTCTCTGGTCATTATCTACAGCATCAGTTTGAAGGCATTGTAACAAATGTGCTGTATTAAACCCAAGTGCCAGGTATATTCTTTTGTGGAAGAAGTATTTAACTATCTTGAAAACTCTGTCCAGGATCTGATTCATGAAATTATGTAGGGTGGAATGATTACCACGGCACACACATAGTCCCAATATGAGTTGGAGCCCTATTTGACTGCTATATCCCTATAAGAACAGTGGAAAGATCTACTAAAACAGTTGGAGCATTCAAACAGCAGAACAGGAAATCTGATTGCTTTAAACCACAAATCTGATTGTTTTAAACCACTGTTTCAGAAGGTTCTCTTCCCATCAGAAAGATGGAATAACCTATGATTAATATTAGACTTTGGTTTGCCACACATTTTGCCATTACTTATGACATAGAACTGGTGTCAGCCAGTGCAGAATTCTTTTTTTTTTTTTAATTATCCCTTTATTGACTTTTTACTTTTATAACATAAATAAAAACGTAAAGTACAGCCATATCGGGCCACAAGATAATAAAACAATACCACAAGAACATTTTTTAACAATCAAGTAATAATAGCACAACATATAATACTTTTTAACTATAATATCAGCCGAAATAACAATCTAGTTATACAAATGAAAAATATTTATATAATATATATATATTTCTGTATCTAGTTATATTGCAACAAATAACAAAATTATTAAAGTTACAAAATAAGAAGACCTACCAGATGACTTAAAAGTAAATCATTGTCTTATATTGAGGATTATCAGGAAGAATCTGTTTGCCATGTAAGAAAGTTACAATTGGGTACCATAATGCAACCACTTTTTTCGTATAGTTTCCAGGTAGAGAATTAGAAACAGAAAAAGAAATCTTTGACATAATAAAACAGTCCCAAAGTTTGTTATACCATTGGGAAAGAGTTGGAGGGCAGCCAGTGCAGAATTCTATGCATTATAGAGAGTTGTTTTCTCTAGAGAGTGCTGCCCAAGAATAGGTATAAGCATGAACTGGGGAAATGTGGTTTGGTTCGTGCTGTGTCCAGTTTGCAAACCAAAAACCGTCATGAACTTTTAAACACCAAATTAACTGGTTTGTAAATTGGTGGAATGCCCCTCTGGTGTGCTAGAGAGACCAAACTCACAGGGGATCTCCAGCCAACTCTCCTCTCCTTTGATCGAATGACAAGTTTACGGGATTGAGGAAATGTTGCTGATGTTGTTTACCTGGATTTCAGTAAAGCTTTTGACAGGGTTCCCCATGATGGGTAAACTAGAGGGCTGTGGACTGGAGTGTAGGATAGTTAGGTGGAGAGGGAAGTGGTTGGAGAACCACACTCAGAGAGTAGTTGTCGATGGCATTTCATCTGAATGGAGGGAGGTGTCCAGTGGGGTGCCACAGGGCTCAATTCTGGGCCCAGTACTTTTCAATATTTTTATAAATGATCTGAATGAGAGTGTGGAGGGGCTACTTATTACATTTGCAAATGACACTAAATTGGGAGGAGCAGTGAACACACCAGAAGATAGAGACAGAATTCACTGAGATCTGAACATGCTGGAAAAGTGGGTGGATGTGAACAAGGTGCAATTTAACAAGGATAAGTGCTGAGTTTTACATCTGGGTAACAAAAATGAGGAACATGTATACTGGATGGGGGATACACTTCTGAGTGGCAGTATGTGTGAACAAGATCTTTGGGTAAGGGTGGACTGAAAGTTAAATATGAGCAGTCAGTGTGATTCGGTGACAAAAAGGCTAATGCAGGCTTGGGGTGTATCAACAGAGGAATAAGATCCGAATCACAAAATATCATAGTCCCACTGTACATTGCATTGGTCAGGCTGCACCTGCAATATTGTATGCAGTTCTGGAGGCCTTACTTCAAAAAGGAGGTGGACAGAATGGAGCTTGTGCAGAGGAGACTGAGGAGGATGATTGGGGGCCTGGAGACCAAGAAGCCCTTGGAGGAAAGGCTGAGGGACTGGGGAATGTTTAGTCTGGAGAAGAGGAAGCTGAGGGGGGAAATGATTGCTCTCTTTAAGTCTTTGAAGGGCTGTCACTTGGAGGAGGGCAGGGAGCTGTTCCTGTTGGCAGCAGAGGAGAGGACTTGCAATAATGGGTTTAAATTAAGGGTGGGAAGGTACCGGCTGGATCTTAGGAAAACCTTTTTGACATTAAGAGTTGTGCAACAGTGGAATCACCTGCCTAGGGAGGTGGGGAGCTACCCTCACTGGCAGTCTTTAAGCAGCAGCTGGACAAACACTTGTCAGGAATGCTCTAGGCTGATCCTGCATCAAGCAGGGCATTGGACTGGATGGCCTGTATGGCCCCTTCCCACTCTGTGATTCTGTGATTCTGTGATTCTGCCTGCCCTTCAAGTTAGGTAAGGAATGGATTTATGGAGTCTGAATTATGGCCCCCCCAAAGAAGATGCCCCCAGGAAAGTGCTCTTGGGGGAAAGGTCAGGCGCAGGTTAAAAAGTGCAAACCACACACATCAAACACACAGGGAACCGACTGGGGTTTCCGTGGCTGGAGAATTCCACCCTCCTGTTGCTTTGTTGCTTTTAAGTTTGTTAAACAGTTTAACTGAGTAGAGACGGTCTGTCTGGAAATGTATCCATTCACAAACCAGCATGAACCTCCATGAACAGATTGAAAGTTCACGGAAAGTTTGTGCTGGTTGACCTGCCACAATCTTCAGTTTGTGAACCACAAACCGGCCAAAATTCATCACAAACTTTAGTTTGTGAGCTGGTTCGTGCCCATCCCTACCCAAGAAGGTCATAGAAGAAAGGCTGGTGGTGACAATGCAGAACAGTGTTTGTAAATAGCTTGATAAGTGCCTTCAAAAATCTAATCTTAATATTTCCATTTCTTGCTGAAAATGAAAGTCTAGGCTTTTAACAAGGGCAGTTAGTTTCTAAAAGGCCATTAAGTCTATGAGCCACTTCAGGAGTTCCCTTGAATTCAAACTGGCTTCTTGTAATTCCTCTCTCCATGGCCTTAGTTCTTTGTTCCATCTACCACTTCATATGCCACATCAACCAAGGATTTTTTTTTTCTAGAATAAGGCAGGGCTTTCATTGGAAGAACTTTCAGGGTGAAAAACAGATTAGAGTCAAAGGACTGTGGTTAGAGCTTTGTGAGCTGAATGGGTATTCCTCGCCTTTTCCCTTCTGCTGTAGTCCTTGCTGTCTTCAGAAAATGGTTTTAAAGGGCCAGGGGACCTCCTGGAACAGTGTGAGGCATGACTTGGCATCTGAATTGGAAATGGTGAATCAGCAAAAACTGGTCCCACTCCACTTGCACAAGAAGTGCTGGTGGTCTGTTTGCTGAAGAGGTATTGAGATGCAGCCCACAATTTCTGCTTCATTCCCCCTGTGTTCTAGTCCAGCACTGTAGGAGAACTTGACAAATGTAGAGGTTCATTTATGTGGTCTGAGAGATAATGTCCAATTCGCCATGGGACAGTGGTCCCACAAATCCACTCTTATCTGCAGAAGTGATATTTTTAAATAGTTTTCTATAACATGAAGGCCTCAAAGTACATGTCATGTGTTTTGTTCCTAGGTTATAGCTCAGCAGGTTTCAAAGCAGAATTTAGAAGAAGGCCGTTTGTACCCACCTTTATCTACGATTCAAGATGTATCTCTGAAAATTGCTGTAAGAGTAAGTTCATTTTGCTGTTCCTGATTAAGACGAGGCTTCTTCTGTTTTGCTGTTACACGTTGATGTTGATATTTTTGTAGCTAACCTTCTGGGTATGGATTCCATCTCTAGTTTTGTGTAGATCTAAATACACAAACATACTTCAACCCCAAGCATAGAATGCTGTGAAGTGACTTCAGACGGGACTCCTTGAACAGTTTTATCTGTTGTGTTGTGCCACCTGCTGGCTGTTTTCATAACATTGGTTTGATGTTCTTAACAGTATTTTGAACTGGCAAAAGGGTCTTTCCTTTTAAAAGTGGTCTTTTCCCAAGCCAGACTTAAGCAAAGTTTCAAATAAAGACAGAACCTAAAACTTTTATGGCACTGAAAATGTTCTCCAAAAGAGCAAACGGGTCAGTCTCATTCACTCTCTGGACCCTGTTTCCTCCAATGAACCTGCTCTGCTCAAAGATAAAAGTGAGAACTGACAGGCTCTTAGAAGATGAAAAGAAAATGGGGCCCAGAAACCAGACTTTCAGTAAAATCAAGAATCCTTTTCACACATTCAAAGTAAGTACAGTGAATGGGCATAGAGGGGAGTTGTGGTAACAAGTTCTGTCCTCCAGCCTCTGTGGAAAGGAACTTCTTGACAGAGTCTGAACACAAAGGTTCTGTAGAAACTGGCACCCAGGGTTCCCTCTACCATGGGTAGTGATAAGTATTGGAGTCGGACCATGCTCTGGCCATGTGCTCTGGCCATGCGGTCGCAATTATGGGAGCACATGGCGACCGCATGGTCAATACATAACAGGTAGAAAAGTATGCAGATAGTTTGGGAGGAACTTGACACTGTAATCATGCTCCCTGTTTGCACATTTGTTGAATGTACTTTGAATGTATGAAAAGCTGCAGTGCAGGGGATCTTTGGTAGAAAGACTGGCTCAGTGGCAGAGCCTCTGCTTGGCATGCAGAAGACCCCAGCTTCAGGCCCTCCAGCCTCTCCAGTTAAAAGGACCGGGCAGCAGGTGATGGGAGACTTCTGCCTAAGATCCCGGAGAGCTGCTGACCTGATTAGACTAACGATCTAACTCAGGGTAAGGCAACTTTGTGTGGTGTTAGTAAGCTTCTAACCAAGAACCGATTCTCGTTGGCTTATGTGGTAATTGATTCCCACAACATGTAAAAGGAATAAGTGACAAAAGAATTAATTTTGCTGTGATTGTAACAAGAAAAAAAGAATTTTCTTCTTCATAAGTAATAATAACAATTGAAATTTATTTCAAAAATAACAGGATAGGAAAGAAGTAAATACTTCTTATTTGTGGGGTGGGGCCATGAACAATTTCATCACAAATGCTGACAAAGGACAGGATTGCATTTTTTATCCAAGCAACTGATCTTTTCTATGGTATAAAAGCAAAATCCTGTTCTAGTAAATCATGCTTTATCTAGGTGAAAGTAATTGGATACTTTCCTCACTGAGCTGTAGGGAGAAGGGAGAGCTCCCGGCTCCCAAATCCAAACGTGTGCTTTGTTTGTTGAAAAAACTGTGACTTACCTATTTGCTAGTTTGATGTTACAGCAGTGGTGACTACACTCCTTCTTAAGAAGTAAATTCCAGTGATAACAATGGAGTTTTCTTCCAATCAGACAGGGTTGGATCCAAACTCCTAGGAACAGAGACTGAAGAAGCAGATTGCCCACGCCTTTTCCTTCCTTCAGCATTTCATGGGGGGCCCTGGAAGGCCACAGCTGAGACTGGGGGGCTCTCCATGTGGCCTGCAGCAATAAGGAACACAGGAATAAGAGGAATAAGAGGGCAGATTTACTTTATTCTTCCTGTAGTGCTGTGAGAGTCCTACAGAGTCAGTCATCAACAAGTGTCCTTAAACAGGAATGCTTTATTGAGAAAGGTCTGCTATGGTCATCTATACTTCTTGTGTCAGTAATGGCTGGCACGACCCCAAGTAGGACAGTTATACAGAATTCAAAAGGGGTCTGGTGATGGCTTGTAACCAATCATACAATTGAATAAAAAGGTGCTCAAATACTGGCCTGAGGTTCCCAAGGAAAAAGCGGGAAGAACCAGAGGCAGACAAAAGAAACGTGACATAGGCAGGCACCAGTGGTCTTCCAAGGTCAGAACGGCACAGGGAGCAATAAGCAAGCCATGAGAAGTATAACATAATATTCCACACTCCCGATGTCATAAGGAGCACGCATCCCACCTCCCACGAGACTGGAAGCCCTCCTCAGGCAGTCTGTTCCACAGGTTAAGGACCCCCGTGGAGAAGGCACGTGTACAGGCAGTTGTTGATTTTGCCCATTTGCAGATTAGCATATGCAGAAGACCCTGCTCCAGTGAGTGAAGCTGTTGACCGGAACATAGTGGGGAGGTGGTCTTGCAGATATGAGGGTTACAAGGCCATGAAGGGCTTTGTTTGTATGTGATAGGAAAGGGTCACCAAACCCTGGGATCTCTGATCCTTTCACTACTGCCTTCACTAGAAGTGAGATACTGGAAGTATGGAACTTATTTATTTAGTACCTATGCTTCCCCAGTCTGTTCACCCCTTAACTCAGACCCTGAAGATAAGTCTAGCTGCTGTCTCAGGATTCTGCCTTGATCTTCTCAAACGTCCCTAGCTAACTGCCTCCCTGTAACAGATTAACCTGCCTAACACGGGGTACCTAGTCCTGCCTCTTTCCAGTCCCCACTTCTCTGCGTATCTGGCTGAGCCCTGATGGACGTGACTCCGCCCCTCATCTTCCAACACACGCCCTGGCAATATCTTCTCTCTCTCCCCCCACGGAGGGTCTGTGGCCTTTCATTGGCAGAGAACTCTAGGAATTTCCATCACAGCCCCATTGTGCGACATGACATCTTGTTCAGGAAGATCTCCCACCTCAGATAAGGCTTCTGTGGGGGCAGAGGGAACTAATGAGGGAAGCGAAGGTAGACAAGATCCATATCTGCAAACGTCTTCCATTTGTGAGAGTTCAAAATCAATCTGTGATTAGGATTGGGTTTACAGTCATCTCACATACTTCATTTTTAGATGTACACTTATAATTTATAAGTCTATACCTAAAAAGGGGGAAACTGTGAACATACCTTAAAGACAGAAGTGAATGCTGCCCCCACTGGAGTGTCCTGCCTGTGATCAGCCTGTTCCTGCATGATGCTTAATATGGTTTCAGGAGCTACAGAAAGCCCCAAAAGATTTAATTTAGGCTCATGAAATCATTAGTCTAAATTTAGTGTTCTGAGATAATTACTGCTAGAATGGGATATTAACAGTTGTTGAAATGTATAAATCTAAAGCTACAAACAGATTCTAACATTCAAACCCAAACAATTTTCATTACCTATTCAGATCTTGACATTTATATAATATAAAAATCATATTGTTCTAAATGCTGAACACTGAAACTAATATATATGACTTGGCATACTTAGATGAGATAGGGAGACAGCAAACTGGCTATTCTGATGTCCTTCATTTTTTCCCAACAGCAATCATTGGGTCCCTAAATTTGAATTCAGGCGGCCGGGGGGGGATTCAACCTTCCTTTGCCCTATTTCCTTCAGAGAAATTGGAACTCTAAACTGTTTTCAAACATACTGTGTGAATGGTTGTAAGAGAGTTAATTTAAAAATGTCTTCCAAGATGTCTTCCAGAAAAACCGCTACTTAAAACAGAAAGAAGGAAAACTTTCTATGTCCAGACCGTGGGGGGTTCCTGGGCACCAGTTCCATGTGGCTCTAGTGGCTGATGGTTTCAGAGGGGAGCCATGTGGGTCTGTGGTAGAACAGCTGCATTTGAATCCAGCAGCACCTTTGAGGCCAACAAGATTTTGGGAGTTCCAGCTGTTGAGAGTCAGAGTCAGACACAGCATCCTGTATTCGATGGAGGCTGATAGTAAAATTTGAACTTTTCATCATCATTGTATACCACACCATCATCCAGGTGGATGCAGAACTTAACAATGGCGGCCGGGGTGGGGGGGCTTGTCTGTGTCCTCTCAGGTTGCAGAGGAAGCCTACAGCAACAACACGGCCACTTTCTACCCTGAGCCAGAAGACAAGGAAGCCTTCATCCGCTCCCAGGTCTACAGCACTGATTATGAGAGCTTCCTGACCGACTCCTACTCCTGGCCCAAGCAAGCACAGAAGATGCAGAGCACCATGTTTTAAAGGGGAACGGCACTGCAACTGCCTTGGAAACACTCGCAGATGTGCCCGCTGTATTTCTTTCTAAAACAAGAACCCAGCTTTCTCAAAACTTTGGATGTGTTGTTTTTCCTTTTAAAAGGGGCAGGATAATTAACGTCCTACTTCTTTCCTAGTAAGCCATAATGCTATAGATAGAAGTTAATATAGGGGCAGTATGAGGGTATTTCTTTTTAATGTCTCTGTGACATTTTAGTTCGGTTTTACACATTTGCCATTTTCAGGTGAAGCAGTATTACATCCAAGTGATAAAGCAATACATTATTGTGATAATTTAAAATGTGGCTCAGCTATTTCTTTTAATATTTTAATAAGGGAAAGTAGGTAGAAATAACGGGGGGGGGGCCCTAAATACCTCAGATTAGAAGTCCTCTGATGCCAGCAAGAATGCTCCCATTGAAGAAAAGATAGTTTGGGTTCTCTGTAGAGTGTAACTGAGAAAACTAGTCCATTTAGGAGTACATGCTTTCATCCCAGGCAAATAATGGAGAATGAAGTAAGGCTGGGAAAGGTTGTAGATAGGGATGGGCACAAACTGGAAAAATGAAGATTCGTCCCGGTTCGTGGGGTCACATGAACCACCAACCTTCACAAAACTCCCCATTTACTAAACTGGTTCATTTCATGAGGTTCGTGGTGTGTGTGTGTGGGGAGATCTGAGATCTTTCCTCCCTCCTTTCTGCTGGTGGTGGCTTCATGAAGCCAGCAGAATGAAAGAGGGGGAAGACCTTGCAAAAGCCATTTAAAGAGAACGTTCCCTTTAAATGGGTTTTGCAAGTGAAGTCCAAGCAGTGAGTTCACCCAGAAGTCCATCCCCCCTGTTACTTTGCCAATTAATTGACTGGCGCCAGCATATCTACAGCATGAATCCCAACACAGATTGCATGAACCTCCACAAAAAACGAACTGTGGAGGGTCACGGGAGGTTTGTTGCAGGCGTGATTGCACGACCCTTGGTTCATGAACCATGAACCGGGCGATGTTGGTCCTAAAATAAGGTTTGTGATGAAGTTCATGCCCATTCCTAGTTGTAAATACTTCCTAATAACCAACTATATTTCAGTTTAAGACCCCTGGCAGTTTGCCACAAATCAGTCCATGTTTTCTGAAAAACATACTGAAAAAAATACTATTTTTCTATTAGAGAAAATATATTTTACTAAAATGAGAATTTGGGAGAATGAAGTATATTCCTCTTTGACAATACTAATTCACCGTGTTGTTCTTCCCTAAAGTTAGCATTTAGTAACATAAGTAGAGACCTGCTAGATCAGACCTCGGGTCTATCGGGTCCACAATCCTGTTTTGTTGGTCTCGCAGCGACTGGTATTCAGAGATACATGCCTCTCAACTTGGTGATTGCATGTAGTGGTCGCAGCTAATAGTTGTTGACAGACCTATTCTTCTGAGTCGCTCACCATTACCCAAGCAAGATAATCATGCATTGTATGAGAAAGTACTTTGTCTACTATGAGTCTATTGCCTATCATGTTCATTCTCTCCATTTTCCATCATTCATGATTTTATAAGTCTCAGTGATATCCCCTTCATCCTTCCTGTAAACAAAGAAGCTTCAGGTATTTCAGTCTTTTAATTTTTCCCAAGCTTTTGATCACATATTGCTCCTTTTCTGTACCATTTCCAGTGCTGCAATGTTCTTTTTGAAGCTGGGCAAACCATATGCAATATTCTCCACTTTATCCCCACAACAACCCATTGACATAGGTTAAGCTAAGAGAGAATGACTGACCTAAGGTCGTTCAGTAAGTTTCATGACAGAGGGGGGATTGGAATGGTCTCCCACATTCTAGTCCAGCACTCTAACTGCAATATGACACTGACTTATTTATTTATATATCAGTTTTCTCTTAGATGGTTTTTTCTAATAATCTTTAACGTAGGATTTTTCCCCCAACAACACTGCTCAGAGAGTCAGTATCTTCACTGAGCTCTCCTGACTCCCCGACCCCTTTCCTTGGAGAGCCATGGCCAATTTAGATCCCAGCCATGCTTTGTGACATTTGTCCCAGTCAGTACTTGCACTGGATTTCATTTGCCATTTGGATTGTCCCTTCCCTCAGCTTGGAAAGATCCGTTCGGAGCTCAACTCTGTTTGCTTCCTATTCTTTAACCAGCTACAGATCCATAAAAGACCTACCTTCCGAGTTTACTCAGGAGCCCTTAATGAGTCACTTACATCAAAAGCTTTTGGGAAGTCTGAGGGTATAGTATCACCTAGATCACTCCTTTATACTTGTTTGTTGATGCTCAAAGAATTGTTTTCTGTTTCAAGAGCATCTATAGAGCATTTTTAACATGCATCAGATCAATACTAAGATTTTTACTTGTTAAATGTCATAACTTATTCATAGAACTTTTATATCAAATTTAAAAAGCTGTCAGTGTTCCAGATCAGTCACTATAAAAAAAATAGTTTTTCCCAGATCAATCACACATGAGTCTTAAATGGAATAATGACATGCCTTATTCCATGCATAAGGACTATACTAAACTGCAGTGAACTGAGCGATAGATACAAGGTTTTACAAACTAACAGTCATCTGTTTAAGAGGCAGCTACATCTTGCTGCTTTTGAACGTTCATGAATATATTCTTTTAATATAACTTATAAATCTTTGAGTAGTTTATGCTAAGTGTTTATACAACAACATAATCTGTTAAATCTCTATCATACCAAAAATAATTTACTAAATATAATTACTAAATTAAAAAATTACTAAATAATGAGCAAACACCCCTTTTATGAATTTTAATACCAACAGAATTACAGTCTAGCTGCTGTTTTAAGATATTCTCTGATATTGCATACGATCAGTGGACAGAAATCTAGGCTTTGGGACTTGTGTCTTCTGTCTGGCCTGCTTTGGCTCCAGGGCAATACAGAGGGCTTTTTCCCACTCACATTGTGCCGGCGTTCTGCCTCCGTTTGTCCCGGCGCTGGGTGTCAATTTCACACCCTTTGCTGTGGCGCGTGTGTTAATACGGGGCTTCGCGCCATTTTCTCCACACCTTCGGTAAACCTAAAAAAACAGGTTTACCGAAGGCGCGGAGAAAATGGTGCGAAGCCCCGTATTAACACACGCGCCACAGCAAAGGGTGTGAAATTGACACCCAGCGCCGGGACAAACGGAGGCAGAACGCCGGCACAATGTGAGTGGGAAAAAGCCCAGAGAATAGGTAAGGTAATACAGTCCTTTAAATTGATGTTGGTGTACCTGCTTATAAAATTTTGAGTAATTCGGAGATTTCCTTAAAACAGTATGCAAACAGTTTAAGGCTGCAGTCGACTGCACCTGTATAAGGCTGCAACTGAGAGTACAGTTGGACCCTTTTTGCAAATACTCAAGAACCATGTGGGGGAGGTGTTTCTCTGAGGTGCAGTCCCCTGCCACAACGGGATGTGTGCGAATAACATTGCTGTGTTGGTGGGAGTGCACACAAAGCAGCCTTTATATCTCAAGCACGGCTGTAAGTTGCATAAAGATCAAGGCTAGTTATACTGTTGGTCACAGCAACTAGATCACAGTTTACAAATCATGCCAGGCTTCAGATGCATGTAAAACAACATGTTTTAATCATCCTTGAAAAAGCATCTACGAGTTTCGTTGGTAGTGATCAAATTTTTTAAATGAAGGGAACACTTTTCTATCAGAGTGCTCGCTATGGAACTCACAGACATTGTAGATTTCTAGGGCTTGTGCTAAATATATGCAGGGCACTTTCCAAGCCTGTTGAACCTCATTATTGACTTGTCTGAACTGAATACGTGCCTTAGAACATATGCATCAGTACCCCAGGCTGGTGGTTCAGCTATCTTTCAGGGAAGTTTATCCGTCATTACTGATCTTCTTAGGAAGATCACCCTGCCATTCCCCCCCCTATGGGATTCCACTAAGGATTCTTTCTGCCTCTATTCCTCTTCTACATATAAATGAGGTATGGACGAGGGCATGGAGAATCAATGATGTTCCATCAGTACGTTGATAAGCACTGAGCTCCGTGGCTTTTTTTTTTTAAATCATAGCTAAGTACTTTCATCTCTGTAGTTATACATTATCTGTGTCTTTGAAGTCCTAGACGCAAGCCAGCCAGCTGAAGTAGAACCTAAATACAAGTGTGCTAATAATAGAAGCTGCATTTGCAGGTATAGGGGAAAGAAAGGACGATGCTGTTGTAGATTATTCTAGCTTGCTCTGGTCATTGAGATTAACAGTTTTGTACTTTCAAGCTGCTGTCTTCTCACAAACTTTACTGGAAACAAGTCCTATTGGACTTAGTGGGGTTTACTTCTGGGTAAGCCTGTTTTGTATTACAGTGTCCTTAGCTGAAAATGGCACAGGACTCATAGGATGTGACATATCAATTTCTATGTAAAATCCAAAGTTTTGATCACTGGTGCCTTAAGTGGCTTGAGCCCTAATTAAAGAGTGCCTTCTCTCTTAAGTTTTGTTGGAAGCGCCATGATAAACTGAGCACTCCACTGATTCTGTCATCTGTATGCCAAATACATAAAATAAGGTTATGAAGAGAGACATCCTTGGCACATGAAGTAGTGGGAATGGATGTGTGTGTGAATCATGCAACCAAGCACAGTGCTTCCAATGTATCACCACAAATAGGCTTTGGTGTATCTCCTGCAGGGTGACTCTTTAGTTTGGGAGTAAGATAGTACCACTGGTGTGGATCCAACCATCTTTCAAGGAATCAGGGAATCAGTTAAGTTGGAGAAAGGCTTCAAACTGTGCTCAGTGGTGTGGGAGGGTTGGTGGTAGTATCCACTGTATTTTATCCTTTAAAAAAATCTTACGGCAGTTTGAGTTCCTTAAATTTTTACTGATATGCTTTGAGGAGCATTTCCTGTCGGGATTTGCCATGCTGGATTAGACTGGCTTGGTCTGGCCTGGCTTATTACAAGTCAGTTCCTTATGCTCTTGCTTTCCATCAGACCCGGTTTGAAAAGTCTAGCTTCAAACTCACTTATAGACCTTTTTGCATCAACTGAACAGGTAGCAAAGCTCGTGTGTGTGTGTGTGTGTGTGCATGCTCAAATCTTTTGCCACCTGTTCTACATTCATTACTGTGGTAGATTCATGGATGAGTTTAATTCGTATTAAATATACAGACATTAGGATTAAATATACAAGCTTCTTTATTACTTATCAGAAGATTTCCCTTCAATTCCAAACAAGATCTGAAATATATGTTCACCTTGATGCTCCTTCAGGAGTTCTAGAAACTGACCAAGATCCATGTGATCAGTTAAACAGAAACCGGTCAAATTTAATTTCTTTGCATGGTCAAATAGCTCCTTAATTCTTGTCTGTATGTGTGATGGCTGTAAATCCACATTCGATTAAAAAATGTTTTCACTACCTTTTTTTTTTATTCTCTTGCAGAGGAGAATTTACTGTTTTCTAAATAGGGTGAACTGTTTTCCTGCAGCCACTGCACAGCTGTCCATATGCAGAGTTCATCTGACTCCAGAGAAACAATGTAAGAAGCAAGATCCTTATTGAGCTGCCTGTCTGGAGCATCTGATCTTGCAAAAAGCTGTGGTGCTGCGTGAGGCAAGGTTACCTGCAGATTTACTCTGTCCTGAAACAGAAGATAAAACAAACAAAAAAGCCCACCTTCCATAAAATGTAGATTTACAGCAGCTGTGCAGTGTTTGCTAGTCACAGTTTTCAGAAACATTTATAAATTGAACTCCAAAGGAAAAACCAGTACCCAATCCTAAGTATATTGACTGAAAGCCTTGCATATATATCAGTGAGGAAGGGCTTTTTTTGTAGAAAAAGCCCAGCAGGAACTCATTAGCAGAATAGGTCACACCCATGGTTTAAACCGCCTTCCCCCCAAGGGCCGGCTTGCCCGTGCTCCGCACAGCTGCGGGGCACACTGAGAACTCAGCCAGCCGGAAGCCAGCCAGAACACAGTTCCGGTGTGTTCCTGCCCCAAAATAGCCCTGAATGAGAGGGTTAAGACCAGTTCACCCAGTTGGCAATAGTTTTTGGAGAATGTACTAGTGAACCCAGGAATACACCTACATCAGCACACAATTGAGTCAAAACATAAACTACAATAGCTGACACTATGAATAAGTTCATTTGTTTTGCTTCATCACCCATAAAACACCAAAAAGAGAAGCGGTTGGGGACCAGTGCTCGAGCATCTTCTTGGCGACCAGAGGGTCCCAGGTTCAATCCCTGGCAACTTGGCTTTTCCTCTACAGCTTTCCTGTTTCTCTTCCCTGTCTTGTCTCTACAGATATCCTTTAGTTGCAGACAGAAGAATTAGTTGCCACATCTAGTACTTTGCATTTTTATTACCAAGACTTCACTACCACAAAAAAAAAAAAAAATTAGTGCAGAGTAAGGCCATGTCTCTTAAGGTGCTCTCCGCACACAGGGCCCCAGGGCAGATTAGGAGAACTGGGGGCAGTTGCTGAAAGCCCACCACCCAGCGGGGTTAGCTAGAGATACACAATTTTAACGATGTCTTCCAAAGTGAAGTGCAAGGCAAGCAGTTCCTTAAGTAGTAGTTTTCAAGCCTTTTGAAATAATATTCTAAATCTAGTATAGTTTTTGGAGACCAATAACTAACTTTATAATATTCTGCTCTGGATATAAAAAGTAGGAATCTTCCATTCATTAATGCTGAATAAGTTTATATTTTTTACAATTAGCATTCATAAATACATAGCGTTATTAAGTGACCAGCTGTATTCCACGGCCATTTCACACCTTGTGAAACCCCAAATTTGCCATCAAGCCTGCCAGAATCTCTTCTTCCAGTTTATCTGGTTCCTCCTGACCTCTTGACCTACCTGCAAGTAACTCCCAACCCACAGTTTGAGAACCAGTAACTTAAAAGTGTATTCTGGAGTACATTTTAAAAATCTGTATCTGGAAGAAAACAGAACATGGCCAGATTGTGAGTGCTGTCTAGGATACTGCCTCAAGATTATCTCTGCCTGCAGATATTGCCATACTGGCACAAAAGTTTAGGATCAAGGTGTAGTGTTAAAATTCTTCAGAGGGAAATAAAGCAAAGCTGTCAAAGTCTTATCTTTGATTCATCAATGGCAACAGCAACTGTATATTCAATCTTATGTGTCAGAGCTTCACTAGCATTATTCAAGTAATGCTGAACTTTAAGAACAGTGTGATCATTCTGAAGGGTAATTTCTCCTTTATTAAGGAACATGGAAAGAAGCATTTCTAGTTCTGACATCTGAAGCTCAATATTTTCTTTTACTCTCCTAGTCACAGATTGTTACAGATGTGAAGCCAAACACCTGGAGACAGGAGAAATAAAATAAATAATACTGCCTTTGTGCCTCTGCGTATTCATTCTAGAAGAAACTATAAAAGACATGGACACAGCTCTTGCTAGAAAGAATGAATCAGTTTTGACCAAATGACACCACTTGAGTTTGTTTGTTTTTAAAAAATTAAAGCCTGTAATACTCAACAAATTTTGGTTTCAGGTTGAAGAAGTTTAAAGAGACCGTTTACGTAATTAAAATTAATTCCAGTTGTAAACTGGAAGAAATATGAGTGTGTTGTGAATATGGAAAATCACACCACGATAAATATTAGGAAGTAACTGAGGCCTGGTGTTACAGTTATTTATGTGCTCAGCCTTGCTCTGAGCCTAAAGTTACACACATGGATGGCTGTTTAAGGACCAGATTCCTTAATGAAAACTGGATCCATCCAAAGCATCACCATTACTGCATAGAGAATGCAGCGAGCAAACAAGCCATAGATGCAGCCCCAGTATCCAGGAGGAGAAAAGTCCTGCCCTGATCCCATATAATCCAACATGACCCTAAACAGTTTTAAGTGCCACAAATTGTACCTGAATACGAAAGGCAGGTGTAGTGTCTTATCATGAAGACTTCATATACATATTGTTTGCTTAAAGGACTGGTTCACAGATACTAGTCCACCACTTAGTGACTGCAACATCTAGTGATGGCTTCTCATAACTGGCCATTAGCTTGTGGGAGTTCCAGGGCCAAAACAGAAAGGCATGGGGACATCCTGTTCCATTTGCAATGGAAGCTAAGGGTCTCTATATAGCAGGCATAACTCATCCGAAAATAATCTTAGTGACATGCTTCCAGGGCCCTCATTATATGCTGGCCGGAGCCACACCTCCGGCCGCACCCAAAAGACCTGCTAGGGGCTTAACATATGCGCATGTTTGTCATAGGTCCCCTGGAGGAGCCTTTGATTGCATTGGCTCTCCAGGGAGAACCTAGGTCCCACATTGGGGGAGGCTTAGAATCCGGACGTCTATTGTTCCTCCAGATTCAAGTTCCCCTTTCTGCCATGCGGTGGGCGCCATTACCTGGGAGCACGTGGCAGGCTGGTTAGAACACAGAGCATACTACATTACACCTAGGCACAGCATTTCTTGCACAGAAGCTTCAGGTAATCTGGCATAGGATCATTTCCAGTCCAATCCGTTCACACCAAGTCCCCCATAACCTAAATCCAGCCGAAGAACAGACCAGCCACGAGGCAGCTGATGTTTGAGACGGTTGAACGGACTGAACCACAGCAAGAAGGGGGGGGGGGGGGAATCACAGGGGCTTCCTTTTAAAAAAAAATGGTCTCCTACATTTATAACAAGGAGAAAATCAGCAGGAAGCAAGCTGGGCTTCAAACTTGTGGCGGTGCCAGGATGATGTACCCGTGGAAAGGTTTTTACCTCGTGGAGCATCTAGAAGGCTGCCATCCGATCTACCCTCCCAGGATCCTGTCCCCCCAGGGCGCTGGTGGCTGACACGGAGGGCGCTGCTCAGCTGTCGGGGGGGGGGGGGGCAGGACGGGGCCTAGAGCGGGGCGGGGACCGGTCTCGCCTAACAGCCCCCTCCCCGTCCCACACGCCTTTTGCTTCCGGAGGGGGAGGGGCGCTCTGTCCGTGGCCGAGGGGGGCCTCCACGACCCAAGGCACGAAGCGGCCTCTGAACCCCAGCCCCGAGGGGCCTCGGCCTCCCTGCCCTCCTCCTCCTCCTGCTGCTGCGGGCCCTCCAGGGGGACCGGCTGGCCAGAGGGCGAGCGAGAGGCGGGGCTAGAGGGACCCTCCCTGGGCTGGCCCAGCTGGGCGCTTCCGAGGGGGGCCCCAGGGCAGCCGCTGCCTCGCGCCCCCTGCCACGCAGCCTCCTTGGGCGAGCCCCCCCCCCCGAGAGCGGCTTGGTGGCGGCCCCGCCCCCGCCCTGCTGCCACGCCCCTTCCCCGGGCGCCGCGGGAGCGCCTCCTGCAGGACGGGCGCGGGGCTGGAGGGCGCCGGCGGAGCTGCCTGAGCACGGGCGAGGCGGGAGGGCCGCCCCGAGAGGCTGTTCTCGCGGGGAGCGCCTGGAGCTGCCCGCGGGCCCTGGGCGGGGACGACCCGGCTGTGGCTGGCCCCACCACTCCCCGGAGCACCAGGCAAGCAGCACTCGCGCTCCAGCACCCTCTGCCCGCTCGAAGAACGCCACCACGGGGGGCGCCTTCCGAGAGAGGCCGCGCTGCAAGTCTGCTCCGGGCGCCCGGCTTGAACGGCGGCGCGCACCTGGAAGGAAACGCCGGCGGCAGAAAGCGGGGGACGACGTGCTTCTCTCTCCGCCCCCCCCCCCCCCCGCAAAAGAGAGAGAGAGAAGGCCAGCCCGGTGGTGGAAGCGTTTTTGGCAACAGGCTTTGGCACGCGGCAGCGACTGACTTGTTCCACGCGCACAGTGAGGCGCAGCCCTGCGTGACCCCGCCCCGCCCGAACTGGAATACCACGCGGCCGGAGTCCGACGAGTCAGATGAATATCTCTGTTTAATGGCTACAGGGCTGATGAGTGCCTGAGCTGTGCTCTGCCATCACCAGCAGGGGCAAGAAGGACGTCCCAGGAAAGGGTCTCTGATTGGCACCAGGCAGTTAACATCACGCAAAGCATCACTTGACTCAGGGCCTCTCTCCGCGGGGTCAGTAACTTCACTTCTTTATCTTCTCTTCAGAAAACCGGGGGGGTGGGGGGGGGGTGACCTCCTGGGCTCGTAGGTGGAGAGCTTGTTGAGAAGGGGTTCCGAACCACATTAAACTTCGCTCTGGGCGGCCTTGCAACCTCTACATAGCGCTCCAGCTCCACCGCATCCTAATTCCATCTGCAGAGGCTTTTAATAATACTTTTGCTGAATCTGGCTTTTTCTACAAAAAAACGCAGTTATAAAATGCTTAGATTCAGCTATAAGTCTCCCTAATCAGAAGCTTCTGGGTTACGTACCAGGATCTGGGTCTGTTATGATTAAACTCTTGAAGGCACCGTGACAGCTGTCAATCCATCTCTCTCTCTCCAGGAGGAAGCCTCGGGACCCTCCCTCCCTCTTTCCCGGGCGCCAAGCCGTCCAGCGTGGGAGACGCGCCCAGAAGACTCCCTCGCGCGGCAGGCAGGCAGGCAGGCACCCCCCCCCCCTCTCCTCCCCGGGACTGTGAGGCCCCCTGCTGCCGCCCGGGGGAGCCCGAGGGCGCTTCTGCTGCCGCCGTCCCGCGCGAGCCCGGAGGGGGGGGGGGAGAGGCGGGGCTCCCGTCTCTGTCTGCGCTGGAATCCGCGGGACCCGCTCGGAAGGAGCGGCCCGGACTGCCCGGAGAAAGGCCGCACTCGGAGGCGCCGGGCGGAGCCCCAAGCACCCGACGCGCACAAGGACCGCGGAGCCGCCGGGACCTTCGGTGCTGTGATTGGCGCAGAGGAAAGTGGGCGGTCCCGGAAGAGCGGGCCGGAGAAGGCGAAGGCGCCGGGCCACGTCCGCGGGCGGTGCAGGTGCGGGTGCAGGTGGGGCTGCCCCCCAGGAAACCTCCGGACGGGCCTCTTGGCCGCTGAGCGGGAGGGCTGCCTGCCCGGCTGCCTGGCCTCTGCCTCGCGGGATCCGGCCCCGCCCGGAGCAGCGGAGAGGACTGCGGCGTCCCCTTGCCCGGCGGCAGCCGGTGGCCGGGAGAGCCGCGGTCCTCCGGAGCTGGCCACGCGTTCCTGCTCCTGGCTCCCCGGGGGATGGAGCCTTTCCCCTGCCGGCGGCGGCTCTGACTGCCTGGCTCCCCTTGGGCCCGGGACGGGGGACCCCGAGCAGGCAGCTGCCCTGGCCCGCCTCTCCTCCGCCGCCTCCTGACAGCACCCCTGCGGCGCCGGCTGGGCTGGGCGGGGAGGGGGCCCCCGAGGCCGCCCGGGGAGTTCCCACCGCAGAGGGGGGGGGGGCGTGCAAGCCCGCCTCGCCCCGACTGGCCCTGGCCCTCTGGCCGCCGCCACCCGGGCTGCCTAGGGTTGCCAAGTCTGGGTTGGAAAATACCTGGAGACTTTGGGGGCGGATCCAGGAGAGGGCGGGATTAGGGGAGGAGAGAAGCCTCAGCATGGTACAGTGCCATAGAGTCCACCCCCCAAAGCAGCCATTTTTTCCAGGGGAGCTGATCTCAGCTGGAGATCAGTTGTAAAAGCAGGAGATCCCCAGGCCCCACCTGGAGGCTGGCAACCCTAGGGCTGCCACGCCTCGGGCATACAGTTCCCTGGCCCTGGGGCTGCCGCACACGTGAGAGGAGGACTGGCAGACTGAAGATCCTCTGTTGTCAGTAAAGAGAGCCCAGCGGATCAGAACGGGAAATGGCAGCCTACAGAGAGCCCGTGGCCTTCCTCCGGCTGGGGGGGGGGGGGGGGGGCGGACTTGCTTAGCGGAAGAGCCACAGGGAATAAACACCAGATGTTTGAAAGCCGCAAGACAGGAACAAATATTACACCTGTGGTTTTTTTTTCAAAATATGCAGATTTGCTGCTTAGTAACATTTAAATGAGACTGCCAAAAATAAGAACAAAAGGAGTAAAAACAGATATTGATAACGATATTTGTTTGCTAATGATATTGAATTGTTTAATGGAGAGAGAAAAAGAGAGAGTGAGAATGAAAGGGGTGGAAAGAGAGAGAAACAAAGAAAGCAAATAGATGGGAAGGAGGGAGGGGGGAGGGAGGGAGGACTATGGCCTCCCCTTTACTGCCCCAGCTGCCCTGCCCGGAGCCACAGAATATGTGTGAAAGAGCCGCATGTGGCTCCTGAGCCACATTTTGGCCACCTCTGCTCTCATCTCATGAGACCCAGAGCTTGTCTGAGGACTTTTTTTTGTATAGTCTGAGAGTAATTTAGTCTGGTTCAGTGAACAAATAGGTAAGCCCTCCTCCATCTACTAGTCTGAAGTGTGTCTACATCTTATATAAATCAAAGAATTGATCCTGGTATGAGTGAAGTATTGTTCTTCTCCTTTTAGGTTCTGGCGTCATTTACTACGTGCCCATCTTGAATGCTAAGAGAGCTACTGCTGTTTTTCCTTCTTTTCAGAAATGGACTTTGAGACTATTAGAAAGTACTCAGCACTCCATGCAAAACCCTCTGGGCTTTCCTCTCAGTATGGAACAGCTGGATTCCGTACCAAGGCAGAAGACCTCAATCATATCATGTTTCGCATGGGCTTGCTGGCTGTGTTGAGGTCCAAGCAGACAAAATCCACGATTGGCGTAATGGTTACGGCCTCCCACAACCCAGAAGTAAGTGAATGAGCAGTTCAGATAAGGGGCAGAGGAGTTAAGTTATTCATTAATGGGAGTAATTCATTAATGAAACGCTGTATGGGATCTCTAGCTATACTGTTGCCTGTTTTGAGATTCATAGAACTGTAAGGTGAGCCATTTGAGGCTGACCTTCGCTTTAACTCAATTTAGCTACAAATTAAACCACTGTTTTCATCAATGCCTCTAAAGTACAAGTCTGTAGAATCTCTTCAGGTAGCTTATTTTATTGGTGAATTGAGCTAATGTTTCAGGACCCAGAGATGTTTAGATTTCACATGGTTTACAATGTAAACTTTTGCCCAGTTATTTTATTTATTTATTTATAATTTTGACTTTTACCCTGCCCTCCCCGCCGAAGCAGGCTCAGAGCGGCTCCCGAAATCAATAACAATATATATATTCAGTACAAAAATACGTCTAAAACACTATGTAATAACAATTAAAAACATTAACATCGGTGGCGGTTCTCTGGATAAAGTGTGTTCACGCATGGTCAGCTGTAATTCCGCTGTAACTAGCTTCAAACTTTAGGTCAGCCCAGGGGCTATTGAAAAGCCTGCTGGACAAGCTTCGTTGTCACGGCCCTGTGTCCCACAGGGCCCTGATCTCACCAGGGAGCTCATTCCAGTGAGCTGGAGCTGCTAAGGAAAACGCCCTGGTCCTAGTCGATGTCAACCTGGCATCCTTTGAACCAGGGAGGGCCAGGCGGTTTTGTAGTCCTGATCGAAGTGCTCTCTGGGGAACATGTGGGGAAAGGTGGTCCCTCAGGCAGACAGGTCCCTGACCAAAAAGGGCTTTAAAGGTCAAAACCAGCGCCTTGAAGTGAGTCTGGAACCCTATTGGCAGCCAGTGCCGTGTCTTCAGCTCAGGCTGGATGTGCTCCGGCATAGTGAGACATCAGTAGCCTGGCCGCCGCATTTTGCACCAGCTGCCATTTCCGGAGTTGCCCCAAGGGCAGCCCAATGTAGAGGGCGTTGCAGTAGTCAAACGTTGAGGTGACCATTGCATGGATCATCGTTACCAAATCATTGCGTTTGAGGAAGGGAACCAACTGCCTAATCAGCTGAAGATGATAGAAGCCTGCCTTGGCAGTGGCTGATACCTGGGCCTCCGTTGTTAAGGAAGCATCCAGGAGCACTCCCAAACTCCGGACCCTTGGCGCTGGCACCAACGGTGCCCCACGGCCAGTAATGGGATCCCTACCCCTGAGCCGCTCCAATTCAGGCACAGGACCTCTGACTTCATCAGATTCAGTTTCAATTGGCTCAGTCTAAGCCATCCCGCCACATCCTGTAGCCCCTGAACCAGGTCTTCCGGGGTAGAGTTGGACTGGCTGCCCAACAACAGATAGAGCTGGGTGTCATCTGCATATTGGTGACATCCTAGCCTGTGCCTCCGGTCAGTCTGGGCAAGGGGGTGCATATAGATGCTAAATAACATCGGAGAGAGCACCGCCTCTTGAGGCACTCCACAAACAAGTAGGTCCCTTCAGGACAGCTGCTCCCTGATAGCCACCCTTTGTCCATGATCTTGGAGGAAGGAGACATCTGTGAGGGTGACCAGAGCCTGGACAGAAGCCGGACTGGAAGGGATCAAGCGTGGAGGTGTCATCCATAAAGCTCTGCAACTATATCGCCACCGCCTTCTCTATTAATTTGCCCAAAGAGGACAAATTGGAAACTGGCCGATAGTTCGCCAATTCAGCCAGATCCAGAGATGGGTTCTTAAGGAGATGGCGGACCATCACTTCCTTGAGAGCCCCCAGGAACAGCCCCTCAGTGAGGGACTTGTTGATAATCTCCCTTAGGGCACCTCAAAACTCCTCCCGGCCTGCTTTAATTAGCCAGGAGGGCCACGGGTCAAGGCTGCATGTGGTTGGACGTACAGTTGAGATCAATCTGTAAACTTCCTCTAGACTGAGTGAACTGAAATAATCCAGAATGGGACCAGAAGATGTGCATGGAGCCTCAAGTTCGCTTACTGTCTCAAGTGTGGCAGGAAGGTTGTGGCAGAGTGACAAAATTTTATCTGCAAAGTATCTCGCAAAAGCCTCACAGCCAGTGTCCAATTCCCTCATGTTTTGTCTGCCCTGTAGCAGGATTGTTAAAGACCAAATCGTTCTGTATAATTGTGCTGGCCATGAGCTATCAGACGCAATCATGGCTGCATAGAATTTGTAGCTTTGACCGCCATCTCATAGGATCTCAAATGTCCTATAAGATGTTCTTGTAGTTTTGTTGCGAGCACGCCACCACCGTCTCTCTAGCCATCTGAGCCTTTGCTTCATCAGCCTCAGCTCCTGGGTATACCAAGGAGCCAGCCTAGAGCGAGGGCGCTGAGGGCGTCTGGGTGCGATCTCATCAATGGCTGCTGAGAGTTGGCCATGCCAATCCTCGACTAGCACATCTAACGAGCCGCCGGGGCAGTGGATTCCGAAGAGCCATCTGAAGCTGCACAGGGTCCATTTGGCTCTGCGGGCAAGCTAAAGTATGCTTGCCGCCCAAACAGGGTTGGGGTGTCATGTTCACCCGGGCCTTCAGAGCATGGTGGTTTAACCATGGAACTGCCATCGCAGTAATCCGTCCCACTGTAACCTCCGCCGTGAAGATCAGATCAAGCGTGTGACTGGCTCAGTGAGTGGGGGCCATTACATATTGGGAGAGTCCCAGTGCCGCCATGAATGACACCAGGTCCACTGCCTGTGAGGAGGCAGCATCGTCGACATGGACACTGAAGTCACCCAACACTATAAGCCAAGGGTGCTCCAACGCCCAGCCCAACATGGCCTCCACCAGGGATAACAGACTATCAGGTGGTGCATTGAGCAGTCGGTACACCAGCCAGACAGCCAAACTCTCCCCAGCTTCCAACACAAAGTCGGCACACTCAACGCTTGTGAGCTTCAGAGCCGGGAGCACCCTGAAGGAGTAAGCCTCTCAAATGAACAGAGCCACTCTTCCCCCCTGCCACCTAGTCCGCGATTGGTGAAGGACTGAGAACCCGGGAGGAGCCAATAGGGAGAGAGCAACTGTCTCCCAGGTCTTGGTCACACAAGCCAGATCCATGTCCTGCTCCAACAGAAAGTCACGGAGGACTGAGGTCTTATTATTTATGGACCTGGCATTGCACAACACCAATTTCAGAATGGGGTTGTTAATCCCTGCCCCACTATCTGCCACCTTTGGGATGGGACGCAGGTTGGAAGGTGGCCAAGCTCCTCTCTTTCTCTGCCCCCTTCCCTTCCATTTCTGCCTGCTCCCACTGCTGTACTTTCCCCTCCCCAGGAGCACTAGTATTCCCCGGCTCACCATTATCAGCCCTCAGTGATCTTCGCTACCCTAAGCCTCAGGTCTTTGATCTGTATATAGATGGTATGACTTAGAGTGGTGTTAAGTTGTGTTCCTGCTTACGGACTATCACCCATTCTAGCTTTAATAGTACGCTCTATTAAATTCCCTCTAACTAGGTTCCATCAGCCCATACAATTAAACCACATAGCTTCTAATTGTCTTCTTTCTCTCCCAATCTAATTCCCCTTTTCCTATTTTTCCTACAGCCAGTAATTTAAATAAAGGCTGACACTCTATGGCACTATAATGTAAAGCGATGTAATTTCTATCATTGATTTTTTTGGCCCCTCAGTTAATAATCAATCAACGTATGAGACAGTTAACATGGTATACCATTAATTCATTATATTACCCTCCATTAGTTAGAAAAATCAATCACTAATCAAATAGACCCAAAATTATTTGATATGTCAATTGGTAGAAAATTTCAATCAATCAAAAATAAGACCAACCCACCCCAATTTAATTAAGTCTAAAGGAAACCTGCCCGTTAATTTAATGGTCAATTTCAGTTGATGATTTAGTTGCATATAAAGGTGCCCTTCCTTTTAATTAGGCTTTACTTCTCTCTCCTGTGGCTTAGCAAGCCGCAACAACAGCTGTCTTCAGTGTTCTGTGTTGTGCATTAGGTAAGCTGTCAATAATAGTCTACAGTCTTCCAATTATTCCAGTCTAAAACCACTGAAGTCAATAGACACACGCTGAAGTAATCTGGTATGGAGCTTAACAAACCACACAAGGGGCTTGAATCCCATGATTTTCAGTAGCAATTAAGTGTGCCCAGAAGATTTTTTTCTAGCGTGCTACTTAAATCCTACATTTCCTCTGTTTTAAATATTTCTATTGAGGGATGAAGTTTTCCATCTCCTGTTTTGTATTCCTCTTAATTATTTGTAATCTGTCAACAAATCTTTGGTTACTCAGCTCCTGCAGTCCTTTGTCCTATATTGTCCCCCTCTTTCTGCCCTAAATCTATAGAGAAACTTATTTTTTAAAGTACTTTCACCAAGCCTGTTAATTGTAATTGTCAGAAAAGGGCTGTCTGTTTCCAGTGTATGTGCTTGGTGAGGTTTGTTTGAAGTTTGAAGAACAAGCATTTCTTACAGACTTGTCCCCTACTATGACACCATCACTCAAGCTAGTTTTTTTTCCAGCTGGATGGTGTTTGCTGTCTGGGTCTTAAAATGTATAGGAAACTGTCTTTTGATCCAGGGGTCATGAAATGTGTGGTATTGGCTTGCGTGAGACCACTCTGCTGTCCTAAATCCAGACCTGTTGACGCGAGCTCCATGTCCTAGATGCTTATTGAATTAACTGGATTGTGCTTCAAATTACGGCCATGTTGGAAACAGGTCAACCTAATGATGTAAGATGACAGGCTGACATTAAACACACTCACACACATATATATGGCAATGCTGTCTTATCTTCTCCCAAGGAAGACAATGGTGTGAAGTTGATTGATCCTTTGGGTGAAATGTTGGCACCTTCCTGGGAAGAACATGCAACATGCTTGGCCAATGCAGAAGAACCTGACCTATGGGCTGTGCTGGCTGATATTTGTCAAGAGGAAGCAGTGGACCTTCAGCAGAATGCCTTTGTTGCCATTGGCAGAGACACTCGGTAGCTATAAACCTGGTAAACATTTTGGGGGGGATAGATAATGTAGAAATTGAGTTGTGCCTGTCCTTGCCAGAAAGGTCTTTGTTTTATGAAACGTTCTGTGGGAGTCACATGTTTTTTTTCTTGCATACCCTTCTGTGGAGAAATGCCCTTCAGCCTTCAACCCCACTATTTCAGTGCTCTCTGTCCATGTTCAGGAGGACAGCTGCATGCCAGTTAAACCGTGCCAGTGAGCTGCACTCAACTCACGATGACTCCATGAAATTCCACCTGATGGGGTTTTCGAGGCATGAGGGGGCAGAGGTAGCCTGCCCCATCTTCCTCTCCAGAGCAGCCCCAGCCTCCCTTGGCGGCCTCCCATCCAAGTCCTAACCTTGCTTAGCTTCTGAGCTCTGTGGCAGTCCAGCTAGTCTGGGCTGTTAGGGCTGCCTATCTTAAATAAAAATCCTTTCCTACCTAGTGTAGGAAAAAGGGACCATATGTTTTCACCTTTCCTTTGTTCCCTTGCTCAGCCAGAAATGTTTGAGCAGAATGTGTAAGATTTGTGTTCGTTTATTAAACTTCTCTATATTTTAAATACTCTGAGTCTGATCTCTGGAAAAACATCTTGCCTATTCAGTTTTGCTGTCTGCAGTGTGGTGATGGGAAGGGGCAGTGGAGAAGCTTGCCATCCCCAGAGCATGAAAGCTCAAGTTTGGACAGTTGTGATAGATTGCCCCCCCCCCCCCATGCTAAACTGTGGAGTGATATGGGCAGGTGCAGCAACTAGGCAGAGCTTTTAAAGAGCAGCTTAGAGAAGAAGAAGAAGAGGAGGAGGAGATTGGATTTATACCCTGCCCTTCACTCGGAGTCCCAGAGTGGCTTACAAACTCCTTTCCCTTCCCCTCCCCACAACAGACACCCTGGGAGGTAGGTGGGGCTGAGAGCTCTTTCCAGAGCTGTCCTTGAGAGAACAGCTCTGAGAGAACTTGTGACTGACCCAAGGTCACACCAGCAGGTGCAAGTGGAGGAGTGGGGAATCAAACCTGGTTCTCCCAGATTAGAGTCCGCGCACTTAACCACTACACCAGACTGGCGCACTAGAAGTGTGACTCGTCTGGCAGGAGACAACTCTCAGCGTCAGTGGTGGCAATGGGTGGATACCAGTTTGTTTTTGGGCACCCCTGGGGCGCAAGGGAGAGGGCACTGATCCCACACATGGACTTGGGGTGGCTGTGTGGGTCTGGGGAGCTAACCAGTAGAAACGGGAGGTGCTTGTGATCTCTTTCCTTCACAACTTCTGTCAGAGAGTTGTCTGTTACGTTTGGAACCGTATGTCAAATATTTTCATGTTTGTTTGGGAAGGGCCTTGTTAATGTGAGGTCACCTTATCAGAAAAAGAACTATGTAGTTGCTTAGTACTTTCCCAGGTCTTTGCTGGCATTCTGTTCCTCTGGACCTGAGATTTTTCCTATGAGTGTGCGGGATACGCGAGCGGCTGATTGCGTCCCAGTAGCTTTGCCTGTCTATTAGAGGAGGGTTTTACTTTTCTTGTCCCCCTTCTTAATCTGTGTTCATTGTTTTATGTTTGCCACACTGCATATGTTTTATTATTTGCTGATTCTCTAGCTGATCTTGTATTGAAATAACATTTAAAATGAAATCAAATCAAACTAGTTGAGGGAGGGTTGTGTCTTCATGCGATGCTGCAACAACATTTTTCTCTCTCCCCCCCAGATCTAGCAGCAAGAAGCTTTCTGAGTCAGTCACTGACGGTGTGTCTGCCCTTGGAGGACAATGCCATGGTCTGTTCTAGATGCTCAGCTAAAAAACCCCCTCTGTGTTGCTGAGAGTTCCTTTTTTGTCTTTAATGCTTTCGAACACATCATGTCTCTAATGCAGAATAGTGTCAACTCTGACAATTGTGACTTTCTTTTACTAGACTATGGCTTAGTGACAACACCACAGCTACATTACATGGTTTGCTGTCGAAATACCCATGGGAACTATGGGACAGCAACAGTGGAAGGCTACTACCAAAAGCTATCCAAGGCTTTTACAGAGCTTACCAAACAGGTGAAAGAACCTTGTGTTTTGGATGTTTTGGGGTTGCAACTGGACCTGTACTTAGAAGCCTTTAGATAATATGCCCTCTCTACCTACGTGGTCTCCCTCCCACTAAGAACCTCACGAGAGCTCTGCTTCTGGTGCCAGCTCCCTGGGAAATTATAGTAGGGCAAAAGGGAATGGGTGCCTTTATAGCCATGAGGATTAATTTATTTAGATCTTCCTGATAAAGTAAGCTTATGTTTTAGAATATAAGCTAAATATTTTTGCTCAAACAAGTTTTTCATTCTGATGGAACTATAGGTAATGGGTTGGATCCAGTGGAAATTTTGGGTGGGGGTGGGGTGTTCTGATTTCCCCCTCTAGGGGCAGACCCCTCATCTTCCCTTCATGCTGTTCCTGGGGTCAGGATATTCATCGTATTTTGGGCTGCTGTGGGAGATGGAGCTGAAAGGGTTGTCCTCCATGGGCAGAAGCCCTTGCAACTGTGGACACGTGCTGGATCCAACCCATTATGTCTTGATTTGAAAACTGTGACAACTTTTATTTTCTTGTGCATTTAAACTCTGGGAAGCTACTCTGGTTTCATGAAGAAAGGTGGAATAAGAGTCCTGTTGAAGACCATAGGACCTGTCCCTGAATAACCATAGCTAGGACCAATCGCTTGCCACTGCCTGTGACATAACCAAATGGATTCATGCCTCCATGGCATGGGGCTCTTTGCTTCATGCCACTGACAGCACTGCTTGTGAGGGGCTGGGAGGGGTCCAGAGAGCGCTGTCCTGAGGGCTCTTCTGTTTTTCTTTCTGGCAGGCTGTCAGCCAAAGAGGGGGGGACCACATATGCGTGAAGGTCGATTGTGCCAACGGCATCGGGGCCCTGAAACTCAAAGAACTTGAGCACTACCTTCCAGGATGCCTTAGGATACACATAGACAACGATGGATTGAAAGGGAAACTCAATTACTTATGTGGAGCTGATTTTGTGAAAGTGCATCAAAAACCTCCCGTGGGTATGCAGTTAAAAGCGTATATCGTAATTCTGTCAACTTACCCTCATGTACTCTCACTTTAGATCAATGTCCTCAATTCTGAATAATTCTGTTTTGTCTCCCTGCTTTTAAGGCCTGGAAATGAAGACCGGTGAGAGATGTTGCTCATTTGATGGTGATGCTGACCGAATAGTCTACTACTATCTTGATGCTGCTGGCCGTTTCAGCCTTCTAGATGGAGATAAAATAGCAACCATGATCAGTACCTTCCTTAAAGAACTTCTGGTGAAGGTAATCGCTCTTATCTGTTTACATGGCTAAAAGGTAAATGTTGACTGATTTACTGTGAGGCACATTTGGCACACCTTTATACAGAGGAAGAGTGGCAAACAGAATGCCATAATGAGAACTAGTCAGGTTCATGTTTTCAGATATGGCTTGCATCTTGCCTAGATTTCCATGAATAGAAGGGGAGGTTGCCAATTCCCCCCTTTCAGAAGCCTCAGGTGCCTCCTGAAATGTTGCTCCTGGGTGTCAGGGGACTCCCAAGTATTGGGGGGGGGGGGGGACAATTGGTGGTCTCCTGTATGTGTGTGGGGTATGTGAAAATCCTCTTCCTCTTGCCCCCACAGAAACCTAGATGGATTCAAGCTTATATCTATTATTCAAGCAAAATGGTGAAAGCATCTACCAGATTACTGGCAATGTGTACAATAAGAAATGCTATTCTCAGATGTGTGAGATGTATTTTCATTTTCTCCCCGCATGAAGTTGCCTTAAAGTGAGCTGGACCAGTGATCTTTCAAGATCAATATTGTCTGCTCTGACTGATAGTAGCTCCTCAGGGTCTGTAGTACAGATCTTGAACATCATTACCACCAGATCCTTTTCAAGTGGAGGGGTCAGAGACTGAACCTGGTACCCTCCAGCCCAAGGGCTCTTCTGGTCTTCTGCTGGATGAGACTGAAAAATGATGTGTGTTCATGGGGAGAATGGTGCAGTTAGAGTAGAGTTGCAGCAGCTAAAGAGGCAATCCCTCATTGGATATGAAAGTGACCTGCCTCTTCAGCACTGGAAACTGCTGCAGCAAAACTCAATGGCGGCTCCTCCTTCCCTACCCCTCCTCTGCCGTTGTTTGGTGAGATGCTCTTCCCCCTTCCCTGAGACAGTCTTGACAAAGACTTCAAGGGAGAGAGGAAGTGCGTTCGCTGTTTGGCTTTTTGAAAAGCTGAAATGTAGGGTAAGAGTTGCTATTTATTTATTTTTTCTTGTTTTCAGTTTTGAATAAGTTCTGGAAGTTTAGGTGAAGAACAGTCTTACCCAATGTGAACTGTTACCATGTGTTTGCAAACTGGAATGGATATATTCCAATATATTCCAAACTGCCACTTTGTTCTTGTGTTAATATGAAAACTGTATTCATTCTTTCAGACTGGGCAAACTTTAACATTGGCTGTAATACAAACAGCTTATGCCAATGGGAGTTCTACACGTTACTTGGAAGAAAACATGAAGGTACTAGGTTAACTATTGTAATTCACTTCACTTAAAATCACAGTGAAAAACAGCCCAACCCTAATCATAATTGATGGAATAAATAATTCACAAACCTGCAATGGCTCAGGTGATTCTTCTGGAGAATTGCATACAGTGTCATAGATGGATAAGGAGGGCCTACCAAGTTTAACTTTTTGACATTAGTAAGATTTTAAAATCAGAATTGTCCCCGGCTCTCATGTTTTAAAGTCTAGGATGGTTTTCAGTTTATAAAAGAACCTGCCTTGCACGTGGACTGTTTCTGAATCTGACCTTCTGGCAGCTGTACTGAGGCTACAGGCTGTTTGGTCAATAATAATAATAATAATAATAATAATAATAGATTGGATTTATACCCCACCCTTCACTACCCAAAGGAGTCTCTACAAACTCCTTTCCTTCCCCCTCCCCACAACAGACACCCTGTGTGGGTAGGTGGGGCTGAGAGAGCTCTGACAGAAACTGCTCTTTTTCAAGAACAGCTCTGATAGAGCTGTGGCTTGCCCAAGGTCATCCAGTGGATGCAAGTGGAGGAGTGGGGAATCAAATCCGGTTCTCCCAGATTAGAGTCCACACACTTAACCCCTACACCAAACTAGCTCTGTCTTTGATACAAGGTGAGTGCTAGCCACCTGTACCCAGAATTTGTAGCCATGCTGTGGATTTGTTTATTCCAGCTTTCTATCCTAGGTGCCTGTCCACTGTGCCAAAACAGGAGTGAAGCACTTGCATCACAAGGCCCAGGAGTTCGATGTTGGAGTTTACTTTGAAGCAAACGGTCACGGCACGGTAGGTGTTGTGGCTCAAACAGCCTCTTCATTTGCCCTTTCCTGCCAGTTTCTTTCTTTCTTTTTTTTTCATAATTCTTTATTGTTTTATATCATAAAACACATCCATCACCAACACCACCCCGTGCAACCTCCAGGCAGTAGATACATAAATAAAATTCCATACAGTATTATATCACAATCAATCCAAGTACAACTCTGTTGCTCTATTAAACTTCCATCTCAATCTTATAATCACTTTAACCTCTCAATTTCCTATTAACTGACTGATCGTCCCAAATTTTTTAAACTTTCCCACATACCTCGCCATCCTTCTAAACCAGTCCTCCTTCTGTTCACTAACCTTTAACCCATTCATCCTACGTATCTTCATCATAATATACTCTAAAATTATTATACTATTCATTTTGTCCCTCCAGTGATTAATCGTCAGTTCCTCGGCTTCTTTCCAGTTCCTTGCTATCACTTATCTTGCTGCTACTAACATCAAATTTATCCATTTACCTTCCTCTTTTTACCTTAACCCTATACTATCCAGCTTAATAAGTACCATTGCTTTAGATATTTTTTCCCTTCTTCCCACGATCCCTGACATTTCTATACCAATCTGATCCCAAAACTTTTTCACTAAAGGACAACCCCACCACATATGACTGAACGTTGCCACCGCTCCACATTTCCTCCAACAATTTTTACTCCCAGTTTTTGAAATATAGTACAATTTAACCAGTGTGTAATACCATTTCTGCATCATCTTCAAACCCTGCTCCTGTATTAACCTAGATGTTGTAACAAAGGGAGGTAACCTAAAAATCCTTTCCTACTCTTCATCCAAAATTTTTCCTTGAATATCTGTTTCCCAATATTCCTTCATAAACTCTCTCGGTGATTTCCCTATGCCTAATAAAACCTTATACAATTTTGAAACTATTTTTACCTTATCTTCTCCATACTCTTTCACCAGTCTTTCAAAGGGAGTGATAATCCTTTTACCAATATTATTAATTTCTTCCTCCTTCAACAATGAGGAAATTTGACTTTTTTGCAACCAATTCATCCTATTCAAAATATTATTCTCCTCTTCCATCATCCCTTCTGTTCCCCAGATCTTCTTCCACTCTCTAATCGTAATCTCCTTTAGTCTACCTCCTACCTCCTTTGATATTGATCCCCTTAACGGGGTAAATTTATCATAATACCACATTTTGGTAAAAGGTGATATTCCCGGAGCGAGCTCTTTTTTCCATTTCTCCCATACCATGCAAGGCCCCAGAAAAGTTGATAATTTATCACCTATCTTCTTCCTCCTTTTTTCCCTATCAAACAGACTACCCTTTCCTCCTACCACTTCTACATTTTCCCGTTCTATCCAACCAAGATCTTCCCCTGACTCTCCCTCCAGCCAAATCATTAGATGTCTTAATTGATATGCATCATAATAAATACTAATATTGGGAATCCCCCATCTTTTATTCCATAATATCTATACCTTCCAGCCATCCTTGGTTTCTTAGATGCAAAAACAAATCTGTCTATATCTCCTTCCCACCTCTTCAATATATATACTGGTATATGCCAGGTATAATACATAAAAAAGATAAGTCAACCTAGGAACTAAAAACATTTTAATCATTGCATTCCTAGTACTAATTAATTCTTTCCTCCTCCCCCATTCTCTCATTTTTGTTTGTATTCCACTCCAAATTCTTTTATAATTATACTCAAATATTTTTTTAACATTCCTAGGAATATTTACTCCTAAATACTTCACCATTTTATACCCAAGGTTTTAGAAGCCACTAATTGTACATTTGGTTTAACATTAAAACACATCATTGATTTTGAAAAATTCACTTTTAACCCTGACACCCCTTCAAATTCCTGTAATATCTTTTTTAACGGTGCCATAGCAGACTCCAAATCCTTAATTGTCACCATCATGTCATCTGCATACAATGTTAAAAGATTCCCATCTATTTTCCCTATACCTGGGACTTCAAAGCCTATTATTCCTTTATTCTTTTTTAATTTAAGCACCAACGGTTCCAATGGTAAAATAAATAACGTGGGAGATCCCTGGGCATCCCTGTTTCGTACCACTCATTACCTGAACATACCCCTCTGCTGATCCACTAACTCCTACCATTGCCTCAGACTTAGTATATATCGCCTCAATCACATTTTGAAATTTCTCCCCAAATTATACTTTAGAAATATATTTTTCATATTCATCCAATCCACCGAATCAAATGCTTTATAAATATCCAACGCCAGGAGCGTAAGAGGCAACTCCCTATTTTTAGCTAAATAAACCATACCCATCACCTTCCTAACTTCCTCTACCAAATACTTCTGAGGCATAAACCTGAATTGATCTTTCCCTATCAATTGTGTTATACATTTTTTGAGTCTCATTGCCATAACCTTTGCAAATATTCGATAATCCATATTGGTGATAGGAATTGGCCTATATGAATCCCTTAAAAGTTTGATCTTTCCCCGATTTTGGAATTAACACCAACCTTGACTCCAACCATGTAGATGGGGTACTAGATCCTTCCAAAATTCCCTGAAACAATTCAGTCATATGTGGCACCAAAATATCCTTAAAATGCCTATAAAACACCACATTAAACCCATCCAGTCCGGGTGCAGATTGCACGTTCATAGATCCTGTTGCCATCTTAACGTCTTCTTCAGTTATATTCTTATCTAGTTCTCTTCTACTTTCCTCACTCAATTCTGGGAATTCTACTCCCTCACAAAATTGTTCTATATTATATTTTTTTAATTCCCTTACTTGCATACAATCTATTATAAAAGACTAAAAAATTCTCCAAAATCTTTTTAGGTTCCTTTTCCAACCCCCCTTTATTATCCCTAATCGCCCTTATGTTTTTTCTTACCTGAAAGTTCCTAATTTTATTTGCTAATATTTTCCGTCCTTTCCCTTCAAACTCTGTTTACTATACCATAATTTCAAAGTAGTCCTATTAACATCTAATACATTCATCTCTTTTCCTATTTACTAGTTCCCTGTCCTTCTTATTCTTAGATTTCCTAAATTTCTCCTCCAATACTCTAACTTCTTCTTCTGTTTCTTTAATCTTCCTATCTTTACCTTTCTTCAACCTCACCAAATTCTGCATACACACTCCTCTAATAGTAGCTTTCATTGCTTCCCATATAGTTGTTAATGAAGTAACTGAATTTCTATTCTCCACAAAATATCTCTCTATTGCTTTTTTAATATTACTCATGCTTACTTAATCTGCAACTAACCATGGATTAAACTTCCAAAAATATGACCTACTTGCAAAAACGCTGAAACAGGAGCATGGTCAGTAATTCTTAATCATTCCAATCTTTTACCCAATTCTTAACTTCTTGAGAGATTAAAATACCATCCAATCTTGAATAAGTTCCATGAGCACCAGAATAAAATGAGTATGAATCATCATTAGGATACATTTCCATCCAGAGTTCCAATAATCCAAATTTCCCACACATCCTTTTAAATTTCACTACTTTTCCTTTTTTTTTAACTACCTTTCTCTTGCAAATTAATATTAAAGTCACCACCTATTATCTTCATGTGAGGTGAAAAATTATCAAGCTTCTGTAAGTACCTGTAAAATACATTCAGCTGATGCAAATTAGGAAGGTAAATAGAAGCTAAACCACCGGCTTTCCCTCAAGGTGACCTTGAGCAAAAATAAACCTTCCATTCTTGTCTCGCAATACTTTATTCTCCACAAAATCAACTTTGGGATTTATTACTATTCCCACCCCTCTACTTTTTGAGGAGCCTGAAGCAATAAATTTCTTTCCTTTCCCAAAGCCAGGAAAGCTCACCTCTCTTTCTCCCCCCTTATGTAACTCTTGCAAAAAGACCACATCAGCTTTTAATTCATGAATATATCTTCCAACTCTTGCCTGTTTCACCGGATTTCCCAGTCCTCTCACATTAAGAGTTGTACATATAATATTTACATTCTTTGTCATATAACTACTGACCATTTCTCTTTCCCATATCTTTTCTGTTCTCTACCAGCCTGGAAATCTGGTCCCCAACGTCCCTTATCCCACCCCACCTGCCTGTGATTATCTACTCAACACCTAACCATCCATTCCAGTTCTACCCAACCAAGAGAAAATTTATATGCCACAACGCTTGGCATATCTCTTGTATATGAAACTCTTCCCAATATACATTCACACACCTTCATACTCCATTCTTAAACCACCCATTCACCCCATTTACCCCCATCTTTCAGCCATTCCACAATCACACAAATCACACAAAACAAACATACCAACATCATTTCAATCACCATCCATTCACCCCTCTCTTCCCCTTTCATTCTGCCTCTCACACCAAACAGCCAACAACCCCTTACATCCATATTGGGGTGTGTGTGTGAAAAAGGCATCACTCCCAATAATTGTAAACAGAAAGCTGTCGATGTTGAGCTATCCCGGTTCCTTTATCTTCCTTCCTTCTTTATTAGTCCTTCATTTCTTAATCATTTCTTAGTCTTGACCCTTTCTCTAAGGTCCCAGGTCTTATCTTCACCCTTTTTTCCCTCCTTCTGTTTCTGATTTTTCTCTATCTTCTCTTCCAAGTCACTTTCCTCTTCTGACTCCGAATTATGAAATTGTTTATAATCCTTAGGTAGCTGCAGTCCCACATGTTTGAATAAAGCCACCATTTGCTTCTGGTCTTCTGCAAACAAAGTTTCTCCTTTATGTAACATTCTTAAAGCAAAAGGTGCTGTTCTCCAACTATATTTCATTTCCTTCTCCTGCAGCACTCTAGTAAACATTCTTAAGTTCCTCTTCCTTTTAATTGTTTCTTGTGGTAGATCATCAAACACCAACACTTTCTTATCCTCATACAGAAATTTATCAAGACCATCCAAAGCTTTCATGTCTTTGAGCACTTGCTCCTTTAATGCATATTTTCCAAAGCACATTACCACATCTCTAGGCCTAATCCACTCGGCTGTCTGCTTCCCCACCCGATGAATACGATCAAAAACATCATTTGAAATTCCTAAATCCGGGAGCAGTTTGGCCATCCATTCAATCACCTTCTCCATCTCCTCAGTGTCTGGAATGTTTTTCAGCTGTAAATTTGACCTCCTGGCCCGGTTTTCCAGGTCCATTAATTTATCTTTAATATATTTATTTTGCTTTTTCAAATGCCTGGACTTTTTTTGTAACATACTAATTTTCTTTTCATTTGCCTGAGCCATTTCCCATGCACAGTTCACAGTCTCTGCCATAGCTTCAACAGCATCTGCTAAGTTAGATATTTTTTCATCCACTATTTTTGTTACAGCTTTGGTAATGCTATGTTTTGCCCCTTCTACGGCCCTCTTTACTTCTAATTGAAAGTCTTTAGGCTTTATTACCTTCTTTATCTTAGTTTCGCTTTCTGCTTCTGAGTCCGAGGTCGCCATAGCAGTTTCTCTCAGCTCTTTAATTAGTTATCTGCTCGTCCTTCAACTCTGCCAAATTCCAGACGTTTTCTTTTTTTTTCTTTTTTTCACTCTTCACAGCAAACAAGATTAAGGGTCTTCAAAGGTTATTTTTGACATTTTTATCTCCAAAAGGAATTTCTTTATACTTTCTTGACCTTCTACTGGGAGCTCTACTGCGACACATCTTTCCTTTCAGCCAAACATGCCACTCCCCCTTTCCTGCCAGTTTCATACCTAGACTGGATAGCCCGAAGTAGCTGATTTCATAAATACCTTTATTCAGAGACAGCCATTTTTTGCCTCGTTAAGACCTGTACCATGTTTTCTAATCCTTTCTTTTTAGAGGGTGCTTTCAGGCTTATCTCTTCCTGCTTTGTAATACATGGTATTTGGGTTAACAACCCTAGAACTAGTTAAATTTTTGTTGATAATTCAAAAGGTGATAGGAGATTGGCATGACTAAGAAGAGCACTGGTAATCCTGGAAGATCTGCAGGTTTTGACAGGGATGCAAGAGTATTATAACTAACAGCAGCCATGTTTTTAAAGGATGAGACCCACTTCTTGTCATGAAGTGCAAATGCTAATAATGGCCACATCTCAACTCTTCAAGATACCTTATATGGTGCTGCTTTATTTTTCCTCTAGGTATTATTCAGTAAAGCTGCGGAAGAGAAAATAAGACACCAGGCAGAAAATGAAGAAGACAGCCAAAAAAGAGAATCTGCAAAGATGCTTGAAAATATGATTGATTTGATAAATCAGGTAAGAACTCCAGTGTACACTTCAGGTCTGTATCCAGATTCCTAGCATTAAGGTTTTTAGAGGTGTTGCCAAATGGCTCTGTGTCGAATTGGATGCAGCCGGTGGAGATTTGGTGGGTTGTATTAATCCAGGGACATGTCTGCGTTGTGCAATATACCAAACTGGAAAAGGTGGTACATGTTGAGCCAGTTGGGTGCTAGGGACATGATAGTCCGTAGTTTCCAACAGCCTGGATGATCTGTGCGCTTTGCAGAGGGGACTGGCATTGATCCACAAGTGTTTAAAAATATGGTTTTTCTCAGGTGGAGAGTGGAGTAGTAGAGACAAGAGGTGTGCAGAAATTGTCCTTTTGTTTTGAGTTCATGAACGAACACTTGAAGCTGCCTTACACTGAATTAGACCCTTGGTCCACCAAGGCCCGTATTGTCTGCTCAGACTAGCAGCAGCTCTTCAGAGTCTTAGGTGTCAATGGCACTCATCCCATCATGTGAATATAATTTCTAAGAGGCCGAGTAGCTCTTATTCCTAATGATGGCTCGGGGGGGGGGGGGGGGGGGATTTTGTGCATTGTCAAAGGTGCTGCTCTGTCATTCCCGAGTAATAAAAGCCCTCCCATTTAAAGTAAGTTCTGGGATACATGCACTCATGTTTCAGTCAAGCAACATTTGCAAAACTGTACCTGATGGGGGCCGGAAGAGGAGCTTCAAGTGAGCCTGTTTTACATAAAGTGGTTGACTGAAACTTGCTCCTTTGACAGTTGTAGCACAGAGAAAGTGAGCAAGAGTGAGTTTGGACTGCATGTGGATTTGTGGATTTCCGTTCTGGAGCTGGATTCGGTCTCAGACAGGTTGCCAGGCACAATCCAAGCAACTGCATCACTGCAAAGTTTGGATGGAAAGCTAGGAGTCAGTGTAATGATTTTTGAAACAAAGACCACTTGCCACTCTGTCAAATATTTCAACTTCAGTTAATTGACAGGTGGCACCTTTTGTAGAATTAGTACTTAGCATTTAGATGCTGCAGCATCTGTTCCAGTTGCCAGTTAGTTCCGAAACAGCCTACATCTTCATGTTAACTGATTCTTTGGTACAGCCATGCAGAAGCAGAGTCCATTGCTAAGAAAGCTGCTGATAGGCTTACACATGGAACTACAGCCCTGTGAGCAGGCAGCTTTTAACTATACTGAACTGTGACAAACTGGATGAGCAGCTAATGTTAATGTTGTATCCACTGCACTACTTTCCTTCCCTGTTCTTCTTTTAATGTACTAGACAGTTGGAGATGCCATCTCAGACATGTTAGTGATTGAAGCCATCTTGGCTTTGAAGAACTTCACAATACAACAGTGGGATGCCATCTACACAGATCTTCCAAACCGGCAACTCAAAGTGAAGGTGAGTGAGAGGCCAGCAGTCACAGTCACAGCGTAGGGTCGTCTTGGGGATCTACTGCCGACTCGCTAGGTTTCTGGGCTGCATGTTGAAGCAATATGTGGTACAGATGAGAAGGCTCTCTTTCCTGACTGTTCCTTTGTTTGCTGGCCAGCAGTTGAAATGCTGGGGCATTTTCTGTTCCTAGGAGGCAGACAAAACCCACACTGGCTTCATGGATCTCCATCAGCCTTGTTTCGGATTGCAACTCTACACTCAGAAGAGAAGGGATTAACCCTTCTTCTGTCTGTTCAGTTTTGCTAATTGAAACCGCAATTCCCCTGCGGCTCCAAGCTACCCTAAAAAAAAAAAGAAGACATGTCTTTTTTCCCCTTTAAAAATGTTAGTAGTGTGGGGAATGTGGTTTTGATTAGCAAAACCAAAGGGACTGAAAGGTTACACTGGATCCTCCTCGCATGGTCCCAACTGGACATGTCTCCAGAGAGGTGGCATATAAATCTTCTAGATAAATAAATCTGTTAACATGACTGTCCAGAGTTTACCCTTTACAGAAGGATGGAGACTTGTGATCATGGTGTTGGTTCGGACCCTCTGGCAGCCCAGGTCTAGGGGGATGTGTGTCTGTGGCATGACTTTTTGCTCTCCCTGATTTGTTCCTCAGTACTTGGTGCCTTGTTGTTTGGCAGTGATCTGGCTCTGTTGGGGATCACTTTGCATCTCTGAAAGGCACAGCTAGTGACCTCACTGCACAGAATGGCTTAGCTGGGAAGAGGGAGCTTTTTGTCCTCATGGTTGGGCATGTGGCTCCGCATATCATTTCTTCTGCACTTTTCATCAAGAACATTGATCACAACCCCATTCTGCAGCCAAACATCCTAATATTTTTTCCTAGAAGGACCTCCAAAAATAATCATTAGGATGATGAGCCTAGAGCCTAAATTGCATTGCTATAGAAATCACTGATTCGGCCATTGAAAGTGCAGTAGACATTCTTCCCATGTTTTCCCTTGGTGCCCCCCCCCCCGGTTGCTTATGTGTGATATCACCTTCCCCCCCCCCCTTTTGCTTGAAAAGGAGCTTCAGATTTTTTCCTGTCCTTTTTGATCACCTTTGCCAAGTTGTACCCCTGTCTGTGTGATTTTTGCAGAAGTGGCAGATGGTTCTGAGTAGGTCTGGGATATTCCCACAGACATTGTTGCTGTGCAGGTTTAGTTGTGGGCGCTCGATCTGGAGGATGACAGATGAACGAGGTCAGAGGAATAGCCGAAGATCACCATGGAGCTACCAAAAAAGTTCTGCAGGGTTTGATAGTCTCCAGATGTCTTGCCATGAGGTCTTTCCCTCTGAATCCTCCTCCCCTGCTGAATGAGTCTGCCTCTTGAAACAAGGCCCATCTCTTCTTTTCCCTGCTGTAGTTGCTGCAAAATCTCTAGGTCTCATTTAGAGCTGTACTGAATAGTTTTCCTTACTCTGCCTTGGCGTTTTGTAGGTTGCTGACAGACGAGTGATTGACACTACAGATGCCGAAAGGCAGGCAATTGCACCCCCAGGGCTGCAAGAGAAAATCAATGCCCTTGTGAGGAAGATTAAATGGGCTCGAGCTTTTGTCCGCCCCTCCGGAACAGAAGATGTCGTCCGAGTCTATGCGGAAGCAGACACGCAGGTCAGTCCCGGGGCACTTCGTCCCCTCAGGGTACACCGAGCTCAGGAAGGATGTTGACAGGTCAGCCGGAGATGCCTGTGTAATGTTCTCCTTTTGCCACTCTTATTCTGTTTACATGCACTCAGCTGGTGGGCTCAGCCCAGTCTCCTGCGGCTGTCATCTGCACCTTCCTTCGGCCATTACCATTCTGCTTCCCATTCTCTCCTGGACTTCTTGGTTTTCTTGGTTTAGGTCTTGAATCTGGTTCTGTGGCTTGTGCTCTTGTAGAGGTCTGCCTCTCCTCTGGGTTTGGAAGGCTAATGGGGGGGAGGGAGAAGTGGCTGAAGAAAAGGTCTCTTTGTGTGCCCTTCTGATAAACATGTATGCATGCACATGGAGGGGAGGGGCTTGTAGCTTTCCAGGAAGATTAGTTCAGAGCCGGAGGTCCTGTGGCTAGGGCGGGCTGGGTCGGGGAATTCAGCTCCCCACTCTTGACGGACTGCAGCTAGTACCAGCTCTCCCCGTCAGCAGTTTGGGTGTGCTTCTAGATGCCTCCCTTTCATTGGAGGCTCAGGTCACAAATACAGCCATAATGGCATTTTTCCCATCTTCGCCAAGCCCGGTAATTGATCCCCTACCTGTTCCCTGCTAACTTAGCCACAGTGATCCATGTAACAGTCACCTCTAGATTGGACTACTGTAACTTGCTCTACGCAGGGCTGCCCTTGAACATGCTCCAGAAACTTCAGCTGGTCCAGAAAGCAGCAGCATGGGTCCTGACTGGAACTCCTGTGCTCTGCCAGTTGCACTGGCTCCAGATTGAGCACCGGGTCATGTTGATGGCTCTGATACTTACCTTTAAAGCCTCTCCTTGTATGCCCCCCTCAGAGAGCATTATGCTAATCTGATAACAACTTATTGGTAATTAATTCCTGGCCTCAAAGTGGTCTGACTGTCCTTGACCAGGGCCTTTTCAGCTCTGGCCCCAACCTGGTGGAACTCTTTGTCTAGTGAGACTTGGGACCTGTGGCACTTGGTTCAGTTCCACAGGGCCTGTAAGACTGAGATGTTCCACCAGGCCTATGGTTGAGGACAGTGACGAAGAGATCAGTTGGCCTCCCTCCTTTTCTTTTTTCATTTCCCTCCTTGTCTTGATCTTACCCTCCCTCCTTTTCCTCCCCCGCCTCTGACCCTTTTTTAGGGCTAGCTTTTTTCATTTACTGTTGGATCATGAATTTTTCTGTGCTCACTGCTTCCCCAGTTGCTTACCTGTGAGGGATTGTTGGGATGCCATATGATATAGCAGACTGTTAGGTTTTTAAATTTGTAATACTGCATTTTTAAATTGTAACATGTTGATTTTATTGTATAACTAATTGTTGGAAGCCACCCGGAGCCCTGCTTGGCTGGGAAAAGAGCGGGATACAAGCTGAATGAATAAATGAATAAATAGTTGTTGGTCATGATATACGCCTTGTCTCCCCAATATGAATTTGACTTCATAAATGTCATATTGTCATATGTACTGGGCATATATGTCAAGTGGGATAAGCATGCTTCTTTGAGTGCCCTGACGCAGAAAGTCTCCAGTGGTCTCCCAAGTAAAAACCCCCTCTCCCTTGTGGATTCCTTCTCTATACGCTATTATTGTAACCACTGCTGTAGCCAGCTTGTTTATAAAAATAGCATGTAAAAATGGAATAGCCGCCTTGCATCAAGTTAATGTCTGGCTACAGGTGGCTTACAGTACCCTTTACTCTGCCTGTTCAGTCTTTCAGAAACCCCTGTTGCTTTCCAGAATGAACTGAGGGTCTGGGACAAATAAAATCTCTTTGTTCTATTTTAATTGTTCTCACTTGTAGGAGAATGCTGACAACCTTGCATATGAAGTCAGCCTGGCCGTTTATCAGTTAGCTGGAGGAGTTGGAGAAGAACCCAAGCCTGTGGGGTGAAGGGACCCCTGTTCTTCAAGATGGATTGCAAACTATGCTCTCTTGATTTTTCTCATTTCTATATCTTTGTTATATGAACACTTATTACACAATAAAATGCAAATAACTTTTGATTTAAAAAATTGCGTTGGAAGTGGTTGCTTTGTGTATGGATTACTTGGACGGGTGCCTTTTACACGACAGTGCAGCTGTTTGCTCTAACGTGACATGCTTGCTTCCGTCAGAGTGGACTGAGAAAAGTACTGCAGTAAGCTTTTGTGACTGCTTGTACTACTTTAAGCTTGGGCCTTGACCCTTCAGTCTTGTTGCCCACGGAGAGCCCCACTAGTCTAGTTTCTGCTCTTTTCTGTACAAAGCTTCCACTGAGCTAACCTGCATAGCTGGCTTTTTCCCTTGGTCTTGATCAACTGCCATCCCCCATCCCACCTGGCTTTTGTTTAGGAAGTTCCCATAATCCTCAACCTAGTTCTGTGCTGCTGGTTAAAACCTCTACCGCTTTTCATGTTCTACAAAGCAAGGACAACTTACCAAAATCTGTGACTATTATTTAACATGGAGATGTTGCCGTGCAGCCACTTTGGATGGCATTAGTAAAGACTCTTTAATAGGACTGCCTTGCTCAACTGTGAAAAGTGTGTGGCAGGGGAATGGACAGAAGTGCCCAGTGCTGGACTGTGGAATAGGGGAGCCTTGTGCCTAAGAAGCATGCCAAGCCAGATGTGAGCCCGGGACTACAGAAGCCTTCTGCCCCTGCACCTCTGCATCCATACAAGCACCAGGATGCAAACCCACAGCCTGGGCCTCCATGCACCCATTCAGATAACCCTGCTGTCAACTATCTGATTGTTAACACAAAACACCAGACCTGTTACGTGATTGGATGTCTTCACTCTCTCCTTTGTCTCACCCCCTTCCTTCCCCCAGAGGTGTCACTTCCTGCTGACCATTAATTTTAAATTGCCCAGCTATTAATCCCTTTATGCCCCATCCAGAGTTTGTTTTTTTTCTAGTACTTCCTGGGAACCAGGTGACCACATGGGCCATTGCCTCAGGTCACATTTTAGCTATTTAAGGTGGGCACTCCCTGAGCTCGCTCTCTTGCTTCTTCTCCTCCTAACCTTGTTGGTTCCATTCACGGTTGGTTTGGAATCAGTCCACGTGTGTTGCTGGACAACTCACAATCCCTTCCCCTTAGTGTGTTTTTATTTTTCACTGCATGAGCCAAACGTCACGCCAGACAGGTAACATATTACCCACCGATATTCCTGCTCATGCAAAAGTCACTGTCTTTTCAACTCTGTATTGTGTGGGTATATGCTTGATTATTGTTCGTATGCTTGAAGAACATTTAGTAAATAAATTATTTTAGCAACATACTGTCTGCGTCTATTCACGGGCTCTGGGAATTCTGACTCCCATATACACAGGTTACGATCTCATATTTCATGCCTATTGCCATTTAATTTTCATAATTCCCCAAGCTTATTATTAAAAATAAGGCAATTTGGCTAACAGGGACTTGTTATGCTTTTCATTTAAAATATCTTTTATGTTACTAGGGAACAAGAGTTTGGCCTCCAGTACATGCTTAGGGCCTGGCTGGATGAGAAGTGAAGATTTAAGTCCCCCACCTCGTACACTTCCATGCAGGCCATGCCCTACTGGGAGGCCTGGTAGTGTATACTCCCTCATCCAGCTTTCGTCTGCAGCCCTGTAAGGGGCACATACATTTTGTACTAAATACAGAAAGAAGGCTGTAAGATATATGGTGCACTTGAGCCTCCCATTTCCCCTAAAGGCCCTTATCTCCCGGAGGGGAAAGGTTACTGAGTCTCTCTGGAATCTTTCAGGCACTGTGGCTATGCTATGGCAGAAGTGGTAAGAGGAGTGAGTGTTTGGGCCCTAGGGGCATATACAAAATAAGGGAAGGGAAGGATCTAAGTCACTGCATCATAAAGGACAACAGGTGTTCATTAACACAGTACTCCCTCACTCCGTGTTTAAGAAAAGTAGTTGTCTGCAAAATGAAACGAAGCCTTGACACAGCTTCAAAAAAGTGTGCAACTTGTATTGTCGATTTTGTGAACGACAGAACTCAAGATGACAAAAACAAAATGTTCCATAAATATTAGGCACCATAATCAATATGAGCCAATGATATTTGAACTTGATTCAGGCCACATCCAGAACTTATTTACAGATATTTAAATTAAATACATCCTGAAGTTTACATTACATACAAAGTATGAAAAAAGGAAACTATACACTGGAAGGATGGAGTGGTTTCAGCTGAAAATACCTTACATTTAAGATGAACATTTTGCTTTGGGTGCCTTATGTCTTTATGACACCTTCCAGAAAGTCCTTCTCCACCATCTCTTCAATTTTCTGTCTTGCTTTACTGGAGAATGTCTTCTGGTTCTCCATTTTGATGTCCTTGTTGGGAAATGAGGTTGGGTGAAACATGGGGCTCCCTGAATGTACAGCACTCCTGCTGGTGACTTTACTGTTAAAAACTTGGCTCAGGACATTGAAGAAAGGCAGAAGCTGCTCAATGCTGCGGATGGCGCAGGTGGTCAGGAGCAGGTGACCAGGGTCCCAATGGAGAGGTTTCCCTGAGCTGTCCTCTTCTGGATTCTTCTGTGACAAACACAAGGGGAAAGCACCTTACAAGACCCAGCAGTGCCACATTTGGCTAGGAAGTCTTTCATCATTAAGAAGCCTGAGGGTTGAGTTCAGCACACTTCTTCCAGTCACCGAAAACTTAGAAATCTATCAGACACCAAGATATACCTCCTAACTATCTAGAAGCATGATATGACATCAGGAAGAAATTAAAACTTCACAGGATTAAACTTGTAATGGAATAAAAAAAGGATTAAACAGCTATATACCCCTTACCAGGTAGGCAGCATCTGGGTGGGTTCAGTTGGGCAGCCAATCCTGCCACTGGGCCTGGTTCTGATTTGATCCTGATCTTTTTTATCCAGTGTTGCACAACCAGACAGCTCCCCCATGAATTGCCTTACCACGTGCGGACTCTGCGGTGGATTGTCTAGACAGCGTCCACCTGAAGGAGCTGTGCGGTCAGGTTTTTAAAAAAAATTCTGTTCACGAATGCACATATACGCCTCACCGTGCGCTTGTTTTTCCACACATGCATGGAATTGAATGGTTAAAGCACTGCCAGTGGTACCTTCCTCTAGGTACCATTTCAATTAACAAAGTTCAAAAATTTCACGGGCCATTCAGAAACATGAAATTGTCCGGAACGTTTGAGTGGAGCTCTGCGGCCATCGCACATTTATGCATTTATGTGCACATCGCTAAGAATTTTTTTAAATGGTGCCCGTTAAATGGTGACAGGCTGATTGCATGCTGGAACGATCAGACGGGGGAAAGTCTGCCATTGGCCCATCGTCGGCAAACATTAGCCCGGACTTTCACTGGTATCTTTAAAGTATGGCTCCCTGGCGGGGCTCAACGGACTGATCACAGAAGCTGCACTTTTCCCAGATGTCGCTGTTTGGATGTTCCCTTTAAATCTGCCAGGCACTCGCGCCTGGGTCAGATCTAAAGACCCGTCTGATCACGACCTCTAACTTGCCACTCCAGTTCAATTTAATGGAAATTACAACAGTACCCTTTCACATGTGCATTTTCCCCTGCTGGATCAGGGCCAACATGTATCACTGATGCAAACTATACTGAATGCAATTCCACAGAAAGAAATATATGCAATACCTTAGCTCTTTTTCGCAGCAGTTTTGCTAATCGTACCACATATGGTTTGAATTCCCTTTGGTGGGTGCCTTGCCTTCGAACCTCCAACCCTGAGTCATCTGAAACTTCTGGAATAAATGCCCAACGATACCTGTTAAAAGAAAAAACAGGGCAAATTTACTATATCTGAAATCTTCCCATCATCTGCAGCTACTCCAAATGGCCCAGGGATATTTATATAAAACTGATGCATGTTTTGGGGGAATCTAAATATGCATGTCTCTAACTTGCTTTACCTTTACCTTTAACTTGCAGATAATAAAACAATCAACAATCCATACACAACATCCAAAACCCAGGAAAGCTTGTGGCATAGTTTACATCCTCCCCTGCTATAAAAGAACCCTGTTTGTGAGACAAATCTGAGCTCTCTCTTGCTCCCTATCATAATCCACTTGTTACTGCCATGTCATTTTGCAACAGCCCAATCTGTGCTAGGACCCGCTAAAGATGGTCAGCCCCCATGGGGGTGGGGGCTATGCCTCCCTGTGCTGTCGTCTTACTGTTGCAAGAGCACCGGGCAGGAGAGAGCACCCAGAGAGATTCCCCCCAAAGAACAGCATCACAGTAAATATGGCACTTTTCTTACAGTGAAGGACATCTACAGCACATTTGGATATTAGCTAGAACCAGCTACTTACATCTGAAACTGAGGAAGATTTTCAGAGGGCAATGCCAGGGCTAGATCCAGAAATTTACAAGCTGATAAATAAAAGTTTAACCATCTCTGGCTGTTATAGGATGTCGAGAATCCATTGCCTCCAGTGTATGTGGTTTCCAGGCCAGCCACAGATGGGCCTGAAGTTCTATAATCAGAATTTGCAAGTTATTGCTAAATAAAAGATCATTTTATTTCACTGATTTAACAGTCAAGTCTATACTATAATTTTTATATTACACTGATGAGAGAAACTAAAAATTTCCTATTAATACAAATTAAAAAATGTCCTATTAATACAAAAAAAAAATTAAAATTTTTTCCCCCCTATACTACTACTACATGCTAAAACCTACACTAATCTATATTATACAGAGAATACAGTTTGTAATGTTTCAAAGTAAGAATATTATTATATTGAAAAGCAATGTTAAATCTTGGTATCATCTGTTAAATCTATTTTGTTGTCTAGATTAAAAATAAAAGCTAGATGACTGGATTGCATACAGACATAGAAGTATCTAAAATCTAGGTTTACATCATTATCTGACATAGTGCATCACGATATCAAAAAAACAATTCAACATTATTTTTTCTTCGGTCCTCTTCTTTTCTTCTTTCTTTCTTCCTGAGGCTTAGGAGCCACGGCCCCTTTTTCAGAATCCGACTGTTCTTCAAGTTCTCCGCTTTCTGAGCCATTAAATCCATACATACTCTCCTGCGATTCCAGTGAGTTGTCTGACTCAGTCTCTGCTTTTTTCTTCTTACATTTTTCAAAAAAAAATTTCGCCTTTTCAATAGAGTCAATTTTGTATTTTTTGGCTTTGTAGCTGAAGATCAGTCCCTCCGGAATGTCCCAACAATAGGAAATAGACTCCGATTGTAACCATGCCATCAAGCTCCTGTAGGCTTTTCTTCTTTTTCGAATTTCATATGGAATACCTTTTAACACTTTGATCTCTTCTTCTTGAATCTTCAGAACTGTTCTATTCATGGCTTTTAACACCAAATCTCTTGTTGATCTTCTGGAGAACCTTATCACAATTTCACCTGGCAGGTTTTTCTTCTTTACAAATTCTGGATAAGTCCTGTAGACTAAATCCATATCGCTTTGTATTTTCTCTGCTTCCCAACCTGTCACAGGCGCCAATTCATTGCTTAGCAGCTGTTTAATGTTCTCTCCTTTTTGTTCAGGAACATTCTGAAATCTCAAGTAGAAATTTGAGCGGTCCATTTGAAGTTTTAAGACGCTGTCTCCTTGTAGAGCATTATTTTTTTCTATTTTTTGCAATCTGGAGTCATTTTTAGCAACTACTTTTTTGACTTCCAAGGGTTCCTGCTGCAGCTTTTCCGATCTCTTTCCAGACTCAGTCATTTCTTTCTGTATAACATCCATTTTAGTATTGAGAGTAGCCAGCTGATCCACTAGAGGTCGCAGCATCGCTGACAACACTGTATTCAGCTCTGTGATATCGCCCTTTGAACTCGGAACTGAACTTCCAACTTTAGGGGAGGGTTTTCTCCCCGCCATTCTTGCTTACTTTCTCAGTTGTTTACAGTTAGATAAGGAGTCCTGAAGAAAACAATGACTTTTTGTCACACTAATGCCTTTGCAAAGCTCTCTTCTTTGTCTGCGCAATCCTGCCCTCCAGCACTCAGATTACGCTCTGTAGTCGCAACAAAGCCATGGGAAAGTCTCACGCTGTAAGTTACATTGAGGGGGGGGGATTTCGTCCCTCCAACCCATCCCTGCCGCTTCCACTGTTTGAGACTCACAGTTTTGCCATTGCATATCAGGAATTACGTTGCTTTTCTGCCTTGTATTCTCTGCTGCTTCTCGGTTGCGCTTTTGTAGCCATGCGGCTTCTGTGGCGGACGAACCTACAGGGGTAAAAAGGAGCCTCGATCCTGCGGTCGCCACCGCAAGGAGAGGCTGCCTTCAGGCACCCCAGGCAGAGTCCCTTCGCTAGGGTCTCTGAGGGTCCGGACCAATCCAGGACCCTTTCTAACCCACCGAGAGGGGATCGCCTCTCCCGCAGATGCGGAGAGAAGCGTCCTCCATTAAGCGCATAATTTACCGGAAGTCCAATACAGAATTTTTAAAAAGTCTACACTTCATATATCAATGCAGAAATGCTTGGAGAAGTTTTCCTGTAATCTAAAACTAACTGTGCCTGATGAAGTGATTCCCATCCCCCCGGCACTCTGCAGAAGTGCTTGCATGGGCAAAGCTCTGGCTGGTCACTCTCGAGAACGCTGCTTGGCTAGTGCTGGTTTAATAGTGCCTTAGAAATTTAGAGCAGCCTGTCTGGCATATGCCTTCCTCTCAGAGCCACAACATTTCAGCACATTTCAGATTGTCCATACCTGTATCAGAATTCATGGTCCTATGGGAAGTGGGACTGTTAAAGGGGAGAAGTGGGATGGGGTCCCTTTTGATGCAGGCCAGGGCTTGCAGCAATGTTAAAGAAATACCCAGGCAGCCTTGCAGATGTGCTGGAATATGATCTGCACATAGACTGCATTAGCCAGCCAACAGTGGGTGTGGCGAGAATGGCATTTAAAAATGAGCGATAGTAATGGCAGCTCACAAGCCAGTTTTCTCAGCCTTGAGACCCTAAAATACAATGAAGAAGCAAGGTGCTTTTATACATAAAACCCTGCCCCTAAAAATCAAACAAAACTGCTGTTCTCCTTCTTGGGAGTTCTGGATCATGGCAGAGGCAGGATGAGAGAGAGCTCCCCCTCCACACACACACAACTTTCTGGAGTCAGACTGGGCCTCCATGTTCAGCCTTGCTGGCAAAACAGGCGGGATGCCAAGTCAGAGTGCAGGGACAGTCTGGTGAGGGACAAAGAGGAGTGCGGAGAAGCAAGACTGAATGCTGTACAGCTAAGTGGTCTCTGATAAAAGGAACTTGTAGACCCAGCCAGAAAGCTCCTGGACAAGTGGATGAACAAGCAAATGGAAATTGTCCTTACCTGGAGATATCTTCATCAGCTGTGAGTTCCTGTTCCATCAGTAAAAATACCTGAACCTGAAGGTCAAAACATTGTATTTGAAAAGCATGTTTCATAAATGGGCCTAATTTTCAACCTTTCCTTTGTTCCCAAGGGCAAAGGAAATACAGCTAAAGCCAGCCTATTGAGAATCCACCTGGCAGAGGAATTTAAGCCAACTCTTTCATCAACAGCCACCTCTCAGCCTGCTTTCATAGAGTTGGAAAGAACTGAGGGGAGCAGCCTAGAGACTCATCAGCATCCACATCAGGTATCCACTTCCAGGTCAAGACAGAGATTTGTTTAAGAGTACCCAGAGATGTTTGTGAGACCAGAGTGACATAGCTACAATCCTGGCTATGCTACTTGCAATGCAGTGTTTACTACTCAGCCAAAGCATCTGCCAACTACCTTTAGCCATCTTCCTATTCCATAAAGGCAAGTGGATATAGAAGGAAAGCACACAATATAAAGTCCACATCCTGGTTTTATTTGCCACAAATGGGGACTGGGGCTACTTCTTTGAAACAACTCTCTCTCTCTCTCTCTCCAGCCTTCATACTATTAGTCAGTATCATGGAACTCACTACCAAGATGGGTCGCTGTGTTAGTCTGTCTGGGGCAGTAGAAAAGAGCAAGAGTCCAGGAGCACCTGAAAGACTCACAAAATTCGTAGCAGGGGAGGAGCTTTCATGCGTCACATGCCTGAATCTTCAGATACCGGATACCTGAATCTGAAGAAGTGACTGCAGTGACTCACGAAAGCTCATGCTGTGCCACAAATTTTGTGAGTCTATAACAGTGATGGCGAACCTTTTAGAGACCAAGTGCCCAAACTGCAACCCAAAACCCACTTATTTATCGCAAAGTGCCAGCGCAACAATTTAACATGAATACTGAGGTTTTAGTTTAGAAAAAAGAACTCATACATTAACATATTTTGTCTTAAAAGAAAAATAATAGAGCTTTCAATTATACAAACAACTTTTTATTGAAAGGTAAAAGTTTGCATTTGGCATGCTTTTGAACAATTAATGTGATTTTTGCTGTTGTATGCATGCTGATAATTTGTCTAACCTTGGCTCATACTTTGTAAGTTTGAGAGCAGCCCAGCCTCGAGTCTGTGTCGTCTTTTTCCTTTTAGAGACTGAGTGCCCAAACTGTGTGTGTGCCCACAGAGAGGGCTCTGAGCGCCGCCTCTGGCACGCGTGCCATAGGTTTGCCACCACTGATCTATAAGGTGCTACACGGTTCTTGTTCTTTTCTATCATTCCTGATTGAATGCTCATGATGACTTGCACAAGAAGATGTTTTGTGATACTGTGATAGGCCCTAATAAAAATTATCATATGACTTTTGTTGCTTGGAATAATGACTGCAGACATGGCTGCCTGCAATTGCCATTTCTAAATGTTCCCCCTATAAGTACTCCAAATCACGACTCCAGACTGGCACTCACCAATTCTGTGATCATGGTGGGCCAAAGTGAGGTAAGATGTTGCGGAGACATTCTTAAAAGCAAGACTCTGAAAAACAGGAACACCTGGGAGTGGAGGGTGGGCACCTGTGGCAGGCGGAGGCTTTCGACCAGCCTTTCTGAAATAGAAAGAAGACTCGCTCAGCCCAAAGCCCTGCTCATGAGGGCAGACTCTTCATCCAGGCATTCCTTTCAGGAAGACTCCCAGGGGCACCAGTGGACTTGTAAGTAAGAGAGAGCCATTAAAACCTTTGTTGGAACAAAACTGATGTTAATGGAGGTATTAATGCACATTTTTTCCCATTCCTTTATGCAGATAAATAATGTCTTTGTAAAATTTCATAACATGTCCCCTGTATTCCTAATTTAGAGAATTACATGTGAAATATCAGAATAAGATGCCAGATGCTAATGGACTCTAACAAATTTAGTGCAAGTGCTAGTTACCATATCAGGATATTAAAAGAATTACCCTCAAATGCAGTAATATCTGAGGGAACCTCCCTCTTCTCTTTCCAAACAACATATAGGTCAGATATCGAATCAGTCTATATATCTAATAGCCACTCTGGGTTTTCTGTGTGGATACTTATTTCCACCAACAGAAGGCTCACTCTCCCCCAACAGCTTTTCCTGCATAGTCAGGAGACTTCCTGGGTCTCCAGAAAAACCCAAAACGTAAAAAAATCCCTTCAGGGAGGGTTGAATTCCCCCCAATACCTTTTGAAATGGCCTCTGCAAGGATCTGCTTCAGGCATCAACGGTGAGAGATTAGAATGTTCGGGAGGGGGGGCCTTCTAACGGTTTCTGTCAGTAAAAGGGAAGGGCCCTTTCCAGGCCTATTTTGGCCTTTAAGGGAGGGAGCCTTGAGGCCAGGCCTGACAAGGGTTGCCAGTGCCAGGCTGGGAAATTCCTAGAGGTTTTGTGGTGGACTGGGTTTGGGGAAGGGAGAGGCCTCGGCTGGGTATAATGCCACAGAGTCCACCCTCCAAAGCAGCCATTTTCTCCAGGCAGACAGACCTCTGCTGTCGAGAGTCCAGTTGTAATTCTGGGGGGTCTCCAGGTCCCACTCGGAGGCTGGCAACCCTAGTCCTGGCAGCAATCTAGGGTTGCCAGGTCTCCCCTGACTTGCATGAGTCAACTAGGCCTGCAGCTTGCTACTGTTCACCAGCAGCCACCCTATGAAAGCCAGTGAGGTGCAGCAGTTGGAGCTTCAAAGTAGGGTCTGCAAGACCCAGGTTCAGGTCCCCATCTTGAGGTGGAAGCTGACTGGGTGATTCTGGACTAGTCACAGACTTTAAGCCTAACCACCCTCACAGGTGATAAAAAGGAGGGGAGAATAATCTGCTTTGGTCCCCACTGTGGAGAAAGACTGCAATTTTCCTAGGTAGAGGCTGTGGGGGAGGGACAGAAAGGCAGATAAAAGTGGCTGGCTGTTGGGTGGGAAGGAAATAGGGTTGCCAACTCCAGGTTGGGGAATTCCTGGGCATTTGAGGGGTGGAGCCTGGAGAGGGTGGGATTTGAGGAGGGGAGAAACTTCAGACTGGTGTGATGCCATAGACTCCACCCTCCACACCAGCCATTTCCTCCATGAGAACTACCATTGCCAGCCTCCAGGTGAGGGCTGGAGATCACCCAGAATTACAACTGTTGTCCAGGTGGCAGAGATCAGTTACCCTGGATAAAATGGCTGCTTTGGAGGGTTTGAGTCTATGGCATTATATACCCTGCTGAGGCTGCTTGCCTCCCCAAGCCTCACTGTCCCAAGGCTCCGCCCCCAAATCTCCAGGAATCTCCCTACCTGGAGCTGACAGCCCTAAGGTGAATTGATCTCTGTAGCTGGGAGATCCATGGTGATTCCCAGAGCACTGCCACTGCTGCTGCGGGGGGAGAGGAAGCAGGCGGGTGGCTGGGAGTACCGCCACTCACTGCTGCTGCTGCTGTGCAGGGTGGGGGGGGGGTCATGCAGAAGGCTGGGAGAGTGATGGGGGCAGAAAGAGAGACTCAGTGACGAGGCGGGGAGCAGAAAGAGAGAAAGAGTGATGAGGTGGGGAGGCAGAAAAACAAAGAGAGTGATGATGGGGCAGAAAGAGAGACGAAGTCACATGCCTGGAACAGAGACAGAGAGTAAGGGAGGCAGAGGGGAGAAAGAATGTGAGAGAGAGGGGGGAAGAGGGAAGGAAGCAAAGGTGCGAGGAATGGAATAACCATCCCGTAAGTTTCTTGCGGGTCTCCACTTGCACTTTAATAAAGTCATAATGAGGATTAAGTTACCCAACTTTACAAAATAAAGTCCGGTGGCTTCCAAAAAGCTAGCTGAATCTCCCTGATGCAGTGGGCCATAAATGGAAAACTTGCTATTTTATGCACCTCCCCAGTCTTCCTCTGGTCTGTTAAACTGGTACAGGCAAGGAGGCAAATTTCATAAGTGTGGAATTTCATAACTGCAGGCCTGAGTTAAAGGAAACTTCGTAATAACAAAAGCACCACTTATGATCATTGCATCTTCATGGTTGCCCTTTTAAACAATACTCATTAACCCTCCCTGCTGATTTGCCAAGCATGCCCTGCCCACAACCCAGACAATACAAGGCACGGAGAAAACGGTAGCTCGCTTGTTCTTCAAGGGGGAGTCTTGGATCTCCCGAGGCCCCTGCACGCTGTACGGAGGTGGGCTTTTAGGGGTGCTCCCACTGGAAGGCTCAGCGGAAGTGGAATTCTGAAAAGGCTCAGAGGCCACACATGTCACTTTGGCTAATACTTGTTTTCAAAACATTCCTTTTTACTGTCTGGTTATGTTGTGAATGACCTCCAAAGAAAGTCCACTTCCCTCATTTTTTAGAGTCAAGTGCGCCCTTCAATTATTTCTTGGCAGCTATTTTTGGTCTCAGGTGTCACAGTGGGTCTTTGTTATCCAGGGCCAGCTGGCTCATGTGCAAGAGCACTATGTTCTGTTGAGTCTGTTACTTTGATGTCATAGATTATGATATAATAGATACAATCTACTGTTTTAGGACAATGGGGAAACTTTGGGTTTTTCATTCCAAGTTCCTCAAGCAACTAAATAAAAGTGCAAAATTGTCTGTATTCATACTAACAAGATTTGTGTGATACTTTTTTGGACCACATCAGTTGAATGATAGGGGGTGTCTAGAAATGGGAGGGGCTTCACATGGTTGGAGATCATAATAAATATGAAGTATTCTCTGTAAAAGCTAATGAACTAGAATGCTATCAGTTAAGAATAGACAACCTACAACATTAAGTGTTTATCCAAAGTAAAGGCAACAGGGTACATCTATATATCTAATAGCGAAGGGGGCCCCCCCTGTGCGGATATCTAAATCCGAGCTAAGGGGCCCTTGGGGGGGGGGGGGGGAGAGGTTTTCCTACACACAGGGGGCACTCCCACCATGTGCAGAAAAATCCGAAAAGTTAAAAAAACCCTTCAGGGACCATAGAATCCCCCAAAATACCTTTTGAAATGGCCTCAGCTCCAGGCGTCAACTGTGAGGAGATTAGAATGTTTGGGGGAGGGGGGGAGGTTCCAACTGTTTCTGTCAGTCAAAGGCAGGGTTTTTCTGGCAGCAGTCTAGGGTTGCCAAGTATCCCCCCAGCCACCAGCAGTGGATCCAGATCCAGGCTGGGAAACTCCTGGAGATTTGGGGGTGGAGCCTGGGGAGGACAGGGACCTCAGTGAGGTACAATGCCATAAACTCCACCCTCCAAAGCATCCATTTTCTCCATGGAAAGTTATCTCTGTAGTCTGGAGATGAGCAGTAACTCCAGGGGATCCCCAGGTCCCATCTGGAGGCTGGCATCCCTAGGCAGCACCCTCTGTGTGACTTGATACCACCTGATTTGCATGACTTAATTAGGCCTAGCTGTTTTGCTACAGTTCATTAGCAGCCACCGTATGAAAGCCATTGTGGGGCAACAGTTCGAGCTTCAGACTGGGATCTGCGAGACCCAGGTTCAGATCCCCATCTTGCAGTGGAAGCTGACTGGGAGATTTTGGACCAGTCACATACTTTCAGCCTAACCAACCTCACAGGGTTGTTGTGCAGATAACAAAGAGGAAATAATAATGTAAGCTGCTTTAGTCCCCATTGTGGAGAAAGACTAATTTTCCTAGGTAGAGGCTGCAGAGGAGGGGGGTGGAGATAGAAAGCTGAAGACAGATAAAGGTAGGTTGGCTGTTGGGTGGGAAGGAAATAGGGTTGCCAACTCCAGGTTGGGAAATTCCCAGACATTTGAGAGGTGGAGCCTGGGGAGGGTGGGATTTGAGGTGGGAGGCAGAAAGAGAGAGAAAGAGTGATGAGGTGGGGAGGCAGAAAAACAAAGGGAATGATGACAGGTCAGAAAGAGAGAGGAAGTAACATACATGGAGGAGAGCGAGAGAATAAGAAAGGGGGGCAGAAGGGAGAAAGAGTGTGAGAGAGGTAGGGGGAGAAGGGAGGAAGCAAAGGTGTGAGGAATGGGATAACTATCCTGCAAGTTTCTTGCAGGTCTCCACTTGTTTAATCTAAACTAATCTCATTTAAATGTGTGTGTACAGACAAGTTACATATGTTTGTTCATTTTAAAGATTTATACCCCAGTCTCCAGAGGTTGTCCTAGAATTTCAAGTCAGCAGTCCATAGTGTGTGTCAAGGGATAAAACAATAACAGTTCGTGGTATGACTCAGAGGTTACCAGGAAAGTGTCTCCTTTGTTCTGCTGGACATATATGCATCTAAGAGACACACATCGGAATTCATCTCGAATGGGCTAATACATAATTTTGTCACATGTACTGCAACATTTCCTCTGTTGCAATGATGAAGTCCTTCTTTACCTTGTATATCTGGAAGATACTTCTGGTATTGGTCCACTTCACTGCTAAAAATAGCAAAGGCTAGCCTCTTGAGAAGCATGGCTCGCTGTTCCAGCTCCACATCTCGGTTTGCAAATAAGTTGAGTGAGCTGCTCTGAGCTACAGCCACACGGGCTAAAAGGAGAAATTATGCAGCAATGAACGTTCTTTAAGTGAAGAGATGTTTGTTGATTAAGATTATTATTTAGGCTAATTGATTCAAGTGGATTCTACCACTCCAATCAGCTAAGTACAAGCTTTCCTCTGGTGCAAAGAATCTTCCTCTCAAGGAAGACATGTTTCCTTTGGAGGAAGACTTCTCACATGGGAGGAAGACTCAGTACTTAATCGAGCAGAGTCGTAGCATCTAGTCCACTATAACCAGAATGCACTTGGTTAGTGGACAGATTCTATTGTCCTTGTAGACATGTAAATCCAATACAATGTACACTACAATGATCATACAAGAAACAATTAATTAGGTAAATAGTAATAGTTGTATGCATTTCTGAGTTATTCCGGGGAAGCCCCTATTTCTGTCAATAGAATGGGCACGGTGGGTACACTGACAATCAAATATTTTTGTTTTGCACAGTACTTGAGGACTGGGCCCTGCCTCCGGACTTCCTGCTGGTTTAATTACTTTTAATACAGTTCTTTTAAAAAGTGGTACAGTAAATTCTTGCTGTGTGAGGGTGATTATTTTCACATCTCTCCTTATTATATAATGCCATTTTCAAGTGGCAAGATTCCATGGGGTGCCAAAATCAGTTGTCTGGAAGGACTGCCACTCAAAAGGGGTCCCTGGCCACTGGCTGCATTCTCTCGCTGCTTTGCCTCAGTCCTGCCCACAGAGCCACCAGCCAGTGTCTCAGCCTTAGTCTGGAGGGAGCCGGTGAAGGGGAAGGACTGGGTGCTGGGTCCACTCTTCTCCTCTGCCCACTGCCAGGTGGGTCTAACTGTCTCCTCAGCGGCCTGCTTCAGTCAGTGAAAACACAATGGACTTTCAGCATAACCCCCCTTCCCCGCCTGACTTTCTGACCTTCCTGTCAGAATACACTGTGAATATTCCTGTCAGAATAAAGGCTCTCTCTCCTGCTTAGCTCTGCCGTGGCTGGCTGGCTAATGAGCTGGGCCAGCAACCATCAAACCATTCTCTTCAACTCGCTGCTGTGCGGCTGACTTTCCCCCTAGAGTTGCCAATCTCCAGGTGGGACCTGGAGATCTCCTGCTGTTACAATTGATCTCCAGATGACAGGAATCAGTTCCCCTGGAGAAAATGGCTGCTTTGGAGGGTAGACACTATGGCATTATACCCTGAGTCCTTCCATCCCCCCCAAAGAAATGCTGCCCTACAAAGGATCCACCCCCAAATCACCAGGTATTTAGGGGCTTGCAACTTTCTCCTCAGTGCCTGTTGCTAGGCAACCAAGCTTGCTTCTCTGAAAGCCCCTTTCCACACCTATGTTGGCCTCTGGGAGAAAACTCACTGGGGCCAGCTGAACAGAATGCTATAGAGGCCATCCTCCAAAGCAATCATTTTCTCCGGGGGGGGGGGGGGGGGATCTGTTGTTTGGAGTTCAATTGTGACACCTGGCGACCTTTAGGCTCCACTTGGAGGTTGGGTACCCTAGGCGTAGCAGTCAGCGCTTCAGAGCAGGATCTGCTAGACCCAGGTTCTTGCTGAGTGGGTGATTTTGGGCCAGTCACAGACTTTAAGCCTAACCTACCTCACAGGGTTGTTGTGCAAGTCAAAAGGGGGAGAGGAGAATGATGTAAGCTGCTTTGGTCCCCATTGCAGAGAAAGACTACTTTTCCTGCAGGGGAACAATGGTTGCCAATCTCCAGGTGAGGGCTGGAGACCACTCAGAATTACAAGTGGTCTCCAGATGGCAGAGATCAGTTCTCCTGGAGAAAATGGTGGACTCTGTGTCCTTATACCGTGCTGAGATGGACCCCCTATGACAGCCAATGTGACATAGCAGTCAGGGCTTCAGAGCATGGTGGAGGCTGCTGGGGGGGGGGGAGATGGAAAGTTGAAGAGTGAGGTTGATGATTGGCTGGGAAGGAGATAGGGTTGCCAACTCCAAGTGGAAAATTCCAAGAGATTTGAGGGATGGAGCCTGGAGATGGTGAGGTTGGAGGAGGGGGTGGAACCCCAGACAGGTACAATGCCATAGACTCCACCCTCCAAGCCAGCCATTCCCTCATGGAGAACCATTGTTGCCAATCTCCAGGTGGGGGCTGGAGATCGCTCAGAATTACAACTGCTCTTCAGATGGCAGAGATCTTCCCCTGGAGAAAATGGTGGACTCTGTGTCATTATGCCCTGCTGAGGTCGTCACAGCAAATTGACGCTGAGTGCCCAAGGCTGGGGCACTCTCCCAGAGCCTCTTTCTAGAGCCCGTTGTATTTATTTCCACAATAGGCCTTATTCCTAGTCAGCAATAAATTTGGTTTCTCTACCTCCAACAAGACATTTAAAACAAAACAAAACATACCTTTAAAATCAAAATTAATTCCCCACATTTTCATTCTAAGTCATTCCATGATCTGCAGCAGGGCTTTACTGTGCCTGTGCTCCCCCCGCCCCCTCCCTTGCTCCTCGTCCCAGGACAGGCAGCCACAGAACAAACGGCCACCACTGCAATTCTCTGCATTGGACCCATATGCTGAAAGTAAACACCCCATAGGGGTGTGCAGTTTTTCCCCCTTGGTACTTTTCGGTTTGGGTCTACTGAACCCAAAAACATTTTGGGATCCCCGAAAAATCCTGGATCCCAATACTCATAAAGTATTTGGATCTGGGATTTTTCAGAACCCCCCCCCCCCTTCTGGTCCAATAGACCCAAACCCAAAAATACCAAGGGGAAAAAAAGCAGCAGCAAACCCGCAAAAAACAGCTGTGGCTCAGCTAGGACTCTTTTGGGCAGTTCCTTTAAACCAGACTGCATACAACAACCTGCAAAGCAGCTGATCCTGTGGGGAGAACTCTTCCCACCAACTCAGCTGGGGCTCTCTTGGGCAGTCCCGTTTAAACTGAACTGCCCCAAAGAGCCTGCAAAGCAGCTGATCCCACGGGGAGAATTCTTCCTGCTGGCTCAGCTGGGGCTCTCTTGGGCAATTTGGTTTAAACCGAACTGCCAAAGAAAGCCCCAGCTGAGCAGGTGGGGAGAGTGATCCCTTCCTCCCCAGCTCAGCTGTTTTGTGGGCTGTCTTCTGCAGTCCCTTTAAACACCCCTTGTTTAAAGGGACTGCAGAAGAAAGCCCGAAAACAGTTGAGTGGCAGGAGCAATCTGCTCTAGCCCCTTAGCTGTTTTGGTGGGTTTTGCCAGTAATTTCCAAATATATATGGGATTTTGGGGGGATTTTTCTTTCTGGTTCTCCAAAAAAAATCCCGGATACATTTGGGATGCCGAAATATACACACAAAATACTGATAAGGTGTTTTTGAGGTATATTTTCAAATTGGGTAGATCCAAATGCACACCCCTAACCCCCAACTTTTGCAGTCCATTAGCTGAAACAATTGGAATCATTTTCAAAAATGCATGTAACATTTTAAAATCTTACACACAAAGTAAAAAGTCAGCACTCACTCATCAAATCCCTAAATGTGGTTTTGTCATGGGTCATCAAATTATCCATAATTGCTCTCCAGCTAAAAAGGGGGGAAAACATCATTGTCATAAGAAAAGCATGGCATTTGTGCTGTCATTTACACTAAATTATTCATGAGCCAAGTCGTCTTTAGACTGGAGCCTGAGCTCACAGAGCAAGAACCAAAGTTGCCAATGGCAGGTGCGAATGGGACGCCTCTTAGCAACTGTGCCAGAAAAAGCACCTCTAGCATATATGTCAGCACCCTTGAAGAACCAAGCTGCTGGTGCTGCTCCAGCGACCACAGACTGAAGAAGCTGGGAGTGCAGCTTGGTGGGGCAAGGAAGAGAAAATATTACCTTGGCTCCATCCCAGACATTTGTCCTTTTTATGAGCTGCCCTGATTTTGGACATGGTGGGCTGGATCCCATCTAGATTGTGTGCATGGAATGTGGCTTTCCTACCTCCCGTCTTCCACTGCAGCCTGAAATGCCCCCCAAAGTGCTGCTCCTAGGAGATGAAGGACTTCCAGGAGCAGCCTGAGGGGAGAGTCGTGACAGGGGGGAAACTGCGTCCCTTCCTGCATCTGTGAATCTCTTACACATGACCCAATCTAGAACTGTGCAACTACATCCTCCAAGCTACTAATGACTACCTAGATAACATGTGCATGCAGGATGGGGAAGGTTCAATGGGCTGAACAAGTTTGGTAAGGAGATCAGGTGGTTGGCTACAAGAAGACGGGCTCATGAAGGGCACAGACTGCAGAGTGGTGGCTGAATCCAGAATAGGGGTGACGTTGCAACCAGATGGTGGGCTGAATCAATGGCAGCATCATGTCATCTAGAAAGTGTCAGTCATGGGATTCTGAAACCAGGTACCATAGGTACAAATAACAAGAACCCTTACTGATTAACACAGGAAGCATCCATCTGAAAGAAGCTGGGGTCCATAAAAAGGTCAAATGCCTCCTTTTTCCATGCTCTCCTTGTGTACTGGTAGCCACTCAGACTGCTCAAGAGCTGAACACAGGCTCGGTAACTGGGCGCATTATGGGCACTGAGAAACAGAAATTAACCAAATGTGAAATGATTTAAAATAATGAAACTTTAAAATTCTTGCCAAAATCTACCAAACAGCAGTAAACACACCAGGTTCAAATCAACTCCAAATTATTCTGGCCACATGTGGAACACAGAAATGGCACTGGGCTTTTCCATCCCCTGTTGACTTCTGCCGGAAGTGGAAACCATCATCCTGTCTTCCGTGTACATGCAATAGCACTGTCCCCTCACACCCACGATTCTTTGAACCCAGGCATCTACTCTTAGAACACCTCTGATAGCTGGGCATTAGGGGAAGCATTTATATCTTGTATGACATGTGCCATATTCATTCAAGCACCTCTGGAAAAATATACGTGAGGCACAGCATGGGATGAATATTTTTTTTTACAGGGAAGGTTATGCTAGTTACTGAATAAGAAAGCAAACCCTTATTCCAGTCAACAAACAGGTAAACAGCAGAACATGTGTTTTTCCCCCCTTTCCTAAAAACTACTTCAGAGTACTGAATTCTATTATAATGCTGAATAGTAAGTTCATTTATACCCTGCAAGTCTCCCCAGCAAGGACTCAAAATGGCTTCCATTGTTCTCCTCTCTTCCATTTTATCCACATAGGATCCCTGTAAGGTAGGTTAGGCCGAGAATGTGTGGCTGGCCCAAGGTCACTCGAGCAGAGCTTCCATGGCGGAGCAGGGATTTGAACCCGGGTGCCCCAGATCCTAGTCCAACACTCTAACAACTTCAGAAGCAGCATTATATTAGATCTTCCCAGTTAAAAATGGAAACAGAATTTCCTGGTTGCTTTACAAACTGATTGAGCAAACTATTTTAAGTCTGAAATATAGCGGGTACCTGTGATTGCGAAGGTAAGGCACAACATAGTGCATTATGTTCACAAGGAGCGGAATAACTCTTTCCTTTTCGTCACTGTAAAAGACCATATCCAAAAGGTGCGCCAAAACCTGAAAAAGGATTTTTTTAAAAAACCCACAAATTAAAGAGGCAACTGTCTAGGAGCGTTATCTAAAAGGACTTTAAAATATTTTAAAGAATCTTACTTAAAAGGATGATTGCCCAGCTCTCACCTATGCTGACTTGAATAATGTTTAATTTCTAAGTTAACAGCCTCTTTCAAATATCCACCTCTTACCTAAAAAGGACTGTTTTAATTTGACAAAGTCCAGGTATAGGACAGACGGTGAGGATGATTCCATTTATTGTCCCGTCAATGGTCGTCAACAATAGTTATATACCTACTGATTTCACGGTATTAGCACTGATCTGCAGTGAAGAAATTAACCAAATGTGAAACTTCAACATTTTTGTTCCACTAACGATTTCGCCTTCCCATCAATTAACTAGTGGGAGGCTCTACCATTAGCAGAATGGAAACGTTGGATCCTCCCCTATATCTTTATTTGTGATCCTCCCCTAAATCATGATTGAACCCACAAACACGAAAAGCTCATCACTCACATTCCAGAGCAGAGAATACCTACTGCCCTTTAAATAACAACCACAACATTTCGACTGCCCTAATAATGATGATGATGATATTTCGATTTCTGAATCACCCAGCCCCTGCCCCTAACACTTAGCCCCCAGATTTCCATCTCACGTCTTTTGAGAGACAAGCTCACCATCTGTCCAAAGGGCTAATGTTACAAGCCATACCAAGAAGAGAAAAGGCAAAATCTAACCAGCAAAGTATAAACTTCAGCAGTGCCTATATGACTACACAGGTTAGGGCCTGGCTCTTCAGCAGGAGGCAACTCTGGTCCTCAATACTCGGCTATCGAAACTCGAATACTCGGCTATCGATACTCGGCTAAGTAAAATAGGCATCTTTCATTTTTCTGCCTTGTGTATCCTTAATATAGAGAACTGTGTTCAAAAGCTGCTTAAAAGAATGTTTACCTCAGAAAGCAATGTTAGGGCATGGACACTATATACTGACGGAGTTATACTTGAGGTTTCCATAGCCGGAGACAACATATCTAAACAAAAATAAAATTAAAAAATGAAGAGGAAAAATCTTTCCAGAACTTGCATACTTTGTGACAACATCTGTTACACCATATTTTAGAAACTGCACATTTCAAAATTTGCAATGTATCAAATAAGCCAGAACTGGAATGCATTCTCCAGATCAAATCCTATCATGTTTATCCCAATACCTGTCATGTTTAGTCAACAGAGAAATTTGCCTAATCAATCCCATCCATTCCATTTTTCATGTTCTTTCTCCAATGAGTGGTAGTTCTTCTTTCCTCCAATTAATCCTCACAACATCCCAGCAAAGTGGGTTAGGCTGAATGTGTGAATGACTTCCCTAGGGTCACCCAGAGAGATTTGTGGCAGAGGGGAAATTTGAACCTGGGTTTCCCCAATCCATGATGCTACGTATAGAAGCATGCCAGTATTTGTATTTGACTGTATAACACATTACCCCACTGAGTGTTAAGCTCAAGTAAAAAAACAACAACTCTAAGATGTACAATGATTTTACTCACAAGGTATGCTTATGGCTCAGTTAAAACATTCCCAAAACCTTTAATGTATTACCCACGATCACAGTAGTGACACATACAAAAACACTGTGCAGACAACACACTAACTCTTGAGCAGCTGGAGAAGGGCCCGGTGGTGGCTGTGGGGGCAACAGAATCTGGAAGCCGCCAGCAAGACCAGCCATGGCAGTGGTGGAGCCTGTAAACTGCTCCGGGCTCAGCCATGGTGGTGGTGGAGTTTGGGAGCTGCTGGCAGGCCTGGCCATGGCCACAGTGGCACCTGGAAGCCACTCCAAGCCCACCGGCGAGAGCCCGGCAGCTGCTCCAAGCCTAGTCGCGGTGGCAGCAGAGCCCAGAAGCCCCTTCGGACTCGGAGCAGTTTGCAGATGCCATGGCTACTGTGGCTGGGTTCCAAAAAAGTCACGCCAGATGGCAATTGGGGGGGGGGGGAGTGGAATACCTCCCCCTCCCCCGAGTTTCACAGGCCACCACTTGTAATTATTATAAAACCAATCAGGGATGTCAGAAAAAACATATTTTGTACATCCAGGCTCTGGCCCCAACACTGTCCATGTGGAGCAGCCACTTAGAATCTTAAGACATCCTGCTAATCTGCTGCTTGATGGGGAAGGAGACCCTCAGCTTCTTAGAGCTTCCTCTGGTGTGGGGTATATATAGACCAGAAAGTAAGCAAGAAACTATCTGAAAGTAACACACACGAATCAGGGAGAAAGGTTCTAGTCTAGTCTTCTCCCTCCTGTGCTAGAATTCTATATGCAGTGATCATTCAAAAAGCTCATCTTTCACCTGGAGTCTGAAGAGACACATTCCTATCTACCATATTCTTGTTGGATCACACCTCAGTGAAACTTTGCACCAGATACTGAATCAGGGAGGGAAATCAACTATGCAGGACCAATTTCACGGCTCATGTAGCTAGGGATTGTCAGGTTCCCTGTCATTTTCTGGCCCTTCCCCTTCTGCTTTTCAGACCCTCCAGTCGGGAGATTGGCGTCCAGTTCCCTTCCCCCATCTCCCCTGCCCCTCCCATCTCTGTGTAGCTAATATGTTTTGCCAGCTCTGCTTATCTCTGCCGCTGTGCTGTTAGCCTTGAGCTGTCTCGCTCAGGGTTCTTCCAGTCTATGCGTGGGAATGCAAGTAGAGTGCACTAAAGGGCGTGGGGGGGCGGGGGAATCATGCTTTGCTGCGCGCCTTTTTCATGGGAACATAACGGTTGCAGGTTTTCGTGCTTCATGGTTTTACACTGATTGGTGCCTGTCAATCCAGTACCTTTTGAATACTGTATAAGAGATCCTAGCCTCACCTATTTGGTATCACTAACAAAAACATGTTCCTGAAAGACCATTAAGAAAATAAAGTACTTTGTTTTCACACGAGGCCTGACTTATTGGTTCTCATCAGAAGTCTCACAGGGATCTGCACTCAAAAGTGTATAGTTTTAGTTGGATTGTGGAACTGAAGTTAAGAGGATTGCTACTACACAGCAAAACCCAACAAAAACAGTTTTTAATTCTGGATGGAGGGAGAGGTCACCTTCAACATCAGACTCTAAGTTGTTTCCGTCAACCATTATCTTGGGGGAAGGCTTAACTTCTAAATTTCGTCTTAGCCATGTTGTCTGTTCCAAGGATGAGCCAGCAATTGCCCCAATAGCATCCACTATCTTGTGGGTTACGTCCTGAGGGAGGAAAAACACCAGAAACCATGGAAAGATTCTTGCATATAAGAGAAGAAAAAATTAGTTTTCTTGCAACATCTGCTGAAAAAAATCTCTTCAAGGACAATGAATATCAACATGGGCACTGAATGGACTGCTTGCTGCAAATGGCTCAACTGATGGTCTTCAGATTCCTCACCAATGAATACAATAAATCTATTGCTGAAAAGACCTGACTTCTAGCTAATAGAAGATACTTGTTAGCAGAAAAGAGTGCATCCCCACTTCCTATTTTGCCCTCCATGCTTTCCCCAGTGGGACACACTTTTAGGCCTAGCCGGCTAAGGAGTATGTTATGTGTGTGTCAAAAAGTTCACCTGCACAAATATCACTCCACTGTGCTGATCCATGCCATAACACCAAAGGGTGCAAACAGGGCTCATTTCGTAGCAGGAGCTCCTTTGCATATTAGGCCACACACCCCTAATGTAGCCAATCTTCCAAGAGTTTACAGAGCTCTTCTTACAGGGGCTACTGTAAGCTCTTGGAGGACTGGCTACATCAGGGGTGTGTGGCCTAATATGCAGAGGAGCTCCTGCTACGAAATGAGCCCTGGGTGCAAAGATGAAAAGTATCAGAAGCCATTTGAAGTTAACAATGATTCCCATACACATGAAGAATTTGTTTTCAAAATTAAGACAAAGTTCTTCTAGGAAATAATTGCCATTTTATTTTTTCATTAGTAAAATGCAGGTTGACCTGAAAGCTGGTTGTACAAATGGGCGCATGTACCACACAGTTTGTTATATTTTCTCAAACTCTCCTAAGAGGCTGGGGGAAGGAAGACAGAGAGAGAGAGTGCCAGTTATCCAAGTCCATCTGAGTAAGACATTCAGTCCACCTGCCATGGATTTACAGGAAGAATGGGAGAGAGGCCCTCTCACTGCAAGAGACAGCCACACTTTGGAAGCTGTAGATCTAAAGGGTATTCCTGGACCAGTTCAAGTAGAGAGCACTGCTGCAGGAGGTGAAAGACAGAGGGTCAAAGAAAGGGGTCTGTATGTTCAGTAATGGGAAAGTAAAAACAAACAAACCCAAAGCTTGTCTATTCTCTTTCCCAGAATTGTTCTTTCAATCCCTTGAAAACCTGATCAACCAAGTTACTTTTAAAACCATGGGTGGCATGAGTTGCCACACAGGATGAGGAATTTAACCAGTAGCTGAGATGTCTGCCGTTGAGATAATCCTGGTAAAAAGAAATACAGAGTAACTTAGCATGGTGCATGATGACAGCTAACGAACAAATGAACCAGGCACATGGGTCACATATTATTCATGCCAGAAGATATGGAAACTGCAAACAGGAAAGAAGCCACAGTGTGCTCTCTCCTGAGAGATCTCTGAAATTAGGGAGGTTAAATGAATGGGTTTTAAATTCATTTATGTACTTTCAAATATGTCAATATGGTTTACATATTTCAAAGTACATGAATGTAACTTTCTTTGGACACACAAGTTTCACAGGAGACGTTATTTATGCTGCTTGCAAAAGACCCAACTGAACAGTGCGTGTGTGTGTGTGTGTGTCTATGTCTGTCTGTCTATCTCCCACAAACTGTCACTTCCCAATGTCTTTCCTCCCAAATCTCACCCCAGTTTTCTATGAGGCTGATTTGCAGTGATTTTTGGATCTTTTATCACCATTGCAGTTAAGGTTTGATTTGTGATGCTCTCGGTGATGGTGTGTATCCCAATACCTCTTTCAAAATCCAAGTACCTGCTATGGAATTTCTGGAGTTAAAACTCTGGGGAGTCCCACTACAGGTTTCAAGGTCAAATGCGGTGAAATTTAAAAGCAGTTTGTTTGTGAAGTTACAGGGGTGAAAGGAGGGGAAGAATTTCTTCCCTTGACTGGTTCACTACAGGGTGTGATGCACAGCCACTACTCTCAATGGAAAAGGTTTTTTCAGCTTTTGCATTCAAGGTAAAAAAAAGGAGGTGAAACTGACAACCCTATCAGTAGTTTTACTTACTTCCCTCCACAAAACAGGAGCAGTAAGGTTGAAGGAACTCTGGGGAGAAAAGGGGTGAGGAAGCGAGGCTCTGGTTAAAGGGAGAGTCTATTTCCCCCTCCTCAGAATAACAGCAGTGGGGGGCTAAGGAGGGAGGGGGGGATGAAGGTCTTCCTCCTCCATGAATAGCTATCTTTTCTGAAATACTGCCTAACTTACAATGAACAGACTAGTGCTAGGATAGCATTAACTCCCCCACCCCAATTTCTCTTAAACCACAGATTCTGTGTGTAAGAGCTGCCATAACAGAAACAACATCACTAACAAAACATGACCGTCAGGTTAGTGCTTTCAATTTTTAAAAGGTAGCATTACACACGTAACTGAGGATACAATTTCTTACCTGAAGATCTCTTTGGTCCTTCTTATTATCCAAAGTGGGGTTTTTCATAATAAATTCATTTAAAACACTTAAAAAAAAAGGAAACTTTTATATAAAATGTTGCATAAATTAGGGTGAGCAAGGCAAAAAGGGAAAGCAGCAGCAAAGATTTAAAAGAGGCTCACAAATATGCCTAAGAACTACTGTATGCATGTCAGAATTTCTCTAGTTCCCTGCTTTGACTTCTCTTAGAGGCCACTCTATAGGGTTAGCCCAGCTTTGGAGTGGTTTTGGGGACATCTCCACAAAGCTCCCATGTATATTCAGAAGGCCCATATTCAGTTTTTGGATTCTGAAATCAATTTGAAATACCATGGCTCATCTCTCTATATAATAAAAGGAATTTCGAGAGGCAACATTCTATGCTTGCCAAAATCAGTTGGCTGCCTGATATGTCACTCAAGCTGTCCCTATCCACTGGCTGCATTGCCTGAGCCTCGCCTCCAATATTCTAAACAGTTTGCTGTTCCTCTCCCCCCAATAGCCAGTTGGAACACAGAGGTCATTTGCATATACAGACTGATTGGCCTTTGCCTCTAACAGTCTAAACAGTTTGCTGTTGAGTCACTGAATGTGTTGTGAGGTAAAATATTTCCTAATCTTCCCTTAAATGGTCACTGGAGTTGCCAATCTCCCTGTGGGGCCTGGAGATCTCCCAGAAATCACCATGTTCCCCAGCCACAGCACATAATTTCTCCTACAGAAAATTTCCCAGCTATTACAATGGCTGCTATAGGCACCCCAAGCCCTGCCCTTCCCAGGCTCTACCCCTCAAATACAAAGGTCTGGCCCTCCCCTTGGTATTGCTAGCCTCCAGGCAGCACCTAGAGATCTCCAAGATCAGTTCTCCTGGAGAAAATGGTGGCTCTGGCCAATGAACTCTATGGTGTTATACCCTGCTGAGGTCCCTCCGCACCCAAACCCTGTCCTCCCCAGGCTCTTCCCCTTAAATCTAAAAGTCCGGCCCTCCCCTTAGTATTGTTAGCCTCCAGGCAGCACCTGGAGATCTCCAGTTCTTCTGGGCTCATGCAAACAGAATGGGTCACCTACCCAAGTATAAGAAATTGCCCTGGAGCTGGAAGGCCAAGTTGAATGGAATCCTTCAGAAGAAGCAACAGTGAGGCCCAACTGTCTACTAGGTTGGACACTGGGATCCTGCAAGAAAAAAGAGCGTCATAAAAGGAAACCTCACACTTCTCAAATGCCTGTCATTATAGTACTTTTTCATCTTGCAGTCTGCTGTCAAACAAATGGTATAACAGAAAATTTGTGTTGTATTTAATTTAATGTCACCACCTGTAGTATAGGTAACATTCAGAAGTCTAAAAGACACTGAAAGAAATTCCGTGGAGCTCCAAGCTACCGTGAGGGTCTAATTTCATGGTCAAAAGTGATTTTTCTTTCTTTTCTTTTTTTTAAAGTGAGTTTTCAACATCTAGAATTAGATTTCAGCTCCTCTTCCACACTGGACATGGTGCTCAAAGCTGCTAACTTCATTATTTTTGGACTATATTCGATGACACTGGAGGAGATTAAAAAATTATTCAGAGCTTCATTGCCTTACCGCTGAATGTATGCGAAGAAAAATTGCAACATGCAGACTTCCAGGGACAGATGCTTCTAGAAATATAAAAAAGCATTAAATAAGAAATACAAGTATTTTTAAAGACAAAAAATGAGGAAACAAAATAATTATACATATCATATTGAAATCAGATAGGATTATTTGACAGGGAAATTGAAGAGGTTGCTGTAAATAGATCACACTCCTTAAACATGGTTATCCTTAGGGTTTTAATGAGATATTTGAACTTAGCCTTTGCCTTGAGCCATAGACTCCACTGCTGGTTATAAAAAGCTACAAGAGCTATGCTTGCAACTCAATCCATTTACAGAAAGGTTGCTGTTATTCTTGGCATTTTATGAAGACAGACAGTGAAGAATAATGTTTTTCTCCCTGTAACAGCAACAAATAGACAAGAAGTTTTATCGGACACAGTATAAACAAATTAAATAAGTCGCTGTTTTACAGTCTTTAAATTCAGAGTTCCAAACCCCCCCCCCCCCAAGTTTCATCCCAAAACATTCAAATCCAATTCAAGTTACTTTTGCACTCCCACAACAGACTACCCAACATAAACTTGAAGAATCAAAATGGGCTGATGAATAGTGATGGGCACAAACTGCATTTTTGCAGTTCGGTTTGCGTCAGAGAGCAGAAAGCAGTGGTTTAAATGGTTCCCCTGCACTCTGATCATCACGAACCGCCACAAACTGCATCAAAATCTGTGAAAGTTTGTGGCAGTTCTTGAGTTTGAGAACACTGCTTTGTGAACCATGAACTGGCCAAAAATTGTGACAAACTTTAGTTCATCAGCCAGTTAGTACCTATCCCTATTGATGAATTTAAATCATCCAAGTAACAGCAATCCAATATCACAAATAGATTTGACAGAATTTAGTTGTTTACATGCTCTCCATATACTTATTCCTTACAATGGATCAAATAAACCATCCTAGACTTTACTGGAAGAAAAGATGTTACCAGCACATCATGGCCTTCTTCCTCAAGTATATTCTTTGAGAAATTTAAAGAGCACCTTAAACTTATAGCAATGCCACTGGTTTCATATCCATACCTTGTCCTTAGCAATTGCTGGTGGTTGCTTTAAAACTTCTTTCACTGTTTGCATAACGGTCTCTGTTCTCATAACACTGATGGAACGAACTAACTCCACCAGCAGGAGCTGTTCTTCACTGGCAGTGGGAATGACCTGGGAAATGACATCATACCTTGCTGTTTAGAGGCAAGTCTGGCACTACTATCTGCCAGGAAACAAATCTCTCTCTGCCTTTGCAACCTCTATAAAGTCCTAGGTCTCCACTGCTTATAGAGAGAGAATTACAGTTTACCAATGTGGATGATTCCCTGGTGGGAACCAAATAGTTCCACTTCAGACTGTGCTTATTGTATTTAGCCAGAAAGAGATACACTGGGCATGGACACAGTGGGAAGGCATGCACAGCAAGCTGAAACAGGTCACACCTTAATCAAGTGGACAACCCAAACCACAAGACCATCTTGGGTGACTTCTGTACCTTTGAAACTAGTCCAGAACAATTACTTTGAAAACCATCAACTTGGCTCATCTGCTGAATTATTCCAGTAGATCAAGGGGCCTTTATGACAATTGTAGCTCCTAGACTCCGTAGGTCAAAATTTCCGGTGACAAATGTCTAAGTGCAGACTTCTAGGGAGCTGACCAAGCTGTATGTGTATATCCGTGGTATTTCTCTTAAAAAAGGATGCTGCTTTTGCCTTTGTAATTATGCAAAAGCTTCAGAAACGAAATCCTACAAGCTGCAGAAGCATAAAATGATCACTGAATTCACAGTTAGGGGCCATTACAATGGGAAATGAGGTGGAGTAGGAGTGACAGAGCTCATAACAAAATTGGTTATCAGGAAAATCATTCAGTGGCCATGCCAAGCTTGGAGAAACTCTAACGTGCTCCCCTCACACCCTCAGGCTTAATTTAGAACTACAAAAAAACCCCTCAGTTAAGCCAGATACAAAACTGGTTCTTTGCCATGTTAAATCATGTACTCCCCTCCACGCCCAACATGTTGAGACTGAAAGAAGAAGAAGAAGAGATTGGATTTATACCCCGCCCTCCACTCCCCAAGCGAGTCTCAGAGCGGCTTACAAACTCCTTTCCCTTCCCCTCCCCACAACAGACACCCTGTGAGGTAGGTGGGGCTGAGAGAGTTCTTTCCCAAGCTGTCCTTGAGGGAACAGCTGGTACAGAGCTATGGCTTGCCCAAGGTCATCCAGCCAGGTGCAAGTGGAGGAGTGGGGAATCAAATCTGGTTCTCCCAGATTAGAGTCCGCGCACTTAAGCACTACACCAAACTGGCTCTCAATTTAGTAGAGAAGGTATCTGCTAAATTCAGTTAGTCATGATGTCCACATCTGGACACCTTTACTAACCAAGGCCCATTTCTGTCCCAGGTAGTGGGATTCTTAACCAGGATTAAACAGTGGTTAAGAATCCTAGAAATTAAAAATTGGAATGGGCAAAGAATGCTGCTGGCCAGTCTACAGAGTCATTCATATGGATCCAAGTCACATCAGAGTTTCTAGTATATCTACCCAATGCAACTCACTAGGATGAAAGACTCCCTGCTTTCTTGCTCAGAGGTACAAAACATCACTTTTTATTGGGCTCCAAAAACTACTGTGTTCCAGAAATTTATCAATTTGCAAATTAGTATTTTAAGCACTTTTAAAACTCAACCAAACAACATTCAAATGGCTGCCTTGTCTGGCGTACCTTGGTCCTCGCGGCATTTTTGTTCTGCCTCCTTTCATTCCATACAAATGCAATAGCTGCCATAAAATGAACACCATGATTCATTGAGATTGGGCCCAGTAATTCAAGAATTTGCTGTCTCAGATTCTGAAACAAATAAAGGAACACACCTATTTACAGTGCATGCATTCCACACATCAATGTCTTGTTGGCCAACAGAAAATACTAGAAAAGTCATTCAAACCACCTTTTTAAAAACATTTCTTATCAAGATACTATTGCATGTTACAGCCAGTCACTTCTGAGCAACTCACTAGTTCATATTTGATACATTTAATGACATATAGTTCAGTCTAGAAAGTGATTCTACTTCTCTCACACACATCCACAATGTAATTTTCTGATATCCTGACCTTTGTCGATCCAAGATTAATAGTGGTAATAGAAGCAGCAGCTGCTGCAGCAATTTTCTCTGAAGAATCTGCCTGGTGCAGGATGCTCCACAGGAGAGTCACAGATGACATGATCATATGAAGAATAGACAAGATGCCACTGCGTGCTTCAAACATGTGCTTCTGATCTACCGTAACCAGAAGCTGGTAAAGAAGAAAAAGTCAGTCTCTCGCATATTGACAAAAACGATGGCTTGGTGTACCTGCAATGCTTCCCCATCTCTTGACCATGATTTAGAGACCTGAAATACCCACTTCCGGCTCACACATTCCAGCTCTTCCCCTATCTGGAAGCTATGGCTAGCATTAGGTCCAAACTAAGCTGAATTTTAACCTTTAATGTTTTCTAGTCAACTATTGCTTCAAACTGTGGTTTAAAACTAATTATAGTTAATGTAAATCTTTGGGATAACGATAGGATTATTTCCATGCTATGTTACATGCTCAACATACACTAATCTTCTTTGCATCCATGGAAGATAATAAATAAATGCAAAAGTGCTCCATTAATATCAACGAGTGTTCAGCCACTGACTTCAATAATAAACAGGAGCATATCTTAAATTAGTATTACTATAAATCAAAAATGGGGAAAACCACCCAAAATGATTGGCTTAAATAAATCTCCTAATCTGTCCTCATAGTGAGGCACACCTATTTACTCAATATTTAGAAGCATATCCTAGGTCTACATGGGAAGTGCTGCCCTTCTTAGCAAAAAAAAAAAGCAAAACAAGTTTGGAAAAAATAAAATCTTACATACTTTGACAAAGACGTGGCTAAACCCAATAAGCACAGTTACCTGATGATATTGTGCAGTTGGATCAAGTAAGCAGTAGTGAATCACCATTGTAATGCCTTCCAAAAGGGTCAGCATCATATCTGGTGGAGTAACTGATGCCATCCAAATGGGCCTAAAGGACAAACATCAGATTGGTTGCAATTTCCCAAGAAACAGACAAAATATATATACATAAAAGATTAAAATTGCGAAACAGTGGGAAAGAAAAAGAGAGACATGCCTACTGTCAGACAATCCTGTTTCGTATTTGTACTGCTGAATCAAATTATCCAGGTTCCTGCACAGCTGGAGGGTCACAGAAACCACAACCCTCTGGAGGACTTTCCCCATGTAAGGCAGAGAAGAAGTGATGAGGCCGATCCACTGGGGGTGCATTTTACAGGCACACTGCTGGTGCAAGGCTCTTATCACGGCACAGAGGAACATGCCTTGAGAGGTTATGGGTTGGGAGTGTAAATACTGGAGGGAAGCCATTGGCTGCTGGGGACTGATGTGCTCCAAGTCGGTTACAACAAAATCATAGCCGGCTTCGTTCTCCTCTGGCACGGTCATCACTCGATGCTCCAGAACAATTAGGCGCTGAAGGACTTTTAAGAGCTGGGACTGGAGGGTGCTGCCATTGTCAAACTCATCCTCAGAGAAGTTAATGAGGCTGTCTTCGGAGAATCCTTCCTCAATGGCCACTATGTTTTTGCCAGCTCCCTTCTCGCTGTGCCACTTTTGGGCACTAAAAATGGAGGACAGCAAACAGTGCAGAATCACCTTCTGGACTTTGCATTTGGACAGCATGTCTGAAATAAAGCTTGGGAAGCCTTTTGTCGAACTTTCCACCACTTTCGCCAGCTCAGCAAAGAGAAGAGTCAAGATTTCAATACTCATCATCTGCATGTTGCGGTTCCCTATCAAGTCTTGTGGGGAGACTTTCACATGGGTTGGATAGTGGCTGCGCATGTAGTATAAACACAGAGAAATCAGGATCTCAATATACATGGAGCTTCGAAAGTTATGGTTTGAGTCCACTGGAATGTGGCTGTAGAAGTCTTTGCCCATCACAGATATGCGATGTCTGGCCAAGAGGTTCTGAAGTAAGGACAGCTGGGGAGTGTAGGCGTTGTTGACGCTGGTGGTAGAGATGGCGTTCACAAAAGCAGAAGGGTTTGTTTTCAGGATGGCTTTAATTGCGGAAAAAGCATACAGAGTCCTTGATGAATCATACACCTGTAGGTATAACAACACGTGCTGGTATAATGGATGGATATTAAAATGGGGGGACTTTCGCAGCCCCGGTGATCCTGCATCACTCTCAATTTCTGAGATTTCCCCCTCCCCACAGCTGTACCAGTTTTCCAAGTCAAGGCCATCACTGAAGAAAACGCTGCTTTGTTTAAGCTTCTCTGCTTGGGCTTTCTTCTTCTCTTCATCCTTCCTTTTGGCTATTTTGACTTTGGGCTTTGCTCCTGGCTGCTTCCCAGACTCTTTCACAATGGTTTCCTTTTCTGACATTTTCTCAGGCAATTTCCCTTTGAAGCTGAACTGGATGCTGCTGTGACTTCTCTGTCTAGACTTTGCTTCTGTTGATATAAAAGTTGAGTCGCTGAGACTCTGCTGGCTTACTGAGATGCAAGGAGAGGAATTGTTTCTGGATATTTCATTGGAAATGCTTTCAAGTCCTGCCTCAGTTGAGACATTTAACAACTGAGAGCTGTTATCATTGAGCAAACTAGTCTGACTGCCTTGAATATTTTGATCCTCAGAGTTGTCCCCCTCTTCTGAGGGGTCCAATGCATTTAATTCAGCAGGTGTATCTTCTGAATACAGGTAATGCTTAACTGGCTCAGCATCTTCACCCAGTCCACTCACAACCTTGTGTATCAGGTCGATGACCACCTGCTGTACAATTTCATCTGGTGAATCTCCTCCTATATGTTGAGAGTCGTCTGGTGGAGCCAGGCCTTCGGTCTCCACATCATAGCTTAGATTATCCCCAACAGATGACTGGGAACAGCCAGAGTCTGAACTTTGCAGTATTTCTATCTGATGGTCAGGAAGGTCAAAATCGGATACAGCCATAGGGAGGGTTTCACTGCTTGTACTCAGTAAGGAAATCCTGTCACTCAGTGGGTTGACTGTGAGACTGAAGTTCTCCATTTCATCCATGGTAAGTGGCTTTTCACTGTTTTCTTTAACTGAAATGTCTTGTTCTTGTCTTACGGGCACATGGACAAATGCTGAAGCCAGAAGGAGGGAGAAAAAAAAATTAACACATTAATAATTTACAAATTACAGATACTTAACAAATTACAGATACAGATTCCTACTCGAGCAAGCTCTGACTAAATATATTATAAATTAAGCCATGTTAACATCCCCTTTCTGCAATTAGAGACTACTAATTCAGATAAATCACTTATTAACTGGAACCAGCAGGGTTGGATCCCACAGATTTGTCCCTTTAATTCAATGACTTCCTCCAGTTCAAGAAGCCTTCCTGATGAAGAGACTCATCTGCTAACAGAAGAGCCTCTTGTGTCAGTGGAATGTTTACAGGGTGAAGGGAAGGTTCCACTATTAGCCAAGTAGATCCAGGGGACCCAGCCCAGGATATTTCAAATGCAAAGGCTACGATGATATTGAAAGCTATTTTTTCACAAATTCAGAAATGAATGGGAATAGCCTACTTGTAAAGGGGTTCCACATGTCTTGGAGCCTGACAAAGCCCACCTCTGTTACAATCGTCTACAGTCAACAAAAAGACATTTTGGAATATTTCTATCCGCTGCTACTGATAAAAAATTCAGATATTAATTCTAATTTATGCCTTAAGAACTAAGAACACATGGGGAAAACTGCATTATATGTGTTTTTAATCTGTTAGCCTCCTTGGTAGCCCTGATGACAGCAGAAAGACAGTATAAATTTTGAAAATAAACACCTGAACAGGAGTATTGGTCATTTCATGGAGGTAGCTATGTTGGTCTGCAGAAGAAGAGCCAGGTTTGAGTCCAGCAGCAGCTTAAAGGCCAACAAGAAGCTCCAGGGCATAAACTTTCAAGAGTCAAAGCTCCCCTCATTGTTTACAAGTACTTGTATCCGACAAAGGGAGCTGTGACTCTCCAAAGTTTATACCCTGGAAATTCTTGTTGCTGTTTAAGGTGCTACTAGACCTAGCTGTATTGGTTCTTTTTCTAGTGGAAAAAAATGGTTTAACACAAGGATCATTTCGAGCAGGAGCTCGGGGGAGCTCAGCTCCGGGAGTTGGTGCCAGCCCCCCCCCCCCACGGGGGAATACCTGCTTGTGTCATGGCTGCAGCAAAATGACCCCGTCTCCTGGAAAGGTCCTTGTTCGTCCGGCCAGCCTTCTGAAGGCTTCAGCCACCACTGAATCGTGGTATTTCTGAGGCTTGGATTAGTAACTGTCCCCTCTCTGCCAGCTTGCTCTTTCTCTCTCTCTCTCTCGCCTTCTAACATACTTCCGGTGATGTCAGGTGGTTTAGCATATGCAAATAAGTTATGCTAATGAGCTCCTGCACCTCTTTTTCTACGAAATGACCCCTGGTTTAACTAATCCAAAAGGTTGCCGCTGGCAGTGGTTATACAGAGATGCTTTGGGAAGATTTTATCTGTGTAGGATACCAGAGCAGCATTCTAGTTTCTGTTGTGCCTTTCCCAGTTCTAGGCAACTCCCTTTCAAGGCTAGAAATCATGTGCATAACTTTGACCCAAACAAAATATGTTCCTTATAAGGAGTGTTTTGCGACAAGTCTCCATTGGGATGCATATTAAATGACTACAAAGGTTGTGTTAAGTAAATACATGAAACAAAGTCTTAAATACAGTACTTGCCTCCACTACAGTTAAATTTTTGCATAAAATGCTTTTCATTTTCATCTTCAAGGTAAGAGGGAGATTTATCCCAGTGGCACTCCGCTTGCACCCGCTGAACAGAAACACGCTGAGTTTTGGGATGGAGGAGCAGCAGAAGCAAAGGCTCCAGGACCCTGGCGATGTCGTGCCTCTGGAGCACCTGACTGAGCCAGGCTTGGCCCACTGACCAGGTAGAACCATCTAAGCTGTTCAGGCTGTCCAGCATAATAAACAAAGACCTGAAGAGGAAAGCAAAAATCAAAATGGATTTTATGGCTATATTACAAAATAACAACGACTGGTTTTGTTTATTCAGAGCAACATGGGACAATTCCTTCAGGGGTGGCCCCTCCTTGGCCAAATTATTCGGGGCCAACCCTGTTCCCCAGGAATGACATCCCCACCACGACCCCCACCCAGATCCTGCATCAAAAGGAGGGTCAGCCAAGAGCCACCAGAGCCGAGCCCCAGCCATTCTGCCACAACCTCAAGAGCCGTTTGGCTCTGGCTCTTCAGTGGCAATGGGGATATTTAGTGCCGGCTCAGCAACTGCCTCGCCCTGCGGGGCCACCAGCCTGGAGGAAGAGGCAACAGATGAGCCAGTGGTCATTGCTGGCACTGCTGCCCTGACTGGTGCTACAGCACTGGCTTGTTGTCCAGCAAGGGCCATTCAGCGTGGCTTGCTCCATGGCCCATTCATCTTCCCTGTTCATCATCCCTGATCAAAATCAGCACTGTGCACACCTGGTTTCTGCTTCTGCACAATAAGTCTTTCCTGAGCTTGACTCTGGAGCAAAATTGAGTTGTTTGTGACATTGTGAGTGTGCTGCCGGAATGGCTTCAAGCACTAAAGCAACATAACATCTGCACGCACCATTACACCTTTCTTCCTGAGTCTGCCACTCAGGCTGTATAGAACAAGCAGGATGTGTTTACAGGCCCTTTCCAGTGCAAGATTATAGAATTACGCCATTCTTTTCTTCCTACACTCCATATGTTACAGACCATTCAATGAGATAGAAACTTCTGTAACAAATGCCAATTTAATTTAAACAGAGTAACTGTCCACTACAGAGAAACAGGGGTGGCCCTTACATTAGCAAAAGAATCCTCCTCTGAACAGAAGAGCACCTTTGGATCCACCCTTGCAATCTTCAAGATGTACTGAGCTATTTAAAGCACTGATACTGGGGAAAAGGAGCATTTAAACATACTGTTACTATACATGTAACTAACCAACCTGTCAAATGAACGGCCATAGGAAGATGACTTGTTAATATGCAGGTCTCGAGTGAGATGCCAAAGTACTGCAAACTTTGCATGTGCTTCCATCCTGGTTTTCTGCAGAATAAGAAGGAAGATTAATCTGTACACGACGTTCTTAGGGGAAGGCAGTTTAAAGAAAAAAGAAATCCATAGAGCAATAACAAATGAAAAAGTATAACTGTTCATTAATTTAAATCATTAAAGAAAACACAGATTGGAGTCTGACTCGCAACGATGGGGGGGCAGCTTTGTATTTTCCAAGGTTTTGTGTTCTCCTAGCACAACTATTAGCCATTATAAAATCACACATAAAAAAGCATATAGACAAATAAAATAATCAATGTAATACTGCAGTTCATAAAACAATTTGACAGAGTATTGGTGCCATATTGTATTTCCAAAAGGTATCATTCAGACACAGCACTTGCTAGATAGAGAGAACTGCCCTAGCAACTATTACGGAACAAATCAAGACAAGCGTTTTGGGTTGGATCCAGCAATCTGCCAGCAGAAGCCACAGATGCAGGTTTTTGTCCCATTCCTCTCACACCCGAGAAGTCCCTTCCAGTATTCAAAAAGGGCTGTGGGACTGACCGTGACTGTGAGACTTCTGATGAGAACCAATAAGTCAGGCCTTGTGTGAAAACAAAGTCCTTTATTTTCTTAATGGTCTTTCAGGAACACGTTTTTGTTAGTGATACCAAATAAATGAGGCTAGGATCTCTTATACAGTATTCAAAAGGTACTGGATTGACAGGCACCAATCAGTGTAAAACTATGAAGCGCGAAAACCTGCAGCCGTTATGTTCCCATGAAAAAGGCGCGCAGCAAAGCATGATTCCTCCCCCCACCCCCACGCCCTTTAGTGCATTCTACTTGCATTCCCACGCATAGACACCCGGAAGAACCCAGAGCGAGACAGCTCAAGGCTAACAGTACAGTGGCAGAGATAAGCAGAGCTGGCAAAACAAATTAGCTACACAGAGACGGGAGGGGCAGGGGAGATGGGGGAAGGGAACCGGATGCCAATCTCCCGACTGGAGGATCTGAAAAGCAGAAGGGGAAGGGCCAGAAAATGACAGGGAACCTGACTGTGACGTGGGTTGGGGCAGGGACTGCAGGAATGGGGGAGAAGGGGGAAATCACTTCTCTTCCCTCTTCTGTCAGTGAAAAGGCTCCGGTGGAAGTGAACAGGGGTGATTTCTTTTCTTTCTCTTTCCTTACTGCAGGCCCCTGTCCTGCACAGCTGTTACTCCATGTAGGTGCCACGATCCCAGAAATCAATTTTCCTGGGGCAGAAAGGAAAAACATCTACGCTCCTTCTGCTGTTGGTGCCACCAGATCAAACCAATATGCTACAGACTACTAAAGAAACAGAAAATACTGGAAGAAACGAGACAGTAGAAGAGAGTTAAGGTGAATAACATACTTCTGTAAATAGATCCAGGTGGGTAGCCGTGTCGGTCTGAAGCAGTAGAACAAAGTTTGAGTTCAGTGGCACCTTTAAGATCAACAAAGTTTTATTCAAAGTATGAGCTTTCGTGTGCTCACACATTGAATGAAAATTTTGTTAGTTTTAAAGGTACCACAGAACTCTAACTTCGTTCCAATGCTTCTGTAAACTCTTTCCAGGGAGATTTTAATTAAAACTTGGAAATCAGAAACTATGTGATTAAAAAACAACAGACGGTTCAGAAGGTTGAAAATTCAATATCCAGGGAAACTGGAATAAATTTCTAGAAATTTATATGAAATATTACAAGAAATTAAATCCTGGAAATCAGTCAACAGAAAAGACAGTCAAGAAGAGAAAACAAGTGACAGTCAAAAGGAGCAAGTGATCAAAACAATAATTGAGCAGGAAATAAATTGGGAGGAATCCTCAAACATCTCAAAATTGCAGGAAAAAAGGGAAACAGAGTCATTCTTAAAGGTAGAAAAGGCAAAATCCCAGAAAGGGACTAAAGGGGATTGGTGATAAAAGGTAAAGCCAAAAAAGTGCACGTAACAGAAGGTGAACAAAGGATTACAATGTTTTTCTAGAACAGGAAAGGAGTAACAACACAGCATAGTTCCGAAGTAACAATGTGTGCCTATTAAACATTTAGACATAACATGTTCCCCACTTAGCTTTTATCCTTTTTCTGTAGACATCATACAAAGGATGCAATTCTCAGACTTAGGGCTCATAAAAGAAAATACAATGAAGTCTGTATAATGTGGCTAAAATCAGAACAGAATCACATAAATAATGCAAATATTTATTTGCTTGGGAATGGAGTCGAAGAAAACAAAAATAGATTAGAACTGAATTAGACTACTGCAATATGCTCTACATGGGTTTGCCCTTAGAGAGTGTTCAGAAGCTACAGAATGCCGCAGCCAAAATGCTGACTGGAGTGTGTTGCAGTTTTTACTTCAGTTCCATGCACGTTAGCTTCCAATCAGCTTCCAGGCCCAGCTCCAGGTACTGGGACTGACTTTTAAAAAACATGGGACTGCCTACTCCCATATGAACCTACCCAAGCACTGTGGTCATCTTCAGGGGCCCTTCTTTGGGCGCCCTTGCTATCTGAGGGTAGAAGGGTGGCAACCCAAGAAAGGGACTTCTCAGTCATGGCACCAAAATTCTGGAATTCCCTCCCCAGGGAGATTCATCTTTCAGACCCAAACTTTGTCTTTTGACAGTGAGTGAAGACTTACTGGCTCATCCGGGGTTCCCTCACTGACCCTCCTTCCTGTCTATGTGTTTCACTTAACCATGTATTCTGTTTAATTGTAATATGCATTTTTAAAGATTGTTTGCCACGTTGGGGACTTTAAGTTGTGTGGAAAGGTGGTACAGAAATGTTTAAAATAAAGATGGAGTGTATGAAGTGTCCAGAGAGTCTGAACAAGAGATAGCAGTAGTTCAAACCTGGAAGATGAACAAACATGGGAATAGCAGCAAACGTAGAAGAGAAGAGATATGACTAAAAAGATGCCAGTTTTTGATTAGGCCACAACTGCAAGCAAAGGATGAATTATACCTCTCATCACCACCAGCACGAGGCTTCCCTGCCTTGCCCTTTCCCAGCATAGTCTGCCAACACAACACATTAGTCTAGAATAATTCCATGGATAATGGATACAGTTCCCAGCTGCAGCTCACCTCCAAAAAGAGCACAACCAGTATGAAGAGATTTACCTTGTCTCTGTGAGTCAACTGCTGACTTATGACATCCTCACAAATGCTAGAAGATGGAACTAAATTGTGCAACTGGAAAAAAAGCTCTACACTCTTCTGGTGATGCTGAGGGGTTCCATCACCCAACTGGTCCCACAGAGTTAAAGCCACATGCTTCAGGAAAGAGACAAAAGAAAATACAGTTAAACCAGGAAATAAACAAGAAGAATAAATTAACCTCAAAATAGTAAAGTTAATTTTTTTAAAGTCAGGATGATATACATTCTAAAAGTGCCAGTATCATCAGGATGTCAGTTGGGGCAGTGGTACAAGGATGCGGACATGGGCCCAGTGACTGGGAAAGTGGCAAGAAACTTTCCAAAGCCCCCAAAGAAAATTAATAACCATAAGCAGCACATATTTAGATGTTGTAGTATACCTTGAAAAAGTCTGTCTTCTCAGCCATGTATCGCAAGTTGCCTTGAGTAAGTGGAGGTCTAATAACAACAGCCACTCTGCCTTGACTTGGACTCAGAGGTGGTGCGGTTTCAATGCTGTTTAGGTTTTCTCCCGTGACAACAGCAACTGACTGAGTCAAACCAACCAAGTCCATTATTAGAGAGATAGTAACACCTTGGATTCTAAAATCATTTGCTTGCCTGCAAGTGCTCATGAGAGTCTGGAGCCACAGGGGAGGTTGCTCTTGTTCACAATCTGAAACAGAAAGGGGGGGGGGGAGAGATGGTCTTAATGAATGGAATTTCAATTTGCATCAGAAATGCATTATCCCCCCCCCCCCGCCCCCCAATCTGGCATACCTACTACAGCTTTATGACATTAATCTAGTTCAAATGCCCCCTTCACTGTGCTGCCACTTTAATTTGTAGTTATGGTAATATACAAAAGTTACATTTTGCCCCATTACTTGTTTCTTTTGTTTTGAAGTAATATTCAGGACACTGGGTATAATTTTCCAGTTCTGGCAAGAAGCTAATCAAAGTAGTAAGATAGACAGAATGCTCAAAATACTAACCAGAAAATATTGTAACTAACTCTAAATGTCAGGCAGGGGTCTTGTTTTACTATTTTCAAAAACATCAGTACTCCAGGTAAACACCTCCCCCGCCCGGAAGTTGTTTTTGAAATGCCCTGTTCCAATGCAGTTTGTAACATGGAATGGAAGGCAGCTGTTCAAAGCAGAAAAGTCAAGAGTCCTGCTGGGAACAGCCCAGACATTTGGGTAGCCTAGACCCGGGACCCCAGATTGTGACCATCGTAACACTTAGAATCGATTTGTCCTGCCCTGGGGGGATCAGGAGAAGCAACAATATTGAATAGACAATGTTAACTGGAGGAAAAAAATACGACTCACAAGTTTAAAATGATAGAAGGGATAGCAATAAAGAAGGGATAGCAATAAAGGGATAGCAATAAAGGGATAGCAATAAAGGGATAGCAATAAAGAAGTTTCTGAATCAATATCAGCTATAGAAATGGGCTGCTCCATTTCTATCAATGGAAGGAACAGATCTGAATATGCATGTGTCAGTTGGTTCCCTGAAAGAACAGGACAACCTTTCTTTCAGGTTTTCAGACCAGGAGGTCTGTGCCCTTTCCAAGTCTGCAAGAACTTTTTGCACTCTGGTGAATGTAAAGCTAGGAATAAAGCATGTGCTTTCTTTCTGTTCCAATTTCCTGTGATATGATGGTGTTTTGACTCTCCACCCCAAGCATGACAGCATAACCAACATCAACATTAAGAAACTTAAGTGGAATGGAATGGCAAAAATCCCCAAATGACTTTAGGATGAAGCCCTGAAGGAAGATAGGCTTAAGCTACTGTAGGATGTGGATATCACTGGAATAAATTTATTTCAGGTTTTGGACGACCTCAGCTGAGTGCAGAAAAGAAAACCTGACACTGGCTGTCAGAAGGCATGGGCCAAACTAGAGTAGCACTTCAGGAGTGGCCCCTTAGAGATATGGAATGAAATACAGAACTGGATGGCACACCACAAGACAGCGGAGAAGAAACTGCAGTTGGTTATCTGTGGAGACATCTGTAGGTCAGGTAATGAGAAAACAAACATAACAAATGCACCAGTGGGGGAAAAAACACTTGTACTATGAGACTAAATAAAAGCAAAACATTAAAATCATTCCCGCTACTGCGTGAAGGGCACTAGGGTCCCATGCTTAGCACACATCAAGAATCTCACAGCTGTCAGCTGCGGAAAGCACAAGGGCTTATTAATGACACACAGATGTTGGCATTCCACCAGGAGTCACCGGAATTGCCTGGATGGCCAGCCAGCAGAATAGCCTAAGAAGACACTGGATCATGTGTTGTTGATTAACTCCGATTGTTAATAGTCACGTTACTAAGTTCATCATTCTGCAGCAGATCCCTTCTAACAGATTGGCCAAATCAAACCTCAGCATCTCTTTCCAGATACCCTTTCTGCTTGCAAATAGTCTAACTTTTATGCCTCATTAGTTTTTGAAAGGATTGGTCTATGCCCTTGGGGGTAAAAAAGAAGAAATAAAAAGATATGGAGCAAAACTCCTGCTTTACAAAATTCACAATCAAATCCAAAGAAAACTTGGAGGGAAAGGAGATAAAAAGGAATAGAACTCACCAACATCTGTCTTTTCAGCATGTATTTCTGCAGTATGGTTTCCTTCTGCGATGTAAACAGGGAAACTTGAACACTCGAGGAAGAGCTGGCAGGCAGCAGTGAAGGAAGAGAGGTCTTCTTTTGGGGTGGTCTTCTTATTTGATCTCCTCCCTTTAGCTGCTCCTCCTTGAGAGTCTCTGTTGCATTGTGCAGCCTCTCCTTTCGCTCTAGCAAGGTCCTCCTGAAGCTCTGCTGCCAAAGGCCGAGACAAGGAATTGCTTGGAATGATATACAGGTTGATAAATCTGGTTAAAAACTGTTGGACATACTCCAAGCAGCACTGCATTGCAGTCTTTTGAACTACTGTTGTCTTCCCACCTCGAGATCCTGTCCCCTGCGTCATCTTGGAAGGAGGCTGCACTATGGTCTCCTCAGAACCCACTGTGGAGGCTGTCTCAGTCTCCGAGGAGGCACTACCCATGATGGCCATGCCACCCCCACTCAATATCCGGTCAATGTCGTCCACTGTATCAGCCTGGTACTGGACAAACTCAGTGAAGCCGCTTTCTGACGAGCGACTGCTTGGAGGATTTTCACCATCTTCAAACACCTCACTAGGAATTTCTACAGAAACCAGTGGCATCTAAGGAAGAAATGATTAAAAAAATATAGAAATAGTAAATCTGAATGATGTATTGGAAATACAAAATGTAGAGACCAGTTCTGGGCATTTCAAGCATTACTTCCACAGACTTCTATCAGAAACACCTTACTGCATTTGCTTTTTTCTCTTAGTCTAGCAACAGATCCAGCATTGCCAGGTTTTCTGTTTCGCAGCGGCACTGGTTGCCATTTCTGTTTAAAGGGACCAATACAGGGCATATATTTGGAGGGTTCTGGTACCACACTATGAGTTAAATCTAATGAGTCCATTCCATTAAGTTTTCCTCCAATGAAGAAAGCGTTAATGGAAGGCAATAATTAGATACAACCCCAGGGGCTTCCTGGAGATGAGGCTGACAAAAGTACTGTGACCACAGTCAACCATTTATTGAGACTCTTTCAAATGATATAATTCCAAATGGATCAAACCACGCTATGGCTTGGATCCTGACAAAAATTATTCCCCACTAAAGGATGTCTGTTAGCAGAGCACAAATGTCACACTTCCTCCCCACATTGCCACCAGAATATTCCCCACCAGTACACTTCTTTCTACAGGAGGCCAGGGAGCCACTAGGAACAGTCTGAGAGGGAAGCTGGAAGTCTATGATGGGAATCAGCAAAAAGTAAAAAGTTACCCCTCCAACAGAAATAATTAGTAGGATCTACCCCATGACTTTGGAAAGTTTGGTAGAATCCATCCACTTCTAAGATGTTATAGTTTCATTTACTACATATTGACAATTATGTTGATGGCGTGTGCCATCCAAAGTGCTGCCCAGGGAGAAAAAAAACAGATTGCTTACCTGTAACTGATGATCTTCGAGTGGTCATCTGTGCATTCACACCTATGGGTTTTCTACGCCTGCGCGGAAATCCATCGGTATCGTAGAAAGCTTTAAACGGATTTTCATGCCCAGTGCCTCCAGGCATGCACAGAGGCCCCATTGCACATGCCCAGAGGAGCAGGGCGCAGACAACCTGCCAGTTCCTTCTGACTGCTGTGAACCAGACCAGAAAAGGAAAGCCAAGCCTGGCAGCAGAGGGGAAGGATGGGCGGGTGGTGTGAAAGCACAGATGACCATTCGAAGATCATCAGTTACAGATAAGCAACCTGTTTATCTTTGACGTGGTCTCTGTGCTTCATACCTATGGGAGAGTAGTGAGCAGTGACCCACCTGGAGGAGTGTGCTGGCAGGCTTTCACTGAGAAGCGGTAGACAGGATGAGGCGACCCATGTCTGTACGCCATGTAGCTCTGACATCGAGGGCGTAGCGACGGATGAACGTGTTTGGCGTCGCCCAAGTAGCCGCTTTGCAGATGTCCAGAAGGGAGGCTCCTTTCAGAAAGGCCGTGGACATGGCCATGGCCCTAGTAGAGTGGGCTCTCAGTGGGCCCGGAACCTGGACATGGGCCAGGTTGTAGGAAAGGTGGATTAGCTGCACAGTCCATTTGGAGAGCCTTTGGGCCGTAGTAGGTGTGCTCTGTCTGTGGGGTGCATAAGAGACGAAAAGTCTAGGAGTTCATCGGCTTGACTTTGTGTGTGCTAGGTAGAACAGCAAGGCCCATTTGACATCCAGCATATAAAGTTGGACGTGTAGTTAGGATAAAGTCCGGGAAGAGGACATCTGAGTGGAGATGGAACTCAGAGACGACTTCAGGCAGAAAGGAGATGTCAGGGACGAGCGTGACTGCATCCGGTAGGAAGGGAAGGGAAGGGAAGGGAAGGGAAGGGAAGGGAAGGGAAGGAAAGGAAAGGAAAGGAAAGGAAAGGAAAGGAAAGGAAAGGAAAGGAAAGGAAAGGAAAGGAAAGGCGGGTCATGCCGGAATGCAAGGAATTCACCCACCCCTCTCGCCAATGGGATGGCAACTAGGAAGGGTGTTTTCCACGCCAAGAGTCTTAGTTCACATGTCGCCAAGGGCTCAAAGGGCTTTCTGGTAAGTGCCTGTAGCACCAGAGGTAAGTCCCAAGGTTGGGCTGGTGTTTTAATGGGAGGATACAGATGAAGCAGTCCCTTCATGAAGCGTTTAGAGAGTGGGTGGGCGAAGACTGAATAACTGTCCATTTCACTGTGGAACGCTGAAATGGCAGATAGGTACACTCTCAGGGAAGAGTGCAAAAGCCCTGCATCGGCAAGAGGAGAAATTCAAAGACTTGCGGTAGCCCAGCAGAGGTCAGTGAAGTAGAGTCTGGCGCAAAGAATGAGCAAAAGCGGGCCCACTTGTAGCCGTAAGATCTATGTGTGGAGGCTTTACTTGAGTTGAGCAAAACATTGGCTATCCTGTTAGAGAACGCGAAGGGATGATTCTCCACGCCGTAAGCTTGAGGCGTGGGATGTCGTGGTGCAGGAGTGGAGTATCAGCGACCCCTAGGAGATCCGGTTGAGACGAGAGATGTAGATTTGTCCCACTGGCTAGGGAGAGGAGGACCGGAAACCAGGGTTGTCTGGGCCGCCACGGTGCTATGAGGATGCAGTTGGCTTCATCTTGAACAATCTTGTGCACAACACGTGTCAGCAAAGGCAGTGGTGGAAACAGGTAGAGGAATTCCCTGGACCAGGGGTAGAGAAGGCCATCTCTGAGGGACAGGGGATCAAGACCTCCTTGGCTGCAGAACAGCAAGCATTTTTTGTTGGTCCTGCTGGCGAAGATGTCTATGTCTGGGAAACCCCAGCGGAGGAACACTGGGCACAGGTATGTCCAGGCGAGCTCCCAGTCATGGATCTGGGTGCGGTCTCTGCTGAGGAGATCTGCTCAGGTGTTGAGGGAGCCCGGGATATGGGTAGCCCGAATGAATATCTCGTTGATGGTACACCAATCCCACATCTCGATGGCTAGGAGGCATAAGTGGCGAAACTTTGTACCGCCCTGACTGTTGATGTAGCTGACTGCGGTCGTAATGTCGGAGAGAATTGTGACACATAGTCCCCGTAGCAGAGGTAGGAAGGCGCGGAGGACATAGAAGATTGCCAGTAGTTCTAGATAGTTGATGTGATGAGACAGAAAGTGGAGGTCCCATTGTCCGCCTATATTGTGGCCCAGGAGGTGTGCTCCCCATCTCCATCTGGAGGCGTCAGTGCTCGGTAGTCAGAGTGAGCTGGGGTGTGGGGAGGTGAAAGGGGGCCCCTTGGAGGAGATTTGAATCTCAAGTCCACCACAGGAGGGAATTTCTCACTGTTGGTTGGGAGTGAGGGTTGAAGGACTTGACAAACCACAGCTGCAGAGGGCACATCTTGAGTTTTGCAAATGTCAGGACTGCAGTAGTGGCTGCCATAAGGCCCAAAAAGTGTTGTATAGAGAGGGCAGTGGATGCTAGCTGAGAATGGATTTGGTGAGCTAGGCCGATGATGGGGGTTGCCCTGTCATTCGGGAGGTAAGCTCAAAGAGTAGTTGAGTCAAGGTTGGCTCCTATGTACTGAACTTGCTGGGATGGAGAAAGATGAGATTTCTCCTTGTTGATGTTGAGGCCCAGATGTTTCAGGAGAGCGCATGTGAGGGAAATGTTGTGTAGAAGATCCACTTGGGAGTTTGCTACCAGAAGCCAGTCGTCTATGGAGGGAAAGATGATGACTCCCTGGAGGCGGAGGAAGGCTACAACCACCACCATTGTTTTCGTGAAGACCCTGGGAGCCATAGACAAGCTAAAAGGACGTGCCTTGTTTTGGTACTAGTCTTGGCCTATTGCGAAGCGGAGGTATTTGCAATGCGCGGGACAGATGGTAAGATGAAAGTACGCATCTTGTAAGTTGATGGTGGCCATCCACGCATGTCTGCGGATGAAGGGGAGAAGGGAGAAAAGTGTGACCATGCAGAAGCGACGGTAAAGGATGAATTGATTCAGCCCCTGAAAATCCAGGATCGGTCTGGTGCCTCCATCCCATTTGGGAACTGCAACGTAGTGGGAATAGAAGCCCGTCAGTTGTTGTTGAGTGGGCACTGGTTCTATGGCGTCCTTGGAGAGTAGGACGAAGACTTCCTGGAGGAGGGCGTCTGAGGGTGGAGTGTAGACTACCCGTGAGAATGGTGGAGGGTGAATGAATTTTATCAGATACCCATGGGTTATGATGGATAGCACCCAAGAGTCTGTAGTCACAAGGTGCCAGGTCCGGAGGAAGGGGCTGAGGTAAGTGCATAGAGGGGAAAACAGAGGAAAGCCAAAGGCCCTGCTTGGGTGGTCGGGATGCCTTGGAGCAGCCAGATTGTTGTGCCGGAGAAAACCTTTGCTTTTGAGTGTACGGCACCCTCTGGGTGGAGGGGGGCGTGTGAGGTCTCCAGGCGCAGTCCAGGGAACTCCAGCTGGAAGATCTTCTGGACCAGGGACGAGCCCAAGAGCGTGGTTTGAACTGGCGAGGGGTGGAAGAGACACCCAGGGTTCGGGAGGCCTTAATGCTCTCGTCCATTTCTTGCAAGACCAAGTCAGTGGTGGAATGGAACAATCCCAGACCGTCAAAAGGGAGGTCTTTCACATATGCCCTGGTGTCTGGTTGGAGAGTGGTAGGGCACATCCAGGAGTGATGGCGAAGGGCAATAGCTGAAGTCATGGACTTGGAAAAGGTGTCCAGGGTGTGTTTGGACAAGTTTATCTGTTGTTTAGCAAGGATCAATCGTTCTTTCTGGATCTTGCATGCTGCTGAGTGATGTTCCTCAGGAAGAGAGGCAATGTGTTGGGTAAGCTGCTCCCAGAGCGCATACTGGTACCTGCTCATGCAGGCTAAGTAATTAGATTATTTTAAGTCCCAGAGCTCCAGCAGAATAAAATCTTCTACCACAGGCATCTAGTTTCTTGCCCTCTTTGTCAGAAGGGGACAGAGTGGGTACGTTTAAATTTGGAGGAGGAATTAACCACCATGGAGTTAGGGTTTTGCAGGAATTCCACTCCAGCATCCTGAATCCTGTACATGTGGTCTAACCTCCTTGAGCAGACAGGCGTGGAGGAGGACTTATCCCAGGTGGTCTTGGCCACCTGAAGCAAGATTGTCAACATGGGAAGAGCTACTGCGGTAGACACATCCAACTGAATGACGTCGAATACAGCGTCTGTAACTACTGGTTTGGGCTGGATCACAGATAAGCCCAGAGACAGTGCCATGCATTTCACCAGGTCACCACAGGAGGTGAGGTCCTCCGTTGGGGAGATAGGGAGATTGTCAGCCACGTCAGGTTTCGGAGATAGTTCATCTGGATGGATGGGAGCATCAAACTGCTCGTCTTCCGAATCCTTAGCAGAGGAGTCTGAGGATGGTATAGGCAGTCCAGTAGAAAGTGGATTCAGAGTCGGTGCCTGGACAGGGACAGGCGGTGTCAACTCCGGCTGCTTCTGTGGCAAAGGGCGATGGCGATCCCGAGAAGGATGTCTTGGTAGAGGGGCCTGATCTACCAGAGGGGCCCATGAGGGTGAAGGAGGAGAGTGGTATCTTGCCTCTAGGGGAGCTTGGGTTGGGAGCCTCGAGAGAGAAGCCAATGGAGGTGCGTGGAAGTGCATCGGAGAATGCGACCGATGTGGTGGATAGGAGTCTCAATCTGCATGGTGTGTGGGAGAGGACCACGGTATAGAGGGGTAAGCTCCATACTGATATCTGTGATGATGGTCCCAAGACATCATAGGGCGAGACGGGTAGCCCCATTGAGATCGAATTGGGGATCAGTATCGAGGGGACCGACATAGGGGCGATCGATCTCGATGGTCATGTAGATGATCTCTCTCCACAGCCCGGCAATAAGCTGGTGGCAGTTCTGCCTCATGGTGCCAAGAGTGTTGGCACCGATAGGAATTGGAGTCAAGGGGAGAAGCCGAACGTTCGGAGGTCGGGGACTTCGAGATCGATTGCTGTTGGTGAGGAGAGTCTGCGAAGTCCTGTGTCTCCAGTATGTCCTCTGGAGGCATGGTGTCAACCTGCCAGATGGGAGAGTTGAGAAGATGGATAATCAGCACATCTGCCGGAGCAGGGATGGCCAATGCCACTACCTCGGAACTCAGAGGTTTGGTGGCTGAAGAGGACGGTGGTAGAGGTACCGCTGTCTGTGCTGACGGCTTTTTGGGAGGCTTAGCAGCCGTCACGTCAGTGGGCTTGCGTTTTTCTGACTTGTCCTTCTTTTTCTCCTCAGCCGTCGTCGAAGCCGCAGATTGGGCTAAGGGTGGACGTTTGGAAGCTGTTTTAACTATGTCTGAGGCAGCCCTCAACATCAATGGTATGGTATCGAGAGTCAACACTGATGGACGGGGCTGGGAGGATTCCATCTCCGGAGTTGGGAGCAGGGCGGATTCTAGCAAGGTGACCTGAGTCGAGCTGCTCTGTTTTTTCTCGTTTGGTTTAAGAATCGAGCACAGTGGGGGCAGGAGTCAGGGTGATGTCCCTCACCAAGGCAGAGAAGATAGAGAGAATGCCCGTCCAGAGCAGTTAGTTTACTCCCGCAGGAGGAACGTTTGAAGCAACCCCACTTGCTAGCCATGCAGCAGGAGCAAGAAGGGGAGAAGAGGGGGGCGGAGGCCCTGAAGGACCTTCGGTAAAGAAGCTGTTCGTTCCCCTCACAATTTAAGTCAGATTTAGACACAACAGAAGAAGATAAAAACAAACCAAGTTGAAGTCCTGTTGGAGACAAGACGAAGGCTTTCTACAAACTAACTGATGGAGCAGGGTAACAGAGGTGTTACCAGCACGGTGGTCAGAAGAGAACTGGTGGGATGTCCATGCCTTGTTCCTCTGGGCATGCGCGATAGGGCCTCCACGCATGCCTGGAGGTGCTGGGCACGAAAATCCATTAAAAGCTTTCTATGATACCAATGGATTTCTGCGCAGGCGCAGAAAACCCATAGGTGTGAAGCACAGCGTCCATGTCAAAGATCAGTGCTCTGTGCCAGAGGGGTGATGAGATCTTTGTGCTTCCCCCTTTCCAGTGTTGACCACCAAGTAGCACCCCCAAACATATTGGGTCCAGGAGCCACTTTCTGCGTGGTGCAAAGGGTCTTAGCATGAAGGCATGCACTACTCTCATGATCCTTTGGACCCAACCCTGTGAACCCCTACATATCAAGAAAATAAAAAGGCATAATGTGTTTGGTACTAGGCTATTAAGTACCATCACATTAGTGCAACCATAGCCATGAATATTTTTTCTCCAGCCGGTTTGCATTTTATAGTACCTGTGCAATGTGCAGTTTTCAAGCAAAGTTTTATCAGTAAGGCCAGTATCACAGGGTAAAAGGATCCCAACAAGTTGTTTTCAAATTTGTACTACTATGCAGTGAAGAAAAGTTAATTTAGTACAATAACTGCATAGGTAGAGTTGGAATACATCAGTATAGTACATGCAAAGTTCTGAACTTTGCATATCACCCTATATGGCTAAAAAGTCAGAAGGTAAATTCACTACATATTCAGTCTAGATTGATCTTGCTTTTATCATTGTGAGTAGGGATGGGCACAAACTGAACCACAAAGCAAAATTCTTCACAAATTTCCCCTGTTCGTGGTTCATGAACTGAGGTTCATGACAGGTCTAAAGATAACAGAAAAATGTGCCTGGACACGAGCAGCTGGTTGAGCCACTGTTTGCTCCAAGGTTACATGGCCTGCAGGGATATTCAGAGTTATTTTCTATAATGTAAAAGCCCATGAGTAGCACGTGGGTTCTTGTTCATCAATCCAGCCATTCTTTAAACTAAGATTTAAATTTCATAGAAACTATTAGAAATTAATCTGTTACCTTCAAACAGAAAACAGTTAGAGGCTTACCTTTTTCTCCTCCCATTCTTTGATGCTGCTGTGTCTGCTTAAAAACTGCAGTGCACCATCAGTACCAGCAGATAACAACGGAGGCTGAACTTTGCTAAGAATCTTGGAGCAGAGCCTCAAGGAATCTGTTAGTTCAGAGAGGTGCAGTGTCTGGAGGTGGCTCGTCAATGCAGAGATCATTCGGAGCAACAGCTGAGGCAGATGTTCAGTTTGTATTTCAATATAAGTCTCCTGATAAGATACATAAATAAATACAATTGAGATACTGTCTACAATTTTCACTTGCAATATATTTGAATTATTCCACTCATAACCAAAATGATAAACAAACAGAGTTTGAGCCTAAGTATCTTTCCAATAGAGTAAAGGGCATCTTCGCTCCCCACAAGCTTTCCACTAAATGGGTTTTCATTTTGTTAACTGTACTAATTGACGTCATGTAATGTATCAGTTTTCTTTGTAAAAAATTGAAGTAAAATACATTTTGGGGAAAAGGATTTCCACTGATTTCCCCTCCTTCCCCCCGACCCCATGTTACTCCCAAGAGTCCACTGAAGCCACAATTCAAGCATCACAGCAGGTTGAAAAAATGGGGAAAATTCCATTCTATAACTAGAAGCTTGCTTACAGTGCATAAATCTAAACTCATAATAAAATGTTGCTATTAATATTAAAATTTGCTCATCTACTTCATGCACAATATGTAGGGAACAGCAGTACTGTGAGAACACTGAGCCCGGAACATGACTCGTCAAAAAGCCAACAGAAAAGACTCAGTTATATGTGTTGTCTTCCCTTCCCCCACTGAATTGAATTGTTAGTCCCTTGTCTTCAACAAATTGTAAATCGCTGCGTGTGGGAAGCAGCGATCAATAAATCGAATGTATAAATAAATAAATAAACACATCCCAGATGGGACAGGGATGTGGGATTATGCTGCTAAGAGTGACAGACAGCCTCTAAGGAATTTGGGGAGGGCAGACCATGGGACACTCCATAGGTCCTAAGGTGTAATCTGAGGTCATGTGATCCTGCCACCTTGTGGGGCCTAAGCAGATCGAGGTTTGGTCAAGAGTCTGGAGACCTCCTGGGAACTGTGTATATTTGGCCTTGAGTGCAATAATGGAAGACAGGCAGGATATAAAGTAAACAAATTCATGTAGGGCTGGAGTCTGAATTCCACTCAGTAATTTTAATAGCAATGAATGTGGGGAATTACATTCTGTAAACTGTAATTTTAAGGCTGGGAAAATGCAATAGAGCCACAACAGAAGCACAACCAGAAGTGTCCTTTATGTGCAGCAAATAAGAAATATTTGTTGGAAAAAATGATTATCTGAACACCTGGAAGAACAAACTGATGAAAAGCATTCCAGAATAATGCAATGGCTAGTAGCATTTTACAAAAATGCACAATTAAAAATGGAAAACAGTCTGAATATCATACCTGACAAAGCACTCTCATACTTCTAGTAGGCTTTGAAATGAGAAAGCAAAGAATTTGAAGACAAGACAGGTTACAGAGGGGAAAACGCATTTCCAAGAGTGCCTTAAGAATAGGTAATGTTCAAATTATGTTTATCATATGAGAACTATACATACTATGACATTATAACGAACTACTTACTGGGTTTCACAAAAAAACACAGCAATATATTCTATTATCAAATGACAATATAGTTAGAAAACAGGTAACAAAAATCCTGTGATAAAACTCCTGCATCCAAAGAAAAACATTGACCTGTGTGGTAAAAATTCCATTTTACATCTTATCACTATCAATTTAAAGCTAATTAAACTAAAGGCAACAATTCTCTTTTTTTCTTCCTCCTCTCGGTGAATCATCTGTGTTATTAAACAGCAGAAGAGTAGCAACTTTGTATGCTTGCACTCAACAAGCAAGCAGCAACCTTACCAAAGAGACTATATCCAACAAAAAATCAACTAGTAGGCAGAAATTGGTCAGGGGGAGTTCAGCAGGCTCGCTGCCACCACCGGGCAGAGTCTGTAGTCGGGCATGCAGTGTCCTCCTACAAAGAAGAATTTGGCAGCAGTGTGACAAGTATATAGAAAGAGGTTGTAATTAGTAATTTAATAGGCCCTAAAAGTTATCTGATTGAAACACTTTTGGAGCCAGCTACATCTTGGATGAGGTGGAACACTATATAGATTTTTCTACTCTACATTTTAAAACCTGAAATATCAAGAAAGATTATGGTTTCCTTTAAATTGTTGTTACATTTACGAATACATGCTACAATGCAGCAAGTGGTACTACAGCCTCCAATGATGATTTTCATGTGTGAATGGACCACCACAGACTCACCAATCTCTTGTATCACCTCCATGTCTTCGAACACAACAGATGGGATACTATCATTCAGTTCAAGGAAGATTTCCTCAGATATTTTCTCCTACCACAGGAAATCCCCCCCCCCCAAATTGCATCTCACACTACTACTGAGGGCCTCCAAACCCCCAAGAGCTACATTCTGGGAGCAGGGCAGGCAGGGGGAGGTAGGAAAGCATATTGTGAGCATAGTTCTGCCTGAAGTGCTCAGAATTCAGAGCTCTTCATTAGAGACAATTCATACGTAAGAAGAGCCCTGAAAAAGCCCCAGGTTTGCACTAATTAAAATTACACTGGGTTAAACAAAAAAATACACTGCGTTAACTCCCCCCCCACAATAACACAAGCAGTTCCTGCAGCTTTAAGAAACCAATGCCCTCAGTGGCTTTTGCTAGACAACCATAACAGTACTGCCAGTAAAAGGCAGAGTAGGGGGCAGGACCCTTTTCAGGACTGTTTTTGGTCTTTGAGGGAGGACTCAGCAGGGCCAGGCAACCCCTGCATGACTTGCTGCCACACAACTTGCACGACTCATCCAGGATGGGTTGCTTGCTCAACAGCAGCAGCCCCATAAAAACCAATGTGGTGTGGTAGTCAGAACTGCAGACTAGGTTCTGGGAGACCCAGGTTTGAATCTCCACTATGCCACGGAAACTCACTGGATGACCTTGGGCCAGTCTCACACTCTCAGATCAAGCTACCTCACAGGGCACTATGAGGATAAAATGGAGGAGAGGAAAATGATGTCAGCTGTTTAGGCCCACAGTGGAGTATAAAAGAAGTGGGGTATAAAAGAAGCAATTATGGCTAAAGATGGGGGACAGATGAAAGGCAGGTTGACTGGCGGATGGGAGAGAGACAGAAGGAAGGAAAGCTAAAGATATGGGAGTTGCCAGTCCTTTCAGGGGAGAGACTGCCAGGAGCAGGGAACAGAAAGAAACAGGAAAAGGAGAGAGGTTATGGGGGCTTTCCGGAAAGGGAATGAGAAAATAGTGGGGATGGCAAATGAGGCGACTCCTGCAAGTACTTGAGGGGCCAACTGCTTTTTTCCCCAAACTGAAAAGCCCCTGACTCTTTAGCCATTCCTTGCAGGAAAGGAGATATAACACCTTCATTAACTTGGTTACATTTTTCTGCAATATCTTTTTATGTGCGTGATAAGTTTTATAAAGGGTTTAAAACTGTAGTATAATGAACTAATTCAGGAATCCCTCAGGCTTTTATAAGGGGATATGATTACAGCCTTTTGAGATTTTTACTTTATGCATCGCTTGCTGTTGCTGCATCGTCTTTTGCCTTTGGAATCCACTTTCTGCATTATCACATGTTATGTCATAGATATTTTTCATTTGCATCAATATATTCAATTCTCAGCATGGCCCCACTTGTGGATACCTAAATCCAGAGACTGGAGTCATCAACAGGCAAGACAGAACTTTCTACAAACTTGAGGAAAAACCACAGGTTTGCAGAAAAATCTGAAATTTAAAAACAAACAAGCATGGGGGTGGGGTTAAACCATCCCAAAATAATAGAAGCAATGCCTCTACTGTTGAGAAATGGATGCCCTCAGAGAATTCAGTGGCCATTGTGGGAGCTGCAGACAGCCAAAATAGAATTGCCAGCCTTCAAGCCTTGGTTTTTGTCAGTAAAAGGCAATGGGGTGGGCCCTTTGCAGGGCTATTTGGCTTCCCAGTCCACCTCTGCTCCTCTGACAAGCTTTGCATAATTCCAGAAGAGCTGCTATGAAAGGTGGACTATAACAGTAGTAAATAATAATAATAAAGTAAAATAAACACAAATGTGTTATGTCACATTGAAAATCAGATTTATCTTTATAAATTCTATAAAGATCCCTCTATTCAAAAATTACCACTCAAAACATTACCACTCATTCTGAAAACTTTAAATTATTCCAGCCTGTTCGGTTTCTTCAACAGAACGTGGTAAATTGGGACATAACTTACCTACAACGTTCTTCGAACCAGCGGGCAATATAGTCCCACATATAGTATGGCTCAAAGGAATTAAACAGAAGATTGGCAGTTTTAATCAGCTCTGCTGTTTTCTTATTTTCCCTCAATTTGCTAAAATAAAAAAAATATATGTAACAGGATTTATTATACAAATATTTTGTCCCTTTCACTCCAAAACATCTTCCACACAACCATTTTCCTTTTCCACCTCCCCCTCTGACCACTTTTCTTCTGCATTCTGCTGTCATTTCCACACAGGAAACTACTTTGTGTTGTTCTTAGATTCTGAGTTGCTTCATGTAAGAAAAAGGGATATTCGCTGCTTCTCAGGTGCCCTTCACAAGGTTCCTCAGAGAGGAAAAACCACTCAGCTACTGTCTTATCTGTGCTAGCAACTGCTTAGAAGGGACTACACGAAAATTTTAAAAGGCACAGACACTCTTAAAAAGAACAAACACTGTCAAGAGAGGCATGCAAGTGAAAACAGACTCCAGAAGGTTCTGAAGTGGCACAGCTTTTGTGCACGAGCCTTTTCCATGGCCAGCAATGGGGAAGACTTGGTGGTGGTGCCACTACAGCTCAGTGTCTGCATTGAGGCCAGTGCCTCTGTCCGAAACTCACATCTACAGCAGAAGGGGGGGGGCAGCTTTCTCCCATCTCTGCTGCTTCAAAAGTTATTTCATTCTATGTGGGACAACAGGAGGGGAATCAATTAGATTCATTTTTAGCAATAAATAGAATGCCTTGGCTTAGTCTACATTCAGTAATACAGTAAATATGGTTCAACTTCTATGGTTTGCTAAAAGTTTCAAGCATAAAAATTTAGTGAATGTTCTTTCTAAAATAGGCTGAGATGCTAAAAAGCTATTTCAGGCTAGCCCTTACACTCATCCAAGGAAATGTCTGCTTTATTTTGAAACGCAAACTGATTTTGTTAACTCTCCATTTTCTCAGAATTCTTTTGTCATGCGGTATGAAGAGCCCCACTGCTCAAGAAACACTAAACCCAGACCATCTTTGGATGCATGGAATTATCTGAATACAATTTTTAATCCTGACTACAAATTACAGTTCCACTTTTCCCCTTCCGCATCTAGTCACCTGCTTAGTTGTGCATGGTCCTTGCTGAAGGAAGACTCCTCCTGAAGATCCAGCTCTGCTTTGCACTGTGTATATAATGTCCTAAATACTTCGATCAGTACATCCTCTAATATTACAGGCCCTATAGAAAGAAAGGAAGGAAGGAAGGAAGGAAGAAAGAAAGAAAGAAAGAAAGAAAGAAAGAAAGAAAGAAAGAAAGAAAGAAAGAAAGAAAGAAAGAAAGAAAGAAAGAAAGAAAGAGAATTATGCTGATTTTAAAGAATTATTCACTAGCTAATGTCAAGACTGGGGCCAGATCATTAGTTCCCACAATGTAATCCATTATGCAATTAGACAGCATACAACAGAAGACTCATTTGCAGTCTTCTTTTGTATTCTTATTACAACTAGTTGTGTAAAAACCATAGACCAGTGCTTTCAAAATTAAATTTCAACACACAATTATTGTCTGGAGAGCTAATGACAGTATTTTGAGTGTTTTGTCTCAGTAAGAATGATCCCTTTTCCACTTCTGTTGAAATCTAAGCAATAGTGATACAAGTTAGACAGACAGAGGAGACAATCTGGTCAGTGTTCATTCTTGTGAACATTTGCCTATCTGAATTTTGCTGCACAGAAAACCAGTAAGGTAACAGACCTCTCTGAGAATTATAAAAATGATTTGTATTGGAACCGACTGAGTGCCAAGATGATATCCCATCTGAGGAAATGGCAGGAGGAGGTACGTGGGCAGAATCATTCCCAGATACAAATGCGGAATAACTGAGCCCTATCTGCTGTGCTCTGGTATGTGTGAGAGTCTAGGGGTGCGATCACACGGGCATTTAAACCCGGGTTCTCCCGCGCTGCTCTTTCAAGCGCGATAGGTACTTGTTTTTCCTGGTGGTTGGAAAAGCGGGCTCGAGTGCGGGGGGGGGGCGGCTTCGAGACGGGAGACAGATGCGGCCCGTCTAGTCAGCCCCTTTAATTGCGATGGGGAACAGCCGCGAGGCCCGCAATAAACGTCCGTGTGATCGCACCCAAAGAGATTCCAAACTAAGTTCTTAACTCTAAGGTTCTTTATTTCCAGTGGATCAAATAGTCATCTACACGTTCTTGAGTCAGTAATGAAAGAGAGGGGTTGAGGGGTTACAGTTATAGTGTATTCAAACTGGGGATGGTGGAGGAGCCTCCAATCCTGGAGCAGGAGAAATACATATTAGATATGCTAGACGTTTCATTCCCAGGCTAAAAGCGGGAAAATGTTACAATAAACACCTGTAAATGCAAAGCAGTGAAACTGCTAAGAAAGCTCCCTTTCTCCAAGGTTAGGGAGGCAAGAGAGATAAAATTCAGGCTGTGAGAAGCGAGATACATTCCAACGGTGGGGGTAAGGGGCTGTGACATGAACGAGTGTGAGAAACCACCTCCCGCCCAGGAATGGCAGCATTTGACTGACAGTATGGCAGAAAGAGGGCACGCAGCACTGCCACAAATTACAGTTTCATATGAAGAACGGGAAGTCCTGGCCAGGATGGCCCAGCCCAGCCCAGCCCCATCTCGCCAGCCCTTGGAAGCTCAGCAAGGCCAGCCCTGGGGAGTACTCAGGGCCGGGGGCCACCACAGAAGTCCTGGGTTGCTGCGCAGAGGCCGACAACCGGCAAACCACTCCTGCTCGTCTCTGGTCTTGAAAACCCTGCGGGTAGCCCTGAGTCAGCTGCCACTTGGCAACCCTTTCTCCCATCACCATGTTGCCTGACATTTCCTCGGGACCCATTCGCTCCAAGCACACAACTGCACATTTACACCCAAGGATCTGGAGGAACCATTCCAGTGGGCACATCAGGAGTTATGGCAGCTTTTGGAAAGGGTGGCATCAGTGTGTCACCGTGGGCACAAGATCCGTCGGTGCTGCAGCTCAGTGCACTGGCATGATCATGATAGCTGACTTCATTCATCCTTAATGTGCACTCACTGCCACTGAAGTTTTAAGCAGTGATCTTAATCTGAAGATTGCAGCCTCTCACTGAACCCAAGCGAAAGAGATATAGCCCTTTCAGTGGCAGCCCCACAATTATGGAACAACCTCCCCTGGGGGATGTGCCTGGCCCCCTCACTTTTGATTTTTAGGAGGCAGGTAAAGACAGTGGCATTTAGGACTGCATTTGATTAAGCTTATTAGCAGTCCTGAATTTATTTATTTATATTTATTTGTGTATATCCCGCCTTTCTCTCCAACAGTTATCCAAAGCAGCATACATAATTCTCCTCTCCTCCATTTTATCCTCACAACAACCCTATGAGGTAGGTTAGGCTGACAGTGCATGACTAGCCCAAGGTCACCGAGCTTCCCTGCCAGAGTGGGAATCTGAACCGGGGTCTCCCAGGCCCTCATCCAACACTCCCACCACTACACCACACTGGCTATTTTAAGTCTCCGGGGGGAGGGGGGTGTTTTGTTTTCAATATGTGTTCTATCTATGCTGTAAAGCAACCTTGAGCTCTGTAAGGAAAGGGGGCTCATCAACGTTTTAAGTAAATATAAATAAAAAAATACCCCAGAAGTAAGAAAAAATTTAGATATGTACACCAACATCTAATATTGTATTAAAATCCTTACAACAGCAGTACAATATTATATCTAGGGGTGTGCATTTGGGTTTTCTTTTTGAGTTTTTGGCATTCCGAAACAGCCTCCCAGAGCTCTTTCGGATATCCAGGGGGAAAAACACCAAAAAAAAATTGGATTTTTTTTTCTGGCTTTTTTTGGGATTCCTGAAATATGGCGGGGGGGGGGGGGGGGGTTAAACTTTAAAAGGTGCCAGAAATTGCAAAATGCATTGCAGCTTGCAACTTTTTGCAAAGCTGTTGTTGCTGCTGGCTTCAGTTCTTGAAGACCAGCTACTAGCTTGTGCCTTTTCCAGGGAAAGGAGCACTGGCCAAAAGGATTTTGGCATCTGCTCTCTGGCCAATCACAGAAGGTTATTCCTTTCTGAAATCCTTCTGTGTATGCCCAGAGAGTATAAAAGCAGACTCTCTGGCTGGCTAACGCCATCCTGTTCCTGGTTCCTGCTGCTGCTGGTGAGAGAGAGAGCGTGGCTTGGAGACTGTGTGTGGCTGGCTGGCTTCTACTAGAATCAGCCCCTGCTCTTTGAGCCTGCTTTCCTCCAAGTGCTGCCTTCCTTGTGGACTACGCCAGATCAAGATTCAAGACTGAAGACATCATACTGGTTTGATTTATATTAGGGAACTTTAAATTTTTATTTATTTATTTCTTGTGGGTCGATGGGTTGGGGCCTGGGGTTGGTGTGGTGTGTGGGGGGGGAGGCCTCTAGGGCCTCTTTCTGGGTTTTTTTGGGGGGGGGGGGATTTGATTCTTTTAGATTGTTGCCTTTTTTTACTGTGATTGATTTGATATTTTATTTCTTGGCTTATTCAGGCTTTTTTTGGGGGGGGTTACTGGTTAGCCTTCTGCCTCTCTCTCTCTGGTTTTGGTTCTTTCTTGTGTTTTGGTTCTGTTGCCTTTGCAGTTTAATTTTTTCAAGTTCTTGTATTTTCTGGGCTTGTTTTTTTTTTTTTACTGACTAGGCCTTCTGTTTTTGTTGTTGTCCTTTGTGGTTCTGTTGCCTTTAAGTTCCCTTTATTGTGTTTTCTGGGCTACTTTTTGGGGGGGGTAGGCCTTCTACCTAGACCTAGGTTTTGTCTGTTCAGTTGCCTTTATCTGCTTCTGTGCCTTTTAGCAGGCTTTATTTGTATTTAGCAGGTTTTATTTTTGTGGACTTTAGTTTATGCCTTCTTAGGCATGGGAGGGTCAGTGCTCTGTGTGTGCTTCTGGTTTAGCTGCTGTACCACTGTTAAATAGGCTTTTAATAAAGTTTTCAGGTTTATTTTTGATATGGATTTAGCTGTGATTTTGAAACCACATATAAAAGTGGGTATATGCTGGGCCATATAAGCGCCTTAGCAGTCGGAACAGACATCTCCTACAAAGTAGACAGTTCCTTGTTTTCCTTTGCTAAAAATATATGATATGAGCTGGCTTGCTACCCCCATATATCGTAACCGTCTATTGCCATAGAAACATCTTCTCAGCTAAAGCAAGGCATTTCCTCTCCTCATTGCTAGTGAGAAAAAGCAGAACCTTTCCCAGAAAAACAGAAAAGGTGTGAGGCTACTTTAGGGTCAGGAGATAGTGCAGGTAAGTTAGTTGTCTAATACCCTCCCCACCAGTTAGGCTGAGTTTGGCCAGGGGCAACATGAGCAACAGAAAGGGAATGCAGAGGAGCCCTGGGGGCAAGACTAAGCAAAAGACTAGAGGGGTGGAGGGGAGGGGGAGAGCCACGGTCCCCCCCCCCCCCCCCGCGCTGGATCCTAACAGGGCATCCTGGCACCACTTCGACCTCTGGCCAGAGTGGTGCCGTGAAGAAGCCACGCCTGGTTCTCTTCCCACCGGCTGAGAAGGGTGCTCCTGAGGTGGCCCCAGCAGAGGTGCTGGTCAGGCAGTTCCTCCGCAAGCCGTTGCTGCTGAGGCTCAGTGGCAGGAGGAGGGGCAGCCAGACCTGTCTTTGGGGTTGAGCTTTGGGGACAACTAAGGGGGTTCTAGAGGAACTGGGAGAGGAGCTGGCTGACCAGCCCACTCCTCCGGTATCTCTAGGCTCCAGCAGGCCTCCTGAGGGACAGGAGGAGCGGCTGGGAGGGGAGGAAGAGGAAGAGATGGAGGTGGTGTGCCCCAAGCACCGGCCATCTCAACCCCTTCCCCCTGCTCAGCCATCTCTTTCTGCCCCCCAAAGGCACGGTGCGTCTGGCCTGAGCCCCTCACAGGAGGCGGCTCCAGGGGTGCTCATGGCTGCTGGTCGGCGTGGCTGCCCCTCCACCTCTGAAGTCTGGAAACATTTCCAGATGACAGAGAATCCCCGCTTTGCACAGTGCCAGCTGTGTAGGGCCTGGGTAAGTCAAGGGAAGGATATCACCCATCTCTCGACCTCCGGGCTGCGGAACCACCTGAAGAAGCACTACCAGGCACTGCTTCTTCAGGGGGAGAGATCGGCTGCTGCCAGGGTGCCCAAGCAGCCACTGCCAGCCAGCCAGGAGGCGAGTCATCCTGCGACCACCTCCAGGGCTCTCCCTGAGCGTTCCATGGTAGGGACGGGGCAGGGATGCCAAGCATCTCTGACAGAGATGTTTGGCAAGGTTGGACTAGAGTGCGAGGGGGGGGGAGAGGCAACAGGCTAGCAAGAGGGTTACTCACCTCATTTCTGAGATGCTTGCTCTAGACGGGCGCCCCTACTCCACGACTGAAGACATTGGTTTCTGCAGGCTGCTCCAGGACGCCTATCCCTGGTACATGCCCCCTGCTCGCACCACGCTGAGCAGGACCGTGATGCCCTCATTGTACAGGGCTGCTAGGGACCACGTGAAGGCACACTTGTCACGCACTCTTGGGAGATACGTGCATTTCATGTTCAACATCTGGACCTCCTCTCAGGCACACAATTTGTATCTTTTGTTGACTGCACACTGGTGGCAACCGAATGACGTATTGGGTGGGGGAGAGGGAACTAGTGTCAGGCAGGGTCAGGGCCGCTGGGCTAACTACTGGCAGGCTCTACTCCACATGGAGAAACTCGATGGGTCGCACATGGCAGACAGCCTAAAGGCCACCATCGACAGACAGTTAGTGGGGTGGGTAAGCAGGGACCTCACCATGGGCTTCATGGTGACCGATGGTGGCTCAAACATTAGGGCAGCGGCAAAGCGACTGGGCCTGATGTGCGTTTACTGTGCGGCCCGCCTTCTCCACCTTGTAGTCAAGGATGCTTTGGGGTTGGGTTCTGCGGAGAATCCCAATCTGGACGCTGCGACTCATGAGTTTTGGCATCTCCTCCAGAAATGCCAGTTCATCGTGAGTCACTTTTCTCGCAGTACGAAGGACATCTATCTGCTGTGTGAGAAACAGGCGCTGACAGGTGTGCTGGAGCACCACCTGCTTGGCGATGTCTCCACTCGCTGGAACTCCACTTGTGTCATGCTTGAACGCTTGGTGGAGCAGGCGAGCACCCTGACTGCCCTGACCTCTGAGAGCGAGGTCATTCAGGAAGAGATCTGGCTCAGCTGGGAGAACTGGCTGACCACCTCTCAGGCCCTTTAAGAGCTACACAGAGATGCTCTCGTCTGGCACGGCGAGTCTGGCTCTGGTCATTCCCATGGTCCACTTGGCCTGTGAGGACTTGGCCTCATTTCTGGAGCCAGCCACAGGACGTGCAGACATGCTTCCAGCGGTGTGCGCGCTGGTGAGAAGGCTGCAAGATGGTCTCGAGAACCACTTTCGGTCTATCCTCCGGCAGAAGGTCTACATGATGGCGACCATGTGTGACCTGCGCATCAAGGGCAGGATCGCCGAGTGGGCCAACAAGTTCACTCAATGGCGAGACGAGCTCTCCCGGCGAGTTGAGCGCATGAGGTCCAAGAGGGTCACGTTGCCACAAGCTGAGGGAGAGGGGAGTGCCAGCAGCTCCACTGCTGTTCATCCCCCCCCCTCCCCTGCTAGGCAGTATCCCCCCCCCCCCCGAGCTCCCGCTGCAATGACTGTTGAGGTGGCAGTCATCGGGCAGACCTTTGGCCCCTCTCCTCCTGGGAGCAGCAGGTGCACGAGAGAGGACACAGCGGCTGCAACGGTGAGGGAGTACCTTGCTGTAAAGTACTGAGGTCGGAGATGCGTTGCGGTGAATTCAGTTCATAAGTTTATTTAGTGGTCAGATGAACACACTGACGGAGGTCCGGGGGCTTGCTTATATTCACACTTAAGCCGCACCCCCAGCCTCGCCTGATAAACCTGATAGGGGCAGTTTCCTGCGGTTGTGCGCTATAAGTCCCCCATCGGATCCTATGCACACCATCGGTCCAAATTATGATCCGGCTGGGCTATTGTCTGCCAGACCAAAGCTCCGGCAGCTAGCCCTGCTATGTGCATTGTGCCGACTGTGTGGCGGTTGCCATTCAAGACATTACACTTGCAGAGCCCTATGAGTCGCAGGCAACCTGTCCACTGACCTATTGGGCCATGAAGGAGGCAATCTGGCTGGACCACTCTGCCATGGCCCAGAAGCTCCTCTCATGCCTTCCGACGAACGTGCAGAGTGAGCGCATTTTTCCCCATGCGGGTGACATTGCTCACATCGCTCACACCTGCTCCCCAGGACAGTTGAGCAGTTGGTCTTCCTGAAGGCCAACTTGCCACTGTTCGGTCTCCCGGCTCTAGACTTTGGAGGTGTTTGACGTGAGCACGCATACCTGTGCCTGCACCCCCTCTTGGTCTGGGCTGGGAAGTTGGGTTACATGTTCTTCTCATGATTAAAACCAGAGGGGCGAGGGAGAAGTAGCAGCCAGGGACATTACCATTTTGATTGACACAGAAGTGCCCCACCAATCTCCCCACTTCCATCCATCCCACCTGCAGCAGAAATACCTCAACAGAACCCTGGTAGTTGTGCTGTGCAGGGTAATGTTGAGGGTGGTGCATGTATGCGCTTAAGTTACACTGCCAGCCAAACCAAAATTACATGATGAAATTGAAACAGCAGCACAAAATTTTTTCTCCATTTGAACAAGGTAGAATAGGGTAGATGCCAAGCAGGCAAAAACCAGCAGAACCCACAGGAGCGCCATAAATAATAATGAATGTAAATGAATGGTGTTAATTGAAAAGTAATTTTCTTTTGGAGGGTGAGGTGGGAAAGGGAGAGCCTGTGATGAAGGGCAGCACACCTAGGCTAAGCCTCCTCCCCCGAGGCAGGCAGTGATGGCTGGTGTGTCCTGCTGCTGAGAGGAGGAGGAGGAGGGTCAGGGGACAGACAGACACTATCCTCTCTCTCTCTCAATTTCTGAGGCATTCGTGGTCAGGGCTTCTTGTGGTGTGGTGATTACTAACTTGCACAGGTTCCGCCCCCTCAGTTTATGCTGCAGAGATTCTCTGGTTTGGGCACTGAGTGGCACAGGTTCTTCTGGGGTCCACATGGCACTGGTTCTGCTGCTGCTGGCCTGGCAAACATGTCCCCTCAGTTTATGCTGCAGAGGTCCTCTGGTCTGAACTGAGTCCAGTTGGGTTTGGGCACTGACTGGCACAGTGGCCCTGGTTCGGAGGGGGGTGGGGACGATGACATTGCACAGGTTCTGCTGCTGGCCTGGCAAACATGCCCCCTCAAATAACACACCTCACTTACTTTCTTACAGAGAGATTTTTGCTGCCTGCCTGCCTTTTTACCATCCTCATAGGAAACAATGGAGAATTGGGGGCACCCTCTTTGGATGCTCCTGGAATTGGATCCCCAGTCCAATCTTTTCAAAACTTTGGGGGTCTTTTGGGGAGAGTCTCCAGCAGCTACAGTCCACATTTGGTGCCTCTACCTTAAACCCCCTCCCCCCCCACCCCCTTAAAACTTTTAGAAGATTTTTGCCATTGACTACAATGGCCCCATAGGATATAATAGACCTGAATTTTTTGGAAATCCCAAAATTTTTCGGATATCTATACTATACCGGTATTGGCATTCTGGTTTTTTCAGGTTTAATATATCCAAATTTGAAAAATACTGAATTTTTTTTTCTTGCATACCCCTAATTGTATCCCACAATGTTTTGTAAATTGAGTCCTCCTTCGTCCTGGAACCTTGTTCCACATATGAGGATTCACCAGAGCAAATAAACCATGTCCTCCACGCCAGTCCAATACTGTATTATCAGATTCAAACAGTAATGTGACTTTGAGCAACCTGCTGGGGCAGACGGCTGTTTTGGTTGCTGCAGTACCAGGCTTGTCACAGTCCTTTGAATGGCAGTAGAGAGAAGCAGAATATTCTTAGAATGGAAACATTACAGTTTGATCACAGATGTGCTTTACAGTGCCTGGCTTTTTCACTGTTAACATTAGGTTAGAGACAGGCCTTGTTTTCTGCCAACAAAAGGGCACTTTCCCTCCCTCTGCAAACCCTCACTGTGTGCTCAAGTAATGTTCTTGGGAACTCCCTGATCACAGGCATATCTTTTGGGGGGATGCAGTGGAAGGGAAGAGGTGAGAAAGTTCTGTTCAGAACCAGTCCATTATTCATAACTCTCTTTTATATGATAGTAATCAAACACACACACACACAAATATCTATATAGCTACCTAGCTCAGGTTTGTCCAGTAAACTGATAAGAATCCGAAAAGGCTTTAGGTCCTGCATCAACGTGCTCTCCTCTCCACGTCCATTGATTTGCAAAATTCCCACCATTGCCTGTAAAAGATTACGTTTTAGAATCAAAGACTAAGAAAAAGAATTTAGCCTACAGTGAAAAGCCACACATGCTAGTGTGGTCCATTTTTTCAGACAGAGCTAGGAGATTTGAACATATTCTAGACACTGAGCTTTAACTGGGTCCAACCCAGACAGCATATGTTGCTGGCAGGTAATCATTTGTTCCTATTAATAAATGAGAAATAATTGTTTTGGGAGACCACAGATCAGTTCCCCCTCCCCTGTACAAAACAGTGCCACTTGCTCTGTTTAAGGAGTGATCTTCTGACTAGTGGACTTACGAATCAGCCATGAAAACTGGCTCGGGTAATGAAAGGCCACAGTTAGGGCCTGGAAATAGGCTGCATGGACAAAAGTGTGTGTGTGTATGGGGGGGATTTTATTGCACACCACATAGGAATCCCTCAAGCAGCAATTTGAGCATCCTGATCTAACCATTGCCTTCAGTAGTCATGAAAACTTACATTCTGTAGACAAAACTTCATTATTAACATTTTAAAAGGATCAATTAGTTTAATACAAAATTGCATGGAAGCCCAAATCCTAGTGATAACAGAGTAGAAAAAGAAATATTGGAAGAATTGAGGATACTGATGGTGCTTTTAAAGGACTTAGTCCAATGGCAAGTTATTTCTAACAATGATTTATGCACACAAAAATTCTAATATTACAGTTTGTGCAAAAGAACAATTACAGACCACAGCCCTTTGTTTTCTAGCCCAATCACATTAGTTATGACATTTGCAAATTTGTAGAACATCAATGTGAGTTGAGCAGTGGCATACAAACTGCAGTTCCCACACTTGATCACAACAGATGACCATGAGCAGTACCAACTAGGCCCTCGCCCACACTGCCACTGTCACATACTGCACACATAAAAGATCACACAAACAACATATGGAAAGCATGACTACCTGAACTAACATATCCTTGGAGAATGTATTGAAATAATAGGTAGCATGTTCTTCTGGATTACTGTGTCTTGTGCTTCTAGGCCCTATAATGGCACCGTTGTTATCAAAACCTTCAAGCAAAGAAAATGTGTGTCAGATGAATACAATGCTTAAATAAAATGTTAAAGAACAAACAGGGAGAACAACAGCTTGATTCCACCAACTTACCATTTTGCCGTCCAAATATTGTTGGCAAGAGGAAAGACCATTTTTAAATTAAAATTATAATAAAGGCAACTAGTCGCATTAAAAGCAAAACATCAAGCTGCTTTCACTTTTATAGGAAGTCTGAAATTCTGCTTCTTGTAAATGGTAATGAATGCTAGAGTTAATTTTTTGCTAGCCAAAAAGAAAAGGCTTCACAAGAATTAAGAGCAAATGTAAAGTATACTAAGAATAGCATTTCCATAGGGATTTTAAATCCTTCACATACATTCTTTAAGTAATTCTTACAAGAATTCTGTAAAGTAAACAGTGTTATTATTTCCATATTGCAGAAAAGAAGCTAAGACATAGTGGCTTGTCCAATACTATGTAATGAATTCACTGTTAAGGCAACATTTGAATAAAGTACTTCTGGGAATGCAGCTTACAGTGCAATTCTAAAAACATATCCCTAGCAGAAAGCACCAACAAGACCTGTGGACTGACAGTGACATCCTAAACAAATTACACCCTTAAGAAAGTGGACTTGGGTCACACGGCCCTTTAAAGCAGGAGGGACTGCTGTTTCCTCCCGCATTTAAAGGGAATGACCAGACCGGCCGCAGCTACACCCGCGCCAAAGTGGGCTCAATCGCGGGTTCTTCCCGCATTTTCCGACCCCAGGAAAATCAAGTATTTTCCCGGAGGTCATGCGAGGAACCCGCGATTGAGTCTATCTAGACAGCCCTCTCTCGCAATGATTGCGAGAGAGGGCTGTCTGATCGTCCCTCCCGGGGGTTTTTTTTCCCTTTTTTGCACTTGGGTGCTTGGGCCCTCAAGCGCCCAAGTGCAAAAAAGGGGGGGGGGAAACGCCCTCCGCTCTGGGCTCCGAGCCTCGCCAGCCACCGCTGCCTGGCACCCCCCCCCCCCCGCATGCTTCTCCCAAAACTTACCAGGCGATGGCCAGCAGGGCTCGGGGCCCGGCACAGAGCGCAGGGCGAGCCAGCCAGACAGGATGGGTCCGGATTTGCTATCCTGATGGTGGAAGGGGGATGTAGAGCGCTCTCCTGAGAGCCAAGCTGGAAGTGTGCCTCCCCCAGCCACCGCCGCCCCCAGCGGGACTTTATCCGGGATTAGGGTGCCGTCTGACCATGGCATAACTCTGCATAGGATTACTCTTTGAGGCTGAAACTAGTCATGACAGTGAACACGTGACCAGCATGAAGACTGGCAGTCACATTACAGCTGAGTTCCCTGTGGAAACTCCATCCCGAAGAACCAAAGGGTCCCAATGCAGACGGGGAATGAAGGAGGGGAAGAAGGGGCCTCATTCCTCCCCTAACCCAAAATGGTCCAGAGGGGGTATTATTTCCCCCCTTGTGGGGCTGCACATACACAGACATTTGTGTGGGTCCTCTTGTCCCTGGAGAAGAATTTCAGAGGGATCAGTGGGTGGCAGTAGAAGGGGAACAGCAGGATAGTCCTCTCTTGCAAGCTTCATACTACTTGCAATTTTTAGGATACAAGCCAGTTCATTTAAATACAACTATTTAAAACGGAAAGCAATAAAATGTTTGGTCCATTAAATATCACTCTGCCTCACCTTCTGCTGAAATGAAGATGCACCACCAGAAGGAGCAGATGGGGCTAGCCTAGTGTCCTGAGGAAGGGAATTCCAATCAAGTCCTTGTCCCTACCAGTCTGATCTCAGACAAGGGCAGAAACTCTGAGCACAGCCATTTCTAAGGATCGTATTAAATGTGGACGCTGGTTAAGGCTGATGTTAACGGCCACACTGTTCAGCAAGTTTCATGAACCATATTCCAATGACTGCAGCTTTATAATTCACAACATTACTGAAATGTGATTACTCTTGAAGGAAATTGAGGAATTTCAGTTGGTCAGAAAAGTGTCAGCCAGATTAGAGACAGACATTCACTACCTAGCATACTTTAATTTTATAAGGGGTCCACAAATTGTTTCCTGGTCAAATTCCAGTTTCTGGTTCTTACTTTTAAAAGCTCTGTACAGTTGGGATCCGGGATGTCTGTGTCGTGGGTACTGGTCCTGCGAAGGCTGACTACTCCTCAGGTGAGGAAGAGGCAGGGAGCAACCCAGCCTCCTCGGGCGTCAACCCAGAAGAACCTTCAACAGCACCTGAGGAGGAGGAGTCCCCAGGAGCTGCGCAGGAGGTGCAGCCAGAAGGAGAGACCGACCCTGAGCCTGGCCCAGCACCCTCAGTTGCAGACACCCCGAGGCTAGACTCCCCGCCTAGTTCTCCTGAGTGCCCCAGATGGAGGGCATGTCAGAGGCTGCCTATGCAGGAGCGAAGGAGGAGTGCCAGATTGCAGCTCCTGCAAAGGCAACGAGAGGAGCTGTAAGCCTTTGCAGACTCAACTCCCAGGGAAGGGAGGACCTGATTCTGTGTGTAGCAGCCGCTCCTTGTCCTTGAAACCTTGAATTGACCTCCTGGTTATTCGACCTTTGGCTTTGTTATTTACCTTGGCTCCGGACTGTGTTTCCAGCTTGCAGCGTGTAGTCTCCATGGCAACCAGCCAAGACAGCACACTTTGAGGGATCACTTTGTCCTGTATTAACCTCCTTGATCACTGAGGTCCACATAAAGGGCCCCTAATGCAGATGCTACCTCCATCAAAACAGAATGTTTACAATGGTGGTCCTGCTTCAGATTCAACAGAATCTGAGATTCCCCAGGCCCCACAGCTTGGCCTGTTTGGCCACACTGCTGAAATGTTTTATATTTAGGTCAGCACTGAAGTAACAGTGCTCAGGAGGTGATGGGAGTTTACTAGGGCTACATTTTTCCCACTGGTTGAATAAAGCTGTTGATTCACTTACCAATTTATTATTTTTGTTATTTTTAAACTGTATTTTCGCTCTGCTTTCTTACAAATTCCAAAGCTGATCACAAATTTTCAAATAAATTATAGTTTCAAAAACAAATCCTGCTCTTACCTAGAAGCCAGGCATAAAGCCTCCGATTGAGTGACATGTCTCTGCGCAGGACTACATGAAGAGATGCTGAAAGAATTCTGATCATGTCTGGGCGCGTTGCCTAGAATTGGGAACGTTACACTTTAAACATCAAATAGAAACTGGTATCACATTGAAGGCTTTGGTGGCACAGAAAGAACTCGCTTCCTATAACCTCAAAATTTAGAAAGCCTGATATCTGGAGCCTCACGAAAAAGTGCTTCTCTTTTTATCTGTCCTTTGTGGAAGCAGCTTGCTCCTTAGCAGGCATCAGCCAATGATGACCAAACCTCTACCTGCAGCTCACCTTGTTATATCCAATTTAACTGCAGTAAGTACTAGAAGCAAACTCTGATTAAAATGCAATAAAAATAATCACTAGTGACAAAGACAACATTTTCTCATTAACTGTTTTACAAAAAAAAAATTAAATGCAGAAGAATGAGACAAAATGAATCAGGTACAAGGTATAGTCTGAGCACACGCTTCTTTGTATTAATTAAAAAATATTCAACCAAAATGGCTGGTCGGTGTGTTTTTTAAGTGTCTAAGAATTTCAGGGAACAGCCTCTACATACAGTCAGTTATGTGACTATTCAAAATTATTCAACAGGGTATGAGCAGCAAGTTTATTATTTAGTTTGATTATTATATCCTGCCCTCCCCACAAGTGGGCTCAGGGTGGGTTAAAAATCACAATGATAACAATATAACTTAGATAATTAAAACCATATTTCTGTTACAAACACAAACCAAGCACAATCAGGGTAGAGTTGCCTTGGCAATGATGCTCAGTCTGGGCTGGTTCCATTTGGCCAGCACTGTCAGCAGGGGAGGCTGAATTAGATTTGGATGTCCACCACCTCACCTAAAGGCCTGGCGGAACAACTCCATCTTGCAGGCCCTGCGGGACTGTATCAAATCCCCCAGGGTCCTGATCTCAAGAGGGAGCCGGTTCCACCAAGCTGGAGCCAGGATAGAAAAAGCCCCGGCCCTAGTTGAGGCCAGCCGGACATCTCTCTTCCTGGCAACAAATAATTAATGCTACTTATTGCCAAATAATCCTACTTTTATATAAGTTGTATTGAAAGATGAAACTGTGAAACACCATTTACAATCTCACAGTGTAACCCTAAGCAGAATTAGGTCGCGGTCACACGGCTCTTTAAAGCGGGAGTCACGGCTGTTTTCTCCCGCATTTAAAGGTACCGATCAGACCGGCTGCAACAACTCCCGCACTGAAGTGGGAGGGTTCCTTGCACGTTTTCCAACCCCGGGAAAATCAAGTATTTTCCCAGAAGTCGCACTTGGAACCCGGGATTTAGCCGATCTGGACAGCCCTCTCTCGCAATGAGAGGAGCGTCTGATCGTCCTTCCCGGGTTTTTTTAATCCTTTCTTGCACTTAGGCACTCAAGCGCCCAGGTGCAAGAAGGGGGGAGAAATGCCCTGCGCTCCACTCCGGGCCCCAAGCCTCACCGGCCGCCACCGTCTGCCCCCCCCCCCCCCCGCATGCTTCTCCCAACTTACCAGGCGGCGGCTGGTGGGGCCCGGAGCAGAACACAGGGCAAGCCAGCCAGCCAGCCAGCCGGTTCCTCCTGCTGCTACCAGCATTAAAGTGGTGAGTGAGCGATTCAGATGCAGCTCCAGAGCCCTCCTTTCTGAGCTGCTTCCTGAGACTCCTGCGGCTTTCGGGGGAGGCAGCCGTGCACGGGCCTCCCCCAGATGCCGCCGGGGTTGGGATGTGTGAACATCCCAAACTGAAAAAAAGAATTCTGGATTAAAGTCCAGCAAGACTTTATCCAGGATTAGGGTGCCGTGTGACCACACCTTACTTCTTTCTAAATCCACTGAAATCAATGGGGCTGAGAACAGTGTAACTATTTAGGATTGCACTAACATAATCCTTTTTGCTTGTGTTCATTCTCTTCCCCCTGTTCCCATTCTTTCATACAAAAAATGCTAAGATTCATAGCATTCTTTATTTTATTTCTTTAAAATATTTATGCACTGCTTCATAATAAATTACCTGAAGTACCCTACAAAAAAACCAGTAAAACATAATAAACATCAATGAATATTCGCTCACAACAAAATTATTAAAATTATTAAAATTATCCTAATATAGCCTGAAGCTTAAAAGAGCAGCAGTAGCACCACCACAAGAAGGTGGTCAAGAAGGTAAAAGGGGAAAAATATTATATTATATAAATCAGATATTACCTACTGCTGAAAGTTCACTGGGTATCTAAAATGGAACACAGTAGGTGCCATGAAAACAAACTCAGCTTTATAGACCTGATCCAGTAACCTCTACCTGAAGCAGGAATTTGATGCATGTACAGAAGTTCTCCATTCACTGAAAAAAGCAAATTTGGGTTTTGTCCCCTTTTTTGGCATGCCTGCTGTCCTGGATCCAGATGTATTGTTAAAAACGTCAGTTGTTTTCAAATCAACTAGGAAGTGAATCTGTGCATTTCCACAATCTTTTGTAATACCTTCAGCAGACTGCAGGCAATCATTATAATGTTAATGCTGGAAGTCACTAACTGGTTAAAATAGCACGAGGACTTAAATCCAAAGGGCTGCACCCCGTGAACACTTCAATTCCCGCTTTTCCTAGCAGCTCCTGTAGCAGCCATTCAAAGCCAGATGACTCACCATGTGCTCTTTGACTTCAATTGAAAGGAAAAATTGGCTCTTTGCAGCGCTGTCACATACGCTGGATAATGTATTTCCAATCCACTTTTTAATGGATTTTTTTCCAATGTACTTTAGCAACTGTTTGCAAGTGGATTTTGCCATTCCGCACAGCAAAGTCCAGTTGCAAAGTGCACTGAAAATGAATTATTCAGAATTTGTGAAAGTGCCTTTCTTTGGAAGCTCTCCATACACACATAAGACACTCTTTGGACCTCAGCAGAAATATTTCAGGATGATTAGGAGCTATTTTCAGATGAACACAGTCTAAGAGCGGGTCTATTCAATGGATTATGCTATTCTCAAATGGGGAGATTTTAAAGTGTGGCTGAAGTTTGCATACAGAAATAGTGCACAAACACACATTTGTATACTTATACACACAAACACACACACAGACAGATTAGTTCACTGAGTATTTATTCATTTTACCTGACTCATATGGAACGGGAAACAGAAGAGTATCAGGTCCAGGGTGCTTCTCTGTACTAAGACACTCGAATCCTGCACTGAAGTGCTCACTGCTTCTACCTGAAACAAAATCGCCATTAAATACAGGTATAAGCAGCAATGCTGCTTTGCTTGTTTTCAAACAGATGCAGACAAACGTTTTTTTATCAGTGTTGGGGAGGGGACATGGCTCAGCGGTGGAGTATCTGCCTTGCTTGCAGAATGTCCTAGATTCAATCTTCACCTCCCAGTAGATGTGAAAGACATCTGCCTGAGACCCTAGACAGCTGCTGCACATCAGAGTAGATAAAACAGACCCTGACTCAATACACCACACCCTTTTGTGCGACTGCATTAAATGTGTATGTGTAATTATAAAAAGTGATGTTTAAAATGAAAAGAACAGAAAAATATGTAGCCAAACTGATATCAAATTATGTAACACAAAAAAGTCACAGCTAATGAGTTGGCTCTTATACATGAGCACAAGGGTTACTGGAGGCAGAAGGGGGAGAGGAAGGGGGAGAGGACTGGAAAGAAAAAGATTGTGTGTGAGAGAGAGAGAGTCTCACCCAAATCAGCAGGACACTGCAAGAATCAGAGCCCTTAATGAGCTAGAGTCTCTGCATTTGCAGAAGTGAGTCGGTGGCTCACATCTGAAGTACTGGTGATGGAAGCCTCTCATGTGAATAGTGGGAATGGCTTCTTTCTTGGCTCAGGTGAGAGAAAGCAACTTTCCCTCAAAATAAAGGGGAGGTCCTTGGGTCAAGATCAGACAACTGAACTTTGGGCTACCTACAGATCCCTCCATTATCATATACAGGTGCTGCATTTTCCCATTAGCAATGAAGGGAACAATACTGACCATCTCAGGCTGCAATCCTAAAACCACTTCCCTGGGAGGGTAGAAAAAACGGGACACGTCTGACTAGACTGGTTTAGGATTGCTCATTCAAAAATCTTCAAGTTGAAAGATATAAATCCTTTTAAAATATTTATAAATAAATAATAGCTCTTAATTTCTATTTCTGACCCAGAACATACATTTTTCACCCAGTCCTGTACCAAGATGAATTTTGACGATATGTAAACTACGATAATTAATTCTATCTCTATAGTATTTTGACATTTTTATTGAAGCTGTTTAAATTGTCTTTAATGAACCCCCTCCAGAGGGCTTTGTGCTGGTTTAAAATAATTCTGTCAATCTAAAAAAAAAAAAAGTCGTTTAGAATATTACAATACTGTATAGAAGTCAGCCATTAAAAGCCATCCCAAACAAGGATTTAAAGCACTTCTGGAAAACTGAATGTTCTGGAAGTGACCGCTGTTCCACACCCAGAAACTAACCAAAAAACCCTCCAGGACTGCATGAACAAGATTGGGGGGGACATGCAGATCAGAGGCCTTTTAAAATTTCCTTTTGCCCTGTGTGCAGCCCAGAAAGAACATTGGCAAGAAATGTGCACTCTGTACATGTTCATGCGCTTCATTTTATTGTTACTTGCTCTTCATTTTGGTGTTACTTAAAATGGTGTGGTACAGTTTCAAAGGGACAACTAACTGGGATGTATAAAAGGAATGACAGGATTGCCCATTGGAAACAATGGGAGAGGCTTGAAGGCCCATTGGAGATAATGGGAGCCAGGAATGCCAATTGACTTGCATGGGCTCCACTGAAATACATTGCAGCAGAAAAAAAGAAGAGAAGAGATTGGATTTATACCCCGCCCTTCACTCACTTGGAGTCTCAGAGCGGCTTACAAACTCCTTTCCCCTCCCCTCCCCACAACAGACACCCTGTGAGGTAGGTGGGGCTGGGAGAGCTCTTTCCCAAGCTGTCCTTGAGAGAACAGCTGGTACAGAGCTATGGCTTGCCCAAGGTCATCCAGCCAGGGGCAAGTGGAGGAGTGGGGAATCAAACCCGGTTCTCCCAGATTAGAGTCCGCGCACTTAACCACTACACCAAACTGGCTCTCAAAAGTTGCAAAGAAAATATGGAATGGTTTTTCCATTAAGGTCTATGGGCCCAGACAGGCTACTCTGGGACTGAAATGATGTCAGGGAGTGTGGCATATGCAAATAAGTTATGCTAATGAGCTATGCTAATGAGCTCCTGCACCTCTTTTTCTATGAAATGACCCCTGCCTCTCCCTCTTGCAATGGCAGAGCGAGAGTAGTTTCACCCAAGTCCTCTTCCTTACTGCAGTCCTCATGTTGCATGGCATTCTGCCCCTGAGGATCGCCTGACCCTCAGCACAGGCTTTGCTGGGGAGCTGCTGGGGAAGATGAGAAGATCAGGGGTGGGCAGTGGGCTCCAACACCTTATCCTTAATATCTCAGCTTCCATGTCAAACACTGAGAAAGTTTGTTGGTCTTCAAGGTGCCCCCACTGGACTCAAACTTTATTCTAGTGCTTCAGACCAACACAGCTGCCCACCTGGATTTACGTCAGACACTGGGATACGTTGCTTTTCAGCAGCACAGTTTGGTGCAGTGGTCAGAGTGTTGGACTAGGATCTGGGAGACCTAGAGTAGAATCCCCACTCTGCTGCGGAACCCTGCGCGGTGCCCTTGGGCCAGTCACACAAACACACTCACGTTAATCTACCTCACAGGGTTGTTACGAGGATAAAATGGAGAAGGGGAGAATATTGTAAGGCACTTCGGGTCCCCTTTGAGTAGAAAAGTTGGGTTTAAATGAAGTAAAATAAACAAAAATAAAGTTCACTGATTTCCATAAGAAAGATTTAAGCATAAATTAAATTGTAGCCTATGATTTAGCCCAATAAACTATGTAACTCTTCAAATATTCTCAGAATTTGCATCAGCATTCCAGAATAGTATTGTTTACAGAATGTATTTTGTTTTCTGCAAACAATCTAACATGCAGATTCTTTGAAATTCAGCTGCTGCTATAAAATAAATCTGATGTATTTCTTTACACACTGAGGAATACTGGGACTGGGAAATGGCATTAAATTCAGCTTTACTGGCTCTTACCATCAGTTCAATGTCACTGCCTATTATGTAAAGCTGGTCTTCCATGGAAAGTTTCCTGTTCAGATGGGAGAGGACGTAAGTGATTCCAGGCAGCCGAACAGCAGGACTTGTCAGCAGGCTACCCCAGAGCGCACTGTAGAAAGCTGATTGGTCCACTGCAGCAGCTACTTTCTCTAGCAGAGTGTTGGTTCTGCAGCAGCACAAGGAATAAGAAACAAGCAGAAAAATGAAAAGTTGGGGGGGGGAGGGGAGACAGGGCAGTCTCATCCTCACGCAAACTGGTGGAATGGAACAGATTTTCACCCCAAAAAAAACCAAAGCCAAAAGCAACACCGACTTGATACCAGAAGGAAAAGAAAACTTCTCAGTAAGGGGCTGGCATCTATTCCCCATTACTATTAGGGCTGCCAAGTCCCCCCGTGGGGGCAGGGATTCCCCAGCTAAATGGGTCCCCAATCCACCAGTCCAGATCCAGCTGGTGGGGGGAACCCCACTTCCAAAGTGGCCTGATCAGGCCGACATGCCTGGCGTGATGACATCACCCGGAAGTGATGTCATCACGCTGGGCATGTGTCAGATTCTGCTTTGCAAAGCCTCCTTTTATTTGTAATGCTACTATGTTTCCATGTATTGAATCTGACATTTTCTCTCCTATACTTTCGTTTCCTTTGTTACACCTGTATTGCCAGATGCTTTATTGCCCATTCTTTTGATGCCCACATACTTGTCTGTTTAGTGTTACATTTTAGGCGGGAACCCCGGTTCCCACATACCAGAAGGCCATATAGTACAAAGCTATCTCATTCTTCACTCCCTGGCGTGTCCTCCCTCTTCACTCGCATTGCTATCTGCTAGGCATAGCCTTGGGAACTGTTTTATTGTCTGCTCTGCTTATTCTCCTGGGGACCTGGCACCACTGGGTCACACAGTTCGGGATGGGAATTTTTATGTTCTTTCATCCCGATGACAAAAGGTGACTTGCTTCCCGCATTTTTCTCTGACTGCTGATTGGTGATCAATGTTTATACTGTCATCATTTGCAGGTATAACAGTCCCCTGTTCTATGTATGGGGTATCACTAACAAACATCGAGACCTGTACCAGTATCTTGAAATAAAGGACTATGTTTTAATCAACAAAGGCCTGATCATTTGCTGATAGCACAGAAGCCTCACAGGATGTCACTGGGCAACGCTCTAGCAATCGCCCTGAAAACTCTATGGTACCATCTCCTCTGGCTCACACATTTTTGTCTTAGCTCAGGAAGGATAGCTCCGGAGCAAACCAATTTATAAAGCAGCCAAATCGCTCACTCACAACTTTAATGCCAGTAGCTCACAAAGTAGAATTTTTGCTCACAGGACTCCACAGCTTAGAGGGAGCATTGCCAGCACTTCACACACACACACGAAATTATTAGGCTCCTGCTAGCCATGCCAAATAGTAAACTTTTGCCTTTGACTGCCACATTAGAACCTGATTTGTGAAACTGAAAGGAGCTGCATAAGCATTTTACTGTGCCAGCCACTTATAATTATTTCAAACCAAACCCAAAAGTGCCATACGATTTTGCCATGAATCACATGGTTATGCCGTGATGTTAGAGGAAAAGGAAGCCCTCTTGGGCTTACAGCGACTGGAGGTGATGCCACTTCCTCCCACAAACTTCTCCCACCGCTGCACTGGGTGGCAGTAGGGGACTGGAGTAGGGCTGCCAACCTCCAGGAAGGCCCTGAAATTCTCCTAGAACAATGACTAATCTCCACACTACAGAGACGAGTTCCTGGGGACAAAATGGCAGCTCCAGAGGGTGGGCCTTATGACATCACATCCTGGCTGAACTCCCTCCCCTCCCTCAACTCTTGTCTCCAAAGTCTCCACCCCCAGATCTCCAGGAATTTTTCTACCTAGAGTTGGCAACCCTAGGCACGAAGTTTCTGATCACCCTGGTGCACAAGGCCCCTGAGACCTGTACATTTTCCCAGTTAAAATATGTAATCAGTAAAAAAGATTGAATATATGTTTCACTTAACGATTCTAGGTAATCAGTTGATTTGCTAAAATGGAAGGGAGACCACATTCTCAGCCACTTTGGGTCCCCACTGGATGGGGACATGGAGTAAAAATAAAGCAAGCAAACAAACAAATAAAGCAAATAAATAAATACAATGTTAGTTTTAGAGTTCTGCGGATCCTGAACAGAGCCCCTAACAATATATTGCCCACAGCAAAACCAGATTTTAATGTCAATATCAAAGTCTGAGCTCCTTGTAAAGAAAGCAATATGTTGCAATATCACATCATATCAATAGACAATTACATTTTTATCCTGTCCTTCCTCCAAGGAGCTCAAGTTCTTCGTCCTTTGTGAACGTCAGCTAATGCTGCCATCCCCCCAGACGGGAGGTGGTCTCCCCTGGTTGGGCCCCCTCTCTCGGAATGTGCTCACTGTTCTCAGGCTAGCAGCTCGCTCATCGCCTCCCTCGCTTCCCCGACCTTGAGTGCCTAGCTCCCAGCAGCTTCTTTCCTTCAAGTGCAAACTGTAACTTTCCCCACTTTTACTATAGGAACAATTTACTATATTTTACTATAGGAACAGTATATTTCAGGTGCCGTTTTATCTCTATATGACTGGAATAGCCATTATGAACTAACCTTTGAATACTGTATATCAATCCTGCCTGTATGAATGCCCAGCATTACTAACACAAGAAGTGTAAGTGACCAACAAGACCTGCTTAGTAATAAAGGACTTTCTGTTTAAGAACACCTGTTGCTGACTGCATCTTTTGGAGCAACCTCACAGAGATGAATTAACTCAAATGAGTTTATAACAAGCAGACTTGTCCTATTTGAAATAAAACACCACACCCCATTTCCTGAGATGGGAGACTGCCTCCACATTGCCCAAACTGGTGGGGGGAAGAGGACGAAACCAGCCTCCTGTCATCTCAGGGAGCAGGAACCCTGGATGTGTTTCCAGTCTGACACCTCTCTCATCTTCTCTTTGCACACAGGACGCTCCTTTGCGCACCTCGCCATTTGGGGGCTGACTGAAGAAAGCTGTTTGCCTTTACTCTCAAGCTGTTTGGTTACGGTTTCCTCCCAAAAAATCTTGAATTGGCTCCCCAGCTTCTAATTAGTCTAAGAGGGGTGCAAATCTCTGTTGTGTTTATACCACAACTACATGATACTGCAGAGGAAGGAAAGGCTTCAAGGAGAAGATAAATTTATATAACTGTGTATATATTTTTATTCTCTAGTATTCTGTGCTATTCTACCTGTCTGTTGAATTATGCCAAATAACTGTGTGTGTGTGGGGGGGAGCATTCCTAGAGAAAATGTATGCATGAACCAGCTGGTCAGTCACCCTCAACCTTAAAAGTGCTGATGAGAAAGATGGAGGGGGAGAATAGTGAGCCTTTTTTGTCACACACACAGTCATATCTCTAACTAGTAGTGAGGCCCATTGTAAAACCAAAACAACGGGCGCTAGAAAGATCTCGGCCTCCTCCCCACCAAAATAGCTGTTCCCCGACTGTTGCTGACTCACCAACTGGTCGAGCGGTGCCTCTTCACGGCTCCCCTCTGGCAGGACGGGCCAGTGCTTGGCCTCGTCTTCCTATCTCGGAGCAGTGAGGAAGGGCTCCGCTTCAGCTGGGGGCTTGTCTATTGCGGCAGAGGGGAGTGCTGAGGCAGCGACAGCTGCTCCGCTGGGCCTCGCTGACGCTCTGCTCCCCTCCATGGCCTCTCACACCAACTGCCGCTGCCTCCAGAGGAACAGCCGGGCGCCCCGCATTTGGAGGAGCGTTTAGGCATGGAGGGTCGCGTCCCGGCTGCAGAAGCCAGTCTCCTAGGCAACCTCCTGGCCCGCAGCACTGAAGGAGGCCGGCCAGCCGACGACTCTGCAATCTCTTTTTGGCGCACAGGGGGAGGAGGACGTCATCCCAGGCAGGCCACCCCGGGCAGCTGCTCCAGAGACAGGCCACAGCTGGGCCCATCAGCAGAACTCCTGCTGCAATGGCTGCACCTCCTCCTCCAGTAGCGAGGACAGCGAGGGGACCCAGCCTGTTCTGTGCTGCCGGCCGCTACCCGTGGGCAGGCCCTCCACCAGCACATAAAGAGGCATACCCCCCTCCACCACCGCCACCTCTCGAGGGTCATGCCTCTACAGGAAGAGGTCCCCTCCTCCTCTTGTCCCCTATCCCACCCCACTCCCAGCCCTAACGGCCAGCTAAGGACTGTTGGGCCACTCTGGCCAGGTGCCTGCGACACTGAGGGCCGGCAAGCAATATTCCCTCCCTCCTGTGGTCACGCCTGGTGGGCTGGGGCACTACTCAAGGGCGTGTGGAGGAGCACAGGAATGGATGGTGCGTGGCCTGGTCCATCCTTCCACCTCCTCCCCTCCCCCCACCTTGGCCAGGCCTGTCCCTCCGTCCCTCACACTCACACACGCACTCACTGCAGAGGTTCTGTATGAGCTTGGAGTGACTGATGCTTCCTGACTTCCAGGCCATCAGTAGACAGACTCTGCAGAGCAGGTAGAGCTTTTCATGTCTCCCCAGTACTAGTCTAGCACTCTAATTCAGGGAGTCCCCAACCTTTTTGAGTCTGCAGGCACATTTGAAATTCTGACACAGCATGGTGGGCACAGAAACAAAATGGCTACTGTAGGAGGTGCAACCAGCCACAAAGTGATTGCTACAGCCTAATTTCAGTAGCACAAGGCAGATCCTTATGCTGTGGTGACAGCTGCTACCAAAGCAACATTTTTAAAAATCTGCACTTTCCTTTTTCTTTTGGTCATGATTTCGGTCGTATAGACCCGTAATAAATGAAATGAAATGAAAAATCTGCACAGCCAACCAAATTGCCAATAGTCATTCAGAAGCCTTGCCAGGCAAAAGCCCAACCTCGCTCCATCCACTTCCTACAAACACTTAGCAAGCACCAGAAAAGGTGTTGGCAGGCATCATGGCGCCCACAGGTACCATACTGGGGACCCCTTCTCTAATTAGTATGCCACACTGGTTCTCCTGGAAATATTCACAGTATGCAAGCTTTTAAAATATATTACATTAACCTACAGCCTTACCTCTCGTAATACTCTGACCCCTCTTCCAAGCCAGGAAGGATCCCAGTTAACAAACCCTGCAGGCCTGGTTTCAGCGTTTTGCCCAAAGGAAGATAATACACTTCGTACAGACTGAGTAATGCTGGTTTGACAGACATAGCAGCATTGGCAAGAAGAGGAAATAACCCAGAACTGTGAACATAAAACACAAATACACGAGGTTAATATGGCATGCTTTTGAAGCCTGCTTCATATTATAATTTTCACCACATGGAAATAATTGCTAAAAGCACATGGTGGCTGTCTAGGAATGCAATCCTAACTGCAGCCATACCCTTCTAAGTCTACTGTAGTCAATAGGTTTAGAAAGGTGTAACTTTGCTTAGGATTGCACTGTCATTCATATACACCGGAAACACACACAGACAATGCTTGCAGTTGGCACGGCATCAGACACTCCGAGGCCCTCTGAGCAAGGCAAATAAATGGTGTGGGGAAATATTGCTACTAACCCTTTTTCATTTCTCCTTTGCCAAATGTAGACTTTTGAATGAAACATTGTTCACAGTTATTACCTGAAAATATCTCAGGAAACTAAACATTATTAAGGCTGGCCTATGTTTGGTAACAAAGAAATCATAGCCTTCTTTAAGGAACTGCTGGTTTTTTGAAAAAAAGTTAGTCCAAAATTATGACTGTAACTGTTACATTAGAACGTCACCGGCGGTCGCTCTAGGGGCCACCCTCCCACGGGGGCGAAACCTCAGGGCTGCTGCCACCCCCCTTGCCCAGGAGTGGGAGAATGTCGCCCTCTCTACTGATTCGGCTGTCTTGAAGAAGAGCCCGGCACGGTTTCCTTGCCCTCTGGGGCCTCTTGAACTCTTCCAAGAATTCTGCCCCTGGGGTCCTTTAGGCTACAGCGGCACTAAGCCACAGCATTTCATGCTTCAATTTAATACTCTGTTAATATCACTGTTAAAATGGAAACAATTGTAACAGTTTATCTAAAAGCCAGCTTAGATCTTGCTGTTATAAATGGCAAAAACAATTACAGGAATATCCACCCGCCCATCAAAAAGCTTATGAATGTATTACTAGGAAAATTTTAATTTTAAAAAATCATGGCAGATAGGGAAGTAGTTGTTCTAGTTTCTATCTGTTTAGGCAAAATTTCCTTGTCTTTAGCTACTGTATTCAAATACAAACCAGCTTAAATAGGGTCTTTACCAAAACAGCTATCTCTTTGTATTCGTTTGTAGCTTTCAGATCTCTTTGTATCCATTTCGTTCTACAGAAGAAAATTAAATTCTTTCATTTTTGCTACACTAGTGCCAGTTCTCACTGCTAAATCCCTTCCTGCAATCAGGTACACACAACTACAGACAAAGATTAGTGCCAGCCAGTCTGTGCGTGTCATAAACCAGCAGACACATACGTCACCACGGCTGCTGAAATAATGGCAGCCACCAGCACAGAGATGGATGGGGTTGATACTAACCTTTTCTCATGAGGTAACATACCCATGTTCATAATTGTATGAAGGAGTTCAGCAGTTTCAATGAATCTTTGGACACATTCACATCATTGATCAAACTATTACAAATGCTTATGTTTGAAAGACTAATGCAGTTTGACATCCCATGGAATTATTTATTTTTCAGAGCCCGCTTTTACCTCCCAGGGGCACCCACCCAAAGGGGTCTATCACATCATTCTCCCCTCTCCACTTTACCCTCACGAGAGCCACCGTGTGCTGCTGGCCAAACGGAAACAAGGTGCTGGCTCCAAGGCCACCTGGCCACAGGGGTGCCAGCTCCAGGTTGGGGAAGGCCCGGAAACCCCTGGCCCTGAGGAGGGCGGGGCTGGCAGCAGGATGCCACAGAGTCCAGCCTCCAAAGGGGCCGTTCCCGCCAGCGGAACTGGTCTCTGTTGCCTGGAGATCAACTGCAATAGCAGGAGAGCTCCAGCCACGACCTGGAGGTTCATGACAAACCAAACCAAAAAGGGGTCACAGGTATGAACAAGAAAACCAGACAAACAAACACTGTGATATAAATGGAATTTAGTAAAAATTATATTACTTTCAAAACTGTACAAAATTGCAATTTGTCCAACATTCTCAACTTTACAATATTACAAAAAGGATCCATTGAGGAGAATGTTGGATTTTTTTTTGTAATATTGTAAAGTTGAGAATGTTGGACAAATTGCAATTTTGTACAGTTTTGAAAGTAATATAATTTTTACTAAATTCCATTTATATCACAGTGTTTGTATGACCTGGAGGTTGGCAACCCTACCCGGCGAGTTTCAATGGCCAAAACAGGGATTCGAGCCAGTTTGTCCCAGGTATGAGTCCAATACATTAACCACATATCAAGCTGACTCTCTATAACAGTACAAAGGGATAAAGTGCCCTCTGCGAATATAGATACGGGCTTGGATTCAGTGGGGTGTTTCTTGTCTGTGAAGTGTGACTTTCTCACCTCCCCATCCAGGTACAGCCCAATATGCCCCTCTGAAATGCCTCTCCTGGGGGACAGAGATTGTGGAACAGAGGCAGACAGTAAGCAAGTAGACTATGCTCCTACTTGCATAGCCTTCCACCCACAGAAATGCTCTGTTGTATTCAAACTTCTGTCGTATCCAAGCCTGCTGGATGGCTGAACAATTATAAATATAGGGCTGCCATTTGGAACCATTGGCGCATGTATGAAATATTCTGTAGGATTCATAAAAGGATCTAACACTGTTAATTAAGAATGAACAAACAAAAGGGTTAAGATTAACATTCAAAACACAATGATAATGTCAGCATTTTTACCTGTATAGGAAGAGATCTTTGGCCAGACGCTTGGGCCCAATGATTTTGAAGATGATCTCATACGTCTCAAGTGCCTTCCGGTGCACCCCACCTGGCAAGGCAGGATGAAGGCATTGTGCAAGGCGCTTTCCTACAGTCAGCTTTTTGGGTACTACTTGATACTTTGCATTGTTATGTAGAACCTAACAGGGAAAAATTCCGTTCACTTTAAGTACTCCAACAACCCATCTCAAAAAGAATTTTTTAAAATACATGTGCGCCCATATATATATTGGATAAATAATGAATTAGAATTAATGGTTTACCACAACTCTAACACAGCATAATGTATCCCCTGATTATTAAACTGCCCTGGTGCCTAGGGCACACAGAAAAAGTAAACAAGAGTACAAAATTCATTCACAGTAGGCAAAATAGCATATGAACAAACCTAGAAAAGAACATACTGGAACAAAGTCTGGCATAAAACAACACTCCAACGATCAGAATCAGCAGGGTTGTAACTAGAGTTGCCAGACATGGCCTGGCAATTGGTGGGAGAGGGGAGAGGGGAGGACTTCTGCCCTGTGGGGAAGTGCAGTTGGCATCCTCAGCACAATGACACCACTTCTGAAATGACCTAGAAGTGATGTCATCACACCAGATATGTATGCAAACATGTGATGCTCTAGCATTACCCCAAACTCTACGGTTTAACCACAGAATTCTGGCCGAAGGCTAGACCCAGTGTGACAACATTGCTTCAGGTCAAACCAGAAGTGACACCACCACACCAGGGATGTCAGTAGCAATACTGAGCCTGATAGAGCAACGATCTGACTCATTATAAGGCATCTTCATATAAGTTATTTTCTTTAGCATAAAAATCTAACCTCTCATAATTTTACCACCACTATGCTAAGCAATAACTCGACTTTTAACTAAGTGTCAGATTCCCAGTTAAGACACCCTCCACAGTTTCTTTATTTAAAGATTTATTAAGAGATATGCTCACTCAGGACTGGTGTTTTGTCAGGAATGCCAAAAGCACACTAAAACCCTAAAGTTATAGAAAAGGTTCAAATTACCCCACATCCCATTCATACACGTCACATTTAGCCACAGCATTACTGTGCCAACCCAGATATACAGTTGCTATCAACTATGCCCAGCAGAGAAAGTCTCCAACGTCATTCTGGTGAGAAGCCAAGGGGCACATCTTGAATGGAAAAATTATGGCTACAAGTTGCAAGCAAGCATCCCCCATACACCCCCCTTAGGAATGTCCCACCCCCCATACTATGGCAAAGATGAACAGTGAAGCTATGAGAGGAAACGAAAATTAAGGGAAAGAGTTAAGGTCAAGCTGGAACCTTGACATTCTGCCCCCCCCCCCAAAGCCTAGCTCACCCCCCTGGCTTTTGAGAGCTGCCCTTATGGAATGCACGGACCAAACGAGAAGCTTTAACATGTTTGGCCGCCACTCATTCCTGATGTTCCGGGCTAAAGTCCTTCCATTTCACAAGGTAATACAGTTTTCCACGTGAGATCTTAGAATCCAAAATAAGCCGTCGACCAAAGGAGGGGTGGAGCACATAAGGTTTCTGGCAAGTCTACCTCAACCGTTACTTTATTAATCACCCTTTTCACTGGAAAAGGACCAATGTACTTCCACCCTAGTTTTCTGCCAGGCTGCACCCCCCTTAAGTGCTTGATGGAAATATACACAGTGTCTCCAGGTTGTAGGTTCCACTTAAGACCTTGATGCTTATCAGCTTGTCGTTTATAATCCTCCTTAGCTTTGTTTAGAGTTTTTTTTTGGAAAGGCTCCCATCCCTTCATTAGGGTAGACCACCAAACTTGAGCATCACCAGACATAGGTTCATTTAAATCCAGAGTGGACATAAACATGGACTGCTTTGAAGGGGGACATGCCTGCAGAACTATGCACAGAGTTATTATAACTATATTCTGCAAATGGTAACAGCTGCACCCAATTGTCCGGGTGATAGTTTAGAAACACCTCAGAAACTGTTCCAACACTTGGTGTGTTCCATTTGCCCATCCGTTTAGCCCCTGCTCAATGACCAGAAGCTTTAACAACTCCTTCCAGAACTTAGCAACAAACTGTGTTCCCCTGTCGGAAATTATCTTACGTGGCAGCGTATGTAATTTTACCACATGCTGGATAAACAGTCTGGCCAGTTGCTTGGCTGTCAGCACTTGTTTACAAGGGATGAAATGTGCTTGCTTGGAAAATAAGTCTACCACCGCCTAAATGACTGTTTTCCCCTGGCTTGTTGGTAAATCTGTAATAAAATCCATGGATACTACCACCCAAGGCTTCTCAGGGGTTTCCAGTGGCTGCAAGGGGCCAGGTTCTTTCCCTCCCCATCGTTTACTTATAATGCAGGTTTGAAAATATCTCCCCTCATACGAGACCACCAAAATTGTCTTTGGATCAAATGCAGCATCTTCAGATAGCCAAAATGTACAGACAGTTTATTGTCATACCCCATGGACAAGATTTCCACCCATAGGGACTCTGGAATGAAGACTTTGTCCTCCCGATACCAACAGCCATTCTCCTTTTATACCAATGTTCCCTCCTTTTCAATAGCGCCCAAGTCTTGGGGAGAGCAAGCAGCTTTTAGCTTGTCGACCCAGTCGCCCAGCTCCCACTCTCCCCCTTCTTTGCTTGCGCTCTTGTCGTCACCGCCCTTCCCAGCTGCCCGGTGTGAACATAGTGTCTATGACCTCATCACGTTGGCTGTCATGTTGCGGGAGGCGGGACAAGGCATCAGCTAGGAAGTTGGACTTTCCAGGGAGGTGCTTAAGTGTGAAACAAAACTTAGAGGAAAATTCTGTCCAGCATAACTGCTTGGCATTCAGGCGGCGGGGACTTTTTAGGGCTTTTAAGTTTTTATGATCTGTCCACACTTCGAATAGGACTGTAACTCCTCCAACTAATGTCTCCAGGTGGTGAGGGCTAACTTAATAGCAGCAGCTTCTTTGTCTCACACTGCCCAATTCCTTTCTGCCCCAGAAAATGTTTTAGACACAAAGGCCAGGGGCTGCAACTTGCCATCTGTTCCCACCTGTAGAATGCCCCCCATAGCCACATCAGAAGCGTCTACTTGGATCACAAACTGTTTAGTCTCATCCAGATTATGCAAAATGGGCTCTGAGGTGAATAAAGTCTATCAAAAGTGCCCTGGCATTCGAGCATCCTGTGCAGTTTGCACCCTCCCTTTTTTGCTCTCAGGTCCCTTCCCCTTTGTTTTTAACAAGTCAGTCAGTGGTAAAGTCACTTGTGAGAAATTGGGGATGAAGGGACGGTAGAAATTCGTGAATCGTAAGAATGATTGTAGCTACCTCCGGGTTCGAAGGGCTTCCCACCCCAAAACATCCCGAACCTTTTCAGGGTCCATACCTAACTCCTCCTTTGTGATGCAGAATCCCAAAAAGTCTATTTCCTCCTTATGGAACTCACATTTGGACAGCTTTGCATAGAGGTGGTTGTCATAGAGAGCCGTGAGGACTTCTCGCACTAATTTTACATGTGAAGTCTTATCATTAGAATAAATCATCATGTCATCAAGATAAAACAACCCCTTTAACAGGTGCTTGTGCAACACTTTGTTTATCAAGTTAATGAACATCCCAGGGGCCCCGGACAATCCAAACGGCATAACCAGGTACTCGAACTGCCCCAGCGGGGTGTTGAAAGCAGTTTTGTGTTCATCTCCATCCTGTATACATACTCGGAAATAGGCATCCCTTAAATCCAGCTTAATAAAAAAAAATTCCCTTAGCTCTACAAATAAAACCTTAATCAGCGGGAGCGAGTAAGCATTGGAAGCCGACACTGCATTCAAGCCTCTACAGTCCGTGCAAAGTCTGAGTCGCCCATCCTCCCCCCCCCCCCAAACAGCACAGGCGCTGCGAAAGGGGAGGTAGCTGGCCAAATGAACCCGCGTTCCAGATTCTTGTCTATGAACCTACACAGCTCCTTCTTTTTGGCTGGGCTGATAGCATACAACTTTCCCATTGGCCTGGCAAGATTTCTATTTGTGAGGCTTCTGTACTATCAGCAAGAGATCAGACCTTTGTAGTTAAACAGAGTTCTTTATTTCAAATACTGGAACAGGGTCTCGATGTTTGTTAGAGATGCAGAACAAAGATGACTTGGGTTAATATACCTATAGACATAGGTGCTTAAACAAAGTCCTCCAATCAGCATACACACAAAATGCGGGAAAAAGAAATGGCGACCGTTTGTTCCCACCAAAGGTGAGAAAGTTATAAAAATTCCCCTCTTGCCCTGAGTGACCCAGATGTGAGAACTCCTAGGCAAAACATTTGGCCGGTGACAATAAAATAACTTCCAAGGTTGTACCCACTCTGATAACACACTGGGAGCCTCAAACGGGAGGGGGAGGAAGCCATGACAAGATAGCTGTTGTTTATGTGATGCATTGGAATGCGAGAGGCCATCCTCCCGGGGAAAGAGTAACACTAAGCAGGACAGCAATTTCTACTTCAAGGCAAGCAATAAAACATTTGGGTGATAACAATGCACAAAGAAACAGAAAGTAACATTCAGGAAAGCATGGAACAAGCAAGCCACTGTCAGATCCTGACACTATTGCACAATCAGTATTTTGATGCAGGGGTAGCTCGTCAGCCTCCCCTTCCTCAAACATTCTCACCAGGTCTCTATATTCCTCTGTGATGGGCTTGTTAAATCCCAGGAACACCCAAAGTCTATGAGGGCTCTGGCCTGCAACTGGGTCCCCACCCTGGGGTTCAAAACAGTAACAGTCACAAAGAAAAGGGAGGAAGAGGATCTCACCAATTCTCGTGCCGGGGACTTTTGGACCTGCTGAGTGGCACTCCTTACAGCAGGTCTTGGCCTTTTCCCTACTCTTTGGATTCATCAGATCCGCTGGTAGAGGGGCTCTCAGAGGTCATGTACTCTGTGGCTTGCAAGGCTCTCTGGGACTTTGGTTGTTTTCTGGGCGGCTTGACCTTCATCCCCCGATGGTCCTCTCTCTGGTCTTGCTCCTTGCTCTTGGGTTTTGGGCACTCTACTGCAAAGTACCAGCCTTCCCACAGCGCAGGCAGAGACCCTTCCACAACCGATTCTCCCAATCCCCACCGGGTAGCAGTCCTCTACCTTGAGTAGTCCGTTGAGTTGCAGCCCCTCTTGCAGGTGTTTTATCCTGATAGAGCCACACTAAGTTGTGCCAGTTTTCTGCCTTGCAGGCTACCTGGATCCAGCCAGCCAGCATCAGGGGGTTGTCCTGGGCCAGCGCCTTCTCTAAGATCACTGTGTTCAACCCTGCTCAGTAAAACTCAATCAGGACTTCTTCAGACCAGCCTTGCAACTTGGCAGCCGTAGCTTTTAACTCGTCTGAGTACTCATGCACTGACCTCGGGCTCTGGTGCAGTCCTAGTAGGCGAGTGCAGGCTTTCTCAAGCTTGAGCAGATCTTTGAACTGATGGCACAGGGCCTGCATGAACGCATCAACATCCCAGAGTTTTGGGGGCGCAGTGTTGTATAGGCCCACGAACCAGTCCGCTGCTCTCTCATGGGAGTCGGGATCCCACGTAATCGACCCGCTGCTCATCCAGGGCAAAGGTGTGGCCCCACTCCCAGAGCATCTTACGCACCTGGATGGCAAAGAATGCAAACTTCTCAGGGCTGCCATCGAAAGTCGCCTCTAGCGCATTGCACGGACACTCTCATTCTGGCTCAGGCCCGCAGGGCGCGGGGGGTTGCTCTGGTTCAGTCTCGGCTGCTTTCCCCTCTGACTCCTCCAATTCCTCAACCTCCATCAACTCCTTAACTAGTTTAGGGAGGTTCTTTACCAGGTACTGGAGCCCTTCCTTCAGTTTTCACCTCTGATTGAAGGTTGGACTGGCCTCATTCTGCTCCCGAGTCGTCTTCCCACTCCTCTCTCAGCTTGCCCAGTTCGAGATTATCATGAAAGGTGCGGGATGCCCAGCGCTTCTTGTCAATGCGGTCCTGGGTTCCCCTGAATCCTGGGGAGCTCACCAGCCATGGCAGGTCTTCCCAGGGTCAGGCTTAGGGCGTTTGAAGAGGACATGCTTCTTTGGCTTGGCACCCATAGACTTATAGTCTCCCTTCTTGTCAGGGTCGTGCATGGGTGCTCGGGTTCAGACCTGGTGCTCGCATCTGCCCTAGAGCCTTCATCTCTGTTCCCCATACCGGCAGGGGTGGGGATGTGGGAGAAGAGTAATATAGGATTCCTGATAATATGTCAGATCCTCAGTTAAGCCCCTCTCCACAGTTTCTTTATTTAAAGATTTATTAATAGATATGCTCACTCAGGACTGGTGTTTTGTTAGGAATGCCAAAAGCTCACCAGACCCCCAAAGTTATAGAAAAGGTTCAAATCACCCCACACCGCATTCATACACGTCACACTTAGCCACAGTGTTACTGTGCCAACCCTGAAAGATATACAGTTGCTATCAACTATGCCCAGCAGAGAAAGTCTCCAAGGTCATTCTGATGAGAAGCCAAGGGGCACATCTGGAATGGAAAAATTATGGCTACAAGTTACAAGCAAGCATCCCCCATACACCCCCTTAGGAATGTCCCTCGCCCCATACTATGGCAAGGTGAACAGTGAAGCTATGAGAAGAAAAGAAAGTTAAGGAAAAGAGACAATGGTCAAGCTGGAACCTTGACACTAAGCTGCCAGATCACTCTTCAAATAATTTGGGGAAAAATCTCTAGACCAGAGGTGTCAAACTCATTTGTTATAAGGGCCAGACATAAATGTCACTTTGTTGGGCCGGACCATGTGTGCCGTGAAATGTAACATGAGGTACCAGAGGTATTAACTTTATTAAGGTGATTTCAGATGCCAAATGGCAATAGAAGGCATGATTGGATTAGGTGTGATATGCAGAGGGCTAATAAACGTGGAGATACCAGCACTGGTAATGAGACAGGAAACCTAGGTCTCAGTTCCACCCAGGAGGATGCAAAGAATAAATGGACATAAGTCTGACATTAGAAACCACAACATTCAAAAAACAGTGGGGGAACATTTAACCTTCCAGGACATTCAATTGCTGATCGGAGGTCCCTTCCACATGCACCTATTTGCCATGCTAGAGGGACACTTCATTGACGGATCAAACTGGCGCATCCCACAACTGTCGGCAAGCTGGGGAAAACCAATTTGATCTGGCAGAGAAGCGAGGTAAAAAGCTACTGGTGAAAGACCAGTAGCAAACGGTTTGCCGCGGCTCACAGCCGGACTTTCCCCGTGTGATCACGCCAGCGCAGAAGTGTGGCGTTGCGGATAGCGTGATCACACGCTATCCCGACGCCACGCTGTTATTTTTGTCCCCCTTCCGTGTGCGCATCATCCAAAGGGGGGGAGGAGTGAGTCATCGATCCCCCCCCTTCCTTCGTTCCAGCGAAGTATCGATTCCCCCTCCTTTCTTCCAGCGAAGCATCCATTCCCCCCCTTTCTTCCAGTGAAGGATCCATCCCCCCCCCTTTCTTCCAGCAAAGCATCGATCCCCCGTTTAAACGCCTCGGAAACCCACCACAAAAATAAAACCACTCGCCCGCGGTTGCATCTGATCACGCAGTGGCAGTTTGCCCTGGCAGGTCCACAGAACTGCAGGGCAAATTGCGCTGGGGTAAAAAAGCCTCGATTCCCCTCCGGATTATCCCGCTTATGTGGAAGGGACCTAAGAGTAGCAGTTCTTTTACAAAGGAATTTCAAAGGGAGATTAGAAAGAAAGGCTGCTGAATTGCAACTGATAATAAAGCTCAATGCATCCTCCAGGACTGAATTGAGACCTAGGTTTCCTGTCTCATTATCAATTCCTGCTATTGTCATTTGGCATCTGAAATCATTCCACTCTTCAAGATATGAGGACCAATGAACTCAAATCTAGCTGTATCTACAAGTAAGGCACGAATCACGAAAGCTGCCACAAATTTTGTTAGGTGCTACTGGACTCTTGCTCTTTTCCTCTAAGAAAGACTGCAAGCTGTGCTGTTAGGTTTCTTTTTGTTCCTTCATCTGTTTAAACTGGAAGGGGGGGCCTCTCCAAGTGAAATAATCTGTTGATATCAGACTAGGCAAAATCAGTGCTAGCACATCAAAAGCAAAGTGGGAATGAAGAAAGGCAGCCAGAGAGAGAGAGAGATGTTAAACTGTAACATATGAAACCATAAATGTATTTTAAAATACTTAGCCATCTACTTCCAGTCATTAAACAATGGAATCCAATTAAAGTGTTCTAATTCCTAATCAGGGTCAGATAGGCATTGAGAATTCTAATCATAAAAAACCCCTTTTAAGAATAAGCAAAAATACAGCCAATGAAATTGTGCCAAAAGGTGTCTACCTTATAAACTTGTTACAATTGTAAGGCCAAAAAGGTTATCTATTTCTTTCATTAATATGATGTAGCATAACATGGATCCTGACCAACTGTAAACTGAAAAGTAGTGAACCGTGAAAAAACTGCCTGTACACTTCATCTCTTTGTTAAAGATATTCAATTTTTTAAAAAAAGAATAAGCCAAAACAATTTCCTTTTAATTCTTCTTTCCTCTTTTCCCAATGTGCCCATTCCTTTTAACACACATACATATGTGCATGCTTGTGTGTGAGAGAGAGAGAGAGAAAGAGAGAGAGATACCAAGTCTCAAAGAAACACAGCAGAGTAGGGCGATCCCAATGTAAATTGTGGCTGGCGGAAGAATCCATCCACCCACCCACCCTCTGAGGAAAAAGAAGAAGAATGAAAGCTTATACCTGAAATAAAACTTTGCTGGTCTTAAAGGTGCTATGGTAGTCAGGCTTTGCTTTCCCTCCACCTCCCTTCCTCCCAAAGGAGAAGAGCTCAGCCAAGGGAGGGAAGGGAGACTTGGCTTGGTTCTCTCCTGCACGAAACAGGAACCAGAAAGAGAGAGCTGGACAAAATCGAGCTGCAATGCAGTGGTGGCGGCAGCCCCAGAGAAGGAAGCAACAGAGAGCCAGTTGCTCATGGGCCAGATCCAAGCCCTGTAGGGGCCAGATCCGGCCTGTGGGCCATATGTTTTGCACTCCTGATCTAGACCCTAAACTTCTTGCAATAAATTAAATCACTTTCAATGTCTCCTCAAAGCTTTACACATCTTTCACCCAGTCCTTCTAATTCTTCTGAGGGCATCTCCATCATACCTTGTTTAGCTTTCCAAGCGATGAGATTAAATCAGCCCACTCACTGGAGTACTCAAAGCTTTTCAGGGCCTTGTCAACAGCTGCCACATAGTTCCTATACTTGGAGTCAGCCAATAGCTCCAGCTCCTCTGCATTCATTCTCCCGCAGAGTTCCACTAGAGACCAGATTGCATTTCATGTAGTCATAAGCTGAAAAACAGGGAACAGTGGTTTTAATTTCCTCAAATCACAATTTCATGGTTTCAGAATGCCAAGCCAAGAACTTATGGACAAATTAGACACAAGAAGCTGGAAGTCTGCAAATCCATTACCAAGTTAGTATTTCTGGAATCTGGGGGTCTTCATTTCTGTGTGGAAAGCGTCACACAATATCGTTAGTTAATAAATATTACAATGAAGAGGACTGAATCCCAGGAGAATATCATCATTTTGTAAATGCTGTTAGACCTACAATTGCACTCACTGAGATAACAAAATCTTTTAGCCATGAATTGTAACTAATAGATAACTAATATTTCTGGAAATTTTCAAGGTGTGAAAAAAAATCTGGTTAAAAAACTACAGAAATTTGGGGGGAAATTGATATAGAAGCAATATTTCTGTCAAACCTAAATTCATTTTACTGATTTAACAACATACAATGCATCATTTATAACTTAGCGAGCATATAATTGTACTATTTGTCACAGTTATAAAATTTAAAGGTATTAATGTTTTCTATAATATTGCTGATATACCCAGGACTTGACAGAGAGTGGCAAACTACTGCACATTATGTTACCTTGGCACATGTATCTTGATTTTTGCCTTCTGAGAGTTAAGAAAAAATATGCAGGAATGCCAACATGTTTGGATATTAAGCTAAACATTAGAGCACTGAACTCTTCAATACTGTATTATCGTTAAATAGATTAGTGTTACCAAAATTATTAACATTTAAAGAATAAACATATTATTCAAAATATGTTTATTATTTTATTTATATTTCATATTTATACCCCGCTCTCCCTGCAAGCTGGGTTGTATAGATCAACAGTATACAAAGGAATTATTAACTAATGCTGTAGACTAACATAGAAAAATTCATACTATGCATTTTGAGTAAAACCTTGTCCTTAAAAGGATTACTCTTATTCCAAAAATAAAAAAACAGGAGATTTTTGAGTGTTCTCCAATATTTTTCAAATTGTCGACTGGGAAAAAATGAAATAAAAAAATCCTTGGTTTGGAGAAACTGTTCTTGCCCCTGTTCCAAATTTCCTGGGCCGTCACATCTCTAATCCTGCCTAACAAATTTCCAGCAGTCAGCAGAAAGGGCCCCTTGTATAGACACTCTGGCTTAAAAACTGAGCCGATGGAAGCACATGGCACCCAAGAAGGGCGAGGGAAAGCAAGCTCACAGAACAGGCCCCTCAGCTTGTCCTGGCAACCTAAGAAAGCTGGCTGACACTGTTATAAGCAGGCACAGGAAGGCATTTGGAAGGCATGTACTGGGAGATATTTGCCTGGTACCCTGAAGGAGTTCAGGTGCAACAGGGTTGCCAACCTCCAGACAACAAAGATGAGTTCCCCTCAGAAAAAAATAGCTGCTTTGGAGGGTGGACTGTATTATACTGTGCAGAAGTCCCTACCTTCCCACCTACCCTAGACTCCACTCCCCAATCTCCAGGAATTTCCCAACCTACAGTTGGCAACTCCAGCCAGTGCTAGGGATGCCAGACCCCCCCCCCCCCGTTCAGAGCAGGTGGTCTCCTGCTCCTAGGCCCCACCTCTCTGCCGCCAATCAGCTGGCCAGCATGAGAGAGACTGCAAAAAAAAGGGGGGGGGGAACACCTGACGTTTTAGTGATGTGCCTATATGACTTCAACGTGACCTGGAAGTGATGTAGACATGTTGGGGACACGGGGCAACACTCTGTTTTTGGGGCAAAAACTCTGCGGTAGAAGCTAATTCTACCAAAGAGTTTTTGCCCCAAAAACCAGAGTGCTGCCCTGACATCCCAACATCACTTCTGGGTCACAGTGGAAGTCATGTGGGCACACTGCTGAAACACTGGGTGAGACTCCTTGCACTGAAAAGCCCACTCCCCATCCCCCAGCAGCTGTCTGGAGGGACCTGGCCACCGTAGCCGGTGCATGGATGGTGGCTCTTAGGTAGTGGAGCAGTTACTGTAGAATTGTGCACCCTACCAATGCTGGAGAGGAAGCACCTGAAAGGCCGCAAAGAAGAATGAAGCATCAGCTTAACATTTTTACTTTTTTTATTATGAATCAAGTAGAAGAGGATACATCAGAGTACTCCACTAACACAAATGCCTAAACGATATATTGGCAACCCTGCCACAAAGAACACTTTCGAAAACAGATCCTCCAAACTCGTTGTATAACTTCACATTGGCCGGGAGGGTGGGATAAAACTTTAAATAAAGAAATAAAAGAAATAACGATGCACAGGGTAAGGAAAGTATAAAAGAGATTATTCTACAGCATGAAATAACAAAAGGGCATATACAGGTAACAAGTCTACAGCTATATCCTAAAAATAGAAGGAAGTCAAGAAAGAAGAACTGCGTTAAAAAAAAAGGAGCCAAAAGTGCCAAGAAAAATATAAGAAGTGACATAAAACCCCTTGAATACACATAGCTGATGTGTCATTTTTTTAAAAGGCCTCATACCAGGACACAAATGTAGGCCATCGCTCAGGGAGCGATTTAGGAGTTGGTCATATCACCTTAGTTACTAAATCTAAAACTGGATAAACAATTCACCTGAAACCAAAGAAGCCGGTCTCTTTCTCTGTGTTCTGTGCCCACACACACACTGACCTCCAGCATCTTGTTAAACAAACAAGGAGGCAGCGAAGGGCCATTGCACACTTTGATTTTTACAGGTGTGCTTTTCATGGTGGGTGCAGGCATCAGAATGTGGCAGTGTGACTGCTTCACCGCCATGCCCTTCCTTCCCTGCCACACACTTTTGTTTAATTCATCGTTTTCCTTCTCTACTGAGACAAGGGCTACAGGAAGAAGAGGGGAGTGCTGCCTTGCTCCAACATTTATGCAGTAAAAATATCTGGGTATGAATGGCTAGGTAGAACTAGTTTCATAAATAATTCACTGCTGCGCTTTAGTGACTGGAATGCTAAGTGGGATGCTGTCTCTTCATTTTCTGCCGCAGGACACAAAGGAGAACGTTAAGACGGCACAAGGGCAAAAACCCCAGCCCAGGAATCCCCAGCATGGTGCCTGTGGTGCCCGGGTGCCTCCCGACACCTTTCCTGATGCCCACAAAGTGTTCTTGGAAAGTGGGCAGGGCCAGGCGGGGCTTTTGTGAAGCGAAGCTTCCAGTTGGCCAGTGGCTGTGCAGTTTTTAAGAAATGCTTCTCCAGCAGCCACTGCCACCACAGCACAGAGGCTCAGCGGGCCTCCTTGCTGCCACTGTCCTTGCCAAGGGGGGGGGGGGTGGCTCAGTGGGCCTCCTCACCGCTGCTGCTGTCCCTGCCAAGGGGGGGTGGGGGTGGGAGGAGGATTGGAATACTCCCCCCCACGACTACTGTGAGTCCCCCTTTTTGTTATTTATAATTGTAATTTATTGCGGTAAGCCACCATGAGCCCGTTACACCCATGACGGTGGGGATAACACAACGACTCCTCCCCGGCCGTTGTGTTGATCGAACTTTGGTGTTCCTGCCTATCTATATATCTAATTCCGAAGTGCCCCCCTCTGTGCGGATATCTAAATCCACGCCGGGGGGGCACTTGTCAGAATCCATAGATTCTAACAAGGGTTTCTGGGGCTATATGCTATATTTTGTAACCTGTATTTGCCATGTAACCATTTGTGCTGCATGCCTGCTAAGTAACCAATTGTGATGCTTGTCTGTTTGAACCTTGCAATCTACACGACAATGTCCCTGGTACCTTTCATCTATGAGCCGGGATTTATGGCCCTGACCTGGTCTGGCTAATGTAACAGTGGTCCGGGAGGGTGGCGACTCCAGAGCCTGAGAACAATCGGTCTCTCATCCTCCTGCCTCCGCATTCCTTTCCTCCCTGCCGGGGAAGACGAGGACTACTTTCTTATCAACGTGTGAAGGCCTTGGAGAAAGCCATTTGTTATGTGAAAGATGGTTACATCTGAGGGGTCTGGTTTGAGAAGGGAAATTTACTGCTTCACACCTAACCTTTTTCCTGTGGGAAGCAAACGGTCAAAGGACCTTTTAGCCCGCGGTTTTTCCCTTATGTTGATTGGTTACCTATGGGCAATTCAAATTGTGCTGGAAGGTATATTAGTCCTGCTTCTATTGTATGCTTGATCTCTGACAATAATCCGAGGACCTGTAGTAATGTAACAATTGGAAATAAAGAACTGTGTTTCATCAACAAAGGTCTGATCCTTGACTACATTGAGCAGAAGCCTCACAGCACTTGGGGGGGAGGAAGGTTTTCCTACACATGGGGGGCACTCCCCCCGTGTGCAGAAAAATCCGAAAAGTTAAAAAAAAAACCTTCAGTGACCGTAGAATCCCCCAAAATACTTTTTGAAATGGCCTCAACTCCAGGCGTCAACTGTGAGGAGATTAGAATGTTCGGGGGAGGGGGGGAGGTTCTAACTGTTTCTGTCACTATAAAAGGCAGGGTTTTGACTGGCAGCAGTCTAGGGTTGCCAAGTACCCCCCCCCCCCGACCACCAGCAGCAGATCCAGATCCAGGCTGGGGAACTCCTGGATATTTGGGGGTGGAGCCTGGGGAGGACAGGGACCTCAGTGGGGTACAGTGCCATAAACTCTACCCTCCAAAGCATCCATTTTCTCCATGGAAAGTTATCTCTGTAGTCTGGAGATGAGCAGTAACTCAGTGTTACTGAGGGGAGAAGAAAGGAAGCAAAGGTGTGATGAATGGGATAACCATCCCGCAAGTTTCTTGCAGGTCTCCACTTGTTTTCTCTATTTGTACTGGATTCAGTTTATTTTTCTATGAAGTGACTGATCAGTTCTGCTTCCTGAAGGCTGACCAGGTCTCTGTAAAAGTAGTCTCTTTGGGGTCTGAGGTAACTTATTTTTATATTGAGGACAACTGCCCTGTACAAGTCTTCACCAGAAAGTCAGGCACCCGTAAATATAAGTCAACCAGCACAGCTCTTCATTACACAGAGAACTCAACGGGGGGTGGGATGTATTTGCACAGGATAGTTTGTTTCTTTGTTGAATAAACCTGCTACTTTGCCTTCACATATGCTGTAGGCTTAGTACTCTCCGTATAACCTAGATGTTCTTTAGTTCACAAAACCCTCCTCTGATTCCACTATCCAATAACTTTTTGGTGGTTAACCTTTGGGCTTTATTTGCCTGGTCTCTTGAGTCTACTGGCACGACAACCCCAGCTTTCCAGACTCGTCTAGACCTTTAGCCCTTCCTTAGCCACCTTATAAGTTCCTGTGGAGCAGTGTATTTGGTATTTGTGACTACTGAGGTCTTATACTTTCCCCTCTCTGGTCACTCTCCTCTTTATATTAGAAGGTACCAGTTCAGAGGGTTATTCAGCCACACTTTTCTACTTAAAGTGCTATATGGCTGAGTCCACTGAGCCCAGCGTCTTCTCTCCTCCTCAGAGCTCTCTCCAACTCTTTTTTCCAACTGTCAGCTGTTCACTGTTATCCGTCACTCACTGAGAATTCCGAGCCCTCTGCCCCCCTCTGTCATGTGACTCAGCACCTCCTTTGTTTACCTGCTGCTGTCCACACACCTACAATTCCATCACAGCGAGATATAAACCGAAATAATAAATAAATAAATGGTCTGAGAATTCCAAAGGTGCTCACAGACTCCAGAAAATTAGGGATCCCTGCATCAGAAGAATACAACTTCAGCTGAGACACACATAAGTTTCTCAGACTGAACAGTTTAATAGACCAATTGAATTAATAAGTCGAGGGTATTAATATAATTTTTACTTAAAATTAAAAAGTAAGCTCTAAAACAAAACTCAAGCAAATTCATCTGTTCATATTTCATAAGGGTACACAAAGTCCTAGCTAGGACAGGGTCTGAGCCTCGTTAGACAACACAGACCCTGATTGTTTTTCTGTGCATGGTAGGAAAAGGGTTGACAGGCCCCCACTTTGGAGGCAGGGAGGAACTTACCCTGAAAAAGAGGGAGAGCCATCAGATGTGCAGTGACATGTCTACATCACTGCCCATGTGAACTGGAAGTGACATCATCACATCCGGGGTGTTGGGGCAACACTCTGGTATTTTAGCAAAAACTCTATGGTAGAAGCCAAATATACCATAGAGTTTTTTGCCCAAATACCAGACCATCGCCCTTATGTCCCAGACGTGATAATGTCACTTCCAGGTCATGTAGGCAGTGATGTGGACACCCTGCTGTATGTCAGATGGACCTTCCTGCTGCTCTTGGTAGGTCCTCCCCATCCCCATCCCCTGCCCGTTGCCAGGAGGGGACCTGGCAACCCTAGGTAGGAAACAGAAGCATGCCTTATTCCCCCCTCCCCAGCTATCTGGTTCACTTTCCCAGCTTCCATTACCAATGGCTGGGCATACAAGAACATAATGATTGGACAGTTCATGCAAACCAAGATGGGTAGGCCTAGTTTATATGGTTTATTTCTCAAATAAAATCCAGGAATCAATAGTGTGATCTAAGCCACATTGTACACACCCACCCATGCACATCCCCTGCATGGATAGCTTGCGAAGCTGAAACCATGGCAAATACAGCAAGTGGGTGGGACTGCTTGCCCTTGCTTTCCACCACACACACTGAAACACTGAGGGTTTCATGCAAAGGAGCCATCTCTGTGTGTGTTTGTATGCGTCTGTGTGTGTGTCTGTGTGTATAAAGTGCCATCATGTCACAGTTGACTTATTACGCCCCACTGGGTTTTCAAGGCAAAAGCATTCAGAGGTGGTTTGCCATTCCTTGGCTCCGCATAGCGACCCAGGACTTCTGCATAAGAACCCACAAACTCCTTGGTGATCTTCCATCCAAATACTAACCAGGGCCAACCCTGCTTAGCTCCTGAGATCTGATGAGAGTAGGCTAGCCTGGGCCATCCAAGTCATCTAGGCCTGTTTCTTTACAATGCAAAAATATATACTCCTTAGCAAAGATGAGCCTAAAAGCTAAAGAGTCTCAAACACTGCCTCCATGTGATCACCAATAACGCAGCACACTACATGCTGCAAGAAAAAATTCCCCAACAATATTGTCCAATTGTAGCCAGTGTACCTAAAAGGAAGAGGAGCAATAGTACTGAGGTCCCAGGTCGACAGTGAGAAGACCCAGGGTGATGGTCCGTTTCTGGACACTTCAGAAGGGCGTTCCATGCACCTGATGAAACAAGATCTGACTCATGAAAGCTTATGCTTGAAAGTGCTACCAAGACTTCTCTCTAATTCCACAGTTAATTCAGGGCCTACATTAGGGATGTCAGAAGAAAATCACTGTCACAGTCATTTGAATGGGATTACTTCTCTTTTCATTCAGGAATACTGAAAGAATGGATGCAGTTGTGAGAAGTATAATAAGTCAATTATACATGTGACCATTATGTCTAATTAAGGCGAACTGGAACAAGCTTTTTTTTTTTTTAATCATCATGCTAATAAACTACCTGATTTTAGACCAATCCTTTGCTTATCCTGTTTAGGGAACTAACTGAACATATGATGACAGAGCAACTTCCATCATTTCTAGATAAGGCATTGACCCTGGATCTTTTTCATTTTGTGTTCCAGCCCTACCGGACGAGCCACGTGTGGAGCGGGGCTGCCAGAGAAAAATGCCCTGTCCCTGACATTGTTACATCTGCCCGAAGGCCCTGGGAGACATCATATGGCACTTCCCAGTTTCAACATGTTAGGGATATCTAGCTCTGTATTTCTTTATTTAGACAGCGGGGAACACCATAATTGCCCAAAACCTGTATCTAGAAGCCATGGGCAAATGTATGAAGTTAAACAAACAGAATAAAAATCTAAACAATATGGAGATTATACCAGCAGGGAAACCCCAATAGCTGGGGGACCGTCAGGCCTGCCTCAGGTGCAGTGCTTCACAGAAAGAACAAACAATGCAATTCACTTATCTGGGGGAAAGCAAAGGCATGCTGCAGGAGTGCCAAAATGGGAAGTGAACCTCATCAGTGACCCTGATGATTCCTGTTTCTGGAGTGAGGCTAGGGTTGCCAAGTCTGGGTTGGAAAATACCTGGAGACTTTGGGGGTGGAGCCAGAAGAGGGTGGGGTTTGGAGAGGGGAGGGGCCTCATCACAGTACAATGCCATAGAGTCCATCCTTCAAAGCAGCCATTTTCTCCAAAGAAGCTGATCTCTTTCAGCTGGAAATCCACTGTAAAAGTAGGAGATCCCCAGGCCGCACCTGGAGGATGGCAACTCTACATGAGGTGCAGGTTTTCCCCCATCTCATCTGTGACCATTCACCCATTTACCTTGTCCCCCAGAAGCTGGCTAGCCAGCCCCTACCTGCATTGTCATGCCAATGGGTTTTGTTGGTAACTACAGAAAATTAGGTCACATTGAGAGGGACCATTCAAACATAGTAAGAGAAAGAGAGATGTAGGAAATATGTTGCCACTGCTAATGCATTGTAAAATAGCGATTATTTTAATTAAATTTGAGTTGAGGCTACACAAATTGCTCTTAGATTCTACTCCTAAAACCACAGCTTTAAAAAAAGTAAGGAGTGGCATCCCCTGCACAGGAAACCACTGAACAGCAGCCTCCTGCAGAAGTTGTCCTTCCAGACCGCCCTTTCGTAGTTACAGAAAAACATTCAACAGAAGAAGAAAGTTACTTTAGGGATTCATAATAGAGGATTAAAAATAACAATGGCCCCCACTGCTCTTCACATTTTGAGTATGAAAGATAAACTTCATAGTATTATCTTCTTCACAGGTTGTCAGCTGAAAAATGTTTTCACTGCCACCTTATCAAAGGCCTTGGAAAATTAATTTTTCTGCCTTTCACTTCAAATACTACACTGAAAAATCGAGTTTTCTTTCTGTAAAGCACATTTCAGTGACCTCAAGGCCTAGGAGGGGTCAATCAGCTTAAAAGAAGCTCAGTTCCCTGGAGGCAGTTTTCAATTTTTTAAAATTAAAAATTCTCAAACAAAACCTTCTCTAAATGAACTTCACAGGGTGTCTTAGAAGTCCCATTCAGTGGAATCCTAAGCAGAGTTGCCCCCTTCTAAGGAGATAACTCTGTTTAAGATTGCACTGCAAACAGATTGTGTGAAAGCTTAAGTCATAATAAATTTGTTAGTATTTAAAATGCCCTTGAATTCTTTTGATTTTGCTGCAACAGACTAACACGGCTCCCAAACTGGAATCTGTTCAAATGGGGCTGATGGATCACCAAAAGAAAACTAAAAAGAGCACACATGCTTCGGTAGCTTCAATTCAGGATACTGCACAGCGCTTTTTTTGAAAAATAACAGTAGCTACGAGACCAGAAAATGGTCTAACAGTAATACTTGAACTCTTGCCTACACTGAGATATTGCAGCAATCCACACATAAGCTCACCGCTGGCCCATTCTAAGGCATAACTTGATTAAGTTTCTCTTGAGGAGTGTCAGATACTGTATACAGTACTAAATTCATTATGTGCAAGTCAGTAACTTGACTGTGGGCCAAACTAGATGTGATGGCAAGCTCGTAGTTGCCATGAAAATGCTGCCACCATTTGAAAGTCATTTAAAAATGCGGGGGGGGGGGGGGAATGCCTCATCTCGTCATGCAGCAGGACCACTCAGGATCAGTCCCTTGTAGCACTTTAAAATGCCTTTAAAATGTTGGTGGCCCTGACGATACTATCTCGTCTAGTTCGGCCCTCTGTTGGTTTTGACCCTTGGCCACCTCCTGCATGACCATCCTTCTGGCAAAAAAATCTTGTGCCAGATGAACAATACGGTTTTGGAGCTCTACTATTTGTGATCAAACTGTTCTTTCAGACCCAGACTATAGCTGATGGATCTACTTAGGATATACACCCTACCAAATTCTGCATGAAGGCACCAATAACCAAGACTCCAGGCAAGGCACTGTCTCTGTCACACTGCGTCTCTACAACCCCCCACTGCTTAACACTATTTTAATTCTTTTTCCAAAGGTCACATTAGTCTTCTATAAAGCTAGGAACTTCCCAGGTATCAAATGCATTAGAATTCTACTTAACCTCTTGCTCTAACAAAGGTGAAATTGAAAAGTCAGCCAAGAAGTGCACTTCAAGGAACTTGACTAGGCCTGACTTCCTAACAAGTTTAGGGTCGCCAGGTCCCCCCGGCCACTGGCAGAGGATGGCGGGGGGGGGGGGGGGGGGTGCCTGATCCAGCTTGGGAAACGTCAGCAGATTTGGGGATGGAGCCAGGGGAGGACAGGGACCTCAGTGGGGTACAATGACATGAGCCCACTCTCCAGCATCCATTTTCTCCAGGGAAACTGATCTCTGTAGACTGGAGATGAACTACAATTCTGGGGGATCTCCAAATCCCACCCGGAGGCTGGCATCCCTAAACAAGTTTGTTATATCAGTACTTTCTGTGACAAGTGGACTTACAGTAAAATAAGAAAACTCTGCATTTATATAGTATTATTTGAGCATGCAAAGCATTTCACACAAATCATAACAGTTATCCTTACAATGATGCTGTATTAATCTTCCCCTTTTACAGAAAAAAGGATAAGAGAGATTACCTGTGTCGACAATAGATTTGAATGGGGACTTCTTGGCTGAAGTTATACAACACAACCCTATGTACTTTAGCTCAGAAGTCCCAGTAAATTCAATAGAACTTACTCCCAGCGAAATATATGCAAGACTTCAGCCTTAGCCACTATGCCACATTAACTGATAACTAGAAGAAGAAGAAGAAAAGATTGGATTTATACCCCGCCCTTCACTCACTTGGAGTCTCAGAGCGGCTTACAAACTCCTTTCCCTTCCCCTCCCCACAACAGACACCCTGTGAGGTAGGTGGGGCTGAAAGAGCTCTTTCCCAAGCTGTCCTAGAGAGAACAGCTGGTACAGAGCTATGGCTTGCTCAAGGTCATCCAGCCAGGTGCAAGTGGAGGAGTGGGGAATCAAACCCGGTTCTCCCAGATTAGAGTCCACGCACTTAACCACTACACCAAACTGGCTCTCTAACTAGCCCTTTAGATTAGAACATTCATTTGCTCAGCTACAATTCTATATTAGGATTACTCACACATTCTTGGCCAAAACAATTGTTTGGTCACAATTCCTCTTACTTTCAACATCAGCTAAACAATGGCATATTGTTCAAAGTAATATAGGAAGATCATGCAGACAAAAGGGCTTTTAAAAAAACAATTCCAACAATGTACCTTCTGTATCAGGATTTTTTTCTCTGAATCACACATAAGAATGGACACCACATTAGCCTTTAAGATTAAGAAAGCCTGTTTACTTTGCTACTGATAAACCTGCAGCTTTTAAATATATTCATTTGTTTTCACTATCAAAAATGATAGAATAATAGTGGACTATGTAGGCAATTCTCCGAAAGTGTCTATTCTGAATTCCAATCGGTAATATGAATTACTATAATTAACTTATCTAGCATTTTAGTATGCAGAGTGCTTGAAAACCTTATCCCATTTCCCTTACAGTGACTTATTCCCATTTTAGGAACATGATACTGAGAGATCTGCTCACTGCTCATTCACAAAGTCATATTAACTCATCACAAAGTATGGTTGCCCCCCCCCCTTTTTGAAATGGGTGAAAGACCTGCACAAACAAACTTCAGTATTGTTCAAGACCGAAGCAGAAGGGTCCTTACATACATGGAAGAAATCAGACATGTGCAGTGTTATCCTAAGGAACTGTATTCAGAAATAGTCACCACTGTGCTCAATGGTACTTTCTCCAAGGTAAGTGGGCACAGGATCTGCAGTCTCAAAACCTCAACTTAATAACAATCAGACAGTGAACATTCCAATCTCTCTGGACAACAGTTCTTAACATTTCTACAGTTTCTACAGTTTAACATTTCTATAGTTTTTAAAAAATCTAGAAGAAGCAGAATTATTCTCTCTCCCATTAGGGTGTTTCCTAAATTGGCTTTCCTCCACTGAAACCTACTGCTTGACCCAAAAACCACTCCCCATAAGGCATTATTATTTGCCCAATTATTGCAGCTCAATTTATCAAATTAGAAACTACATCACTGTTCCCTTCCTCACACAACTACCACCACGTATTCAGGAAAGATCCACCATAGACAAACAAATGCTTCCCTGAGCTATGTAATCTGAACAGCAGTGCTGCAGAACAACTGGAAACTCAATGGAAGAGAATGTCCATTGTGAGAGCCTCCCTTCTGGAAAAGCCACGGCATGCATAATCACAAACAAAAGCTGCAATCTAAAGCACAGTTACAAGGAAATAAGGGCACAGCAGGTTTTACTTTCAGTACATATTTACATAAGGGATACAAAAGTTGCCCTCTAATTTCAGCAAATAAATACACAGGCTATAGTAAAACAACAACATGAACTAGGAATGTCTTGTCTTAATCATCTTGCCCACCTTCACATTACTTCTACAGTAAAAACAAACAACTGTATCACAGTATTTACAAGATATGTTTACACAATAACTAACACCTGCTTCAAAAGGCAGAATGACAAATAATCCACAAAAACATGCAAAACAAACAGGAAAAACAACAACAAATTTTTACCCTACCCTTCCTCCAAGAAACTCAGAGTAGTATACATCATTCTCCCTACTCCATTTTATTCTCATAACAACCCTGTAAGGTAGGTTATGCTGAGAGAGTGATTACTAGCCCAACCTCACCCAGCAAGCCTAATAGGAATTTGAACCTGTCCTCCCAGATCCTAGTCTGGCACTCTAATCACTGGTCTATGACAGGGCTGTCAAGACTAAAGTCAGTGAAGAAATCAGCGCTTTATTGGAGGAGCCTGAAACTGAAAAAGGATCACAGAGATCATGGGAAAAAAGAGACACGTGAATGAATAATTGTAAACAGAATGTAAAATGCCACCTAAAACAGCATCACTTAATTAAATTTGAGACAAAACAACATGGAACAGACATAAGATTCTGATTTTTTAAAAAACATCATTACAGTCAAGTTTTTATAGGGTGGATCAGTAACCCCAGGAGAGCACTGAACTATTATGTGGTACAATCAGCACTTTGACATGGTAACTTTAAAAAAGCCTCGGAGGGCGTGCTTCAGGATTTGTACACAGAAACCCAAAGGTGGCAGTTATTTCAAACCAGTCGAGGCACAGAACAGAAGCAGAATATTTTGTGTACAACAGGCAAATGCAATTTCCCACAACAACGGCCCATGAGAAGGGGCGACGTCCTGGGAACAGAGTGGCTGAGGATGCCGGAAAAGAGGTCATTTGTTGGGTACGTCCTGAGAAGGGAGCAGGCCAGGGCAGCGAGAGAGCTGCTCGGTGCTCCCAACACCCCCAGCCTGCCAGGGCGCGCGGCGGGGAGGGGGGGAGGGAGGGAGGGGCCACCCCGGCGGCAGGGCCAGGGGGATCCGGTTACCTGGGCGCCTCGGGAGGAGGGAGTGTCGCGCCCGGAGACCGCCCCTCCGCCTCCTCGCCCCCTTCGCTGCTGAGGCGGCCTTCTCGGGGGACAGGGAGGCAGGCCCCGGCGCGAAGCGGGCCGCCCACCGCCAGCAAGCATCCGGGGCCCCGGGCGCGAGGGCTGAGGGCCGAGGGGGGAACGCGGGCTGCCTCGGCGTCCCGAGCCGGAAGAGCCCCGCCAGGGCACCGGCAGCTCCCGGCGTGCAGCGCGGCTCGCGTCCTTCCTTCCTTCCTTCCGGCGGAGCGCGGCTCGCGGTGGGCCGCAGCGACACCTGCTGGGCCGCGGTCGGAGCACACGCACACGTACAGGCGCGCGCGTTCCCCCCGCCGCGGGTTCCCTGGCCGAAGTTGGCGGACCTGGGACCCGCCCCGCTCCCCCCCCGCTCCCCCCCCCCCGGCTTCTCAAGCACAGGACGCCTGCGCGGCGGAGAGCCCTGGCTTCCTTGTCGCGAAACGGGCTGCCGGCGGAAGCCTCGGCAAAAGGGTGTGTGGCGGCGGCGGGTTTTAATTCGAAGGCGCCCCGCCAGTTCCCTCTCTCTGGGGCGGAGCGCTCCTTCCCGGCAGCGCCAGCCAGCCTGTGAGCCGGTGTGCTGCAGGGACGCCCCCTGACCTCGTCCGGGTTCTCCTCAGCCGCGGGAGCCGAGGCGAGGGGAGCCCGGGCCCGGGCCCTGGCCGGGGAGAGGAGACGTGGGCGAAACGCGCCAGCCCGCCAGCCTCCTCGGGCCCCTGGGGACGAGCGGCGACAGCTAGGGACAACGGCCGGGGATGCCCGGGGGAAGGAAGGAAGGAAGGAAGGAAGAGCGCCGGGCCAGCGCGGGGGTGGCTCTCCCAGGGGTCCTCGGCTCTCAGGCCGCTCCAGCCCGACGCGGCTGTTCCCCCCGCCCGCCCGGGGCGAGCCTGGCCAAGAGGGCGCTGGGGGGGGGGGGGGGGCGGGCTCGGTGGGCCCTCAGGCGCCGGCAAGGCGGGGCGGGGCGGGGCGGGGCGGGGCGGGCCTTCCGGGGCGGCGTCCAGCACGCACGGCTCCTTCGCGCGCGGGCTCGTTCCCCGGGCCGGTCTCCTCGTGTGGCGGCGGCCCGGGCTCCCCTCCGCGGCGCTGCCTCCATGGCTGCCGCAGCTTTCCTGGAGATGCGGCCGGGGCGGCGGAGCGGCCTGCTGGTGGTCCGGTACGTCTGGGCGACTCTCGCCTGCCAGGCCCCGCCCGGGGGCCCCGGAGGAGGAGGAGGACAGGGGGAGGCCAGGGAGCCCCGCCGGCACCGGGGGGGGGTGTGGGGGGGGGGAGGGAGGGGGCGAGGAGGCGGGCCTGTCTGGAGTCAGTCGGTGAGGCTGCCGCGGCTGGAGTCCTGCCCCACAGGGGCGCTTGTCTCCGATAAGAAGACGCTGAATGGCGGCGCCGTCGGGCTCTCGGGACCGGGGACGCTCAGCGATGGCCTGCCCTGGCCGGCCTCAGAGTTGGGAAGGTGGTGGTGGGGGGGCTCTGAGGATGGAGCCGAAGGACAGGCCGGGGGGGGGGAGGAGGGAGCTGCGCATGGGGAGGCAGCCGGGGAGAATGGGCGGAGTGGGTGAAAGGAGCAGAAAGGACCTTTTGCTCTCCCAGAAACGGAAATATAATTGTTACCCTCTCTGATTAAATCTGTGATTATCCAATTACCTTGGTACTTATTCAGTTATGTTATCCAGCTGCCTTGTTTGGGCAAGGTCAGGGGTGCGGCTTACCTGTGTATATAAGCAGGTCCCCTAACCCCCACTCCCCCCCCCCCTGTTTTCTTATGCTTCATCTGGACCTGAAATAAACTAGCTATTCTGAAATCACTACTACCAGCCTCCCAACTCCAGTACCTTTCAGTAATCATTTGTGAGGAAAAGAGGTCTGGTTTTTGAAACAGTTTCTCAGTCAAGAAAATAATTTTCTGAAGAAGATAGTTTGTAAAATTGCAAGGATGTGATATAAGTTCTACCTGTTGCTAGATGTCTTGTAATACGAAGAAGGTACTCTGCACAGACCACAGGGTTTTCTTTTCCTACATACTTCTTAAGATTGTGCTGGGATAATAAAACAAACTAACTTAAAAGGTGTCAAAAGCATTGTTCGGTCAGGATGGTAATCCCTGTGTTCACTCAAGTGAGTCAGGGAGGGTTAAAGTTTCAGCTTGGACATCCTTTACACATAATGCTGGTAATAAGCAAGAGTAGGCTTCCAGTTTCGGTGACTCGCAGATCGGGTGCACTCCATTGAGCTCCAATGTGAGCATCCTGAATCGCGGCGGGCAGGAGGGGACTCAGATGATTCTGAGCCCCCCCCTTGAGCCCTTGTGGGGGGCTCTCAGCCTGGGGTGCCTCTTCCAAAGCGACAGCCCTCACTCTTCCAAGGTGAGGGGTGCCTCTTCCAAGGCGACAGCCAAGGAATTGAGGCACTCCTTTACTCCAATAGGTCCTGCCACTGCAAGGCCATCATAGCAACTAGAGGTGCACACTAGATGAAGTGGGCAAGGAACTCAGCGTTACACCGATCTTTCTATACCTCATAAAATCAACAGTATGAACTGTGAACGATTCCTCTAAGTGTCTTGAGCTGGTAAAGTGGATTTATAGCCTCAAACTGATTTAAAGGGAGAGGAGGGGCTGGATCCCCCCCCCCAGGGGGGGGAGGGGAAGGTGGACTTTGAGTGACAGTTTTGAGGCAAAGGTGACAGCTGCAGCAAGGGAAAGCTTATTCCAAGCAATTGGGGTGCAAAACAGTCTAAAGTGAAGTAACTTGATGGACTTTCAGCTTATTTAAGAGAACTTTACCTTGTGTAAACAATGATAGCGAGAGGGGAGAAAATGTCACTGAAAAAAAGGCCAGCAACTATTACTCTTAATCTGGAGGTAGTTATTGACTTCCCAAATATGATTGCAATAGCATTGCACCCTCTGCTGGACCAGGTGTCTAGCATCAACAACAAGTTTGATTGTTTCCAGAAACAACTGATGAGAGCAGACGAAACAGACAAAGCTGTCAAACAAGTTAAATCTAAGGCAGATTCTATCTAGCAGAGACTGGAGGTTGTGGAAAAAGAACACACTGCTTACAAAGAACAACTGCTCCAGCTTCAAATGGAGAAATCTTTGTATGTCCTGCAGTTTCAGGGCATCCCAGAACTGAAAGGGGAGAACTTAAAAGAAATACTAAGCGAAGCATTGGCACCAGTGGTAGGTTTTAAAGCGGACTTATGACAAAACTATATGGATTTGGTTTATCAAACCTATCCAGTTTTCATCAAGAAAAATAACCTACCGGGTGAAATATTTGTTAAATTCTCCAAAAGATCAGCAAGAGACGCAATTTTGAAAGCGACAAATGGAAATCCCCTGAAAATTAAAGGAGAAGAAGTGAGGATTTTGAAGGACATTCCATTTGAGATATGAAAGTGGAGCCGGCAATACAAAAAATTAACTCCTTTTCTGCATAATCACTCCACTCCCTTCAGATGGATATTCCCAGAAGGACTTATATTCAACTATAATGATAAAAAGATGAAGATTGACTCTGCCCAGAAAGCAAAGATTTTCTTGGAATAACAGTTAAGAACAAAAAAAAAAAAAGGAAAAACAGAGGACGACAGACAAAAAGAAGAAAAGGGTGATCAAGATTCTGAAATTGGTTCAAGCATGTTTGACAGCTCTTCAGAAGGTTCTGACTCTGAAAAGGGAGCAGCAGCTTCTAAAACTCTCCAAGTGAAGATGAAATGATAAAAAGATCAGCAAGAAATAACTGTTTGTTTTTTTAAATGAAATCTGAAAGTCTATCTTTTTGTAAAATATAGTTGAGTGTAATATACCCAAAACTTGGTCAAATGGGTTTAAGAGCTTAACTGATATTTGAAATAAGGCATATAGTAACATCATTTTTTCCTCTTCTTCTTTTTAATTTATAGATGTAGGAAGGACGAACAAAGTTAACTGTTTGAAATACAATCCTTGCTTTTTTGTGTATTTCACTTTTTCTAGTCTTAAGAACATAAGAAAAGCCAACGTTGGATCAGGCCAATGGCACATCCAGTCCAACATGTTGTCACACAGTGGCCAAAAACACCAGGTACCCTCAGAAGGTACAGCGGTGGGGGCAGGACACTAGAAGCCCTCCCACTGTTGCCCCCCCCCAAACACCAAGAATACAGAACATCACTTGCCCCAGTCTGAGAGTTCCTATCTATACTTTGTGGCTAATAGCCACTGATGGACTTCTGCTCCATATGTTTATCTCATTCCCTCTTGAAGCCATCCATGCTTGTAGCTGCCACCACCTCCTGTGGCAGTGAATTCCACATGTTAATCACTCTTTGGGTGAAGAAGTACTTCCTTTTATCTGTTGTAACCCGACTGCTCAGCAATTTCATGGCGTGCTCATGAGTTTTTGTATTGTGAGAAAAGGAGAAAAGGACTTCTTTCTCTACCTGCTCTATTCTATGCATAATCTTATAAACCTCGATCATATCGCCCCTCAGCCGTCGTTTCTCTAAGCTAAAGAGCCCCAAGCGCTTCAGCCTTCCTTCATAGGAAAAGTGTTCCAACCCTTTTATCATTCTAGCTGCCCTTTTCTGCACTTTTTCCAATGCTATAATATCTTTCTTGAGGTGTGGTGACCAGAACTGTACACAGTACGCCAAATGAGGTCGCACCATCGATTTATACAGGGGCATTATGATACTGGCTGATTTGTTATCAATTCCCTTCCTAATAACCCCCAGCATAGCGTTGGCCTTTTTCATTGCAGTCGCATGCTGTCTCAATATTTTCATTCAGTTATCTACGCCGACTCCAAGATCTCTTGGTCAGTCTCCGCCAGTTCGGACCCCATCTATGTGTATTTATGGTTAGGATTTTTGGCTCAATGTGCATCACTTTGCACTTGGCCACATTAAACCCCATTTGCCACGTTGATGCCCACTCACCCATCCTCGACAGATCCCTTTGGAGTACCTCACAATCCTCCCTGGTTCTCACCACCCTGAACAACTTCGTGTCATCTGCAAATTTAGCTACTTCACTGCTTACTCCCAACTCCAAATCATTAATAAACAAGTTAAAAAGCATCAGACCCAGTACTGATCCCTGTGGTACCCCACTGCTTACCTCCCTCCACTGAGAAGATTTCCCATTTATACTCACTCTGTTTCCTTTTAATTAGCCAGTTTTTGATCCATAAAAGGACTTAGTAGTTACTCTGCACTTCCCTTCCTTTTTGTAATGTTTTTATAAAGCAAGTGTACACGTCAGCCTTGAATAAATCCTCGTCCTGGATATCCCATTAGAGTTATTCCCCTCTCTTAAAACTTTCTTCTTGTTATAGCAGTTCTGTCATTTCCACCTCTTCAAGGATGTTTGTCCTGGAAAACTACATGTATGCTAGCAATACTTCCTGCATCAAAGGAAAGAGTCACTCTGGTCAAAAAAGGCTTGTGTCACATGTAAGTCTGCTGTAAGGAACTAACAGTGCCATCTTATGCAATGTTATGTCCTTCTAAGTCTATTGGAGTCAATGAATTTAGGAGTGTGTTACTGTGTTTAGCGTGGCACTATAACACAGCTACTGCTGTTTAATTCATCATGCATTTGTATGAAAAGCCAAATCTTAAAACTTCTAGAAATTGTTATCTAGACTTTGTGCAAATGCTTATATGGCTTTGTTGTGTTGTGTTCCTTGGATGTTATTCCATGATGCACTCCACTGCTGTTGTTTCTCATACTGTAGTTTGAATCCAGCCAACCTTTTCATCAGTCTCCCTTAATTTCCTTCCTTACCTATATCTGCATGCCTTTTGTCCATGCAGGTTCTGTGATCCCCAGCATAGCTTTTTTTATGGTCAAAGGGGACCCTCCCCCCTTGCACAAATATGCAGCTACATCTATATAATAGCGAAGGCGTCCCCTGCGTGCATATATCTAAATCCACGTGGGGGGGCACCTGGGGGGGCAGGGAGATTTTTCTACACACTTGGGGGACTCCCCAGGTGTGTAGAAAAATCCAAAAAGTAAAAAAAATATATTGGGGGGATACTTAAGTCCCCCCAAAAGTAAAAAGTTCCCTGCGCACGCGCACTTACCTTGACTCCATGGCTGCTGTTGGTGGCGGTGGCGACTGGAGAGGCCCTTGCCGGGCCTCACCATCGCTGGGGGGGAGGAGCTGGGGGGAGCTGGTGGGGGGAAGTTGGCAAGCGAGAGCGAGACGGGGGGGGGGGAGGGAGGGAAACGCCAGGCCCAAGCTTAACACCACTCGGGCCCAAGCGAGAGCGGGCCAGGGGGGTGGGAGGGAGGGAAATGCCAGGCCAACTGGGGGGCGGGAGAGGAGGAGAGGGCAAAGGCCCGGTGGCTTCATGCCGTGCGGGCCTCACGTGGGGCAGGCTGGAGTGAGGGGGAGGGATGGCGAGGCCCATCCGGCGCAGAGCCACAGGCCTTGCTGGGGCAGCAGGGGGAGGATTGGCTCCTTCTCCCCCCCCCCCCCACCGCGGGTCCTGCCTCTTGTATAATATAAGTCAGTATTTTGTCCGTTTTAGGTCTGCCTTGTACTTCAGCACAACTTCTTGGATGTGGGATTTACCACAGACATAAACAGTTTAGCCTGTCATCGTTTCTCAGCTCCAAAACAATGATAAGAAATTCAGTTCTTTAAGGAAGCTCTTGTTATCTAACAAATATTTCAGAATCCTCATGAAATTCTCTAGTTTCTTGGGAGAGTCCATAATAGTTAGAGTAAAACAAATTCAGGTTTGAAGTGTAAATGTGTTTATGCTTATATTAAGTCTCTATTTATGTTATCCAACTTGGTTAGTTTTTAACTTCTCCTTTCTCCAACGGGTTCAGGGTAGCATACATGGTTTCTCCTCAGCTTTATCTTCATTACAATCCTATGAAGTAGGTTGTGGCCAATGCTTCTGAGTCTAAGCTGTGGAGTCATGTGAGCAAGAAGTCTACTTTGTGAGCTACTGGCATTAAAGTTGTGACCGAGCGATTTGGCCACTGCATAAATTAGTTTGCTCTGGAGCCCTCCTTCCTGAGCTAAGACAAAGATGTCTGAGCTGGAGGCTAAAAAACTGTGAGCTAACTCAGCTTAGAGAGAACACTGGTTGTGGCTGAGAAAAGAGTAACTGGCCCATGATTTCATGGCAGGCAGGGATTTGAGACTTGATCTTTTTGGTCCTAATCCACCATGCTAGTTAATACCCCAGATGGTGATATACTGCAAATGAAAAAGCTACACTGTCAGCACAGATGCTTACTTTGATATTATCTCTGTTTAGTATCCTGCATGAGACTGCCCGGCAGTGGAGTGAGTTTTAGAGGCCTTGTTCTGTGTGCCCCTGACCTTCGGAGTTCAGAGGAGTTGGGCCTTGGTTGTGAAATGCCCTTTCTGCAGTGGTTCATGGCTTGTTAATCTTTTGGTGCCTGGTGAAGCCCTTTATATTATATTAGTAGAATACATATTAGCAGAAACATGCCATTAAGTCTTTTTCTGCTTGTGTCCCCATTTTTAAACTGCTGCTTATTAATACAATTTAAGTTGTATTAATGTTTTTCCATACATTGGTCAGGGTGGTTTTGACATTGGTATGAACCCATGGCAAACACATATTTAAAATAAAATAGCAAAAGAGAAATTGAAAAAGAAGAAAAAATATTAATTGAATTTAGTAGAACAAGATAGAATCAGATAAGTTTGTTTAGGATTAGTCTCTGTGACTAAGATGTCAAATTTCTACTCAGCCAGTTTGGTGTAGTGGTTAAGTGCGCAGACTCTAATCTGGGAGAGCCGGGTTTGATTCCCCACTCCTCCACTTGCACCTGGCTGGATGACCTTGGGCAAGCCAAAGCTCTGTACCAGCTGTTCTCTCAAGGACAGTTCTGGAAAGAGCTCTCCCAGCCCCACCCACCTCACAGGGTGTCTGTTGTGGGGAGGGGAAGGGAAAGGAGTTTGTAAGCTGCTCTGAGACTCCCAGTGAAGGGTGGGGTATAAATCCAATCTCTTCTTCTCACCATTTGAGAGGATTTATTTTTTTATGCTACTTGTTTTACTATTAAAATCCCAAACCATACTGACACTGTTCTAACCCAAATTACTGTCCACTATCAGAAAAGAAAGGGGAGTAATAGCCTGATCACCTTGTAGGAAAAACAGAATAGAAATGTAATAGAACAAGTGGGAACCTGCAAGGACTTACAAGGGGCATCTTATTTTCCCCTGTCCTACTATTTCCTGTTTACTAAAAAGCCCCCATAGCCTGTTTCCTGCTTCCTTCTCTCACCCAACAGCCAACCTACCTTTATTTGCCCCTCTGTCTTCAGCTTCCCCCCCCCCCCCCCCGGCAGCCTTTACGTAAGAAAACAATGACTGGGCCTGGCCCACTTGCATGGTAGGGAACTCTTGATCACTGGGGGGCGGGGGGCATATCACTTTCTCCTGAATCCCTCTCTGCACATTATGTTCCCTTTCCCTCCTCCTGGCAACCCCCATATCCTCTACCCTTTCCCTGCCTCATTCTCTCCTTCTTAGCCAAGCTCTAACTGCTACACAATGGTAGCTTTTTTGGGTGGTTGCTATTGAACAGTAGCAAATAGCCACTCCTCGGTAAATCCTGCGAGTCAGGTGGTACCGAGTCACCCAGTAATTGCTGCCAGGCCTGGTCTCAATAAGTTCTGTCTCAAAGGGCCAAAACAGCCCTTAAAAGGACTCTGCCCCACCCTTTACTGACAGGAACCAAACCTAGAATGCTGGGTTGCTTAGCAACAGCCACTGAGGACTTCTGTTTCTTAAAGCTACAGGCACTCCTTTTATCGTTTTGGAGTTTATTAACCTCCACAATGTATTTTGTTTAAATTTCGGATTTTTCTACTAACCTGGAATGTTTTTCAGGTTTGTAGAAAGGTCCGTCTTCTCCTTTCTTAGTTCCAGTACTCAGATTTAAGTATCCTCAGATTTGGCCAACTTCACTATTAGAATAGTCAAATGGGGACCAGCAAGAATCTTGTGGGAGCGGCCATCCCATCCCCCCCCCCTTTGATTCTTCCTCTCCCCCTTCTCTTAATGTCTCTCTTTCTTTCCCCCATCCCTCTCTCACTTTCTGTCTCTCTTTCCCCCATGTCTGCTGTCACTCCTCTTTCTGCCCCCCCACATCACTCCATTTCTGACCCTCCACGCCATCACTTTTTGACCCCTCACCCCGTCACTCTTTCTCTTTTTGCCCCATCACTCTCTCTTGTGCTCTCTTTCTGACCCCCATCCTCTTGCTCTGTATTTCTGCCCCATCACTTTTGTTGGTCTCTTTCTGACCGACCATTGCCTTCTCCTGCCCCCACCCTCTTTTTTCTGTCTCTCTGCCTCCCACCCTCTCTCTGCCTCCCCTGTTTATCACTCACCTTCCTGTATTAGCAATGGTGACTTGCCCAGCTGCCAAGGCTCTTAACTACCTCAGAGGCTCTGCTGACTGCTCCCCCATTCTTCTTGGTGGCTTGCTCGGCCACCCCCCCCCCCACTAACACTGATGCTACTGGGTATGCAGGGGCTCCTGGCCACCCTCTGCTGCACAAACACCAACACTGCTGGGTGTGAGAACCCTTATAGATCCAATAAGCCAGGCCTTCTGGAACTTAAAGTCCTTTTAATCTTAATGGTCCAAAGCAGGTTACACTTGCTGTGTTAGTGATACAAGGCATAGGTCTGCAGGTAAGTTATACAGAATTCAAAAGCAGGGATGGCGGTGGGGCACCAATCAGAGTAGGCAAAAAACCCGCAGTACACACATCCGTTGAGTTCTCAGGAAAAAGGCGCCCAAATGTGCGACTGTTCAGTCAGCAATCTTTTCCCACATCCCTCTGAAACCTCCCCAGCATTTCCCAGGCTACAGCAGCACCTGGCCATCCAGACAGATAAGAGTGTCAGAAGCTACAATGAGTTTGAGGGGGGAGAAAGTGGGGAGTGGGTGACGTGTACAGGGGTAGGGAAACCACCTCCCGTCCGGGAGAAAGTCAGAACCTGACATCCTGCCAGCTTCAAGAGCCCCCCCCCCCCAGCTTCAATGGATACAAAGCATGAAAATCATGCAGCAGTTTAGGAGCATGGACATTTTCTGCAGTCACCCATTTGTTCTCCTCCGGCCCAAAATCCACCCACTGCACCAAATAGTAAAGGTGACCCCACTTCAACTTAGAGTCCAAAATGCGGGCAATTTCAAAATGCGGTTCTCCCCCCCCCCCCCCCCCCATCAGAGGAGGAGGCCAAGGCCAAGCTGATCTCCATGCATTTGGCCCAGGGTCGTGTTTCAGGAGGCTGTAATGAAACACAGGGTGCACAGCTTTTAGTGTCTTTGGCAGTTTGAGTTCAAAGGACACATTTGAGATTTTCCACAATACTTTAAATGGGCCCACATATTTCCAGCCCAGTTTCCAGTTAGGTTGCAGCCCTTGAATGTTCTTGATTGACACGTAAACTGACTCCCCTGGCTCGAGATCCCAACCAGGGGCCCTCCCTTTGTCCGCATACTTTTTATAATCCATCTTGGCCTTATCCAATGTTTTCACAATAAGAAGCCAGGAATCACGGAGAGAGTTCCACCAGTCCCCAAAAGCGCCAGACGTTGTCGAAGCCGGGCTCAACGCCAGGAGAGGAACCCCCTCGAATCCCCCTACCGCCATAAAAGGAGAAACCCTGGTAGATGAATAGACCGCATTATTGTAACTATATTCTGCAAAATGGAGGAGCTCCACCCAGTTGTCCTGATGAAAATTAGCATAGCAACAAAGGAATTGCTCCAGGATTTGATCAACCCTTTCCATCTGGCCATCCGTCTCTGATAAGCTGAACTTAATGCAGGCTCCACACCTAGGACCTCCAGGAGCTCCCGCCAGAAGTTGGCAACATATTGTGACCCCCTATCAGAAATTATCTTCTTCGGGATGGTATGTAATTTAACAGTATGAGATAAAAACATTTTGGCCAACCCCCTGGCTGTAGGCAATTGTTGAAATGGAACAAAATGTGCTTGCTTGGAAAACAAATCGACCACCACCCATACAACAGTCTTTCCTTTACTTGGGGGTAGATTGGTGATAAAATCCATAAATATGGCCTCCCAAGGGTCTGGAAGGGGTAGGGAGAGGTGGTAAAAAACCTGGAGGTCCCCCCCCCTTTTTTTTGCACATCAAGCACGTTTGACAGGAGGAAACGTATTCAGACACATCACCACGCATGCGGGGCCACCAAAATTGCCTCTGGAGCAAGTGCAACGTTTTCAAGTAACCGAAGTGTCCCGACAGCTTGGATTCGTGGCTTGCATGCATAACAGATAGACGCAATGATTTAGGTACAATAAGCTTCCCTTCCCTGTAGCAGCACCTATCGGTTTCTTTAACTGCCCCCGACTCAGCCTCTATCTAGCTATCTGTTCCACCTGGGAGTATTCCGAGGCACATTTGGTAACCCACTCATTGGAGGTGGGTGGTGGTGCACTTCGGGTTTGGCTACGAGTTACTACTGCCCCCCCCCCCAATTGGGATGGGGTAAACATGGAATTAAACACTTCTTCCGGCTTTGAGTCGTGCTGTGGGAGGCGGGAGAGAGCATCAGCCATTGAGTTGGAAGATCCCGGGAAGTGATGGAGGGTGAAGTTAAATTTAGAAAAGAAATCAGCCCGTCACAGTCGCTTGGCGTTAAGAGTCCTCCGAGTGCACAACGCTTCCAGATTTTTATGATCAGTCCAGACCTCAAAGGGTTTTTTTGCCCCCTCCAACTAATGTCTCCAGGTGGTGAGAGCTAGTTGGATGGCCGCTGCCTCCTTATCCCAAACCAACCAGTTTCTCTCCGCCTCACTGAACTTCTTTGAAATGAACGCTAATGGGTGCAACCGCCCACAGAATTGCCCCCCATGGCAACATCCGAAGTGTCAACATGAATAGTGAATTCTTTAGACTCATCAGGGTGAGCTAGGATTGGTTCTGAGGTGAAGAGAGATTTAAGTGTTTCAAACACTTTCTGACACTCCAAGGTCCATGGCAAGCGCATTACTGGCTTAACAGCCTCAGGACCCCGCCATTTTGTTTTCAATAAGTTTGTGAGAGGTAAACTGACTTTGACAAAGTCCCTGATGAATAATCTATAAAAGTTGCTGAATCCTAAAAATGATTGAAGCTGTTTGCGAGTGCGGGGGGCTTCCCAAGATACCACTGCCTCAATTTTCGCAGGGTCCATTTCCAAGCCCCGAGGCGAAATGCGATAGCCAAGAAAGTCAATTTCTGTTTTGTGAAACTCACACTTGGACAGCTTGGCATACAGCTTGTGGGCTTTTAAGGTGGACAGGACCTCTCAAACCAGTTTTATATGAGACGTCAAATCTTGTGAATACAGAATGATGTCATCAAGATAACATAGAGCTCCTTTGAATAAATGCTTGTGCAACACTTCATTGATAAGACTCATAAAAATGCCAGGAGCCCCACTGAAGCCAAATGGCATGACTAGGTATTCAAACTGGCCCAGTGGGGTATTAAAGGCAGTTTTGTATTCATCCCCCTCCTTTATGTGCACACAAAAGTAAGCATCCCGTAAATCCAGTTTAGAGAAGATTTTTCCCTTGGCAGCTTCTGCCAGCCAAGTCTTTGATCAAAGGAAGGGGGTAGGCGTTGGAGGCTGACACGGCATTGAGCCCTCTATAGTCTGTGCACAGCCTCAAGCCCCCATCCTTCTTTTTCTGAAATAGAACAGGTGCAGCGAAGGGGGAGGTGGCAAGTCTTATGAAACCCCGTGCCAAATTCTTATCCAAGAACTTGCGAAGTTCTGCCCGCTCAGCCAGGCCCATGGAGTATAATTTCCCTTTAGGAGTTTCTGGCCGGGCAGTAACTCAATAGCACAGTCTGTGGCTCTATGGGGTGGGAGTTCGTCTGCTTCCCTTTCACTAAACACCTTACTCAAATCCCAATATACGTGAGGGATTGTCTCTAACTCCTCTTGGACCAGGCATGCCCGCGGTGCCTCTGGGGGACCCGATCCCCATTCAGGATCCCACTTGTGTTGAGAGCACTGAGGGCTGACCCAGGCAATCTTCCCCTCGCTCCATTTAATATACGGGTCATGAGTGCTTAGCCAGGGACTACCCAGCACCATATGGAATTGTGTGTGGGGCGTAATTATAGAGGCTCTTTTTTCCCAGTGCTCCCCAGACCCCAAAATGAGAGGTTCAGTCTCTGCTACACACGGTTCCTTCATTTCCAAACCGTCCATCTGTGTGAATCGAAGCAGTTCCTCTAAAGGGACTGCCTTTGCCCCCAACCCTTCAAGCATGAAAGGGCTGATTAAATTGCAGGCACACCCAGAGTCAATTAAGGCTCGTACTTGCACATGTGTCCCATGCTTAGGATCTACCGCGGTCACTACCATATAAAGTGGAGGTCCAGTAGAGCTCACCACTGGCGGCGCGGGTGGCGGCGGGACCTGCAGCTGTGCACCTCCTACTGCAGGTCCTTGAAGTTTTCCGATGGCTGCTCCGGAACGACTTCCATCGCATTGATTTCACTTGGTGCCCCTTCCAGCTGTAATGCCCAGGGTTTGAAGTTGCCTTTGGGAGGTCTCGGTGTCCCTGGTGCAACGGATGGGGTGGTCCTCAGGGTTCTTGGGGCGGCCGCAGACAGCTGGAAGCGAAATGGCCGACTTCACCACACCTCATGCAGAGCCCTTGCTTCAGGCTCACCTCTCGAATTTCCTGAGAAGTGGATTTCAGTTTGGACTTAGGTGGAGCCCCTGTGGCTGGCTGAGCAGCATGGGGCCCCAGGTGAATCAAGGTGAATCACTCTTCGACATCGGCCGCTGCCCTCATCCAAGCGGCAAGGGAACGGGGGCGGTCATTTCTCAACACAGTCTCGTAAACTTCCCAATTCAGCCCCTCCCTATATTTTTCCATGAACACCTCTTCAGGCCACTCGTGCACTTTAGCAGCACCCCTTCTGAACAGCTCCGTATACTCCTGCACTGAATTGCACCCCTGCACCAGCCGCCAGAGTTGATTCCGCGCTTTCTCCTCCCCCATGGGATCTTCATAGTGCTGCCTCAGAGCCCACACGAAATTATCCACAGACTGCAACTCAGGACCCATGCTCCAGCCCTGGTTTACCCCCCCCCCCGCCCCCCCAGCAATGCCAATGATGGCAGGCACACAGCGGCGCCTGCTTCCCTGCTAATGCCAATGCTTCTAGGCTCACCTCCTGGCTTTGTCAACGGGCCCACTGCAGCTTCCCCCCCCCCCCCCTTTTTACTGCTGTCTCCGAGGCTGCTATGGCACCTGGCCACTACTCCCATCACTGACATCGCAGACAGACCCAGCCAAGGCTCCCTCCAAGCCGTGGAGTCCAGTGAGCAGAAATGCTGCTTTGCGAGATCTACTGGCATTAAAGTTGTGAGCCAGTGATTTGGCTGCTGCATAAATGAGTTTGCTCTGGAGCCACATCCTTCCTAAGCTAGGACAAAAAATGTGTGTGAGCCGGAGGCTAAAGAGCTGTGAGCCGGCTCACACTGGCTCAGCCGAGAGGGAAGACTGGACCCAGACGCTGTTGTTCCTCTTCATTGCCTTAGCCGTGGCAGCTGCCAGCCTCCCTCCCCTCCCTGCTTCCACCAGTGATGCTGATGCCTGGAGGAGGTGTGTGCGTTGTTTGCACATGCTCAGACAATGCTTTAGTTTGGGGTTCCCCCCAAGTTTGGGAAAAGATCTCCTTTTTGTCAGCGTTGGCCGAATCTGCAGATTCACAGATTGGCCCACTCTTGAGAAATAGATATATAGACAAAATGGGGGCCTGCAAAACTTGTCGAGGGGAATCTCCGCTGTCCCCGGCCCTCTCTTGCTGAGGCCAGCACAGCTCTGGGCTCTCCGGCAGCTCCCGCCGGGTCTAGCGTGGAGCCCGGTGTTGTTTGCAATCTGCCCCCAGGCCTGGCACATTCCCTGGGCTCTCCGTGGGCTGCGCTACGCTGCTGCCGGGCCCAGCATGGAGTCTTGGGCTGCAAGGCTGCTGCTGCTGCTGCTGCTGGGCCTGGCGCAGCCCCTGGGCTTTCTGGCAGCCACTGTTAGACCTGGCAGGGCCCCAGGGTCTCCCTGGGCTGTGCTGCTGCTGCCAAGCCCAGTGTGGCTCCCGGGCTGCACTGCCGACAGGAGCAGGCTCAGTGTGGCTTCTGGGCTGTGGTGGCAGTGGCAGGCCCCGCGGGACTCCCGGGAGGAGCTATGGGCTGCACAGCTGCCTCTGAACCCAGCGTGGCTCCCTGACACCCCTGCCGTTTACTGCCAGAGGTAAGTGCGTCCTTCGTGCTTGCACAGAGAGCACTATTTTACTTTTCAGGGGATTTAGACTCCTCCATGTGTTTCCCCCCCAGATTTTTCTGCAAACCGGCGGAGTGGCCCAATGTTGCTGAAAAAGATGTTTAGCCTCCATGTGGCTGCAGTCTGCAGAATTATTATCTGGAGATGGGCGCTATGGGTGGCTAATAGTATATAAATGATTAATTTTAATATAATTTATGAAAATGAATTTATATTTCACCTCTGCCATATAGCTCAAATACAACAGGAGATGTGTTAAGATACCTATAAATTAGCTTGCAGTGGTTGCTTTGTCCTTTGTCGTTTTCAGACTTCCCCTGGTTCTTAATGTTATCATTACTAGGCTTCTTTTCCAACTGACGATAAGGACTCTCTTTTAAATACCTAGCACATCGCAGCCGGAAAGCTGGGCCTTGGATATTACAGTGACCCCATCCTCAGTTGAAATGAGAGGTGGTGAAGACTGTCAGACGCTCTGCCTTCCGCCAGGGGTCAGGCTCGCTCCTTCCTCCTGCCGAGGACTGCAGTACGTGCCTGGGGACGGCATCCATGTGAGGCTGCTGATTCAGGCCGTTGTAAATACAAGTGAGGGTAAGCGTCTTATGTTTGCTAGCTGTGTGCTTAAGCTAGGTCCCTGGCAGGAATGCCGGTCAAGTAGTGAAGGACGATGTGTGTGTGTTTTTTAAGCAATTTAACGGTTATGTGTGGACGTGTGGAAGGTTTAACTAAATGAACCTCCAATTGTGGTAAAGTTCCTTGCTTCCCTACCTCTAAAAGCATCACTTAATCCAACCTGGATTTATTCAGATTTACTTCCTGCACTCTATCAAAAGAAAACAAACGTTGCTGTGTTGCTTGATGGCCAAAATGAACACTATGGATTCTGTATCCCGGAGGTTCTTGATAGTTTGCCTAGGGCTTTTGAGATTTAACTCTGTGCTTTTAACTCTGTGCTTCTCTTTTAAGAAGTTTCAGAAACAGTGATGTTCAGTTTATCATTTTCCAAGGCTGCCTATTTTTTAAATTTGCCATTGGCAACCTCAGCATGAATTGATGTCAGCCACATGTAAATACAGGTTGGTGGATCCCTGGTGCAGTGGAGAGCTGGGGCCATGTCGCTTTCCTAGCAAATATGGTATTCACAGATTGGCCCACTCCTAAGAGACAGATATATAGACAGATGGGGGCCTGCGAAACTTACCGAGGGGAATCTCCGCTCTCCCCGGCCCTCTCTTGCTGAGGCCAGCACAGCTCTGGGCTCTCCGGCAGCTCCCGCCGGGTCTAGCGTGGAGCCCGGTGTTGTTTGCAATCTGCACTATACAGTGATGTCATTTTCTAACTCCTGGTGGAAACAATATGTTATTCCTGCCTGGCCATTGTTATGCTGATTTTTTTGCTGCGGAGGGTGGCCAATTGTTTCTGCTGCCGCTGGATTATTTAATTGTGTGTTAAGTGAATGGCTTTTAACAAGGCCTGGCAAATGATGGGTTGCGTCCAGTGTTCCATCAGCTGAAGTCCGTGGATTTTACTGCATTCTCCTTACCCGAGAATTTATTTATTTATTTATATTTATTTTTATACCCCGCCCTCCCCGCAAGCGGGCTCAGGGCGGCTTACAGGGGCGTAACGCCGGTTAAAACATCATAACAATTTAAAATTCCAACAATAATAAATAACAATAAAATTTCAATTACAAAACTATAATAATTAACAATAAAATATCTACTACTTCCACTAAAATGCTTCCAATCTTATTGATCTGATGACGTCTTATCAGGATAAGGGTCCCCCCCAAAACCTACCCACCAGGTCCAGACTGCGTCCAGGGCCAGTTCACCCTACAGATGTTATTATTGTTATTATAGATGTTATTATCATTGTTGTTGGTGGCGGCTCCTAATTAAAAGCCTCCTAATTCTCCTAATTCTCTTCTGGCCCCCAGAAAGTTGGTTTCTAGAGCTCTAGGACCTCTGGGACGAATAGCCACATGGGTCTGAGTGCTGGAAGGAAAGGAGGGAACAGAGTCAAATTACCCTTTTTCCATCAGTGGAACTGCATTTGAGGAAGTGGGGAGGACAAATGGCTTCACGCTTTCCCCTGCCTCACTGTCGTCCTCTGGTGCACGTGTCTGCCTGTGACCCGAAAATCAACTTTCTGGGGGTCAGAAAGGACCACTTGAAGGAAGGGAAAAGAACAGTTCTTCCACGGAGCGATCTCTGGATTCAACCCAATATCTTCTCAATAGTTTTGTACTACCAACATTCTGTTTTTCAGCAACTCTGAAGCTTGAATAATTGTTACGAACAGCTTCTAAAGAGAATGGTGATGCTGATCATAAAACAGAGCACTAAAAGTCTGGCAGGGTCCCATCCACGGCCCTTTTCCCATGTGGGCTGGTGTAGTGCAGCAGCTGAGTTCATGAGCTGCAAGCCAGAATGTCCCTGATTCAAATCTCTATGAACTCACAAGTGGTACAATCCTGAACTGAGTTACACATGTCTAAGCCCACTGATATCAGTGGAGTTAGAAGGGTTTAACTATGTTTAGGATTGCACTATAAGTGGCATTATTCAGACTACACTTCTTTTAGTCTCACCTTAACTTGAGCACACTGGAGACATTAATGACAGCCTGCTTTGCAGGACTGTTGTATCATCACTGAAACAATATGAGCTATATGCATGTTATTTGTCTTTTCCCCCCACATATGTAGAATGTCTTTTGGTGAAAAGGTGATGGAAATATTGCATGTTTTATAACATTTAAAGGTCTGTGGGCTATGTTTCTGTTTTGTTTTTAAATATCCTTTCAGAATCAGTTTCAGCTCTGGAAGACAGCCTTAAATCCAAAAAGAGTTGTACCTTTTACTGCCAATCTTGTGGCGAGAGTATACTAAAAGACCGGTAAGTATTGCACCCTAGTACATTTTCCCTATGGATGAATATATTTACATGTTGCTCTAGGCTGGAAGAATGAGCTCCACAGGATGTTAACAGGAGGCCAAACAAGTAGCAATAGTGGTCATATAGAGTATTGGAGGGGCCGCAGTGGCTCAGTGGTTAAGACACAACTGCAGACCGGAAGATTGGTAGTTTGGCAGTTCAAGATCCAAGTGCCGCGTGATGGAGTGAGGTCCCAGCTTCTGCCAGTCTAGCAGTTCAAAAGCAAGAAATTGCAAGTAGATAAATAGGTACCGCTTCGATGGGAAGGTAACAGTGTTCCGTGTGCCTCGGCATCTAATCATGCCAGCCACTTGACCATGGAGACATCTTCGGACAGCGCTGGCTCTTTGGCTCGGAAACGGAGATGAGCACCGCCCCCTAGAGTCAAATTCAACTGCTTTCAAGCAAGGGAAACCTTTACCTTTACTTTAGAGTATTGGACAATGGCTTTTTACTTTCTGGTGGAGCATCAGAGATCTAGTAACTTACTACTTGTGTACTACCACAGCTGATTTTTTTCCTGTGTAAACATGAATTATTTTTGTGGCTCGAGAAAGCTAGCTCAATTTTATTTTTATTTGGTCCCAGTAAGGATATCATGATCCTTTTCCTGTTTCTTCCTTTTTTCCTCCTACAGGACCAACAGGGATGCTTCTACTGCTTGTTTACTCCCTGATTGTTTCCATGGATTTTCTGGTTTCTCAAGAAGAGAACAGGGTTTTACCCGCCCCTTCTCCACATTTCTTGGTCAGATTTCCATAATACTGGAAGCCACAGACATCCCAGTGGTCTGGCAGCTGACCAGGGGCTTGAGAAACCTGCTCTTGCTGCCATCCTTGGGCTGTCAAGGCCGGGTGGTTACTGAGTGCTTGAGAAGCCGATCATGCCTGGCTGGTGTACAGGGTTGCCAAGTCTCTTGAACTTACTGGCGGGGGAGAGTCCTCCGCCGGCCGGGAGCTTCCCCGGCGTGCACTTTGCGCGCGCGCCGGGTCACATCACCGGAAGTGACGTCAGCACATTGGGGGCGTTGCCAGGGCGACGCTTTGGCAATCACCCCAAAACTCTACGGTATCATAGAGTTTTGGGGCGATTGCCAGAGCATCGCCCTGGCAACACCCCCAACGTGATGGCATCACTTCCGGGTGACGTCCTTACGTGGGGGAAAGTCGTCCAGGCTGGCCGACTTCAGGGGTGGGGTTTCCCCTGCCGGCCAAATGCTGGCCGGCGGATCGGGAACCCCTGTAGCGGGGGATCCCCCGCCCCCCGGGCTGACTTGGCAGGCCTAGTGGTGTACCTCATTCAGCTTGGTGAGCTGTGCCAGCTGTGAGAGTCCTGCAGAGTCAGTCAGCAGCAAGTGTCCTTGAACAGGAATTCTTTATTGAGAAAGGTCTGTCATGGTCATCCACGCTTCTTGTGTTAGTAATGGCGGGCCCTAAGGTACCCAGTATAATTATACAGAATTCAAGAGTTGTCAGGCAGTGTAATGCAACCAATCAACATATCAAGAAAAAGGCGCTTAAAATACTGGCTCTTTGTTCCCAAGGAAAATGCGGGAAGCCTTCTAGCCAGACAAGGAAAAGATACCTGGCTCGGTACTCACAGCCCCTCAAGGTCAAAGCAGTAGGGAGAGGGCGATAGGCATGCCTGGGAGAAGTATAACCTCACATTCCACACAGGCGATGTAGAGAGTCCCCCCGTCCCGTCTCCCTGGCCGGGGATGGCAGCACTAGCTGACGCCAGCTCCTTTTATGCTTAACGCACAGGGAAAGCTTTTGCGCGGTGCTGCTTTTGCCATTCAGTAGCTTTTGGAGACCTGAGCAGAGTGGCATTTAAATTAATTTTCCTTTCCTAACTTTCCTGGCATTGACCTCTTGCCTTCATCTGAAATATCACTGCACATTTGCTTTATAGGTACACTGAAGAATGAAAGTGCAGAAGGTGTTGTCGGTTTGGGCTTCAGCTTATGGCATTACATTTTGTGGCAAGGGTTAATTGCCAAGCGTAAACAGAAGACTTGGTATCCTGCTAAAAAAGTAATGCCTTTAGTGTTAGCTGAACCAAAGACCATATTCCCCCGTATTAGCATGGAAATTGGTTTATATGTCTCTTATACATAAAAATTAGGGGGGTAAGCATAAAAACCGAGGACTGAGGCAATGTCAGTAAAATGTAAATGCCTGCCTTTGAAACCAGTGCTGGTGAATTCGTAATAGTAATATATTAACTAATGCAAGTTCATCATGTTATTTATTTCCATATTTATGTCATATTTTTCTCCCTGACGGAGACCCCAAGTGGCTTACATACAGTAGCCAACTGTTTGGAGAAAAAAATGGCCTACCCTTTTAATAGAGGGGTTAGTGGGATTTTTGACCAAATGATGTTGTTGACTTTCTTCTCTTTAAAAAGCTTCTAATGCTGATTTGCACAAATTAAGCCTCTATTCATGGGGCAGGACATTTTTTTCCCTTCGGGCTGTTGACAACTGTCACCTTACAGCAGTCAGAAATTCAATGTAGATGAACAAAATAAGCAGCTACATTTTTGGCCAGTCCTGGATCCAGTGGGCTGCCTCATCCAAGGCTAAGTCTTGATCCGTGAGCCAAGAACCTTTCGGTTTTTTTCACCTCTGGCCATGCTGAAGCTGTATGCCTGGAAGAGGAAGGGGGAAACAACAACACCTGAGCTGGGAAGTCCTGGATCTGGCAGAGAGATTCCCCCCAACCTCACTTCCCTGATTATCAGTATTGCTGCAGTGGTCTGCTCTGAGCTGTGTTGTGGTGAGTGTTCACCTAAAGACGTGGCAAGATGACAGCCAAGCAGCAGACGTCAGGAGCAAGTTCTCTCCTGGCATGGACTGTGAACGTCTCTTTGTCTAGAGGATGGCTCGGCATAAGGTCTTTTCATTTATGCTGTGTGGAGTGAGCCTGGATAGAGGGCTGTGCCAAGCATAAACACCTTAACACTGAGCTGTTCTGTGGGTATGTAGTTTTTGGCCACATGAAAGTAACTGCTAATCATGCTAAGGGCTCCCCTGAGGTATTACTCCTTATTAATTCTAAGTATAGCATGCATAAGTCTTCAGTTATCCTTAAGTAATGCAGTTCAGAAGTTGCTCTAGTGCCACTGGAGGTCATACTGAGTCTTTCAGTATTTTTACCTTTAGGTTGTGACAATGGTATCTCCTCTCAGCGCTTAAATGGTTTGTTGCTGACTTTTTTCCTTCCAAACTTTACCATCTTTTTGTTCTGCGACGCTCATGTACAGCTTAAGGTAGTTATGAAATGTTTGTCGGCTGTGGGACAGAGTCCCCCTCCCCCCCTTCACCAGGCGGTGGGATTGTTGTCAACATGTGGACTGACTGATTTATTTTCCTTTCCTGCTGTTGACTCTGGTCAAACTACCTTTGCTGGTTTTTGTGATTCTCCACACTGTATTTCAGTCAGCCCTGATGGAATAGATGCGAGGCTGCCTCATGCCTCTTACATCAGTGGTGAACAAGAACAGCCCTTCCCCCACCCTCAGCCTCTAGAAGCAATTTGTAATGTTCTTCTTGATTGTTTTAGTGTGGTGTATTATTCACATATATCCACTTATCTGGATAAGGCATTCTTTCAGAAGAAAAAGAGAGAGAGGGTCTTTTCACTACCCCCCCCCCCCAATATCCTGCCATCTCAAAAACTCCTCCTTACTTCGGAGCATCTGTGAGTTCCAACAGTGCATGTTCTCCTATTGCAGCACATTCAATAAACATTTTTTTCTTTTCTTTTAAAACTTTCTCTTAGCAGTGAAGTGGACAAGACAGGAAGTTGTTTATTACTCCTGCTACTCCACTGACTTGTTGGACCTTTGATTAGAATTGGGGAACAACAAGAAAAGATCTAATTTTCCTTCCCCTCCCCTTATAAATTATACAATTATCAGATCACTGAAGGATCCCAGTTAATGCCATAGCCGTGTCAAGGATGAAGTTGGTCTGCGGAAATGACTGTGGGTCTGAGTAACGTAACAACGAGCGTTTGCTGTCGTCTTCTGTAGGACATTTCTCAGAGTTCTTTCCCTTCCTGGGGACAACTGGAATGAGTTGGTAGAGGAATGGTGCTGTCATCCCAACCCTTTCAACAGCCGGCTGCTGCGCCCTCAAAGCGATGATTGTTTTCTTGGACACAATTATTTCCTGGTGAATTCAGGAACTGAGTCAACTGTGTCACTGTGTGAACGACTTCATTCACAGTCTCAGGGTGCTGCTTCTGGAAACAGTGGTTCTGTCTTGGTGAGTATGCTGGACATGAAACAGTGAGCAGGAGGAAGGAAAAGAAGAAGAAAGACTCTTCTCTATGTCTCTCAGAGTCACTGGCAGTCAGAGTCGGAGACAACGCAGGCCTTCCATAGGACCAGTCGCCTGGATCTCAGTACAAGGCAGCTGTGTAGACACACCCATGCACAGATGTAGTTGCCACTGCCGTGCTTTGAGAGGATCCTTTGAGCCAAGCTGGGCCAATTTGGTTGTTGCAGAATATGGAGATAAGGTTAAGATCTGGACTAAAATCAGACTGAAAGCAAGCTAGAAGCGGCCTAGTGAAGGACGTGAAATTATGGAAAAGGCAAGAGAAACAAGTTTAGCCACAAATCTGGTTTTTATGTCCATTTCTGTCTTAAATGCCAATGATTTTACCTCCATAACACTTAGGGAGAATTGACAAATACTTTCATTGCTTGGGAATTACAACATCAAGTCACAGCTTGATATGTGGAAAAGCAGCTCATTCATATTACCTTAAACGATGCTTGTAATTAAAGTGTGCAAATTTTGCTGAGCATCGTTGAATGATAGATCACTGAGTAACAAACTGTTGAGCAACATGGTTCCTTGAGTAGTGAGTTAGCCCTTCAGCTCATTGATATTACTTTGTGTGTTGGTACTAACGTGGCAAAATACATTCCAAATCAATACACAGTACAATGTTTAAATGCCACAAGGTCTCACAGCATTCTAGCAGTTTTCTCTAGGGGGAAACATTTTCTTCAAGACAATATTGTGGACCTTTTGTGGTAGAAGCACGCAAAGATAGTACCAGGTGGCAGCAGCAGAAAGTTGTTGTATAAGATACATTGATTTAATTTGTGGGGCGGAAAAGTATTGCTCCTGTTGTTCAAACTAGTGAAAACACTGTGTCTCCTGCCATGATCTCTGCGCTGAAATACGGGGAAAATATATTTAGGTAGCAGTTGTCACTGCAGTGCTTTATAAGCATGTGTGGGCTTCAAATATTGGTTTGTTAGAAACTACCTTCCCTGCTTGGTAAGGAAAGGAGCAGGATAAAAATTGAATAAATAAATAAAGCAAACAATCTTCAGTATGGTTTTCATTAGGAGTAAATTTCATGACAAGGAAGTTCATTGTGGGTGGGCCGTGCTGAGAACCACTTGTGGTGTGGCGGTTAGAGTGCCGGGACCAAGATCTGGGAGAGACAGAGGCTGAAATGGCCACCCTGCCACAGAACGCTCTGCTGTGGGAAATCAGGGAAGGCGAATCTTACGTGAAGCTCTTTATCTCGTGCATTGCAAAAGCGAAAGTTCCCTCTTCTTCATGCCACGCAAGCCTGCCGGCATTGTCCAGCTCTGCCCTACTTCCAGATTAATTTTAATTCCCTTGCTGTATCATTTTGTTTGTGCAAAGAGAAGTCCTGACACTGTCATGTAGAGTTGTGGGAAGCTGTGGCACTCTTCCTTAACTTTCCTCTACCCCAGGAAGTCTCAAGTTCATATCATATCACCTTGGTCACAAACTAGCTTTGTGAGCTTTCAGGCAAGTCATTAGATTCCACTCCCTTTTCTCTGTCTACCTGCAGTATGGGAATAAAAATGTTAGCTTGCTTTACCGAACTGCCATAAGGCTTGATTTAATGATCACACAAGCGAACCAGAGTTTGTTTGTGATGCTCATGACCCAGATCAATTGCCAGGGTCATACACTCCCTCCTTTGTTTAATGCACCCAGTTAGATGGTAGAAGCGTGTTTCTTTCCCTTAGCCGGAGCTTAATCCTGGTTAAGAATCCCAGTATATAATTTTCCCAGTAACTCAAATTTGCCCACATTTGGATGTCATGACAAGTTGGGTATCTTTGGTCTTGAACAAAGAAGGGATCCCTTCTCATATGTTGATGGGGTTTTTTTTACTGTGAATAATCTAGCATACGATGCTATGTATTTCACAATGGAACACTAATGTTCCGTATTTGGGGACTGACTTGTCACTAATTATAATGGCCGGGACCAGCTGCGGTAATTTTTGAAGACTGGCTGGTATGATACTGTTCTGCAAAATGGTAATAATCTTCTTTGATGTGGAAATGATATAGCTGGAAATATTTGTTCTGGGGTAAAAAAGTGAGCTGGGAGCTAAGTGTTAATAAAATTCTCCATAGGATTTAATTCCCTGTTTAGAAAATGGCCTGACTTATTTAAAGTAGCAAAGTAAAGTTTTACATGTCTTTTCTGCAGAGGTGAGACATTTCAATGACATTTCTTTGCCCTACAGAATTCAAAGGCAAATAGCAGAGTAATTTGCAAGCGCTGCAAGACATTGTTGGGAGAAGCTCTGTCCACAGGTATGGAATACACAAACAAAACGTTTCTGAGGCTTACTTAGTTCCCCACAGGTAGAAATGAAGAAGTGTCCCATCTTTTTTTTAATTGAGACAGTTCTTGAGCCTTTAATGTCATCCTCAAATTCAGAAATGCTGGAGCTGAAGATTTTCCCCACCACTTACCTGCTTGAAAGGGCACAATTGATTTCTTTAAGGATGGTCCCTATTCATCTCAAATCAGACCAGCTTAAAAAATGGCAGCATTTTTTGAATCCGTTTGTATGGCACAATAGTTGTCCGAGGGTAAATTTTTACACTTTTCATTGTCCAACTAGCAAAGGTAGCATAGCCTTTCCTGATATACAGTTTTATTATGAGGCATCAATTCTATTTTTATACCAAAATTGTATACTTCTGAGTACCAAGAGGATTGAAAAATTATAGAGGACAGCTTGATGTACCCCTCAAATATCAAAAGTTTATTATGGTGTAAACCTAATGAACATCCTAAAGAAATCCAAAGTAATGATTTCTTAATCTCATTATTTCAGACCTGGGACAAATAAAGGAACTCATTTGCTCCCCTTCCTTCTTCTAGCTTTTTAGATCAAAGCTGGTGCTTTCCTGGTAACAGTCATTCTTATTTCTTGGCATGGAGACAATCTGATTTGTCCAGATTCATTGATATTTTGCATAATGGTAGGATAATTGATAAACTGAGATTAGAACAGAAAGCAAAAGTTACTAGTCCATGGCTTGAATACCTTCAGTTAAAACACTTGATCAATTCACTTCATATACGGAGTCAACTTAACAGACCTCTTACCGAATTTGAGAGATTTGCTAGACAATATTCACCCACTCAAAAAGAATGTATGATATTTTATTACAATGCAGCCTAGGTCACCACTTACACTATCAAATAGCGTGGAACAGATTGCAGTCTTACTATTAGTGATTCTCAATGGAATAAAATATGGTGAGCCCCTACATATTGTTCCAAATCTTTTAAAATACAACTCCTCGCATATAAGATATTAACACGCTGGTACACAACTCCTTCCTGGCTTCATCGTGTAAATTCTGGGATGTCTCCACAATGTTGGAAGGATTGTGGGGAATTGGGGATACCTATACATTGTTGGTCTTGCAAATTTGTTCATAAATTCTGGAAAGATATTTTTCACCAAATCAAGCTCATTGCTGGTCCCTGAAAAAACTGAACTCACTTTTATTGATTTAATGCACAATCCAGAGATTCCCAAAATTAGGCAAGAACTCATTATGGTATTGCTTATAGCAGCCAAATGGCTAATTGCAATCTACTGGAAAAAGGCTTCCATATCCTCTGTTGATGAATAGTATGATAAGGTGTGGAAAATATTCTTGATGGACAAGATAGCTGATTTCATAGCTAACTCAGATATGCATTCAGGCTTCTTCAATTTATTAGACAAATGATTTCCATTTTTGGAATACACAGCAGGCAGCATCACTTCTAAAAGGTACTTGATTAATTCTCGATACTACGGCATTATGACCCTTCTGTAGGTCTATTTGTGTAACTTTTGTCTCCCGATTAACAGGAGTATAGTTCATGAATTGTTAAGTTTATACTCATAAGTTAACATTAGTCACGCTTATGGCACGGGTCGTTTGGGCCCGGAGCGCACCGGAGCACTGCTCCAAGAGCTCAGGAATGGGCACAAATGGCGACGGCACCCCCAAGCTCCTTCTCTCTACAATAGAGTGGTGATGCGACTCTAGAGAGAAGGGGTTTAAACTTTAAACCCCTTCTCTCTTCACTCCCCCCTCGCCCACCTTGGCAGGCCAGCTGGGGAAGCAAAAAGGGGGGAGCATCTTCAAAAGCCTTTCTTTCCCCAGCTGGCCTACCAAGGCGGGCTGGGGGGGAGCAGTGGCGCGATCTCTCTATTCTGTGGCCCCATAGAATAGAATGGAGAGATTGCACCGTTGCTGTGGCACGACTCTAGAGAGAAGCTCACCAAAGCTCCCCCCCGCACCCAAGGCAGGCGAGCTAGGGAGGGCGCAGGAAGATGGGGGGAGACATTTAAATGTCTCCTCGGAATTCTCTGGCTGGTGCGCGAAGGCCGGCTGGGGAAGGAAGGGGAGGCTTTTGAAGGTGCCCCACCTTTTGCTTCTCCTTCTGATATCACTTCCAGTGATGTCAGGGGGCATGGCATATGCTAATGAGCTATTATGCTAATGGATTATTAGGTATGCTAATGAGCTCCTGCAGCTCTTTTTCTACGAAATGACCCCTGGCTTATGGTAATAGTTTTTGTATATATAATACTGTAATATTATGGATATGTAATACTATAATATAGTATACTATAATATAGTGTTCCTGATTAATGATAGGATATACATGGTACAGTATTCTTAGAAATTTTTGAATGATTTAAACATACTGTGTAGTGATGTATTTAATGATATGGTTATCTGTCAGTGCATGATTAAGGTTGTATCTTGCCCATTGCTGTTATAGTTCAATGATTTTTTTTGAAGGATGGGACAAATAAACCTTTATTATTTTTTCAGCAGTGTTTAGTAAAGCAAAATGCATGTTGTGGTGTCATGGTGTTGGGAGTTTGCTTCCAGAAGGTGTTGAAGAAGCGGAGAAGGGCAGGAAAATTCTCACGTCAGAAGCATCACCGTCTGCATTTTGTTACAGGGAGAAAAGAGGGAGGTGGGGGGGAACCCACAGCTGCTCTTTTGAGCAGTGGAGGCACAGCTGTTTCCCCTTCCAGTTACTGGCAGGTGGATTGTTTATGATTGGTCCTCTGACCCATCTCTGTGGCATTATCAGTCTTTAATTGTCTGCTTTAATATGCATTTATTTAATGTAATATGAAGAGTTTGAAATTTATTTTGTTTGTTTCTAGGTGTCACAAAATATTATTTCACTGAGTTGCTCGTTCAGCCATCTGAAGGAAGTTTCAATGCAATACCAAGGTGCGAAAGCTAAAATTGTATAATGTTTTTAATATTGAAATGGTGTTGCTGTTTAAATATCTAGATCCTTGTTCTTTTCCCCTACCAGTTTCAGGAAGTAAGCGATAAATGTTAAGTCTGATCCTACTGTTTTAAATAACTAATCAATTTTATTTATTTATTATTAAGTACCTTTTTATCTGTCCCATCCTCCAGGGAGACCGCTGATCATGTATTTCAAGGCCACTTTCTTAGTCCTATTGGGACCATTTTCCCTTTACTCCCCCTGAGTGGGGCCTCCCTCAGATGCCCCTGCCCTGGAAAGCCACTGCCTCATCCTTGGAATGTCCTTCTAACTTCACCGTTGGTGATTTGCTGACAACAGTATTAATAGTCCTCAATTTGAGTGTTCGTTTGCTGTTGTAGCAAATCTTAGAGTTAATCAGGAGCAAATTATGCAAACCTAATGTTGTTTTAATTAATTTCAGCTATGAATAATATAATTGCCAATTACAAGCTGATATCTAACTATTTTTTCTACCCTGTACAGTCTCTGCTTCAGTTAAAGTTTTCTATTTCTTTCTAATTGGAAGATGGTTTTAACATAAAATATTTCACAGTCCAGTTAGAAGCTCAGGAAAATGCACATGTGCAATGGCTACCATGAAATACAGCCTGCTGTGAGCACCTTGTGTTATTATTGTGCAACAAATTCATTTTTCTCACATGAAAGGGAAAAGTTTTTTGTCAGTGCATGTTATCCATAGACTTAAGAAACTTAGAGTACCATCCTAAGATGAGTTACACTGCTCTAAGCCTTCCATGGACGTCGGTGTAACTGCCTAAGATGGCACTAGTAGTGTTGGGTGTGGCTGTGGCCCACTGGTAGGTTATCTTGGTCTGAAGCAGCAGAACAAAGTTTGAGTCCAGCGGCACCTTTAAGACCAACAAAGTTTTGTTCAAGGTATAAGCTTTCGTGGGCAAGCACACTTCTTCAGATACAATGAAATGGAAATTACCAGTCCATACACATAGTTAGAGGATGATTAATCATGATGTATGCTAATATACTGCTTACCTTCTACATATATGTATGGACTGGTAATTTCCATTTTATTGTACCTGCAGAAATGTGCTTTGCACATGAAAGCTTACACCTTGAACAAAACTTTGTTGGTCTTAAAGGTGCCACTGGTCTCAGACTTTGTTCTGGTAGAGCATCTATTTGGCATGCAGAAGGTACCAGGTTCAAAACCCAGTATCTCCAGTTAAAAGACCAGGCAGTAGGTGATGTGAAAGACCTCCGCCTGAGACCTTGGAGAGCCACTGCCAGTCTGGGTAGAGAAGACTGACCTTGATGGACCCAGGGTAAGGCAGTTTCATGAGTGACTCAGGGTGCCCTGGACGGCCATTGCTGAGCCAATGTTTATATTAAAAAGATCTGGCAACGTTTTGGCTGAGCAGAGCAGGGGGGAATAAGCACTGGATGGGTTCCCTCGAGCTTGGGGCACATGCGCACACACACACGCTTACTCACACATAGCAGTCTTCCTTCATATGTCTACCAGGCTTGTTTTCATTAATTTGAAGCATTTGTCTTGAGACACAACACAACATGAGATTAGCAGCAGCAATTTATTATATAGTCAGGAGAGGATGTACTATTATGGAAGAAAAGTGGGGGTGGGGAGGAGAAGAGAAGAGAATAGATTTATTGCTGTAAATGATTTGGACCATTACTGTTTCAGGACTGTAGTAATGGCATTGTAGTTAACATGATAAAATAAATTATTTCTGCAGGGCTAGCTTTCCTGACTAACCTGCCCTGGGAGGGCACAACTTTGTGCCTGTCCCCTTCTTGAACCGCTAGTGCTATGTAATCTGTTCGTTTTCTAGTTCTTCCAAGGAGCTCAGGCTGGCATGCAGGGTCCTCCTCCTCCCCCTGTAGTTCTATCATCTCAACAGCCTTGTAAGTTAAACTAGTGGGAGAGACAGTAAACTGGCCCAAGTCTCCTCAGTCCTCATTTTGCAGTCTGACCTCTTACCATGCTGCTGCTGGCAGGTCCCTCGCTTTGCTTTTCCCTCTCCCTGTCCTTTTTGCTTTCTTCCACTGTTGTCTTACTAAATAGTTTTGCTGGCTTGGAGGTGAAGGGCAAAGAGAGACTAGGGAAATGCAGATGTGTCCTCTCAACACAAGGTTTGTCATGGGACTTCCTGGCCTGTACTCATCCGTTATGCAAACAGTGGCACGTGCAAGTACTTTTTGTGATACTGTCTCTTCTCTTCAAAACAGATCTCTCTTTATACAGAGCGTTGTAGCCCAGTGCCTTCTAGAGCTTTCTTCAGCCAGAAGCACCTTTAGGTTCAGCATACAAGGGACTGAGGGCACCATCTACATCTTGGTAAGATTCAGTTCCCACTTTTGTTCAAAGGTATCCGGGCTGCAATACTATGCACACATACTAGGGCGTATGTTCCATAGCGCTGCACTTGGCTGGTGACTTAACTCCAGTGCCCTCCACTTTGTTTGATCTCTTTAGTCTTCCACCCCCCAATAAGCAGGGCTGAAAACATGAAACAGTGCTTAGATGTGTAACGGAATTTCAAAAAGTCTTTGAAATCATCCTCACACTTCTAATGGCAAGCAAAGTCATGGTTTACCTGGATGGTTCACTCTGGCTTATGGTTCACTCATGGCTCACTCTGGATTATCTTGGATTTATGGGGGTATGGGGTGTGTCTAAAGCATAATTGGGTGGGGGAGTTGGTTTTTATAATTCTGCTTCTTTTAAACTGTGGGAGCATGTGTGTGCATATATTAACCTCCCTATGATTGCTAAAAAATAAACGTAGATGTGTAGAGAGAGGTTTTACATAAAGTAGACTGTTCTCTCTGAAAGTGTAAATTGTATGGCTGATTTTTAAACCCCAGGTTTGGCTACTGAATTCTGACACGTTGTTGGCAGAATCTTCTGGAAACTCAGCCTCCAATAATGGTTTCACATTCTTTGAACATGGTGTGATGTCTAATTCAGAGCCTTCAGAGATTAGGAATGCTGTCAAAGTCCTTTACCATCCCTGCCTTAAAAGCAGAAATAAGGAGTAAGTATCCATCATGTGCTCATCCTTATGTTTGTTTGTTTTAATATATATATATATATATATATATGGTGGGCTTTATTCTTTATTGCCAAGGTTCAAGTTGCCCTCATTTCTCTACTGCAGGGTGCCCAACCTTTTTTTTTAACTGAAAGTCTTTGTTTCATAATACATAACACATAACTGTACATAATGACATGTAACACTATATCCATAAGATTTAACTATCTAAATAAGATTCTTTTTGACTGATTCTTAGACTTATTTCTATTCCAAAAAGCAATGAAGAGAGACCAGATTTGTACAAACCTATTTTGAGCATAGCTACATCCCAAAACTTTGGCTGAGGACAGACTCAGGAAGTGGAGCAGGGGGGCTCCGCTTGTGAAGCGGGGGAAGGGAGCCTGTTCAAACAGCCACAGCTGTTCCCCAGCTCCCTTCTGTACTTACCCGCTTCCCTGCCACTTCAGAAGGACACTGGCAGAAACCGGTGTCCAGGGGCCGTCTGCTGCTTGTCTCCCACTTCCTGGCAGTGTGGACCGGAAGAAGCGGGAGTCAAGCGGAGGCAGTAGTGTGAACCCGCCATCACGGAGATGTGCTCATGAGTGCTCATGCACCCATGCACACCAATGCCCCAATACAGGAGGTGGGGAGATTTTAAATTTCTAGACTGCTAATGTGGCCATGTGCCTATGCGCAGAGGCGCACAAGCGCATATTGCCGAAACAGCCTCGCCACAAGCTGCGGAGGCCAGCCCACCTGGAGCCGCTCCGTGGCAGTCTGAACGCTTCTTAACGGCATGCTCCCGCAATACACTGGCCAGTGTGAATGGCCAGCCCCAGAGCACTTTTCCCCCGCAGCTTTTGGCCCCGGTTTCCTCCCACTCCAGATTGCCAGTCTGTCCTCAGCCAATCTGTACACAGATATTTTTCCTATTACCATAATATACTACACGTTCCTTAGCCATTTCTCAGTATCTGGTGCTCTCTCCTGTTCCATGCTGCATCTGTTAACATTCTGGCTGTAGTGAATACATTTCGTATTAAACGCAGCTGACGTCCCTCTGGGCATAATGTTCACAAGAGGTACACCGGGGTCTTTTGAGCCTGTGGGCACTTTTGGAACTCCGACAGTGTGGTGGGTGCAAGCAGAGCATGGCTGACACCTGGGGCCGCTGCCTGGCAGCCAGTGGCAGGATTGTGGGCAGGAGATGGGGGGCAGCAACACATGGCTGCAGCAACACATGGCTTCTGGTAAAAAACGGACAGTGACACAGGTAGCTCTAGGACTGGCTGGAAAGTTTACGAGAAAACCATATGTGATTCTTAGAGCTACTGTATGCCATTTTTGTTTTTTTTAATGGACGTGTCGAAGTGCTACGGACAATGCTGCAAGTTTTGAAGAAAATTCTCTCGCCTCTGCTCAGTGCAATAGTGTGCAATGGGAGTGGGGGAGATTCAATCCATGATAGAATGGAGTTTAATTATTTCAGTACTTGGGCAGTTTGGGGAATAGAGTTGTTGTTTTTTTCCCAATAATTTTTTTTATTTTTCAAAAATACAACCAACAGCAAAAAACAAAACAAGCTTAAACGTTGTAGCCAGAGCACTGCACAAGACCCAGGTGCATGGTACAATAATTTCAAACTGCAACTTGATTTAAAATCCTGTCAAAACAATTAACATCTTAAAAATACAGCAAGTTTTCATAAAAAGGATTTTTAGGAACTATCTTGCACTCTGTTAAATAACCTATAATGAGGAACCAAGTGGCTTGAAACTCTTTCTGCCTTTTTGTTCATTTATTTCTGCTGCCCCAGCAATACGACTGTATACAAAATATTCCCACAATTTGTTTTGCCAGCAGTATAAAGATAGAGTTACTTAGTGTTCTGCCTCTTTTGATTTTATGATTTTGTCTTATACTAGTTCTATATCGATGGAATAATAAACATCTCTGTTTTCAAAGTGCAGACTTGAAGGGTGCATTATGATACACAGAATTCCACAGTACATCTACCATAAATATAGGACAAGTGAGAATATATTTCTACTGAACAAACTAGTTTATTGAACAAAGTGAGCTTTTATGTAAACAAAAACTTTTTAAAAGCTGCTCCCTCGGTATGCCTTGTTAAGCCCCTTTGTGGGCTGAAGGCTTGCTAAGACAGCAATCCTAAGCAGGTTTACTCAGAAGTAAATTCCATTCTATTCAATGGGATTTATGCCCAAGAAGGCATTCTTAGGATTTCAGCCTACGGATATATCTACTGATTTCTTAAAAGTGCTCTAAAAGTTTTTGACTCTACCATTCCCCCAGAATAGCTGGTTAGTGCTTACGCATATGACTTCCCTGGAAATCGTCCTTACTTTGTTTAGCAAAGAGCATGTCATAAGAACATAAGAAGAGTCCTGCTGGATCAGACCAATAGTCCATCTAGTTCAGCATTCTGTCTTACACAGTGGCCAACCAGTTTCTCTAGAGGGCCAACAACAGAGCATAGAAATCAAGGCCTTCCCCTGATGTTGCCTCCTGGCTCTGGGATTCAGAGGTTTAATGCCTCTGAATATAGAGGTTCCCCTCAGTCACCATGGTTAGTAGACCTATTCTCCATGAATCTATCTAATCCCGTTTTAAAGCTGTCTGGGGCAAGTGATGTCTGGGGCAAGTGATGCTTTTTATTCTAGGTGCTGGGGGGGCAAGAGTGGGAGGGCTTCTAGTGGACCCCCTGATGGAACCTGGTATTTTTGGCCACTGTGTGACAGAGTGTTGGACAGGATGGGCCATTGGCCTGATCCAACATTGGCTTCTCTTATGTTCTTATAACCTCGGCCAGCGAATTCCACATTTTAATCACTCTATATAAAGTAGTATTTACTTTTGTCCATCCCGAACCTACTGCCCATCAGCTTCATTAGACACCCTCAAGTTCTAGTATTTTGGGAGAGGGAGAAAAATGTCTCTTTGTCAGCTTTCTCCACCCCATGCATAATTTTATAAACCTCCATCGTGTCCTTCCTTAGTCTTCTCTTTTCTAAACTGAAAAGTCCCAGACTCTTCTGCCTTTCCACATAGGGAAGGTGCCCCAACCCCCTAATCATCTTGGGTTGCCCTTCTCTGTACTTTTTCCAGCTCTGCAATGTCGTTTTTGGGATACAGTGACCAGAACTGTACACAGTATTCCAAATGAGCCCACACCATAGATCTATACAGGGGCATACAGTATTGGCTGTTTTATTCTCAGTCCCTTTCCTAATAATCCCTAACATAGAGTTTGCCTTTTTCACTGCTGCAACACACTGGGTTGACACTTTCATTGAACTATGATCTCAAGATCTTTTCCCCTCTCAGTCTCAGCAAGCTCAGACCCCATTAGCCTATATTTGAAGTTGGGATTTTTTTGTTCCAATGTGCATCACCTTACATTTGCCAACACTGAACTTCATTTGCCACATTGTTGCCCACTCACCCAGTTTGTGGAGGTCCTCTTCACAGTCAGCCTTGGTTTTCACCATCCTGAATAATTCTGTGTCATCTGCAAACTTGACCACTACAGTACTCACTCCTTGTTCCAGATAATTTATGAATTAATTAAATAGTACTGGCCTGAATACTGATCCTTGTGGGACCCCACTGCTTACTTTCTTCCATTGTGAGAACTGTCCATTGATTCCTACTCTTTGCTTCCTGTCATTTAACCAGTTTTGAATCCGTAAGAAAACCTGTCCTTTTATCCCATGACAGTTAAGTTTACTCAGGAGTCTTTGATGAGGTATCTTATCAAAAGCCTTTTGAAAGTCTGAGTATATAATGTTTACTGGGTCACTGCATGCTTGTTCACTTTCTCAGAGAACTCCAAAAAGTTGGTGAAGCCTGGCTAGCTGATCAGAGCAGGTAAAATAAGACAGTCTGGACTGGTTTGGGGGCGCCTCTCAAATGTCAAGAGAAGGAATTCTGAACCCCCACAACAGTACCATGGTACTATTGAGATGCCTTGACTTCCCTGAGAGACTATATTGCTCCATCACTATAGCACTTAACTTAGAACAGGGGTGTCAAACATGTGGCCCGGGGACCGTACCACACCCGCACAGGGCTGCAATCCGGCCCGAGAGCTGCTGACTCTGTCCTGCTTCCAGCTTCCTGCTTCTGGGCAGTCTCTCCTAGTTCCTGCTTCATAGGAGAGAAAGAAAGCCTTCCCTCAGTTGGCTGAGGGCTCCCCCCCTCCTCTAGGGAGGAAGGGGGTGGGAAACAGCCAGAGAGAGGAGAAAAAATGATGTCTCATTTGACTTCTAAGAAGACCAGCAACATTTTATTCCAGGTAGAAGCACACTTTTTCTTCAGAAGGAGAGAGGGATAGGGAGCCAGCCAGCCAACCAGGGGCAATACGCCAGAAAAAGAGAGAAAGTCCTGTGTTAAAGACCAAAAACGTTTTGTTCCAGGTATTTTGGGGGGGGGGGGGGGGTGAGGCTTCTGAGCTGACACTATCAGACCAGACCTTTGTTGAAAGCAAAGTTCTTTTATTTCTAATAATGGTTCAGGTTCTCGATGTTTGTTAGAGATACATGACAATAGGTAACATGGGTAACATACCTTCAGGCACAGTTGAACAAAAGCATTGGGCCAATCAGAGCGGATACAAAGAAGCGGGAAAAAGTGGCAACCGTTTGGTTCTCACAGAAGAGGTGGGAAAGCAATAAAAATTCCCTTCCTGCCCTGTGCGACCCAAATGTGTGAACGATAGGCTAAACATTTGGTTAAAAACAATCCGAGAGTCTCCAAGGTTAGAATAGCAAGATAAAATACTTCGAGCCTCAAAGGCAAGTGGGGGTGGACGGATGCGATAGTCCTAGTTGTTTATGTGACGTTCAGGAATGTGGTATGCCACCCTCCCGGGAAGGGATAGTTACATTTAGCAGAGCAGATTATATACTTCAAGGCAAGCAGTAAATTACATATGGCTACAATATAGATCATAGAAACAGAAAGACAAGCATTCTATTGTCAGATTCTGACAGGGGTGGGGAAGTCCTGTGTTAAAGACCAAAAACGTTTTATTCCAGGTATTGTAGGGGGTGGGGTCAGGGCCGGCTCTATCACTAGGCCAACTAGGCGGCCACCTAGGGGTGCAGCTGGCAAACAGGGTGGTGGAGAGACTGAGAGTGAGAGACTCGGCGAGGCAGTGCAAGAGCCCAGCATGCTTTACAGGTAGCAGCAGCAGCGCTCCTCAGCTGTGCTGGGCGAGCAGGCAGAGCCCAGGCACAGCCCAGATGACCCGCAGCCACCGCTCCCACAAGTCCAAGCCCCCTCCTCCTCCTCCACCCCATGCTGCCTTCAAGAACCAGACCAGTGGGGGGGGGGGAGATGCCGGCACATGGAGGATACCTCGTGGATACCTGTGGAGTCTGGGAGGGGGCGGGTGGGTGGTGAGCTGGTCCCCAGAGTCCAGGGGAAGAGAAAGAGTGGCGGCACACACCTCAGTCCCAACCTGTCCAGCCGCTCTGCTTCCTGGCCTCCTCCAAGACCGGCTCCCTCGGGGGGGGGCCTTCGAGGCTCTGAATCCCAGCGAGCAACTTTTGTGCTCAGCCAAGCTTCAAATCAGGCATGCGCTCCTGCCCCCCCCCCCCGGCTTTCTCTAGTGGTGCCGGGCACTGGGGACAGGGGGGCGTCCCTTGCAGACGGGTCTTCAGTGGGAGAGAAGGCAGCTCTGTGGTGGTGGTGGGGCTCCACAAGGCAGCCTCACCTGGGGGGGGCACAAGGTAGCCTCTCCTAGTGCGCAAAAAACCCTGGGGCCGGCCCAGGGCGGGGTCTTTTGTTAAAGACCAAAAATATTTTGTTCCAGGTATGGGTGCAGGGAGGAGAGTCCTGTGTTTAAAAAAACGTTTTATTCCCTGTATGGGGGGTGAGTCCTGTGTTAAAGACCAAAAAACGTTTTATTCCACGTATGAGAGAGAGAGAGAGAAAGAGTCCATCCCATGGCACTTGGAGAGATCTCCTTTTCCATTTCTAACAGATGAGGGTGGGGAGAGAAACCTAACAGCACAGCTTGCAGTCCTCATTAGTGAAGGGGAGCAAGAGTACAGCAGCACCTTAATGACTAACAGAATTGGTGGCAGGGCAGGAGCTCTCATGAGTCGCTGCTCACTTCTTCAGATACAGCTGGAATGTGAGTCCATCTGTCCTTATATCTTGGAGAGTGAAGTGATTTCTGATGCCAAATAACAATAGCAGGCATTGGTAATGAGAGAAGAAACCTAGGTCTCAATGCAGTCCAGGAGTTTGCATTGTCTTGAGCAGGGCTCCGTTGGGGCCGGAGCGAGCCGGAGCGCCGCTCCGGGAGAGAAGGGGCCGGGGGGCGGGGCCGGGTGGGCCCCGTCCCGGCCCCAGTCGCCTTCTCTGGTGCTGCGGCTGGCCGCCGCCGGCCCCGCCAAGAAAGACCCATCCCGCCCCCGTTGCCTTCTGCGGGGCCGGGCCTTTCTTGGCCCGTCCCGCCCCCGTCGCCTTCTGCGGGGCCGCGGCTCGCCGCCGCCGGCCCCGCCGAGAAAGGCCCGTCCCGCCCTCGTCGCCTTCTGCGGGGCCGCGGCTGGCCGCCGCCGGCCCCGCCGAGAACCCCGTCCCGCCCCCGTTTCCTTCTGCGGGGCCGCGGCTGGCCGCCGCCGGCCCCGCCGAGAAGCCCGTGCCGCCCCCGTTTCCTTCTGCGGGGCCGCGGCTGGCCGCCGCCGGCCCCGCCGAGAAGCCCGTCCCACCCCCGTTTCCTTCTGCGGGGCCGCGGCTGGCCGCCGCCGGCCCCGCCGAGAAGCCCGTCCCGCCCCCCCGTTTCCTTCTGCGGGGCCGCGGCTGGCCGCCGCCGGCCCCGCCGAGAAGCCCGTCCCGCCCCCCCGTCGACTTCTGCGGGGCCGCGGCTGGCCGCCGCCGGCCCCGCCGAGAAGCCCGTCCCGCCCCCGTTTCCTTCTGCGGGGCCGCGGCTCGCCGCCGCCGGCCCCGCCGAGGAAGCCCCGTCCCGCCTCCGGGGAGGGGGAAGCCGGGCCTGAGTCGCTTAACGCCACTCAGGCCCAAGCAAGGGGGGGGGGAAATGCCAGCCCCAGTGGGGGGGAGAAGCGCCCCTCCCTTCCTTCCCTCTCTCCCCCCACCTACCTACCTGTTCCTTCCTTCCCCTCTCCCTTCCTCCCTCCCTCCCTCTCCCCTTCCTCCCTCCCTCCCTCCCTCCCTTCCTTCTCTCTCTCCCCCCAGTTACCTACCTACCTTCCTGTTCCTTCTTTCCCCCCCTTCCTCCCTCTCTCCTCCCTTCCTTCCTTCCTTCCTTCCTTCTCTCTCTCTCCCCCCCAACTACCTACCTACCTTCCTGTTCCTTCCTTCCCCCCTTCCTCCCTCTCTCCCCCCTCCCTTCCTTCTCTCTCTCCCCCCAGTTACCTACCTACCTTCCTGTTCCTTCCTTCCCCCCCTTCCTCCCTCTCTCCCCCCTCCCTTCCTTCCTTCCTTCCTTCTCTCTCTCCCCCCAGTTACCTACCTGTTCCTTCCTTCCCCCCTTCCTCCTTCTCTCCCCCCTTCCTTCCTTCCTTCCCCCTCCCGTCTTGCCTTCTGACACACTGCCCATGACGTCAGGGATGTGTGGCCTTTTGACACTTCCGGTGACGTCAGGCGGTGTGGTATATGCAAATGAGTTATGCTAATGAGCTCCTGCACCTCTTTTTTTACGAAAGGACCCCTGGTCTTGAGCATCATGATCAGTTGCAGTTCAGCAATCTCTCTTCCTAATCTCCCTTTGAAATTCCTTTATAAGAGAACTGTTACTCCTAAATCAGCAACTGAATGCCCTGAAAGGTTAAAATGTTCCCCCACTGGTTTTTGAATATTGTAGTTTCTAATAGTAGTAGAAAGAGTAAGAGACCAGTAGCACCTTTAAAGACTAACAAAATTGTGGTAGGGTATGTGCTTTTGTGAGTCACTGCTCACTTCTTCAGACTTTTCCATTTATTCTTTGCATCCTCCTGGACTGAATCCTCCTGTACCAAATTGAGACCTAGGTTTCCTGTCTCATTACCAATTCTGATATCTCCACCCCTCTGTAAATCACACCTAATCCAGTCACGCCTACTATTGCCATTCAGCATCTGAAATCATCTTTATAAAGTTTATGTCTCTGGTACTTCATGTTACATTTCATGGCACACATGGCCCGGCCCGACCAAGTGACATTTATGTCAGATCTGTCCCTTGTAACAAATGAGTTCAACACCCCTGACTTGGGGAGTCTCTGCACTGACAGCTCACGGTAGCTTATTCCGGAGAATCCAAGCAGTCAAGCCTTTAAGATTAACTTTGTATTTTGTGTCCCTGCCCTCTGCACTGTTCTTTTTTCCTCCAGTTTATTTTTGTGTCTGCCTTCTGGAGATGGGTGGGGAATGGGTGGTGTTGCAGAGTCTGAGGAAACTTGTCTGCTTAGCTTTACCTCTGACTTGGGAGTGGGACAATTTTTAAGTCTGCTGCAAAAGCACTCATGTATGGTTGCTTTCACACACACTAAATAATACACTTTCAATCCACTTTCAGTGCACGTTGCAACTGGATTTTACTGTGTGAAATGGCAAAATTCACTTGCAGAGTCACTGAAGTGGATTGAAACTGCATTATTTTGCATGTGTGAAAGTGCCCTTTTCCCTATGTAGGGAAAGCAATCTGATGGCCGAATGCCCAAAAATAAATGCAGAAGCAAAGAGAAAATGTGACGGGGAAATGAGGTGAGTGCGGGAGTAAATGCAGATACAAATTTAAATGGTGACTGAGATCCATGGAGATTTGGAGGGAAACAACAATGCAGAAAAGACCTTAGAACATTGGGGGGTGAGGAAGATTGCATGACAAAAAAAAGAGCAAGGAAGCGCAGCAATTTGAAATGGCCATAGTGCTTCAGAGACAGCTCATTAACAGGATGAAGTTTGCTGTACAACACCACCACCCCTATCCCTGTATCACTTTGCTCGGAACTGGGCCAACAATGGATAACATCCAATTTAGAACAGTAATGTGAAAGGGAGCTGAGAGTGTGTGACTGGTCCAAGGTCCCCCAGGAAACTTCCATGGCAGAGTGGGGATAAAGACTCCTTTCTGCAAGAGCTGGCAGGCTTTACATTTAAAACAACGTGTTGGTTTTTAAGAGTCTTGCAGATGAAAAATAAGGTCTGAAAGAAGCCTTTGGAGATATAAGGTATATTGCAATTGGATTTAAAGAATGGACATTAAATGATGGCATTACACTTCATTCATAGCAGGTTTCCTAGAGTCAAAAAGGATCAAAGTTCAAAGTTTATTTAGGTTTAATAGCCCATAGGCCATGCACCATAATAATAATAATTATTAAGAGTTTAAAAGAACAGTAAAAGGCTGCTCAGAAGTAGTCTTAATCTTGCTGCATCAGGAAAAGGTGAATATTTCAACAGCCATTTTCTTAGGAATCTTTCTCTTGCTGCTGCATGTTTTGGACGGTAGAAGAAAACATGCCGAGTCAAGTTCTGTCAAAGGGCAGTCACAACAGTTCTGGTCTTGAGAAAACGGCCCTTCATCTGGGCTGCTGGAAACGCATTGCAGTGTGCAATCATGTAGGACCATCTCAGGTTTGGAATGGTCAACATGTTTAAGTAAAAAGGCAGGTCAAATTTGGTGGAATATGTAATTCCTAGATGAAGTGAGGAACATTTTCATCCAGCATCTGTTTGAAGAGCGTCTCAATCATTTTGGAGCAACTTTTCTGTGAGTAAAGTTTGCCTTCTTTTGGTTAAGTGCTCTGTCTTCTGTAAGCCCAGTTGTCTTGTTTTTGCATCTACAGCATCACTCCATTTTGACCAGCAACATCTGTCAATATGGTAAAGGTTGGGAGGCTTTCAGCATTCAGCAGCTGATATTTATAGCTGACTACGGCCTTGCAGATCAGAATGCAAATCTCCAGCCTTATGACTGTAGAAGCGATGCATGATGGTAAAGTTAATATTTTACAGAAAAAGGCTTACTGTAGTTTTTCAAGTTGCTCTGTTGGACCTAGGAACCAGATTTGGGAACCATATAGTATGCACGGTAGTATTAAGGTCTTAAACACTTTCAGGAGGGCTGGCACATATTGAGCTCTTTGGATATAGAAAAACTTCTTCAAGGCTAGTAAGGCTAGGTCGACTTTCTGTCTAAGATATTTAATGTGCTTGGACCTTGATAGGTTTGGCTGGAATACAATTCCTAAATATCTGAATTCATCGACCTGTTGCAATTTGTACCTTCCGATTTTCCATCTTTTGTTTGACCTTCTTGTTGATTTTGTGAAGACCATAATTTTGGGCTTATCCTCATTTATCTCCAATAGTTCTTCATTGCAGAGGGTAGTAAATGCTTTAATGGCACATTTTAGGCCAGTCGGGGTTCTCGATAATAAGACAAGGTCATCAGCATGCAGCAGGGCAGGCACTGGTCGGTTTCCCACACACGGTGCATGAGTGGGTATGTTTTGAAGAAGTCATTTAGATTAAATTGAATAGATGTAGTGCAAGAACACATCCTTGACAGACACCTCTTTGGATAGATATAGGGTTGTCTCAGACAGAGAATAATGGACATGGAGAGGCAGGCAGATATTGGTAAATATCCCAACTTTAGAGTGCTTGAGCAAATTAGATACTGCCTGGTCCCTTTGGACTACTTGTTGCATTTAGATACTTGTAAGTTCAGGAAAGCGTTCACATTAGCCAGATGTGAGGCTCTCCCCTCTGCGGTGCTTGAGGGTAGATATAGAAGGGTCGTGTTTGACCAGAGACTCTGCCAGTATGATTCTTGGGAGGCAGAGACCGTCGAGCATATGATGTTTAGATGCAACTGGTAGAGTAAGATCCAGGATAAACATATCACAACTTTTGTAAAAGAAACATCTGGACAGACAGACTGGGAGTGTTGTAACCATTTGTTATCCAATGAAAATCGGACTATTACTGAATCTGTGGCTAAATTTTGGACGGCATGCTATCGCATTAGAAATGTACGGCTAAATTTATCAAATTTGTATTTGCCTTTTATATTTCTTACTGGATTTGTCAAACACTTTTATGGTTTTATATATATTTTACTGCATTTTACCCAGATTTTTTAGAACTTTGTATCCCAATGTGTTATGGTTATGCTTGGCTCAATGCCATAATAAATGCACTACTACTAGATATAGGGTTGGATAACTGCGCCTCATTGTTTATTTTAACATGCAGCAAGTTTCCCAAATAGAGATTCATTATTAATTTTAACAACCTTTTCGGCAGGCTTGAAGCATTTAGTTTGTTCCATAGGCGTGCATGCAACACAGTCAAAGGCAGCCCTTATCAGCGAGGCCAGAGTGAAACAGTGGTCTACACAAGAGTAGCCCTTTCTAAAGCCTGCTTGTTCATCACCTAATATCTTCTCTTTGTCCATCCAGCGGTGCAACTTTCAAAAGTCAAAAAGGATATTGTACAGGATCACTAGAAAAGTAAAAGTGTCAATATTATTGGTGTGCAGGTAAATTTTAACTTCTTGCATTGTTTTCAGACTCATTCAGTATGCTTTTATTCTCTTGCCTAGTAGAGAGATTTTTGATCTTCGATGTGGTCTCTGTGCTTCACACTGATGGGGGTTTCTGCGCCTGCGCAGGAATCCTTCAGTATGGTAGAAAGCTCTCTATGGATTTTCGCGCCCAGCGCCTCCAGGCATGCATGGAGCCCCCACCGCGCATGCCCAGAGGAGCGGGCGCGGACATCCCACCAGTTCTCTTCTGACTGCCGTGCTGGTAAAAGCCTTTGCCGTTCAGTGGAGTCCTTCGAGGGAAGCTCTCTCTCTTTGAATCGTTTCTTCTCTCTTCCTTTCTCTTGCCTCTCTCTTCTACATTCAACATTTCTCTTTCTCTTAAAAAAAATCTTTCTCTGAGGTGGTGGGGTTCTTCCATTCCTGCCTTCGGGCTCCCCCCCTTCTTCTTTCACCTCTAGTTTCCCACTTTATGGCTCTGAAGTGGGGCTGCTTCAAGCGCTGTTCGGCTTGTGGCAGCAAATTGGTGGCTCATGACGGTCACTCTCTGTGCATCCTTTGCCTCGGAGAGTCTCACCGGCCAGACTCCTGCTCTCACCTCACTAAGTTTATCAACCAGACCTGAAAGAACAGGGCGGCTTGGTTGAAGGTCGCTTTATTGGAGTCAGCGCTGCTGTCTGGATCGACTGCCATGATTTCCATTCCATCAGCATTGATGGCATCGACAGCCGATTTCAGGGCTGCATCGACATCGAGACCGTCTTCGGACATCACTCACCCCTCAGTCAAAGATAGGGCTCCGATGCAGTCTCCTGCGTTGACACCTGCCAAAAATAAGAAGATGGAGAAGTCGGAGAAACGCCACAAAAAATGGTCTGCGGCCATTGGCAAGCCTCCGACCAAGGTTCCAACTTCGGCTTCTGACATAGCAGCACTCTCACCTGTTGCTGCCCTGGTGCCGATGACTCCTTTGGATATTCCTCCACCGCCTACTGATCTGACTATCACGGTCTTGGATTCTCCAATCCGGCAACCTCTTGAGGCACCACCGGACCACATCCTTGAGGCACAGGAGTTCCACCGATCAGGAGTAACTCTATGCACTGCCACTGGGATGCCCTAGCTCACGTTCTCAGTCACCATCGGTAGTATCCATTTCCTGTACCAAAGAGGACCCTCCTCCACATCCTCGTGATCGACGTGGATACGGGTCTCCACAGTCTTGACACGATTCTCCGGTGGTCCAGGAGTGGGGCAGTCCTAAAGTCCTCACTCCTGGGAAGCTCCTCCCACTTCCTGCTGCAGGGCCGGCAATTTTCAGTCCTGCAGGGGAGGGGCTTCACCACCGGATCTCCAGTTTTTTCCGGCCCTGCTTCCAGCAGGTTGTGTTGGTGGTGCTCCTCCGAGCACGAAGATCCTGCAAGGAAAACGAAAGAAGAAGATTAGAAGACATACTCAGCCTTCTTCGTGGGAAAGTGGGAAGGTATATCCTCCCAAAAGACCTTTCCCCTCTCTCCCCTCCTCCCCCTTTGCTGACTGGTCTAATTCAGCTGGAACACTACAAGGAGGGAGAGAATGGCACCGGCAGTCCCGGGTTCTTCCCGAGCTACCGCAACGCTGCCTATCATTCCTGGGGCCCCGAGGGAGTAGCAGAGGAGATACACTCACTCCTTACACTCCCCCCGGCTTCTCCTCCCCAACGTGGCGGTCGGCTGCTACATGGCTCAATTAGAGCTGGGGAGAGGCATGGGGAACCGGAGGCAGCTGTCAGCGGCACGGAACCTTCTGTCGCCAATACAGCCAGAGTCCAAACAGTTGCATTTTTTCCCTCCATAGGACTGCAGCGATCGGAGACTCTGAGGGAAGCACAGGACGAAGGAGTATGGTAGGACTTGCCCAGCAGCGGAGTCAGGCTGGCGTCGGGGTGCCCTCCAAGAAAGGGGGAAGGTCTACACCCCCTCTCACCCACCTCCACACTCTAACCCCCCCACCTTTCTCTGGCAAACACAAACGCCCAGAGCGAACAGGGGGTTTGCTTGGTTCTCCCGAGGCCCTTTTCTACTGGTCCCCACGTTCAGGGAACATATAGGAAGGGAACAATTCTTCTTCCATGACCCTCATCTGTCCCTGCTTCTAGCCTAATGAACTCAGACTAGCCTGTGCTGGTCAGATCTCAGAAGCTAAACAGTCCAGTCCTGGCAACATTCCCTTTTCTCCAGGCTTATTCAACTGGGACTAAGGGAAGAACCTAACTGCTCGACCTATAAGTCCTGGGAACGCTTTTGGAACACCAGGGGTGGACATTTTGTAGGGAGACCTCATGGCTGATGGCCTTACTTTCACTTTCAGGTGGAACAAAATGGCCGACTATGCAGAAACTATGGGATCACCCAGCTATCCAGACCTGGAGAATTCCCAAAACAGTACCCCAGGACTCCCCATAGAGCAAATAAGTGAGAAAAAAGCAAGACAGTCACTTCTAGCATGGCTTAAGGCAGAACTAAAGAAAGAATTCAGGGCAGAAGACTCCCCCTCATCTACAGACAAATCCTCTGGACAGGGACCCGTGCATGAGATACCTCTCAAGAAGAGGAAATTCTCTATAACTAATAAAGGCTTTACTCCCAGAATCAGTGCTTTTAAGGAAGATTCAGACTCAGTTGCTTCTGTAATGGAGAAGGAGGAAGGGGAATTGTCAGAGGAAGAGGAGGAAGCTATCCCTCTAAACCAATCTAGATTATTTCCCCAAGACATCTACTCCAAACTTCTCCCAAAGGTCATTAGAACTCTGGAGCTCAATTATACTGCAAAATCTCTAGAGGACAGGGAGGACCCGGGTCTCCCAGAGGGGTCCACAAAGGTTATCCCAAAAGTCTCCACCAAACCATTGGGAGTACCCATACCAGCAGCCTTCTATAACATCATGATGGCTGAGTGGGAACACCCAGCAAACCCCAAAGCGGGTAATTCTCTTATCAATAAGCTTTATTCCTTGGTTCCAGAGGCAGGCAGAAAACTTAAACTACCTATAGTGGACAACCCAATTAATTCTCTGGCGTCCACCTCAGTTCTCCCTATGGATTCGGATGGCCTACCTAGAGACAATTGTGACAAAAGAGTGGAGAAAGCTCTTTGCAGGGACTTTGAGGCAGCAGCAGCTTCCTTAAGAGCCTCAGCCACAGGCTCCCTGTTTGCCAGGACAGCATACACCTGGGCCTCTAACTTTACTTCTGTGGACAGTGACATCCCCAAAAAAGTTAAAGATGAGATTAAGAAAGTAGCTCTAGCCACTGCCTTCGCTGCAGACACCTCGCTAGACACCATGCAATTGGTGGCGAGATCCATGGCATGTAATGTTATGGCATGGAGAAACACCTAGTTAAGAAGCTGGGAGGCAGACCCAGCAGCTAGAGCCAAAATAGCAGCAGTTCCATTCAAAGGGGTTAACCTCTTTGGAGCAGCCTTAGACTGATATTTAATCAAAGATAAAGATAAGAAAAAAGTCCTTCCCTCCAAAAGAAAGGAAGGAAGAAACAAACGTAAATTCCAGTCCTTTTGAGAGTACAGACAAGAGGAAAGAACACAAAGCAGACCGAGTAGAGGTAAATGGTTCAATAGACCCAGAGACAATTAACCACACCCCCTCCAAGGAAAAGGAACCCAAGCAGGCAGGGGACCCAAAAAAAGGACCTACTGCATGACTATGCCAGGGATACGGAGGGAGTGGGAGCCAGACTACTCCTCATCGCAGACCAATGGGAAAAGACTGTGACAGACAAATGGGTACTGAAAACAGTATCCCGAGGTTATGCACTGGAGTTCCAGACCCCTCCAATACCACATTTCTGGGAAATGCCCAGGAAAAAATCCAGGGACCAACACAACACAATGATAGCGGCCATGAAACACCTCCTACTCATAGGAGCGATAGAGCAGGTACCGTTACTGGAAAGGACTCTTGGGGTTTACTCGGTCTTCTTTACGGTACCCAAAAAGAATGGGGACACCAGAGCCATTCTGGATTTGAAGTGCCTCAACAAACACATCAGAAAGACAAAATTCAAAATGGAGACCCTAAGATCTATTTTAATGTCCATGCAGGTAAAAGACTACATGGTGTCCATAGATCTGGCAGAGGCGTATCTACATATTCCCATCAGACTGGGGCATTGTCACTATCTCAGGTTTGCATACGATGGTCTACACTTCCAATATCAAGCACTTCCATTTGGCCTATCATCGTCCCCACGAGTATTCACCAAAGTCTTAGTGACACTGGTGGCAGCACTCACACTGAAGGGAGTAGCCTTATTTCCTTTCTAGACGATATACTGATCAAAGCGGACTCACCAACAAAGGTATAACAGGACGTTCAATTAACCATAGATCTGCTTCAAACTCACGGGTTCAAGATAAACAAGGAAAAAAGTATATTGATCCCGACTCAGACTCTCATTCATCTAGGGGTGAAAATCGACACAATACAGGACAAGTCTTTCTATCCTCAGAGAGGGAGACCAAACTGCTATGTCTATTACATCAGGTCCTGAAATCACCACGACAGGAAGTTTTATCTTCAGCAACCCTACTGGGAATGCTGGTCTCCTGTCAGGACTTGTTACCATGGGCCAGGTTTCACACTCAGCCACTACAAAGATTCCTCTTAAAATACCAGAGATCTCATACAGACTAGCAAAGTGGGTAATGATACCGCCTGAGGTACAAAAAGAACTCTGATGGTGGCTCCATCCACATCGCTTCTGAGAGGGCATGCCCCTTAGGGAACCACACAGAATCATCCTAACAACGGACGCAAGTCTGTTCGGGTGGGGAGCCCACTCACGGGCAGTCATGGTGCAAGGCAATTGGACAGTCTCAGAGAGATCCAAGAGCATCAATTTTCTGGAACTCAGAGCCATAAGACTAGTGTTGACCCAGTTGCAGGCTCAACTATCAAACTGCCACGTCCTGGTGCAAACCGACAATACCACAGCAAAGGCTTATGTGAACAAGCAGGGAGGCATGAGATCCAAACTCTTACATTAAGAGGCGATACACCTGTTGCTGTGGGCAGAACAACACCTTCTCTCATTAAAGGCGATCCATGTCCCGGGGACGGAGAACATAGTCACTGACTGGCTCAGCAGGCAAGCAGTAGATCATGGAGAGTGGGCTCTACACAAATCGACATTCGACCAGATCTGCGAAAGGTTCGGAAGAGCGAAAGTGGACCTTTTTGCATCCAGAGAGAATCGACAACACAGCTGTTTGTATCCAAACTACCAGTGGAAGGCTCACTGGGAATGGATGCCTTGACCCTTCAGTGGCCAAAGACTCTGTTATACGCCTTCCCCCCCCACCTCTGATCTCATGAGTAGTGCAATGCATCATAGACCAGGGGGCAAACGTAATCATGATAGCCCCCTGTTGGCTGCGGAGAGCCTGGTTCCACGACCTGTTAAGGCTATCAGTGCAAGATCCTTGGAGGCTCCCAGTCAGACAGGACCTACTCACTCAGGGAAAGGTGGTGCATCCCAACCCGGGGATGTTACACTTAACAGCATGGCTATTGAGAGAAGGCAATTAGAAAGTCTAGGTTATGAACCGGGGGTTGTCTCCACTCTCTTGGCCTCCAGGAAGGTTTCCACCACCAAAATTTATGACAGGACCTGGAGAACTTTCGAAAGGTGGTGTAAAGTAAAGGGGCTAATCCCGTCAAAGTGAATGTGGGCACGGTGCTTGCCTTCTTACAACAGGGTTTAGCAAGAGGCCTTAGTACTAGTACCCTTAAAAGACAAGTGGCGGCCATTTCAGCGATCCAGGGGGCAGGTAAAGACAGTTCCTTATCTAAACATCCACACATTAAGAGATTTCTGAGGGGGGTCACTCTACTGAACCCTCCACAGGCACATCGTTTCCCCACTAGGGATCTTAACCTGGTCCTCTGAGCCCTTTGCAAGGCTCTTTTTGAACCTATGGCCTCTTGTCTGCTGCGGGAACTCACCCTAAAGACTATTTTCCTAGTCGCAATTATCTCAGCATGTAGGGTTTCTGAGCTCAGAGCCTTGTCAATTCATAAAGACTTGTGTGTTTTTCACAGGGATAGAGTGGTTCTCAGACCAGACCCGGCTTTCATCCCTAAGGTTAACTCTAGTTTTCACAGGGCAGTGGACATAGTCCTACCTTCCTTTTGTCCAGAACCGAAACACGATAAGGAGAAACTATGGCACTGTCTAGACATCCATAGAGCCCTAAGTTTCTACCTAGACAGGACAAAGGGCTGGAGACAGGCTGAGACCTTGTTTGTCTCCTTTAAATGTCCTTCCCTGGGAAAAGGGGTCTCAACTTCCACTATTAGTCAGTGGATTAGGGACTGCATTGATCAGGCATACAGGTCACTGAAAGTTACCCCGCCAGAGGGGGTGACGGCTCACTCCTGCAGGGGGGCCGCCACCTCAGCAGTCTGTCGAGCCTTCCCGTCCTTGGACGTAATTTGTAGAGCTGCCACCTGGAGTTCAGTGCACTCCTTCATGAAACACTACCGGGTTGACAAATTAGCTCTTGAGGAGACTACCTTTGGCAGGAGGGTTCTGCAACAAGTAGTCTGAGCACAGGAAGCCGAACCTGCCCACCCGGAGGGACACTGCTTTTTGACGTCCCAGGAGTGAAGACTTCAGGACTGCCCCACTCCTGGACCACCAGAGAACGGAAGATTTGTAAACTTACCGTGAAGCTTCCTTCTCGGTGGTCCAGAGTGGGGCAGTCCTACCCACTCTGACGGAGGGTCAGCTTCCTTGGTTCGCAGTGGGGTGTTATACAGTGGAGTAATCTCCCCTGGTTTCAGCTGAGGAGGAACGGGGAAGGGGGGGGGTTTCCGTACAAGTTCCTGGTTACCTGTTAACATTAGTTATTACTGGTTAATAAATTCTGTTTTGATTGAAGCAGTACCTTGTCTATTGGCCTTCTGTATCTACCTGTCAGTCCCTAAGGGTAGGGCAAGACGGTGGGCATGTGGTGATCCTTTGTTCTAGGGGAAGATGGGCTTTGGAACGGCTGGAGATCTAGTGGTGAAGCCCCTCCCCTGCAGGATTGAAAATTGCCCGCCCTGCAGCAGGAAGTGGGAGAAGCTTCCCAGGAATGAGGACTTCAGGACTGCCCCACTCTGGACCACCGAGAAGGAAGCTTCACGGTAAGTGTACAAATCTTCTGTTCTCCAAGGCACAGGTCACCTCAATACAGGTCACCCAGACCCCGATCCCCTCTGTTGACGCGATGGGCATATCCCCCTGTGGTTCCACACTGGGATCGGCACCATCCTCCCTACCCATATGGAGGCTGCCCACTACTGAGGTCGATGCCATGGGTCCCTCCAGTCGCCTACTCTGACTGGGACACATACCCAGAGCTCAATCCTGATCGCCAGTGGGAATAAGGCCACCTCCGTCAGCTTCACAGTCCATATGTCCTGCTCAGCCCGTGACCTACCAACGCCCTTCTACACCATCGGCACTGAGTGCCACTGTGTTAGCGAAGGCCACGATGTCAAAACAGACCGTGATACCCCCGACACCGATTCCGATGACCCCACCATTGGCACAGCCAATTCCAATTGAGGTACCGCCCGCCTCTTCCTTGTCGGAACAGGACTGTGATGCAGAACAGTCGGACTGCAGTTCCCCAGTCGATCCCTCTCCGAAACCGGACGTCACTGACAATCTCCCGATTTCCCCATCGGAGGATCTCACTTCTGATGGGGATTTGATTAAACGGATGGCCCTTGGTCTTCCAATTGTCCAGCCCAGGCCTGTGGTAACAGACCCTGTGTTCGATATCATACAGATGGACACTTCCACCTCCATTGCACTCCCTATGTCTGCTGTCCTCCTTCAAGCAGCCAAAGCCGGATGAGACAAACCTTCATCGACACCGGTTTCCACTAGTCACCTGGACCACATGTACAGGGTTCAGGAGGTGGATGCCGAGTTCCTCACCAACCATCCTCGTCCCAACTCGATTGTGGTCACCTCTGCTTCCAGATCGAGGAAGACACACTCTACCCCTGCAAACAAGGAGGGTCGCAAGCTTGACGCCTTCGGAAGGCGTTTCTACTCTGCTGGAGTGCTGGGACCGAAGGTCAGCAATTACTCTGCATGTACGGCAAGATACCACTACACTCTGTGGGAGCAGTTGTTGGAAAACATCACTCTGCTCCCCGAGGACCAGCAGCTGGTCGCACGGAAGATACAAAAGGAGGGTCTCACCCTTGCAAAGCAACAGGTAAATACGTCCAAACACACCTTGGAAACCTTTTCCAAGACTATGATGTCAGCCATAGCCCTAAGACGCCACTCTTGGCTACCTTCAACCACTTTACAGCAGGACACCTGGTCCCTAGTCGAAGATCTTCCCTTTGATGGGGTAGGCCTCTTCCACGCCACCACTGATGCTGTCCTCCAGGACCTTGACAAGAGCACACACTGGGAGTCTCTTCCGCCTTGCACACACTGGGAGTCTCTTCCGCCCCTCGTCAATCTAAGCCGTGAAGTTGGTCTAGATCCTGGTCTCACAGGTCGTCCAACCGGAGTTCCCTGGATAGATCCTGGCGTCCACCACATCCTCAGGTAGGCAGAAACAGTCCTATCTGTCGAGGCAAAAGTTCTTGCCAGCCCAACAACCAGCCCACTCCAAGTAGTCTCGGCAGGCCAAGCAGGGCCTTTGACTCTATCCATCCTACCTCCTCTCTCACTCTTCTTGCACCCTTCCTTCCTGTGTGAAACAGAGTCACATCAGACTCTTGGGTCCTCGCCATCATCTCAAGGGGATACCTCGCAGAATTTCTTCAGCCTCCACCAACCCCTACCTTTGTCGCTACCGTCCCCTCACCTGTCCTCCTTCAAGAAGTCAACGTCCTTCTCGACAAAGGTGCCATAGAACCCATCCCCATTCACCACCAGGGCATGGGTTTCTATTCAAGGTACTTTGCAGTTCCCAAAAGGGACGGGGGCACCAGAGCCATCTTGGACCTTTGAGGCCTCAACCTCTTCATACAATATCGCCAGTTCAGGATGGTGACACTATGTTCTATTCTTCCCTTACTGCACAGGTGCGCCTGGATGGCCACCCTCAACCTGCAAGATGCTTATTTTCACATCATAATACGTTTCCCCCACAGGAAGTACCTGCGTTTGGACTTCAACACTATCAATACAAAGCCCTACCGTTCGGCCTTTCCACAGCTTCTCGCATCTTCACAAAGACAATGATAGTCGTGGCAGCCTTCCTCCGTCTCCAAGGGATTACCATTTTCCCTTACATAGACGACTGGCTCATAGTGGCATCCTCGCCCCAGGGCTTATTAGCCGACATTTCTGTCACCCAAACTGTCCTCCAAAGTCTCGGCCTAAAAATCAACGAGGCCAAGTCCCATCTCATTCCTGCTCAGAATGTGCAGTTCATAGGAGCACTACTGGACTCCATATCCCTCCGGGCTTACCTCCTGGAAGACAGGATGTCACCAATAGTCACACTAGCCTCACACATGCTCTCCGATCCCGACTCCTCAGCTCTCATGATCCAAAAATTGTTGGGGCACATGGCCGCCACCATGGCAGTACTGCTTTTCACAAAACTCAAAATGTGCCCTCTTCAACTATGGTTCGTTCATGTCTTTTGCCCACAGTGGGACCCGTCTCTCCCCCCCCAAAAAAAGGTTTGGAACTCTCTCCTCTGGTGGACCCTACTGTCCAACCTCCTCCAGGGATTCCCCTTTCATCTCCTATCACCGCAACTCACCCTAACCACCAATGTGTCAACATTGGGGGTGGGGCGTGCATCTCAATGGCCACAACACTGGCACTCCCTGGGAACAGGATCTGAGGTCCCATCACATCAATTACCTCAAACTCCTGGCTATCTTCTTTGCGCTTCGGACTTTCCTACCCATAGTAAAGGGACGTTGTGTGGCTATTCTTACAGACAATACTACTGCGGTCTGTTATGTGAACCGCCAGGGCGGCACGATTTCCCGCAGCCTCTGCCACCTGGCAATCCGACTTTGGGACTGGAACAGGTCCAACTACATTTTCCTGAGGGCCACTCACATCCCCCACTCCTTAAACAGCCAAGCTGACCTCCTGAGCAGGGGACACGCCGCCCATCACGAATCAGAGATGAATCCCACCTATCTCCACCATGTATTCCTTCTCTGGGGAACCCCAGTTGTAGATGTCTTCGCCACCTGTCTCAACAAAAAGTGCACAGGGTTCTGCACACAAGGTGGGATCGACCCCCTCTCCCTGGGAGATGGCCTACCTACTTTACCCTTGAAGCCACGACTTTGTCTATGCCTTCCCGCCTCTACTACTACTCACACGAGTAGTACACAAGATACTACAAGAGGCAGTGGAATGCATATTGATCACTCTGTGGTGGCCCAGGCAAACCTGGTTCCCAGTTCTCTCACTGGCCCAAGGGAAATTTCATCACTTTCTCTTACAACCAGATCTTCTGATACTCTCCAACTCTTCCATCCGCCACCACAACATCCCTCGTCTCAAGCTCATGGCATGGAGACTCTCCCCCCCGTATTCTCCAACAGAGTGAATAATGTCCTGCTTAATTCCCGCAAGGCATCCACTCGCCAGTCATACTCTTACAAATGGACTCGCTTCTGTACCTACCTAGCATCGTCCAATGTACAACCCTGCTCTGCGGGCCTGTCCCGTATTTTTGATTTCCTCCTGTCCCTAGCAGACGCTGGACTTTTGCATTCCTCTCTACGAGTCTACCTGTCTGCAATCTTGGCTTTCCACAACAGAATTGACACTTTCTCTGTTTTTGCCCACCCTCTTTCAAAACACTTTCTGAAGGGCCTCCTTCATCTCTATCCACCCACCAGAGTTCCACCAGAACCCTAGGATCTGCCATTGGTTCTCCGTGCACTCACTCAAAAGCCATTTGAACCCTTGGTTTCCTGTGATTTCCGCCTCTTGGCTTGGAAAACGGCCTTTTTACTCGCCATCACTTTGGGAAGACGAGTTGGTGAACTTCTGGCCCTCCGACACGATCCTCCATTTCTCTGCTTCCTACCGAACGCAGTTCGCATAGTGCCGGACATTTCATTCCTTCCTAAAGTCGTCTCTGACTTCCATCTGCAGTCTGAGATCATCTTACCTAACTTCTACCCCTCTTACGTTTCTGAGGAGGAACGTCTCTTACATACCCTTGACGTAAAACGAGCACTTCTCTTCTATCTGGCTCAGACTAAGCCTACTAGGAAAACACCGAGACTCTTTGACTTCTATGCGTCACACAGAATGGGCAAACCCATCACTGCCCAGAGACTGTCCAGATGGATTGTGGGGCTTATCAAACTTGCTTACGAACTGGCCAAGACCCCACTCCCGGGGCCCATCGGGGCACACTCCACCAGGTCTATAGCAGCCTCTACAGCATTCCTTAACGGCGCCTCTCTGACTGATATTTGCATGGCTGTGACTTGGGCTACTCCGAACACTTTCATCAGGCACTATGCACTGGACACTTGAGTAGCTGCCCACTCTGCCTGATTTTATCCGCTGCTTCTCAGTGACAGCCTGCCTGCTCCCTCCTCCAGGTAGGACACTGCTGGCTACTCTCCCATCAGTGTGAAGCACAGAGACCACATCAAAGATAAACAGGTTGCCTTCCTGTAACTGATGATCTTTGAGTGGTCATCTGTGCATTCACACCACCCGCCCATCCTTCCCCTCTGCAGCCAGGCTTTTCCAGCTATTCTCATGCTTGGTTGCACCAGTCAGAAGGAACTGGCAGGATGTCCGCACCCGCTCCTCTGGGCATGCGCGGTGGGGGCTCCGTGCATGCCCAGAGGCACTGGGCGTGAAAATCCATAGAGAGCTTTCTACCATACCGAAGGATTCCTGTGCAGGTGCAGAAACCCCCATCAGTGTGAGTTCACAGATGACCACTCGAAGATCATCAGTTACAGGTAGGCAACCTGTTTTTCCTTATATGTTACACTTAATGTGGTAAATAACCAATTTATATTCTAATCCTTTCTCTGCTCCTGGGAGCTGCAAATGCTTGATGCAGTGAAGAATGTTTTAAAGTTTCTGGTGGCTGACTAGGTTGTTAGCGTGTTTGTGTGTATGCGTGTGTGTGTGTTTTCACTGCAGTGTTGCTGGACCCTGGACAGAGTATGCTTGACTTCTGCTGTTTTTGTTACTTTAAGCCGCATTTCTGATGGCTTATGTAATGAATGCAGTCCTAAAACTTTTTACTTTCTTCGTGTTTTTGAAATATTTACATTTTTCTTGATGCAAGAACAGCATAAACAATAGGGTATTTTTGGTTGATTTGAGAGGTCAGACCATGACACACACACACCCCGCAGAAAGCAATTGTGGTCTAACTTACAGGGTTGCTATGAGGATAATATAATCTCATTTTTCAGCCCAAGGTCATTAATGCTTGAGAAAGGGGTGTAATAAATACAATTTCCAACATTTTAATTGTTTTTCTTTTGTTTGAACAGGACCCAGAGCACAAACAGTAACACAAACAAAACATGGCAAACAACTTTTTTTATATTGCCTCTTAGAAGCTTTACCTGTGATATATTGGAGCCATAGCTGTCAGCTGCTTAGGGCAATACTCATTTCTAAGCAGAAAAAATTGTATCTGTGAGTTTTCAGGTGCCGGAGGTGAACCTGAATTGTCAGTTTGTTCTCAATTGGTTTGTGACCTTGTAGCCTAGATGAAAAGCCCAAATTAATCCTTAGCCTACTCCAGTTCTCTCAAGGAACTTTTAGAACCTCTTTTCTCTTCAGTCATGCATGGAATAATATTTGCATGTGTGTCTGTGAGAGAGACAGAATTTGCCTATACTTTTGCCTTTCTTTCCTCCTTGGCTTCTCCAGTCAGATTTTACTGTGATGGGTAGATAGTCTTACCTTAAGGTAACGTGCAAGCCCGTCTGGGACGGCTTATCTGCAGCAACCTCTCAAGGCTTCCTGCCACTTCCTCTGGGTCAGTAACATTGCCATCAGTCCCTATCTTCTGATTCCAGGCAGTTATTCTTCATTCATAGGCTACTCTGGATTTGAGTACTGGAACCCAATATTTGACAATGCTCTCAGAGATAAAATTTCATTGAAATAAACAGGGCAATTTTCATGCATCTCTTGTATAGAATCATGAGAGAAAAAATTTCTAGTGACCTTCCTTGAGGATTTCAGTTCCAGAGGGGGTAGCCACGTTGTCCTACAAGCCCAGGAACACCTGAGAGACCAACAAGACTTCCCGTGTGTCAGTTTCCAAGACTCCGTGCTCCGTTCATCAGATACAAATTAGAATGGAGATCTGAGTCCTTTTATCCCATTCAGGAGGTGGGGGGGGTGTTGCAAAGGAGGAACTCAGGGCACAGAGGTACACTGTGCATTGTAATCATCTTGATTAGAGCTCAGGAAAATATTTAGGGCAGAAAGTTAGCATCTTTAGTGAGATAAGAATATTTCAGGCCTGAGGGTCCATTATTTTGAATTTGTAAATGAACTAAAATTCAGCTGTCTTGCATTATAATCTCCCTTTGAAGCTTCTCTGTTTGAGGACTGCCACTCTTCAGTCAGCAATGGAATGACCTGGAAGATTAAAATGTTCTCTCACTGGTTAGGAGCATGGTTAGGAGCATGGACTCTAATCTGGGAGAACCGGGTTTAATTCCCCACTCTTCCACATGCAGCTGCTGGTGTGACCTTCGGTCAGTTACAAGTCCTTTCAGAACTGTTCTCTCACGAGCAGTTCTTAAAAGAGCTCCCTCAGCCCCGCCTACCTCATAGGGAGTCTGTTGTGGGGAGGGGAGATGAGGGGAGGGGAAAAGAGATTGTAAGCCGCTCTGAGACTCCTTCAGGTAGTGAAGGGTGGGGTATAAATCCAATCTCCTCCTCCTCCTCTTCTTCCTCTTATGGTTTTTTAATGTTGGATTTATGTCCATTTATTCTCTTGCTCAGGGACTGAGCTGTTTGTCTGACGTCAAGAGCGGAAGGGCATTGGGGGCATTTGCTGTCAGTAGAAATATTAGGAAGATGAGCAAGTGGGTGAACCTGAGATGGTACGGCTGGTGTTGTTACGTCCGGTAATTGTGTTGTCAGAGTGAATATAGGGACAGAACTGGCATCTTAGTTTGTTGCAGGACCTCGTTCCAGAGTCTGTGAGGATTTTGTAAATGTTGTCTTGCATAGTGGGTCAAGTGACCCCTGTTCACATTCTCAGCATGTTCACTTTAATGAAGACTTGATGTAAACACAGATTAAAAGGATATGCAGCAGACTGACCAGTGTATATCACTTTCTGTAGACATGGAAACAGTGCTACCCATGAAAATGTATTGAAACCGCACCTGTCCAGAAGTGTTTTTTAAGTTAATTATCGGCTACAAGTAGTCTGATATATCTCCAAAGAGCTCAGAGTGGTTTGCATTTGGTTCTCAGGCAATCCCTGGTCCAGGCAGTGCTCAAGTTCTGACAGCTTCAGAGTAGAAAGACACTGGGAGCAATCCTAAACAAGTCTGCTCAGAAGTAAGCCCCTTTCCATTCAATGGGGGGTTACTCCTGGGAAAGTAGTCTTAGGATATCACCTAACTGCATACTGTTCTCAGGATGGTGTCATTGTGTCAGACTGCCTTCCATCCTTTTGCTTTCATGAAGCTTCTTTGAGTGATCCTAGCCAGTCAGGGATCACATAATGAGGATGATAACAACACAGCATTACATAGATAATCACATCTGGCTACATGCTAGCAGTGTAAACGGCAAACTAAACTGATACAGGGTGAAGGCAAAGATTCCTGGGGTAACGTAATCGATTGTCCTAGCCAGTGGAGTAGGTTGAACAAAAGGAAACCTTGTCTTGTTGACTGGGAAGTGTGCGTCATTTTGACCCACTTTGCAGGCTAATAACAGCCAGTTCATTAGTAGGCAAAACTTCCTCAGGCTTTCAGTTATTGGAAAGCCTTGGTCCTTTCCTATACCAATACTACTAAGACTGTGATCCTGTTCACATAATTGCGGTGTAAGAAACCATAGTTACCTCATTTTCCCTGCCATTTTTTTTCTAGGTAATTCAAACCCTGAACATTCCTTCCTCCTCTTCCTTATCTTGTGAGAGCAATTTATGAAATGTTTGGAAAAGCTTTACCAGCTAGCAAGTACCCACATGTCTGTGTCCAGTTAGCCTATGATGGGAGTAGATGATTGATTCACAATGATTACACTCTGCAAGTATATAGACAGGAAGATCTCCAGCACAGGAGCATTGTATATCTGCATAAGAAAGGAAACAAGGCCTGATTAAAGTAGAGTTAGTTTTTTCACTGAACTGGTTTTTGCCCGTAATAAATGTACTTCCAGACACCTATTTTTTGAGTACTGTGAAACTTAATGACAAATGTCACATTTATTGTGCATTTTTATTGAGATCTTATTAAGGAGGGATTGTTTTCTTGGTGTTTGTAAATCTCCCAGCAATTAGTAAGTAGTTTTGTAATTTAAAAAAGATATTATGTCGGATTTCAAATCCCAAATTCATTAATCCATTGAAAGGCATTACTGATCTCCCACAAGACTATCTGTTCAAAAGACAGAATTAGATTCTCTAATGAGAGCTTTGATGCTTTACGTTCTGCTTCCTTCTGTGGTACAGTCCAGTGCTGTCCAATTCCACTTCTTATACTGTCAGAAATGCTCTTGCACAAGGAGCTGCAAGACAGGACATCTCTTGGATATCAGTGGAATAATAAATCCCATAATAATGGCGCAGCCAGAAATCAAAATAATTTCTGTTTCCTTTGTAAATGTTGTGTGAACAAAGACAGACTTAGGCTATAATGACTTGATGAGGATGCTGTCAGAATATACAAGGTCAATTAAAAGTTAAGCTGGCTGTCAGGGTTTATACATGTGCAGCTGTCCAGGGTGTTTCACACAGCAGAATAGTTAGTACAGCTGAAAGCTAGCCCTTGGAACACGCTTTTGTTTTCAAGCACTGACATGAGTGGCCCAGCCTAGCCTAAGCTGAGTTGGCCCTAGTTAGTACGTGGATGGGAGACCACCACGGAAGTCCAGGGTTGCTACGCAGAGGCAGGCATGGCAAACCAGAAACCACCTCTGTTCATTTCTTGGCTTGAAAACCCTACGGGATGCCATAAGTCAGCTGCGGCATGACGGAAATTTTCACCATCATGTGTTTTCAAAGATTACCAATGAGGTTTCATAATCAGCTATCTTTAAAAATAATTTAAAAGAATTCATGGCAAATGATAAATTACTAAGGAATGTATTATCTCCTTTACAAGAATATTGATTTGTGGTGGTTATTGTGTAACAGTGACACCAGTGTACATGAATGAAGGGTTCAAGGGTGTTTCAGTCCTTTCCCCTTCTTCTTATCCATCGGCTGTCTTCTGTCTGTCTCAGGTCGATTGTAGGATGTAGTAGGGATGTGCAAAAAAAAAGTATTTTTCAGTTTCAGGTGTATGGAACCTGAAAAATACTGGTATTTCCTGATATTCCTGAATCCCAATACTGGTACGGTATTTGGATTCAGGAAATAATCAGACTTGCTGAATTTTTTTTGCTTTTTTATAGCCTATGGGGACCATTATAGTCAGTGGTCCCCATAGGCTATAAAGGAGGAGTGATCTGGGTGTATCTGGGGCTTAGGGGGACTGGTTTTTGAGGTAGAGGCACCAAATTTGCAGCAAAGCTGCTGGAGTCTCATCCCCCCAAACCCCCCAAGTTTCAAAAAGATTGGACCAGGGGGTCCAATTCTGTGAGCCCCAAAAGAAGGTGCCCCATCCTCCATTATTTCCAATGGAGAGGGGGAGTCATTTAAAGGGAACATAGTCCCTTTAAATGACTTTTGCAACTTAGCTGTGCCATGAGGTGTTTAAAGGGAAGGCATTTAAAGGGAAGGACCTTTTAAATACCTTTTGTAAGCCGCACCACCTATCTGGCACCCTGACAAATCCCAAATATTTTCGGGATTTTTCAGGGCGGCCATTTTTTGATAGCCCAGATATTTTCGGGATTTTTCAGGGCAGCCATTTTTGCTTAGCCAAAATCACTAGCCCACCTGGTAACCAGCTGAGAAAATACCCAATAGATACCAATAAGGTATTAATGGGGGGTGAGGTTTGGCTCTGTTTATACCAAGTGCACACCTCTAGTCTGCAGTGTAAATTACACTATCCAGAAATGACTCCATTGCTTACCTTGGCAAGAAAGGAAGGTGAAAAGGGCAGCTAATCTTGCCAAGGGTTGTTGGCATTCCCTTCAATGCTTAAGAACATAAGGTTGACAACTGACATCATCTAAAAGAGGGTTTAACTGAGCCTTCACAATGGAACTGTCATTCAAGTATCACAGCCTGCCAGTCCTGCTTCTCCTTGCTTGCAACCTTATTTGCTGCTGCTTCATCTCCACTATTGCTTCCTCTCTTACAGAATTCTCCACAATCACATATGTGCCTGAGCTTCCCTATACAGAAGCAGCAGTGGAAAACCAGGATGTCCATGGCTGGTGGCCTGATAGGGTTATCTGACTGTTTAATTTTAGAGGCTGACAGAGAGTGTAGCTGAAGTATAAGCTCTGTCTGTGTATGATGTCAGCCTCTACAATTTCTTGCTGGTTCAGATCACAGGCCCATCAGTCCAGCCTTCTGTTTCTTTCTTTGGTCAGACAGATGTTACTGGGAAGCAAAGCATAAAAGGAATAGCAGGATCCCTAGGTTGGTGGGATGGGGATTTGTAACGATGAGCACCATGCTGAGATTCCAATTGTGTGTGGGGGGGTCCACTGGCCAGTGTTAGGGATTAATTGCAGAACCTATGAAGTCTGAACAAGTGTTGGTCCGTGCCCACTATTGTCTATGGCAGGGGTGGGCAATTGTTTTGGCTCGGGGGCCACTTTGCGGGAGCGGAGGTTAGCAGAGGGCCGCACTTTTTAAAATGATTGCATTTATTACTTAACTTTGTATTTCAGAAAAGGTATAAATTGCATCGTAAAAATCAATAAATATAAATTAAATAAAATAGTGGTAGTTTTATTCAATTTATTTATTGTGCTAATTTCATATCGTCTATAGCTGCAAGCACATTTAATTTTAGAATCAGTTGAATGAGACAAATGTACCCTATCACACTTTTCTACAATTTTTCTGAAATCAGGAGTGAGATTGCTTGTTGAGATTCTCATCACAGCCTGCAAGTTAATGTCTGTCAAAGAGCATCTATATTTACTCTTCTTAATCTTCATGTCTTGGCAGGCCGCAAAAAACTCTGTGGCGGGCCGCATGTGGCCCGCGGGCCGCCATTTGCCCACCCCTGGTCTATGGCATTCTTTTTGTCTGAGTTGATGCAAGTTTCATCATGCATTCTTCTCCAATGTCCTTTTGGATTCATTAACACTATACCTTGTACTCTTTTGACATGCAGTCAGAATTGAAGGGTAAAAGTTTTTCTTGCCTGCAGGCAAAGGAGGACTTGCACACTTGAAAGGTCATAGGTGGCACTCCCCAACATAAAAAAAATAAATAAATAATAGCAGTGTAGAGACAAAGCTAAGCTGAATGCTTGTACATGATGTGCTAGTTTTCTATATTTAGGTATTCCAACATAGAACAGCTTCCCCACCTGGAGCTTGAAGTGTTTCATTCTAGAACTCACTTATAGAATCATAGAGATGGAAGGGACCTCCAGGGCCATCTAGTCCAACCCCCTGCACAACGCAGGACATTCACAGCTACCTCCCCCCCACACCCCCAGTGACCGCTGTTCCACACCCAGAAGATGACAAAAAACCTCCAGGTTCTCACTCTGAGGCGGAGGACATCTTGGGTTATTCCCATCGTCCTGTCAGGGAGAGGCAGGATCCATTTTGTCTTCCTGTGTGGCTTGGGACCACCCACTTCCTCAGTTTCTTTCCTGCCTCTATAGGGAGAGGTTGTTGTAGGCTTTGCCTCCAACCCTTAGAAAGTAAAAAATTCTATTTCTCATTTCTTCCTTACCTTAAAGTCTTCCTCTTCTACTTGCTTCTTTATTCCTTCTATTCTAACTTCTGTCCTCTCGAGGGAGCTCAGGGATGACTGTTCTAACAGCCACAGAGTTTCCCTCTTTTCTCTCTGTTTTTCCCTGACGGACCAAACCATGCCGGGAAGAGGAGAAGACGGCTTCCTCTCCAAGTCAGAGAGTGACACTGCCAGTGCCTTGCAGCTCAGGGATGCCTCCGGAGCTGGCATGACCAGCAGGCTAGCCTCAGCTGCTGGCAACGACCCCGAGTTGAGTGGGGAGAAGAAGGGCCATAAGCGTCAACAATCAGGAGACATTGAAGCTGAGGCGCGTCCCTGCTCTTCCAGCGGCAGCGGCCATCTTGGCACTGCGCTTTGGCGGGAAACCCTCATTCGCCCTTTCTAAGTGTGCCAATGGAACCTCAGGCCCTGGATGCCAATCTCCAGTCAGGAGATTGTGGCAAACACTCCAGGAACAGCGGGGCGACCCTAGAGGAGGCCAGAAGACTCCAGTTGGGTAACAGATACCCGCTTGATGGAAGCCCTATATCTCAAGACTTCTATCAGTCTATGAGGTGCACTATGAGGGAAGAGTTTCAGTTTTTGCTGTATGGGGGACGTAGCTTCCATTCCTTCCCAGGCTAATTCTCCAGTGCCTACTCCAATGCACTACCCCATAGATAGACGTTCAGGGGCAAGCTGGCCTACCAAGGCTGTGAGGAAACAGGACCCCAGACATAGTCTCTCTGATTCTGAGAGGGAACAATCCCCAGATCTTGAAGTGGGTCCAAGGGAAGAGGGCAAGTTTCTTTCTGATGAGGAAGTGGAGGACATCAGCGTCCCACAACTGTCAGCTAAACTCTTCAAAGCAGAGGATTTCCAGTACGTCCTCTCTAAATTTTTGTATGCCTTAGACCTTCACAACTCCTTTGCGGAGGAGGACACAGTCTGCCCAGGCATCAACACTAGGAATAAATCCTAGGGCACTGAAGAGTTGTTCCCCAGATACTCTGCTTCAGAAAAGATTTTTCCATTTCCTGAGTTCTTTGAAAGACAGTTAAAGGCTGAATGGGCCAAACCTACTTCTAATAAGCAGGCCCCTGGTTTTGTTTAAAAATTGTATGATTTGCCATCCTTTGCCAATGAGATGTTACAGGTACCTCTCATGGATGCTCCAGTTACAGCGCTCCAGTCTTTTGACCTTCTCTCTGAGGATGACTATGGTTCTGTACAGGACAATCTAGATAAGAAAATCGATGTGGCACTTAAGAGGTCAGACAAAGCCATGGCGATGGCTATTAAAGCTTTGGCTACTGCGTCCATAGCCACCAGAGCCATGCTGGTATGGGCCAGAAAACTCATTCAGCCACTTCCAGAGGACAATAGAAGATTTTTGGAAGGTGCTACCAGAATAATGAAGGCATCTGCATTTGCTACTGACACCTCCCTGGATGCTCTAACCTTTTCTTCAAGAGCCATGTCCTCAGCCGTGGTAGCCAGAAGAGGGATTTGGTTATGGGCTTGGCCTGCTTATCTACAATCAGAAGCCTTCGTGATGGCATACCCCTTTCAAGGAGAAAAGCTATTTGGAGATCACCTGGAAAGAATTCTGGTGGAAACCAGAGACGATATGGAGGCCCTGCCTAGGCATGTACGGCACCTAGAAAAAGGAGTTCCAGTAGTCACTCCTTTCATTCTTCAAGCACAGCATATAGACCTAGACAGAACCAAAAGAGAAGTTCCTGGCATCCCTCCACTCAACCATTTAAGAGGAACTTCACCGGCCTACGTTTTGGGAAGCAAGCCTTCAATAGATCTGAGAAACCAGATCGTGACAACAAGAACAACAAAGCATGACTCAGAGCACATTCCAGTGGGGGGGACAATTGACACATTCCCTACATTCTTGGATAGAGTCCCAAGTTGACATGTGGACTATAGAAATTGTTTCCAGGGGATACTCCTTAGAGTTCAGAAGTCCACCCCCAGACCGTTTAATCATATCCCCACTGTGCAAGGACCCAAGGAAAAGGGTCATAACATCTGCCACTCTTCAGCATCTCTTGATATTTGGGCAGTGGAACCTGTTCCAAACGATTGGAAGGGACATGGAGTCTACTCAATATTTTTTTACAGTGCCCAAGAAAAATGGCAACTGGTTGACTTGAAATTCGTCAACAGATTTATAAGCCTGAGACACTTCCATATGGAAACACTCAAGTTCATCACAGAAATGTTACAAAAGGGAGAATATCTGGCCTTCCTGGACCTCACAGAAGCATACCTACACATTCCAATCCTGCCACTCCACAGGAAGTTCCTGAGGTTCTGTTTAGGAAACATGCATCTACAGTTCAGGGCTCAACCTTTTGGGCTAGCGACCACCCCAAGGGTCTTCACCAAGGTGCTGGTCAATCTCATAGCACATCTGAGATGAAAGGGCATCCACATTCACCCCTACCTGGACAATTTGCTCATTCGTTCATCCTCCAGGGAAAAAGCACTTCAAGACGTCCAGGAGACGATCAATTGTTTGCAATCCCATGGTTTCCTGATCAACAGAGACAAGAGCTCCCTGGAACCATCCCAGACACTGGAGCATCTCACGATGCTGACAGACACCAAGAGGGCTATGATATTCCTGCCAGAAGAAAATATTCTGAAGACCAATATGGCAGTGAAGCTCGTCATAGAGCGTTCATCTTCGCATCTCCTGACCTTGGTCTGCTAATCTCCAACTTGGAAGCATTGCAGTGGGGCAGACTACACATAAGGTCACTGCAGCTGTTTCTCTGACTGTACCAACTACAGATCATGGAGAAGCAAGTAGTGCTCCTGCAAGTACCCATGTCACTGAAGGTGTCCCTACAATGATGGATGAAGGAGTCCAACCTTCATCAGGGCAAAAAGTTTGTACACAACAACGAACTTCATCTCTTCACAGATGCCAGCCTACAGGCTGGGGAGTGACACTATCCAAACATCCGACTCAGGGGCATTGGTCCCACAGGGAGTCGTCTTTACCAGTAAACTTATTGGAACTCAGAGCAGTTCGCCTAGCCTTGTTACACTTCAGCAACAAAGTGAAAAATCGACACATATTAGCAAGGACAGACAAGGTGGCAACCAAAACATACAGAAACAATCAGGGTGGCTCCAGGTCATCCACCCTTCACAAGGAGGCACTGGTGTTGATGCTTTGGGCAGAGAAGAACGTAGCATCAATCAGAGCCGAACATATCAGAAGCCTGGACAATACCAAGGTGGACTGGCTCAGCAGACAGATGATACATCCAGGAGAATGAATGCTCAACAGGAAGGTATTCAACTGGATGTTGCAACACTTCAAGTCCCCAAAGGTGGATCTATTTGCCTCACATCAGAACCATCAGCTTCCCAGATTCTTCTCATGATTCCATCACAACAGAGCCATCGCCATGGATGCCCTGACCTCACCATGATTCCAGGGCCTGCTGTATGCCTTCCCCCCAATTCCAATTCTCCTGAAGGTATTGCAGAAGATTAAACAACAGAAGGCAACAGTTCTCCTGGTGGCTTCGTGGTGGCCACAGTGCCCATGGTTTTCTTTTTTTTTAATTTTAATTTTTATGTTTTATAAATACGTAACAGAACCAACAAACAGTGTATCCAATAAATAAGAGAGGCAACTATAAATCAAAGTAACCTTATATCATATTGCTCTATTACTCTTTAGTCATATTATCTAACCAATTATAGAATTTAACCCAGGTAGATTCAAACATTTCTTTTTTTTTACTCTTTAACAATAACGATAAATTACCCATTTCGGCAACTTCTAATAATTTATACACATATTCCTCTTTTTCTGAAATCTTGTCTGTCTTCCAATATTTAGCAAAAAGTAGTCTCACCGCTGTAATACCATGGACAATCAACTTTCTATCGACCTGTTTGTAAACGTTGGGAATTAAATTGAGCAAAAATACATCAGGTTTCAAAGGTATTTTTAACTGAATTATTTCCTGCATCAGCCAGTATTTGTTGGCCTTCCCACAAACCCACCACAATGAAAATAAGAGCCAATATTCTTTTTACATTTCCAACATATATTGGAAATTTTTTTAGAGTATTTGGATAGTTTATCTGGGGATAGATGCCACATATAAAACATTTTATACATGTTTTTCTTGTAAGAACTAGCTCTAGTTATTTTAATATTTGTTTTCCACATTTTGGTCCACCTTTCAAGCTCTATATTGTGTCCTAAATTTCGAGCCTATATAACCATGGTTGGTTTAACCAACTCATCTTGCATTTTAAAGTCCAGGAACCAATTATAAACTTTCTTTATCAGCTTTTTCTCTGAGTCCAGCCATAATTTGTCTTTTTTTTGTATAAATATTTGTATTGTTGTTGTTACAATTCTGATTATACATTTTCATATTCCATTATACTTTTACAGTTCCCCCTGTCCTCCCCCCTCCCTCCAATCTGTTGTTTTTAGTCCTTTTCTCTCAGTCAGGGGCATAATGTTTGGAGCTTCCACTGAATGTCGTTTCTTCTTTGTTCTTCTGTCCATTCCCAGTATAAGGTTCATTTCTCTTTGATTGTCGCTGTTCTGTCTTCCCATGGCGTATCTTAGTTGATTATGGAGATTATATTTGATTGAATAATTTCAAACAAATAGTTATGCCAATTTCTCTCTGCCCATTTACTTGCATCTTTCCAACCTGCCGCTATAACCGCTTTACCTGCTAGAACCATTGCTTTCAGTAATTCTTGGTGCTTTCTCTCTATTATCTCAAATCCTATTGTACTTCTCAACATTAATTCAAAGTCTATGTTTATATTTATTGCAAATAATCTATTCATTTTTCCTACAATATTTCTCCAAAAAAATTTAACTTCTGGGCACTCCCACCAGATAGGGGAATACCACCCTTTTAAAATTTTACAATGCTAGCATTTAGGACTCAGTCCTGGGAACATATTTGCTAGTGTGGCTGGGGTTCTATACCATTTGGTAAAAAAAATTTAGTTCTAGTTCTTTAAACTTATGTATTTTAATTTTTTGATTCCATTCATGAGTTTTATAGCTTTTTGTTCTGTTATTTGCGTTTCTGTGTCCCATCTTCTTTGTAACTGAATTTGTAACTGAATTTGGGTTGGACATTTGTTTTTTTTATCTGAAATCATTTTCTTACATATAGCACCTGCTAACCCTCTTTTATTTTGTTTCAGTCTTTTGTATATCTCTTCCATTGGTTCCTCTATACCTATATTCCTATCCTCCATTAGCTTCTTAACTTTCTTGTATAAACCAGCTATTTTAACCACTATTGTATCCCTATCTCCCCTTCTAATACTTGAAGTGGTTTCAGAGTTTCTCCATTACACATATCTTTTACTCTTCTATATCCTTTTTGTCTAAGCAGTTCCCACCATCTATGATCTATACTATCCTTTCTAAAGTTTCTAATGGTGCCCATCTAGATATACCTTTTAACCACTTTGGTTGCCACCTCTTCCAAATTCTTAATGTATTTCTTCTAGGCCCCAGCTCTAGTTTGTCTTCTCTTTCCACTTTATTCGTAAATATACCATATTTCCCTACCCCTTTATTTGCTTCATTTTCAAATTTGACCCATTTCTGATTTTCAACTTCTTCTATTTCTAAAAGTGTTTTCAACTGGAAGGCTTCCTAATAACTTACTATATCCGGTACACCCCACCCTAATTCTGAATTAAGACTATGAATTTTTTTTTTGAGATTCTAGTCTTTGTACTACCAAATATCCATTCCCTTATTATTGCATTCCATTTCTCCAATTTTTGTTTGGTGATATCTAGTGGTAATACTTGAAATAAATATGTTAATTTAGGTATCCAGAACATTTTTACACTCCTAATTCTGGATGTTATACTTAAGGACTCTCTTTTCCATCTTTTCCTATCTCTTGTTATTTTTCTCCAAACATTATTATAGTTTTTCTCTACAGTCTTATTAATATTCTGAAATATTTCTACTCCTAAATATCTAAATCTCTTGACTCCCAATCCTATTTTGGTTAATGTATTAATTTCGTTCCTTTCCTCTCTATTCACATTATGGTATAATACTTCTGATTTCATCATATTAATTTTTAAACCTGACCTTATTTCGAAATCCTCTAATATCACCTTTGTCTCTTTGATTCCTTCCTTTGGGTTGGACATTATTATTATTATATCGTCTGCAAACAGATTGATCTTCAGCTCTTCTTTACCTATTTTACAGCCTTCTATCCTTCCTATATTTCTAATTCTTTCTGCTAATTGTTCAATCGCAATTATAAATAGAAAGGGTGAAAGTGGGCATCCTTGTCTAACTCCCCTTGTAATTGCTGTGTGTTCACCATTTATTCGAACTACCGCTGAGCTTTCTCTATACATTTCCTGTATGGTTTTTATAAATCCCTGGCCAATGCCGTATTTCAACATTATATTCCAGAGGAATTCATGAGATAATGTATCAAATGCTTTATATATATCTAATTTAAGCAAACCTATTTTCCCAAATCAGCAGTGACTTAATACATTTAATATGTTTCTAATCGGGTGTGCTATACATCTATTTTTAACAAAGCCATACTGATCATCTTTTATTACCTTAGGAATAATATTTTTGAGTCTATTTGCCATAATCTTAGCAAAAATTTTATAGTCTTGGTTTAATAGATTTATTGGCCTATAGGAGCCTACTTCCTGAGGCTCCCTCTGCAGTTTTAATAATATTGTTATTTCTGCTTTTCTCCAAGTGTTAGGTACATTTCCTCCCTTTAGTATGGTACTGAAGACTGTACATAGTTCTGGTACTAAGACTTCTTTCATTTCCTTGTAAAATTCCCCTGTAAACCTGTCCATACCCGGTGATTTACCTGTTTTTAAACCTTTTATTACTTGTATTTTACCTACAAGACTTTCCTTTTCTAATTCTGTAAGTTTAGTTTCTATTGATTCCTTAAATTCAACTGTGTCTTTTTTCTTGTATAGAGTCTTATAAAAGTCCATAAAGCCTTCTTTAATCTCTTCTGGATTCTGTGTTATATTCCTGTTTACTCTAATGGTTCTCATTCTTTGCTTATCTCTTTTGCTCTTTAAGTAATTTGCTAATCTTTTGACTGAATTTATTGAATTTCTCTGGAATTCATCTCTTACCATGACTTGTTTTTTCCATAGTGCCCTAGAGTCTAGGGAGTCCAATTGTTTCTTCAATTCTATAATTAATCTGTTTCTATTATAACAAAATTTCTGTAATTGCTGTTTTTGTAAGTTCTCAAGTTCTTGTATCTTATCATTTCTTACAGAGTACCATTTTCTTTTTAATTCTTTTTCTTTCATTATACACTGTCCCCTAATTACAGCTTTGGCTGCATCCCAAAGCATATCTGAAGTTACTGTTTCTCTGTTTTCTTGAAAATACAGTTTTATCTGATTTTCCATATATTGTTTATCTTTTTCTTTGGACATAATCATATTGTTGTATCTCCATGTTTTTTTTTCTTTGTCCCAGTTTACTTCTATTTCTATGCTAATGGGGACATGGTCTGAAATCCATATTGGGTATGTAACTATATTTTTTGGTTCCCATTTACCAAATTCTTTAAGTATTATGAAGTCTAAGCGTGAAGCTGTTTTATATCTGTTTGAAAAATATGTCAGTTGTGGCATCAACCCCAAAGCTTCATATGCTTCTGTTAGGCCCCATTTTTTCCACCCTATCGCATTATTTTTAGTAACATCCATATTACAATCCCCTGTTATTAGTACTTTGCCTTCCGCAAATTTCTGTATTTTTTAAAAGATTTTAATTAAGAATCTTTTTTGTCCTTTATTAGGAGCATAAATATTTACTAATGTTATTAGTTTACCTTCAAGTAAACATTTAACCAACAGAGACCTTCCATCCTTATTTGCTATTATTTTTCGTAACTTAATGTCATACTTCTTATGTACTAGTATCGCCACTCCCCTTGCTTTAGAGTCACTTCTTGCTTCAGCTAGTACCACCCACACTGGGTCATTAAGCAAAGGTTTAAGCAAAGGTTTATTATCTCTTTTCACTTTATGTGTTTCCTGCAGGTAGTTGATATCTATGTTCTGTTGTTTTGTGAATCTGGGGAGTCTATATCTCTTTAAGTCAGAGCTCAAGCCATTCACGTTCAGTGTCAGCACCTTTAGACTTTTAACCATACTCTTTTACTCTGAGCTTTCTTCTTCCCCCATGCTGAGAGTTAATTTTTATGCTGTTTACCCTGCTCCCCTTTTCTCCACCCTCCCACTCTTCCAACCTCCCCCTTCCCCTTTGTGCAGAGCTCTTGTCTGAGGAGGAAGAAATCGTCCTCTCTCTACACCTTCAGGTGTGCGCACCCTCCCCCCTCCGATACATTCAACTCTTTAACATTACTAATGACCTTTGTTAAATGGATACTTCCCTTAATTTTTGTCAGGAGGCCCTGACAAAACCCCCATTGTTTGCTTTGATGTACTGAAATACTGTATGTCTCCCTCTCTGTCTCCATCCCCGGCCCTCCCCTGTCACCTTGAAATGTATTGCTTTTAGATGTCCTGGACAATGTAACCATTTAAGTCGGGAGAATGGTGACCCCATATCATGGCACGTCACTGACAGACAAATGGCATTTCCTCCCTTGCATTCCCTCCTCCCTTTTCCTGGGACTATGAATGTCTTATCTTGTTGTGAGGACCTTGAAGGTTTTGTTGTTGCAGCCCAGAGCCATTTGTTATGCACAAGTTTCACACATCTGGGTCAGCCAGTTCAAGAAGGGAATTTTTATAACTTTAGCACCTCATCTTCCTGTGGAAATCCAAACGGCTCGATCCCTTAGCCCGCGGTTTTTATTCTGAATGTGATTGGTTTCAGGTGGGATTTCAAACGAATGGGAGGGTATATTAACTCTGACTGTCCTGTACCTGGTATCTCTAACAAACATCCGAAAACCTGTCAAGCAGTATTAAGACTAATAAAGAACTCTGTTTCATCAACAAAGGTCTGATCTTTTTGCTGTTAGCACAGAAGTCTCACAATTTTCTGCCGCTATGAGCATGTCCTTGGCCTCTTTTCCTGGTGCATGGAGGAGCCTTCTTCCTCGACCTCTGTTGCTGCCGTTTCTTCCATCTCTGTTTGATCTTCCAGGTTCCTTGTATGAAGTCCCAGCTTCTCCAGTAGTTTTGCCACTTCCTGTGGATCTCTCACAATTAATCTCTTTCCTTCTTTAAAGATGACTATAGAGGCTGGGTCTGCCCAGCTGAATTGTATTTTACTATCATAAAGTTGCTGAGCATATGGCTTCATTAAACTTTTTTGTCTCAGTGTGTCCTGGCAAAAGTCTTGCCTAACATAAGCCTTCTTCCCTTTGTAGTTCATTCCTTTAATTTTTTTAAGGCTAAAAATACCTGTTGTTGTTTCTTTTCCCTTGCAAATTTCATTATAACTGGGCAGGTTCTCTCCCCCTTCTCTTAGTCTGCAGCCTTTGTACCCTTTCTATTTGGTCTTCTTCCAAGTCTATCCCTTGTTCAGATATCAATTTCACAATACATTGTTACAGGTTCTTTTGCTCTATGTCTTCTGAAATTCCATATATAATCAGATTTGCACGTCTGCTTCTATCTGACAATTCCGCATTCTGTTTTTTCAATGGAGTAATTTGTTCCTTATTATCTTGAACCAGTTTTTTTGCTTGCACAGCTATTACTTTAACTCCTTTAATTTCTGCTCCTATCTGTTTCAACTCCTGTTTTATTTCTCCAATGTCCTTTGTTATTGTTTCCTGTGAAGCTAACATTAGAGCCTGAAACTGAGCAATTTGCTCAGATAAAGCTTTTATCGTTGTCGCCATTTTCAGTTAATTTGCTGACTGCAGCCTCTTTATCTATAAAGATTAATAACTGTCTTCTTCCCTGGCTGAGCCCAAATTCCTTCAGCTCTCTTTGTTCCTTGTTGCCTTAGACACTACTCAGTCTATTCTCTAGCAGTTTAGTGAAGTTTATTGCCTTCTTTTAGGTCATAAATCTTGCGTCTGTTCGGAGCGGAGGAGCAACAGCGTCTAACTTCTCAGAGCATGTACACACCTCTGTCAGAATCTGCTGATTCAGACAAGGATTTCTGGGACTTCCTGCTATGCTTCCTATTGCTTTGTGCTGTGTGTAACCTGTGCTTGCACCCATTTTGTATTCATGCTTATTGCTTTTAGTTGCCCCCATGCCCACCATGTAACCATATCCCTGGCCAGGAAGACTGTATGCTATGTGACCCCAGGTTTATGACTTTGACCAGGCCTGGTCTGTGTAACTGCTTGCCCGGGAGAGTGACAACTTCAAAGCATGGGAACAATGGGCCTCTCACACTCCTGCCTCCGCATTCCATTCATCCCTGCTGGGAAGACAAGGGGAGGACAGAGACCATTTCTTATCAACGTGCGAAGGCCTTGAGGAAAGCAATTGTTATGTGAATATGGTTACATCTAAAGGGTCTGGTTTGGGAAGGGAAATTTACAGCTTAACACCTAGCTTTCTTTCCTGTGGGAAGCAAACGGCCAAAGACCCCTTTTGCCCGCCATTTTTCCCCTTTGGTGATTGGTTACCTATGGGCAATTCAAATTCTACTGAAGGGTATAATAGACCTGCTTCTATCATACGCATTATCTCTGACAATAATCCGAGAACCTGTACCAATGTAGAGATTGGAAATAAAGAACTGTGTTTCATCAACAAAGATCTGATCCTTGACTACTTTGAACAGAAGTCTCACAACCTCCCAGCCCAGCCATACTTTGTCCAGACTTATCAGTTCACTATAAAAACCATTTTTCTTATCAATTTTGAAACTAGAGCATAGCTGTATGGATTCCCACCAAGATAATCTAATGCCCTGACGCTCTAAGTTTTCTAAAGTCTTCAGTTCAAGGTCAGCATCTAATAAGTCTTCATAACTAACCTTCTTCTCAAGTGTCAAAAGAGTAGGTTTTATAAATGCCTCGAGAGGCAATACCCATTTTGGAGTTTTGAAATAAAAATTATGTTTAGTCTCCTCCCAGATTTTTAAAAGTGGACCTCTAATAGCATGTTGTTTAAAATGTGTTCTTTGCTGGCCGCACCAAAAAACTGTATGCCAACCCATTTGAAGGTCATGCCCTTCCAATTTCAGAAGTCTTGTGTTATTTAAATTGGCCCACTCTTTTAGCCATGCCATCCCCGAGGCTTTATAATAAAGATACCAGTCTGGCAGTCCGAAGCCTCCCCGGTCTGTTTTGTCCTGTAAATATTTAAGCCTAATTCTAGGTCTTTTGGTTTGCCAAATAAAATCTGATAGTTTTTTTCTAATTCCCGAAAAAAAATCTGATTCTTTATAATAGGCGAGGTAGAATGCTCATTTTACATACTGCAATACGTCCTAAAAGAGAAAGTTGTATACCTCCAGTTCTCCAAATCTTTTTTAATTTCGGACAATAGTTTCAAGTAATTATTGTTGAATAAAGAGCTACACCTATTTGAGAGAATGATCCCTAGATATTTTACTTTTTTGGATGATTCAAAGCCTGTCTTTTCGTGTAATTGTTTTACAATCTCATTTGTACAGTTTTTAGTCACTATCTTTGTTTTTTTATATTAATTTTAAAGGCTGCAACTTGGCCATAATCTTGTAGAACATGGAGTAGGTTATCTAAAGAATTAAGCCGGTCTTCCAAAATAAAAATGAGGTCGTCAGCAAATGCTAAAAGTTTGAATATTTCACCTTTTATCTTTAACCCCTTAATTGAATCATCCTCCCTAATAACATCACACACTGTCTCTAAAGCAAAAATAAATAAAAGCGGTGAAAGGGGACACCCCTGTCTTACACCTTTCTGTATTGGAAACCTCTGTGTGGAGTCCCCATTAAATAATACCTTGGCCTCTTGCTTATCATAGATCATTTTTACCTTTGAAAAAAACTGTTCTCCACAATTCCAACATTTTAGTTGTGCTAATATAGGCCGAAGACAGACTGGCAATCTGAAGCGGAGGCAAAGCGGAGGGAACTGGAGCGGGGGGAAAAACTCACGGAGCTGGCCGTTCACACTGGCCAGAGCAATGCGGATCAGCGGCGATACGGAGCATTCAGACTGCCACGGAGAGTTCAGACTGCCGCATAGCCAGCGCGCGGGGCTCGCGCGTGCCGCTGCCCTTTTTTTTGTTTTCCTTTGATGTTTTTTGCATATGCGCATATGTGCATATTTGCATATGCGCATATGCGCAAAACTTTTTGCCGTGCGTTCACACTTCCTCCGGATGCCTCCCGCTTCTTCCAGTTCACACTGTTTGGAAGCGGGAGGCATGCGGAGGAAGGCCCCTGAACACCGGTTTTACCCGGTGTCCGGGTAAAGCGGAAGGAAAGCGGCTGGGAGACGGGTAAGTACGCAACGGAGCCGATGGGCAGATGCGCATGTCTGAACGGGCTCCTTTCCTCCGTTTGCGAAGCGTGCCTGCCCCGCTTCAGATTGCCAGTCTGTCCTCGGCCATAAATTCCCAGCTAACCTTATCAAATGCTTTCTCCACATCAACAAAACAGAGAGCCATTCTTTTTTCAGGATGAGCTTCGTAGTATTCAAGCGTATTCATTACGGTGCGAATGTTATGTCTTAGTTGCCTACATGGTAAGAACCCCGTTTGATCTTGATGTATCGTTTGAGACAACACCTTTTTGAATCTATTAGCTAATATAGTAGTATAAATTTTGTAGTCCACGTTTAAAAGATAAATGGGCCTATAGTTTTTAATATCAGACAAAATAATGTCTTGTTTTGGGATCAAAGTAATTAAAGCCTCTTTCCAAGAGTCAGGTATCCTCTTTTCTTCATATATATTCTATATCGTCTTCTTCAATGGCATAGCAATTTGATCCTCAAAAATCTGATAAAACTCAGATGGAATGCCATCTGGACCCGGGGATTTTTTCTTTTTAAGTTTCTTAATAGTCTCCATTATTTCCAACATTGTGATTGGTTCATTTAATAATCTTTTCTGTTCTTCCGTAAAATTTTTCTTAACAAATTTATCTAAGTAACAAGTTTTTGTTTGTTTAGCCATTGTACAATCCTCTCCTTTCTCATTTCTTAATGATTTTATATATCTGTCAGCCTTATCTTTTTTTAACTTATAAGCCAACCATCGGCTCCTCAAAGAGGTATTGTTTAGCATATGTAATTTTTCTCACAAGTTCTTCTGATAAGAAACAATTTAAAAGATGTTGAATTTTTCTTAAATTATATTTACTCCGTTCCAGAAGTGGGTCTTTCTTCAACTGGGCCTCCTCTTTTTTTATTTGATCTACTATATTTTGATATTTTGCTCTTTCCTATTTCCTAAGCCATATCTCCTAAGCCAATCTACCTCTCACAAAGGTCTTAAATGCGTCCCAAACAACATCAATATTGGTCTCTGGTAGTACATTCTGCTTTAAAAAATCGCAAATTCTTTTTTACAATTTTTAACAAAAGTCTCATTATTCAATATATTCTTCATTGACCATCTAGAAATTTTTGGCACATCTTGTAATATCATCATCACCGGGTTATGATCTGCGAATGTTGCAGGTAAAATATCGGCCTCTAATAAATCTACTAACATTATAGCTGAGGTCCAAATCATGTCCAGTCTGGACCAAGATTTATGTCTGGGGGGGGGGGGAAGTAAAATCTTTTTTGTCCCTGTTCTTAATCCTCCATATATCAACTAACCTAAGTTCTTCTACCAACCGCAAGAAGGCTAATGGCAATGCGTTACCTCTATTTAATCTAGGAGAGGAACTCTTCCTGTCCAACTTTCTATCAGAAACAGCATTAAAATCACCATTCATACATAGTTCATCATACATTTGTTTAGTTAACAAATCTCGAAGATGTTCAAAAAATAGTTCTTGTCTTTGATTAGGAGCATAAATATTAGCCAGTAACATTGTTCTTGATTGTCTACACACCTTAACAAACAGAATTCTACCATCATCCGACTCATAAACCAGTTCAGGAAATAAATGTTGCTTAATATACATTACCACCCCACATTTTTTTTATATTTATCAGCTGCAACAAAATTTACACCCAGTTTTTTATATTCAAGTAGCCTCTTATCATCTTGTCTAATGTGAGTTTCCTGAAGACAGATTATATCTGCCTTTAGTTTCTGGATTTGGTGGGAAAACTTTTTCCTCTTCTGGGGAATATTCAACCCATTGACATTAATAGATAATATTTTACGTATCTTCCTGTCCATGGTTTTTTGTTTTTTGTTCTTCTTTTCTAAGTTGAAGTCTCATGGTTACACTGGAAGAGGTGTATTTTTTTAGACCTTTTACTTTTATTTACTCTTAACTTCTCTTTCCCTTGTTCCAAGCTTTCTTGTGACTCTCCTTCTGATTCACTGTAATCGTCTTTTTGGATTCCCAAATCTTTACCATGTTTTCCCAAAAAGTCATCCAATTTAAATGTGGAGGTAAGATTAAACCTCGTACCCTTATAATAAAATGTTATCCCTTCTGGGCGTAACCATCTATAAATTATTTCATTTGATCGCAAAGCTGATGCCAAAGTTTGATACTCTTATCTCTTCTCCCTTACCCTCCAAGGTATATCTCTTAATATCTGAATCTCATTTCCCTGAATCATAAGAGGAGAAGACTTTACAGTTTCCAGCACCTTATCTCTTATGGATCTTTTATAAAATCGCATGTGAACTTCTCTTGCTGTTTTATTTTGCTTAGCAAAAGCGGAGTTTCTTCTGTAAACTACCTCGACATCGTTGGCTATGTCATTAGGTGGTTCTAAGCCTAAACACTCATTTAAAGCTGCAACCATAGTATCTTTAATATTTTCTTCTCTATTCTCAGGGATATTTTGAAACCTAAGAAGGAGTGCAGATTTCTCCATTTCTAATGATATAAGGGAGTTTTCCATTGAGTCACATTTGATTCTAAGTTCTTATAATTGTTGGTCTACTTCCTCTACTTTGGCATCAGTCAGACTGCTTGCTTTATTCAGCTTAATTATATCCTGTCTATTTTCTAAGATTTGATTCTTAAATTCTTCCATTTGAGTTGTTAACTGTTGAGTAAGTAAATCCAGTTTCTTTTGCATAGGTTCTATTGCTTTGGCTATTTAGTTTGGTAAAGTATTCTGCACAACTTGGTTCATAGCCTCTGCAATACTGTCATATATTTGAGTACTTAGCTCTTTAGAGCTCACTTGGGTTAGACCAGAAGGACCAGAAAGTGACATTTTCCTTCCCCCACTTGCCATTTTAACCCTGGGAAAATTATGTTGTCACTACCACCAGGTAATAATCCTATCTTAAACTAACTAACACTAATTAACACTAAGTACTAATCACTAGACTACGTCCTATTTCCTAAACTTATACCTATTAAAACCACCACTCTAAATCTTAACTTAATTTTCTACCTAACTCTACTTAGCTCTCTGCCTTAGCCTTTCTAAACTTAATCCTTATTCCTAACCTAATCTACCAACCTACTAGCCTACTAGCCTCCACCTCCTCAATAATAGATATACCTATTTAAGTTTCTTAGCACAAGACAGGCGCCTCTCTTACCCACCCTTTTCCTTAAGCCACTCAACTCACTATTTGAGCTTCAAAGTTCTCTTATTCCACACACAAACCATTACATAAACCCCACATAAATATATTAATCGGTAATTGGCATTAATTACTCTGCTCTACTCTAAGGAAAGAACAATCTGAGGGGGGAGAGGAAGTAGAGAAGAAAACATTAATCACAGTTCCTATATCCCGTTTCATATATCACAGTTCAAAAGGTATAAAGCTTTCCTCGTCTTCAAGGTTTCCCCTTTAGTCCTCTTCATTCATTCTCCTTCCCTTTTTCATTCCTGTTCTCTCCTCTCTCCCCTTCCCAATAACTCCAAGGTTGTTGTGTGTGTTTTTTTGTATAGGGATGCTTATGTTGTTTTCCTTTGCATCAGTGACAAACAAGCAGTCTCTTTTTTTTTTCAAAATGACTTCGACCCAGCAGCCCTCACCAGTCAATCTCTGAGCTCATTGATTTCCTACTCCTGACATGAGAAATGAAGCCAAAAGCAAATCAAACGCAAGTCAAAAGAAAAGAAATCAAGTCCACTGCCCAGAGACTACAATTCAGCGTAAATATTGTAGTCCACAAACAAGAAAAACTCCTTATTCCTGAGCCAAACGCTGCATCTTCTAATCAAAGTCAAGCCAAGCTCTTTACAAGCTGCATCCAAAGTTCAGTGCTCGACTCTACTGGTCTAGTTGGCACTCAAACACCCAGCTTCTCCCAAAGCCAAAAGAATTCCAGAGCAGCTAAAGGTAAGAAACGATTACCCTAATGTCCTGAACTCGGGACTTCCTCGGGCCCCGGGAGCCCCAGCAAACGCGGGCAGCCCCCCCCCCCCCCCCCGCAGCAGGCAACATCGAGCCCTGGACTTACCATGGAGGTTGGGGACGAAGCGGGAGCGCCGAAGCACTGGGATACTCCCAACGTCAGCCCCGGCTGGAGAGGAGATGAGGAGAAGAGGCGGCTGAGATCTTTGGAGGCAATGGAGGCCGCAGCCAGACAGGCTACCGGGGAGGGGGTGTCGTCGGCCCCATACAGTTCCATGGTCAGGCATAGCTGGGCTGCAGAGGCGGGGAAGAGGAGGCCAGCAGCAGAAGCCTCCAGCCCAGCATGAGAGCAAGGACGCGCTCTCAGGCACCTCGCTTGGGGGCCATGGAAGGGGTGGGGCCAGATGGCGGAAGCCTGGAGGCCTCAGCCGCACCTCAGCATCTGAGTATAAGAAGGGGCAGAGCCGGAGGGGGGTGGTGACGGGAGGCAAGGAGGATGGGAAGTGGGAGGCATAAAAGCCAGGCAGCCAGAAAGGGCCAAGGAGGATAGGCCTGGTTGCGGATGGTCCCCAGGAGGAGACCAACAGCATCCCACCAGGAGGCAATAGGGAGAGGGTGTGGTGAAGTATCCCCCCTCCCCCGGCCACATCTGAGGCCCTGGCTGCCTAGGAATGGGGCAGGCGAGGTGGCGGCACCAGGAGCGGCCATTGAGCCGAGCGATAGCGAGGCCAGCTCCAGCGATTCGTGTGACACCTAATATAGCAAATTTCTTCTCCAATAGAGGTGTCTCCCTTACAGTTCTCAAGTCGAGGCTATAATTCAGTGCTAGCAATGAATCCTCTTGTCCCCTCTTCCTGCCTTAGCTGAGAATAAGTGGCGTTGCGGACCGCCGTCCATCTACTTCACCACTCACACAATGGTCTTGCCATAGGCTCTCTCCAGGAGCCTCTATGGGAGCCCGAAAATTCTAGTCTCCACCTGGAAGATGAGGAATTCAGTGTTGGAGCATGGAGCAAAGTTCCGCACCTCCTGCTGCCACGATGACCGGAACCGGAATCCGGTGCCCATGGTTTTAGACCTCACAACAGATATCTGAAGCTCTGCCACTATGTCTCCCAGTATTCCCAGACATGCTAGTTCAGGGTCCGGTGTGGCATCCAGGTCTACTTCTGACTGCATGGAGCTTGAACTACCTAAAACTGGGCTACTCCACAAGTGTAACTGACACGATTCTACCTTCTAGAAAGAATTCCACCATCAGAATTTATAACTCCACTTGGAAGGCCTTCCACAGGTGGTGCAGAAGAAAGTCTGTGAACACCATGAATCCTCCTATGCATGACATACTGGAATTTCTGAATGATGGCCTAAAAACTGACCTAAAACCAGCTACTCTCAGAAAACAGATAACAGCCTTGAATTTGGTCTTGCCTTCTTCTACGGGAGGTTCACTCACTGCTCACCCACATATACATAGGTTCCTAAGGCGTGCAACACTGAACAGTCCTCCTCCAGTGCACAGATTTCCTACTTGGAGGCTGCATTCGGTTCTCTCCGCTCTCACTAAGACCCCCTTCGAACCCATCCAGGATGTACCATTGAAGTGGCTTCGAATGAAGTTCTTATTCCTAGTGGCAGTCATATCTGCCAGGTGCATATCAGAGATCAGAGCCCTCTCTGTGAATTCAGGACTATGTGTTTTTCACAGAGATAAGGTAGTTCTCTGCAAAGATCCAACATTCATTCCAAAGATTGCCTCACGCTTTCATAGGTCACAGGAAATTTACTTACTGTCTTTCTGATCCCTGATCCCAAGCATCCACGGGAAAAACTCTGGCACACTCTGGTCATCTGTAGATTCCTTAAAGTGTATCTAATTTGGACTGCTAGTATCAGAAAAATGGAAGCGATGTTCATCCACATCTCCCCACCGAATATGGGGAACAAGATGTCCAAATCCGCTATAAGCTTGGTCATCAAGACATGTATAGTGGAAGCATATAAATATCTTAAACTAGATGTCCCTATGGGAATTACCACCCATTCTGTCAGAAATGCATCCACCAATGCAGCACTGGCAAAAAATGCCTCAATCAAAGAAATTTGTCAAGCGGCCACCTGGTCCTCAGTGTCTGCTTTCATCAGGCACTATAAGCTGAACGTATTCAACTCAGCTGATGCCTCCTTTGGGAGAAGAGTATTGCAGCACATCGTGGAGGAGGAGAGCGATCTCCCATCCAAGGCGTAGGGTACTGCTTTGAAACTACCCAAGATGTCCTTCACCTCAGTGTGAGAACGACCCTTGGCACTTACTGTGAGGGGTCCTTCTACTCTGAGGAAAGGAGAACGTCTTGGCCCACCCTAGGGCTGCGATCTCTCTTCTATTATCCTATCTCCTCTCCTCCTTATACTTACCTGGATGTGTTTCTATTACTCTTCATTCTGATGTCTTCTCTGAAATGTACAAAGTTTCTTCTCCTGTTGGGAGTTTGTGTCTGACCACGTTATTCCCTTATCTTCTTACCTTGACTATGTTTGTAGTTTGAGAGCCAGTTTGGTGTAGTGGTTAAGTGCATGGATTCTAATCTGGGAGAATCAGGTTTGATTCCCCACTCCTCCACTTGCACCAGCTGGATGACCTTGGGCAAGCCATAGCTCTGTACCAGCTGTTGTCTCAAGGACAGCTTGGGAAAGAGCTCTCTCAGCCCCACCTACCTCACAGGGTGCCTGTTGTGGGGAGGGGAAGGGAAAGGAGCTTGTAAACTGCTCTGAGACTCTAAGTGAGTGAAGGGAGGGATATAAATCCAGTCTCTTCTTCTTCTTCTTCTTCTCTCCTTATTCAGTAGTGGAAATTATGATTGTTCAATACTGCTACTGGGAGTCACCTAAACTGAGGAAGTGGGTGGTCCCAAACCACACAGGAAAAGGAAGAAAAAATGGATCCTGCCTCTCCCTGATAGGATGATTGGAATAACCCAAGATGTCCTCCTTTCTTCAGAGTAGAAGGACCCCTCACGGTAAGTGAAAAGGGTTGCTCTCCAGCCAAACTGGCCTGGAGAAAAATTGCTGCCTGGCCTCAAAGTGGCAATCAGCATTTTCCGGGGTGTATAACAAAGGGCCACAAGAACGAAGCACTGATGCAACTCTTCCTGCCTTTCCCCCTCATGATCTGCCTAAGTTCACAAAATCAGCATTGCAGTCAGATGGCCGTCTAGCCTCTGTTTCGTTGTTTTCTGGCACCTGGTCATTAGGCTTAGTGCCTCAGAATGGGAGAAGTCTATATTTATAACTGCCAGATTGTAAAAGCGTGTTAGGGTTTAATTACTTTAGAGATGTGAGAAATATGATAGTGGTTCACATAAGGAAAACAGTGAAATGCCCCGATTATAGGACATTGTCTTCATAATTTTGTTTACTTAAAAATGAGATTGGGTTTGAAAATAATCTATCATTAGCCACATTCTGCACTGATTTATCATAATTGTCTGCTTTACAGCCATTTCAAATGGCTAAGCACATGAATTTTGACAATCTCTTCCCTCAGGCGACATTAGTCAGTGTGAGCTCAAATTGCCATGTCGACATTTCCCCCCCTCCAAACTCATATGCAAGGGTAAAAAATGTATGAGGCAACTTTAACGAGACCCATCGGGATTTGGGATTGTTTAACTTTAGTTTTTACTAAAGACACTTACTAAAGACACAGACTCCCCCCACCGCTACCGCCGCCGCCACCTATGTTCAGCCAGTAAAGTAAAGCTTCTTTTTCAGAGGCTGCAACCATAGTTCAAGAGTAAATAAGATTCGACGGAGTATATTGGGAATCAAGTAGAGGACTATTTTTTTTTCTCTGCTAAGTGTATTTTGCCAAGATAAGCGCTGATGGGGACAACACATCCCAGAATTCCAAGGCCATTTTTCTAGATTAAAGAAGCTTAGAACAGCCAACTGGGGTTTTTTTCCTGCCAGAAAGTAGCAAATTCTGGTGAGGGAAAAGTTATGTTCTTTGAGGAAAAATGATCTCCATTAAGCTTCTACAACACTGGGTCTTGAAGTAGGTGCTACCATTCAAGAAAATGATGTCCAAGTCATGGTAGTAACCCTGAAAAGGCCATGTCACTATGCTGCTAGAAAAACTAAACTAAAATAAATAAATCTGAAATTAAATTTTCCTCAACGAAAGAGTAAAAAGTATGTAGACATTATCCTAAACCCAGCATATAAAACTCTGCATGCCTTCATCCTTTGAGTTCTGGGTACGATTCAGATCACCCCATATCAGAGGGGATATAGTAGGTCTTGCAAGTGTACAAAGGAAATGCTATAAGGATTAAGATTCTCCACTGTGGGAAGAAGTTGGTTAAGAAGAGACAAAGGCTGCTTTAGCCATCAGGCCCAACAATGGGAGCCTTGGACTTCTGCATTTTTCTCTTTGCAGCCTCAAACCATATAGTTACTTTGTGGGCTTTGGCAAATCATAATTTGCTATAGTTGCCCTTTGAACAAAGGATCTTCTTCGTGGTCTCTGTGCATCACACCTCTGGGATATAGTGAGTCTGCGCCAATCCTGATCGGTACTATCAAAAGCTAAAAGGATTCTCGCGCCCACTCCCTGGTCATGTGCAGGGCCCCAGTGCACATGACCATGGGAGGGGCACGACAATCCCACCAGTTCTCTTCTGACCGCCGCACTGGTAGGATCTTCTCTGCCTTGGTCAGTACTTCGACGCCTTTTCTTCGGCCTGCTCTATTCTTCTGTTTTGGGACTCCTGCAAAGGAACAAACAGTTGGTAGTTGAGCAGGTCTGGACTTTGTGAGTACTCTGCCTCGGCAGACTACCACCTCTGCCACACACACACCCAGCCTATGGCCAAATGGTGGGGTTTCTTTAAAAGGTGCTTGTGGTGCGGTAGTAAGATCCCCCCCCCCCCGATGGACACTCACTTTGTCTTTTGTGCCTTGGGGAAGCACACCCAAGTGGACGATTGCGTTCATTGCATTAAGTTTTTGAAGCAGGTGAGGAGGAATAGGGCTGCAAGACTTAAGGTCGCATTTCTGGAACAAGCCCTTTCTCCAATGGCATCTTCCCAGGAGTCTTCTGGGCACACTTTGATGTCGGCTTCGGTATCGACTGCCTCAATGTCCACGACACCGGTCCACTCCGATGTTGATAGATCGGTGCTTAAATGCCCAGTCACGACGCTTCAGTCCAACATCCTACCTCCTGCAAAGAAGCGCAGAAAGGGTAAGGACGGGAAACCGGCCAAACATAAGAAGCACAGGAAGGGCTCCCCTGCTGGAGTGCCTTCGACCCCTCACAGAACTATGGATTTTGATGGTTGACTTGTTTTGGCTGAGATTAAGACCTTTGGTCATAGAAGCTAATAAATGAAAGGAAGAGCTATGGACTTGAATGTTCTTGGGGCAGCTTCGCTTGACTTTACTGACCATGAGCAGCTACAAGATGTTAATTCCACCTTTGTGGTGTCCTAGCCAGCTCACGGATTCTGAGCATGATATGGACCTGACTCAGGTCTCTCGTTTGTCCAGCGTCGACAGCCTGCATTCTGGCCGAGGAGCAGGTACATTTACCCACCCGTCACTGCATCGACCCAATTATCAGAATCGACCATTGGGGCCATTTCTTCCTCCTCCCTCCTGGGATGCCTGCCAGTGGCAGTACCTCTATGGTGCCTACCCCCCTGCCCAATATGCCTTGGCCTCCCCCGCATCTGCTGGCCGAGTGGGATCGCCAATCAATGTCTTCCCGGATCTCTTGATACCAAGACCCTCCGACGCCAGAGTTTGCGCTCCTGCTCAAGTCCACACCGACGGCACTGTCACGGTTGAAGGTACAATCAATACCGACTCCTTTGGCACTGATTCCTCACATCTTTTTCTGAATCTTTGGATTCTTCCTCACAGTCAGGGGAGGAGGATGATTCACATCACCCAGTAGTCCCCTCCCCGCCGCAATCCGTGGCTGAGGACCTTCCAATTTCCCCATTGGAGGAATGGCTAACACATTAACACTATCAACAGTACAGCCTCCACCTACTGTCACAGATTCAGTTTTTGACATCATACAGATGGACATGTCAACTGCGGTTGCACTACCTATGATCTCCGTTCTGCTACAGGCTGCCAAATCTCTTTGGGCCCACCCAGCTTCTACCCCTATATCTAGCAGACGGATTGCTCATATGTACAAAGTACAAGAGGCTGGTGCTGAGTTTTTGTTTACCCACCCCAAACCAAACTCAGTTATGGTGAACTCTTCTTCCAAAGGCAGATGTAGCCATTCCTCCCTCCTGACAAGGAAGGAAAGAAATTGGATTCTTTTGGCAGGAGGTTCTACTCTGCAAGGGGACTGGGAATTAAAACTTCCAATTATCCAATTGAGTCATGATAGTTGCCCTGGGTACCAGTATGCCCTCTGGGAGCAGATGTCAGAGTTTATTGCCACTCTCCCTGACAAATGCAATCATCAAGCTAGGAGGATTCAGAAAGAGGGCATGCTGCTAGCCAAGCAGCAGTTGAATGCAGCTAAGCACACCCTGGACGTAGCAGTGAAAATGCTCACATCCGCTGTCACCCTCTTGACGCCATGCCTGGTTACGCTTTACTTCCTTGCTACAGGATACCAGAGCTTTCATGGAAGACCTACCCTTTGAAAGTGACATCCTCTTTAGTTCCATGACTGACTCTGTCCTTCAAGAGCTTGACAAAAGTATTAAAACCTCTCGTAACCTAGGGGTTACACCAGCCTCCAAACCGGCACGAGCAAAACCATGGAACAAATCATGGTCTCACCAGTCTTCCACTAAGTCTCCTCCTGACTCGCAGTGGCAGAGGTCTCCCAATGCATCTTCTCATCCCTACGGCAATAAACAGAGGTTCTCATCAGCCCCGCAGCATCGGGCTAAGGCCCCTAAGACTCCTAAACAGAGCCTTTGACTTCTGCCAGATGGCAACACCTCCCACCAACCTGTTCCCTTACCTATCTGCCTGGAAGCAGATCATGTCAGATTGGTGGGTCCTCTCGATTATAACAGAGGGGTACCTCACAGAATTTGCCCAAGTTCCCCTAGCCTCAACTTTCAATCCCACCCCGTAGTCCACCACACTTCTCAAGGAAGTTCGAAATCTCCTGAAGGATGCAATAGAGCCAGTTTCAGCTTCACAGCAGTTCCATAGCTTCTTCTCCCATTAGTTTACGATCTCCAAAAAAGACAGAACCCTTTGTCCGATCATGGACCTCAGAAACCTGAATCGTTCTATCATTTACAAAAAATTCAGAATGACCACCCTGCAGAGCATCCTCCCCCTTCTTAACCACGGAGTTTGGATGGCAACTTTAGATTTAAAAGATGCGTACTTCCATGTCACCATCCACTCCGCTCACAGGACGTTCCTGTGTTTTGCCGTGGGAGAGTCTCAGTTCCAGTACAAGGCTCTTCCATTTGGCCTATCCACTTTGCCCCGTGTTTTCACCAAAATGATGGTAGTTATTGCTGTTCACCTTTGCCTGTAAGGTGTCCACCTGTTTCCATACATTGATGACTGGTTGATTGTGGCAGACTCCGAAGCCTCCCTTCGAAGCCACATCACCCTGACCCTCAGTACCTTGGAGGACCTGGGGATGAAGGTGAATTTGCAAAAGTCAATGCTCAACCCATCGATGCGAGTCCAGTTTATAGGGGTGATTCTGGACTCCCAAGAATGCAAGGCCTTTCTTCCCCCCCAAGAGGGCAAATGACATCATCACCCTCATTGGCCACCTTTGGGAACAAGGGGATGCTTCGGCCAGACAGGTTCAGTGCCTACTGGGCTTGATGGTCGCTACTACAGAGCCAGCTGTCTGGAAAGGCAGGATAAAAATGCGATAAATAAATAGTGTTCACTCGGATGCACATGAGACCACTTCAGTTATGGTTTCTAAAGTGTTTTCATCCACAACGACAACTTCAGTTGCAGAGGTTCATCCTCCCTGCCCGGATGTTGGACTCTAGCATAGTGGGAGACCCTGTGAAATCTCTTAGCAGGGGCCCCATTTCACCTGCCTACCCCCTCCATGATGCTTACCACGGATGCATCCCTGTGGGGATGGGGGGCTCATCTCAACGGACTCTGTGTGGGGTCCCAATCGGAGGCTCATGTAGCTCATGGGCATATCAACTACTTGGAGCTCCTCGCCATTCAATTCGCCTTTAGGTTATTTCAACACCTAGTGGCTCACAGTACGGTAGCAGTGTTGACAGACAATACCACAGCACTGTGTTACCTGAACCGTCAAGGTGGGATGGTATCCAGGCGACTTTGCAGGCTGGCCCTGGAAATTTGGTCAGAATGCCAGTCGCTGGATGTGTTTCTGCTGGCAGCTCACCTCCCGGGATCACTGAATGTGCAGGCGGACTTCCTGAGCAAAGGGGGCTGCACGAGTGGGAACTCAATTGAAGGTATCTCCAACTGATTTTTGACCAGTGGGGACAGCCAGAGATAGACACATTCGCCACGTGTCAGAATGCAAAGTGTTGCCTTTTTTGCTCCACAACGGGGAGGGATCCCTTGTCCTTTGGGGACAGCCTTCTTTACCCCTGGTTGGGGCAATATCTGTTCCTCTTCCTGCCCATCCTTCTAGTTACCAAAGTAATCAACAAGGTGACGCGGGAAACTCCTCGGTGCATCCTTGTGACTCTGTTGTGGCCTCACCAGCACTGGTTCCCCACATTGCTTCACCTGTCCAAGGGCTCCTTCCATCACTTCCTGGCTGCTCCAGCTCCTCCTCGCTCAGGGCAGCCATGTGCTGCATCACAGTGTGCCACATCTGAAACTCACGGCGTGGAGGATCCTGTAACAACCATGATGAATAGGATTAACCACGTCTTACTGAACTCTTGCAAACCCTCCACCCACAACTCCTATGCAAAGAAGTGGAGAACATTCTTGTCTTACCTTAGTTCGATGGGGTTACCCCTGCCTCCTACGGACTTGGTTACAGTTTTCAGCTTCCTGTTGTCCCGGTTGGACTTGGGCCTTAGTTACTCGTCATTGCCACTATCTCGGCTAGTCACCCTAAGATAGAGGGGTATTTAGTGTTCTCCCATCCACAGATGAAGCAGTTTCTGAAAGGTCTTCTTTGTCTTTTCCCTCTATCTCAAACTCCCACGCCAGCATGGGATTTGCCTTTGGTGTTGTCCAAATTGATGGGTAAACCCTTCAAACTACTGGCCACGTGCAGTTTACAGCTCCTGTCATGGAAAACAGCTTTTTTAGTGGCAATAATATCAGCCAGGAGAGTGAGTGAACTCTCTACTTTAAGATGTGATCTGCCCTATTTGACTTTTTGTGATGATGGCGTTACGTTAGCTCCGGATATCTCTTTTCTTCCTAAAGTTGTATCCGAATTCCATCTGCGGGCTGATATCACTCTCCTCATGTTCTTCCTGACCCCTCAGACGAAGGAGGAGCATTGGCTTCATGCCTTAGATGTAAAAAGAGCTCTACTTTTTTACCTGGATAGGATTTGGTTGTTTTGACAGTCTCCAGCTCTCTTTGTTTCCCATGCCTTGCCTGGGCAGGGTAAGAAACTGTCGTCCCAACATCTGTCTAAGTGGATTGTAAAGATGATCAGACTCTGCTACTTGTTAGCCAAGAGGCCACTCACAGGGCCACTGCGTGTGCATTCCACCCGAGCTGTGGCCACGTCTAAAGCCTTCCTGTGAGGTGTGTTGCTTCATGACATCTGTAATGCAGTAACTTGGGCCACCCCTCACACATTTGTGAGGCACTGCACCTTGGATGTCCATCTTCATCAGAGTTCTGCAGTGGGACATGCTGTGTTGCCGGTGGTGCATGTGTAGGACCTCCCCCAGGTAGACCTGTTTTGCTTGTTAATCTCTCAGAGGTGTGATGCACAGAGACCACAAAGAAGATAAACAGGTTGCTTACCTGTAATGATCTTCAAGTGGTCATCTGTGCATTCACATCACCACACTTCCTTCCCCTCTGCTGTTGGTCTTATGGTGTTTTTGCTCTGAGACTGATGGCAGCAGTCAGAAGGAACTGGCAGGATTTTCGTGCCCCTCCCATGGTCATGCACACTGGGGCCCTGCATGTGACCGGGGAGTGGGCATGAAAATCCCTTTCACATTCAATAGTACCGATCGGGGTCAGCGCAGGCGCACTATATCTCAGAGGTGGGAATGCACAGATGACCACTTGAAGATCATCAGTTACAGGTGAGCAACCTGTTTTTACAAACCACAGCAGGCATAAACCAAGATTTTGTGATTTAGTTTGCCAAAAAAACAGAAAGTATATAATTAACTGATAGTGCATGAGATGAGAAGGTACTGGGAGTATATATGCATGTAGGCTTTGTACCAACTTGGGGATGTACTTGCAAAGACAAGGGGTGGGACTAATGGAGTATCTGAGTAGAGGAAGGGTTAATGGTTGCAGTTTTGCTCTACATGCATTGCTGCTGGACACATATCATTTGTACATGGCAATTGTAACCTTTGAATTTCTTAAATCAGCCTCATAATTTCATCCCTTTCCCAATGTAGAATATTTTGGCTTTTATTATATTTTCCTCATAGATAAACAGTCCACTGAAGAAACACGTATTTATATGTTTAGCCTACTTTTTACCTTTCTGTCAAAAGATTTGTGGCTTACATAAAACAGCAAACAGCATACCTGAACCATATAAATAACAAAATGTTGTTACTCCTTATTGGATTCATAAAATCTCTTCTCTCATTATAATAATTGTGAAGTTGGGTGGCACTTTCTGAACATTCCACATGCTCCTATATTAGTTGGCTCCATGATGTGTCACTCAGAAGCTGTTCCTATCCACTGGCTGTGTTGCCTGAGTCCTGCCCACAGTGCGCTCCATCAGCCATAGGCCTGTCAGCCTCCACTCAAGGGTACTTGTGTGTCATTGGTCGGGTGCTGAGTCTGCTCCTCTTCCCTGCCCACTCCAGCCAATGGTCCCTGTCAGAATCACTGGCAAATAGCTCTCTCTCCTAACTTTTCCCTCAGTGGTTGTTGGTAGGCAACCAAACTTGGTAATGGCAGTAAAAAAGATAAAGGAACAAAATGTTTTCCACGTCTTTGTGAGGAACTCATTGGCACCAGTCCTGACTAGGGTTGTGAGCTCCAAGATGGGAAATTCCTGCTGAGTCCTTCCGCCCGCCCCCAATGCTGCCATCCACAGGATCCACCCCCCAAATCTCCAGGTATTTCCCTGCTCAGAGCTGGGAACCCTACTTTCCCCTCAGTGCTTGTTGCTGGCCAACCAAGCTTGGTTCTGTCAGTAAAAGGCCCTTTCTACACCTATTTTGGCCTTCGGTAGAAAACTCATTGTGTCCTTATACCCTACTGACGTGGCAGTCAGGGTTTGAGAGCATGGTAGAGGCTGCAGGTGGGGGGAGATGGAAAGCTGAAAGTTGATGCTTGGCTGGGAAGGAGATAGGGTTGCCAACTCCAGGTGGGAAATTCCTGGAGATTTGAGAGATGGAGCCTGGAGAGGGTGTGGTTTGAGGAGGAGTGGGACCTCAGTCAGGTACAATGCCATAGACTCTACCCTCCAAACCAGCCATTTCCTCCTGGGGAACCACTGTTGCCAATCTCCAGGTGAGGGCTAGAGATCACTCAGAATTACAATTGCTCTTCAGATGGCATTGATCAGTTCCCCTGGAGAAAATGGTGGACTCTGTGTCCTTATACCCTGCTGAGATGGTCCCTCCTATGACAGCCAATGTGACATGGCAGTCAGGGCTTCAGAGCACAATAGATGCTGCAGGTGGGGGGGAGATGGAAAGCTGAACAGTGCGGAGGAAATAAAGGTAGGTTGATGCTTGGCTGGAAAGGAGATAGGGTTGCCAACTCCAGGTGGAAAATTCCTGGAGATTTGAGGGGTGGAGCCTGGAGACGGTGAGGTTTGAGGAGGGGTGGGACGTTAGACAGGTACAATACCATAGACTTCCCCCTCCAAACCAGCCATTTCCTCCCAGGAAACCATGGTTGCCAATCTCCAGGTGAGGGCTGGAGATCACTCAGAATTACAATGGCTCTTCAGGTAGCAGAGATCAGTTCCTCTGGAGAAAATGGTGGACTCTGTGTCATTATACCCTGCTGAGGTTGCCACAGCAAATTGACGCAGAGCACCCAAGGCCTTGGCACTCTCGCAGGGCCTCTTTCTAGAGCCCGTTGTATTTATTTCCACAACGGGCCTTATTCCTAGTCATCTCATAAAACCTAACACAAACATTTAAAAAATCCCCAGAGTGGTCAGACAGAAAGCTTGTTCCACCATATTACCTCTTGAAAACTTGCTGAAATCTTCATTTTTCTGAAAGCTGTTAATTGGACTTGAGTGGGTATTCTTTGGGATGAAGCTGAGAAGGCCTTCCTCTACTCCCTTCATTTCTCATCTCATCCATAGGCAGAACCCAGATCAAGGTTTGGCCTGAGGATTTTAGAAGGTGCAGAGTGGATGTTTAAGAGGAAATGTTCCCTTGGGTTTGCTGAACCCCAGCCTCCTGTAAAACATACGTGAGTTCCAGACATCTTTCCTAGAGTAGATAGTTACATTGGTAATATTCTTATAGTATAGTCTTTTGCAGTGCAACCAGTAGGCTTAGATAGGAGCAACTCTGCATAAGACTGAGCTGTGAGACACTGACACTTTGGTTCATTTTCTTTTATCTGTGCTTTCCGTTCTGTTCGATTTACACAACCAAATTGTCATTGTGATAGGTCAGTATCAATCAGTCATGATTTTCACTGTGGGTTCAAATTGTACTGGATTCTCATCTTATTCTACTGTTGTTTCTGCTTATCTGAAGATAACATGATCATTGTCCTTTCAGAATATTTTCAAGGTAACACAAACATTACCTTCACTCTTCTATCAAACATAGTTACTGAAGCTTAAAAAACAGATATACTTATTTTCCAGAAATTCTCATAGTGCTGTTTGCTTACATGGACAGATTTCACTCGAGAGAGCATGCAATGGTAAATAATTGCTTTGATCTATAGCTGTAAGTTTCTGGTTAGCAGGGAAAGAAGGAAAATCCATAATACTGCGCTGTTGGTAGAAATCTCTTTGGGTTATAAGCTTTTCCAGAAGAGATGAGCTTTATGAAGTCAGTGTCCGCTTATTTTAAACCAATGCTGGTGTGTTCGTTTTTCAGTATCTCAAGTGTAATGGAGCCCCATTTGTCAGAGTTTTCATGTCTCATGCTCTGAAAGGCTATATAATGAGCTTGTATTGAAAGAAATGGTATTCAACATAGATCTCTCTGTAGGGACTGTATATACAGGTCAGAAGCACTAGCTGCCAGAATATGAAGAGTAGAGCTATAGATATATATTGTGACACATAAACCCATGTAACCTTCAAGACTTTATTGAAGTACAAGTGGCTTAGAAATCCATGAAAGCCTCTCTCCCTTTATAAAGTTACATCAGCATATGAGGATATTTGCCATTTTCTCCAAAAAGCCAACTCTCACACAAGGATTAGACTCTTGCTGCTGAAAGTTTCTCAACCCCAGAGACTGAGGTAGAGTAGCCATGCAGCAGCAGCCTCTCCTTATGGCTTTCTCTGTAGACAGGAGGAGATGTGAAGTAGCATGGTCACTAGCCAATTACCATTTTAACTTATGCAGCTGGCTTCATCATAGTGCAAGATCATTATATGTATGTATGACCCTACTCCTCTTTGCAAGCTGTGGTTTGAACTTTCCCTCTGAGGGAACAGATCGGCCCTGTGGTCTATGAATACTACTCAGGTCCCTCTCTTCTTAACTAGTCTCTTCGGGGATTGGGTTTTTTTTTAAAGTATGAGTCAAGCACCAAGGTTTTCTCAAGATAAAATAAAACTGTAATTTATTGGCAGAACACAGGGGAATATCGTTTGTTTGTACAGAGGACTCTTTGTTGCATACAGATGGTTACATGTTCACTCACTCTTCTATTATACTCTTTCCTGTCCGGCTTTGTGGTTCCTCTATAGTTGTGTCTTACTGGCCTCTTTGAGTCCCAGCTGGCCTCTACACAGCTGTCTAGACCCTGCCAGAGTTCAGCCCTCCCACAACCACATCTCACAGGCTCGCCAGGATTGATGTATGTTAGTGTTTGTGTTCGCTTAGTTCACTATGATTGAGTCTGTTCCTTCCTAGAAACAGAATTCTCCACAGAGTCTCTTCAGAAGGCGAAAGTCGCTTCACTCCCTCAGCGCTTCCCTTCCCTTCCCAACAGCCCTGAGCCCAAACGGCGCCCTCCTCACTCTGTCATGTGACTGAGCAGGGTTCTATGAACACTCTCTGCTGGTCATAGGGGTTTTTTTTCCCTTTAATCCCATCACAGTATGTATTAAAGGGGCCTGCTGTGATGGTCTAGTGTTTGCCGTTACTGTCACCCAGCAGTATGAGAAGATGGTTGGCGCTCAAGTGTTTATATAGTTATGCGATCATAGCACTTCACAATTAGCTTCAAACGCATCTTCCTTGAACCAGCCCTATAAGACAAGCTAGTGTTTTTGTGTATTACCATCACAAGCTAAGTGGCTTGTAACCAATAAATGGCCATTAGAATACACATTGCCCCTGCATTCTTCCCCCCCCCCAGCAGTCCCTGGACCTAGACCTTCAAGACCCACATGAATGAAAAGCCATGTGAATTGTGGGTGGGTCTTCAGGGAGGAGGCAGAAGTACATGAAACTGTCCCCTGAGAAAGGAGGAGAAGAGGTAATTTCATCCTCTTTGCTCTTCTCACTGCAACTTTTTCAGCCCACATGTTGATGCCAGAACCAAGGAATATTCTTTCTGGGAGCTGAATGGTACTGTGTGCAGGAGATGGGAAATGCAGGAATAATCTGAACCCCTTCCATTGGCAGTTCATCAGATACAAGCCAGTGCCTTGCTGGAGACTATATACTGAATTAGTAGCTTATATTGAAACCAGAGGATTCTGGGCTCATAGCTGATGCATTACAGTAGCCACTAGTGTGGCAATTAACTGCAATTCTGTGTCCATCTTATCTATACAGTTATAAGAGTGCTTTAGTGATATATATGGGTGAGTGTGGTATAGTGCTGAACTTTACTGCTTTGGAGTTTAAAGAGACTCCTTGGTGTTTCCTTTGTCAACCTAACTTTTATTTTCCTATAAGTGGGAATTCACAACAAACTGTTCAGGATTGATTTTAAACTGCTTCCCATCTTCTTCATAATTCATGCCACATACTACAATTTGCACTTAAGGCGGAATTTAAGCAGTGCTATATTAGAAGCAAGCGGAAAAGATCCACAACATTTTGCCACCACTTATGTCATTGATAATATTTTAGGAATGCCGGGGAATGCTACCTGGGAAGTGGTGAGGGTTACAAACTATTGCTGAACACTCTCTACTGCTGTCAAATAGGTTTTATTAAACTGGGCCATTCTTCTAGGTAACCTGCCATTGCTCAGGTAGCAACTGATGAAAATGCTTTCTACTTGTTCTTCCATTGTTTTGCAGCAGTTAATTTCCAGTAATGTACAATAATCACTCTTTACTGTCTTCCAACCTCTCTTTAAAATACAAGTTCCGGAAAGCTGTGGTTTAAATGCAATAGCTCTGGCCTTTGTTCAATGAACAGAGCAATTAGAGTGAAAGAAAACAATTTGAAAGCGCCATGCAAGCCATTTTTCAGAGAGCTATTTGGGTCTTGTCTAATGAGAGGCATTCTGACTCACTGCTGAGACTGTTGTAGATTACGTTGTGTTCTGGACCTGTATAAGTAACAATTGCATGGAATTAATGAGCAAGCACACTGGTTCAGGCAGTGCTCAGCAGAAACAGTACCTCTGCACTTTCTTTCCCTAGAGGGGATCCATATAGGAGAGAGAATAAAATATAATGTTTGTATCTAAGCAGAGTGGGGGGAGGGAGGGAAGTAGAATTATGAACAGATAAATTCCATAAGGCTTGCTGTGCTAGCCTCTTGTAACTATAATCAGCCCCTTAAAGCATAACATAGGTAGACTAGAATGGATGAGTCTGTAAAATAGTTCATCTTTAGTTGGTCTGTATGTCCATTTCAGTTGGAAATCAGAACTTTTAGAGAAAGAGCCATAACTAGAGACTTTATCTGAAATTTTATCCATAGCATAAAAGTCCCAAATCTTAGAATACCACAATGATAAAGATAACTTATTAGACTTATTATTAGTTATAGTTATATAACTTATAACTTATTATAAGTTAAAGATAACTTATTAGACTTATTAACTTATTATTTCCAATTGCTGGCAACAACAACTTCTGCTGCAGTTAATAAAACAGAAATAAGTTCTTGACGAAGTCTTGGAACTTGAGAATCCTGCCAAAGAGCCAACAGAACAAGTTCGGGAAGTTGTGGAATTGTGAAATCTGTGATATCCTTAACAGAAGAAATGACTTTTGTCCAAAACCGATGAACTGTCACACAGGACCACCAACAGTGGCTAAAGGTGCCCTGTTCCCCACGAGACCTTCAACACAATAATGAGCACTGATTTGAGATTTTGTAAAGTCTAGTGGGCTTAAGATACCATCTGGTTAAAAGTTTATAACTTTGTAACTGAATATTTAAGGAGTGGGATGTAAGAGAAGGGGATGACTATATTTTTTCCCAATCTGTAGTCATCAGGGTAGTAGCACAATCAAGTTGCCAACACATGTGCTACATAAGGGGCCCGCAGTTTTTGGCTGGCCTTGGTGAACAGCACAAAATGTCTAAACTTTTCCTTAGATGTTTTGTCCTCCATACGTTTTATGTAATCTTTGTGTATGTGTGTCCTGTTTGACTGTTTGTCAGAAATAAAAAACTTTATATATAAAAAAAGAGGGACTTGTTGATAATTTCCCTTAGGGCATCTCAGAACCCTTCATGGCCAGCTTTGATGAGCCAGGAAGGGCACGGATCAAAGTTGCACGTGGTTGGACGTACTGTTGTGAGCAGTCTGTCAGCTTTCTCCAGGCTAAGTGGGCTGAAATGATCCAGAACTGAAATCGAAGACGTGCAAGTGGCCTTGAGCTTACTCACTGTTTCAACTATGGTGAGGAGGTCACGGCGGAGCGAGAAGACTTTATCTGTGAAATAACTTGCAAAGGCCTCACAGCCAATATCCAATTCTCTAGCACTTGGTCTGCCCTGTGGTAGGTCAGTTATGGTCTGAATTGTTCTAAACAATTGGGCTGGGTCTGAGCTCGCAGATGCAATCACAGCCACGTAGTAGTCTCTCTTCATGGCTTTGAATGCCATCTCATAGGATCTCATAAACATCCTGAATAATGCTCTTGTAGCTTCATCTCGAGCACGACGCCACTGTCTCTCTAACCGCCTCAGCTCTCGCTTCATAAGCCGCAATTACTAGGTAAACCAGGGAGCAAGCCTAGAGCGGGAGCGTAGAGGGCACCGGGGAGCGATCTCGTTGATGGCTGTGGAGAGTCGTCTATGCCAGTCCTCTACAAGCTCATCCAATGAGCCACCCAGGGGCATCAGATTCCGCAGTGCCATCTGGAGCCACACTGGGTTCATCTGGTTCCGCGGGCGAGCAAAAATACACTCACCGCCTAAACAGGTGGGCCGGGACATTCAGGTGGGCCCTCAGGGCATGTGGTCCTGCCGAAGCAGTAACCCGGTCCACTGTTACCCCCACTGCGAAAATCAAATCGAGCATGTGCACAGCTCAGTGAGTGGGGGTCGTTACATATTGGAATTGCCCCAGTGCCACCATGGACTACACTTGAAGCCACTTAGAAGCAAAATATAAACAGATCAATGAGTAAAAATAATTGCTGCAAGGTAGTGTATATAAGGCTATCCTTTCCAAAAACTGTGGGAGTTAGAATAAGACTTTGAGACAGGAAACTTCATACAAGTTTGAACTCAGGATTCCTGACTTTCTTGGTGCAGTAGTCTGTTCAGCTAGGAGTGAAACTGACAGATAGTGGGAGCTGACAAAGCTGAATTTACAGAGGCATGTCTGGCTTGTCCATTGATAGAAACTGAATGCTGGATTAGATGGACTCAGTCTGTTCCAATTAGGAGATACTTAGAGGTGTATTTTATACCCGTTTCCTTAGTGCCAGATAGATTACCCTGTTGATATGCAAATTATCCATTACAGTTCTTGTTTATTGGAAACATTGAATTTCCTGCATGTAATCATTAAATAACAGCACTTTTGGTTGTTTTCCAGCCTTGCTAATACATGGGAAAATGACTTTGGAGTACATCCTCTAACATTTCCATCCAAAACCTGTTTGGAACTGCTACTGATACTGGCTCAGAGTAATGCTGCACTGCCACCTTCCCTTCGCTGCATGGACTCTTTTAAGGTAAAGGAAATTATCACCTTTCACATAATGTAGGTAACTTTAAAAGAGTTGATTTTAGAAACCAGTTTATTGGATGAGCTCAAAGATTATGAGAAGGTTCAAAATGAATAAAAATACTAAACATTACCAAAACATTGGTACAATAATACCTGTATTACATGGTGATCATAAGAGAAAAGATCTTTTCACAATGTCCTTGTGAATCTCAGTTGGCTTTTCTGCAATCAACAATGCAGCCTTTTTTGTAATAGTAGTCCTGCAGTGCTCTTTCCAACCATGGGGGTCAGTAAGCTTTCCTTAATGTTCTGAAAAGCTAATTTTAGTCTCAAAAACTGACCTCTTGCAATTGCACTCAACTGTCTTGCCCACATCCATGCCACATACTTTGATATTCAGTAGTGGACGTTTTCAAGCAGGAAGCTGTCTTTGTTCTGTCTTTAAGCAAAGTTGTTTGTTAGGGATATGGCTACAAAAATATTATTTCTGGACTGTACTTTCCTGAATAATTAACCTGAGATAAAAATTGCTTGCTAGCAAATAAGATCACCTTATAACATAGCCAGACTGTATGCTGGTGCCTGCTATCTATTCCACTTATGGTAAAAAAAATTATGATGATGAGCTTTGATGTGGGATGAATGTGTTTAATGTTCCAAGCAAAAGATAATATCTCCCTAATCTGGGGGAAATGAAGAAGCTGTGTGAATACAGTCTGATGTGTTTATGTAATAGGACTTGGTAATAGTTGATTTCTTTTGGCCTTATAAACTGAATACCGCTGAAAGAATTTTCCAGTTTTTCTGGGTTCTCTCCACCCCCAGGCTGTCAACCCCAGTTAATGGTAATCAAGATAGTAGGCATGGGCACTGTGCATTTTTTTCCCCGGCAGAAAGTTGTAAAATCCACTACTGATTAAGCAATCACTGAACTATGCAGATGCACTTGCTCTCTGCCCTCCCCAGATACATCTTTGTTGCTGCAGAGGAAGCTTTTAGGCCACTTCCTGTGTTTGTACCACTGACCGACAAGAAGCAGAAAGAGCTAGGCAAGACTGGCACACTAAAATTTGGAATTTATACATAATGGCAAAAATTACAGATAATATTAATAATACACATATACCCATTGCTATATCTGACTTTGTATCGGTATGGTTTCCTATTTTGGATTATTTGGTACAACAAAAAGAAATACCAGAAGTATTGGATTTGTTACATCTTTAATAAATGGTATTGGCTTGTCAATTTTTTTTTTATAATGTAATTGGACTTTCTTTGTTATTTTGCTTATATGATGATTGGATAATATTTTCATATATTAGGAACTGTTTGTTCTACCTGTGTACCAGTTCTTGTTATTGTTAATGTTTTAATTATTAACATAAAAAATTAATTTTAAAAAAAGAAGAAGCAGAAGGAGAACCAGGTCGCCATTTCAGGTCCTCCAGACAAGCCCAGCTCTCTCTCTCTCCCTGCCCCTCCCGCCTTCAGAGGGGTGGTCAGTGGTGACCAGAGACATGGTGTCCCCCCCCCCCAGTGATGGCACCTCATCTGTAGACTGTCCTTCTTCCGTTGGAGGGCTTACCTGGCACCTACCCTATTATTTTTTAGGCGCTAGACTAAAACATTTCTACCCAGGCTTTTAACTAAGGGTTTAATTTTTTAAACTTGTTTTTAGTCTGCTTCTAGCTTGAGAAGTGTTTTTGTGAGATGTATTGTAATGTGATATATGTTTTTAGGTTGTTTTTATGCTTTTGTTGGGTTTTCAATAGTTTATTAATTGTTGCAACTTTTATGTTTTTATTTATAAGCTGTGTTTTTATTTATAAGCCAGTTTGAACAAGCTTTATGGACAGGTGGCATAGACATCATCTAAGTAAATAAATAAGACCAAATCTTTTTGCCCTGTCCTCCACCCCTATTACCTTGTGTTGCGTATCTTAAAAGTAGAAAGCAGTTACAATGGAGCATTTACTCTGACAGTAACACTATTGACTGTAATCTAATATAGAAGGTTAGAGTTGCCTGGAGACTGCATGAACTTCATATTTCTTGCCTAAAGGAGCTGATGTGCATGTAAGTTCACAGTGATACTGGCTTAAAGAGAAATGGAAATGATACTCTCGAGAACCAAATATTCTCCCCCCCCCCCACACACCCCTCAACTTCATGCAAATATTAAAAAAAAACCTATGGTCCATTTAACTCCACAACCGTTTCACTTTGGAACCCTAAGGGTATGTGGCTAACAGACATTACATCAGCATGCTTGCTTTTTCTGTACCAGCATTTCTGAGAGAAATGTGCCAAATGGCCTAACATGTAATCATAAAGCTTCAATATCTAAGGTTTTGTGTAGTTTGCAGCTTTTTTTTCTTCTTTTCTTTGTTGCTAGATATAAAAGGAGTCAAGATAAGGATAGCAAAACACTAGTGGAGATTGCATGTCACTTTAAAACATCTCTTTGAATTAACAGAATTGTGCTGTAAACCCAAAAATTTAGCTTTGTTGAAGGTGAAAAACTGAGCAGCTTGACAAATGTGTCTCATGCTGCTGGTGAATAAAGCTGTGCTTCTAGAATGTTTGTGTGGCCTGGATATGAAAATATTTTGCAAATAAGACTTACAGTTTCCATGGACAGAAGGATTTCTGTGTGTGCGCGCACACACACACACACAAACAGACCCGCATGACCAGGTCTGCTAGGGAAACTGGCAGTTCAGGAGGCAGCCCCCCAGCACTACGCCTCCTTTGCTAGTGGAAGAGGGAGGGGAAGGCGGTTTTCTCCTGATTCCTTCTCTTCGTGACAGCCCTCATTCTGTGGTTTTCTTTAAGAGGTTCTCTCAAACTTCAGCAAAATATTTTTGAGGTGCACTGGGTGCTAAGGGGAGGAAGGTGTAAGAGGACCCACTTCTACAAACTCTTTCTGTTTGCTGTTTGATAGGATCCAACATACTATTCTGACCAAGGATATACTGAAGTCTCCAGAGCCATCTTGTATTCTTTTTCAGGATGTTGCAAAATTCACGAATGGTTTTGTTGTGCAAGGTCTTGAAGGACATTTGTTTTTAGGATTGGCCTCTGCTTGCTCTTTTCTCTGGTAGGATCCAACCCAGTATACATTATTATTTGTCAGGAGTCTGAAACAAGGGGGGTGCTGTACAGAGATGCATCTCCTATAAGCATTCATGATGTATAGTCATTTCCAGTTTTATTGGACTGTAACTGTACGTCGCAGTTGGACAAACACTCTTGAAAATTCTAAGGATTTTGTAAGAGGGGGCACGACTCTCCCACTCAGAACTGATTTGTTAACAGATGAAACTGCTTTACTTTATCACCAGACTTGCTTGACAGCCCATTCGGAGCAAGATCAAGGGAAGATCTGGTTTCAGGAAAGCCAAGTGGCACTGACATCCCTTCAAGGAGGAAATGTACGAAATCAACCCAGGCTCAGAGCACATTGCAAAATGTAGCTGTGAAACAGAAAAGCAATCTGGATGTGATGAAGTGTACCAGGGCAGAGAAGAGAGGGTTATTAAGCTTGTCTTGTATTTGCCAATTGAAGTCCGAGAGGTGTTCTTGGGTATGGCGCAGCCTTATCTTCAGCTCCTCAACGTGATGTCTCTGGTCAGCTGCAATGTAACTCGGCTGCACTCAGTGAAATCAGAGCTTTTATTACATTGTGTCTCTAGCAAAGATGGTCTCATTTTTTGTCTCTAGCAAAGATGGCCTCATTTTTCTGTCAGGCCACCACATTTTAACTAATTATCACTTGAGGCAGGGTTGAGGCTGATTACATCCAGGGAAGTAATAACAGAAAATCTGAGCATCTGAGGATAGAATGCGCTCAGTACATGGGCTGCCTCAAGTCTTGCCAGAGATTGGACTGGTTTCATGGAGCCGGTGTTTGGGGAGGAAGAGGAGGCAAACCTCTGTCGAGGAGTCTAAGCTTGAACCCTGTGGGTCCCCTGGGTGGTTGCACACAAGTAACCAGACTGTTGTTGAATTTTTATAATTTATTTATAAAGTTTATTTCCGTTTCTACCAATATGAAGATTTATTCTATAGCCAACACATCACTCTGCAATCACACAGCAAGAAAACAAGAAAGCTAGCTTAACTGTCTAACACTTTTTAGGACTTGTGCTAGACAGCCCAAACCTTAAATTCAAGAGTCAAAGGCTGAGGCTCAGGAAGCTTCACGGTAAGTGATAGAAAACTTCCGTTCTCTACATTCAGGCCCATAGCTAGAGTGGGGCATCTCATGGCCGGGCCCCCCAACTTAGTGCTCAGGCCTCCCACATTCCCTCCAGCCTGTTTATTTTATTTTATTTTTCACACATGCCACCTGAGCCTCGGCCTTTGACTCTTGAATTTAAGGTTTGGGCTGTCTAGCATAAGTCCTAAAAAGTGTTAGACAGTTAAGCTAGCTTTCTTGTTTTCTTGCTGTGTGATTGCAGAGTGATGTGTTGGCTGTAGAATAAATCTTCATATTGACAGAAACTGAAATAAACTTTATAAATAAATTATAAAAATTACACAACAGGTGAAGACGACATCCAATCAGAACATATTTCCAAGAGAAGCCTCTGGAGCATTACCTCATCACTCCCTGTTCTCCCCCTCCCATTACACAGACCGCTAATTACCACACTTCCATCTTTGGCCTTGAAGATGATAAGAACTGTGTGGGCCAAGAGACCAATTAGAAACACCTGCAGAATGGACAAGGCCTGTTGCTGTTCACTTTAACCCTTGAGGGGAGACGAGGGGTACTTTGCCTCACAACCTTTCTGAGGTTCTCTTGTAGGAGGAAGGAGATTATAGGTTTACTATATATACAGTGTTTCTTGGTACGTTTCTTAGTATGATTGTCCAAACAAGGGCTGAACCACTAAATAGAGTCAGGACCCATTTTGTTTCTCCAGTACTGTTCTAACCCCCATGTAAGCTGGGATACCAAATCAGCCTCCATTCTAAAGTGGCAATAAAACTAGCATTTTTTAGGCAAACCAGAATTTGAATGATCATCTATGAGTGGAATTCTGATTTCACAGATGTTTAACTATTGGCTGGAGCCCATGATATTTTCTGCTGGCAGAAGGGATTTTGATCAGGAGAATGGGGCTCCCCCCCGAACCCTGATGCATCCCAGAATGCTGCTGCTGTGACCGGAGGCCGTAAGGAGAAGGATGAGGGGCAAACTGGTTTACAGTGGGAGGGGGAACTGGCAGTATTGCCTTTCTCATCACATTTAAAATGCCATGATTTTATGAGATGTCTGAGCGGCACCTGCATCAGCTTTCTGAGTAGGCTTCGGAGAGAGATGGCCAAGGAGGAAGATGGCGGCTTGTTTCTGCCTCCTTAATGTGTCACCATGGCCCATTTTGGTTTCCCTTTGTAATTTATTTTCTTTATTTAGAAAATCTATATAAAACAAAACCAGTAAAACACAACCATTCAAAACAAAACCAGTATAGAAACAGCTAAAAATAAGCTGACACCATTAAAGCTAGTTATGGCATAACATCATACATAACTGAGCAGCCTAAAATGATGTAGAGAAAATGATCCTCTGGCCAGAAGCAGACCATAAAACATTTAAGGGGGGGGGGGGGAACCCTTAGTTAAAAGTCTGCGTTGAAAGGAATGTTTTAGCCTGATTGCTAAACTAAAGCAAGGTAGCTACCACAGAAGCTTCACAGAGTAAGGCATCCCAAAGGGAAGGTGCCACCACTGAAAAAGACCCATCTCTGATCACCACATACCTCACCTCTGAAGGCAGGGGCATGGACAGCAGGGTTTCAAAAAAGGATCTGAACTGGTGGGCTGAAGAATGTGGGTGGAGGTCATCCTTCACATACCCTGGCCCCAAGCCATTTAGAGATTTAAAGGTAAGAACCAGCATTTTGAATTGTGCCTGGAAACACACGGGAAGCTAGCGCAGATATTTCAGAATGGGTAATACAATCCATGTATCCAGCCCTGACAATAGCCTGGCTGCTGCATTTTGAACAAAGGACCAACTGAAGTTTCTGAACAGTTTTCAAAGGCAGCCCCACTTAAGGCGTGTTACAGTATTCTAACCTGAATGTGATCAGAACATGAATCACTGTGGCTAAATCACACTGTTCAAAGAAGGGCCATAGTTGATGAACCAGCTGAAGTTGGTGAAAGGTGCTAAAGGCCACAGAAGAAAACTGATCCTCCAACTGAAGGGCAGGATCCAGCAGTAGCCCAACCTAAGACCTTGCTCCTTCAGGGCGAGTGCAGTCCTCTCCATGATAGGCTGACTCCTCGGTCCTTGAACAGCTCATGTCTGGACTGAGCTCCAGCCATCCCATTACCTTCTACAGGCACCTCTTCAGGACTTCCACAGACCCGCTGACTGCACTGATAAGGAGAAACAGATCTGGGTGTCATCCACATATTAGTGGTGCCATATTCCGGATCCCTAGACAATCTCTCACAGTGGTTTAGAGTAGATGTTAAACAGCATGAGAAGCAAGATGGCTCCCTAAGGGAGTCCCCAGCATAAATGCCACTAGGCTGAGCAGCACTCCCCCGTCACCACCTTCTGGAATTGGTCAGCCAAGTCAGAGTGAAACCAGCAGAGCCCAGTGCTCCCACTCCCAGCTCACCCAGCCTCTCTGGAAGAATACCAGGGTTAACTGTATTGAAAGCTGTTTAAAGGTCCTTGAGAATCAACAGGGATGTACTCCCTTCCCCTGTGAAGGATGCCAGGCCTCCTCCCCTCCCTCCAGGGGCCCATCAGTGGCAGTTAAAACAGAGGGAGGGGGCATCTCTGCTGGAACAAAATGGAGGGATGTGGATGGACGGGAAAGAATCCCCACCCCTTTTCTGATGAAATAGCTTGTTTGTGTGTGCTGGCTTTTGTCTCTGTGTGAATTAACTGAGTTGTTTAAACTCACTGGTAATCTTATTTTAGTTACTAGATTTGCACAGGTGCCTTTGGCATATGACTCTCCTGACCTCATGCCTTCATTCATGGCATACAGATTGTGTTGATGTGGTTTCATGTATACATGTTTCTGTTGCTACCAGGTTTATCTAGGCTGATTTCATGGCAATGGGGACAATTTATTAAAATTCATTTGTAGCCTGCCTTTCTCGTCGAGACTCAAGGCAGATTACAAAATATTAAAAAGTTCAACCAGACAGCATAAGACACCCAACACAGTACAATAGGATTACAGAATTAAAAAACAATAGAAACAGAAAAACTGCCTAAGGCGTAGTGTACCATAATGTAGAACGTGGATTACAGTGTGGATTGATTATACATGAATTGGACATAGTGCAAGTGAGCATCATGGAGTTAATATAAAAGAATGTGCTAAAATCAAAGACCTGTTGGGTTAAGGGAACAGTCCAGACTCTTACAAATGTACTTATGGTCCAGAGCATTGGAACTGCCAATAAGCATGTCATGTTAAGCAGTCATATGTATGGACTGGAGACCAATTTCTCATGGGCCGATTCCGCACTAGTAGTTCCCCCGCACTCAGTCTCTTCTAAAATCCGGGGCAGAGCAACAGTTCCGCACTTGTTGCTCCGTTTCTGAAGTTGGCCCGAATGTAATACTCTTTTCCTGCGGATCTTCCGTCTTTGGAATTTTCAAATTCTTTTTTTTTGACAAGGTAGCAAAGTCGGGGCCTTCTAGTGTGGAACTCTGAAATTGGGCTTTCATGCTCCACCCTTTTTCCGCCCCTTTCCTCTCTCCTTCCCTCCCCTTTCCCGCCCTGCCGTGAGTGGTGTTTTTTTTTGGTTCCCCGCTTTGTTTCGTTACAACAACACAACACGACATTGAACCATCGTTGACTGGCTCTTAAATGTTTTTTTAAAAACGTACTTTTGTTGTCGATGTTTCTAAATTTCTGTGTTGCTTATTTTGCACAAACGTCGTGACTGACTTATGCCACTTTAAAAAAATGCATTGATTGATTTGAGGCGCAGCGCAAGTGTTCCCCCCCCCCCCCCGTCGTTGCATTACGACAACACGACGAGACATTTTTTCGTTAACATTTCTGCGGGTGTAATGTGTTGCAGGTGGCGTGGGGTTTGGACACAATATTTTCCAGGGTTACATGTGTTATTTCTGCCAGATCAGGAGGAGGAAAGCCAGCCAGGACAAAGAGAAGAGAGGGAGGCTGGCTAGAGCGAGGCGAGCGCCTGAGCCCAGGTAGTGGCGGCGGCGGGAACGGCGGCGATGGAGGCAGGAGCCGGGCCACCTCGCCGCGCTTAGCAATAATAAAAAAAAGGGGGGTGGGGAAGGGGCAGTTGCAAGATGCACTTTCCCGGGAATTTTTGAAAACGGCCAATCATGTCTTTGTATCGTCATGACTTTATAACGAAACTCCATCTACATTTTTTGTTTTAAATGGCGGGCGGGGGATCAAGATTCGGGGCAGGGACAGATGCAGAAATGAAGACCCAGGTCAGATGCATGTAACCCAGGTCAGATGCATGTAATGCGGAAACACTCAGACTGATTCGGACCAATTAAACCCGGGAGGAAAGGGATACAAAGCACTAGTGTGGAATCGGCCATGACCTTAATTTTGAATTTCTATATGTCAATCTAGCCCTGTACTATATTTATTTATTTATAGCCGGTCTTTCTCACTGAGACTCAACAGAGATTACCCAGGGTAAAATGGTTCAATCAGATAGCATGAGACATCTCATAAGCAATGCAACAGGACTAGGATTACAAAACTAGAAACAATACAAGAAGTATCAGACATGATACATCAAACAAAGCAAAGCATGGAGTTACCAAAGTAAAAAACAATGAAGTGAGATTAGGAACATACCAATGAACAAATAGCATAGACAGTGTCATAGACTCCCATCCTGTTTCCCTTTACCTTCCTGACCCATGCTGTTACACTTATAGCTCCACAACCTTTATAAAAATGCCAGCAGTTTCCCAGAGTTTGGGATCTATTGCCCTGTTAACTGAAACACATTTTAACTGGAGGGGACAGGGAGTGGATCTTGGCCTTTTATACATGCAAAATGTGTGCCTTTGAGCTATGGGGACTTCCAGAGCTGTGATGACTCTGGAAACCTGCATGTGCTGTGCCTGTTCCATATGAAAATGTCCATATAAAGCCCTTGGTCTCCCTCCAAGGACCAACATGTGGCAGTACAAAGAGGATAGTTAACAGACTTCAACTTGAAGGCATCAAACTAGAGCTTTCAGACTTTGCAAGACAGCGCTGAGTGAGAACCGGCCTCTGGTGGCTGCCTTGAAAGAGAGGAAGACAAATGAATCGCGAACTGTAGTAGCTGGCAAAAGCCGGCTCTTTTTCATGTTTTCTTTGAATAAAGTCCAAACCGTGTAAGCGATTTAACATCTTCAGCCTATGAAAAGGAATGAGATGCTTCTAGTTCAGTTCTTGATTACCCTGCACAGTTACTATGATGGTGCAATATTTTATCCTTGGCTAAGTATAGATTTTGAATAAAAGAATTTAATTACACTGAATAAATGTTGGAGAAAATTCTCCAGTTGCATTTCATTAATGTTTCATGCTTCTAGCGATGAACTAATTTAATTTCACTCCTGCTGCTCAGGGTCTGTGTGAGCCTTTCTTCCCCTTTCCTCGGTTTTTATATTCTAACTGATCTACATTCTCAGTAAACATGAAGGAAATGATACATCTCTAAATATTTGTCTATAGTCTGAGTTGAGCACTTCTTGGGGGTAGTGTACACAGAAGTGTGAGAAATATATTTCAGTAAGCTTGAAAAAAACAAAGACTAAGCAAGATCTGCTAAGGTTCTTAAAAACTTGGTCATCACTGTCTTTCCGAAGTTAATTAAAAATGCCTGAACATCCTCAGTTATGATGATTAAAAATCCGTTTACCAGCCCCTCCCCCCCCCATTTTACTTCTCATCTCTTCCCTTGGATCCTTAAGGTCTGCTGCACCCCACCACCAGGTTTGCTGTGCAGTCCCAAACAGAGTTACTCTCCTTCTAAGTCTGTGTAGTCAGTGAACTTAAGAAGGGTGTAACTGTGTTTAGAATTGCACTGTTGTCCACTTATGCCAATCCAGTTTTTGCTGCTTCCCTAATCATCTCAAATTTGTAGATGTCTTATTTCTAAACATACTACAAGGGCATGTATTTAGAGCGCCACTGATTTCAAGTAAGGGAAAATGAACATTAATCTTCCATTTGCATTCGGTAGATTCTCATATCTGTGAAAACAACTTGTGCTGATATTATCTCAGTGTTGAGGGTAGAAGTGTCATCTCTGTCAGTTGGCATGACCTTGGCCAAGAGACAGGGCCATTCTAGGCAGAGTCATGCCCTTTGAAGTCCATCGAAGTTTATCTCTGTTCCCCGATTACCTTCATGGTAGCTGTAGTGAAGGTGGGCTGGTTCTGCCCTGTTCTAGTTTCTCATGTCTCATTTCACCAAGTGGGAAGGGACAGTTAAGGACAATGGAGTTGAGCTTGTGTGTGAGAGCTGGATGTCCGGTGCCACTTTGTGTAATTGACTTTGTGTGGTTATGGGAAGTCTCATAGTCTCTATCTGCTGTCTTGAAACGGGAAATAAAAGCGACCTGTGTTGGGAAAACAACCAGCAGCCTCATGGCCCCTTAAAGATTAGTGGATTTATTGTAGCATAAGCATTGTATCCTCCACTGGCAGCTATATCTACATTGGCATACAGAAAAATAATTGTAAGCAGTGGAGTCAAAAGGCTGTGCAGACAAGGGTACCTCTAACAAGATGCCCCGTGGTAGTATTGCTGGGACTGATGGTTGTTGCTGGGATTGATCGCTGTGCTCACCTTGTGTGCATTTAGGGTTTTAAACAGATGTACTTCTTGCATTTCAGTGCTCTTTGACATCACTGTTTACAGTTGCTGTTTACATTTTTTCTCTCTGTGCCTCTGTGTGTGTGTGTGTGAGAGAGAGAGAGAGAGAGAGAGAGAGAGACTTTGGCAGTTGAGATCATACTTCATGCATCCAATAAAGTGAGCTCTCCTATGCAAAAAGATAGGCCATAATAAATTTTGCTTGTTTCTGAAGGGCCACAGAGAAACTTTTTTCTGTTTTTGCTCTAGTATTTGCCACACTGCAAAGATACTGTGAGTGTGAATCCATCAACAGTTGAAGAGATCAACTTTGTTTTGTGAGGGGGTTATCAGAGAAATGATAAAAATGTTAAGAGCTGTCATGTTGCTGTTAAAAAGGAGAGCAGTGCCCCCCCCCATATCCATCTCTTTTCCCATGAAAAGGTTTTTTTGGGGGGGGGGATGGAATGCTTCCCATGACCTCCTTCACCAGGCTTGAAAAATGATTTGGTCATCCCTTTGTGACATGGTGGGCTCAGGAAAGTTTCTTGGTGTAGAGAGCTCTAATGGGATAAGTACTAATTAATCTCAGGCTGCTAATGCCTCACCTCAGCAATGTCTATATTTGTCTCCCTGAGCTGCTTCAACTCTTGCTAATTATAGGTAGTTTTTAAGGGAACCATTTCCTCTCTAAAAACCAGATACATCTTTTCAAATATAGCAGGGAAGTAGCTGAGCATATTCTATAAGAGTGTAAAGAGAATCTCAGCATGTAATTTTTGGGTCAGAAATGATGGGATAAAATAATAACTGCTGTCTTTTTTTCAGCTTTACTGATTTATTACATACATTACAATGTATATAGCAATATGAATATTACAATTTACAAAGCATTACTTGAATCAGTTGGTGCAAGTTAAGATATATATAATATATTACTAGTAACTTATAACAGTATTGATATATAGATTTATCTTAAATGACATTTTATAACCTTGTGTTTTTATTTTATTTCTATGTGTTTTATTGGTTTGTTTTTGAGTGTTTGGGATATTTTGTGATTGTTCCTGTATGTTTTCTTCTTTTGTTTGTATCTACTTGAGGTTTGTTGTGTATGTCTTAGGATCCTCTGTGATTGTCATGTTTTATAGGTGTAGCCATCTGTAGTATGTTTGTGTTTGTGCGAGTATATCCTGTGTTGTCCTGATTGCAACTTGGGCATGTCAGTGTGTAAGAATGTGGGATAGACTGCTGTGAGGTGGAATCACGATTAGACTAAGAGAATTTCCTGCAGTATTGCTCTTAAATATGTATATTGGAATAAAATGCATAGAATTGTTTTGGTGGCAGTTTGCAAACAGACATGCATCATTTCTCCACAGAGGAGGGAAACACCTGTATTACTTTTTTCACAACAGAGTCCTTGGTGTTTATAACATGGCCGAGGACAGACTGGCAATCTAAAGCGGAGACAAAGCGGAGGGAACTGGTGCGGGGGAAAAACTCCACGGAGCTGGCCGTTCATACTGGCCAGAGCAATGCGGACCAGCGGCGATACGGAGCGTTCAGACTGCCACGGAGCGTTCAGACTGCCGCGGAGCCGGCGCGCACGGCACGCGCCGCTACACTTTTTTTGTTTTCCTTTGATGTGTTTCGCATGTGCGCACATGCGCATAACTTTGTGCGGCACGTTCACACTGCCGCCTCCGGATGCCTCCCGCTTCTTCCAGTTCACACTGTTTGGAAGCGGGAGGCATGCGGAGGACGGCCCCTGAACACCGGTTTTACCCGGTGTCCTGGTAAAGCGGATGGAAAGTGACTGGGAGACGGGTAAGTACGAAACGGAGCCGACGGACAGATGCGCATGTCTGAACGTGCTCCTTTCTTCCGTTTCCGAAGCGTGCCTACCCCGCTTTACATTGCCAGTCTGTCCTCAGCCCATGTTGCCAGCTAGGCAGTTTAACCCTCCTGTTCCCTAGGGTTAAGGCACCCGGGGGGGGGGGTATTCATTACCATCTACCTGTTGCCCTCTTCAGACTACTTGGATGGTTTATCCGTCAGTGGAGAACAGTGGTGTTATAATGTCTAATTCTCTATTAGTTTGGACAGGGCCGCATCTAGTATCTCTGACTTTCTGCCAGCAGGCTCACTTGCAGCAATCTTTAAGGTTCTTCTTCCTCCCTGGGGCTACTTTTATAGTGCCAGACTGCTGTGTGGAGCCACAACTCATGTTTGTGATGGAGACATAAGCTTCACTTCCAGTTCCCTTGGTGATGCTGAGACATCAACAGTCAGCCTTTGGAGGGCCCTACCCTACTTCAGAACAGTGGTAGAATCACATGTGTGTGAAGGCTTCTTCTTCTTCTTCTTCTTCTTCTTTGCTGACTTATGGTGACCCAGTAGAGTCTTCAAGGCCAGAGGTGTTCAGAGGTGGTTTGTCCTTGCCGACCTCTGCGTAGTGACCTTGGTCTTCCTTGGTGGTCTCCCATCCAAGTACTAACCAGGGCCGACCCTGCTTGGCTTCACCGGATCTGATGAGACCAAACCAGCCTGGGCGATCCAGGCCAGGGGCTGCTAAGGCTTAGCTTCGAGGAACTGAAGCAACTATAATAGAAGAATAACCTCAGTATTGGTTTTGAGCCCATGAGACACCAGTGTGGGCTGGAGGCTGCATGCTTTGAAGTTCCAAAGTATGATTTTCCCCTGCTTGTAATACTGTTTTTACAAGTGAGTCCCTTGACATTGTTATTCTGTTTGCAATTAAAAATTAGATGTACTTAAAAGCTTATGTGCTGTTTTTGTCCCTGCGTGGTCAGCATTCATCAGACTAGGCAAGATGATTACTTTAACTCTTTACTCGGTCTCAGTGAAACTGTTCTGATTGAAACTTTTAGCTTTATATTTAACTTTTTGGGTTTTTTATTTTTATAAAGTTTTACATGACATAGAATGTCCATACAGCTTTAAACATTAACAATATGAAATTCGTACAGTAACAAGAAAAAAGGAAACATGACATATAATGACATATAATCACTGTCAATAAAAGACTGGCATTTTCCGAGCATCGTTCATTTAATTTCATCATTTTTTCCGATAAACTCAGAAACCATTTTCCCAAGAAATTTGATTTGTACATTGGGTTTTCAGGAGCTAAAATTTGATCAGAGGTTTTTTCCATGGCTAAGTATTCCCAGATTTTGTTTAACCATTTAAAAAAATAAGTGCAGCTGTCCATGCTGCTGAAGCTCAACAAGGTGAGTTATACTGGGAAGTATGGAGTACATGCAAGCAGCCTATCCTGGCACAAGGATTCAATGACACTCCGTGTGCATGGAGTGAAGGAGGAGAATCATTTGATTGCCTAGAAAACTCACTGCCTCTTCCCATTTCAAGAAAGCACATGTGCAAAAATACATAGTGCAACCATGTGCGTGTGGGAAAAAGTTATTTAGTAAACTCAATAAAAAGATCTCTCATTTTAGCATTTGCAGATGTTGCTCAGAATTGGTGACCCACTTAGAATATGAATCACAAGGGCTTTGCTCTTCACGAGAGGCATTTTCTTAATCTCATCCCCTCATTGTCTCCATTCTGATCAGACTGGCATAGGGGTTAAAGTACACTGCCAGTGACATGCAGCATTGGCATGGAGGCCTTGAGTGACTGAGCTGTGAAGGAAATTTAAACACCTACTGAATAGTGGCCATACATCAGCACGGAGTTTATGTCCTTTCTTTGTTTTATTAGATTTGTCTCTCACCCTTCTGCAGAATATTCAGTGCAAGTTTCAACATTAAAAATAAAAACTTAAGTATTAAAACAATAAAAAGAGGAAAACCATATAAAACCATCAAAAACAGCAAATGAAGTCCCATATTTACAAAGCCACAGGGTAATTTGAAGACAATATGTTTATCTGCACTGAATATTCTGCAGAAGGGTGAGAGACAAATCTAATTCCCTTTTGAAGCTGTCTGTGCTTGTAGCTGCCACCACCTCCTGTTGTAGTGAATTCCATGTGTTAATCACTCTTTGGGTGAAGAAGTATTCCTTCTATCTGTTCTAACCCGACTGCTCAGCAATTTCATGGAGTGCCCATGAGTTCTTGGTACAGATACAGGCGTATACTTAAGAAATCTGAGGCATATAGTTAGCTTTCCTGTATCAGATCATTTAATTCCTGGCAAGAGGGACACTACAACATTATAGTTTCATTAGGGGTATAGTACACAAGTGATACTATTAGAGAATCTTTGCATCCATTTATTAATTCTTTTGCATATTTAACATTGACTAACAACAAAAACTATACCGTCCATTACTGCTACATAGATAATTAAAGGAGAGCAATTTCATGAATCCATAAAAATATCTTACCCAGAGATAAAACAAGTCACAAGTAAGAAGCTCCCAATCAATTTAGCTTCTTGTATTTATAGGTTTTTAAAATAATCTCTTTAACAGTAGCTATCTGGCCCACTTGTTAAGGGTCACATTCTTGGCTAACTTATTATCTTATCACTTCAAACTCCATAGAAAGTTTTCTATATTTGAATATTTTCATAAAATATATGAAAACTGTTAATTCTTGCTCCTTTTTGTTCTAACAAAGTATATTTAAAAATAGTAATTACACGGGTTTCATACGTATGAATATGTGTTGGCCCTCAGCTAATAGACCCCATCTTTGAACTATGCTTCTGTAAAGTTGGGCATTCCTGCTGTTCTCAGGTGTTTTTGTACCTGGGCATCAGTTCTCCAAGACATGGTTTGAAATGTCCAAGTGAAAAAGTCTTATGTAGGACAAAAGTTTTAGATCATAAAATTAACTCCCCATAGTGTTTTCTTTTAGTGAAACAAATTCATGGATACTGGTTTAAATAGTTTCTTGTGTATTCCACAGGAACATAGTGTTAGAGGTTCAAAGTGGGATGCATTTGAAGACACCCATCTTTCTGGTGTGAAAGATCTGAATTTTCTGTGTCTATGAATTAGAGCGTTTTGGGGGTCATTGCTAAAAAAAATGGCAACTTTTAAATGAGTTCTAAAAAAAATGTTAAGTGTCGCTCCATGTCAGGAAGCTTTGGGTGACAGAATAATGCCTTCTAGGGCCAAAGAACAAATTTACCACCTATTTTATTGATTTAATGGTGGTCCTACATATCATCTCTTTCTAGAAATCAGTTTCTGAAGAGTACTGGACTCAGGAGACCAGGAACGGTGAAATCATGAAGCCTTTATTGAGTGATTCAGCATGCCCAGTAGATGGTCAGAACAAGCATGCTTCCAGGGTTCCAGGGCCCTCATTATATGCTGGCCGGAGCCACACCTCCGGCCGCACCCAAAAGACCTGATAGGGGCTTAACATATGCGCATGTTTGTCATAGGTTCCCTGGAGGAGCCTTTGATTGCATTGGCTCCCCAGGGAGAACCTAGGTCCCACATTGGTGGAGGCTTTCAATCTGGATGTCTATTGTTCCTCCAGATTCAAGCTCCCCTCTCCGCCTGACCATGTGCTCTGGCCATGCGGCGGGCGCCATTACCTGGGAGCACATGGCAGGCTGGTTGCTACACAGAGCATACTATATTACACCCTTCCCCCCATAGTTCGGACTGTCCCTTGGCAAACATAGTCTCTGAGGTGTGCGGGATGTTTCCATTCTCTGGTCGAGCGGTGCAGGGTTGCCAGAGCCGCCGGTGTAGGGAGCGAAGATTCGGGGATATCTGCCTCGGGCTGAGCCGGGTCTGGTACCGGTGCAGGGACGGTGACTGGAGTGATGTCCGGGTGGCCGGCTTCTGTGGGGTCCTCCTGCAGAGTCTCGGCTGGTTGTGGGGCGGGCGGATCGTCTGTCTCGGGTACCTCGGGTTCTGCATCTGGGAAGTCCAGCCCTGGATTGTCCGCAGGGAAGGCATGCAGGCGGCGGCGAAGTTGGTCCACGTGGCGCCTCCACCATTGTCCTTCCTCACCCACGACTTCATAGGAGAGGGGACCGGTGACGCGGATAATCCGCCCCGGCAACCACAGGGGGCCCCAGGCGTAGTTGCGGACGTAGACTGAGTCCTCTGGCGCGAACCCTCTAAGAGCTTTGGGGATGTTGTGTTCTTTGGAGGTGGCCGGCGCCCGATCAGGGTGGAGCCAGTCGAGCTGGGTTGTCATCCAGCGGCCCATGAGCAGCTCTGCGGGGCTGCAACTGGTAGCCGAGTGAGGGGTGGTGTGCTGGCTGAATAGGAAAGCCGTTAACTTAAACCCCAGATCCCCCTGGTCCATGCACCTCAGCGCCTCCTTAGTGGTGCGGACCATTCGCTCTGCGTGGCCGGGTGAAAAGGGGCGGATCTCACGTGCCAGATGCCATGGAGCTCCACAAAGCGCTGGAATTCCACGGAGGTGAAAGCCATACTGTTGTCTGAGATGATGGTGTCCGGCAGGCCGTGGGTGGCAAAGATACACCACATTGCTCAAATGGCGGCTTCAGAGGAGGTGGCGCGCACAGGAACGACTTCCAGCCACTTGCTGTAGCTGTCGACTAGAATAAAGAAAAGCTGCCCCTGTACTGGGCCCGCAAAGTCCACGTGGAGCTGGGACCAGGGGCATTGGGTGGACTCCCAGGGGTGAACGGGAGCGTGTGGAGGGTCCGGACGGGTCTCTGGCACTTTTCGCAGCAGTGGACCCGGTCCTCTATCTCCTTGTCAAGGCCTGGCCACCAGACATTGCTCCGGGCCAGGGCCTTCATTCGTACTACCTCAGGGTGGTGCTCATGCAGAATGGTCAGTACTCGCGGGCGAAGGGGTTCTGGAATCACTACCCTCGAGCCCCAGAGTAAGCACCCCTTGTGGGTGGAGAGTTCTGCGTGCCGGATTGAGAAGGCTGTGAACTCCCTTCCCACCGAGTCGGAGACCCAGGAGAGTGAACGGTCCCAGGCCGTCCACCGGGCCACATCCCATACCTTAAGCGGCTGGCCCGGCAGGTCCTCGAGCAGAGCGACGTGGTAAGCCGGCATTGGGTCAGGGTTGCAGGAGGGCAGCGGAAGGTGGCTGAGTGCATCTGCATGGCCCATGGCCTTCCCCGGGCGATGCACCAAGTCATAGTTGTACCCCGCGAGGAAGATTGACCATCGGAGGACTCATGGGGACAACATTTGTGGCATGCGGCGATCCGGGGCAAGGAGGCCCAGAAGAGGTTTGTGGTCTGTGACGACCGTGAACTTGCACCTGTACAAGTAAGTATGGAACTTTTTGACCCCGGCCACGATCGCAAGTGCCTCCTTGTCTATCTAAGCATAGTTCCTTTCGGCTGGGGCTAGGGTCCGGGAGTAATATGCGACCAGGACTACCCGGCCATCCGGCAGTTTGTGACCCAAAACTGCCCCCACCCCATAAGGAGATGTGTCACAGGCCAATATGACGGGCAGGGCTTCGTCGAAGTGGGTGAGGATCGCATTGGACATTAGGAGGTCCTTGATGCCCTGGAAGGCCGCCGCCTGGTGGGGACCCCAAGTCCAAGTGGCCCTTTTGTCCAGGAGCCTGTGTAAGGGCTCAGCTACTGGCGCCTTGAGGGGAAGGAAGGCGTGGTAGAAGTTGATGAGTCCCAGAAAAGATTGCAGCTTGGACTTGGGGGCCGGGGCATCAGAGATGGCCTTCACCTTGTCCTTATTGGGGTGAATTCCATGGGCGTCCACCTTGAAACCGAGGAAATCCACCACAGGCACCCCGAGGAGGCACTTCTTGCGTTTCACCTTCAGGCCGGTGTCCTGGAATCGCTGGAGGACAGAGCGTAGGCAGGCCAAGAAAGTCTTGACGTCCAGAGCCGCGATCAGGATGTCGTCGAAAAAGGGCTGCACCTCTGGAAGACCTTTTAACAAACGGTCCATTAACTCTTGAAAGATCCCAGGGCTACGCTGACCCTGAACTGGAGGCACTTTACCTTAAACGCCCCCTTGTGTGTCACAATGGTCTGTGCTTCCTCTGTGGCATCGTCGACCGGCAGCTGCTGGTAGGCCTGGGCCAGGTCTAGTTTCCCAAACACGCATGCCCCAGCCAGGGAGGCCAACACGTGGCTGATGACTGGGACTGGGTAGGCATGGGCCTGAAGTGCCTTATTGATGGTGCACTTATAGTCTGCACAGATTCGGATGTCCCCGTTTGCCTTCATTGGCGTCACAATCGGGGTCTCCCATCGGGCGTGGGACACTGGTTCTAGTACACCCTGGGCAACCAACTTATCAAGCTCCCGCTTGATCTTGGGCTGCACTGCGAGCGGCGGATGGCGGACCGGTATGCGCACGGGCCGGACCGCGGGGTCAAGGTCCAGGGTGATGGGTGGCCCCATATAGGAGCCCAGTGCCACATCGAAAACCGCTGGGAATTCCTCACAGATGTCGGCAAAATCTGTGGGCCGCAGGCTGTGTACCCAGTGACGCCCAGCCCTAGGGGCTGGAACCAGGAGAGTCCCAGCAGGCTTGTGAGGTTACCCGCCACCACCAGGAGGCCCAAGCATCTCGTAAAGTTCTTAAATTGGACCCGGAACTTGCCCAACCCCCTTATCGGTATCGGGTTCTTCTGAAAGTCCCGCAGGGTTAGGCCCTGGACTTTCCGAAGTCAGGGCCCCCCCATGGGGCAGAGCCTGCGGAGGGTGGACTTCGAGATTATGGAGTAGGACAACCCAGTGTCTATTTCCATTTGGCAGGGGGTCCCCTCAATCAAAACTGAGACCTTAATTTTGTTGGGGGTGTCGGGGGGCAAGTTCATTACCTGCTGTGTCTTGCGGTGGTGGTGGCAGGTTGCTGCTATCTGGAGGAGTTCGGCGGACTCCTGATGTGCGGCTTGGGTGTGGCAGTTGGAGCAGGTGCGGCAGGCCCGGGCGATGTGGCCCTTCTTGCCACATGACCGGCACTCTGCATCCCGGAAACGGCAGGTCCGGCAGTCATGCTGATCGCCACAGCTAGCGCACGTGGAATGTTTGGAGTATGGCGTCGCTGAGCGGGAAGCCTTCTCACCCGAGTTGCGGGACCCCTGTCCCGGAGGCCGGCATTGTACCTGGAGTGTCTCGTCATCCTCAGAAATGTCGGAGTCTGCAGCAGCCTCGGTCTGGTGGGCAGCTGCGGTTGTGCCTAGCTTCTCCTGCTGAGAGACTGCAAAGGCGCAAGCCATGGTTAGCATCTTGTCCAGGGTGGCTGTGGAGTTGGCCATCAGCTTCCTTTGAAGCTTGGGGTCACGAACCCCACACAGGAACGTGGAGTATAGCGTGTCCTCTACAGCCATGAACTCGCACCCCACCAGGAGATGGCGGAGGGCCACCAGGTAATTGGAGGCAGACTCACCCTTCTGCTGCAGCCGGCGGAAGAACTTCATCCGCTGCGTGTTCTTGGAGGGTCTCGGCAAGAAGTGGTTCCTTAGGAGCGCCATGATGTCGTTGTACGTGGCCTCCGCTGGGGTGTGAGGGGAAAGCAGGCTGCGGAGTAACTTCAGCGTCTTTACCCCGCAGGAGGCCATGAGCCAGGACTTCTTCCTGGCATCCATGATGTCCTGTGCTTCAAAGTAGGGTGTGAGCTGGTCCGTCCAGGCTTCCCAGTCTTCAGGGCAGGCTGGATCGAATGGGTGGGTGGTTCCCGGAGTGGTGGCCATTCTGGGATGTGCAGCAGTGCGTTGAGCGAGATCCTCGGGAGCCGATGCCGGTGCAGTGGCGCTGGAGCCAAGCAGGGCTGGTGGCTGACGGATCTGGTCTGGGCTCGGCGCGGTGCTGGTGTCGGCCAAGGAGTCGCTCATTGGGATCCCATCCTCGTCACCAGTGAAGAGTACTGGACTCAGGAGACCAGGAACGGTGAAATCATGAAGCCTTTATTGAGTGATTCAGCATGCCCAGTAGATGGTCAGAACAAGCATGCTTCCAGAGCTCCAGGGCCCTCATTATATCCTGGCCGGAGCCACACCTCCGGCCGCACCCAAAAGACCTGATAGGGGCTTAACATATGCGCATGTTTGTCATAGGTTCCCTGGAGGAGCCTTTGATTGCATTGGCTCCCCAGGGAGAACCTAGGTCCCACATTGGTGGAGGCTTTCAATCCGGATGTCTATTGTTCCTCCAGATTCAAGCTCCCCTCTCCGCCTGACCATGTGTTCTGGCCATGCGGCGGGCGCCATTACCTGGGAGCACATGGCAGGCTGGTTGCTACACAGAGCATACTACGTTACAGTTTCTTTAGTCTTCCACTCTGTCCCCGTTTTTCATGTGACGTTCCAAGTCTGCCAAGGCTCTGAGGTTTGTGCATGAACACCTCAAGTTGAAACAGGGCTGCAGAAAAGCCTTTCTGCTTTGTCATGCTCTCCCAGGGCAGTCAAAACAGAAGGCAACGTGAATGAAAAAGCAGGCCAGCTGGTGACTGTAGGGGATCCAGTGGAGCATTAGTTAATGTTATCTTTTCGCACTGCTCACATATACATGGCCCAAGGCAGGGATTTTTGTTTGTCAACTGCTGTTTACATCGCTTCATACAGAAAATATGTGCCGTTACATTTGCTTCATTAGCCGAGGTTTGCAGATCTTTGTGGTAATTGCCATAGTGAAAAGCAAACAGCAGCTGGTGTTGACTAGGAAAATCTGGAATTCTGTGGGGGGCTTTTGAAGTCTGCTGTATAAAGGAATCCTAACTTACTATAGAACACTGGTACGAAATCTGGCCTAACGAACAGTTTGGTGTCTGTCATAAAGTCAGTCCTAGGTGAAACACCTTAGACATGTTGGCATCTGAGATGAAAAGTCAAAAATTGCACTCAGTTGTTCATTTAAAAAAATGCTACACAGAGATGGAAGATGGAAGTGGGAATAGGCCTCTTTCTGCACTCTACTTGAATTGGCCAGGCCGGCTCTAGGTAGGTGAATACTGGACTCGGGAGACCAGGAACAGTGAAATCACGAAGACTTTATTGAGTGATTCAGCATGCCTAGTAGATGGTCAGAACAAGCATGCTTCCAGGGCTCCAGGGCCCTCATTATATGCTGGCCGGAGCCATACCTCCGGCCGCACCCAAAAGACCTGATAGGGGCTTTACATATGCGCATGTTTGTCATAGGTTCCCTGGAGGAGCCTTTGATTGCATTGGCTCCCCAGGGAGAACCTAGGTCCCACATTGGTGGAGGCTTTCAATCCGGATGTCTATTGTCCCTCCAGATTCAAGCTCCCCTCTCTGCCTGACCATGTGCTCTGGCCATGCGGCGGGCGCCATTACCTGGGAGCACATGGCAGGCCGGTTGTTATACAGAACATACTACATTACAGTAGGCTTGTATGTACTCCTTATGGGTCTTTCTCACTTGTGCTCTGACAAAAATGAAGAGGGAAAGGTTGTAAGTTCTTTATACGAGAGATAAACATTCATGCACACTGCACTGTAATTAAAAATAACCTTTCCCCATAAAATATACAATCTTTAAATTAGGTGTTCTGAGGTAATCCAGTGGGTTTGATTTCTGAGCCCGATATTATCGAACAATTATACTTATGTCTGATTCTATCGGATTTACTTTCCATTGGGTCAAAAATTATCAGTGGTTAGATGAGCAACTTCTTGTGCAATTTAATCAAAGTAGAATAACAATATTTATATAAAACCTTTCTATCCCACCTTATGTTTTTGGACTCATGGTGAATAATGCAGCAACCATGTTGCAAGCACATAAATAGTCCCATTGACAAAATCAAAACAGATTAAAATACACAAATTATCAATGTAAAAATTCAGATTTACAACACACAAGAATTGCAACCCGCAGGATCATTAGTGGGATTCAGAACTTTTATACGAGGTTAAGAATCCATACGTTCTTCTAAATATCCATCCTATTGAAAGCAAGGGAATATGAAGGCAACATCTGCATTTGGGTGCTCATTCTGATGCACATCTGGTTTTACCTGGAGTAAACTACTCCGTGGAAGTAATAGAGCAGGTCATGCAACTTTACTTTAAAGTAATAGTTTCCACCTCAGGAATCCTTTCAAAAAATTGTTAAGGATTTCTGCCATCTGGTTTGAGAACTAAAGTCAACAACAATTTGTATTAGTCTTTGGACAGCATACCGACATGTTCTTCTAAAGTCTGGCTGGGTTTTGCATGTTTATTTTATATGAGCAAAAAAGGCATTTAAAGTAAACTTGTACAGTCATTGATCTTTTAAAGGAATACCTTTCTTGGTTTTACATTTGCTTCTGCTTCGTGTCAGCTGGCTCAGGTAATGAATGCTGTTGAGTACATTTCATAAAATAAATAAAAGACATAAAAGACAGTGTCTTAATTTATAGGCAAAAAAAGTTATATGACTCTGCCTGACACTGAGCCAAAACTCTTTGTCTGTCTGTGTGGCAGAAGCGCTTCAGCATTTCAAGGGTAACTTTCCCCCCAGCTCTTGTACTTTAGACAGCCTTTTCAACAAAAGATGTCAGGAACTGAAGTTTTGGATCTTCGTGGCACAGTTGTTTGAATCTCTGTTGCAATGATTAGCTCTGTACTAGGGACCCCGTGTGGCAGTGTTGGAACCACTGCTGTTTTGTACACCAAATAGGAAAAATCTCCTTCACAACTCAGTGTGAGAACCAGTGCTGTAGTGCGAATTGATGCTGAGAAGCTGACTGATTCTTCAGCTGGTAGCAAGAACTGCCCCTAGTCAGTTGTCTGCTTCGTTGGTTGGTTAGTCTACACTTGGGTTGCAATTTCATTCCTGACAGCTGGCAATTGGAATGGTCTAATAGCAGACTCTCTCTTCAACACTATCTGTCCTGTCTCACTCTGAAGCAATATAATATATTGGCTGCTGTTCAAAAGTAGCTTCTCTAGCTAACTATTCACATACTGCCTTGTAAATGCCATTATTTTTATGCTACATTGAGAGGACGTTACCTAATGTCAAGCCTTCAGATATGTTTCCCATTCTGAATTGCTTGTCCTTATCATGGGCAAGAAGAAAACTCAATCCATTTCTTTATCTTGTTCAAGTCAGATGTTCTATTTGCTACCAAAACTTTGCCTTTTCTTTTTTGACTTTGGGCTTTTCTCTCATTCATTCTCTGTATCTAAGAATCTCTGTTGCCAGTTCAACAGCATAGTTCTCATATGCTGAACTAGGGATGTTTCTATCCTTAAAAATACATTGCTGGTTGAATGTAAACATTTATTTTCTGGCTTTTTGTGCCACATAAGCTACATTGGTTTTCAGTTTACAAAGTCTCACTGGTTGGGAATAAAGTCCATTTCTTTTTAGAAATTTCATATGCTTTCTCCCCGGCCCCCATACCTCTGCATAATGTGCTTTGCTGCAAAAATGAATGTTAAAATATATGGTTGTTTCTCCTAATGACCAAAGAGGATATGAATGGTTCTTCCCAGGTGACCAATATTCTGATCTTGGAGTCCATAAATCCAAGATAGAAACTGTGGTGACAAGTATAACCAGAGATACTCTCTTGAAAGCTTCTGTGCCTATTTCCCATCATATGTAGTAGGAATGCCAGACTTCCCAAGAGCTATGGAGAAGTGAACACTAGTGATAAAAGTAGCCAGGAATTGAGACCTGTAGATTTATAGAAACTGTCAGGAGTGCCTCTGAGGACCTGCCTCCTGTGGACCCAGCTCCCGAGGAGCCTCCACCTGAAGCTGATGAGGCTCAAGCAAGCACCTCTCAGGGCGTTACCCCAGCACCACCAGCAGCTGAGCCACAGCCAAGCTCAAGCCCACCTGATTCATCCCCTCGGGTGGAATGGCTAAGGTCACGATCCAGGCAAGACTTAGCTGCTAGAAGAAAAGAGGCACGCATGCGTGGTCGCAGATCACTCAGCCCTGAGTTTTAGGAGGAGCCGGGACCTCACTGCCAGCTGCTAACATGCACAGGAAGTGGTTGGGTATTTAGGCACAGCACAGAGACTACCAACTCGTGCTAGCAACAAGTCATTCTGGCTAAGCTCTGCACCCGCTCGGCTCGCATCAGCTAAACCTGATCCTGGACCCTCTGGCTCGTGACTCCAGCTCTGTCTGACTTCGGCTTGATTCTGGATCCTCTGGCTTGTGACTTTGGCTCTGTCTGAATTCGGCTTTTGGTTGACTCCTTGGACTGGTTTGCTCGTGAGTTTCCCTCTCTGACCTTGGCTTGGACTGACTCTGCATTTGGCTTGTGTTTTGGACTTGGTAATTCGTTCCTGATTTGGCTTGACCTTGGACTGGCTCGGACTTTGGCTTGGCTTCTGACCTACTGGCACCCAGCCCGTGACAGAAACTCAGATTATGGAGAACGGGACACCTCAGTGGTAGAGGATTTACTTAGCATGCCTAAGGTTGCAGGTTCAATTCCTGGCTTTTCCAGTTAAATGGTCTGATAGTGGCAGGGGTCATTTCGAGCAGGAGCTTGGGGGAGCTCAGCTCTGGGAGTTGGTGCCAGCCCCCCCCCCCCCCCCGGCGGGGGAATGCCTGCTTGTGTCATGGCTGCAGCAAAATGACCCCGTCCCCTGGAAAGGTCCTTGTTCCTCCGACCAGCCTTCTGAAGGCTTCAGCCACCACTGAAGCTATCCTCCCAGAAGAGTGGTATTTCTGAGGCTTGGATTAGTAACTGTCCCCTCTCTGCCAGCTCTCTCTCTCTCTCTCTCTCTCTCTCTCTCTCTCTCTCTCGCCTTCTGACATACTTCCAGTGATGTCAGGTGGTTTAGCATATGCAAATAAGTTATGCTAATGAGTTATGCTAATGAGCTCCTGCACCTCTTTGTCTACAAAATGACCCCTGGATAGTGGTCCTTCACAGATTGGCTGTCTGCGACCTTGGAGAGCCACTGGCAGTCAGAACAAATAATACTGGGTTAGACAGAACAATGATCTGACTTCGTACTAAGCAGCTTCAATTCATTTGTATGTGTTTAAGTTAAACATCAAACCCACCACAATCTCAGAACCAGCAAAATGTAATGAATCCTGGAGGGAAAAATGTGATAATGGGGCATGATTTTACCTCACAACCCAAGGTTTTTTGCACACTAGGTGAGGCACCTTCTGGCACACACACACCCCTGTGCACCCACCGATTTTCAAACAAATGCATTTTAGGAAAAATGAAAAGTTAAGAGCAACTTGAAGGCAATTCTCTCTCTCTCTCTCTCTCTCTCTCACACACACACACACACACACACACACACACACAGACACACACAGATACACACAGACAGTTAATGCAAATGCAGCACCTGTGGTCTTCTCCCTTGCCAGCCCCCTATAAAGAAACCCTGCTGCTAGTTGCCTTCTTCATGAAATCCGGATTGCTGGAGAAGAGAAGCAGGTTTTTCTGAGCAGTAAATAGCATCTTCTCTTTGAAAATTATCCCCAGGAAAACCGCCAGGCTGGCTCCAGAAATCAGTTTTGGTTAAGTGAAGCAAACGCTATTTTAGAAGACCAGAAGGCATAGTTGGGGGGGGGGGGGGGGATATAAAAGTTGGGGTGGGGAAAGAAAAAGAACCTGAATGTACAGTGAAATGCATGGGAGGGGGGAAGAAAAGGAAAAAACAGAAAGGGCTTGGAAATGGGAGAGAACAGAAAATCAAAAGGCATAGTTGAGGGCTGCTCCCTCTAAGCTGTGGAGTCTTGTGAGCCAAAATCTTACTTTGTGAGCTACTGGCATTAAAGCTGTGAGTGAGCGATTTGGCTACTGCATAAATGAGTTTGCTCTGGAGCCACCGTTCCTAAGCTAAGACAAAAATGTGTGAGCCAGAGGTGGAAAAACTGTGAGCTAGCTCATACTAACACAGCTTAAAGGGAACCTATGGGGGGATATAAAAACTGAGGGGGGGGGGGGGTAAGGAGAAAAGCCTGAATATACAGTGAAATGCACGGGGGGGGGGGGGGGGAGAGAAGGAAATAGAACAGAAAGGGCTCAGAAATGGGAACGAAAATAAGATAAAAGGTATAGCTGGGGGGGGGGTGGTATAAAAGCTGCAGGGGGGTAAGGAGAAGAGCCTGAATATACAGTAAAATGCATGGGGGGGAGGAGCCGGGCATCTGTGGTGTGCCAAGGCAGAGGTGGCATGAAGGAAAGGGGAGAGCAGGGGGCAGATGAGGTGGGGAAGTTGGAGAGGCACTTGCAAAGCACCCAGGCTGAAATTGGCACACTGCGCTCTAGAAGCGGAGGGTGAGGTGGGGGGTTCGCCCCGCTGGCTTGCTGAATGAACCGGGATCGCTCCTGAAGGCAAAATGTGCCCCTCACGCCCCACTTGGAGATGGGGCACGAGGGGTCCCCCCTCCCCCAGCCCCAGGAAGGCACCCTTTAACTCCTGAAGGCAAAATGGAAAATGGGGCGTGAGGGGCGCATTTTGCCCTCTGGAGTTAAAGGGCGCCTTGCCAGGGGAGATGGAGCGCGAGGAGCACATAATGCAATTTCAAATTATGACGAGGTGCAAGGGGATTCCCCCCCTTCTGATCTTCTCTCGAAGGGGCGGGGGGGAGAACTACCGTCTGTCTGTCTCCTCTCTTTCACTGCTGCGCCGCCAGAACAAACACACGCTGCACTCACCACGTCCTCTTCTCTCTTAAAGGGGCGGGGGTCAACTTGGAACTGAAGGCCAGTTCGCCGCTCACCAGCAGGGGGTGCCCTAGGCCGTTGTCTAGTTTGCCTAATGGGCGGGCCGGCCCTCCTCACTACTACAAACCTAAGTCCGAAAAAGAAGACTCCTCAGGTTTTCAGAAATGCATTTTTAAATTGAAAGTAATCTATTGTATCCTCCAAAATTTTTACCTGTCTGTCCTGTTCAATTACTCCTAACCTTTTGATTAGTATCTCCCCAAAGATCCCTGTCTTTCTATAGTACATCCTGCTCCCTTATAGTGCATCCTGCTCCCTATAGTACATCCTGCTCTGTTATTGTCAATGCGTTACAATTTCAAACTAAAAAATTAAAAGTGAAAAAAAGGACTCAACTATGGGATTCTCATTTCTAATTATGGGATTCTATGGGATTCCCCAGTGCTATAAGCCCTATACCAGAAGTTCCCAATCTTTTTGATCCTCTGTGTGTGTGGTGAGCATCACCCCAGAATGGCTGCTACAGGAGGTGGAGCCAAACCCGAAATTATTGTTGCAGGAGGCAGAAACAAATGTACACCCCTCCTTGCTTTGTAAAAGAATCACAGAAGAAGAATAAAAAGAAAGCCCAGGGCAGGGGCAGGAGGATGAGGGAAAGGGAAGTGTGAATAAAAAGAAGGAAAGCCTGAAGAAGGTAGAATGAAGCCGCACACTGACTAAGGGAAGCCAGGGTGCTCATCAGGCCTCTGGCAGCCGTGGAAAACCCTTTCCTTTGAATGAGGGCAGCAGGTAACAGTCCCTTCCTTACGATGGCTGCACCCACTTTCTGAAAAGCTCAGCTAGTGCCAGTACAAGTGCTGACAGGCGCCATGTTGGGGAACCCTGCCCTGTGCTGTGGTAATGATCAATTTCCAGACCTGTCATAACTCACATCAAAGCCCCTTCTGCAGACCTGGCTGTCATACATCTGTTTACAAATGCCCTAATTCATGTTCATCACATGGTTGCAGCACTTGTAAGGAATTTTTTCTGGTTTGGAGAGCAGCATGGGCCCTATATATCCTGTGTGTGATTTTCTTGCTAGTTTCTACAAAGAAAGTAGGAAGGTTGATTAGTGTCTTCTTGGGGACGATAGCCCTATGCTGGATGTTCAATGTGCAAAATGTTACACTGTTGGTTTTTATTTTCTTGTTTTCGTTTTTGTAATCATTATAAATTGCCACTATGTAAAAACCATTGCTTCCTTGATTTTTAGTAGGCATTCAGGCACTATAAAACTCTTGGCAAAAGAGTAATATCATAACATTGTCAAATGAATAGGTCATTGGGAATGATACATTACAATGAATAGAGGGATCATGTTGCAGTATCGTAGGAGGAATAGCCTATGCTGTCTTGGAATGTATTTTGCTAAATGGAGCATTTGAGTTATGTTTCTTCCCTTCTCTACTTTTTAATTAGGACCATCTTTTAATGTTACATTCTAGTGTTTTTTTTTAAGTGGACACATAGGCATGTGACACATGAATCATGCACGTATATATTGCAGATCCAGCATTGATTGCCACTCCCCATCCATACTAACTGACAAATGTGAGGCATGGTCTTACTTACGATGCTGTGATACATTAATGATGCATTTGTGAAGCTTTATGGATAAAATCTCAGTGTTTTCCCAACATCTCTTTAAATCTCATCCTATGCCTTTTGCTTGAGATGTTTCTGTCCTCAGTACCAGTAGTCCCAACAACTTGATGAGTTTTCTGGAGTTTTCTTTATGAGAACTAACTTAAGTCAGTGTCCTCCTTCGCTCTTTTTCATGATTTATGGAGCCACTTAATAAAGCCAGGGAAGTGTGGCGCTTCCCAGCATGCCTCCGGAGCAATGAGGAGAGCATGGGCGTAGGTGCTCTAAACTTTCAGCTGTGCTGGGCAGAGAGAGTGTTCTGATTGCCTGTGCCGATGACACCTCACTCTGTTCCAACGATCATGATGTAATGAGGCTCCATGCAATGAGGTTTTTCCTGCTGTGTCGCTTCAGTCCTAGAACTGTTTTTTTTCTTATACTTTTAGTAATCTCTTATAAGCATAACGTTGCCCCTTCCATGCCATTATTTATTTATTTAGATTTATTGCTCATCCCATTTAGAAGGTTCATGGACACTACAAAAGCATAACGATCCCTACTGAACCAGAATGAAAGTCCATCCCCTTAACATATGTTACAGCTTTCCTGTCCTTTATTGAAATAAATGTAAGCCCCTGATGCCAACCCAGATCTTCCTACAATTTTGAAAGGCCATGCTGCCTCCTTCTGCACCAACTGACCAGTTTTCAAGGAGTGTATGGCCCAGCTCAGTATGTGTGTACTTGAGGAGTGGATTGCCCTGTATGTCAAATTGGATAAAGATTTGCAGTTGTTCATTTCTTAATCCTAATTTTGTATAAAAAGCCAAAATATGCAAATACTTCCTGTTACCATGCTTTAAATGTGATGGTTAAATCATCTCCTCTGTTTGCAAATACTTAAGTAGGTTTCTTCTGCAAGGTTTACTTTGATCTAGTTCAGCTTTTTCAAGACAGACTCAGACTAGATGAGACAGAGCTCTTCTATGCTCTTTAAAGCAAATTTCAGGTTGCAAACCCTGAGACTGGGGAGAGGCAGTTTAATCCTTTTATCCCTGCATGATTTTACCTATGGTTACATAATTAGCCGTAGAGGGGGAAGAAACATACACATGTCTGTGATGGACAGGAGAAAATTCCTCCCTCTTTCTTTCCCATTCAGCTTGGAGCAATCAGATTTGAAAGGCTGAATGGAATGTTGAAGTGTGAGAGAGAAAACACAAAGAAAATTTAACAGCCAAGAACAAACTGGGGGGGAAGATATGGGTTTTGGAAAGAGAAGGGACAGGAGATATTGTGAATAGGCAGAGAGACCATTATTTAGAGGCTGAAGTTGGTTCGTTATTCTCAGTTGCTTAATCATTCCTTATTCGCGACTTAGGCTGTGGTCACATGGCCCCTTTAAATCCGGGAGGGCTCCCGGATTTAAAGGGGCCGCATTTTTCTACCGCGGGTTGGGATGTCCCAAACAATGCTTGCGAGAGAGGGCTGTCCAGATACCTCCAATGCGGGTTCCTCCCGCAACACCCAGGAAAACACTTGATTTTACCGGGGTCGGAAAATGCGGGAGGAACCCTCATTGGAGACTGCTTCAGCATGGGACTTGGGGCGGGCCGTCTGGTCGGCCCCTTTAAACGCGGGAGGAAATAGCCCTTCCTCCCGCATTTAAGGCCCGTGTGGCCGCAGCCTTATTCATGAATTCAACCAAAAACACTGAGGAGAGTTTGAAAGCTCTAAACCCCAAACTAAGGCCTGGACCCACCACACATCATACACCCCCATGTTCAAGCAGACTTTCCCCTTCGAGGGGACATATCCTGTTTCCTGGTCCAAAGTGCAGTTCTTGTGCCAGTTGCTCCAAAGTGGGGTGCCCCTAGGAAATCACAAAGACAGACATTTGGGTCACAATGCATCCCAAAATACTCTTTGGACCACCCCAAATGGCACATCCCCACACTCTGGAGACTGTCCCCTACAAGGAGACATGCAGTGGGACCCGGTCCAGATATTGTTTCCAGAGCCACAGGCTTCTGTTTGGGTTGTTCCCAAGAAGCCTGCATTTCAAAAAAGATTTGGGTAAGGAACTGGTTTGACTGCTTGCTCTCTGCACCCCAGAATAAGGTCTGGACCACCACACATCATACACCCCCATGTTCAGTAGTCTCTCCCCTTCCAGGGGACATGTGGTGTTTCATGGTCCAAAGTGCAGTTCTGGTGCCAGCTGCTCCGAAGGGCAGAGCTTTCAACACTCGCTTTCAAGAAGGGTCCCTGCACTCCCCAGGTGTGCAGAACAAGGTGGGTTCACAATACCGTCGTAATGACAACAGTTAACCGCAGCGACCGCAGGAGCCGCCATCAGACCAAGCACAGTCCAAGGAGAAGGACAGTTTTGATTGGAAAACATAAATCTACAGATAACACAGCAAAAAAAAATGTTTTTTGAGGATCACTGAAACTGCGGGGGAATTTGGGTGAAGCTGCGGGTCAAAATGCGGCACGGGGCAAATAGTGGGAAATTCAAGCAAAGGGAAGAATGACACCGGAGCAGCGCCTCATGGGAAATCGGTCTAAGTGCAAAGGACCTCCCAACTCTGATAACTTGTGACATCTATCTTACAAAGTTGGAAGACAGTAACTGTCACACCAGTTTAATAAAATTGTTAGTTAAACTTGCCTCCTGTATTTTCATTAACACATAACCCATGGCAAATTCTGTAAGATCTAGGAAAAGGGGGGCCTCCTGATCAATATCTGCTTTGCACTCTGGTTTAAGGATTAAGGGGTCCTGTATAAAAGAAAAGCAGAAATGAAAGGAAATCCATTTTGCCTTGCCTGGCTAAAGTGGAATGTGGACCTTTGACTATGTCAAGGAGGGTGTGGGTGGTGAGCTGGTTCACACAACCCTGCAGCCCGAGGGACTGGTTGTAAGTCTGGTTGTATGAAAATCAGTCTTTAAAAAGGGAAATGGCTGGTTTGTTTGTTCCTCTTTCCAAGGTTAGTAAAAGTCTGAGTGTGTGTGTGAGAGAGAGAGAGGTGCCAGTGGGCAAAACCAAACAGTGGGAGCAGAATTCAGTGCTTGGTGTCTGTTTCATAGAATACTTCTGTGCCGCTTCTCCAGAGACCTGCTTAAGATAGCTCTCAAACAAAAACATAAAAACCGTGCAAAGTCATTATAATTAATAAACTGTTAAAAACCCAGACATTAAAAACCTCTTTCTTCAGACCAATCAAATATGGACTGTACATACCCAAAATTTATTTTTTAAAACATTCGTAAGATCTAATCACGGATGTCTTTTGGTTCTTATTAAGATCCAGGGTAGAACTTTTGCTAGATGAAAACAAAGTCCTCTGCAACCCACCCTGGCTTGAGTTCACTGGCTGACTGGCTGATAACCTGCTGTGCGCTCTGGTTTGAGGGTTAAAGGATTCCATGTAAAAGAAAAACAGAAATAAAAGGAAATCCTTTTTGCCTTACATGGTTGAAGGGGAAGGTGTAGCGAGCAAATATACTCATTGGAGAGCCATGGTTGGCTGCTCCCCCCCCCCCCCCCCGGTTGAATGTCCATTTGGTGGCAAATGCATTCCGCTAATTGTATGGAATATGTTTTTTCACTCAGCTCATGGATCTTGCATCTGATGTGAAAATGTCTCAATCTGATTTATTTTTCTAGAACATTTTCTGTTGCAATTTACTGGTTTTATGATTCAACAGTATTGGCAAAACAGATAAAGGGGGGAGACTCCACATAGATCAATTGGGGGCCATTTTCTCTGTGTATGTGATCAGAGAGTTTCAATGCACTGTTTGCAATAAGTTTAAGGAAATGATTTGTAGGTATTTTTAATTTAGATTTGGATTTGGATTTTTTGTACAACCTACTGTGCTGAGGCTAACATTCTGGTAACATTTTGTTTTCTTCACAGGTTGCGTTTTTGAAGATGTGAGAAACTAATGGCCTGGTTTTTTTTAAAAAAAAAAAATTCTTCTCAAGTTAACCTTCAGCTGCAGAGGGCTGCAGAGATAACATCTCCAGTAGGATTTCTTTCCAAAAATGATGCTGAGCTTCCAAAACAAAAGACAATGTTAACTGTATTTTTAACTTGCTGTTTGTTGACTTTGGAGGTTTAAAAAGCACAAGGAAAATGACAGAGGCCAGTTGCCCAAGCTCTGGGAGGCTGATGTTGCAAAGCGGTTCAGAGAATGACTTAATTTGGGATGTCAGGAGTCTGAGATCATTGTAAATAATGCCCTACTAATTCTCCTGAGAGAAGTCGGTTATCTTCCACAGCAACTTCAGCTTTACAAAGAAAGAGCTGATAGTGGCCAATTGGTCCTTTCTGGGAAACAAACAGGCAGCTGAGCGGTTGATACTGCAGTTTCAAGTGAAAAGCATTCTTGCACTGTGAACTCCAGTCACCTAGAAGAATCTCATGTGTTTTAGCTTTAATTTGCATTATATTTTGCATTACTGTGTATAGTTTTTCTTTCTAAAAGAAAGATTTATTATGTGAATTATGCACAGGTCCACTTATGTGTACGTTTTTATAATATATACCAGAGCTGCATGGCTGTGCAGAAAGCTAATAGTCTGTCAGTTGCTTACAATATGAACAGAAAGAAAATGAAAACATTTTTCTATATTTTAGCACATTTCTTTTTTGCAAACATACCAAAGTTAATAATCATATAAGATGCAATTAATTTGAGCATGGTACTATTTGTAGGAGCTCGATCTGCCAGGGCTTCTCCCCCTCTGCATTGCAAGAACAAATTGAAGAGAGTGAAAGATTTGAATGCCATTTATTATAGATTTCATAACTTCAGTGTAGTTCTGACTTAGTAAATGTCATAGCTTTAGTTGAGACACAGGGTAGAAGAAAATTTTCAATCTGGATTAAAATCCTGGCTCATTAGTTATCCTTGGGCTAGTTTACTTATCAACCTCACAAGTTTGTTGTAAGAAGAGGCTGGGGGGGGGAGGGCAGAGGACATTTTAGAAGAGTAGTCTCTGACCATTTCATCCCTGGGACCTGCCTTTAACTCCTGGGAGACAGTATAGGGCAGTGGTGGCAAACCTATGGCACGCGTGCCAGAAGTGGCACTCAGAGCCCTCTCTGTGGGCACACATGGCATCGCCCCAGCACAGAGTTCGCAAGATTGGACAGCAAAAATCACATTAATTGTTCAAAAGCATGACAAATGCAAACTTTTACCTTTCAATAAAAAGTTGTTTGTATACTTGAAAGCTCTGTTATTGTGTTTTTCTTTTAAAACAAAAGATCTTAATGTATGAGTTGTTTTTTCTAAAATGAAAACCTCAGTATTCAGGTTAAATTGCCGTGTTGGCCCTTTGCGATGAATAAGTGGGTTTTGGGTGGCAGTTTGGGCCCTCGGTCTCTCAAAGGTTCGCCATCACTGGCATAGGGCCTGCCCAGCCCGTGTGTGATATTGGAGCCACATGAAGGAAATAGTTATGACCTCACAGTGTCAAGGCCAGGACAATGGGTGACAGACAGGAGAGCTGGGGATAGAAAATACAAGTAAAGCACCAGAAGGTGTACTACAATGAGGAACAAGCCAGGGTTCAAAGCTATGGTGGAATCTTCTCCACTACTGAGTGGTCTTGCATTGTCAACCCGCTGCTTCTCTTAGCTGGCATGCAAAGAGAGGCAGAAGATATTGTACCCTTGTTCTCTACACATGTAAGCTAGCAGCAGGTCCTTTTGAAAAGCAGCAGAAAAGGTGGTTTGGTAGGGGCTCATGATCCTGGACTCTGGGTTGAAGACCATTGTCTTTGAGGAATAAATAGTATTTTGATATTGAGCTCAAAAAGGGGTGAGTTAAGTCATTCTCAGAGAGGAATGCCAAGGTAAAATTAAAGTGATGGAAATGCTTTGTGATATGAAATGATTAGATGTTGTGTTATATGTGTGGTGGGCAGGTGGGGTTAATGTATATTTTGAATTTGAGATTGTTAAAATGCATTGATCCATGGGGGAAGGTGGGCTATTTTAATAAATAAATAGGCAGCTGGTGTCTAGCATGATAGGTTAACTGAGAGTTACAGAAGGGAGGGATATGCCCAGAACTGAGGAGACAAATCTCCACTGGAAATTGGCTATTCAGTGTCACATATACGGTAAAGAATATTGGCATATCCAGTCTGGTGCTGTGGAATCCTGTGTGGTATATTGAATGGATTTAATGGATTTAAACCTCTGCAGGTGACACTCAAGGAAGGATCTTAGTTGCCATTCCCTTCTTTCTCTAGCTCTCTGCTAGTCTGGAAACTCTTGGAAATGGCATGGGGGTGGATTAAGTCATGAGTGGAATTCCCCCCACTTCAGTGTCATGCAAGAGTGGGGAGGTGTGTGGTTTCTTTCCCTTAAACCTCCATGCCACATCTCATAATGTTACTGATAGTCTTAAAGAGTATTTGGGAGAAACTGGAAAAGAAAGGAAGGCAACCCAGATCCTTTCTGTGAACAGTATTCTGTTTGGAGCAGTTTGGTTACAAGCCATTATTAAATCCCCCATCTACCCGCACCAATAAATTGAAGTCACGTCTGACAAAGAATTACAAAGTGTTCGACTGTGTCTACAATGTGCACTGCAGGGCAATCCAACGCCACCATAACTCCTGAAGTCATGTAGACACTAGAAGCATCTGCATATCATATAAGGAGGTGTGTGGATCTTCCATCCCAGCTGTGCATTCAAGCTGCCATGCCAGTTGCAGCTCAGCCCGGCAAAAGTGCCAGTGCCCAAAGCCCTGGGCACTTTGATCCTAACCAGTTTCTTACATGAATCATTCCACTGGTTGCTTGTAAATGTGTTCAGGAGTGCCTCTTGTTCAATTATGGTGACACTTTGAATGTACAAAACTGTGCCTGAGTACTTGGCAGAGAATCCCATAGAAAATTTTTCAGAAGTTGTGCTTCATTTGAGTCTAGCACAAAGAGGCACCCACACAGCAATTCCATTGCATAGTCAGTGCCGCCTGTCTCCTCTGATTACCAGACTTGCCCTTTAATAGACTTTGATTAATGTGGTCCTAATGAGAGCAGAGCAGGGAACAGCCTTTGAGTGTTGAAAGGAAAGCAGATATGGAACAATTTATAGCTCATGCTCTGCAAAGAAGGTCTTTCGCCAAATGGCTGAGGAAATATACCTCACCCTGATGAAAAAGCATTAACATTCATAGTTTCTTTAAAGAGGCATCTTAAAGGGGTAACTTGAGCTGTTGTTCTTATTAATAGCTGAAATCCTGTTTCAAGGTTGTGATTTACAAGTGTAATTTGACTGTTCTGTATTCTTTTCAATTTGGAAATAAAAATTTCTCTTCCCATCCTACAAGTATAACTTTAGCATACCTGGCATTGTGGCAGCGCTGTTTACACAGCCAGACCAGTAACAGGGAATCCTGCTGATTTGCTATCACTAATGTTTGAAGGGAATATTACAGCTTTTCTGAAAGAACATTGTTAGTCTCCAGAAATTCTTACAATTCTTGCAGGTAATCAGAAGGTTGTCTGTAAAGATAATTATGAACCAGATTTGCTTTACTACCCATTTTATACACAGCTATCAAAAGAAAAACTCATTCTATAAGGACAGCATTTAAAAGATTCTGCAACCATTGTCCTGCATTCATACTTCTAGGGTTGTCTGTTGGCTCCAGTTTACTTTAGTAATGTGTAGTGACATGATTTGATCCAGCTTTAGGCACTACATATGTAGAAACAGGATTCTACTAATATATTTCTACCCTGATGCATGCCACATGCACAAATAGGTAACTGTATGCAGTTCCCCTCTCTGATGCAATAGTCCAGGTTGTATATGGACAGCTGGGGGGGGGGGGGGGCTGATACCCCAGTGGTTTACTGTGCAGGGAGGGGAGGTGCAAGCTAGATGGGCAGCCCAATCCTTAGGGCTGCTGTTGCAGCAGCGGCTGGCCACTGGCACAACAGCAGCACCACCAGACCGTTCCCTAAGGGGAAACTGCACTGGCCAGGGACTAGGTAAATGCCCCAGCTGTCTGAGTCCCACAACGGTCAGTCTTAACTAGTCAGCTGTTTATTGAAGACAGTAAAGGTGAGCGTCTAGAACAGCGATTCTCAACCTTGGGGTCGGGACCCCATTTGGGGTCGAACAACCATTTCACTGGGGTCCAGGGGCGTAGAGTTTTGAAATGCCCGGGGGGGGCAGAGGCTCTTGTGTGCACACGTGCAAAGCGCGCACGCATGCCAGAGCCATGTCTCCGCTGCCACCTCCCCCCCCCTGGCCTGGGCACTCTTGCTGTGCCTCCCCAGGGCCCTTCCTTGGCCCGCCCGCCCACCGCCGCATCCTCTCCACCACTACCCCGTCCAGGAGTGGCCAGAGCAAACTCATTTATGCAGTAGCCAAATTGCTCACCCACAACTTTAATGCCAGTAGCTCACAAAGTAGAGGGGCCACGGAAGGGCTGGCTGAGCTGCCCGGGAACCCACCACCTCCCTTCCTCACAGCTTCCTTACTTCGACCTTCCCAGTCCTTCTGGCAGCATCCTCGCAGCTGACTTCAGACCCCATGCCTATAAGTTGCATTGCACACACCAAGGAAAGGGAGGGGACACCCCCCCATAGACTCAGATGCAGAGGGGAGTCACGTGCAGGGAAGAGCAGTGCCATTCGCTGCACTCTCCCACCTGGGCTCCATGGGGGGGAAAGGTTCTTCCTTGGGAGGGAACAAGAGAAGCCTGGCGCATCCTGGAGGGGAACGGGGACTCTAACGGCTCTTGTCTGCCTTCCCTAGAGAGAGATTAAGTTGAGCAGCTGTGTGGGTCTGAAGCAACAGAACAAAGTTAAGAGTCCAGCAGCATCTTTAAAACCAGCAAAGTCTGATTCCGGGTCTTCATTTTCACGCGCACGCAGAACAAAGTTTGAGGCCAGTGGCACCTTTAAGACCGCCAAAGTTTTATTCCGGGTCTAAGAGCAGGAGAGGGAGGGAGGGATGCATGGGTGCCCCCTGCTCTCCCATCTCGTTCTTCAGGGCTGCGGTGGGGAGGGAGGTGGAAGGGAGGGCTCTGCTGGACTCGGCGGGGCTTCCCAGAGAATGCTTGCCAAGTGGGGGGTGTTTGAGCAGCCAGCGCCCCTACTGCAGAGCCTTCGGCGTGCGGGTTGTTGTTGGGTTCGGAGGGATGGAGTGGCCAGGCCAGGGGGGAGGGGGGAAGAGAGGCAGCGGCGAGTGGGCGGGCGTAGGAAGGGCCCGGGGAGGTGTGGCACTCCGTTTTGCCGGGGGAGGCTGAGCCCCCCCTGGGAAATTTGGGGGGGGGCTCAAGCCCTCGAGCCCCCCCCATAGTTGACACCTATGCTGGGGTCACCGGCTGGCATCTGAGCCCCTCCCCTTCCCACCCCTCCCTCACCAAAAGCCCTGCTCTGCTCACCCAGAAGTCCGAGCAGAGCACCGTAGCTTTCCTACAGAGTGGGGGGGGGGGCAGGGTTTCAGAGTCCTCTATCTAAAAGTTTTGCTCCTCCAGGTTGCACAACTTCTGCATCTTCTGGTAAGCTTTTGTGTCGTAAATGTAGAAATCCTTGGGAAACAGGGTGAGATCCCTCCTCTGGTGGCCACCCCCCCCTTTTATTTTGAACACCAAAGTAGAAAGAAAGGTGGAGTGTGTGTGTATATAGACAGAGAGAGAAAGAGAGAGGAGTAGAAAAAACTGTAGATTAAAAACAATATATATCTTTAATCAGGCTTCTTACTATTTTCAGTGCCCAAAAAGTTGAAGCAAAAATGTGGCTTCCGTTTCCGCCTCCTGCTCCAACAGCAAAGTTTGATTCCAACCCAGCTCTCCTCTCCACTCCCCCACCCCCAGTCCTTTTTGAATTTCTCCAGCTTTTCCGTTCTTTGTTACTTCTTAGCTTTTATTTTTAAAAAGAAGGAAATCATTTTTTTCTGTTTCTGACTGCTCATGCCAGAAAGAGATGTACTAAGGACAAGATTGCCCATTGAAAACAAAAGGATGTACTAAAAGGAAGGACAGGATTGCCCATTGGAAACAATGGGAAACACTTGAAGGCCCATTGGAAATAATGGGAGCCAGGAATGCCAATTGATTTGCATGGGCTCCACTGTAATACATTACAGTACAAGCAGAGTTGCAAAGAAAATGTGGAATGGATTTTCCATTAGGGTCTCTGGGCCCATATAGACTACTCTGGGACTGACAGGCCCCAACTTGGAATGAAAGCCCCAGGGGGTAGCAGAAGCCTTCTGGGACTGGAATGACAGGCCCCAGAGTGGAATGACAGGGCCTGGGGATAGCAGGAGAGTTTTGGGACTAGAATGAGAGACCATGGAGTGGAATGACAGTCCCTGGGGGTAGCTGGAGTATTCTGGGAATGGAATGACAGGCCCCAGAGTGGAATGACAGCCACTGGGGGTAGCAGGACTGTTCTGTGACTAGAACAAGAGACCACAAGAGTAGAATGATAGCCCCTGGGGGCAGCAGGAGTATTCTGGGAATGGAATGACAGGCCCCAGAGTGGAATGACAGCCCCTGGGGGCAGCAGGAGTATTCTGGGAATGGAATGACAGACTCCAGCGTGGAATGACAGCCACTGGGGGTAGCAGGAGTGTTCTGTGACTAGAATGAGAGACCATGAGAGTGGAATGACAGCCACTGGGGGTAGCAGGAGAGCCCAGGAAAGGCGGCAAAAGCCTCCCTCCACCTTCCCTGGGCTCCGTGCTGAGGCGCAGAGCCCAGGAAAAGTGGCAAAAGCTGCCCCCCACCTACCTTCCTCCCCCCCTTTCTCTCTCTCTGTCTCTCTCTCTTCTCTCTTTCTCTCTCTCTCTCTTCCCCCTTTCTCTCTCCCTCTCTCTCTCCCCCCTACCTGCAACAGCCTCTCCCGCCCACCTACCTTCATTTTCTCATGGCATCTTCTGTTGAAGAAAAGTAAGTCTGAAGCCTGAGTGTTTGTTGTGTCTTGTTGGGAATAGCTTGCAAATATATGTGTGTCTAAAGTCTGTATTAAAGTTGTTTGGTGCTAATTGCCATGCGAGAGAAAACATCTGAAAAAGTAGCTTCATTGTTGTGTGTGTTGGCAGAATTTTATGGTTGGGGGTCACCACAACATGAGGAACTGTATTAAAGGGTTGTGGCATTAGAAAGGTTGAGAACCACTGGTCTAGAACATGCTTGTGTCAGTAATGCCTTTCCAGGCAGGGGTTGGGAAGTCAGACATGATTCAGAGAGCACCCTGGGGTGAGAAAGACCAATCAGAGCAAACCAGCACACCAGAAAAAACACTCTGCAGTTCCTAATCGAAGCAAGCAAACCATCGTGCCAGAAAAAAAATGCTCTGTGGTTCCCAAGGGAAGGAGAACTACCATGACGTCAAGGTCAGGCACAGACAGTGGGAGAGATAACACGCAGCAGTAAAAATGAAAGTTAGCATACCTTAAGACATCAGTAATAAGCGCTGGCTTCACCCAGCCTCCAATCCCCATCCCCCACCAGTCATGGCAGCGCAGCTGACATTCTGCCCTCCTGAAAATTGCTCCCCCTCCCAGGTTTAGCCAGATACAGCATATGGAATTTCTGAAGCAAAGCAGGAGCATTAACATGCACATGATCAACCCACTCATCCTGTTCCAGTCCAAAGTCCTTCCAGCATACTAAGTACAAAAGCTTCCCTCGTTTTATTTTAGAGTCCAAGATTTGGGCAACCTCAAAGTGGGGTTCACCATTTGTGATCAGAGGAGGAGGAGCTGGCAGATGTGGCCTCCAGGCATTCGGCCCAGGAACTTTCTTCAGCAATCTGAAATGAAAAATGGGGTGCAAATGTCTGAGTGACAGGCAGATCATGTTCAACAGTCACCTCATTGATTTTGCGCTTCACCATAAAAGGACCAACATATTTCCAACCCAGTTTCCTACTAGGTTGCAGACCTTTCAAGTTCTGGGTTAAAAGGTACACTGAGTCCCCAGGCTCCAAAGACCACCCCGGAGCCCTCCCCTTGTCTGCTTGAGCTTTATAACTTTTCTTAGCCTTATCCAGAGTCTTGTGAATCAGTGGCCAGGACTCCCGCAAGCCTTGCCACCACAACTGCAAATCCCCAGGGGGCATGAACTCAGATGGGAGCATGGGAAGGGGGCTCCCTCATACCCATGGAGGGCCATGAAGGGAGACACCCCGGTAGATGAATGAACCGCACTGTTGTAACTGTATTCAGCAAATGGTAGTAGCTCAACCTAATCATCTTGCTGGTAATTCGTGAAGCAACACAAAAACTTTTCAACCACTTGATTCACCCATTCCGTGTTGCCATCTTTTTCTGGATGATAACCGCTACTTAGTCCCTGTTCGACCTCCAGCACCCTCATTAGTTCTTTCCAGAACTTGGCAACAAATTGTGGGCCCGATCTAAGACCATCTTCCAGGGAATGGAATGGAATTTTATGATGTGCTGCATGAATAGCATGCCTTAGCCACGGGGAGCTGTTTAAACAGGATGAAATGAAATTGCTTGGAAAACAGATCCATCACCCTGCAAATCACCGTCTTGCCCTTACTGGGGGGTAGGTCAGTGATAAAATCCATGGAGATCACCTCCCAGGGACGGTCGGGTGTCTCTAAAGGCTTAAGCAAGCCCAGCAGCTTTTGCTCATCAGGCATGTTTGGCAGGAGTCCACGTACTCTGAAATGTCTTTTCTCATTTGTGGCCAACAAAATTGACGTCGTAAAAGATGTAGGGTTTTAAAAAAACCATAATGTCCAGACAGGTTAGATTTGTGCCCCATATGTAACACCTCCCCCCTCAAAGTCTGGGGAACACTTCCAGGCTTTTGTGATCAGTCCAGACTTGAACGGTGTGCGTGCCCCCTCCAGCCAATGGTGCCAGGTTAACAAAGCCAAGCGAATAGCTGCTGCTTCCTTAAGAACATAAGAGAAGCCGATGTTGAATCAGGCCAGTGGCCCATCCAGTCCAACACCCTGTCACACAGTGGCCAAAAATACCAGGTGCCCTCAGGAGGTCCACCAGTAGGGCTAGAAGCCCTCCCTAGAAGCCCTCCCACTGTTGCCCCCCCCCCCCGTCAGGCATCAAGAATACAGAGCATCACTTACCCCAGACTGAGAGTTCCTATCTATACTTTGTGGCTAATAGCCACTGATGGACTTCTGCTCCATATGTTTATCTAATTCCCTCTTGAAGCCATCCATGCTTGTAGCCGCCACTACCTCCCGTGGCAGTGAATTCCACGTGTTAATCACTCTTTGGGTGAAGAAGTACTTCCTTTTATCTGTTCTAACCTGACTGCTCAGCAATTTCATTGAGTGCCCACAAGTTCTTGTATTGTGAGAAAGGGAGAAAAGGACTTATTTCTCTACCTGCTCTATCCCATGCATAATCTTATAAACCTTGATCATGTCACCCCTCAGCCATCGTTTCTCCAAGCTAAAGAGCCCCAAACGCTTCAACCTTTCTTCAAAGGGAAAGTGTTCCAACCCTTTTATCATTCTAGTTGCCCTTTTCTGCACTTTTTCCAATGATATAATATCTTTTCTGAGGTGTGGCGACCAGAACTTTACACAGTACTCCAAATGAGGTCACACCATCCATTTATACAGGGGCATTATGATACTGGCTGATTTGTTTTCAATTCCCTTCCTAATAACCCACAGCATAGCGTTGGCCTTTTTCATTGCAGTCGCACACTGTCGTGACATTTTCATTGAGTTATCTACTACAACTCCAAGATCTCTCTCTTTTGTCAGTCTCCTCCAGTTTGGACCCCATCAACATGTATTTATAGGTAGGATTTTTGGCTCCAGTGTGCATCACTTTGCACTTGAAATCAAAATAAGAAGTAATGGCTGAGAGTAAGACACTTAGAATAAACTCATTTATATCTAACAATGCTTATTTCACCAGTCATAACAAAATACCATACAGATAAGTTCCTAATGTTACTTAATAACTTGTAACTACTCTTTATTTAATCCAGGAACCAAGCCTCTGAGTAGTCCTGAAGAGAGTTGCCAAATACCATACAGATAAATACAGGTAAGTTCCTAATGTTACTTAATAACTATTACTAATTATACACTTAATGACTAACTAATCTTTATTTATTCCAGGAGCCAAATCTCAGAGAAGTCCTGAAGAGAGTTGCCAGAGTTGCCAACGAAGATACCGGTTTAATTTCCTTCGTTTCATTTTGAGAAACTTCTCTTCACAAGCTATTAATCACAATGACAATAAAGACAACAATAAACACTGTATCCTGTAACACTAACCATTAACAGTAAACATAAAGAAATGAATAAAGACCCAATATCACAGGACTTTAAGTGGGCCTTATTTACCATAGAATCCTGTGTCAATGTGTCTCTTTAGCCCTTCTTATTTTAAGTCCTTCACAGAGAAATCTACAAACATAAGGAACAAAGTCACTATTTCATACTGATCAAGGGCTACCCAAAACCATACAAAACTACTCACCAATGTGTAACATAAATATTTTCCTACTCACTGGAATACTAAGAAGCACACATAACAAGCGTAACTCAATACTCCGTCATTCATAAGGTGCCAAGGATAACATCCATGGGCTGTTTCTTAAATAAGACGCCAACCTAACTAATCTTTACAATTAAAGAATCAGAACATTCTGCTAACATTCACAATTAAAGAGACAGTACATATATTCACAAATAACATGACAGATCCATATCAGTATTTAAACCTTGAGGTTGCAAAGTTTTCAAACGATATATCCAGTAAGATTCACATCTCTGAAGGAATTTCTGAGTGTCCACTTTATTATACCTATTTGTCTTCAAGATTTTCAGCACTACAAACCTAAAATCATCACAGGTGTGTTGTTTTTCTACAAAGTGAAGAACAAGGGGATAATCCATTCTCTGCTGTCTTGTACGAGATTTATGTTCAATAATCCTAGTGCACACCATCCTTGTGGATAACCCTACATAACACAACCCACATAAACAGTGAATTAAATAAATAACTTTTTTTGAAGAACAATTTGAAAAATGTGTCAATTTTAAATTAAATTAAGGGAAATTTATTTCAGTGGTTTTCCAGGCTTGTGAACAGACTAGACAGCTACCGCAACTATAGTGCCCAGGGTTGGCCGTCAGAGGTCTCTCTGGTCTTGTGGACAGACTACACATCTAACCCTGGGCACCATAGTTGCGGTAGATGTGTAGTCTGTCCACAAGCCTGGAAAACCACTGAAATAAATTTCCCTTCATTTAATTTAAAATTGACACATTTTTCAAATTGTTCTTCAAAAAAAGTTTTCAAATTGTTCTGTATCTGTTTAATGGAATTTTATGCAAGCCACCCTAAACCTGCTTCGGCAGGGAGAGTGGGATATAAATTAAATAAATAAACAGATGAAATGGTCCACCGTCATGCCCAGAAAGCCCAGCAGCAGCTGTGAAGCTGCCCCTGGCAGTAACAAGCACCACACTGGCATATTTCACCACCAGCCCATAAAGGAGCACCTTCTCCACTTTGTTCCAGTTAGGCTGGTGGTGGCATCGCTATCCTCTGGGCCTGGCACGGCTATGCCAACATGCCACAGGGAAATGCAAAGGCTGGGCCAGACACTGTGGGAACCTTTGAACCAAGGAATGCATTCCCACCCCTGCTGGCAGCAGTGGGTATGTGGAAGCTTGGAGGGAAATCAAGACACAACAAAACCATGGTGCAGAAATGCCCATTCACAATCCCATCCCAAGCAAGTCTACTTAGAATCCTACTCAAGCCCATTCAATGGGGTTTACTCCTGCTGGGGTTGCATTGTGTTGGTTATAGGGATGAGCTTGTGTAGTTTCCCTGTGGCTGCTGTGGCTGCTGATAAAGCACAAGAGCAATGGGGCTTCCAGATGGCCGGTCTCTCCGCCGTTTCCCGGCCCCAGTCCCCCAGCAGCAACCACCCCCGTCCCCCGAGCTGCCAGGCTCTAGAATAGTGGTATAGAGGTACAATGTCATTCCAGTATGTTAAACCAATATAAAAACTTTTCTGAATTCCCAGTTTTCATTTTTTTTAAAGGAAGTCTCTAACTCTTTCCATTGCACCTTTTCTCTTATATCTCTACAATAGAAGGGGCAAGAACCTTACTTTAAAAAAAACCCTTATTTTTTAAAAAAACTTTACTGTTTTAAAAAAGTGGGAATTCAGAGAACCTGGTATACATATTGGTATAGTGATATATCTATAGAACAATATTCTAGGGCTAACTTTTAAAAAAAATACAAATGCCCTCTTTAGGCAGGAGGAGGCCTCTGCGGGGAAAGCGTGAGGGAAAGTAACTGCCATGTGGGCTTTACAGTGATCTCTCCTAAAACTTTGGAGCAAACCAGGTTTGAGAAACACCAAGGAAAGCCCAGGAAGTGCATGAAAGCACTATGGTGCTGTGGAGGAAGCAGGGGGAAAAACCTGCAGATATTCCGTGCCGCCACGGCCTGTGAAAAGCCGGCAAGACCTATGTTAGCAACCATTTTTGCACTCTGTTTCCTCTTCTTCAGCACAAACTCTGCTGCCACATCTATAAATCAATGCCAGCATTCATCTCTTTTTTAAAGTAATGCCCCTCTGACACAGTCCATGCCCTTTTGATTCTTCTTTTTTATTGCAGAGGTGCTAACGCAAGCTTAAATCAAAGCTTCTCCATCATTTGAAAGATAAAACTGGGATAACATATCTTAACATTTGCTGTCTCTTCATTCCATCTGATTGAATGTTGCAAGTGATGTGTAAGTAAATGATCCCTAAAGATAAACCTCTGCTACTGATTACTTCTTTGATACATGTCCCATTGGTTTCCCCAGGAATTCTTGATGCTTCCACTAGAGTAAGTATATTCCTATGGTTGCTATTATTTTAATTTGGGGGTCTGGCTGAATGCCTCACTTGCCTTTGACAAACAGGTTTCCTCGGTGTTGAAACAGTCTTTTTTTCTATCTGTGCCAGGCCCGTCAGCCGTCTTCTTACTTGTCCATGGTCTCACATCACTACAGTGATTCATGTGATGGTCACCTCCAGACTAGATTACTGTAATTTGCTCTAGGTAGGGCTGCCCTTGAAGGCACTTTAGAAACTTCAGGTTGTTCAGAATGTGACTGCCAGGCTGTTGACTGATTCACTGTGGTTTGTACTCATCCAGCCCATCCTGTGGCAGCTGCACTATTTTCCAGTTAGTTTCCAGATCAAATCTGAGGTGCTGGTATTAACCTTTAAAGCCCCAGATGGTCTGGGATTGTCATACCTAAAGGTCCACTTCTCCCATTATGACCCCCAACACTGTCTTCATTCTGTCACATGTGGGCTTTTGGTGATGCCTGGCCCTCAATTCACCTCTAAGAGTGTGACAAGGACAGTGGCCTTTTCCATCATGGCTCTGATCTGGCAGAATGCTTTGTCTGAGGAGACTTGTGCCCTGTGGCATGTAAGATGTGGTTATTCCCTCAGGCATTCCAATAATGTAATTTTGGTGGGCTCTACCATCAGTCCTGCTGATTTTTATGCCAAAAATGTTAGTTTACTGGGTCTTGAGTTTGCAACTGGCTTTTATTGAAATTATGGTTTTATTGTTGTTATTGTGTTGTTATGTTGTTAGCCACCCTGAGCCCCATTCTAGGGGAGGACTGGGATAAAAAAAACCCAATGAAATAAATTATGGATCCACCAGTTCTTCATGATTGTAGCCAGGCAGAATAATAATATTGTCCAAGCTGAGATTGGGGTTTATGGTATAGTGGAGACTAGTCCTACAAGTTGGTAGGTCAGGAAGATGTCTCCTCTGGCCTGGCATGCATGGCAACTGTTATGTATTGACCATGTGGTCGCAATGTGCTCCCGTAATGGCGACCGCCATGTGGCCAGAGCACATGGCCAAGAAACTACCTGAGCTTCAGCCAGGTAGAACAAAGGCCAGGTGGATTCAAACCGGCCACCAATCATGTACCTAGGTTCCTCCCAGGGAACCTATGAGATGTAAATAGACTGATAATAGCCTATCAGCCCAGATGGGTGAGGTCAGGGGATTATCCCTGACCAGCATAAAAGGAGGGCGTCGAGCCCTGGGTTGTATGCTTCATCCGGACCAGCAATAAAGATCTAGCTGTTTCACTATTCCATGGACTCCCAACTCCAATACTTATCAGCAACCTTCCCCTGCTCTTGTGTGAGCTGTGTCATAATTAGATTAACATATCACGCTGCCTTACTCTTATTGAATTAGACTGTTGGTTTATCAAGCTCAATATTGTCTTCTCTGAGTGGCAGCATCAGATCCTTCAGAGTCTCAGTCAGAGAGACTAAAATGCTGTAAACTGAGATTGCAGGCATTGAACCTGGGACTGTCTGCATGAAGAGTCCATGTTTTACCACTAAGCCATTGCTGCCACCCCATATAGTCTGATAGCAATCAAGTGCTCACATTCAATGTGTATCCAAGGATGTTCCTGGTGAATAACAGGGTTTCATCTCCATGCAGTCTTTGTTGAAGGTTACTTTACTTTTGACAGCTATTAAAAACCTGGTTGACCCATCGAAATTGCTCTTTCAGCCTGCTGTTCTGTAATCGCCACCATGCTTGATTTCTTTGATGATTCATAACAAATGAAAGCTTTTGACCTGATTAACTCTCCTATAGTTTTTTTAAAAATTATTTGTTGCTAACAAAGCAAAGTTCTATATTCTTTGCATTACGCAGCTAAGAAATAAATGTGGACAGCACAAAGCTCATTAAGAGTTTCATTTTAATGTGACACATAAAGAAAGCAGGCATAAAGCAATGCTCTGAGGTGTTTTATTAGAGAAATTAGGATCATCTGCACTAGATGGTGGCTTCTTTGTTTTTGTAAATAAAAAAAAAAGATTCTGTAGAATTGCCTCCCTTCTGCTCCCTGTGTCTATCAAAAAGCTGTTTCAAAAACTCTGTTCCCAGCTGCACTGAAAAGTTAAAGCTGTTGGGCAAGGGCTTACAGGCAATAGAGCTGTGGTGAAAAATGATCCCTGTCATCTGAAAACTGATTTGGTCTAATCAGATACGGGCAGGATGGTTCACATTGCCCAGGCAGTCAGCCAGTCGCCCACATTCAGGTGTGCCTGATACACTCAGGGAGTTGTTACCTGCCAGGAACATCCATGAACACTTGTTTCCTGTCAAATTACATCCAAACATGTTTTTCTTCTCATCCATTACATCGGCAGCTTTATTTTTGGTGTCTTCCATCTCCTTGTGCCTAAATCTTTCCTTGGGCCTTAAATAACCTATCACACCTTAGCAAATTTTATTTTCCCAAAATGTTTTTCTCCCCCAAAATAGGATGTTTAAAGCTGTTGACACGTGGTGTGCAGACACACAGTGGTGGTCTTAAGTACGGGGAAACTGGGACAGTTGCTCCAGGCCATTTTGGGAGGAGGGGCCTGTCCTGTGGGGGGGGGAGGGCTCGGCCAGCCTGCCATGCGTTTCTTGCTCTGGTTACTGTGTTGCTGCCACAATTTTGCCCTGCTGGCTTCCACACTAGAGGCCTACATTCTCCTTGCCTTGCCTTTTTTTTTTTTTTTGTGAGAGAGTTGGCAGCCCCCGGTCCATCCGCTGGAAGGCAGGCTCCTCCCGCTGCAGCCGGCCCTGGCTGTGGCTGCCTCTTGGCTGCGCCCTGGCCACTCTCTCTCACAAGCGTTCTGTTCATCAGACCCACGGCACTGAAGTTCATTCTGCTGCTTTGTAGCCCTTGGTGAGTTTTGAAAAGGAAGAAACTTAACAATCCATGATTGTGTGTTTGTGTATGATTTTAATTATTCTGATGTATCTAAATTCTCTGACAAAATAGGCAGCTGTTCCGCAGTTCATTCTGCCCTTTTTTTGGGGGGATCAATACCAGTTTTTTTAAGAGGATCAATACCAGTTTCTTCTGTTACTGGTCACAGGGGAGCCATCTGGTATTCAAAGCAAATGAAGGCTGTAAAACTACCCAGATTTGTTTTCTTATAATGCAGATTTGATGTTTATTGCTCACAAAAGTCTAGTGATTAAATAACCCCCCCCCAAACAATCTGTTTTATTAACATTTAATAACAGTAAATGAGAGAAGATGGTTTAAAATTTGTGTCCATTTATTTGCGTCTATTTTGAACTGAAGAATACTTCATTACCCATTCACTAGCAGAGTGGACATTGGTTTAACTACAGAGAAGCAGTGAAAGTCAACTGATTGTGTGAAGTTTTGAGTATGGTGGTGAGAGATTCAGAAGAAAATCTTTACAAACAAACATTTTTGTACACTTTTTGTAAGCTTTACCAAAGCTATGGTGGAACAAGATGAATTCACCATAAATAAGGGTGACTGCTTGCTTAAAGCTGGACTTCAGAAAGGAGAGGGAGAAAATCTGGTAACAAAATCAATCAGCTGTGCATATTTATTATCTAGCTACAAATTGTAACTATGGAGAAGCTGGGTGGAAGGAGGCAAGAATTCTTCCATGCCTCTCCATGACCTTACTAAAAGACTTGTTTTACAGCATTGGAAAGATAAATGACCACCTAGTAGATCAATGGATTGAGGACCTTAGAACTTTATCAATATTTGAATGCATGGCATATAGACTTATTTTTAGATATTTGGAAACCTTTTATAGAAACTTGTTATATTTTTGTGGCCCTTTTCACATTACCATTCTAAACTGGATGTTATTCGTTGTTGGCCTGATTTCAAGTAAAGTGATACAGGGACAGGGGGTTAATACAGCAAAATTCCTTCTGTTAATAAGCCATCTCTGAAGTGCTATGGTAATTTTAAACAGTACCAGCCTTTTTCACTGTGCAGTCTTCCTCAGACTTTTTTAATGTTGTAAGGTGAGTGCTGTGGCATTAAACTGCTATAGCACTTTAGTGCTACAGCAGTTTAGCACTCTAGCACTCAGAATGTTTAAAAAGTCTGAAGATCACATGGCAAAAAGGGTGGGGCAAACAGCATTGTAGGAAGTGCTACAGACATTTTAAGCAGCACACCACAGTGATTCAGCAGTTCAACAAAGGGGTTGAAAACAGAAAAAAGCAGTTTCCTTCAAAAGTAGCTCAACCATGTATTGCTAACCCAATGCAAATGGGTTTGTATGAACAGGTAAATAAATTCCACTAGCAGCTGAATACTAAAATGGGTCTGTCTGAAATGACAGAAAAAAATCCATTAGCACCAGTTACTAAAACAGAATACAAAGGCCGTTTGAGAAGGATCTGTGTCTGCTTTATGTATACCTTTTTTCTTTTTCTTTTTTGAGTTTCCCCCGTTCTTTTTGTCTGTTCTTTTGAAATAAATAAAAAATTTTCCCATGACTGAATACAGACACAATCACAGTTGATGGATCATTTTTTTACCTTTACCCCCAAACAAACATGAGACAGTTATGATGCTAGAAGATCTGAGTATGAACCTATGCTGTTTCTTGGTAAGTAGAAAAGAGCAAGAGTCCAGTAGCACCTTAAAGACTAACAAAATACGTGTCAGAGTATGAGCTTTTGTGAGTCACTGCTCACTTTTTCAGACTTTTTGGTAAGTAGCTGCAGAACCACTGTTTTCCCTTGGGGTAAGTGGCTTGATGCTTTCCCTCTGTGTTCTCATCCCAAACTTAGATGCAGCTCCAGATCAGCCATTTGCCCCATCCTGAAAACACACATGATTAGATCTTGTGTTTTCTTTCACTCATCCAATTTGCTTTTCCACTTGTACAAGGTTCTTCTATAATTTCCTCCTCCCACGGCAAACTAGTGCAGTGACTTATTTTTACTATGACTTTACTATGACTACCAATCTTTACTATGACTACCAAAGATGAATAAGTCTGTTTGTCTATCTATCTGTCTTATGTATCCAGACATCCATCCTTATACAGCTATCACCTTAAGAAGAAATCAGAACCAAAAATATTTTTAAAGACCTCCCTCAGTATTATTTTTCTTATATTTGATTATTGCGCATATGAATTTTGCCACTGAGAGGATGACATGATCATTTGTATTCTGATAGTAGTCATGACACCTGGGCTCGCTCGTTTAGCAATTCTGTATCTTTAAGTAGAGGGGTGACTAAATTAGCCCTCAATTCATTGAATATCGGGCACTCCATAATCATATATTTGATGGTTTCGATTGTATCATGTGAGTATCTGCATGTTCTTTTAGAGTATGATACTCTATTGTATCTGCCCTCCAAAACTGCCAAGGGAAGAACGTTCATTCTTGTCAAAGTAAAAGCTCTTCTTGTTTTTGGGACTGTCAATGGATAAAAATATTTTGGCAGTTGCATTGGGGGGGGGGGGCAATTCCCAAATGCCATGTCAAACATACCCTGTGCACTCTAATAGATGTACTTGCAACATCCAACTTCCTTACACATTTTTAAATTTGTCTTATAATATCTTTAGTTTCTGTATTCTTAATCATATCTTTTGTTATTCCTAAACATTTCATTTTCTTTTCCAATAGTTGATCCCATTGGCTATAATGTTTATCTGCCTGGCTAAGCCCAAGTACAGTAGATCCTCCCTCAGATTAAAAAACCTTTACTTTGAAGTGAAATACTTTAATCCAAGCCCTAGCATCCATCGATACTTTGCTTCATTCCTGTCGCACTCTGGCCTGCTGGGGGGGGGGGGGGGCTATCCCCTCCCCGGACACCATCTCCTGCTAGGTTCCCCTTCTACAGGAGGGGACAGGAAGTCTCAGAAAAGGGGCCAGCTGCAGAGGTTAATGCCACCCAATGCAGTACTGGGCCCCTGTAGCAGCTTCAGGGACTGTCCTCTCTCTTGGCTTCCTCTCTCTCTGGGCGCCCTGGACATCTCCCACTCCAATTCTGCTCCCCGACCTCCTTCCATGTCCCCTCCTTATACCCCTCCCCACACCCACTTCCCCCATTTGGTGCTGGGACATCAATCACTGCTGCCTTTGCCCCCGTACAGAAGCCCGATCACCCAGGCAGGGCCAGCATTCCTGGGACAGCAGAAGTGCTCCTGGCTGGATAGCCAAACTGGCATGGATGCAAGGCCTTGGCCGGTGTGGCCTGGGCTGGACTCCACTTCTGGGGGTGGTGGTGTCAGAGTTGCAGCCCCCATCGTCGCCCTGAGCCATCTCATCTCCTTTGGTTGTTTCGGGGGTTCCCTCTTTGGCTGCCCCTTCCGTCGGTTTACTGGCATCATTAAGTGGGGAGTTCGGCGGGGGGTGGGTGTACTGGCTGTACCCAAGACCCTTGCAGTTTAGTCTTGCCCATGAAGGGAGCAAGAGCACAAGAAGAGTGGGAAGGGGCAACACATAAAGGCCTGTTTTGAATAATTGCTGGTATGGTCTGAAAATCAAAGTTGTAATTAGAGATTGAAGTCACTTCTTTTTATTAGACATTGGCTTGAGGAGTATTATTAGTCTTCATATTGTTATGAAAATACATCATTTTAAAGGTAGGATTCTTTATTTAAAAAACTGATGATATCTGTTCATTAGCATGGTATGTTTCAGTAGTGGCAGTACCCAAGATCTTGGCAGTTCGGGGGGGGGGGGGGTTTGCCATCAAGTCACAGCTGACTTATGGCAACCCTATAGAGTTTTCAAGGCAAGAGACATAGAGGTGGTTTGCCATTGCCTTCCTCTGCATAGTGACGCTGTTTTTCCTTGGTGGTCTCCTGTCCAAATACTAACAAAGGCCAAAGAAACAAGAGCAGAAGGGTGGGAAAGTTGATTGTTGTTTCAAAGGCCTGCTTTGGATCATTACAGGATTCAAGGAGTCAAGAAAGGAGAGCTTGCATTTTCCATGTACATTCTGAGAATTTGTCTACTATCCATGCAAGTGCTGAAGAGATGTACAATTTTCTTCCTGATATATTAAGAAAGGCTTTGCTATGAAGAAACAGCAGGCAGGCTTTAAGCACTGTTTCTGAGGGTTATTATTATCTCTCAGTGCATTGAAATTATTTCAATGGCAAGTACCTTTATTTCCTTTCTTACTGGTGGAGTTAAGGGTGAGACCAGTTGTGAGAACCCTTACAAAGCCTATAAGCAAGGCCTTCTGGAATTAAAAGTCCTTTTTATTCTTAATGGTCCATAGTAGTTAACACATTTTGTGTTAGTGATACAGAGCAAAGGGCTGTAGGTAAGTTATACATTATTTAAAAGCAAAGGGGGAGGAGGGGCACCAATCAGGTTAGTCAGAAAGGGCGCCAAATTACACATCCGTTTAGCTTCCCAAGGAAAACACACTCAAATTTGCGATTGTTCATCCCTCATTCCTTCCCACCTCCCACCAAAACCTCCCCAGCAATTCCCAGGCTGCAGTTCGAGAGGCACCTGGAGGGCAGAGACAGCAAGCCAAGGTCATATTCATCAGTAAAGCAGATAACAGCTTCAACAGCATTTATGAGCCCTCTGTGGGAGCGGGTGACGTAGACTAGTTCAAGTCACAATGTAAAAGAAAAAAGGGGGGGGGAGGAATCAAAAAATTAAAAAGTGAAAAGCAAGCAAATTAAGGCATTGGTAGAGAGCTCAACATTCGGCATAAATACAAAGAGAAGGAATTCTTTTCCTTTCTTATTTTTCTTTTCCTGTAAACATGGATAATTAATGTATAATTACAATATGATTGAAGTATAGAAAGAGGCTTACTTAATTTTATCTCATAATCTGAGGAAGGGTTTAAACATACTTTGAGTATTGTTCTGAGTTGTGTATATAATAAAATCATGCCAGGTTTCAAAAAAGTCTACAGTTTTGGCTTTGGATTTGATTATTCTGATTTGACTTGTTAATTTTTCAGCTATTGCAATTTATTTATTTTTTTTTCTTTTTTTCTTTTTATTTATTTATTTATACTTTCAACTTCTAGGCCGCTCTCCCTGCTATTGCAGGCCCAGAGCAGCTGACACAACTTGGTCTCCCAAGATACATAAATACAATAAAAATGTTAAAACACTAAAACATCATAAAATTATGCAAACAATATACTATGCTACACTACAGTAACTTAGATGGCGTACCATCAGTCCCAACGTTTTCCACCCCCAGTCGCACACAGCACTTGGGCTGCATAATTGTCTGGGCCCCTCATCGATAGTTGACATGAGGGGAGGGAGAAAAGAAATTTGCCATAACTCAGAATACCATGAGTGTAATGTTAATAATTCTGCAGCTTTCCAACTTTTAACAACTGTTCTGCGCGCCGCCATTAATATAAATACCATTAATACTTTATAAGTCACCTTTTCATTTTGTTTCTCCCATATTGTGAATAATGCCAAAGCTGATGTAACGCAGATGGTTTGACGTGTAATTTTTGCCATTTCTGCCAAAATTTTCTCCCAGAACTGTGACACTACTGGGCATAGCCACCACATATGTATATAATTGCCTTGCTGATTACACTGTCCCTGGTGTGTTCACTCTTAATCTCTTGGAAACTAATTTGTTTGGCTGTAATCTGATGAAAATACACATAGAAAACAAAATCTGAAGCATAATTGTAGACACCATTAACATAGTCTGGCTGGCCATGCATAAACTCCTGAGGTTAGCCTTAATAACCTGAAATATAGAAATTATGGAACAGTATGGAGCAAGATATTGGGGAAGGGGAGGGAGAGCAATTGTTTATATTAGCTCTTGAAAAATTAGGAGAAATCTCAACAAACACTAATAACATGTCATATATTTGGCCCCAAGCGCAGGGCTTATCTGTGAATACTTAATGCTTGCAGTGAGCTACTAGAAAATGTTTCCAGCTAGTTCAAGTCACAATGTATCAATGTAATTATGAATGTCTTTTGGATATCTTTTGTTCATTTCAGATCCTTTGTACAAATTTCACAAACTGTTGAAAAAGCAGTTGGGAAGAAATGGTAGGCAGGGGATAAATCTTTGATTCTTATAGGAGAAGAATGTTTTCTTCAGATTTTCAATCCTTGCTTTAATATTACACACACATTTTCTCTTCAAATACTTACTGAACAAGACACTGAGGAGAAGAGATCCATTAATGTATGTACAGTGTTTACCACTATTTATATAAAACCTCCGAACATTAGCCCTTATGGTATATGGAAACCAGATGCACACCATATCAATCCATGCAAAAAACTTCTAATTTAGTATGGGTGCAGTTCAGTGCAGTCTTCATCCTATGTTATGTAGTGTTGTGACCTTCAAATGCTAGTTGCTAAGAGTTTGTCTCTAGCGTTTAGCTTGATATATGGGGTTAATGTGTGCTAATTGAGTCCATATATCTCCTTAATATCTGATTTACTGCTTCTAATCTGGAGTTTCTCCAGCATGGAAATCATGAATCATATCTCATTCACACTGTGCACTAGACAATGCTTTCCTTCACACTACATTTCTCCAATAGTTAGTTTCAAATAACCCCAGGAAGCACAAAGCTCTTCTGGTGTGATGTTTTCTCTTTTAACATATACCAGTAGTATTCTCTGATTTGTAAAGCTAGGAAGTTGTGTGTGTGTGTCTTAAATACTTACAGCTCCAAAATTTGTAAAAGCTCTTGAGCTTCATCACTCATGCTTCCCTTTTCTTCAGCACAATGGCTTGGATCTTAATGTGCTGTTCTGTTAATATAATAGCAGTTCCTCCAACAGAATGACATTTCTGTTTGCAGAAGAGGGAAAGATTGATAATTCCTGTTTCTTTCTGCTGGCTTCCACTTTGCCTCCTTCCACTGTTCCAGGTGGTCCAAGCAGTTTAAGATATAGTTTATTGTAGAATCTAATGTTTGTATTGCTACTTAACTCATACAAGCAACACAAAAAATACCATTTCTAAAAATCCTTGTTAGAATGCAGGAGTGCTTCTGAACACCTACCTCACAGGGTGTCTGTTGTGGGGAGGGGAGGGGAAAGAAGATTGCAAGCTGCTCTGAGATTCCTTTGGGTAGTGAAGGGTGGGGTATAAACCCAATCTCTTCTCTTCTTCTCATAAGTTTAAGAAAGAACTGCAAACTGATTGGTTTTGCAAAGTCTGCCACAGGATATTTAAGGAATCCCAACAGTCTTTGTTCATTTGCACGAGCTGTCTAGGTAGCTACTACATGAAGATTGCTGAGTATTAAAAATTAAATAAAATACAAGTGCATTGCAATATGGGTAAATTAAATATTGTCCATTGCTTAGCACTGAAACTAGGCAAAAACTTGCAAAAAAACAGACACAACCAAAGGTAGAAAGAGAAATTAAAAGAAAATAGAAATTTAAGCAGATTTCAAAAGGACATAAACATCTGTATCTATATATATAAAAGAAAGTCGCCTCACCATAAAATCAATGCCCAGGCCTAGAAAGGCCGCTGGACCTAGAAACACCAAATTCAGGGAGAGAGCTCCTACCATGACGTAGGTGCTCACTAAGAAAGGATTTTTAGAAATTCAACCCCTAAGTGGGTCAAAAGGGGTGAAATGTGCTCCCCCCGTTGATTCCTATGTGGCTGCCAGGCTGCTGCCTACTTGCACCCCCCAGTCTCATGGCTCCCTCATGAACCTGAAGAAATGTCCACCACATCACCACTCCCTCAGACCAACTCCCCCTCACACCTCTCACCTCTTACTGCCCCCAAGAAAGCTCCTGGCATTGAGCTAGACACACCAGCACTACCAGGAGGAGGAAACTTAGGAATGTGGCCTCCTTGCTCGCCCCCTCCCCTGATTGGTCAACTGTGTAGCTCAGAGCTCTGAGGTAAAAACACAGTTAAATGAGGCTGCAGACAGTTGAGGACAGCTACAGAAATCAGCGATTCAAAACTCCTGAATAGACATTTGTCATGCTCACCGTCCTTCCTGGGGGGGCCCTCTGCCATGCTGGAGCGACCATCTAGGGTTCAGCCTGGAGCCTCAGAAATAGGAGGGGGCCTGGGGTTGACTTCACCTTTAGTGAAAAGTACTGGAGTCTGGAGGCCGGTGGAGTGAGTTTCAGCACAATTAAGTTAATTGGAGCTGACCTGAGGTGGCCCGGGGGTCAGCTTATATGCACAGAAAAGCCTCGCCCCCGTCCACACCCACACTGAGGGTGATAAGTATTGGAGTCAGGAGTCCATGGAATAGTGAAACAGCTAGATCTTTATTGCTGGTCCGGATGAAGCATACAACTCAAGGCTCGAAGCCCTCCTTTTATGCTGGTCAGGGATAATCCCCTGACCTCACCCAACTGGCCTGATAGGCTATTATACTTCTATCTACATCTCATAGGTTCCTGGGGAGAAACCTAGGTACATGATTGGTGGCCGGTTTGAATCCACCTGGCCTTTGTTCTACCTGGCTGAAGCTCAGGTAGTTTCTTGGCCATGTGCTCTGGCCACATGGCGGTCGCCATTGCTGGAGCACATGGCAACCGCATGGTCAATACATAACAGAGGGATAGGTTAATCTTCCCACCAGAGATTACTTAAGCTTTATAAAAGACGGAAATTGTTATATTAGATGGTAACAAGGAAAAATAGAATTGAAGCATTATAAATATATGTGTATGCAGGGGTCATTTCGTAGAAAAAGAGGTGCAGGAGCTCATTAGCATAACTCATTTGCATAACTCATTTGCAGATGCCACCCCCCCTAACATACTGGAAGTGTGTCAGAAGGCAACACCCACCCCTCAGGCTCCACTCCACAGGTGAGTGAAACTGTCCTGCTCTTCCTCCATTCCCTTCCCCATCCAATACTTTGTGCAATAAAAATAAGCGTAAAGAACACACCCTCATTCTCTTCCTGTTCCCTTGAAACCACCAGGTTTCAAGTAGACTTGAGATACCCAGGACATGTGCACCACCCATCCCTTTCCCTTCCCCTCCCCACAACAAGACACCCTGTGAGGTAGGTGGGGCTGAGAGAGGTCTTTTGAGAACTGCTCATGAGAGAACAGCTCTGAGAGAACTTGTGACTGGCCCAAGGTCACACCAGCAGCTGCATGTGGAGGAGTGGGGAATCAAACCCGGTTCTCCCAGATTAGAGTCCAACTCCTGACCACTACACCAAACTGATGGGGTGGAAGCTGCTGAAGGGTTGGTGAAATTTCTCCAGTACTTATGTGCCATGTGCCCAGATAAAAAAGGGTATACTTAGAAAATTTATATGCCACCTTGAGCAAGTCTCTGGAAAAGCAGCCCACAGTCATAAAAGGAACAATGATAAAATTATCAATATAAAAACAAAACATTAAAAACAATAAAGACCCTAGCAGGGCTTTCCCCGGGGCGCTGCGCCTCTGCACTACTTGGCGAAGCCGAGGAGGGGATGGGGCTTGGTCATGTGCCCGCCTCCTGGGATCCTCACTCCCAGAGCTGCGCTCCTGTGTGCTCCCACTCCAACGGACCCCTTTGTGTATGTAATGAAAGTATCAAAGGCAGTGGCTTGTAGGGGCTCTGCTCTAGATTCCAAAAGAAGAACGTTACATGCAAAAAAAAAATGTGATACAGAATTTATGTAACTATGTTGATTTTCCTTGTGGTAAATGAACTTTGGATGTCTTGTAAGACAAAAACTGTGATATATGGAAAACGAAAATAAATTTACAAAAAAAAGAGAGATTACATTGGTTCATTTGAATATGCTAAGCCCCTGATAGGTGGCTCTTTAGGAGCCTGGGTGCTATTGTTCTTTTACCTCAAGCTTGTACCTTTTCCAGCCCATGCGGTCAGACTGCATGTCCAGTGCCATTACATGTTTGGTCACATCAAAGAATCATACAAGTGTACCCACAGAGAATAGCAGCCTGATTGTCTGTGGAATTGCATCCAGGACATAACATTTAGGTTATCCCCTCCTCGGTTTGGAGAATGCCCAGCCCTTTGCCACTCTCTGGCTCTGCTCATAAGTCTGAGTCTCCTCTCTGCTTCTCATCCCCGGCTCTGGCGTTTTCTCCCCTTTTATTGTCATCTCCAACACATGCCTTTCCTCTCCCCTCCCCCTCATGTATTACAGGAAGCCCGTTGTGTCACTCCTCCCACCCCTCCTTCTCATTGGTCTTCCCACGTCTGTGTGTGTTGTTTGATGTCCCTCCTTCCACTGCCAGGTGCGTGTCTTCCAGCACTCTCTTCAGGGCGGGGCTGCAACCTTATGCCTTTGTCCCTCGCTGCTGCTGAGGCTGGCGAGCTCTCTTCCTTCCCATCCGGCCGCTTCATCCTCAGGAGGGGCCCATCTCAGCAGGATCGGGTGCATCCGCACTGCGCCCACAGCAGACCTGGGGCACTTGAGGTGAGTGGGGCAGGTTTGGGCGGCTCCCTCTGTGGCTTGTTCCCCTCCATCTCGGTTGGTAGGTCCTCCACCTGCCCCTGCACCAGGCTCCGCGGGGCCTCCAGATGTGGAGTCTGTCCCCATATCCAGGCACATGGCTTGGGGGCCCTCTGAGGTGGGCAGCCCTTCGGCAGGAGCTGGGTTGGTGCTGTCCCTTCTCCTGCTGCTGTCACCAGTCCAGTTGCCCCCGAGGTTCTACCTGGGGGTCCCATTGTGCCCTTCTGTGGGCCCATCTTCATCCTTCTGGGCCCCGCCTCTGAAGGTTGGACAGCCTGTCATGGCAGCCAGGAGGCCCGCAGCGGGACAATGTTTTTCAAAAAAGCCAGCATGGCAATTGAGCTAATGAATGTTTATGGGGAGATAGTAAAGGACATTTCTAGGAGCCATTTCAATGTGTGTCTCTGTTATGTATTGACCATGCGATCACCATGTGCTCCAGCAATGGCGACCGCCATGTGGCCAGAGCACATGGCCAAGAGCTTCAGCCAGGTAGAAGAAAGGCCAGGTGGATCGAACCGGCCACCAATCATGTACCTAGGTTTCCCCCAGGGAACCTATGAGATGTAAATAGACTTATAATAGCCTATCAGGCCAGTTGGGTGAGGTCAGGGGATTGTCCCTGACCAGCGTAAAAGGAGGGCTCCGAGCCCTGGGTTGTATGCTTCATCCGGACCAGCAATAAAGATCTAGCTGTTTCACTGTTCCATGGACTCCCAACTCCAGTACTTTTCAGTCTCCCTCATGAACCTGAAGAAATGTCCACCACATCACCACTCCCTCAGACCAACTCCCCCTCACACCTTTCACCTCTTACTGCCCCCAAGAAAGCTCCTGGAAAACATCAAGCCAGATACACCAACTCTACAAGGAGGAGGCAGCTTAGGAATGTGGCAAAGACATTTGCACATAGTACTCCTGCGGGGCACTGAGCTGCGCAGGCCAAGTACCAGCAAGATCACCCTGAGGTGCTCAGAACAACACAGTCTCCATATGAGCAGAACAATCCAGGAACACCAGTAGAGAGGCCATCTCTTTTGTGGAAGGTGGCAGGAGCTGACTTAACTGACGACTGCTTCTTAAGTGGACAGCTCTTATGTGGCCTGCTCCAGAGTGAGCTCACCAAGCAGCCTGGTGATCCCAGCACCTGAGGGCAGAGCCTCCAATGTGGTCCACAGAGAGGTCCTTCAGTAGGGGGGGGGGGGGGGGGGATACGTATGTCTCACTTCATTTTTTACACTACAATCTTCTCCATTAGAATTCCGACAACAAATGTTACATTTCAAACTTCACGTTGTCAGTATTATAACTGGATTTACGGAACTTAAATACCGTAGTGAAGCATGGGTCTCAGGCTAGTTTATCATAAAGAAACTTTTTTATCCAGCCAGCCAATAGTTATGCATTATGATCCCATATAGTTTTACTCAGAAATAAGTAGGACTGCAGTGTCTGCCTCGTAATTCTAATGTATATTTGTCAGACGATGTTGTTTCATCAGCCACAAGTACCTTGTCATGTCACTGCTTCTCCTACCAGAATCAGGGCAGTGTTCAGGAACTGAGCTCATTATCCATAGGTGTAAGATCCCTTTATTGACCTGTCCTGTTTCTACAGCTAATAGAACTGTCAGCTCTACTGTCAGTCTCACATCAGCTGCACCAGAAACCTATTAGAACGAAGCTTTGAAGGAAACATAGAAAATGGAACTTTCCAAGGGCACAAACTTTTAAAAACTAAAGTGGATTTTATCTGAATTTGTGTGCTAAGTGAACTGGGCATGATGACTAGAACTTTTTAATGAGAGTATCTAAAATTTACATTTTTATTTTCATATCTGTGGCTGGTAAAGCTGGTAAAGCTCAAGTTTCCTTTTTTAAAACCCCCACAATTAACAAACCAAAATTCAGGCACAAATTGCAAATTGTATTGGTCCAAATTCTAATATAATTTTTAGCCTGAAACATATGCTGTACTTAGACTTTACTGGCACTGGGAGAAGTTTAAAAAAAATAAATTGAAATTAAAAATTAAAAAAAAATGACATCCATCTGTGACAAAAACTCTCTGGCAATTCCTAGAGCTACCCTTTGCCACTTCCAGCTTGTACCCAGAAGTGATGGAGCTACATCAGCAACCCCCAATGTCCCCCACCCCAATGTCCTTGCCCCCAGCCCTCCTACCAGTTTCCAGGTGTGGTCTGCCAACCCTAGCAGTACTACTTTTAAGACAGTTACAACTTGGATTTTTTTCTATTATGCCTTGAAACTTTCTTTTCTTTCTCCCATTTTATTTATGTATGATACATGTGCCATGAAGAAGAGCTTTAGGGTACTTAAAAGTGTGCTTGCTAGTCTGTAATTTTTTTTGTGTAATTTTTTGTGGCCCTAATCAAATGTCTTACTGCTTTTAGATTTTAATAGAACTACAGTGACAATCTTTGATGCTCTTAGAAATATTAAACTATAACAGGGTCTATTATTTGAAAACATTTGATTGGTTTATTTTCCCCTCATGCTTTCAGCATATTAAAGTTTTTGTAAGCTTGCAGCCCTATTCTAAAAATGATTACTCAGAAGTAAGTTCCATAGAGTTTAGTGATTAAAATTGCTGGTTTTGAAGGTAAATATTTTTTTCACCATTTTAAATACAAACCAAATATACTATTATTGATCATATGGCAGAGTTACACACAGGAAGCATATAATAATATAAAATACATAACCAAGTTGATACAATGGGTATGCAGACCGATTGGGTGATCCCCCTAAATAATAATGTCTAAATTTTCAATCCATTTAATCACAGCTGAAACGAGTTAAAAGACCTCCATCACATCAGCCTGGAAAGCACAATGCACACATCCCTGTGACAGATGGACACTAGTTTCGGCAGGCCGCAACACAATCGCATTCGGGTCCTGGTATTTTGCCCCATTTCAACAACAGGTCTGTGCAGCTGCCAAAGCCTGTTTTGTATTCCATTAGCCATTATTCCATAATCCTGCAGGCCTCTCATTGGTGTTTATCTGGTTATGGATAATGGGTGGAACCAATTGCATCCATGTTTGCAACCATTCATTCTTGAGATTGAAATGTTGTGATTGTAGGATTTGTGCACATCTTATTGCTGGCATGTTGGGATCTTAGTCTGGATAGGTCTGCATCAGCCATGTCTTTGTGGATGGGTAACTCTGTTTTCAATTATCTTCCTATATTCACAAAGAAGAGCATTTTGTCTTTGGAGATGTGGGGGAGCAAAACCATCCACTGATGGTTGTACTGAGTTGGACATCAAGTTTGTGGACATGAGTTGGACATCAAGTTTGTGGACATGGGGACTGTTGAGCCACACTGAAGTGCCAAATTCCACAGTACTATATACCAACTCCAAAGCTGAGCATCTAAGTGTTGTAGCAGATGCACCCCAAGTTGTACCACATAATTTTTGAAGAATGTTGTTTTGCGTGATTATTTTTGCTGCTACATTGGTAAGTTGATATTTATAGTTTAAGGTCCTGTCCAGGGTAATGTCAAGGTACTTAGGTGTATGGTTCTGTGTAAGTCAGGTGCTGTCAGCTAATGCTGCCATCTCCTGCCCGGGTGGTGGGATGAGTGAACCATTGATGTTGGGTCTGTGGAATGTTATGTTATATTTCTCATGGCATGCTTATCGCTCTTCGAACTGCTCTGACCTTGGGAGACTGTTGGTGCCTGCCCATGTATCTCTTCTCCTGTCTGATTCTAATTTTCCCGCTTTTTCCCTGGGAACTGTAAACCAGTATTTTAAGCGCCTTTTCTTTGACATGGTGATTGGTTGCAATTCCTTACCAGACCTCTTTTTGAATTCTGTATAATTGTCCTGCTTAGGGCTGTGTCAGCCATTACTAACACAAGAAGTGTAGATGACCATAGCAGACCTTTCTTAATAAAGCATTCCTGTTTAAGGACACTTGTTGGTGACTGACTCTGTAGGACTCTCACAGGTGCCATTAAGGTAGACATTCAGTTCACGGTTGGCAAGACGGGTATTGAGATAGAAACAGGAGAGTTTTTTGGTTTCAAGCGCTTTAATGGCGGGCACTTCTCTCTGCAGCTGCAGGAGAGGCGACCCGCTCTCAGCAGGTTGAAGGGGTCCTGGACTAGCGCCGGACCCCCAGGGAACCTAGGAAAGGGTCCCTGCCTGGGGTGCTTGAAGGTAGCCTCTCCCTGCGGTGGCAATCGCGGGATTTAGGCTTCTTTTTACCCTAGAGGTTCGCCTGCCGGAGGAGGCCTTCGGGCCGCTGAAAGCACTGCTGTGAAGCTGCAGAAAATGTAGAGCAGAGAGAAGTGATCATTTACCAGCTACGCAATGACAGAATCGTGAGTCTCCTGAACTTTTGATATGAAGCGTTAAAGGGTGGGCTAGGAGGATTGGATCCCCCCCACCCCCTCCCTCGTTACTTACTCGGAGACTTCTCACGGGCTTGTTGCTGTTCTGGAGGCATTATAAATGAATTGGAAAGCTGGATCGCAAACATCAGAGGGAGAGCTTGCGAAAGGCATCGGTGTGATGAATCGAGACTGTCTCCTTTGAGATCTCTTATCTGATTGTAAACAAGCTACGGCCGGCCGCAGTAAGAATGGTGGGGAGGGCATCTCCAAAACCTGGAAGCTCGACTTTAAAAAGTGGATCTGAGCTGAATGCAATATTGACGGCGGCACTGTGACCCCTAGTGGACCAACTGGCTTCAATCAACACTAAATTGGAAATGGGACTTCCGGAAGAGACATGCTCAATGGCGGACGCCTCTCTCCGCATATGCGGGAGAGGTGATCCATGCCGAATAGGATGAAGGGGTTCTGGACGGGTGCAGAACCCCCAGAGACCCTAGTGAAGGGGCTCTGCCTGGGGTGGCACGAGGGGGAGACTCTCCTGACGGTGGCGACCGCAGGATTGAGACCCCCCTCATCACCCCCATAGGTTCCCCTGCCGAGGAAGCCTTTGGGCTGCGTAAGTGTGACAGAGAAGCAGCAGAAAATGCCCGGCGGAGAAGCAATTAACACACCTGAAATGCAATGGTGAAAACCGTGAGTTGCAAAATATAATGGCACATAAAGTGACGGGGAGGGAAAGGGAGGATCGCGTTCCCCCCCCCTCTCCTTACTGAAGCGGCTGAGACTTTCCCATGGCGTTACTGCAACTATAAAAGCGTTTTAAAAATGCTGGAGGGCTGGATCGCATACATGGAGAAATGACCTTTTGAGAGACATTAGTGCGACTACAATTGTTTCTTCTATGGTCCTTCTTATCTAAGTGTAAATAAAAGCGAAACTGCAACAATGACGGGGTGGCCAAAACCCTCCCCTAAACTAGGAAGCGGTCCTCCGAGTTCAAAGGGTGATACCACAGAGATGAGCTCAATGTTTTCAGCATTGCTGCGGCCGCTAGTGGATCAGATGACTACTCTCAACAGCAAAATGGACTCAATGCAAAATGAACTGAAAGAATCAAGTAAATGAACAGAAAAGCTGCAACAGGATCTCTTGGAAGTAAAGGCAACAACTAGTAAGCATGATTCAAGACTACAAAAAATTGGAAAAGAAAAGGCTTTTCAATGTGATAACATATTGAAATTGCAGATGGAACGCTCAAGTTACTTCCTTCGACTTCAGAATGTTCCTGAAAAAAAGGGGAGGATCTTAAAAAGCTAGTGAGTGAAGCTTTGGCACCAGTGACAGGTTTAAAAGTGGAAGAAATAATAAGCGACATGGATTTGGTTTATCGGACCTATCCTGAATTAGTCAAAAAGAAAAACCTGCCAGGTGAAATTATGATAAGATTCTCCAAAAGATCTACAAGAGATGTGGTTTTAAAAGCCACCAACAGAACAACGCTGAAGATCCAGGAGGTAGACATCAAGGTATTAAAGGACATTCCATTTGAAATAAGAAAAAGAAGAAAAGCCTACAGAAGTTTAACTATCTGGCTTCAGTCTGAATCAATTACATACCGATGGAATACTCCGGAGGGACTGTGTTTCAGCTATCAAGAAAAGAATGTTAAAATTGACTCTGTTGAACAAGCGAAAGTTTTTTTGGAAAAATGCAAGAAAAAGAAAAAAGAGAGAGACTCAGACAATTCGCTAGCACAGCAGGAAAGTATATATGGTTTGGATAGCTCAGAAAACAAAGAAGAAAACTCAGACTCGGAGAAGGGAGCTGCGGCTCCCAAACCCATGGAAGAGACCAAAAAGAAAAGAAGAGGACAAAAGAAGAAATAAACTTTGCATTGTTGTTAAATGTCAAGCACTAAGTATATGTTAATGGAAAATAAGCGTGCTCCAAAGTTATGTGTACCAGCAAATCAGCGATGTGATTTTTAGAAGCAGTAACATATGTAACTAGTTAAACCAAGATTTTTTGTTTCTCAAACTGATTAATCTACTAAAAATGATTATTTTATTCAGCATTTTCTGTATAAGGTAATTTAGTATAGAATTTTGTCAGGATCATAGGATCCTAACAGGGCTTGCATTGTATTTTCTCTTGTTTGCTATCGCTCAGAAAGAAATGTAACTTCAGCTGTCTCCTTTCATGTCTCCTCATGTCCCCCTCCTACATGTTTATTGCCTTGAGATATATCGCTGTTTGAAGGTCTGGTCAATGTAACCATTTCATCCGGGAGAGTGGCGACCCCACATATTCACACGTCACTGTAGAACAAATGGCCTTTCCTCCCAGGCATTCCCTCCCACCGTTTCCTGGGACACAGAACTGCCTTATCTTGTTGTGAAGACCTTGAAAGTATATTATGGCCGCCAGAGCCGCTTTGTTATGCATGGGTTTCACACATCTGGGTCGCCCAGTTCAAGAGGGGAATTTTTATAACTTTCGCACCTCACCTTTCCTGTGGGAAGTAAAACGGCTCAGGTCCTTTTGCCCGCGTTTTTCCCTTTTCTGTGATTGGACGAATGTCGGGGTTCAAACTGTATTGGAGGGTATATTAACTCTGACTGTTCTTTATGTGGCATCTCTAACAAACATTCGAGAACCTGTCAAGCAGTGTTTAGAAATAAAGAACTCTGTTTCATCAACAAAGGTCTGATCTTTTGCTGTTAAGTACAGAAGCCTCACAAATTTAGCGTATAGATGTAGAAATAGATGTAAAATCAATAAAATTTTATATTAAAAAAACCACTAAATTGGAAACAATGCAGACCGAAATGAGGGAGTCAAATAAAAAGCAGGAAATGCTGCAGCAGGAACTCTTGGATGTCAAAACAATGGCTGAAAAAAACGACTCAAGACTGCAAAGAATTGAGAAAGAGAAGTCTTTTCAAAGTGACAATGTATTAAAGCTTCAAATGGATCGATCAAACTATTTCCTGAGATTTCAAAACGTCCCTGAGTCAAAACGTGAGAATCTGAAGAAAATATTAAGTGAGGCACTGGCACCTCTGACAGGATGGCAAGCAGCAGAAATTCAAAGTGATATGGATATGGTTTACAGGACATATCCAGAATGTGTTAAAAAGAAGAGACTGCCAGGTGAGATTGTGGTGAGATTCTCCAAAAGATCTACCAGGGATCTGGTGTTAAAAGCCATGAATGGAACAGTTCTGAAGATACAGGAAGAAGAAATAAGAGTTCTAAAAGACATTCAATTTGAAATAAAAAAGAGAAGGAAAGCGTATAGGAGTTTGGCTACATGGTTGCAGTCAGAGACTATTCCCTATAAATGGGGCATTCCAGAGGGAATACTGTTCAGCTATAAAGATAAGAAATTCAAAATTGACTCCACTGAACAAGCAAGAACATTTTTGGAAAAGCACAAAAAGAAGAAAACAGAGACTGAACCAGATGACTCACTGGCAGAGCAGGAGAGTATGTATGGATTTGAAAGCTCAGAGACTGAAGATGGAGAAGATTCGGATTCTAAGAAGGGGGCGGCCGCCCCTAAGAAGAAGAAAGATAAGAAGAAAGGAAAAGAATCAAAGGAGAAATAGTTTTTTAAATGTTTTTTTCTCTCGCTGTAATAACACATCAAGCCTTGTAACTTTAAAATTTAGTACAAATTGTTTACTCTGATGTATGTAGTCCAGGGATCCAACGTTTAATTTTTATTTGTAAACAGCAAGAATGAATTAGTAATGTATGCCAAGAAATAATTTAGCTTTTCAGTAGCTAAAGATATTAGCATTATAAGCATTACGAACACATTTTCTGTATACCTTAGGGTAGGTTAGTGTGTTGATTTTAGTGTAGGTGTAGGGATTAAAATGCAATAAAAATGTATTTTAAAAAAAAGAGATAGAAACAGGAGCATTCTGTTTTCTCTGAACTTGGAATAAACTGCCACTTACTGTAGTAGTCGTTCAAAATTTTGAGGTCCCTAGTCAGTATTTCCTCAGTTCTTTCAATTGATTTGAGCCTTATTGCAATCACCATGTTGTTGGCATAAGCAAACTTCTTGGATATCATCTCAGAAACATCAGAGATGTATAGATTGAAAAAAACTGGAGCAAGGACTGAGCCCTGGGGTAAATCTTTATTCAGTTTCTTCTCCTTGCTGATTGACTGACTCAGAATTACTTGAAAAATTCTATTATTCAGCATGTTATTTAGGAGTTGAAATAATGTTCTGCTGGGGAAAACTTGTAAAAACGTATACAGCAGACCATCCCTCCAGACTGTGTCATAAGCGGCAATCTGATTGATGAAAACTGCTGATGTCTTAAGACACTTTTGATATCCTAAAACTCAATGAAAGTTTTTAAGCTGAGAACCTGGTCTTCACAACTGTGATGAGGTCTAAATCCTGCTTGATCTATAGGGATATGTTTGTTAATTCTGTCACTGATTCTGTTCAGGATTAGCCTCTGGATAAGTTTATAACAGGAGCTCAGAAGGGAAATAAGTCTGTAACTTTCTGCCAGATGTTTTGGTTTTCTGGGTTTCAGAATAGCAACTATCTTTGCTTTCTTGAATTCCCCTGAGAGTCTTCCTGTTTTCATGATGTCAGTGAGAAACTTTGTAAGCCACTTCTTAGTGAACATGTCGCTATTGATCAGGAACTCATTATGGATGCAGTCAAAGCCTGGTGTTGTTTTGCTGTTGGCTTTTTCCTGGGGAAAGTATGACATCCCCTCCCCATTGGAAACAATGGAGGGCAGCTGGGGGCATCTTGTTCAGGGACCCATAAAATTGGACCACTTGACCCAATGTACTTAAAATGCTTCTCTGCAATTTTGGTGTCAACTTAACAAACAGCCTCTCCAGCCCCCCCCCCCCCCCCGGAAAGAATCCCCATAGGGAATAATGGAGCCAAATAATACCTGACATCCCCACAAAAAAAAACCCTGAATAACCAAGAATGTTGATATTTTCCAGCTCCCTGCTATCCAGATCTGAAAAATACTATTTTTTTCAAGATTCACATCCCCAATGTTATGGCATTTAAAGATTTATTATGAGAAAAGCTTTAGTTGATTAGCACACATTTCTTCAGGGGCAGCATTAGTTTGGTTTATATATCTTCTGTCCTCACATTCTACTGAAGTATATTGGGTGGTTGATTTTCACTTTATCACTGTTACAAACTAGAGTTACACAGGAAGCAAGTTAGAGCTTCAAGCAGGGCCCATTTCTGCCGGAGTACACTGGAGCGACACTCTGGCAGTAACAAGCCCAGGAGCAGCAAGCCCCGCCCCCAGCAGCCCCCCTACTCGCCTTCCCTGGCCTGTCTGTTGAAGTGGGTAAGCCGAGGAAGGCTGGGAGAGCCCCCCCTGCTCCTTCCCTGGCCTGCCTGTCAGCAGCAGCCACCAGGGTGCCCACTGGCTCAGCCATCTGCCACAGCTGTGGCTCCCACTGCCATCCCACTGCCAACTTACACAGCCCACTTCTCAGCCTGCTGCTCCTTTCTCCTCTGCTCTGAGACTCCTTCGGGTAGTAAAGGGCGGGGGTGAAGGGTTATTTGGAGCCGGAACGGTGTTCTTTCAGTAATTAGCCCAGGAGTGGCTGCACCGCCCCTTTGAGAAGCATGCCCATAAAGGCCGAGAGGGGGCTTGCCGGTGAATTGGCAGCAATGGCCTGTGGGGCAGGGGCCCCCTTCCTGCTGGTGCATTGGACAGGGGTGTGGTGGTGCTGGGGCATGGGGGGCTGGGCCAGCCCCACAAGCCCATCCATTGCTTTGATGCCCTGGCAAGGGGCAAAAGGGGAGTGAAGCAGCACTGCTGCCATTTGATTCCTCTTTGGGCCTGGCGTGGGAATGGGAATCGTGCAGTGGGAGGCTCAAGTTGCAGCGACATGGATTTGACAGCATGACTCCGAATTTAAGAGGGCTTCTCAAAGAGTTTGGCGTGGGAAAGGGAACTCCTCCACACACACCCCACCTGCCAGGACTTGTTGGCCTCCCGACAGCTAGCTGCCTTTGCTTTGTGTGCCTTCTGGTAAGAGGATCATGGATGTGCATTTTGCTAAGTGCAGTGGAAGTTTGCTTGGGTGCGGGGAGGGGGAGGGAGGAGAGAGTTGGGCAGAGCGGAACTTTCTGCGGGCTTCGCCAGGACTGTCCGAGGCCCCCCCCACGGAGAGCATCTGTACTCCGAACCGTTCACATCCTGAGCTAAGCAGAATCCGCTCTCTTCTTCCTCCTTTTTTCTTTGCGTCCTTGCAACTATTTTTGTGAGCAGAACTTGAGTGTGTTTTGGTAGCAGAAGCTGGGTGGCCTAGAGGAGGAGGAAACCGAGATTAACCCCCTTCCCCCCAAAGCAGAAATCTTGCTGTGTGTGTTTACTTAAATCCCATGCTATTGAGTGGGGGCTCACTATTCAGCACAGGTACCTGTTTTTAGGACAGCATCTCTGGTGTTTCAGAGAGTGACTCTGAAAAAGTATCTGGACATGGGTCAACAGTGCTCCCTCTAAGCTGTGGAGTCTTGTGAGCAAAAATTCTACTTTGTGAGCTACTGGCATTAAAGTTGTGAGTGAGCGATTTGGCTACTGCATAAATTAGTTTGCTTGGAGCCATCCTTCTGGCTGAGCTAAGACAAAAATGTGTGAGCCAAAGGCTAAAAAACTGTGAGCTAGCTCATACTAACTCAGCTTAGAGGGAACAATGGCATGAACACCTCAGTGGTGGCCGAGACTCCAGGAGACTTGCTTCCATCTTGCCTCCCCATGCTTGATGTAGCCCTGCTTGAATCTAAGGTGCAGCTGGCCTGAGATTGTTAGCTAATTTTTTTTAGCAGTACCAGGTTTTAATTTTATCATATCATGAGGAAACTTGTTAGACTTGAGCCCTGTAATGTGTTAGAGACCAACAAGTTTTTTTGGGTTTTAAGCTTTTAAGAGTCAAAGCTTCCTTCTGCTGCCACAGGAAGTGGTGGTGGCTACAAGCATAGACAGCTTCAGGAGAGGATTGGATAAACATATGGAGCAGAGGTCCATCAGTGGCTATTAGCTGCAAGGTATAGATGGAGCACTCTTCCTGGGGCAGTGATGCTCTGTATCTGTGGTGCTGGAGGGGGGGGGCAACAGTGGGAGGGCTTCTAGAGTTTTGGCCCTGCTGGTGGACCTGCTGATTGCACCTGGATTTTGGCCACTGTGTGACACAGAGTGTTGGACTGGACGGGCCATTTGCCTGATCCAACATGGCTTCTCTTATGTTCTTATGTCTGGGGCAGTGATGCTTTGAATTCTTGGTGCTTGGGGGGAAGCAGCGGGAGGACTTCTAGAGTTCTGGCCCTCCTGGTGGACCTCCCGATGGCACCTGGGTTTTAGCCACGGTGTGACACAGAGTGTTGGACTGGATGGGCCATTGGCCTGATCCAACATGGCTCCTCTTATGTTCTTATGTTTTTATTTAAGCATGATGGTGGTATGAGCAGAGAGCTTTCTCTTGTGATGGACAGCTGACTCATGGAACTCAGTGCCACAAGGTGCAGCGATGGCTGCTGGTTTAGATAGATTTGAATGGGGAGTTGGACAGATTTATAGAGGGTAGGTCTGTCATCACAATTCAGAGGCAACATTCCATTGATTGACAGCTGCTGAGGAGTGGTCAGCAGGTGAGGCCATCTGACAGCCCTGTCTGCATGCTTCCCTGTGGCATATGACTAGCCACTGTTGGAAACAGGAAACTGGACTATAGGAAATCAGTCTGAACCAGAAATACCTGGAGATTTTTGGGGTGGAGCCTGAGTGGTGGGTGTTGCCTTCTGACACACTTAAGGTGATGTTAGGGTGTGTGGCATATGCAAATAAATTATGTTAATGAGTTATGCTAATGAGCTCCTGCACCTCTTTTTCTGTGAAATGACCCCTGGTTAAAATTATAAGGAAGAGGGCTTCACAATGCCATCTGAAACTAGTGGGAAGGTCTACCTGCCGCCATTTTTGATTTGTCCCTCTGGTAACAGCCTGACATTGTTCAGTTATTTTTTCTGTGCAACTAATTATATAGTGTTTGACTACCAGTAACCTCTAGGATGTACAAAGGTTTTTGATGAAAACACTAGAGGAATGTCTCTTAAACGATGTGCATAGTTATGTTGTCTAAGTGTTTACCTGTGACTGCTGTCATGACAAGAGTGATACTTGCTTAGAAGTTTCACAAGTGTGAATGTATTTGCTTAGCCTTTATATCATATTTATTTCAATCATGTCATCTTTTAGACCTTTCTGGTGATAGTTCTATGCATTCCAGTGTCACTCGGTATGAAAAGGACTCGGGGATGCTTATATTTTGAGCCTGTTAATTCAGCTCTAACCGTGGTTGCACACTGTGTTTTCTGCATGGAACTGTACCCAAATGCTTGTTTAATCAATCAGTCCATTAATACCTTTATATTACACTGTCAAAATATTCTTGAGTCAATTGACAATCTTCAGTTAAGAAATATTTTACTTTAAAAGTTAGCAGCATTAAAATAGATCACAGTGAAACTCTGAAGGAAAGTCTAATAGAAATGTTAGCAAAAACAAAAGCAAAACCCAGCCATAAGGGGGGGATGCCAGTTACCTCAGCCTGCTCAAGAGATTCTTAGTGAAGCTAGTGTCATGGTTGCATGAGAATATCCAACCAATAGGTGAGCCAGACTGGAGTCCAGTAGTTCTTTAGAGCCCCTTAAACTTTTGAGTTTTGATAGCCATAGCTCTCTTGTCAGACACCAATGGGAAAAGGGGGATCTTTAACTCTTCAAAGCTTAGTCTGGTGTAGTGGTTAAGTGCACGGACTCTAATCTGGGAGAACCGGGTTTGATTCCCCACTCCTCCACTTGCACCTGGCTGGATGACCTTGGGCAAGCCATAGCTCTGTACCAGCTGTTCCCTCAAGGACAGCTTGGGAAAGAGCTCTCTCAGCCCCACCTACCTCACAGGGTGTCTGTTGTGGGGAGGGGAGGGGAAAGGAGTTTGTAAGCCGCTCTGAGACTCTTAAGTGAGTGAAGGGCGGGATATAAATCCAATCTCTTCTTCATCTTCTTTCTGGGACGTGGGGTGTGGTGCTCGGAAGACGTTGCCACAGTTGGTTGATGTGGCACTGCCACACTAACCCTTCTTCGATGAGGACCTTGTAGGATATAAATCCAATCTTTTCTTCTTCTTCTTTTCATGAAGAGCAGAAAGCAGTGGTTTAAATGGCTACAAAAAGTAATGGGGAGCAGAAAGCAGGGGTTTAAACTTTAAATAGTTGACAAACCAACATGAACCAATTTGGTTCACTATCCAAACTCCCAGTTCATATCAGTTTGTGGTATTATTTGTGGTCTACCAAGAACTTCCCAGCACCCCTTCCCCTTCAGTCACTTACTTCCATATCAGCTGAGAAACATCTCTCAGATTGCTGGATATTGAACAGTTGTAATCATTTGCCTCCTAGATATGTGAATCTTGCTTTAGTCAGAATTCTTTAACTCCCACAGAGGGCAGAATTGTGCAAAGTGTGCTCTCCCTCTGTGTTAGCTGAGAGCTGATCCCCCCCCCCCCAGTCCTTTCCCCACACCAAGCAAAATTTTGACCCATAGTGGGTTTTTTTTAAAAAAATCATAGGGGAACCATTTAGGAAGGGGGTAAACAGGAAAGATCTACCTTCACAAATTCCTTGGGCTGGCACTTTAGAGTATATCCGCCCTACTGTACTTCCTCTATGATGCCATAAAGTAGTTTTGGAACACGCTGAGGAAAACAAAATGCCACATATCTAAATAGGAGTTATTACTTTAATATGTAGGACAGATTTCTAGACTTTGACTTCTCCTGCACAAAACCGTCTGCCTCCATTCTGATTTGTATTGCTTTCAGCTCAGGTGCTTCTGGTGGAGCATGGACATTGGGAAATAGGAAGCATAAAAGTAAAATAATTCAGTTAATTGTATGGATTTCAGAAATTTGTGTAAAAGCAACACATACTTGACTAAGAACTGATGCCTTGTTGAATTGATTAGTTAGTAGCACAGGACAAACTCAAGATAATGGTGCTAGGGAGAGGGGAAGGAATGCATTATGGATGCTTTCCAGAAGGAATTAACTTTTTCATATCAAATTCCAGTACATTTGTTCTGCGTGAAAGGCCATTGCACGGAGTCCTGGTTACCACTAATAAATTTTAACCTCAGAGCTCCACAGGGTGCCACAGATGTTAATGGCTCATTGAGGCTATAACATTTCCTGTATTTCTCACAAAAGGTTCACGGTAATTGCAAGGCATCTCTTGTAAAACTATGGATTACATAAAGCCAATTCCACTGAGATTTGCTGCATGGAAATCCTTGATGTTAAGCATGTAAGCCTGTTAAATGAGACTAACCTTTTATATTTGTTCTGAAGCTTCTCACTCTGATCACAAGGTTGAGAAGAATGTGAGACATTGTTAGAAAAAGGGGATATAAAACCTTTTTTTTTAATTATTCAAGGCACCAGTATTGCTGGACATAGACAACACATCATGTGGTTCAAGTGAATCTTGAAGATACTGAATCAAAATAAAAATATTTCAGTGGCATTCTTTTGTTGGCAAATGGCAGACCAAAAAACGTTTTTATTTAAACCTTGCTCCATCAAATGTTCAAGTTTCCTTCTGGGACTTCAGTTCCAATGCACATGGAGCCCCAGTTCGAAATGGACTGTCGTATACAGATAGAAAGGACTTAAACTTAACCATTTCCTGACCTGAAACAGCTTCAGCTGGCCTCTTTTTCCTCCATTGGACATATGTGTATAGCATCAGTACATGTGAAGCCCTCAACAGGGCAAACAGTGGCCTTCAGCACTGTTTCAAGTTTTTTTAAAAAGGCATGGAGGAAGCCCCTTCTCTTTGCATGCTGTGGTCCTAATCCAAATCAGGCCTGTACATGCCTGGGAAGCATAGAACTCTGTCAGCATGGCACGGGGATGAACTTGGGGAAATCGAAATATCTAATTGGGTCCTGCTCAGCCATGAGTGGTCTTGGCAGCCACTGTCTTGTTCTCCCTTGCTTCCGAGGATTGTCATGCGGTTAAAGGGAGAGAGAATCATGTATATTGCTCTCAGGCTGCGATAAAAATGTATTAGATAAGTAAAATAGTTGTTCAACAGCCTAGATAGAAGTATTTAGTTATAGACTTTATTAAGAGTGTTTATAGGCATCAGTAGAAAAGAGTAAGAGTTTAGTAGCCCCTTAAAGACTAACTAAATTTGTGGCAAGGTAGGAGCTTTTGTGAGTCACTGCTCACTAGTGTGACCACATGACACCTCTGTTAAATTTATAATTCTGCAAAATTAATAATTTAGATATATTGCATGCGGTTTTTTGTTTTGTTTTTGGCTGGGGCTTGTTTTTCAATGGAAAGCCTTTATTACTGACTAGAGATGTCACCAAATCCGGTAGTTAGCAACCGGCAGCGGTCAGACAGAGACAGTGGTGGGTCCAACATTCAAGGCTTTCTCCCCACAGTGATTTCCAGCAACTGACAATGTCAGCTTCTCTGCATTCTTTCAGACCCCAAAAGATGCTGCAGTATTTGGTTAAACTTCTTCCATCATGTAGAAACACAAGGCTGTCCGTCTTTCTACAGACATCAGAGAACTGATTGTGTACTTCAGAAAGCCTCAACATTTGGCTTTGATAAAAAATGCACAGAAGGAAAAACTAGCCAGACAACAGCAACAGGAAACACAAGAAAGAGAAACCTGATGCTAGAAGTGCAAACTGCAAAAATGTCGAGACAGTGTGCGACTGCAATGAAAAAGGCCAACACTATGCCGGGGGGTATTAGGAAGGGAATTGAAAACAAATCAGCCAGTAACATAATGCCCCTGTATAACTCGATGGTGCAACCTCATTTGGAGTACTGTGTACAGTTCTGGTTGCCACACCTCAAAAAGGATATTATAGCATTGGAAAAAGTGCAGAAAAGGGCAACTACATTGGCTTCTCTTATGTTCTTATATATATAGTGGCTTTTCACAAATGGAAAGATAATTCTGTTGGCAGAGGAAGGAACACTGATTTCTGCCAGTTCTCTCCTCCTGCTTCAAATGAAAGCTGAACTCTGGAAGGCAGCAGGAGATAGAGCTGCAAGAGGGGTGAATGTTTTTTATTTGCTTTCAGCTGAGGTGATTTAGCTGAGGGTACTGTGTGTGGGAGACTGTGTTTGGAAGTGTGTGAGTGAGTTTTGAGCTGTGGCAGAGTGCTGGCTGCTTGAGATAGGGTGAGAAAGGGTCATTGTTTGACTGTAATTGGGTGCCTGGGTGCATTTGAATAGCTGCTACCCACACTCTGCTCTGCTGGGGGAGGCTTCTATTTAAGGCTCCACCTGACCAGAGGCATGAGCCTCTGGCACGAGCCAAAGGGCAAGAACCAAAGGGCAGGGCTCTTGGCCTGTGGCTCTTAGCCTACGGACTCTTAGACTAGGGGCTTGTGAGAAGCCAAGGAAGAAGAAGAAGAAGAGATTGGATTTATACCCCGCCCTTCACTACCCAAGGGAGTCTCAGAGCAGCTTACAAACTCCTTTCCCTTCCCCTCCCCTCCTAGAAGCTCAGGAACAATATATACTGTGGGTTAGGAAAGGCACAAATAGGTATAGAAAATGCCTCCATGGTTAACAAACGAAGTAATGGAAGCTGTAAAAGGTAAGGATTCCTTTAAGTGGAAAGCTAGTCTCAGTGAGGTTGAGAAAGGGAACACAGGCTGTGGCAAATAAAATGCAAGTCTGTGATCAGGCAGGCAAAAAGGGAATATGAGGAGCATATCACAAAAAACATAAAGAGCAACAATAAAACTTTCTTCAAATACATTAGAAGTAGGAAACCAGCCAGGGAGGCAGTGGGGCCCTTGGATGACCAAGGGGTAAAAGGTGCACTGAAGGATGATAGGGAAATGGCTGAGAAGCTGAATGCATTTTTTGCCTCTGTCTTCACTGTGGAAGATGAGAAGTGCTTGCCCACTCCAGAACTGCTGATTTTGGGAGGGGTGTTGAAAGGCCTGAGTCAGACTGAGGTAATGAGAGAGGACTGATAGACAACTTAAAACAAATAAATCACCAGGCCCAGATGGCATATATCCAAGAGTTCGGAAAGAACTCAAATGTGAACTTGGGGATCTCCTGACAAAAATATGTAATCTTTCCTTAAAATCTGCCTCCATTTCTGAGAACTGGAAGGTAGTGAATGTCACTCCCATCTTTAAAAAGGGTTCCTACCTATAAATACATGTTGATGGGGTCTGAACTGGCGGAGACTGACAAAGAGAGAGATCTTGGAGTCGTAGTAGATAACTCAATGAAAATGTTGAGACAGTGTGCGACTGCAGTGAAAAAGGCCAACACTATGCTGTGGGTTATTAGGAAGGGAATGGAAAACAAATCAGCCAGTATCATAATGCCCCTGTATAAATCGATGGTGCAACCTCATTTGGAGTACTGTGTACAGTTCTGGTCGTCACACCTCAAAAAACATATTATAGCATTGGAAAAAGTGCAGAAAAGGGTAACTAGAATGGTAAAAGGGTTGGAACACTTTCCCTATGAAAAAAGGTTGAAGCGCTTGGGGCTCTTTAGGTTGGAGAAACGATGGCTGAGGGGTGACATGACTGAGGTTTACAAGATTATGCATAGGATAGAGCAGGTAGAGAAAGAAGTACTTTTCTCCCTTTCTCACAATACAAGATCTCATGGGCACTCCATGAAATTGCTGAGCAATCGGGTTAGAACAGATAAAAGGAAGTACTTCTTCACCCAAAGAGTGATCAACACGTGGAATTCACTGCCAAAGGAGGTGGCGGCGGCTATGAGCACGGACGGCTTCAAGAGGGAATTAGATAAACATATGGAGCAGAGGTCCATCAGTGGCTATTAGCCACAAAGTATAGATAGGAACTCTCAGTCTGGGGCAAGTGATGCTCTGTATTCTTGGTGCTTGGGGGGGGGGGGGCAACAGTGGACCTCCTGAAGGCACCTGGTGTTTTTGGCCACTGCGTGACAGAGTGTTGGACTGGATGGGCCACTGGCCTGATCCAACATTGGCTTCTCTTATGTTCTTATGTTCTAGATTTACTAGTGGGGCATTTCCTTGCCCACAAGAGATCACCAGGTACAGAGCTGACACTTAGGTAAATGTCACATTGAATTAAATTAGCTCCTTCCCATAATGCAAAAGTGACATATTTCCAATATAACAGAACAAAGTTTGAGTCCAGTGGCACCTTTAAGACCAACAAAATTGTATTCGCGGCATAATATACCTTATACCTTGAATAAAACTTTGTTGGTCTTAAAGGTGCCACTGTACTCAAACTTTGTTCTTCTGCTTCAGACCAACATTACTACCCTCCCGAATTTATGTTTCAAATATGTTACCACAGTGGATTTCATAGCCATCTATGCTTGTGCATATGCTGTACAAAATGCATTACACAGACATGCACACAAGCATTAAGCCCAGTTATTGTCACACTATTCTCTCCAGGCAGGCCTTATAAAGGGTGAAACTTACCTGGGGTGAGACTTCCCTAGGGGTCCCAAGCAGGGTTGCCAGTTCCCAGGTCCTGGCAGGGGTTCCCCCAGGTTTTGGGGCTTCTGCTCACTGCTGGCCAGCTGAAAGTGACATCATCGCAAAAGGGAGATTGTGCAGCAACTCTCTGGTTTGAGGACAAAACTCTGGTTTGAGGCTGGTTTTACCATAGAGTTTTGCCCAAATACCATAGTGCGGCTACGTAACATCCCTGACATGATGATGTCACTTCTGGGTGACACCATCCCATTGGGGATGTCCCAGAATGCCCCCCAAATCCCCCCACTGGCGCAACAAGGGGACCTGGCAATCCTACAGAAGAGATGAAAGGATGACAGATTCCTTCAGAGAAGCATATTTTGAAGTAGAACCTACAATTTTAGAAAGTGAAGTAAAAACTGCACTGAAAGGAATTGGGAGAAGCAAATCACCTGGAGTAGATGGGATATCAATAGAGCTATTTCAAGCGACAGTAATGGAGGCTATCAAAATCTTAATAAGAATATGCCAACAAATATGGAAAACAAAACAATGACCCACAGACTGGAAACAGTCAATCTATATTCCAATTCTGAAAAAAGGAGACATCAAAGACTGCAGCAACTATCAGACCATCATATTAATTTCTCAGGCAAGTAAAATGATGCTCAAAATCTTACAACAAAGCCTGTTGCCATACATGGAATGAGAAATACCAGATGTTCAAGCTGGATTCAGAAAAGGAAGAGGCAGTACAGATCACATTGCAGATTTACATTGGTTACTGGAGTATACAAGAGAATTTCAGAAGAAAATCAGCTATGTCCACCTCTTCTTATATATTAGTAAATAAAACAAATAGTTCAAAAGTACAGTATGACTCCATAGCTTTCTCCTCTGAAGTAAATGAGTCTAGGTAGGCACTGACCCAGGAGCTTCTTAACTCTTGCAGAAATGGGGACCACATATGAGACATTCCTCCTTGTTTAACTGAGTGAGCTGTTTCTTTGCTCACATATTCCTTCTCCTCTCTGTGCTCATTTCATGATAGTGATGAATTCTTTTTAGTTTTTCAGTTGTCAGATGATGGAAACAATCTATAAGCTAAGAAAATATGTTTAAAATTAGCTTGGTGCAGCAGGAGGACTGATTGTTTTTTACTCAACAAACTAGCTCTTTTTTTAAAAAAAATTGCATGCTTTAAAAACCTAATTTATCAGTCAAAGATGGTCCAAACAAAACAAGCAAAAGGTATTTTTAAAAAATTGCAGGCTGGTTCTTGTGCTGACTATGCTGTTCTTGAAAACAAGAGAAGTCAGAGCAGACAATGTTATTTGAATGCAGAAAATTATAATTTGTGCAGTAGGACCACCAGCTTCTATACAATGAGGTCCTGGTATGGGTCAGGACTGAGAGTAGAGTAAAAGGTGGGGCTCATACCTAAAATGGATCGTGCCTGTTTTTGAGCTCGTTGGCAACTATATTGTACATAAGAATGACTGGAAATTGTTTTTCTTTAAGCTTTTAGAAAGAACAAAGCAAATAATCCATAATCAAGTTTATATCCCTTTAAGACCCCAATCTTGGGCTGGTAGACCATATCCCAGTTTAAGGGTTCCTACAAGTATAGGACAATGAAACTTTTTTAAGGGAAGGAAAAACAAGATAAAAAAGGTAGAGGACAAGAAAGCAAAAAGAAAAGAGAAGAAGTATGTTAGAAAGTCAAGAAAAAAGTCAGAACAGATGGTAAAAATAATAAGTGCTTCTGGCTGGTGTTCACGGTTTGTCATCCTGGTTCTGAAAAGGCATGGAAAAGTCTCACAAAATTGTATGTCTTTCCAAATTTTCATTTAACATACGTTATTAAAGACACTGAAGCCCTGTCTAGGAAAAACTAGACAAAACAAAAATTAAACATGAACATTATAAATAGTTAAGTGGACTGTCTCTAAATCTCCTCGTAAGCAGCTTGGGGGTTGCCAGTGTTTGGCTTCCCCCGTAACTGCTGGGGTACAGAACAGAATTTTGTTTTGTATTTTCTGAGTTCTTATCAAAAGACATTTTTATTTTAAAAAACATTTATCAGCCTCCTTTTGGCGGTGTGAAACATAAGGCAGCTTACAATATAAAAATAAATAAATAAAACAACATAAACACAAATAAAAAGTAGCATTTAGATGTGAAAACTGCCATAAATAAAAATTAGATCAGTCAAATGCAGTCCTAAATAAAACTGTCTTCAACTGCCCCCTATTGATCAACAGTGAGGAGGCTGGGCACACGTATCAGAGAAAGTTGTTCCATAATTGTGAGGCTACCACCACCAAGGCCCTCTCCTGTGTGCCCACCAGATGAGCTTCTCTGGTTGGCTGGACAGTCAGAAGGGCCTCTCCCTGCATTTGAAGTTTACTGCTCCAGTTACAGAGCACTTACCGGCGGGGGGGGGGGGGGGGAGGGAGCTGATTGACCCCTATGCTGGCATAACTTGGAGTTATGTGGCATAAGGGCAGTTTACACTGGTACAGGGCACTAGTGGTGCTGTACTGCTGAGTCGCACTGGTGCGGGAGCGCTGCAGCTGCACACTAGCAGAGCAACAGCACAAACTCCATCGGCAGCATAGGTATAGGCATTCCAGGGGGTGTAGTGGCAGTTAGGCAGCTTCAAAAGTGTTTTCAGCATGTGTCATAGCCTTTTGTCTTAGCCTTCTGACAGCCATGGGAACTTTGAATTCCCACCCCGATGCGTTTATGCCCATGGAACCCCAAACAACTCAGGACACCGACTAAGTGTGCACCCAATCAGCACACTCCCCTGCTCTGATCGCGCCCCTTCTCAGGACCCAATCACACACCTCTGCCTTACAAGTGGTTCCAGAAGATTGCCCTGGAGTTCAGAAGGCAGGGTTCGCATCAGGGAAGGCTGTCTGACAGCTCCCTGCCATGCAGCCTTACAGCAAGCACAGATTTATTTATTTATTTTTCACATTTTTATCCCACCTTTCCAGCGGACTGGCTCAAGACGGCTTACACCATGCAATACCACTGAGGTGGTTTACAAATTTATAACATAAAACAACTACAATATTAAAAACAGCACAACCTAATAATACTGACGGCAACCTACGTTCTCCTGGAGAGAAAACGGCAGCAAAGGTTTGGCCCGTGGATCCAGGACGATGGTATCCTGCAATGTCCCCGGTGGCGGCTCCTAATCGAAAGCCTGCCGGAAGAGTTCCATCTTGCAGGCCCTGCAGAACTATAATAAGTCCCACAGGGCCCTGATGTCATCCAGGAGCTCATTCCACCAGTATGGGGCCACCACCGAGAAAGCTCTGGCCCTAGTGCAGGCCAACCATACGTCCCTCGGACCAGGGAGAGTCAAGCGATGTTGTGTGCTTGACCTCAGCGCCCTCTGGGGCACATATTGGGAAAGGTGGTCCCTCAAGTAGGCAGGCCCCTGACCATATAGGGCTTTATAGGTCAATACCAGCACCTTGAAACGGATCCGGTATGCTATAGGCAGCCAGTGCAGCAACTGCAACACAGGCTGGATGTGGTCACACATAGGGAGACCCATCAACAATCTGGCCACGGCATTCTGCACCAGCTGCAGCTTCTGGATCTGAGACAAGGGCAGCCCCATGTAGAGAGCGTTACAGTGGTCTAATCTCAAGGTGACCATAGCATGGATCACTGTAGCTAGGTCATCGCGTTCGAGGAAGGGAACCAACTGCCTAATCAGCCGTAGATGGTAAAAGGCTGCCTTGGCAGTGGCTGCTACCTGGGCCTCCATTGTTAGGGAAGCATCCAGGAGCACTCCGAAACTCCTGACCCTCGGCGCTGGCACCAATGGCACCCCACTGAAGGATGGAAGTGGGATCCCTACCCCCAACCCGTTCCGACTCAAGCACAGGACCTCTGTCTTCATTGGATTCAGTTTCAGTCGACTCAGTCTGAGCCAGTCCGCTATGTCCTGAAGTGCCCATTCCAGGTCATCTGGGGTAGAGTTGGACTGGCTGCCCAATAACAGATATAGCTGGGTGTCATCTGCATATTGATGACACCCAAGCCTATGCCTCCGGGCAATCTGGGCAAGGGAGCGCATATAGATGTTGAATAACATCGGGGACAGCACTGCCCCTTGAGGAACACCACACACCAGTGAGCACCTCTGGGAGGTCTGATCCCCGAACGCAACCCTCTGTCCCCAATCCTGGAGAAAAGAGGCAAGCCACTGTAAAGCAAGCCCCTGTATCCCCAAGTCGGCTGAGTACCCTGCTGGTGGCCACAACACAGACCAGAGACCTGGCATTGCTGGGTGCTAGGTGGCAAACCCCCCCCAGCCAGAACTCTGCGCTGGCTGATTCTGCATGATGGCCATGCTCTTTCCCCTCCAGGAGAATTTTGCTTTGAAGGTGCTAATACTGTTCCTTTTCCATTACAAGAAGGTGCCAACAGGATGCTGACTCAGGTGAGGAGGGTGTGGAAACCTCCACTTGGGATGCCCCTTGTGGCAATCCCATCCATGACCCCTCCCCTCTCTCTTATGGTTTCAAAAGCGGCATCTCAGCGGTCCAGCCAGAGGTGCAACTAACACATGGCTTAACCATCTCACCTGGTGGAAATTCCTAGCTCTGTAGTCACTGTCATCTCTTCCCCTTTTCAGTGGATCCTAAGCAATGTGAAAAACAGAATGGATGACAGGGCCTGGCCACCTCCTGGCCACAGCCCCAGGATCCTGAGGGTCCCAGGTATGCATGGCTGCCATGGCAGCAACCTAACCAATCCTTCTGGATACTAGAGACCACCATGGAACCAGCAGCTGGGCTACAGGCATGCATCCACAGACCTGGCCAAGCCCTGTACCTGGCTGGGTGTGCCCAGGGGTGGAGCTGTGGTGTCACGGTGTGATTCAGGTGTCATGGGTGGGCCACCAGTGGAGCTGTCATTCCCATCCAGCTGAGGGGAGGAGAACCCCCCCCCCAACTGCAAGTGTGGCCATTGGGATGCCTCTGCCCCTAGATGTATGCCTGCACATGCTCCTGCTCAAGATGGATCCCAAGGTCCTGTCTCAAAGATGGCCCCAGAGACAGCATGGAGTCTCATACCCCAGCCCATGGACCCTCCCCATCAAGCCCACCAAGGGGAGGCAGGAGGCGATGCCCCATGGTGGTGCTGTAGAGCATGACATAAACTGCAAACAACTTTGCTACTGCCAGGGGCCTCATAGCTCTGCAGCCCCATGTGGTGGAGATATCAGAATCGCACCTTCTCCTGGGTGAATGCCCGTTTGATGACCATGCGTGTTTGTCAGTGGGCGTGGTTGTAGGCTGCACGACCTGGCAGGTAATCTTCGAGATATGGAGTCAGCAAATATGTCAGTAGGGGATACCCTTGGTCACCTAGGGGGAATGGCACACGAGGCATTGGGGTGGTGAACTCTGCTCTATGCCTGCCCATGCCCCCATACTAACCCAGGAGCTATCCTTTGCACTTCAGCCAGGCGACCAACAGGCAACTGAGGCTAGATGCAGCAAAGTGTCATGGATGCTGCCCAGGAACTTGGTCTGTAAAGATGCCCTGGTAGTCACAGGGATGTTCAGGCAGTAGAAGAGGTGGCAATTGCAGCATACTCGCAGCTCCTCCCAGGGGGCAATGGGGGCTATGCGGGTGCACTGGTAAGATGTGGATGGGGTGCACCCTGAGTATGGGAGGTCAGGGCAGGAGGGGGCACTATCCCGCCTGTGGTTGGCCTGGCCCTGCAGAGCAAGGGGGCAGTGTTCACAAAGGTGGTGGGCAGTCAGAGCCACCGTCATCTGTGTAGCCGGTGTCCTCCCCCCCCCCCCCCCGCTGTGAAGGGCTCATTGCTCAGCACCAGCTGCCACCTCCTGATGGGGGACTGCCATGGCAGGAGCATAGGGGAGGTGGGGCCAGGCAAGGGGATCAGCGCCTTCCTTCCCACAGTGGGGTGGCCCAGCTCCACATTTCCCTATGCCGGCTATCAGCAGCCCAGCTGGACTGAGGCAGAGAAGGCACTGCTGTGCATGTTGGTAGTGAAGCAGGTGAGTGTTGCCCTGGCCACCACCAGGAGCAGCTCCATCAAGGCCATCATGCCTTCTGTCTGCCCTGGGACATGTTGTCTGGATGGAGCTGTCCACTCTGAAGCACTGAAATGAAGTCTTCGGTCCTGCTTGGAAGTGTGTCTGAGCCCTCATGCCAAAATGTGTTCCTTGTGAGCAGGTGGTGGAGGAGGGTCTTCCAGGAGCAGAGGCTGTCATATGGGTGGTGATACCTCCATGGTGGTGGGTGGCCATGGCCTGGAGGCCCTGTGTGGAGAGTGTCATTGTCACCATGACCACCTGGCCCCAGCTATAGGGGCCAGGTCCTGCTGCCCATTGCCTCCCACTGCTCTCCATTGTCCTGACTGCCACCCCTCTTCCCTGCAGGCAACTCGCTGTGCAGGGGTGCTGCCACAGGCCTGTCCTTTGAGGCCAGTGAGGAGGGCCCAGGATGCAGGAGCAGCTAGAGCAGCCGGGTGCCAACCCCCACCCCCAGGGAGGAGGGTGACTCCACCATCATCATGCCCTCATTCCCACAGCTGTGGTGCTCCTACGACACGCTGGGAGCTCTGGCTAAGGGCCCCGCCCCCACGTGTCCAGCCAGGAGGAGACAGAGCTGAGTGGTGGGGAGGAGGGCCAAGGTAGTCAGGCTCCCTGGCCGGAGGCTGAGGGAGGTGAGGGCCCCCCTGGAGGGCAGGGTGAAAGGGCTTGGTGCTCGCTTGGGAGCTCCTGTGAACTGACGGTTGTGTCCCCCCCACCCCCATGCCCAGGTCCTTATTTCCTGAGGTTCACTGCTGATGTCATGGATAAACTACATACCCTGACCTGAAGGAAGCACATGGCGGTGGCAGCTTCCATGGTCCTGTGGTTGCTCGGCATCATGGGGTCTCTGGCCCCTGAGGAGGAGGAGGAGGAGGCAACACGGAGGGTGAATGTCTCTGAATGGCAGCAGCCCTGCCCCAGGGGACAGTGGTGGGGCAGTGGCCCCTGGGCTGCTGGTGGCCCAGAGGAGGGGGGATTCTGGTCCTTTGCCAGATCTCACGCCTGGCACAGCCTACCCTGGCCACCCTTTCCTTCATGGGAGTGACAACTGAGCAGGAGTGGCCAGAGAGCCATCACAAGTGGTGGGACGCCCTTTTCCGGGGGCAGGGATGAATGAAGGACAGTGGCTGCCAGGCACCTGGAGGGTCTTCTTGCCATGGCAAGGGATGTGGGTGAGGGACAGGGCATGCGAGAGGCTGCTGGGGGATCTGTTTGAGTCTCTCCAGGGCCCCCGGCACTCCCACGCCTCTTGCCCCCCATCCTGCTGTGCCTGTAGCAGGGTGGCACAGGAGATGGCACAGGGATGCCCTCAATGGATGCCCTGCTGTATGCCATGGCTGGTGGTGAGTGGGGGGCACCCTCACATCCACGTTCTTGTCTGTCATCACCCTCTGGGGCCCTGTGCACTCTGTGTGCAGAGCCCCACCATGTGCCTGCAGGGCTGATGGTTGACACCCCTCCCCACTGACAGGAGACCCCTCCCCACAGTAACAGGAGCTGGTCTCTTTAAGGGAAGTGTATGGCAGAGGAGGAGTGTTGCTCCTGTGGCCCGCCCCTCTCCACTCCCTACCAGTGATGGAAACTTGGCTTGGCCCCCTTGACTCATGACTCCCATTGGTCCTGCCTGTCCTGTCCATCATGCTGTCCCCACCTCACAATAACACCATAACAGAATGCTGTGGCGGAATTGCTACGGATGCCATGGCGGCAGTGCCCAGCAACAGTGTCGCGGCACTTTCCCCCCCATTCAGCCACCGTGTAACCATCCCCTTAAGGAGGCGACAACCAGTATCGCAGCTGCATGCTGGCAGACCACCACAGCGCAAGCACAACGTAGGATTGCTCTGTCTGTGCTACATTTTAAATATAGTGCTAAGAAATAACAGCAAGCAAACATATAATACAAAATGAGTTAACTAAATACTTTTGTAACTTCCCCCCCTTTATCATTTGCAACTTCATGATGTTAGGTATACAATGAGCCTACTTGTCTCTTGATGTACAGGATCACAGCACTAACCAGGGCTCATTTCGTAGCAGCAGCTCCTCTGCATATTAGGCCACACACCCCTGGTGTAGCCAATCCTCCAAGAGCTTACAGTAGCCCCTGTAAGAAGAGCTCTGGAAGCTCTTGGAGGATTGGCTACATTAGGGGTGTGTGGCCTAATATGCAAAGGAGCTCCTGCTACGAAATGAGCCCTGGCACTAACACAACCAGGAATGAAGTAATTTTTCAAATCTCTGTGACCACCCATAGAAAATATGATCACATAGCTGATTTAGTGAAATTGCACTGAAAAACAAAAAAGACCTAAAGAAGCTTAGAACACCCAACATCTGTTTCATTAAAACATGAAAATGTAAAACAGCAGTTTTGGATTTTAAAACATTTTCCTTCGTTATGGCTGCATACTTCTTGAACCAATTTCTCAATGTAGTACAGAAATTTAAACAGAAATCAAATATGCATTTCTGTTTACAAAAAAATAAGCAACCTCATAATTTGCCCCATAGAAAAGTAATATAGCAAAAGTAACAGGAACCACTAGTAAAATAATGTGTGTTTTTTGTTTGACAACAAGCACTTTTCCGCATTTTTTTTTTTTAGGGGGGGGGGGGGAGTCAGCTCTGGCCCCATGCTGCTTCAGTTTATCCTCTGATTTCCACACACATTTTTGTGCTTGTAGTTTTCACTTGATTTTTTTGTCATCCCCCCCCCCCCCCCCCCGGTTCTTTTGAGACCGATTTTACCCCAGTATTTCTCTGGAAGCTAATTTTGAGTCACCTTTTTCTTTGTGCATAATGCTTCTGTTGGTTTTCTTTGTTCTACCCACTCCCACCCACCTCCACCTCCACACCACTTTTCAATGATTGGACTTTCAGGGTCAAGCCACGCCCTCCTCCCCCAAAGACAGTGATTTTGATTTCTTTTTTTTTAAAAGTGCATTAAAATATTGATATATTGCTGGAGCATTGTAACAATAGGCCTGGTAGAATCTATGACTTACCAGCTTTCATTTTTTTAAAAGGAAGTTTCTAGCCTCTTCCCCCGCAGATACGCATTTTTCCTTAAAGCTGAGGATTCAGAGTACCTGCTAAGCCTCTTGTTACAATGCTCTAGCAATGTATCTATATATCTAATAGCCAAGTGTCCCCATGTGTGCATATATCTAAATCCACACATCGGGGGCAGAGAGATTTCCCTGCATACTTGGGGGACTCTCCAAGTGTGCAGAAAAATCCTAAAAGTTAAAAAAACTAAACAGGGGATATTTAAATCCCCCCAAAATTAAAAGAGTGTTCCCTGCACATGTGCAGAGAATGCTCTGGGAACTGCAGTGGACCGGCGGCTGGGAGCTGTTGAGGCCTCACTGCCAGTGCTGGGGGGAGAGATCGGTGGGCCCGGCAGCTGAGAGCCGCTCAGGCCTTGCCGCCGGTGCCAGGGGGGGAATTGGCGGGCCCAGGCCTCACCATTGAAACTGGGGAAGGATTGGGGGGCATCAGAGCTGTATGGGCCTTGCCACTGGTGCAGGGGGGAGAAGGATTGGCGGCCTGGGCCTCGCCGTCGTTGCCCGGGGGGAGGGAGAAGGCTTACCTGTGGCTGCTTCCTCCTTCTCCTCCATGTGGAACTCCTTCTCCCCCCTGTGAATATTGCAGGTCCTGCCTCTCGTCACTTTTCTAATGCTGTTTTTTATAAGAAGGGTGCCACTACCGATGATGACAGCCCCCTCCCTTGAAAATCCTCATTATTGAAGGCATGTGTGGAAGAAAATAAACGGACTCCACAGATGTGAAAATGCAGAGGGAGGGCAGACATGTGAAAGAACACTGCCCAAAATGATTCTGGTGATTGTGGATTGACTGCCAAAGAAATCATGAATAAGTCAAGCGTGCAGAAAAGCTCTGAGTAGATATGGAGAATGGTTTGGTCCCAGATTGGACAGAAACATGGGCCTACTGACAAAAACAAATATTCCAAGTGCAACAGATTCACAGAAAAGAGGACCACAGTGTAACACTTGCAGTTCCTCAGGTACCCCACCACATCGCTCTGGACATAAACTGTAAGCCGAGAAATTCAGCTCCATAACAGAAAAATGTCAAGGCAAATCTTTCCGATAAGAGGCCTACCACCAGTGGGGGAGGATGCCAGGGGCATTCCTGATCACAAACCTGAACACCAGGTTCCTTTCTCATCAAATTAGTGCTCCCAAAGCTGGCCCGTAGCTAACATGGGGCCCATGGGGCCCGGCTGTCGAGTGTTTCTTCTGGGCCCCCTCTCAGACTGCCCCAAAGTGTCCCAATGTACCACTTGCACTGTGCTTTGATTTAATTAGCTGGCTGGTCCCCCCCTCTGAGGCTCCCTCCCCAAAAATTCCCGAGCTATAGGGCTGTTCCAAAGCTAAATCAAGAATCTGCTCAAAACTTCTCATCTGCAGTATTTTTTCTTCAGGACCAAAGCCAAATGGTATACATTACAACAGGCATAATGAAGAGTACTGGACTCGGGAGACCAGGAACAGTGAAATCATGAAGCCTTTATTGAGTGATTCAGCATGCCCAGTAGATGGTCAGAACAAGCATGCTTCCAGGGCTCCAGGGCCCTTATTCTTTGCTGGCCAGAGCCACACCTCCAGCCGCACCCAAAAGGGGCTTTACATATGTACATGTTTGTCATAGGTTCCCTGGAGGAGACTTTGGCTGCATTGGCTCCCCAGGGAGAACCTAGGTCCCACATTGGTGGAGGCTTTGAATCCAGATGTCTATTGTTCCTCCAGATTCAAGCCCCCCTCTTTGCCTGACCATGTGCTCTGGCCATGCGGTGGGCACCATTATCTGGGAGCACATGGCAGGCTGGTTGCTACACAGAACATACTACATTACACCCCTCCCTCCATAGTCTGGACGACAGTGGCAAACATAGTCTCTGAAGTATGCGGGACGTTTCCGTTCTCTGGTTGAGTGGCGTGGGGTTGCCAGAGCCGCCGGTGTAGGAGATTCGGGGATATCGGGGATATCTGGGGATATCGAGGATCTCGGGGATATTGGAGATTCTGGGATATCTGCCACGGGCTGAGCCGGGTCTGGTGCCAGTGCAGGGATGGCGACTGGAGTGATGTCCGGGTGGGCAGCTTCTGTGGAGTCCTCCTGCAGAGTCTCGGCTGGTCGTGGGGCAGGTGGATCATCTGTCTCTGGTACCTCGGGTTTCACATCTGGGAAGTCCAGCCCTGGATCGTCCGTGGAGAAGGCATGCAGGCGGCAGTGAAGCTGGTCCACGTGGCACCTCCACCATTGTCCTTCCTTGCCCGTGACTTCATAGGAGAAGGGAACAGTGACACAGATAATCCGCCCCGGCAACCACAGGGGGCCACGGGCATAGTTGCGGACGTAGACTGGGTCCTCTGGCACAAACCCTCTGGGAGCATTGGGGACGTTGGGTTCTTTGGAGGTGGCCGGTGCCCGATCAGGGTGGAGCCGATCAAGCTGGGTTGTCAGCTGGCGGCCCATGAGCAGCTCTGCGGGGCTGCGACTGGTAGCCAAGGGAGGGGTGGTGTGCTGGCCGAATAGGAAAGCCGTTAACTTAAGCCCCAGATCCCCCTGGTCCATGTGCCCCAGCGCCTCCTTAGTGGTGTGGACCATTCGCTTTGCTTGGCCATTCGTGGCCGAGTGAAAAGGGATGGATCTCACGTGCCAGATGCCATGGAGCTCCATGAAGCACTGGAATTCTGTGGAGGTGAAAGCCATGCCGTTATCCGAGATGATGGTGTCTGGCAGGCCATGAGTGGCAAAGATGCGCCACATTGCTCGAATGGCAGCTTCAGAGGAGGTGGCGCGCACCAGAACAACTTCCAGCCACTTGCTGTAGCTGTCGACTAGAATAAAGAAAAGCTACCCCTGTACCGGGCCCGCAAAGTCCACGTGGAGCCGGGACCAGGGGCATTGGGTGGACTCCCAGGGGCGGACGGGAGTGTGTGGAGGGTCCGGACGGGTCTCTTGGCACTTTTCGCAGCAGCAGACCCGGTCCTCTATCTCTTTGTCAAGGCCTGGCCACCAGACGTAGCTCCAGGCCAGGGCCTTCATTCGTACTACCCCAGGGTGGTGCTCTTGCAGAGCGGTCAGCACTCACGGGCGGAGGGGTTCCAGAATCACTACCCTCGAGCCCCAGAGTAGGCACCCCTTGTGAGTGGAAAGTTCTGCGTGCCGGATTGAGAAGGCTGTGAACTCAGGGTCTGAATTCTTGGGCCACTCCCTTCCCACCCAGTCAGAGATTCGGGAGAGTTGATGGTCCCGGGCCGTGCGCCGGGCCACGTCCCATATCTGAAGTGGCCAGTCCGGCAGGTCCTCGAGCAGAGCGACGTGGTAAGCCGAAGCTGGGTTGGGGTCGCAGGAGGGCAGCAAAAGGTGGCTGAGTGCGTCCGCATGGCCCATGTCCTTCCCTAGGCGATGCACCAAGTCATAGTCGTACCCCGAGAGGAAGATCAACCATCGGAGGACTCGTGGGGACAACATCTGTGGCGTGCGGTGAGATGGGGTGAGGAGGCCAAGAAGAGGTTTGTGGTCCGTGGCAACTGTGAACTTGTGCCCATACACGTAAGTATGGAACTTTTTGACCCCAGCCACGATTGCAAGCACCTTCTTGTCTATCTGAGCATAGTTCCTTTTGGCTGGGGCTAGGGTCCGGGAGTAATACGCGACCAGGACCTCCTGGCCATCCGGCAGTTTGTGACCCAAAACTGCCCCCACCCCATAAGGAGATGCGTCACAGGGCAATACGACGGGCAGGGCTTTGTCGAAGTGGGCAAGGACCGCATTGGACATTAGGAGGTTCTTGATGCCCTGGAAGACCGCCGCCTGGTGAGGACCCCAAATCCAGGTGGTACTTTTGTCCAAGAGCCTGTGTAAGGGCTCAGCTACTGCCGCCTTGTGGGGAAGGAAGGCGTGGTAGAAGTTGATGAGTCCCAGAAAAGATTGCAGCTCAGCCTTGGTCTTGGGGGCCAGGGCATTGGAGATGGCATTTACCTTGTCCTTAGTGGGGTGAATTCCGTGGGCATCCACCTTGAAGCCAAGGAAATCCACCACAGGCACCCCGAGGAGGCACTTCTCGTGTTTCACCTTCAGGCCGGCATCCTGGAATCGCAGGAGGATGGAGCGTAGGCGGGCCGAGAAGGTCTTGACATCCGGAGCCGCAATCAGGACATCGTCGAAAAAGGGCTGCACACCTAGCAAATGGTCCATTAACTCTTGGAAGATACCGGGGGCTACGCTGACCCCAAACTGGAGGCGCTTTACCTTAAACGCCCCCTTGTGCGTCACAATGGTCTGTGCTTCTGCTGTGGCATTGTCGACCGGCAGCTACTGGTAGGCCTGGGCCAGGTCTAGTTTCCCAAACACTCACGCCCCGGCCAGGGAGGCCAACATGTGGCTGATGACCAGGACTGGGTAGGCTTGGGCCTGAAGTGCTGTATTAATGGTACACTTATAGTCCACACAGATGCGGATGTCCACGTTTGCCTTCACTGGCGTCACAATCGGGGTCTCCCATTGGGCGTGGAATACTGGTTCTAGTACTCCCTGGGTGACCAGCTTATCGAGCTCCCTCTCTATCTTGGGCCGCACTACGAGCGGCGGATGGCAGACTGGTATCGCACAGGCCAGACCGCAGGGTCGAGGTCCAGGGAGACGGGTGGCCCCGTATATGAGCCCAGTGCCCCATCGAAAACTGCTGGGAATTCCTCACAGATGTCGGTAAAATATTTGGGCCGCAGGCTGTGTACCCCGGTGAAGCCCAGCCCTAGGGGCTGGAACCAGGAGAGTCCCAGCTGGCTTGTGAGGTTGCCCGCCACTACCAGGAGGCCCTAGCTTCTCCTGTTTAGCAGGAGGCCCAAGTCTCGTAAAGTTCTTAAATTGGACCTGGAACTTGCCCAACCCCCTTATTGGTATCGGGTTCTTCTGAAAGTCCCGCAGGGTTAGGCCCTGGACTTTCTGAAGTCGCCCCCCCGGGGCAGAGCCTGCGGAGGGTGGACTCTGAGATTATGGAGTAGGACAACCCGGTGTCTACTTCCATTTGGCAGGGGGTCCCCTCGATCAAAACTGAGACCTTAATTTTGTTGGGGGTGTCAGGGGGCAAGTTCATTATCTGCTGTGTCTTGCGGGGGTGGTGGCTGGTTGCTGCTGTCTGGAGGAGTTCGGCGGACTCCTGGTCCACGGCTTGGGTGCAGCGGTTGGAGCGGGTGCAGCAGGCCCGGGCGATGTGGCCCTTCTTACCACATGACCGGCACTCTGCTTCCTGGAAACAGCAGGTCCGGCAGTCATGTTGGTCGCCGCAGCTAGCGCACGTGGAATGTTTGGAGTGTGGCATTGGTGAGCAGGAAGCCTTCTCACCCAAGTTGCAGGACCCCTGTCCCAGAGGCCAGTGCTGTACCTGGAGCGTCTCTTCGTCCTCGGATACATCGGAGTCTGCAGCGGCCCTGGTCTGGTGGGCGGCCGTGGATGTGCCTAGCTTCTCCTGTTTAGCATCTCGTCCAGGGTGGCAGTGGAGTTGACCATCAGCTTCCTTTGAAGCTTGGGGTCACAGACCCCACACCAGAACGCAGAGTATAGCGTGTCCTCTATGGCCATGAACTCGCACCCCACCAGGAGATGGCGGAAGGCTGCCAGGTAATTGGAGGCAAACACCCTTCTGCTGCAGCCGGCGGAAGAACTTCACTTGCTACGTGTTCTTGGAGGGTCTCGGCGAGAAGTGGTTCCTTAGGAGCGCCATAATATCGTCGTACATGGTCTCCACTGGGCTACGAGGGGAAAGCAGGCTGTGAAGTAACTTCAGCGTCTTTACCCCGCAGGAGGCCATGAGCCAGGACTTCTTCTTTCTGGCATCCATGATGTCCTGTGCATCGAAGTAGGATGTGAGCTGGTCCATCCAGGCTTCCCAGACTTCAGGGCAGGCTGGATCGAATGGGTGGGTGATTCCCGGAGCGGTGGCCATTCTGGGATGTGCAGCAGTGCATTGAGCGAGATCTTCAGGAGCTGATGGCGGTGCGGTGGCACTGGAGCCGAGCGGGGCCGGTGGCTGACGGATCTGGTCTGGGCTCGATGTGGTGCTGGTGTCGGCTCATCGGGATCCCACTGGGACTCTTCATCACTAGTGAAGAGTACTGGACTTGGGAGGCCAGGAACGGTGAAATCATGAAGCCTTTATTGAGTGATTCAGCATGTCCAGTAGATGGTCAGATCAAGCCTGCTTCCAGGGCTCCAGGGCCCTCATTATATCCTGGCCAGAGCCACACCTCTGGCTGCACCCAAAAGACCTGATAGGAGCTTAACATATGCACATGTTTGTCATAGGTTCCCTGGAGGAGACTTTGGCTGCATTGGCTCCCCAGGGAGAACCTAGGTCCCACATTGGTGGAGGCTTAGAATCCAGATGTCTATTGTTCCTCCAGATTCAAGCTCCCCTCTCTGCCTGACCATGTGCTCTGGCCATGCGGCGGGCGCCATTACCTGGGAGCACATGGCAGGCCAGTTGTTACACAGAACATACTACATTACACATAAGTAAGGAAAGGTTCCATGTCAAGAAATGCTTTCAGAATGGGGAATATAGTCTTGTCAGGGTATTGGGCATGCCAAATGCCCGCCTGTGGCAGGCAGCACCTGCTCCCATCCCCCCATTGCCCATTTTCAACCAGCAAGATTAACATATTAACAGCTCATTAACATATTAGGCCAGACCCGATGTCATCCAGCCACATCCACCTTTTGCTTCTTATTCTGTTTATCTTGTTGTCAAAACAGTTTTGACAAAACCAATAAAAACATTATTTTCTGTCCCATCTATACAAAATCTTGCCTGAACCAATATCTTATGTCCAACAATTATCCCCACACTGGATTGGAATCAATTCCTAAAGGTTAGGTTCCCATGGAAATCAGCTTGCCTTCCTGCAGAACTAGTACACTGAATATGATTTTTTAGGGTTGCCAACCTACAGGTGGGGTCTGCAGATCTCCTGGAATTACAACTGAGCTCCAAACTACAGAGATCAGGTCAGTGGCTGCTTTGGAAAGTGGAGTCCATGGCATATGCCTTGCTTAGGTCCCTCCTTCCCCTAAGCCCCACCCTCCACTCCCAAATCTCCAGGGATTTCCTCAACCTGGAGTTGGCAACCCTAGTTCACTGGCAGAACAACGCTAGGAGCCAGTTTGGTGTAGTGGTTAAGTGCACGGACTCCAATCTGGGAGAATCGGGTTTGATTCCTCACTCCCCCCCTTGCACCTGCTGGATGACCTTGGGCAAGCCATAGCTCTGTACCAGCTGTTGTCTCAGAGCTCTCTCAGCCCCACCTACCTCACAGGGTGTCTGCTGTGGGGAGGGGAAGGGAAAGGAATTTGTAAGACACTCTGAGACTCCCTTGGGTAGTGAAGGGCAGGGTATAAATCCAATCTCTTCTTCTTCTAGGTTTGTGGATGCACTGGATGGGAGTAGTTTGTGGACTATTTTATTCAAGGTACAACATTTTATTCAAGGTATAAGATTTCATGTGCCACTGTGAGGCTTCTGGGTTAACAATATCAGACCAGACCTTTGATTGAAAGCAAAGTTCTTTTATTTCTAATAATGGACTCAGGTTCTCGATGTTTGTTAGAGATACATGACAGTAAGCAACAGTGGTTAATATACCCCTCAGCTACAATTGAACACAGATACAGGACCAATCAGAGCCAATACATAAAAGCGGGAAAAAGAAAAGTGACCGTTGAGGTTCCCACAGAGGAAGTGAGAAACTTATAAAAATTCCCTTCTTGATCTGGGTGACCCACATGTGTGAAAGATAGGCTAAACATTTGGGCGACAACAATTAAACAAGCCCCAAGGTTGTAACAACTTGATAACATTCCTTGAGCCTCAAAGGCTAAGGGGGAGTGGATGGATGTGAAAGTCCCAGTTGTTTATGTGACGTGCAGGAATGCGAGACGCCATCCTCCTGACAAAAGAGTGGTAACATTTAGCAGAACCGATAGTATACTTCAAGGCAAGCAGTAAATAACAAATGGTTACAAATAGAAAAGAAAGACATCTATTCTATGAAGCAAGACAGGCATGTTATTGTCAGATTCTGACAGCCACCCACACTTCTTCAGATGGAAGAAGTGTGCATGCACACAAAAGATTATACCTTGGATGAAACTTTGGACTCCTGACTTTGTTCTGCTGCTTCAGACCAACACAGCTACCCACCTGAATTATTACACTATAATACTTTTTACAAGCAATTATGTACCAGTGGAGTGGTTACCATGCAGAGTCTGTCCCACAGGTAAAATTATCCTGTGAACTGGTGGTCTTTACCATATAAAAGTATCACTACCATCACAAGATCACCAATCGTTGGAAGTCAACTCCTCAGAAGCAGAAATCTCTCTTATTAGAAGGTTTAAGAACATCAACTTTGCTGGCCCATTAAAGGCAGATATCAGCCCAGTGGCAGGAGAAGAGGGACAATCATCTTCATCAGAAACTCTGCCCACTTTTTAAATTTCACAGAACAGGCAGTCTCCAAAGTGCTGCTGACCATGCTCATTTTTAGTTACATCTCTGTTTCTCTGCAGACGTCCCCCAAAGTCCTCCATGCAACAGCCAAGTGTTCTGCCAACACAACAATGAAGCTACTTTTTCAGATGTTTTCTCTTGCATGGCAGTAAGCACCAAACCACTTTAATACAGACACACATATATTCGCAAGCCATTCCCAACAAGACACAACAATGAACTCAGGCTTCAAACTTACTTTTCTTAAGCAGAAGATGTCATGAGAAAATGAAAGAGATGCTCAAAAATTAAAGATATTGTCAAAAGGAGCATTTCCTGGGCTCTCTGCTTTTTTACATCTCCCCTTTTCAATAACTTTTTTTATAAAAACACAAAGAACAAAATGAATCAGAAAGAGAGAGAGAGGTGGGGGAGAGAGAAAGAAAGAAAGAAAGAGATAGATTAGACAGACAGACAGACAGATAGACAGACAGACAGACAGACAGACAGACAGACAGATAGGGGAGAGAGAGAAAGGAAGGGGGAGGGAGAGAGAGAAAGAGAAAGAATGAAAGAAAGGTGGGGACAGAGAGAGAGAGAAAAACAGACAGACAGAAAGAAAGACAGACAGAAAGGTGGGGGGAGAGAGAGAAGGAAAAGAGATGGGGGAGGCACTTACCGGAGCAGGGAGAGTGACGCGACGTCGGCAAGCCAAATGCAGAGCCAGGCTTTGCAGTGCAAAGAGCCTAGCCCAGTGCTTAATCTCTGGGTGGGGCTTTCTCGTGCTGGCTCTCTGTACTTAAAGGGAAAGCGCGGGGTGGGGCTTTTTCCTGCCAGCTGTCTGCAGGAACTTTTCCTTGAAGTGTAAACAGCTCAGGCCCAGCAAGGAGGGGGCGGGGCAGGCTCAGATGCCAGCCGGAACGGCGTTCCGGTGCATTCCTGCTGAAAAAGAGCCCTGACTCTAGGGATTTCTCCAGTTTCTGTGGTCCTTATCAAAGAGACTGGAGGAAGTCTGCCTCAAAAGCTCCTGGGGGTTGCAAACACAGGGCTGGCCAGGGCTGGGTATATATTTACTGTTTTGGCATTTCCAGTATCCTGTGCTAAACACAGATGGTGATTGGGATGATGTTCCTTCAGCATATCCTTCAACATTGTTATTGCTTGCATGTTAACCAGCCCCTTGGTAAATGAGATAGCTGAGAAATACACATATGTTTAGCTTCCTCTGGACTTTGCCCAGTGTATGCTCAAATCTTCTGTTTTAAAGATATGAAGGTTGACAAACAGACTACTTACAAAGAAACATTCCTTACAAATAACAGGAAGCACCAAGAGGAAGAAATCCATAATGCCCAACATCATCTTCAGATGATATTCACATTTATTTGAAATATCGAACAGGTTACAGCAGTGCTCTGGTTAGTGCTGTATCCAATCTCTTCAGGAGGTTAGAGGGCAATCCATACAGTCTTCTAGAGATTTTGCTGGCCTGGTTAGAAGAAATGTTTAATTTTAGCTTTGCTTTATAGATCTATTGTTTTCCCTGGGGCAAGAGAAACCTATCCAAAAAAGGACTCAGAGGCATAGTTCAAAGAACTGACTTTTGTCACAGCTAACTGAGGATGAAATGTTTGCTAGGCTCTTCCTATCAACAACTAAATGAGGGTGAAATTTACCCATGAAAACAGGGTCATGGTGGAACCTGAAACCTTGTGATGGCCATCTAATATGGGGTTTCCAAACATTTCACTCTACATATTATGAACGCAGCCCTAAGCACAGTTCTTAAAAGTAAATTTTGTTGTAAGCAGTGACATTTATTGCCAAGTATAGTAGTTATGGCTGGAAAACAATTTTTAGACCATTACCCCTTTCAGAAGAAGAAAAAAAAATCTTATTTGTTAACCTGAAGTCTATTATATTCAAACCATTAGTATAATTCTGTCATGCAAGAACTCAGAATGGTCTTGGTTTCTAGCTCATGAAAGCTCATGCTGCAGTAAATTAACCAGTCTTTAAAGTGATGGTGCCACACAGTTTCATTCATTCATTCATAGACCTTTATTGGCATATCGTCAGTTGTAAGCTATATAAAACATTGTACCATAAAATTAAAATGTAAGATTCCATATAACTTAAGTACAATCAAAATAGTACTATCTAAAATTTTGTACCTTAAGAACTTCTGTAAGAAATTTGGCAACATCATTAGTGATCTCAGGGATCGAATCATTCAAGAGAAGTTGACATTTTGGCTTATTACTCAAATAACTTTTAGGATGAAACCAAACTAGAAGGAATTTCCGGCGAGGTAACTCATACAGGGGGCCTTCGACAATTACGTGCTCAATTGTGTCCTGGGAGTTAAGACCACAGGGGCACAGCCGTTCTTGTCTTGTCAGTTCATTTTGTGTTGTGTTCCAACCAGCAATCGCCCACGCGGTCAGAAACATACATGTAGCTGTGCAAAGCACCAGAGCTCCACACATAGGAACACAATAGACCAAGAGGATCCTGGCAAGGACCTATAGAGGGAGCCAGATCCTTTAAGGAACTGATGGAAAGGTTAACAATGTAAATGGACCTATCATGGGTGTTGGGGTTTGCAGGAGTGTGGTTTGGAACAGGAATATAAGCGGACCCCTTGGTCCTACTTCTCTAGTTTTCTTCTGACCTCTCTAAAAAAATATGAGCTGTTATCACTCAATGCGTCTCTGGACCCAGTACTTTTCACTGGCAACAAGGATGGGATTCCAATGAGCAGGGCCGACTCTGACTCCAGCACCACATTGAGCACCAATCTTCCAGCCACCATGTACCGCCGGGCTCCAGAGCCCCCAGGCATTGCCAACTGAGCCACAGGACAATGCTTACTGCACCACTCCAGAGTCATGGCTGCTGCTCCAGGACAGATAACCATCTTTGACCCAGCTCACCCAGAGCTGTGGGACGCCTGGGTCGAGCAACTGACCTACTTCTTCCTGGTCCATGAGATTACAGAAGCCGAAAAGAAGAAAGCGTGGCTCCTCAGCACACGTGAAGTCTCAACAATCTGGTTGGTGCAGAGCCTCATTGCACCAAAAAAACTCAAAGCTGCCTCCTTCGATGAGCAGGTAACTGCACTCACCAATTACTTTGCACCAAAACCATCTAAGATGGTGATGCGCATGGACTTTTTTGCATGCTCACAAAAGTCCGGAGAATCGGCCATGGACTTCATGGCCGACCTATGACAGCTGGCAGTAAATTGTGAGATTCCATCCATTGAGGACACCCTCCTAAACCATTTTGTCTGGGGTGTCTGCGAGCTGAAGCTCCGCCACAAGCTTGTGGCTATCGAGGACCTCAAACTCGAATCGGGATTCAAAGCAGCCACCACATTTGAGAAGGCACAGAAGGATCGATAGGGCTCCACAATGCACCGCATGGCTGCTGCCTCCGGCTCCAAGGCATCCGACAAGGAAGACGTCCTCCAGGTACGCCAGCCGGACCATCGAGGACCACTATGGCAATCTGCCGCATCAGCACAGGCCAACCCGCACCCCATCACACCAACGTCGTGTGCCAGCTGTGGGGACACACACGAACGCTGGAGCTGCCGGCTCCAAGAGGTGACCTGCCGGTCCTGTGGCAAGACAGGATACATTGCCGGGGCCTGCCGTTCCTGAGGCCCATGACAAATGCTGGCTACACATCAGGAGTCCACGGATCTGCACTCCACCTCTTCAACCCGCCACCAGGTAATGCACTTGCTCTGGGCTACCCCTAACAAGATTCACGTGACTGTGTTAGTGAAGGGGTCCCCCTGTGAAATGGAGCTGGACCGGGTCCTCCTTTTCAATAATCTCAGCTGACACCTTACAAAGGTTGTGCCCGGGGGGGGGGGGGCTATTAAAGAAACCAGTTGGCCTGATGCTGCAAGCAATTCATGAGCTTTGTAAGTTATTCAATGTTATATGTATAAAAATTTGTTATAGCTGTATTCCCATCTTCCTGTTATTGATAAATTTTGTATTAATATTTTTATAACAGTTAATTGGTCCAAGTTCAGAGTAAATATTTTTGAAATGGAAGTTTATTCCAGAAAATTTAGTCAAGCAACTATTCAAACCAGTATTACAGCTTGAGAGGACCACTATTTATCTGTATAATTTCTGTATTATATATTTTGTAATCACTGATATTTGAGTTATAATTAAGTATATTTATGTGCACCACACAGTTTTTTTTGTCATCTCATAATTTTGATCTTTTGGGCTGTGATTCTCTAGTTGCATGTCGAAGAAGCTATGTGACAATGTTCTCATATCTGCTACAGTGAATATCTGAAGTGTATTGATGGATGACATTTGCATGTGAATGTTAACTCAGCCAGGCAAATATTATGAATGCCCCCAAACTCAGAAAGATGCCAGCGGATGCTAACAGTCCCCTAATTGTAATTGTCATCATGCACGGTTGCATGCTCAAAAAGTGTAGAAATATCTATTCAGACATACATGAAATTAATCTGGGATTGTCAACCTTCATATCAATGTTCACCAAGTTTTGGAGATATATGATAACATATGTAAAATTTTAAAGTTCTCAAGATAATGTTCAGTTATGGCTTGTCATCCTTTCACAAAGTCTTCAAAACAAAATTTAACATGTCTACTATGCGTATGTCCCAGAGGCAGGGGTCATTTCGAGCAAGAGCTCAGGGGAGTGCAGCTCCGGGAGTTGGTGCCAGCCCCCCCCCCACGGGGGAATGCCTGCTTGTGTCATGGCTGCAGCAAAATGACCCTGTCCTCTGAAAAGGTCCTTGTTCCTCCGACCAGCCATCTGAAGGCTTCAGCCACCACTGAAGCTATCCTCCCAGAATAGTGGTATTTCTGAGGCTTGGATTAGTAGCTGCCCCCTCTCTGCCAGCTCTCTCTCTCTCTCTTCTTTCTTTCTTGCCTTCTGGCATACTTCCAGTGATGCCAGGTGGTGTAGCATATGCAAATAAGTTATGCTAATGAGTTATGCTAATGAGCTCCTGCACCTCTTTTTCTACAAAATGACCCCTGCCCAGAGGTATGAAAGAAAAGCTTACATTTTGTAGTACATCAATAGCAGATGAAGCAGAGCTGCAAATCTTCAGACCACAACAAATGATGATGAAGCACTACCATTTAAAATGCCACATTAAGCTTGATTCATTAGTGTGAGAGTCTAAGAGATTTCAAACTGTCAACAAAGTTCTTAACCATAAAGTTCTTTATTCCAGTGAATCAAATAGTTGTCTACACGTTCTTGAGTTAGTAATGAAAGAAAGGGGTTGAGGGGTTACAGTTATAGTGCATTCAAACTGGGCCCTTCAATCCTGGAGCAAAAAAATTACATTCAGATATGTTCTCAGGCTAAAAGCGGGAAAAAGTTACAATAAACACCTGCAAATGCAAAGCAGCTAAACTGTTGAGAAAGTTCCCCGCCTCCAAGGTTAGGGAGGCATGATAGATAAAACTCAGGCTGTGAGAAGCGAGATACATTCCAAAGATGGGGGTGAGGGGCCGTGACATGAAGGCATGTGGGAATCCACCTCCCGCCTGGGAATGGCAGTGTTTAGCTGACATACTGCTCTGCCCAAGATCTTTTCAAACCCCTGGTTTTAATGGATACAATTTATGGAAGGCATGAATCTTTGCAGGAGCGTTTACATACATAGACTCAACCCATTCATTACATTCAGGACCAAAATCCTTCCAACAAATCAGATACTATAAGCAACCCCTTTTTATTTTGGAGTCAAGGATTCAGTCCACTTCAAAGTGAGTCTCACCCCCACTCATCAGAGGAGGAGGAGCTGGATGTCAGATCCTCCACTCGCTTGGCCCAGGATCTTTTTTCAGGAGGCTGTAATGGAAAACCAGATGGACATTTTCCAGTGATTTAGGCAACTCAAGTTCAAAAGTCACTTCACTGATTTTTTTTTCTTGACTTTAAACGGGCCTATGTATTTCCACCCCAATTTACGACTGGTTGGAGACCTTTGATATTCTTTGTAGAGACATATACCAAGTCCCCTGGAAGTAGTCCCCACCCAGGGCCCCTCCCCTTATCAGCATGTCTTTTGTAATCTGCTTTAGCTTTTTCCTAAGTCTTGGAAATGAGAGGCCACAATTCTCAAAGTGAATTCCACCACTGGGTGAGGCCACTAGGACCCGGAGTGGCCGGCCCCAAGGATGGCAGTGGAACTCCTTCATAGCCTGCGGTTGCCATGAAGGGAGAAACTCCAGTGGATGAATGTACTGAGTTATTGTAACTGTATTCCACAAAAGGGAGTAAATCAACCCAGTCATCTTGTTAATAGTATAGCAGCGCAAAAATTGTTCAAGAATTTCATTAACACGTTCCCATTGGCCATTGGTCTCTGGATGATAAGCACTGCTTAATGCAGGTTCTACTCCCATGACATTTAAAAGCTCCTGCCAGAAGTTGGCAATGAACTGAGAACCATGGTCAGAGATTACCTTCCATGGAACTCTGTGCCATTTGATAATATGGGCAAGAAAAGCTTTCACTAAAGCTTTAGCCGTAGGGAGTTGCTTGAAGGGGGTAAAATGGGCTTGCTTGGAAAACATGTCTACCACAACCCATATGACTGTCTTTCCTTTGCTGGGGGGTAGATCAGTTATAAAATCCATTGAAATAGTTTCCCAAGGTCTATTGGGGGTTTTGAGTGGTTGGAGTAGTCCAGGGGTCTTCCCCCCCCAGATTTGCACATTAAACATATTTGACATGCCGAAACATAATCAGACACTTCCTGTCTCGTGCATGGCCACCAAAACTGTCTTTGCAACAAGTTCAAAATTTTAAAGTAACCAAAATGGCCAGATAGCTTGTATTTATGGGCGGCATGCTTTACCTCCCACCACAATGCTTTGGGCACTACTAGTTTACCAGTGTGGAACCAGCACTGCTAGGGGCTCTGTTTCATGGTTTCATCTTTCTGAAATTCTGCCTGCTCCCCTTCCTCATAAGCTTCAGCAAATTTAACAGTCCATTCTGAGGGACCATTGTCCTTTTTCTCTTTGGCTTGGCTGCATGTCACAATTGCCCCCCCCCCCCCATTGCTCTGAAGTAAACATACAATCGATAACTGTGTCCCAGTGGAAATTGTATTGGGGAAGATGGGATGGTGCATCAGCCAGTGAGTTAGATTTCCCTGGGAAATGGCAAAGGGTAAAGTTGAATTTTGAAAAGAAATCAGCTCAGCGCAATTGTTTTGCATTTAACAGACACTGAGTCCTTAGGACCTCAAGGTTCTTATGGTCTGTCCAGACCTTGAAAGGTACTCTGGCCCCTTCCAACCAATGCCTCCAAGTAGTGAGAGCTAAGCTGCTAGCCACCGCCTCCTTGTCCCAGACCGCCCAGTTCCTCTTGGTGTCCCCGAATTTCTTTGACACATATGCTAAGGGGTGTAATTGCCCATCAGCCCCTTCCTGCAAGATTGCCCCCCCATTGCTGCATCAGAGGCATCTACTTGTACTATTTTAATTGGTTTATTTTCATCAGGGTGTGCTAGGATGGCTTCAGATGTGAACAGTGTTTTCAGGGCATTGAACGCTACCTGGCAGTTCAGAGTCTAGTCAAGCCGGGCTCCCGGTTTAGCAGACTCAGATCCCTTCCCCTTTGGTTTGAGGAGGTTACTTAAGGCGAAGTTGTTGATAAATGATCTGTAAAAGTTGGTGAATCCTAAAACACTTTGTAGTTGCCTCCAAGTCCGGGGCACCTCTCACCTGGCTACTGCAGCTACTTTTGAGGGGTCCATTTCCAAGCCCTGTGTGTCAGTGCCTGACATGAATTTCCCTGTTATGACATGTGCCTGATATGTAATTGCCTGTTATCTATTTTAATTAATGCTGAAAGTACCTGATGGGTTAGCACGTTTTCTAGTAAGTGTTTTCCTCTCCCCCAACAGCCACAGCGGCAACCCTCACTCCTTTTATTTCAGGTCCCGCCTGGGAGTTTGCAACAGCCGGGTGACCCATCCCAAAGGAATGTGGAGTCTTCTCTCCTCCTCTGAGTGCTTAACCCCCCTTTGCTTTTACCAGCTGGCTTTGCTTGCACTGCTTTTGCCTAGTCTTTTACGCGCGTGCACACTGAGTGCTTTACCTTATGATGTGTTATCTCCTCTCCTGTGTCCTTGGCCGGGGGGGGGGGGAAGAAATACTCTGTGAACTGAGAACTTGTTATGTTTGCAGGCTTTGGGAAACTGATTTTTAGACTCAGGAACAACTCAGCAACAACTTTAAGCCATGGGAATGACTATTTCTCTGGGAACTAACTTTCCCGTGTCTTTTGTGGGAACTGGTATTACTGTTTGAAGCGTGTCAAAATATACTGCTCTGATTGGTGGCCTATTCATAATCATGTAGCAGTTTAGTATATCAATGGATGTAACCCATAGCCTTTCATTACTAACAGAACAAATGTATGACTCCAGTGATCTTTCTACGAGTAAAGGACTTTTTACTCAAAGACCTGTTGTGGACTATATTCATTGGGACATTCTCACAGACTGTTAGTAATCTCAAATTGGGAGAACAATCCATCACCCTGCCATGGAAGATGATGGCATTGAAATCCCTGTTACTGACAGCGAAGAGCAAGGCCCCGAAGGAGGTGCCGATCCAGCTCCCCAGCACCAGTGGAGTGAACCTACGGCCTCGCTGGTTGGGAGGGACCCAATCCTGGGCTCAGTTTGGTACAGGAGCTGGAGAATCCTGGTCCCCATTATGGGAATGGGGGCCCCGATCCTCGACCCTCCGGGGAGGTGAGAGAGGATCTTTGGAGGCCACACAGACCGGTGAATTGTGGGAACAGATGGATCGTCGGTTTGACATGATCCAGTGACACATGCAATACGAGATGACAGCAATGATGACAGCTCTCCCAAATGTGGTGGAGCAGGTGCTCCGCAAGCAATTGGGGGAACTAGGAGGGGGAACTGAGCTCCGGCTCTGCCAGCGCAAGCTCCTATGCAACCTCCGCTTCCACCCCCTGTGCCAGTCCCAGTCCAACTGCCTGCTGTGCCAGCCCCGGGACCTGCTCCAGCCACCTGCCGCCCGGTGCCCACCGAATTGCTGGGAGCTACTTTCGACGGCAACCTCGCAAAGCTGCAGTTTTTCATCATCGAAGCAGGGAGATGAATGCAGAATTGGGGCCACCTGTTTTGGGACGAGGGAGATCGCGTCGTTGGGATTGCAGCTGCGAGAGGAGGAGGCCGACTGGTATGTGAGCCTCTACAACCCCCCTGGCCCCAAGCTGGACAGCGCTGATGACCATGTGGGCACTCCGACAACAATATGAAGATCAGATGAGTGAGGAGAAAGCCATGAATCAGGTACGCAACCTTGTGCAAGGAAAGGCATCAGTGAGAGAGTATACGGCGGCTTTAAAAGGTTAGAGGCAAAGATCCAAGGGTGGCCGGAGATAGTGTTTGTAGAACAATACCGCCGTGGGTTGAATACTGAACTGTACGAGACTGTGTTAAGGAATGTCAACCCCACCACTCTTAATGGGTGGATTCAGGCTGCTGAGGATGCAGAGGCTTGTTTTGCACTGATTCGTATGTGACAGCGCGCAACCTACCCTAGGGGCCCGCTGGCTGGCAGGGCTACTCCGAAGTTAAAGGCAAAGACAGCCCCCCAAGATCTCTGAACCCACCGGATGAAGATGGGTCTCTGCACGTGTTGTGGTGAAGTGGGGCACTTTGCCTCCTCCTGCCCAGCAGCCTCTCCAAAAGGAGGGGGTCCACTCCGGCCACACCACATCCCGCTGTTAAGCGAGGGGGAGCTCTGAAGCAGATGGCTCTACAAGTGCTGGAGCCAGACGATCCCGTGGCCAAAGAACCGATGTGGTAGAAACAATGTTTACTCCTGAACAATTGGGGGGGCAGTACAGACCAGAAGTCAGACTGCCTCCTCGCCGCCCAAGCCAGTCTGTGAATGGATTATAAAATTTATTAACTCTTATACTGACTCTGAACACCAAGAATTCCAAGCTATTCCTACTCTGAAACAGAGGCCAGAGGGGTGTTGGTTTAAAGACACCAAACTGGTAGTCGCTATGGCTCTACGTAAAGAAATTATGGATGCTGCCCATGAGTCTAAACTGTCAGGTCATTTTGGATTTTTGAAAATGTTGAACTTGTTACAAAGACAGTTTTGGTGGCCTAGAATGTGTGGAGATGTGTCTACATACGTTTCTTCTTGTCAGACCTGCCTCATGAGTAAATCAAGGGGAGGGAAGCCACCGGGACTGCTTCAACCCTTGGAGACACCTAGCAGACCCTGGGAAGTTATCTCCATGGACTTTATTACTGACCTGCCCCCATCCAAAGGGAAAACAGTGATTTGGGTGGTGGTAGACACATTTTCTAAGCAGGCTCACTTTGTCCCTTTTAAGACATTGCCCAATGCTCGAACTCTGGCTAAAGTGTTTATCAATCATGTGATTAGGCTCCATTGTTTACCAAAGAAGGTAATCACGGATCGGGGCCCTCAATTTGTTGCCACCTTCTGGCGGGAGCTCCTACAATTTATGGGGGCTGAATCTGCGCTAAGCAGTGCTTATCATTCAGAAACTGATGGACAGACTGAGAGAATTAATCAAATTCTGGAACAATATTTGCGTTGCTACACTATCAACAAGACAATTGGGTTGAGTTGTTACCTTTTGCGGAATACAGTTACAATAACTCTGTACATTCGTCTACTGGTGTGTCACCTTTCATGGCAGTAGGAAGGTATGAAGGTGTCCCCTTGCCAGAACTTATGCAACATGCCGAAGGTTCCACTGACTTTGCTATCTGGTGGAATGAATTAAAAGATTCTTGGCCATCGATTGCAAAAACTTTAGATGAGGCTAAGTCTAACTATAAGATATATGCAGATCGGAAAAGAGACCTCGGGTGGGAGCTTGCCCCTGAGGATTTGGTGTATGTGTCCACCAAAAACATCAAAGGTTTACAACCCAGTGTGAGAGTCCTGCTCAAAGTAGTCAAGGATCAGATCTCGGTTGGTTAACCACAGTTCTTTATTGCCTATTCCTACATTAGTACAGCATCTCGGGTTATTGTCAGAGATGAGACAAATAATACAAGCGGGTCTATTATACCATTCCAAGGAGTTTGAATTACCCATAGGTAGCCAATCCCCTGAAGGGAAAATTGGCGGGCTAAAAGGTGTCTTGACCGTTTGGTTCACACAGGAAAAAAGTGAGGTGTTAAGCAGTAAATTTCCCTTCTCAAACCAGATCCCTCAGTTCACATAACAATTCATGGCTCCAAGGTTCTTTAGCATAGATAAGAGATGAGAGCCGTCCTCCCCTTGAAGTTACTGCCGGGGCAGCTGGAATGCGGAGGCAGGGATGAGAGGCCTCCTTGTTCTCACCTCTAAGGGTTGTCACCCTCCCGACCAAAACAGGATTAATACAGGTCCCATACAAATGACTATAAGGTTACATAGTATGCATGCAAGATTACATTGACTGAATTGACAGATTCTGACACCCTGCCCTCCCCATAATTCCCTTCACCTAGCTTTCTCAGGGAACATTTTGTGAAACAGTTTAATCAACTTGGGGGCATGAACATGTTCAGAACGAATCCATTCATTGTGCTCCGGGCCGAAATCTAACCATCTAACTAAGTAATACAAATGGCCCCTTTTCATCTTGGAGTCAAGGATTTCAGTTATCTCGTAGTGGGGACTCCCCTCCTTCATCAGTGGAGGAGGAGCTGGAGGAACTGGATGCCATGCATTCGGCCCAGGATCTTTCTTCAGCAGGCTGAAATGAAACACAGGGTGTACAGAACTCAGTGATTTAGGCAGTTCCAGTTCAAAGGATACATCAGAGATTTTACGTAGCACTTTATAAGGTCCAACATATTTCCATCCCAGTTTTCTGCTGGGCTGCAGCCCATGGATATTTTTAGTAGAGAGATAAACGGAGTCCCCGGGTTGAAGATCCCATCCCGGTGCTCGCCCTCGATCAGCATATTTCTTGTAGTCCTCTTTGGCATGGTCCAGGGCCTTCCCAATTAATGGCCAGGAGTCCTGGAGGTTGGACCACCAACTCCTAAAATCCGAGGGGGGGGTCCGGGGGTCGTCCTTAAGAGTAGGGAGTGGTTTACCTTCAAAGCCTCCCACCGCCATGAAAGGTGAAACCCCAGTAGAGGAATGCACTGCATTATTGTAGCTATATTCTGCAAAGGGCAATAATTCCACCCAATTGTCCTGGTGGTAATTTGTATAACATCTTAGGAATTGCTCTAGAATTTGATTAGTTCGCTCGGATTGGCCGTCGGTTTCTGGATGGTAACCCGAGCTTAAGGCAGGTTCTATGTCCATTAATTTCAAAAGCTCCCGCCAGAAGGTGGCAACGAACTGACTTCCGCGGTCAGATACCACCCTCTTGGGAAAAGCATGTAATTTTATCACGTGGTTGAAGAAAGCTTTAGCCATCCCTTTGGCTGTGGGCAATTGCTTGAAGGGGGTGAAATGGGCTTGTTTAGAAAACGTGTCAACTACTACCCAAATCACCGTTTTTCCCTTGGAGGGGGGCAAATTGGTGATAAAGTCCATGGCTATGTCTTCCCAGGGTCTTGAGGCAGTGGGAAGGGGGTGCAACAATCCTGGGACTTTTCCCCCCCGTTTCTTACACATTAAACAGGTTTGGCACGCCGAGACGAAGTCCGAGACATCGCGGCGCATGCGTGGCCACCAGAATTGACGCTGGATCAAATTAAGTGTCTTTAGGAAACCAAAGTGCCCGGCTAGCTTGGAAGAGTGACAATTTAGCAAGATTTCCTTGCGTTTGGTCTTAGGCACCACTAGTTTGTCCCCATGCAGCCAACAATGGTCCTCTCTTTTGGAACACTCTCCCACCGTTTCCAATTCCTCTATTTCTTCTGGAGCATACTCCCCCCCCCCACTGGCAGTCCCCCATGGTTAGCTCGGCTTTCTTTGCTTTGCTCCGGGTGACCACCGCCCCTCCCAGCTGCTGGGGGGAGAACATGGAGTCGAATACCTCTTCCTTCACACTCTCATGTTGGGGCAATCTGGACAATGCATCTGCCAGGGAGTTAGCCTTCCCGGGGAAATGTTTTAACACAAAGTTAAATTTGGAAAAGAAGTCAGCCCAGCGCAGCTGCTTGGCGTTGAGGGACCGTTGCGTGCGCAAAGCCTCTAGGTTCTTATGATCAGTCCATATTTCAAACGGAGTTTGCGCTCCCTCCAACCAGTGGCGCCACGTAGTGAGCGCTAACCTAATGGCCGCGGCTTCCTTGTCCCACACCGACCAGTTCCTTTCCGTTTCGTTAAATTTTTTTGAAATGTAGGCCAAGGGGTGCAATTTCCCCTCCGAGTCTCTTTGTAAAATGGCCCCCCCCATGGCTACATCCGAGGCATCGACATGGATTATAAAGTCTTTTGTCTCATCCGGGTGTGCCAGAATGGGCTCAGAGGTAAAAAGAGTTTTTAAAGCCTCAAACGCCTTCTGGCACTCCCCATTCCACGCCAGCTTCTCTCCTGGCTTTCCTGCCTCGGGTCCCCTCCCCTTGGTTTTCAACAAGTCCGTTAAGGGAAGGGTGACTTTAGCAAAGTTCTTGATGAAGGTCCGGTAAAAGTTACAAAATCCTAAGAGGCTCTGCAACTGCTTCCTTGTTCGCGGAGCCTCCCATTGCACCACCGCCTCCACTTTCCCCGGGTCCATTTCCAACCCCTTCTGAGAAATGCGGTAGCCTAGGAAGTCCACCGACTCCCGGTGAAACTCGCACTTAGACAGTTTCACAAAAAGCTGGTTTTTCAGCAACGTTGAAAGAACTTCCCTGACCAAAGTCACATGCTCATTCTTATCAGTAGAATAGATCAAGATATCATCTATGTAACATAACACGCCCTTAAAAAGGTGCTTGTGCAACACTTCATTAATTAAACTCATAAAGACCCCGGGCGCGCCACTTAAGCCGAACGGCATCACTAGGTATTCAAATTGCCCCAAGGGGGTGTTAAAGGCAGTCTTAGATTCATCCCCTTCCCTTATGCGCACCCTGAAGTAGGCATCTCGTAGATCCAATTTGGTAAAAATCTTCCCCTTGGCCGCCTCCGCCAAGAGATCCTTTATTAACGGGAGGGGGTAGGCATTAGAGGTGGAGACTGCATTTAGCCCCCGGTAATCAGTGCACAGTCGTAAGCCTCCATCCTTTTTCTTTCGGAACAACACGGGCGCCGCAAAGGGGGACTTGGCGGGGCGGATAAACCCCCTTGCAAGGTTTTTGTCCAAGAACTTCCGCAGTTCTTCCCGTTCCGCCGGGCTCATGGAATATAATTTGCCCTTCGGGAGTTTCTCTCCTGGGAGGAGCTCTATGGCACAGTCCGACAGTCGATGAGGGGGCAACTCGTCCGCCTCGGTTTCACTGAACACTTCTAGCAAGTCTCTATACTCTTTAGGCACCATGGCAGGGGCGAGGGCGAGTGCGGGTGCGGGGGGAGGCGGGCTCGGAGGTCCAGGGCCCCATCCGGGGTCCCACCGGTGGCTCTGGCAGCATTCGTCTACCCACGAAATCTTCCCCTCGCTCCACTTTATGTAAGGGTCGTGCGCCCCGAGCCAAGGGCTGCCCAACACCATAGGGAACTGGGCGTTTGGGGTGATGACGAAAGCTCGCTTCTCCCAATGCTCCCCCGTTCCCAAAATCAAGCTCTCAGTCTCTGCTATGCACTCCTCTTTCATTTCCGACCCATCCATCTGGGTAAACTTCAGGGGTTCTGCTAACGGGGTGACTTTGGGTCCCAACCCCTCCACTACCAGGGGGCTGATTAGGTCTCGCGCGCACCCGGAGTCAATTAGAGCGCGAACCCTCATGTGGGTCCCTGATCCAGGGGTCACCACCGTCACTACCATATATAAGAGGGGGCCAGGGATGCTCACCGGAGATGGCGCTTCTTGGCGGGGGACCTGCAGCTCTGCGCCGCTCACTGCAGGCCGTTGGAGTTTCCCAACATCTGTGCTTCCATCAGCTCTAGCTCTCCCTGGTCGCTCGCCACCCCTTCCAGCTGTAAAGCCCGGGGCTTCATTGGAGTTTTCCCTCTGGTGGGGGTGCTCCCCGCTCCGGGAGTTGAGGTCTTCGGGCCCTTCCCCCCTCCTCTGGGACAAGCGGAGGCGAAGTGGCCACTCTCCCCACACTTCATACACAACCCCTGTCGAAACCTCGCATCACGTACGTCTTGCACATTGGATCGGGGCTTCGCTCGGGGGCCTGCTTTGCTGGCGGCCGTCGCGGACGCTCCCATCTTAATCAGGGCGAAGCGTTCCTCCATGTCGGTGGCAGCTCTCATCCAGGTGTTCAGTGTGCCCGGGCGACCCCCTAACAGCACTGTCTCGTAGATTTCCGGGTTCAGGCCCTCCCAATACTTCTCCATGAAGAGTTCCTCCGGCCACCCATGGATCTTGGCAGCGATGCGCCGGAACTTGTCGGTGTATTCCCTCACCGACGACCTCCCCTGAAATAGCTTCCTCAGTTGATTTCTGGCTTTTTCCTCACCCAGGGGGTCCTCGAACTGATGCCGGAGGGCCCACATAAAATTGTTCAGGGAGCGCAGCTCAGGGCCAGGGTTGTCGTGAAGGCTCACATACCAATCGCTGGCGGTGTCTTTCAGCTTGGACCCGATGTAGCCGATGCGATCTTTCTCGGTAGGGTAGAGGTGACCCCAACTGTCCAGGAATCTCCCGATCTCCAGCGTGAAGAAACGCAGCTTCTCGGGGTCCCCATCGAAAGTAGTCGTCAAAGGGTCGGAAGGGGGTGGGCGAGCGGCTGGCGCGGCCGGGACTGGGGCCGGTGCGGGAACGGGCCCCGGAACTGGAGCTGGGACGGCCGGCTGGGCTGGTTGCACCGGTAGAGCGGGCGCCTGCGGTTGAGCCGGAACCCCTCCGGGTGCCTGCGGCTGTGGTGGGGCTCCGACTCCTTGACCGAGGAGGGCGCCTTGCATCGCCACCATAGCGTCGCGAAATTGGTGCTGGAGATCGAGGGCCAACTCGCGGAGCTCGGCGGTGAGTTGAAGCCGCAGGTCTCCCATCATCTGATCCAGCGGGACCGTCTGCTCCTCGCGATACGGATCGGGCCCATACAGATCTAGTGTCTCTTCTTCGGGAGGCGGGCGACGCGGCCCTCCACGGTAGATCGGCTCGCGGTCGTCTCCGAGGTAGCTCGGTCTCCCTCGATCGGGCTGGTCTCCGGTGAGCGAAACTCTCACCCCTTTCCTGTCGTGCACCCACGAACTCACGGGACGGCCCCCGAAGTGGCTCCAGGCGTACTGGGGGGTCACGTTCTGATGGGTAATCGGGCGGCGTGGAATGTAGTAAGCCCCTTGGCTCGTGGTCACCGGCACCTCGGTACCTCCTCCGCCGCCACCACCCCCGTTCCCCGGATCCGCCGGGGTAACGGGAACCTCCTCTGGAGTAGTAGGTTTGAGGGGGACAAGGTCGTCTTCTGACATGGTCAGGAACGGTTGAGTCCCAGTCACAGATCTCTGACAATCTGTGAGAGTCCTGCTCAAAGTAGTCAAGGATCAGATCTCGGTTGGTTAACCACAGTTCTTTATTGCCTATTCCTACATTAGTACAGCATCTCGGGTTATTGTCAGAGATGAGACAAATAATACAAGCGGGTCTATTATACCATTCCAAGGAGTTTGAATTACCCATAGGTAGCCAATCCCCTGAAGGGAAAATTGGCGGGCTAAAAGGTGTCTTGACCGTTTGGTTCACACAGGAAAAAAGTGAGGTGTTAAGCAGTAAATTTCCCTTCTCAAACCAGATCCCTCAGTTCACATAACAATTCATGGCTCCAAGGTTCTTTAGCATAGATAAGAGATGAGAGCCGTCCTCCCCTTGAAGTTACTGCCGGGGCAGCTGGAATGCGGAGGCAGGGATGAGAGGCCTCCTTGTTCTCACCTCTAAGGGTTGTCACCCTCCCGACCAAAACAGGATTAATACAGGTCCCATACAAATGACTATAAGGTTACATAGTATGCATGCAAGATTACATTGACTGAATTGACAGATTCTGACACCCAGCAGAAAACTGGGCTGGAAGTATGTTGGTCCATTCCCTGTGGTGCGCTGTATTAACAAGGTGACTTTTGAACTCAAATTGCCTAAATCATTGAAATTTGTACACCCTGTGTTTCATTACAGTTTGCTGAAGAAAAATCCTGGCCCGAACAAATGGAGACCATCCTCATCCTCTCCTCCTCCTCTGATGAAGAATGAGCAACCACATTATGAAATTGATCAAATCCTGGACTCTAAAATTAAATGTGGCTGCCTGTATTACTTGATCAACTGGTTGCATTTTGGTCCAGAAGAAAATGAGCAGGTGGAGGTTTCTAATGTGCATGCCCCTGCCAAAATCCGTGCATTCCATTGTTTGTATCCACTGAAGCCTAAGAGTCCGGAGGCTAATCTTTAAGGGGGAAGAATGTCAGTGCCTGACATGAATTTCCCTGTTATGACATGTGCCTGATATGTAATTGCCTGTTATCTATTTTAATTAATGCTGAAAGTACCTGATGGGTTAGCACGTTTTCTAGTAAGTGTTTTCCTCTCCCCCAACAGCCACAGCGGCAACCCTCACTCCTTTTATTTCAGGTCCCGCCTGGGAGTTTGCAACAACTGGGTGACCCATCCCGAAGGAATGTGGATTCTTCTCTCCCTGTGTCCTTGGCCAGGGGGAGGAAGAAATACTCTGTGAACTGAGAACTTGTTATGTTTGCAGGCTTTGGGAAACTGATTTTTAGACTCAGCAACAACTCAGCAACAACATTAAGTCATGGGAATGACTATTTCCCTGGGAACTAACTTTCCCGTGTCTTTCGTGGGAACTGGTATTACTGTTAGAAGTGTGCCAAAATATACTGCTCTGATTGGTGGCATATTCATAATCATGTAGCAGTTTAGTATATCAATGGATGTAACCCATAGCATTTCATTACTAACAGAACAAGTGTATGACTCCAGTGATCTTTCTACGAGTAAAGGACTTTTTACTCAAAGACCTGTTGTGGACTATATTCATTGGGACATTCTCACACCATGGGGATATATGGTACCCCAAAAAGTCTATTTCAGTTTTGTGGAATTCAAACTTGGACAGCTTAGTGAATAACTTATCATCTTTTAAAGTAGCCAGTACTTCACAGACTAGTTGGACATGGGAAGTCTCATCCTGGGAGTATAACAGAATGTTGTCTAAATGACATAAAACCCCTTTGAATAAATGTTTGTGTAGGACCTCATTAATCAGGTTCATAAAGACACCTGGAGTGCCCTGAAGCCTGAACGGAATAACAAGATATTCGAATTGCCCCAGGGGGGGTATTAAACGCTGTCTTATATTCACCCCCCTCTTTTATGCGTACCTGGAAGTATGCATCACGGAGGTCCAATTTTGAATTTTTTTTGTCTTTGGATGCCTTCATTAGTAGGTCTTTGATTAAGGGGAGGGGGTAAGCATTTGAAGTGGACACCGCGTTTAACCCCCTATAGTCAGTGCACAGTCTTAAACCCCCGTCTTTCTTCTTCTGGAATAATATGGGGGCTGCAAATGGGGACTTAGCCAGTCTGATAAAACCTCATTGGAGGTTTTTTATCAATGAATGTACAGAGTTCTCCCTTTTCGCTCGGGCTCATGGAATATAGTTTCCACTTTGGGAGTTTACATCCTGGTAATAGTTCAATAGCGCAATCGGTGTTATGATTGGGGGGGGGTTTAGTTCATCTGCTTCAACCTCGCTGAACACCTCCACTAAATCCCGGTATGCGGTAGGTATGGATAAAAGTTCCCTTTTTGCGAGGCACGCCAGGGTTGAGGTCACGGGAGACCCCCAGTTGTTCTGCCAGGTATGTTTTGCACAATTTGGGGCCACCCAACGTATCCTCCCCTCACTCCACTTGATGTAAGGGTTGCGGTTGCTTAGCCAGGGACTCCCCAGCACCATGGGAAACTACACGTGGGGAGTAATGACAAAGGCTCTTTGTTCCCAATGCTCTCCTACGCCTACCCACAAAGGTTGTGTTTTGAACAGGCAAGGTTCTTTCATTTCCGACTCATCCATCTGGGTGAAAGTTAAAGGTTTGTCTAGGGAGTTCACCCCCACCCCAAGCCCATCTACCACTATTGAGCTTATTAAGTCTCGAGCACACCCAGAGTCTATTAAAGCTTGGACCCGCATTTGGGTGTCTGAGCTCGGGTTGATTAAAGTCACAACTACGTAGAGAAGGGGGCATGGGAGCTCACTGCTTTTGGCGCTGCTGGAGTGGGGACCTGCTGCATCACACTGTCTAGAGCAGGTCCCTGGCATTTCCCGCCAGCTGGGGAGGCTCCACTACCGCTACCTTGTCACCTTCTCCTGATTTATCCAGTTGCAGGGCTCATGGTTTCATGGCTTGGGATCCCTTTGGTTGCTTCGTAGTTGACACTGGTGTGGATTAAGCCTCTCGGGGGGAGGTGGCCGAGCACATGGAGGCGAAGTGCCTGGTCTCCCCACAGTGCATACACAACCCCTTCTTCATGCGAACGTCTCGTAGATCCTTCAGGGGCGGTTTCATCTTGGGTCTGGGGGGGGCATTGAGGCAGTAGACAGTCAGGTCCCCCCTGAAGCTCGCATCTTGATGAGGGTAAACTGGGCTTCGGCCTCTTCCACAGCTCGTATCCACTCCACCAATGTGGTGGGGTTAACATTCCATAAAATAGTCTTGTATAAGTCCACGTTAAACCCCTGACAGTATTGCTCCACAAAGAGTTCTTCGGGCCATCCCCGGATCCTGGCAGCATGGCATTTAAATGTCGCTGTATACTCCCTCACCAAATCCTTCCCTTGGGTCAGCTGTTGGATCTGATTATGAGCCTTCTCCTCACTCATTGGGTCTTTGTATTGTCTGCAAAGGGCCCACATAAAGTCGTCAGTGCATTCAAATTCAGGCCCGGTGGGATTATGAAGGCTTACATACCAGTCCGCTGCTTCTTCCTGGAGCCTGGACCTGATGTAGCCCACTTGATCCCCTTCCATGGGAAATAGATGGCCCCATGTTTGTAGGAATCTGCCAGCCTTGATGATGAAAAATTGTAGCTTGGCCAGGTTCCCATCGAATGTTGCCCCCAGCAGCTCGTGGGGAATGGGGCATCTGTCCATCCCGGGCACTGGCACGGGGCCCATGGGAGGTGCTGAGGCTGGAATGGGAGGTACGCTCACGGGGGCTGGTTGGGCTGGTTGTTGCAGCCCCACACCTGCCCCGGCTCCTCCACTGCCAGCAACCACTCCTGCGCCCTGGATTTCATCAAACAGCAGCTGAATCACTCCCAGGAGTCCCTCTAGGAGGGTGGTCATCTGTTGTTCCAACCATTGTTGGATGAGGTCAAAATGCTGGTCCATCTGCGCCCACACACCCATGAACTCCGGCCCTTGAGGCCGACCCAAGTCCTGGGGTGGCACACGTTCTTGGGGTTGATACCCCTCCCAGAGGTCGGCCGCCATAACCAGACTCCTACTTGGCCCCTGCCGAGGAGTCCAAGTCTCGGTAGTCTCAGACTGCCCGTGACTGACAAGGGCCTCTCGGTCTAGTATCCATCCAACTGCACGTAGGCATCAGCAACAGTTCCTCGGCTATGGATGTCGGTAGTTCTGTGCCCTGAGCCGTAGGAGGTTCTTTCCTGTCTTCTGCCATTTCAGGAACGGGGAGATCACTCCAGAGAAGACATTACTGACTCTCTGTGAGAGTCTAAGAGATTTTAAACTGTCAACAAAGTTCTTAACCATAAAGTTCTTTATTCCAGTGGATCAAATACACATCTACACGTTCTTGAATCAGTAATGAAAGAAAGGGGTTGAGGGGTTACAGTTTTAGTGCATTCAAACTGGGTATGCAGAGGGGGCCCTCCAATCCTGGAGCAGAAAAATTACATTCAGATATGTTCTCAGGCTAAATGCGGGAAAAAGTTACAATAAACACCTGCAAATGCAAAGCAGCTAAACTGCTGAGAAAGTTCCCCGCCTCCAAGGTTAGAAGAAGAAGAAGAGAAGAAGAGATTGGATTTATACCCCACCCTTCACTCACTTAAAGAGTCTCAGAGCGGCTTAAAAACTCCTTTCCCTTCCCGTCCCCACAACAGACACTCTGTGAGGTAGGTGGGGCTGAGAGAGCTCTTTCCCAAGTTGTCCTTGAGAGAACAGCTGGTACAGAGCTATGGCTTGCCCAGGGTCATCCAGCCAGGTGCTAGTGGAGGAGTGGGGAATCAAACCCGGTTCTCCCAGATTAGAGTCCACGCACTTAACCACTACACCAAACTGACTCTTAGGGAGGCACAATAGCTAAAACTCAGGCTGTGAGAAGCAAGATACATTCCAAAGGTGGGGGTGAGGGGCCGTGACGTGAAGGTGTGTGGGAATCCACCTCCCGCCTGGGAATGGCAGCATTTAGCTGACAATTAGTAGTATCAACATATCTTGTTATAAAAATCCTTGTAACAACATTTTAAATTTTCCTCTGCTTTCATTTTACAATGAGAGAAAATAGTCTTGCATCCTTAACCCTTGTATCCATCTAGCTGTGGGATTAGGTAACAGAACTATTTCATGTTATTTATCTTTTACAAAGCAGGCCAGTGACTTGTCTTTTGCTAGTTCTACTGAAGTCATTATACATTATAAGAAGGCCTTCTGTTTTCTTGGTCCCTTACTAGTCATGTAGCACTATACTGAAGACACCTTTGAAAATTATTGAAGCATAAAGATATTTTTCAAGTGACCATTTCTTCTTTGGTGATTCATAATATGCTTAACTATTTATCAGCTTGACACCTTGTTCATAATCACAAGATATAAAGCATTCAGTCTAAGTTTCCTATTAACATCTGCTCAGTGGCTAATTATGACATCACCAAAGGTATACTTGTTGTGTGTGTTTGTACCTGCTCTTCAATCCCAATTCAAAACTATCATTAAAATATCTGGAAGGACAATATGACAGACTGGACCTCCTCCAGGCCCACTTTCCTTGTTACCTGCTCATGTCCCTGGAGAACTGTATAATTAGGATGCAAAGTCCAAATGACAGAATCACTGTTACTGATGCAGAGTTCTTATAAAAATAGGCCTAGGTTAGAGAAATGTAATACAATATAACAATGTTTGGTAGCTTGACATTTAGGACCATATTTATTTGCAATATAATTTACCGGATTGTATGTTTCTTGGGGAATAAGATGTTTTTTCCTTTATGTTCTGTTTCAGCTCATGATATATACAACAAGTGACTCCAAACTTGATCTGTTTTATCAAGGAACTAGGCGCCAGATCCAGTCCCTCGACTGGCCTCTTGCAAGCCGATAATCCGCTGTACACATGGGGGGGGGTGACTTGAGGTGGTCTCCCCTGCCACCTGGGCATGAGGGTAATCTCCAGCCATGCCCCCGGGCTGGGCACACCACTTGCCCCTCACGCCAAAATCCCTTAAGGGGATCCCCCATCTCAGGAAATGAGCACACAGGCTGGCTTTCCTGACAATGGATTCAACCCTATGCTGATACTGCCAAGTTGTGACAAAGAATAAATGACATGAAACCAGGGGTCATTTCGTAGAAAAAGAGGTGCAGGAGCTCATTAGCATAACTCATTTGCATATGCCACAACCCCCTAACATACCGGAAGTGTGTCAGAAGGCAACACCCACCCCTCAGGCTCCTCTCCACAGGTGAGTGAAACTGACCTGCTCTTCCTCCGTTCCCTTCCCCATCCAATACTTTGTGCAATAAAAATAAGCGTAAAGAACACACCCTCATTCTCTTCCTGCTCCCTTGAAACCACCAGGTTTCAAGTAGACTTGAGATACCCAGGACATGTGCACCACCCATCCCTTTCCCTTCCCCTTCCCCTCCCCACAACAAGACACCCTGTGAGGTAGGTGGGACTGAGAGAGGTCTTTTGAGAACTGCTCATGAGAGAACAGCTCTGAGAGAACTTGTGACTGGCCCAAGGTCACACCAGCAGCTGCATGTGGAGGAGTGGGGAATCAAACCCAGTTCTCCTAGATTAGAGTCCAACTCCTGACCACGACACCAAACTGATGGGGTGGAAGCTGCTGAAGGGTTGGTGAAATTTCTCCAGTACTTATGTGCCATGTGCCCAGATAAAAAATGGTATACTTAGAAAATTTATATGCCACCTTGAGCAAGTCTCTGGAAAAGCAGCACACAGTCATAAAAGGAACAATGATACAATTATCAATATTAAAACATTAAAAACAATAAAGACCCTAGCAGGGCTTTCCCCGGGGCGCTGCACCTCTGCACTGCTAGGGGAAGCCGAGGAGGGGGCGGGGCTTGGTCATGTGCCCACCCCCTGGGCTCCTCACTCCCGGAGCTGCGCTCCTGTGCGCTCCTGCTCCAACGGACCCCTGGTGGTGCACATGTCCTGGGTATCTCAAGTCTACGTGAAACCTGGTGGTTTCAAGAGAGCAGGAAGAGAATGAGGGTGTGTTCTTTACACTTATTTTTCTACACTACGAAATGACCCCTGGCTATGAGAGCACCCACTGCCTGGTCAAAAGATGCATATTTTACAGAACACAGCTCTGGTGGGATGGCATCATTTACCGAAGATCCCTTGGGGTACGAAAGGTGGTGGATGAGTCTGAACTCACCTGGGGTTTTCTTTGGGACCACCCCTAATGGGAATACCCGGAGGTTAGGAAAGGGAGGAGTCGCGAAAAGGCCAGCAATGCAGCCAGCCGCGCACTCTTTCCTAATCTTTTCTGCCACTATTTCTGGGTTCTCCCTGGCAGATTTCAAGTCCCCTCATCAGTTGCCACCCACTGCCCACGAAAAGGAATTGGGAACCCATGGGTGAAGCCATCCCACAGATAGGCCACCGCAGGATGACAAGGGTAAGCTTCCAGAAGCGAAAGAAGGGTGCGCAATGTAATAGGGGTGGTGGCTGTTATGTATTGACCATGCGGTCGCCATGTGCTCCCATAATTGCGACCGCATGGCCAGAGCTCATGGCCAGAGCATGGCCAGAGCACATGGCCAAGAAACTACCTGAGCTTCAGCCAGGTAGAACAAAGGCCAGGTGGATTCAAACCGGCCACCAATCATGTACCTAGGGTTCTCCCAGGGAACCTATGAAATGTAAATAGACTTCTAATAGCCTATCAGGCCAGTTGGGTGAGGTCAGGGGATTGTCCCAGACCAGCATAAAAGGAGGGCTTCGAGCCCTGAGTTGTATGCTTCATCCGGACCAGCAATAAAGATCTAGCTGTTTCACTATTCCATGGACTCCCGACTCCAATACTTATCAGTGGCGACGCGGATGGGATCCCGATGAGCGACTCTCCAGCCGACCACAGCAGCATAGCGAGCTCCGTCCCGCCGGCCGCAGGCATCTCCGAGCTCCAGCGCTCAACGCAAGCCGCTCTGAGCCCAATCCTCCGGCACTAGCCAGCACCGAGCCTCAGCGCTCCCCGGCACCGCCGCAAGACATGAGGAGATCGCTCAAACAGCTGCCACCGCTCCTGCTCTGGTAAATATGGCAAACGCTCTGGGACCAATTACCCCTTTCGATACGTCTTGCCCCGAGACGTGGGAGTCCTGGCTCAAGACGCTGGGTTGCGCCTTTAAGGTCCGCGGAATCACAGATGCAGACCTGAAGAGTGCCTGGCTCTTGAGTTCCGGAGGGGTGGAGGTCATGCGGGTGGCCCAGAACCTACTAGCCCCGCAAGACCCCACCAAGGTGTCTTACGACGTGCTCACCAAGACCCTCGGCGATTACTTCGCCCCGAAGCCATCAAAACTGGCCAGGCGCTGGGAGTTCATACAGCGCCAGCAGCAGCCGGGGGAGTCAGCCACCACTTTCCTGGCTGAACTCCGTCGACTAGCCATGGGCTGTGAATTCTGCCACGTGGATGACCATGTGGAGACCGCCTTCATGGGAGGGGTCCGGGAAGCCAAGCTCTGCCGGCGCCTCATTGCAATGCCGGAACTTACCTTGGAAAAGATGCTCCAAATGGCAGCAGCCTTCGAGACAATGCAAAAGGACAAGGCAGCCACCAAAGTCCACCAGGCGGCTCCTCCCGAACCCAACTCAAGTGAAGAAGAGGACGTCCACCGGATGCAACCACGCTCGAAGAAGGGTGAGCCCGGCGTCTCCAGGCCCAAGGGCTGGCGCCCAGCATCTGTCTCTGTTCCCTCTTCTGCTTCCCTCAACAGGCAGGCCCCAATGTGCGCTAGCTGCGGGGACCCCCACGACAGACGGACATGCCGCTTCCGTGATGCCATCTGCCACACCTGCGGGAAAGTAGGACATCTCGCCCGGGCCTGCCGCCTTAGGAACAGCCACCGTGCCCCAGCAGTGAACTTCGAAGAAGTGGGTAGTGTCGTTCCCACGGCCATGGTAATGAACTTGCCCCAGCCCATCCCGGGTGCGATTTCCGTGTCTCTCCAAATAGAGGGAGTTCCTTGCTCCATGAAACTGGACTCAGGGTCAGCATATTCAATTGTGTCCGCAGCTACGTTCCGCCGCCTCTGCCCAAAGGGGGCATGCTGGCTGCGGCTGCCAGCTGGGTTGGTCCTCCGGGACTTCCAGAAAAACCCAGTGGCTATTAAGGGGCTAGCCAGGGTCCGGGTCCAGTACCACGCCTTTAATGGTCTGCTGGACCTTCTCGTGGTGGAGCGCAATCTAACCAGTCTCCTAGGTCGCGCCTGATTCAAGCCGCTCAGAGTGCAGTGGACTGGAATACACCGCATGGGCTCTACTGACTTCTCATCCATCTGCGAGGAATTTCCCGCCATTTTTGACGGCTCATTGGGCTGCTACAAAGGACCCCCGGTTTCCTTCGACCTGGACCCGGCAGTCCGGCCCATCCGCATGGCCGTCCGCCGGCCACCGCTCGCCTTCCAGCCCAAAGTGGAGGCGGAGTTGGAAAAGCTCGTGGCACAAGGGGTGCTCGAGCCGGTCTCCCACGCCAAGTGGGAGACTCCCATTGTGACCCCCCTCAAAGCTAACGGGGAAGTCCACATCTGCGCGGATTACAAATGTACTATTAATAAGGCATTACAGGACCACGCGTACCCGGTACCGGTGGTCAGCCATGTCCTGGCCTCCCTCGCGGGTGCCAAAATATTTGGAAAACTAGACCTGGCCCAAGCCTATCAGCAGCTTCCCGTAGATGAGGCAACGGCCAAGGCACAAACGATTGTGACTCACAAGGGAGCGTTCAAGGTAAAATGCCTCCAATTCAGGGTCAGTGTAGCACCAGGGATCTTTCAAAATCTGATGGATTTTCTCCTCAAAGATGTTCCAGGGGTGAAGCCATTCTTTGACGACGTCCTCATCGCCGCCCCGGACATCTACACGTTCGCGGCTCGCCTACGGATGGTGCTGCAAAGGTTCCAAGATGCGGGTCTCAAGGTCCGAAAAGACAAGTGTACCCTGGTAGTCTCCTCAGTGACCTTCTTGGGGTTCGAAGTGACCACAGACGGCATTCACCCAACAAAGGAGAAGGTAGCGGCAATTACAGGTGCACCCTGTCCGTCCTCAAAGGCGGAACTCCAGGCGTTCTTGGGACTTTTGAACTTCTACCACGCCTTCCTTCCGCACAAGGCGGCGGTTGCTGAACCCCTGCATCATCTCCTGGACAAGGGAGCGGCTTGGGCCTGGGGTTCCAAGCATGACACAGCCTTCCGGGCCGTCAAAGACTTACTAGTTTCAAATGTGGTCTTAGCGCATTTCGATGAGAGGCTCCCTGTCATCCTGGCCTGCGACGCGTCCCCTTACGGCGTTGGGGCAGTCTTGGGACACCGGCTACCCAACGGAAAGGAGGTACCGGTTGCCTACTACTCCAGGACCCTGTCATCGGCGGAACGGAACTACGCCCAATCGACAAGGAGGCCCTAGCGATAGTAGCCGGCGTCAGGAAATTCCATGACTATTTCTACGGACGGTCATTCACCATAGCCACAGATCACAAGCCTCTGTTGGGTCTCCTTGCCCCCCACCGGCAGACCCCTCACATGCTGTCCCCGCGGGTTCTGCGGTGGTCAATTTTTTTGTCAGGCTACTCCTACAAATTGGTGCATCACCCAGGGAAGGCGATGGGACACGCCGATGCCCTCAGCCATCTTCCCCTCCCGTCCTGCGACCCTGATCCGGCTCCTGCTTTCCACGTAGCGCTCCTGGAGGACCTACCGGAGTGCCCCGTACAGGTATTGGATGTGGCCCATCGCATGCGGTGGGACCGCATCCTTTCCCGTGTCTCAGACTGGGTGGGAAGGGGGTGGCCAGAAAAACTGGGCGCCGGCCAGCCGAACTTCTGATGGGAAGACGACTGAGAACCGTCCTGGACCGCCTACATCCCGACCGAGCAATCGAGGGGAACCCGACAACGGAGGACCGGCCAGCCGCCCGAGGATTCACTCCCGAAGACCCCGTATATGTGAAGAACTTCGCGCGGGGTCCAACATGGCTCCCTGCAAGGATCGTCCGAGTCACCGGGCCTTACTCCTACGAGGTCCTTACGGAAGATGGCGTAGTCTGGAGATGGCGCATCGACCAAATTCGACGCCGCACACCGAACCACGACGTGACCCAGACCCCCGAACTCCCTGCACCAATGGACCATGACATCGACACGACTCCAGAAGCAGTGCCAGACCCTGATCCAGAGACTGCGGAGATGCCATTCCTGCCCGCGGACGAAGCAGCCGCACCATCCACACCGGAACGACCCCCGAGCAGACAGGCCCCACCAGCAGAACAACTACCCACACCGCAACCTGCCGACACAAGCAACACGCCCCGCCTTACAACCCCACGGCGCTCTGGATGTGAGCGCAGACGCCCGGACTATCTCAAAGACTATGTGTGCAGTGGGGTTCTGGACTATGGGGGGAGGGGTGTTATGTATTGACCATGCGGTCGCCATGTGCTCCCATAATTGCGACCGCATGGCCAGAGCACATGGCCAGAGCATGGCCAGAGCACATGGCCAAGAAACTACCTGAGCTTCAGCCAGGTAGAACAAAGGCCAGGTGGATTCAAACCGGCCACCAATCATGTACCTAGGGTTCTCCCAGGGAACCTATGAAATGTAAATAGACTTCTAATAGCCTATCAGGCCAGTTGGGTGAGGTCAGGGGATTGTCCCTGACCAGCATAAAAGGAGGGCTTCGAGCCCTGAGTTGTATGCTTCATCCGGACCAGCAATAAAGATCTAGCTGTTTCACTATTCCATGGACTCCCGACTCCAATACTTATCAGCGGCCAACCCCTCAATGCAGCCTATGTTCTCATTTGGGGGGGAGGTGGGAGAGCTACCTGCCCCAGGCTTGTTTGCTGAACCACTGGAGGGGGCTGCCTGTCCCGAAAGGGCCATTGCATGGTGGAGGAACACTGGCAAGCCACTTTCAGGTGGTAGCCGGAGCAAAGCTCTTAGATGTGATCTAACTTACAGCAAGCCCTCCAACAATGGCCTTGGTTGAACTCCCAGCAGTGCCTGTGGGCCCCCTCCCCCCTAGACGGCCACTTTCCTGACCTAGAGGAATCAGACTTTCCACTAATGTGCAGCCCCACCTCCACTAACCAAGTTTTGTTGTGTAACAAATCCCACCTAGTGTTGGCACTGTGAGATGCTCTTTTCTGAAAGGCCTTGTTGTATTCCATTGCAGCTGCATCGCCGGCTAAAACCTTGGCTTTGAGCACATTGCCCAGGTGATTAATAAGTTGCCAAGCCCTGTCTGGGTGTGCAGTAGCACAGCCCCAATATAGACCTGATACCCAATCCTCCAGTTAGTGAATGTACGCTCAGCTGTGTCTTTCCTCTTGTCCCTCCTGTCCCCCCTTTTTTGTCCCCCCAGTGTGCCCTCCTTGGCCCTCCAATTTGAGCAAAGAAAATATGTCCACATAGGAACTGTCCAGAATCTTGTCCCTGAGCTTCTCTGAGAGATGTAACCCTGGAGGATCCTCAGCATCCCCAAAAGTAGACTCAGTGGTGGAGGGATCAGAGCCCTCCTGACCACTCCACACATCCCCAGGGACCACCTTGCTGTGTGATCTGTCTCGCCTGCATTGTTCTGCCCAGTCAGGCAAGCCCAGAGTGTGGTTGGCCGTAGTCCAATACTCCGTCTCAGGCTGCCCATCATCCTCTTTGGAGGTGGACTCACCAGATGAACGGCCACTGCCAGTCTCCTGTGACCGTGAAATCATATCTGGCTGGCTGTGGCACCCGCGAGCCTTTCAAGGGACGAAGGCAAAGTCTGGCCTGGGCCCTCCTCCCCAGCAGTTGCCAAGCAGCTGCAATGTTGCTGAGGCCCCCCCCCCCCGAAAAGCTCAGACCGGCTGTGGCTTGCCAGAGCCTTTCAGCTGGAGAAGGTCAAAATCATCCTGGAACTTCCTCAAAGCCAATTGCTAAGCCGAAACTGTGCTGCTAAGCCTCCCCCCTTCTTCTACCTGATCAGACCGGCCCTGGCTCTCCCCGCTGAGACCCCGGTCTAGCTACCCCCCTCCAACTAGTCTCTAACTCATTCCAAACTCCCCCCTCCAACCTTCCTAATGGAAAGCTGCTCTGTCCCTACACCATCTCGCCTACATTGGCAACCAGGCGAGCTACGTCCCTGCTTGGAATTCCAGCCACCCTGCCTCGCCAGGCGACATGCCTGCCCCCCAGCTGGCTGACCCAGGAAGCTCTCCGGCATGCCCCGGTTTGGACCAAAGGCCAAGGGGCATCCCCACCACTGCCTCGCCTGCAGCGTAGCCATGGCACGGTCTCCCCTCGAGGAAAGGGGGCTCCAGGCTGCTCCGCACACACATGAGACACAGAGGTGACAGGCAGGCTTCCCCTTCTGAGGCAGCCAAGACTCCCAGCTGGTGCACACGGTGGGTGGAAATCCCATCCCAAGGGAGCATCATGGCTCCTTCAGGCAGTCCCAGCAATCCCCGAGTGGATGCTGCTGGAGGAGAAAGAGATGTGCCAGCTCTTGTCTATGAAAAAAATTAAAGAGCTGCGGTGCCTCCCCCCATGTGAGTGAAAGGGAGCATGAGTTAATTGGAGATGCTCCCTCTCCTAGCACCCACAACCCGCCAAGCCACAACAGTGAGACCCATAGAAAAGGAGGGGGGGGGAATCAAGGAGGGAGGCAAGGCTGAGTCCTGCAGTTTATAGGGACATAGGCTGTACCACCTCTGTTTGTTCATGAGGTGCATGATTCACAGATTGTTTCCAAACCACAACTTAATCCTTGATTAGCATTCCAGTTATGCAGAGGGTAAACTTCAATGCCCAGGCACGTTGAAGTCATAGTAAACTGGAGTTTGTAAAGGCTTTCAAAACCAGGACACTTCCAATCAAACTTCATGCATGAGGGCAGGGGGGAGGGTGGATGCAAGATGGAAAAGCTGTGTTTAGGCTAGCTCTGGGTTGGGAAATAGCTGGACATTTGGGGGTGGAGCCTGTGGAGGGCAGGGTTCAGGGAGGGGAGGAACCTCAGCAGGGTACAATCCCACAAAGCCAACTCCAAAGGACCCATTTTCTCTAGAGGAACTGATCGCTATTGTCTGGAGATCAGTTGTAATAGCGGGAGAACTCCAGGCTCCACCTGGAGGTTGGCAAACCTCATTTAGGCCCATGCTCAACTAACAGTGGGTTGTTGTGACATCTGAATATAGCCAGTGTACATTAAATGATATACATCAATGACTGTTAACTTCAACTTAAATTGTGTCTTTGTCAATCATGGACATGATCCAGCCAAATGTAACCACTTTTCCTTTTCATTGACTTCAGTAGGAGAAGGTTAATCACATGATTACCAGTCTTATCTAAATAAGCTTTACTTAATCTGGGTCATGTACTATCTCCTATTTACTGTAATGTTATGCCTTGAGCTGACAAAAAAACAACATTGTGATAGTCATTCTAAACAGAATCTCACTCAAATCTATTCAGTGGGGCTTACTTCTTGGAAAGTGTCCGTATCCTTAGGATAACATTGTTTGTCATGTTTTTCTGGATTTTAAACCAGTCCTGGAAGGATCACGTAATGCCACCTTTCATATGCAGCTGGTAATGGATGTGTTCCATAGTTCTTCTTATTTGTTTATTTATTTGTTTGTTTCAATTTATACCCCGCCTAGCCAGCAGGCCGGCTCTTTTTGTTTTAAATAACAAAAATTGTTAGAAACTAAGTCTTTATGTCTCCCATTGACAATAAAGATTGGATAAATCTGGAAGGATGCAGGAAAATGCCTTAGATGGCTGAGAAGTTATGCTGCTGTTCAACAGATGGCAACAGCTAATTGTGAAAATATACCAAGGACATTCATTGTGGTTATTAATGATGCACAATCATGCAAATAAGCAAATCAGTTTCTGATGCTTGCAGGTACACTGGAAATAGTAAACTGACATTATTTATTTTAAAGAGGATTGAAAGCATCAGGGAGGGTATGTGAGACAGCATTTTAATTAGCAGCTGCAAGTGGAGTTATATGTTCAATAAGTATAGTACTTACCCTGAAAAATTTAAAGGAACTATACAATTATAAGTCATTATGGTAAGTCATTACCCAATTGTGGCAATAATTGGGTAAAATGCATTTAAAACCAAAGATAGTGCAAATGATCTATTTAAAACACCCCATTTTAAAAATGAAAATGCCCACAGACATACTGTAAAATTGGCATTTGTGCTTGCACTTGCATATAAACTACAGGTGGTTGTATACGTTTTGCGAATCCCTTATTGCTGCATGGTTTGTATTTATTAGAGCTGAGAAAGTCCACAGCAGTGAATCACATTTATGCATTCTACAAGAAGCAAACCTGCGGTACTTGTGGGGGGGAGTATTCCCGCCTCCCACCCCCTCCCCCATTCAACTGCTGGTGGTGCGGTGAGGTCCGAGGCCGGCTGAGCCACCTCCTACCCCCCATTCACCTGATAGCAGTGTGGCAAGGCCCGAGGCCTGCCGAGCCACGTTCCACCCCCTACCCCGTTCACCTGACAGCAGCCCAGCCCAAGGCCCACCTAACAGTGGCGCAGCGAGGCCCAAGGCCCACTGAGCCACCTCCCACCCCCTCCCCCGTTCACCCAATGGCGGCAAGGCCCGAGGCCCACTGAGCCGCCCTCCACCCCCACCCCTCCCCGTTCACCTGGAAGCGGTGCGGCAAGGCCCAAGGCCCGCCAAGCTGCTTCCCACCCCTCCTCTGTTCACCTGACAGCAGCACAGCGAGGCCCAAGGCCTGCCGAGCCGCCTCCCACCCCTCCCCCATTCACCTGACAGCAGCGAGGTGAGGCCCAAGGCCCGCCGAGCCGCCTCCCACCCCTCCCCCATTCACTCAATGGTGGCAAGGCCTGAGGCCCACCGAGCTGCCCTCCACCCCACCCCTCCCCCATTTACCCAATGGCAGTGAGGCCTGAGGCCCACTGAGCCGCCCTCCACCTCACCCCTCCCCTGTTCACCTGACAGCAGTGCAGCGAGGCCCAAGGCCCGCCGAGCCACCTCCCACCCCCTCCCCTGTTCACCTGACAGCGGCGTGGCGAGGCCCGAGGCCCAAGGCCTGATGGTGGCAAGGCCCAAGGCCCACCGAGCTGCCTCCCACCTTCTCACCCATTCACCTGACAGCAGTGTGGCAAGGCCCGAGGCCCACCGAGCCACCTTCACCTTCCGAGCCCACCGAGCTGTCTCCCACCCCCTCCCCAACAGCGGTCAAAGTATTCTCTGCTCATGCACAGAAAATGCTTTTACTTTTGGGGGGGATTTAAATATCCCCCCAAAAGTTTTTTTTAAGTTTTAGGATTTTTCTGCACACGTGGAGACTCCTCCACGTGTGTAGGAAAATCTCCCTGCCCCCAAGTGTCCCCCCCGCACGGATTTAGATATCCGTATGGAGGGGGCCACTTCGGAATTAGATATATAGACTTGATGAATGCTTTGTTCTTTGTGCTGAATGAAACTGAATGAAATTAGGTGTGCTAATTTCAAACATGGAGTCTGCGCCTATTGCTTATAACACCTCTGGAACAGCAGGATATTTTCCATCCCTCCTGCCTCCTGCCAAGATCCATTCCACAACAAGCCTCTCTCTCACCTGCTGTGAAGCTCAATTATGCTTCCTTCTCACTGGTGAGGATATTTATTTATTTATTTTTATCCCGCCTTGCCAGCGAACTGGCTCAAGGCAGCTAACAACCATAAAATACCATCAAGGTGGTTTACAAGTTAAACAGTTAAAACTAGCATAAAACCAACATTAGCACATACACAAATATAAAGCAACATTATAGCTGGCAGCATCAGAGTTCTCATGGTGAACAGAGACAGTACAACGTTCGGCCAAAGAGACCAGGGCGATGTTATCCTACAAATTCCCCCCGATGGCGGCTCCTAGCTGAAGGCCTGGCAGAAGAGCTCCGTCTTGCAGGCCCTGTGGAACTGTAATAAGTCCCTCAGGGCCCTGATGTAATCCGGAAGCTCATTCCACCAGTATGGGGCCGGCATCGAGAAAGCCCTGGCCCTGGTACAGGCCAGCCGAGTGTCTTTCGGACCGGGGAGAGTCAGACGATGTTGTGTGCCTGACCTCAGTGCCCTCTGGGGCATATATGGGGAAAGGTGGTCCCTCAAGTAGGCAGGCCCCTGACCATATAGGGCTTTAAAGGTCAACACCAGCACCTTGAACTGGATCCGGTATGCTATAGGCAGTCAGTGCAGCGACTGCAGCACAGGCCAGATGTGGTCCCGAGAAGAGAGACCCATCAACAGCCTGGCCGCAGCATTATGCACCAGCTGCAGCTTCCGGATCCAGGACAAGGGCAGCCCCATGTAGAGAGTGTTACAGTGGTCAAGTCGTGAGGTGACCATAGCATGGATCATTGTTGCTAGGTCTTCGCATTCGAGGAAGGGGACCAACTGCCTAATCAGCTGTAGATGGTAAAAGGCTGCATTAGCAGTGGCTGCTACCTGGGCCTCCATTGTTAGGGAGGCATCTTGGAGCACTCCCAAACTCCTGACCCTCGGCGCTGGCACCAATGGCACCCCACCAAAGGACGGTAGTGGGAACCCTACCCCCGACCTGGTCCGACTCAAGCACAGGACCTCCGTCTTTGTTGGATTCAGTTTCAATTTTTCAATATGAAATTTTCAATTTTCAATATGAAAATATGCTTGTGGGACACTAGAGCAGAGTCCATGTCCTGCCAAATGTCTTGCACTTTCTGGAGCTTACAAAGTAAGAGACTGTTTGGGAAGTGGTCAAGTGAAACAGACCCATGTTTTTCTTACATTAAATTGTAGGTACTTTTTCTGATTTCCATATTAATACAATGACTCAGATCTTGTTTGGGGGCATCTGGAACATATTGGTTAGACTCAAAGCTGACTTCTTGGTGCTAGTTATAGGTTTATACATTTTTAAAAACAAAAATCTGATAACAATTGGCTGCTGTAGCATTTTTGACAGGGAACTTCACAGGACAAGAGTAGATGGAGAGAGAAAAATATACTTCTTTGTTTTATTTCTTAAGAGCCCTGGCAACATTAAGGTTGCTTCCTTTTGTAACAATAATGAATAAACAGCTCTTTTCCCCTCCTCCACTTACTATACATGCCTTTTCTCCATCCTGTTTCATGTACACTGAGTGATATACATATTATTTACCTAAGCATAGTTATTTACATAAGCATTTACATAAGTGACAAACTGTGGAGAGCCCTACAAGACCTGGGCATGCCAGCACATCTGGTCAATTTGATATAATCATTGTACACAAACCAGAAAGCCACTGTGCAAACACCATAAGGAGATACTGATTGGCTCAAAATAGAGAAAGGAGTACAACACAGTTGTATTCTTTCACCTTTCCTATTCAACATGTATGCCGAAACAATCATGAGAAAGTTAGAGCTGGAAGAGGAAAAAATTGGGGTAAAGATTGGAGGAAGGAATATCAACAATCTTTCATATGTTGACAACACAACCCTGCTCTCGGAAAGAAGGCCTGGAATACCAAGTCAAGAAAATCAAAGAGGAAAGTGAGAAGTTTGGCCTCTTCCTAAACATCATAACCACCAATAAGAAGAGATACATCAAAATAATGATTGACAATGAAGAGATTGAATTTGTGGAAGAATTCACTTTCTTAGGATCACATATCAACCAAAACGGTGAATGCAGTCCAGAAATAAAATGTCAAATCACGCTTGGTCGCACAGCAGTGATGAGCATGAATTGAATATGGAAGAGCAAGGACATCTGCCTAGCAACCAAATGCAGATTAGTCTGTGTTATTGTGTTCCCCATAGCAACCTATGGCTGCAAAAGTTGGACCATGAAGAAGTAAGACAGGAGGAAAATTGACCCATTTGAGCTGTGGTGCTGGAGAAGGCTCCTGAGCATTCCTTGGACAGCAAAGGTGACAAACAAGCAAGTATTGGAGCACATAAAACCAGACATGTCATTGGAAGGAAAAATCATAAAACTGCAACTGACTTATTTTTGGCTATATCATGCGGAAGAACTCACTGGAAAAAGCAATCGGAATGGTTAGCGGCAAAAGGAAACCAGGCCACCAAAGAACACAGTGGCTAGACACTATAAAAGTTGACACCAGCCTGAGCATGGAACAACTCAAAGAAACAGTACAAGATCGGAAAACGTGGAGAGAGCAGGTCCATAGAATCACTAAGAACTGGACACGACTGAATTTATTTATTTATTTATCTTTATTTTTATACCCCGCCCTCCCTGCAAGCGGGCTCAGGGTGGCTTACAAGGGCACAAGTGCCAAGCAACATCATAAAACAGTTTAAAATCAACAACAGCAATAAAACTCCAGTACATAACAAAAATAGGACTATAATTCCCAATAAAGTGCTTCCAGTCTTATTAATCAGATGGCTTCCTATTGAGCTGGAGTCCTACCAACCATAACCATCGGGCCTGGGCTGCATTCAGGGCCAGCTCTCAATGTAGATGTTATGCAATGCTGCTCCTAACCAAAGGCCTGGCGGAAGAGCTCCGTCTTACAGGCCCTGCGGAACTGCATCAGGTCCTGCAGGGCCCTGATCTCCTCCGGGAGCTCATTCCACTAGGTTGGAGCTGCCACCGAAAAGGCTCTGGCCCTGGTCCCAGTGAGCCTGGCTTCCCTGGGGCGCAGGACAAGAAGTCGATGACACGACCCTGACTGAAGTGCTCGCTGGGGTATATGCAGGGAGAGGCGGTCCCTGAGGTATGTTGGACCCTGGCCATATAGGGCTTTAAAGGTAAGAACCAGCACCTTGAAGTGAACTCGGTATGCTATAGGCAGGCAGTGCAGCTCAGCTAGCACAAGTTGGATGTGGTCCCGTCATGAGAGACCCATCAGTAACCTGGCCATGGCATTCTGCACCAGCTGCAGCTTCCGGGTTTGCACCAAGGGCAGCCCCATGTAGAGGGCGTTACAGTAGTCCAGTCTCGAGGTGACCATACCATGGATCACTGTGGCTAGGTCATCGCGGTCAAGGTAGGGAACCAACTGCCGTGCCAGCCGAAGATGGTAGAAGGCTGACTTGGCAGTGGCTGCTACCTGGGCCTCCATTGACAAGGAGGGATCCAGGAGCACTCCCAAACTCCTTACCTGTGACGCAGGCACTAATAGTGCCCCGTTGAAGCTTGGGAGTGGGAGCCCCCGCTCTGGCCCGCCCCGACCCAGGCACAGGACCTCCGTCTTCACTGGGTTCAATTTCAGCCTACTCAGTCTGAGCCAACTAGCCACGGCGTGCAATGCCTGGTTAAGATCTTCTAGATCCGAATCCGACTGGTCACCCAACATCAGATAGAGCTGGGTGTCATCAGTGTACTGGTGACATCCCAGCTCATACCTCCGGGCAATCTGGGCAAGGGGGCGCATGTAGATGTTAAACAACATCGGAGAGAGCAGTGCCCCCTGAGGCACCCCACATTCAAGTGGGTGCCTCCTGGACTGCTGCTCCCCTAAAACCACCCTTTGTCCCCGACCTTGGAGAAAGGAAATGAGCCATTGCAAGGCCTGCCCCTGTATCCCCACGTCGGCGAGACGGCGAGCCAGCAGCTGATGATCGACCATGTTGAATGCTGCCGACAGGTCAAGCAACAGCAATACCGCCCCACCGCCTCGATCCAGATGCTGCCGGAGGTCGTCAGTAAGGGCAACCAACACCGTCTCCGTCCCATGTCCCAGGCGAAAGCCAGGCTGGGTGGGGTCTAAGACCGAAGCATCATCCAGATAACTCTGTAACTGTAACGCCACTGCCCTCTCAATTAATTTGCCCAAATAGGGCAAATTGGACACCGGCCGATAGTTTGCCAATTCGGCCAGGTCCAGATGTGATTTTTTCAAGAGAGGATGGACCATTGCTTCCTTGAGTGCCCCTGGGAACCACCCTTCAGAGAGGGAGGTGTTGATAATTTCCCGAGCGGCACCTCACGGCCCCTCGTGGCCAGCTTTAACCAGCCAGGATGGGCACGGGTCAAGGATGCATGTGGTTGGGCACACAGTCATGAGAAGCCGTCAACTTCCTCAAGACTGAGCGGACCAAACCCATCAAAACCCGGAAACGAAGATGTGCTCGGGGCCTCGAGTTCGCTCACTGTTTCAAATGTGGCGGGGAGATCATGGCGGAGCGATAAGACTTTATCCGCAAAATAGCTCGCAAATGCCTCACAGCCAATTTCCAATTCCCTAACATTTGGTCTGCCTTGCGGCAGAACTGTTAATGACCAAATCGTCCTAAACAATTGGGCTGGGCGTGAGCTAGCGGATGCAATCTCAGCAGCATAGAATTATTTCTTAGCTGCCTTGGTTGCCATCTCAGCAGCATAGAATTCTTTTTTAGCTGCCTTGGTTGAATGGCTAACAACATCAACAACGACAAAGCATAGTGATAGTGGGATGCATCCAACCACACAGTTCCTCTGATAGATATGGAATGGTATTTCTGCTTGCAGGAGAGAGAGTAGTGAATTCTGCCAGTTCTCCCATTGCATTGCAGATCCTCCACTTTGACCTTTATACTGTCACAGCAGTTCTGTTGCCCGGGTGGAGGGCTGCAGTGGGCTGCAGCAAGAGATGGAATCAGAAAATGTCCACTCTGATTTCTAGGAAAGGTTGGATAAACCCAGGGGTCCTTTCATAAAAAAAGAGGTGCAGGAGCTCATTAGCATAACTTATTTGCATATGCCACACCCCCTGAAGTCACCGGAAGTGTCATAAGGTCACACATCCCTGACGTCAGGTGTGTCAGAAGGCAAAAAAGGGAGGGAGGGGGAAGGAAAGGAACAGGAAGGAAGGTAGGTAGGTGGGGGAGAGAGAGAGAAGAAAGAAAAAGAAAGGAAGGAAGGAGGGAGGAATAAAGAAGGGAGGAAGGGGGGAAGGAAGAAAGAAAGAAAGGAACAGTAAGGTAGGTAGGAAGGTGGGGGGGAGAGAGAGAAGGAAGGAAGGAAGGAAGGGGGGAGAGAGGGAGGAAGGAAGGAAGGGAGAGGGGAAGGATGGGGAAAGGAAGGAACAGGAAAGTAGGTAGGTAGGTGGGGGAGAGAGAGAAGAAAGGAAGGAAGGAAGGGAGAGGGGAAGGAACAGGAAGGTAGGTAAGTAGGTGGGGAGAGAGAGAGAAGGAAGGAAGGAAGGAAGGAAGGAAGGAAGGAAGGAAGGAAGGAAGGAAGGAAGGAAGGAAGAAAGGAAGGGAGGGAGGGAGGGAGGGAAAGGGGAAGGAAGGGGGAAAGGAAGCAACAGTAAGGTAGGTAGGAAGGTGGGGGGAGAGAGAGAAGGAAGGAAGGGGGGAGAGAGGGAGGAAGGAAGGAAGGGAGAGGGGAAGAAACAGGTAGGTAGGTAGGTAGGTGGAGAGAGAGAGAGAAGGAAGGAAGGAAGGAAGGGAAAGGGGAAGGAAGGGGGAAAGGAAGGAACAGTAAGGTAGGTAGGAAGGTGGGGGGAGAGAGAGAAGGAAGGAAGGAAGGAAGGAAGGAAGGAAGGAAGGAAGGGAGAGGGGAATGAACAGGTAGGTAGGTAGGTAGGTGGGGAGAGAGAGAGAGAAGAAAGGAAGGAAGGAAGGAAGGGGGAAAGGAAGGAAGAGGAAGGTAAGTAGGTAGGTGGGGGGAGAGAAAGAGAGAAGGAAGGAAGGGAGGGAGGGAGGGAGGGAGGGAGGGAGTATTGACGGGGGGGAGGAAAGGGGCTTCCTGGGCCGCGGCACTCTGCCGCGGCCCTGGGAGCAGTGGGAGGGGGGAGGGACAGGCCTCTCCTTCCCGGGGCCGGCGGAGCGCCTCCGGCCCCGGGAGTATTGACGGGGGGGAGAAAGGAACTTCCCGGGGCCCGCGGCGCTCCGCCGGCCCCGGGAGCATTGACGTGGGGGGGAGGGCGGGGGGGGCGGGGTTTTGTTAAGTGCCCACCCCCTGCCTCCTCTCTCCCGGAGCAGTGCTCCGGCGCGCCCCGGCCCCAACGGAGCCCTGGATAAACCCCATTATGTGTGTGTATTACATGTAATCAGAGACACAGAAAACAATTCTAATTTACTTACCACTATTTTTTGCCATCAAGTCACAGCTGACTTAGGGCAACCAGATAGCATTTTCAAGACAAGAGACATTCAGAGGAAGTTTGCCATTACCTCCCTCTGCATAGCAACTCTTGACTTCCTTGTAGGACTTTCATCTAAGTACTAACCAAGGCTGACCCTACTTAGCTTCCAAGATCTGACAAAATCAGGCTAGCCTAGGCTATCCAGGTCAAGGCCTTATCACAGTAATAAGTACATGTTTGGAAGAGTGTTAAGAAACTGTCCTTTGCAGGAAATTTTGTGTATGGATAAGATCCTGATGAGTTCCTGAAAGTGCAAGAGGTTAAGCCCTTTTTAAGGAAGCTAAGTGACCTATAGTTTATTCCCACAGATACGAATAAGTGTTAAAATGAATCAGAGGATATACAGAAGTAGCATTTTTGCAAGGCTGTCTGAACTAAGTATGTAGAGAAAAAAACTATTCCTTGGACTCTGTATCTTAAAAAGACCATAAATAGTTGAAGAACTAAAACATAAACTATCTCTGGGGTAGACCATTTTACTCACTGACGGGGTCTTACTAGTGTTATTTGACTGATGTATTCTGTTATTACCTCCCATAGAGACAGAAAACAAATGCTTTACGTGAATTTATATGATCAAAATAAAAAGGATATCTCCAGAGCCTTAGCACTGATAAAATTTGCTCAATATAAAATTGGGCCTTGGATCTAATGAAAAACATAAACTAAGGTTGGATTCTGAATTATCTTTCAGTAGATTACAGTTTATGCCCTCAATCTGTACTTCTGTGTACGTACACACAGAATTCTTCTGTGAGCCGTCCTCCTAATTCACTTCAATGAAAGTTAATCTCTAGGCAGGTAAAGGTACTCTGTGAGTATTTGTGCTTAGGTTTCACAAAAATACTTCAATAACCCTAGCTATCTTTCTCCCCCCCCTCGGATTGAATTTCTGTTTAGTGAACCAGTAGGGCAACTGGGCCACCATTAGCACAAATCACTAGAATACCATGATGTTCCCAAGTATAGACAAAAGGTGGGAGATGAGTCCCTGATTAGCATCAGGAAGAATCACTAAACATTTAAATGTATGATTGGCTTATCTTGGTATCCTGAGAGATGGAGCAAGAAAAACAGGTCTGGAGACATGGGGTCACACAAAAGGGCTAGATGAAGTTCTGGAGATAGGAGGACTATTCACCAGGTGGCGACTGAATAGCCTTTAAAAATCCAGATACCTCCCTGATGGAACGCATTGTTTCATATGCATACCTCTTCTGGGGTGGGTAGGTGGGGAGGAAGACTGGAGGGGTCCCCCCCCCCCAGGGATGCCTTTTATGCCACTTGAAAATGGAGACCCTTTTTCAGGGCTTTTAGCCTGACTTTTGGGGTCTCTGGCTCAGGTTAGAAAGTGGGGTGCCCCTGTTGTTGGGGCTACTCTAGGGTAAAGACAGCACTTCTGGGCTACAATGAGTATGCTTACAGTTCTAATTCACATAAATCTTTATTTTTAAAGTATCGGAATCAGAGCTGCAGTGGCTAGCACAAGTAAGTTAGAACTCAGTCTCTGCCGTGTTGGTTTCTACAGCAGCAATTCTATATATAGCACTGTTGCTCCTCAAGTATCTTCATGGTTCAGATGTCATCAAACCATACAGAGAAATATGGTTACAGTATACATTAGGGACTGTAGCACAGCTAAATGTACAAGCTTGTATCTAAGTTGATCTCGATGTTAGGGGAGGCTAGTGAAGACCTGGTGAAGAGTGTAGTTCTACATGTGTAGAATTCAACATGAGTTCCAGGAGAAGAGAACTTTTGTGTGTTGTATAAAGAGCAGCCAGTTTGCTGCAATGATTCTCCCAGTGCAAAAAGAAGATAAATACTTTATTACCTTATCCAGGATACAAAATAGAAAGAATGGAAGCAAAATGGTGGTAACCGAGACTGGGCAGAAACAACTACAAGAATGGTAGGCCTGATATGCCCTTCTTATGCACCTGGATTTATACTGACACAAATAAGGGGAAAGTACTGTTAGCTGAATTTGGTGCAGAATTAGGATCTGTAATGGCTCTTAGCCGAAGCTTTGGGATCTGGCTTCCCATTGTTGAAATGTGGATTGTCCTACCAAACTGCATTGGTGCCAAGAGTCAAAATCCAAGCTATCATGGGACTGTTCAAATTTTCTATTGTAAATGGTACTAGAGAAGGTACCTAGGTACCTTTGGGATGCCATGCAGATGCTCTGCCACTGAGCCATGGGCCTTCCACAAAGGAAGGAGATTTTGGAGTGCAAGAAGACATGGGTCCCAGGTTGCCAGCCTTTAGCTAGATCCTGGATTTACAACTGATCTCCAGATTACAGAGATCAGTTCCCCTGGAGAAAATGGTTACTTTGGATAGAAGAAGCCATGGCATTATACCCCACTGAGGTCCCTCCCTTTCCCTACCCTCTCCAGGCACAATCCCCAAATCTCCAGGATTGCTCCAACCGAGAGCTCCATGGGTCTCATTAGGAGTGGGGAAGCTAGAAGAAACAAAGCAGATTTTTTATTTAAATTGCTCATGTATATGATTTGACATAACAGTGGGCTCAGGAGGCATTGAACTGTTGATTTAAGATTTCATTGAGTTTTCCAGTAACAGGGGAAAAAAATAGCTACAATTGGGCCAAATATTACAGTTTTGGATGCAATCTTGCATCCTGTATGAGGGGGTTAAGGTGAAGCAGCCTTTTATAAGAACTGAGCAGAAAAGCAGTTCTACATAGGGTCCCACATGCAAGCTGAAGGATTTCAGCCTTTGAAGCTAGCTGTTGTTTTACTTAATGGGGTATATCAACCTATCAGCTTGCTCTCTTCTTTAGGCAAAATTTACACAGCTCTCCTTCACTCTAAATTACAGGCCTGGCTAGAAACTCATGAGGTTCTTCACCCTGAGCAGGCTGGCTTTAGAAAAGGTGCCTCCGCTTTGGATCACTGTCTAGTTCTTTACCATCTTGCAGAGAAATATTCCTCTAAGTCTGGCAACTGTCTTTACATGGCATTCATGGATTTAAAAGCTGCTTTCGACTCCATTTCTAGATCACGCATATGGACCAAGTTAAATAAGTCCACAGTAAATAAAAGACTTTTATGGCTCATCTTTAAATTATATGAAGAGCTTCACGCGCAGGTACGTTATAGCCCAGAAGGACAGCTCACAAACCCTGTTAATCTTGCTAAGGGGGTAAAGCAAGGCTGCTTATTGGCCCCTATACTTTTTAATTTTTATATTAATGATATGGTCCCTTTTATTTTAAAATATGCTCATCATGCACCTTTTCTGGCAGACCAGGAAGTCTGTGTTATTGTACGCAGACAATGCAGTCTTGCTCTCTAGATCTGAAGTTGGCCTTCGGAAAAAAAAAAACATGCTTTCTCTGAGTATTGTAATCAAGAAGGACTTACAATAAATTATAAGTAATCAAAAATTATAGTTTTCTTTAAGAAAAAAAAATCATAACAGTAAAGCATGGAAAATCAATGATGGTGTAATTGAATTGACAAATCATTTTAAATATCTGGGAGTGGTCTTTTCTCAGAACCTGTCATGGAAACATCATCTTAAGCTAGCCCATGATAATGCTAGACCTAGTGTAAATGCTCTTTTAAGATACTATTATTCGGCAGGTGGCCAATATATACCGATGGCTATCAAAGCCTTCAATGCAAAAATAATACCTCAAATTTTATATGGTGCTCCCATTTGGATTAGAGCAGCTTCAGAATCTTTAGATAATATATTGATACAATTTATAAAATGAATCATGGGTGGCTGGATTAAATGCATGGCTGGAGCGGTGCTTAGGTGGGAGCTGGTACAAAGCTCCCTAGAACATAGAGCGTGGTTAGCTGCTTTTAGACTAAGATTGAAGGGGTTTTTTTTTTCTAATTCAGCATCAGGAAACCTAATACATAAATTTAAGGAGGATAATTATAGAAATACCTGGTTTAAGTAAATAGATAAGAAACTGGATCTCCTTGGTATCCCATTAACAGTGCTGGAAAACAGATCCCAGCAAGAAGCATGGACCCAGATCAAATTGACGGCAGGTAATTGGGATAGGACGAGCACTGCCACTCATGCAAGGCATGTATGCTCTCCCCTAGCATTGGGAATTCCCCCCTCGTTGACTCTTCCATCATATTTAAGCCATCTTACTCTCCCTTCTCATAGAACTGCTTTTACTCTTGCTAGGCTAAATGTTGTACCATCTGCAGAGTTAATGAGTTGTTTTGCATACATTCCCTATTCAGATACAGTTTGCACCTGTGCATCCAGTGAAATTGAGACATTGACACACCTCCTTTTGTTTTGTTCCCACTGGATAGCTCCTAGGTCTTATTGGATACTACCCAGGGGTCATTTTGTAGAGAAAGAGGTGCAGGAGCTCATTAGCATACCTATTAGCATAACTCATTAGCATATGCCACGCCCCCTGACATCACTGGCCAAATGTCAGTTTCAGCCCCATTATACCCTATGGGCCATTGAAGTCAATGGCAAAAACTCATAGGGTATATTAGGGGCTAGGGGAGAGGGGGGTTGAGGGAGAGGCTCCAAACTTGCAGGGTAGCCGCTGGGGCCTCTCCCCAAAATACCCACCAAGTTTCAAGGAGATTGGATTACAGGGTCCAATTCTACAGGCCCCCAAACAGGTTGCCCCATCCCCTCCATTGTTCTCTATGATGGAAAAAAAGTTACTTTTTTCCTACCATAGAGAACAATGGAGGGAATGGGGGCAACCTGAATGGGGTCCCCGTAGAATTGGACCCTGTGGTCCAATCATCTTGAAACTTGGGTATTTTGGGGAGAGGCCCCAGCAGCTACCCTGCAAGTTTGGAGCCTCTCCCTCAAACCACCTCCCCTTCAGCCACTTTTAAGCTGCTGCTGAATTTTGGCGGCAATTCGGCAGTGGGCCGAATCAGTCAAAAAATCTGATTCGGCCCCTGGCTGCCCTAGTGCCCACTCCTGGGCTGGCGGAGCCTCACTCCGGCCCCAAATGACCCCTGATACTACCTATTTTAACAAAATATCATCTTCCACTTGAATCATGAGTGATTTCTTATTTGCTGACAGATACCAACCCAGCAATTACAGCTTTAGTAGCAAGGTATTTAGCAACTATAATAGCATTGAAGCATAAATAGTGGATACCATTGAAAAGCTTACATTTATTTATCTTAACTATTTTAAAAAATATGTTCGGAATGTTTTATACTGATTTATACTGAATGTTTTATACTGATTTATACCAATCTGGAGAAGCTCACTGTTTTAACTTTGTTTTGATGTTTAAACATAAACTGTATTTTATATGTATGCTTGAGACCTTTGGTCATGTGGGCCGAAATAAATGAATGAATGAATGAATGAACAAAAAAACCTAATGGGGTATAAAGCTGTTTAATGATTTGGGTAGATCATACTTACCGTAAGGAAGTTTTACAATGAGAGAACTGGATTTGAATTGCTAAATACCAAACTTCAATCATAGAAACATTGTATCTGATTTATTTATTTATTTTGCTCTGTTACTGGATTGGTTTTAAAATTAAAATCTATGAGGAGGGCTGACATAAGAGCATTCATGGAAATACATTTTATTCTTGTAGCTGCCCTAGTTTTAGTATATCTCCTGAAGGCTAGCTTTTGGCTCATTCTGGAAGAGCCCCAAGGCCAATACCTCAAAAGTTTGACAGGCAGGTTACTCACCTTGTCTGCTATTCTCTGAAATAAAGGCAGCATTGTTTATATTTCTTCAGTATGCGTTAGTGAACTTTTATTTGGATGTCATGCTTACTTAATTTTACTTTTCTGGAACCAAAAATGAAACTTTGGCGATCTTTGTAATTTATTATTTTCTACACTTCTGTTAAAATCCTACTTGCTAAGATAGCTTGCTAGTGAATTGAGAACCAGTGGTTTGAAAGATGGCCTAGGATCTGAGACATCTCATTTCAGATCCATGAAGCTCACTGAGTGACATTGACAGTTGGGGTCTTAAATGACATTTGAGTATAGATCAGGGATGACTTATCCATTAGGCACAGTAGGCACAGTGCCTAGGGCCCACAATACTTTAGGGGCCCATGAAAAAGTTTTAATTTCTTATAAAACCAGACGGGGAACAAAATGAACTTTTGGGGTTGAAGAAAATGTTTATTTTTTTTCTCACATGAGAAAAAAATAAAATTGTATGGCTTATGAAAATCTATTACCTTTTGCCTAAAACAGAAAAAATGTTGAAGTATTTAAAATTATATCAAAAATATTTTTTAATATATTATTATGGTGGGAGGGGCCCACGAAGGCAAAAGTGCCTTGGGCCCACAAAAGTCATGATGCGGCCCTGGGTATAGATAGCATGATGTTAAGTTTGACCAGCGTAGTCTCTACCCCAGCTTCTGTCTGACAGACTGAACCGCACTGGCTTCTAAATGTAGCTATTTTGGATGAGGCTTGAAGTAAACAGGGAAAAACAATAACTTTTATTAACTTTCTTGGATGGAATAAGGTTGTTCAGTAAAGAGGCTTGAAAGGTATAAAACAGGTATACAGGTTTAGAACTACAGGTTTAGAACAACTACAAAAATCAGATTAATAGGTATGCAAGTATAAACCAGGTCTTCTGGTGCCTCTGAGGATTCAGACCCTGTCCAACAGTGTGACGCATTTTTCTCTCCCACCCAGCCCTGCCTCCTCTGGCCCCTTCAGCCTTCCATGGGATCTGATTGGCTGTTGGGTGCTCTGCAACACACCCAACAGGCACACAGGGGATTTGTGACAGAAGGAAAGGGGCAGCACCGTTGTCCATCTGTTACAGTGATCTTGGGCCAGTGTCTCAGGCTAACCTGCCTTGCAAGCTTATTATGAGGATACAATGGGGACAAAGAGCCATATACACTGAGCTCCTTGGAGAAAGGGTGTGATAAAAATGTACATGTAGTTTTGAAATTAAAATACTCTTCTGTACCTGTAATGTAGTATGCTCTGTGTAGCAACCAGCCTGCCATGTGCTCCCAGGTAATGGCGCCTGCCGCATGGCTAGAGCACATGGTCAGGCAGAGAGGGGAGCTTGAATCTGGAGGAACAATAGACATCCGGATTGAAAGCCTCCACCAATGTGGGACCTAGGTTCTCCCTGGGGAGCCAATGCAATCAAAGGCTCCTCCAGGGAACCTATGACAAACATGCACATATGTTAAGCCCCTATCAGGTCTTTTGGGTGCGGCCGGAGGTGTGGCTCCGGCCAGCATATAATGAGGGCCCTGGAGCCCTGGAAGCATGCTTGTTCTGACCATCTACTGGGCATGCTGAATCACTCAATAAAGGCTTCGTGATTTCACCGTTCCTGGTCTCCTAAGTCCAGTACTCTTCAGTACCTGTTTGCTGTTTTGTTCGGTTATAATATGGGGACTTAGGTGTAGCTGAGAACAGGGGCGTAGACTTTGTAAATCCCCGGGGGGGGGGGCGGGGGCTCTTTTGTGCACGCGCGCCAAGCGCGCGCGCGCCTGGGACCATGTCCTTGCCTCGGGGCATGCGGGGGGGGGGCGCAGATGAGCGTAGTCTCGGCGGCGCGGGACCATGTCCCTGCCGCCTCTCTCTCCCCCCCCCAGGGAGGCAGGAGGGCAGGCTGGGGGTGGAGGGCAGCTCATCCCCAGCCAGCTCAGGAGGGCAGAAAATCCTGCTTGCTTAATTTTTTTTTTTAATAAAGATTTTATTATTTTCAAGTAAGAAAAATAGACAACACAGATATACAAAGAAAAAAGAAAACATACCAGGAATTTCCCAACCCAGAGCTGGCAACCATTAATAAAAGTTCCCACTTTGCCGGAGACCCTGGAGAGTCGCTGACAGTCAAGGAAGACACTGCTGATCAATACGGACAAAGGGTCCGACTCCATAAAAGAAAGGGCCAGATGTTCATTTTATACTGCTTGATCGTTGTCACTGCTATATGTAAGGAAAATCTGGGCAGCCCGTGCTGATCCCAAAAGCTGTAGAAACCAGGCCACCCAGACAAGAAGGGTTGAGTCCTTTCCAGAACATCACTCATCATAAAATTAGCACATGGTGCAGAAGTTAGTGTCAGCCTAGGATCTGGGAGAATCCCGACTCTGCTATGGAAACTTGCTGAGTGATCTTGGGCCAGGTACACACTCGCAGCCTAACCTACCTCACAGAGAGGTTGTTGTGAGGATAAAATGGAGGAGAGGCAAATGACATAATCTGCCTTGGGACCTCACTGGGGAGAAAAGAAATTGGATTTATACCCTGCCCTTCACTACCCAAAGGAGCCTCAGAGCATATCATAGTCTCCTTTCCCTCCCTCTCCCCACAACAGACACCCTGTGGGGTAGGTGGGGCTGAGAGAGCTCTTTCGAGGACTGCCCTTGAGAGAACAGCTTTGAGAGAACTGGTGACTGACCCAAGGTCACACCAGCAGCTGCCTGTGGAGGAGTGGGGAATCAAACCCGGTTCACCCAGATTAGCGTCAGCGCTCCTAACCACGACACCAAACCCTTCTACAAACTGAACATGATCAGCTAGGGTTGCCAACTCCACGTTGGGGAATTCCTGGTGAGTTGAGGGTGGAGCACGGAGAGGGAGCTCAGAGGTGTAGAATGCCTCCACATTCCAAAGCAGCCATTTTCTCCAGGGGAACTGGTATGTACAGTCTGGCGATCATTGAAATTCTGGGATATCTCCAGGCACCACCGGGGGGTTGGCAACTCTACTGCTACTGCATTTGAGAGATGACTGCAGTTGGGAGCAATGTTCCCTCTAAGCTGTCTTGTCTCTTTTTCTGAAAATAATAAAAAAAGTATTTTTAAAAAAATAGGCTTTGGAGTCTTATGAGCAAAAATTCTACTTTGTGAGCTACTGGCATTAAAGCTGTGAGTGAGTGATTTGGCTGCTGCATAAATTAGTTTGCCCTGGAGCCATCCTTCCGGAGCTGAGACAAGAATGTGTGAGCCGGAGGCTAAAAAGCTGTGAGCTGGCTCACATTATCTCAGCTTAGAGGGAACATTGGTTGGGAGTCAGTTAAATGTTAAAAAATGGTGTGTGTGTGTGATCTGTCCCCCTCCCCCGCGCTTCTCGTATCCTGGAAAGAAGGCTCTCACCGGCTGCTGCCCAACTGTCCTTTCCATTTCACACCAGAGAATCCTGGGAGCTGTAGTTCGCCGAGGGAAACAGCAACTCCCCGGCTTCCCCGCTCTCTCCTTTCCTGGAACTACAATTCCCAGAACCCTCGAGGATCCTTCCCCCCCCCTGTCGTCCTCCTGCGTTTCAATGCTTTCCTGCCTTTCTCCCGGACGAGGCTCTCGATGGCTCCAGCCTGCGTATCCCCTGCACCCGAGGGCGATGGCCTGCCTCCCCCCCTCCCTCGAGCTGGCCCAAGGAGCCCCGTTCCCATTAACCGGCGCTGAGCACGATGGCTGCTGATTGGCCGTGCGGGAGGCAGCGCCTCGCCGTCCCCCCCCCCGCCGCTCCCCCGCCGCTCCGTCCGAGTTGCTGCCGAGGGACTCCTGAGGGGGAGAGCCGAGCGGACCATGTCCCCACCACCTCTCTCCCCCCCCCCACCCCAGGGAGGCAGGAGGGCAGGCCAGGGGTGGAAGGGGCGCTCCATTTTGCCGGGGGTGGCTGAGCCCCCCCGGGAAATTTCGGGGGAGGCTCGAGCCCTCGAGCCCCCCCGTAGTTGACGCCTATGGCTGAGAACGTGAAAGATGTGTTTGTGTTTTTTAAAATGCACATTGGTTTAAAACTACTAAAAAGCAGATAACTTTAATCTGCATAAAGTCAGCAGACTGGTTAGTACCTACTCACATTTTTGCATTTTGTTGGTTATACAAAATTGTCTTTCAATACTGCTCACTTTATGGGAATTTCTTACAGACTGCTGCATTTTATTTCCAGTATCTTTTAATATCTATATTAAACTGCTTGGAGGTAATGTATGATTTTCATAAACTACACTGTTTTGGCAAAAATAACAAAAGATAGTTGGAGGAGATGGCTTGGACCTTCTAAATATCAGTGACTTGGACTTTTTAAATAACAGTTGTGTACCATCATGGAATAATACCCTCTCACTACAGGAACTGTTATATTATTATACAAAAAGCACACCAAACAACTACCAATTGTAACAAAAAAAAGATGTTAGAGCAAAAATGATAAAATGAAGAAAGTTTGTTGAGGAGCCATAAAGTACAGATTGTGAATATGAAATGGCCACCAAGTGGAAAGCAAGAAACAATATCTGGAAATTACAGAAAGCAAATTTAGACTGAATATCTAGACATAAGTGCTGTTATCAGTGAACAACAATGCAAACATGCTCAGCAGCATTGTGCATGCCAGGATTCCTGAGAATAGTGGTTTTCAAGGGCTCCCAAATCCCTAATGACTTCTAGAAGCCCTAAAGAATTTCATTTCCCAAGGATCATGACACTCATATGACTGCTGCTGTCCAATGAAGGCTATAGCACCAGCCTCCTCATTGTCACCACTGCTGATGGCTAAGTTTTTTGGGGAAAGGAAAGGGATGGGACAGTTACTGGGGAGGACTTCGTGGCATAAAGGGGCTTGCAAGGGAAATGGGGTGGGAAGGCCTCCAGAAAATGTTGCATCCCTAATGGAAGTGTGATGAGACCTGGAGATGAGAAGTAGGGTTGCCAAGTCTGGGTTGGAAAATACCTGGGGACTTTGGGGGTGGAGCCAGGAGAAGGCGGGGTATGGGAAGGGGAGGGGCCTCAGCATGGTACAATGCCATAGAGTCCACCCTTCAAACAGCCATTTTCTCCAGGGGAGCTGATCTCTGTCAGCTGGAGATCAGATGTAAAAGCGGGAGATCCCCAGGCCCCACCTGGAGGCTGGCAACCCTAATGAGAAGGGGGCCAAGCTTAGTATGATTCAAACCAAATCATGGCTGAGTCCTAATTGGATCATTTTAAGTGAGCCTATTCTGAGCCTATTAAGCTTAGAAAATCTCACGGATTTCTCAGTAGTTCATTCCAATAATTATACTGAAGAGTACTGGACTCAGGAGACCAGGAATGGTGAAATCATGAAGCCTTTATTGAGTGATTCAGCATGCCCAGTATGTGGTCAGAACAAGCATGCATCCAGGGGCTCCAGGGCCCTCATTATATGCTGGCCGGAGCCACACCTCCGGCCGCACCCAAAAGACCTGATAGGGGCTTAACATATGTGCATGTTTGTCATAGGTTCCCTGGAGGAGCCTTTGATTGCATTGGCTCTCCAGGGAGAACCTAGGTCCCACATTGGTGGAGGCTTTCAATCTGGACGTCTATTGTTCCTCCAAATTCAAGCTCCCCTCTCTGCCTGACCATGTGCTCTGGCCATGTGGCGGGCGCCATTACCTGGGAGCACATGGCAGGCTGGTTAGAACACAGAGCATACTACATTACAATACTGACAATTACATTTTAAAAATGGATGCATGGAATCCAAACCCACCACAACTTCAGATAATGAATATTTAGTCTGCTACTAGCTAAAAGATTTACTGTGTCATCGTAAGCAGAGTTATCTATATACTAATTCCAAGAGGGTTTTTTTCTGTGTGGATATCTGCCAAAAGAGAGCTGACTCTCCCCCAACAGCTTTTCCTACATAGTCAGGGGCCTTTCCCGGTCTGCAGAAAAATCCAAAAAGTTAAAAAAAAAAAACTTCAGGGACCGTTGGATTCCCCCCAATACCTTTTGAACTGGCATCAGCTACAGGCATCAGCTGTGAGATATTAGAATTTTTGGGGAAGGAGGAGGCTTATAACAGTTTCCGTCAGTAAAAGACAAGGGTTGCCAAGTACCTCCCCTGGCCACCGGCAGCAGATCCAGATCCAGGATGGGAAACTCCTGGAGATTTGGGGGTGGAGCCTGTGTATGACAGGGACCTCAGTGACATCCAATGCCATTAACTCCACACTCCAAAGCATCAGTTTTCTCCATGGAAAGTTATCTCTGTTGTCTGGAGATGAGCAGTAATTCCAGAGGATCCCAAGGTCCAACCTGGAGGATAGCATCCCTAGGCAGCACCCTTTGTGTGACTTGATACCACCTGATTTACATGACTTAATTAGGCCCAGCTGCTTTGCTACTGTTCATCAGCCGCCACCCTATGAAAGCCATTGTGATATAACAGAGCTTCAGATTGGGATCTGTGAGATCCATGTTCAGATCCCCATCTCGTGGTGGAAGCTGACTGGGAAATTTTGGACCAGTCACATACTTTCAGCCTAACTAACCTCACAGGGTTGTTGTGCAGATAACGAGGAGGAAATAATAATGTAAGCTGCTATAGTCCCCACTGTGGAGAAAGACTGTAATTTTCCTAGGTAGAGGCTGCGGGGTAGGGGGGTGGAGATGGAAAGCTGAAGACAGATAAAGGTAGGTTGGCTGTTGGGTGGGAAGGAAATAGGGTTGCCAACTCGAGGTTGGGGAATTCCTGGACATTTGAGAGGTGGAGCCTGGGGATGGTGGGATTTGAGGAGGGACTACAGACTAGTATAATGCCATAGACCCCACCCTCCAAACCAACCATTTCCTTCACTTAAACTACCATTGCCAGCCTCCAGCCAAGGGCTGGAGAGCACCTAGAATTACATCTGGTCTCCATGTGACAGAGATCAGTTCCCCTGGATAAAATGTCTGCTTTGGAGGGTTGCTGAGGCTACTTGCTTCCCCAAGCTTCACTGTCCCAAGACTCCACCCTCAAATCTCCAGGAATTTCCCAACCTGGAGCTGGCTGCTCTAAGGTGAATTGATCTCTGCAGCTGGGAGATCCATTGTGATTCCCAGAGTACTGCCGCTGCTGCTGTGGGGGGGGTGGGGGTGGGGGTGGGGGTGGGAGAGGAAGCAGGCAGGAGGCTGGGAGAGTGATGGGGGCAGAAAGAGAGAGTGATGGAGTGGGTGGAACAGAAAGAGTGATAGACTGTGGGTGCAGAAAGAGAGAGAAAGAGTGATGAGGTGGGGAGGCAGAAAAACAAAGAGAATGATGGCAGGTCAGAAAGAGAGAGGAAGTAACATACATGGAGGAGAGAGAGAGAGTAAGAAAGGGGGGGCAGAAGGGAGAAAGAGTGTGAGAGAGGTAGGGGGAGAAGGGAGGAAGCAAAGGTGTGAGGAATGAGATAACCACCCTGCAAGTTTCTTGCGGGTCTCCACTTGTACCCTTCTAAGTCCATTGATGTCACTAGGCTTAGAAGGCCATAACTCTGCTTAAGGTGGCACTGTTATTCTTTCACCTCCACTTTGCTTCGAGATACAGAACATAAACATTAGAGTGACTGCTGATCTATAAATACCTATGACAGATAAATTACAAACTGCTGTACTTTTGAACTGATCTGACAGATTCTCTACCCTCAAGGATAGTGGGAACAAAATCACAAACTGCAACAGGAACAGCTGAAGCTGTTCACAAACCTGAAGGCTGGTACTGAGACCAGCAATTAATTGGTGGTTAAAAAGAACCCCAAGGGAACGTTTCCAGCCTATGTTGTGCTATGCAGCAAACTTTGAGACTAGGGCTGTTCTCAGCCATGATGGATGGGCTATTCTGCTTGGAGGGGCATAGTGGAAACATTTCATTGAGACCGGTTTCACACTTGCTATTTAAAGCACCTTTGATTCACCTCTCTCAGCAGAAGTCTCTCTCCCACTGTCACTATCTGCTGTTTTAAGTGAATAGTTTTTCAAACTATTGATGGCCATTCAGGAAGGTGGGTTTATAATTTTGTCACCTTTGAATAGAGGTTCCCCCCCATACATTTTTAGTCTTCCATTTTCTTGAAATGTTCTGAACTGGTGATTGAAAGTGGTAAAGGGCTGTCTGAGGCTCGAGGCATGAGGGAATTAATTCAGACATGACAGAAGTGCTGTTCTGAATGCATTATGTTCTTGTAGATTGCAGGTTTTGTTAGATGTGATCCTACAAAAAGGGGCTCAGGTGTCCTCTGTGCTATGCACTGTTACTGCCAATGGTCTGTCTTGTTGTTGGGAGAAATTAGCTATGCGGCAGGAGAGGCCAGAGGGGTACAAGGAACCACACCCCAGTTTATATGAAGGTCCGGCACAGTAGGAAGACTCCAAATTTGAAGAGAAAATTTAATCGGTTTTATTAAAGAATTTCCCTCATTACAAGCACACTAAGCATTCAGCCTTTGCGATGTGCCCCGACTTCCCAGAGGATCGGCACATTGCCTTGCAGAACTGGCAGGAAGGTCGCTCGTGGGGGGGGGGGGTCACTGCAGCTAGCACATGTTGCAGGCGGCCTATGCTGGGAAACAGGAGTAAATGCAGCAGCTGGGGCTGTGTGCTGGGAGCAGGAACCAGAGGACTGGGACGCACCTTTCTGAGAGCGCAGTTGCAGCTTGCAGGTTTCCTCTTCCTCCGAAGCATCCAATTCGGAGGTCATGGTTTGGTGCATGTGGGTGGCCAGGCGGTCCTTCTTGGTCATCTCGAAAGCAACTGCCATCTGGAGCACCTTTTCGATTGTGGGCTCGGGGAGTGTGATGAGCCGATGCCTTAGCTTGGCTTCTCAAACCCCGGCCATGAAGCTACCTAGCAAGTGGTCCTCCACATGTCAATATTCAGAACAGTGGAGGTCGGTGGAGGAAAACGGTGGAGGTCGGCGAGGAAAACGGCCGCACTTTCACCTGTCTTCTGGGTCCTCTGGAGGAACTGCACCCGGAGCACCAACATGGAGGGCTTGGGTGCAAAGTAATCTCCCAGCTGTTTGATGAGGTCATCGTACAAGATGTCCAGCAGGTCTCAGGGAGCAATAAGACTCTGGGCCAGGCACATGGTCTCAACACCGCAGTGGCCCAGGAGCCAGGCCCGTTTCATGTCAGCCTCGGTGACCCCTTGTACTAATAAGAGGAACCCGAGTTGCCTGGACCAGGCATCCCAGGTCTCAGGTTGGGAAGGGTCAAATGGAGGGATTTGTCCCATGGCGCCAGCCATATTTACTGGAGTGGAGCAGTGAGCAATGTCCTCTGGGGCTTGTGGCGGTGCCTTGGAGCACTGGAGCTCGGCGTTGCCTTGTGCCGGTGGATTGATGCTCGGTGCGTTGCTGCTCGATTTGGCTGATGAGTCGCTCATCGGGATCCCACCTTCGTCGCCACTAAAAAGTATTGGAGTCAGGAGGCCGGTAACAGTGAAATCAGCATGGTAGTTTATTGCAGGTCAGATGGAACATGGAAAACCCCGGGCTCAAAGCCCTCTTTTATCCTGGCCAGAGGCACACCTCCGACCTCGCTCAGATATCCTGATAGGACCTTAAGATCATGGTTGCATTGCATAGGTCCCCAGGGGGCCGTTTAGGATCTGGCTGGCTATTGTTCTACCTGGCCAAAGCTCAGGGAGATTCAGGCCATGTGCGAATGACCACATGGCAGTCGCCATTACCTGAGCACATGGCGACCGCGATAGTAATACACAACACCCCCTTTTTTCTGTTTTTTTTAAAAACAAATACAAAAAAAGGGGGATTTAAAGGGAATCAGAGAAATGTATGAACAATCAGTCAATCAGTAAGTCAACCAACATAGTTAAATGGAACTTCCATGTTCAGAGACAGTATACTTCTAAACACCAGTTGCTCAAGGCTTTGACCTCTATGTCCCCACTTGTGGGCCTTCAGGAATTTGATGGTCAGTGTTGGAAACTGTAATGCTGGACTAGACAGACCTTTGGTATGGTCAAGCAGGGCTTCTCTTAAGTTCTTAGCAAAGGAAAATTGTGACAGCCCTGGGGCCTTTTGGAGGGTTTTTACTCTTCTTACTCAGGAGTTGGTAGAGTGGAATAAATAGCATTATAGTTCAACTTTATTCTTGTATTCAAGTTCATTCTAAAGCATTATATCACCCAGATTGCATAGAGGCACAGGCTGGGCTGTCACCAGTACGCTGATGACACCCAGCTGTATCTGTTGTTGGGCAGCCGGTCCGGGGCTACCCCAGATGACCTGGAGCGGGTGCTCCAGGACCTGGTGGGCTGGCTCAGGCTGAGCCAATTGAAATTGAATCCAATGAAGATGGAGGTCCTGTGCCTGAGTCGAAGTGGCCCGGGGGTAGGGATCCCATTGCCGGCCTTTGAGGGGGCGCCATTGGTGCCAACGTAGAGGGTCCGGAGTTTGGGAGTGCTCCTGGATGCCTCCGTTACTATGGAGGCCCAAGTAGCAGCCACTGCCAAGGCAGCTTTTTACCATCTGCGGCTGATTAGGCAGTTGGTTACCTTCCTCAAACGCAATGACCTGGCAACAGTGATCCATGAAATGGTCACCTCAAGACTGAACTACTGTAATGCTCTCTACTTGGGGCTGCTCTTGTCTCAGCTCCGGAGGCTGCAGCTAGTGCAGAATGCCATGGCCAGGCTGCTGATGGGCCTTTCGATGCGAGACCACATCCAGCCTGTGCTGAGGACACTGCACTGGCTGCCTATAGCATCCCGGATCCAGTTCAAGGTGCTGGTTTTAACATTTAAAGCCCCATATGGTCAAGGGCCTGCCTACGTAAGGGACTGCTTTTCCCTGTATATACCCCAGAGAGCACTGCGATCAGGTACTTAACACTGCCTGATCATCCCCGGCCCTAGAGAGGCCAGGCAGATGACCACCAGGACCAGGGCCTTCTCAGTGGTGGCTCCTTACTGATGGAATGAGCTCCCGGATGACATCAGGGCCCTGTGGGACCTTTTGCAGTTCTGGGGGGCCTGCAAAGTGGAGCTCTTCTGCCAGGCTTTTAATTAGGGGCCGCCACTGGGGGAAGGGGCCTCTGGATAGCGCCGAATTAAGTCTCTGGCTGGGTAACCAACTGGTGTAACTTCCTGGCCTTGGGTCTGGTAAATGGCTGTACTCAGTGTTGGAAGCAATGTTGACCGCCAACTTTTGTGGGTTTGTGTTGTTTTCTGTGTATTTTAGCTGGAATTTTATGATAAATTATACTGTGGTTGTTTTAAACTTTTGTGAGCCACCTTGAGCCGGCTAACGCTGGCTAGGTGGGATATAAATCCATAAACAAACAAATAAATAAACTAGTATATATACTAGTGGTTGCCATCATCCATCAAATGAGTACTAAAAACTCTTACTATTTAGGGTAGGTGCTTTAGTTAAGAGATCAAACTGGGTTAATGTACTGGTCTCTAACCACCCAGCTCTTCCGAAGTGTTACCAGGCCCTTCCTTAGCCAGTGGTCCTGAAAAGAGCAGTGCATTGAACTGTGGGTGAGCTGGGCTGAGTAGCATTCTCCCAGATCAGAGCATGCAGTCTGACCTTCACCAGGAAGTTAGGTTTATTATCATGGAAGGAACACAAAAGTGCAGGCAAAGCACTAAAAAGGCAAAATGTTCTTTCCAGCTTTATTTTTACCCTAGATGACACAATAGGCAGGCATTCATAGCTTACTTGGTTAAATGAAATCCATAGCAAAGAGCAGTAGTTCCAAAGTTAGAAACCCAGGAAAAGCTGCAATGGGAAACCAGGGAGCATAGATCACAGCAAAGCTTTTGACTGTGCATTCTGAAAGGCTATGGTTGGTTTTAAAAGAAATGGCTGTGCCACCCCATCTGATTGTTTTGATGTGCAACCTATAGTCTGGACAAAAGAGGAGGAGGAGGAGGAGGAGAAGAAGACAAAGAGTTGAATTTATACCCCGCCCTTCACTCACTTGGAGTCTCAGAGTGGCTTACAATCTCCTTCCCTTCCTGTCCCCACAACAGATACCCTGTGAGGTAGGTGGGGCTGAGAGAGCTCTGAGAGAACTGCTTTTGAGAGAACAGCTCTGAGAGAACTGTGACTGACCCAAGGTCACCCAGCTGGCTGCATGTGGAGCAGAGAGGAATCAAACCCGGTTCTCCAGATAAGAGTCCGCCACTCTTAACCACTACACCAAACTGGCTCTCTAGTTAGGACAGAATATGGAGAAACAGAACAATTTCCAATTGGCAAAAGTGTCAGACAAGGATGTATTTTATATCCCTACCTCTTCAATCTATGTGCAGAATACTGCACTCCTAGTTGTGCTATGGTCTCAGAAATACAACCCCCAGGATATGAACCTTCTCTGTTTTACATAAGGTTTGTTCTAACAAACCTTTAAGTTAACCTTGGGAATTTATTCATTTAGATTAAGGATACAATATTCACTCGTATTGTCAAAGAATAAAAATTGTGAAATGAAAAGTGACCTTTTTCTTTATGCTGGTGCAGTGTTTATTCATAAGACACTGTCATATTCTTCTTTATGCCTTTCCCATTTTTCTTCAGAATGGAGCAGCTTTGGTCTCTAAATCTAAATTAGATCTGTGGAGTGGAAAAATGGCACATGAAAGCCAGATGATGCCTTATTTTTTTCCCGGTGTATTCATTAGTAAGTATGATATACCTATCTAATATTTTGGGAGACATTATTATTGAGCATGATCTGCTTTTTAGCAAGGAAGCTGATTAACACAGAGTGTACAGACAGGCTAGAATTTCCTACTGTTGCTTAAGAGATTCTGGATCAATTCCTGTATTGGTCAAAAGGGCAGATTTCAATATTATGCATCTGAGTGGGGGTGGGATAGAAAGACCAACATCTGAAAGAGCAAAAGAATATCAAAAATAGGGCCACCAAAGCCCTGTCGTGTTGCAAAACATTGCCCTTTTAAACCCAATTGGCATGTTTAATCCAATTGCCTTGGCCAGGTCTTGCAGCTTGCTGTGTAGCCCGGTGGTCCCCAGTGAGACCAGGAGTGTCCCTGCAACAACCTTTGACTTTGGCTAAGACCAGAGGGGGGAGGGGAGGTGGATTGGTACAGCCAAATCTCATGATCCTAGAAGCTAAGGAGGGTCAGTACTTAGAAGGGAAATCACTCTGCAGAAGAAGGCCATGCAGGCCACTTCTGCTTCTCACTTGCTTAGAAAGTCCCTTGCTGGAGTCACCATAAGTCAGCTGCGACTTGGCGACACTTCGCGCACAAGGCCAGAGGTGCAAGAAAACACGTCCAGAATCCCAGAGTCTTAAGATGTCATAAGTATGTCAAGATACCTGTCACTTTGTCTGTCTGTCTTTATACACACACACACAAACACATATTAAAAATATTACTGTTTAATGCTTTTAGTTAGTTTTCACTGATTTCATCATATCAGACATATTTTATTTATTTAAAAGATTAATATACCTGCCTTTCTCCCACGCATTCCAGGACCCAAGGCAGGTAACAACACTGTAAAAACAACACAAACCAATTTAATAAAACAGACACTAAAATTACACATTAAAAACAAGACAAAAAGCAACTTATGCCCCAAACTGCAGGGTTTGCCCTGCTTCAGGGTGCCCTGAGATTCCTCCACATCAGCTCTTGTTTAAAGCCTAGCCAGAAAGCCAGGAGGGTAGGAGCCATCTTGGCCTCTTCTGGGAGGATTTCCCAAAGGCATGGAATAGCTACTGAAAAAGCCTGAGCCCTAACTATGACAGAATGTGCCTTAGAAAACGAAGGAATGGATAATAGATCTTGGTGGGAATAGTGGAGCTGCCACATGGGAAAATGCAGGGAGAGGTGGCTCTTTAAGTATGTGAGCCTGAGGTCATGAAGGGCTTTAAGGGTAAGTACCAAGATGCTGAGTTGGACCTAAAAATTAATCAGCAGCTAGCGAAGGGACCTCAGAGTAGGAATATTATGATCCTGTTGGCTAGCCCGAGATAACAGACAAGCTGCTGCATTTTGTACCAGCTGCAGCTTCCAGATTGTCTTCAAGGACAGCCCCATGTAGATTGTGTTACAGTAATCTAACCTTAAGGTTGCTTAAGTATGAATTAGCATTGTCAAATCAGGCACCTACAATAGGGAAGCAACTTCCTAACTAGATGTAGCTGGGGAAAAACACATTTTTTTTACTGTCATGGATACTTGTTTCTCTCAAGCTCTTAACAGAGTCTTTCAGTGAAAGGTGCAATTCCTTATGAAGAATCAGAAAATGAAGAATATAAATAACTAGGAATAAGGCCCATTCTGGAAATAAATACAACGGGCTCTAGAAAGAGGCTCTGGGAGAGTGCCAAGGCCTTGGGCACTCAGCATCAATTTGCTGTGGCGACTTCAGCAGGGTATAATGAAGAAGAGGAAGGAGGAGGAGGAGGAGATTGGATTTATACTCCACCCTTCACTACCCAAGGGAGTCTCAGAGCAGTTTACAAATTCCTTTCCCTTCCCCTCCCCACAACAGACATCCTGTGAGGTGGGTGGGGCTGAGAGAGCTCTTTCAAGAACTGCTCTTTTTCAAGAACAGCTGTGCCAGAACTATGACTTGCCCAAGGTCATCCGGCAGGTGCAAGTGGAGGAGTGAGGAATCAAACCCGGTTCTCCTAGATTAGAGTCTGTGCACTTAACCTCTACACCAAACCGGCTCTTTATGACACAGGGTCCACCATTTTCTCCAGAGGATCTGATCTCTATTACCTGAAAAGCAGTTGTAATTTTGAGTGATCTCCAGCCTTCACTTGGAGATTGGCAAAAATGGTTCCCCTGGAGGAAATGGCTGGTTTGGAGGGTGAAGTCTATGGCATTGTACCTGTCTGAGGTCCAACCTCTCCTCCAAACCCACCCTCTCCAGGCTCCACTCCTCAAATCCCCAGGAATTTCCCAACCTGGAATTGGCAACCCCATCTCCTTCCTAGCTAATCATCAACCTACAGTTATCTGTCCCTCTGACTGCAGCTGACTTCTGCCCTCCCTCCTGGAGATGAGTTGTAATTCTGAGAGATCTCCACCCCTCACCTGTAGATTGGCAACAATGGTTCCCCAGGAGGAAATGGCTGGTTTGGAGGGTGAAGTCTATGGCATTGTATCTGTCTGAAGTCCTACCCCTCCTCAAACCCCACCCTCTCTAGGCTCCACCCCTCAAATTTCTAGGAATTTCCCACCTGGAGTTGGCAATCCTACCTCCTTCCCAGCCAAGCGTCAACCTGCCATTATCTGCTCCTCTGATTTCAGCTTTCTATCTCCTCCCCCTCCCTTCTGGAGATCAGTTGTAATTCTGAGCAGGGGTCATTTCGTAGAAAAAGAGGTGCAGGAGCTCATTAGCATAACTCATTTGCATAACTCATTTGCATATGCTATACCATTTGACATCACCGGAAGTGTGTCAGAAGGCAACACCCACCCCTCAGGCTCCACTCCACAGGTGAGTGAAACTGACCTGCTCTTCCTCCGTTCCCTTCCCCATCCAATACTTTGTGCAATAAAAATAAGCATAAAGAACACCCTCATTCTCTTCCTGCTCCCTTGAAACCACCAGGTTTCAAGTAGACTTGAGATACCCAGGACATGTGCACCACCCATCCCTTTCCCTTCCCCTCTCCACAACAAGACACCCTGTGAGGTAGGTGGGGCTGAGAGAGGTCTTTTGAGAACTGCTCATGAGAGAACAGCTCTGAGAGAACTTGTGACTGGCCCAAGGTCACACCAGCAGCTGCAGGTGGAGGAGTGGGGAATCAAACCCGGTTCTCCCAGACTAGAGTCCAACTCCTGACCACTACACCAAACTGATGGGGTGGAAGCCGCTGAAGTGTTGGTGAAATTTCTCCAGTACTTATGTGCCATGTGCCCAGATAAAAAATGGTATACTTAGAAAATTTATATGCCACCTTGAGCAAGTCTCTGGAAAAGCAGCACACAGTCATAAAAGGAACAATGATAAAATTATCAATGTTAAAACAAAACATTAAAAGCAATAATGACCCTAGCAGGGCTTTCCCCAGGGCGCTGCGCCTCTGCACTGCTCGGGGAAGCCGAGGAGGGGGCGGGGCTTGGTCATGTGCCCGCCCCCTGGGCTCCTCACTCCCGAAGCTGCGCTCCTGTGCGCTCCTGCTCCAACGGACCCCTGATTCTGAGTGATCTCCCCCTCTCACTTGGAGATTGGCAACAGTGGTTCCCCAGGAGAGAATGGCTGGTTGGGAAGGTGGAGTCTATGATATTGTACCTGTCTGAGGTCCCACCCTCCTCAAACCTCATCCTCTCCAGGTTCCATCCCTCAAATCACCAGGGATTTCTCACCTGGAGTGGCAAGCCTATCTCCTTCCCAGCAAATCATCAGCCTACCTTTATTTCCCCCTCACTGTTCAGCTTTCTATCTCCCGCTACACCTGCAGCCTCTACCATGCTCTGAAGCCCTGACTGCCATGTCACATTGGCTGTCATGGGGGGGCATCTCAGCAGGGTATATGGACACAGAGTCCACCATTTTCTCCAGAGAAACTGATCTCTTCCATCTGGAAAGCAGTTGTAATTCTAAGTGATCTCCAGCTCTCACCTGGAGATTGGCAACAATGGTCTTTCTCTGCAGTAGTCTTTCTCTGCAATGGGGACCAAAGCAGCTTATATCATTCTCCTCTCCTCCTTTTGACTTGCACAAAAACCCTGTGCGGTAGGTTAGGTTGAAAGTCTGTGACTGGTTCAAAATCACTCACTCAGCTTCTACAGCAAGAACCTGAATCTAGCAGACCCTGCTCTGAAGCAATGACTGATCAGCTATAAAGTTACATCAGGAAAAACTATTGGAATGAGCAACACATTGTAACAAATTGTTTTATATAACATTATGCAATATTATGTAGTTTGCAAAATACCTGGTTTATATGTATGGTTTTATGTATGTTTTTATAGTATTCCTTTTTTAAGGTATTGTTTTATGCCAATGAAGGCTAAGTGACTGACTGACTGACACTGACTGCTACTCCTAGGGTAGCCAACCTCCCAGTAGAGCCTGAAGATCACCAGGTATCACAACTGAACTCCAGACAACAGATCTCTCTCCCCCCCTAGAGAAAATAACTGATTTGGAAGGTGGGATTTATGGCATTCTGTTCAGCTGATGCCTCTCCCCTCCCCAAACCCTGGCTTCTATAAACTCTACCAGAAAATCTCCAGGAATCTCCCTACCTGGAGCTGGTAACCCTAGTCAGGACTGGCCCCAATGAGTTCCTCACAAAGGCCTGCGAAGGGTTTCCTTCCTTTGTCTGAACCTAGCTTGGTTGCCTACTGTGGCGAAACGGGCTCCAGTTTACAGCTCAGCTGTTCACCTCCCATCCTCCTCCCATGGGCGTATCTCACGCCTTAAGTTCACTGCCACCACTCACTGAATTGTCACTGCCTTTTTAGAGGAACAGTGAGACCCCTGGGGCTGAATCTCCCTATTTGGAGATAAAATCCCCAGTCTTTGGGGGATCCCTGGAAAGCTGGCAACCTAAGGGTCCAGCCTTTCCTTGCTTCCCTGGGCTACCCCCTCCCTTTGGTATTGTGCAGAGCAAGGGAGACTATGTGGTCAGAACACAACACAGATTATTAGCCCAAATAAAAGAATTTATTTAACTATTTACACAATTATGGAACACACACACACACTAAATGAATAAGGCACACACTATGAGTAAGCACACACTATGAATCAACAGGGGTTAAACACAATCCTCCCTGACTCCCGATAGGACCCTAAGGTTGTGGTTACAGGTCATAGGTTCCCTAGAGGATCCTAGGTGCTAGATTGGTGGCAGGTTACGATCCAGCCAGCTATTGTCCTTCCTGATCCAAGCTCAGGTCGCTGGCCTGGCCATGTGCATTTGGCCAAATGGCAGTCACCATTACAGTGAGCACATGGCTACCACCATTACATACATTACACCCCTCCCCCCATGGTCCGAAATCCCCCCTAGGTGACATAGTCCTTTAGGTAGGTGGGATGGCATCACTCTCACCCTGAGCATTGGGGGGTGGTTGCTTGAGGAGCTTGCTCCTGCTTGGGTGCTGCTGGCTCTGGTACTGGTCTGTGGGGGTCTTCCTTGGGAGATGGAGAGGGTGCTGTTAGATGAGGTTCAGCTGCCGGGGAAAACCTGTGGAGCTCGGCTGGGTCTGTGTCTGGGTCGGTATCCTGGAGCAGCACTGGGTCTGGATTGTCATCCTCGCAGTCCCCTGGAGCGGTGGGAGCATAAGCCAGGAGACATCGGCGTAGCTGATTGATGTGGCACTGCCACACTTGACCCTCTTCCCCAGAGACCTCGTAGGAGAGCAGCCCTGCCCGGAAGCCATGCCGGCCCTCTTGCATAGTTGCACACATAGACGGGGTCTTCTGGGGAAAACCCCCGTGGCGTCTTGGGGACGTTGAGTTCCACGCTGTGTTCTGAAGCATGGTTCGAGTGGAGGCAATTGAGCAGGGTGCCAAGACACTGTCCCATCAGCACCTCTGCTGGGCTGCATCCCGTGATGGAGTGTGGCATTGCTCACTGGCTGAAGAGGAAAGCAGCCAGCTTAAACTCCCAGTCACTGTGGTCCATGTGCCTCAGGGCCTCCTTGGTCATCTGGACCATGCATAGAGCTTGCCTGTTGGTAGCTGGATGGAACAGCATGGATTGGATGAGTCGGAGGCCGAGGGAGTCCATGAAGTGCTGGAACTCTGTGGACGTAAATGCTGTGCTGTTGTCGGTCACTAAGGTGTCCGGCAAACCAGCGTGCTAAATATGCACCACATGGATCTGATGGCTGCATTAGAAGAGGTGGCTCATACGGGCACCACCTCGAGCCATTTGCTGTAGCTGTCCACCAGAATAAAGAACACTTGTCCCTGGACTGGCCCCGCGAAGTTGAGGTGGTGCCGAGACCAAGGCTTGTGCGCTGATTCCCAGGGCTGTATGGGGGCATGGGGAGGATCGGGCTGAGACTCCTGGCACTTCATGCAGTGGAGGACCTGGTCCTCAATGACCTTGTCCAGGCCTGGCCACCACACATAACTGCAAGCCAGTGCCTTCCTCCAGACAATTCTCTGATGAGCCTCGTGAAGGGCTGCCAGCACCCAGTCACAGAGTGGTTCAGGAATCACCACTCGCATTCCCCAAAGTACGCACCTCTTGTGGGTGGATAGTTTGTTGCGCCGGGCCAAGTAAGCTGCAAACTCCGGCCCAGGTCGACTGGGCCACCCCCTCCCTACCCAGTCTGAGACCTGGGAGAGGGTGCAATCCCAAGCAGTGTGTTGGGCAATGTCAGCTACCTGAACGGGGTGGTCCGGCAAGTCCTCAAGGAGGGTGATGTGGTAAGCAGAAGCCAGATCCGGGTTGCAGGAGGACAGAGGCAGGCGGCTAAGAGCATCGGCATGGCCCATGTGTGGGAAATCAACCACCGCAACACCCGGGGAGAGAGCATCTGCGGCATTTGGCAATCAGAAGCCAGGAGGCCCAGAAGCAGCTTATGGTCCATTGCGATGGTGAAAGCCCGACCGCATAGGTAGTCATGGAATTTTTTTACTCCCGCGACTATGGCCAGGGCTTCCTTGTATATCTGCGCATAATTGCGCTCTGTGGGTGACAAAGTCTGTGAGTAGTATGCCACTGGCACATCCCACCCATCAGGCAGCCGATGGCCCAAAACAGGCTCCACCCCATAGGGAGCAGTGTTGCACACCAGGATGACCGGAAGGTACTTGTCAAACTGGGCCAGGACCGTGTTAGAAACTAGCAAGTCCTTGACAGCCCGGAACACTGCCATGTGACATGGCCCCCAGGCCCATTTCATGCCCTTATCCAAGAGCCTGTGAAGGGGCTCAGCTACCACCATCTTGTGGGGGAGGAAGGTGTGGTAAAAATTGAGGAGTCTCAAGAACGCTTGGAGCTCCACCTTAGAGGTGGGGATGGGGGCCTCGGTGATTGCCTTCACCTTGTCCGGTGTTGGGTGGATGCCATGAGAATATACTCTGAATCCCAGGAATGTGATGGAGGGAACACCCAGGATGCATTTCTCCTTTTTGACCTTCAGGCCAGTGTCCTGGAAGTGCTGGAGGACTGTCCGCAGCTGGGTTTTGAAGGTCGGGATATCCGGAGCCGCAATCAGGACATCATCGAAGAATGGCTGGACACCTGGAATATCTTTTAGAATGCCATCCATTAATTACTGGAACAACCCTGGAGCGATGAACTGGAGTCGCTTCACCTTGAATGCTCCCCTGTGGGTAGCAATGGTTTGTGCCTCTGCCGTGGCATCGTCCACAGGGAGTTGCTGGTAGGCCTGAGCCAGATCTAGCTTATTGAATACCTTGGCCCTTGCCAGGGAGGTGAGAACATGATTGATAATGGGCACTGGATAGGAGTGGTCCTGTAGTGCCAGATTCAGCATACATTTATAATCGGCGCAGATGCGGATCTCCACATTAGCCTTCAAGGGAGTGACTATGGGGGTCTCTCACTTGGCGTGGGGAACCGACTCCAGGACCCCTGGGCCATGAGCTTGTCCAATTGAGCTTTGATCTTGGGCCAGACCGCAAGTGTGGGTGGGTCACCTGGCAGCCAGGCAGATTGATTGAGGTCCAATGAAACTGGGGGTCCAATGTAGGAGCCGAGGGACCCATCAAAAACAGTGGGAAACTCCGTGCAGACTGACAAGTAGTCCATGGAGTCGACCCTATGCACCCCTGTGATCTCCAGCCCCAGAGGCCTGAACCAGGATAGGCCAAGGAGGCTGGTGAGGTCGCTCTCCACCACCAGGAGGTCCAAAAGTCCATCAAAGTCCTTGAATGGGACCCTGAACCTGCCCAACCGCTTGATAGCAATCTTTAAAAAAAAAAATCCTGGAGCCTGAGACCTGTGGGTTTACGCAACCAGGGGACCCCCCTTTGGACAGAGCTTTTGGAGCATAGCTGCTGAAATAATTGAGTATGAGGAACTGGTATCGAGTTCCATCAGGCAGAGGACCCCCTTGATCCACACTGGGACCATGATTTTGTTAGGGGTGTTACGGGGCAGGTTCAGTGCCTGGTGGTGGGGTGAAGATGTGGAGTGGATGTCATCTGCTTCACAGTGGGCTGCTTGTGATTGGTGGCTGGGACAGGAGTGGCAGGTGGCTTTGCAATGTGGCCCATCTTGCCACAGGCCTGGCAGGCAGCATCTCAAAAGTGGCAGGTCCAGTGATCATGGGCATCCCTGCAGCTGGTGCACATTGAGGAGGTGCCAGGGTAAACAGCAGGGACAGCAGCAGCTGATGGCCGGGAACCAGGACCGGGGATTCAGGACGCACCTTTCTGGGATCAGCGGTTTAGCTGGCAGACATCGTCCTTGTCCGACACCTTGGATCCGGAAGACACAGTGTGGTGGGCAGCCATGGCGGAGCCTTGGCACTTGTTCTGCGCTTTCTCAAAGGCCACCGCCATTTGGAGGGCCTTCTCGAGCATTGGCTTGGGAAGCACAATCAGCCTGTGCCTTAGCTTGGGCTCCCGCACCCCACATATGAACCTGGTCAGGAGGTTGTCTTCTACTGACACAAATTCGCAGCTGACCACCAGTTTGTGAAGGTCGGCCAGAAAAGCAGAAGCATTCTCACCTGCCTTCTGTGTGCGGCAGTTGAAGTTCACCCGTAGTGCCATCATGGAGGGTTTCAGTGCGAAGTAGCCGTTCAGTGCCTTGATGAAGTCATCGTAGGGATCCTCCATGAGGGGACATGGGGCAACCAGGCTCTGGGCAACGTGGAGCATGTCCATGCTGCAGGAGCTCAGGAGTCAGGCTCGCTTCAAACCTGCATCGGTGACTCTTCATACTTCAAAAAAGAATCCCAGTTGCACAGCCCAGGCTTCCCATTTCTCTGGGTGTGCGGGATTGAATGGAGTGATTTGTCCTGGAGAGTTGGCCATTGTTACCGAGTTGGAAATGATGCAGGGAGCGAAGTCCTCGGGGGCAGGTGGTGATGTCGTGGGGCACTGGAGTCTGGCAGTGCCAGATGCCGACAGATCGATGCTCGGTGCTGTGCTGCTCGGTTTGGCCAGAGAGTCACTCATCGGGATCCCATCTTTATCACCAGTGCAAAATACTGGAGTTAGAGATGCGTTGTAGTGAAATCAGCAAACATTTTCATTAGCGGGTCAGATGAAGCATAATAACCCAGGCCCAGGGGCCCTCTTTTACTCCAGCCTCACCCAATTGTCCTGATAGGACTTTAAGGTTGTGGTTATAGGTCATAGGTTCCCTAGAGGATCCTAGGCACTAGATTGGTGGCAAGTTACGATCTGGCCACTATTGTCCTTCCTGATCCAAACTCAGGTCGCTGGCCTGGCCATGTGTGTTTGGCCACGTGGTGGTTGCCATTACAGTGAGCGCATGGCTACCGCCATTACATTACATACAGGGAGGCTGGGCCAACAGCATTACTATACCTCACAGGTGGTTGTTGGCCACTCCTGATTTCCTCAACTGTTATTAGCTGTCTGCAGTCTCCTGTAACTGTTGGCTTTTTTAAACCTCAGAACACTGAGCTTTGCAGCTGACCAATCAGAGAGTGGGGGGGTGCAAGTAGGCAGCAGCCTGGTAGCCTCATAGAAATCAATGGGGGAGCACATTTTCCCCCTTTTGACCCATTTAGGGGTTGGATTTCTAAAAATCCCTTCTTCGTGAGCACCTACGCCATGGTAGGAGTGCTCTCCCCGAATTTGGTGTTTCTAGGGCCAGCGGTTTGGCCTGGGTGTTGATTTTATGCTGAGCAGACTTTCCTTTATATATATACTAGGAATAAGGCCTGTTGTGGGAATAAATACAATGGGCTCTAGAAAGAGGCTCTTGGAGAGTGCCAAGGCCTTGGGCACTCAGTGTCAATTTGCTGTGGCAACCTCAGCAGGGTATAATGACACAGAGTCCACCATTTTCTCCAGGGGAACTGATCTCTGCTACCTGAAGAGCAGTTGTAATTCTGAGTGATCTCCTGCCCTCACCTGGAGATTGGCAACAGTGGTTCCCCAAGAGGGAATAGCTGGTTTGGAGGGCAGAGTCTATGGCATTGTACCTGTCTGAGGCCCCACCTCTCCTCAAACCTCATCCTCTCCAGGCTCCACCTCTCAAATCTCCAGGAATTCCCCACCTGGAGTTGGCAACCCCATCTCCTTCCCAGCCAAGCATCAACCTACCTTAATTTCCCCCTCACTGTTCAGCTTTCCACCCCCCCACTTGCAGCCTCTACCGTGCTCTGAAGCCCTGACTGCCACGTCACATTGGCTGTCATGGAGGGGGGGCATCTCAGCAGAACACAGAGTCCACCATTTTCTCCAGGGCAACTGATCAATGCCATCTGGAGAGCAGTTGTAATTCTTTTTTTTTTTTTAATTTTTATTGATTTTAACTATTTTTTACTTCTACAACGCTACAAAACTAAGCTACATATACCTTATACAGAGAGTACTTTATGAAATGCTTAATTGTATCAAGTTGTTAATAAAAAATTAAGAAGCATAAGTAAGACCATGGTTTACAGCTTATTACTTTGTTACTGTTTCAACTGAGAAAGCTATTTGGCAGGTATGCATACTTTGAAGAAAAATGCTTAACAATACATTTTATAAGTCACATTAGTGCATATGCTTAATATAACATTTTAAAACACTCATTTCTTCTTTTGTCCTCTTCTTGTTTTTACAGTCTCAACTTGTATTTTGGGGGCTGCTGCTCCTTTTTCCGAGTCCGATTCTTCTTCACTTTTTGAACTGTCAAAACCGTACATACTTTCTTGCGAAGCTAGTGAATCATCTGATTCTCTTCCTGTTTTCTTTTCCTTGCTTTTTTCCAGAAATTTTTTCGCTTGGTCAACAGAGTCAATTTTATATTTCTTATCTTTGATGTTGAAGCTTAGTCCCTCTGGGGTATTCCAGCGATATATAATAGATTCAGACTGAAGCCAGGTTGTTAGTTTTCTGTAGGCTTTTCTTCTTTTCCTTATTTCAAACGGAATATCCTTCATAACTTTCACTTCTTCTTCTTGGATCTTCAGAACCGTCTTATTTGTGGTTTTTAAAACCACATCTCTTGTCGATTTTTTGGAGAACCTTATCATGATTTCACCAGGCAGGCTATTCTTTTTAATATAATCTGGATAGGTCCTATAAACCATATCCATGTCGCTTTTTAGAGTTTCTGCTTTTAAACCTGTTACTGGTTCCAATGCTTCACTCAGCAAGCTTTTAAGGTCTTCTCTTTTCTTCTCTGGCACATTCTGAAGTCTTAGGAAGAAACTTGCACGTTCCATCTGTAGTTTTAAAAGTTGGTCATGATGAAGAGCCTTGTCTTTCTCTGCTTTTTGTAATCTTGAGTCTTGATTTTTTACTGATGTTTTAACCTCCATGAGGTCCCGCTGCAACTTTTCTGTAGTTTTATTCGACTCTTTTAATTCCAGCTGCATTTTGTCCATCTTTGTGTTAAGAGACGTCATTTGGTCCACTAGAGGTCGCAATAACGAGGAGAAAATTGTAGTCATCTCTGTGGTATCAACTTTTGAACTCGGAGCTGAACTTCCTAATTTGGGGAAAGGTTTCGGTTTCCCCGCCATTGTTGAGTCCGCTGTGTTGTTTACAGTTAGATAAAGAGGACAGAAGGAACGATTTCTCAACCAGCACTTATATCATTTTAAAGTTTATATCTTCAAGTACACGATCCTGCCTTATAGCAGTCCGTACAAGCTTTTATTCCTCAGTAACGCCATGTAAGGAGCCTCGTAAGTACGCCGATACGAATAGGAGGGGGGGGGATTTCCTCCACCCGCCGCGTTCCCGCTTGATTCTGCTTTATTTAACTTCGAGACTCACAATTTCACCTTGCATATCTGGGAGCTTCTGCTTCTTGCGCTTCATACTCTCTGCTGCTTCTGGGTTTGCGCTGTAGCCATTATGGCTTCCAAGGCGGGGGAACCTATAGGGGTGATGAGAGGAGCCTCAAACCCGTGATCGCCACCGACGGGAGAGGTCTCCTCCGTGCCACCCCAGGCAGAGCCCCCTCACTGGGGTCTCTGGGGGTCCGGCACCAGTCCTGGACCCCTTCTTCCCGCCTGGCATGGATCGCCTCTCCCGCTGGTGCGGTGAGAGGCATCCACCATTCTTTGCAAAGCTTCCGGAAGTTTCAGAGCAGTTGTAATTCTGAGTGATCTCCAGCTCTCACCTGGAGATTGGCAACAATGGTTTCCTTGTTTGGGAAGGTGGGATAGAAATTTAAATAAATAAATTTCCCAGGAGGAAAAGTGGTCTTTCTCTGCAATGGGGACCAAAGCAGCTTACATCATTCTCCTTCCCCCCTTTTGACTTGCACAACAATCCTGTGAGGTAGGTTAGGCTGAAAGTCTGTGACTGGTTCAAAATCACCCACTCAGCTTCAACAGCAAGAACCTGGATCTAGCAGACCCTGCTCTGAAGCACTGATTACCACACCTAGGGTACCCAACCTCCAGGTAGAGCCTGAAGATCGCCAGGGATCACAACTGAACTCCAGACAACAGATCTCTCCTGCTCAGAGAAAATAACAGCTTTGGAAGGTAGACTTTATGACATTCTGTTCAGCTGATGCCTCTCCCCTCCCCAAACCCTGGTTTCCATAGACTCTACCAGAAAATCTCCAGGAATCTCCCTACCTGGAGCTGGCAACCCTAGTCAGGACTGGTCCCAATGAGTTCTTCACAAAGGCCTGTGAAGGGTTTCCTTCCTTTGTCTGAATCAAGCTTGGTTGCCTACTGTGGCAAAACGGGCTCCAGTTTACAACTCAGCTGTTCGACTCCCATGCTCATCCCATGGGCGTATCTCACTCCTTAAGTTCCCTGCCACCAGCCTTTTTAGAGGGACAGTGATACCTCTGTGGCCAAATCTCCTTTTTTGGAGATGGAATCCCCAGTCTTTGGGGGATCCCTGGAAAGTTGGCAACCCAAGGGTCTGGCCTTTCCTTGCTTCCCTGGCTACCCCCCCCTCCCTCTGGTACTGGCAGAGACAGGGAGACTATGGGGTCAGAGCACAACACAGATTATTGGCCCAAATAGAATAATTTATTTTAGTATTTACACAATTATGGAGCACACACACACACTAAATGAATAAGGCACAACTGTAGGAGTAAGCATGCACGATGAACCAACAGGGCATAAATCAACAGCTTGGCTGGCAAGGCGGGATATAAATATGAATAATAAATAAATAAAACAGGTTAAACACAATCCTCTCTGGATGGGCTGGAGTCTGTATTGATGGTGCCCCGCCCCTTGGGACCGTCCCTCTTTTCCTGCACTTTTTGGCCTTGGGGCCGCTGGGAACTGTAGGCCAGCAGATGAGGAAGCCCCATTCAACCCAGTGAGTGATACTCCTGCAGGCCCCTCTCTGGAACTACAGCTCAATTGAAACTTATGGGGGAACATTTTAAACAAACCACAGACAGCAGCCATCTTATAAACACAGGCAGGGGTCTGTTGGGGCCGGAGCGAGGCAGAGCAAAGCTCCACCAGCTCAGGATTGGCCAGTAGGGCAGCCACGGGCTGAATCAGATTCTCTAATCTGATTCAGCTCGCCGCCGAAATTCAGTGGCAAATTTAAAAGCCACTGGAGGGGAGGGGGTTTCAGGGAGAGGCTCCAAACTTGCAGGGTAGCTGCTGGGGCCTCTCCTCGAAATGACCACCAAGTTTCAAGAAGATTGGACCAGGGGGTCCAATTCTACAGCCCCCCAAACAGGTTGCCCCCATTCCCTCCATTGTTCTCTATGGTAGGAAAAAAGTTAACATTTTTTCCCTCCATAGAGAACAATGGAGGGGATGGGACAATCTGTTTGGGGGCCCATAGAATTGGACCCCGTGGTCCAATCTTCTTGAAACTTAGTGGGTATTTCGAGGAGAGGCCCCAGCAGCTATCCTGCAAGTTTGGAGCCTCTCCCTCAAACCCCCTTTTCTCCAGCCCCTCATATACCCTATGAGTTTTTGCCATTGATTTCAATGGAGCTGAAACTGACATTCCCTTTCTAACACATTTCTGGTGATGTCAGGGGGCGTGGCATATGCTAATGAGTTATGCTAATGAGTTATGCTAATGAGCTCCTGCACCTCTTTTTCTACGAAAGGACCCCTGAACACAGATAACTGCCATTTCGTTTCACCTACCAACAGCCACTGAGGTAACAGTTAATCCCCCCACAGGAGGGAAGTAGGAGAAGTGTCTTCGTCAAGAGAGAAATCCATCTGCCACAAATTCTGACAGGGCTCAGAGGCTGAAGGAGTGGGCGGGGAAGAGGAGCAGACCCAGCACCCAGCCAATGGCATGTGAGTATTCACAGCCAGTGGATAGGGACAGCATCTGATTGACAGGCCAGGGGACCAAAGGCTGTGGTGGCATGTGGAATGTTCAGCAGTGTGCCACCACCAACAGAGGATTATGTATAAGAGAGATATAGATGTAATACATTTGGTAATACATTTGATTTTACTTGTATGTAACAATTCATAATATTTAACAAACTTGTTGAATCTATACTTTCCCCCTCCCCTTCTTCCCTTCTGTATCCCACCTTTTTTCCTCCTTGAGAAAGTAATTTTTTTTAAGTAAATGTTACCTGGGCCTCACCTTAACTGTGCAATTCCCTTCCTCTAGAACTCCATCAATGTTTTTATACTTTCTAGAAGAGCTATAGAACTTTCTTCTTTATGCAGTCAGCCTGGATTAAGCAAGTGGGCAATTTAATTGGGTTTTCTTCATCATCCATTGTGAAGGGATAGGATAGAAATGCAACTCAATGAGTGAGCCGAATGAATAAATGCTGCACACATAACCAGAAACAATTCCAGTGATTGCGTGGGAGATTGTTAGGTCAAAGAGAAGGTGGCAATTTGAATAGATGAATAATATATGAAGTGAAATGTATTGAAAAATATAAAAAAGATGTTGGGATGGAGGTAGCTGAAACATCTAAATAAACAAATAAAACACACCATAGCCAACAGTTACATTGTTTAATACGCAGAATATTCCTTAAACCACTGGTTATTCTAAAATAAGATTTACATCATTTTCTGTTGTTGGCATCCCTTTGTTGCACAAATATTTCATATCCTCAAAGCTGCATTGTATAGGTTTTCAAAAGGAGAAGAAAAAGTTTCCACAAAAAAGTAGAATAAATCACATTCTTTTAGTGTGGTTTTCAAAGCAACCATGACATTCTAACAAATATCTCTTTAGAATTATCATTCATTTCTAATCTAGTGTCAGGCTGACTTTTCTTGTTAGGATGCCTCTACTCCCCCCACCCGGACCCCTCTGCATGCATGTCCTCGTTTTTACTTTTTAATAGGCTGCTTATTTTCTCAGATAATTTGAATAAATGCTTCTCCGTGAATTGAATAATGGGGATAAAATGTCTTGTGGTGCTATTATCGCCTTTTTGTCACCTTGATTCTTTGCGTTTGCATTATGCCAGCCGGATAAAGTGATTTTTAAAAAATGAAATCCTCCCAATGAGTTTTCAGTATGGCTGTCAACTACTGCACACCACAATTTTATATCCTGAAGAAGAGAAGAGATTGGATTTATACCCCACCCTTCACTTGGAGTCTCAGAGCAGCTTACAAACTTCTTTCCCTTCCCCTCCCCACAACAGACACCCTGTGAGGAGAGAACTTTTTTCCAGAGCTGTCATTGGGAGAAGAGCTCTGACAAAACTATGGACGAGGACAGACTGGCAGTTTGACCCAATATAAGTCTGCTTTGCAAGCGGATTAAGAGAGGCTGTTCAGACAGCTGCAGCTGCCTGGCGTTGCCATGCCACACTCACCCGGTCCTGAAGTGCTTTCATCGTGGTTTAAACAGGTACCTGGTGAAACTGGTGTCAAGCCGTCTGGGTGTGCGTTCATCCCGCTTCCTCGCAGTGTGGACACAGATAAGCCGCACATCAAGCGGTGCTGCTAATGTGAACCCACTTATCCAGCTGCTGCACCCATGCGCCTATGTGCAGGTCGGCAAAATGGACCAAAGCCACACGTCACCATGGTGGCGGTGCCAGGGGCTGCCCCACAGTGTGAACACTCCATTGTGGCTCCTTCCTGGTATGGTCCCACATCAGTCTAGGCAGTGCGAACGGAAAGCCCTGCGACAACTTGGCCTGGGTCTTTTTGCCCCGCTTCCCTTGTGCTTCATTTTGCCAGTCTGTCCTCAGCCTATGGCTTGCCCAAGGTCATCCAGCAGCTGCAAGTGGAAGAGTGGGGAATCAAACCAGGTTCTCCCAGATTAGAGTCCGCACACTTAACCACTACACCAAACTGGCTCTCACACCAAACTGGCTAGTGTTACAGAGCTCAGCATGATTATCATAGCCTATGGTCTACCCCTGTAAAGTGACCCAACAAATGTTCTTTCTGAATTTGACCAAGGAATAGGGATACATTTCTCAGATTACTATTTGATATAGTAAGGTGATTTTTACTATGTTATTTCATGTGATGAATACTGTTACACGATGAAAGCTGTGTTCACTTCAGGGGAAACAGCTGATAATAATTAGAATTCTTCTTTATAGAAAAATACCAGTGTTTATTATGGCAAGGTACATTCAAATAAAGTATTTTCCTCAGAAAATTACTGAGGTAAAAGTTACCACAGCAAATCTGTTGCATTAAGACTAAAGTGCTCTGTGAAGCACTGAATCTTAGATCAAATCTACATCTGACTTTCCCGCTGGAATCATTCTATTTTCAAAAAAAACCTGTCTATACCTGTTTCTAGTTTCAAACCATACTTATTCTAGTTTAATAATTACTGTTTACATTCGTTAATTGCCCTCCTGTGGTCAAGCTAGCATTATATTGCTTTTAAACGATCCTGTTGCTTAGTGCTCTTTAGACCCAGGGAGCGAAATTTGAAACCAGCATGAAATGAGCGTAGGAAAAGACAGCAGTCAAACTACTTCAGAGGGGAGGTGTAAATTGGGCCTTAGTTCAACAGTCATATCTGTCAGAAGATCATTGCAGCCCCTTGGGCAATGTTTCAGCCTCAGTTACCAGCTCTTAGTGCAATTATTTCCCCTGTCTATAAAATGGGATGAATAGAGACCATACCTTCTTAGAGGTGGTAATTGGGTTCACAATTGATAATTGAGAAGATGTGTGCATAACTAAGTTGTGAGACATGGGATATGTCAAAATGGGGTAAAGTGTAGTAGGTAGCATTTTAAAAGTGCACAATACTTTATGGATAGTCTTCTGCACCACAAGGCCATAAGAATGGTTAAGCATTATGCATTTTAAAGTATTGTATCAGCAATGCTTGGTAGTAGTAGTAGTGAAAGTGTATTTGAATGATAGAAATTTGAAAAAAAATTGAAGTGTTTACATCCAAAAAAGCACAGATTAAGAAAAGATTAAAGTAGAAATCAGCAAAAGTCGCTCTAGGCCCACTGGGACACAGAAGAGATGGAAGAATTTAGATGAAGTGGGGTTCTTGTAGCTTCTTAAAGAGCAGCAGGTTTATTGAAGCACGAACTTGAAGTGAATTCTCAGTTGACAGATATATATGCACACGTACAGAGAAAAAACTGGACTGTTGGATGAAGGCTATGAAAGACAAGAGGTATAGTTTCTGACATTTCTATGTAAAAGTCAAAAGAATGTAGCGATAATCAGGGGTCATTTCATAGAAAAAGAGCTGCAGGAGCTCATTAGCATAAGTCATTAGCATAAATCATTTGCTTATGCCACATCCCCTGACATCACCAGAAGTGTGTCAAAAGGCCACACCCCCTGACATCACTGGAAGTGTGTCAGAAGGCCACACCCACCACAGGCTCCACCCTAAAAATCTCCAAGGTATTTCCCAACTCAGAGCTGGCGAGCCTATTTGATGGCACACGTGGGGGGAAACAAACCAACCACCCATGACAGGTAAAGAGGGGGGATACCAGGATACCAGGTCAATATATTTTTATTCTCCTTGGCATTGATGGCTGAGGTGCTTTTAGTGTTCCTTTTCTGTTTGACTGGCAGCCTTCCTCTCTGTTACAGTTGACTGTGGATTTTATACCATTGACATTTAGTGTTGTTTTTGTCAGCCACAACAAGGTCACTTACAGAGAGGAAAAGCAGGTTATCCATTTTTAAATAAATAATGTTGACAAGTCTGGATCCAGAACAACAACAAAATCACATCCGCTAATTTTTGCCTAAACAAAACCCAATGATTTAGAGTTGTGGTCTTCAACCTAGGGGTTGGCAGACAGAGCCACTCCCCCCCCCCTGAGCCATTTGGAAGTCCCCACACATGTCTAGACACAGCAAGGGTGCCGTGGCTCTTACTTCTCTTTGGATGCACATGGAGAAGAGCAGGACGGCAGGGTGAGGTCACCTCTGGGGTGCCAACCGTTGGTTCATTTATCACTAAAATAAACCTCCCTCCCCGAGAGCCGTGGAACTTTTTGTTGTGCAGCTCAAGGCCAGAATAAATGGGCAAACACTTCAAATCCCCCCTTTGGAGATGGTGTCTCAATCACATCAGTCTCCTGCCAGCCACTCCACGTATGGCTGAGAGAGGGGGGGAGGGGGAGAGAGAATATCATGGAAGTAACCTCCAGGGTCATCTAATCCAACCCCTTTCACAGGAAATTCACAAATACCTCCTTCCCTCACACACACCCAGTGACCCCTGTTCCATGCCCAGAAGATGACAAAAAACCTCCAGGATCTCCAGCCAAACTGACCTGGAGAAAAATGGCTGCCTGACCGCAAAGTGGAGATCAGCATTTCCCTGGATGTGTAAGAAAGGGCCACGAGAACTAAGCACTGAGGCAGCCCTTCCTGCCCTCCCTCTCATGATCTGCCTGAGTTCACAGAATCAGCATTGCTGTCAGATGGCCATCTCATCTCTGTTTGAAAACCTCCAAAGAAGGAGAGATAGAAACAGAGAGATAGAAATATAGATACATACAGAGAGAGAGAGAGATTTGCATGGGATTATTACATGTGCCCGCCCCCTGGGCTCCTCACTCCCAGAGCTCAGCTCTGCTGAGCTCCGGTCCCAACCAATCCCTGGTGATAATTGGTGAATATACACTTTCTCTAGTTATGTTAAGCTGAAAGGTATCATCTCTGTTTATAATACAATTAAATTTATCAATAAATTCTAATTCACCACTTGCATACTAGAGCCCCTCCCTTTGAAACTCCTTTAATGGAGAATACTGACTTTGGGCAGCAACACTGTACCTTGATAGGTTGAAAACTTGCCCCATGGTTTGCTGAACTGTAAGGAGTGAGTTCCCATTTATTCTGGCCTTGAGCTGAGAACTCCTCTAAACTGTGCTGAAGGAGCTTGACTCTGGTAGGGACCACTGGAGCATGGGGGTGGAGGGGATCCTAACTTCCCCTTGTGCCTTTTTTCTATTTCTGAAACAAAACTGGGGGAATGCCCTGGGACTGTTTAGGGTTAGAAAAACACAGTTTAAAGGAGTTTCTGCATAAGAACTCACTCTTTAAAGTGGCACTGCATCCCTGGGGTGAAACTCAGTTTGGCCCTTAGCCACTGCACAGCATGCCAAAGATCTGTAGCTTAGGTGAGCATTGAGCTAGCATGCTAATATTGTCACACTGGGCAGCTGAGGGTCAAGTTTAAATGAGGCCCTGGCTATGTACAACACTACATGGATAAGTTCTTCCTGAATTTCAGCATTGCGTTTAAATCCAGCATGCGGGAGCTCATGGCCTAGAAAAATGAAAGCATTCATAAACATTTATAATGAGATACTGTGTTATGAATGATTGTACGGAAGTTATTAGGTACCCTAATTATTTATTTCAAAAATTTATAGTCCTGTCCTGTTCCCAACAATTTGGGATGGAAGGTAGGTAACACTACAAGTGAAAAACCAGAAGTATTACATGACCAAATTATGACCAAACAACAAAGGTGGTAAATAGGGATGGGCACAAACCGGCAAACAAACTGGAGTTTGTGATGAATTTTGGCTAGTTCATGGTTTGCAAAGTGAAGTTTGTGGCAGATCAACCAGCACAAATGTTCCATGAACTTTCAGGCTAAACATAGTGGTATGTGGTAGTTTGTGAATGGATACATTTCTAGACTGTCTCTGCTCAATCAAAATGTTTACCAAATTTCAAAACTGGTGGTGGTGGGGGGAGCGGAATGGAGGGCAAGTAGAGGAGCATCCGGGGGAGGTTGCCTGTGACTTTGATGTCTCTAGCTTGTGCAGGATTTGTTCTATACAGTCCTGAATCTGTGCTTGTTGAAATGACCACCTGTCATTTCCCCAGAAAGCACTTTCCTGGGGGCACCTTCTTTGGGACATTGTAACTCAGACCCTGTAAATCCAGTTCTCACCAAACTTGGAGGGCAGGTAGAGGAGAGTCAGCTGGAGACCACCCACAAGTTTGGTGCCTCTGGCATGCCAGGTGGGGGCATTATATGGCCTCAAGAACCTCACAAACTGAAACAGTTTAGCCCCTAAAAGTTCGTGATGGTTTGAGGTTTGTGAATAGGGCACACCAGAAAATGCAAACCAACTGAACTGCATTTTCCTGGTTCATGCCCACCCCTACTGGTAAAACATAATAATTTTCATGAAGAAGAAGAAGAGATTGGATTTATACCCCGCCCTTCACTGGAGTCTCAGAGTGGCTTACAAACTCCTTTCCCTTCCCCTCCCCACAACAGACACCCTGTGAGGTATTAAAACTCTAGACAGTTGCCCATCTAAGAATCCCCAATGCTCTTTGAAGCCTCGTTCACAATAAAACAGTTAAAAACAGTTAAAACATTATAAGTCATTTTTGACATTATTACACATTATTAAATGGCGTTCTCTTCTCTACTGCGGCCTTTCCTCACACAGAGTCAAGCTGAGGGGAGAATCTGGGCTGGGAGGAAGATCCCTCCCTTGGGGCAGAGCGAGTGCAGGCAGGAGGCCGGGTCTAGAAGGGCAGTGGGCCTTGAAGTAGTCAAGTGAAACAATCAGTTGCGTTTGATTCGTTTATTTTGCCTGTAAACACTGTTATTGATGTTAAAGCACCTTGTCCTGTTTTCCCTGCCCCAGTATTGTATTGATAAAACCTTTTTGTTTAATTGTTCTCTGCCTGGTCATCATGCCTATGTTTTCTCGGTTTAAAAGGGGCATTTGGTTGGGCTTGGGAGGGTCTTCTCAAGAGACCGTAAGCCCAGGGTGGTGGCAGCAGAAGGTGGCAACCCGCAGGGGTCATCTTCCACACCGTCTGTCAGATTTTTCCCACTGAAACTTCAGCTCCACTCAGTCACTCAGTTGCCCTACAGTAGCGTGTATATCTTCTCTGTTAATATAAACTTGAAACTGTCCCACCCTTTGTTTAAATATTGGTTTAAGCTTTAGACCCAGTACAGGAACTTGAGGGAAAGACAGGAGCTGCCTGTTTTATAAACCCTTGTGAAATGGCACTTGAGGGAGGTTAACTTTCAAAAACTGAGTAAAGATTTTATTAAACAGGCAGGGAATATATGTGTAATAGAAATAGTCAAGGTTTTGAGATTGCTGAGGTAAAAACTTTCTAATGCATACAGAGTTGAATTCTTAGAACATTCAAGAGAGTGTATTTGTAGTTTTGTTTCTGTCAGCTATGCTGCCATTGTTGGTGGGGGGAGGCAGGAGGCTGCTGGGTGAATTCCTTAATGTGCTGAAATGTGAAGTTTCATTTCTTTCCCTGTGCCTCATCTTCTTGTGACCTTGGTACCTAGCTCCGCTTCTTCCCTGGGAATGTGAACCCGTTAATTTAGATGCACTTCAGTGCATCCTCTGATTGGTTTAGATCCTCCGGGAACCCCATTTTGGAACCTGTATATCTTTCCCTCTCCCGCCTCTAGTCTTAACACAGGATGTGTGCACAGATGACCTGCCTTTCCTGTACTCAATAAACTTGATCCTTCTGAAGGAACGTTGTTGGGACTGATTGCTGTGGGACTCTGAAAGAGTGTTAAGACTCTTCTCATCCCTCGACCCCATACCTCACCATGAGTGACGAGGAAGGCGAGGGAGTTCTAGTAACTATGGCAGAGGGGGTCCCTACTATGACAGGGGAGACCCCAGCCCCCACAACTGGTGCAATTCAATCACCCTTCAAGTATGAAAGGCCTTGGCGAGATCTGTACTCATGGGCCCATCTCTCAACAGAGACATGGGAATCATGGATAACTACCCCCCAGCTGGGGGGTGCCAGCCTCTATGACTTTCTCCCCTACCTGGAGAGTAGGTACAACCATGGAAGACATGGCGGTGGGGCTGACGACCCTCTGGAGCAGGTGAAGTGCCAATAGCATGCCCAACAAGAAGAGTTGTGACAAGAGATGCATAAGATGAAGCTTGACATACCTTGCCTCGTCGCTACGGTGGTCCAGCATGAGCTGCAGCTGCAGCAACCCACAGCACCTGCAAGGGCCCCAGTGGTAGAAGTCCTGCCCATGCAGCAAGAGCCCCCAGGACAAGCACTGCCAGCACCTATTCCTGGGGGCCTGGGGGTTCCTGCTGGCCCAGCAGGACCGGCACTGAGAGGGCTGGCCGTTCCTGCGGCTCCAGGGCTGGAGCATCCCAAGGAGTTGCTGGATGCTACATTTGATGGCAACCCAGACAAGCTCACATTTTTCCTGCTCCAAGTGTGAAAGTCTTTCTGAGATGGGCAGGGCTCATTTCGTAGCAGGAGCTCCTTTGCATATTAGGCCACACACCCCTAATGTAGCCAATCCTCCAAGAGTTTACAGAGCTCTTCTTACAGGGGCTACTGTAAGTTCTTGGAGGATTGGCTACATCAGGGATGTGTGGCCTAATATGCAAAGGAGCTCCTGCTATGAAATGAGCCCCGGAGATGGGGGCCAGCTCTTCCTGACGGACAAGCACTGTGGGGATTACATCGGGTAAAAACTGAGAGATTGTGCAGCTGACTGGTATATTGGTTTGCACAACCTATGCAGACCCGAACTCCGCAAGGTGCAAGCGTTTATGTGGGCCCTGAGAAGGCAGTACGAGGATCCCATGGAGGCGGAGAAAGCCCACATCAACCTGCAAGCCCTGAAGCAAGGAAACCAATCGGTCTGAGAGTACTTGGATGAGTTTAAAATGTATGCAGCCAAAATCCAAGGGTGGCCTGAAGTTGTGCTTGTGGAGCAGTAGCGCTTGGGGTTGAATCACCAGCTCCTAGAGACTGTGCTGTGAAGTGTGAACCCCATATCACTGATGGTATGGGTGAGAGAAGTGGGGGGCGTGGAGAATCACCCCCAAATGATTAAAATGCAAACTCCCAAGGTGTACCTGAAGACCCCAGGAGTGGTTCTGAAACCCACCCCGCCCCAAGCTGAGAGAACTGGTGCGTGACCAGGGGATGCACCAGGGGCTCTGCCTCCACTGTGGAGAGGTGGGCCACTATGCTGCCTCCAGCCCTGCAGGAGCCCCGCCACCAGCAGCCAAGGCGCCTGAACAGAATGGACCCGAGATGCCTACAAAGAAAGGGGCTGTATGCCCAATGCTGCCTCGAGCCCTTCAGTTGGGTGCCCAAGCCTCTAGCAGAGATGAGAACCCTCAACTGGTGGGAAAAGGCCAGGGTCTGCTGTGAAAGGCTCAAAGCAGCAAATCCAAGAGCAATCCACGCTGCAATTGGTAAGCAACCATCCCCCCCCCCCCCCCCCGTTTTTTGTGACTGTGTGATTAACCCTGAGATGGGGACCCATCTCAGTCTGGGGCAAGTGATGCACTGTATTCTTGGTGCTTATGGGGGGCAACACTGGGGGGACTTTTAGTGTCCTGGCCCCACTGCTGGACCTTCTGAAGGCACCTGGTATTTTGGCCACTGTGTGACAGATGGCCCACTGTGGATGGGCCACTGCCCTGAGCCAACATTGGCTTCTCTTATGTTCTTATGTTCTTATGACTGGATGGACTATTGGTCTGATCCAGCAGGGCTCTTCTTATGTTAATGATGTTACCCGCCCCGAGACCATCCGCGGGATATAAATGCAAATAATAAATAAATAAATGTTAGGATCGCTGTCTGTAAGGCCTTTAAAAGTGTGACATACTTTGCATATGGTGTCGGAGTGAGCTTTCAAGTGACATAGAATTCTTTGTGCTATAGAAGCTCAAAATCTATAGCTTTTGAATTACACAGAACTGATTGTGCCTCTACTTCTTGTTCTGCAGGGCCATAAGAGAGTCCTCGAAATTTGGGTTTCCCCAAGCTAAGCAGGAAAACAATAATGGAGGAGTACCTCATGGGAGAGGTACCAGTTTGCAGTTGGGGGAGGGGGGGTAGCCACATCATTGCTGTTTCTGTGCCACAGCTGCTGTGCCACCAGCACAGATACTTCTGGTGACCAGCACCATGGCTAAAACAGCTTGCAAGTGCAGGGCTTGGGATATCAGTCTGGTTCTGTACACCCAACATTTTCAAAAGCTTTCATTTGGACAGGACTTTATTTCCTACACGAACCAGAGGGTTGGGTGCTGGCAGGTACAACAAACACTGAGGTCAGCTCTGACTCAACTTGTTAACTGGGGTGCTGGTGGACTGCAAAACAGAACAGGAGATTGCTTGCTACAGCAAGGTGTTTATGCTTACCAAAATAGCACTGTGTGATCTAGCAGTTGCAACCCTGGATCCCTTGTGGTGCCTTAGAAGATCCTGAGGTACAACATCATATTGTCTGTGGCAGCACATGTTGTGACAGTTGTGCCTCAGCATGCTCTGTGTGACATTGCACCTCTGAGACAGTGCACTACACTTGCTTTGTGTGGCAAGGTGCAGTACCAAGACAGAAAAGAGAGGGGGTAGAGTGCTCTTCTAAAATGAGGAGAGAAGCAGGAAAGCCTATTGTGGGAGGAATTTGGCCCTATATGTGTTTAGTGTGATCATGCAGAATGTTTGCCTGTACCTGCTCCCACCCCTCGGTTCTCAAAGGTCTGTGATCTGTGCCCCTTACTGTGGTGAGGATATTAATGTTAATAGCTCGCTGGAATGCAACACAAGGTTACTTGAACAACAAAACTTACTTTATTAAAATTTATCAGGGTTAAAAGAAGGCAGGACAGTGCTCAGCCAGACGCTGGGCATCTGTCTAACACTTAAACAAAATAAACACAATACTTACACCCTAAGAACGAGATAGTCAGTGATTAAATACAACAAAGATTCCCCCATGCACAGAAGCCTTCTGGGCTGGCCCAAAGAGACCCAACAAGGTCAAAGTTTCCCCCTGGATCTCCAAAAGTCAGCAGTGAGATGGAGCTGCTTGTCCCCTTTTATACCATATTGGTCACATACACTTTGGTAGAGCTATTGAAATTATAAATTACATCAATTGACATAACTTCTTTGGTAAAGTGGGCCATAGTGGCACAGGAGATGTCTCCACATTCCAGGGTCAATGATGTTACCAGAATGTTTTCGCAAAACAACAGAAGATACCACCTCAACTTTCTGAATGACAAACACAAAGATGATTTAGTTTCAGGATGTCCTTTGTGTTCCTGAGACAAGAGAGCCAGCCAGGTGCTATCTCCTGGCTGGAGGTGGGATGTGAATTTCGGCATGCAGGCAATCCTGGCTCCCCTGGCTGAATGGCTGGCTCATAGAAATGCTTTATTTTTAAATGGTTTGGAATTCTTTACACCTATAAACAATAGAGGGGAAATTAAATTCTGGGGAAAGGAATGTGGACTCCTGTTCCTGTGTACGTGACAGGTGACAGATACCTCTTGAGACAAAGGACTTGCAAAGCATGTTGGGAGTCAGGTTCACTGTGCTGCTTGCTGCTTGGAAAGTTATAGAAATAGAGAAGAGATAGAAAAACACTATGATTTCTTTATAAATTAACTGTATAAATGGGTTTTAAATTTCCTGAACCAACTATGGCTAAGGACAGACTGGTAATCTGCAGCGGAAGGGCACCGGGGCCAAAAGCCACGGGGGAAAACTGGCCTGGGCCTGGCTGTTCACACTGGCCAGACTCCTGCAGGAGCATGCCAGGGAGGAGGCGCCCTGGCCATTCAGACTGCTGCAGAGCAGCCCCTGGCAGGCCGGCCTCCACAACTCATGGTAGGGCCGTTTTGGTAACTGGTGCATGGGCGCCTATGTGCATAGGCAGCAGCAATTCACCCATGATCCAGTGGCACACAGAGCACAGAGCACGCAGCGGCGTGTTTACCATGCTGCCTCTGCTTGAATCCTGCCTCTTCCCATCCACACAGCTGGGAAATGGGATCCAAGCGGAGGAAGCCCCCTGGACACCACTTTCTGCTGGTGTCCATCTGAGGTGCCATGGAAGTGCTTCAGAGCCGGGTGAGTATGGAAAGGAGACGGAGGACAGTTGCAGCTGTCTGAACTGCCTCCCTTCCCCCGCTTCTGAAGCGGAGCTCTCCCGGGCCACATTGCCAGTCTGTCCTCAGCCTATGTCATTTTTCTCACAACACCTATCCTGTTCCTTTCGTGGCTAATCATCAACCCCATCCCAAGGACACACAGGGAGACGGAGACTGGAGAGGATATCATCTATCCAAACCAGATCACTATGCATTTGGCTCACTTCCTTCCAAAGACTTAACTCAAAGCCTTAAGTTGAGCTGGGAAACTATTCCCAATGTCCAGGCAGTCATACCTGGAATGTGTACAGGCAAAAGGATGCATCTGAGCATCTACAGAGTGCTCTCCCCACCCCTTACCCCACCATTGAACAATTTGAGCTAGACCAGCTGAGATTAGAGAGTAAAGATTCCAAGCTATAACCCAAGCCTTTCTGGAATAAACTTCCTCTTACACTTTACACATTAACTTACACATTAAGGGGGTATAGTGGATTTCATGGCTTCTTTTCTGCTTTGTTCCATACTAGGACATCCTTTTGTCAGGGATGTTGAAGAGCAAGTTGCTGCTGCTATCTTTAGTCATTTGTACCAGACTGCTTATCTACATTTTGTTGTTGTTCTGGATCCAGACTTGTCAACATTATTTATTTAAAAATTGATAACCTGCTTTTCCTCTCTGAAAGTGACCTTGTTTTGGCTGAAAAAATAACACTAAATGGCAGTGATATAAAACCCACAGTCAACTGTAACAGAAAGGAATGCTGCCATTCAAACAGAAAATGAACACTAAAAGCACCTCAGCCATCAATGCCAAGGAGAATAAAAATACATTGACCTGGTATCCTGGTATCCCCCCTCTTTACCTGACATGGGTGGATTGTTTGTTTTCCCCAACGTGTGCCTTCAGGTAGGCTCGCCAGCTCTAAGTTGGGAAATACCTTAGAGATTTTTGGGGTGGAGCCTGAGCGGTGAGTGTGGCCTTCTGACGCACTTCCAGTGATGTCAGTTATTCAAACAAGTTATGCTAATGAGCTCCTGCCCTTTTTTTCTACGAAATGACCCCTGGTTGCTTATAATTACAAAGTTAATTCATTCCTATTGCCTGTTCACCTACCAAGTTTAAACCTGATACCTACCTGACCATTTCCCCATAGAAGGGAAATAAAACAGTTTGTTTTGAATCAACATCAGCCTCTTCTGTGCCGTTATCAGACATGTACAAACAAAGGATATTAGGTTGATTCCTTGGTTCCCCAGGCTGGGTCAGTTTATATCTATATACATTTAAACAACTGGGTGGGACAGACAGAGAAACAAAGAAGAAGAAAAAGGATGGCTCAGCCAAGAAAGGTGTAGGTTTAAAACAATCTTAGTTTTGCATCCCAACATGTAATGTGTGAAGAGACTGTAAATTCCCAGACATGAAAACAGAATGTATTGAGGCTTACTTTGGAGTAAACATGCAGAGGTCAAGCTGCATGGGTTGTGTCCAGATTTATTTAGATCTGACAGAATTGTATAGAGCCTGTGAAAAGAAGAGAGGATCATGGGAATCTATGTGTATATTTTGCAATGTCTTCAATACAGTCAAAAGCTCAATTTATGGATTATATGCATACTTTTTAATGCTGAGTTTTACTCTGTTTTGGTTATCAGAGTTTTACTCTCGCACACCCCAAAAATGAATCTCTACCACACACAGATTTCACCATAAAAGCATACTCTTATTATTAGATTTTTATGTGATAAGAATATAAAAGGTGCTATAAAACCCTCAGATTTTTAAAAAGTTGCCCAAATTCCTGCAAAATGCAACTGTGTATGAGTAACAGATAAGAAGTTCTTGAAAGGTTAGTTAATGCATTTATTTTTTTTCTTTTTAAAGACTGGTGTCAGGGGCCACTTACAAAAACTTCACTCTTGCAAGAAGCAGCAGAACTGCAAGTAGGACCCCACACAAAGCACTTGGTGTGTGCCTCTGCAAAGAAAGACAAAAGGTTATTAAATGCATGTGTTAAAACAGATTTCACAAAAGGTTGCTGTTCCAGACAGGATTTTCCAATCTCATGTTTGGCAGATGGAAAATGGTCTCTTGGTATCCTTCATTTTCAAAAACACCAGCTACATACCCTCTTTCTGATGTATTGTGCTTTCTTTTTGTCTCTGTTTTATTTGAGTAAATGGAAAATGTCTCACCTTTCCAAGACAAGTGCTTCATCAGAAGCAAATCCCCTGGGAGGAACCCATTCTGGCAAGTTTAAAGAATGACGGTTTGTGTAGAAGCCTAACCCTCAAATACAACATTTAAATCTTATATTTCCAGAACAGTTATATCTTTCAGTCTGCCAGGACGCTTCATTGTAAATGATCACTGGAAATAATATAAGGGCATGTTGAACCCAATCCAGAAATGATTTGAAATGAGGTCTGGGCAATCTGCTGCAATACCTGATACCTCCCAAATCTTGGAGCACCTTAGAAGTGGCCGCTAACACCCAGAACAGGTAAACTGATTTAGAAAAAAAAGTGCATGCAAGTGTTTTTAGGTGTTTTTAGGCTGCCATTTTAAGAACACTTTCCTGGTTGTAAATCCAATTGAAGAAAAGGGGACTTCATTCTAAGGAGATCTACATAGGACTGGTCTCTAAAAGAATTACCTGAATCAAGTTTTCTTCATTGCTCCTTCATAAACTTGGGGCATGGTTCTCCCAAACGCCAAAAGTTCGCAGATAAAACTATCCCTGTTCTCATACCGAAGCCCCCTCGTTTCGGGTTGCTTGAAGGCTCAACTCCATCTGCTGTACTCATTTGGAGTCTTGCTTTGCAGGAGAAAAGTGAGATAAAAATATTCAGACCAACAAACGAACACCCTGTCCTGTTGTCAATAGTTCAAAATGGACTTCAGCAGTTGAACTGTGTGCACAATGGTCACTTGCACAATGTATGGGTTTAGTGGTCATGTCTACGTATTTATAGGTTCACTAGAGACAAGATGCTCAGACAGACAATTTCCAAATTCCCAGGGGAAGCACCTAAAGCTGGAATAATGACAATTCTTTCAAATCATACAAACTTTTTATAACTCAGTCCCCAAAGGCAAAAATAGGAATAGCACTTTACCAGGGGCAGGATCCAGGAAATGGAGATTCTCCCTAGTAAATACGAACAGTTGGAATGTATATTCTCCCAATATGGCAAGCTAGTAAAGTCCATGTTAGAGCAAGAAATGACAGACTTAAACTAGAAAAACAGATTTAAGTGAAATGTTGGGAAGAATTTGCTAACTTAAATGAACATTTCTAACATAGTTTCACTTTGATAAAAAAAAGTGCAATAGGCTAATTGTTCGTTCTGTGGCTGAACAAATTTTGAGTTTAGTGACACCTTTAAGACCAACAAAGTTTAATTCTGGGTATAAGCTTTTGTGTACATGCACACATCTTCAGGTACATTGAAACAGACTTCACTAACCATTACATATGGGGGGGGGGGGGGGGTTTAGCTGTCAGGAAGGGCTAATTGGAGTCAAGATGTATAAGCAACTGAGCAATGAGTATAGCTGAAAGAAAATCCAGCATTATCAGTATACCATGTCTAAGGAATGCAATTTCCAGTTTATAGGTCAGGTTGGTACCTGTCAGTGGAACACAGTGAAAGAAGAGAGGGGTTTTTTTTGTAGCTGGGCTGTTCTTCCCAGTGGAAAACTGCAATTGCCACTGAGATTTTATCATCAGCCAATGAGACGTCCCTTTCTCCAGTCTTTTATTTAGCTGTTAACCAAACATGTTACCTCAGTGGGTGTTTAAAATGAGAGGCAGTTTCTTTGATGGTTTTTATTGTCCGATGGCAACTACCTACAACAGACCTTACCAGTTAGGAAGCTAGAATGAAGCAAGAAAATGAGACCGACCTTTGCAATGAGGGATGGCAAGGCTATTAATACTCCTTGCTTCAGGGGAATTGATGATGTGTTAAAAACTAGCACCTTCTGCCTGCTTGCCTAATTCTGCACTATCAGTTTATATATCTGTAAATAATCAGATGTTACAAAAGACAGTTCCTCACCTCTCCCTCAAGAGATAAGAAAGGGGCAGAGTTTGCCATGGGTGCCGGAGAGGAGAACAGACTACTTCTTTGCTGCCTCCCTGTACGTGTTGTGGCAAGGGAAGGCTATACAGGGATTGGTGATCACTCCCCCCTCACTGACCATCAGCCTGGGAGGACCACATTGGAGAAATAATTATACAGGGGGGGGGAGTATGTGGACAGTAGGTGGGACATGACTCCTACTGCCCTTCCAGAGGTCTCCCGGTCTTCAGCCATGCCAGCTTTTTTTTTTTTTTAAAGATTTTTATTGATTTTATCTATATTCTACATTTCTACGCTACTTACTATGCTAAATTTATCTTATACAGAGAATACTTTATAAAATGCTTAATCTATCAATTAAAAAAAATTATTATAGCATTTAAAAAAAAACATGGTTAACACATATTACTTTGTTACTTTTTCCATTCAAAAAGCTATTTGTCAGTATGCATAGTTTGGAGACAACACTTAATAACAAAGCTTATAATTCAGACTAGTGCATATGCTTAATAAACATTTAACAATCATTTCTTCTTTTGTCCTCTTCTTGTTTTCTTAGTCTCAACATGTACTTTTGGAGCTGCTGCTCCTATCTCCAAGTCTGATTTCTCTTCTTCACTCTTAGAGCTATCAAAACCGTACATACTTTCTTGCGAAGCCAGCGAATCATCTGTGTCTCTGCCTTTTTTCTTTTCTTTGTCTTTTTCCAAAAACATTTTCACTTGTTCAACAGAGTCAATCTTATATTTCTTATCTTTGATGCTGAAGCTAAGTCCCTCTGGAGTATTCCAACGGTATATTATTGATTCAGACTGAAGCCATGTTGTCAGCTTTCTGTAGGCTTTTCTTCTTCTCCGTATTTCAAATGGTACATCTTTCAAAACTTTAACTTCTTCTTCTTGGATCTTCAGAACTGCTTTACTTGTGGCTTTTAAAACCACATCCCTTGTTGATTTCTTGGAGAACCTTATCATAATTTCACCTGGCAGGCTTTTCTTCTTAATATATTCTGGGTAGGTCCTATAGACCATATCCACATCGCTTTTTAATTCTTCTGCTTTTAAGCCTGTTAACGGTGCCAACACTTCACTTAACAGTCCTTTAAGGTCTTCTCCTTTTTTTTCTGGTACGTTCTGCAGTCTCAGGAAGAAATTCGCCTGTTCCATTTGCAATTTCAGAAGGGAATCATGATGAAGAGCCTTTTCTTTCTCTGCTTTCTGTAGTCTTGAATCTTGATTCTTTACTGACGTTTTGACCTCCATAAGGTCTCGCTGCAGCTTCTCTGTAACTTTATTCGACTCCTTTAGCTCCGACTGCATTTTATCCATCTTGATGTTCAGTGACGTCATTTGATCCACTAGAGGTCGCAATAGCGAGGAGAACACCGTGCTCATCTCAGTGGTATCAACCTCTGAACTCGGAACTGTAGTTGCTAGCTTTGGGGAAGGTTTAGGTTCCCCCGCCATTGTTGAGACTTCGCTATTGTTTACGTTTAGATAAGATTGAGATAAGAAGCGATTTTTTCAGCTGCACTTGTATCGTTTTAATTGTTAAGTCCTCAAGTATGCGATACCGCCATCTAGCCACTCATCTAAGCTTTCCTTCCTTCAGTAACGTCGTGGGAAAGAGCCTCGTAAGTACGCCGATAATGGAAGGGGGGGGATTTCTCTCCACCCGCCGCTTTTCCCGCTAAGTTGCTTATTTCAACTTCGAGACTCACTTTTTCACCTTTGCGTAGCTGGAAGTTACTGCTTCATCGCTTCATATTCTCTGCTGCTTCACGGTTTGCACTATAGCCATGTGGCTCCCGCGATGGGGAACCTATGGGGGGGACCTCAAATCCCGCGGTCACCACCGCCGGGAGAGATCCCTTCTCATGCCACCCCAGGCAGAGCCCCCTCACTGGGGTCTCTGGGGGCTCGGCACCTGTCCAGAGCCCCTTCTTCCCATCGGGTACGGATTGCCTCCCCCGCTAGCGCGGAGGGACGCGTCCGCCATTCTTCGCAAGTCTTCCGGAAGTGCCATGCCAGCTTTTGAGTAGATCGATAGAAAGTTTTATTCATGGTCATTGACCAACTCATAAAACGATAACATTTTGTAACATGGGTAAAAGATATCACATTAAAATAGGAACAGAATTTTAAGACTGGTTATAAAAACACCCAGGGGTCATTTCAAGCAAGAGCTTGGGGGAGCTTAGCTCCAGGAGTTGGTGCCACCTCTCCCCCCCATGGGGGAATGCCTGCTTGTGTCATGGCTGCAGCAAAATGACCCCATCCCCTGGAAAGGTCCTTGTTCCTCCGACCAGCCTTCTGAAGGCTTCAGCCACCACTGAAGCTATCCTCCCAGAATAGTGGTATTTCTGAGACTTGGATTAGTAGCTGTCCCCTCTTTCTTTCTTTCTTTCTTTCTTTCTTTCTTTCTTTCTTTCTTTCTTTCTTTCTTTCTTTCTTTCTTTCTTTCTTTCTTTCTCTCTCTCTCTCTCTCTCTCTCTCTCTCTCTCTCTCTCTCTCTTTCTCTTTCTCTTTCTCTTTCTCTTTCTCTCTTCTTTTCTCTTTCTCTCTTGCCTTCTGACATACTTCTGGTGATAATGAAGCAGGGCCTGACCAGAGACCCAGGCCCAGCTCGACCCTAGGCTTATGAACCAAACTCAAAATCAGCCTCTTCTCTCTCTGCTGAACTTTAGCTCAGATAAAATGCTTGCTTTGCTGATGGAATACAATAAATCGCTGACAGCCAGAGAAAATTGCAGAAGTAGCTAGGTTGGCAGGGAGCCCGGAGCAAGGGTCCCTGTATTTGCTATAGGGAAAAAGCAGAAGTTGGGGGCGACGGGAGGGGGTGAACCGGGGATTCAACAGATGTTGGATAAAATAAGAATATGTAACTGACTTAACAGGGAAATGATTAAATTTGCTGTATTAACACGCCTCGTCTGTATAAAACCTATCTGATGCAAAGAGACGGGGTCCAGCCTTTCTGCACTCTGTGCTGACTGGATCCAATAAAGCTTTATCTGTTACACCTTTACACTCGTTGTCTGGTGCGGCTCATTCTGCGGCTTCGGCCGGGGGGGGGCTTCCTGCTACAATGTCAGGTGGTTTAGCATATGCAAATAAATTATGCTAATGAGCTCCTGCACCTCTTTTTCTACAAAATGACCCCTGAAAACACCATAAAAACCATAATGGTTAAAATTAATAAAACGTAATCTTAATACTCTTCTTTTTGAGCTACTATAGGCCAGCTTTTGAGTATGCATTAAAGAGTCAGAACCACTTCAAACAGGTGCTCCAGCAGAGAGTGCCCTTTCCCCATCCTACCTCATGGGATTCATTGCAGCTCTAGCTGACAGTTCAAAGCCCCCTGAGCCATTAGGAGCACTGGATTGCCAACCACCCTTCTGGGATCCATTTCAGGATCTCCATTTAAAGTAGAAGTACAGGCAGGCAGGCTCCCTTTCTCTTTCCCCTGGACTTTCTCAGGCTTCCTCTTAGAATTTGTTCAGCATTGGTGGCCCATTTAAAGGGGATTGGGCCATTTTGGAGGAGGAGGAAGTTATCCTGTTTCTGCTAAATCCCTGGCATCTCCAGTGGAGGTGGCTATAAAGGCCTTTACTAGAGAGCTGATTCCAGCCAGAGCTGACAATACTGATCCTGATATATCAGAGGTCTAATTTACTATAAGGCAACTTCATGTGTGTCCTCTAAACAGAAATTGGAAACCTGCGACCTGCAATCCATTGGCCAAATAACACTGGTCAGGACAGAGCCCAGTTACATCATTTAAAAGAAGTTGCATTTTATTTCATTGAGTTTTGAATGGCATCTAACCAAAACCAGCAAGGCAAATATTAAATTTCCAATTGTCCTGAACTGTAGGTCCTGAGGCGGATCTGATGCTTTGCCAACATATTTTGTAATCTCAGGCAACTCTAGATCATCGGAACTGACATATGTCCAGAAGATTGAACTGATTGTTTCTTGCTCCAGAGAGAAGGGCCCACACTGTGCACAGATGGGGAAGGCTAAGTTAGAGACCTGGCAAATGAGGTTATAAATGCATAGACAGGTTTCTGTGAATGGCAACCTAATAAAAAGGGCAACTCCCTGAACATATTTCCCCCCATTCTGGTTCTAATTACAGCTAACTGCAAGGTTAGTTCTGTTCTTTGGGTGCACTTTAATTACTCTTTTCAATGTTGACTTTCTGCATTATGATCTCTTTACACACACTGGAGGAAATAGACATTTAATTAACCAGATGGTACTCAATAAATCTTAACTGTTGCTCTCTGAATCTGAGAAGCAAGTGCTAGTGTGATTACAAAACAGAGAAAGATCTTTTGAAACTATTAACTGATCATGTTCCTTAAGGTTTTGGGGAGAGGCAAAGTGCAGCAAGAAAATGCTCCTGGTAGGAAGAAAACAAATTTGGAAAACCCCAGTGTGATTCAAACTATCCACAGAAACTTTGAAGCAAACCCAAGCAAAAAAGAACTTCTGAATTCTCATTATCCTCATATGGTCATTATTAGACTGTACTAGTAAATCAGTAATTATGAGCAGATTAGCTCTAATGCACCAATGTGGGACCAACCATTCTCCAAAGGCATGTTTCCGTGCGCAAGCAGTCATTTACAAAAATCACCAGTGTTATCATCTGGATGCACCTTTCTACCTACTTACTGGATTGGTCTAGACCTGGTTTACTGAAAACCCAGTCTTTGGCAAAATGCATGAATTCTGTGTTGGAGAACCAGGGCATTGTCATTGGAACCTTCATCACTAGAAGACCGTGTCACGCAAATGTTTCTTTCAGGCAAGTAATCTCCACTTTACGGTTGGTACATGGCAGCTTGCATACTTCAGAATAATAGTCTGTAACCATTAAATAATCTTCAGAATGCCTCATGCATAAGTGTCATATGCATAAATCAAACCCTACCTTCTGGTACGCCTTATGTAGGAACTGGGAGTGGATTCAGTGATTCTGATTGTGTCCTGGTCCTGACTGGGAGCTCCTGGGGGAAGGGCACCACAGCAAGGATGGCACAGCCTGCCCACCCCCCAGCAACTTACCCTGAGGCCTGAAGACACCACTGGGACAGGCCATACCTTGAGGCCATACCCCTCCCCAGCTTAAAGAGTGCCAGGGTGGCTAGGGTCTTAATGCACTTCTTTGCTCACATGAGCCTGCCCCGGGAGATACTAACAGACAGGGGATCGCCCTTCATGGCTTGCCTGATGCGTCAGGTGTGTGAGGTCCTTCATATTAGGCAGCTGTTCACCTCAGTCCACCACTCACAAACAGATGGGCTGGTGGAAAGAATGAACCAGACCCTGAAGGGGATGCTAAGGAAGGTGTCCCGAGACCGGCCCACCGCATGGGACCTGTTGGTGGATCCCATCTTCTTTGCAATCCGAGAAACCCCACAGGCATGAATGGGATTCACCCTGTTGAGCTCCTCTATGGCCGGATTCCCGGAGCATCCTGGGGATTGTGGAGGAACAAGGGGCCCGGCCGAACACATCGGAAACAAAGGAAGAGGTAGGGGAGTATGTTACCCGGTTGCAGGAGTGCCTCAAGTGAGTACACACAGAAGCCTGGGCCAACTTGCACCCGGCCCATCAGGCCCAAAAGTCCCACTATGACCAACGTGCCTGACCCCAGGTTTTCAACAAAGGTGTCCTGTCAAGCTCTGGCCCAGAACCAAGGAGACCCATGGCAGGGTCCATTCACTGTGACCAAGGTGTTAGGCCCACTCTCATACAAGGTGCAATGTGGAACACAAGCCAGGCTTAGGAAACACCTGCACATTAATGATCTTAAGGAATGGCTGGTGAGGTTGGGAGTGGATATTGCTTGCCTGAACTGCAACCTCAACTTCAGGGAGGGTTATTACCTTGGACAACGACCCCTGGGGCCCCAGAACTTCCAGATCTCAACCCCAGCCTAGACACCATTCAACAGGAGCAGATCAGAGAGCTACTGAGCCAAGTACTGGATGTCTTCTCAACAACCCCAGGGTGTACTCACCTTGCCACTTACTACATCTCAACCACTCCAGGTAAGGTGGCCAGGGCTTGCTGGCATGCAGTTCCCCATAAGTGGTGGGAGGTGATCGGCAGAGAGATCCACAACATGCTATACATGGGGGTTATAGAGCCATCACAGAGCGCCTGGCACAGAAGAAGAAGAAGAAGAAGAGATTAGATTTATACCCCGCCCTTCACTCACTTGGAGTCTCAGAGCAGCTTACAAACTCCTTTCCCTTCCCCTCTCCACAACAGACACCCTGTGAGGTAGGTGGGGCTGAGAGAGCTTTTTCCCAAGCTGTCCTTGAGAGAACAGCTGGTACAGAGCTATGGCTTGCCCAAGGCCATCCAGCCAGGTGCAAGTGGAGGAGTGGGGAATCAAACCTGGTTCTCCCAGATTAGAGTCCGTGCACTTAACCACTACACCAAACTGGCTCCCAGCCCAGTCATTTTAGTCCCCAGACCAGATGGCACGGTCCAGTCCTGTGTTGCCTATAGAGAATTCAATAAGGTGTCACAATTTGACATGTACCCCATGCCCCATGTCGACATCCTTTTAGACCAGTTGGGACAAACCCACTATCTATCAGCAATTGACCTGACTAAGGGCTACTGGCAGGTGCCCGGACAGAAAGAAGATGACCTTCACAACCCCTCAGGGTCTCTTCCAATTCCTCCAGATGCCATTCGGGCTTCAAGGAGTGGCTGCAACATTCCAGCGACTGGAGGACAGAGCCTTGGCACATTGCGAGGGCTTCATGCTGGCCTACATAGATGACATTGTGATATGCAGTTCAGACTGGCCCACCTATCTCTGTCACCTGCAGGCCATCCTCGAGGCTCTCCAGGCAGCAGGACTGCACGCCAACCCCAGGAAAAGCAAAATAGGATTCCAGGAGTTGAAGTATCTGGGCTTCTTGGTGGGGCAGGGCCAACAACGCCCCCTACCGGAGAAGGTGGTCACAGTAGAGCAGCACCCATAACCAGCAACCAAGTGACAATTATGCCGGTTCTTAGGCGTGGTCAGATATTATAGCAAATTCATCCCAAATTTCCCCACCCTAGCTAGCCCCCTGTCTGATTGTCTCAGGAAGAACCATCCGAATGCCATTCAGTGGACAGAGGGCAGGAGGCAGGCCTTAGACACGTTGCACCATGGTCTATCACAAGGGCCAGTCCTCCAGAACCCAGACTTCACACAACCATTCACCATACAAACAGATGCCTTGGACACTGGGCTTGGTGCAGTGTCCAAGGCATCTGTTTGTATGGTGAATGGTTGTGCAGGAGATATGGGGTGAGGAATGTCTCAGCTGCAAGCTGCAGTCAGCTGAATGCAACTATTTGACTGTTGGAAAAGAGGCACTAGCTGTCAAGTGGGCGGTGGGCTCACTGCAGTACTATCTAGTCAACAATCCATTCCCCCTCATCGTCGATCACGCCCCGTTGTTATGGATGGAAAGAATGAAGGAGCATAACCCCAGGGTCTTATGATGGTATATGTCTCTTTTTCCCTTACAGTTTTCGATCACCACCAGGCCAGACGGCAACACCATGTGGTGACCCAGCTCGGGAGCTAAGGGTGTGTGTGTCCCGGTCCCGACTGGGAGCTCCCAGGGAAGGGCACCACAGCAAGGATGGCACAGCCCACTCCCCCCTTACCCAGCAACTTACCCCGAGACCCAAAGACACCGCCAGGCCAGGCTAGGACATGGCGGGAGGATGAGCCACAGGAGGAGGACAGCTGGGGAGTGTGGAGACTGCCTGCATGGGAAACAGGAGACCACAGTGACCAGGGTGGGCAGTGGGCTGAGTGAGGCCCCGCTGATGGCAGGAGCGTGGAGGCGAGCAAGATGAGGTGGGGCAGCTGGGAAGAGATGTGCCGTGATTGAGTGGTGCAGTGGGGCCAGAGCTGACCAGGGGCATCCTGGAGGTGGGGCCAAAAGAGGTGGCTTCAGTGTCTCCAGCATCTCTTCTGAGGCCTTCTCTCCCTCTTCCATCCTTAAAGGACCCCCTCGATCCCACCCCAGTCCCAGGGCAGACACCACAGCCACCAGGACCAATGCAGGGGAGGCACCACCCTGCTGGGACAGTACAGTGACAGGTGGGCAGTCGGCGGTGGGCGGGGAGTGCCGCGACAGATTGATAGCATGGATTGCTTTTTAGGCTGTTGAAATAAACTTCTACTTTATTTACTATATGCTTGTCACAGGTGGGTCCCCCAGTTGCTGCCAGTAGCTGCCCCTGGTTGCTTCATGGCTAGAAGCAGGATAGTGAAGCTGTTGTCCTCTCCATCATCTCTTGGTTGAGCCTGCTGTGACATTGCCCTCCTTCCTGAGGCCTCAAACTGAGTGAGGAGTGAGTATCTTGTCCTTGCACTAGGAAAGAAGTCCATCCATGCATTTCCTCCTCAACCAGGCCTCCCCCCATATGGTTGTGTACCCTGCATAAACCTGGTGATTGCTTTCCCTGTGTCACAAGGAGTCCAGCCCCCAACACCTATGGGGGGTATAAATCTGGCAGCTGTTCCAATTGGGCCAGCTGCTGCTGAGCCTCCCCAGCTTGTTGGTCTCAGACTGCACTGCTCAGCTCATTCTGATTCAAGCATTGCTCCTGTTTTGTTGCATCATCCAGTAGCATCTTGGGCTTTGCCTTCTGGGAAGGTACTACCGTGGTAGCCCAATTACTGCCCCCAGGGATGTCAGGCCACTGGGAGTTATCTCAGGCACAGTCTCCAAGGCCTTCCTGTTTCTTTAGAAGTTATCAGCCAACTGGTGGTGAGTTGTCTTCTCTTGACAATCCTGATCGGTCCTGTGCCAATATACCACTTGTTTTGCACTTCTCAATACTTCCCATCTATCTCAGGATTCTCACAATAAAAATATGAGCTCTTTTCAGAAACCACAAATCTTTTAATTAATTAATTAATTAATTAATTAAATTTATGAAACATTCACTATGGTAAATAGTCTCCTGAGGGTCTTCAGCCTACCCTTCTGTAAGCACAACCCCTATCTGATCCAAGCTGATTGTCTAACAGATTTTTCTCTTTCATGCTTCCCTCCTTTCTGACTTCTTCAGCCATCTCTGGGGCTTGATTGGCTGCTATTTACTTTGCCCACATAACAAGCAGGCATACAAGGGATTGGTGACTGACAGAAAGGGGCAGGACTTATATTTATCTGTCACAGTGGGAGGGAAAGAAGGAGGCAGGAAAAAAGGAGAGGCTATGGGTCTGCCAGGGAAGGGAAAGAGGGAATAGTGGAGGAGGGGATACAGGGGGTAATGAGATGTCCCTCATATGTTCTTGTGCAGACCTCCCTTGTATTAACTTATCCTGCAGTCACTCTATTAGTTACCTGTTAGTTTTGAGGTTCAGTTCAATGTGCTGGTTATAAATTCCTCTATAGGCTAGGACCTACTTATCTGCAGGACTGCCTTCTTCATACTCTCTGCTGTAACTGGGGTTGCCAGGTCTTTACCTTGCACTGGTGGGAGGGAGCATTCCAGGAGTGGGGGCCGGGTGATGTCGCCACACGTGATGTCCCCAATGTGATGACGTCATGCAGAAATGGCATCATCATGCCGGAGACATTACACAGCGATGCTCTAGGTTTTGGGTAAACTATGGTAAAACTAGGCTCAAACCATAAGAGTTTTGCCCTAAAACCAGGGCATTGCTATGATGAACCCCCTTATTTCTGAGTATGTGGGGTTTTGTTCCTTTAACCTTTCACAGGCTGCAGCAGTCTTATTTTCCACTGACACTGTCTGCCAGCCTCTTTTAACCAGGAACCCACACAGTTCGTCCTTCTGTCACAAACTAAGCCAGTTATTGAGGAGACCCTTTTAGAAATATTAATCTCTGTGGCTTTTCATGAACACCGCCCTTTTCCTGGATGAAGCTTAGTGTTTAACTTTGTCAGATACTGAACTCTTGTCAGACACTGAGGCACACGCAACATTAAACAACAAAACCAACTGAAGATTTTATTTACAAGGACAGGCAGGCAGGGAATATGTATATAAGGGGAAAATTGATGCTTGTGTATATGTTATTTCAAATGGTATAGTTCAGTTCACATATAATCATTAACTTCAGGTGCCACAGTTCAAAACACCCTCTCTCTAATCTCAACCCTTGTGCTGTTCTAGACTGCCAGTTTCCGTTTGGATTTCTCAGGTACTCTCCACCTCCACAGAGAAATATCTCTGCTGTGCCGTGGTTTCTGGACATCCACTAGTCCACTAAACCCTCCTGGCACACATTACGTGCACTAAACCCGACTCTCTCTCTAGCGGGGTATAGATCCTATGTGAGAGGCATGTGAATCTCTTGTTTAACCACACGGATCTTATTTTCCTTTTAAGACTCCTTAGTTTTCACTGTAGTATAGAACCACATTTGGCTCTTCTCAGATTCCCTTAATATTGGAATCTGTAGAGAAGGCTCACTTGCTCCACGGACTCAGAGATGTTCAACATGACTTGTCAGTCCCCTGGCGCAGTACCAACAACTAAAAAAACCCTGTCAGTCTCAACTGCTAAACTCCAAATGTCAAGAGTTTCTTTTCTTTTCTTTTTTGTTAGAATTCTCCCCCGAGTTCTGCCTCAGGATTACATCACCACTGCCAGTCACGTGACTGCAGGTGTCTTTTCTTGCAGGCTGATCTCAAGCCCAAAGTCTGTCACAGTCACCATGTGATGCCCCCGGCATGTGATGTCATCACATTGGGGAAATTGTGCGGGGTCATAGCTGTTGGTGGTCGAGCTTCTCCCTGCCGGTGAAGAGTCTGCAAAATCAAGGGATCCCCCACTCCCACCTGCGGACTGGTAACCCTAGCTGTGATAGATTTTCACATGTAAGCAGAGCCTTTTGCCACCCTAAAATGGGTAATATCAGCAGCTGCCCATATCCAAGCATTACTGTCGTGGCTTTTAGTTGGTGGAATGGCATGCCTGATAAAGTCATGATGACTCCCACACTTTTATCATTCCACAAAATGTGTGAAACAGAACTGTTCAGGAAGGCGTTTTATGACCGGAATGGAGTTGTAGTTTTAATGTTGGTGAGTATGTTAAGCAGTTTTATTGCATTGTTTACTGTATGCATTATGGTATTTTATTATTTTTAAAATGTTGTGTTATCTACCTTGAATATCAGCAATAAAAGGCAGACTGTAAATGAAGTGAAGCAATGGCTTGTGAGGAAGGCATTTCTGTTTTAAAAGACAACATTCTTACACTGTGTTCTTCAAATTGAGGCCATGGATCTGCTGAATTCAAGTCTTGGCTTGTGCTGCCTTAGTCCTGAGGCCCTAAATATCTGAAAAGTTTGTCCCTAGACATGGCTGCCCTTGTGTAGCAGGCATCCTCTGAGAACATTATCTCTGATAGTGCCAATAATTATTTTCTTTATCAGAGAGCCTTTCACTAAACCCGCAATTCTTACTGAACCTTCTTAGTTTCATGATATAGGGGTGTATAATTTGATCTGTTTTTGTATGCATTGAAAAAACTTCTTTAAATGTTCTTTTCCAGCTTGTACTGTCCTTCAGCCTAGTCCATTATTCATTTTAGTTTTGTATCCTCACTTTCTGCAAACTTAAAACTATTGCAAGCATCCAAAGCCTCCTCTCAAGTGACAGATAGGAAAGTGCAAAATTTAATTTTAGTACTTTCCATTCAAACCTTTGTCTAATTTCCTCCCCATTATCTGCAATATCCCCTGGTGACTGTTGTCCTGATGGTTGTTACAACATATAAATATATCTAATAGTCAAAGTGGCCCCATCTGTGGATAGTTAAATCTGTGAATCCAGGCCATGTTGAGAGAACTCCCTGGGGAACCCTCAGGCTTGCAACAAAATTCCAAGCCATAAAAACCAAAAAAGAAAGCAGTTTTTTGCACTGCGCAGAGAACTGCCTCTGAACCAACACTGTGGGTGGGTGGGAGGAGAACCAGGAGCCTCTGCTGCCAACCCCCCCATGTGTCAGAATCTGCTGATTCAGACAGAGTATTTCTATTGCTTACAGCTATGTCTTCTGTTTCATTGCTATGCTTCTCACTGTCATGTCTGTATGCCATACTATATTCATATTGCCATGTATGTATGATAGATGCTTCTATAACACCTGCCATGTAATTGCCCCCCCCTTAGGTAAACCCTCACTTTGGCCAGTATGTATGTAGAATATGTGACCCCAGGTTTATGACCCTGACCAGGCCTGGTTTGTGTAACTGTCAGAGCGGGAGGATGACAACTTCAAAGTATGGGAACAATGGGCCTCTCACACTCCTGCCTCCGCATTCCATTCGTCCCGGCTGAGACTCCAAGGGAGGACGAGTCCCATCTCTTATCAACGTGCGAAAGCCTCGAGGCCATTGATTGTTATGTGAAATGGTAACATCTGAGGGGTCTGGTTTGGGAAGGGAAATTTACAACTTGACATCTCACTTTCTTTCCTGTGGGAAGCAAACGGCCAGAGCCCCTTTTGCCTGCCGTTTTTCCCCTGTAGTGATTGGCTACCTATGGGTAATTCAAACTGCCTAGAAAGGTATAATAGACCTGCTTCTGTCATATGTGTTATCTCTGACAATAATCCGAGACGCTGTACCAATGTAGAGATTGGAAATAAAGAACTGTGTTTCATCAACAAAGATCTGATCCTTGACTACTTTGAGCAGAAGTCTCACACCATGTCCAAGCCCACTGCCAACTTCCCTACCTCCAGCACTGTCTTAGAGAGTGGGTGAGAAGGACTGGGAGCTTCTGCCATGCCCCCCATTGTCCCCCCTCCACTGCCAGCCTACTGTGTTGGCAGGTGCTGGCCCCTCCAAACATTGGGTAGTTAGAACAGTGGAGAGGGGGTCAGCAGGGAAGGCATTCAAAGCAGGGAGGGAGTGGGTGATTAAGCCTCAAGTGGTGGGTTAGGAGGAATGGGACCGTCTGCCCTCCCTGCATCCTCACTTTGCTGCCACCTTGCTGCCCCACTTTGCTGCCACCATGACAATGTGGGCCAGACAACTGGGCTGCTGAGAAGAGCAGTGGAGTGGGGGAATCATTCAGCAAAGGGGAGGTGATGGAAAAGCAAACAGGCAGGCACAATGTCAGGGAAAGAGGCAGGCAAGCACGCCACCCCCCATGAGTCCTGTGGGGAGGGAGAAAGAGAGAAAGAGTGATAGAGAAGGGGCAGGAAGAAACAGTGATAGTAAAATGTACTGGAGTCGGGAGGCTGGTAATAGTGAAATCAGCATGGTTGTTTATTGCGGGTCAGATGGAACATGAGAAACCCTGGGCTCAGAGCCCTCTTTTATGCCGGTCGGAGATAATCCCCTGACCTCGCCCCCAGTGTCCTGATAGGACCTTAAGATAGTGGTTACATTTCATAGGTCTCATAGAGGAACCTAGGTACGTGATTGGTGGCCTGTTAGGATCCAGCTCGCTATTGTTCTACCTGGCCGAAGCTCAGGTAGTTCTGGGCCATGTGCGATTGGCCACGTGGTGGTCACCATTACAAGACCACATGGCGACTGCAGTAGTAATACACAACACCCCTCCCCCCATAGTCTAGTTCCTCCCCTACCGAACATAGTCTTTTAAATAGTCCAGTCGCCAGCGCTCGTGGCCTGAGCACCGGGCATTGAGTGCCGTGGAGCAGTGTTATGTCCAGGAAGCAGGGCAGCAGCCGTTTGTTCGGGACTGTTCAGAGACAGGTCCTGAGGTGGCGCTGGCAAAATAGGCTCATGTGGACTCTCTGGGATCTGGATGTTTGCGGGCTCAGTGCCAGGGCTGGATTCCAGGAATGGCCACTGGTCCAGAACCTCGGTTGCTGGAGTTTCCAGTTTGGTGAAGCCCTAACCAGTTTGTTGTAGTGGTTAAGACCCAGTTTGTGGTTAAGTGGTTAAGAGGTTAAGAGCCAGTTTGGTGTAGTGGTTAAGTGTGCGGACTCTAATCTGGGAGAACCGGGTTTAATTCCCCACTCCTCCACTTGCACCTGGCTGGATGACCTTGGGCAAGCCATAGCTCTGTACCAGCTGTTCCCTCAAGGACAGCTTGGGAAAGAGCTCTCTCAGCCCCACCTACCTCACAGGGTGTCTGTTGTGGGGAGGGGAAGGGAAAGGAGTTTGTAAGCCGCTCTGAGATTCCCTTGGGGAGTGAAGGGCGGGATATAAATCCAATCTCTTCTCTTCTTCTTCTTCTTTCTGGGACGTGGGTGCGGTGCTCGGAAGACATTGCCACAGTTGGTTGATGTGGCACTGCCACACTAACCCTTCTTCGATGAAGACTTTGTAGGACAATGGCCCTGTGGAACAGATGATTCTTCCGGGAACCCATGCCGGACCTCTGGCGTAGTTCGGGATGTAAATGGGGTCCTTGGGGAGGAAACCTTGAGGAGCTGCCTGAACTCTGACGTGGAGCTGCTGTCTGTGGCGCGGTCAGGGTGGAGCCGGTTGAGCAGGGTGCCAAGACGCCGGCCCATCAGCATCTCTGCAGGGCTGCATCCTGCCCCGGTGTGTGGGTTGATTGCTGGCTGAACAGGAACTTTGCCAGCTTGAATTCCCAGTTGCCCTGCTCCATCTATCTGAGGGCTTCCTTGGTTGTTCTCATCATTCTCTCTGCTTGCCCATTGGTTGCAGGATGGAATGACGCAGAATGGATGTGGCGAAGGCTGAGGGAGTCCACAAAGTACTGGAACTCTGTGGAAGTGAATGCCATTCCGTTGTCAGTGATGAGGGTGTCTGACAGGCCATGTGTGGAGAACACGTGCCACATGGCTTGAATGGCCGCATCAGATTAGGTAGCCCACACCGGGATTACCTCCAGCCACTTGCTGTAGCTATCTGCAATGATAAAAAAACAACTGGCCCTGGACTGGCCATGCGAAGTCCAGGTGGAGATGAGACCAGGGATTGTTGGTTGACTCCCAGGGCCAGATGGGGGCGTGAGGAGGCTCAGGGTGTGATTCCTGGCATTTACCACAATGGTGGACCTGGTCCTTGATCTCCTTGTCCATGCCGGGCCACCATACGTAACTTAGGGCTAGGGCCTTCATGTGGACTCTGGCGACTACAACCAGGCCTTCCTTATCTATCTGGGTGTAGTTCTGCTCTGCCACCAATAAGGTCTGGGAATAGTAGGCCACTGGCTCCTCCCACCTGTCAGGAAGCCGATGGCCCAGGACAGCTCCCACCCCATAGGGAGACACATCGCAAGCCAGGATCACTGGCAAAGACTTGTTAAAATGTGCAAGGACCGCTTTAGACACTAGCAAGTCCTTGACAGCTTTGAAAGCTGCCGAATGGCATGGTCCCCAGTCCCACTTTGCCCCCTTGTCCAGAAGCCTGTGGAGGGGCTCGGCTATCACCCCCTTGTGTGGAAGGAAGGCATGATAGAAGTTCAAGAGGCCGAGGAACGTCTGCAGCTCGGCCTTCGATGTGGGGATGACCGCCTCTGTAATGGCTGCCACTTTCTCCTGAGTGGGGTGGATGCCCTGTGCATCAACGGTGAAACCCAGGAAGGTCACTGACGGGACTCTGAAGATGCATTTGTCCTTACACACCTTTAGGCTGGTGTCCTGGAACCGCTGGAGGACTGACCAAAGCCAGGTCTTGAAGGTTGCAATGTCTGGGGCCGCGATCAGGATGTCATCAAAGAATGGCTTTACATCTGGAATGTCTTTTAACACAGAGTCCATTAGTTGCTGGAACAACCCCAGAGCAACGCTGACCCCGAACTGGAGTCGCTTCACTTTAAAGGCTCCCCTTGTGGTGTCATCCATGGGGAGTTGCTGATAGGTCTGTGCCAGATCCAGCTTTCCAAATATCTGGGCCCCTGCTAGGGAGGCCAAGACATGACTGAACACTGGCACCAGGTACAAGTGATCCTGTGAAGCCCAGTTAATGGTACATTTGTAGTCTGTGCAAAAGCGGATCTCCCCATTCGCCTTCATGGGGGTCACAATAGAGGTCTCCCACTTGGCGTGTGGGACCAGTTCTAGCATGCCTTGCATGACCAGTTTGTCCAGCTCAGCCTCTTCCTTAGGCTGAAGTGCAAGCGGAAGCCACTGGGCTGCCACACGGATGGGCTGGACATTGGGGTCCAAGTCCAGCAACACTGGGGCCCCCCGGTAGGAGCCCAACTGTCTGTCAAAGATGGCCGGGAACTCTGCGCAGACCAACTCAAAGTCTGCGGAGCCGATTTTGTTTACCCCATAGACTCCCAGTCCCAAAGCCTTGAACCAGGATAGTCCTAGAAGGCTGGTGAGGTTGCCCTCTACCACTAGGAGGTCCAGACACCTACCAAAGTCCTTGAACTGGACCCTGAACTTGCCCAACCCCTTGATGGCCACTGGGTTTTTCTGAAAATCCCGGAGCACAAGTCCTGTAGGATGCTGCAACTGGGGGCTCCCTTTTGATTGTTTGTTTTTGAAATTTTTTATTGCATTTTTTTACCCTACACCTACACTAAAAAACTACATACTATCCTACCCGAAGGTATACAGAAAATGCGTTCGTAATGCTAATAATACTAACATCATTAATTACTGAAAAGCTAAATTATTTCTTGGCATACATTGTTAATTCATTCTTGCTGTTTACAAACAAAAATTTAACGTTAGACCTTTGAACCACATACAGCAGAGGAAACAATTTAAATAATAAATTTTAATATTACAAGGCTTGGTGTGTTATTACAGCAAAAAAAAACAGTTATAAAACTATTTCTCCTTTGATTCTCTTCCTTTCTTCTTGTCTTTCTTCTTTCTAGGGGCAGCCGCCCCTTTCTTAGAGTCCAAGTCTTCTCCATCTTCAATTTCTGAGCTTTCAAATCCATACATACTCTCCTGCTCTGCCAGTGAATCGTCTGGTTCAGTCTCTGTTTTCTTCTTCTTGTGCTTTTCCAAAAACAATCTTGCTTGTTCAATGGAGTCAATTTTAATTTTTTTATCTTTGTAGCTAAACTTCAGTCCCTCCGGGATGTCCCATCTGTAAGGAATAGTCTCTGACTGCAACCATAAAGCCAAACTCCTATATGCTTTTCTTCTCTTTCTTATTTCAAATGGAATGTCTTTTAAAACTTTGATTTCTTCTTCCTGTATCTTCAGAACAGTTCCATTTGTGGCTTTTAACACCACGTCTCTGGTTGATCTTTTTGAGAATCTCACCACAATTTCACCTGGCAGTTTCTTCTTTTTAACATATTCTGGATATGTCCTGTAGGTCATATCCATATCGCTTTGAATTGTCGCTGCTTGCCATCCTGTCACAGGTGCCAATGCTTCACTTAATATTTTCTTAAAATTATCTCCTTTTGACTCAGGAACGTTCTGAAATCTCAAGAAGTAGTTTGATCGATCCATTTGAAGCTTTAATATGTTGTCACTTTGAAAAGATTTTTCTTTTTCAATTTTCTGCAGTCTTGAGTCATTTTTTTCAACCGCTGTTTTGACATCCAGGAGGTCCTGTTGGAGCCTTTCCTGTTTTCTATTTGATGCTCTCATTTCAGTTTGCATCATCTCCAGTTTAGTGTTGATTGAAGCCAGTTGGTCCACTAGGGGTTGCAGTGCCACCGACAATGCCACATTCAGCTCAGTTCCACCTTTTGAAGTAGGAAGCGAACTTCCGAGTTTTGGAGAAGCTCTCCCTGCCATTTCGTCCTGCAGTCGCCGACTGTTTACAGTTAGATAAGAGATCTCAAAGGGGACATTCTTGATTTATCACACCGATGCCTTTTGCAAGCTCTTCCTCTGCTCCATGTGATCCAACACTCCAACGCATTTATAACGCCTCCAAAACAGCAACAGGACCATGGGAAAGTCTTCGAGTAAGTTACGAGGGAGGGGGTGGGGGGATCCAATCCTACTAGCCCACCCCTTAATGCTTCATATCAAAAGGTCAGGAGACTCACGATTCAGCCATTGCGTATCTGGTAGACCATCACCTCTCTGCTCTACATTTTCTGCAGCTTCACGGCAGCGCTTCCAGTAGCCCGAGGGCTTCCTCCAGCAGGCGAACCTCTAGGGGTAAAAAGGAGCCTCAATCCCGCGATCACCACTGCAGGGAGAGGCTACCTTTAAGCACCCCAGGCAGGGACCCTTTCCTAGGTTCCCTGGGGGTCCAGCACCAGTCCAGAACCCCGGGGGCTCCCTTTTGGACACAGTATGCAGAATGTGTCCGCTGATATAATAGAGTATGAGGAACCGGTGTCCAGTTCCATGCTACAGGGGGCCCCTTCGATCCAAACTTGGACCGATATCTTTCCTGGGGTTTGCTGGGGCAAGCTCAGTACCTGGCAGTGTGTGGGGATTGACATGCTATCCACCGATTCATGGTGAGTGGCTGGGGAGCGGTGGCTGGTTTGAGTGTGGCATACCTTGGTGATGTGGCCCATTTTTCTGCAGGAGTGGCATGTTGCCTCGTGGAACCAGCAGGAACAATGCTCGTCAGGGTCTCCGCAGCTAGTGCACACTGGGGCCAGGCTATGCTGGGGAGCAGGAGCGGAAGCAGCCACTGGAGCCATGTACCAGAAACAGGAACTGGAGGGATGGGATGCACCTTTTCTTGAGTGAGGTCTCAGTTGGCAGATGTCCTTCTCTTCTGATGCATCCAATTTGGAGACCTTGGTCCAGTGTGTGTAGGTGGCCAGGCGGTCGTTCTGGGTCATTTCAAATGCAACTGCCACCTGCAGCACCTTCTCAGTTGTTGGATCTGTGAGGGTGATGAGCCGTCACCGTAACTTGGTCTCTCGCACTCAGCCATGAAACTCGCCAGCAAGTAGTCCTCCACATACCAGTACTCACAACCACTGCCAGCCAGCGGAGGTCGGCGAGGAACCTGGCTGCGCTCTCACCCATCTGCTGGGTCCTCTGGAGGAACCACACCCTCAGCGCCAACATGGAGGGCTTGGGTGCAAAATAGTCTCCCAGCAGTTTGACAAGGTCATCATATGTGACATCCAGGAGGTCATGGGGAGCTATCAGGCTCTGAGCCAGGCACATGGTTTCAATGCCACAGTGACCCACTAGCCAGGCCCACTTCATATTGGCCTCTGTGACCCCTTGCACCAAGAGGAGGAACCTGAGTTGCCTGGCCCATGCGTCCCAGGTCTCAGGTTTGGAGGGGTCAAATGGGGGAATGTTTCCTGTAGTGGCAGCCATATTACCTAAAGTGTCACGGTGAGCAGAGTCCTCTGGGGTGGGCGGTTCAGTTGCAGAGCATTGGAACTCCTTGGTGCCAGGTGCCTCTGGATCAGTGCTCGGTGTGGTGTTGTTTGCTCGGCTGATGTGTTGCTCATCACGATCCCATCCTCATCACCACTAAAATGTACTGGAGTTGGGAGACCGTTAATAGTGAAATCAGCATGGTCATTTATTGTGGGTCAGATGGAACATGAGAAACCCCAGGCTCAGAGCCCTCTTTTATGCCGGTCGGAGATAATCCCCCGACCTTGCCCAAATGTCCTGATAGGACCTTACACTTGTGGTTACATGTCATAGGTCTCATAGAGGAACCTAGGTATGTGATTGGTGGCCTGTTAGGATCCAGCTTGCTATTGTTCTACCTGGCCGAAGCTCAGGTAGTTCTGGGCCATGTGCGATTGGCCACGTGGTGGTCGCCATTACAAGACCACATGGCGACCGCAATAGTAATACACAACAGATAGAGAACAGAAAAATGGGGTGAGAGAAAAGGTGTGGTGGGGAAAAAAGAGAAATAATGCAGAAGGAGTGGAAGGAGAAAGAATGATAGAGAAAGGGTCACAGAAAAATGGTGGAGGAGCTACAGAAAAGTGAAGATAGAAAGGGGAGGGTAGGACTGCCAACCTCCAAATGAGGCCTGGAGATCATCCAGAATTACACCTGGTCTCCTCCAGACTACAGAGACCAGTTCCTCTGGAGAAAATGGCTGTATTAGATAATGGAGTCTATGGCATTATGCCCTACTGAGGTCCCTCCCCTGCACACTCCTTAGGCTCCATCCCCAGATCTCCAGGAATTTCCCAACCCAGAGATGACAGCCACAGGTGGTGGAGAAAGAGAGAGAAAGAGTGACAAGAGAGAAGAAGGGGTGACAGAAAAGGGGAGGGTGAGAAAAAGAAAGAAAGGGTGAAAGAGGTTGACAGGAGAGGGGTGGTAGAGAAAGCAAGAGAAAGGGGGAGGGGGAGAAAGAGTGACTGGGGAGGGATGGGGGAAGCAATCCAGGCAATGGCATTTGATCTAACCTTATCCTAACCTCATTTTTTACTACTGATACTGTTTCCTGCTTATAAATTATATCAGAAGGATGGGGGGGGGGAGTTGGAGGTGGGGTGGTTCTGTATGTCAGAGAGGGTATACAGTCCAGTAAGACTGAGAGGGTAGGAGAATTGGATTCGCTTTTGGAAATCCTGTGGGTTGAATTAGTGGGCCCAAAAGGAAGCTTAACATTGGGAGTTTGTTATTGCCCACCAGATCAAAAGACAGAGGTGGATTATAAAATGATGAATGAATTAAAGATAGTGGCTAGATGAAATAACTGTGTTGTAATAGGTGACTTTAACTACCCACATATTGATTGGGTCTATATGTGTTCAAGTCGGGAAAAAGAGATTGAGTTTCTAGACACTCTCAATGACTGTGCTATGGAGCTGATGGTCACAGAACCTACCAGGGGAGAGGTGATCCTGGATTTGGTCCTAAGTAATGCCCAAGACCTGGTGAGAGATGTTAAAGTGATTGCACCGCTTTGGAGCAGTGACCATAATGTTATTGAGTTCAACATTTGTATAAATAGGGAGTTGTCCCAAAAGACTGACACAACCACTTTTAACTTTAAAAGGGGTAACTTCTCTGATATGAGGGGACATATGAGGAGAAAACTGAAAGGAAAAGTAGAAAGGGTCAAAACCACTGGGGAAGTTTTGAGACTATTTAAAATTACAATCCTAGAGGCTCAGAGAAAATATATACTGTGGGTTAGGAAAGGCACAAATAGGTATAGAAAAAAGCCTGCATGGTTAACAAACAAAGTAATGGAAGCTGTAAAAAGTAAAAAGGATTCCTTTAAGCAGTGGAAAGCTAGTCTCAGTAAGGCTGATAAAAGGGAACACAGGCTGTGGCAAATAAAATGCAAGTCTGTGATCAGGCAGGCATAAAGGGAATATGAGGAGCATATCGCAAAAAACATAAAGATCAACAATAAAACTTTCTTCAAATACATTCGAAGTAGGAAACCAGCCCGGGAAGCAGTGGAGCCGTTGGATGACCAAGGGGTAAAAGGTGTACTGAAGGATGATAGGAAAATGGCTGAGAAGCTGAATGCATTTTTTGCCTCTGTCTTCATTGTGGAAGATGAGAAGTGGTTGCCCACTCCAGAACCACTGATTTCAGGAGGGGTGTTGAAAGACCTGAGTCAGATTGAGCTGATGAGAGAGGAGGTCCTACGACTGATAGACAACTTAAAAACAAATAAATCACCGGGCCCAGATGGCATACATCCGAGAGTTCTGAAAAAACTCAAATATGAACTTGTGGATCTCCTGACAAAAATTTGTAATCTTTCATTAGAATCTACCTCTATTCCTGAGGACTAGAAGGTAGTGAATGTCACTCCCGTCTTTAAAAGGGTTCCAGAGGAGATACAGGAAATTACAGGCCAGTCAGTCTAATGTCGATACCGGGTAAATTGGTGGAAACTGTTATTAAGGAAAAAATTAGTAGGCACATTGATGAACAAAATTTGTTGAGGAAGACTCAGCATGGGTTCTGTAAGGGAAGATCTTGTCTCACTAACCTGTTAGTGTTCTTTGAGGGAGGGGAGACAAACATGTCAATAAGGGGGACCCAGTAGATGTTGTTTACCTTGACTTCCAGAAAGCTTTGATAAAGGGTAAGTCGACCCTGGATCACTGCATAGTTCTTAGTCATCTAGTAAATACATATGAATCTCAAGGGAAGTTTTGATTCAGTGCCCAAGGACATCTTGTGGAGGAAACTGAATAACTTGGGCATTGATAAATGATTGCTCTTTTTGATAAAAAAAAAAAACTTTACACAGAAACTACTTGCCAGGTCAGTTGCTCAAAAGAAGGAGACCTAACGCCTAAGATCACAATTTCAGTGGTTGTCAAGCAAGGTTGTAGCCTGGCCCCTATATTGTTCAATCTCTTTCTAAATGATCTGGCACCTTTTATGAGCTGTGTTAATGGTCATTTCCCCATCTTGGGAGCAAGACACTGCCCACTATTGTTGTATGCCGATGATGCCATTCTTCTCTCACTTTCAAAGGTGGGGATGAAAAAGATGCTAACACGCTTTTCAGTCTATTCAGATGAGATTGGGCTTGCTTGGGCTACCCAGGTCAGGACTTGATTTGTATTTACTGATGACTGATTTTTAATAATAATTTTGCTATTGTTAATGATGTCACTTTCAATTCCCATCTGCTTAAAAGCTGTGATGATTAGTTATTGAATTACACTATAATGCCTTCAGACTTCATTTATTTAATTACTCTCATAATTTCATTGATTAGTAATTTTTCTGCTATTATGCAAAATCACCATACCTAATTGCAAACTCCCGACTCACAAACACAAAATAAGTTCTGTAAGCATAGCAGGGCATAAATTCCCACCACTCCCTGCCCTCCCTTTTCAGTTTCAGAAAGTGTGCTGAGGAATGGAATACCCACTGGGTTGCTAGCACTGCCTTAGCAAATGCTGAGAGATTTAGTGGATGGTGTCTGAGGAGGATATTGTCAGGTTCCCTGTCATTTTGTTTTTCAGTTCCCCCATGCTGACTGTTTACTCCCGGCGGGAGTATGGTACCCTGTCTCTTCCCACGTCAGAGTGCTCTTACCCACACACACCCTTCTCCCCCTGTGTCTCGCCAGCTCTGCTAATCTGTTTTGCTGTAATGTTAACCTTGGGATGTTTCTGTGATGGGTTCCTCCAGGTGCCTAACTGTGTGGGAATGGGAAGTAGGAGTTCTCGCGGGGGGAGGGGGGAGTGGTTTCTAGCTTGTGTGCCTTTTCTCTGGGAAAGTAACTGCTGGGGTTTTTCACGCTTTTTGCCTATTACACTGATTGGTGCCTGTCATTTATCTGCTCTTTGAAAACAGTATAATTGCTTTGGGTACTATTGATCTGGTATCACTGTCAATGGACGTGTTCCCTGAAAAACTATTAAGAAAATAAAAGGACTTTGCTTTTACACTGAGGCCTGGCTTATTGGATCTAATCAGAAGTCTCACAGATTGACAGTGATCTTTCCATCAATGGAAGGAGTGACCCCCATACTTGATGATGTCGGAAGATGGGACCCTCGTTCCGACCTCTACCCCTGAAACTCTGGCAACTACTACACCTGTAGAGCCGGTGACTACAAGCTTCGATACCTATGCCCCCCTGTGTCTAGGGGGGACTACGGGCGATTGGTCGGTGATGCCAAGGTACTCCTGGTCGACGTTTGGAAAGGTCACAGAGGAATCCTGGGTCCACGACAGATGGGGTTCCAGAGTGCGGTTTGCAAATGAGGAGAAGGATACCTGGAGGCTGAGTACTCAGCTGGAACAACAATCTCCACCTTGCTATCCAGACCGGGTTCCTGATGAAGTCTGGCAGCAGATGGATCGGAGGTTCAAGGAAATGCATGACAGACTGGCGGTCGAGTTGCGGGAAGCGTTGCTTGATATGCAGAATGTCGTGCTGGGAGCTGCGGGAGGTGGACAGGTCAGAGGTGATGGTGCAGCTGGAGGGCTTCCTCCCCCTCAACAACAGGGGGATGGAGGTGCAGGACCTGTGCAGCAAGCACCTGGGGGGACTCCTCCACCCCTTGGGGTCCCGGCCCACCCAGTGCCCCAGCTGGGGGACAGGATTTATCGGCAGCCTCCGAATGACCGCCTGCTGGCTATGTTTGATGGTGATCCTGACAAGCTCCGGTTTTTCATCATCGAGACTGAGCAGTTCCTGGAGACTTGGGGACACTTTTACCCCACTGAATGTGAGAGGGTTGGCTACCTTGGCTCTACTGCTGTGGTCTCTGCTAGAAACCATGCAAAATTATTTTATGAGGCGGATTCTGGTTTTACCCAAAGGCTCACCCGTGGCACTTATGAGGGCTGAACTGGGTATGGTATCTTTGGAAGCCAGGGTAAATGTAAGAATTCTTTCTTATTGGAGGAAATGCTTAAAACAACCGCAGGATATCCTAGGTGTCCAAAGTTTTATATTGCTTTTGAAATCCTCCAAAAGATTAGGTGACCACCTGACCTCTATTTTACTGAAATACTCAATTCCAGACGATGTATGGGACAGTGAAAGTCAAAAGTCCAAATGGAAGGAATGGGTATTTAAGAAGGATGGACTTTTGAACCGCCAAGCGGTGGTAAGTTGTCGTACAGCCCCCTTGTATAGGATATTTAAAAGAGATCACTGTAGGACTGTTTACCTTGAGAAATTAACTACCCTTGATCTAAGAAGGGCTTTTACCGCCCTAAGGTTTCATGCCATACCTTCAATGGTCTGTATTGGTCGCTTCTTGGGCTCCCCTGCTGTCTCTAGAATATGTCAGTGTGGCGTAGGTGAAGTGGATGATGTCGAGCATTATATTATGAGATGCTCTTGGCATGAATCACTTAGGCAAAGGTTCATTTACCCCATTATACCTCTGCATAATGGAATTTCAGGTCTGGACATGACTGTTTTTTTGCTCTCTGATAATGACACATATATTACCAGCAGAATGGCTCTGTTTGCACTAGCGGCAAAAAAGATAAGACTAAGTCTAGGATTTACAGCAAGTTACTGAAGGGCATATCCCATTTTGGTGTATAATGTCTGTTGTATTTTGTTTTATCTGTTTTATTTTGTTTTGTTTTGTTATGGCCAATGGCCAAGACAATAAACTTGACTTAACTGCCTTAACTACATTGGCTCTAAGTTACAGGACACTGCTAGTGACTGGTACGTGAGTTTACACAACCCTCCCGGCCCTGAGCTGAGATCAGTAAATGAGTTCATGTGGGCACTCCGGCAGCATTACGAGGATCCCTTGGGGGAGGAGAAGGCCCAGAATCAGTTGTGGAAACTGGTTCAGGGTCAATCCTCTTAAGGGAATATACTGCTCAGTTTATTAGAATAGCTGCAAAAGTGTATGGCTGGTCTCAGGACCTTTTCATTGAGAAGTACAGGGAGGGCCTGAATTCAGAGATATATGAGACTGTGTTGAGAAATGACCGGCCTGTTTCCTTGGTGGCATGGATGAGAGCAGCGGCTGATGTCGAAGAGCGTTTCACTTTGATCAAGTTAGGGTCGCAGTCGTCCCATTCCGCTGCAAAAGCTCCTGGTAAGACCAAGTTCAAAACTGCTATTCAGGAGTTACGAGATGCTTGCTTTAAAGAAGGACTGTGCATGAGATGTGGAGAAAGCGGGCACTACGCATCTTCCTGTCCCCAGGGGGGGATGAAGACACCAAAGACTCCCACTCCAATTTCAGTGGGGATGCCACGTCCTCCCAAAGGAGCCTATAAACCCCGGGCGTTACAGCTGGAAGGGGCACTGAGTGAGAAGACCAAGAAAACAACCCTTGAAGTGGTAGCTGAACAGCTGTCAGGAAACTTTCAAGACCTGCAGTAGGAGGCGCGAAACTGCAGGTCCCCCCTCCAACCGCGCCACCAACGGTGAGCATCCCCAGCCTTTTACTCTACATGGTTGTGACTGTTATAGCACCTGGAAGTGGCACCCACGTTCGGGTGCGAGCCCTCATTGACTCAGGATGTGCCAGGGATCTAATTAGCCCCCTGATAGTAGAGGGTTTAGGACCTAAAGTAAATCCCTCGGGAGAGCCCTTACAGTTCACCCAGATGGATGGTTCCGAGATGAAGGAGGCATGCATAGCAGAGACAGAGCCATTGATCTTGGGGACAGGGGACCATTGTGAGAAACGGGCATTCGTAATAACTCCCCATGACCAATTCCCCATGGTGCTGGGATCTCACGACCCTTACATCAAATGGAGTGAAGGGAAAATCTCTTGGGTCAACTCCTGATGTACGCAACATAAATGGGATGCTGCATGGGGCTCAGGACCCCCTCTCCCCCCCTTGCCTGTTTGGTCTTGGAAGTACTTGCCAAGATCCCTCCAGGACCTTGCAGAGGTATTCAGTGTGACAAAAGCGGATGAACTTCCCCCCCCCCATAGACTGATGGACTGTGTTATTGAACTCTTGCTGGGGGGAAAGCTTCCTAAGGGAAGATTGTACTCGATGGGCCCCGCAGAGAGAACCGAACTGCGACAGTTTCTAGACAAAAACCTAGCACGGGGTTTCATCCATCCCGCCAAATCCCCATTCACAGCCCCCATCCTCCAGGTGCCTAACTGTGTGGGAATGTGAAGTAGGAGTTCTCGTGGGGGGAGGGGGGAGTGGTTTCTAGCTTGCGCACCTTTTCTCTGGGAAAGTAACTGCTGGGGTTTTTCGTGCTTTTTGCCTATTACACTGATTGGTGCCTGTAATTTATCTGCTATTTGAAAACTGTATAATTGCTTATAGTCCTATTGATCTGGTATCACTGTCAATGGACGTGTTCCCTGAAAGACCATTAAGAAAATAAAAGGACTTTGCTTTTACACTGAGGCCTGGCTTACTGGATCTAATCAGAAGTCTCACAGATACGATGTCACTTATGGGTGATACGATGTCGGTTATGGGTGATACTCTATGGAGGCCATTTTTCCAGCCATTTTTTCCCTCCTGCTTCTCAATAATCTCAAGGGTGGGGAATCAGGGCTAAGAGACACATGTGATAAAAAGCCATGCAATATGCATTGAACAGAAAGCCTAGTCCACTGGATATGCAGCAGAGGAATAATCCCTGCCCAGTAGTCGAGAAGATTGTATTCATGTTTTACTGGATACTAGATGATAGTCACACACCCTCTAGCTGCAAAACAAGAGCAAGTAATCTTCAGCTTCTCTTCCTTTTGCAAGAAGAAACTACAAGATCACTGAAGCAGCGCTTGTAGCTGCTTCAAACTTGTCTGTAGATGATGCCTTTGATAGTGAGCTGTTGACTCATTTTGTATAGCTAATATATACTTTCCTGTACCTTCTGACAGTTAGCACTTCACTAAAATTTGGACTATATATTTTTATGGAAAAAGTAAACTTTAAAGTTTAGTAAGTTCAAGTAAATACAAGCCGCAGACATTTATGTGAATCTTGTGTTTTGCAGAATATAGCACCAAACCAGGTTCACATGTTGCACAGTCATTCAAATATCATTAGTTTTGTATTTACTGATCACTGACAATCTTTTTTTTAGATTGGTTACATCTCTTTCACATTTACTCTGGATAAGAAGTTGAGTCATCTTTCTAGATTCATCTTTTTAGTAAATTATTACTTCAGAATGTATATGTTAATTTCCTTCCTTCCTTCCTTCCTTCCTTCCTTCCTTCCTTCCTTCCTTCCATCCATCCATCCATCCATCCATCCATCCATCCATCCATCCTTCCATCCTCCCATCCTCCCTCCCTCTCTCCTTTACTAATGATTCACTATGGTAGTTTCATTTGTTGTTTAAATTTTGTCATGTTTTGTTTTGATCTGCTGAGATCCATACACATAATCTCAAAACATTATTAGTCACGACCAATTTATTTCAATTCACTTAGATATAATTCTTGCAGCTGCCAGTATATAGAGTAAAATGTTATTCAGGGCTACCATAATGGGTGGCAGACCTGGGCTGAAGACAGACTGGAGATGTGGCCCGAAACAGCCGTGGGGCCGAAAGTCCCACGAGAAAAGCAGCCTGGAGCACCCCATTTCACACTGGCTACATGGGGCGGAGGTGCGTGGCTGCTGGCTGCCTTGCTGAGCCGTGGCTATGCGCAGCCGCGGCAGCTGGAACAGCCTGTTCACACTTCCAGCGGCGCGTGCGATGCACCACTGGCGCGTCCACACCCAGAGGAAGCGGCAGCAGTGCGCACCCAGCCGCTGGAGACTGGTTCCCCGGGGTTTCCGCCTGAAGCACAAGGACCACGCTTCAGGCACAGGTGAGTGCGCGCTGTCGGCGGGGGACAGCTGTGGCTGTTTGGACGGCCTCTCTGCCTCCGCTTTAGAAGCGGAGCCACAGCAGGCCACATTTCCAGTCTGTCTTCAGCCCTGGATTTTTCTTCTCCCTCTCCAAAGCAGCTGTGAGCTTTGGAAACACAATGCTGAGGTAGGGGATTCATGTAGATGAAAAGCCACACAATATGAATGGCTACATTGAACACGGAAATGCAATGTCCTTCCCACAATGCAGCCACAAGCGTTGCATCATTTTTCATCCACATGGCTCCACCCCTCAGCATATTTTGGTGCTGTGCAGAATTCAGCCATTCGAAAATGACTTTCTTAGACATGTTTGTGTCCCTGTCTTCAAGTATGGTTGTAATCTTCAAAGGGCTACTAGACTTGTTACATGTTTATCCTGCTTTCTCTGTAAGAACTCAAGGTATTGTAACTTGACAACTTCATTTTATCCTTATATTTCTGTGATGCTGGTTAGGTTGAGAGAGTGACTAATCCAAGATCACCTCATGAGCGTCATAAGTGTCAAACTTGGTTCATGTTGGAGTGCTACAAATTTTGCTGTGAACACATTTGACTGTTGAAATTACTGTATTTGAAGACAGCAATCAGAAGAAGAAGAAGAAGAAGAGATTGGATTTATACCCCGCCCTCCACTCCCCAAGGGAGTCTCAGAGCGGCTTACAAACTCCTTTTCCCTTCCCCTCCCCACAGTCTGTTCAGTTTATGCCAAGCAGCTGCAAACACCTGCTGAACCAATTTGCATCAGGTTTTCCCAGAACTAAGCATGTGCAAACATGCTGCCAAGACAAACTAACTGATGGCCATTAGCATCACTGAGGATGACTTAGACAAACATCAAAGGGTAGGATTTCATCAAAATACAGTATATATTGATGACTGATTTATATTATTCTGGCCTGAGAAATTCCTGGAGTTTGGGGGTAGTATGGAGATCAGCTATTATTACAAGAGATCTCCAGCACCCCCATCTGGAGATTGGCAACCCTTTTGGGAGTGATCTAATCGTCCATTTAAATAATTGCCTGCTGAATGGACAATGATGTAGCAAAGATGGCAGGGGTGGAATCAATTGAGCTGTGTGAGAATGCTTATCAGCAGGGTTTTTTTTCTGGGAGAATGTGCTAGAACAGAGTTCCAGAACCTCTTTGACAAAGTTCCTTTAAAAATGTTTAAAAGTTCTTGAGTTTTCAGTATATGAATTGAAAACTTCATTTCCCTCTTGAGAATTCCGGCACCTTTTTTCACCCCAAAAAAGAAAAAAGCCCTTCATGAGCAGAGAGCCAGTTGTGCTGTACTGCATGGTTAGTAAAGAATACAGTGAAGCAACCTGCCGAACACATGTAATAGGTTGGCAAACTGTCAAACTGATTGTAAAAAATCAACTTCCCATTTTCAGCCAGTGAACAGGAGGACATGAGCTGAAGCAGCGGGTATTCGAGCATCCTTAGCTAAATTTCTATTCATGTTCTATTTATTTAGTTAGGTATCTATACCCCACTTTTCTCCTTAATGGGGATGCAAAGTGAGGAAGACTCAGCATGGGTTCTGTAAGGGAAGATCTTGTCTCACTAACCTGTTAGTGTTCTGGGGGGGGGAGAGGAACATGTGGTCAAGGGAGACCCAATAGATGTTGTTTACTTTGACTTTCAGAAAGCTTTTGATAAAGTTCCTCATCAAAGGTTCCTAAGTAAGCTCAATAGTCACGGGATAAAAGGACAAGTCCCTTTGTGGATCAAAAACTGGCTAATTAATAGGAAACAGAGAGTGAGTATGAATGGGCAATTTTCACAGTGAAGGGTGGTAAGCAGTGGGGTACCGCAGGGATCAGTACTGGGTCCAATGCTTTTTACCTTGTTCATTAATGATTTGAAGTTGGGGGTTAGCAGTGAAATGGCTAAATTTGTGGATGACACAAAATTGTTCAGGGTGCTGAAAAGCAGGGAGGATTGTGAAGCACTCCAAGGGGATCTGTTGAGATTAGTCAGGTGGGCGTCAGCGTGGCAAATTGAGTTCAGTGTGGCCAAGTACAAAGTGATGCACACTGTGGCCAAAAATCCTAACTATAAATACACGTAGAAGGGTCTGAACTGGCAGAGATTGTCCAAGAGAGAGATCTTGGAGTCATAGTAGATAACTCACTGAAAATGTCGAGACAGTGTGCGACTGCAATAAAAAAGGCCAACGCTATGCTGGGGATTATTAGGAAGGGAATTGAAAACAAATCAGCCAGTATCATAATGCCCCTGCATAAATCAATGGTGCAACCTCATTTGGAGTACTGTGTACAGTTCTGGTCGCCACACCTCAAAAAAGGTTTTATAGCATTGGAAAAAGTGCAGAAAAGGGCAACTAGAATCAGGGGTCCTTTCGTAGAAAAAGAGGTGCAGGAGCTCATTAGCATAACTCATTAGCATAACTCATTAGCATATGCCACGTCCCTTGACATCACCAGAAGTGTGTCAGAAAGGGAATGCCACCTAATGGAGCAAAAGAAAAGTTCTTTAAGGACTTAATTGTTGAATTGGACCAAGTCAACTATGAACATTTAATTTTGATGGGTGACTTCAATGGAACTGTTAATAACAAGGTTCAAAAAGTAAAGACAACTCAACTGGAAAGTTACCTAAAGTTTTTTTTTACAATGGTTAAGCAGGAAAGTCTGGAAGATGTTTGGAGGAAATGGAATCCTCAAGTCAAAGATTATACTTTCTACTCCAATAGCCATGACTCACATTCAAGGATAGACATGATGTGGATGACGTCAGATTTAACAATGAAAACAAAAAAGATAGAAATTTTATCAAAGTTTATCTCTAACCACAATCCTTTGATGTGGACCTCAAGACAGGGAGAAAAACAATGGAGATGGAGATTAAATGAAGAACTCTTGGGCAATCAAGAAATAATCAACAAAATACAAGATGATACAAAGATGTACTTTCAAATAAATTTATACCAAGAAACCAAACCACAAGTCGTATGTGACGCATATAAGGCTGTAATGCGAGGAATGTTGATATCTTTAAACAATAAAGAGAATAAGAGAAAGAAAGAACAACAGGACAGTATTATTCAAGCAATTAACTTAAAAGAGAAAGAATTAAAGAGAAGACCTGGAAGAAAGAAACTTCAAAAAGAAATACAGCTTCTACAAGATCAATTAAAGCCATTTTGAATCAAGAAATATATTGGAATTTTAAAAAGTTGCAGCAAAGGTCTTTTGAAGGAGCAAACAAACCTGGAAAATATTTGGCATGGCAACTAAAAAAAAGAAGAGAAAATAAGATTATCAGCAAAACTGTGACAGATAAAAAAGAAATAATGGACATTAAGGGAATAAAAAGAGAATTTTTAAAATATTATGCTAAACTTTTCCAAAAAGTGACAATAGAACAAAGTAAAATTTCAGAATATCTACAAACACTGAAATTACCAAAACCAACTGAAAAGGTTAAAGAAATGTTGAATAGCCCTATCACAATCCAGGAAATACAAAGGGCTATTGAAGATTCTAAGTTGGGAAAAGCACTGGGTCCAGATGGTTTTTTGGTTAAATACTATAAGAAAATAAAGGGAACTCTTTTACCAGTTTTGGAACTTTTGTTAAATGAAATAAGAGCTACAGGTGAAATTCCAGATTCATGGAAAGAGACAACAATATCACTGATCCCAAAAGAAGGACAGGATTTATTAAATGTTAAGAATTACAGACCAATCTCTCTACTAAACAATGATTATAAAATCTTTGCGAAAATATTAGCAGAGAGACTGAAAGAATATCTGAAGGAAATAATACAAAAAACAGCAGGTTTTTTTGCCAAATCGTCAAATAAAAGATAATTTGTGAACAGTTTTAGATGCAATTGAATACTATGATAAACATTCTGATAAAGAGGTAGGGTTTTTTTTCTGGATGCAGAAAAAGCTTTTGACAACTTAAATTGGGACTTTATGTTTGCGGTATTGGAAAAGTTACAAATTGCGGACTTTTTATTGAATATGATTAAATCGATATATACGAAACAGAAGTAATCGATTATAATTAATAATGAAAAGACTAATTATTTCAAAGTTCAAAAAGGAATGAGACAAGGTTGCCCACTTTCACCATTATTATTTATTTAAATTCTTAAAGTTTTACTTTGAAACATAAAAGAGGACAAGGAAATTAAAGGTTTGTCAACTAAAGGATTTTCCTTTAAGTATAGAGCATTTGCTGATGATGTGATGTTCATAACTGAGGAACCTATGACTACTTTACCACTTTTATTACAAAAAATTAAAGACTTTGGAGATCTTGCAGGGTTTTATGATGTGCAAGAATATGTCAAATAATAAGCAGTTCGAGTTACAAAACTTAATAGATTGTGAGGTGGTGAAAAAGACTAAATATCTAGGTATTGACTTAACTATGAAAAATATTGACCTTTTTAAAAACAACTATGAGAAGCTATGGACACAAATTACACACGATATTAAAAAATGGAATACCTTAAATTTATCATTATTGGGAAGAGTTGCTACAGTTAAAATGAACATTTTACCATGATTAATGTTTCTATTACAAACAATACCAATTGTGAAAGATTTAAAAGCTTTTAAAACATGGCAAAGAGACCTTTCAAAATTTGTATGGGCAGGAAAAAAACCAAGAATAAAAATGAAAACAATGTGCGACGCAAAGGAAAGAGGAGGTTTTCAACTACCTAATTTAAAGTTATACCATGATGCGGTTTGTTTGACTTGATTAGAGTCTTGGATTTCTCTAAAAGACAGAAAACTATTAGCACTTGAAGGACATGATTGTCGATTTGGTTGACACGCATATTTGTATTATAGTAAAACGAAAATGGACAATATATTTAAGCATCATTATATTTGAAGAACATTAATAGATATATGGTCTAGATATAAGAGTTTTTTTCCAGAAGAAAAGCCACTGTGGATTGTACCAGCAGAAGTAATAAAACCCTTTTCAAGTTTTAAAGGACAAGATTGGTTGAAATACAGGGACCTGTTAAAAATAGAAAATAGCGAATTTGTATTGAAAGAAGAGAATCAGTTGGATTTTAAATACAGCTGGTTGCAGTATAGACTTGCTCCGGCCCCAACGGACCCCTGACTAGAATGATAAAAGGGTTGGAACACTTTTCCTATGAAAAAAGGTTAAAGTGCTTGGGGCTCTTAGCTTGGAGAACTGACGACTGAGGGGTGACATGATCGAAGTTTACAAGATTATGCATGGGATACAGCAGGTAGAGAATGAAGTATGTTTCTTCCTTTCTCACAATACAAGAACTTGTGGACACTCAATGAAATTGCTGAGCAGTCAACTTGGAATAGATATAAGGAAGTACTTCTTCACCCAAAGAGTGATTAACACGTGGAATTCACTGCCACAGGAAGTGGCAGTGGCTCCGAGCATGGACGGCTTCAAGAGGGAATTAGATAAACATATGGAGCAGAGGTCCATCAGTGGCTATTAGCCACAAGGTATAGATAGGAACTCTCAGTCTGGGGCAAGTGATGCTCTGTATTCTTGATGCTTGGGGGAGGGGGAAATAACAGTGGGAGGGCTTCTAGTGTCCTGGCCCCACTGCTGGCCCTCCTGATGGCACCTGGTATTTTTGGCCACTATGTGACAGAGTGTTGGACTGGATGGGCCTTTGGCCTGATCCAACATTGGCTTCTCTTATGTTCTTATGTTCTTAAAGTGGCTTCCATGGCAGAGCAGGGATTTGAACTTGGGTCTCTCAGATCATAGTCTGGGCATCTAACCACCACACCACTCTGGGTCTCGAGTTTGTCTATTCTTAAACCAATGGTTTATTGACTATAGAACGCTATCTGTGAATTTACCTGACTCATCAGATAAAATATCAGCTTGATATTTAAAGACATAGTCTGGTAAATTTTCTATAATTTTTGAACTGCATGTAGTAACACAGTTCATATCTGGATTTGGTGAATGTCAAGAACATAAAACAGCAGCAGCCATAATACAACAATAGTTTTTCTTCACTGATGACTAATGGCTTGATAAAGCCAAGAAGAATTTTAAAAAATGTCAAACAAGGTAACAATCCAAGTAGAACTTGCTGTGGTGAAATCTTGCAATGCCATGACATCATGAATTCATTCTTTAGGCAGACTTTATAAAAGTACACATCCCTGACAGTCTGAAAGCATGTATGTCTTAGAATCCCAGGAACCTCCTCAAAAAGCCTTTTTGTTCTTGCTGTAGAAAACACAGCAACAATGATCTCTGCAGTTCTGTTTTGTGAATTTCTGGTTTTTGTTCCTTGGGTTTTTTGGGGTGTGTGTGTGTCAAATTGTAATCAATTTATGGTGACCCCATAGGGTTTTCAAGGAAAGAGACATTCAGATGTGGCTTGCCATTGCCTGCCTCTGCATAGTGACCCTAGACTCTCTTGATGGTCTCCCATCCAAGTACTAACCAGGGTTGACCCTGCTTAGCTTCTAAGATCTGAGAAGATTCTGCTAGCTTGGGCCAACTTAGGGTGCAGTCACACGGCAAGCTTATTGCGATTTGTTCCCGGCGTAGATTTGATCTGGAACATTTTTTATTGGGTTTGGATAATGACGCATCCCTTGCCCAACCGCTTGCATCATGCAATGAGGCTCCAGGCACCATCCAGAAAAGCGCACTGCCCAAGCGGCAGCAAGTTCCTCACTCGCTCGCCAAGGTGCATGAGCAAGGAAGGGTGGTGGGTGCAGAGAGGCATTTAAATGCCTCCTCCTGGCTTCCTCTGCCTGCCCTCTGCAGTGCGACTGTTGAGAGAAGGGGTTTAAAGTCTATACCCCTTCTTTCTTCACTTCCCTCCCACCCAGCCTTGGGCAGGCTGGCTGGGGAAACAAAAAAGGGGGGAGGCATCATCAAAAGCCTCCTCTTTCCTTCCCCAGCCAGCCGGCCAAGGCAGGGGGAAGTGAAGAGAATAGGGGTTTAAACTTCTCACTTTGCTTCCCCCCCCCCGCCTTGGCCCATGAGCTGGGGAAGGGAAGGGGAGGCTTTTGATGATGCCTCCCCCCTTTTTGCTTCCCCTTCTGACACACTTCTGGTGATGTCAAGGGGCATGGCATATGCTAATGAGTTAGGCTAATAGCAGATATGCTAATGAGCTCCCGCACCTCTTTTTCTACTAAATGACCCCTGATCAGGACATTTATCATGATCCTGCAAGAAGAAGAGGACACAATTGCCCGTATCGGGAGGAAGAGGGCTATTCTGTGTCACTGCTACAGAATTCAATTTCCTGGGAGAAAGTTCCCATCCTGGCTTTCTACCCTTGTCTGCATGCTTTTTATAGTCTGCCTTGGTGGTTTCCAACGTTTTTGCAATCAGTGACCAAGATTCTCGGAGAGAGTTCCACCAGCTGGCAAATTCAGTGGATGAGTCTGTAGCTGGTGCCAAACTTGGTAAAGGAACTCCGTCAAAATCCCCTATGGCCATGAAGGGGGAAACTCCAGTGGAAGAGTGCACAGCATTATTGTAACTATATTCCGCAAAGGGTAAGAGATCTACCCAGTCATCTTGTTGGTAGTTGGTATAGCATCTTAAATACTGTTCAAGAATTCAATTAACTCTTTCGGTTTGGCTTTCAGTCTCAGGATGATAAGCGCTGCTCATGGCGAGTTCGATGCCCATAATCTGTAATAGCTCCCGCCAGAAGTTGGCAACAAACTGAGAGCCGCGATCGGAAACCACTTTTTTAGGAATTCCGTGGAATTAAATCACCTGATTTAAGAAGGCTTTAGCCAAAGTCTTAGCAGTAGGTAATTTTTTAAATGGGACAAAATGAGCCTGTTTAGAAAAAGTGTCCACCACCACCCAGATTACTGTTTTCCCTAGGCTGGGAGGAAGGTCTGTTATAAAATCTATAGCAATGGTTTCCCAGGGTCAGCTGGGGGTTTCTAAAGGTTGTAAGAGTCCCGGCAGTCCCCCCACCTTTGCTTCCCCATGAGACAGATCTGACAAGAGGACACATAAGTCGACACATCCCCTCTCATACAAGGCCACCAAAATTGTCTCTGCAGCAAATTTAATGTATTTAAATAACCAAAATGTCCAGACAACTTAGATTCATGGGCAGCGTGCATGATTACCCCCTGCAAGGAAGCAGGGACTATTAATTTCTTTTCCTTAAACCAGCAATTGTCCAGGACCCGGGTTAAGGAAGGGAGCAATTGGATTCAGCATCTGTGTATTCTGTGGCAAATTTTATAGTCCATTTGGATGGCTCAGGAGCCTCTGGAGTTTTCTTCTGGCTCCAAGTCACCACAGCCCCCCCCCAACTGAGTCAGAGTGAACATAGTCTCTACTACCTCGTCTTTATGTGAATCATGTTGAGGTAGTCAGGAGAGGGCTTCGGCTACAGAGTTGGACTTTCCTGGAAAATGGCATAGGACAAAATTGAACTTTGAAAAGAAATCTGCCCATCTGATTTGCTTTGCATTTAAAGTCCTCTGAGTGCATAAAGCTTCCAGATTCTTATAATCAGTCCAGATTTCAAAAGGGAGTCTAGCCCCTTCCAGCCAATGCCTCCATGTTATTAAAGCAAGGCAGATGGCTGTGGCTTCCTTATCCCAGACAGCCCAATTGTGCTCAGTGTCCCCAAACTTCTTCGAGACATACGCTAAAGGGTGAAGTTTGCCATCAGGATCTTCTTGCAAGATCGCTCCCCCCATTGCTGTATCAGAAGAATACACTTGCACAATAAACTTTTTATTTTCATCAGGGTGTGCCAGAATGGGCTCTGAAATAAACAGCTGTTTCAGCCCATCAAAAGCTTGCTGACACTTGGGGGTCCAATTTAGCCGGGCATTGTCTCAGCCCCCTTCCCCTTAGTTTTCAACAAATCGGTAAGTGGCAAACTATATTGAGCAAAGTTGTTGATGAATGAGCGATAAAAATTGGAGAATCCTAGAAAACTCTGTAGTTGCCACCTAGTGCAGGGACTTCCCAGCCCACCACCGCAGCGACTTTAGCAGGGTCCATTTCCAAACCCCGAGGGGAAATGCGATAGCCCAGGAAGTCAATTTCAGTCTTATGAAAATCGCACTTGGAAAGTTTGGTGAAAAGTTTATTATCTCGTAGTGTAGCCAACACTTCCTTTACCAATTTAATATGCAATTGTTCATCCGGTGAGTACAATAAAATATCATCCAGATAGCAAATAACTCCTTTGAATAGGTGCTTGTGAAGCACCTTGTTAATTAACTTCATGAAGATCCCTGGAGCCGCCTGAAGGCTGAAGGGCATAACGAGGTACTCAAATTGCCCCAAGGGGGTATTAAAGACAGTTTTGTATTCATCCCCCTCCCAGATGTGCACCCGAAAGTAGGCATCCCTTAAGTCGAGTTTGGAAAAAATCTTTCCCTTGGAGGCTTCATTTAAGAGATCCTTAATCAAGGGGAGGGGGTAGGCATTAGAAGTAGACACCGCATTCAGGCCCTGATAATTCATGCACAACTGCAACTCTCCATCTTTCTTTTTCCGGAAAAGTACAGGGGCAGCAAAAGGGGATGTGGCTGGGCGGATGAAACCATGCTCCAAGTTTGTATCAATAAACTTGCACAGTTCCTGTCTCTCATCAGGGGACATGGGATGCAGTTTCCCCTTGGGCGATTTATGTCCGGGTAAAAGTTCAATTGCACAATTGGTATTCCGATGGGGGGGAAGCTCGTTAGCTTCTGTTTCTTCGAAAACCTCCACTAAATCCCTGTATGCGGGAGGTATGGATAAAAGTTCCTCATGAGCTAGGCAAACAGGAACAAGATTCGGCCAACTTCCCCAGTCCTTGTTCCATAGGTGCTCTTTACACATGGGGGATACCCAGGTAATCTTCCCTTCACTCCAAGTAATGTACAGGTCATGTGTTCATAACCATGGGCTCCCCAAGACCATAGGAAACTGGGCATGAGGTGTGATTACAAAAGCCCATTCTTCCCAAGTGTCCCCTGTACCTAAAATAATAGGTTCAGTCTCAAACGCACAGGGCTCTTTCATTTCAGAGCCATCCATCTGAGTAAACCGTAGTGGCTCTTCCAATGTATTCACCCCCAACCCCATACCATCCACCACCATAGGGCTAATCAAGTCTCTGGCACATCCCGAGTCTATGAGTGCTCTGACTCTCATTTGTGTGCCCAGATGGGGGTGCATAACAGTCATTAGAATATAAAGCAGAGGGCCAGGAGAGCTCACCATTTTGGTTGCCGTGGGAGGAGGGACCTGCTGCATCGTGCCGTTCAGAGCAGGTCCTGGTTGTTTCCCAGTGGCTTAGTAGTTTCCCCCTGCTGGGGTTTCTCCAGAAAGCAAGATTCCACAATCTGTAGCACCCACGGCTCGTGGCTGGGGTGCCCTTCATCTTTAGTCAAGCAGGTGGGGAAGGAGAAAACCCCCCTCCCCTAGGGGTGGAGGCCAGACACGCTGATGCAAAATGGCCTGGCTCCCCACATCTAGTGCACAGCCCCTTCTTCATGAGGAACTCCCGAAGAGTAGAGGGTGGGAGAGGTTTGGGCTTGGCTGGCATGGGCCCCGGGGTAGAACTCTTTGGACCACTGGGAGGGTGTCACATGCGGATCAGGGTGAAACGGGCCTCGGCTTCCTCCACTGCTTGAATCCACCCTGGGAGCGAAGTGGGGTTGACATTCCTCAGTACAGTCTCGTACAGTTCCATGTTCAAACCCCTGCGATACTGCTGTACGAACACCTCCTCCAGCCAGCCTCGGATCTTTGCCTCCAGGCACTTGAAGGTGGCTGTGTATTCCCGAACCAACATCTTCCCTTGGGTTAACGTGTGTACCTGGTTTTGTGCCTTCTCCTCACTCATGGGATCCTCGTACTGCCTCCGTAGAGCCCACATGAACTCATCCACGCTATCAAGCTCAGGGGCCGGAGGGTTATGTAGGCTCACATACCAGTCGGCTGTTTCATCACGCAGTCTGGAACCCAGGTAGCCTACCTGGTCGCCATCATCCCAGAACAGATGACCCCAATTCTGCATGCAGCGCCCTGCTTTGATGATAAAGAACTGCAGCTTAGCAGAGTTCCCGTCGAAGGTGGCCCCCATGAACTCATGTGGCACCAGGCGACGGTCCGCTGGTTGAGCGGGTCCAGGTGCAGGGGCCCCTCATGGCATGGCGGGCTGTCCCTGCTGCCCAGGCTGCTGCCCTGGCAGGCCGGCTGGTTGTGCAAGCGGTTGCACTGGGGCTTGCACTGGTTGAGCCCTGACTCCCACCACTGCCAGCTGGTCTTGAAGCACCTGCGCCACCACATTAGGCAGGTCAGTTAGAAGCACAGTCATTTCTCTCTGCAGGCCTCTTTGTATGGTGTCGAATCTCCGATCCATCTGTGCCCAGACTTTGCCCACTTGGAACTCTTCCATGGGTCTCTGGTCCATGCCCTGAGACCCGAATGACGAGCACCAGCCTCCCAGCGGGGGGACCAAGCTTCGGTAGTTTGTAATCCAAATTGAGCCCAGGCTTGAGTTCCAGTGCTCTGGGGTTTGGCGTTCACCAATGCACTGGTTAACGGCAGCACCTGCTCCTCCCCAGGCAGCACCTGGAAGTCTTGTTCAGTAGTCACTGGGACTTCAGAGCCATTGTCTTCCATAATGGGTACAATGGGCTGTTCCCAGAAATGGGATTACTAACAGTTTGTGAGATTGTCCCAAAAGATGCCATCTGCAACAGGTCTTCTTAACTAGAAAGTCCTTTGTTAGCAAAGAGGTTCTTATTGGTACAGGTACACTTTCTCTGTTTGTAATGGCTTTATTGTAAACAAACAGTTAGTATTATACTAGGCAATTGGAATTCCCTTCATTACGTGTACACCAATCATAAAGCGTTAATAGTGGCTCCACCCCCCTGAACAGGTTTCCCATAGAAATGGCAACTGTATTTTATTATGCTTTTTGTTCCCAAGGAACTACATGTTTGTGATGGCAGCTGCAAAAGAACAACACATTAAGGAGGATTTATCCCAGACCTTGAGCAAGCTGAGAGCAAGCTGGGAGCGAAGCAAGCAAAAGTGGGGTGTGATAAGAAAGCCAGACAATTAACACAGCACATGAGCACATTCCTGCGGGTGGGGTCCCCGTTTGAGTCCCAACCCCCGGCCGGGAAATGGCAGCGTAGCTGACAGCTATGAAGTTTGTTCTAGAAGGGGCAGATGATCCTGTTGTTATTGCAGGTGTTGTGAAGAAGAGCTTACTTGTAATCTGAGCAGAGTCCCTTGGTCTTGTTCCAGCATTCAATGACAAACCGCTGATGCCCCCTTGCTGCCATGCCCCTAGCTATTTCTTCATAGGTGTCCATGGTGCGGTGAGACTGCCAGATGGCATTCTGAACCCTCTGCTCACCCCACAGGGCGAGTAGGTCCAAGATCTCGTCTCTTCTCCGCAAGACACCTCTGACTCCCGCCATGTTGTCTTTCCTGCTCTAGTCGAAACAGGAAATAAAGTACCGGAACAAAATGGCTCCAGAGCACTGTGTCCTAGGGACTATTTTACCAACATTCATCTTGAAAAATTTCGACAAGAGGGTTGGTTTGGGCAGTGGTTCCCCCCTAAATAGCGAAAAAAATGAACCACTGACGTGCAATGAAGCGATGGTCTTTATATGTATGCTTGAGCGTTCATGCACTTAATTTTTTAAGCACAGGATTGGTCATACACACCATGTTGAAAGCCGGGGGGGGGGGGGGACCGCAAGAAGGATGTGCACATGACCTAATCATGTTCATAGTGAGAGGGCTGTCCAGATAGGAGAAATTGTGGGTTCACAGTGCAAATATTCAGAAAGTACTCAATTTTCCCAGGGTCAGAAAATGCACTAGAAAACTGGGAGGATTGCGGAGGTGAGCCTGCTTCAATGTGGGAGACAGATGCGTCTGTCTGATCAGCCCTTTTAAATGCGATAGGGAGCAGTGGTGAAACCCAATCAAATTGACAGTGTGACCACAGCCTTAAATGGGTGATGTATGATTTTTTTTTATTCTGGATTATCAGCCATTATTGTTCATACATGTTAAATCATGAGTTAGCTCTACATAATATACATACAGTGCTGTGAAATACTGTAACTGCAAAATTACAGGACTGGAACATCTGTAGTGCTAATGGAAGATGCTGGTGCAGTTGTGTCTTTTCTCCTTTCTTCTTCTCCCAGCACCACTTGTGAGCAGTGTTCCATCTAAGCTGAGTTAGTGTGAGCTAGCTCACAGTTTTTTAGCCTCTGGCTCACAAATTTTTGTCTTAGCTCAGGAAGGATGGCTCCAGAGCAAACTCATTTATGCAGTAGCCCAATTGCTTGCTCAAAACTTTAATGCCAGTAGCTCACAAAGTAGAATTTTTGCTCACAAGAGGGAGCATTGCTTGTGAGTACTGAAAATGTGATGACAGTGAAATAAAATAATGCCTCCTTTCTCAGTGGACCATCTACTGTCAGTGGAAGAGTTATGTGCTGGTGGAAAATAGGTGTAGCACTCTAACCCCTGGTTCCTGCCCCTGCCTTTCTGTAGATTGCAGGTTTAGTGTAATGTTATCTACCTAATGTATGTTCCCATCACATATCTGATGAAGGGAGCTCTGACTCATCCAAACATATTCTGGAACAGGTGCCATTGGATTCCTGCTTTGTTTTGCTTCTGCAGTCTAACACCACTACGTATCTGGAACAAGTCCCATTTGTGGGGCTTTCAAATCAGTGAAAGACAGCTCTTTACCACATGCAGTTTTTGCTTCTGTACCAGTGTGGTTGACCTGCAAATCCTTGCAGTACAGTCTTCAAAGCTGACTTCTTTATGATACAAGAGCTGCTGACAACAGCAGTAAAGATCAGAGGAGGGGAAAAGGTGTCCATCAAAAAGAAGGCACATGCTGACCTTCAATTCTCCTTATGCTGAGAGACATAAGCTATAGACGACCCCCCACCCACTAGTGAATTCAAAAATAAGTTCAGTATTAGTGGGATGATAAATGAGATCCAGACCAAATTGGGGGGGGGGGGGGGGAGAGAGAAGCAAAGCAAAAGCCAGCAGTTACAAACTTTGTTTCCTCTAAAAGGTTTAAAGCCAGCTGATCCTGAAAACACAATGCTGGGTTTGAAATAAGAAATAAACTCAGAACACTGAATTAGCCACTAGAATGTGAAACCAAAGCACCCTTCCCTCCTGCCTTCTTCTTTTGTACATCTGATCATCAGTCAGTTCCCTGCCCGGAAACAGCAGCTAAAGAGGTGCTGCCAGTCTTGCTTGCTCGGGTGCCATTTAAATGTCAAGTTTTTTTTATCACCTCACTAATGAAAGGTTGTTGAAAAGAGCACAACATAGCCTCCCCCTGAACTCCCAAGATGCCCCAGATTGGCTTGCAACCCTGCACCACAACAGGAAAGAATAAGGCTGATTCAGACGTGACTTTTCCTCTTTTTTTAAAGATTTTATTGATTTTTAACCCTACACCTAAACTAAAAGCTACAAACTAAACTACCCTAAGGTATACAGAAAATGCGATCATAGATATTAAAAAACCAACATTATAGTAACTGAAAAGCATTATTACTTCTTGGTATTAACTGTTAAGTCCTTCCTGCTGTTTACAATTAATTTTAAAAGCTAGATAACTGAGTCACATACAGAAGATGAAGCAATTTAAAACATAAACTTGAACTCTATAGGATATAGTGTGTTATAACAACATAAACATTAATAACTTTATTTTTTCTTTGGTTCTGTTCTTTTCTTCTTGCCTTCTTTCTGATACTTAGGGGCGGCCGCCCCTTTCTCTCCTTCAGCTTCTCCACTTTCTGAGCCATCAAATCTATACATACTCTCCTGCTGTGCTAGGGAGTCTTCCGGATCAGTCTCTGCCTTCTTCTTCTTATGCTTTTCCAGAAATATTTTTGCCTTTTCAATAGAGTCAATTTTATATTTCTTGTCTTTATAGCTGAACATCAAGCCCTCCGGGATGTCCCAACGATAGGAAATAGTCTCTGACTGCAACCATGAAGTCAAGCTCTTGTAAGCTTTTCTTCTCTTCCTGATTTCAAATGGTATATCCTTTAAAACTTTAATTTCCTCTTCTTGGATCTTCAGAACCTTTCTGTTTGTGGCTTTTAACACCACATCTCTGGTTGATCTCTTAGAGAATCTTAGCATGATCTCACCTGGCAGATTTTTCTTCTTGACAAATTCTGGATAGGTCCTATAGGCCATGTCTATATCGCTTTGTTGTTTCTCTGCTTCCCAACCTGTCACAGGTGCCAGTGCCTTTTGTTCAGGAACGTTCTGAAATCTCAAGAAGAAGTTTGAACGATCCATCTGAAGTTTTAAGACATTGTCTTTTTGAAGAGCTTTTTCTTTTTCCATTTTCTGCAGTCTTGATTCATTTTTATCTACTGCAGTTTTCACTTCCAGGAGTTCTTGTTGCAGCTGCTCTGATCTCTTACCAGACTCTGTAATTTCCTTTTGCATAGCATCTAGCTTGATATTGACTGAAGCCAGTTGTTCCACCAGGGGTCACAGTGCTGTTGACAAAACTACATTCAGCTCAGTAATTTCACCCTTTGAACTAGGAACAGAACTTCCGACTTTTGGAGAGATTTTTCTCCCCGCCATTTTTCCTTTCTTTTCTCAGTTGTTTACAGTTAGATAAGAGATCCCAAAGAAAATAATATCGATTTATCACACTAATGCCTTTAAGGAGCTTTCTTCTTCCTCTGTGTGATCAGCACTCCAGCACCAATGCAACGCTTCCAGGATAACAGCAAGAGCATGGGAAAGTCTCAAGCCGTGAGTTACGGGGGGGGGGGGGGGAATCCGATCCTCCAACCCACTCCTCCGCTTCAATTTCAAAGGTTTATTTGAGACTCACGATTTAGCCATTGTGTATCTGAGAGCCCGTTGCTTCTCCACTCTGCATTTTCTGCAGCTTCACGGCTATGCTTTGAGTAGCCCGAAGGCTTCTGCGGCAGGTGAACCTATAGGGGTAAGAAGGAGCCTCGATCCCAAAGTCACCACCACTGGGAGAAGCTACCTTCAAGCACCCCAGGCATGGTCCCTTCACTAGGGTCCCTGGGGGTCCGGCTCCAATCCAGGACCCCTTCTATCCTGCCGAGAGCGGGTCACCTCTCCTGCAGCAGCAGAGAGAAGCACCCGCCATTAAAGCGCCAGCTACCGGAAGTCCAGACGTGACTTTTCCAATGAGTACAGAAAGGACTAGGCTTTAAGAGGACAAAATGCACATGTTGTGCCATCATAGTGTTAATGGTGCATATATATTTGGTTAAATAGTGGGTTTTGTCATAAGACATGCAAGCAAATCATCACCCCCTCATGACTGCACCTTTCACAACCAATGATGCCATGCAAACATGTTGTCATTTAAACTCTGGAGCTTTTGGTACAGAATATAAAGTATGAATAAGTTCTTCAAACATGGGAACCTGTTATGGGCTGGCAGGAAATTAAGGCACTAACCAGCAACAGTCCTATAAAGGGACTACTACTGATGTGTATTATTTATCAGACACATAAACAGAAGACCCTAGGACAAGTCTCTGGAATTTTTAGTTAAACTAGCTTGAACACCAGCTGTTGACAAGGACCTTCTCTGTCTGAGATACTGGGGAACCTCTGCCAGTCAGAGAGGATGGTGCTAAGACAGAGGGAGCAACTGTCTGAATTAGCATAAGGCCCCCATGTATAGTCTCTAGAGCTGTCCATCAAGCCTCTTACTTCACAAGTGTTGCATTGAATAAAGTATTTTTTTAAAATGTGAGCTTATAACAAGGGTCCCCCAGCCTTTTTGAGCATACATAGGATGGTGGGCACAGCTACAAAATGGATGTTGCAAGAGGTGGAGCCAACCACACACTGTCAAGGAGTGAGGTTATGCATAACTCTCATGGGAACACTTCAACATTTGAGGCAGAAGGTCTGTTGAACAGGATGCCGTTAATCTGCACAGCCAATCAGAAGCACTGCTGGGTACAAGTTCCACCTGGCGCTGCCTATTTTCTATAAAAACACATAATGGATACCAGGAAAGGTGCTGGTGGGCACCATGACACCCAAGTCACCACACTGATGTCCCCTGGCTCATAAGACTGGTTTATTGTTTATATATACCTTACCTTTTTGCTCCCCTGGAAAGTACTGGAGTCGGAGACCGGTAGCAGTGAAATTAGCAAGCATGGTTTATTTCAGGTGCAGATGAGGCATGACAAACAGAGGCTGGAGGGCTGCTTATATTCACAGGTAAGCCGCACCCCCAACCTCGCCCAAACGGTACAATATGCTTAGCTTCCTGCCAGTGACTCGCATAGGCCTATTTGAATAGTCAGAGCCTTTCATAGGGGGAAACTTAGGATCCTGGCTGGCTATTGTTCGCTGTATCAAAGCTTATGCCTTTCCTAGCCATGTGCTCGGTGGTGGCCATGCGGCCATCACCATTACATACATTACATCGCCCCTTCTGTCATACACAAACATACACACACACACACACACACACACACACACACACACACACAGAAGCCCAGAGTTGACAACCTCCAGGTGAGGTCTGGAGACCTCCTGGAATCACAACTGATCTCCAGATGATAGGGATCAGTTCCCCTGGAAAAAATGGCTGTTTTGGAGGGTGGCCTCTATGGCATTATAGTCTTCTGAGGTCCCTAGCCTCTTCTGTTCCCAGATTCTGCTCCCAAATTGGCAGGGATTTCAAAACCCAGAGTTAGCAACCCTATTTGTGACAAATATTTAATAAATATAATTTTGTGTTTTAATGAGGATCGCTTGTTTTACTGTCGATAACAGCTTGCCCCATTAAGGGGAGACAGTAGTCTGTGGCTGGCCCGACTAGACCCCCTCAACACTTGACAGGGAAAGTCAAGGAAGGAGGAGAAAGTACAGCAGGGACTTTAAGAATATAACAGACTTTGATAATAGACTTCAAGACAGAAGAATAAAACCCTGGGTTGAGAATCTTGTGTTGCATTGTCTCCTTCCTTGCACCCCCCCCCCCCGCATGTGTGACATATTGCAAAGAAAAACAGGTTTTAAAATGCTGCTTGGGAGGACAGAGAGTCCAGGAGGTTATGAGTTAATCTTCCTTGGAGAGAAGCACTTTGTGAGAACCCTTGCAGAGCCAATAAACCAGGCCTTCTGGAATTAAAAGTCCTTTTTTATTCTTAATGGTCCAGAGTAGTCAACATGTTTTGTGTTAGTGATACAGAGCAAAGGGCTGTAGGTAAGTTATACATTATTCAAAGGTGAAGAGGGAGGAGGGGCACCAATCAGGTTAGTCAGAAATGGCACTACATTACATGTCCGTTTAGCTTCCCAGGAAAAACGCGCTCAAATGTGCGATTGCTCATCCCACATTCCTTCCCGCACCCCATCGAACCCTCCCCAGCGATTCCCAGGCTGCAGTTAGAGAGGCACCTGGAAGGTAGAGTAGCCGTTAAGACAACAAGCCAAGGCCATATAAAAGCAAAGCAGATAACAGTTTCAACAGCAGTAATGAGCTCTCAGGCGGAGCGGGTGACGTAGACTGAGTCAGGGAAACCACTTCCCGCTTGGGAAATGTCCGATTCTGACATCCTGCCAACTTCAAGAAGCCCCCCCCCCCCGGTTTCAAGGGATACAAAGCATGAAAGTCACGCAACAGTTTAGGAGCATGCACATTTTCCCCAGCCACCCACTCATTATGTTCAGGTCCAAAACCTACCCATTGAACAAAGTAGTAAAGACGACCCCTCTTCAACTTAGAGTCTAAGATGTGAGCAATTTCATAATGAGGCTCCCCCCCCCTTCATCAGAGGAGAAGGACGAGGGCGAACTGGTCTCCACGCGTTTGGCCCAGGATCCCTCTTCAGAAGGCTGAAATGAAACACAGGGTGCACAGCTTTTAAAGTTTTGGGCAGTTCAAGTTCAAAAGACACGTTTGAGATTTTACGTAGCACTTTAAATGGTCCCACATATTTCCAGCCCAGTTTCTGGTTAGGCTGCAAGCCTTGTATATTCTTGGTCGACACGTAAACAGAATCTCCTGGTTCAAGATCCCATCCCGGGGTTCTCCCCTTGTCCGCATATTTTTTGTAATCCATTTTCGCTTTATCCAGTGTTTTTGCAATGAGAGGCCAGGAATCATGGAGAGAATTCCACCAGTCCCCAAATGAGCCAGACTTCGAGGATGCCTGGCCCAATGCCGGGAGAGGAACCCCCTCAAATCCCCCCACAGCCATAAAAGGAGAAACCCTGGTGGAGGAGTGAACTGCATTGTTGTAACTGTACTCTGCGAAGGGGAGGAGCTCCACCCAGTTGTCCTGATGAAAGTTAGTGTAGCAACGAAGGAACTGTTCCAGGATTTGATTAACCCTTTCTGTTTGTCCATCAGTCTCTGGGTGATAAATGGAACTTAGAGCAGGCTCCACCCCCATAATGTCCAGGAGCTCCCTCCAGAAGTTGGAAACATATTGAGACCCGCTGTCAGATACTACCTTCTTTGGGATACTGTGTAATTTGACTATATGAGACAGAAACACCTTGGCCAACCCCTTGGCTATGGGCAACTACTTGAATGGGATAAAGTGTGCTTGCTTGGAAAATAAATCAACCACCACCCACACCACAGTCTTTCCCTTACTTGGAGGGAGATTAGTGATAAAGTCCATAGAAATGGCTTCCCAGGGCCGGGAAGGGGTAGGGAGGGGTTGTAGCAGTCCCGGGGTTCCCCCCCCCCCAACTTTTTGCACATTAAGCAAGTTTGACAAGAGGAGACATAATTGGACACATCTCCATGCATGCGCGGCCACCAGAACTGCCTCTGAAGTAAATGCAATGTTTTTAAGTAGCCAAAATGTCCCGACAGCTTAGATTCATGGCTCGCATGCATCACCACTTGACGCAAGGATTCCGGAACAATGAGTTTCCCCTCCCGATACCAGCACCTATCATCTGATTCTTTAATGGCCAATGTCTCTGAGTCAAATAGATCATGCTCCTTCTGCGAATATTGTATGGCACATTTGCTAACCCACTCGTTGGGGGTAGTTGACGGTGCGTTTCGGGCTTGGCTACGGGTCACCCCCCCCAGTTGGGTTGGAGAAAACATTGAATCAAACACCTCTTCCCATTTCGAGTCACACTGCGGGAGGTGGGAGAGAGAATCAGTGAGTTAGTTGGAAGCCCTGGGGAAGTGGTGCAGTGTAAAGTTAAACTTGGAAAAGAAATCTGCCCACCGGAGCTGCTTGGCATTAAGGGCTCTCTGGGCGCGCAGCGCTTCAAGGTTTTTGTGATCAGTCCACACCTTGAATGGCTTCCGTGCCCCCTCCAAACAATGTCTCCAGGTGGTCAGAGCCAATCTGATGGCGGCTGCCTCTTTGTCCCAGATGGACCAATTTCTTTCTGCCTCACTGAACTTCTTTGAGATGAACACCAACGGATGCAACCGCCCATCCTCCCCCCTTTGTAAAATTGCCCCCCATGGCAACGTTTGATGCATTGACATGAATAGTAAACTCCTTGGACTCATCAAGGTGGGCCAGGATGTGTATAGGGACTTGAGTTTCTCAAACACTCTTTGACACTCGGGGGTCCAGGGCAGCTGCGCCCCTGGCTTAATAGCCTCTGGATCCTGCCCTTTAGTTTTTAACAAGTCTGTGAGGGGTAAACTGACTTTGGTAAAGTCCTTGATGAAGATTCTGTAAAAGTTGGAAAATCCAAGGAAACTCTGAAGTTGTCTACGGGTGCAAGGGGCTTCCCAAGAGACCACCGCCTCAATTTTAGCAGGGTCCATCTCCAAACCCCTAGGAGAGATACAATACCCCCAAAAGTTGATTTCTGTCTTGTGGAACTCACATTTGGATAGCTTAGCATACAGTTTATGTGCTTTCAAGGTAGAGAGGACCTCTCTGACTAGTTTGACATGGGACGGCATGTCCTGTGAGTACAGAATGATATCATCTAGATAACATAATGCCCCTTTGAATAAATGCTGGTGCAGCACCTCATTTATTAGGCTCATAAAAACTCCGGGAGCCCCACTTAAGCCAAAGGGCATAACGAGGTATTCGAATTGGCCCAGAGGGGTATTAAAGGCAGTCTTGTATTCATCCCCCTCTTTTATGCACACCCGGAAATATGCATCACGTAAATCTAGTTTCAAAAAGATTTTCCCCTTGGCAGCCTCTGTCAACAGGTCTTTGATCAACGGAAGGGGGTAGGCGTTGGAAGATGACACCGCATTAAGCCCCCTATAGTCTGTGCACAGCCTCAAGCCTCCATCCTTTTTTCCCCCAGAACATAACAGGAGCGGCAAACGGAGAGGTAGCTGGCCTAATGAAGCCCAGTGCCAGATACTTATCCAGGAATTTGCGAAGCTCTGCATGCTCAGCCGGCCCCATAGAGTATAATTTTCCCTTGGGTAATTTCTGCTCGGGCAACAGTTCGATAGCACAGTCAGTGGCTCTGTGAGGACGGAGTTCATCTGCTTCCATTTCGCTGAACACCTCTCTCAAATCCCAATATACCTGGGGGATCGAGTCTAACTCCTCCTGAACTAAACACGCCCGTGGTGCCTCTGGGGGACCCGATCCCCATCCCGGATCCCACCGGTGTTGGGAGCACTGGGGGTTCATCCAGGCAATCTTCCCCTCACTCCATTTAATGTATGGGTCATGGGTGCTCAACCAGGGGCTGCTGAGCACCATGTGGAACTGTGCGTGAGGGGTAATTACAAATGTTCTTTTTTCCCAATGTTCCCCAGAGCCCAAAATCAGGGGTTCAGTCTCTGCTACACACGGCTCTCTCATTTCCAAGCTGTCCATTTGAGTAAACCAGAGCAGCTCCGCCAGAAGGACTACAGTTGCCCCCAACCCCTTAATCACAAAGGGGCTAATTAAGTCGCAGGCACAGCCAGAGTCTATTAAAGCCCGTACTCGAATGTGTGTCCCATTTTTGGGATCTACAGCAGTCACTACCATATAAAGTAGAGGTCCAGGGGAGCTCACCACTGGTGGTGCTGGTGACGGTGGGACCTGCGGCGGTGTGCCTCCTACTGCAGGTTTTTGAAGTTTTCCGATGGCTGCTCCGGGACAACCTCAACCATGTTGGTGTTGCTCGTTGCCCCTTCCAGCTGTAATGCCCGGGGTTTGTAGATGCCTTTCTGAGGTCTTGGTGTCCCGATCGGCATGCTCGGGGTGACTCTCGGGGTCTTTGGGGTGGCTGCCGGGCAGCTGGAGGCAAAGTGGTCAGCTTCTCCACACCTCATGCAGAGCCCCTGCTTCATGCGCATCTCCCATATTTCCTGAAAGGTGGATTTCAGTTTGGCCTTGGGAGGGCCCCTGGTGGCAGGTTGAGAAGCATGGGGCCCCAGATGAATCAGGGTGAATCGCTCCTCAACATTGGCCACTGCCTGCATCCAAGCCGTGAGGGAGCTGGGTCGTTCGTTTCTCAACACAGTCTCGTAAATCTCCTGGTTTAGTCCATCCCTGAATCATTCAATAAACACCACTTCAGGCCACCCATGCATGGTGTACTCGCGCACGGAGTTGCACCCTTGCACCAGCTGCTGCAGTTGGTTTTGCACCTTCTCCGCCCCCATGGGATCCTCGTACTGCTGCCGTAATGCCCACATGAAATTATTCACAGACTGCAGTTCAGGGCTGGGAGGGTTGTGTAGGCTCACATACCAGTCATTTGCAGTGTCCTGTAACTGTGAGCCAATATAACCCACCTTCTCGTGATCTGTGGGGTAGACGTGGCCCCATGAGTCCAGGAACTGTTCAATCTCAATGACAAAAAAAACACAGTTTATCTGGATTCCCATCAAAAGTAGCTGAAAGAGGTTCTGCTGGTACTTGACAGTAAATCCTTGTGAGGCTTCTGTACTATCAGTAAGAGATCAGTCCTTTGTAGTTAAACAGAGTTCTTTATTTCAAATACTGGAACAGGGTCTCGATGTTTGTTAGAGATGCCAAATAAAGAAGCATTGGGTTAATATACCTACAGGCAATGTTGCATAAACAAATCCCTCCAATCAGCATACATACAAAATGCAGGAAAAAGAAATGGGGCCGTTTGTTCCCACCAAAGATGAGAAAGTTATAAAAATTCCCTTCCTGCCCTGAGTGACCCAGATGTGCTAATTCCTAGGCAAAACATTTGGGCAGCGACAATAAAATAACTTTCAAGGCTATACCCACTCTGATAGCACCCTGAGAGACTTCAGCAGGAGGGGGAGGAAGCCATGGCAAGATAGCTATTGTTTATGTGACATGTTGGAATGTATGAGACCATCCTCCCGGAGGGGAAATGTAACACTGAGCAGGACAGCAATTTCTACTTCAAGGCAAGCTATAAAACATTCGGGTGATAGCGAGGAACAAAGAAACAGAAAGTAACTTTTCAGAACAGCATAGCACAAGCAAACTATTGTCAGCATTCTGACAATCCTCTCCCCTGCGCCGAACTGCGCAGGGATCTGGGATATTGGGTCCCCCAGGTTGCTGGGGTAGGCCAGCAGGCAGTTGGGGAATGGCTCCCAGCAGAGGCTGTTGCGGTGGTTGCTGCTGCTGCGCTCTGCCATCCCCTCCCAGGGCCGCATCTCCACCAGATGCCGCTTGCAGCGGGATCCCCCTCGGGAGGGCCCTCATCTCCTCCAGCACCTCTCGCAGTTCCCGCACAAACCAATCATTCATTTCTGCAAACCTCCGATCCATATCCTGCCACAACTCAGCATGAACTGCGACCGCTGACCTGGATGGGGTTTCGGTTGCATGCGGGACACTCAGTCGCCAGTCTTCAAGGCATTTCTCTTCGAATCGCACACTGGAGCCTCGCCGCTTGGCAGTCCAGGTCTCATGGGTAGTGCCTCCGAACGCAGTCCAGGAATACTTGGGCTTGACTGGTCTCTTGAAGGTTATACCCGTGTCAAAGGGGTTGTCACCAAGTTCATTTCTGTGGTCGTTACCACAGTAGCTGTGGAAGCTGGTACTTCCTCCAAAGTGGTGGTCGGAATGAGGGTCCCATCGTCTGACATGGTCGGGTATGGGGTGCTCTCCTCCCGTTAGTGAAAGATCACTAACACTTTGTGAGAACCCTTGCAGAACCAATAAGCCAGGCCTTCTGGAATTAAAAGTCCTTTTTTATTCTTAATGGTCCATAGTAGTCAACACGTTTTGTGTTAGTGATACAGAGCAAAGGGCTGTAGGTAAGTTATACATTATTCAAAGGTGAAGAGGGAGGAGGGGCACCAATCAGGTTAGTCAGAAATGGCGCTACATTACATGTTTGTTTAGCTTCCCAGGAAAAACATGCTCAAATGTGCGATTGCTCATCCCACATTCCTTCCCGCACCCCACCGAACCCTCCCCAGCGATTCCCAGGCTGCAGTTAGAGAGGCACCTGGAAGGTAGAGTAGCCGTTAAGACAACAAGCCAAGACCATATAAAAGCAAAGCAGATAACAGTTTCAACAGCAGTAATGAGCTCTCTGGCAGAGCGGGTGATGTAGACTGAGTTGGGGAAACCACCTCCCGCTCGGGAAATATCTGATTCTGACACACTTATTGGCAGCTCTACTGTCTCTCTGACTGGCCAGTTAGAGAGGAAATAAAACAGCTGACCTGGAGGGAAAAGATTCATTTGCGTTTTGGTCTTGGTCTGAAATCTAATATCTGTATCAGTAGCCAGAGGGTTTGGCTTCTGAGGGAAGAGACTTTGGGAGTCAGTGATTTCTGCCAGGGAATTGTCAGAAAAGTACTTCTATAGAGAGAAGAAGAGGGACTCCATTGTCTAAGAAATATTAAAACTACACTGCTTTATACTGCTTTATACTGATGTATAATACTGGAAGAGGAGTCTGGTAGGAGATTTGAGGAGTTAGAGAGAGCTCCCAGGCAAGCCAAATGGGAAAAGGAGTTATTGCTTCTTAGGGACAAGAAAAAAATAACTCTAGCCAGTAGGAAGAAGTTGAGAAGAGAACCCTGGTTTGTGATAAAGGGGAACAGCCTAGAAACCTCAAGGGTTACTGGAAAGCCATAATATCTAAAGGGAAAACGTAGATCTCTGAAGGGAGAAACCTAGAAGCACTAAGACAAAGCTATTTTCTAAGAAACTGTATTCAAGATTCTGTGTAACAGCTGAAATTTATAATAAGCAAAACCACTCACTGAAAAGAATTTGAAACTCAGAAATTAAGCTACAACAACACTCTCTTGTACGTTCAAAAACCTCAATTCTGTATATATTAGAAAGTTTCACCTTAGCAACCTCTTTACCTTGAATCGCCATATTTCCCACCCACCTGTTTATTAAAATTTTTATTTGGGTATGAAAGTTAATTTTTCCTCGTGCCATTTCATGAGGATACTTTAAAACAAGACAGATCCTGTATTCCCTCTAGTTCCTGTGCTCAGTAATAAGCCTAAACTAATACCCATGACAGGGTGGGACAGTTAAAGCTGACAGTTAAAGAAATACACACTACTGAAGGGCGGCTCAGTCACTAAGATGAACGAAAAAATAGTTTTGACGGGTGTCGCTGTCTGCAGGACCCCCCGAGGCAAAATCACCCATTGCCGTGGTGCTGCAAGGATGCCTGACTGTGAGACTACCCGGGATGCAACCACACCAAGCAAAGGGTTCTAAAACAAAAGCTTCTTTATTGGAGAGTTATCTTCGGGGTACACGTCTTGAGTTAGTAATGGGGTGGAGGAATCGTGTTAGTGCAATCATAGAAAAATCAAATCATACTGTCACACATAACCCCCCCCCCCCCAATCAGTGGCTAGGGAAAAGGCGCTTAAAACATTTACTTTGTTTTATTCCCAGGCTAAACGCGGGAAAGGAAAAGCGGTTTGCACCTGTAGAAAACAATATGTGATTCAAAACAAGTCTGTGTGAAGTAGCAAGTAACCCAAGGACAGAGATAACATAGCACTGAAGCTGCAGAGGCTGGGAAGAGGAGTACATTCCGTCGGGGGGAGAGAGCTGGCTCACCTTGCTCTGTAAATCCCAACTCCCGCCCTGGATTGTGGCAGTGTCACCTGACACTGACTGCAGGTTGTTCCTCTAGCACCCACCAGGGAAGGGAGGGAAGGTCTCACCAGGTGAGGACCCTCAGGGATTGGTCAGAGGGGTGGCCTCAGATGTGCAGGGTAGCAGGGAGGTTATGTCAACTTCCTGCTCCCTGCTGAGATCCAGCTCTCCACTCTCTCTCTCTCACTTGCTCTGCCTGGGCTGGTCTCCTTCTCCCCTCCAGCCTCCTCTTTCCTCCCCCTTTTTGTCCTCCCCGCTCCCTAGCCACTCTCCCCTCCCTGGCCCCACCCCCCTTCATAGTGGGAGACAGCGACCCGCATCTTCTCTCTCGTTCTGTGGGCAGAACTCCTTGGCCCTTCCGGCCCACCCTGCCTTTCTGTCGCTGTGGCCAGCTGTGACTGCCGCCAGCCCATGGCCACAAGGACCCAGCCACTCCAGGCTTGCCTCGAGCATGGGGGCTGTACCGGCCCTGCAACTCCGTCGACCTGCTTCCCCTCCAACTCTTTGTGTCACCTCCGCAACTGTTCCCCGGCCCCGCTGCTGTCACTTGACCATTGTTGTCCTCCTCTGGCACCTCCCGACTGTCTTTGCCACCACAGGTAGGTCAGGACGGCTCTGTGGCAGCTGGGGTTGTCCGGGGGGGGGGGCTTCAGACCACTCTGCTGGGCAGCTTCCCAGGAGTCCTGGGAGGAACCAGGACACACACCTCCACCAGGCCTCCAGGTCGGGTCATCTTTGTTGAGTCAGAATAGGTAATCCGCCGTGCGGTGCTTTTATCCCACTCGGTGCTGCACTGTTAACTGGAAGGGAAGAATGTGTCAGAATCTGCCAATTCAGACATAGTATTTTAATTCTTACAGTTGTGCTTTGTTAATTTCCTCTGGTCTTCTCTCATTTTTATGTATGCTTTTCTGTTGCTTTGTAGGTATGCTTGTAGTTGCCATATTGTAGTGCCTGACCAGGCCTGGGTTTTTGTAACTGTCAAAGCGGGAGGGTGACACCTGCACTGTGTGGGAACAATGGGGCCTCTCACACCATTTGCCTCCACATTCCATCAGCCCCGGCTGGAACATCAAGGGAGGATGCGTCTCATCTCTTATCACATGCAAAAGCCTTGAGGCCATGGATTGTTATGTGAACTGGTAACATCTGAAGGGTCTGGTTGGGAAGGAAATTTACTGCTTAACACCTCACTTTCTTTCCTGTGGGAACCAAACGGTCAGAGCCCTGTTTGCCCGCCGTTTTTCCCCTATAGTGATTGGCTACCTATGGGTAATTCAAACTCTTTGGAAAGGTATAATAGACCTTCCTGTATTATCTGTCTCATCTCTGACAATAATCCGAGAAGCTGTACTAATGTAGAGATTGGAAATAAAGAACTCTGGTTTACCAACCAAGATCTGATCCTTGACTACTTTGCGCAGAACTCTCACAGAAGGGACATATACCACCTCAGGATATGGGTGTTATAATCCTTCATACACTCTAGCCATAAGAGGGGTGTGTGATCTACCATGAGAAGGAAAGGGTTGTTTGCTAAGTAATACTGTAGGGATCCCACAGCCCACTTGACCGCCAGGGCTTCCTTCTCTATTATGGAGTAGGCTCGTTTGGTGGGCTGCAGTTTGTGGCTAAGGAAAAATACGAGGCACTCCTTCCCCTGGATGTTTTGGGCCAACACTGTCCCGAGTCCGGTGTCAGAGGTGTCTGTCTGTATGGAGAAGGGATGTGTGAAGTCTGGATAGTATAGCACTGGGGCTGTGGATAGACTGCAGCATAGGGTTTCAAAGGCGTGCTGCCAGGTGTCATCCCAGCAAATCACATTGGGTGATTTTAAGACAATCAGGGGGCTGGCTATTGAAACAAACTGAGGGATGAATTTGCTATAATAGCCCACTACCCCCAAGAAGTGCCTTAGCTGATGTTTGTTTGCTAGACGAGGGTGTTGTTGGACTTGTACCACCTTCTCCGAGAGTTGCCTTAGTTGTCCTCGTCCTACCATGAACCCCAGGTATCGCAGCTTTTGGAACTCTATTTTGCTTTTCCGTGGATTGGTGTGCAGGCCTGCTCTCTTTAAAGCCTCCAATACCTGCTGTAGGTGCTGTAGATGTGTTGGCCAGTCCAGGCTGCAGATAATAATATCATCAATATAAGCCCTGGCAAAGCTCTCACATTGGGCCAGGGCCCAGTTGACCAGTTTCTGGAATGTGGCGGTGGTGCCCTGCAGGCCAAAGGGCATCTGCCTAAACTGAAAGAGTCCTTGAGGTGTCACAAACACTGTTTTTTCTTTGTCCAGGAGGTGAACTGGCACTTGCCAGTAGCCTTTTGTTAGGTCAATAGAAGACAAGGACCGTACCTGTCCCAACTGGTCTATCAGGATGTCTGCACAAGGCATCGGATAGGTGTTGAATTGAGACACTCTATTGACCTCCCTAGAATCAACACAAAATCAGACTGTCCCATCTGGTTTGGAGACTAGTAGCACAGGGCTGTGCCAGGCATTCTGGGAGGGCTCAATTATGCCCATCCTAAGCATCTCTTCTACTTCTCACCCAGTCACTTTCAACCATTTGCGTGGCATGGGCCTCCACCATGCCTGGGCCACTGCATTTGGCACCATGGGTATATAATATGTGGCAAGGTGAGTGCACCCAGGGGTCATGGCAAAGACGCCCAGCACTTGGTCAACTACTTCTTGGGCCTGGACCTGTTGTTCTTCCATCAGGCCAGGATTGAATAGGGGGTACTCCGGTGCTCCATTCGTCACCAACCAGGGCAGCGGTCCTTCTGGCAGTTTGGTGGGGTCAGTGGCTAGATGGTTGCTGTTGACCCTCGGCCTCAGTCATTTATGTGAAGGCACTTCTTGCTGTTAGCCCGGGCCTCGCATTATACCTCATAGGACAAGGGCCCAAGGACCCGAGTGATCTCAAACAGGCTCTGCCAAGGATCTCCTTGCAGCTGTGCTAGCACCTGTCGTGACACCAGTACCTGGTTCTGTTGTCAGAGGGTCCACTGCCTAGTGGTCATACTGTTGTTTCTGGATCTGCTGGGCGTGCTGGAGGTTGGGGTATGCTTTCCGTTGTATCACCTCTAGCTGCTCACGTAGCCATGCCACATATTTGTTTACGTTCTCCTCCATCTCCTGGACTTCCCTCACCCACTGGTCTTCCATCAGCACCAGAATCCCCTGTGGGATTTGGCCATAGAGCAGTTTGAAGGGGGGTGAACCCTGTTGATGCTTGGGGAGGGTCTCCAGGATTGTGAACATCAGCGGGTCAAGTAACAAATCCCAGGCATTGGGCTGGTCTTGAGACACCTTGTGAAGCATAGTCTACAGGGTTTGGTTCATCTTCTTGATGAGGCCATCCATTTGTGAGTGGTGTACGGAGGTGAAGAGTTTTTTATATGCAAGGTATCACATACCTGCCACATTAGCTGGGCCATGAATGGAGACCCTTGATCTGTCAGGATTTTGTGTAGCAGCCCCACATGAGTGAAGAAATGTAATGAGGCTTTTGCAATCCCCGCACTCTTAAGGCTCAGTAAAGGCAGTGCCTCTGGGTAGTATGTTGCATAATCCATTTTGACTAATATATAGTGGGCCCCCAGGGGAATTCTCGCCAGGGGACCAACAAAGTCCATTGCAATTTTGTCAAATGGGGCTCCCATGACCTGGATGGGAGATAGGAGTGCCTGTGGGGTGGCTTGCACATTCATATGTTGGCACACCACACAGGAGCAGCAAAAACCTTGTACATCCTTGTCTATGGGTGGCCAAAAGAAATGTGTGAGGACTTGGGCAATGGTATTCTTGAACTCCTGGTGTCCAGCCCAGGGGTAATCGTGGGCTTGCGCCATGACCTCCCCTTGTACTAGGCTGGCACCAGTAGTTGGTCAAGGGGTCCCAACTACCCTTTCACCCTCCTATACCACATGCCTCCAACCTGCACCACTTGGGGCAACTGTTGGCCCCGATGGGGGTCCACTACGACCCTGTCACTTATGGCTACTTGGCTCCGCAACTTGGCAAGTTCCTCGTCTGTGGCTTGAGCCTGAAGAAAGTGGGTGTCCATCATCCATCAGTCTCAGGGGTGGCCTTCTGCACTTGTATCACCCAAGGGCCATGTGCCCTCCTTGTCTGCATCACCCTCTTTTGGGTCTGGGTCTCCAAGGCTCACAAATCCATCTTCCATCCTGGGTGGGCAGCCCTGGGCTCCTCCAGTCTCAGGGATGGTCTCTGTGCTGCAGGCATACAGTGGAACTGTGTGATGGCCAACAGGAATTGGAGCATCTCACCCCAGTAACAATCGACAGGGGAGCTTCTTCATACAAGCCAGGTGTACTTCGTGGACCTGTCCCAGGTAGCGTAGCAGCACGACCACTACTGGGCAGCACTCTGCGTGGCCATGAAAACAGACTATTGTGGCCTCCCTGATGGGTGGTAAGCCAGCCAGCAGCAGGCTGGAGAGCACCACTATTCAAGAATGCCTCGAATCCCTGCCCTGCCATTTCTGCTAGGATGGTCCATGCGGGCGGGCAATCCCTCGTCTCTGCCACTTGCAGGGAATGCTCCTCCCCGAGGTCACATTCCATAAAGTGGCATTCCCATTTGAAGTGCCCCCACTGGCTGCAGGTGAAGCAAGGGCCGATGTTCAGAGAAGGCTGAGTCCCCTGGGGGCACTCATCCTGACCACCTTTCCTGGGGCTCCTGTTGCCTCTGCCAACAGGCACTGGACTGGTCATGGTTCCCTTGAAGGGCATTAAAGCAAGCCTGTCCTTCTCTTCCCAGTGGTTCTGGGGTTTGTCCTCCTGTTGTGGCTGGATTCCCTCACCCGGAGACTTGAGGCACCTTCCCACCCTTCATTGGTTTTGTCTTCAAGTTGGCATCCCAGCCCTCAATGGCCTGGTAGTTCTCCCATAACTCCTAGGCCTCCAATAGACGAGTTGGCTTCCAACAGGCTACCCAATGCCGTGTCCGGGGTGGTAGGATTTGCAGCAATTGTTCAATGACCACCTGCTCCACTATTCGTCATCCATTGTCCAGGGTAGGGTTCAGCCATCGTGTGGCTGAATCTCACAATGCTGCTATCATGGCCCAGGGTCTGCCTGTGGGGGGATAGAGTCATAGACCAGAACCTCTGGCGGTAGGTCTCTGGTGTGACCCCAGACCGGTCTAAGATGGCCTCCTTTAGTTTTACATAATTCACAGCTTCGGTCTTCTCTAGGACCTTCATGGCCACCTGGGCCTCCCCTGTTAGGTAGAGCCCCAGGATAAATGCCCAGCAGTCTGCAGGCCATTGTGCGGTCTCAGCAGCTCATTTGATGGCATCCAGGAAGGCCTCAATCTTGTAATCAAGGCCCAATTTTGTCAGGGGGGACCACAGGCCATGAGCCTGCTGCACTCTCCTGCTGGCGGGACCCTGTCCTGTCACCATGATGACCTGTTGGAGGTCCCTTACTAATGCTGCCTATGCCTGCTGCTGCTGCTGGGTGACTTCTCACAGCAGATGAACCTGATAGTCCATCTGCCACTGGCTGAACTGGGTCAAATCCATGTCATCACTCTTGGCTTGTGCTGGAGGAGGTCGGAGTTTGATGGATGCTTGGCTATCATCTGATCTTGAAAACTCCAAGGAGGAGGTGGCATCGCCTTTGCCTGGGGCCACTTGGGTGGTCTCAATTCAGAATGCTGGTGAATGTCATCCTGGTGCTGTGGGTAGGTGGGGTCTGGGCTTCTTTAGCGGGTCATTGGTGCCTGCATTCTCCATCACTTTGTCACTGTCTGTGGGATCCCCAGGGGAAAACCCGTTCATTGCTGTGGTGCTGTGGCAATGCCTGACTGGAGGTTGTTCCCCTGGTGCCCACCAGGGGAGGGAGAGATGGTCTCAGAAGGTGAAGACCCTCAGGGATTGGTCAGAGGGGTGGCCTCAGATGTGCAGGGTAGCAGGGAGGTTACGTCACCTTCCTGCACCCTGCCGAGATCCAGCTCTTCACTCTCTCTCTCACACTTGCTCTGCCTGGGCTGGTCTCCTTCTCCCCTTTGGCCTCCTCTTTCCTCCCTTTTTTTTGTCTCCCCACTCCCTGGCCACCCCTCCCCTCCTCCACCCCCTTTAGAGTGGGAGATGCTAACCTGCCTCTTCCCGCTCATTCTGCGGGCAGGCCTCGTTGGCCCTTCTGGCCTGCCCCACCTTTCTGTCACTGTGGCCAGCTGTGACTGCCACCAGCTTGCAACCGCAAAGACCCAGCCACTTTGGGCTCCCGGCTTTCCCTGAGCATGGGGGATCTGTCAGTCCCATGGCTCCATCAACCCACTTCCTCCTCAGACTCTGCACCTGTTTCCCAGCCCCACCACCATCGCCTGGCTGTTGCCATCCTCCTCTGGTGCCTCCCGGCCGTCTTCGCTACCACAGGTAGGTCAGGATGGCTCTGTGGCAGCCGGGGTTGTCTCTGGAGGGGGGCTTTGGACCACTCTGCTGGGTAGCCTCCTGGGAGTCCTGGGAGGAACCAGGACAGCAGGGAAATCTGCCTGGGAGTGGGGAAGCATCAGGGGTCTGTCACAGCATGATTTCAAGCTTCATTCTTTCTCCTTAGCATTACTTCAAGGTAACTGAAAAATCGCTGCATTTTTTCTGTTGATGGTATGTTTCTAGATTCAGATGGGTAGCCATGTTGGTCTGAAGCAACAGAACAAATTTCAAATCCAGTGGCACCTTTAAGAGCAACAACGTTTTATTCATAAGCTTTTATGTGCATGAACTCTGTTCGCATTGTTACTGGAATTTTTCTAATCACAAAGAAAAGACTAATAATTACTCTTCCTGTCCTTCCCTCCTTTGTTTAAAGATTCATTGCCAGAATGGGATTTAATGTTCTATGTTGCTTCAGGAAAACTAATCTTTTTCCTATAATAAAATTTATAAAAGATCACACTCTCAGCAGCACATATTAGGAGATCTATTATGTAATTAATTCCACAGAGTTTTCTATCCAGAACATCAAACCCGCAATCCAATTCTTTTAAAATAAGTTTTTAAAAAGACAAAATGAAGAACTATGTTTAAAGGCGGGCCAGAGCAGGGCTGTATGGGTAAATTTCAATTGTGGCTTTAAATGAAACAGTATTGGCTATATTCAAACTATCCAAAGCAAAGGAAGATAGGCACTCTAAGGGAGAAGAACTGATCCTGTTAACTGCTATGCATCTGAATGTCCACAGATGCTGCCTAGGAGTAGCCCTTTAGGGGTAATTTTGGGCTGAAGATGGAAGAGGAATGCAAGAATGTTATGCTCCGTGGGCAAATATCCTTTAGTCTGTGGAAATGTTCCAGTGAACCCAGTCCAAAGGGAGGAATACTGTCTGGCAAGAGGGTCAAAGAACCATTTTGAGGTTTGTTGCTTCTGATTCTGTTGGCAGGAATCTACAAACTCATTTGATTGTAGAGGATTATTCATGGGATGGAGAAAACTGACAATGTTATCTTAAAATACCATAACTTGGGATCACCCAATGATGCAGGTCGATAGAAGAATCAGGGCAGACAAAATAATGTAGTTCTTCACATATTATTTTTTTATTTTATTATTTGTATTTATATCCCACCCATCCTGTGGGCGGGCTCCAGGCAGGTAACATCATTAAAATAAATACAATTTCAGTTTAAAATATTAAAACACCATAAAACATTATAAACATTATAACAATTAAAACAATGGGTACAGCTTAAAACAACATCAGTTGGCTATAAAGTTCTGGCCCGATGGTACAATAAGGCCAGTTGTCAGTGGTCAGTAGACAGGTGACAGATGGGTGACAGGAACCTCAGGGAGGCCATATATAGGCACCCGCTGCCTCAACCAAAGACCTGGTGGAACAGTTCCATCTTGCAGGCCCTGCAGAACTGAGGAAGATCTTGCAGGGCCCTGGTCTCAATAGAGAGCATGTTCCACCAGGCTGGGGCCAGAACAGAGAAAGCCCTGGCCCTGGTTGAGGCAACATAGGCATCTTTTGGGCCAGGGACCACCAGGAGGTGTTGATCTTTTGAGCATAATGCTCTTTGAGGTGTATATGGGAAGAGGTGGTCTCTTAGATATGTTGGTCCCAGGCCATATAAGGATTTGAAGGTCAAAACCTGCACCTTGAAGTGAATTTGGTACTCAACTGGCAACTGGCAGAGCATGTGCCTAATGTGGGCCCAAACAGGTGTTGAACTTGTAGAACTTGCTGCAATGAGATGTGCTACAGACATGAGGCCCACCTAGGTCAGGAACCACCTCCCACCTGGGGGACGGCAGCATTAGCTGACATTCTGCCCTCCCAAAGATTCTCCCCTACACCCCCCAGGTTTCAATGGATACGATTTGTGGAAGGTGTGAAGCAATGCAGAAGCGTTAATGTGCACAACATCAACCGATTCATTTTCTCCCAGCCCAAAGTCTTTCCAGCGGACAAGATAGAACATCTGCCCACGTTTAAATTTAGAGACCAGGATTTGCTCAACCTCAAAATGAGGTTCACTATTCATCATCATCAGAGAAGGAGTGGAACGTTGGGGCCTCCACAAATTTGACCCAGGGTCTCGTTTTAAGAGGCTGAAATGAAAAACGGGGTGGACAGCTTTGAGCGACTTGGGCAATTTGAGTTCAAAAGTCACATCATTAATCTTTTTGACAACCTTGAATGGACCTACATACTTCCAACCTAATTTTTGTAGTCCCCGAATGTTTTTAGTAGAGACATAAACAGAGTCCTCTGGGGAAAGATCCCACCCCGGGGCCCTCCCCTTATCTGCATGCTTTTGTAATCCATTTTGGCTTTCTCAAGAGTCTCTGCAATTAAGGCCAAGAGTCCCGTAGGGAGTTCCACCAGTCTGCAAATGCCCCAGAATCCGATCAGGCCCCAAGCATGGGAGGGGGACCCCCTCAAAGCCTCCCGCAGCCATGAACGGGGAGATGCCTGTTGATGGGCGAACTGCATTATTGTAACTGTATTCTGCAAAGGGGAGCAACTCTGCCCAATCGTCTTGCTGATAATTAGTGTAGCAGCGTAAGAACTGCTCTAGGACTTGGTTAACCCTTTTGGTTTGGCCATCAGTCTCTGGATGATAAGCACTACTGAGGGCAGGTTGAACCCCCATGATTTGTAAAAGCTCCCACCAGAAGTTGGCAATGAATTGTGAACCACAGTCGGAAATTATCTTGCACGGAATAGAATGCAATCTAATTATGTTGCACAGAAACACCTTGGCTAATGCCTTAGCCGTGGGAGTTGCTTGAATGGGATGAAATGAGCTTGTTTAGAAAATAAGTCCACAACAACCCAGATCACAGTTTTTCCTTTACTGGGGGGCATGTCTGTGATAAAGTCCATAGAAATGGTCTCCCAAGGTCTACTTGGGGTTTCCAAGGGTTGCAATAGTACTGGGGTCTATAGCAGGGACACGCGCCCAGACGGCCGGAGACCAGCTCCAAGAGGTCTCCGGCTGCAGCGCGTGGAAAGCGCCTCGCATGCGGGTAAGTGCGGCCCGCCAACAGGGGACAGCTGTTGCAATCTGGATGCCCTCTCTGCCTCTGCTTCTAAAGCAGAGGCAGAGCGGGCCAGATTGCCAGTCTGTCCTCGGCCTGTATTGCACAATATTGTTGATGAATGCATTGTAAAAATTAGCAAATCCTTAAAAACTTTGGAGTTGTCTGCATGTTTTAGGGGTCGCCCAGTTGACGATGGCTGAGATTTTGGTGGGGTCCATTTCCAATTCCCTTGGGGAGATTTGATACCCCAAGAAATCAATTTCAGTCTTTTGGAACTCACACTTAGATAGCTTAGCAAAAAGCTTATGTGCCCGAAGGGTAGTGAGCACTTCATGGACCAATTTTACATATGAATCCTTATCAGGAGAGTATAAAAGGATATCATCTAGATAACAAAGGACCCCCTTGAATAGGTGCTTGTGCAACACTTCATTTATTAAATTCATAAAAACTCCTGGAGCCTCTTGAAGTCCAAACAGCATAACCAGGTATTTGAATTGTTGCAATGGGGTATTAAATGCATTCTTATATTCATTCCCCTCCCATATGCGCACTCAGAAATAGGCATCACAGAGATCTAGTTTGGAAAATATTTTGCCTCAGGACACCTCTGCTAGGAGATCGTTTATCAATGGCAGGAGGTAAGCATTCAATGTGGACATGGCATTCAAACCCCTATAGTCTGTGCACAGTAGTAAGCCCCCTTCCTTCTTTTTGCGAAACAATACTGGGGCAGTGAATGGGGAAGTGGCCGGTCTAATGAAAACCCACTCCAAGTTCTTGTCAATGAACTTATGCAATTCAGACTGCTCAGCTGGGCTCATTGAGTATAATCTCCCCTTAGGGAGTTTGTGCCCAGGTAACAGTTCAATAGCACAATTGGTAGTCCGGTGGGAAGGGAGTTCGTCTGCCTCGGTTTCCCCAAATACATCAGCTAAATCCCGATACTCAGCCAGTATGGCAAGAAATTCTTCATGTGCTAGGCATGCCTGTACTGGAGGACCCAGGGGGCTGGGACCCCACTGAAGTTGCCATATATGGTCTTTACACTGAGGGGATATCCACTTGATCTTCCCTTGCTCCATTTAATGTATGGATCATGGGCTCCCAGCCATGGACTCCCTAAAACCATGGGGAACTGCACATGGGGTGTGATGATGAACGCTCCTTTTCCCCAATGCTCACCTGTGCCAATTATCAATGGTTCAGTCTCGTATGCACAGGATTCTTTCATTTTTGGACCATCTATCTGTGTATATCTCAAGGGTTCCTCTAAGGAATTCACCCCCACTCCCAAACCCATCACTACTATGGGGCTAATCAAGTCTCTGGCACACCCTGAGTCAATGAGGGCATGGGGTGCGGTGACTTGAGTGGATGGAGCCCCCTTGGGGGTTGCAGCTGGGCACAAAGAAGCATAGTGCCCGGCTTCTCCACAGCGCATGCAGAAACCCTGCTTCATGCATAGGTCCCTGATGTCTTTGAGGGGCGGCTTGAGTTTTGGCTTGAATGGGGTCCCAACTGGACCTGGGTTTTTTTTTGGCTCAACGCAGGGGTGTGCATGTGGATGAGTTGGAATCGGGCCTCCACCTCTTCCACAGCTCTCACCCAGGCTGTCAAAGATGTGGGGTTCATGTTTCTAAGTATAGTCTCATAAAGACCGTGATTTAGGCCCTGCCGATATTGCTTGCTGAACACGGCTTTCGGCCACCCCTGTATTTTCGCAGTGAAATGTTTGAAGGCAGCAGTATACTCACACACTGAGTTTCTTCCCTGTGTCAGGGCCCGGATTTGGTTGTGAGCCTTTTCCTACCCCATGGGATCCTCGTATTGCTGGCACAGTGCCCACATGAATTCTTCGGTGCTGCAGAGTTCAGGGCCCGGCACATTGTGAAGACTCACATACCAATCAGCTGCTTCCTCATGCATTCTCAAACTGATGTAGCCAACATGCTCCTCGTCTGATGGGAACAGGTGTCCCCAATTCTGGAGAAATCTGCCAGTCTTGATCATGAAAAACTGCAGCTTAGCCGGGTTTCCATCAAAGGTGCTGTCTAAAAGTTCTTGGGGAACTGGGCGATGATTTATCACCTGTCCCAGACTGCCGGCATGATAGCTCCAGCTGGTGCCCCAGGGACTACAGGCACCACTGGGGAACTTGCTGCAATTGTGCTTGGGGGGGTGCCACACCTCCGGCTCCTGCAGCAGCTCCGGCTCCTGCTATGGCACCATCCTCATCCCCATCGTCCCCATGGATCACAGCTGCAATTACTCAAGAGAGGTCCAAAAACATTTCAGTCACCTCTTTCTGTAGCATTTGCTGCATCACCTCAAACCTGTGGTCCATATGTGCCCATATCTCTCCGTAGTGGGTGGACTCCCGAGGCTTCAAAGCAATCTGAGTCGAGGTAAAGGCCTCAGGCCCCACGCTCATGCCTGACCCTCAGCGAGGGGTAGACCAAGTCTCTGATGGGGTTGTCCTGAAATGGGTCCACGAGTAGTGGCTCTTCCACAGCCATTCGGTAATCTATTTAGTGGTAGTGATAACTACTGGCTCCTCTGCAGTAGAGGCAGGCACTTCAGAAGCAGTGGTCTTAGGAGGCTCACTGCCATCATCCATGGTCGGGTACGGTGCAAAGTTCTCCACTTAGTATGATTACTAACACTCTGTGAGAGCCCACAGAGTCAGTCCACAACAAGGGCTCTTAAACAAGCAATCTTTATTGAAGAGAGGTCTTACTGGTCTTCTGCCCTTTTTGTGTTAGCAATGACAAGTAGGCATGAGGCCATGGAAATTATACACAATTCAAAAGGATTCTCTTACGATAACACATCCAATCAAGGGAAAGAAGAAAATGCGCTAAGAATACTGCCTCCTTGTTCCCAAAGAAAAAGCAGGAAAGATACACTGCCCAACTTAAAAAAACCCAGCAGCTGGTATACAGATACCCAAGGTCAGAATAGCAGGTTAGGCAATAAGTGTGCCATGAGAACAGGGCAGGTAAGACATTCCACAGACATGAGACCCACCTAGGTGGTTCCTGAACCACCTCCCACCTGGGGGATGGCAGCATTAGCTGACATTCTGCCCTCCCAAATATTCTCCCCTACACCCCCCAGGTTTCAACAGATACAATTTGTGGAAGGCGCGAAGCAATGCAGGAGCATTGAGGGTCTCTCAGTCTAACACATTGCCTTTTCAAGCTTCACAGGCAGCTGTTTGGTAGAAAGTGGAGGCAAGAAAAATCTGCTTCCCCCAGTGCATCATGCTGGAGATACATAGGATCCAGCCCATTTACTTCAGCTTGCTACAGATCATACGGTAACAACTAAAGAACTGTTGCTAAGCAAAGCATCATGATGATTGGACTGCAATCCCGCTCCTAATTATGTTCATTTAAGGCCTGCTGAGACTTACTTTTTCCAACTAGGCACAAGATCACAATTTGTAGTCTTCTGGGATAGTTCATAATAAAATTCTCAAGAATATGTGTCAGTGAAATGAATGGAAGTTGTTTTGTGCTCATCTCCCTCTCAAATGCGCACTCTGTAGTAAGTATCCCACAAGTCAAGTTTGGTGAAAATGCGCCCCTGGGAAGCTTCCACCAGAAGGTCCTTGATGAGTGGGAGGGCATATGCATTTGACATTGACATTGCATTTAACCCCCAATAGTCTGTACACAGTCTCCCCCCCCCCCCCCGGTCTTTCTTCTTCCAGAAGAGAACGGGAGCAGCAAAAGGGGAAGAGGCTGGGCGGATGAAACCTTACACCAGGTTTTTGTCTATAAACCGGCACAGTTCCTCTTTCTCAGCTGGACTCATTGCATACAGATTTCCCTTAAGCATTTGGTGCCCAGGTAAAATCTCAATAGCACAGTCCGATTTTCGGTGGTGGTGGTGGGAGTTCATTAGCTTCCTCCTCTTTGAACACTCTCACCAAATCCCTGTACTCTGGGGGATGAGGTCTAGCTCCCCTTGTGCCAAGCAAACACACTCTGAAATGTGAACCGGTTCCCTGTCAGAATCAGTTAATTCTGTCAATGTAATCTTGCATGCACACTATATATTCTGTTATGTCTTTATGTATTGGACCTGTATTTTCTCCTTTGCTTGGTCGGGAGGGTGACAACCCCTAGGGTGAGAACAACGAGGCCTCTCATCCCTGCCTCCGCATTCCAGCTGCCCCGGCAGTAACTTCAAGGGGAGGAAAGGCTCTCATCTCTTATCTATGCTAAAGAACCTTGGAGCCTTGAATTGTTATGTGAACGGAGGGGTCTGGTTTGGGAAGGGAAATTTACTGCTTAACACCTCACTTTTTTCCTGTGTGAACCAAACGGTCAAGACACCTTTTAGCCCGCCAATTTTCCCTCCTGGGGATTGGCTACCTATGGGTAATTCAAACTCCTTGGAATGGTATAATAGACCCGCTTGTGTTATTTGTCTCATCTCTGACAATACCCCGAGACGCTGTACTAATGTAGGAATAGGCAATAAAGAACTGTGGTTAACCAACCGAGATCTGATCCTTGACTACTTTGAACAGGACTCTCACAGATTGTCAGAGATCCTTGATTGGGATTCAATCGTTCCTGACCATGTCAGAAGACGATCTCGTCCCCCTCAAACCTACCACTCCAGAGGAGGCCCCGGTTACCCCGACGGATCCGGGGAACGGGGATGGCGGCGGCGGAGGAGGTCCCGAGGTGCCGGTGACCACGAGCCAGGGGGCTTACTACATCCCGCGCCGCCCGATTACCCATCAGAGCGTGACCCCCCAGTACACTTGGAGCCACTTCGGAGGCCGATCCGTGACTTCGTGGGTGCACGACAGGAAAGGGGTGAGAGTTCCGCTCACCGGCGACCAGCTCGATCGCGGGAGACCGAGCTACCTAGGAGACGACCGCGAGCCAGTCCGCCGTGGAGGACCGCGTCGCCCGCCTCCCGAAGAGGAGACACTGGATTTGTATGGGCCCGATCCGTATCGAGAGGAGCAGACGGTCCCGCTGGATCAGATGATGGGAGACCTGAGGCTACAACTCACCTCCGAGCTCCGCGAGCTGGCCCTCGATCTCCAGCACCAATTTCGAGACGCTATGGTGGCGATGCAAGGCGCCCTCCTCGGTCAAGGAGTCGGAGCCCCACCACAGCAGCCAGCACCCGGAGGGGTTCCGGCTCAGCCACAGGCGCCCGTTGTGCCCGCGCAGCCGGCTCAGCCGGTCGTCCCGGTTCCAGTCCCGGGGCCCGTCCCCGCACCCGCCCCAGTCCCGGCCGCGCCGGCCGCTCGCCCACCCCCTTCCGACCCGCTGACGACTACTTTCGATGGGGACCCCGAGAAGCTACGTTTCTTCACGCTCGAGATCGGGAGATTCCTGGACAGTTGGGGCCACCTGTATCCTACCGAGAAGGATCGCATAGGCTACATCGGATCCAAACTGAAAGACACCGCCAGCGATTGGTATGTGAGCCTGCACGACAACCCTGGCCCTGAGCTGCGTTCCTTGAACAACTTCATGTGGGCTCTTCGGCACCAGTTCGAAGACCCGCTGGGTGAGGAAAAAGCCAGAAATCAGCTGAGGAAGCTGTTCCAGGGAAGATCGTCAGTGAGAGAATACACTGAAAAATTCCGGCGCATCGCTGCCAAGATCCACGGATGGCCGGAGGAACTCTTCATGGAGAAGTATTGGGAGGGTCTAAACCCGGAAATCTACGAGACGGTGCTGCTGGGAGGCCGCCCGGGCACGCTGACTAGCTGGATGAGGGCGGCCACCGACATGGAAGAACGTTTCGCCCTGATCAAGATGGGAGCATCCGCAACCGCCGCTATCAGAGCGGGCCCACGAGCGAAGCCCCGATCCAATATACAAGACGTCCGCGACTCGAGGTTCCGGCAAGGGTTGTGTATGAAGTGTGGGGAAAGTGGCCACTTCGCCTCGGCGTGTCCAAGAGGAGGGGGGAAGGGCCCGAAGACCTCAACTCCAGGACCTGCAGGCACCCCGACTCGGGGGAAGACCCCCATGAAACCCCGGGCTTTGCAGCTGGAAGGGGCAACGAGTGAGCAGGGAGAGCTGGAGCTGATGGAAACCCAGATGTCGGGAAACTCCAACGGCCTGCAGTGAGCGGCGCAGAACTGCAGGTCCCCCACAACGAAGCGCCATCTCCGGTGAGCATCCCCGGCCCCTTGTTATATATGGTAGTGACTGTGGTGACCCCAGGATCAGGAACCCACATGAGGGTCCGCGCTTTAATTGACTCTGGGTGTGCGCGAGACCTAATCAGCCCCCTAGTAGTGGAGGGGCTGGGACCCAAAGTCACCCCATTAGCAGAACCCCTGAAATTTACCCAGATGGATGGGTCCGAAATGAAGGAGGAGTGCATAGCAGAGACTGAGAACTTAATTTTGGGAACGGGGAACCACTGGGAGAAGAGAGCTTTCGTCATAACCCCTAATGCCCAATTCCCTATGGTGTTGGGTAGCCCTTGGCTCGGGGCGCACGACCCCTATATAAAATGGAGCGAGGGGAAGATTTCGTGGGTAGACGAACGTTGCCAGAGCCACCGTTGGGACCCAGGATGGGGTCCCGGGCCCCCCAGCCCGCCGTCTCCCGCGGCCGCCCTCGCTCTCGTCCCGGCCATGGTGCCTAAGGAATATAGAGACTTACTGGAAGTATTCAGTGAGACCGAGGCGGACGAGTTGCCCCCCCACCGGTTGTCGGACTGTGCCATAGAGCTCCTCCCGGGCGAAAAACTCCCAAAGGGCAAATTGTATTCCATGAGCCCGGCGGAGCGAGAAGAGTTGCGGAAGTTCTTGGACAAAAATCTGGCCAGGGGGTTTATCCGCCCCGCCAAGTCCCCTTTTGCGGCGCCCGTGCTGTTCCGAAAGAAAAAGGATGGCGGCTTGCGATTATGCACGGATTATCGGGGGCTAAACGCAGTCTCCACCTCTAATGCTTACCCCCTCCCGTTAATAAAAGACCTTTTGGCGGAGGCGGCCAAGGGGAAGATTTTCACCAAGTTGGATCTGCGAGATGCCTACTTCAGGGTGCGCATAAGGGAGGGGGATGAACCCAAGACTGCTTTTAACACCCCCCTGGGGCAGTTTGAATACCTCGTGATGCCGTTCGGCTTAAGTGGCGCGCCCGGGGTCTTTATGAGTTTAATCAACGAAGTGTTGCACAAGCACCTATTTAAGGGCGTGTTATGTTACATAGATGATATCTTGATCTATTCCACTGATAAGAACGAACATGTGACTTTGGTCCGAGACGTGCTGTCAACATTACTAAAAAACCAGCTGTTTGTGAAACTGTCTAAGTGCGAGTTTCACCGCGAGTCTGTGGACTTCCTGGGCTACCGCATTTCTCAGAAGGGGTTGGAAATGGACCCGGGGAAAGTGGAAGCGGTGGTGCAATGGGAGGCTCCGCGAACGAGAAAGCAGCTGCAGAGCCTGTTAGGATTTTGTAACTTCTATCGGACTTTCATCAAGGACTTTGCCAAAGTCACCCTTCCCTTAACGGACTTGTTAAAAACCAAGGGGAGGGGTCCCGAGGCAGGAAAGCCGGGAGAGAAACTGGCGTGGAATGGGGAGTGTCAGAAGGCATTTGAGGCTTTAAAAACTCTTTTTACCTCAGAGCCTATTTTGGCGCACCCGGATGAGACTAAAGACTTTATAATCCATGTTGATGCCTCGGATGTAGCAATGGGGGGGGCCATCCTGCAAAGGGACGCCGAAGGGAAACTACACCCCTTAGCGTACATATCGAAGAAGTTCAATGAAACGGAGAGGAATTGGTCGGTGTGGGACAAGGAAGCTGCGGCCATTAGGTTGGCGCTCACTACCTGGCGCCACTGGCTGGAAGGGGCGCAAACTCCGTTCGAAATATGGACGGATCATAAGAACTTAGAGGCTTTGCGCACGCAGCGGTCCCTCAACGCCAAACAACTGCGCTGGGCGGACTTCTTCTCAAAATTTAACTTTGTGTTAAAGCACTTTCCTGGGAAGGCTAATTCCCTGGCAGACGCGTTGTCCAGATTGCCCCAACACGAGAGTCTGAAAGACGAGGTGTTCGATTCCATGTTCTCCCCCCAGCAGCTGGGAGGAGTGGTTGTCACCAGGAGCAAAGCAAAGAAAACCGAGCTCACCACTGGGGACTGTCAATGGGGGGGGGAATATGCCCCTGAGGAAATAGAGGAATTGGAAGCAATGGGAGAGTGCGAAAAAAGAAAGGACAATTGTTGGTTCCGTGGGGACAAATTAGTGGTGCCAAAAACCAAACGCAAAGAAATCCTGCTAAATTGTCACTCTTCTAAGCTTGCCGGACACTTTGGATTCCTAAAAACCCTTAACCTGATCCAACGGCAATTCTGGTGGCCGCGCATGCGTCGAGACGTCTCGGATTTCGTCTCGGCATGTCAAACCTGCTTAATGTGTAAAAAACGGGGAGGTAAAGTCCCGGGATTGTTACACCCCCTCCCCACGGCTTCCAGGCCCTGGGAAGACATAGCCATGGACTTCATTACCAATTTGCCCCCCTCAAGAGGAAAAACAGTGATCTGGGTAGTAGTAGACACGTTTTCCAAACAAGCCCATTTCACTCCTTTCAAACAGTTACCCACCGCCAAAGGGATGGCTAAAGCCTTCTTTAACCAGGTGATAAAACTACATGCTTTTCCGAGAAGGGTGGTGTCCGATCGCGGAAGTCAATTCGTTGCCACCTTCTGGCGGGAGCTTTTGAAGCTAATGGACATAGAACCTGCCTTAAGCTCGGGTTACCATCCAGAAACCGATGGCCAATCCGAGCGAACTAATCAAATTCTGGAGCAGTTCTTAAGGTGCTACACCAACTACCACCAAGATAACTGGGTGGACTTGTTACCCTTTGCAGAATATAGCTACAACAATGCAGTGCATTCTTCCACCGGGGTCTCACCTTTTATGGCAGTGGGAGGTTTTGAAGGTAAACCGCTCCCCACCCTCAAGGAAGACCCCCAGGCTCCCCCTTCAGACTTCAAAAACTGGTGGTCCAGTCTCCAAGATTCCTGGCCGTTGATTGGTAAAGCCTTGGACCATGCCAAGGAGGACTATAAAAAATATGCTGATCGTGGCCGAGCACCGGGATGGGACCTTCAACCCGGGGACTCAGTTTATCTCTCTACCAAAAATATCCACGGGCTGCAGCCCAGCAGAAAATTAGGATGGAAATATGTGGGACCCTTTAAAGTGCTGCGAAAAATCTCTGATGTCTCCTTTGAACTCGAACTGCCTAAATCACTAAGTTCTATACATCCTGTGTTTCATTTCAGCTTGCTGAAGAAAGATCCTGGGCCGAATGCATGGCATCCAGTTCCTCCAGTTCCTCCTCCACTGATGAAGGAGGGGAGTCCACACTACGAGATAACTGAAATCCTGGATTCCAAGACAAAGAGGGGCCATTTGTATTACTTAGTTAGATGGTTAGATTTTGGCCCGGAACACAATGAATGGATTCGTTCTGAACATGTTCATGCCCCCAAGTTAACTAAACTGTTCCATAAAATGTTCCCTGAAAAAGCTAGGTGAAGGGAATCATGGGGAGGGCAGGGTGTCAGAATCAGTTAATTCTGTCAATGTAATCTTGCATGCACACTATATATTCTGTTATGTCTTTACGTCTTTATGTCTTTACGTCTTTATGTCTGGAGTACCGTTTCATTGAACTTCTTCGATATGTACGCTAAGGGGTGTAGTTTCCCTTCGGCGTCCCTTTGCAGGATGGCCCCCCCCATTGCTACATCCGAGGCATCAACATGGATTATAAAGTCTTTAGTCTCATCCGGGTGCGCCAAAATAGGCTCTGAGGTAAAAAGAGTTTTTAAAGCCTCAAATGCCTTCTGACACTCCCCATTCCACGCCAGTTTCTCTCCCGGCTTTCCTGCCTCGGGACCCCTCCCCTTGGTTTTTAACAAGTCCGTTAAGGGAAGGGTGACTTTGGCAAAGTCCTTGATGAAAGTCCGATAGAAGTTACAAAATCCTAATAGGCTCTGCAGCTGCTTTCTCGTTCGCGGAGCCTCCCATTGCACCACCGCTTCCACTTTCCCCGGGTCCATTTCCAACCCCTTCTGAGAAATGCGGTAGCCCAGGAAGTCCACAGACTCGCGGTGAAACTCGCACTTAGACAGTTTCACAAACAGCTGGTTTTTTAGTAATGTTGACAGCACGTCTCGGACCAAAGTCACATGTTCGTTCTTATCAGTGGAATAGATCAAGATATCATCTATGTAACATAACACGCCCTTAAATAGGTGCTTGTGCAACACTTCGTTGATTAAACACTTAGGATTCCACCTATGTGCTTTGCAATGGGCATCCAGGAAATGAAGAAGAAGAAGAAGAAGAGACTGGATTTATATAAGAGACTGGAGTCTCAGAGCGGCTTACAAACTCCTTTCCCTTCCCCTCCCCACAACAGACACCCTGTGAGGTAGGTGGGGCTGATAGAGCTCTGAGACAACTTGTCCTTGAGAGAACAGCTGATACAGAGCTATGGCTTGCCCAAGGTCATCCAGCCAGGTGCAAGTGGAGGAGTGGGGAATCAAACCCGGTTCTCCCAGATTAGAGTCCACGCACTTAACCACTACACCAAACAGCCCCCCCCCCCACTCCACTGAACATATGGATCATGGTCTTGGAGCCAGGGGTTGCCTAGCATCATCAAGAATTTTGCTGTGGGAGAAATAATGAATGGGCATTGCTCCCAATGGGGTCCCATCCCCAGCTCTACAGGCACCATTTGATACTTGCATGCCTCTTTCATTGGGGACCCATCCATCTGTGTGAAAATTATAGGATCAGCCATCACTTGGATGGGCAACCCAAGCCCAGTAACAAGTGAGGGGCTGATTAAGTCCTGTGTATATACAGAATCAATCAAGGCTCTCACTCTTATCTGAGTGCCCTGCTCGGGATTCATTACAGTCACAGTCACATAAAAAAAAGGAAGGGAGGGTCTCACCGAACTTGGCGGTTAGGACTTTCAGACCTGCTGGGTTGTGCCCTTCACAGCAGGTCCCAGCCTTTTCCTGCTGGCTTATCTATTTTGTCTCCACTGGAAGAGATGCTTTCAGGCTTTTGTTGCTCTCCTGCTTGCAGCACCTTGGGATGCTTCTCCTGCACTCCTTGGCCTTGGGCTTCTTCTCAGAAGATTTCCACCTCTTCCCATTGCCAGGGTCTTTGTTGAGAGGCAATTTGCTATAAAATATCCCGGGGTCCCACATCTCAGGCATAGGCCCTGATGCATCCGCTGGTCTCTGATGGCCTCTTGCATCTTGGGTTCTGTCCCCCATGGTTCCGCCACTGCCACCATTTTCACAGGAGTTCATGGCTAGTACATCCACAAGAGGTTGGAGTGGTTCTCCGCCTCGCAGGCCACCTGTATCCAACTGTTCAAAGTTAGCAGGTTGCCCTGGGCCAGTGCCTGATCCAGAATTGTATGGTTCAGCCCAGCCCGGTAGAACTCGATAAGGACTTCCTCGGTCCACCCCTGGAGCTTTGCAGCATGAGTTTTAAATTCATCCGAGTACTCAAGTACCGAGCTCTGATCCTGGCCCAGTCCTCTCAGATGGGTATGTGCTCCCTCCAGTTCCAGGGGATCTTCATATTGGCATCAGAGAGCCCACATGAAAGCATTCACATCTCAGAGTTCCAGTCCTTGGACGTTGTGGAGTCCCACGAACCAATCAGCTGCCTGGTCCCTGAGCTGTGACCTGACAAAGTCCACATGGTTCTTGTCGGTAGCGAAGGTAGGGCCCCAGTCACACAAGAACTTGCATACTTGCAACAGGAAAAACACCAGCTTATCTGGAGTACCGTAAAATGTCACTTCCAGAGCATCGTGGGGTTGCTCCAGAGCTGCTGGGGGGCTGCAGGCAGTCCACTCAGCCTGGCCAGGCCAGCAGTAACCCCCAGAGGTGCTAGAGGAAGGAGTGGGTGCACTTGCGGAGTAGTCCATGGCACCCTCCTCATTTCATCAGGGGCCCATTCACAGCTCCAGAATTCTTGCTGGATGGCCTCCGTGATTAGGCCCGGTATGTCCAATACCATGTTTTGCATCTCGCGCCTTATCTCTTCACCTTTGTCTCTGAACTCTCTATGGAGAGTTCTTCATTGTCCACCATACTGCAGAGGTACTCTGGTTCTTCTTGGAATGAGCACCCATAATGTCATTGGCCGCTATCACCTGTGAGTCTCTCAGGTCAGGACTTAACAGCTAGGTGGGCTCAGCTGAAGTAAGAAGTGGCACCCAGGAGTTGTGGGTCTGCGCCCCACCCTCTGCTCCTTTAAGCTCTGTGGTCATTCCTGGAGCCATCTGTTGTGTTCTAATGGCGACCGCCATGCAGTCAGGCCACGCGGTCAGGCCATGCGGTCTTGGGCAAGCACATGGCCAGGCGCAGTCAGAGCTTTGCTCCAGAACACAATAGACTGGCCGGATTGTAATTTAGACCTATCGGTCAGCCAGGATGCAAATAGGGGCCAATGACTTGGGGAGACTTAATTGTATTAATTGTAATCCTATCAGAGTGTGTGGGTGAGGCCAGGGGCACAGTTTAGGTGCACATACAAGCAGACCCCCAAGCCCAGCTCAGACATGCCATCTGATCCTTCCAAAAAAACTACATGTGCTGATTTCACCGAAATGCGTCTCTGTCTCCTGTACTTTTTACTGGTGACGAAGGTGGGATCCCAATGAGCGACTCTCCAGCCGACTCCAGCATCGCAACGAGCACTGCTCTGTCAGCAACTGGCAATGCACAGCTCCAGTGCCCCACATTACCATCTTCTCCAGAGGACACCGCTCACCGCCCCGCTGAACCACGAATCACCCTGGCTTCTGCTCCAGGACAAATCGTCTCTTTCGACCCATCCCGACCCGACCTCTGGGAAGCCTGGGCTGACCAGCTTGGGTTCTTCTTCAAGGTGCAGGAGGTCACTGATGCCGGTAAGTGTAAGGCGTGGCTACTGAACACATGCAGGGTTGACACCCTGCGCTTGGTCCGAAGCCTTGTTTCACCCTGTACTCTTACCAAAGCAACCTACGATGAAATCCTTCGGGTGTTAAACAACTATTTCATGCCCAAACCATCCATGCTGACCAGAAGGATGGGTTTCTGCAGCAGAGGACAGAAGACCAGTGAGTCTGTGGCCACATTCATGGCTGACCTTCACCGGCTGGTGGTCGGTTGTGACTTCGTGTCAGTGGAGGACAACCTCCTCACGGCATTTGTGTGTGGGATCCATGACTCCAAGCTTTGCAGGAAGCTGGTCACCATTTCTGATGGAAAAGGTTTTCCAAATGGCCTGCACCTTCAAAACAGTGCAGAAGAACAGGCCTGGATCCTCCATGGCCACTCACCGCACCATGGTGTCCTCTGGCTCCGAGACATCAGAAGAGGACTATGTCCTACAGGTCTGGCCCCACATGCCAAGAACTGGTCCCCATCCCGCCAGGAGCAATGTCACCAGATCCAGGTCAGCTGCACCCTCCTCTGTAGCACCCTCCTCCAGCACCACAGCCAAGTGCGCCACCTGTAGTGATCCCCATGACCACCGGACCTGCTGGTTCCAAGACACAGAGTGCCAGTCATGTGGCAAGAAGGGGCACAGCACCTGGGCCTGCCGTTCCCAACACCCTCACCGCAGTCAAGCAGAAGACACCAACCTGCACTCCACATCATCATCCCACCACCAGGTAATGAACTTGCCCCGGGACACCCCCAACAAAATTTTCATCCCAGTCACAATTGAGGAGTCCCCCTGCCACATGGAATTAGACACCATGTCCACATATTCCATAATATCAGCAGAGACCTTGCATAGGCTCTGCCCATGGGGGGGCAGCTGTGAAAGCCTACAGGACTGAGGCTCCAGGACTTAAAAAAAAAATGGTAGCCATAAAGTGTTGGGCAAGTTCAGGGTCCAATTTAAGGACTTTGATGGAATCCTGGACCTACTAGTGGTGGAAGGCAGACTCTCATGTTTGTTAGGCCTTTCATGGTTTGGCCCCTTGGGACTAGGGGTCACTGGAGTCAACCAGGTCTGCAACGCAGACTTCCAGACAGTCTGCGATGAGTTTCTGGCTGTATTCAATGGGGCTCTGGGATTTTACACGGGCCCCCCAATCTCACTGGATCTCAACCCGGCAGTTCGGCCCATTCGTCTGGTGGCCTGCCGACCACCTCTGGCTATGCAGCCCAAAATTGACAAGGAACTGGACTAGCTTGTCACTCGGGGTCCTAGAACCGGTCTCCCATGCCAGATAGGAAACCCCCATAGTTACCCAGTTTAAACCCAATGGCGATATTCAGATCGGTGCCAATTATAAGTGCACTCTAAACAAAGCTCTCCAGGACCACGCTTATCCAGTACCAGTGGCAAGCCACATCCTCGCCTCCCTAGCAGACACAAAAATATTTGACTAGCTGAACTTAGCTCAGGCTTACCAGCAACTGCCAGTGGATGATGCCATGACAGAGGCCCAAACCATTGTAACCCACAGGGGCGAGTTCAAGGTCCGGTGCCTCCAGTTCGGGGTCAGCATAGCTCCAGGTGTTTTCTGGGAAACTAATGGACTGCTTGCTTAAAGGCATTCCAGGGGTCCAGCTGTCCTTCGACAACATTTTAATTGCCGCTCCTGGCGCAGCATCCTTCACGTCCCATCTCTGCTCCATGCTGCAGCACTTCAATGCCACTGGATTGAAGGTAAAATGGGAGAAATATTGGCTGGGTGTCTCATCTGTGGACTTCCTTGGGTTCAAGGTAGATGCCCAGGGCATCCACCCCACCCCGGAAAAGGTGCATGCCATCACTGAAGCCCGAGTGTCCTCATCTTGGGCAGAGCTACAGTTGTTCCTGGGCCTGCTCAATTTCTACCACACCTTCCTACCACACAAGGTGGTGGTGGTGGAGCCTCTGCACAGACTCCTAGACAAGTGTGAGACTTCTGATTAGATCCAATAAGCCAGGCCTCAGGGTAAAAAGCAAAGTCCTTTTATTTTCTTAATGGTCTTTCAGGGAACACGTCCATTGACAGTGATACCAGATCAATAGGACTCAAAGCAATTATACAGTTTCAAACAGCAGATTAATGACAGGCACCAATCAGTGTAATAGGAAAAAAGCACGAAAAAACCCCAGCAGTTACTTTCCCAGAGAAAAGGCGTGCAAGCTAGAAACCACTCCCCCCTCCCCCCGTGAGAACTCCTACTTCACATTCCCACACAGTTAGGCACCTGGAGGAACCCATCACAGAAACATCCCAAGGTTAACTTCACAGCAAAACAGATTAGCAGAGCTGGCGAGATGCAGGGGGAGGAGAGGGGGGATTGGGTAAGAGCAGTCTGACGTGGGAAGAAACAGGGTACCATTCTCCTGCTGGGAATAAACAGTTAGCATGGAGGAACTGAGAAACAAAATGACAGGGAACCTGACACCCTGACCCTCCCAAAATCACCCTCCACCAGGTTTAGAAGGATAACACTTGTGAAATTCACGGACCAATCTGGGAGCATGGACATGCTCTGCAGCAACCCATTCATTACATTCAGGACCAAAATCAACCCATTGAACCAAATAATACAAACAGCCCCGTTTAAGCTTAGAGTCCAAAATGCTGGAGATTTCAAAGTGAGGCTCCCCCCCCCCCTTCATCATTCGGCCCAGGACACTTCTTCAGCAAGCTGTAATGGAAAACAGGATGCACAGAACTAAGTGACTTTGGCAGTTCAAGTTCAAAAGAGACAGAGGAAATTTAACGCAGAACTTTAAACGGACCCACGTACTTCCATCCCAGTTTCCTGTTAGGTTGCAAGCCACGAATATTATTTTGTGGAAATGTATACAGAGTCCCCAGGTCCCAAATCCCACCCAGGTGCTCTTCCCCTGTCCGCATATTTTTTGTAATCCGATTTGGCCCGATCTAGAGTCTTAGTGATGAGGGGCCAAGAGTTCTGAAGAGAAGTCCACCATAATCCAAACTGAGACGGGGTCTTATCAACCGGGGAGGGGATGGTGGGGAGGGGATTGCCTTCGAAGCCCCCCACAGCCATAAATGGGGATACACTGGTAGAAGAATGGACAGCATTGTTGTAGCTATACTCTGCAAAGGGGAGAAGATCCACCCAATTATCCTGATGGTAATTGGAGTAACAATGCAAGAAGGAGCTCAAGGCGGGTTCGATTCCCATGACTTGCAGAAGCTCCTGCCAAAAGGTGGCAACGAACTAAGACCCCCTATTGGAAACTATACGCTTAGGGAAAGAATGAAGTTTCACCACATGAGCGAAAAACACCTTAGCCAAATCCTTCGCCGTGGGGAGTTGTTCAAATGGAACAAAATGTGCCTGTTTGGAGAATAAATCCACCACCACCCAAATAACCGTTTTCCCTTTGCTGGGAGGCAAATTAGTTATAAAGTCCATGGAAATTACCTCCCAGGGTCTGGAAGGGGTGGGTAGAAGTTATAAAAGCCCCGGGGTTTTCCCCCCTCGTTTTTTACACATTAAACAGGTGTGGCAAGAGTCTGAAATGTCTCCTCACGTCCGAGGCCACCGAAACTGTCTCTGAAGCAAATGCAACGTTTTTAAGAATCCAAAGTGGCCTGAGAGCTTGGATTTATGGCAAGCCTGCAAAATAGACAGTCTAAGAGAGTTTGGCACTATAAGTTTATTCCCTTTGTACCAACAACCGTCTGAGTGTTTATGCACCTCCTTTTCTGCTCCAAAATCATCCAAATCCTGTTGGGAATATTCCAGGGCGCATTTTGTAATCCACTCGGTTAAGGGAACTGCACCAGACTGCTGCTTTTGACTCCTAGTAGCAACAGCTCCTTTCAACTGCTCAGGGGAAAACATGGAATCAAAAATTTCTTCCCTCTGAGACTCATGTTGGGGAAGCCTGGACAAAGCATCCACCAAGGAATTAGCTGTCCTTGGGAAATGGCGCAGTTTAAAATTGAACTTGGAGAAGAAATCAGCCCACCACAGCTGTTTAGCATTGAGAGCCCGTCTAGTACGTAACGCCTCTAGGTTCTTATGATCAGTCCATATTTCGAAATGTGTTTGGGCCCCTTCTAACCAATGCCTCCAAGTGGAGAGAGCTAGGCAGATAGCCACAGCTTCCTTATCCCAAACCGACCAGTTTCTCTCAGTCTCATTAAATTTCTTTGATATGTAAGCCAGCAGGTACAACCTCCCATCCTCATCTTTCTGCAGGATCGCTCTCCCCATTGCCACATCTGAAGCTTCAACATGAACAATAAACTCCCGAGTTTCATCGGGATGGGCCAGAATGGGTTCTGAGGTGAACAATGTTTTTAGAGTCTCAAATGCTGCTTGACATTCATTTGACCAGGGCAAGCATTCTCCGGGCTTGCCAGTTTCAGGACCTCTCCCTTTTGTTTTCAGGAGATCAGTAAGGGGCAAAGTGACTTTAGCAAAGTCCTTGAGGAATGTTCTATAAAAGTTGCAAAATCCGAGTAGAGACTGTAATTGTTTGCATGTACGGGGGGCCTCCCATGAGACTACTGCTTCAACTTTAGCTGGGTCCATTTCCAGACCCCTGGGATAAATACGATACCCCAAAAAGTCAGTCTTTGTGTGGTGAAATTCACACTTGGACAGCTTAGCATACAGTTTATGGGTTTTGAGCATGGATAACACCTCCCTCACCAATTTTACATGGGAATCCAGATCTTGTGAGTAGATTATGATATCATCAAGATAACAAAGCATGGGAGTTTCCGGTCGGAGGAATGGAGGTCTGACACGCTTTGCAAGTGTGCAAGGCGGACAGTGGCTCTTCTTGACAGCTTGGGTGGACAAATCCACCTGACGCAACCTCACACAGGTAGTGTGAGGACTAGCAAGCAATATAATCCAGGTTTGAGCAAGCTCGGTGAAGGAAAAGTCTCGGAGGAGACTTTTACAACACCTTGAGCACTGCAGCCAAAGAAGATTCCTGCAAGTATCTCTAAGGAGCCGAGCTGAGCTGATTAAATCAGCATAAAACCTCCAATTCCCCTGATTCCTTAACAAAGAAGACAAAGTTTAAATGTTGGGACCACATCTGAAGCCAAGTAACAACATAAGGTAACGGGAAAAAAGTTTTTGCCTTACCGTTACCACATTTTGAAAGACGAAAAGCAGATCGGGTGAAGCAATAGACTGTTGCAGATTGGATGAGTGCAGTTTGGAAACGTTAAAAAGCTGAATTTGAACTTAAAAAGCCAAAAAAACAAGTTGTTTAACATTCCTGCGGTTAAGAGAGTCGGGAGGGGGAGCCAAGCATCGCGAGACAAAGAGGGAGGAGGGAACCAAGCATCGCGAGACCAAGCTGTGAGGATTGAGACAGGAAGTGACGGCTTGAGGAGCAGACAAGAAGGGAAACGGAGAAGAACCAGAAGAGAGCAAAGGTGACTGTAAAAACTGCCGAACCAAAAGGACTACAACAGGAAGTGACGTGCGGAGAGCAGACAAGTAAGCAAGAGGAAGGGACAAAAGAAAACTACGGCAAGCCAGAAGCAAGGTAAATAGACTGTAACCTTTGACACAAACCATAGAGGAGTTGCGCCCACCATTTTGGATTTATAAAGTTTTCAAACATTAATATTTCAAAAACTACATAACTTAGAAGGCTAAAACCAGTGGAATTTGAACTGGCAAGACATGCTTGTTTGAATATACTAATTGGTGACTGATTTGGAAAACAAGAAAAAATCGATCTTTTTTAAAGTGACAAGACGGACCGCGGACTGAGATCGAGAGCAGCTACATGGTCCTCCCCTACAATGGCAGCAAAAAAAGAGAGAGAACTGTTAGCTGTTATGGAAGCAATGGGAAAAAAAATGCTGGATGCAATAGGGGAGGTAAATGCAAAAATGGCAAGTGCAATTGGAGAAGTAAATATTAAAATAAATGCCACAGCTGCACAAGCAGATAAAAATTTTATAGATTTAAAATCCGAATTACAAAAGTTAACCACTAGAACACAAGACATAGAAACCAAAGTAAAAGAACTGGAAGAAAATACTCAAAAAACAATAAAGGATAATGACAGAATGGAAAAGATGATGAACTATAGAGACATGCAAAACCATCTGAGATTTAGAGGTATAGAGGAAAAATTAGGTGAAGATATTTTTACAAGAATGCAAGAAGCATTAGCAGATTTTTTACAAGAGGAGGAGGAAGCTGTTAAAGAACATATGGATCTTGTTTACAGAGTCAATTCTACGTACGCAAGAGACAAAAATATACCAAGGGACGTTGTAGTTCAATTTACAATGAAGAGGACAAAAGAACAAATCTACAAGAAATGCTTTACAGACTCTTTTGAAATAGGTGGAAAGAAAGTTAATAATAATAAGGGAATAAAAAGAGAATTTTATAAATACTACGCAAAGCTTTTTAAGAAGGAAAATAAAGACAGAAAAAGGATTAAAAAATACCTACAGTCATTAAAATTACCAAAACCAACAGAGAAAATCAAAGAACTACTTAATAGCCCAATATCACTACAAGAGATTAAAAATGCAATAAATGACTCAAAACTAGGGAAAGCACCTGGATCAGACGGATTTACAGCTAAGTATTATAAAACGCTACAGGAATCGATCTCACCAGTGTTATTGCTATTAATGAATGACATAGGAGTGACAGGTGAGGTCCCGGAGACTTGGAAAGAAGCAACCATCTCACTCATTCCCAAAGAAAGTCAAGATTTAACCAATGTTAAAAATTATAGACCAATTTCTTTGTTAAACAATGACTATAAGATTTTTGCCAAGATTATAGCTGATAGGCTTAAGGAACATCTTAAAGAGACTATACAGACAGAACAAGCAGGATTTTTACCTAATCGCCAAATAAGAGACAACTTAAGAGTAGTAGTGGATGCTATAGAGTATTATGATAAAAGGAAGTGGGCTTTCTTTTTTTAGGCGCGGATAAAGCGTTTGACAATTTAAACTGGGATTTTATGTTTGAAGTGCTGGAACATCTTGAAATTGGAGACTATATGCTTAATCTTATTAAGTCAATATATAGCGAACAGAAATCTTCTTTAATAATTAATACTGAAAAAATGGATTACTTTAAAGTTGAAAAAGGAACACGATAAGGATGCCCACTTTCGCCGTTGCTATTTATTTGGATTTTGGAAGTCTTGCTACTAAATCTGAAAGAAGATAAAGAAATTAAAGGCTTAACAATAAAAGGTTTTTCTTTTAAATATAGAGCCTTTGCAGATGACGTGATGTTTATAGCTGAAGACCCTATGACTACACTACCATATTTGTTGCAGAAAGTAAGAGAGTTTGGTTATTTGGCTGGGTTTTATGTAAATAAGAACAAATCGAAAGTGATGTGTAAAAATATGTCAAATAAGAAGCAAATTGAATTACAAAATCTTATAGAATGTGAAGTGGTGAAAAAGACAAAATATCTAGGTGTAAACCTAACAATGAAAAACATTGATTTGTATAAGAATAATTATGAGAAACTATGGCAGCAAATTATGCAAGATATTAAAAGGTGGAATGTATTAAATTTGTCACTGTTGGGTAGAATTGCAGTGGTTAAAATGAATGTGCTACCAAGAATAATATTTCTGTTTCAAACTATTCCGATTGTGAAAGATGTAAAAACATTCAAATGCTGGCAGAAGGAATTGAATAAGTTTGTGTGGGGAGGGAAAAAACCAAGAATTAAGATGAAAATAATGTGTGATGCTAAAGAGAGAGGTGGGTTCCAGTTACCAAACTTAAGGCTATATCATGATGCAGTATGTTTGACTTGGGTAGGGACATGGACTATGTTACAAGATAGAAAGTTATTGTCCCTGGAAGGTCATGACTGTAGGTTTGGGTGGCACGCATATTTGTATTATGGTAAAACAAAAATGGACAATATGTTTAAGCATCATTATTTGAGAAGAACATTAATCGATACGTGGACAAGATATAAAAACTTTTTTCCAGAAGAGATACCTATGTGGATTGTACCCACAGAAGTTTTAAATCCAGTATCACGTCACAAAGGACAAGAATGGTTGAAGTATAGAGACTTATTAACAAGGCATGGTAAAGACTTTATATTGAAGGAGCAGCATCAGATGGACTTCGATTATGGTTGGCTAAGTTATAGACAAATATATGACATGTATAGAAGTGATTAAAAAAACCGGTTTTAGAGAAAAAAATAATGAAATAGAACAAGTTTGGGAGGAAGGTGGGAAAAAAATGATCTCTAAAATGTATAAAATTTTGTTAAAATGGTTTAACGCTGATGAAATGGTAAAAGAACAAATGGTAAAATGGGCGATAAACTTCAACAAAGACATTGAAATGGAATCTTGGGAATTTTTATGGAAAAATGCTATGGGTATATCTACATGTTATAATTTAAAATAAAATTGTTTTAAAATGATGTACAGATGGTATATGACACCAAAAAAAATTGCAAATATTAATCAGAATATGTCTAACAAATGTTGGAAATGTAAAAAGAAAGAAGGTTCTTTTTATCATATGTGGTGGACTTGTGATAAAGCAAAGACTTATTGGTCTATAATACATGCAGAAATGGAAAAAAAATTGAAATGTACATTTAAGAAGTTGCCTGAAATGTTATTGCTTGGACTTAAACTAGAAGAGATAAATGTAAAGAAAAGGACAATAATATGGTATATGATAACAACAGCAAGAATGGTGTATGCACAAAATTGGAAAAATGAAAAAATACCAGATGTGTGGGAATGGTTGAAAAAATTGTTATATATGGCTGAAATGGATAAATGGACTAGAAAGTTAAATGACCTGTACTCAGAGACCTTTTTAGAAGATTGGAAAGATTTGAAAGAATATGTTGAAAAATACTGGGACATGAAAAATTACATTTATACATGGTTATAATAACATAAAGCAATAGAATTAGAGTATATTTTATTTTAGAATTATATAAGAATATAGAAAGTAAGAATTAGTATATAAGTATTTTTAAGATATATGACCGTTACCAGAAATGTAAACATAGATATAAGTATTACTATTTTGGATAGAGTGGAAAATGTGTTATGCTTCAGATGTGGTGGGAAACCACCAATACAAGATAAAAACAAGATTATACAAATAGAACAAAATGTTATATAATATGGAAAAAAGGATTTGTATAAGAAAAATGTATTAATTTTAATGTTTTGAAAATAAAAAATTTTTTACAAAAAAAAAAAGATAAAGCATGCCTTTAAACAAATGCTTGTGCAACACTTCATTAATAAGACTCATAAATACGCCAGGAGCGCCAGCCAAGCCAAATGGCATGACTAGATATTCAAATTGCCCCAGGGGGGTATTAAAAGCAGTCTTATACTCATCCCCCTCTTTGATGCACACACGGAAATAGGATTCCCGTAGATCCAATTTGGAAAAAATATTTCCCTTTGCTACCTCTGCTAGCAAGTCTTTGATGAGAGGCAATGGGTAGACGTTAGAAGCTGAGACTGCATTCAGCCCTCTATAATCCGTGCATAACCGTAATCCCCCACCCTTCTTTTTCCGGAAAAGGACGGGGGCCACGAACAGGGATTTGGCGGGACGGATTAAACCCTGTGCTAGGTTTTTGTCTAGAAACTTTCGCAGTTCAGTTCTCTCTGCAGGGCTCATCGAATACAATTTTCCCTTAGGAAGCTTTCCCCCCGCCAATAGTTCAATAACACAGTCCGTAAGTCTATGGGGGAGAAGTTCATCCACTTCCATCTCACTGAACACCTCTGCAAGATCATGGTATACTGGAGGGATCTTGGCAAGTTCTTCCGAGACCAAACAGGTGAGGGGGGAGAGGGGGGTCCTGAGCCCCATGCAGAGTCCCATTTATGTTGAGTACATTGGGGGTCGACCCAAGAGATTTTCCCTTCACTCCATTTGACGTAAGGGTCGTGAGATCCCAACCAAGGGCTCCCCAGCACCATGGGGAATTGGGCATGTGGAGTTATTATGAATGCCCATTTCTCCCAACGGTCCCCTGTCCCCAAAATCAACAGCTCCATCTCTGCTATGCATGCCTCCTTCATCTCGGAACCATCCATCTGGGTGAACTGTAAGGGCTCTCCCAAAGGATTTACTTTAGGTACTTTAGGTCCTCTACTACCAGGGGGCTAATTAGATCCCTGGCACACCCCGAGTCAATGAGGGCTTGCACCTGAACATGGGTGCCACTTCCAGGTGCTATAACAGTCACAACCATGTAGAGTAAGGGGCCGGGGGTGCTCACTGTTGGTGGCGCGGTCAGAGGGGGGACCTGCAGTTTTGCACCTCCTACTGCAGGTCTTGGAAGTTTCCCGACGGCTGCTCAGCTACCACTTCCAGGGTGGTTTTCTCTGTCTTCTCACTCGTTGCCCCTTCCAGCTGTAACACCTGGGGTTTAAAGCCTCCTTTGGGAGAACGTGGAGTCCCTGCCGAAATTGGAGTGGGAGTCTTTGGTGTCTTCATCCCTCCTTGGGGATAGGAAGATGCGTAGTGCCCGCTTTCCCCACATCTCATGCACAGTCCTTGTTTAAAGCGAGCATCTCGTAACTCCTGAATGGCAGTTTTGAACTTGGTCTTACCAGGAGCTTTGGTGTCAGGTTCCCTGTCATTTTTTTTGGCCCTTCTCCTTTCTCTTTGCAGGCCCTCCAGTTGGGAGATTGATGTCTGGAGCCCGTCCCCCCTGCCCCCTCCCATTCCTGTGTTGCTAATTTGTTTTGCCAGCCATGCTTATCTGTCTTACTGAACTGTTGGCCTTGAGCTGTCTCGCTCTGGGTTCTTCCAGGTGTCTATGCGTGGGAATGCAAGTAGAGTGCACTAAGGGGCATGGGGGGGGGAAAGTTATGCTTAGCTTGCACGCCTTTTTCATGAGAACATAATGGTTGCAGGTTTTCACGCTTCAAGGTTTTACACCGATTGGTGACTGTCAGTTAACTGCCTTTTGAATACTGTATAAGAGTTCCTCGCCTCATCTATCTGGTATCACTAACAAAGAAAGTGTTCCTGAAAGACCATTAAGCAAATGAAGGACTTTGTTTTCACCAGAGGCCTGACTTATTGGTTCTCATCAGAAGTCTCACATTTGGCAGCGGAATGGGACGACTGCGACCCTAACTTGATCAAAGTGAAACGCTCTTTGACATCAGCTGCTGCTCTCATCCATGCCACCAGGGAAACGGGCCGGTCATTCCTCAACACAGTCTCGTAGATCTCCGAATTCAGGCCCTCCCTGTACTTCTCAATGAAAAGGTCCTGAGACCAGCCATGCACTTTTGCAGCTATTCTACGAAACTGAGCAGTATATTCTCTTACAGAGGATCGACCCTGAACCAGTTTCCGCAACTGATTCCGGGCCTTCTCCTCCCCCAAGGGATCCTCGTAATGCTGCCGGAGTGTCCACATAAACTCATTTAGGCCGCGGTCACACGGCCCCTTTAAATCCGGGAGGGCTCCTGGATCTAAAGGGGCCGCATTTATCTACCGCGAGTTGGGATGTTTACACATCCCAACCCTTGCGGCATCGGCGGCGGCCGTGGCGGCGGAAATGGTGGCTGTGGAGGTGGCGTAAACAGCAGCTGTGGCTGCGGCAGCAGTTGCTGCTGAAGAGACTGCTTTGGCGGCGAGACCAGCTTGCCGGAACGGCGGCGGAGGTGGCCGCAGCAGCAGGAACAGCAGCGGTGGCAGCTAGGGACCCGCCATCGCCTGGTGAGTTGGGGTTATTTCCCCCCCTTTTACACTTGGGCGCGTGAGTGGCCATGCGCCCAAGTGTAAAAAGGGAAAAAATGGCGGGGGGGGCCATCTGGACAGCCCTGCTCTCGCAATGCTTGTGGGAGAGGGCTGTCCAGATAACCTCAAATGCGGGTTCCTCCTGCGACTCCCGGGAAAACACTAGTTTTTCCTGGGGTCGGTAAATGTGGGAGCAACCCGCATTGGAGCCCGCTTCGCCGCGGGACTCGCTGCGGGCCTATGTAGATGGCCCCTTTAAATGCGGGAGGAAGCAGCCCTTCCTCCCGCATTAAGGGGCCGTGTGACTGCGACCTTACTGATCTCAGCTCAGGGCCGGGAGGGTTGTGTAAACTCACGTGCCAGTCACTAGCAGTGTCCCATAACCCTCTCACATTCAGTGGGTTAAAGGTGTCCCCAAGTCTCCAGGAACTGCTCAGTCTCGATGATGAAAAACCAGAGCTTGTCAGGATCACCATCAAATGTAGCCAGCAGGGGGTCATTCGGAGGCTGCTGATAAATCCTGTCCCCCGGCTGGGGCACTGGGTGGCCGGGACGCCAAGGGGTGGAGGAGTTCCCCCAGGTGTTTGCTGCACAGGTCCTGCACCTCCATCCCCCTGTTGTTGAGGGGGAGGAAGCCCTCCAGCGGCACCATCACCTCCGACCTGTCTGCCTCCTGTGGCTCCCAGCACGACATTCTGCATGTTGAGCAAAGCTTCCTACAACTAGACCGCCAGTCTGTCATGAATTTCCTCAAACCTCCAGTCCATCTGCTGCCAGACTTCATCAGGAACCCAGTCTGGATAGCAAGGAGATCGTTGTTCCAGGTGAGCATTCAGCCTCCAGGCATCCTTCTCCTCGTCTGCGAACCACACTCTGGAACCCTGTCTGTCGTGGACCCAGGATTCCTCTGTGCCCTTTCCAAATGTTGACCAGGAATACCTTGGCATCACCGACCGATCACCTGTAGTCCCCCCTCGACACAGGGGGCATAGGTATCGAAGCTTGTAGTCACCGGCTCTACAGGTGTAGTAGTTGCCAGAGTTTTAGGGGTAGAGGTCAGAACGAGGGTTCCATCTTCCGATATCGTCAGGTATGGGGGTCACTCCTTCCGTTGATGCAAAGATCACTGTCAATCTGTGAGACTTCTGATTAGATCCAATAAGCCAGGCCTCAGGGTAAAAAGCAAAGTCCTTTTATTTTCTTAATGGTCTTTCAGGGAACACGTCCATTGACAGTGATACCAGATCAATAGGACTCAAAGCAATTATACAGTTTTCAAACAGCAGATTAATGACAGGCACCAATCAGTGTAATAGGAAAAAAGCACAAAAAAACCCCAGCAGTTACTTTCCCAGAGAAAAGGTGTGCAAGCTAGAAACCACTCCCCCCCGTGAGAACTCCTACTTCACATTCCCACACAGTTAGGCACCTGGAGGAACCCATCACAGAAACATCCCAAGGTTAACTTCACAGCAAAACAAATTAGCAGAGCTGGCGAGATGCAGGGGGAGGAGAGGGGGGGTTGGGTAAGAGCAGTCTGACGTGGGAAGAAACAGGGTACCATTCTCCCACTGGTAATAAACAGTTAGCATGGAGGAACTGAGAAACAAAATTTATTTATTTATTTATTTATCTTTATTTTTATACCCTGCCCTCCCCACGAGTGGGCTCAGGGCGGCTTACAAGGGCATAGATGCCAGTTAAAACAAAGGCATAAATGCCAGTTAAAATATCATATAACAATTTAAAATCAATAATAACAATAATAATAATAACAATAAAATACCAGAAAATTACAGGTATGTAACTACAATTCCTAATAAAGTGCTTCCAGTTTTTCTACTCAGATGGCTTCCTATCGGGTTGGGGTCCTACCAACCATAACCATCGGGCCTGGGCTGTATTCAGGGCCGGCTCAAATTAGGGTTGTTATTACTAAGATGTTACTACTATTTCTACTGGTGGCGGCTCCTAGCCAAAGGCCTGGTGGAAGAGCTTCGTCTTACAGGCCCTGCGGAACTGCATTAAGTCCCGCAGGGCTCTGATCTCCGGGAGCTCGTTCCACCAAACTGGAGCCATTACTGAAAAAGCCCTGGCCCTGGTCCCAGTGAGCCTGGCCTCCCTGGGGGTCGGGACATAAAGTCGATGACATGACCCCAACCGAAGTGCCCACTGGGGTATATACGGGGAAAGGCGGTCCCTCAGGAATGTTGGACCCTGGCCATATAGGGCTTTAAAGGTGGACTTCCAGAAGAGATGCGCTCAATGCAGACGCCTCTCTCTGCTTCTGCGCCCAGCAGGGTGAAGGGGCTTCGGACAGGTGCCGAACCCCCAGAGACCCTAGCAAAGGGGCTCTGCCTGGGGTGGCACGAGGGGGAGCCTCTCCTGATGGTGGCAACTGCAGGATCGAGGCCCCCTTCAACACCCCTGTAGGTTCCCCTGCTGTGGAAGCCTTCGGGCTGCGTAAGCGTGACCGAGAAGCAGCAGAGAATGCGAGGCGGAGAAACAATTAACCCTCCTGATATGCAATGGTGAAAACGTGAGTCTCAAACAAAGACTGTAAATAAAGCGGCAGGGACGGGTCGGGTGGATCGTGTTCCCCCCCACCCCTTAACGAAGCGTACGTTACGAGACTTTCCCACAGCGTTACTGCTGTATCAGAAGCGTTCTGGAAATGCTGGAGGGCTGGATCGCATGTACGAAGAAAAAAGCTTTTAAACAGCATTAGTGCGGTAAAGATAGCTTTCTCTACGGTCCGTCTTATCTAACTGTATACAAAAGTGAAACAGCAACAATGACGGGGAGACAAAGACCCTCCCCTAAACCAGGAAGTGGAGTCCCAAGTTCAAAGGGCGGTACCACAGAGATGAGCTCAATGCTTTCAGCGCTGCTGCGACCCCTGGTGGATCAGATGACTACCATCAACGCTAAAATGGACTCAGTGCAGAAAGAAATAAAAGAGTCTGGCAAACGAACAGAAAAGCTGCAACAGGATCTCTTGGACGTGAAAGCAACTACAAGTAAGCATGACTCAAGACTACAAAAATCGAGAAAGAAAAGGCTTTCCAATGTGACAATGTTTTGAAACTTCAGATGGAACGCTCAAACTATTTCCTGAGACTTCAGAATGTTCCTGAAAAAAAAGGGGAGGATCTTAAAAAACTGGTGAGTGAGGCATTAGCAACTGGTGAGTGAGGCATTAGCAACTGGTGAGTGAGGCATTAGTGGCAGGTTTGAAAGTGGAAGAAATATTAAGCGATATGGATTTGGTCTATAGGACCTATCCAGAATTTGTTAAAAAGAAAAACCTGCCAGGTGAAATCATGATAAGATTCTCCAAAAGATCAACGAGAGATGTGGTGTTAAAAGCCACAAACAGAACAACGCTGAAGATTCAGGAGGAGATCAAGGTCTTAAAGGACATTCCATTTGAAATAAGAAAAAGAAGAAAAGCCTACAGAAGTTTGACTACCTGGCTTCAGTCTGAGTCAATTGTATACCGTTGGAATACTCCAGAGGGACTGTTTTTCAGCTACAAAGGCAAGAACTATAAAATGACTCTGTTGAACAAGTGAAAAAAATTCTGGAAAAAAGCAAGAAAAAGAAAACAGAGGGAGATTGAGATGATTCACTAGCATCGCAGGAAAGTATGTACGGCTTTGACGGCTCAGAAAGTGAAGAAGAAGTCTCGGACTCGGAAAAGGGAGCTGCTGCTCCCAAATCCAGCAAAGAGACTAAAAAGACAAGAAGAGGACCGAAGAAGAAATAAATGTTATATTGTTGTTAAAAGTTTGCGCACTATATGAGAACATAAATGGAAGTAATAAGCGTTTCTTCAATGTTATGTGTACCAGCCAATCAGCTTTGTCATTTATAGAAGTAGCATTATAAGTAATTAGTTAAACCATGGAAATATTTGTTTTTTCAGGTTTATTAATTTGATAAAGTTAAACATTTTACACAGTATTCTCTGTATAAGGTAACTTAGCTTAGAAATTAGCGTTTTAGATGTAGTTATAGTTTTGTAAATAAATAAATAAATAAAAAAGGTAAGAACCAGCACCTTGAAGCGAACTCGGTATGCTATAGGCAGCCAATGCAGCGCTGCTAGCACAGGCCGGATGTGGTCCCGTCTTGTATGACCCATCATTAGCCTGGCTGCGGCATTCTGCACCAGCTGCAGCTTCCGGGTTTGCACCAAGGGCAGCCCCATGTAGAGGGCATTACAGTAGTCCAGCCTCAAGGTGACCGTCGCATGGATCACTGTGGCTAGGTCATCGCGGTCGAGATAGGGAACCAACTGCCGTGCCAGCCGAAGATGGTAAAAGGCCGACTTAGCAGTGGCTGTTACCTGGGCCTCCATTGACAAAGAGGGATCCAGGAGCATTCCCAAACTCCTTACCTGTGACGCAGGCACCAACGGTGCCCCATTGAAGCTCGGGAGTGGGACCCCCTGCACCAGACCGCCCCGACCCAGACACAGGACCTCCGTCTTCACTGGGTTCAATTTCAGCCTACTCAGTCTGAGCCAACCAGCTACAGCGTGCAATGCCCGGTCAAGATCTTCTGGGTCAGAGCCCGACTGGCTGCCGAACATCAGATAGAGCTGGGTGTCATCAGCATACTGGTGACATCCCAGCCCATACTTCCAGGCAATCTGGGCAAGGGGGTGTATGTAGATGTTAAACAACATCGGGGAGAGCACTGCCCCCTGAGGCACACCACACTCCAGAGGGTGCCTCCTGGACTGCTGCTCCCCTAGCGCCACCCTTTGTCCCCGACCTTGGAGAAAGGAAACGAGCCATTGCAGGACCCGTCCCTGTATCCCCACGTCGGCAAGACGGCAGGCCAGCAGCTGATGTTCGACTGTGTCGAACGCCGCCGACAGGTCAAGCAACAGCAGCACCTCCCCACCGCCTCGATCCAGACCTTGGCCCAGCTCATCTTCGCAGTAGTCCCAAGAACGTGGAGGTCATAGCGTCTGGAGCATCCAAGCCATGCCCAGGTCCAAGAGCCTGAGTCGCGCCTAAGCCCCACTAACCACTCCAGTGCATGACCTGGCGCCAGGACCCCACCAGAGGAGGGCACGGCCAGCTGCTCCCCCAGCAGGAGAAGTCTGTAGCGGGGGTGACAGCTCGGCGTTATCTTCGCTCCCCTGTCCTGTGACTCTGATCCGGCAACAGTGCACCATGTCGCCCTCCTGGAAGACTTACCCTGCCGCCCTGTCCAGGTGAGGGATGTAGCTCAACACACTGCCTGGAACCACATCCTGTCATGGGTCCTGAACTGGGTGGGAAGGGGGTTGCCCAGCAGTCCCAGCCCCGACTTTGTGGCCTATACATGCAGACAGGCTGAATTCTCCACCCACAAGGGGTGCCTGCTATGGGGCTCTAGAGTGGTCATCCCCGCCCCCTTGCGAGAATGAGTTCTCACAGTTCTCCATGAAACACACCCAGGCATTGTGCGCATGAAAGCACTGGCCTGCAGTTACATCTGGTGGCCGGGGTTGGACGCCGCCATAGAGGACCGGGTCAAGCAGTGCCAGGAATCACGCCCCGAGCCACTGCAGGTGCCTGTCAGACCCTGGGAGCCCTCCCATAAGCCCTGGGCCCGGCTTCATTTGGACCTTGCGGGCCCCTTTCAGGGCAAGCTGTTTTTTATACTTGTTGATGTCAGAGTCTAGTTGTTTCAGCCTCTGCCATTTGTTGCTATTATCTGGTGTCTCTATCAGTAATTAACGGTTTGCCTTGAGGTTTATGGTCTGTCTCGCTCAGGGCTCCGTTGGGGCCGGGGCGCGCCGGAGTGTCGCTCCGGGAGAGAGGAGGGCGGGGGGCGGGGACTTAACGAAGCCCCGCCCCCCGCTCACTCCTCCCGGCAGCGGCAGGCCGCCGCCGACCGGCACAAGCCTCCTCCTTCCCTCCCCTCACCCTCCCCACCCTCCCCCCGCCCTTAAAAGCCTGGGGCCGCGGCGAGCGCCGCCGGCCCCAGCAGCAGCCTCCCCTCGCCCTCCCCGCCCTCCCCCCGCCCTCCAAAGCCCGCCGCCGGCCCCAGCAGCAGCCTCCCCTTGCCCTCCCCGCCCTCCCCCTGCCCTCCAAAGCCCGAGGCCACGGCGAGCGCCGCCGGCCCCAGCAGCAGCCTCCCCTCACCCTCCCCACCCTCCCCCCGCCCTTAAAAGCCTGGGGCCGCGGCGAGCACCGCCGGCCCCAGCAGCAGCCTCCCCTCGCCCTCCCCGCCCTCCCCCCACCCTCCAAAGCCCGGGGCCGCGGCAAGCGCCGCCGGCCCCAGCAGCAGCCTCCCCTCCCCCTCCCCGCCCTCCCCCTGCCCTCCAAAGCCCGAGGCCGCGGCGAGTGCCGCCGGCCCCAGCAGCAGCCTCCCCTCACCCTCCCCACCCTCCCCCCGCCCTTAAAAGCCCGGGGCCGCGGCGAGCGCCGCCAGCCCCAGCAGCAGCCTCCCCTTGCCCTCCCTGCCCTCAAATGCCCAGAGCCGCGACGAGCGCCGCTGGCCCCAGGACCAGCCTCTCCCGCTCTCAAACTCCTGGGGCCGCGGTGAGCGCCCCCGGCACCAGCCCCCTCCTCCCCCTCTCACTGCTCCCTGATAAGCCTCCTCCCTGCTCCCTCCCCCCGGCACCAGCTCCCTCCTCCCCCCTCACTGCTCCTGGAGAAGCTCCTGGAGAAGCCTCCTCCTTCCCTCCCTCCCCCACTCACTGCTCCCGGGCCCCAGGGGGGCGCAAGGGAGGGAGAAGCTGGGCCCCAGAGGCGTAAGGCCCCTGGGGCCCAAGCAAGAGGGGGGAGGAAGGGAAACTCTGGCCCCAGTGGGGGGGGAGAAGCGCCCCCCCTTCCTTCCTTCCTTCTCTCTCTCTCTCTCCCCACCTACCTACCTACCTTCCTTCCTGTTCCTTTCCTTCCTTCCCCCGCCCTCCCTTCTTGCCTTATGACACACTGCCGATGACGTCAGGGATGTGTGGCCTTCTGACACTTCCGGTGACGTCAGGGGGTGTGGCATATGCAAATAAGTTATGCTAATGAGCTCCTGCACCTCTTTTTTTACGAAAGGACCCCTGGTCTCGCTTAATGTATCTTTCTCTCCCTGGGAGGGTGGCTTGCTGCATTCCAGTGCATCATAAACCAGCCCCGCTATCTCGTATTGTCACCTTCCTTCCTTCTCTCTCTCTCTCTCCCCACCTACCTACCTTCCTGTTCCTTCCTTTCCCCCTTCCTTCCTGTCTCCCTTCCTTTCTTCTCTCTCTCTCTCCCCCACCTACCTACCTTCCTGTTCCTTCCTTTCCCCCTTCTTTCCTTCCTTCCTTCCTTCCTTCTCCCCCACCTACCTACCTTTCTGTCCCTTCCTTCCTCTCTCCCTTCCTTTCTTCTCTCTCTCTCCCCCACCTACCTACCTTCCTGTTCCTTCCTTCCTTCCTTCTCTCTCTCCCCCACCTACCTACCTACCTTCCTGTCCCTTCCTTCCTTCTCTCTCTCTCCCCCACCTACCTACCTACCTTACTGTTCCTTTCTTCCTTCCTTCCTTCCCCCCTCCCTCCCTCCCTCCTTCCTTCCTTTCTTCTCTCTCTCTCCCCCACCTACCTACCTACCTTCCTTCCTGTTCCTTTCCTTCCTTCCCCCGCCCTCCCTTCTTGCCTTATGACACACTGCCGATGACGTCAGGGATGTGTGGCCTTCTGACACTTCCGGTGACGTCAGGGGGTGTGGCATATGCAAATAAGTTATGCTAATGAGCTCCTGCACCTCTTTTTTTACGAAAGGACCCCTGGTCTCGCTTAATGTATCTTTCTCTCCCTGGGAGGGTGGCTTGCTGCATTCCAGTGCATCATAAACCAGCCCCGCTATCTCGTATTGTCACCTCCCTTTTTCCTCTCCGGAGACTCGAGTGTTTTATCTGCTTTTGTAACCTTGGAGAACTGTGGAACTGTTATTTTAGCCAGGTGTCTGGACTGCAAATCTGCAATTAGAGGTCACTGAGGGGCATGGGGGGGATTTTGGTGCTTTAGCGCCATTTTGGTGGGAACCAAATGGCTCAGAGAAATTCACGCTTTTTTGTAACCATTCCTATTGGGCCTCTGCCTGCTTGTACCTGAAGGTGGGGGGTATATTAATCCTTGCTGTATGTAACCAAGTATCTCTAACAAACATGAAGTACCTGAACCATCACTAAAAATAAAGGAACTTTGCTTCATCAAAGGTCTGGCTTATTGGTTAGATTCAGAAGTCTCACAGTTGACAGCTATACTAAATGGCTGAAAGTGGTCCCGGTTTCTGCAACATCCTCCCAAGTGGCCATTCGGGCCATGTGGTGCATCTTTAGTTCCCATGGCATCCCCGACATACTAGTAACCAATAACAGCTCAGCTTTTACCTCCAAAGAATCCCAGGATTTTGAGGAGTATTATGAAATCAGGCACATGAGGTCTGCCCTGTTTCACCCGGCAACCAACAGACAGGCAGAACGCATGGTACACACAACCAAGGAAGCTTTGCATAGAATGGACAAGGGCGACTGGCACTACAAGATAGCGGCTTTCCTGTTCGGCCAGAGGACAACTCCGCACACCATGATGGGACACAGCCCAGCAGAACTGCTAATGGGTCGGAGGCTCACAATCAGACTGGACCGCCTGCATCCTGACTGTGCTACAGAACATAGCACAGGCCTGGAACAGCAGAAGGCTCCCCGAGGGTTCTTCCTGGAGGACCCGGTCTATGTTAAGAACTATGCCAAGGGTCCGGCCTGGCTGCCAGACTGGATAGTGCATGTAATGGGGCCTCTATCCTATGAGGTCGCCAGGAAAGAAGGACAGCTTTGGAAATGCCATGTGGACCAATTGCATCACCTGCTCCTGATCCCCACAATGGACAGACCAAAGGAGAGCGAGGACGAGACCCCCACTCCCGAGCCTACAGACGAGGACACGGGCGAAACACCGGCAACAGAGTTTTGCCAGCCTCACCTGACAGCCGACACTCATACCACCCCATCTCTGACAGCAGCCTCAGTGGGCAACCAGGTCCATCCCTGGAACCAGTCGTGGCAACTCCTGAGCCGCCCGCCGGAGACACAGCCGTACGCTGCTCAACCAGGAACGGCAAAGACTTCTTGTGTTCGGAGGGTCTGAACTATGGGGGGAGGGGTGTTGTGTTCTAATGGCAACCACCATGCGGCCAGGCCATGCAGTCCGGGGCAAGCACATGGCCAGGCGCAGTCAGAGCTTCATTCCAGAACACAATAGACTGGCTGGATTGTAATTTAGACCTATCGGTCAGCCAGGATGCAAATATGGGCCAATGACCTGGGGAGACTTAATTGTATTAATTGTAATCCTATCAGAGTGTGTGGGCGAGGCCAGAGGCATGGTTTAGGTGCGCATATAAGCAGACCCCCAAGCCCAGCTCAGACATGCCATCTGATCCTTCCAATAAACTACATGTGCTAATTTCACCGAAATGCGTCTCTGTCTCCTGTACTTTTTACTGTCGTAGTCTGTTGCTCCGGCCTGCCATCGTCTGCCATAGTTGTAGGGATTCCCCCATCCTCTCCGCTCATCATGACTGTGGTGCAGGAGGTTCGAGGAAACAACCAGATCTAATAATCTGTCAGAAGCCTTGGTTAAATCAGTGCTCAACAACAGCCAGTCTGTAGAAAGCTAACTTTATTGAGATCGTTGATAGATACCATTCTGGACATGTCTTTGTTAGAACTAAAGGTGAGTGTGGGAAGGTTGTAGATATAGTGGTTTCAAGCAGAATCAATAAAGATCAGGATCCAATCACCCTACGGTATTTGCCTGCTAGAACCCCCACTAAACACTTAGCCTCTATATAACAAAGAAACAGAATACTCTGGGACATTTGGCTCCACTAGAGTGTCAAAGGGAGGGGAGCTCTCCTCTCAATGGCAGGCGAGCTGTAAATTTCACAGAGAGTGGCAATCAGCATTTCCCTGGGCATGTAAGAAAGGGTGACAAGAACTAAGCACTGATGCAGCCCTTCCTGCCCACCCCCCCATGATCTGTCCAGGTTCACAGAATCAGCATTCTACTTATTACTTTCTTTAGAATACTTCATCAATAGCTTTTCTTGTCACATGCATCTCAGTTCTTTGTTCTAATCAAAGCAGTTGATCGAACATGTTATTTACAATAGGTGGCCTTTCAGAAGTAGGAGCAAAGTCAAAAGTATAAAGGTTAAAATCAGCATCCATTCAAATATCACCTGATTCCATGGGAGTTGAAGATATTGAGAAATTCTGCAAATTCTTTATTGCACGAGCTTCCAAGTCCACTTAGGCTACTCAGCTTCTCTGACTTCTCTAAGATAGTCTGATCACATTTAGCCCTATCGTAGGTTATTCTGAACCTCAAGTTTCAAACATTTGATGTTCTGGAATAAATCCAGTTTGAACCCTACAAGTCGGAAATCGCCCCCATTGCTGTCAGTTCTATGAAAGGTTCAAATCTTTCTTTTTATCTTTAAAAATATTATTTTTAAATACATACAGGTTATAAAGTAACATATATGGAAAATACCATTTTCAAATGAGAAATCCACATGTACTGAGAGCCTCCCCACTATGGATGAGTACTTCAAAAACATTTGTAACAAATTCCTACCAGATTTTGGGTAGGGTGCTGTTTTTATAATCCAGGTGGTTTGGAAGCATTGTTACTGGTTTGGGATTTCCCCCCAGGTATTTTTGTGTGAGCAAACCAATTTGTCTTCCCACCACAGCAGAAGGAGCAGGGAGGGAGGGAGGGATGAAAAGAAAGGAAGCCAGCCCCGAATTTGCCACTGACCCCCCAGAGGCTTCTCTCTGGCCCCAGCACTGGAGGCAACAGAGTCCACCCCACAGCTGGAAAAGGATATGTGGGCTGGTGGGCGTTTGGACTCCTCTGAGGGTGGCTGTTGCAGTGGCTGTTTCCTCCCCCCTCCACTAGGGGCTTTTAATTTTTTAAAATCTCAGTTGTTGAATAGTTGTTATAACAATATAACAGCACAACAATATGCGTACCAGTTTCTCTGAGTCCCCTGCTTACATTTTTCTTTAGCTCTTTCCATTCTGGGAAATGCAGAGTACCTGCTACACATACTGTGGTCCTGTCATATTGATATGCTGCTATCCAACATGTGATTAAAATATAATGTTGCCCCCCAGTGGCATAGAAGGAAACAGCCACTGTGACGGCCAAGTCTTGTAGGTGTCCAGGAGCCTTCCGGCCTGAACACTGTTTTCCAGCTGAAGGGGTTGGGCTCTGCTGCCTCCAATGCTGGCAGCGGGGAGAAGCTTTCAGCAGAGACAATGCCAGTGTGGTAAGTCCATGGCCAGTTTGATCCTTTCACTTTAAAAATATATATGAAGGGAGGCCAGGTCTACCTGACCATTGGCTGTCAGCCAGTCAGCATACCAGAGAGCCAGCTTGGTGCGGTGGTTTACAGCGGCAGACTCTAATCTGGAGAACCAGGTTTGATTCCCCACTCTTCCACATGAAGCCAGCTGGGTGACCTTGGGTCAGTCACAGTTCTCTTAGAACTCTCTCAGTCCAAAAAATAAGTCTAGCTTGCCACCTGGTGGTGCATAAAGCTAAAAAAGTTAGAACTTCCAGCTACCAGACAATCTTAGGATCTCCTGGCCATACCATACACAATGCCATACCATAATTATTATTAGTCAGCATACCTCTCTTCCCAAGGTAATACAGGTGTTACAGTAATACAGATGTTGACTAATAGCTGTTTCCTGGGGTGGCGTCATTTCTTTCCCTCCTTACACCTGTGCTTCCCCGAATTTCCAGGAAATAAATTTTCATTAGTTCCAGAATTTTAGGAGTGTTTTGCATCATTTCAGGTGCCCATACGCCAACCTGAAACAGGTAATTTCAGGTATAATTTCAGCTCAGGGTTATCTGAATGCACACTCCTACTTCTACCTCATATAGATCCTCCAAATATTTGCAGTCACCATATTCTCTGAACAGGGACATGTGTATTTTGTATGTGTGCACAGCTTTGGTACCCACAAATTAACTACTGGATTTTTCAGGGTCTTGTTCACTTGTTCACATGAACATGCAAAATACCTGTGTCCTCTTCAGAAAACCTGGCAATTGTGCTTATTGCACATGTCGGGAACAATACAGGCAGCCTGCACTCCTGGCACATCTCACTGCTGAGATCCCAGCATGCATGGCTGTACAATCTGAAAAGTGTTGAGAGTGCTGGGAATATGATCTTGTGTGTACTATATGTGAATATCCTATCATGGTGCTTTAAAACATTTTTATTGATTTAAAACATTTTTATGCTGCCTTTTCATCCTATTATATATCTCAACCTCAAAGGAATGTTGTGAGGATAAAATTGATAAATCTATAGATTTAGTCCTGAGCTTCTTAAATAAAGAGCAATATGCATATGTAATAAAATGAACAAGAAAATAAACATGGCAACATTAGAAAAGCTGCAGCTGTTTCATCTATGGGCCTTGTAGGGATGTTCTAAAGCTCAAAACTCTGAAATGCTGCAATGAATCCAGATTGAACCCAACAAGAAGGACTTGACCACCATCATTGTTAGTTTCATGACAGTCTTGAAAATATTAAAATCATTACATTCTTACTTTAACAAGTTCATTTTCCAAGCAAGGAAAGGAAGTAATAAATTACACATAGCTGGAAAGTGTAATTTGTCTTTTTTTTTTAAAGGCTAATACTGTCATATTTGAGCCAAACAAAAAAAACACTCTGTTGTCAAAAAAATCTCTGGCTTCTTAAAGAAATGCTGTTCCCAGAATTAAAAACATGTTTAAGGTCTTGAGACAACATGGAATGAAAAAGGAAGATAATTTGTCCTGTTTATGGATGCTTCTTCTTTTACTTTTTTAAAAAACTTTTATTTTAAAATTTTCATTTGAATTTGGTTGTTTGTATTAGTGATCAAATGCTGTTTCTCCAGTGTAAGGTCAATAAAATGGGACTGTGTTGATCCCGTGGACTTCATGGTATGTTTTTTCTAGGACTCTAATATGAGTTTAATATATTAACTGTTTATATACTCATAAATGCTTGTTGATTTTAATTGTATTGTAGGGCAAGAACAAGGTAACTCAGTATGACACAATGGTACCCTTCTATTTGATCCTTACAACAACCCTCCACAGTACGTTAGGCTGAGAAAAAGCGAGAGACCAGAGAAGACTGTGAGGAAAAATAAATTAACATGTATTGTACAGCATGATCAAGGATGGATCCCCCCTACCAGTTTTAATTCTCTTGTTGTTTTCAGTCTTAATAAAGATGCATTGATACCCTTATCACTTTAGTGGGAACATAGTTTCCATGGAGCATAATAGAATAGCTCTTCCATCCTTATCCAATACAAGATGTTGAAATACCCGGCTGAATGTGCTGTTGCTGCTATATGGGGTGCCATCAAGAGTCTTTATGAAAGCAGTGTCCGCTGGATGATCCTCAGTCTTGATCAAGGTTGTCAAATTCAAAGTTTTGATGAAACAAAGAGAAGAACGAATACAGGCTTTAATAAAACAGTGGCCTTTCAGAGATAAAGAAGGTGCCTTTAGTAATTTTCTTTATTCAGCTTCATATCTGCTGCTTGAAACCTTATTGTAAGGAACAATATTTTTTTACTTGCACAAAGCTGATATTATGTAGAGACCAGGGATGCTCGAACACTTCCTGGTTTGGCTCACATTCTGCTTGCTGGTTGTTGTCAGATTTCCAGTTATGACACTCTCCATGGTTTCTCTGTTAAAAAGAGATATTCTCACTCAGGACTGGTTGTCAGGAATGGCAAAAGTGTGCCAAAATATTATAGAGAAGGTACAAAGCACCCCACACCCCATTTCCCTATGTCACACTCAGCCATTGCATTACTATGCCAACCATGATAGATATACAGTTGCTATCTGCTACACCAAGCAGAGAAAGTCTCCAAGGTAATTCTTGTGAGAAGCCAAGGGGTACATTTTGAATGGAAAAGTTATGGCTACAAGTTACCAGCAAGCATCCCCCATACTCCCCCCATAGGAATATCCCTCTCTCCCAAAGCATGGCAAGGTGAACAGTGCAGTGAGAGAAGAAACAAAACTGAGGAGAAAGAAAAAAAAGAGAATGGTCAAACTGGAACCTTGATATTTGTGAGCAGGGAGTCACTTTAGTATGGTAAAGTGCAATTGGCAAGCAAGCTCATATGTGCACATTCTCACACAGCCCAGTGGAAGGTCTAGACTCCTCATGCCACTCTATAGTTGCTTTCTTAAATAAAGAGTGAGCAAACCACTAAGCCAACCAGTTATAAACTCAGTGTTTTTTTAAAAAGTCTTACAGTTTTGTATTTGCCGAAGTCCATTTGTCCTGATCTTGGCAGCCCAGGCTAGCTTGATCTCATCAGATCTTGGAAGCTAAGCAGGGTCTATTGAGGTTAACTAGTGTGGTTATTCCAGTCACCATTAGTTATCAGAGTGCTTGAGTAAAGCTACAAATGCAGCAGTGCCACTTTACCAGGTTACTCAGCTTACAAAGCTACACAGAGCCACGTTGCAAGTTTAGAAGAGAAATACTTCTCTCTTTATTTGAGAAGTACACTTAGGATAGGAAAGAGTAGAAACATTATACATTATTCACTTACTAGCTAAAGGATGGAAGCAGATAGCAAGAGGCCGCTCTGCCTCATGGTGCCAAGAGAGAACCGCATGTCCTTCTCTTGGTGCCTGCAGGAAGAGAGCTTTGTCTTCATCTGAGCGAAAGAGAAGAAGGAAGAGGAAATGGTCCCTGAGAACACAATCTGCATTTCAAAAGGGACAGTGGCAGAAGACTAAAGACAGGAAGAAAGGTCAGTGCGCCTATCTAGCCTCTCTTGCCACTCAGTCTGGAAAGACATCACATCTGGAACTTCCAACAGGCTCAGTATAAAGTACTCAGTCCAGAGACACATTCAAGTGAAATCAGCTCATGGTTTATTAGGAGGTTCTGGTTCTGGTTAGCGCTTGGATGGCAGAGCACCAAGGAAGTCCAGGGTTGCTACCTAGAGGCAGGAAATGGCAAACCACCTCTGAATGTCTCTTGCCTTGAAAACACCACCAGGGGTCGCCACGAGTCAGTTGCGACTTGAGGGCACTTTACACATAAAACTCAAGTCCGTTTTATCAACACTATTTCACACATGTGTGTTTTCACAAAGCTTTACGGGAACTGTGATTCCCCTCTTCATTTAACTACATAACTTGATTATCCATGTCCCCGGCAGTTATTGAGTCCACCTACTGCACAGATGCAAAAGCAATGGCAAGGCAGAAGGAACTGAAAATGAAACTCTTGCCATGGCAGCTACTGTGGTATTTGCTACAGTGAGGCAAGAACAGGCTCAAGAGTGGCTGACTGCTGCTGTTGAAAACGGCATGCTCGCTTGCTGAAGGTGTTTGCTGAGAAGTTTACTGCTCCTCCAGTTCAGACTAAGTGTATGAACTTAGAAATCCCTAGTTCAAATCTCACTTCACTCCCAAACCTTTAGATAGCTAAAGCAGTGCATTGGGAAAAGATTTTGTACTGTATATCAACAATCCCTGTGCCTTTTGCAGACTGCTACTTTAGAGTCTGTAAAGCAACTGTTGGAGCCTCTGACTAGGTCCCCCTGAGTTATTGCTCCTGACTCCATGCTTGGGGCTCCTGAGCAATTCCCAGACCTGTGGGTCCTTGAGGAAACCAGACTTTGTAAAAATGTATAAAGGTTTACTAAGTTAATAAAAGAATTGGCTATGCAGTACAGTTTCTTCAGTTCAGCGACAAGAAAACAAGAATTTATTTATTTTTATAGATTTGCATCCCAACCTCCCCGCATCGCAGGCTTCATCAATTACCACGTATAAACAATTAAAAACAATTAAAATACATCAATAAAAATACTACTAAATTCCTATGTGCTAATCAGTTCCTCAACAGATGAGATTTTTCAGATTGGGGTTTCTAGGTGGTAAACATAGATCTGGCCTGCTGAAGGGGATGCCCAATAGAGGAAGGGGACACCTGCCACCTCAACTGAAAGCCTGGTGGAAGAGCTCTGTCTTACAGACACTGCAGAATGGTAAAAGGTCCTGGGAGCTCATTCCACCAGGTAGGTTCCTGGACCAAAAAACCCCTGGCTCTAGTCGAGGCAAGATGAACATCTCTGGGGCCAGGGACAACCAGAAGATACTGACTGGCAGATCATAAAGCCCTTTGGGGCTCAAAGGGGGAGAGGCAGTCTTGCAGATATGCAGGCCCCTGGCTGTATAGGGCTTTGAAGGTAAGCACCAGCAACTCAACATGGATCTGGTACTTAACAGGCAGCCAGTGCAGTTTGCGCAGTACAGGGTGGATATGTATCTGCACAGATGATGAAGTCAGCACCCATGCTGCTGCATTCTACACTGGCTGCACTTTCCAGAGCAGAGCCAAGGGCAGCCCCACGTAGAGAGAATTACAATAATCCAATCTGGAAGTGACCATTGCATGGATCACTGTAGCCAAAGCCCAAGGGTTGAGATATGGGGCCAACTGCCTGATCCATCTTAGATGGAAAAAGGCAGATCTGACCGTGGTGGCCACCTGGGCTAATGCATTGCATACCTTGGTATTAGATGGTAAATGTCTTGCAGCAAAAAGTCTAAGCAGTAGCATCAAATCATTTTATACATAGTATTCCATCATGATGAAGCATAACGTATCTAAGCATACTAGCACCCCTTATTATAGCTTTCTACCCTATGGTATCAGGTGGTCTCTCGGGTCCAATCAAGGATCTTCTTCTTAGGAAATCTCCAGAAGATGTTGGCAACTGGTCTTAATTCCCTTCACCCATCCAGTTATACAATTGGGCACAGGTTCTCACGATTTGCCCAATTTCCACATTCTTCATCTTGCACCGCTTGGGAACAGTGACCATAATGTTATTGAGTTCAACATTTGTATTAATAGGGAGTTGCCCAAAAAGACTGAGTTATCTACTATGACTCAAAGATCTCTCTCTTGGTCAGTCTCTGCCAGTTCAGACCCCATCAACGTGTATTTATAGTCAGGATTTTTGGCTCCGATGTGCATCACTTTGCACTTGGCCACATTGAACCCCATTTGCCACGTTCATGCCCACTTGCCCATCCTTGACAAATCCCTTTGGAGTGCCTCACAATCCTCCCCGTGTCATCTGCAAATTTAGCCGCTTTACTAATTACTCCCAACTCCAAATTATTAATAAACAAGTTAAAAAGCATTGGACTGAGTACTGATCTCTGCGGTACCCCACTGCTTACCTTCCTTCACTGAGAAAATTGCCCATTTATACTCACTCTCTGTTTCCTTTTTTTCCAGTTTTTGATCCACAAAAGGACTTGTCCTTGTTGGAGAAATGAGTATGTAACACAAGGCCTGAGAATTTCAGTCATTATAGGGTTAACCTATGCAACTTGTTTGTTTACCTTTGTTAGCCTGGAAGTGATACCTGGCAGCTGGCCAATTAACTCTAAGCCCGGGAAACCTAGCAGTCTACTATTGTGCTAATTGGTTACTGATATCAGGTGTTTCCTTTCAGGGGTCATGAAGAAGGAGAGATCCTCCATTGCAATCTCTCTCACTCTGTAGTAGGATGTCTTAGTGTGCATAAGCAGCACAATGCTGCTTAGGAAGCATGTTTTGTTTATTTGTAGCTAATCCCGTTTCCCTTTAGTAAAAAAGTTCTTTTAAACTAAAAGAAGCAATCTCTTCTTTCCAGAAAAGCAAGATCCATTACCCTGAATATTCTTGATTATTGGACAAAAGTCCTAACAGCCCTTTTATCCCATGACTGTTGAGCTTACTTAGGAGCCTTTGATGAGGAACTTTATCAAAAGTTTTCTGGAAGTCAAGGTAAACAACATCTGTTGGGTCCCCCTTGTTCACATGTTTGTTTAATCCCTCAAAGAACACTAACAGGTTAGTGAGACAAGATCTTCCCTTACAGAACCATGCTGAGTCTTCCTCAAGAGCTTTTATTCATCAATGTGCCTACTAATTTTTTCCTTAATAACAGTTTCCACCAACTTACCTGGTACTGACGTCAGACTGACTGGCCTGTAATTTCCCAGATCTCCTCTAGAACTCTTTTTAAAGATGAGAGTGACATTCACTACCTTCCAGTCCTCAGGAATGGAGGCAGATTTTAATGAAAGATTACATATTTTTGTCAAGAGATCCACAAGTTCACATTTGAGTTCTTTCAGAACTCTCGGATTTATGCCATCTGGGCCCGGTGATTTATTTGTTTTTAAGTTGTCTATCAGTCATAGAACCTCCTCTCTCGTCTCCTCAATCTGACTCAGGTCTTTCAACACCCCTCCTGAAATCAGCAGTTCTGGAGTGGGCAATCTGTGGGTAGTATCTGTGTGTACCTGTGACCTCATCTACCTGTAAACAGTTCTGCTATCTTGACTGCCATCTGCTGCAGCACTGTTCCTGTTTGCACTTGGATTTGTTGTTTTGCTCACCAACCATGTATTAGGGGAGGGGCTGTGGCTCAGTGGCAGAGCACCTGTTTGGCATGCAGAAGGTCCCAGGTTCAATCTCTGGTATCTCCATTTAAAAGATCTGGCAGTAGGTCATGTCTGTCTGTCTGTCTGTCTGTCTGTCTGAGGCCCTGGAGAGCCACTGCCAGTCTGAGTAGACACAGACAATACTGGCTTTGATGGGCCAAGAGTCTGATTCATTATAAGGCAGTTTCATATGTTTATGTGTCACACTTGATGTTTTGCTCATGATCAGTCCTGCTGGGTTGGATGCTCCCAATTACATGAACATCATCCCTTACCTGCTGGTAACTCCTCCTGGCATCCAGCTATCCTACTTCTTTAACTATCTGCAAGTGGAGAAATGGGACAGGAATGAAAGTTCTTGGATATCTAGCATAGCTATTTCCAATGAACATGAGTACCTAGCTTCTCATATTTACTTAATTTATTTCTTAGATTTTTAACCTGCCCTCCCTTGCAGGACTCATGGTGGGTAACAACCAGGGGTCCTTTCGTAGAAAAAGAGGTGCAGGAGCTCATTAGCATAACTCATTAGTATAACTCATTAGCATATGCCATGTCCCCTGACATCACCAGAAGTGTGTCAGAAAGGGAATGTCAGTTTCAGGCCCTATGGGCCATTGAAATCAATGGCAAAAACTCATAGGGTATATGAGGGGCTGGAGGAAAGGGGGTTTGAGGAAGAGGCTCAAAACTTGCAGGGTAACTGCTGGGGCCTCTCCTCGAAATACCCACCAAGTTTCAAGAAGATTGGACCAGGGGTTCCAATTCTATGGGCCCCCAAACAGGTTGTCCCATCCCCTCCATTGTTCTCTATGGTGGGAAAAAATGTTAACTTTTTTCCTCCCATAGAGAACAATGGAGGGAATGGGGACAACCTGTTTGGGGGCCTGTAGAATTGGACCCCCTGGTCCAATCTTCCTGAAACTTGGTGGGTATTTTGAGAAGAGACCCCAGCAGCTACCTTGCAAGCTTGAAGCCTCTCCCTCAAATCCCCTCCCCTCCAGTGGCTTTTAAAGTTGCTGCCAAATTTCGGCGGCAATGCGGCAGCGGGCCGAATCAGATTAGAGAATCTGATTCAGCCCGTGGCTGCCCTAGTGGCCAATCCTGAGCTGGCGGAGCTTTGCTCCGCCTCGCTCCGGCCCCAACGGACCCCTGGTAACAACAATAAATTAGGTTAAAACCTTCAACAGTAAGTTAGGTTAAAAACATTTAACAATGTTTAAGATAACTCTAAAATTTACAACAATCAGTAAGATTCCCAGAGATGCCAGGCTCGTGGCCACCAGGGCCAGGGCCTTCTCAGTGGTGGCTCCCCAGTGGTGGAATGAGCTCCCGGAAGAGATCAGGGCCCTGCAGGACCTTTTGCAGTTCCACAAGGCCTGCAAGATGGAGCTCTTCCATCAGGCCTTCAATTAGGAGCCACCTACAGTTACCATCTACTACCACTATTTGGACATCTCTGGTAGAGGGCTGGCCCTGGTGGTGGAGAGAGCCTTGGTGGGTGCAGACAGAACTATGTCTCTGCTGGAAGATCGCTGAAGATCACTGAAGTGGGCATTTGATAGTAAACCTTAGAGCACACTATCTTTTATAATGCACAAATTGTATAGTACTGCGAGCACTTTAATTTGTATGATTGTTTTACTGTTTTAAACTGTTTTAAATGTTTTAAGCTGACCAGGTACATTCTATTGATTTCTGTAAGCCGCCTTGAGCCCACTTGCGGGGAGGGCGGGGTATAAATAGAAATAAATAAATAAATAAATAAGATGGCACAGAGAGAGTGCAAATAGTACCTCATTTCCTAGCAATAAGGGAGGGGGAGGGAAAGGAACATGAAAGGTAAAAGGGAAGAAAAGGAAGTCATCCTGGCTAGAAATCATCACTGTCCTCAGCCATAGGCTTGGCAGAACATCTCCATCTTACAAGCCCTGTGGAATTGCATCAGGTCCCACAAGGTCCAGATATCACCACTGTGGTGCAAGTGGCACATTATCAATAAAGATATCATACAAACATGGCCTTCAGCAAATCATACTGGCAGAGAATTAATCCTCCATATTGCTGTGATTTTTGACTACAGAATCTTCAGTTTGAGTTTGCCATTAAGAAATTTGTTTATCAGCACCAAGTTAATTTATTGATTCCAACATATTAATATAGCATTTCCAGCAAAGACCATCTGCTGCTCCTCCTTCTCACTATATGGTTTGTGCACGAGGGCTTCATATGTTCGCAATTTTTCCTTTTTGCTCACTCAGCATTTTCTTCATTTTGTAATAAATGGGACCCAAGCCAGAAAGATCAATGTCGGCCATTAAGTTGCTTTTCAATCATATGCCGCCAAGAGCTTAAATAAACCAAATCACGATATTGTGTTTAGCCTGATAATTTCTAAAGAGCCACAGCAAACATATTAGTCATTATACCATTTCTTAACAGCCCATTAAGCAGCATAAATTTCATCAGGAATGACTTAAACCAATAACCCCAATTATTTACTTTTAAAGTAAATTTTGCTGAACAAGCATTAACATGCTGATTGCCAAAGTGAGAGTTAAGTGGAAAATAAAAGACCATTCTGGGGGCTTGTAAAACAGAAATATTGGTTCAGCCATTTGGATAAAGTTCTCATTGCAAATCTCATCTTGTTGTAGACCTGGGGAGGAAGAGGAGGGGAATGATAGTGAGGAAGACAATTGGGCTAGAAGAGACCCAAGTGAGGAACCTGCTATGCTGTCAGAGCCTGACGAGGAGCAGGACCTCCAGTGGGAGACAGACACACAATTTGTTGCAGTGCAGGAGGAAGACAAAGAGCTGGCCAAGCTGTGGAGCCAGGTGGTGGCGAGTGAAGGTGAGGTGGTGAACCACCAGCACAGCCAATGACTTCCTCAGGTGATCTGCTCAAAGGAGGTGTGGTACCGCCTGGTGAAAGAGAGGTTCAAGCCCCAGGGCCAGTTACTCCTACCCGCTCAACACTGCTTAGAGGAGATGGCCAGTGCCCATGACCATCAGTGGGCTGGTCATCAGGGATTCAAGAGCACTATCACCCGGGTACTCAGTCTTTTCTTTTGGCTGGCAGTGGCCTGCAATGTCCGTGTCTTCTGCTGCTCATGTGAGGTTTGCCAGCAGATGTCTAAGAGGAGAGCCCCAAAGGCCCAGCTGCCTCCACTCCTGATTATGGGGACCCCGTTTGACTGGATCACTATGGACTTTGTGGGCCCACTTCCATGGACCCCCCAGGGGGCCCGTTATACGTTGGTGGTGATGGATTACGCCACCAACTACCCCAAGTGGTACCCTGGGGTGGCGCAAGTCTTGATGCACTATTTTGCCCATGTTGGGCTACCACAGGAGATCCTCACAGATCGAGGATTGCCCTTCATGGTGCATCTGATGAAACAAGTCTGCGAGACGCTCCACATAAAACAGCTCTTCACTGCTGTCCACCACCCACAAATGGACGGGTTGGTGGAGTGAATGAAACAAACCCTGAAGGCCATGCTTAGGAGAGTGGCTTGAGACAACCCCTCAGCCTGGGATCTCTTAGTAGACCCAATACTGTTTGCCATCTGAGAAACCCCCCAATGTCAGTTAGCACTGCCAAGGTGTCCTGTTGTCAGTTAGCACTGTCAAGGTGTCCTGTTGATTATTATTATCAATGACACTGTTGCATTTGTGTCATTCACCAATGCCTAAGGTTTCTATCGTCTATTCTAATGGTCAATTAACATTGCCCTTGTTTCAAATTGCATATTGACTCTTCTAGGTCTTGGACAGGGGCTGGCATCGATGGAGTGACTCCCACCGCGGGAATGCATTTCTTGCTCGCTCTGCGCATGCTTGCTGCTCATTAGCTTTTCTTTACTCTTATCTTTCTTTCGCTTCTCCCTAGCTCATGTCCTTGAGCTGAAAGCCTCTTGCTATGTGTTATATTATTCACAGGTGCTATGTGCTCCTTTGCTTGATTTTTCCTTGGGAACATCCACCCCACAAACCCCAACAGTGTTTTGCTTGAGAACCTACTTTACCGTGCTTTCCTTGGGAACAGTGGGCCAGTATATTTGGGTGCCAATAATTCTCCCAATTGATTGGTGTATATTGAGGGGGGCTTATTTCATATCAAGTATAATTGCAGTTGTATTCCTATGCTTGGGCATTGCTAACAGAAGAAGTGTATTTGACCAGCAAGATCTTTTCTGCAAATAAAGAACTTTCTGTTTAAGGAGACCTGTTGTGGACTACATCTATTGGTACAATCTCACAGACTGTTAGTAATTCCTCACTTGGGACCAGTCCATTGTGCCCAGCATGGATGATGATGGCGCTGAAGTCCCTACTATTTTTTTTTTTTATAAATTTTTATTGATTTTTCCCTATAACTACAACTATTACGCTACAATCTAAGCTACATATACCTTATACAGAGAGTACTTTATCATTTGCTTAATACTACCTTATTACATAATATAATTATGAAGCATTTAGAACCTTGGATATATTTCAATTACTTGTTACTGCTACTATAAAAAATATCAAAACTATTTGGCAGGTACGCCCACCTAGAGAAATACGGTTAATTAAACAATTTGTAATACATAAGTGCAATGCTTAATCAAACAGTTTAATCACTGTTTCTTCTTTCGTCCTCTTCTTGTCTTAACAGTTTCAACTACTTTTGGAGCTGCAGCTCCTTTTTCCGAGTCAGACATTTCTTCTTCACTCTTTGAGCTATCAAATCCATACATGCTTTCTTGCGAGGCCAGTGAACCATCTGAGTCTCTCCCAGTTTTCTGCTCTTTGCTTTTTTCCAGAAATTTTTTCGCTTGTTGAACAGAGTCAATCTTATACTTCTTGTCTTTGATGCTGAAGCATAATCCTTCTGGAGTATTCCAACGATAGATAATAGACTCAGACTGGAGCCAAGATGTCAATTTTCCATAGGCTTTCCTTCTTTTCCTTATTTCAAATGGGATATCCTTCATCACTTTTACTTCTTCTCCCAGGATCTTCAGAGCTGCTTTGTTTGTGGTCCTAAGCACCACGTCTCTTGTAGATTTTTTGGAGAACCTTATCATAATTTCACCAGGCAGGCTTTTCTTTTTAGTATAATCTGGATAGGTTCTGTAAACCATATCCATATCACTTTTTATATCCGCTGCTTTCATGCCTGTCACTGGTTCAAGTGCTTCACTTAGCAAATTTTTAAGGTCTTCTCCTGTGTTTTCTGGCACATTCTGAAGTCTTAGGAAAAAATTCAATCTTTCCATTTGTAATTTCAAAAGCTGATCGTGGTGGAAGGCCTTTTCCTTCTCTGCCTTTTGCAGTCTTGCGTCTTGGCTTTTTACTGAAGTTTTTACTTCCAGAAGTTCTCGCTGCAGCTTCTCTGTGGATTTATTCGACTCTTTTAGTTCTAGCTGCATTTTGTCCATCTTAACGTTGAGAGCTGTCATTTGGTCCACTAGAGGTCGCAATAACGAGGAGAACACCGCACTCATCTCCGTGGTATCAACCTTTGAACTCGGAGCTGTACTTCCTAGTTTGGGGGAAGGTTTCGGTTTCCCCGTCATTGTTGAGGCTACGCTCTTTGTTTATAGATAGATAAGATGAACGAAAGGAGCAAATTTTCAAACAGCACTTATGTCCTTCTAAAGTTTATATCTCCAAGTGAGCGATGCTGCCATCTAGCAAGGTGGATGGGCTTTTATTCCTGCAGTAACACCACGTAAAGAGTCTCGTAAGTACGCTAGTCCCGGAGAGGGGTGGGTGGGTTTCACTCCTCCCGCCGTCTTCCCGCTGTGTTCTGCTTTTCTTACTTCAGACTCACGTTTTCTCCATGCATAACTGTCAGTTCCAGCCTCATTGCTTCGCACTCTCTGCTGCTTCACGGATTTGCGCTTTCAGCCATACGGCTCCCATGGCGGGGGAACCTATGGGGGTGATGAAAAGGGATCTCGATCCCTCGGTCGCCATCGTAGGGAGAGATCCCCTTTGTGCCACCCCAGGCAGAGCCCCCTCACTGGGGTCTCTGGGGGCTTGGCACCAGTCCAGAGCCCCTTCTTCCCGCTGGGTACGGATCGCTCTCCCCACAGTTGTGGAGGAGAGCATCCGCCATCATCGCAAGTCTTGCTGGAAGTCTGAAGTCCCTACTATTGAACCAGAGATACCAGCTCCTACCGAGGAGGTGCCGGCATGACCTGTGACCACTAGCGGGGTGACTGTTCATTTCAGATGGAGTGGAGGAGCCCAATCCTGGGCTCAATTTGGCCCACAAACCACCGAGACTTGGTCCCCTTGGTGGGAAGCCGGAGCAAGGCAGTCCGGGGCCCACGGCATGGAATGGAGAGCCATGGATGACTTCCAGATGGCTGAGGTGTGGGTGCAGATGGATCATAGGTTTGACATGATCTAGAGGTGCCTACAGCGAGAGATGATGGCTCTGCTAACTGATCTACCGAATGTCGTGGCACAGGCGGTACAGGGGCAGCTGGTGAGGGCTGGAGCCGGAGCACCACCTGCAGTGGTACCACAGCCAGCACAACCACTGGCCCAGCCTCCTGCGCCCCAAGGACCTCCAGTTCCGGCCATCCCAGGGCTTGCACAGCCAGTCCATCACAGGCCTGTGCCGCATGAGTTGATGGGGGCCACCTTTGATGGGAATCCCACAAAACTGCAATTCTTCATCATTGAAGCCGGGCGCTGTATGCAGAATTGGGGCCATCTGTTCCAGGATGATGGTGACCGTGTGGGCTATATTGGTTCCCAACTGCGAGAGGAAGCTGCCTACTAATACATGAGTCTCCACAACCCTCCGGGACCTGAGTTGGACAGTGTGGAGGAGTTCATGTGGGCCCTATGTCGCCAATATGAAAACCCGATGAGCGAAGAGAAGGCCCGGAACCAGGTGTGCAATCTCTTGCAAGGGAAAATGTCCATTCATGAGTATATGGCTGCTTTCAAATGCTTAGAAGCTAAAATCAGGGGTTGGCCAGAAGAAGTGTTTGTAGAGCAGTACCGCAGGGGCTTGAATGGGGAGCTATATGAGACTATACTCCGAAGTGTCAACCTGATCACTGTGAATCGTTGGATAAGAGCTGCTGAAGAAACAGAGACACGCTTCACCTTAATTCGCATGTGACACCTGTCTAGCACCCCTAAGAGCATTGCCCCATCGGCCACCCCTTTTAAGCTGAAGACCAAGCCACCCATGAGGGACCTCAGAGAATTCTGCATGAAAAAGGGATTATGCACCAGATGTGGGGAGTTGGGCCATTTCACCTCAGTGTGTCCAGCTGCCTCTCCCAAGGGAGGAGCCCCATCTTCCCCACCGGCACATCCCAAGCTGAAGAAAGCATCTACCCTGAAGCCACTGGTGCTCCAAGTTGTGGAGTCCTCCTTCCCGGAGAAGCCAGATGAAGGAATTACTGCCCAGCTGCAGGGAAACTACCAGGACCTGCTCTGAACTGCGCAATGCAGCAGGTCCCTCAATCTACAGTGCCTCAAATGGTGAGCTCCCCTGGGCCCCTTCTTTATATCTTAATGACTGTAGTGAATCCACATCTAGGCACGCAGATGCGTGTTCAAGCCCTTATTGACTCAGGGTGTGTCAGAGACTTCATTAGCCCAATTGTTGTGGATGGGATGGGGTTGGGGGTGAACACTCTCGAAGAACCTTTACGTTTTACCCAAATGGATGGCTCTGAGATGAAAGAACCTTGTGCTTTTGAGACTGAACCAATAATAATTGGCATGGGAAAACATTGGGAGCAATGAGCTTTTGTAATCACCCCTCATGTGCAATTCCCCATGGTATTAGGAAGTCCATGGTTAAGAACACATGACCCCTGCATCTTCTGGAATGAGGGACAGATTACCTGGGTTTCTCCCTCTTGCAAAGAGCATCTTTGGAAAGCCGAGTGGGGCACTTGGCCTGGCTTTGAGAGCGCGTGTTTGGCACATGAGGAACTTTTATCCATACCTACCACATACAGGGATTTAGCAAAGGTTTTTGAGGAAACGGAGGCTGATGACCTCCCCCCCATCGAAACACTGACTGTGCGATTGAACTGTTACCTGGGCATAAACTACCCAAGGGTAAATTATATTGCACCCCAGGAAAAAGTTGAACTTCATAACTTCATAGATAAAAACCTCGAGCGAGGTTTTATTCAGCCGGCCCCTTCCCCATTTGCTGCACCAGTATTTTTCCAAAAGAAAAAAGATGGCGGGCTGCACTTGTGCACAGACTATCGAGGCTTAAATGCAGTGTCTACTTCAAATGCCCACCCCCTCCCGCTAATAAAAGATTTGCTCAATGAGGCCAGTAAAGGGAAAAAAATTTTGAAGCTGGACCTCTGGGATGCTTACTTCTGAGTGCGCATCAGGGAAGGGGATGAATATAAGACCGCCTTTAATACCCCATTGGGGCAATTTGGGTACCTGGTAATGCCCTTCGGCCTTCAGGGGGCTGCAGGCATTTTTATGAACTTAATAAATGAAGTCTTACACAAGCACCTCTTCAAGGGGGTCCTGTGCTAACTCGATGATATCTTGCTCTATTCCCTGGACATGGAATCACTTGTTAAATTGGTGAGAGAAGTGTTATCCACAATCAAAGACAATAAACTGTTTGCTAAACTCTCTAAATGCGACTTCCATAAAACTGAAATAGACTTTTTAGGCTACTGCATTTCACCACGGGGTTTAGAGATGGATCCGGCAAAAGTCTCGGTCGTGGTGGGGTGGGAAACCCCCTGCACTAGATGCCAATTACAGAGTTTCATAGGATTTGCCAATTTTTATTGAAATTTCATCAGCAACTTTGCCCAATACAGCCTTCCCCTCACTGACTTATTAAAAATGAAAGGGAAGGGGCCAGAGGCTACGAAGCCCAGCGCTCAGTTAAATTGGATGCCTGAGTGTCAACAGGCTTTTGATGCTCTGAAACATCTTTTTACTTCTGAACCCATTTTGGCACATCCAGACGAAAATAAAAAGTTTATAGTGCAAGTGGATGCATCCGATGCCACCGGGGGGGGGGGGGGGGACGATCTTGCAAGAAGGGACTGATGGGAAATTACACCTGTTAGCCTACATTTCTAAAAAATTTGGAGACTCTGAACGGAACTGGGCGGTATGGGATAAAGAAGCCGCCACATTCCGTTTAGCCCTCACTACCAAGCGGCACTGGTTGGAGGGGGCACGCCAACCATTTGAAATATGGACTGATCACAAGAACCTAGAAGCATTACGTACTCAATGCTCCCTTAACACTAAACAGCTCAGATGGGCAGATTTTTTCTCTAAATTCAACTTCACACTTCGCCACTTCCCTGGGATGTCAAATTCCTTAGCTGATGCTCTTTCTCGCCTTCCCCAACATGATTCTCGGAAAGACAAGGTGATAAAGACTATGTTCACACCAGAACAACTGGGGGGGGGGGGGGTTGCAAACTAGAAGTCAAGCCAAAAAGGGGGTGACGCCGGCAGTATCTGAATGGATTATAAAATTTGCCCAAGGATACTCTAAGGAGAAAAACCAAGAGTTTAAATCCCTGCCTTCCCTTGTACAGAGTCCTGAAGGCTGCTGGTTTAAAGAACAGAAAATTGTGGTTCCTTTAACACTGTGTAAAGAGATCATGCACGCAGCACACAAGTCTAAGCTGTCAGGACATTTTGGTTATTTAAAGACTTTGAACCTCTTACAAAGACAATTTTGGTGGCCGCATATGAGAGGAGATGTCTCTACCTATGTCTCGTCTTGCCAGACTTGCTTGATGGGAAAATCTCGGGGTGGAAAACCCCCAGGATTATTGCAGCCTTTGGAAACCCCTAGCCGTCCATGGGAAATTATTTCAATGGACTTTATAACTGACCTGCCTCCTAGCAAAGGAAAGACTGTAGTGTGGGTGGTAGTGGACACTTTTCCTAAACAAGCTCATTTTGTTCCTCTAAAGAAATTGCCTGCTGCAAAGACTTTAGCTAAAGCTTTTGTTAACCATGTGATTAGGCTGCATGGTATTCCAAAGAAGGTAATATCCGACCGCAGCTCTCAGTTCGTTGCCAACTTCTGGCGGGAGCTTTTGCAGGTCATGGGAGTCAACGCAGCCTTAAGCAGCATTTATCATCCAGAGACGGATGGCCAAACCGAAAGAGTTAATCAAATATTGGAACAGTATTTGCGGTGCTATTCTAATTTCCAACAAGACAACTGGGTGGACCTATTGCCTTTTGCAGAATATAGTTATAACAATGCTGTACATTCATCTATGGGAGTGTCTCCATTTATGGCAGTTGGGGTTTTTGATGGGATTCCTTTGCCTAATTTAAGTCCAGCAGCTGAGGGGTCTAGTGATTTTGCTGCTTGGTGGAATTCCCTACATGAGTCTTGGCCATTGATTGCAAAAATGCTGGAAGAAGCCAAAGCGGACTGTAAGAAATATGCTGATAAGGAGAGGGCACCAGGATGGGATCTCTCCCCTGGAGACTCTGTCTATGTGTCAACTAAAAATATTAAAAGACTCCAACCCAGTCAAAAATTAGGCTGGAAATACATGAGGCCTTTCCCAGTAATCAGGTACATTAACGAAGTAACGTTTGAACTTAAACTCCCCAAATCATTGAAATTTGTGCACCCTGTTTTCCATTACAGCCTTCTGAAGAAAGATCCTGGGCTGAACGAATGGAGACCCTCCTCCTTCTCTCCTCCTCCTCTGATGAAGAATAATGAACCTCATTATAAGTTTAACCACATTTTGGACTCTAAAATAAAACGGGGACATTTGTTTTATCTTATCAAATGGTTCCATTTTGGTCCTGAAGAAAATGAATGGGTTGAGGTCTCTCATGTGCATGCCCCTGCAAAAATCCAGGCTTTCCATAAACTGTACCCTTTGAAACCTGGAAGGAGAGGGGATGTTTTATCAGGAGGGCAGAATGTTAGTTAGCATTGCCAAGGTTTCCTGTTGTCAGTTAGCACTGCCAAGGTGTCCTGTTGTCAGTTAGCACTGCCAAGGTGTCCTGTTGATTATTATTATCAATGATACTGTTGCATTTGTGTCATTCACTAATGCCTAAGGTTTCTATCGTCTATTCTAATGGTCAATTAACACTGCCTTTGTTTCAAGTTGCATACTGACTCTTCTAGGTCCCGGATGGGAGCTGGCATTGGTGGAGTGACTCCCACTGCGGGAATACGTTTCTTACTCGCTCTGCGCATGCTTGCTGCTCATTAGCTTTTCTTTACTCTTATCTTTCTTTCGCTTCTCCCTAGCTCATGTCCTTGAGCTGAAAGCCTCCTGCTATGTGTTATATTATTCACAGGTGCTATGTGCTCCTTTGCTTGATTTTTCCTTGGGAACATCCACCCCACAAACCCCAACAGTGTTTTGCCTGAGAACCTACTTTACCGTGCTTTCCTTGGGAACAGTGGGCCAGGTAAGCTGACATGCTTGGAGAGACAGAGGCACTTGCTTGGCCAGAGGCATGAAGACCCAGCTTCAGATCTAACAAGAAATGGATGCTCATGCCATTGGTCAAAGTGGGCTACATTCACTTCACAGCAAGCCACGATTTGAGCAAATCATTGTAGGAGAGGCTAGTTCTACATCTTCCAGCTTCCCCAGTTTATGCTGCAGAGATCATCTGAGTTCTGTTGAGTTTGGGCACTGACTGGCACAGTGGCACTGTCTCTGGGGGGCAGATTGCACAGGTTCTGCTGCTGGCCCAGCTGGCAAACATGCTCCCTCAGTCTGGTTATGCTGCAGGGATTCTCTGGTTTGACCTGAGTGAGTCCTGTTGGGTTTGGGCACTGACTGGCATGGTAGCACTGTTTCTGGGGGGCAGATTGCACAGGTTCTGCTGCTGGCCTGGCAAACATGCCCCTCACCACCGCACTTACTTTCTTAGACAGATTCTTGGGGAGACACTGCCTGCTGCCTGCCTGCCTACCTTTAGTTTTTCCCATAGGAAACAATGGAGAATGGGGGCACCCTCTTTGGATGCCCCTGAAATTGGACCCTCTGGTCCAATCTTTTCAAAGCTTTGGGGGTCTTTTGGGGAGAGGCTTCAGCAGTTACAGTCCAAATTTGGAGCCTCTATCTCAAACCCCCTCCCTCCCAGTACCCTGGAAACTTTTCAGAAGTTTTTTGTCATTGATTACAATCACCCTATAGAGTATGATAGACCCGAATTTTTCGGGAATCCTGAAAATTTTCAGATATTACCACTATACTGGTATAGATATTTGGGGTTTTTTTCAGATTCCCGAAAAAATTTGGGTCCAATATACCCGAATCCGGAAAAAAACGATATTTTTTTTTGCACACCCCTATCTGAGACTTCCTTGGGTAGTGAAGGGCAGGGTATAAATCCAGTCTTTTCTCTTCTCTCTTCTCTTAAACTTAAAACATGGCTCTGTATAACTTTTTGGCCTTGGCCTTACCTACCTGGGTTGGATCCTCCCCCACCCCCACAACCACTTCCTCCCTTCCAAGCAGCTGAACCCACTGCTATTGTGGGACATGCCAGCTGAGCTCTATAAGACCAAGTATCCCCTTTACCCCTTGTCAAGTAGTCCCAAAAAGGACTGCTTGTCTTGTCAATGGTCCACTGGGCAGTGTGGACGGGGGGATCCGAGATTGCCTGCCTGAGGGATATTCCAGCTCTTTAGCATAAACCAGGGTGCACCTCAGGGAGGCGAGATAAAGTTGCATCCCCCAAAAGAGACTCAAAATCTAGGTAGTGGTATTTTGTGGGGCGATTTAAAGTGGCTCCAGCATGCTGTCTGAACACACCCTGAGACTCCAAGTGAAGGGCGGGGTATAAATCCATTCTATTCTCTTTATCTTCTCTTCTAAGCCTATATATATCTCTGCTTATGAATACACTGTTAGGGGATCAAAATCAGCTATCAGTTTCAGGCGCTTGGTCATTAAAGGGCTCCCTGATGGGTAGCAGCCTGGCCTAAGCTGACTACTCTCTGTTGCTGTGGCATGGTAGGAGACTTTATACATTGCTGGTGGCTCTGTCCAATCATTCATGCCTTCTGGATACAAATAATTACACAAATTAACATCATCACAGGAATACTTTTACCTGACCAACCAGAGATCCTCTTGCTTGACACCTGGTCTGAACCTGAAGAAAACAGAACAAAAGCTGTTACTTTACTAACAATAGCTAGATTAACAATTGTGCTACGATGGAAAGACAAGGAAGCCCCCTCGTTGAACATGTGGAAAAATAAGATATGGGAACACTTCCTACTAGGGAAAATTTCAGCACAAAATATGGCACTCAACAACAATACCACTATGCGCTCATTCCAAGCTCTTTAGTCTCCCATCATGGACTACCTCTCTAGAGATGGTTTTTTGCCAACCAACAAATATTATCAAGACTTATACTTTTGATATTGTTGAATTGTTTTTAGAAAGGGGACACAAATTGAATGTATAATGTATGAAGTAAATTTTGAAAGATCTTCTGTTACCAATGTACAACAGTATTCACTTTTATATAATTAATAAAAAAATAAACAAAACAAAACAAAAAAACTATTCAACTAGGTAGAGCGAAAACTGTTTTTGCAGCATGTGATTTTGGGGGGGGGGGGGCGGTGGATGGATGGTACCCAGTGCCACACAGCTACTGGGGTTATGGAGGTGTTCTGGGGAGGGTGGCTTGGGTGAAAGAATGCCATGGGGGGAGTTTGGTGGGGCACCTGTCTGCCAATTGGAATGATCTGGGGGATGTTTCTCTCTCTGGTCTCTCTACTTTTAATTTTGGAAAGAGCTTTTCTAACCAAACTTCCCAGCATACAGACTAAGAGAGGATGCAGGCACAACAAGACTGTGCTCACCTCAGTCACACTCAGAGTTGAGGTCTGGGAAGCTGAGCAGTGGCAAGTTGACTCTGAGGAAGGTCAGGTGCACAGAACACTGTTTTCTGTAAGTTAAGGCCACTTAAGGGCTGCTTTTAAGGAAACCCCTCCTCACCTCTTTTAATAGTAGTCTATTCTGGTCTAGTTAGGTATATAAACTAGAACCCTACTCTGGATTACTTATAGTTTTTAAAAAACAACTCCTGAACAGACCCTTATTAGACTGACCTATTTAAATTAATGGCCCTACCAAACCAGAAACACCCACCAAGCCTAGAAAACAGAGCACCTGACCTGACCTCACCAACATCAGCAGCACCTCCCCCCAACAACCAGAAGAAAATCCTCACTCTATCAATCTATCAAACAAACAAACAACCAGGAATCTATCTATAAAACCAGAAAGCAATCAAATATACACTACCTTTTTCTAAGGCAAAGAACCCAACAGGTCCAAAACCAGACAAAAAACCAGACAGTGCAACCTATAAACCATACAACCCTAACCCCACCAAACTGGGGTGGGGGTGGGGGGTGGACCAAGGCAAGGAAGGCCCCCCCAAGCAACAACAACCAGCACAACTTTTTAAACTTATAAACCTATATAATATTACAGGAAACCTATAAAATATTACAGGAAAAGCCTTTAAACTGTTTTCCACCAAACAGGAAAAAAACCAAGGCAAGCAAGACCCCAAGCAACAACAACCAGCGCAACTTTTTAAAATTGTCAACCTGTAAAAACCAAGCAACAATACAACTTTTAAAAGAAACAACAATATAACTTCTAAACTGTTTTAAGTAAACTTTTAAAAATGTTAAAAAGAAAAGGCCTAAACCCCCCAACACCCACCCCAGAGAAGCCAGAAGAACCCACCCACCCAGACCAATCCTCCCCCAAGCCAAAAAAACTTTAAAATAGAGGGGAAAAGAAAAGCTCTTTTAAAATTAAAGAGATCCCACTTTAATTCCTACCTTTTGAGGTCTTCTGGTGTCCAGGAGTCCAGAAGTCCAGAGAGGTAGCAGGCCAGGCCAGGCAGGCACAGAGAGAGCAGCCTGTCAGCCAGCAGCTGAAGCAGCCAGGTAGCAGCAACAGCAATGGAGTCCAACCACTAGGTAGGACTCCTATATGCTCTTTGGGCCAAGCAAAGGACAGTTTCAAAAAATAACACTGTCCTGTAATTGGCCCAAAGAGGATGCAACTCACCCCTATTGGGTAGAGTTGAGTCTCCTTCCCCTCTCCCAAGCAAGGAAGGTGGTGTGCAAAGCAACACCACCAACCTTGCAGGCTGCACATGCATACAAATGCATGCAGCAATTGGCTGAAAGTGGCGTCCTCCCCCCTCCCCCCTCCCTGAAAGCAGGGAAGAGGCTGGAAAAGGCCAGTTGCTGGCAGCTGCTTTTTGGGCTGCTGCTGAATTGCCACTGAATTTTGGTGGCAATTTGGCAGCTGCTCGAAAGGGGGCCGAATGGGCCATTTGCGCCTCCCTAATCCCACCAAGTTTCTGAAATACCCACAATGTCTATCTCCCCCACCCCACCCCCCCAACACGAAGCATTCGAACTCCCTGATTTTACCTCGGAGAGGTAATCAACCTTCTTGTTTGTACTTTACTTCCAAAGGGATTTATAAGAGGGCTCCTGCTTAGTCCCACCCTCTATCACAGGGTGGGACACACAGAAAGTTATAATTCTATAATTCAAACATGCTATTAAGAGGCTGCTTGGTCAGAGTGGTGAACAGCGTTTTGGTGGGAAAATCTGCCTCACACTGAAGAAGAAGCAGGCGTCTATCATAGCTCCTTCCTCCCTGCTCACTTTTCATCTTTTGGTTGGTAATTGGTAGGGCTAGATCTGACCCAATGTTGCTGTGATCCTTAATACAAATTCTACTGCAAGATTGTTTGCATTTTGGTATTGTGGATCAATACTGTGATAGCTGTTATAATTTTGTGTGCATTTCCTCTTTTCTACTATGTTATGGTGGACCCCTGTATCTCCCCAACTGTTTGGCAGATCTTTCCAGCCAAATCTTCAGTTCCCCTCAGTGACTTGCCCTAAAATAGCATGCATATCTTCTCTATTGATATAAACTTGAAACTGTCCCACCCTTTGTTTAAATATTGGTTTAGGCTTTAGACCCAGTACAGGAACTTGAGGGAAAGACAGGAGCTGTCCTGTTTTATAAACCCTTGTGAAATGGCACTTGAGGGAGGTTAACTTTCAAAAACAGAATAAAGATTTTATTAAACAGGCAGGGAATATATGTGTAATAGAAATAGTCAAGGTTTTGAGATTGCTGAGGTAAAAACTTTCTAATGCATACAGAGTTGAATTCTTAGAACATTCAAGAGAGTGTATTTGTAGTTTTGTTTCAAGGTTTTCTAGTTCTTTCTTTGAGAAGTACGTTGTTTAGTATATTTCAGTACCGACACAGTTCTTACTAAAGTGGGCAGTTTACACTGTCTCGAGTCCAGAGAGTAGTCAGCTTAGGCCAGGCTGCTACCCATCAGGGAGCCCTTTAATGACCAAGCGCCTGAAACTGATAGCTGATTTTGATCCCCTAACAGTGTATTCATAAGCAGAGATATATCATTCTAAATACACTGGAGTCAATAGGCTTAGAAGAGAAGATAAAGAGAATAGAATGGATTTATACCCCGCCCTTCACTTGGAGTCTCAGGGTGTGTTCAGACAGCATGCTGGAGCCACTTTAAATCGCCACGCTTGGATGGGGGGGGGGGGGTTACGCCGATTATCATGATCACAAGTAGTGTATGTCGGGTGTTGTTGTTGTTTTCCTAAGTTTGCGCATGTGCATAAGCACTCATCTGGAGCTACAACCTTGCACATGCGCAAAAGCAGTAAAGCAAATCCTCTCACAGTTCCACAAGCACCGCGATTTCACCACCCTAACAGAACATGTCCCTTTAAACTTTTCACCTGAAACTGGCCTCCTTGGGATCCTAAACTCAAAAGTAGTGGCTACTTAAAAAAATGTTTTTTGATGCGGGGGCGGAGGAGCGCTTATGCACATATCGCCAATGCAAAAATTAAAATGGTGGGCAAAAAGCGGAAGCCAGAGGCTTCTGTGGCGGGTTTTTTTTTAAAGACTCGGAAGTGGCTCAACGACGATGGAGCAATCACACTGGGGAAACTGTGCTTTCAACCAGGAGAGCACAGAAAAAACCACTTAAGGACCTGGTATCAAAATACTAAGGTTTGCTCCAGAATTTGATCTGGTAAGCAATGGTTGGTGACAGGAGCCAGCTGCAGCTGTCTGAATGCACACATTTGATCCATTTTTGAAGTGTGTTGAAGCCGGATCAAAAGGCATGTCTCAAGCCTCAGAGTGGCTTACAAACTCCTTTCTCTTCCCTTCCCCACATCAGACACCCTGTGAGGTAGGTGGGGCTGAGAGAGCTCTTTCCAGAACTGTCCTTGAGAGAACAACTCTGACAGAACTATGGCTTGCCCAAGGTCATCCATCAGCTGCAAGTGGAGGAGTGAGGAATCAAACCCAGTTCTTTCAGATTAGAGTCCATGCATTTAACCACTACACCAAACTGGCATCACTTTACACAAGAACATAAGAAGAGCCCAGCTGAATCAGACTAGTGGTTCATATACTCCAACATCCTGCTCACACAGTGACAAGCCAGTTGCCCTCCACTGGTGTTGCCATCTAACACTGGGGTTTGTATGTGGAGGTTCCCTTAACCTACCATGGCTAGCAGCTATTCATGGACCTATGTATGAATCCATCTAATCCCCCTTTGAAGCCATTTTTGCAAATGGTTATGACTACATCAGCTGGCAGTTAATTCCACAATTTAGTCACTGAGGAAAGCAATGATCCTCTGCTTAAGATAGGGCTGCCAACCTCCAGGTGGGGCCTGGAGTTCTCCCACAAGTACAACTGATCCCCAGGCAACAGAGCTCAGTTTCCCTGAAGAAAATGACTCCTTTGAAAGGCGGCTTCTATTTTTTATTTTATTTGTTCAATTTATATCCGGCACTCACCGCCGAAGCAGGCATGGCATTATATCCCTGCTGAACTCCCTCCCCTCCTCAAATCCTGCCTTCCACAGGCTCCACACTCAAATCTCCAGGAATTTCCCAACCTGGAATTGGCAGCCCTCACTCAGGATGCCATTGTACTACTGTAATACTGCAGGTCTGGGCATATTGTCAGCTGAAGGCTTGTCACATTCCCAAGGCCAGTTAACTGCCTTTTCAGTTTGAATGTTGTGGCATAAGGACTGTAAATCCCATGGACACGTCTGTGTCCAGCCAAGGTAATTTTTGTTGCTGCATAAAGCCTGAGGGAGACAGTGTGTTAGCTTTCTCCACCGACAGTTATAGACTGTTTCCACACTGTAGCTTGTATTTCATGTGGAAAGGTTCATACCCTGCCAATGTTTAGAGAATGTGTGTAAAGTGACCTTGGTTTCAACAGCAGGAGTTTGAGATTCCGGACAAAGGACTGACTTCCTCCCACAGGAATGGGTGAGTAATTTCCATTTGTGGAGCGGAAAGATTTTTCAGGGTGAATCTTCCCTGCATCCTCCAGGAAGCCAAACTGCAAATCCCTGTGTAAATCAGACAGTTAGCAGAGATTGTGTTAAGCAGGAAATTAGCATACCTGATAGTGAGGGGGTGAGACAGGCTACTGAAACCATGCTTTGTCTTGCTAAATTTAGAAATCAGAAAATAACTTCTTTGTATCAGTTTTCAGATGTCTTCCTGAAGTCTGAAGTGCGCTCCATATAATTACATTCAGATTGCTTTAAAAAAATTTAGATTGGGTTCTCTAGTTAAGAGAACTGTCATATCCTACTTTTCTACATGATTCAGGAATGTAATATATGACAATTCCTTCCCCTTACCCTCTCAAGTGATATTTTAGTGTATTAAGTCACTCTTCTGTATTTTTGCTCATAGCCAGGTGATGAAAATGAGTTAAAAATGGGATGAGAAGCCAGCAGCAATATATTATCGTCACATCAGACCACACTAATAACTAAATGTGGAAAAGCGATTTCTAGCATGAAAGACCTTGGATGTCATTCTAGGCACACATACTTGTACAGCCCACCATAATTTAAGATTACAGCTTTTATAAGGTTGCAAGAAGGACTGTTATTATAGCACATGGAAACCCTATTTTGAGACCCTTGCATTATTTTGTCAGCAACACCATCCACTGCCAGGATCCCAGTGACTCACAAACAGGGCTCATGGGACCCACAGAGGAGAACCAGTCTGCCTTTGGGGAACCATTGCTCTAGTTCCTATACCCTGCAAAAGGGCAGAAATGTCATATCTTTTACACTGTATCATGATGAATACCAACATTACCATTTGCTAGCAAAAGTTGCCAGCTTGGAGATGCAGAACAGATGGGGGATGTGTAATAGCTTATTAGACTACCAAATAGCATTATCTTGGTATTGTGATTAAACATCTAGACACATTGGGTTAGATCCTACTGTTTTGTTCTGTTCCCCATCCACATGTTCCTCCAGCCAAGGCGCTTTCATTATACAAGTTATTCTTGTGTCATCACTGGAAAGCACCAGGGCCAGATTAAGACCTGTAGAGGCCCTGAGCCTGAAAATATTATGGTGCCTCCCCCATGTAATTCAAAATAAAAACAATAATAAACTGTAAAATAATTTTTTTATTTTTCAAAACTACACAAAACTTACATATATGCTGAAATTAAAATAGCTTCTTTCAAGATTTTATGCCTGCAAAATTTTCGGTAAATTCACTAAAGCTGACTTGACAAAGCATGTCTGCTTCCATACACAGTAAGGAAAGTGATAGATCAAAATGGGTCACTGAGTTTGTCTGTAGCAGTAGAAAAGAGCAAGAGTCCCAGAGCATCTTAAAGACTAACAAGATTTGCGGTAGGGTATGAGCTTTCGTGAGTCACTGCTCACTTCTTCAGGTGGTATCTGGACTCTTGCTTTTTTCTACAGTAAGGAAAGTTAATCTAGTCTGTCCCAACACATTGCTGTCCTCAGGTTCTTAAAAATTCTTTCAGCTGAGAAAAAGAGAGTCTTGCAGAGCAGTTAGTAATCATCAATGTTAGAAAAATACATAGTGCGATCTCTACATTTCGAAATTCAAATTTTATTCTATCTTTCACTATTGTGTCATGAAAATCAATGTCACTGAATTTCATATTTCCTCTTTCATTAAACTTTGTGTACATATAACAGCACAGAGTTTCATGCTCAAGTCAACATGGTATGATTTATATAGCATTTGGAACCTTGTGAATATTGTTCATATTGTTCATTTGGAACCTTGTGAATATTGTTCATCAGATAAATCCATATCATTTAGAAAAGAAACTGCTTGCTACTTTTTTATACATTTCACCTCTCCTCTTCATATGAGCAAGTATTAGAAATTTCAACACACGATCATTGCCCAAACATGTGGGGACAGTGTATAGTGGAGTGTAAAGAAGTCCAATAAACTTCTGATTTTCCCCACAATGACTACTTTTTAAAAAAAATATCATTCTTTTTTTAAAAATTGAGGTGGTGGTGTGCCCCTGCTTTGCTGAAGCTTTAAACTCATGCTTGGTTTTATCTACTGGGTAATCCAGCACTGGAAAGCACCTTACACTAGAGGAACAAGGCAATCATGTTTACTACAGTTCCATTTTTATTATACCAACATGTATATTATATTTACATGTAACAGAAGAAACATAAAACACTAACCAGTCCTATATATTTTTAACTTTAGGATTGTGAATATTCTGAGGAAGGGAGGAAGCAGGAGTGAACCACCAAATTTCCCTCACCTTTCCTCTAAAGTCACCTTGTCCTCTCCCTTTCCATTTTACCTTCACAACAAGCCTGTTTGCAGTCTGAGAGATGATTAGCCTAGGGCAGGGGTGTCGAACTCACTTGTTATGAGGGCCAGATCTGACATAAATGAGACCTTGCTGGGCCAGGCCATGTGCCAAAAAATGTAATGCCTGGTAGTGGAGATATAAGCTTTATAAAGGACACAAACACAAAGGTTTTTTTTTAACTTAAAATAAAAACATGTTTAAAACATTAGCGCTCATGCAATATTTTGTGTATTTAATAGTATCTGGTATCTCTTCCTCTGAATTATTACATCAGAATGTCTGTGCTGTTGCAAGCTTGAGTATGCTGTTCAAGTGTGTATCTGTAAGCTGCAAACCTACTTTTGATTTATTGACATTCACCACAGAAATCTTATGCTCAGAGTTCTGAGTCTAGGACCCAGGGGGAACCTGAAGTAGCTGAGCGATTGAAAGAGTCTGGCGAAGCAAGCTATGATGCAGCAGCAGCAACAGAACTGGAAGCGGGAGATGGCCAGTTTCAGTGCAGGCCTGATAGAAGCCCTCCGCGGGCCTGATCTGGCCCCTGGGCCACATGTTTGACACCCCTGGCCTAGGGCCATCTAGTGAGCTTCACTGCTGAGCAGGGATTTTTATATTGGCCTCCCTGTCCCAGTCTGGTGCACAACACATTGATTCTCAGGTTAATTTTGAAATGTTACTCACTCCAGCAACATGATCTGGATCTAACAGTGCAGTCCTAAGCAGAGTTATACTCTTCCAAGTCATCAACCTCAGTGGACTTAGAAGAGTGAATTTTACTTAGGATTGCACCATATATCTTACACATGTGATTACCTTTTTAAAAAATCATACGTCTCCTGTTGTCACATTGGCTGGCCCTGAAATTCTCAGAATACTGGGAGGTATCTGAAAAAGAAATATAGGATTTATAGACAAATGGAACACAGGGCTTCCCTATTTTCGAGGCAAAGGTAATTATGCTGTGGGAAAGAGACATGGATATGCTTTTCAAACTGCACTTGTGCAGTAAACTAAAAAATGCAGCTATTTCACAGCAGCAGATAGTGGCTCTGTTTTATGTTTGTATACAGTGTCCATGAAATTTCCTTGACATAAATTTAATTGTTAATCTCTCTGTAATTAGTTTAGGGTGTGCATAATGTTATCAGGGAAGAGCCTCCTGAGGTTTTTTGAAACTGAGCAACAGAACTAAGCTATTGTTGTAATAGCCAAAATTCTCAGAAGACCTTACTCTGGCACTACAGAAAGGAATATATGTATATAGGCCAGTTTTGTTGTGATAGGAAATGTTCAGTTGGACATTTTTGCCTACACTTCTTCACAATGTACTTATGAAGAAAAAACTATGCTACTTCTATGTATATTTTATTCTTTCTATAAAGAAACAAATCAAAAGATATTTTGAAAAATATTGCTATTGTACAGACTGTTTATTTTAAGTGTCAGCTTCTTGTTCTCTCTAAGAGGACACAAAAAATGCAGGGATAATTTCTCCCTAGGAGAAACTGCATGTGAAACAAAAGGAAGGAAAGGGGCTTTAGGGACAGGGGAGGAAAGGATTGTGTTTAGCTATGGAAACAGAGGTTCCATTTTAAGCTGTAATCACATAGCAAATTGGAAGACACCTTTTGACTTTCAAAGAGGCTATTTGGAATCTTCTAGCAAAAGGAATATTTTGGTCACAACCAGGTAGCTGCTATTAATATCCGCCCCCCAATTCCCTAAAGGAGAGAGTCAACAAGTTATGTTGTGGTGTAAGATGTTCTTCCTAATATGTTTGTTAGTGAGGTTTCCCAAAGTGGATAATACTCCTGAACTGGGAGGTCAGCAGAGCCAGAATTGAACATTTCTAATTTGCTGTTATATATTAAGCTAATGCATTTTGAACCCAAGTACACAGAGAAAGTTGGTGGGTGGGTGTGTCTTGGACTGGAACTCATTTCACCTTTTCCTTCCGACTAGCCTCTCTAAGCCGGTTCACAAGTTACAGTGTACATCCTGCATGTATATACATACCTCTGTTTGTAAGAAAAAAGCCAACATGTGTTCATTTTACAAACAAAACTGGGGACCAGTACTTGGACAAATGTGGTGCTTCAATCTCACTTTCATTCGTTGAGTGTATCACGAGAATTAGCCAACATACAGAAAGAAAAATACAGATAGTATGTAACTTGCCAACAGGGTTTCAGTTTCTTCTCCCATTCAGCATTATGTCAAACCTGCTGCCCTTTCCCCATTGCCTGAGGCACTCTGGTGTCCCAGTCTACTCAGGCTCTTTCTGCGCCTGTCTGTTTCCCCGCCATTTTTTTTTGGCAGCCACGTTGGAACATTAAACTCCCCCTGCATTGCACCCCACTCTCACTTTCCTTGTGCGTCAGGTTATTTTGGAACTTCTGCCTAGTTTTATGACTTCAGCATTGACTTTGCAGTCATTATGGCATTGCCCCCCAGGGTATCCGAAAGTGGTTTTGGACCGGACCTTTTGCCTCCTCCACTTCTGATTCAGAGGGAGGAATAAGCAGACTACTTGACGCGGCTTCAGTCATCTTCACCCATCCCCCACCCCTATTTCTGCTTCTATTTAATTTTCATTTAGCACACAACTTGGAGGGCAGGTAGAGGGGCAGCCTGGGGAGGTCCTCTGGGAGTTTGTTTTGTTTTTTCTGAAATAAGTCTTTATTGTGTTTATCAAACATAAATCAAATTCAGCTTATATATTAGCTTAAATACAAAACGTTGTCCTCCCCTTTGTTTCAGGGGCAAAAAATCCTCCTTTCAACCACATAAATCAATACAAACATAACAACATTTCAAACCAAGGAATCTAACCAAGAATACCATTTTTGCCATGTTTCATAATATTTCTTATCCTCTTTCCCTTTTAGCCTTAATGTTAATAGATCAATTTCTGCTATATTAAACAATTTGTCAATAAATTGTTGTCTATTTGGTACTTTCCCCAACTTCCAGTAACTTGCATATACTATACGTGCAGCTGTCACTGCATGTATCAAAAATTTTCTGTCGTCTTTAGAGAAACCATCTGGTATGATACATAGAAGGAATAATTTTGGGTCCAACTCTATCTTCAATTGCATAATTTCTTCCAAGGTTTTCTTGATCATTAGCCAATAATGACCGGCATACTCACACCGCCACCACATATGGATATAGGTGCCTACGTTCTTTTTACATTTCCAACATAACACTGAGATAGCCGTGGAAAATTTAGCTAATCTGGTTGGTGGCAAGTGCCATCGATAAAACATTTTAAGCATGTTTTCTTTAAACGAGACAGCCCTAGTAATTTTAATGTTACTAGACCATATTTTGAGCCATGACTCCAAATTAATATTTTGTCCTAAATCTCTCGCCCATACAATCATATTCGTTTTGACCATCTCCTCCAACATTTTATCCTTTAAAAAATATTTATATAATTGCTTAATAAGGCCCCTTCCTGTTTCCAACCAGATCTTGTCTAATTCATTCGGAGTCAAATAAAACCCTTTCTGGTGATCGGCCTTATAACTAGATTTTAATTGCAACTGTTCCCACCAGGTTAGGTTCAAGTTCAATTGCATTAGGGCCTCTGTATTCTTCAAATTACCTGTTGCGTCTAGTAAGTCATTGTATTTTACTTTCTTTTCCTTCAGTAAAAGGGTAGGACGAATACTTGCTTCCAAGGGTGCGACCCATAGGGGTGTCTTAACATAAAATTTCCCCTTGATGTCCACCCATACTTTAAATAGGGCTCCCCTTATGAAGTGATGTTTAAAATGTACTCTATCACACCCATACCAAAGATACGTATGCCACCCTGTTACTAGATCGTGTCCTTCTAGTGTTAATGTTCTCGTGTCTTTGAGTAGCAACCAGTCCTTCATCCATACCATGGCGGACGCTCTAAAATATAGCCGCCAATCCGGTAATCCCAATCCTCCTTGGTCTTTGTTATCTTGGAGGTCTTTTAACCTTATGCGTGGCCTTTTGTTCTGCCAGACAAATTTTACCACTGCTTTCTCAATTTCCTTAAAAAACTGCTGATTTTGGATTATAGGGAGATTTTGAAATAGAAAAATTACCTTAGGTAGTATGGACATTTTAACCATGGCCACCCTTCCATAGAGGGACAGCTGAATCTTGGCCCATCTTTTAAAATCATCTCTAATTTCTGATAATAACTTTGTATAATTATCTCTATACAGTGAGCTGCATCTGTTGGTTAGCCATACCCCTAAGTACTTAATTCTTTTGACAATCTCATAACCTGTCATCTCCTGGAGTTGTTCTATTACTTTTTTTGTACAGTTTTTTGTTAATATTTTGGTTTTATTAATATTTATTCTAAAACCTGCTATTTGACCAAATTGGCTCAAGATGGCATTTAGATGCGTAACCGATGAGAGTGGATCTTCAAGGATGAATACCATATCGTCAGCAAAGGACTGCAATTTATAGCTCTCCTTCTTCAGTTCAAGACCTAATATTTCTTTGTCTCTTCTAACTACTTCGGCCAATGCCTCTAAAGTAAATATAAATAGTAGCGGTGACAACGGACAGCCTTGTCGAGTTCCCTTCTGAATCGATATAGTGTTCGTTAATTCACCATTAATAATAATCTTGGCCTCTTGTTGTTCGTATATTTTTTGTACCATATTAAAAAATCTGTCTCCACAATCCCATTTACGAAGAAGAGCCAGCATGAAATCCCATTTGATGTTATCGAACGCTTTCTCTGCGTCTAGAAAAAGTAAAGCCAACTGCTTCTCAGAGTGTAATTCATAATATTCTAAGACGTTTAAAATATTACGTATGTTGTGGCGCATTTGTCTGTATGGTAGAAAACCGGATTGATCTCTATGGATTACCTTTATCAAAACCTTTTTCAGCCTACCTGCTAAGATTGTCGCGTAGATTTTATAATCGACATTCAGGAGGGATATTGGCCTGAAGTTTTTGATGTTAGATGGGTCGCAGTCTTTCTTGGGGATTAAAGAGATTAACGCGCTCTTCCAAGAATCTGGTACCATCAGGCTCTCATGTATGTCATTTATAGTCTTTTGTAAGTGCGTGATCAGTTCCTCTTTAAAAACTTTATAAAATTCAGCCGGAATCCCTTCTGGTCCTGGCGATTTCCCTTTTTCATATTTTGAATAGCCTCTCTTATCTCTAATGGTTTTATAGTTTCGCTCAGAAGCTCCTTTTGTTCTTGTGAAAATTTCCCAAAGGTATATTGGTCTAAGCTATGGGCCGATAATGGTGGTATTGAATCTTCTTTTTTGTATAAATTTTTATAAAAGTCTTCAGTTATTTTTTTCATGATTTTTATCTCAAAACAATCTGTGCCGGTTTCATCCTTTAACTTGCTTATAAATTTCCTACTATACTCCTTCAATTTGTACGCAAGCCATCTGGAAGGCTTGTTAGCATTATCGAAGTAGAATTGTTTGGTATAGTTAAGTTTCCTTGCGATTTCTTGCGACAGATAGCAGTTCATTAGATGTTGTGAGTGTTTAAGTTTATTTTTAGCTTGCTCTCCAAAGGGGTTTTTTTTCAGACTTTTTCCCTCTTCCTGTATTCTGGCTTGCAACCTTGTAAATTTTTCTTTGTCTTTTTTGGCTTGTCAGATTTGGTGCTTTAAAGGCATCCCATACCGTGGCACTACTAACATCCGGCGTTGCGTTTTGTTTGAAGAAAAACAGGAAGTCCTCTTTTGCCTCTTTTACAAATTCAGGTTTAGCTAAAAACCATGTTTTGAAAGACCACCTAATACTCTTCTTTATGCCATACAGAGATAATTCTACTGGGTTATGGTCCGCAAAAGACAATGGTAAAATTTCCACTTCTTTCAGGTCTTTTAATAGTGACATTGATGTCCATATCATATCTAGGCGCAACCATGACTGATGACTATGTGAGTAGTAGGTATAGTCTTGTTTGTGTAAATTCCGTATTCTCCATATATCAATCAGGTTATGTTCTTCTGCCAGCTGTTGGAATGCGGTTGGTAGCTGATTTTTATTATTTCTAGTCTTGTTTCTAGTACACTTCCTGTCTACTTTACCATCCACTACCGCATTAAAGTCACCCACTGTACATATCTCTTCCATCAGATAGTTGTTCAACACCTCATGTAGGTAAGAGTAGAATGCCTCTTGATGTTGGTTAGGAGCATAGATATTGGCCAGTAACATTGGTTTAGCATGCCTAAAAATTTTAACAATTACGATTCTGCCATCTTCTGAGTGAAAAATTAATTCTGGTCTTAAAAAGTCCTTCACATAGGTCACAACACCTTTTTTCTTTATCTGCCGCTATAAACGCTTGTCCCATCTTTTTGGATTCAAGTAGTTTAGCATCTTTTCTCTTTATGTGTGTCTCCTGAAGACAGACAATGTCAGGTTTGAGTTTCTGTAGTTGTAGTAGAGTTCTTCTTCGCTTCTGCAGTCCATTGAGACCATTCACATTCACTGAAATTAATTTAAGCTTCGAAGTTTCCATTTCTTCCTTTCTTTTGGGCCTCTTCTTTTTTAGATTGTTGCCTAGTAGTGATTATTGAGGGTGTATAAGCCTTTTTCTTCTTTTTATCTTTGGGGTCACTCAGGTATGTTGTTCCCTGTTGCGATTCTGATCCTTCTGATTCGGATTCACTCTGGTCTTCCCCTAATTCTCCACCGAACCTAGTCAAAAAGTCATCAACCTTAAACACAGAAGTTAGATTGTATCTGGTTCCTTTGTATGTGAAGGTTAAACCTTCTGGGAACTGCCATCTGTATGTAATTCTATTTGTTCTTAGTAGACTTGCGAGTTGTTGATAGTCCCTTCTCTTTTCCCTGATTCTCCAGGGTATTTCTCTTAGGATTGGGATCTCAACCCCTTGTATGTTTAAAGTTGAGTCTTTGGTTTTGTCCAGAATTTTATCTCTTGTCACGCGTTTCACAAACTTGACATGGACTTCTCTTGGGGTTTTCAGCTTCTTGGCCATTGTCGTGTTGCGTCTATAGACTGATTCAATCTCCAATCCCATCTTTTCTATATTCTCGTCATCTATAAAGTTGGAGAGGGCCTCTGTCATAACTCTTTCAACATTTTCTCCCTGCACTTCTGGGACGTTTTGGAATCTTAAGATATTGGATGCTTTCTCCATTTCCAATGTTAAAAGGGATGCTTCTACTGAGTCAAGTTTGGCCTTTGTTTCTGAAAGTTGTGAGACAATTTCCTCCATTTCATTATCTTTTTTGTCTATCCGTTTATTTAGGTTATCTATTTGTTGTCTGTTTTCAAGAATTTGCATTTTAAACGCTTCTAACTGACTTGCAGTTTGTTGCGTAAAACTGTCAAATTTCATCTGGATGGGTTCCATTGCATTATTAATCAAATTCGGTAGTATTTCCTTGACTGTTTGGCTCATTGATTGCGCAATACTTTCTTGTATTTGTTGGTTTAGTTCTTTAACACTCATTTGGGCGAGTGTGGTAAGAGCTGTTTTGGCTTGCGAGGACTGGCTGGGTGAGGGGTTCGTCTGTCCCGAGCCCGGGATTGAAGGTTTCCTAGCTCCACTAGCCATCGTGTTCTTACTCTAATTTAATTACTTTTAGGTACCTTTATGCTCCACACTCTGCCTCCTATACTTCTCAACAGACAATCAACTTTCTAATTCACCTTAGGATACACTGAAAACCAATCTATGGTATTTGGAATGAAAGTAGTAGATGTCTGATGTTTAATCAGTTTGATTTATGGCCTTAGCTTGCTCTCTATATCTAATTCAAATGTAATCAATTGATTTAATCGGTTATACCCCTACAGTTGATCAATTAATTAATTAATTAATTAGTCTGTGTTAGTAATCACAATAAATTCTGTTAGTTAATTAGTTAGTTAATTGATTAGTAATCACTTCCATAAAAGTTCATTATGCCAAACACAATATGCAAAAATAATTTGCGGTATAGACAAAAATCACAGAGGCTAATATATGAATAGATCAAATTAGGAGACTTAATTAATTAATTACCCAATGTACCCAATTATATAACAAATTAGTTCACCCAATTAATTACTTCATTAATTAGCTCACTAATTACCCCCAATTAATTACCCTAAGATACCTCCCAATTACAATTTATGGTTTGACCTGCCACTATTCAGTGGATATTTAGACCTCCAACAATAGTATTGATATTACAAAGGAAAAAAAAGGAAAAACCCAGAGGAAAATAACACAGCAGTTACAGCCCAGGCTTTTATAACCCCCCATCAATATGAGTCAGCCCGCCCTTTAAGGATCCAGTCCAAGTAGACTGGGCAATGGAGCGTCGCTAACTTGATCTTGCTGCGCCCTCTAAGCTGACGTTCCTTATCTGTTTCCGCTGGCTCGCAAATCTTTTGTTTAAAATCACTCTCTTCTGTACCAGCTCAGCAAGGTCTGTAAATCAACGCGAAGCTTAACAAATTGTCAAAAATGCAGGCAAAGAAGAAGGACCTCCAAAGAAAAAGGACCTCCAACACATGCGAGGACAAATGCAATTTCAGACGTGGCCAATCAATGATGAAAAATCAACTCTCCCGCACATCACGTATATCTCGTTGACTGTATTCCGCCTCCCTTCCTTAAAGGTGCAAATGTCAACGAGCCCGCTTAGCTATTTGCATTAGTAACGCTAAATTAAATAAATGAAAAAGTGCATAAGTTTGGGGGCTACGGCTCGGCGTGCAGCTTATAATCCTCTTCAGCCTCTTTCTTAGCCTCACCCCTCTCTCCGTACAAGCGGCTCCATTCTCTCCTTCCGCGCCTGCTCTGCACCTCCTTAGGAAAGGAGTAGTAATGTAGATAGGTCTAAAGGGAGTAGATAAACTAAAAGAAAAATCAGATAAACGGCAGACGGCAAATTTCCCAATGTATTGCTTGCATACACCTGGCCTCTTTCTTCTCAAATTGCCGCTTTCACCCAGGGACAAGCCTTCTTACGTGTCCCGGTGGTCTAAGTCGCTGACAATGCCCCGTAGGGTCTGCCAGCTGCAGCTGATGCCTCAATGCTCTTGAGACTCCTTGTCTCCGTTTCTTGCCTCGGTCGTAGGGTTGTGGGGTCACCGAACCGCCGTCCGGGACCCGGACGCCCCAAAGGACCTTGCCTTCACCCTCCTCCAAAGAGTTAGCAAGAAAGTGCCAAGCAATATGCTTGAAGAAAATGGAGAATTCTGCAACTGCCGCACGGAGCTCCACTGCTAGCTGCTGCAGTCGCCGTGGCCGGAACCGGAACTCCTCTTATGCCTTGATCCTTCAGCCCAGTACAATACTTCCTCCTCTGGGAGTTTGATGCTTCTAGCTTGGGGGGGGGCATCTGACACACTCTTCCTTCCCTTTGCATCCTGGACCCTAGGGAGGGATCTTTTCCCCCTTCCCCAAAGCCAATCTGCACACAGCTCGGAGGGGGATGTATTAAAAGGGAGCAACAGGATTGCCCATTGAAAACAATGAGAGAGGCTTGAATGCCCCTTTAAAAAAAATTAAAATCCTTGGGATGCCACCCCTCCTGACAGACCAGCCTCTATGGGTCATGCATGCTTGGAGTATAACTATACATTAACTATGCATGTTTACAGGAAAAGAAAAAAGAATGGAAAAAAATTCTTTTCTTTGTATTTTTGACAAAAGTTGAGCTTTCTAAGGTAAAAGTAAAGGTTTCCCTTGCTCGAAAGCCAGTCAAATATGACTCTAGGGATGCGGTGCTCATTTCCAAGCCGAAGAGCCAGCGCTTTCCAAATATGTTTCTGTGGTCATGGGACTGGCATGACTGGACACCGAGGCACACGGAACGCTGTTCCCTTCTCACCAAAGTGGTACCTATTTATCTAGTTGCAATTTCTTGCTTTCAAACTGCTAGGATGGCAGGAGCTGGGACTAGAGACGGGAGCTCACTCCATCAAGCAGTACTCAAGCTTCAAACTGCTGAAGTACCAACCTTCCTGTCTGCAGTTCAGTGTCTTAACTACTTGAGCCACTGCAGCCCCTACCAATGCAGCTCTCTACTAATGCCTTAATTAGCTTGCTTTTCACTTTTCACTTTTTAATTTTTTGATTTTTTTTCTTTTTTAAATCTTCTTTTTTTTTGTTATGTACACACTGTGGGCTGTTCTTCTATTTGGGGGTGGGGCATGTACTTGGTGTTTATGTCTGTTTCTTTTTTATATTTAAATAAAAAAATAAGTTAAAAATGCATGCCTGGAGTAGCCCAGTGGCAGCTAGCCAAAGGGGGTGGGAGAACAGGGAGGAGAGGAGAGAAAGGGGAGGGTGCGGTGTGCCCCATCCCTTGTTCACACACTTGGCCAAGTCGGTGGCAATTGTACTCCCCCTCCACAGGTCACAAGTGACATTAACCATAATTAAGCAAAAAATGTGGGTTTTGGTTGTAGATGCAGAACACATACACAAAAATAAACTGAAGAAAAAAGAATAGTACAGAGGGCAGGGACACAAAATACGAAGTTAACCTTAAAGGCTCAGCTGCTTGGATTCTTCAGAGTAAGCTACAGTGAGCTGTTAGGGCCTCAGTCTGCTCCATGAGTAGTGACTGGGCAAAAGGAGGAGACAGGCACCTTGATTTGCTAGGCCAGTGTTTACTGAACTTCTTTTTACTGGATTAAAAGCAAACATAAGAGATCATAAGAGAACTTTAAAAAGCTAGTGTTGGATCAGGCCAATGGCCCATCCAGTCCAACACTCTTGTCACACAGAGGCCAAAAACACCAGGTGCCCTCAGAAGGTCCAGCAGTAGGCCCAGGACACTAGAAGCCCTCCCACTGTTGCCCCCCCCCAAGCACCAAGAATACAGAGCCTCAGACTGAGAGTTCCTATCTATATCTTGTGGCTAATAGCCACTGATGGACCTCTGCTCCATATGTTTATCTAATTCCCTCTTGAAGCCATCCATGCTTGTAGCCGCCACCACCTCCTGTGGCAGTGAATTCCGTGTGTTAATCACTCTTTGGGTGAAGAAGTACTTCCTTTTATCTGTTCTAACCTGATTGCTCAGCAATTTCATGGAGTGCCCATGAGTTCTTGTACTGTGAGAAAGGGAGAAAAGGACTTCTTTCTCTACCTGCTCTATCTCATGCATAATCTTATAAACTTTGATCATGTCACCCCTCAGCCGTCGTTTCTCCAAGCTAAAGAGCCCCAAGCACTTTAACTTTTCTTCATAGGGAAAGTGTTCCAATTCTTTTATCATTCTAGTTGCCCTTTTCTGCACTTTTTCGAAAAAGGTGACAAAAGTGCATGTAATTCTTCCATCCTAAAAAGTTTATTTGGAGAATGTAGAAGAGTAAAAATAACCCATCCACTGAGAAACTCAGTGCTAGAATCTCTGTGAGTTATTGTTCTGAGCTTGTCTCCTGATGGACCACCTTCTCCAAGAGAAGGTAATTCTGCTCCAGCTCCACACGCCATGCCTGGCAACATACGGGAGGGATGAAGAGGAAGGTGGGGACAGAGGGACAGCACATGTGCCACTACCTCACTTCAGGCAAACCCCCAGAAGGGATGTAGGGTAACTCTAGGAACCAGTGGAAATTCTTTCCTAGGGTGACCCTACATCATTTTCGGGGGAAATGGGAAGCTGATACTGTTTTTTAAAAAATGTTCTCCCTCCACCACTTGAAGCAGTGGCGGGCTACTAAGACTGCTGGCAGGAGATGTGTCAACCATACCTCTATACCAGGAGTGAATAAATATTGTGATCACACTGCATGCAAAGACGTGGCAGAATTACGCCTTGTGTAAATGCAAGAAGGATGCGAGGTTAGCACCACAACTCATTCAGAAACACAGAGGCCTTTGTCATTGGGTTCATGTGGGCTCACAGGAGCCACTGCTATTCCTTCACAGTACATTAACTTGACCTGGCAGTACTGGGCAATTGGGAAGTCACTAGAAACTTTTCCCTGCTGTCATTGAGCAGTTATGGTGCTTTTTCCTATTTTCCCCTGGCCAAACCAGAGGTTTAGCATGACATCTTGGGCAAAGGATTGACTAGCTGTTATATTCATCCTGCAGGTTGGCGAAACAGAATCAAAAAGCATTCGCCATTTTGGAAAGAGTTTTGGCCCTTAGCCATTCTACTTTCATTAAAAACTGGAGTATAGTATATTATTAGCATCTTTAGGGAAATAAATCATGTAATATATTATATGTGTACTCTCATCTGCGCACCAGTCTGCAGCTTTTTTATGAATCAGGCATAAAAAGCAATCCTGCAACATAAGGCAAGTCTTGCACATTTTAATACCATCTGTTGAACACATGTTTCGCAAAGCAGGAGTTTCTTTTTTAAATTCCCAGGCTAGCTGGCCACATTTTCATCTCTCAAATAATTTACATTTCAAAATAGAAAGAAGATCCATCCCTGACACATCCAGTTACCATTAAAAGAAACTGTGGAAGGAAGACTGGTAATAGATTTTCAGTAAAACTGCAAGGAGACAATAAACAGGAAAAAAAAAGAACAATATCATTCCAAAGGGAATCTACCTAAAACAAACTGTAAGCATAACTAGAATCACAAGCAAGTCACATCCAGCAATCAGTTTCAGTTTGCTGAATTTCTTCACCTATATAATTTTTCATTTTCAAAAATCTTACAGATGCCTTCCATAAATACAAGGAAATTTTCCTTTAAATGTTAGCCAACAAGCTATCTTCAAGATCATACTGACCTCTCATGCTTCTCACCATCAAAGTTCAATGAATTTTGACTCATGATTTTTTTCCTGTAGTGTGAAAAAGAATTTTACAGCAGAAACAAAATTTAGTATTATTGGCATTTGTGCATTCAAGCTAACAAACAAACTTAGCAAACCCCCCCCCCCCGATCCTTCAAAATTCATAATCAAATGACAATGGTGGTATTTTCCAACATCATACACTGTGTCTGTAGCTGCAATGGAACAATTCACCGACATAGCTTTGTTTCAGCTCTGATTTCTAAGGTATAGTCATATATGCAAACCCTGCTTATTTCTCTTATGAGAATACAACTGGGAGGAAAAATATTTGTTATAAACTGTCGGCCAAACTAGATGTGATGGCATCCTTGTTACTGCCATGAGACACCACCACTTAAAAGTGATTTGGAAGCACCACCAGGACCTGATCCTGACTGGACCTGCAGCATAGTATAGGGTTGCCAGGTCCGACTCAGGAAATAACTGGGGACTTTGGGGGTGGAGCCAGGAGCAAGGATGTGAGCACCGGCCAAGAATGAATAATGCTGTTGAAAATTCACCAAGGCTGGGCATTATATGCAGGCAGGTCATGATGTGAATGAGATGACGTTCATAATTTTATACTGCCATCAAAACAAGCCCTTGCAAATGCAAAACACTGAACAGATCCTATTGCAAAAGGAAACTAGACTCATCTATGAATTTAAAACATATCATCCTTTTGGCATGAACCAAAGTATAGACTTTACACCCTATACTGGTTAGCAGTTAAATTACTGGACCTGTACAATTGCTACCTGATATTCATCCCTAAACCTATTAAAGAAGATATAAAATGCTTAACCAGTGCATTGCAGCCTGACCTTTTTGCTTTTAATTAGTATTGTTAGATCTTATTACTTGACCAGTGTGGCTGCAGCCTGATACTTGGACATAAATTCTTTTTTTAAATAATATTTTATTAAAAATTTTACACATAACTTAACAACGCAAACAATATTGTTGTATATAATGAGCCATTCGCTTAATCCAACCAACTATATAATTTGGACCAAACTTCCGTCGTATCTTTCTTGGCTTGTGCATTCAGAAGATAACCTAGTTTGTCCATTTCAGCCCAGTTCAACAACAAGCTGATTAGTTCCTCCTGTCTCGGAAGCGTCGCCAATTTCCATACTTTTGCCCGTAGAATGCGGGCTGCAGTCACAATATAAGTCAACAGTTTCTGGTTTTCTCTTGATAGTCCGTCTGGTATCATATTCAATAAAATATTGCGGGATCTAAAGGCAGTTCTAACTCCATAATTTCCCGAATCGTGTTTTTAACCATATCCCAGTACTCTTTTATCCTTTTGCACGACCACCACATGTGAAAATACGTACCTGTGCTACTTTCACAGCCCCAACATTTATCAGATACACTCTTATAGCACTTGTGCAACTTGTCCGGCAACCAATGCCAATGATAAAACATCTTATAGATGTTTTCTTTATAGTTAACTACTTTTAAGAATTGAATTGACCTCCATATCTTGGACCATCTATCTATATCTATACTACTACCTAGATCTCTCATCCATTGAATCATTGTTGGTTTTATTACTTCTTCCTGCATTTCTTGATTTAATAGGAAATTATATAATTTATTAATTAACTTATCATTGTTCTTCTGCCAGATCATGTCTAGTTCGGTAGGCTTCGTGCTGAAGCCGGTCTTAGCATCTTTTTGATATCTAGATTGCAGCTGCATATTTTCCCACCGGGACAACTGCAACCCCAATTCTTCTCTTAGCTGTGATTCTTTTTTAATAATTCCCTTATTGTCTAATAATTTATCATAGCTTACCAGGTTCTTTGTGTTAACCAGAGTAGGTTTAGTAAAGGCTTCCAATGGAGAAACCCAACCTGGGATTTTTATATAGCATTTGCCCTTCACCTCTATCCATAAATTCATCAGGGCCGCTCTTAGCTTATGTATATTAAAGTTAGAATGAATCTTGTGCTTCTCGTACCAGACATAGGCATGCCAGCCCATGTACAGGTCATGTCCTTCCAGTGCCAAAATTCTTGGATTGTTTAACGTCACCCATTCCTTTATCCACACCATTGCCGCTGCTTTACCATATAATTCCCAATTTGGCATCCCAATTCTGCCTCTTTCTTTTTGGTCCTGAAGCAATTTTCATTTAACACGAGGTTTCTTCAGGAACCAAATAAATTTCCTTGTTATATTATTAAGTTCTTTATAAAGGTGGTCATTCCTTTTTAATAGCGGGGTCGATTGGGCCAGAAATAATTTTTTTGGCAAAGTGTTCATTTTAATCGCTGCTGCTCTACCCAACCAAGATAAATTCATGTTTGACAAGGTGATCATATTCTTTATTTTCCTTTTTTTTCCAGGCAGTGTAGCTAATTAGTTTGCCTCTTATGTAGGCCTTGAATGTATCCCATACTATATGTGAAGACGTCTGAGGTTGCAGTTTTCTTTTAAAGAAGTCCTTAATATCTTCTTTCATATTATGTACAAACGTCTAGTCTTTCAGCACATATTTGTTCATCGTCCATCTAGTGCATTTCTTCGCTTCCCTAAGTGATAGTACCACGAGGTTATGATCAGCAAAAGTTAAAGTCAAAATTTCTATATCAGTCATCTCCAATACCAGTGCCCTTGATATCCATGCCATATCTATACGCGACCAAGATTTATATCTCACTGAATAATATGTAAAGGCCTTCTTTGATGCATATTTAGTTCTCCATGCATCTAGTATATCATGTTCTTCCGCCATGTCGTTAAAAATGTTTGGTAAGGTTTGACCTTTTTTCTTGACTTTATTTGTGTTTTTTCTATTTAAATTTCTATCTATCACCACGTTAAAGTCCCCTATTAAACAGAGATTGCTACATTTTTAACCTTTAACACTTCTGCTAACTCTTTAAAGAAAGGTTGTTGATTAGCATTAGGGGCATAGATATTTATAATAACATATTCCCTTCCTTGCCTAATTATTGACACGGCTATTATTCTCCCATCATCCGACGCATAAACCAGATTTGGGTGTAAATACTCATTTACGTAAGTCACCACTCCCCCCTTTTTTCACTCCTATCTGCTGAAATGAATGCAGTACCCAATTTTTTATAATTAATATGCTTTATATGTTCTTTTTTAGTGTGTGTTTCTTGTAAACATACGACCTCTGCTTTTAATTTAGTTAGCTGATGGAATATTCATCTCCTTTTTTGCGGAGCATTCAGAGCATTCACGTTTATTGAAGCAAGCCGAAATTCTTTAATGTTCTGCTCCATCTTTTGTCTTGAGTCCCCTAGGCCTGTTCTTCGACTGGTTCCTTGTTTGAATTTGTCACAGAATTAGTGAGTTTGCCTTTTTCTTACCTTTTTTCATGCCTTCCTCTTTCTCCTTTCTTTCTTCTTCCTTCTCCTCTTCCTCTTCTCCCTCTTTATTTGTTTGGGGTTCCTCTTCTTCTTCTTCCACTATTCCAAAGTCAGGGCCATATGTATCCAAGAAATTGTCTAGCTTGAAGACAGAATCTAGTTTGTGTCTTCTCCCCTTATATTCAAAAATCAGGCCTTCCGGGATGTTCCACCTGTATTCAATATTTTTCTCATGCAGTAAGGTAGCCAGCTGATGATATGTCTTTCTCTTCTCTCTAACCCTCCAGGGTATTTCTCTTAAAAGTCTTATTTCTTCCCCTTGAATACATACCTTCGTGTCGTAGGAAGCTTTCAGAATTTTATCTCGTATTGACCTTTTGTTAAATTTGATATGGACCTCTCAAGGAACCTTAAATTTTCTGGCAAAAGCTGGATGTCTCCTAAACATGGATTCAATTTCTACAGATATTTCTTGCTTTGTGCCTACTTTTAGTTGATCCACGATTGAGGTGATTATTTCCTCTTTCCAATCTGTGCTTAAATTTTCTGGCACGTTCTGGCATCTTATGATCAGTGCAGCTTTGTCCATCTCCAGATTAATCAAAGCCTCTTCTAAGTTTTCATTCTTGGCTTTCAGTTCTTGGAAATCCAAATCCAACTCTCTAACTTTGGCGTGTGTTTGTCTTCCTCCAGCCATTAGCCTTTGAATATCCATCTTACTGGCGACAACCTGTGTTTTGACCTCCTCAGTTTCCATTTTAATTTGGGAAGCTAGGTCGTCTATCTTACTGTAAATTGGGGCTAGCTCCTTTTGGATAATTGCTGGGAACCTTTCTTCAACTTTTTCCATGAGCGCTGGTAAGGTATTTTCTATAACTGCTTTGACTGCCGCGGCGACTGAGTTGTCTATCATTGATTTAATTTCCTTGGAGGATTGCGCTGGGTTGCTTGAAGAGGGCTTCATTTGGCTCAGTAAACTCAAGTGAGATGGAGAGGGTAGAGAGCTTCTAATAATTTATTAATTTTTAAATTATGTTTAATTGAGCTAATTATTATAACTTTATTCTTCCCGTGACTTTTTGGATTTCTTTTCACTTTAGGAACCACTAGTTATGCTATAATTAATTAGTAAATTAAATTCTCAGATTAGATTAGAATAAATAAATTAATAATATATTATCAAGCCCACACTATTAAGTCAAATCCTAAACTTAACCTAAATTTTTAACTCTTATACTTACCTATCCTTATGTTCCTTGTGGTTATACCCAAGATTTATGTTATTAATGGTTAGCCTAATATTATGTTAATTTCACGCACCTAATTACCCCTATCAATTAATTAATAAACTATCTAATCCTGATATACTAATATTATAATCCGATAACTAATTTTAGCCTATATCCTGTTGTTATTTTATCTCACCAATTACTGGATAAGGCTAAACTCAATTAAATTAATATTTCCTTTAAATTACTTCAGTACATATCCCCGACAGCTGTTTCCTATATTAACTTGGCCCAATCATTCAGTCTATCTCATTACAATTTTAACATGAATACAAATACAAATACACACCACTTAACTTTCATTTATGCCCACTGTCAAATACCCAATAACCACAAAATACTCAACAGCAAAATACCCAATACCCAATAACAATAGAAATACCCAGTCACCGCAAAATACTCAACAGCAGCAAAGAGATCTCTCACCACCACCTTTCTTTCTTACTCCAGATACCTTCAGCACAAGTCTTATCAGTTAAATTTGAGAGGATCAAGTCAGCAATCTTCACCCCATTTCTCAGGGATCTTGGCTTGCCGCTTACTGCTTACGACTGTGCTCCAAAACGCTTGCGGTACACCACTTGTGTACCCGACGGTATGGCCGTGCTCCAAAACGCCTTCTGCTCTGCCTTTTTCCCTCGATGCTGCTCACGCTACTCCTCCTCCGTTCAGCTGTGACTTTTTTCCCTTTTGCGCCTGTGCACATGCTGCCCCACCCGACACCGAGCAGTCCTCCTCTTCTGTAGACCTACGAGCCACCTCTCCTGTAGACCCGCCTCGATCCGCTCACCAATAGTCACCAAAAGCAGGGAAAAATGGGAAAACACACAAAAGGTTAGTACAGTGCAACCTCGCAAACTTTTACTCTAACCCCCCCCCCCGGGCCACATACTTTAAAACGTCGCCTGGCTGCCAACTCCCGGGGTTAAATAGTGATACCTATGACCACTAATAACTTTGGGCTAAATAGAGTTAAATAATACTTGACCCAGACTCAGCTTTTTTTAATGTCTTTATGGACTGGTCTGGTCCTCTCTCTGGCTCCACTAGGTTCCTTTCCCTCTTCTCCCGACTGAGGCCAATCTTCTGTGCCATATGTTTATCGAATTCCCTCTTGAAGCCGCCCATGCTTGTAGCTGCCACCACCTCCTGTGGCAGTGAATTCCATGTGTTAATCACTCTTTGGGTGAAGAAGTACTTCCTTTTATCTGTTCTAACTTGACTGCTCAGCAATTTTATGCAGTGTCCACAAGTTCTTGTATTGTGAGAAAGGGAGAAAAGGACTTCTTTCTCTACCAGCTCTACCTGCATAATCTTATAAACCTCGATCATGTCACCCCTCAGCCATCATTTCTCCAAGCTAAAGAGCCCCAAGCATTTCAACCTTTCTTCACAGGGAAAGTGTTCCAACCCTTTTATAATTCTAGTTGCCCTTTTCTGCACTTTTTCCAATGCTGTAGTATCTTTTTTGAGGTGTGGTGACCAGAACTGTGCATAGTACTCCAAATGAAGTTGCACCATCTATTTATACAGAGACATTATGATACTGGCTGATTTGTTTTCTGAACCCTAATAACCCCCAGCATAGCGTTGGCCTTTTTCATCGCAGTCACACACTGTCTCAACATTTTCATTGAGTTATCTACTATGACTTCAAGATCTCTCTCTTGGTCAGTTTCTACCAGTTTGAACCCCATCAACATGTATTTATAGTTAGGATTTTTGGCTCCAATGTGCATCACTTTGCACTTAGCCACAGTGAACCCCATTTGCCATGTTGATGTCCACTCACCCATCCTCAACAGATCCCTTTGGAGTGTTTCACAATCCTCCCTGGTTCTCACCACCACCACTTCATGTCATCCCAATTTTTCAAGCAAGTTTGGGAAATAAATTGAACTAAAAAGAAGACCTGAAAAGGCTACTGATGCACCTATATATCAGAATGTGAGAAACAGAAATTTTGCTCACTTGCTTTGGGAAAAATTTTAATTTAACTGTTTGCTTTAATAATATCTGAGGGGGGAGGGAAAGGGGAGGAATGGGTAAATGGTACTGCTCCTAGAGAACAAATCAGAAGGACTGCTATAATTTGACATTTAAGGTCTTAACTGAAACAAGTTAGACCAGAGGGGGGAGGGTTTAGTTTTATTGTATATATTGGGATAGTACTAAATTAACAGTAGTAGTTTAAATAAGGTAAGGTTAGGTTAACTGGGAGGGTAATTGAACATTAGGGGGGATTTAAGTTAGATAAGTTGTAAGGTAGATAAGTGTTAGATAATGCATATTTAGTGATAAGACTTAGCAAAGTTATACTGAGGTTTAAAACCAAAAATACAATATATAGAGATATAGACTATCTAAAAACTTTTTCCAAATTTAGATTTTGTTAATTGTACGTAGTGTGGGAACACTGAATTGTATTAATAGTTAATAACTCTGGAAGGGGAAATTAATACAGGTTGAAACCTTGTTTACTGTATTCAGAAATGTATCTTCCATGTATCTTGGAATATGCGGGGCCTAAATAACAAAATCAAATGCAAGAGAATAGCATTTCCATGGCTTCTTTTGTGTTTTTTATACATGTTTCTCAGCATAGTTGTGTAAGTAGGGTTGCTAGCCCCCCTAGTGGAGATGGGGGTCCCACGCTGCCAGGCCACCCATCGCCAAGCAGTTGCGTGGTTGTGGGACTTATCAGGAGAAAGAGAAAAGCCCAAGTCACATAGCTGGTATTGCACAGGAAGTGACATCATCAAGCCAGCGACATCCAAGTGATGCTCTGGTATTTGGGCAAAAACTCTATGCTGGAAGCTGTTTTATCATAGAGTTTTTGCCCAAATACCATAGCGCTGCAGCATGATGATGTCACTTCTTGTGCAACACTGGCAATGTAGCCTAGGCCTTCCTTTTTCTCCTGGTAAGTCCCCCCCATCCCCAGCCAGTTGCCATGAGGGACCTGGCAACCCTATGTGTAAGGGATCATGCAGTGCACTGAGAAGAAGCATGATTTACATGGAAAAACTGGTTTCATTTCATTTCATTTATTACAGGTCTATATGACTGAAGTCTTGACCAAAGGAAAAAGGAAATTATCGGAAGGAAAGATTAAAAAAAACATAAAATAAGGCATAAAAATCGAAATAACAATAGATAAAAGCCGGGCTTTAGCCCAGAAGTTAAAATTACCTAACTACACTTGGGGCGAAGCAGTCTAACTAAAATCTAAAATCGTCCAAAGCTCATGAGCTTATGAGAATATTGTCAATGATGATAAAGTTTTCAATGTCTCTTAAGGGCAGCTACCTTGGCCAAAAACCAAGCCACATTTGCTGTTATCAGTCCATCAGCATTTGAGTCGCATAGTCATACTGAGAGCACCCAAGACTGCAGAGGAAGATTCATCTTAGTAAGGATGGGAGTGATATATGTCCCTCTATCTTGCGTCCAGAGGGGGCAGCAGAGCATAAGATGATCTAAAGTTTCAATTCCGCCTGAGTTACAAGGGCAGAGTAAGGTAATCCTCCAAATCTGCCCAATGTTACCATTGTTGGAAATACATTTAAGCGAGCCATTAGAAAGATGCGACGGTGGGATGAAATTGGAAGCATTGAATGGAAGTCAGGAAGTTTCTCAGGTGGAGGCAGCCCTAGGGCCAGAGGTGAACAGATGTGTCTGGCCCTAGCCACAGTACTGGCCCAATCCAGCTGCTTAAGTTTCTTCAAAGTTTCTGCTAGCTGAGAAGGTACAAGCTCTCCAGTAGGTGAGGAAATCGGAACTTCCAATGCCCTAAGTTTACAGGCAAAAAGGGACAACCAGGGGTTAGATGCCGAATCCTTTAAAATAAGACGAAGAAAGCCTGCTTGGGATGGGGATGGTAACTTGGGATGGGGATGGTAACTTGGATCAGATAACTTGAATCTTAGTTTAAATGCCCTTTTCCAAGCACGTGCTTCCAACGAAGGTTGAACCAATTCCATACGAAGGACAGTCCCAGCAGTTCCGGTAATTCTTCTGAGAAATGAATTTAAATGGGAGTCCAATTTCTCATCCACACCAGCAATCCAAATTTCTACACCATATAGAATTTGAGAGACCACCTTAGCATTATACACCTCAATGGCAGGAGGAATCTACTTGGCCCCCTTTGTACGAAAAAATCTCTTAACCATTGCCATAGAAAATCTAGATGTCTTTTTAATGTATGTCAAGTGAGCGGACCAAGATAAATTGTAGTTAAAAACAATGCCAAGGTAGCAAAAAGAGGAAACCCATTCTAGTTGACCATCTCTGACTTTAAAATGATGAGGGTCTCTTCTTTTAGTAGCAGAAAAACGGAGAACCTTAGACTTTGCATAGTTCACAGTGAGTTCTTCTTGTTGACAATAGTCCAAAAAGGCATTAACAATAGACCTCAGTCCGACTTCAGATGTTGCCAACAGAACAGCATTGTCCACATAAAGTAGAAGTGGTATAGAAAGACAAGCTAGATGCGGAGAATGTTTGGCTCTCTTTTTGAGAAACGGCACCAAGTCGTAAATGTAAATGTTAAACAAGGGGGGGGCAAGTAAACATCCCTGTCTAACACCCTTCTGCACTAAGAAAGTCTGTCCAGATTCCAGTAGGATTCACCCAGACCGAAGCAGATGTGTTAGAATAAAGGGCCATAATCAATCCCAGTAGTCTGCGATCAATATTGGTGTTCATTAGTTTCTCCCAAAGTCTGCAACAGGAGATAGAATCGAATGCAGCCCTCAGATCCATGAAGGCCGCATAGAGACAACCTCTATGGCGGGAAGAATACTTGGCAGCCAGATGGAGAAGCATCAGGCAATGGTCTGTGGTTGCAACGCCCTGTCGAAAACCACACTGTTCAGGGAAAAGGTACATCTCATCATCAAGCCAATTCTGAAGTCTCTCCAATAAAAGTGCAGAGTAGATCTTACCTGGAATAGCAATGGGGCTAATCGGTCTATAATTCCCTGGGTCATTGGCATCCCCACTTTTGTGTATTGGTACCAAAGTAGCTGTCTTCCAGATTTGGGGGATACTGGCTGATTGATTAATGCCCGAGAACAGGTGGGCTAATCGATGGGCCCACCATTCAGGTTTAACTAGAAATAGTTCTAGGGGTATAAAATCCGGGCCCACTGCTTTGCCACGCTTCATCTGATTAAGGCATTCCAAAATTGACTCTGGAGAGACCCGGTCCCAATCTGGAGCAGTAATCAAAACCTCATTGATTTCCTTTTCATCGACAGGGCATTCTGAAGATTGGTACACAGCTGCAAAGTGCTCCATCCATCTTGCTGGAAGAATCGTCGCAACAGTATCGGATTGACGCCCTGGTCTGACAAGTTTCCAAAAGGCCTTCACATCTCTGGTCTCCAGTATGGAAGCAAGGGATTCCCAGTCCCGGGTAGCCATATCTTCCTTTTTCTTCTGAATTAAATCCTTAAAAGCTTTCTTGAGGAAAAAAATTCTATCAAATCCTCAGGTCTTCTACTAAATCTGTAGCGTCATAATTTAACTCAAATGGCCTTCTTAGCCGACTTACATTCGGCATCAAACCAATGATTTGAATGGCTTTCCGATGTCCTCCGTTGCTCCTCGATGAATCTTTTAACAGCTTTCCACAAAAAAGTTAAGTAAATCAAAGTAAAGTGTAGATTGTAACTGAATAGGATTTATCAAAGAAGGTGGCTTGGGGGGGTTACTGGAGTCCAGACGATCTTGAATTTCGACAACCTGCATGGCATCCACTGGGGGATTCCTGCGTGCACATCTGATCTGCTATATAACATCCCCACCAGGCTTTATCACAGCCACCTCCTGTTTAATACCAGTGGGAATATTTAAAACAAGAAACAATGGAAGATGATCGCCCCCTATGTAATCTCCAATGACAAACTCTTGCACCAAGGGGAAGAATTCTTGAGATATCAGAAAAAAATCAATAACACTAGAACCCCTTGGGGTATAACATGTGTAATCACCTGATATGTCAGGAGAAACTACACCATTTAAAAAGACCAAGTTCTGCATGAGGGCCACAGTGTCAGAATCTGACAATAGTATGCCTGTCTTGCTAGAATAGAGGTCTTTCTTTTCCATTTTCCATTTGTTATTTACTGCTTGCCTTGAAGTATATTATCAGCTCTGCTTAATGTTACCACTCTCTAGTCGGGAGGATGGCGTCTCACATTCCTGCACGTCACATAAACAAATGGCTCTCACTTCAATCCACTCCCCCTCAGCCTTTGAGGCTCAAGGAATGTTATCAAGTTGTTACAACCTTGGGGCTTGTTTTATTGTTGCCGGTCAAATGTTTAGCCCAGCTTTCACACATGTGGGTCACCCAGATCAGGAAGGGAATTTTTATAACTTTCTCACCTTCACTGTGGGAACCTCAACGGTCACCTTTCTTTTTCCCGTCTTGTCACATGAGCTCTGATTGGTCCTGTATCTGTGTTCAGTTGTAACTGAGGGGTATATTAACCACTGTTGCTTACTGTTATGTATCTCTATCAAACATCGAGTACCTGTTCCAGTATTAGAAATAAAGAGCTTTGCTTTAACCCAAAGGTCTGATCTATTGCTGTTAGTGCAGAAGCCTCACAGATTGATAGAGATCTGTGCTTGGGACTTTCTCATACCTGACCATGTCAGATGATGAGACCATTCCCGTAACGCTGGCAGAAACACCAGTACCTACTGAGAGTGGACCCATCGGGCAGGGAGTGCCGGTGACCACGGGTCAGGAACTTTTCCAGATCCCGCGAACGGGACCTGGGATAAGCTGGCCACCGGTCTCACCTCGGTATTCGTGGGCCACATTTGCAGCTGGCACTTCTGAGTCATGGATTCACAACTGGAAGGGAGCTTGCGTGCGGTTCAGCGAAGACTGCTCGGAGTTTGGCCGTCCAAGCCTACTAGACGAGGAGTGGTGCTTCCTGAGAGGCCAGGACGATTGGTGGTACAGCTTCCAGGACGAGGAGTGCAGACTGCCCAGAGGCCCCGATCCCATGGGGGAGGATCTAGGCCATGTGCTGGACCGGAGGTTCAGTGAGATGCACGACTGCTTAGCAGTGGAGCTATGAGAAGTCGTGCTCAGAGTGCAGCAGCAGATGTTGGATGCCATCGCTGCAGTGAGGGCCCTGGTGCCAGGGCAGCCCCCCGATGGGGGAGGAGTGCCGGTGGTGCCCAGTCCCACAGGGGGGGTACCGCAACAACCTGCTCCTCCCATGATTCCGCCGCCTAGAGGACCCCCTCAGCAGGTGCCTGTGGCCCCAGTACCGGCAGATCATATGATCCGGCAAGCCCCCAATGACCCACTGATGGCTACATTTGATGGCGACCCAGAAAAGCTCTGGTTTTTCATCATAGAGATCGAGAGGTTCCTGGCCGCCTGGGGCCACCTGTACCCAACTGAAAGAGACTGAGTGGGCTACATCGGATCCAAGCTGAGAGACACCGCAAGTGACTGGTATGTAAGCCTGCACAACCCCCCGGGGCCTGAATTATGTACTGTTGATAATTTTATGTGGGCCCTGGGGCAGCATTACGAAGACCCCTTGGGTGAGGAGAAAGCTCGGAACCAGCTACGCAAGCTGGTGTAGGGGCATTCCTCAGTAAGGGAGTACACCGACCGCTTCAGGCGTATTTCAGCCAAGGTGCAGGAGTGGTCCGAAGACTTGTTCATGGAGAAGTATCGGGAGGGGCTGAACCTCGAGATCTACGAGACGATCCTGAGGAGTGGCCGGCCAATATCTCTGGCAGCTTGGATGCGGGCGGCTGCAGATGTGGAAGAGCGATTCACCCTAATCAAACTTGGGGCTTCAGCGTCCCACCAGCCAAAAGCCTCCCCACTGAAAGCTAAAGGGAAGTCAGCATTTCAGGAGCTGCAAGACTCTCACTTCAAACAAGGTCTGTGCATAAAATGTGGCGAGAGTGGGCACTTCGCGTCGGCCTGTCCCCGCAGTGGGGCGAACCCCCCCCCAAGACCTCAACACCGCTGGCAGGAGGGACCCTGCAACCTGGCAAGGCACCATTTAAACCCCGGGCGTTACAGCTGGAAGGGGCAATGTGCGAGCAGGGCGAGTTGGAGCTGGTCGAGGTGCAGCCATCAGGAAACTTCAGCGACCTGCAGTAGCCAGCGCAGAGCTGCAGGTCCCCCCCACCTGACACGCCACCCCCAGTGAGCATCCCTGGCCCTTTGCTTTATATGGTTGTGACTGTGGTAGTGCCCAGCACGGGAACCCATGTACGGGTGTGTGCCCTCATAGACTCGGGATGTGCTAGAGACTTGATAAGTCCCCTAGTAGTAGAGGGGTTGGGACCCAAAGTTACCCCGCTGGGCGAGCCACTAAAGTTCACCCAAATGGAGGGTTCGGAAATGAAGGAGGCGTGTGTGGCAGAGACTGAACTGTTAATTGTGGGGACTGGGGAGCATTGGGAGAAGCAAGCTTTTGTTATCACCCCCAATACCCAGTTCCCCATGGTGCTAGAGAGCCCCTGGCTGAGCTCACACGATCCCTACATTAAGTGGAGCGAGGGAAAGATTTTGTGGGTTGATTCAAAGCGCACCCACCACACCTGGGACCCGCGCTGGGGCCTGGGACCCCCTACCCCGCTCACTTTGGCAGCTATGTCACTGGCGCCCATAAAAATCCCAGCGGAGTATAGAGATTTGGCTGAAGTATTTAGTGAGACAGAGGTGGACGAACTCCCCCCCCACTGCCTCACTGACTATGCCATCAAGCTGCTGCCGGGCGAAAAGTTGCCCAAGGGAAAGTTATATTCCATGAGCCCAGCAGAATGGGAGGAACTGAGGAAATTCCTAGATAAGAACTTGGAGCAGGGTTTCATTCGGCCAGCCAAATCCCCTTTTGCTGCTCCCGTTTTGTTCGGGAAAAAGAAGGATGGGGGCCTGAGACTGTGTACTGACTATCAGGGTTTGAATGCTGTCTCCGCTTCGAATGCCTACCCCCTCCCATTGATCAAAGACTTGTTGGTGGAAGCGGCAAAGGGAAAGATTTTTACAAAATTGGATTTACGAGGCGTATTTCCGAGTGCGCGTTAGGGAGGGGGACGAGTATAAGACTGCCTTTAACACCCCTCTGGGACAGTTCGAGTACTTGGTGATGCCATTTGGCTTGAGTGGCGCACCGGGAGTTTTTATGAGTTTGATCAATGAAGTGTTGCACAAGCATCTATTTAAGGGGGTGCTCTGTTATCTAGCTGATATCTTGATCTATTCCCCTGATAAGCGATCACATATAAGATAAGTGCGGGAGGTGTTAGCAACCTTGTTAGAAAATCACCTCTATGCCAAGTTGTCGAAATGTGAGTTTCACCGCACTGAAGTTGATTTCCTGGGCTACCAGATCTCGCAGCAGGGGCTAGAAATGGACCCCGCTAAAGTGGAGGCGGTGGTGCACTGGGAGGCTCCCCGCACCCGTAGGCAACTCCAAAGCCTCTTAGGGTTTTGCAATTTTTACTGCACCTTCTTAAAAGACTTTGCTACCATCACCCTACCCCTCATGGAACTATTGAAAACGAAGGGGAGGGGCCCAGAGGCAGGTAAACCGGGGGAGAGGCTGTGCTGGACTGTGGAGTGTCAAAAGGCTTTTGATGAATTAAAACAGCTGTTTACTTCAGAGCCGATCCTAGCCCACCCTGATGAGACTAAAGAGTTTGTAATCCATGTAGATGCTTCGGATGTGGCAATGGGGGGAGCAATACTGCAGATGGGCCCCGATAACATCTTGCACCCCTTAGCCTATATCTCTAAGAAATTTAATGAGACTGAAAGACACTGGTCAGTTTGGGACAAGGAAGCCGCTGCCATTCGGCTAGCGTTAACCACTTGGAGGCATTGGCTGGAGGGGGCGCAGAAGCCGTTCGAAATTTGGACTGACTGCGCACTCAAAGGTCCCTAAATGCCAAACAACTCTGGTGGGCCAATTTTTTTTCAAAGTTCAGCTTTGTATTAAAACACCTCCCTGGGAAGGCCAATTCCCTAGCAGACGCATTGTCCCGCTTGCCCCAGCATGAGTCCCAGAGGGAGGAAGTGTTTGATTCCATGTTTTCACTGCAGCAGCTGGGGGGGCGGTGACCACATGGAGTCAAAGCAAGATGGCTCCTGCCCCCTTGTCATGGACTGCGAAGTGTGCTGCGGAGTATACTGAGGAGGAGGTTAAGGAATGGAGTGAGGACTGTGAGAATATAAAGCAAACGGACGGCTGCTGGTATCATGGGTCCAAGTTAATCGTGCCGCAGGCACTGCATAGGGACGGCTGCAAACGGATGGCTGCAAACGGACGGCTGCTGGTATCATGGGTATCATGGGTCCAAGTTAATCGTGCCGCAGGCACTGCATAGGGAAGTGTTGTCATCGTGCCACACATCCAAGCTATCGGGGCACTTTGGATTCCTTAAGACCCTGAATCTTGTGCAAAGGCAGTTTTGGTGGCCTCATATGTGCAAAGATGTATCCGATTTTGTGACTGCCTGCCAAGTGTGCAAACGAAGGGGGGGCAAACCCCCGGGACTATTGCATCCTTTACCCACTCCCTCCAGACCCTGGGAGATTGTCTCCATGGACTTTATCACGAATCTTCCCCCCTCGAAGGGAAAGACTGTCATTTGTGTCGTAGTGGATATGTTTTCAAAACAAGCACATTTTGTCCCCTTTAAGCAATTACCCACAGCCAAAGGGCTAGCTAAGACGTTCTTTAACTACGAGATCAAATTACATGCTTTTCCAAAGCGTATAGTTTCTGATAGGGGGACCCAATTCGTTGCCAACTTCTGGCAGGAGCTTCTCCAGGTGATGGACATTGAACCCGCCCTTAGCTCGGGGTATCATCCCGAGACTGATGGACAGTCCGAACGAGTTAATCAAATTTTAGAACAATTTTTGAGATGCTACACAAACTATCACCAGGATAATTGGGTCAATCTGCTGCCGTTTGCTGAGTATAGTTATAATAATGTGGTGCATTCCTCTACTGGTGTTTTCCCTTTCATGGCAGTGGGGGGGTTTGAGGGAAACCATTGCCTGTGTTAAGTGGCCCCGACACATCGTCCGGCTCTGATTTCACACAATGGTGGACTAAATTACAGGAGTTGTGGCCACTGATTGCTAAAACTTTGGACAAAGCTAAAGCGGACTATAAGAAATATGCTGATCATGGAAGAGCTGAAGGATGGGATCTTCAGCCTGGGGACTCTGTCTACCTCTCCACAAAAAATATTCATGGACTCCAGCCCAGCAGGAAATTGGGATGGAAATATGTGTTAAGTATAAAGTATTAAGGAAAATTTCTTATGTCTCATTTGAATTGGAACTGCCTAAGTCATTGAGTTCTGTGCATCCTGTTTTTCATTTCAGCTTGCTGAAGAAGAATCCTGGGCCGAATGCATGGCACCCAGTACCTCCGACTCCTCCTCCTCTGATGAAGGAGGGGGAACAACACTTCGAAATTTCTGAAATCTTGGACTCCAAAATGCACAGGGGCCAATTGTATTATTTAGTGAAATGAGTAGATTTTGGTCCTGAGCTTAATGAATGGGCCCTTGCTAAAAATGTTCCTGCTCCTAAATTAGTTAGTGCTTTTCATAAACGTTTCCCTGATAAGCCGAGATAAATGTATTTTTGGGAGAGCAGGGTGTCAGAATCTGACAATAGTATGCCTGTCTTGCTAGAATAGAGGTCTTTCTTTTCCATTTTCCATTTGTTATTTACTGCTTGCCTTGAAGTATATTATCAGCTCTACTTAATGTTACCACTCTCTAGTCGGGAGGATGGCATCTCACATTCCTGCACGTCACATAAACAAATGGCTCTCACTTCAATCCACTCCCCTCAGCCTTTGAGGCTCAAGGAATGTTATCAAGTTGTTACAACCTTGGGGCTTGTTTTATTGTTGCCGGTCAAATGTTTAGCCTAGCTTTCACACATGTGGGTCACCCAGATCAGGAAGGGAATTTTTATAACTTTCTCACCTTCACTGTGGGAACCTCAACGGTCACCTTTCTTTTTCCCGCCTTGTCACATGAGCTCTGATTGGTCCTGTATCTGTGTTCAGTTGTAACTGAGGGGTATATTAACCACTGTTGCTTACTGTTATGTATCTCTATCAAACATCGAGTACCTGTTCCAGTATTAGAAATAAAGAGCTTTGCTTTAACCCAAAGGTCTGATCTATTGCTGTTAGTACAGAAGCCTCACACACAGTGGCTAGCCGTTTGCCTGCTAAATTAACTTTTGAGTTCCTGGACACATGATGAAACCAAGGAGGGGGCAAAGCTAGATCATCCAAGTCACCCATCGAAGACAGGAACTGTGCATCAGAGGCACCAGTCCTGGCATTCAGATCCCCTCCCACAAGTATCACAGAGACGGGGTAAGTCTGGTGAAGTTTCTCGACCATTCTTTCCAACTCACTCCAATAGTCTTCAATCTCTTCCTTTGATGAGAGCGGGGGGATATAACTATTCACCAAGAGTAAGATATGATTGAAGAAAGTGAGTTTCAATTTAATCACCATCTGATACGGAGAAGACAACTGGTTTCTTAAAATACTCTCATGCTTTAATTTTAGTTTTTTTATTCCTCCCTTTCTTCAAGGAGCTAGAGATAGTGTACATGATCCCCTCCCCCACTGTATTCTCACTACAATCCTGCAGTGTAGGTTAGGCTGAGATAGGGCGACTGGCCTAATGTCACTCAGTGGGCTCTATAGCTGAGTGGGTATTTGCACCCAACTCTCCTCAGTCACACTGTAGCACTCCGCCCACTATACCATGCTGCACTCTGTGTCTGTATATCTCTTCAGAATACAGTCCTGGTGTAGATGAAGCCAGCCACAATGACCTAAAGTTCTCCAACATGAAATGTGCTGGCATGGCTCTGAAATGCTGAACCTGGTGGAATATATCAGTGCTGCCAAAGCTACAAAATCTGGAAAGAGTTATAACAGTCTTCAAGGGATTTGTTTCCTTTTTAGGAAAATTATTAATGATGATGAGAGAGAAAGTGTTTCGATAATAGAAACTTGCTGTGTGCCAGCTGTTGTTTGGAAATGGACTGAACTCTTTATAGCAGCTACAGAGAGCTACAATTACTTGATCTAACTCAGCGCCATGTATGGGTCACAACAGCTCTTCCCGCAGGCTCTGCTGGGCAGTCCAGCTTAGACCAGACTGTCCAACAGAGCCTGCCCAGGAACTGATCCTGTGGGGAGAGTTCTCCCAGCAGGCTCTGCTGGGGCTCTACTGGGTAACCCGGTTTTGCTGGTCATTCCCTTATATATCTGGGATTGGGGGGGATTTTTTTTTTTGGTTCCCCTGAAAACTACTGGATACATTTGGGAAGCTGAAATATCACTGCAAAATACTGATAAGGTGTTTTTCGGATATATTTTCAGTTTGAGTAAACCCAAATGCACACCCCTAGTCACAAAACAAGCTTATAGCTTTGGCTATAGTATTACATAGTATTACATTTATAGTATTATATAGTATTACATAATATTGCATTTATAATTTTCCCCCTAACAGGGCCTTGTTATTATGATAGGTAACATAAACAATGTACAATAAATTAGAGACGGGCAAGAGTTTCCATAACATGTGCCAGTGTGGTCCAGAGGCTGAAGGGTTAGCTTTCTACCAGAAAAAGATGAATTCAAGTCTCACTTCAGCTATAAACTGAGGGCTTGGTATCCCACTGTACCTTATTCACTTACAATAGGACTGATAAATTAAGCTGAAAGGCAACACCAGACTTTATCCATGATTATTTTATTTTAAACAGTTTTACACCACTTTTCAATTCAATCTAAGCCCTCTGGGCAGCAAACAGTTGAGATAGACAGACAGACAGACAGACAGACAGATAGAAAACAGCAGTTTACAGAACATAAACAGGACAGAGTCAACTAAAAATTGCCACCTCAAACAGAATGGTCTTCACCTGCTTCAGGGAACTGAACCTCAGGCTGGATTCAGATCTCATGACAAACAGAATTTTGTCCTTGAAAGGCATGGATACAGCTCAATATTATGCTTGCATTGCTCTTGCTCCTCCTATTGCATGTGCAGTGCCACTGAAGGTGCCTGGGCTTGTGAAACCTTGAATCCATTCCTCATGTACCATACAACATCCAAATGCAGGTTGCTAATTCAGAATCATACCCTCCCTCTCAACTGGAAACAACCTCCAGACCTCTGTATTTGGATGTTGCAGCAAACTGGAGCTTGATTCAAGGCTTCTAAAGCCTGGAAACCTTGAAACACACTTCCATGGCGTCAGAGGAGGGAGGAGGCAAACTAAGGTGCCCCTGGACTCCAATCTAGCTCTTCTACTGTAGACCAGCCTGGCTATCCTCTGAAACATACCCACACAGATTGAGATATGGGAGAGAATCTGATGACTTTCTGGCTGCTGTGGTAAACTGGCTAAGAGTGAACAAATTGAAATGAATATTTCAGTATATTTCAGCATCCCAAAGGTTTCTGGGATTTTTTAGAAAACAGAGGAAAACCCCCCAGATATATTCAAGAATTACTGGGAAGATTGCAGATTGCTCCCACTGCTTAGCTGCTTTCAGACTTTCTTCTGCAGTCCCTTTATACAGGGCGCATTTAAAGGGACTGTTTAAAGGCAGCTCCACCTCAGCTCAGCTGTTTTTCAGGCTGTCTTCTGCAGGGTTTTTTTTTTGTGTGTGTGTGATTACCACTGCTGTGTTTTTTCCTTCTTGGGTCTATTGGATCTGAAAAAATCTGGGATTTCCAAAAAAATCCTGGAACCGAATACTTTATCAGTACTGGAATCCAGAATTTTTTGGAAATTTCAAAATTTTGGGGGGTCCAATAGATATAAAGCAAAAAATACTGGAAAAAATTGCACATTTCTCCCTTGGACCTTCATATCTGTGAGGCTGCCTCTCCCCCGATGCTCCACCATGATAGCTTTGATCATCAAAGCAGGGTTTTCTGCAGGTAAAAGGTAAAGGTAAAGGTTTCCCTTGCTCGAAAGCCAGTCAAATTCAATTCTAGGGATGTGGTGCTCATCTCCGTTTCCAAGCCGAAGAACCAGCACTGTCCAAAGACATTTTCATGGTCATGTGGCCAGCATGACTAGACACCGAGGCTCACAGAACACTGTTACCTTCCCACCAAAGTCCCACCAAATTTATCTACTTGCAATTTCTTGCTTTCAAACTGCTAGGTTGGCAGGAGCTGGAACCAGAGACAGGAGCTCACTCTATCATGCAGCATTCAGGTCTTGAACTACTGAAGTACCAACCTTCCTGTCTGCAGTTCAGCATATTAACCACTTGAGCCACCAACCTGCAAATGGGCAAAATCAACAACTGCTCATACACGTGCCTTCTCTGTTGGGGACTCTACCCTATGGATAGCCTGCTAAAGAGTTCAGGAAGGCTCCCACTATCATGGCTTTCTGAAAACTATGCAAAACAGAATTATTCAAGATGATTCACAAAGTTACCTAGAAAAATTATTAGGGACTGTGGTCTATACTACTGTATATAGCTTATTAAAACTAGGATCCTACTAGAATCCTACTATGGAATTTTACGTCATTTAATGAGTCATGTTAATACCTATGCTTTGCTTCAGTTCTATTTTTAGACTTCTAGTTGGTTCTATTGAATGTCCTATCTGTTGATTGTATTGATTCACTCTCTATAATCTGCCTCGAGTCCAAGTGAGAAAGGCAGACTATAAATAATTTAAATAAATAAAAATAAATAAATCTTGATTAGTAAAGGTTTGAAAGCACATCCTTAGCAAAGTTTTAAAATGTGACTCACATGCTCATGAATCTTCAGTGTAATTATAGTTGTTTAAAGGATGCATGTCTGTTACTCATACTTCATGTTTATTGTGGGAAAGCATATTGTTCCTCCTGCAAATTGCAGGGTGAAGTGAGAATTCATCCAGAAAGAACGGGATAGAGATCAGGGGCATAGACTTTTCAATTTCTTGGAGGGGGGGGGGCTGGGCCAAGGCATTACTATGCTAGATCCTTAAAAGAACTGGAGCCCAGTGACATCATTGGGAGGAGCCAGTGACATCTATTTATTTATTTGGATTTATATCCCGCCTAGCCAGCACAGGCGGCTCTAGGCAGCTCACAACAATTAAAATCGATACATACAGAATATAATAAATTACAATAAAACCACAGACCACTAAAAAATGGTGGCAATTATAAATCCAGCACCAGGGCAGCAACTACATCCCCCAGAGCCAGGAGGCAACCACCTACAGATATACCAATAACTTAGCTGGCCAGTTACCCGTGGCCATTTCTCCCAGTGGCGGCCCGAAAAGCCTGGTGGAAGAGCTCCGTCTTGCAGGCCTTGCAGAACTGCAAAAGGTCCCACAGGGCCCTGATGTCTTCCGGGAGCTCATTCCACCAGTGGGGGGTCGCCACCGAGAAGGTTCTGTTCCTGGTGGTCGCTAACCTGGCTTCTCTCAGGCCAGGGAGGGCCAGGTGATGTTGTGTGCCTGACCGCAGTGCTCTCTGGGGTATGTACGGGGAAAGGCAATCCCTTAGGTAAACAGGCCCCTGACCATTTAGGGCTTTAAAGATTAAAACCAACACCTTGAACTGGATCCGATATGCTATAGGCAGCCAGTGCAGCACCTTCAGCACAGGCTGGACATGGTCCCTCACAGAGAGACCCACCAGCAGCCTGGCTGCAGCATTCTGCACCAGCTGCAGCCACCGGAGCTGGGACAAGGGCAGCCCTATGTAGAGAGCGTTACAGTAGTCGAGTCTCGAGGTGACCATAGCATGGATCACTGTTGCCAGGTCATTGCGTTCAAGGAAGGGAACCAGCTGCCTAATCAGCCTCAGATGATAAAAGGCTGCCTTGGCAGTGGCTGCTACCTGGGCCTCCATGGTTAAGGAGGCATCCAGGAGCACCCCCAAGATCCGAACCCTCGGCGCTGGCACCAATGGTGCCCCCCCAAGGCCAGCAATGGGGTCCCTACCCCTGACCCACTCCGACTCCGACTCAGTACCTCCATCTTCATTGGATTCAATTTCAATCGACTCAGCCTAAGCCTGCTCCAGGTCATCTGGGGTGGCTCCAGACCGGCCGCCCAACAACAGATACAGCTGGGTGTCATCCGCATAGTGGTGACAACCCAGTCTGTGCCTCCAGGCAATCTGGGCGAGAGGGCACATATAGATGTTGAGCAGCATCAGGGACAGCACCGCCCCTTGGGGCACACCACATACCAGTGGGTGCCTTCAGGATGTCTGCTACCCCAGCACCACCCTCTGTCCTCAATCTTGGAGGAAGGAGACAAGCCACTGTAAGGCAAGCCCCTGAACCCCCACATCAGTGAGGCGGTGGGTCAGTAACTGGTGGTCGACCATATTGAACACGGCTGACAGATCTAACAGCACCAGTACCATCATTCCGCCCTGATCCAGATGCTGCTAGAGGTCATCTGTGAGGGTGACCAGCTCAGTCTCCGTCCCATGACCTGGCTAGAAGCCCGACTGAAATGGGTCTAGCACAGAAGTGTCATCCAGAAAGCCCTGCAACTGAATCACTGCCGCCCTCTCCAAAATCTTGCCCCAAAAGGGCAAGTTGGAAACCGGCCGATAGTTGGCCCATTCAGCCGGATCCAATGATGTTTTTTTCAGGAGAGGGCGGACCATCGCTTCCTTGAGTGCCCCAGGGAACAGTTCCTCAGTGAAGGACTTGTTCACAATCTCCCTGAGGACACCTCACAACCCCTCACGGCCAGCTCTTACAAGCCATGAAGGGCACGGATCAAGGCTGCATGTGGTTGGGCATACAGTTGAGAGCAGACTGTCGACTTCTTCAAGACTGAGTGGACCGAAATAATCCAGAATGGAACTAGAAGACGTGCATGGAGCATGTCTCAACTGTGGCTGGGAGATCGTGGTGGAGCTGCAAGACTTTATCTGCAAAAAAGCTCGCAAAAGCCTCACAGCCTATATCCAATTCCCTATCATTTGATCTGCCCTGTGGCAGTTCTGTTAAAGACCGAATAGTTCTAAATAATTGTGCTGGGCGTGAGCTTGCAGATGCAATCGAGGCGGCATAGAACTGTCTCTTCGCAGCTTTGACTGCCACCTCATAGGATCTCATAAACGTCCTATAAGATGTTCTTGATGCTTCATCGTGAGCACACCGCCATCGGCTCTTTAATCGTCTGAGGCCTTGCTTCATCTGCTGCAGCTCCCCGGTATACCAGGGAGCTCGCTTAGAGCAAGGACGCAGAGGACGCCTGGGAGCGATCTCCTCAATGGCTGCCGAGAGCCGGCCATGCCAGTCCTTGACCATCTAACAAGCCACCAGGGGGCATGGGATCCCACAGAGCCATCAGAAACCGCTGTGGGTCCATCCGGCTCTCTTCGGGTGAACCAAAATAGGCTCGCCACCCATACAGGGTCTGAGTGATATGTTCAGACAGACCTTCAGGGCATGGTGGTCCAACCATGGTACTACCAAAGCAGTAATCGGATCCACCACAACCCCCACCACAAAAATCAAGTCAAGTGTGTGCCCGGCCTGGTGTGTGGGCACCGTTACATATTGGGAGAGTCCTAGTGCTGCCATGGCCGACACCAGGTCCATCGCCAAGCCAGAGTCCGCCTCATCAGCATGGACATTGAAATTACCCAAGACTATAAGTTGAGGGTGCTCCAATGCCCAGCCAGAGACTGCCTCGACCAGAAATGGCAGGCTAGAGGGTGGCGCATTGGGCGAACGGTACACCACCCAAATAGCCAAACTCTCCCCAGCTTCCCACACCAGACCAGAGCACTCTATGCCCGCAAGTCTCAGCGGCAGGAGCGCCCTGTAGGAGAAAGCCTCCCAAATGAACAGTGCCACTCCACCCCCTTTGCCCCTCAGTCCGTGATTGGTGGAGGACTGAGAACCCGGGTGGAGCCATTTGGGAGAGAGCCACTGTCTCCCCATCTCACACCAAGGTCTCGGTCATGCATGCCAGGTCTACCACCTGCTCAGACAAGAAGTCTCACAGGGTAGAGGTCTTATTCTTTATAGACCTGGCATTGCACAACACCAATGTCGGAGGGGGGTTCATCCCAGCCCCACTGCCTGTTACCCTTGGGATGAGACATAGGTTGGAAGGAGGCCGAGCTTCTCTATTTCTCCGCCCCCTTCCGTTCTTTAATTGCCGAGTCCCACCACTATTCCTTCCCCTCCCCAGAAGCACTGGTATCCCTAGCCCACTCTCCCCCATCGTGGTGGCCTTTGCACTAACACAGCACCCCAGGCCAACCACAATAGGTCGACGGTCATAGATGTTGCTGCACTAGGCGATGAGTCCGCAGTGCCCTGCTCACTGACCCAATTTACTAAGTAAAAATCCCTCAATCACCCTGACCTCTTATCTTAATACTGTTAGGACTTTTGTCCAATAATCAAGAAAATTCAGAGTAATGAATCTTGCTTTTCTGGAAAGAAGAGATTGCTTCTTTTAGTTTAAAAGAAGTTTATTACTAAAGGAAAAAGGTAAACGGGATTAGCTACAAATAAACAAAACATGCTTTCTAAGCAGCATTGTGCTGCGTCTGCACACTAAGACATCCTGATAGAGAGTGAGAGATTGTAATGGAGGATCTCTCCTTCTTCTTGACCCCAGAAAGGAAACACCTGATATCATTGACCAATTAGCAAAACAGTACACCTTCAGTTTTCCCGGGCTTAGTGTTAATTGGCCAGCTGCCAGGTATCACTTCCAGGCTAAATCTAGGTAAACAAACAAGTTTCATAGGTTAACCCTATAATGACTGAATTTCTCAGGCCTTGTGTTACATGCTCATTTTTCCAACACCCCTTCTCAAGACCTGAAATGCAAGTCATTATACATGCATACACAAACATTATTCAACATTAGCATCAAGCATATTCAACATTTCACGAAGTCTTTCAAACTTGTCTTTGGTTAGTGGCTTAGTCAGGACATCAGCCACCATCTCTTCTGTACGACAATACTTAATCTCTATCAACCTTTTCTGGTACAAATCTTTAACTAATGCACATTTAATACCTATAGATGTACTTCTAACAGTCGTGCTCTCTTCCTTACATATAGTTATACAAGCTTGATTATCCTCTAACATAAGTATAGGTACAGGTTCAATTATTCCAAAATCTTTCAACATCTCAAAGATCCATTCAAGTCTGCTGCAGGCACTTGCTGCTGAAATGCACTCAGCTTCTGCTGTGGATTGCGCTACAACAGTCTGCTTTCTACTAGTCCAGTCTATCAGTCCATCTCCATAAAAGAATAGGTATCCACTGCTAGACTTGTAGTTGTTCATCTCTTCTCCCCAACTGGCATCCATGTAGCCGACTAGTCTCGGTTGTTCAGTTGGTGCAATTTTTAGTTTTAAGTCCATTGTTCCTCTTAGGTAACATGCCATCTTCTTTATTGCGCTCCAATCATGATGATTTGGTGAACTTACTTTTCTGCTTAGAAATCCAACTGCCGCTGTAATATCTGGACGCGTTGATTTGCTCAGGTACAAGAGCTTTCCGACAGCCTCTCTGTATCCTCCTATGTCCTTTAGTGGTGTGCCATTCTTCTCCTTCAGATATCCAGGTTTAAGTGGGATTGTTGAAGCTTTGCAGTTCTTCATGCCAACAGATTCTATAAAGTCCATAATCTTTCTTTTCTGGCATAAAAGAAAAGTTCCATCCTCGAGTCTCTCAATTTGCATTCCGAGATATTGCTGAACATCTCCTAGCTGTTTGACTTCCACTTCCTTATTCAGTCCATCAGCTATTGCTTTGATGTCTCCTCTGTTTTGACAAGCCACGATCAAGTCGTCAACGTAAACAAAAACATACTGGTATTATCCATTTCTGATTCTAGTGTACAGACAAGGTTCAGCTTTCCCTTGCTTGAAGCCTTGCTTCTTTAAAAGTTCAGTAAGTTTGTCATACCAGGCCTTTGCTCCTTGCTTTAGGCCATAGAGTCCTTTATTGAGTTTGTAGACTAAGTTTTCTTGACCTTTGACCTTGAAACCTTCAGGTTGGTCCATGTAGATTTCTTCAGATAGTTCTCCATTGAGAAAAGCAGTCTTTACATCAAGATGCTCTACTATCATGTTCCTAGATGCTGCAACACTTAGAAGTGTTCTGAATGTTGCTTGGTCAGTAACTGGAGCAAAAGTTTCAAAATAGTCAGTCCCATATTGCTGTGAGTAGCCTTTAGCTACTAGGCGTGCTTTGCATAGCTCCACAGTTCCATCTTCCTTGTGCTTTATTTTGAAGACCCATTTACATCTAACAGGCTTTCTGCCTTGAGGTAGTTGAGTGAGAGTACAGGCTTCTTTTTCGCTAATGGACAGCAGCTCCTGTTCCATTGCTTCAAGCCATCTGCCTCTTTCACTCACAGGTAAGTTGCAAACTTCCTTCCAGTTCTTGGGTTCCTTTTCAGGTTGCACAAGTTCACAAAATCCATACTTCATTGGAGGTTGTCCCTTAGTGCTCCTTTCTGATCGCCTCACACCGGGTGTGGGTTCTGCTGTGGGTTCTGCCGTGGGTTCAGCCGCTTGCTCTGGTGTGGCCTCTGCTTCCCCTTCTGTTTCAGTAGTTTCCTCAGAAGGTGGACCTGCTGCTTCACTTGCCAGTTCCCCAGCCAGTTCCCCAGTTCACAGGTAGCCAAGCAACGAACTCATCAGGTGCAGTCCCAGGCATCTTTGGATCAGCTGCAGTGGAAACACTAGGCAATACAGTCTCATCAACAAAAACAACATTGCGTTCTTGTACTGTGTGGGTTTGGGGATTGTATATCCTGTACCCTTTCCCACCAACAGGATAGCCTACAATAAGTCCAGTTTCAGCTCTGGAATCAAGTTTTCCCCTCTTTTCCTTTGGTATGTGTGCATACCCTTTTGCGCCAAAAGCTTTGATATGCCTTAGACCAGGCTGTTTTCCATACCACGCCTGAAAAGGAGAGGTTCCAATAATCTTTGAGGGTAATCTGTTGTGTAAGTACACTGCTGTGTTCAGGGCTTCTGCCCATAAACCGTTTGGCAGTCCAGAATGCATTAGCATAGCTCTGCACATCCCTTGCAGTGTTCTATTTAATCTCTCAGAAGCTCCATTTTGCTGGGGTGAATAGGCAATGGATACTTTATGTTGAATTCCTTGCTCTTGTAGAAATTGTTTGAATTCAGCATTACAATATTCACCACCTCCATCTGTGAGTAAGCTCTGAGGTGCTTTGCCAAATTTATTTTTGACAATAGCCACATAATTTTTAAATCTACGCAGTGTTTCATCCTTACTTCTCAACATATACACATAAGTGTATTTTATTTTATTCTCTGTGAAAGTCACAAAATATGTGTTCCCACCTAGGGATGGAGGTAATGGCCCAACAAGATCACTGTATACAGTTTCCAAAAATTCTTGATTTTGCACTGGGGTTTTCCCAGAATAACTTGGGGCGTCTCCCTTTGCTCTGAGGCATGTCTCACATCTAGTTTCACTCTTTTCACAATGCACAACAGGTATTCCACATTGCTTTAACAACTGCTCAACAGATTTCAAATTTCTATGTCCCATTTTAATATGCCATGAAAATAAACATTTTTCATGTTTACAAGCATCATCACAAGCATCCTTAGTCTGGCAAATCTGTTCCTTATCATCAACAGTCTCTATTTCCTCATCAGGAACAACATCAAAAGTTTCTGTCTCCTCATCATCACAAGCTACAAGGTAATGAAAGCCATTTTTCTCTTCCACTATAAATTCAAGCTCTCCATCCTTGGTAGAGACCTTGCTTCCTTGCTCTGGTTTGAGCATGACAATATGTCCAGTGTTCATGAGGCTTTTTGTTGAAATTAAGTTCTCAACAGCTTCAGGCACATAAGCTGTATTTTGCAATTCAACATCAATTATTTGATTATCTGTAGTGTACAATTGTAATTTTACAGTTCCAACACCTTGTACATTCAATAATTGCCTGTTAGCTTGGTAAATTTTTGGTTTGTTTTCAACATCTATGTTACTAAACCAGGCTTTTTCTCTACACACATATGTGCAAGCGCCAGAATCGATTAAAAATATTTTCTTATCATCTGTGTTAAAATCATCAGTGATCCTAAAAGCATTGCCTTTGCTCTGTGTCTGTGCTGCAAACTTCTTTCCTCTGTGCTGTGCGTGTGAAACGTGACCTCTGCTCCTCCCATAATGGCTTCCCCTTCCACTGGCTGGTTCTTTGTTACTGGAACCATGTGCTCCTGTGGCTCTTTGTTCTTGGGGCTCATCATTAGGTGCATACTTAGAAGAGCAGTATTTTGCAAGATGATTTTTCCCACATATAAAACACTCTATTTTCCTTTTAAATTTCTGTCCATGCTTTAGGCTCAAAACAGACATCTCATCAGACAAACTTTCTTTCAAATTTCTAGAATCATGTTCCTCAGTTAGTGCAGACAAAAGACCTTCTAAAGTCAGATCATCTTTCAGTCTAATCATACTGGTTACAGACTTATAGGAGCCAGGCAGACCCTTAAGAATTGAAGAAATCATATCTGTATCAGAGGGTGCTTCATTCAGGTCTTTAAGCTGTGTGTAAATGCCCATTAATTTGTCCATCTCTTTGGGAAGGCAGTCTCCCTCCTTCATCCTGAAATCAAAAATCTGTCCCTTTAGGGAATAGATTTTACTCTTCCTGTGCTTATCAAATTTGTCTTTGAGGTATTGAAGCATCAATCTGGACATGGCTAGCCCTCTTAATCCTGGTACCTCTGTGTAGGGAATACTCCCTAAAATCAGGGCTTTAGCAAAACCATCCATCATAAGAAATTGTGTCTTATCAGGGTCAGTTTCTGGAGGATTTTCAATTGTTAATACTTGAAGAGCATTGTGAGTCTGCAGGCGACTCTTCAAATACTCCTCCCACCACTGATAGTTAGCCTTTGTAAGTCTGAGATTTGGCATTTCCTGGGATGGGGCATTAAAAGCCATTTTGTTACTTACGTCCCTTTGGATTTGAGGTAGAAGCACAGGTTGAGCAGCTTCGCTGGAATCTTGCTCACTCATCTACTTCTCCAGGAGCTCGCAGGGTTAATCTTCCTTTCTCTCTGCAGCAGCAGCAGCGCGAAATTCAAAAGCTCCTTTGCCTCGCCTTCCTTTGTTCTCCCGGCAGCAGCAGCGTCTCTCCGGTGCTCCGGTGCTCAGCTCAGCTGCATTTACAGCAGGCAAAAATTAATCCAGTCAAAAAGAAAGATCCTTTGCTCCTGGCAAACTGCAATCCAGCATAGGTTTCCCCCTGAACAGTAAGGAAACAGGGTTGGTCCTTTCTGGCTGCAAGATTGCTCTGAGAGCAGGAAGGGAAAAAAATGGTCGTTTTAAAAATCCAAGCCTCTAGCTCTTATTCCCTATTTCTCTTTCTCAATCAATCCAGAAAGCTTTTAAGAGAACCAGACTCTCTTGCTACCATTTGTTAGGACTTCTGTCCAATAATCAAGAAAATTCAGAGTAATGAATCTTGCTTTTCTGGAAAGAAGAGATTGCTTCTTTTAGTTTAAAAGAAGTTTATTACTAAAGGAAAAAGGTAAACGGGATTAGCTACAAATAAACAAAACATGCTTTCTAAGCAGCATTGTGCTGCGTCTGCACACTAAGACATCCTGATAGAGAGTGAGAGATTGTAATGGAGGATCTCTCCTTCTTCTTGACCCCAGAAAGGAAACACCTGATATCATTGACCAATTAGCAAAACAGTACACCTTCAGTTTTCCCGGGCTTAGTGTTAATTGGCCAGCTGCCAGGTATCACTTCCAGGCTAAATCTAGGTAAACAAACAAGTTTCATAGGTTAACCCTATAATGACTGAATTTCTCAGGCCTTGTGTTACATGTTCATTTTTTAAAAAAATATTTATTGATTGATTTTCAACATTTTTATATCTTTAATACATTCTAAAACAAAAATATTAACTCTTAGGAATGACAACATGTATATCTCAAACCATATATCCCATATGTCTCTTACAACTCATATTTTAGATCGTACCAATCATACATTTGTTTCCATGTTTTATTAAATACCTGTTCCTTTTTACCATTAATTTTCATTGTCAAATTGTCCATTTCTGCTATTTCAAAGAGCTTTTTAACATATTCTTCCTTCGTGGGTATTTTTTCTGTTTTCTGTTTTCCAGTATTTTGCCAATAAAATACGTGCAGCAGTAAACCCGTGTGTAATCATTTTCTTTTGTTCTTTGGTTACCTTACTTTGAATTATATTTAACAGATATGTTTCTGGTTTCAGGGGGATTTCCTCTAATATAATTTCTTGAAGTATTGTCTGTATCATTAACCAATATTTTCTTGATGTTGGGCAGGTCCACCTCATGTGGTAATATGAGCCCACATTGCTTTTACATTTCCAACAGACATTTGAAATCTTTTTTGAATATCTTGAAAGTCTTTCCGGAGAAAGATGCCATAAGTAAAACATTTTAAATAAATTTTCCTTATAATTACTCGCTCTCGTAATCTTTATATTTTCTTGCCAGATTTTTGACCATTGCTCTAAGGGGATATTGTAACCTATATAGTTTGCCCACTTAATCATAGTTGGTTTCACCCATTCATCTTGCATCTTTTCTTCCAGTAAACAGTCATATACTTTTTTTATTATTTTCTCTTCTGTTTTTAACCATACTTTATCCAATATAGTTTCTTCTTTATGAAAACCTTGTTTTTTGTCAATCTTAAATCTTGTATACAGTTGGTTTAACTCCCACCATGTTAGATTCAATCCCAAATCACATAAATTTTCCTTATTTTTTAGTTCTAATTTATTATCTAAGAGATCCCTATATGTTATTCTCTTATCTTCCATTATTAATGTGGGCTTAATAAACGCTTCTAATGGTGAGACCCATAGTGGTATTTTTGATAATATTTATGTTTTACCCCTTCCCATATTTTTAGTAATGCATCTCTTATTAAATGTTCTCTAAATATTTTATTCCTATCACCATACCATATAGTTTTATGCCATCATGTTTGCAAATTGTGTCCTTCTAAACTTAAAATTCTATAATTTTTAATTTCTACCCAATCTTTTATCCATGTCATTCCGGAGGCTATATAATAATTTTGCCAATCAGGTAGACCAAATCCTCCTCGCTTCATTTTATCCTGTAAGTATTTAAATTTTATTCTTGGTTTTATATTTTGCCAAATAAATGTTGATATGTTTTTATTTAATTCTTTAAAAAAGGTCTGATTTTTTAATATAGGTATAGTTTGAAATAAAAAGATAAGTCGTGGTAAGACATTCATCTTAATTAAGGCTATACGGCCCATCAAGGATAGTTGCAATCTTTTCCAGATCTCCAAATCTCTCTTAATTTCTTTTAAAACTTTTATATAATTGTCTTTATACAACGAGCTGCATCTCTTTGTAATATTTATTCCTAAATATTTCACTCTCTTAACTATTTCCAATTTAGTTTTTTCCTCTAGTTCTTTTTCAATCTCTCTGGAGCAGTTCTTAGTTATCATTTTTGTTTTTGTTTTGTTTATTTTATAGCCAGATAGTTGGCCATATTCTTCCAATATGTATAGGAGCTCACCGATTGAATTTAATGGGTCTTCAATGATAAAGATCATGGCATCAGCATAGGCCAACAATTTAAAGGTCTCCCCCTTCGTTCTCAATCCCTTTATTTCATTAAAATAACAACAGGTTAGAAAGGGGGGAGACTAACAATGAAAGAGAAAGGGAAGTTTTTACTCAGGAGATGGCTGCTTAATGTGGAATTAAGACTGAATACTGAACACTGAAAATTAAGTGTTAAAGAAAAGATTTACACAGTATAAGTTGGTATCAAAGGTTAAAGGGAAAAGATATATAACTTATGTTTGTAGGGTTATAGAATTAGTTATAGGATTATGTTGGTAGGGTTATAGAATTGGGAGTAATAAATAATAAATAAATAGTGGTATAAATAAATAAGTAAGACTAATAGTAGGATAGAATATAGTATAGTATAGTATAGTGTAGTATAAGGAAATATAGTACAATTAGAAATAAGATAGTATAGGATAGCATAATACAGCATAAGATAGCATAATATAGTATAGTATAGTATGATATAGAGTAGTATAGTATAATACAGCATAGTATAGTAATATAGTATAGTATAGAATAGAACAGAGTAGGTTAAAGTAGAGTTAGATTAACCAAATTGGGTAGAGACTACACTTTAATTGTCTATTAAAAAAAATTAAGATAGATATAGGTGAAGATGGCAAGTGGTGCAAGAAAACTATCTATATCAGGACCCCCTGGAATACCCCAAATAAGTGCAAAAGACTTAAATGCACAGATTAATGAAAATATCACAGAGGTGATGAGTCAGGTAATTCAGAATACGATACCTGGTCTGATAAGTAAAGCCTTGGAATCAATACAGGAAAAACTAGATATGTCTACAGAAAAATTATCTGCCAAAATTGATGAGGTTAAAGTGCAGATTTTAGAAAATAAACAAGAAATATCAAATTTGAAAAATGCAAATGTGATTATAGAGGATAAACTTGAAAAAACAGATCAGCATATGGAAGAACTAAGCCAAAAATGTAATGCAATGGAAAATTCTTTGATGATGTTAGAGGTAGAGAAATCAACATTAGTGCTTCAGTTTCAAAATGTCCCTGAAAAAAAAGACGAAAATATTAAAGAGGTAATGATATCAAGCATACAGGAATGGTTGGGCTCAGAGATAACAGAACAACTTGATAAAGAAGTCGAATTAGTTTTTAGAAGGAACACTGCTTATGTAAAACGAAATAATGTTCCTAGGGAAGTACATATGAGATTTTATAAGAGATATATCAAAGAACTGATATTGAGTAAAGCAAAAACTGATATGTTGAAAATACAGGGAAACGAGGTTAGGATTTTAAGGGACACACCATGGAGAGTGAGACAGAAGAGGCAGGACTACCAATCTTTAGCACAAGCTTTAAGAATCAATGAGGTTGCTTACAGATGGCTTATGCCTGAGGGATTATCCTTGGCCAAGGACAGACTGGCAATCTAAAGCGGAGGCAAAGCGGAGGGAACTGGTGCGGGGGAAAACCCCCACAGAGCTGGCCATTCACACTGGCCAGAGCAATGCGGATCAGCGGCGATATGGAGCGTTCAGACTGCCACGGAGCCAGCGCGTGCGTCTCGCGAGGCTCGCGCGCGCCGCTGCGCTTTTTTTGTTTTCCTTTGATGTGTTTCGCATGTGCGCACATGCGCACATGCGCATAACTTTGTGCGGCGCATTCACACTGCCGCCTCCAGATGCCTCCCGCTTCCTCCAGTTCACACTGTTTGGAAGCGGGAGGCATGCGGAGGACGGCCCCTGAACACCGGTTTTACCCGGTGTCCTGCTAAAGCGGAAGGAAAGCGACTGGGAGACGGGTAAGTACGAAACGGAGCCGACGGACAGATGCGTATGTCTGAACGTGCTCCTTTCTTCCGTCTCCACAGCGTGCCTGCCCCGCTTTAGATTGCCAGTCTGTCCTCGGCCCTTGTATTACAGAGGGACAAAATATAATCTGACCTCAATATTTAAACTGGAGGACTTTATAAGAAAATTTGGTAGGGAACTGGGAATTCCAGATGAGGATGTATCAGAATCAGAGGAGGAAAACCAAGTATCACAAGCTGGGGAGAGGAAAGGAAAAGAAGTCACTAAGGTGGAAAGGGGAAAAAAAATAAAAAGTACCTTGCTGTAAGGGTGGTGACGAGACTACAATCAAAGAAAGGGGATGGTAAAAATGCATGTGATGAATAGAAACGTAATGAAAATACTAACCATTAATGTTAACGGTTTGAATTTGCCACAGAAAAGAAAGAAAACATTTTTACAGCTATCGAAACTACGAGTGGATGTCATTTGTATTCAGGAAACTCATATAAAAAGAAAAGATAGAAATTTATTGGTTTTCAAAAAATTAGGACAAGAATTTGTGGCTGCTAATAAAATAAAGAAAAAAGCAGGAGTTGTTACATATATAAAACAAAGTTTACATCCTGAACTAATATATGAATATTAATTGTTAAAATTGTGAGACAATCTAAACCTATGTTGGTGGTTAATATATACGCGCCAAATCAAGCACAAGAAAAATATTATGAAAAACTAAGGGAAATAATTGCAAAACAAGTATTTGAAGAGATAATATTAGTGGGAGATTTTAATGCGGTGTCGGACAGGGAATTAGACAGAAAATCGTCAACCAAAAAACAAGGCAAGAGTAATGTACTACCGAAATCCTATTTACAACTAGCAAATGAATTTAGCATTATTGATGTATGGAGACTAAAAAATGGAGGGAAAAAGGATTACACTTACTACTCAAATAGACACGCTTCATGGTCACGCCTGGATATGATATGGTTACCAAGATCGATGCTAGGAGATGTGGTAGAGGCAGAGATACTCCCAAGAACGTTTGCAGACCATAATCCGGTAATGCTGATATTAAGTGAGACCCCCAGACCATTTAGGTGGTCAATGAAGTTATGGACTTTGGAAAATGAGGAGTTTATTAAAGAGTGTAGGAAGGAATGGGAAGAATTTTTCTGTAGAAACATTAGCCCGGAAATAGAAATACAAGTGGTATGGGACGCATTTAAAGCCTATTTAAGAGGAAAAATGATTAGTCAGGAAATTTGGATTCGGAAAAAAAAAAAAGTAAATTACCAAAAATTAGTTCAACAAATTAGGGATGAAGAGGGAAAACTAAAAAAGAACCCTTTGGATAATAAAAGTAAAGACACTCTAAGAAAATTGCAGCATAGTTTAAATTGTATGCTGGCGGAAGAGCTAGCGAGAAAAATCACATACCACAAACAATATACATTTGATAATGCTAACAAACCATCACGGTGGTTAGCATATAAAATAAAAAAAGAAAAAGCAGATAGAAATATAAAAATATTGAGAAACGCACAAGGTAAAGAGTGTATAGATATTAATGAGCAAAAGGTAATTATAGAAAATTTTTATAAAGAACTATATAAAAGAGATGAAATGATACCAGAAAAATTGAAACTATATTTAGAAAAAAATGTGGAAAAAAGATTTACGGAAGAACAAAGAAACAGTTTAAATGAACCCATTAAAATATCAGAAATAACAGAAGCAATTAAAAAATTAAAACCAAAAAAAGCTCCGGGTCCTGATGGGATTCCGGTAGAATTTTACCGAATATTTTTAGAACAAATTGTGGAACCACTACAAAAGATAATACAGCAAATTTATGATAAAGAAAAGATGCCAACAACTTGGAAAGAAGCTTTAATAACACTAATTCCAAAACAAGGGACAGATCTAACTGACATTAAAAACTATAGACCAATATCTCTTTTAAACACAGACTATAAAATATATACTACAATACTGGCTACCAGGTTTAAAAATTTTTTTAACACAGACAATACATCACGACCAGGCGGGATTCCTACCACGGAGATGTTTGAGACAAAATTTACGGACAATATTGGATATATTAGAGTATTACGAGGTACACTCAGATAAACAAGTGGCTTTATGCTGCATGGATGCCGAGAAGGCTTTTGATAAGTTGAATTGGAATTTTATGCTGTCTCAATTAAAACATTGGAATTGTGGGGATTATTTTTACAGGATGGTGGAAACAATATACAACGAACAGGAGGCCAAAATCATCTTTAATGGAACAAATACTGCAACATTTCAGATAGGAAAAGGTGTAAGGCAAGGGTGCCCCCTTTCCCCTCTTCGTTTTATTTTCTCATTAGAAACTATATGCAATATAATTAGAAAGAAAAATGAAACATGCTCATTTTTCCAACAAATACCCGCCCCCCCACCCGCCGGTGGCAAGAATAACACTAATTTAATTTAGGGTGGAGAAGACCACCCACTAGTGGTGGCCCCCAAAAAGGAGAATAATGCTGTTCCTGCCTGCAATTCATCCAATCTCTCTTGCACCCCCCCCCCCCGGGATCAGCCTTCACATCACTACTCACTTCCTGGGAACCACACAGCCCTCCAGGCTGTAGCTGCAAAGTAGAGACTAATGATCTTAAAGGGGCACACCCCAACTCACAGCGAGCCACCCAGACGGTCGCAGCCGGCTGCAACAAGTGGACGTAAGCCCCAAGAACAGGCTACGGATGAGCGCAGAGCTCAGCAACGAGCTTCGCCCCAGTGGGCGGCAGCTGAAAATAGCTGTAATAAACCACAAGGGCAGCCGTTGCTGATAATCAGTGGCAGTGGGCCACAGGGGGGAGGGTTCGAGTCCAACAGACAACAGAGGGGCCCGGCGATAACACATGGGCATTCCAGTGCAAATTTCTGCACCCACGCAGCTCCGCAGTTCCAGCGCTGCCATCTGGTCGCACTCAGACCTCTCCTCCATGCCTGGGCCTCCGCAGCAAGCTCGTCACCGCCGCTCCTCAGTGCCCTCTACTAGTCCTCCATGTTGCTCAGAGTTCCTCAACTGTGGCCAGTCAACTGTGGCCAGCCCTCCAGCTGGCTCTCGGCCATGACACACTTGTCACTGCCGTTCCTCGGGTCCGCACCACTCGGGGCTCCTCACCTATGGCCAGCCCGCTTCTGCTTCTCGATGCCACCAGCCGTCTCGGTGCTTCTAGCTGTCTGCTCCGCACCTCCGGCCATCTCACAGGTGGGGCCGGCTCATCAACGCCGCTCCTCTGTGCTGCCGGGACTTCTCCGACCACGGCCAGTCCACTGTCGCTCTTCGGCACCTTCCAATGTTTCCCAGCCCCGGCAGACTCATCGTCGCTCGCCGTCACTCTCCAGGACTCTCCCTGTCCCTCGGTTGCGGCAAGCCCGATGCAGCCAGCTCGGCACTCTCACCTGCTCTTCATCATAGCTGCTGCTGCCGCGGCCAAGCCCAAAGGCCCTCGGCATCAGTGCCGCTCAAGCCTCGGTCTCCACTCCTGCGCTACTCCTCGAGCCATCCAGCAACCCAGTAAAATAGACCAAACCAGGGCAGCCCAACTGTAAGTAAGCTTTGGTCTTTCTTCTACCATCTGCATTCCTCCTGAACACACCTAAATAGCAAATCAGGTTACACTTTTAAGCAGGGAACCTGCAGTTTCGGTGGAGCTCTGTTACCGAGTGTCTATGCCAGCCACCATCTTGCTCTCTATATAGCCAATTAACCCCCTTGGAAGGCAGATGTCACTATCTATGGAGGAGGAGCCATGTGAGATTTAGGGAGGGGCTCCCCAGAAATTTGGGGAGGCTGGGAACTTCTGGGAACACCCCCAGCAATGTTCCTGGGCTGGGGTAAACCCAGGAAAAGGTGGAAGTTGACCAGTGGTTATAGTGGTATCTCAGAGGTCTCCTGCTGTGTTCTGTTTTTGAAATTCACTTTTAGAATAGTCACTCTAAGATCTGAAAATATACATACCATGTGCATAGGTCACAACTTTGACAGTAAGAGAGGAAACACAGAAAATCCTGTAGGGGAACATTTTTAAAGTTTTCCTGGACATTCATATTATTATCATCATCATCATCATCATCATCATCACCTTCACCATCACCATCACCATCACCATCATTTAATTAATCACCCCATCCCAGCTTATGCCAGGCTCTCAGTGATGTACAAGGCATAATGCCATAAAATATACAAAACATTAACATTCAATGTGTAACTTAGTAAAAATTACAGTACAGATAAAATGATCCAATATGGCAATTTTCCTATAATATTGTTTGCCCCAATTCCTGACCGACAGCCCCTTTTCTGGGTAGGGGGAAAGGGAATTCAGAGCAAAAAGGGGGGGGAGAAGGAAGGGCAGTTAATCATTGCTGCCCTCAACCAAAACCTGGTGGAACCTCTCTGCCTTACAGGCCCTGTGGAATTGCATAAAGACCCACAGAGCCGTCAATTGGCAGAGAGTTCCACCAAGTCAGAGCCAGGACCAAGAAGGCCCTGCCCCTTGTCATGGATAACTGGACATCCCTAGGGCCAGGGATCACAAGCAAGTTGTTATTCAAAGAACGCAAGGGTCTCTGGGGGTGTACCAGAGAGGACGGTCCCATAGGGACATTGGTCCCAGACAGCTCAAGGCATAGAAGGTCAATATCAAAGCCTTGAACCTGACTCGGTGCTCCACTGAAAGCCAATGTAGCTGGCCCAGCACTGGCTGTATATGTGCCATTCATGACGTTCCCGTTAGGACTCATGCCACTGCATTCTGGGTCAGCTGGATTTTCTGGGTCAGTCTCAAGGGTAGGCCAGCATAGAGCAAGTTACAGTAGTCCAGTCTGGAGGTGACCATTGCATGGATTACCGTGGCTAGGTCAGGGCATGACAGAAAAGGAGACAGTTGACGGGCTTGGCAAAGATGGAAAAATGCCAACCTGGCAACATGTGTGACTTGGACTTCCATTGATAAGGAGGCATCCAAGGTCACCCCCAAATTCTTGATCGATGATGCCAGTATCAGTGGTGCCCTGTGAAGAGCTGGAAGCCTGGACTCCCCCCTGTGAGACTTCTGAATAGATCCAATAAGTCAGGCCTTGTGATTTAAAACAAAGTCTTTTATTTCTTAATGGTCTTTCAGGAACACTTGCATTGTTTGTGATACCATATACAGTAGGGAGAGGATTCATATACTGTATTCAAACAGGAACAGAGGCTTGGGTGCCAATCAGAATGAAAAGAATCAAGCGCCAAACTACTACCGTTATTTTCTCAGGGAAAAAAGGTGCGCAAGCTGAAACTACATTCCCACCCTGACCCTGTGTGCAATCTACCTGCAAGCCCCCCCAAAAGACACCTGGAGAAGCAGAGCCCAGTTGCCCAAGGTTACAAGAGTAGTCAACATAGATAACTGAAGTCTAGCAAAACACATGAGCTCATCCAGAGGAGGGAGGAGTGAGGGGGGGAAGAAGAACCGTCAGAGCAGAGACCGATGCCGAGCTCCCACCGGGACCTGCAACCGGGATAGCCACAGGGAAACAAAACATGATAGAGAACCTGACAACCCCCCCACCCAGAACCTCTGTCTTCATTGGATTCAGTCTCAGCCTGCTCTTTTTTAACCATCCCACCATGGCCTCCAATCCCTTTGCGGGGTGGCAGCTGGCTGGCCATCCAACGACAAATATAGCTGGGTGTCATCAGCATATTGATGATACCCAAGCCTGAAACTTCTTGCCAGTTGGGCAAGGGGGCACATATAGATGTTAAATAACATCAGGGAGAGAAGTGCCCCCTGAAAAACTCCTGGAGGACACATCCTCACCCAGCACCACCCTCTGTCCCTGACCATGGAGAAATGAGGAAAGCCATTGAAGAGCCACCCCACAGACTTCTATGTCAGCAAGGCAGTGAGTCAGAAGCTTGTAGTCAACTGTGTTGAATGCTGCTGTGAGGTCAAGCAACAACAGCAGCACCAACCTGCCTCAATCCAGCTCTCTGTGGAGATTGTCTGTCAGGGTGACCAGCATAGTCTCCATCCCACGGCTGGGGCAGAAGCTGGACTGGAACGGATCCAATGCCGATAGTGTCATCCAGGAAGCTTTGGAGCTGCTCAGCTACTGCTCTCTCAATCTCCTTACCCAGGAATGATGAGTTGGAAACTGGGCAGTCATTGGCTGGATCCGAAGGATCCAAAGATGTTTTTTTCTGGAGCAGTACAACCACAGCCTCCTTTAAACCCTCTGGAAAGACCCCCTCTCCAGGCACAGATTGACAATGTCCAACAGAGGGCCCTGTATCCTCTCATCACTGGACTTAACCAGCCATGAGGGACACGAGTGAAGGAGGCATGTGGTCAGCTTGACAATGCCCAGGACCCTGTCAACATCAGCAGAGGAGAGTGGGCTGAAGGAATCCAAAACTGAATCCAGAGATGGCCAAGGGGCCTCCAGTTCACATACTGTATCAACATTGGCAGGTAGGTCATGGCAGAATGATAAGACTTTATCTGCAAAAAAAAGCTCACAAATGCTGCAGAACTAATAGCCAAATTTCTATATCTATTTTGGTGTCTCTCAGTGAGGGAAGTAAAAAACCTCATCACCTCAAATAATTGTGCTGGGCGAGAGCTAGTGGACGCAATGGAGGCTGAGTAGAATACTCTCTTTGCAGCCTTCACTGCCATCCCATAGGATTTCATGAGTGTCCTATAAGATGCTCTTTGTCAAGGGTGATGATGACTGTACCGGGCCCCCATCTGAGTTGGCAGCACTGCCAGAGGTACGGGCATTGCCAGAGCCAGAAGCCAGCCCCTCTGACTCCTTTGGAGTTGACAGCTTGCCGCTGCCAGTGCCCGAGCCTGTAATCCTTGCACCTGGTCCTGCAGCAGCCAGTGAGGTACAGGTGCAATTAAGGAGCCCACCTGGTCCATGGGTGGTTCAGCTGAGAGACAGCTCTGCAGGGACTTAGCTACTCATCACCAAGATGCACGCTGGCAAGTTTTCTTGTCCATTTGTCCATTTCTGCCATAAATAGCAATTTTCTCAACCGTTCCCATATGTCTGGAGTTTTTTCGCATTTCCAGTTCTGAGCGTAGACCATTCTCACTGTAGTCACCATATACCATATTAATGTCCTTTTAGTTACATTTACATTCTCTAACTTAAGACCAAGCAATAACATTTCAGGCAGCTTTTTAAAGGTACATTTCAAAAAAAATTCCATTTCAGCATGAATCATACACCAAAAGACTTTAGCTTTATCACAAGTCCACCACATATGGTAGAAAGAACCTTCTTTTTGTTTACATTTCTAACACTTATTAGACAGCCGTTGATCAATATTTGCTATTTTTTTCGGAATCTGTAATTTTTCTGTTTCAGCTTATCTGTAAACTGCTTGAATTTCTTCCTGTCTTGCAACATAGCTCTAGGGAGCTCTTTCATCACAATTACTTTATCTCCATCCATTTCAAAAACTTCCTTGAAGCATTTTCTGTAAATCAACTCTCTTACTCTCTTAGTAGTAAATTGCACTACCACATCTCTTGGCAGATTTTTCCTGCTAGCATACTCTGAATTAACTCTATAGACCAAGTCAATATTAGATTTTATGTCCTCTTCTTCATCTTTCAAATAGTCACTCAAGGCTTCAGTAATCCTTGTGTGTATGCTCTTGCCAATCTTTTTGCCTATCCCTCTAAATCTTAAGTGCTTTTGCATCTCCTTGTATACCATTATTGTTTCCACTCTATAATTCTCTTTTGTCACTCTTTGAACGTTTTCTTCCAACACAAGCATTTTATTTTCCATCTCTTTTGATTTTTTTTGCCAGATTTTGTATTTCAGTCTTTAGGTCTCCAAAATTCTTGTCCACTTGTTCAGCCAAGTCATTTATTTTCTTATCCAATTTCTTATCCAATTGTTGATTTTGCTGGCTAAGATCACTAAAAGCTTCTGTCATCCTTTTGTCCATCGCCTCTATCATAGCCATTAGTTCAGTATCTTTTTTAGGAGCCATCTTGGATGCTGACCAGGTAGCCGCTCGCTTTCTCTGTTCAAACTCCATTTTTACCTTTTAAAAAAAGCCAATTTTTTGATATCTTCCGATTTCAACATTTTAGGGCTCTATCAATCAGTCTTGAAGAGCTTTGACAAATGCCATTATTTTCACTATTCTAAAGTGTTTACTTTTTGAGATATTTGATTTTAAAGTGTTAGTCCTCCCCAAAATGGCGGACATCTTTTCTCTATGGTACTGGTCACAGGTCTTACTTCCTGGTTCTCTTTCACCCAGAAGTGCTCTTGCTAGTTGCAGTCCTCCCAGATCCCTTCCTCTTCAGTTCTTCTTTTCTGCTCTCAGCCAGATGTCCCTTCCTGTTGTCTTCATTTTTTCTCACACCCATGCAGTTCTTGCAATGCCTCCAATCCCTCCAGCCCTCTCCTCCATGACCACAGGAATGGTAAACAAAACGCTTTTCTGGCAGTTTTTAACTAAAATCCAACTCTTTTAAAACAGGAAAAAGTCTCAGTATATTCTTCAACTGATCCTCTGCTTATCTCTCAGTTTTCTTTGCTCTCAAAGACATGGTAAGCTGGTAAGCAGAAAGTTTTTTCGTTATCTTTAGATGTTTTTCGGGTAGGGGTGAAGCTTCATAAATTAGAGTTTGTCTTCTTTCAGTCAAGAAATCAGGGGAGTGGAGGTTTTATGCTGAGTAAATCAGCCCAATTCAGCTCTCTAGAGTTGCTTGCAGAACCCGCACTGGGGGAGGAGGTCAAAGTGGCAATAAATCTCCTCCGAGACTCATCGCTCACCGATCTCAACTCTCTCTTGGGTCTTGTTGCTTGCTGGACACTCCCCTGCCTGAGGAGGGTTGCATCGAATGCTAACAGCCCCCGAGTTGTCAGAAAGAACCGCTGTCCACCCTGAGCATTTACAGGGTGCGTCAAATCTCCATTTTCCCCGACCGGAAGCCCGGTTTTCCCCGACCGGTTTCTAGAAGAATGGAAAGACTTGAAAGAATATCTAGAACAACATTGAGATATGAAAAATAATATTTTTACATTGTCTAACTATTGATTTTAGATGTTTAAAAGAAGAAACAATTCTTTTTAAGGGAATATACTGAATGTTTGAAATGACAAGAATGGAAATTAGATTACATATAACAGATATTTAGATAATACTTTTAAATGTTAATTTTTTTTAAATAACCAAACAGGTTACCTGTAAGAGTTAATACTTTTAAAACTTTATAATTGCTGTTATATATATATAATGGTATAGGTGAGGCTGGAAGTCCTAAAGGTTTTGAATTGTAACTGGAATACATAGTTATATAGAAAATCGGATAGTGATGATAACATTTTGAAAGTAACTATGTAAAATTTTGAACAAGTAGAAAAAATAATAAAAAAAATTGTTTTAAAAAAAAAACCAAGATGCACGCTGGCAGGGAAGGTGAGCACCAAGTCCTGAGTAGCTCCCACTCAGGATTGGACTTGCTGTGGAAGCAACGAGTCACCTCCATGTGGACCTCGCACCCACCTTCAGCTCCCATGCTCAGACCCCCACTCTTGCTTGGATTCCTGGCTTCCTGACCTCTGCTTCAGATGACACCTTGTTCGAACTCACAATTTGGCTCTTGCTCTGTCTCTTTTGGCAACAACCTCGGACCAGACCTGACTCCTGCCTCTCAGCCCCATGCAGCGTCCTCATGAGTACCCTGCCAAACTTGCTCAAGCCATCTAAGTTCCTGTTTCATCCCCCTGAGTTCTACAGTGTACCAGGGGGATTATTTGTCTTGGGAGCATAGAGGGTGTTGGGGAGCAACCGCATCACTGGCTTCAGAGAGATGGGTATTCCAGTTCCCTACCAGCTCACCCAGTGAGATGCTGGGTGGCATTGGATCCCGCAGAGCATTCTGGAACCCAAGTGGGTCCATTAGTCTCTGTGGGCGAGCATAAATTAGCTCACTGCCTAGATGGGGGGGATGAAAATACTCGGCCAGGCCTTCAAAACCTGATAAGTATTGGAGTCGGGAGTCCATGGAATAGTGAAACAGCTAGATCTTTATTGCTGGTCCAGATGAAGCATACAACCCAGGGCTCGAAGCCCTCCTTTTATGCTGGTCAGGAATAATCCCCTGACCTCACCCATCTGGCCTGATAGGCTATTTACATCTCATAGGTTCCCTGGGAGAAACCTAGGTACATGATTGGTGGCCGGTTTGAATCCACCTGGCCTTTGTTCTACCTGGCTGAAGCTCAGGTAGTTTCTTGGCCATGTGCTCTGGCCACATGGTGGTCGCCATTACTGGAGCACATGGTGACCACATAGTCAATACATAAAACCCCTCCCCCCATAGTCCAGAACCCCTCTGCACTAGGGCTGCCAAGTCCAACTTGGGAAATATCTGGGGTCTTTGGGGGTGGAGCCAGGAGACTTTGGGGGTGGAGCCAGGAGAAAGGAAGTGACATCATTTTGTGATGTCACATCCTGTGATGTTGCTTCCACATGCTGACACATGAACTCATGAAGTTTCCTAATACTGAATCAGGCCATTGGTCCATCAAGGTCAGTATTGACTACTCAGACTGGTAGTGGCTCTCCAGGGTCTCAGGCTGAGATCTTTAATGTCACCTATTACCTGATCCTTTTTTAGCTGAAGAGGCTGATACCTCCTGCATGTCAAGCAGATGCTCTTATCACTGAGCAACGGCCCTACTGAATCCTTCCTCATCTCAGCAGAATATGAAGCACTAAGTGCTACACAAGTGCTGAATATGATTTTCATATCATAAGAACAGGAGAGAAGCCACAGTGGATCGGCCCATCCAGTACAGCCCATCCAGTACAACACTCTGTGTCACAACAGTGGCCAAAAATACCAGGTGCCCTCAGGAGGTCCAGCAGCGGGGCCAGAACTCCAGAAGCCCTCCCACTGTTGCCCCCCAAGCACCAAGAATGCAGAGCCTCACTGCCCCAGACAAAGGGTTCCATTTAGACCTTGTGGCTAATAATAGCCACTGACAGACCTCTGCTGCATGGGGACAGAGAGAGAGAGACAGACAGACAGACAGACAGAAAAAAGAAAGAAAGAGGGAGAGAGAGAGAAGGGGAAAAAACTGGCAGAGGCACTTACTTCCATTTAGACCTTGTGGCTACAATAGCCACTGATAGACCTCTGCTGCATGGGGACAGAGAGAGAGACAGACAGACAGACAGACAGACAGAAAAAAGAAAGGGAGAGAGAATGAAAAGAGCTGGAAGAGAAACTCACCTTGCCAGCCACATGCAAAAGCAGCTCCTTCAGTCCCTCCTTAATCTCTGGGCAGGGCTCTCTTGCTGTGGAAGAAGCTCTCTTGCTGATTTCTTAAAGGGGAAATGTCTGGCGAGGCTTTTTACTGCAGGGCAGGCTCTCTGCAGACATTTCCCTTTTAAGGCAGCCATTTTGTCCCCCCGGTGGCCATCTTTGGAAAAGCGGGAGGTAAGCTCTAAAAATCGGTGTTTCCCCCGCCCAAGCGGGGGACTTGGCAGCCCTACTCTGCACACATAGTCTTTGAGATAGTCCGGGTGTCTGCGCTCGCGTCCAGAGTGCCAGGGGGTTGTAAGGCAGGCCGTGTTGCTTGTGTCGTCAGGTTGCGGTGTGGGTAGTTGTTCTGCTTGCGGGGCCGGTCTGCTCGGAGGTCGTTCAGGCGTGGATGGTGCATCTGCTTCGTCCGCGGGCACGAGCGGCATCTCTGCAGTCTCCGGATCAAAGTCTGGCACTGCTTCTGGAGTCGTGTCGATGTCACAGTTTGTTGGTGCAGGGAGTTCGGGGGCCTGGGTAGCATCGTGGTTCTGGGTACAGCGTCGAATCTGATCGATGTGCCGTTTCCAGACTACGCCATTTTCCATAAGGACCTTGTAGGAATAAGGCCCGGTGACTCGGATGGTCCTTGCGGGGAGCCATGTCGGACCCTGTGCATAGTTCTTAGCGTATACGGGATCTTCGGGAGCGAACCCTCGGGTGGCTGGCTGGTCCTCTGTTGTCGGGTTTCCAGTGATTGCTTGGTCGGGATGCAGGCGGTCCAGGACGGTTCCCAGTCGTCTTCCCATCAGAAGTTCAGCTGGCCGGCACCTGGTCCCTGAGTGGGGTGTGTTCCGTTGGCTGAACAGGAACTTATACAGCTGCTGTTCCCAGTCACCGTGCTCCATTCTCTTTAAAGCATCCTTCGTTGTTCTCACCATGTGCTCAGCCTGGCCGTTGGTTGCAGGGTGAAATGGTGCGGAGCAGATGTGGCAAAGACTGCAGGCCTCTACGAACCGTTGGAACTCGCCAGAGGTGAATGCGGTCCCGTTGTTGGTCACGAGAGTGTCAGGCATCCCATGTGTCGTGAAGACCGGCCAGAGACTTTGTAAGGCTGCGTTGGTGGAGGTCGATGCTACCGGAACCACCTCAAGCCACTTGCTGTAGCTGTCTGCAATGATAAGAAACAACCGGCCCTGGACCGGTCCCACAAAGTCTAGGTGCAGATGGGACTAGGGCTTGTTAGTGGATTCCCAGGATCGGATGGGAGCGTGTGGCAGGTCTGGCCGTGACTTTTGGCATTTGGTCCATTTCTGGACCCGCCCCTCAATGTCTTTGTCCAGGCCCGGCCACCACACGTAACTACGGGCCAGGGCTTTCATATGTACTATTCCCGGGTGGGCCTGGTGTAGTGCCTCTAGTACTCAGGGCCACAGAGGCCCAGGGATCACCACTCGAGATCCCCATAGCAGGCACCCCTTGTGGGCCGAGAGTTTGTGCCTTTGTGCCGTGAAAGCAGCAAACTCCGGTCCCGATTTCTCCGGCCACCCCCTTCCCACCCAGTCCGAGACACAGGAAAGGATGTGGTCCCACCGCGTGTGATGGGCCATATCCGATACTTGCACGGGGCGCTCCGGTAGGTCCTCCAGGAGCGCTACGTGGAAGGCTGGAGCCAGAGCTGGGTCGCAGGACAGGAGGGGAAGACAGCTGAGGGCGTCGGCATGTCCCATCGCCTTGCCCGGGCGATGCACCAAGTCGTAGGAGTAGCTCAACAAAAAAATTGACCACCACAGGACCCGCGGGGACAGCATGTGAGGGGTCTGCTGGTGGGGGGCAAGGAGACCCAGCAGGGGCTTATGGTCCGTAGCCACGGTGAACGACCGCCTGTACAGGTAATCGTGGAATTTCCTGACGCCGGCTACAATTGCAAGGGCCTCCTTGTCAATTTGGGCATAATTACGTTCCGACGATGACAGGGTCCTGGAGTAGTAGGCTACCGGCACCTCCTTGCCATTGGGTAGCCGGTGCCCCAAGACTGCCCCGACACCATAGGGAGACGCGTTGCAGACCAGAATGACAGGGAGCCCCTCATCGAAATGCGCCAGGACCGCATTTGAAACTAACAAGTCCTTGATGGCCCAGAAGGCTGCGTCATGCTTGGGACCCCAGGCCCAAGCCGCTCCCTTGTCCAGGAGGCGACGCAGGGGTTCGGCGACAGCCACCTTGTGTGGAAGGAAGGCGTGGTAAAAGTTCAAAAGTCCCAAGAACGCCTGTAGTTCTGCCTTCAAAGACGGACGGGGTGCTCCTGTAATCGCTGCTACCTTCTCCTTGGTCAGGTGAATGCCATCTGCAGTCACTTTGAAACCCAAGAAGTTCACTGAGGAGACTCCCAGGGTACACTTATCTTTTCAGACCTTGAGACCCGCGTCCTGGAACCGTTGCAGCACCATCCGTAGGCGTGCTGCAAACGTGTCGACGTCCGGGGGGGTGATGAGGACGTCGTCGAAGAACGGTTTCACACCTGGAACATCTTTAAGGAGAGAATCCATTCAATTTTGAAAAATCCCTGGCGCTACGCTGACCCCGAATTGGAGCTGTTTCACTTTGAACGCTCCCTTATGAGTCACAATTGTCTGTGCCTCGGCCATTGCCTCGTCTACAGGAAGCTGCTGATAGGCCTGGGCCAGATCGAGTTTTCCAAATATTTTGTCTCCCGCGAGGGAGGCCAGAACGTGGCTGACCACCGGTACAGGGTACGCGTGGTTCTGTAACGCCTTATTAATAGTGCATTTGTAATCCGCGCAGATGTGGACTTCCCTGTTAGCCTTGAGGGGGGTCACAATGGGAGTCTCCCACTTGGCGTGGGAGACCGGCTCGAGCACCCCTTGTGCCACGAGCTTCTCCAGCTCCACCTCCACTTTGGGCTGGAAGGCGAGCGGTGGCTGGTGGACAGCCACGCGGATGGGCCGGACTGCTGGGTCCAGGTCGAAGGAAACCAGGGGTCCCCTGTAGCACCCAATGAGCCGTCGAAAACAGCGGGAAATTCCTCGCAGATGGATGAGAAGTCGGTAGAGCCCATGCGGTGTATTCCGGTCCACTGCACTCTGAGTGGCTTGAACCAGGTGCGACCTAGAAGACTGGTTAGATTGCGCTCCACCACGTGAAGGTCTAGCAGGCCGTTAAAGGCGTGGTACTGGACCCGGACCCTGGCTAGCCCCTTAATAGCCACTGGGTTTTTCTGGAAGTCCCGGAGGACCAACCCAGTCGGCAGTCGTAGCCAGCGTGCCCCTTTCGGGCAGAGGCGGCTGAACGTAGCTGCGGACACAATGGAATATGTGGACCCTGAATCCAGTTCCATGGAGCAAGGAACTCCATCTATTCGGAGGAACACGGAAATCGTGCCCGGGATGGGCTGGGGCAAGTTCATTACCGTGGCCGTGGGAACAACACTACCCACTTCTTCGAAGTTCGCTGCTGGGGCATGGTGGCTGTTCCTTAGGCGGCAGGCCCGGGTGAGATGGCCTGCTTTCCCGCAGGTGCGGCAGACGGCATCACGGAAGTGGCATGTACGTCTGTCGTGGTGGTCCCTGCAGCTGGTGCACATTGGGGCCTGCCTGTTGAGGGAAGCAGAAGAGGGAACAGAGACAGATGCTGGGCGCCGGCCCTTGGGCCTGGAGACGCCGGGCTCACCTTTCTTCAAGCGTGGTTGCATCCGGTGGATGTCCTCTTCTTCGCTCGAGTCAGGTTCGGGAGGGGCCGCCTGGTGGACTTTGGTGGCTGCCTTGTCCTTTTGCGTTGTCTCGAAGGCTGCTGCTGTTTGGAGCATCTTTTCCAAGGTAGGTTCTGACATTGCGATGAGGTGCCGGCGGAGCTTGGCTTCCTGGATCCCTCCCATGAAGGCGGTCTCCACATGGTCATCCACATGGCAGAATTCACAGCCCACGGCTAGTCGACGGAGTGGCGGCTGACTCTCCCGGCTGCTGCTGGCGCTGTATGAACTCCCAGCACCTGGCCAGTTTTAATGGCTTCAGGGCGAAGTAATCGCCGAGGGTCTTGGTGAGTATGTCGTAAGACACCTTGGTGGGGTCTTGCGGGGCGAGTAGGTTCTGGGCCACCCGCATGACCTCCACCCCTCCAGAACTCAAGAGCCAGGCACTCTTTAGGTCCGCCTCTGTGATCCCGTGGACCTTGAAGGCGCAACCCAGTGTCTTGAGCCAGGACTCCCACGTCTCTGGGCGAGACGTATCGAAAGGGGTAATTGGTCCCAGAGCATTTGCCATAGTTACCAGAGCAGGAGCGGCGGCAGTGATTTGAGCGATGTCCTCGTGGTCTTGCGGCGGTGCCGGGGACCGCAGAGGCTCGTTGCTGCCTAGTGCCGGAGGATCAGGGCTCAGAGCGGCTTGCGCTGAGGCATTGGAGCATTAGAGCTTGGAGATGCTTGTGGCCGGCGGACGGAGCTCACTGTGCTGCTGCGGTCGGCTGGAGAGTCGCTCATCGGGATCCCATCCTCGTCGCCATTGATAAGTATTGGAGTCGGGAGTCCATGGAATAGTGAAACAGCTAGATCTTTATTGCTGGTCCGGATGAAGCATACAACCCAGGGCTCGAAGCCCTCCTTTTATGCTGGTCAGGGATAATCCCCTGACCTCACCCATCTGGCCTGATAGGCTATTATAAGTCTATTTACATCTCATAGGTTCCCTGGGAGGAACCTAGGTACATGATTGGTGGCCAGTTTGAATCCACCTGGCCTTTGTTCTACCTGGCTGAAGCTCAGGTAGTTTCTTGGCCATGTGCTCTGGCCACATGGCGGTTGCCATTACTGGAGCACATGGTGACCGCATGGTCAATATATAACAAAACCAAATGGTCTGACCATTACACTTCTTCCCTAGTAGTCAGATCCACATCTATCCCCATGCCAAAGATCAAATCCAGGGTGTGGCCAGCTTGATGTGTGGGGCCTGATGCAAATTGGGAGAGTGTTAGTACCACCATAGAAGGCACCAGGTCTGAAGCCTGAGTAGAGATGGGAGCTTTATCCGCATGGATGTTGAAGTCCCCAAGAATTAGTAGTCTCAGGAACTCCAAGGCCCACTCAGCTACCGCCTCTAAAAGGCTCAGAAGGCTGTCTGTCGGCATGCTAGGCAGTCAGTATACCAGACAGACAGGCAAGCTCTCCTCAGGGTGCGTTCACACGCTCAGATTTTAGCCGGCTTGAGCTGGCTCAAAGCTGCGTGTTTACACTGTCACAGCTGCCTCCTGTCCCCAGCCGTTGCCTACTGTGCCAAATCCCGTCTGAAATTTGAGACTACTTCCCCTGGTGGTCTCAGCTGTGCTCTTCTGGCTCCTGCCGCATTTGTTTCTGTGTAAACGGGGAGCCGTCTCCTAGCCACTTCTGAGTTACTCCCCCCTCCCTGTGGAAGCCTCTGGCTTCTGCTTTTCATCCGCCATTTTTTTTTACCTTTGGCGAGATTCGCATGAGTGCCCATTCAAACCAACATTTAAAGAACACATCTGTAAATGGCCGCTCACTCTGTCGTTTACATGATTTATCGTTCATGCTGAGGCTATTTTGGGAGGAAGATTTTAAATCAAAGTGTGATGTTAAAGGGGCTGGCTGGCTTGAACTGAAAATAGTACCTAGGAATCACGTGACCTGTGCCGGAACTCATTTTAGACATCTTCTCTGGGCATGCTTTGGTTGGGAAATAGAAACTTAGCTGTGATGGCTGCTGCTGCTGGAGGAATCTACTGGAGCCAGCCCGAGACGCTGGAGCTTTTAGCTCTGTGGGGGGAACGGCAGGTCCAGGAGGAACTGGGTTCATCCAGCAGGAACATGCCTGTGTTCTCCAGAATCGCAGAGGGAATGGCGGCAAAGGGGTTCAGGAGGACTGCTGAGGAGTGCCGGAGAAAGGCAAAGGCTCTGTGCCTGGCATACAAGAAAGTCGTTGCCAACAATGAAAGATCAGGAAGCGCCCGGCAGACCTGCCCATACTTCCAGGAGCTCAGCTGGATCTTCCAGGGCAGAGCCAGTGTGACGCTCTGTCTTGCCCTCCCTCGGAGTGCCCCCGGTGGCCGTACTATCCTCTCCCGGCGGGCGGTCCCAGTGAGGTCCGAGGTTCGAGGAAGGAGTGATTATCGGGTCTCAGAATGGCCAGGGGCAGGGGTATACAGCACCCTCAGCCGCCTCCTGGCCTCCGTTGGTGTGCACTGCCGCTTGGCTGACTGTTCTCCCAGGCTGCGCCCTCGCGCTCTCTCTCTCTGCTGGGCTCTGCTCACAGTCACGCATCACCTCTGGCTCTTCCTCCTCGACCCGTTCAGCCTCCCTTCCTTTTATTCCCTCTTCCTCTTGCCGGACCGTCCCACCTCCCTCCTCTGCCCCAGCCCCACCCCCCTTTATAGCCGGCAACGCCGAGGCTTCCTTCCTGCCCGACGCTCCTGGGACGTGGGTGCGGCGAGCCCTGTCGCTGCTGCTGCCGGCCTTCTCGTGGTGCGCCGTCCCTCCTCGCTCCGCCCCAGGCCGGGTGGCCTTGTCTGTCGTGTCCAGGTGAGCCGCCTCAGCAGGACACGGGCTACATGACATGGGGCGTGCGCGGGGTGTCCTCCAGCTCTCGGGTGCCGGGCCGAACGCTGCCACTCCCGGAGGCTCCGGGAGCTTCCTCCCGGCCTCTGTCCCAGATCGCGGATGCGATCGGCTCCCTGGCGCCTGCTGGGCAAGCTCCCGTTCCAGACCCTCCGGGACGGGACAGCCAGTGTGACCGGGAGGAGGCTGTCATACAGCTTTGTGGAAACAACAGCACCCAGGCCAACCCAGGAGTGCATCCCTCCCTCCCAAACAGAAGTCACACTGGATGTCATGCCCCTTGACCACCAGGAAGATCTGCCAAGTGGTGCCAGCAGCTCATGTGGTGAGTGTATACACATGTGTACACATGCAATTGTGGGAGTTTTGCACCCCCAAGTCACCAAGGAACCCACCACACATTCTCCAGCCTTGTCCCTCTGTTGACTGAGGTAATCTCTCCCAGCAGCCACCTAGGGTTGCCAGCTGCAGGTTAAAAAATTCCATCAAACTTTGATGTGTATCCCTGTAGAGTGTGGGGTTTGTGGAGGGAATAAAAACACAATTTTTCCTAGAGGCTGCCAGGTTCTCCCTGGCTGCTTGCAGGGGATATGGGTGTAGGGTTCCCCGATCTAGGTATGGAAACTCCTGGAGATTTGGAGACTGAGCCTCAAGTTTCAACAGGGGAACTGATCTCTGTAGTCTGTAGATTAGCAGTGATACCAGGCGATCCCCAGGCCCACAATGGAGGACATCATCTCCTACTGGCTGTGGCTTTGGCAGCCATTTACACCAGGGGAAACAATGTTTGGCATCTAGAGATTAGCTGTAATTCAAGGAGATCTCCAGGCCCCACCTGGAGGCTGGGAACCCTATGTTAGGGGCATGCCAGTAACCTGCCCATGTAGCTAGTCTCCATGTCAACAACTGCATTCATGCTGTTGGGAATTTTAATATACCTCTACCTGACAGCATGCCGTGATGCCCCTCAGAAATATCGCCAGAACAGCCATCCTGACATGTCCAGGATTTGCCTCCTCATCCTTCCTCTTCCTCCACCCACCTGAATCTCGGTAATGGCTCTGTGCTTGCCTGAAACTCCACAGCGTGCAGTTCAATTGACAGCATGCTGCATTTTCTCTTACTTACAGAAGGGGACGTCCCATGGATTGAGCCACAAGAGGTGGCCGAGGACGATTACGGCGGAGATACGGTGGAGGAGTCAACACTGGAAGGTGGGTATGTTGATAACAGGTCTCAGGGGAATGAATATTGCCATGGTTTATGTATGTCTGTGATGCCTCACATGGCCCACCCCAACCACCTCCCAATTCTTTGAGCCTGCCAACTCCACCTGAGCGTTTAATGGCACATTTGCATTTATTTATCTGTGCACTTCTACATGATATAATGTGTCAGGGACCCATTACTGTCTTTGTTGTAACAATGCATTTTCACCTGTGTACCACAGGCACTTCAACATCCACCCAGCCAGAGGCAGGCGGGAGTCCATCCTCCGAAAACCAAACAGGTTAGTGTGATACCCTGAACCCACAGATGGTGTGGCATAGCAGGGCATAAGAGTGTGTTGCATGGAGACAACGGCCGCAGCATGTCACCCACTACCCAGCATATCTTGTCCCCACTGCAGACTTCCCACCTGGTGTGAACATCAGCAAGCTGTCTCCTAGATCCCAGCTGGCATTCATCCGTGCGTGGACGAAACGTGTGTCTGGGGAGGCCATGATGCGTCACTCCGAGAGGCACTGGCAGGCCCTTTTGGATGCTGCACATAGGGAGCATGATGAGTTTATGGAACTTATGAGGGCATCCCTCAACCAGGAGAGGTGTACAAGTGAGGCCCTGTGTGGCATCCTTAATGGCACACTATATGCTCTCACTGAACTGACAAGGTCAATGACTGGGGACAGGGGCAGACCAGCTGCACAGGTGATCTGTGCAGCATCTGGCAGCCTAGGCTGCCCAGGCAACACGGACGGGGATGTGGGGACTGCCATGAGAGAGGGGATGGCAAATCATCCCGCCATCGAAGCACCGTCAACCCTCTCTCAGGGCACTCCCCGCGTTTGCCGTGGAAAGAGACTGAAGAAAACTAAACACATCTACTCTCCACCAGAGTAGAGTGAATCCCTGCAATGTATTTAGTTTTATTCTACTGCTATTGAATATACATCATTGTTTGATTGTATGACTACTCATTAAACAGTGTTTGCTAACTCTGCATCCAGGCTCATGAACAGGGGTGCAAACTCCCTCCTGGACACCCGCTTTGAGTGGAAAGTTACGTTGTCAGTTCCAGGTTGGGAAACAACTTGTGATTTGGGGGATGTGGCATGGGGAGGCCTTTCATGTTTCATGTTTCAAATTTCATGTTTCAAATTTCATGTTGTAAGCAAAACAAAAACCCATCTTCCTCAAAAAAGTAAGACCAGAAGACTGCTGTAAGGAAATATATCTTTATGAAACAGTATAAAAACAAACCAGTATAACGACGACAAAACAAAACTTTTCTCAAACAAACTCAGGAACACCAACAACAATAACAACAGGAAAACCCACTAGCCCTCCTCCCCAGCTCCCTCAACATCCTCCCCAGCTTCCTCCCCCGTCTCGTCACTCTTCCTCCTGTGCCTGGAGAGCCCAATTGAGGTGCATGCTGTCCCACTCTCGCCTCAGCCTGAGCACGGCCCGTTCAAGGACAACCGTCCGCTGGTGTTGAGCGTCCACTGCAAATAAAAGCAGGTGCTTAGAATCCACACCAAGTAGTGCCATTACCAAAGCCAAGCACACAACAGGTCCTTGACTCTATCATTGCAGGGGTTGAATTGTGCTTTTGGGGTTTGGACTCCTGGGTCACCAACAGTCGCATCTGTTCAATCATAGCCTTGGCAATGTATTACTGTGTACCCTTTATTGCTCATATTTCCCTAATGCTGCTCACAGACCAGGGCCGGAGAGGATACTCATGTTTCCTGTTTGTCATCTCCAGGCTTGCCTGGACCTGCTGGAGGGTTGCCCTCATGCCCTCCATCATCTCCTGTACACTTTGCGTGGGGTGTTCTGTGGCAGCCGCCCATGCACCGTTGCTCAGTTCTCTGCCTTCTGCAAGAGAATAGGAAGCCATCAGGATGGGCATGGGTATTCCTTCACTAGACAAGTAAGGGTCATGGCACTTACCAATTTGGGCCTCAGTGGGGGGTCCGGAATCTCCTGCCTGACACTCCTCCTCCTCCTCTGCGCCCATGGACCCTGAAATGATTGGTTGATGAATAAAAGTTAATAGGGCCAGGCAAATGTTCAAACTTGTTACGCCATGTGCCCTTGAGGCCAGCACACCTGATCTTGACCCATAACACATCAAGAATCCCCATGTGCCAGGGGAGGATCACCCTCAGTCAGTCGCTGAGGTTTTAATCCTGACAGTCAGTGATCACCGTGCAGTGGCAGAGGACTCTCCAGACGTACATACAAACCTACCTTGCTCACTTTCCTCGGATGTCCCCGAGGTCTGCATGCCCCTGCTAACAAGCCATCCAGCTCCTGTATAAAAAAAGACAGAACAATTGAGTAATGCTTGTCTTCCTGAATCACCTCTTTTATGTCCCTCTGTATGCTATGTGGTCAGATGTGCAGAAGCTTTGTGTGTTGAGCAACTGCCATTAAAACTCTGAGCATGTGAATTGGCAGCTGCATGAACAATGTTGCTCTGGAGCCATCCCTTCTTGAGCGAAGACAGAATTGTGTGCGTCGGAGGATAAAGAACCATGAGCTACCTCAGACCAATGAAGCCTAGAGGGAACACTGGTTGTAAGTGGTATGGAGGACACTGCAAACCACATGCTCCAACCTCAGTGATCTGCCAGTACCAGCCTTCATTGACACTCACCACGCCTGCACCTTATCACAGCATATGAGTGCCCAAAATGGCTGGCAGTCATGGCCCCTGTGTACCATACCTAATAAAACTCTATTGGTTTGCTTGGGCCACGGGAGACTATTGAACTCATGTATAGGGAAAGTACTGTGGTTTATTTGAACAGAGGATGCATCTTCCAATCCCCATACCAGGGCAGTGGGTGCTATATTGGCTTACCATATCTTTGTCCGCTGTCCTGCGAGGTCCCAAGTGGGGAATCATCAAGAGCCGCCTCTAGCAGCTCTGTTTAGGGTGATATGATTCTGTGGAAAGGCAAGGAGAGAAAAAATTCAGGACATGCAAATGACAACCTAAGTTGTGCAACGGCAAGGTTTGCCAGCCTCTAGGTGGGGCCTGGAGATCTCCCGCTTATGCAACTGGCCTCCAGCTGACAGGGATCACCTCCCCCTTGAGTAAATGGCTGCATGGGGGGGAGGCTACATCATTGCCCAGTGTCGAGACCTCTCCCCTACCCAAACCCCACCCTCTCATGGATCCACCCCCAAAGTCTCCAGGAATTTTCCAACAGAATTGGCATTCCTAAAGATAGCGTAGTAGACAGGGGGTTAGCTGTACTCACTTGGTGGCCTATGCATCTCCCATCCTGGATTGCCAGCCTGGTCCCAGAGACGATGGAGCAGATTGAATTGGGGGGGGGGGGTCTCCTGCTAATGGGCAGTATCCCCCCCAATCCTCAAGTGTGTCAAAAAACGTGGCCTTGTCATGGTTAAATTTAGCGCGGCATTGGCTGGCAGACCAGGTGTGCCCAGCCTCACCCAGTGCCGCAGACACCTCCTCAAAAATGGAGATGGTCTCCATGTGGGTACTGGAGATTACCCTTTCCCCGTACCCATTTTCCAGGAGGAACTGGTACATAATGTCCAGTTCTACCTCCTGCCAATACACCCCCTTCCTCGGGCGTGTGTCCATTTTCACGGTAGTCTGGGGCAGGAGTGAGTTCACTCATGTGCGAACGTTCGAAAACGGGTTTTGAGCGCTTAAAAAGACATGCGCACGGTGCGTTTGAATGGATGCAGATTGGCGCCGTTTTGGGGCATTTTTGACTTGTGAACACAATGCTCTATTGCTAATTAAGGCACTGAACATTCTTCTTGTAGCCACTAATTTTTTATGAGCAACTTTGGAAAGTCGTCCCCCCCACTCAATCGAGGGAAAGCCTTGCAGGGGCTGTCCCCCCCCCCCTGCAATGGTCAGTTCTTTCTTTCTCGGTGCATTCTTCCTTGAGGGCTGGAGTCTGAGCCCAAATAAGCAAAAGAATGGTTTTCTAAGGAAGAGACGATAAGTAGCCCTCAGTTGTCACCATCAGCCATATCAAAGTTCAAATGGCCATGTCTGCCCCAAGGGAATAAGAGCCTGGGTTCAATTCTGACCATTCCCACACCACCACTGGGGGGAAAAGTCACAAGGCAACATCAGCTGGTTCCAAAATTCCACCCCACAAAGCAGCTTGTGCGTAATGTCCACACCCCCAAATTCAGACAGCATTGCGGCTTCGGGAAGTTGTAACCTGAGTCTTCCCCCACCAGGCTTTTTTTTTGGGGGGGATCACCCTAGCTTGTACAGTCTTTATTGCAAAAACTCAACTTCGGGATCTACTGACACTCAAGTTCTGAGTGACTGCGTGATTTGGCAACTGCATAAATGATTTAGCTCCTCAGCCATCCCTTTCTGACTGAAGACATAGATCTGTGGGCCGGAGGCAAGAAACCTGTAGGGCTCCTCACAATGAGCTTAGAGGGACCCCCCCCCCGTTGTCCATGAACACAGTCCTGGGTAGGAATCCCACCTCTCCCCCTCATATGCCGCCGGCTGGGTGAGCTTGGGCCAGTCACAGGACCCCTTGCAGCTGCTCTTTCTCCAGCAGTCCTCTAGAGAGGTCTCTCTGTCCAAACCTGCCTCGCTGGGTGACCGCTATGGGGAGAAGAAGAGGGGAGGGTGACTGTACGCTGCCTAAAGACACCTTTAGATGGTGAAAGAGTGGGGTTTCGACTTTGCACCTTCTCAGGGCTCAAACAATGAGGTCTGCACTACAGGGTTGTTTTGCAGAATGAGATACAAATGACCAAACAAGCACTCTGGCAGCAGTGTTGAAAAGTCTGGGCAAATGAATGTAGTCCTTATGGTTCACAGCAAACAAGTAACACTACAGGATGTGAAACAGGTTTTTTATTTTCCTACAAAGAAAAAAAAATAATGTATTGCCAACTTTGGGTGCGGGGTGGGGTAGGTTAGCGTCTCTGATGGCTCAGGATCCAGCAGGTCAGCGTGGCACACACAGCCCTCCCCTCCCATGCTCCCTGTCATTCCCCTGCGGCTGGTGTTCCTGCGCATGAAGAGTGCTGTGTGGCTGTGAGTCCTCCACCGTGACCAGGTGGCCATGCTCCTCACATATGTTGTGCAGCACAGCACATGCGCAGATTACACAGTTCAAACTCTGCTCCATCAATTGAAGCCTGGCCCCCAAACACCTCCAGCAGGCCTTCAGGCGTCCAAAGGCCCGCTCTACCATGCACCGGGCCCTGCAGTGAGCCCGGTTGAATGTGGCCTGATGAGGTGTCAGTGCCCCAGTGTATGGGGTGATTAGCCAACACCGCATGGGGTAGGCGGCATCCGCTGTTATTAGAGGGGGGATCTGAACCCCCTCAATAGTCACCGTCGGGTTCCCCAGGACAAATATACCATGGTCCATTGCGTCCATGATTTTCGAATGACGCAGTGTATGCGCGTCGTGGCTCCTTCCTGCCTCCCCAATGGTGACATCGATGAACCGGCCCTGGTGGTCGACGGTCCCTTGCAGCAGCACTGAGTAGACATGCTTCTGGTTGTAGAACTCTGAAGCCTGGTGTGGTGGTGCCTGGATCTGTATGTGGCAGCCATCCATGGCCCCCACACAGTGAGGAAACCCCAGCTCCACGAAACCCATCATCACCTGGCAAAAGAAAAGGATACCACATCAGTGTTTAAGTCCATGTAACCTGCCTCTGGCCAGATTTATCAATAGCAGGCATACATATCTACAGTACTATACATTTCTAGCAAAATCACTGGTGCCTTCCCTCCTGTGCCATGACTCACTCAACTCAAGCTAGAGGAGACACTGCTCACAAGATGCCTGTTGTGGGGACATAAAGGGAACATGAATGAAAGCCCCACTGAGACTCCTGATTTAACTGTTGGCATTAATCACCACCTGATCTCCATTGAAGTACTTGCCATCTGGACCATGGTGGAGGTCACAATGGTGGTCATCCAATTTGGATGGGGCATCTCTCTCCTACTGCAGCAATGCTTTCCTCTACAGCCCAGCTGTATTATCTGATGTGAAAAATGTCATTTCAGCATCTTTAGTAGGGTTGCCAGCCTTCCAGTGGTGGCCAGATAAGTCATTTCAACTGGAGAAAATGGCTGCCTCTGGAAGGTGGAATGTATAGCATTATACCACACTGAGGTGCTTCCCTCCCTAAAAACTGCGCTTCAGGCTACACCCCCAACCCCCAAAATCTCCTAAGATGGTGAACATCACATTCCCTGTGTCACATACATTGTATAACACCTAATTTATCTCATGCTTGTGCTTTATAGGGGAGATGGTTACCCGTCCAGGTGACTGCAGACAGACAATGCTGCTCAACAGGTGCACCTCAATCGCCAGGCAGACCTCCACCACAATTCCTGCCATAGTAGATCTTGCCACTCCAAAGAGGGCACCCACCAGACAGTAGCATAAGGTGTTGGCCAGCCAAGATATGGCGATGGCCACACGCTCATCTACCGGAATGGGGTCCCTCATGGCCATCCCCTCACGCTGCAGTTGTGGCCTCAGAGAGTCCACCAGCCACGTGAAGGTTGCCCTGCTCATCCGGAAGTTCTCTATCCACTGCTCATCCTCCCAGATGACACGGGCATAGACGGTCCAGAGCTGAGCTGGCCGAGGATAGACCTGAGGATAGACCCACCACTTTGCTCAGCCATCGTGAAGTGATATGCCAAGTCAAAGGACTCTGAAACCTCAAAGTCCTCCAGACTGGCTCTCCTATGTGCCAGGTGCCGCCTGACAAATGCCAGCCTCTGCGCTCTTATGGCTGCCAACCTGCGAAGCAGGCGACAGACCACTGTGAGGCAGATCTGGGCAGTCAGAAAGGCCACCAAGCACTGCTCCTGAGGATTCATGATGCTCCCTCAGTGCAAGTGGCAGAAAAGAGTGGGAAAAAAGGTTTTATGTCAGGCGGATTGATTCAGTCATGTGAGTGAAATCACAGTGCCCGGTGGAAGTATCAAAAGGAGGCAGTGATTCGGTTGAATGGTGCTGCGCATGTGCGAATACAAGATTTTTCCATACCTATGCATAAGCGTTTGTGCACATGCGCAAGCATCAAAAAAATTTTTTTAAACCCATGCGTCGGTAGTCAGTCAGTCAGTGTGTTGTTTATTTGGTATATCACCAGCACAATTACAATCAATACAAAAAGGGTACTAATAAAATATATAGTGTAAACGCCGGGGAGCCGTTTGCATGCGATCCGAGGCGAGGTGAGTGTGATCGCGATTTTCCGGAAACAGCCGTTTGTAGCCAGCAAACGCAGGCTCCAGAACGCCTGTCTGAACGCACCCTCAGTGTCCCCACACCAGGCCAACTCAGTCAATACTGGTGATCTTTGGGACAGGGAGTGGTTTGAAGAAGAAAGCCTCCCATATGAATAGATTCTTGTTTCTGCCTTATTCATAAGGGTGACTTTGTACTGAAATTTACTAAATTATGGCATCAGAGATGCCTTCAGTGGGTAAATGCATGGCTGGAGTCTCTAAGCCAGGGCAGAATACAAAACAATTGCTGTGCGCTCAATTTCTGAACAATGTACAGAGTTCAGAGTAGTAGCAATCTTCTCACTGCTCTGGGACTGGAATGACAACCCCTGGGACTTGCAGAAGCATTCTGGTACTATCATTCCACTCTGAGGGCTGTCATTCCAGTCCCAGAGCACCTCTGCTACTCCCAGAAGCTATTATTCCACTCTGGGGGCTGTCATTCCTGTCTCAGAGCACTGAGCCTATTCCCAGGGGCTGTCATTCCACTTTGCAACCTGTCATTCCAAAGAATAGCAAAACCTCAAAACAACTGTGTGCTATATTTCCCACAAGATTATTCACAAAGGAGACTTCATTTAAAGTGAAAAGCATCTATTGCATGAAGTAAATATGTCCATACAGTCCGTCATAGGAAAATGCAGAAGCAAAAAAATTACTATACAGAATACAGTTAATATACAGAAAGTCCAACACTTTTCCTAGGTAATTTTCCCAGTGTTTCAGACTCCTGGTCCTTTCCCAGGAACAAGGAGCAACTGCCGAGAACCTCATTCCAGCTCCTTATAAAGTAATGCTTTTCTGTTATTTCAATGTTGAACAAGGTCTTCTTAGTTCTAACCAGCACCCCTAAAGGCTGCTTCCATGTATCAGGACCAAAACATGCCTCCATTCCAGTCCCAGAGCATTGAGCCTGTTCCCAGTGGCTGTCATTCCATTCTGTGACATGCCATTCTAGCCCCAGAGCACATATTCTATTGCTAGGGATTGTCATTTTACTCTGGAGGACTGTCATTCCAGTACCAGAATGCTTCTGCTATTTCAGGGGCTGTCTTTCCACTCTGAAGGCTATCATTCTAGTCCCAGAGTAGCCTGTCTGGGTCCCAAGACCTTAATGGAAAAACTATTCCACATTTTCTTTGTAACCTTTTTTGTGCTGCAAATGTATTTCAGTGGAGCCCATGCAAGTTAATTGGCATTCCTGGCTCCCATTATCTCCAGTGGGCTCTCAAGCTTCTCCCATTGCTTCCAATAGGCAATTCTGTCATTCCTTTTATACATCCCAGTTAGTTGTCCCTTTGAAACTGTACCACACCATTTTAAGTAACACCAAAATGAAGAGCAAGTAACAATAAAATGAAGTGCATGAACATGTACAGAGTGCACATTTCTTGCCAATGTTCTTTCTGGGCTGCACACATGGCAAAAGGAATTTTTAAAAGGCCTCTGATCTGCATGTCCCCCCCAATCTTGTTCATGCAGATGGGCTTACCATTTAAAAATGAAATGGAAATTGAAAGAAGAGCTTAGGAGAGGCTGGAAAAAAACTGTTCTCAGTCAAGGATATATAGACTCAACTAAAATAAAATAGAGACACACTTTCCCCCAAAATGTAAATTGGAGCCAAGAAAGTATGTTGGGCCCAACAGAGGCTTTGCAGTCTGACTGCCACTACATTAAAAGTGGGTGGAGCCAGCCAGGATTAAGGACTATACTTTCTTTTCCAACAGACACCGAATATATTCAAGGATTGATATGTTCTGGATATCAAAAACCTTAGTTATTAATCCAGAGAGTGCAAAGATACAACCAAAAACCCTTGCAGATCTTACCATTTACAATATCAATATCAGTTTTCTATGCTGGCTGGAAAGGCAAAAATGGCCACTTTCCCTAGACCTCAGATCAGAGGTGTGTCTCTCCTGATGGATCCAGCCACAATAGACCTTCTCTTCCTGTGGCAAGGAATGTTATCAAATCTCTTTCCCCATTGAGGTAAAGGCAGCTAAAGTTCCTAAAGAATAGCATTTGACACCTCCATGCTGGGAGAAGAGGAGGGGGAGAAGGGGGATGTTTAAATATCCCATTGTCTATCCTGCCAGCTCTAGTAGCATTTGTAAGCAAGTGAGCCCAAAAGGGAGGGAAAAAGTGAGCCCAAAAGAAAATAACTCGCACAAGGGAAAGTTTTAAACTCAATATTCCCAGGTACTGGTTGACCAGGGGAGGCTCAGTCCCCAGGAAAAATTTGGGGAAGGCCCAAGCCCCCGAGCCCCCCCCCCCAAGTTTATGCCTATGGTAGATATGAACAATTATGTGGACAAGAGACATGGCCAAGGGGATATGGGGAGAGCTGAATTCTGAATATTGGGTAAAAATAATTATCCAAATGTTTGGTTCCTAGTTAGGGTTGCCAGGTTGGTCTTCGTCCCCAGTGGGGGACTTTGGAAGGCATTCCCAGAGAGGGCAGGGCATCTCCAATGTGATGACATCACATTGGGGATGTCCCCACCCCAAGCCCCACCCCCAAGAATGATCACCTGTAGCCACCACTCTCCCTTCCATCCTGTGAAATTTAAAGTTCCTGCCGATCAGGTGGAGGGCCCTTTAAAACTTGCAAGAGGGGAAAACACAGGGAGGCTGCTGGCCACACATCTGGAACCCAAGTGGCAATGCTGCTTGGAGATCAGGCGAGCGGGGCCAGTCCCTGCTGGGCAGAAGGACTTAAAGGGGCTTCCTCTGCTGGCCTGTCGGCCCCCAGTGGGTTGAACCCCCAAATATCGGGGAAAACCCCACCCAGAACAGAGGTCTGGCAAGCCTATTCCTAGTTTAGTTTAGACTTACTTTTAGGAATCTGGTTGCAGAGTATTTTTTAGAAGAAATCTTGTAACATTCTTAAAACAGCCTCCCCCCCCCCAAAAAAAAAGTGAGTGGGGATTAACTCTGTTATATATTACCAGTGTCTGAATCTCAAATTATATGACCAACTGCAGTGACACTAATCTACACTTGGAAGAAGAAAAACAGAGCAGGAGATGGCCTTTAATACTTTCAGTGATATAAATAATACAAATTATCCTGCTGAAAAGTTTAATAGGCTATTTCCTTACAAGCAACTGAAAATGTAAGCACAGATGCTTCCACTGGGGAGAGTGCTTGGTCTAACACTGGATATCTTTCTGGTCCATATCCAGATGATACGGATAAATCCGCAGCGTGTTTTTGGAATAACAACAATACTAAAAACAACAACAAAGAATGCAAAACAAAGAAATAATGAAAAACAAGTAAGGCAGTGGCAACAACTAAAGCATGTGAAGCAGGACTGACATCAAGTCACACAGTGGAACTTGCAATAAATCATGCGCAGCTCTCCTAAACCATCTGCTGAGGCCCTCTTCAAAAACTTCAAAACCCACGCTGCATGTTTCTGGAGTATGAGAGAGGGAAGGAGAGAAGGCGTCTGACTACTGATACCCATATTCCATCTATTTACATCAATTGCTTCGACTTTCTAAGGTCTCGGGTTCAGTTGCTGGAGTCTTCAGTGAGATGAAAGATCTCAAGGACACAGTAAGAAAAGAGAGTTGCTGCTGAGGGCCACTGCAATTTATTTAGACAGTTTTGGCCATTGGTCTGATTTAATATGCAGTAAAATTATCCCAGCCCAATTCTGTTAGTTTTTCAGAAATTAATACAAAGCAGTTTCTTACATTTTTTTTTGCAAAGGACCATGAATGCAGTGGCCACACCATAGGCTTTGTATAAAGAAGGCCTCTGGTTAGGGTTGCCAACACCAGGTTGAGAATGGGAGGGGGCTGGGTTTGGGGAGGGGAGACACCTCAGTTGGGTATAATACCATAGAGTCCACCATCCAAACTAACCCTATCCACCCTCCAGAGCAGCTGTTTTCTCCAGGGGAAGTGATCTCTGTAATCTGGAAATTAGTAGTAATTCTGGGTGGTCTCCAGGCCACACCTGCAAGTCAGCAACACTGTCTCAGGTTCAGCCCCTGTCAGACAGAAAATATATCGGAGAGAACCTTCCCCAGTGAGAGCAGCCATTTCTGGACTACAGAAAGATCACAGATATTTGGCAAGAATGACATACATTCATGTGATACACCAGAGCCCTATGTAGATATGCTTTTACACGCCTTTAACAATTATCTATGCTAGTCTAGTTTGAAAGATGATGCTTTTTTCACCGTGCCTTATCCATTTAGCTCATAAACTTGTTTGATTTCTTAAAATGAACGCTAGGAAAGAAATCTGTTTGTTTTCTGTTCCTCCTGCTGCCTTTGGACATCTTTGTTTCTGCCCCCTTTTAAGCTGAGAGACTAATTGCTCTGGCATAGTTTTTCATTCTCCACTAAATTCCTCACGTGTTCTTCCAGCCAGACATTTCCAAAGAGACTACTATAGGCAGAAGGGACAGAGCATAAATCTAGACAAAGTACAGAAAGTGTTGATCTTCAAAAATAAAAGTTGATCTTCAAAAATAATCAAGACATAAGTGAGTAGTAACTCTTGTTACTGGAAGACATAGTGTGATTTAGGCAATATTTCAGGGTTGTCTAAAGAGACCTCCCAGTAATAAATATCAATGGTAACATACCTAGGTTGACCGTGAGAGAAGATCAGTGACAGGATGATGATAAGAAGTGATAATTTTAGACTACAGTGAGATGGATTTAGATTAAATATCTGGAAGGTGTTATTGACTGCAATGTTCATCAAGCCATCAGGTGTGTGTATATTAATACTGTTGTCACAGTACTTGTGCATGACTAAGTTTTGTGAGAGCAAATAGGTTATTTCTTATTGTTTCGTGAAAGATGACTGATCAGCTTTGGAAGTCTCCAAACATGGGTCCTTTTCAAACAGCCTATCTATTCTGTTTTAGTAACTGATTACTAACAGATTTTTCCTGTCTTTTCAGACAGACCTATTTTAGTTGTGGTTGTTGAGTGGCTGAAAAAAGCCCAGACTTTTTGCCTCAATATTTTTTGTGACACAATCAGCTGATTTAATTATTGCTATTGCAGTTTTTTTTTTAATTGTATTTACTGTTTTTGCCACTGGAGACTATTGCAATGAAAATGTTTTTTTTTAAAGTGAATGCAAAGGCCAGACTGACGTGTTAGAATTCCGCAAACTGTATATAAAAAAGATTATGCTTCAGTGAATTGCCTGATAGACAGCCACACATGTCCATTGCTAGGTGATGGCTGGATTTGCCAGAATTAATTTGGATTTACTTTCTTCTTTCAGACCATCAGTTTGATGAGGATTTAACAAACCTGCAAATGCTGGACGGCAAGGAGGGGGGGAAATTCTCCAGCTTGCTATCTAAAGATAAAAGGGGAAAGGGGAAGCTGACTAAATTAATCCCCTGGGAAAACTTAAAGAACATGATGTTTTTAACTGGCTCACAGAGGATCCTTTCTGAGTTTCTTCTTTGTGAGATGGGTGATGGAACTAATCTGAATGGAAGGGCAGGACAAAACAAGCAAACACTTGGTGTGGTAACAGCTATTCCCTGAAAAAAGTGTTATTTCACAGTGATATTTCTGAGCTGTGGAGAAACAGATTCTCTCAGGGTTTCTGTTTTTTAAAAATGTGTCAGCTTCCTGGGTGCATCTATAAACTCAGGTCTCCCTATCAAGTCCGTAAGCTATCATAATACTCATTATTATTTTTAAGAGATAGTTTAAAAAATGCCAATGCGATGAACTTTTGTTTTCTAATACAGGTTTTCTAATACAGATATACTTTTAGTGGAACCATATTTAGTTGTAGCTTCTTGGTGAGGGGCTAACAAAACATGGACTTTGGCTTTTTCAAAAGGAAGCAACTTTGTAGGGAGCTGAGAGAAAAGCAGCACAGAGAAGGAAAGGGGTGCTTAACCCTTTCACCACCTGCCATTTCCTCTGCTCCAAATCAATATTTAATTAGGTGTAAAAGTGTGCATTGAAACTGGAGCTTTGATCTTGCAAAGGAAATTAATGTATGAGTGGTAGGCCAGGCGTGGCAATAGATGGAGCAGAATGCCTGATGTTCACTGGTGACATTGATTGTTCAGATTTTGAACCAATAAGAGGGAAGGCTGAAATCCTCTTTGTGAGGGATACAGAATAGTGAAACAGTGGCCAGGAAAAGCATTATTTATTTATTTATTTATTTATTTTTCAAATTTATATCCCGCCCTCCCCACATTAAGCTCCCCTATTGATTGTACCTTCCTGCAGTAAGTTTTAAAATAAAAAGGGCTGCGGCTATAAGCAAACTTAAGGGCCGTCCAAACAATGAAGTTGATTCTATTTCAGCCAGATGAATAATATATGTATACATATATTTATTTTACAAAGAGTTATGGTGTTAGCAGTTGGACCCCTCCTCAAGCTCAGAGAATCTTGGGGCAAGCATGACCAGGACCTGGGCAGGCCAAGGCACTGTTCAAACATGGATGCCAGTTGCATAGCTCCCTGGGAAAGTGAGAGAACTGTACTTTGATTAGATCAAGCGGTGGTCAGAACAGATCTCTTTTCCCCATCCTAAAGGCATGCATAATTTAATGGATTACTCAGTACTTATGCAAAACAAGCAATTACTCTGAAAACCTCTTTTGCATATGCAAGATCACTTTTGCCTCTTTGCTATCGCCTAAGTGCTGCTTAATCCCTTTGTCTCAGTGTCTCCTGTCTGGTCAAGCCTTCCTGGGTCATCAACAGGGTCATTAGGTCTTGCCTAAGTGCAACTTAATCTCTTTATCTCAGTATCGCCTGTCCAGCCAAGCTTCTCTGGGCCATCAACAGGGCTATTAGCAGCCATAAAGCCACAGACCAAGCCTTTGTTTCACCCCAGTAAAGCAATCGTTACAATTGTTTTCTAAGAATTTCCCACCGGACAAGACACATGCCTTATCACAGCCTTGGAGCATAATTTCTCTATAAAGATCAGTCCCCAAAACCCGTTCAGTATGTGTGTGTGTGTGTTCTTAGTAACTACCAGGGCCCTAGATGAAGAGAGGCCCTAAGCTACTCCACTTGTGAGGCCCCTCCCAATCCCCCACCCTCACAACTAGAAGAAAATGGAAGAGTGTTATAAACAAAATTGAGTGAAGCCAAGGATGATGACGGGTATTTAAAATTCTACAATTCACAATTTCTCCTCTAAAGGACATAAGATGTTATTGTTAAATACCATAGTGATTGGGAAAAAATGCATAAATGTTAAAATTGACACAGAAAAACTTTTGCAATAACTGAACTTTGTATACCTTTTGTGGAATAAGCATTAATTTTTAGGGAAATGAAGTTGTAATGTTATTCTTAAAAAAACCCACCTGGAGTTTACAAATTATATTGCCTGGGAAGTGTAAATAATATGATCATGAGTACCTGACAGTGGGGCACCTTTAGAATCTACTTTATGTTGTCATTAAACAGTCAGTTTTAAAATGCATATTAAGATGTAAACTACAACCATCAAATACAGTAAGACTAAAAATGTCTTTTTCTAGCCTTCCTTCCTCATAGCAAAATCATCCAAAACTTCATCAAAATTTGTTTGTCTAAGTTTGTCATTTTCAGTGTACAGAATGCTCAGTGCTGACAACCTCTCTTGAGACATCGTGGCCCTTAATTCATTTTTAATTCTATTGCGTCTTGAAAAACTCCTCTCTCTCGAGCAGTTAGTGACCATAAAGCTAAGAAATAGCCGCAAGATTGCTTCCACATTAGGAAAGGCCATCTGATTTTTTTCCTTGTATATCATTTGGTAAAGGTCTGTATGAGACAGAGAGTGCTCTTCTGTAAGCCTATGGCTTTGTCTCACGTACAGGCGAAAGTGCAAAAGTTCATCAATAAGTTTCAGGTCAATATCTTCTGGGTCTGCTTCCATCAACAGTTCAACACCTGGCTGAATTTCTTGCTTAGATGCTGTCAGATTAGTAATAATGGAAAACAATTGTGCAACATCACTGTGCACAGTACTTCTTCTTTTTGAATTGGCTTCAAGTGCATCTAATATAGGAATAAAGAATTTTATCCTAAACTTATCTCCTGAAGAAAGTGCATCTAAGGCATCAGGTGCACTTCTGTCATTTCTTTGCCATTCCCTTACTCTTTGTCTCCTTGTTTGTAGTTAACATTTGGCAAGGTGGCTTTTGCTTGTTTCTCAAGGTCATCAAAATCATGTCTAATTTTCCTTTAAAAATCCAGAAGTGAACTGTACAAACTTGCCCAAGAACTCAGTAACAGGTCTGATTTCTGAAGGGCTTTGCTGACCTTGTGAAAATGACCTAGCACACGGGTCCATAAATGCAGCATAAAGACAAATTCCAGTTCTTCCATTTTCTGCAAAAGATTGTTAGCTTGAAGCCTGGTCTCCCCCTTCCCATTAACGTCAGAGTACAAATGACTGATGGCATCAGGGACAGCACTTTAACTTTCCAAAACAGCTTTTGTGGCTTTTGCGTGTGCATCCCACTGAGTGTCTGACAAATATTTAGGCACTTTAGACGGAGGTGGCAAAAAATGATTTTAGAACTGCCCATCTCTTTGTGGAGGATGAAAAAAAGGTATAAATTTCATTGATAATGCCAAAACAGTCCACTGCATCAAGGCATCAATCCACAGCTGAACGACCCACCAGATTTAAAGAGTGACCTGCATATGGAATAAATCTTGCAAATTGTTTTTTTCCCAATAATTTTTTGCTGCATACCATTGTACTTACCAGCCATGTTGGCAGCATTGTCATAGGACTGCCCGCGGCATCTTCTAAAGTCAGTTTCAAGCTCAGTAGTGAAATAGTTGAACACTACATCAGCCATGCTTTCTCCTGAGTGGTCTTTTAGCTCAAGGAAAGTTAAAAATCTCTCAGCTGGCAAACCATCTTCAGGTGATACATATCTGATAATTAAAGTCAACTGATCAGTATGTGAAATGTCAGGAGTGGAATCTATTGAAAAGCTGAAATATCCAGCCTTTCTCATATCAGCCAGAATTGCATCCTTAAACTTTTTTTTTGCCATTTGAATCATTTTCTCACATATAGTTTTTGACAAATAAGAGGGATTGCCTGATTCAGAATGTTCATACCGATTGATATGAGCAAGTAAAAATGGATCAAATTTTGCCACTAGTGCTAAAAGACTAAGATAATTGCCACTATTTGGAGATCCAAAGTGTTCATTGTCTCCTCTGAACTGTAAGCCTCGTTCTACAAGAGTGCATATTACAGCAGTAATTCTCTCCATGACATGCCGCCAGTACTGCTGTTCTGCTTTTATTTGTTCCTCTAGCTTGGAAGTTAACATTTGCCCTTACTTCCTTGTTAGGTTGGCCAACATGGCATTCCTATGCTTCTCTGAATTTTCATGAGTTTGGATAAGATGGGGGGTTTGCCAGTCATCAAACCCTTCAGTAGCTAAAGCTGTGGAAGAAGATGCAAGGTTTGGAAAGAAGTTATGAACAAAGCAATAAATCTGGCCTTTTGAGGGAGAATATACAAGCCACTCTTGGCTATATGTTTCCCTATTTGCTTTAGTTGAATAAAAAAGAGCTTTTGTGCAAAACCTGGACTGCTTTTTGTACATTCGCTTGGAATTTTAAAATGGTCCACAATGATGCAGAACTTGAGGGGGATCCCTCTCTGCCCAATAGGATACTTCCTCATGTGATAATTGTGACCACAAACCAACATCTGTTACAGTAGATCTATGTTTGGCATTATCTTTATCTGCATCTGGAACACCTTGGACTTGGCCTATCTTACCAGGTGTGAACTGCAAAATCTGACTATTTACATTATTTTTTTGTGGCTCTTTAGCCTCTCCCTGTCCAGTAAGTGACTCTTGAATTAGTTCTATATTTTCAGTTTGAGCCAGCATCATGGCTGCTTCCTCAAAATCAGCTTGCTGTTCCATATCCTGCTTCGCTGTTTCTCTTTCAGGGAGGTTTTTGTCTGGTTGCATGCTAGTAGTTGGCTCAGGCTGGATAGCTTCACTGCTGGCTCTTGTTGCTTCAATGAGTGGTTGATGCACGAAAGCAGTGATTGGTCTTAACTTCATTACCATAGCATTTTCAAGTCTCTGTCTCTTGCGCTTGCTAGCACCACTTTCAAATCTTTTACTCGTGCTCAGATTAGAATCTAAAAATAAAAAGTAAAATTCATCTTCAGCTGGATAAACACATGGATCAGAGGTCCATCAGTGGCTATTGGCACAAGGTATAGATGGCTGCTGCTGAAGGGTTACAGAATTCAGTTTTCCACTGTAGTGAAACAGGTGCCCACCCTCAGCCCTGGGGGACTGAGTAGCTGGTTTGTGGCTCATGAGCCCCACTTCGCCTTCCCACTTTCTTAGAGCGCTTCTGTCACTCTTCAGTAGCTACCACCACTCATTAACTTCCCTATGCCTTTCTTGAGGGGCAGTGAGACTTCTCTGGCTGACTCCTGGAGACAAACCCCCCTAACTTTGGGTTTCTCCTGGAAGGTTGGCACCTGCACATTTTTGGGCTTTTTTCCTCCCAGAACCCTTTTTAAGGCACTGGTAGTGGGCAGAGTGGGGGAGACTCCATGGTCAGAGCACCAGACTGGGGTTTTAAACAAAGATTTTATGGACTATTTACAAGTAACAGGATTTTAAACACAGGAAGGCACTTTAAATCAAACACAGAAAGGAAAACACCACCGGGCAGGCACAAATAAAATAAGACAAAACACCATTTCTCTGTCCCTGAACTGACCCCTATACTTATTTTCCCTTGGGATGAGGTTCAGTTACCAACCTGCAGCCTGGCCTTCTGCCTTCTACAGGTAGTTCTGGATCCCTCCAAGGATCCCTTCCCAATGCTGCCTTCCCTGATCCCCAAAGCCTCTCTCTAGTCATTTAAAATAGCCAACTGCCAAAAAAACGTTATATAAAATATATAGGTCAAACTTTGGTTATAGTCTGCAATGGCTTTAGAACAATTAATCTACTATTAATGTATGAAGCAGTATTGTTTGGATTTATTGGCATGACAATTGACACCACCAAGAAGTTCTGAGAAAGGGGTTGCAAGTGCATGCTGCAGGCACGAACAGAACTCTGTGAAGTGTGAAAGATAAGCTTCCCTGCCTGGGAGGGATGAGGCCAGTGCCAGTCAGAGTTCCCTCTAAGCTGAGTTAGTGTGAGCTAGCTCATAGTTTTTTAGCCTCCGGCTCATAGATTTTTCTCTTAGCTCAAAAAGAATGGCTCCAGAGCAGACTAATTTATGAAGTAGCCAAGTCGCTCTCTCACAACCCTAATGCCAGGAGCTCACAAAGTAGAATTTTTGCTCACAAGACTCCACAGTATACAGGGAACATTGGTGCCAGTCACATGTGTTTGCTCTGATCAAGCCGAGGAGGAGGGGCGGAATGGAAGGGACTTGGGAGAGCTTGTTTACCTGGTCTATCTGCCCCAGCTGGGCCCCCAATCACATTCTCCCACTGATTAAAGTGCATCATGTACCACTACTGACCTGACCCTTGAGCTGGGGAAGGCTGTGCAGCTGGTTGTTGATTCTGGGCTGCTGGCTCTGGAGTCCTGGAGTCTGTACTCTGAATAGTGGCACCAGGGACCTAGAAGGAGCAGGGCTTGTCAGTCCAACCCCTGCACAGTCTCATCAGGGCTGGCCTTAAGACAACTGGAACAATTTGGCCAAATTGGGCCCTGTGGGTCGCTCCTAAAACGGGCCCTACAACAGAGCAATCTAGATGTTTTTTATTTATATCTCTAAGATTCTGCAGATTTTGGCTGTGAACTGGGGCCCCACAATTTTTTTTTCCAGTTGGGAACCAGAATTTCAAATTGGGCCCCACTGGCTCGCTCTGAGTCTCATAGTTGCTGGGCCCGAGTTGCCCTGCCCTCACATGAAGTCTTGGGTTTGCAATTTTCAGAGAGGGGAGACTGCTCACTTGGGGGGGGGGGCGCAGGGCTGTGGAAGCCCCCTAGATTTAGAGGCCCTAGGTGTCAGCCTACTTAGCCTATACATAAATCTGGCACAGTCAACCACATATACCCTCACTTTGTGGGCTTGTCTTTCTTTCCTTCACAAAATGAAATGCTGGCTGTTTCTCTCAAGATCTGCTGCTTCTGCGGCCCTCTCCATGACTGGTAATTATCACCCAATTTCTAAAACAATTTTTCCCTGCTCTTCCCTGCTTTTCCAGTTAGCTCTTGAATGTTGTATGTGTTTTGCTGAATGAACCTTTCTTTTTCTCTTTCCTCATTTTCCTTGTTAATAAAAAGACTCTTTAAATTCAAACAAATCACTGTTCATTTCGAGAGTTCTCACAGGGACAATTACTGTAAATATTGGTGTTTTTTATTCCAGTTGTCTGCTCTTGCACAGTCTCCTATGCTAATTCCCCCTGACTAATTGGAGACTGCTTCTTTGGGTAACAATGGGCCCATACACAAATTCATGTAATGACCTTGGTTGATGCAGGAATAGGCAGAGGGAGATGTAGCCATTGGTGGGGCATCTTTTAGAATTTATGAGCATCACAGTAAGACCCAGAACCTACATAATACTCACTTTAGAACTTTGCTATACAAGTCTATGGAAGTTTGCAGGTTTGTTAAATACTCATCAAACTGATGGTCTGAAAGAAGAAAGTAAATCCAAATTAATTCTGGCAAACCCAGCCATCACCTAGCAATGGACATGTGTGGCTGTCTATCAGGCAATTCACTGAAGCATAATCTTTTTTTCACAATTGCCCAGTCACCCAAAGGTGGTGGTAATGATGATGATGATGATGATATCAGACTTAACCCTGGTTAGTATCCTTACTGGTTCAACTGCTTCAACAGACAAGCTCCTGAACATCAGCTGTTACCAACTTCCTAATGACAGACCTGACAGATACCCAGCTTGGGGTTCAGTTGCTTCCTGCTCATAAAGAGGACTTTTCCTGTTCCAGCAGACACAGGATAAAAAGAAGATTGCTCACCAGAACATGGGGTGGGGGGTGGGGGAGAGACTGACAGCCAAGCCAGTGTTTGGTTCATTGATATGCTATATTTATCACTTCAGCTGCAAATGCTGAGCCTGTCCTGTCTTATTGTTTTTTAAACAAGGTACAACATCATAAGAGAACAACAGCTACAGAATAAGTTAAGATCCGAGAACTACACAGCTGAAACAGCACACTTTCCTAATAAAGCATATAAATACACTAATTGCAAAAAATATATATCCAATTTAATACTATAATTGATGGAAGTCCAAAGTCATCAACAACAAAACATCCAGTAGGTACATTTGTTTCCAATAGTCTTCAACAGGTGTGGACCAACATGTAGCTATTAAAAGACAATATACAACATGCAAGATTACAAGACCAATAAAGGTTACAATTTACAAAAATACTAATGAAGCTCAAAAAGGACTTACAATATCTTCATAAGCAAATAAAGTACTCCTACTAGGTCTGGCTGATTCTACAATGGTAATTTCTCTGTAAACAAACAATGTCAATGTTTAAAAATTCCAAAAGCATGCTACAAAGACTTCAACAGTACAATCATAATGATAGTCAAATAGTACAATTCACCAACTCACAGCATATCTGGAATACTCCTAAATCAATACATGTTGCTCAAAGTCTTTTTTTAAAAACATATTTTATTATTTTTTTAAAAAATTACAAACAAAAACAATTAATATAAAATATAATTATATCAAATTTTCCAATACAATGCTATCATAGTCTTATTATAGCAATACAAATATAACAATAAACACATAAACATTATCAATACAACAACCTTATCAATAACAATTCTAAACCTGAAAGTGGAGCTCTAACGATACCTTTATTTCCCTCCTAAAAACTAAAACTCTATTATGAAATCAACCAACTGGTTTTCAAAAAGTTTCGAAATCTATAACCTTGTACATTGTTTTGAAGTTCTAAAATGTTATCTAAATTTTCTAAAATCGGATACCATCTTGCTATATAATTTGATGGACACAAAAATGGGTCTTTAGTCGACAAAGAATCTGAAATTTTGTCCATAAGTAAGTAGTCCCATATCCTAAAAAAAACATTTTTTAATAGATGGAGCTCCTGGTGCTTTCCAACAGGAAGCTATAGCAGTCTTGGCTGCTGTCAAAAGAATCATTGCTAGTTCTTTGCGAATTTGGGGTATCAGTATGTCTTGCCAGTGATTTAATAAAGTTGTTTCAATTGTACAGGGATATCATATCCTATAAGATTTTTAATTTCTGTATATACTTCTTGCCAAAAGGATTTTATTACCACACATTCCCACCAACAATGTAAAAAGGTGCAAATTGCACCGCACTTTTTCCAACACAAAGCTGAAATATTTTTGTTTATACAGTTAAGTTTTCTTGGTGTCATATACCAGCGAGCTAAAAGCTTATAATTTTGTTCTTGTATATTAATAGACTCGGACTTAAACATGTATGATGACCATATGGATTCCCATTGTGTGGTAGTTATGACCAAATCGCTCTCAGAATGCCATGAAAGTGAGTATGAGGGTAAATTTGTAATATCATTATCTAAAAGTAATTTATACATAATAGAAATAAGACCTTTCTGTGACCATTCTGATTTCAAAATAAGAGTTTCAAAAGGTGTTGGTGGAGTATGTAACACCTGTACTAACTGCGGGGAAGTCAATAAATGCTGTAATTGAGCATATTCTAGCCATGGAACATTCAATTTAGCTTTAACATCTAGTTCTGATTTCGTTAAAATGCGACCTTTTGTAGTTATATCATATATTCTAGTTAAATTTGCAAATTTCCAAATTCTATAAGAGTCAGGGTGTAAGGCGGGGGGGAACCATGTTTGCCTCAAAAAAGTTGAGGCAATTGAGGTCTTAGAAACCAAATGTTTTCTTCTCTGGTCCCATACCTTCATCATTGGTTTGACAAACAAAGTATCTGACGTCTGCATGTGTTCTTGAGTACCTGACCAAATGTATTCATCATATCGTTTCATTCGAAGATATGATTCTTCCATGACTATCCACTCTATAGTATCTGGAGTATGCAAAATACGGAGTAAAATAGATAACTGTGTCGCCTCATAATAAAGCCTCAAATCTGGAACTGCTAAACCTCCACTAGCACGAGATCTACGTAGTGTATGAAAGCTAATTCTTGGACCTTTTCGGCCCAAAATAAATTTATTCCATGTAGCTTGCCATTTTCTAAAGGTTCCACTTGAAATCTCTAATGGAAGAGCCCAAAATAGGTACAATAATTTAGGGAATAAAAAGGATTTCAAGACATTAATTTTCTCTAGCCAAGATATATTCTTATAAGTCCAATGGGAACATTGAGCATTTATACTTTGTATAGTGTCTAAATAATTGACCTTATACAGGTCTTGGAGACACAAAGGAATTTTAATACCTAAATACGTCCATGTCTTATTGACCCACTGATAAGAATATCGTTCCAAAAGGTATTGTCTGGTAGAATCTGTAAGGTTTATAGGGTATAGTGTTGTTTTTGTGTGATTAACTTGAAGACCAGCATATTGAGCAAATTCCTTTAAAATTTTGTCTTATAAAAAGTGATTGCTTAGGTTGCGAAATATATGAAACTAAATCATCTGCAAATAAGCTAAGCTTGTACATAGTTTGATTGATAGTGACACCATGATTTTTTTCTGTGTTACGAATCATATTAGCAAGGGGTTCAATAACAATTACAAATAATAAAGGTGATAGTGGGCACCCTTGTCCAGTACCTCTAGTTCATACAAAATCAGAAGAAAGCAACCCATTTATCATAACTTGTGTAACTGGAGAAGAATATATCGATTCCAAGGTCCTCTGAAATTTTTGACCAAAGCCCATTTCTGCTATAACTGCTTTTAAAAAAATGGGTTCCACCCGGTCAAAGGCTTTCTCTATGTCCAGTGCCAAAATACATGTGTATGAGTGACATTTTTGACTAAAATGAATTATATTGAGAGACTTTCGAATATTGTCTACAATATCACGTCCAGGAATAAAGCCAGATTGATTTATGTGTATATATTGTCCAATAAAAGAATTAAGTCTAGTCGTCAGTATAGTGGTAAATAACTTATAGTCGCTATTTAAAAGAGAGATAGGTCTATAAGATTTTGTAGAAGAGGGATCCTTGTCTTTCTTTGGTAAAACAATAATTTTAGCTTCATTCCATGTTTTAGGTTTTATTCCTGATTCTAATATTGAATTACAAAGGAGTGTAAAGGGGGTAAGTCAAGTTTGTTTAAATGTTTTATAAAATTCTGCTGGCAGACCATCTCTGCCGGGTGTCTTGTTAATTTTCAAATAAGATATGGCTTTTTATACTTCTTGTTCTGTAATGGGCGCTTCCATAATTTCCTTATGATTATCTGTAATTCGCTTGATCAAATTATGGTGCTTTAAATATTTATGTATGTCTTCCTGGGATGGAGTGTCTGAGCTATATAAAGTTTCATAGTAATGTTGAAATGTCTGCAAGATGTCTTCTGAGGTTGTAAGCAAAGACCCCTTTTCATTTTTTATGCAGGAAATGTTTTTGCGGGTTTGGGTGTCTTTTAGTTTCCATGCTAACAGTTTAATTGATTTGGGATGCCTTACCCAATATTTTTGCCACATACACAAGCGGTTCTTTTGAACTTGAGATGTTTCTAGGGCATCGTTTTTTCCTTTCTATAAGCAGTTTTTTATAATTTTTTCTTGAGACCATAGTTTTGTGTTTGTTTTCTAGTATTTTTACCTTGTCCAGTATTTCTTGTTTTAACATATTTCTTTGTTTATTATAGGAAGCTGTTATTGAGATGAACTTTCCTCAAATCACTGCCTTCATTGCGTCCCAGACTGCCTCTCAGGACACACCACAAGAGGCATTAAAGTGGAAATATTCCTGCAATGAATTATCTATTTCTTCTGCTATAACCTGCTGAAATAAAATATTTTTGTTCAGTGACCAACACTTTGTGTGACTTTTCATATTCCCATCTAACAAAATACATTCTGTCCGAGCATGGTCTAACATTGTACGCAGGCCAATGTCAGACTGCTTTACTACATTTATTAACGAACAAGATAATAAAATCATATCTATTCTAGTAAAAATATCATGTTTTGGAGAGTAATAGGTATAATCCCTAACTCCAGGGTTTTGAATCCTCCAAATGTCTTTTAAATCATGTTTGTCTAGAAGAGATTGAAAAAGCGAAGGTTTCTTGATTCTGGTTGTATTACAAGCAGTTGATGGTTTGGTAAAAGTTCGGTCCCATTTCAAATTAGGTATACAATTAAAATCTCCTCCTAAAATGACATGTCCTGATTTAAAGGTATCTAGCTTCTCGAAAGCCATCTGTATAAAGGACTCTTGTCCTGAATTAGGAGCGTATAAAACCGCCAAGGTATATATTGTACCATTCAAAGTACCTTTAAGGAACAAAAACCGTTCTTCTGGGTCCACCAATTTATCTTGACACCTAAAATCAACATATCTAGATAAAAGTATAGCTACCCCCCTAGATTTAGAGCTGCCTGGGGCATGATATTGGTCTAAAAACCACTTTGATTTTAAAATGATTCGACCTGGCTTCTTAATATGAGTTTCCTGTAAAAATAATAATTGAGGTTTTAACTGTGACAAAGAGGTGGACAACTTTTTTCCTTAATTTTGTTATTCAAATCGTGACAGTTCAGTGAAACAACCTTAATTTGTGTATTAGCCATTATAATCACTCAACTTATCAAGTTCTCTCCCAAGTACAATCAACATTTTATATAGCCTTGTATGAATTTTCTTAAATTTAAACCATATAAACCCTTAAGAATGAAAATTGTTTTAACAACAACAGCAAACTTTTTATTATGTATAAGGGGAATAAAGCTTAACCTTCCTAATAACAAAAGTAATTGTATATAGCTCCCAGCCTTTATCAACACTATAACATTAATTAAATTCTACATAAACAACTATTCCTCTATAATTCTATAGAAGGAACTCAACTATTTGCTGAATCCCCACCCGGGATTGCAGCTAGTGAAAAGTAAAAAACAAACAAAAAACTTTCCACTAAAGAAAGGAAACTTATCTCAATGGAGGCAATAATAAAAACCCCTCCCCATTGACTCAAATTGTATTGTTGACCCTAGGAAGAAATCAAAAAGTCATATATATAGATGAAAGTTTAAAATTTGTGTTTTGTTTTACGAACTCTAACCCAGTTCAGTTTGGGGTCCCCATCAGAGTCTTCAGAGTCTTCAGTGTCTGTTGTTGTAGGCTTGTTGAAGTCTAGCTGGAGGGATGAAAGAAGGCTATAGCCTGAATGAAGATCATTAGCAGTCAGACGGGTCCCCTCGTGTTGCACCATAAATTCGGTTGCTGAGATCCAGCGGTAGTGGAGGTTGTGGTGGAAGAGTACATCTGTAATGAGCCGAAGAGATTTCCGATGCTGAAGAGTCTCTGTGGACAAGTCCAGCAAAACCAAGATTTTAGTGTTTTGGTATGTTAAGCCTTCAGTCGTTCTTGATTGTTTTAAGATGGTTTCTCGTGTTCTTGCATCTGGAAATGTAGCTATAATGTCTCTGGTGTATGAGTTTGAGTGTCTATTCAAGGGGCTATTCAAGGGGTATGCAGAATCTATGAGTGGAGCCACATTGTCTTCTAGGCCCAACAAATGGGCCAGTCATGTTGCCAAAAATATTTTTAATTCCACGTTCCCTTCAGCTTTTTCCGGCATCCCTCGTATTTTCAAATTCCGATCTTTTAGTTTATTTTCTAGCATCATTATTTTGCCTCGTGACCATTTATCTGCCGCCTGTAGTTGTTTTACCATTTCGTGGGTGGTTATCGCGGCTTCCAACGCCATTCCCGCCATTTTGGAGACTTGGTGCATGGTGGATGCCAGGGATTCTATTTGCTCTTTTAAGGGATATATCTCGGAGCAGATTTGTTTGGCAATATTTTTTTCGAGTGTCTGCAGCAACGTGGTAAGTTCCCCTCTCGGCATCGGCAAAGCGTCTGCATTGGACAAAGTAGCTCTGTCCGCCATCTTGTCTGTCGCACGGGCCTCGTCTAAATTCTTTTCTGCCCGGGTAAAATAAGTTGCTAAGGTACTCGAAGGTGTTGAGTCACTGGTCACCTTAGAGTGTGTCTTCTTTCCCATTTCGTTAGAAGTATTTTTTGTTGGTGTACAGGAGCCTGGGTCGATTTTTTAGTAGTTTTCGTCGGGGAGAGAAGGGTTTAGGCGTCCACCATGCTCTGTAGCATCGCCACGCCCCCGCTCAAAGGCTTTACAATGTAATGCAACATGCTTCTAACATCAATTTAAAGGCACACTCTCAAGGTATCCACCCTTCATCTTAAAGGTATACATATCCAATTACACAGCAAGGGATTTATATAAAGCTAGAAAATTCAAAGACATATTTAACCCAAAGGGATGATACGTTTTTAATCTATGTATCCAATACATTTCCCTATCTAAAAGTTTCTTCCTGATATCCACCCTGTTGAATCTAGGCACACACAAAACTTCTAAAACCAGAAACTTCAAATCTTCGGGCTTATGCTGTTTTTCTACAAAGTGTGAGACCAGGGGAGCCTCAAATTTTTTTGACCAGATGCGGGATTTATGTTCAGTCATACGAACCCTTACTGACCACATTGTTGCTCCTACATATAACATTAAACATGAGCACTGTAAAAGATATATAAGTCTTTTTGACCCACAGTTGGTGAATGACTCAATCTCCTTTCTAAAGTTACAAGTTGGAAAATCCAAAATTTTAGTTTCCCAAGCTAATGGACAAATTGAACAGCCAAGACAACGATAATGTCCCTTCACAGAAGTTTCTAAGGGAACATCTTTCAAAAGGTCAGTATGTATGAGTGAGTCTCTCAGGCTAAACGTTTTTCTAAAACCTATATGAGGTTTAATGGCACAGCCATTGTCTTTAACCTTTGTCACTTACCTTTGTCTTTGACCATACTCCCCTTTCTTTTTCCATTAAGAAAATAATTAATAGACATTGGCATATCTTGAAAGATGTCCCGGGCTGTGTCCTGAGCTGCTGCAAACAATTCATAGTTTTTAAAAAGCAACCAAAAAGTCCAGTTCTCATTTGAAGGTGGATCAAAATGAGGGAGGAGGCTTAAAATACAATTCATGTATAAGAGCTGCTGCAAACAATTCATAGTTTTTAAAAAGCAACCAAAAAGTACAGTTTCCACTTAAAAGTGGGTCAAAATGGGGGGGGGGAGGCTTAAAATACAATTCATGTATAAGAGCTGCTGCAAACAATTCATGATCTTTAAAAAGCAACCAAAAAGTCCAGTGCTCATTTGAAGGTGTGTCAAAACTGGGGGGGGGGGGGGGCAGAGGGTAGCCTTGCCTAGTGTGCAAAAAAACCTGGCACCTGCCCTGTTGGCAGCAGTGGTTCCCCAAGAGGGAATAGTGTGAGAGTCCTGTTCAAAGTAGTCAAGGATCATATCGAGGCGGCGCGGGATGTAGTAAGCCCCCTGGCTCGTGGTCACCGGCACCTCGGGACCTCCTCCGCCGCCGCCACCCCCGTTCCCCGGATCCGCCGGGGTAGCCGGGGCCTCCTCTGGAGTGGTAGGTTTGAGGGGGACGAGATCGTCTTCTGACATGGTCAGGAACGATTGAATCCCAATCAAGGATCTCTGACAATCTGTGAGAGTCCTGTTCAAAGTAGTCAAGGATCAGATCTCGGTTGGTTAACCACAGTTCTTTATTGCCTATTCCTACATTAGTACAGCGTCTCGGGGTATTGTCAGAGATGAGACAAATAATACAAGCGGGTCTATTATACCATTCCAAGGAGTTTGAATTACCCATAGGTAGCCAATCCCCAGGAGGGAAAATTGGCGGGCTAAAAGGTGTCTTGACCGTTTGGTTCACACAGGAAAAAAGTGAGGTGTTAAGCAGTAAATTTCCCTTCCGAGTCCAGACCCCTCCGTTCACATAACAATTCATGGCTCCAAGGTTCTTTAGCATAGATAAGAGATGAGAGCCTTTCCTCCCCTTGAAGTCACTGCCGGAGCAGCTGGAATGCGGAGGCAGGGATGAGAGGCCTCCTTGTTCTCACCCTAGGGGTTGTCACCCTCCCGACCAAGAAAGGAGAAAATACAGGTCCAATACATAAAGAAATAACAGAATACATAGTGTGCATGCAAGATTACATTGACAGAATTAACTGATTCTGACACCCTGCCCTCCCCATGATTCCCTTCACCTAGCTTTTTCAGGGAACATTTTATGGAACAGTTTGGTTAACTTGGGGGCATGAACATGTTCAGAACGAATCCATTCATTGTGTTCCGGGCCAAAATCTAACCATCTAACTAAATAATATAAATGGCCCCTCTTTGTCTTGGAATCCAGGATTTCAGTTATCTCGTAGTGTGGACTCCCCTCCTTCATCAGTGGAGGAGGAACTGGAGGAACTGGATGCCATGCATTCGGCCCAGGATCTTTCTTCAGCAAGCTGAAATGAAACACAGGATGTATAGAACTTAGTGATTTAGGCAGATCGAGTTCAAAGGAGACATCAGAGATTTTTCGTAGCACTTTAAAAGGTCCAACATATTTCCATCCTAATTTTCTGCTGGGCTGCAGCCCGTGGATATTTTTGGTAGAGAGATAAACTGAGTCCCCGGGTTGAAGGTCCCATCCCGGTGCTCGGCCACGATCAGCATATTTCTTATAGTCCTCCTTGGCATGGTCCAAGGCTTTACCAATCAACGGCCAGGAGTCCTGGAGACTGGACCACCAGTGTTTAAAGTCTGAGGGGGGAGCCTGGGGGTCTTCCTTGAGGTTGGGGAGCGGTTTACCTTCAAAGCCTCCCACTGCCATGAAAGGTGAGACCCCAGTGGAAGAATGCACTGCATTGTTGTAGCTATATTCTGCAAAGGGTAATAATTCCACCCAGTTATCTTGGTGGTAGTTGGTGTAGCACCTTAAGAACTGCTCCAGAATTTGATTAGTTCGCTCGGATTGGCCATCGGTTTCTGGCTTTTTCCTCACCCAGCGGGTCTTCGAACTGGTGCCGAAGAGCCCACATGAAGTTGTTCAATGAACGCAGCTCAGGGCCAGGGTTGTCGTGCAGGCTCACATACCAATCGCTGGCGGTGTCTTTCAGTTTGGATCCGATGTAGCCTATGCGATCCTTCTCGGTAGGATACAGGTGGCCCCAACTGTCCAGGAATCTCCCGATCTCGAGTGTGAAGAAACGTAGCTTCTCGGGGTCCCCATCGAAAGTAGTCGTCAGCGGGTCGGAAGGGGGTGGACGAGCGGCCGGCGCGGCCGGGACTGGGGCCGGCGCGGGAACGGGCCCCGGGACTGGAGCCGGGACGACCGGCGGAGCTGGCTGCGCCGGTAGAGCGGGCGCCTGCGGCTGAGCCGGAACCCCTCCGGGTGCTGGCTGCTGTTGTGGGGCTCCGACTCCTTGACCGAGGAGGGCGCCTTGCATCGCCACCATAGCGTCTCGAAATTGGTGCTGGAGATCGAGGGCCAACTCGCGGAGCTCGGAGGTGAGTTGCAGCCGCAGGTCTCCCATCATCTGATCCAGCGGGACCGTCTGCTCCTCTCGATACGGATCGGGCCCATACAAATCCAGTGTCTCCTCTTCGGGAGGCTGGCGACGCGGACCTCCACGGCGGACCGGCTCGCGGTCGTCTCCTAGGTAGCTCGGTCTCCCTCGATCGAGGGATTTAGGCAGTGATTTAGGCCCGGGGGGTGGGGACCCCGAGAAGCTACGTTTCTTCACACTCGAGATCGGGAGATTCCTGGACAGTTGGGGCCACCTGTATCCTACCGAGAAGGATCGCATAGGCTACATCGGATCCAAACTGAAAGACACCGCCAGCGATTGGTATGTGAGCCTGCACGACAACCCTGGCCCTGAGCTGCGTTCATTGAACAACTTCATGTGGGCTCTTCGGCACCAGTTCGAAGACCCGCTGGGTGAGGAAAAAGCCAGAAATCAACTGAGAAAGCTGTTCCAGGGAAGATCGTCAGTGAGAGAATACACTGAAAAGTTCCGGCGCATCGCTGCCAAAATCCACGGATGGCCGGAGGAACTCTTCATGGAGAAGTATTGGGAGGGTCTAAACCCGGAAATCTACGAGACCGTGCTGCTGGGAGGCCGTCCGGGCACGCTGACTACCTGGATGAGGGCGGCCACCGACATGGAAGAACGCTTCGCCCTAATCAAGATGGGAGCATCCGCAACCGCCGCTATCAGAGCGGGCCCACGAGCGAAGCCCCGATCCAATGTACAAGATGTCCGCGACTCGAGGTTCCGACAAGGGTTGTGTATGAAGTGCGGGGAAAGTGGCCACTTCGCCTCAGCGTGTCCAAGAGGAGGGGGGAAGGGCCCGCTTGGTCGGGAGGGTGACCTTGCATCGCCACCATAGCGTCTCGAAATTGGTGCTGGAGATCGAGGGCCAACTCGCGGAGCTCGGAGGTGAGTTGCAGCCGCAAGACAAGCGGGTCTATTATACCATTCCAAGGAGTTTGAATTACCCATAGGTAGCCAATCCCCAGGAGGGAAAATTGGCGGGCTAAAAGGTGTCTTGACCGTTTGGTTCACACAGGAAAAAAGTGAGGTGTTAAGCAGTAAATTTCCCTTTCCAAACCAGACCCCTCCGTTCACATAACAATTCATGGCTCCAAGGTTCTTTAGCATAGATAAGAGATGAGAGCCTTTCCTCCCCTTGAAGTCACTGCCGGAGCAGCTGGAATGCGGAGGCAGGGATGAGAGGCCTCCTTGTTCTCACCCTAGGGGTTGTCACCCTCCCGACCAAGAAAGGAGAAAATACAGGTCCAATACATAAAGAAATAACAGAATACATAGTGTGCATGCAAGATTACATTGACAGAATTAACTGATTCTGACACCCTGCCCTCCCCATGATTCCCTTCACCTAGCTTTTTCAGGGAACATTTTATGGAACAGTTTGGTTAACTTGGGGGCATGAACATGTTCAGAACGAATCCATTCATTGTGTTCCGGGCCAAAATCTAACCATCTAACTAAATAATATAAATGGCCCCTCTTTGTCTTGGAATCCAGGATTTCAGTTATCTCGTAGTGTGGACTCCCCTCCTTCATCAGTGGAGGAGGAACTGGAGGAACTGGATGCCATGCATTCGGCCCAGGATCTTTCTTCAGCAAGCTGAAATGAAACACAGGATGTATAGAACTTAGTGATTTAGGCAGATCGAGTTCAAAGGAGACATCAGAGATTTTTCGTAGCACTTTAAAAGGTCCAACATATTTCCATCCTAATTTTCTGCTGGGCTGCAGCCCGTGGATATTTTTGGTAGAGAGATAAACTGAGTCCCCGGGTTGAAGGTCCCATCCCGGTGCTCGGCCACGATCAGCATATTTCTTATAGTCCTCCTTGGCATGGTCCAAGGCTTTACCAATCAACGGCCAGGAGTCCTGGAGACTGGACCACCGGTTTTTAAAGTCTGAGGGGGGAGCCTGGGGGTCTTCCTTGAGGGTGGGGAGCGGTTTACCTTCAAAGCCTCCCACTGCCATGAAAGGTGAGACCCCAGTGGAAGAATGCACTGCATTGTTGTAGCTATATTCTGCAAAGGGTAATAATTCCACCCAGTTATCTTGGTGGTAGTTGGTGTAGCACCTTAAGAACTGCTCCAGAATTTGATTAGTTCGCTCGGATTGGCCATCGGTTTCTGGATGGTAACCCGAGCTCAAGGCAGGTTCTATGTCCATTAGTTTCAAAAGCTCCCGCCAGAAGGTGGCAACGAATTGACTTCCGCGATCGGATACCACCCTTCTCGGAAAAGCATGTAATTTTATCACCTGGTTAAAGAAGGCTTTAGCCATCCCTTTGGCGGTGGGTAACTGTTTGAAGGGAGTGAAATGGGCTTGTTTGGAAAACGTGTCTACCACTACCCAGATCACTGTTTTTCCTTTTGATGGGGGCAAATTGGTAATGAAGTCCATGGCTATGTCTTCCCAGGGCCTGGAAGCCGTGGGTAGGGGGTGTAACAATCCCGGGACTTTGCCTCCCCGTTTTTTACACATTAAGCAGGTTTGACATGCCGAGACGAAATCCGAGACGTCTCGACGCATGCGCGGCCACCAGAATTGACGTTGGATCAGGTTAAGAGTTTTTAGGAATCCAAAGTGCCCGGCGAGCTTGGAAGAGTGACAATTTAGCAGGATTTCTTTGCGTTTGGTTTTTGGCACCACTAATTTGTCCCCTCGGAGCCAACAATTGTCCTCTCTTTTTTCGCACTCTCCCACCGCTTCCAATTCCTCTATTTCCTCAGGGGCATATTCCCCCCCCCATTGACAGTCCCCAGTGGTTAGCTCAGTTTTCTTTGCTTTGCTCCTGGTGACAACCGCTCCTCCCAGCTGCTGGGGGGAGAACATGGAATCGAATACCTCCTCTTTCAGACTCTCGTGTTGGGGCAATCTGGACAACGCGTCTGCCAGGGAATTAGCCTTCCCAGGAAAATGCTTTAACACAAAGTTAAATTTTGAGAAGAAGTCAGCCCAGCGCAGTTGTTTGGCGTTGAGGGACCGCTGTGTGCGCAAAGCTTCTAGGTTCTTATGATCCGTCCATATTTCGAACGGAGTCTGCGCCCCTTCTAACCAGTGGCGCCAGGTAGTGAGCGCCAATCTAATGGCCGCAGCTTCCTTGTCCCACACTGACCAATTCCTTTCTGTTTCATTAAACTTCTTTGAGATGTACGCTAAGGGGTGCAGTTTCCCTTCCGAGTCCCTTTGTAGGATGGCCCCCCCCATTGCTACATCCGAGGCATCAACATGGATTATAAAGTCTTTAGTCTCATCCGGGTGCGCCAAAATGGGCTCTGAGGTAAAAAGAGTTTTTAAAGCCTCAAATGCCTTCTGACACTCCCCGTTCCACGCCAGTTTCTCTCCCGGCTTTCCCGCCTCGGGACCCCTCCCCTTGGTTTTCAACAAGTCCGTTAAGGGAAGGGTGACTTTGGCAAAGTCCTTGATGAAAGTTCGATAGAAGTTACAAAATCCTAACAGGCTCTGCAGCTGCTTTCTCGTTCGCGGAGCCTCCCATTGCACCACCGCTTCCACTTTCCCCGGGTCCATTTCCAACCCCTTCTGAGAAATGCGGTAGCCCAGGAAGTCCACAGACTCGCGGTGAAACTCGCACTTAGACAGTTTCACAAACAGCTGGTTTTTTAGTAATGTTGACAGTACGTCTCTGACCAAAGTCACATGTTCGTTCTTATCAGTGGAATAGATCAAGATATCATCTATGTAACATAACACGCCCTTAAATAGGTGCTTGTGCAACACTTCGTTGATTAAACTCATAAAGACCCCGGGCGCCCCACTTAAGCCGAACGGCATCACGAGGTATTCAAACTGGCCCAAGGGGGTGTTAAAAGCAGTCTTGGGTTCATCCCCCTCCCTTATGCGCACCCTGAAGTAAGCATCTCGCAGATCCAACTTGGTGAAAATCTTCCCCTTGGCCGCCTCCGCCAAAAGGTCTTTTATTAACGGGAGGGGGTAAGCATTAGAGGTGGAGACTGCGTTTAGCCCCCGATAATCCGTGCACAATCGCAAGCCGCCATCCTTTTTCTTTCGGAACAGCACGGGCGCCGCAAAAGGGGACTTGGCGGGGCGGATAAACCCCCTGGCCAGATTTTTGTCCAAGAACTTCCGCAGCTCTTCCCGTTCCGCCGGGCTCATGGAATACAATTTGCCCTTTGGGAGTTTCTCACCCGGGAGGAGCTCTATGGCACAGTCCGACAACCGGTGGGGGGGCAACTCGTCCGCCTCGGTCTCACTGAACACTTCCAGCAAGTCTCTATACTCCTTAGGCACCATGGCAGGGACGAGAGCGAGGGCGGCCGCAGGAGACGGCGGGCTGGGGGGCCCGGGACCCCATCCTGGGTCCCAGCGGTGGCTCTGGCAGCGTTCGTCTACCCACGAAATCTTCCCCTCGCTCCATTTTATGTAGGGGTCGTGCGCCCCGAGCCAAGGGCTACCCAACACCATAGGGAATTGGGCATTAGGGGTTATGACGAAAGCTCTCTTCTCCCAGTGGTCCCCCGTTCCCAAAATTAAGTTCTCAGTCTCTGCTATGCACTCCTCCTTCATTTCGGACCCATCCATCTGGGTAAACTTCAGGGGTTCCGCTAACGGGGTGACTTTAGGTCCCAGCCCCTCCACTACTAGGGGGCTGATTAGGTCTCGCGCGCACCCAGAGTCAATTAAAGCGCGGACCCTCATGTGGGTGCCTGATCCTGGGGTCACCACAGTTACTACCATATATAACAAGGGGCCGGGGATGCTCACCGGAGATGGCGCTTCGTTGTGGGGGACCTGCAGCTCTGCGCCGCTCACTGCAGGCCGTTGGAGTTTCCCGACATCTGGGTTTCCATCAGCTCCAGCTCTCCCTGCTCACTCGTTGCCCCTTCCAGCTGCAAAGCCCGGGGTTTCATGGGGGTCTTCCCCCAAGTCGGGGTGCTCGCAGGTCCTGGGGTTGAGGTCTTCGGGCCCTTCCCCCCTCCTCTTGGACACGCTGAGGCGAAGTGGCCACTTTCCCCGCACTTCATACACAACCCTTGTCGGAACCTCGAGTCGCGGACATCTTGTACATTGGATCGGGGCTTCGCTCGTGGGCCCGCTCTGATAGCGGCGGTTGCGGATGCTCCCATCTTGATTAGGGCGAAGCGTTCTTCCATGTCGGTGGCCGCCCTCATCCAGGTAGTCAGCGTGCCCGGACGGCCTCCCAGCAGCACGGTCTCGTAGATTTCCGGGTTTAGACCCTCCCAATACTTCTCCATGAAGAGTTCCTCCGGCCATCCGTGGATTTTGGCAGCGATGCGCCGGAACTTTTCAGTGTATTCTCTCACTGACGATCTTCCCTGGAACAGCTTTCTCAGTTGATTTCTGGCTTTTTCCTCACCCAGCGGGTCTTCGAACTGGTGCTGAAGAGCCCACATGAAGTTGTTCAATGAACGCAGCTCAGGGCCAGGGTTGTCGTGCAGGCTCACATACCAATCGCTGGCGGTGTCTTTCAGTTTGGATCCGATGTAGCCTATGCGATCCTTCTCGGTAGGATACAGGTGGCCCCAACTGTCCAGGAATCTCCCGATCTCGAGTGTGAAGAAACGTAGCTTCTCGGGGTCCCCATCGAAAGTAGTCGTCAGCGGGTCGGAAGGGGGTGGACGAGCGGCCGGCGCGGCCGGGACTGGGGCCGGCGCGGGAACGGGCCCCGGGACTGGAGCCGGGACGACCGGCGGAGCTGGCTGCGCCGGTAGAGCGGGCGCCTGCGGCTGAGCCGGAACCCCTCCGGGTGCTGGCTGCTGTTGTGGGGCTCCAACTCCTTGACCGAGGAGGGCGCCTTGCATCGCCACCATAGCGTCTCGAAATTGGTGCTGGAGATCGAGGGCCAACTCGCGGAGCTCGGAGGTGAGTTGCAGCCGCAGGTCTCCCATCATCTGATCCAGCGGGACCGTCTGCTCCTCTCGATACGGATCGGGCCCATACAAATCCAGTGTCTCCTCTTCGGGAGGCTGGCGACGCGGTCCTCCACGGCGGACCGGCTCGCGGTCGTCTCCTAGGTAGCTCGGTCTCCCTCGATCGAGCTGGTCGCCGGTGAGCGGAACTCTCACCCCTTTCCTGTCGTGCACCCACGAAGTCACGGATCGGCCCCCGAAGTGGCTCCAAGTGTACTGGGGGGTCACGCTCTGATGGGTAATCGGGCGGCGCGGGATGTAGTAAGCCCCCTGGCTCGTGGTCACCGGCACCTCGGGACCTCCTCCGCCACCCCCGTTCCCCGGATCCGCCGGGGTAGCCGGGGCCTCCTCTGGAGTGGTAGGTTTGAGGGGGACGAGATCGTCTTCTGACATGGTCAGGAACGATTGAATCCCAATCAAGGATCTCTGACAATCTGTGAGAGTCCTGTTCAAAGTAGTCAAGGATCAGATCTCGGTTGGTTAACCACAGTTCTTTATTGCCTATTCCTACATTAGTACAGCGTCTCGGGGTATTGTCAGAGATGAGACAAATAATACAAGCGGGTCTATTATACCATTCCAAGGAGTTTGAATTACCCATAGGTAGCCAATCCCCAGGAGGGAAAATTGGCGGGCTAAAAGGTGTCTTGACCGTTTGGTTCACACAGGAAAAAAGTGAGGTGTTAAGCAGTAAATTTCCCTTTCCAAACCAGACCCCTCCGTTCACATAACAATTCATGGCTCCAAGGTTCTTTAGCATAGATAAGAGATGAGAGCCTTTCCTCCCCTTGAAGTCACTGCCGGAGCAGCTGGAATGCGGAGGCAGGGATGAGAGGCCTCCTTGTTCTCACCCTAGGGGTTGTCACCCTCCCGACCAAGAAAGGAGAAAATACAGGTCCAATACATAAAGAAATAACAGAATACATAGTGTGCATGCAAGATTACATTGACAGAATTAACTGATTCTGACAAATAGCTGGTTTGGAGGGCAGAGTCTATGGCATTGTACCTGTCTGAGGCCCCACCTCTCCCCAAACCTCACCCTTTCCAGGCTCCACCCCTCAAATCTCCAGGAATTCCCCACCTGGAGTTGTCAACCCCATCTCCTTCCCAGCCAAACATCAACCTACCTTAATTTCCCCCTCACTCTTCAGCTTTCCATCCCCCCCACCTGCAGCCTCTACTGTGCTCTGAAGCCCTGACTGCCACGTCACATTGGCTGTCATGGAGAGGGGGGGCATCTCAGCAGGGTATAAGTGCACAGAGTCCACCATTTTCTCCAGGGGAACTGATCAATGCCATCTGGAGAGCAGTTGTAATTCTGTGTGATCAGATTGGCAACAATGGTTTCCTTGGCCAGGAGGGCAGGATAGAAATTTAAATAAATAAATTTTCCAGGAGGTAAAGTGGTCTTTCTCTGCAATGGGGACCAAAGCAGCTTACATCATTCTCCTCTCCCCTTTTTGACTTGCACAACAATCCTGTGAGGTAGGTTAGGCTGAAAGTCTTTGACTGGTTCAAAATCACCCACTCAGCTTCAACAGCAAAAACCTGGATCTAGCAGACCCTGCTCTGAAGCACTGATTACCATGCCTAGGGTACCCAACCTCCAGCTAGAGCCTGAAGACTGCCAGGGATCACAACTGAACTCCAGACAACAGATCTCTCCTGCCCAGAGAAAATAACTGCTTTGGAAGGTAGACTTGATGGCATTCTGTTCAGCTGAGGCCTCTCCCCTCCCCAAACCCTGGCTTCCATAGACTCTATGAGAAAATCTCCAGGAATCTCCCTACCTGGAGCTGGCAACCCTAGTCAGGACGGGTCCCAATGAGTTCTTCACAAAGGCCTGAGAAGGGTTTTCTTCCTTTGTCTGAACCAAGCTTGGTTGCCTACTGTGGCAAAACGGGCTCCAGTTTACAACTCAGCTGTTTGCCTCCCATGCTTGTCCCATGGGTGTATCTCATTCCTTAAGTTCCCTGCCATCAGTCACTGAACTGTCACTGCATTTTTAGAGGGACAGTGAGACCCCTGTGGCCAAATCTCCTTTTTTGGAGATAGAATCCCCAATCTTTGGGGGATCCCTGGAAAGTTGGCAACCCAAGGGTCTGGGCTTTCCTTGCTTCCCTGGCTACCCCCTCCTTTGGTATTGGGCAGAGTGGGGAACACTATGGGGTCAGAGCACAACACAGATTATTGGCCCAAATAGAATAATTTATTTTAGTATTTATGCAATTATGGAGCACATACACACTAAATGAATAAGGCACAACTGTAGGAGTAAGCACACACTATGAACCAACAGGGCATAAATCAACAGCTTGCCTGGCAAGGCGGGATATAAATATGAATAATAAATAAATAAAACGGGTTAAACACAATCCTCCCTGGATGGGCTGGAGTCTATATTGATGGCGCCCTGCCCCTTGGGACGGTCCCTCTTTTCCCACACTTTTTGGCCTTGGGGCTGCTGGGAACTGTAGTCCAGCAGAAGAGGAAGCCCCATTCAACCCAGTGAGTGATACTCCTGCAGGCCCTCTGGAACTACAGCTCAATCAAACCTTATGGGGGAACATTTTAAACAAACCACAGACAGCAGCCATCTTATAAACACAGGTAACTGCCATTTCTTTTCACCTACCAACAGCCACTGAGGTAACAGTTAATCCTCCCACAGGAGGGAAGCCGGAGAAGCTTCTTCGTCAAGAGAGAAAGCCATCTGCCAGAAACTCTGACAGGGCACAGAAGCTGAAGGAGTGGGCGAGGAAGAGGAGCAGACCCAGCACCCAGCCAATGGCATGCGAGTATTCATAGCCAGTGGATAGGGACAGCTTCTGATTGACAGGCCAGGGGACCAAACTCTGGGGTGGTGTGTGGAATGTTCAGGAGCGTGCCACCACCAACAGAGAATTATGTATAAGAGAGATACCACTTTTAAACTGTGAGTTAGATTTAAAGACAGACCTGGAAATAGTTACAAGTTTTCTTGCATAACTCAATTTTCTCCTGCCAGCCCCAGTTGAAGGAAGAAATAATAAGGTCTGGGTTTCTTTAAGGAAGCAGGAATGATGAAGTGGAGAAATGGCAGTATTGCTTTTCCTAGCCGTCAAACCCACCAACTCTCTTATTAAGTTTTACCCTTCACAGGTACAACTTAACATAAAATGGGGTTTATTCAGTAAAGAAGGGTGGGGAATCAAATTCAGAAAATGTGTATATAAACACTTCAACTCAGGCTACTCAGTTAAAGACAGAACCAAGGGAACCAAAGGAACCAAAGATAGAAACAGGTTTACACACAACCCCCCCCCCCTTATCTCTGTGTGTGTGTGTGTGTGTGTGACTCCAATGCTTTCTGAAAGTCTCTCACAGTCTTTCCTGCAGGTTGTCTGGCTTTCTGTGGTGATGCTGTAGGTCACTGGATACTACAACCCTCTTTTCAGTTCCTCAGTGGCCTCTGGAGATTATTGTATAGAACACATCTCCTAATGCTCAGGTCTTCTATATTTCTCCTCAGAACTCTAATGCTTTTTTCCTTCACCCAGGGGCAAAATCTGACTTCTCTCAGCAGGGCAAAATTCACAGGGTTACAGTTTGTTTGCACATAGGGAATTTTGCTCTAGATCTTCCAGATTGGTTTTTTGAGGGAAGGTGGGTAAATAAATATCTGCTAGTTAAGCCTACAAGTGTTTTTCTGTGCTGTTCTCACAAAGCAATACAACCTACAGATGAGAAGCCCTTTATGTAATATCTTTCACCACCCTTAAATAAAATGCACAGTCCTTCATCTACAGCCTCTTGATCACAGTATCTGGTATTTGTGTGTTTTCCTCAAAGCAAGTAACATGCTCTGAGGGATGGTTCAGAATGCAAAAAACTGTTGTGAAGGAGCAAGTCATCCCTTCTCCCTGTTTCTAATATGAATTGGGGCCCCGTGAGACTGCAACTGAAAGTATAATATAATATGTGTCTATTCATGGGTATCATAGTTAGGGATGGGCACGAACTGCATTTTTGCAGTTCATTTTGGTTCATGGTTCATGGATAAACCACAAAACGATAGGCCAGTTCACAAACTGAATCAGTTCATATTGGTTCGTGAGCCATTTAAAGCTTAAACTCCTGCTTTCTGCTCCCTGCAAAAAGTGTTGGGGAGCAGAAAGTAGGGGTTTAAATGGCTCCAAGCTATTGTATCCCCAACTTTCTGCTGGCTGTGGCTTTTGGTGGTGAGCAGAAAGCAGGGGGTAAAATGGCTCCCAGCCATTTCATCTTCTGCTTTTTGGTCACCATCAAAAGCCTCAGTGAGCAGAAAGCTGGGCATGAAATGGCTTGGAGCAATTTAAACCCCAGCTTTCTGTTCCTACCGCTTTTGCAGGGAGAGCAGAAAGCAATGGCTTAAATGGCTTCGAGCCATCTAAACCAAACAGCTGAGCTGTTTTTCATGAAAAGCAGAAAGCAGCAGAGAAAGCTCAGAGCCATTTAAACCTGCTCTTCATGACCACCATGAACTGCATCAAAGTTCATGGAAGTTTGTGGTAGCTCTTCAGTTTGTGAACATCTCTTCACAAACCATGAACTGTCCAAAATTTGTGATGAACTTTAGTTTGCAAGCAGGTTTATGGCCCATCCCTATTCATAGTCATATTATTTTAATCCTCACTGAATACTAACACAGAGAACTTCCAATTTATTTGATATGCTGTAAACTCCCCCCCCCCCCCGTAAGATTGTTTAAGGCAGCAATAGTCGTAGAAACAAGAGTATTTATGGTAAAATGGTTAGCTTCTAACTGTAAGCATATGCTGTATAAACGGGACAGAACATATTAAAACTGTCAGTGGAAAGACACATTTAGAAACATAGCTTTTCCTAACAAAGTCCCACCCTTTCAATCACCTTTACAAACTCTTTTTAAATCAGGACTTGGCAATCAATCCATAAATCCTGAGATGGCATTCATTTGGAGATTGTGATTCATTAGTGCATCAGACTGAGCGATCATTTCCAACACGCCTGGGAAATAATTTAATTGCTGCTCTGAATTTTGCCTACAGGTTAGATTTATGGATGTTTTTCCTTACCTGTCTCTCAGCCTTCTACTGCATTTCTTTATCAATTCTTCTTATAAGTGAAAACGTAATTGTTGATGACCATACTCAACGGGATATTGTTAAGTCCATCAAGAAGTTCTATCCATCATTCTACCACTTGGGAGTACTAAGCCTATTACCAGAGAACTTGGCTCTTGTTATATTTTAAGTGTGCATTTGAAAAATAGGCTATTAAAATAATGGATGAGCGGCGCAGAATGCCTACCTTTGGATTCAAAGTGAAGCGTGCTAAAAAATAGGAAAGCTTCCAAATGAGGGTAACTGCAGACAATTAAAGCATTATGAATTTGATTAATCTTTTTTCCTTCTTATTTTTAGAATTTCTTCATTAAGCTTCAGCATTGTATAACATGCAAAACGCCCGTCTCTTTCGTTAAATAGGCTTTCTACAAGGGAGAACATTTTTTATCCAGTGAAGTTATTTCAGTATTGTCACATTCTGAAGTCTCCCCCCAACATGGATTCATCTGCTACTAATTTTTTTAGGAATATATTTGTAACTAAAAATCAGATTAAGGCTCAGAGCTGTCAAGTATTTTAGATTATCTGGCATCCTCCCTTTTCTTCCTAATGCTTGGAGCAAGTTTTGTTTTGGTCTGCACAGCAAAACACTGTCAGTATACAGGTGATAGAGAAGCACTTAAACACACACACACACACCCGGTAGCTTTTAGGATAATGGTGGACCATTTGATTCCTGTGACTTTACCAGGATACTTCCTGCATTTTAAAAAATGTATTGAATTTGCTGGTATTAAAATGTGTTGAATTTTATACAAAATATTTAAACTAGTATGCAGCAGGGATTAAAATAAAGTCAAAATTAAAGTATATAAACAATAGCAGAAAACAATTTTAGCAACATTATAGTGAACTCCAGACTCCATAAAATATTAAAGTAAAATACACTGGTGTTTAGCTATGTGGCAAAACCACCGGGGGTGACATAATTTAAGATTGGGATAAAAAGGGACCTTCAGGGCTACCATAAAAGCCTAGTTTTTGAAAAAGAGTCCCTGTGCCTCTTAAAACTGACAAATGACACCACTAGACAAGCCACTGGGGAAGGAAGTTTTTGCTAGGAAACCAGAGAGAAGGCCTGGTTCATAGAGGATGCCAGTCTGGTGAAGCTGTTTCTGTGAAATTATTCAGAGGAGGACATAACTGACAGATTGTTTTAGGGAGTGAGAGAGTACGTGAAATTTATGGAGAATATGTGTTTCCTCAGATACTCTGGGCTCATGGTAAAGACAGCTTTAAAGGTATCAGCTAGTGCTGACATCTCTCCCAGGTGGGAGCTGTCATCTCTTCCCTGCCTACATAGGCTGGGTGTAATGTTAAGTTTTGTTTCTTTTCCAGCTGCCTTATTGCTTGCCACCTCGCTCTGACCTTGGTGTCTGGTGTCACTTCTTCCCTTGGGAACCTGTAGCCTTTAATTTAGGCACCTTGCTAGTTTAATGTGAATGGGCTTGTTTGGTGGGTTTTTGCCTTGAATTCTGTATAACTGTTCATCTCTGGGGACCCCTCACTATTACTGACACAGAGTGTGTACAGCTGACCTACTACTTTCTCAATAAACTACTTCTAGTTAAGTAACGTTGTTGGGACTGCATTTGTGGGACTCTGATAGAGTGACAGTAATCCACTTTTATCTCCTTTGCCACGTATCCTACAATGGAAGACGGGGACCAGGGTGGAGTACCTGTAACTATGAGAACTGAGACTCTGGTGACTACTGAGGATGCTCAGGTGATTCCTATGACCATGGCAACTGTTACTTATCCATGGTATCTAGGGACCCCTATACGTGGGCAAAGTTCTCCACAACCCCATGAGAGACTTGGGTGACCACACCTCATTGATCAGCATTCAGTTGCTATGACCTCCAGCCTGCTCAAGGGTCATCCCATGGGGCAACAGGCAGAGGGGAGGAGCAGTGGTCCCAGATGGAGCATCAGTTAGCTGATTTCCAAGAGATGATTCGGGAAGAGCTTTCCGAGATGCTCCTGGATATCCCGAGGCTGGTGGTGACCTCAATCCAGCATGAGCTCCAACTACAGCTGCCCACTGGTCCGAGGCCCCCACCACTGGGGCAACAGCAGGTTCCAGCGGGTCCCCCAGTGCAACCACCACCTGTACAGGTGCCCATATCCCCACCGAGACCTGCAGGACCAGTGGGGCTGGGTGTGCCAGCAGCTCCAGCACTGGAGTGCTCAAAAGAACTGTTGGATGCCACTTTCAACAGGAATTCAGACAAATTGTCCTTCTTCGTGCTGCAAACCCAGAAGTTTCTGCAAAATTGAGGCCACCTCTTCCCGAACGAGGGGCACCAGATTGACTACATTGGCTCAAAAATGTGAGAACGAGTGGCCAACTGGCACATGAGCCTGCATAACCTGAATGAGCCAGAACTCCACAGCATGGAAGCCTTCATGTGGGTGCTGAGGTGACAGTATGAAGACCCGATGTGAGGGGGAAAGGCCCACAACAGCCTTCAAGCCTTGAAGCAAGAGAATCTCTCAGTGCTTAAGTACTCAGATGAATTCAAAATGTATGCAGCTAAGATCCAGGAGTGGCCTGAGGCAATCCTAGTTAAGCAATACTGCATCGGCCTGAATCACAATATCTTAGACTCAGTACTAAGAACCGTGAACCCCATGACATTGGCAGCGTGGGTGAGGGAAGCAGGTGATGCGGAAAGTAGACTGCAATTAAGCTGCATGATTAACCCTAAAATGTACCCAATAACTCCAGCAGCCACCAGGAAACCTATCGCTCATCCCAAGCTGAAAGAGCCCCTTTGGGACCTGCGTATGTGGCAGGGATTATGTCTAAAGGGTGGGGAATCCAGCCACTATGGGACTTCCCCACCCGGCTGGAGGATGGGCATCTCCAGCACCCAGACCCCGCCTTTAGATGACTTTGACACCGGTAATCAAAGGGAGCAGCCGACCAAAGCCCCATGCCCTCCAGCTAGGAGCACCACAGGGAACTTTGTCATCTAGTTGAGAGGAGACTGCACAGCTGGCGGGAAAAGGCCAGGACCTGATGTAAAGGGTGCAACCCAGCAGGTCCAAGAGCAGCCTGTGCCACAATTGGTGAGCAACTCTACCCCCTTGCTTTTTGTGATCGTATCCATGATGAATCCAGATATGGGAACTCACATTAAGGTGAGGGCATTAATTGACTCCAGGTGCACTCGAGATTTAATAAGTCCAGGCATAGTTACCGGGCTGGGAGCAGAGACCCACAGACTTTCTGAACCTTTGCTTTTCACTCAGATGGATGGGTCTTCCATGAAAGAGCCATGCAAATACAGGACCAGGTCCATAACTATGGGTATGGGGTTGCACTGGGAGAAACGAGAGTTCATAATAAATCCATTGGCTCAATTTCCCATGGTGTTAGGTAGCCCTTGGTTGGGGGCGCATGGTCCCTACATATAATGAAACAAGGGGAAGCTGTATTTTGTGGCTCCCAGATGCAAAGAGCACATATGGAAGACCAAGTGGGGGGTGGTACCAGCAGAGGCGAACCTTCACATGGGGTTGGCTGAGGAGGAGCTGTCCTCCATACCTCCGGAGTACCGTGACTTAGGGCGGGTGTTTGAAGAAGAGGAGGCCGATGAGTTACCCCCTCACCAGAATGCAGACTGTGTGATTGAATTGTTGCTAGGGCATAAATTACCCAAGGGGAAGCTATATGCGATGAGCCTCCCTGAAAAGGTTGAGTTACGGAAGTTTATTGACAAAAACTTAGCATGAGGTTTTATCCACCCGGCCTCCTCCCCATTTGCAGCTTTCTTCCTTTTCAAAAAAGGAAAGATGGGGGGCTGTGATTGTGTACTGGTTACTGGGGGCTTAATGGAGTTTCCACCTTGAATGCCTACCCTCTTCCCTTGATAAAAGACCGGCTAGCAGAGGCTGCCAAGGGGAAATTTTTTTCTTAACTGGACTTGCAAGATGCGTATTTTTGAGGGCGCATCCGGGAAGGGGATGAGTCAAAGACAGCGTTTAACACCCTGCTGGGTCAGTTTGAGTATTTGGTAATGCTGTTCAGCCTCCAAGGGGCTCCAAGGGTCTTCATGAATTTAATAAATGAAGTGTTGCACAAGCACCTGTTCAAGGGGGTGCTGGTTTATCTTGATGATATCCTTTTATACTCAAAAGATAAACAATCATATGTCTAGTTGGTCCATGAGGTGTTGGAAATGTTGCACAAGCCCAAACTGTTTGCCAAACTTTCAAAATGCAAGTTCCATCAATCTGAAATAGACTTCCTCGGATATTACATCTCACCCAAGGGATTAGAGATAGACCCCAAGAAGGTCACAGATGTATTAGGGTGGGAGATCCCTTGAACCTAGAGACAGTTGCAACATTTCTTAGGATTTGCGAATTTCTACTGGGCCTTCATCCCCAACTTTGCTTGAGAGAGTCTCCCCTTCATGGACTTATTAAAGACTAAAGGGAAGGGTCCCAATGGTGTGAAGCCTGGGGGAAAGCTGGAGTGGACTACGAAATGCCAGGAGGCTTTCGACCATCTCAAATTTTTGTTCACTTCTAAGCCCATTTTCACCCTCCAGATGAAAACAAGAAATTCATTGTACAAATTGAAGCCTTGAGTGTGGCTGGGGGGGCAATTTTGAAAGAGGGGTCTGACAGGAAGCTCCATCCACTGGCTTACATCTCAAAAAAGTTCAGGACGAGCAAGTGCAATTGGTCGGTCTAGGACAACGAGGCAGCAGCTATCCACTTGGCTCTTTCTACCTGGAGACATTGGCTGGAGGAAGCACACACTCCATTCAAGGTCTGGACTGATCGTTAAAGGGGAAAATATGCACTCTGCTCATGAATCCAAGACAGCCGGCCATTTTGGGTTCTTGAAAACACTTAATCTGGTGCAAAGACAGTTTTAGTGGCCCCGAATGCAGGGTAATGTTTCTAAGTATGTGGGATCATGTCAAACTTGTCTCATGTGCAAACGCAGACCTGGGAAACCACCAGGTCTTCTGAAACCTCTAGAGACCCCAGGCTGATGCTGGGAGGTGATTTCCAAGGACTTTTTTTTTTTTGCAATTAATAATTTTTATTTTCTAACCAAAAACCTTCCAACAAAGATAACAAACATACTTATTAAAAATACATATTGTGTTACATTGCTTGTACCTAACTTATGTTCTATACAACAGATCTACAGTTTAATATATATATTTTTTAACAACAATTTTATTGTTTTTTGTATAAGTAAGCGAATTACAATGATAAAACATATAGCGAAATATTTACAAACACTGTGGTGTAATTAGTTACTGCACTCGATAAAAAGACCAGTTAGGTGGTGCACAAAATGGTTAGATGTTGGTATCGTTCTGTGCCTTTGCTCTGAGATGATACTCGGGTTTGTGGTGGGTGCTGAGATTAGCCGTAGATGTAGGTTTTGAACTTGGCGTCCATTATGTGTTCCCAGTCGAAGCTATTAAAATTAATTTTATTTAATATTGGGTTCCATTTGTCGATGGGGTTTAATAGGTTCCTTTCATTGGAGGTTGCGTTAGAATATATAGATAGTTTTTCAAGCACAAAGAAGTCCCATACTTTGTTGAGCCATTGCTCCAGGGAGGGAGTTGATTTGTTCTTCCAGTTTTGTGCAATGGCCACTTTGGCTGCTACTAGGAGGATGTGGATTATTTGGGAAGAGCGAGTAGGAATATGATCCGGAAGATTGCCATGGAGCAGAATTATTATTGGGTTCAGTGGTACCTTATACCCAGTTAGTGTTTCTATTTTGTTAAGAATTAAACTCCAAAACTTTTTGATCTTTCTGCATTGCCACCAGTTGTGGTAGTACGATCCTTTCTGGCCACAGAGTTTCCAGCACTGAGGTGAAATGTTAGAGTGCATGTGTGCTAGTTTTTCAGGGGGTAGGTACCACCGCATAAGAACTTTGTAAGCTGTTGACTGGACGTGTTGCGAGATGGATATTTTAGCTATTCTAGACCAGATAGATTGCCATTTTTCTTCCGGTAAATGTAGACCCAAATCACGGTGCCAGGCTTGTTGGTATGAAAGAGTGCTATTCTGTTTAGATGTTACTAGAAGTTTGTAGATTTGAGAGATAAGGCCTTTGTTGGCAGTGCGTGAATAAAGGAGGTTTTCAAATCCAGTTAATTGTTTTCTGATGCTGTTTTGTACTTCAGGAGTAGAAAACAAATTTTGCATTTGTAGATATTCGTGCCAAGGTATTTTAATGTTATGTTTTTCTTCCAGGAGTGCTTTGGTGAGTAGCTTGCGGCCTTGGACCACATCGATCAGGCGTGTCAGATCTGCCGATTTCCAGGCTTCAAAGGATGTTGCTGCTTTGGCTGGGGGGGACCAATCTTGACCTGTGAAGGTGCTGAGAGGCGATCTGCAAGCCGTCAGGTAGGTACGATGGTCACGCCAGGTCTTTAGGGTGGTCCACAGAAAGGGGTTGAGATCCTGGGATACTTTTACTGTGGGGGCGTCATTCCATAGGAGTTCTTTAAAGCTGATGTGGGCTAGTGATGATTCTTCAATCCATTTCCAGCCCAGTTGAGAGGAGCTGTGGTATTCTTTTATTTGATTGGCTAGTATAGTTGCTTTGTGGTACTTTTCTAAGTTGGGGATGTTAAGGCCTCCTGATCTGAGGGGTCTGGTTATAGTTGTTGAGTTAATTCTATGGCTTTTGTATTGCCAGATGAATCTACAGTTCAATATCTTTAAACATATCTATATAAACAAAAATAACATAACATATTAACATTCAACAACCTTTAACACTTTGTCTCTTTGATTAGTACTTTATGTTCCTGAACATTCCTAGATATTTCTTAATAAAACATAAAATCTTTATACTTAGCAGGGTTAACTTGTATTGACTTGTATTCACATATTCAAATTAACTAAACCGTTTTTCCAAAAAAATGTTTTTCCTCGCAGAATTGTCAAGGACTGTTATTTGTGTTGCTATTTTGTCTGAGATTATAACATCCCATACCTTAGCCCGCCATTGATTCAAAGAAGGAACCTTCAATAATTTCCAATTTGTGGCTATAAGATTTTTCGCAGCCATTATTAGTAGAGAGATAACTTCTATTGATTGTTTAGTTGCTGTTATATCCATCCAGTAGTGTAACAAGACTGATGCCGGGGTATTGGGGATTTCAAAGCCAGGAATTTTTTTTGTCTCCCCTATCACGCCCTTCCAAAATGTATTAATTCTAGGGCAAGCCCACCAACAGTGAACAAACGACCCGGTTTCTTGACATTGTTTCCAACACAGTGGAGTGGGTTTATAACCACATTTGTATAGTCTTTCTGGAGTTAGGTACCATCTTGCCGTCAGTTTAAATTGCTGCAATTGTAAATTTGTTGACTTGCTATGTAATATAGGAGTTGCCCAGATTTCCATCCACTGTTCTGTGCTATAGTCCATATTACAATCCCTATGCCAAGCCCTTTGGATTGATGAAAAATCAGTCCAGCTTTTCTCATTTAACAGTTTATAAATTATAGCCATGAGGCCCTTTATTGAGGGAAGTTGTTTTTTCAAACAATATTCGAACGACGTCAATCGTCGGTTTAAATCCAACGATTTAGTAAGCTTTTGTAATTTGTATGAAACCTGTTGATAGTTCATCCATGGCATTTGGATTCCAATTGTTGGGTGCCAATTTTCTTTCCCACCATAAAATCACTTATTCTAAATATCCCTTCATTTTGTAAATTAGCTAAGTATTTTTGTTCTCTGCCAGGTATAAACCATGATTGCCCCATTAAAGCTGCCATAGGTGATACTCATGGTGCTATTACCTGCCTGTATTTATGCCACAATTGTAAGGTATGCTTCAGGTATGGGTTAGTTAAATTTAAAATTTTACTCTTTTGGGAGGGATCCCACAAAAATTCATGTATGTAATTGGGAGTTAATTCCAAATGCTTTATTTTCACTCATGATTTATTACTAAATGGGGTGGCATAAAAATATATGTAGCTGAGTTGGGAAGCCAAGTAGTACTTTTCTATGTTTGGGAAACCTAAGCCTCCCATTTTAATAGGTTTCGTGGGTATACTAAAATTCACTCTCGCCCTTTTGCCCTCCCACATGAATTTAAGTATAGATCGATGCCATTGTTTGAGTTCTTTCAAAGGCAGAGAAATTGGCAAGTTTTGAAATAAATATAAAAACTTAGGAAGTAACATAGACTTAAAAAGATTGACTTTTCCTACTAATGTTAAATTTAGTTTTGTCCACTCCATCATAGTTTTAATTTGTTCCATTAATGGATTATAATTACAAGAAAAAAATTTCATCCATGTTTATTAGAATATTAATACCAAGGTGTCTCCACTTACTTTCCACCCATTTTAAGGGAAATATTTTTTTTGTAAATTTTCCTTTTGGCCTGAAACAATACAAATAGGATATATTTCTGATTTTGAATAATTTACTTTAAATCCCAAAATTAAACCAAAATTGTCTAAGTGTGTTAATATACATTTCAAGTCTGATTCAGGCTGTGTGATTGTCGTGCTCCGCCTTCTTCCCTCCGGGGTCCCCTCCCGTGGCCGTGACATCCACTGGCGGCGGGTGGCTCTGAGCAGTGTTGGGGCAAGAAAGGGACGAGGAAGGGCCTCAATTGGCAGGGGGTGGGGTTTACAGCACCCTCTTCACCCCTCTGCCTCCATCGGTGTTCAGTTCCTGGCATCTCTCTCTCTCTTTCTCATTGCCATAAACACCTACCGGCTCATCCTCCCTGGCCCTTCCTTCCTGGCCTCCTTTTTTTCCCCTCCCCACTCCCCCAGAGCCACCCGGGTGTCCCAGCCAACTCCTCCCTCTTGAGCCCTGCCCCCCTTTAGTAGCAGAGACGCCATCCCGGCGTTTGGGCTGGGCTCCACCCCACTTCTGGATCTTCTGGGCGTTGCGCCAGAGTCCCATGGAGGAGGCTCGGCTGCTTCTGCTGACTTTCCTTGGTCCCCAGCCTTCCTGGTGCTGGTGAGGGCCAAGGGCCTGTGGGGCTCGGCTGCGGTGCTCCTGGGCACCTTGCCTGCTCCATTTTCAGCTGTGGCGGCACTGCCGCGCGGCGCCCATAGGCCTTCCTGGGCCCAATACAGGCCAGGAGGCGTGGCGGCGGAGTGGGCCGCCCGTTGCGGCCGTGGGTCTTCCTGGGGCGGTTCTCGTGGGGCTCCAGCTTCCTGGGCATCTCGGACTGGGCCAGGTGAGTGTGGGGCCGCTTCGGCGGGGGGAGAGAAGGCCCGGCCGTTCCTGACCGGGACAGTGATGTAAAATATTATGTCATTGGTGTACAAACTGACTTTGTACCTAGATTTAGTCCTGGAATATTTATGTCATTTCTAATAGCATAGGCAAGCGATTCTATTGAAAGGGCAAATAATAAAGGTGATGGGGGCACCCTTGCCTGGTGCCCCTTGTCAAAAGAATATCATCAGATCTAAAATGGTTTACACATAGCTGTGCCTTTGGATTGCAGTATAATGTCTGGATTGCCTGTCTGAAGATTGGGCCAAAGTCCATTGCTAAAAGCAGTTCTTGTAAATAAACTGGTTCTACCCTGTCAAAGGCCTTGTCAGCGTCCGTTGACAGGAGAATCGAGTGTATTTTTCTTTGTTTGCGTAAATTGATATTTAAAGTTTTCCTAATACTTTTTTTTAACAAACTTTTTTATTTTTGCTCTCTTTCAATATCTTACACATTGTTATCAATATTATCTCAACAATAATTCACGTATAACTGTGTATCTTGATTATATAATAAACTTGTGGTTCCCCTCCTCCCGCACCATTATTCCTAAGTTTTCCTAATACTTTTGGAGACAGTTCTACTGGGCACAAATCCTGTCTGGTCATTATGTATGTAATTTGTTATTATCTTATTTAACCTTTTTGCCAAAATGGTGGAAAATATTTTAAAGTTGTGATTTAATATAGAAATTGGTCTATATGAATTTGGAGACGTTTTATCTTTTCCTGGCTTTAAAAGGACAATTATATGGGCTTCTGCCCATGTCTGATGCATCTGTTCACTGGTAAGCACTGAGTTCATGGTGTGGGTAAGGTTTTCTAGTCGTACAGGTTGAAACTTTTTGTGAAATTCAATTGGAAGTCCATCTCTTCCTGGTGTTTTGTTATTTTTTATTTTATTAATGACCTCAGTAACTTCCAGTGGAGTGACCGGTTGTTCCAAAAATTCTTGGTGTTCTTTAGTCAATTTAGTATTAAAATGTATAGAATCAAAATATTTTTTATCCCCTCCCTATCCGGGTTAGTGGATGAATACAAACTTTGAAAAAAATTTAAAAAGACCTTGTTGATTTCTTTAGATGTATTTTGGAGTTTACCACCCAAATCTCTAATAGTAGGTATCAGTGATACTGCTGCTTTTTTTGTAACTCTATTTTTTAGGATTCAAATAGAATTGGGAGTTTTCATAATATACTTTTGTTTTCAATATAGTAGGGTTTTTTTTAAATTTTAGATGTTTCAAACAAATCTAATTTTTTCCTCTCCTGGTTCAATTTTTGTAAATATTTATTTCCACCAAATTTCATACGTTTAAGTTTTAGAGTTTTTATATTATCTTGTAATGCATTAACTATTTTCGGTCTTTCTTTCTTGCAGTGTGAGGCAATCGAGATCAAATGACCTCTAGTTACTCCCTTGAAGGCATCCCAGATATTTCTTTGAGACACTTCACTGTTGCCATTAAAGCTAAAATATTCTTCAGTTTTTGCAGAAATGATATCACATGTACTTTTCTCTTGTAATAGTAATTTATTTAACATCCAGTTGGGACCTGTGCCATCATTCATCTGTTTTTCAAAAGTACCAGTTACCCATGCATGATCTGACATTATACTTCTACCCATATCTGCACTTATAAATTGATTTAATAAAGTTTGTGAAATTAAAATATAATCAATTTGTGTGTATATTTCATGAGTATTTGAGTAAAATGTATATTGCTTCACTCCTGGATTTAAGATCCTCCATAAATCATGTAACTTATAGAATTCAAAGATTTTTGCTAATTCAGTCGCCTCAGGTTTACATAGACTTTTGTCTTTCAGTTGTTTTTTATAAGTCTGATCCAATTTAGGATTGACAGTATGATTTAGGTCACAACCAATAATTAGGTCACTGTGTTTGAATTCCATTAGTTTGTTTACAGTATCTTTAAGAAATGCTAATTGGAGCATAGATAGAAGCAATTGTTATGTTTTCACCCTCCAAAGTTCCCTTTATGAAAATATATCACCCTTGTGTATCTATTTTTGTACGTGTACATTGAAATGGAAAATTTTTAGAAAGCAAAATTACCGTACCTCTTGCCTTTGAGGATCCTGCTGCATGAAATTGTTGTGAGAACCAAGCTTATTTAAGTACATACTTTGTGGGGTTCTTTAAATGTGTTTCCTGAAGACACAGCACACTAGGGTGTTCCTTAGCCCAAAACGATGAGGTTCTGTGTAGTTTTGTCCTATTGTTCAGGCCTCTGGGATTTCATGAGAGAAATTTAAATTGGTGAACCATTAATACTTTTAACAATATCTAACAAACTATACAAACTTCTTACCCTGCTATACTGCAGGTATTCCACCAGGATTTCCTAAAATAGGAAAAAAAGGGTGACTGCAACTGTCTCTCTACCTGGAAGTGCCCTTTTCTCTGCTAGGGGGAAAACCTAACTACCTTAAGTAACTTGTATATGCACAATTATTTTGGCCTCCCAGCCTTTCTCCTACTTATATGTAGTTCAATAAAATGAAATTACTCCTTTAAAACCACAATAAACTATAATTTAAATTTAGAAATCCAAAAACCCACCTGTGTTTTAAAACTTACAATACCTCTAGTCACAGTTGTTCAAACAGTTTTTTAATCAAACTGCATACCTTAAATATAAACTTTCTTTTTGCTTTATAAAAAATATAAATAACTTAGACTTCCATACATTATAAAAATGATACTATCATTTTCAACCTCTTTCCATAGCTAAAGGAATTACCTAATAAAATAAATTCCAGACCTAATATAATATATAATATATATAATAAAATAACACCAAGATATATAAATGAGGACCTTGAGCTTTCTTAGCTTATAAATTAAGTATACTAAAATCTATAAATGAACAAGTAAAATTGCATTTTATTAGTCCAACCCATAACATATTAACTGAGTTCAGTTTCATCACTTCAAAAACAATTTTAATGATAATAACTCCATCATATGAGAGTCTGCCAATCCTTACTGGAATGACTCCTCCCCCTTTTTTAAAACTTATACTTAGTCAAGTATTATATATTAAAGATTAACTAACTGTTTGCCAGTTTTATAAGTAACTATTAAGTACTAACAACCTTATACTATTCACAACTATTCACACCAGGGAGATGGCAGGACAACATCGCCCTGGTTTCCACAGGCCAAACCTTCTGTTGCCACTACTCTCCAGGAGCATGTAGCTGCCGCCAGTACGGCTATGTTAGTTGTTTTATAACGTTGTGTATTTATGCTTTTAAATTGTAAACCACTTCGGTGGTACATGATGTTGTGAGCCGCCTTGAGCCAGTTCGCTGGAAAGGCGGGATAGAAATGCAATAAATAAATAAATGAATAAACAACATTCTATGGACAAGTAATCTACTTTTATAACATAACTTTATCTATTTTAAGCATTAAAGTATTTTGTTGTAAAAAACACACACATTGGGCTTATATAGCCCAGCATTCTGAGTCACAATGAGTTCCCTATTGTAGATACTCTAAGTATTTAGGAGTGCTTCTTCCTCTTTTTTCATCAATTGTAGGCCCAGTGAAGTGAGTAGTACTTTTCCCGAGGTTACATCCAAAGATTGATATAGCAGCCTGTTGCAATATACTTGAATGTCCGATACTGGGTTCCACCTGAACCGGATTTTGGCCTCAAATAATTTTGCTGCTATTATTTTAAGACTGCGTCTTTTGTCCAGTGTCTCCACTGAGAGATCTAGCAGGACTTGTACTTTTTTCTCTTTGCAGAGAAGAAAACCTCGAACTCGAGCCTCTTTAAGAATTTTGTCTCTAGATCTGGGGTACAGGAATTGTGCCATCACGTCCCTGGGGCGATCTTTTCTAGCTGTAGCCAATGGGCCCAGTCTGTATGCTCTTGTAATGATTGGGGCCACCCCCTCTTCCAATTCCATTACGGTTGCCAGCCATGTTGAAATAAAGCATGCCATGTCTTTGCCCTCCTCCACTCCCTCCTCAATCCCCCAGAATTTCAAATTAAACTGGCGCCAATGGTTTTCTAGAGAAATAAGTCAGGTTGCAGTGAATTTCTTTGTGGATTGCAGTGATTTAATCTCATCCTGGAGGGTTAGAGTAAATTCTGCATTATTCTTGGCTATTTTTGTTGTATCACTGAGGTCCCTCATTAAATCATTTAATTGTGATTGTATTGGTTTAAGGAGATCCGAGAATGTAGAAAGGGATTTTAAAAGGTCCTCCTTTAAGTTATTAAGATCTTGTCTCATTAGTGGAGCAGTTGTCTCCTTACCATTGATATGGTGGTCAGTGTTGCCGGTCGCCATTTTGCTTTCTTCTCCGGACCCCAGGCCCGCTGGTTTCTTTACTGTGTCTCTCATGAAGTAAGTTTTTACCAATCCTGTAGCTGTCGAATTTCTATTGTTCTTTTCCTTAGAATTCCTTCTGTCAGAATCTGACATTTCCCTCCTCCCCCTTCGCTTTTGAATAATGTATAACTTACCTACAGCCCTTTGCTCTGTATCACTAACACAAAACGTTTTAACTACTATGAACCATTAAGAATAAAAAGGACTTTTAATTCCAGAAGGCCTGGCTTATTGGCTCTGTAAGGGTTCTCACACCTTCCCATATTTTTCCATTCAGAATGGGTAGGTTTATATGAGTTGAAGTCAATTTTAGGAGAAAGAGGCTGGGAGCGCACTCAAACTGCATCTGCCATCAGTTGCGACACTCTGCCCCCTCTCATTTCCATGGACTTTATAATGGACTTGCCCCTGAGCAAGGGAAAGACAGTAATTTGGGTGGTCATGGATTAATAGCCATGCTGGTCAAGAGGCTGCAGTGGGATAGGTTGCCAGCCAGGCTTTGGCAGCCAGCAGAAGATGACGTGTGTGTATGTGGGGGGGGGGGAATGAAATAGGTGTCACATCAATGCCATAATATACCTTCTGGGATGAACCCAGAAGTGATGTTACCTCACTGGGGCAATGCTCTCGAATTCACCTTAAAAAGCAGGAGTGGCAGGGCCCAGAGTGAAGATCTCCTGCTGATCACACTAAAGACCTGTCCACACTAGAAGGGTATGAAATCACCCTTTCAGTCAGTAGTGCAACTTATTCCTTATTTGTTTTTAAGTATCAGCAGCACTCACAGCATCATGATTCCTGCTAGCACTTTTGGGCCCCACCAACTTTACAGCAGTTTTGTAGCATTATGTGTCAGAAGAGAGAAATCAAAGGGAATCAATTCCTCAGGATCTATTGAAGCAATAAATTAATCAGGATCCAGTCCAGGTCAATGCATTCTTTGATATAAGTAGACACAACAAGTCCTAATATTTCACCAACTTCTATATGTATGAACATAAATATTGCATTGGATCCAGTAGCTTTTTCAGTCATAGAGTTCTACAGCTCCCATCTCATCTGGCTTTTCTCCATAAAGGTCCCATGATCAGGAGCAGGTGTGGCCAAGCTTGCTTAACGTAAGAGTCACACAGAGCAAACGTCAAATGTTTGAGAGCCACAAGACATGAACAAATATTACGCACACGTTTTTATTGGAAAATATACAAATTTGCTTTTTATTAACATTAAATGAGACTGCCAAAAATAAAAACCAAAGGGAAAAAAAGACCTTGATAATGATATTTATTTGTCCAATGATATTTATTTGTTTGCTGATGATATTTTTGTGTCTAAAACAGAGAGAGGTGGAAAGAGAGAATGAAAGAGGTGGACAGAAAGACAGAAAAAGAGAAAGAAACAAAGAAAGCAAATAGATGGGGAGGGGGGGAGGAAGAGAGACAGAAAGAAAGAGGGAGAGCAAATAGATGGGGAACCTCCCAGGAGCCGCACAATATGCGTGAAAGAGCCGCGTGTGGCTCCCAAGCCATAGTCTGGGGTCTGGAGCATAGCTCATTTGGTGGTCAAAAGGGACCCATTTCTTCCTTGTTCCTTATTCGCTAGGGTTGCCAGGTCCCCTCATCACTCCAGTGAGGGGATTTGGGAGGGTGTTCTGGGGGTGGGCAGGGCTGCCCCCAAGCCCCCAAGCCCTACCCCCAAGAGTGATCACCCACCCAGCCAACCCTCTCTTTCCCCTCCTGCCTGATTTAAAGGGCTTCAGCTGATCAGTGGGGATCACATGAGAAGGAAGAGGGGCGGTCGTGGGCCACATTCTCGACTCACAAAAAACCCTTTAAAGGGTCTTTTTGCAAGTCCAGAATGTGGCCCGCACTGTGAGGGGATTGGAGGAAATCAGCCCTGTGTGCCGTGGCCTTCTGTTCATGCTAATGAAATTTGTGACCATTAGCTACCACTCTGGGCACAAAAAAAGTCCTTCAGTGCAGTAAGAGCAGTCTCATATTTACCATCAGCAAGAGGAAAAGTGTAAAAAATACTTTGTCCTCCTACGCCCATGGAGTGAATAAGCAGTGCAAGTTTTCTCCTTCAGACACATCTGTGCAAGCAGATAATGATCAAAAATACAAATTCATGAAGTAAAAGCAATTGGAGGCTCACCTGGACTTTGCAAAAAGGTGCCCATGGATTTAAAGGCAAAAAAGCCATCGCACCTTCATTGCCAGTTTGCTATGTCTGTTCAATAAAGCCCCCAAGTCAAATTCCAAAATCTGTTTGTTAAGGTTTTAGCCAAATAGCAGCTAAAACACATTCCTACAGCTGTATTTACTCCCACTTCCTTCATCCGACTTATAAACACCTCATCCCATAACAACAGTTCTCTTAAAGAAACATACACACCTACACCACACATATTTTGTCCTAATAAATCCATATCATAATACACCAATCAAATTAGAAGCAGCCTTGAATCTATAGCCAATGAGATTTATTGTGTTACATCTCTGTAACTGCATGGAATTGTTGAGGTTGCCAAGCTTATTCCTGAGAAACAAATATGGTCAACTAAACCAATGAAGGATTGGTCTGCCTGTCTATATCTAATCGATCCATACCAGTAATTTTTATGTAATATATTACATATTGTTCCAGCAACTCCACAGCAATTTTCTGGAAATTTTAGTGTAGCTCATTATTCCTATATCTAATAGTAAACTGGCTGACTCCTATGCGGATAATAAACATTGTACAACAAGGCCACCCACAGACAAAGCAGGAGTTTTTCCTAGTTGGAGGAGTCCCCTGATTTGAAGAAAAATATGACTTTGTTAATTAACCAAAAGGTTTTTTTTTTAAAAAAAAAAAACCTGTACAAAACAGCCTTATGAGGGTTGAAAATGTTCCAGGGGAGACAAAATTGCTGCAGCTGAAGGGAAAAGAAAGGACGGGGGAGAGAAGGAAAAACCAGGCTGCTCAGCTTCCTGAGAGCTGAGGGTGAGATTCTGGAGAGTATAGTGGGTTCCCCCACCTCTTACAATTGTATGCAGCCCCCAGCCTGTAAGGATCCATGCCTAAATGCACATGACGGAGATAATGAGACTACCTTGACACACTTGTACACATTTCAATGTTCTGATGATATCATTTTGAGAAGACACTCTTATGACTGGGTACAACATCTGGAAAGATTTCTAATTTGATTTCTGAAGAATTAGTTTTACTTTTTGTGTTGATACATTTTGTGGACAATGTAGATATAGCTTCAGTCTCTCATATGCACTCTATAATAAAGAACAGCAAGAGTGCCTGGGTGTATTGATGTACTGCATTTGATTGTCCCAGAACCTACTGCCAAATATAAAGTTTCCTTTGCATTCCTGATACTCCAGCCAAAACTGAGCTGTGTTTAATGAAAAAAGCTTTTACTGGACAATACCTCTTCCGGCAATAGGTGAAGAAGAGTAAGTTTTTATACCTCACATTTCTCTACCTGAAGGAGTCTCAAAGAAGCTTATAATTGCCTTTCTCTTCCTCTCCCCACAAGAGATGGGGTACGTTGGGGCTGAGAGAGCTCTGAGAGAACTGTGACTGGCCCAAGGTCACCCAGCAGGCTTCATGTGGAGGAGCAGAAAATCAAATCTGGTTCTCCAGATTAGAGTCCACTGCTCTTAACTCCTGCACCATGCTGGAGGAGGGGTTAGAGTGATGTGTTGCCTTTTCAAATATTCCCATCCTCATGATGGAAAAAAATCCATAGACTCTCCAGGCGAAGGCTTGTCATAGCCTTTTCACAGGCATGCTACAAGCAGGAATTTTATTTTTCTTAGTGGATCAAGGAAATATTGCCATGAATACTATTGCCAACAGAACTTTCTTTGACTGTGTTCCTTGTTCTTTGTGCAATAAAGTGATATGCAAGTCATACCTGGGTGAATAACATTTATATTGCCACTTGTAGTTGCTTTTGTCCTTCAACAGTCATGGTGTGCAAACTAAATCTTTGTCACCGCATAAGAGGCATATGTCCTGTAGGATCACAACTGAATCATTAAAGTGGCCTATTTGTCAGGGACAGGACCATTTGCAGCTCACCCCCCTCTCAGTGTGTGTGATGCTGGACAAATCCTTTCAATGACCAACTGGTTATGTATTGCATGCTTGTTGCACCTGTGCAATGAGGGACATCTAATATGATGGTAAGAACTGATCACCAGACTTATCACCTATGTTCATGGGCAGGTCAGGTACCTTTGCTGAAAGAAGTTATCTGAGCAATTAATCAATGAATTCACAATTTGCTTATGGACAAAGGTACCCCTCTTTGGGACAGGTCAGTCACATTTCCTTTTTGTTTTCAATCTAAGCGTTGTGTGCCAAGAAAACTGCATAGTTACAGAACCCAATATTTCCTCTTTTAGTTATTTGTGGATGGAGAAAAGAGAAAATACAATTCTCAGGATGCCTGTGAGGATGTATGTGCATGAACTGCTGTCCATTCACACTGTGTGGCAGCCACTGACAGACAGTAAAGAATACTGTTGTCATAAGGCACATAGAAACACCAAACTAGTAAACCTCCTGAAGTATACTGGGTTCAAATGCGTTTAGTGATCAGCTCATAGTTTATTTGAGATTTCAGCCATGAGGACAAAGACTGCCCGGCCGAAGCCGGGTATTTATGTCCTAAAGGTCACCCCCCCCACACACACCCCACTCCCAGTGACAGGCTATTGACAGAACATTGTTTCTCAGCTGGTTATCTCCAGGATCCCTGCTTCCCTACTGGTCCCTTTTTGGATCCTAGCCAGCTTTTGTTATGCGTCTCAAGCTCAGGCTGTTTTAGCCCTTCCAATGGAATGCAACTCCAACTCAGTACATTACACCTCCTCAAAATTTCAAATGTTTTCTTTTATCAGTGTGCTTGTCAGTTGAAGCTGACCATATCAGAAGCAATTGGGGGGGGGGGGCGTAAGGTGGGACAAAGTAGTAGGTAACTGAGTATGTGCAGTCCTATTGTCCCACTATCAGCCACATTTGAGCTGTTTAGAAGCAGACAAACAGTATATCAAATGTATGACTCCCATGATGGTTAATATCTGGAGTGAATCCATTCTAAAATGTATTTATTTACTTAATTTATACCTCACCTTTCTCACCCATAGGGACCCAAAGCAGCTTACATTGTTCTCCTCTCCTCCCTTTTATCCATACAACAACCCTGTGAGGTAGGTTAGGCTGAAAGTCTGTGACTGGCCCAAGGTCACCCGGCAAGCTTCCATGGCAGAGTGGGGATTTGAACCAGGTCTCCCAGAGCCTATTCTGATACTCTAACCACTATACCACACTGCAATCCCTTACCTGAGCTTGAAGTAGTGCCATCCAAGAAGAAGAGGAGGAAGAGGAGGAGATTGGATTTATACCCCACCCTTCACTTGAAGTATCAGAGTGATTTACAATCTTCTTTTCCTTCCCCTCCCCACAACAGAGACCCTGTGAGGTAGGTGGGGCTGAGAGAGCTCTTTCGAGAGCTGCCCTTGAGAGAACAGCTCTGAGAGAACTTGTGACTGACCCAAGGTCACTCCAGCAGCTGCAGGTGGAGGAGTGAGGAATCAAACCCAGTTCTCCCAGATTAGAGTCTGTGTTCTTAACCACTACACCAAACTAGTGTTACTATTTGATTTGGCTGAATATATTAATCAAACTTTATTAAAAATTAATGACCTATCCACATTTACTAGACTTAGGCTGCAAACCACAAATCACTTACTTCTGAGTATCCTTCAATTCAGTTAGTGAGAATCACTCTAGAGTAAATGATGTGCAGAGCAAAGACTTAAAATGTAGAAACTGCATTTTGTTTAAGTGACCCAGTCTAGCAGGACATTTTGGAAAGTTTTGTGTGGCTGAGAGCAGATTGCTCGTCCAAAGGACCTTGTCCTTTAGGCAGCTTTTATGTTTTCCGAATGATGACAACATACAAAGCCTTTTCCTTCACTGGGAGTTAATTAATGTGATTAATTAACATGAACTAATATTTTAATACAAGCTAAATTCATGTTATCACTGCAGAACAGATTTTGAAACAGCAGCACCCAGAGAGTTCCTTCTTGGAGGCACAAAGGGTTTATCAGTAGGCCAGGATGACATTAACTGCAATGCAGACCCAGCATGGGCAGCAGGGGCAGCATGAGACCAACAGTCTTTCTGGTTCACAGAAAGGAAGTGGGATTCACAGCCTGGGAGCCACGCAGTATTATAAAGCGGGGAGTTATTTGTGGCTTGCACCAGTTCTCTATTAGCACCAAGGAAATATTTTGGGGTACAAAATGAAGGGGGGGGCAGATAAGATTATAAGTGGCACTCAAAATACAGAAAACCTCCTGCCCCAGACTCCGGCCCCTGCTCTTTCTCAGTGGAGCAGCAGGAGCAAATTTGGGGAGAGGGGTGTTGATGGCATGCAGTGCCGTGATTTCACTTCCAGGTACCCACCCAGAAGTGAAATCATGATGCCACATGCCATCATTTCCGTCAGTCTCTGCCCCCCACAAAGCTCGCATCCCTCCAAATGCTTTTGGTTTGCCACCCTATCTGGTTTCATCCTGAGACTTGTCACAAATCCAGAAGCTGCAGCTAGTGTAAAATGCAGGGGCCAGGCTTTTAATGGGCTTCCGCATCTGGGAGCACATCCAGCCTGTCCACAAGGTGTAATGTACTCACAGCAACGACCACATGGTGCACATGGCTGGGGAAGCCCTGAGCTTGAGGCCAGAGAACAATAGGGCACTAGGATCCTAGTCATCCCCCTATCAGAGGCTTAGGATATTCAAATAAATCTAAGATAGCCTCTGGTGGGAACCCAATACTATCACCTTGTTTGGGCGAAATCGGGGGTGCGGTTTACCTGTAAATACAAGCAGCCCCCCCCGGGCCCCATTGGGCATGCTCTTCTAACCTCTCTAATAAAGTTATGCTTGCTGAAATCACTACGAAGCATCTCTGACTTTAGTACTTCTCACTGGTGATGAAGGTGGGATACCAATGAGTGACTCCTAGGCTGACTCCAGCCCCGCAGCGAGCATCATAGAGCCGTCAGCACCCGGCACCACTCGTTTCCAGCACCAAACAGCACCACTGCCTGTTCCAAGGATCTCGCTCACCGCACCACCCAATGAATCACCATGGCCGCCGCCGCTCCAGGACAGCTTGCAGTATTTGACCCCGCTCATCCTGAGCTTTGGGAAACATGGCTCCAAACCCTCAGGTACTTCTTCCAAGTACAGGAGATGGACAATGCCGGTAAGAAGAAGGCCTGGCTGGTTAGGTCATGTGGTGTCTCCATGGTCCGCATCGCCCAAAACCTGATCGCTCCTAGGTCGCTGGATGATGCCAGCTTCAATGAGCTCATCATGGCGCTAACCATGTACTTCGCGCTGAAACCATCAAAATGGATGCTATGGGTGGACTTCTGTTCTCACACTCAGAAGACGAGTGAGTCAGCTGCCAGTTTCATGGCTGAACTCCAGTGGATGTGAGTTTCCTTCCGAGGAGGACACTCTGTTGACCCAGTTTGTCTGGAGGGTCTGCGAGCTGAAGCCTCATTTGAGAAGGCCCAGCTGGATCACCACGGATCCTCAGCGCACCACTTGGCAGCCACCCACAACCCTGGTGCATCCTCGGACGAAGAGGAAGACATCCAACAGGTCCACCGATGCCACACGAGAGAGGCTTCCCATATGGCCCCAGACAGAAGCAGCACAAGGTCAGTTGCCCCACCAGCTGGGACACCCCATTCCTTTGCCCCCACCAAGTGTGCCAGTTGCAGCGGCATGCATGACCGCCGGGGACTGCAAGTTCCGGGACGCAGAGTGCCAGTCATGCGGGAAGAGGGGGTGCATCGCCCGAGCCTGCCATTCCCGGCCCACCCAACGAACACAAGCAGCCAACTTGGAGGATGCTGGGCTTTACTCCAAGTTGTCATCACAGCAGCAGGTAATGCATCTGCCTCAGGACACTCCTAATAAGATTTTTGTGCCAGATTACATAAAGGGGTCCCCCTGCTCTATGGAGCTCAACATGGGTTCTGTCTACTCCATAATCTCGGCAGATACCCTGCGCAAGCTATGCCCCAAGAGGGGACCCCGGTTGTGGAAGCCTACCAGACTCCAGCTAAGGGATTTCCAAAAGAACCCCATAGCAATCAAGGGACTAGGCAAATTCAGAGTCCAGTTCAAAGATTTCAAGGGAAAGCTGGATGTCTTAGTGGTAGAAGGAAAACTGTCCAGCCTTCTGGGACTAGCCTGGTTCGCACCCCTGGGGCTGGGAGTAACGGGTTAACCAGCTCCAGTGCCCAGATTTCCAAAAGGTCTGCGGTGAATTTTTCTCCATTTTTGATGGTACGTTAGGTACCTACAAGGGACCCCCCATGTCCTTAGACCTCGATCTGGCCATCCACCCCATCCACATACCTGCCAGGCGGCCTCCCCTAGCAGTCAAACCCAAAATAGAACAAGAACTGGATTGGCTGGTCACACAGGGCATACTGGAGCCCATCTCCTATGCCCACTGGGAAACCCCGATTGTGACCCCCATGAAATCAAATGGAGACATATGGATTTGCGCAGATTATAAATGCACTTTAAACAAAGCACTTCAAGACCATTCCTACCCAGTGCTAATAGTAAGCCACGTCCTGGTCGGGCTAGCTGGCTCGCAAATATTTGGGAAATTAGTTGGCGCAAGCCTACCAACAGCTCCCCATGGACGAGGCCACGATGGAGGTGCAGACTATTACGACACACAAAGGGGCTTTCAGGGTCCGCCACCTGCAATTTGGGGTGAGCGTCACTCCAGGTCTGTTTCAGACGTTAATGGATCATCTCCTGAAAGGTCTTCCAGGTGTGTTCCCATTCTTTGATGACGTGCTGATCACCACGCCAGATAGCTCGTCCTTCACCAGCTGGCTCCACTCCATTCTTCAGTGATTCCAAGCCTGAAGGTGAAGCAGGAAAAGTGCTCCCTGGGACAGCCATCGGTCAAGTTCCTCAGCTTCACCATGGACGCTCAAGGTATCCACCCCACCCCCAACAAGGTCCGTGCCATCTCTGACACACCTGCACTGTCATCCAAAGCAGTGCTTCAGTCATTTTTAGGGCTCCTCAATTTTTATCATGCATTCTTTCCACACAAGGTGGCCATTGTAGAGCCTCTCCACAGGTTCCTTAATAAAAACACCAAGTGGATTTGGGCCACCTGCCAATGCACGGCGTTCCAGGTCATCAAGGACCTCCTTGTCTCGAATGATGTCCTCGCGCACTTCGACGAGAGTCTGCTGGTGGTTCTCGCATGTGACGCTTCTTCTTATGGCATCGGGGTGGTCCTGGCTCACAGCCTCTCCAATGGCTAGGAGGTTCCAGTTGCTTACTACTCACAGACTTTGTCTTCGGCCGAGCGCAACTATGCACAAATTGACAAAGAGGCCCTGGCACTCGTTGCAAGAGTTAAGAAGTTTCATGACTTCTTGTATGGTTGCCCTTTCACTGTCACTACCGACCACAAGCCCCTCTTGGGCCTTCTGGTGCCGGACTGCCAAACTCCATAGATGCTGTCACCACATGTCCTGAGGTGGTCGATCTTCCTGTCTGGCTATGACTACTCCCTGGTCCACCACCCAGGCAAAACCATGGGGCATGTGGATGCCCTCAGCCACCTGCTGCTGCCATCCTGCAACCCGGACCCAGCACCAATGCACCACATCGCCCTGCTGGAAGACCTGCACTGCCATCCGGTCCAGGTAAAAGACATCGCCTGGCTCACGGCTCAGGACTGCATCCTCTCCCAGATCCTCAACTGGGTGGGAAGGGGGTGGCCTAGCTCTCCCGGCTCTGATTTTGTGGCATTCACATGCCACCAGATGGAGCTATTCACCCACAAGGGGTGTTTGCTGTGGGGCGCCAGGGTAGTCATCCCCACCCTGCTACGCCAGAGAGTCCTGTCGGCCCTCCATGAAAATTACCTGGGCATCGTTCGCATGAAGGCCCTGGCCCCCAGCTATGCGTGGTGGCCGGGGTTGGATGTGGCCATTGAAGAGAGGGTGAAGCAATGCAGGGCCTGTCAGGAATCTCACCCTGAGCCACCTGGAGCACCCATCTGGCCCTGGGAGTCCACACAGAGGCCGTGGGCCAGGCTCCACCTCGACTTCGCGGGCCCCTTCCAAGGCCAATTATTCTTCATACTGGTTGACAGCTACACTAAGTGGCTGGAGGTAGTCCCAGTATTGGCCATGTCATCCCAGGCAGCCATCTGATGCATGTGGCGCATTTTCAGTACCCATGGCATCCCAGATACATTAGTTACTGACAATGGGGCAGCTTTTACTTTGCAGGAGTTCCTGAACTTCACAGAGTATTACGGCATCCACCATGTGAGGTCCACGCTGTTTCACCCAGCCACAAATGGACAGGTGGAGCGTATGGTCAGGATGACCAAGAAGGCCCTGAGGTGGATGGAACATGATGACTGGAACTACAAGCTGGCCGCTTTCCTCTTTGGCCAATGGATTACCCCGCACACAGCAATGGGACACAGCCCAGCAGAGCTCCTGATGGGACGGAGGCTCACAATGTGACTAGACCAACTGCATCCAGACTGGGCCCTAGAGCACAGCGGGGAAGCAAAACAGTGCAAGGCACCATGGGGGTTCTTTCCTGATGACCCCATCTACGTTTGGAACTATGCAGCTGGACCGGCATGGCTGCCGGAGCGCATCATCTGCGTCATGGGACCACTGTCCTATGAGGTATTGGGGGAAGAAGGTCAACTATGGAAGCAGCACATAGACCAGCTGTGACACTGCCTCCTGTCATGACATGACGGAGGAGACTTTTGACGATCATGAATCACCCACTCCACAGCAAGAACTGCCAGCAGAACCGCCGAGGGAGCAGCCCACTGATCCAGTTCCCGAGACTCCACTGAGCAACACTCCAGACCTTGCAACAACTCCACTTCCAGAACCCAGCACAGCAGTGCTGGAAGCTGATCCTGCAGTAGTTCCCCAGCACTCCAGATGAGAGTGCAGACCCCCCACTTACTTAAAAAACTATGCTGGGGAAGCCCTGAGCTTGAGGGCAGAGAACAATAGGGCACTAGGATCCTAGTCATCCCCCTATCAGAGGCTTAGGATATTCAAATAAACCTATGATAGCCTCTGGCAGGAACCCAATCCTATCACCTTGTTTGGGTGAGGTCGGGGGTGCGGCTTACCTGTAAATATAAGCAGCCCCCCCCCCGGCTCCCATTGGGCATGCTCTTCTGACCTCTCTAATAAAGTTATGCTTGCTGAAATCACTATGAAGCATCTCTGGCTCCAGTACTTTTCACAAGGCACTGCACTGGCTGCCGATAGCATTCCAAGCTCACTTCAAGGTGCTGGTTCTGGGACTGACTTACCTGAGGGACTGCCTTTCCCCGTATGTTCCCCAACAAGTACTGCGTTCAGGGTCACAACATCACAACATAGATTGACCCTCCCAGGCCCTAAAGACATTAGATTGGCAACAACCAGGGCCAGGGCATTCTCGGTGGCAGCTCCGTACTGGTGGAATGAGCTCCCAGAACAGATCAGGGCCCTGCGGGACCTTTTACTGTTCCACAGGGTCTGCAAGATGGAGCTCTTCCACCAGGCTATCAACTAAGGAGCCGCCACTACCACACCTACTATTACCATCATTATTCACATCATTAGTAAAGAGATGCCCAACTCCACTAGTATCATCTGTGCTAGTATTATGTATATGACAAAGACTGAGAACTGGAGAATAACCATTGCCGCCATCTCGAATGTATTTGTTACAACTAGCTAGCACTTTATGCTTTAAACTGTTTTTAGATGGTTTTATCTTGTTATAATTGTATATGTTATTTCTGTAAGCCTCCCTGAGCCTGCTTCGGCTGGGAGGGTGGGGTATAAATAAAACAAGTAAAATATAAATAAATAAATAAATAAAATGTCCCACAATCCAACTGGTGGTGTTTTACATTACTATGTTGTCATGATTTTGCACTTAATTAAATTAGTATTTGTATTCAAAGTCAAAAGTTTATTTAACAGCTTTTGCCAGCTTGTAATACAAAGAATAAAACTTAAGTACACAAAATGAGATATGGGTTAAAATAGTGTGATATAAAATAAAATAATCCAGAGTTAGAATATATGAATTATGGAGTAAAATTCTTCTCTCTACATATTGCAAGACAGGCTGCCCAAAATCTAGCAGCAGCTTGGGAGACCTCTGAGTCCACATCCAAGAGAACGAAATCTTAAATCCGGAATAAATATGTTGATTTTACTCTGGATTTCGAAGAAAAGTTTCATGCGAGGCTCCTCATACCGGTAGCACTGTAGTAGGACATTTTGTAGAGTCTCTACTTCAAGCGTACTACAAGGGCATAAATGCTAGGCAAAGGGGATTTTATTAAATCTACCCTTTAAAATCATAGATGGTAGGGAAGCACTCCTCGCTAAGGAAAAAGCCCTTCTTTGCTTGGGATTCTCAATCCTTATCTATAAAGATGAGTTGGGGTGGCAACATCCCATGGGCCGCCAAAATCAGTTGGCTGCAAGAATTGCCACTCAAAAGGGGTCCCTTGCCACTGGCTGCATTCCCTCACTGCGTTGCCTCAGTCTTGTCCACAGAGTCTCTGGCCAGTGTCTCGGTCTCAGTCTGAAGGGAGCCGGCGAAGGGAACAGACTGGGTGCTGGGTCCACTCTTCTCCTCTGCCCACTGCCAGGTGGGTCTAACTGTCCCCTCAGTGGCCTGCTTCTGTCAGTAAAAAGACAATGGACTTTCAGCATAACTCCCTCCCCCACCCACTGCCAGCTTGCCCACTTTCCTGTCAGAATAAATTGAAAACGGCTCTCTCTCCTGCTTAGCTCCACCATGGCTGGCTAGCTAATGAGGTGGGCCAACGACCATCAAACCATTCTCTTCAACCCCCTGCTGGGTGGCTGACTATTCCCCTAGGGTTGCCAATCTCCCAGTGGGACCTGGAGATCTCCCCCTGTTACAATTGATCTCCAGATGACTGAGATCAGTTCTCCTGGAGAAAATGGCTGCTTTGGAGGGTAGGCCTTATGGCATTAGCACTGAGCTGGCTGGCTAATAAGGTGGGCCAGTGACCATCAAACCATTCTCTTCAACCCCTTGCTGTGTGGCTGACTTTCCCCCCAGGGTTGCCAATCTCCAGGTGGGACCTGGAGATCCACTACTGAGCTATGAACCAGCAAACCCTAACCTCAATATTGTTTCATGGAACATCGCAGATTGGAAGAACAAATCTGCTGACCCCACCTTTAAAAGCTTACTGGCAAGATTTGAGGTGATCTTACTTCAAGAAACCTGGGCTTGCTACAAAATTTCTATGGAGGGTTTTAAGACCCATTCATTAGGTGCTTTTAAAACTAAACACTTTGGTCGTCCTCAAGCGGGCCTAGCTATACTCTGGTCAAACAGTCTACATTGGGAGGTTTGCCCATTAAGCGATTGTGGTCATATAGGGCAGGCTTGTATGCTAAGGAGTCCAGGGAAATGTTTAATTGTAATTAATATCTACCTGCTGCCAGGTTTAGCAAAGGAACCTATGTCTGACTACTGGGAGAAGCTCTTCTCATATGTAAAGGGGTTAGAGCAGATTTATCCAACCTCGAACTTACTGATTTGGGTGATTTTAATGCTAGGGTGGGTCAGAATAATGCAGGGTTGGCTGAGAAATTGGGCCTCAACTCTGAGGATGCTATCTGTACTGGTTCCTTTGAACTGAAGCTTTCTAAAGACCAGACTCTTAATGAGGCTGGCATACATCTTGCTCAATTCTGTATGAGATTCAATCTTGTCATTCTGAATGGTTCACATCCCTATGACTATCCTGGTGAAATTATGTTTGTTTCACCCCGGGGGTATAGTGTGGTGGACTACATGCTAATCACACCAGCCCTTAGGGAGGAGCTGAAGCCCTTCGGAATCTCTGAATGCCACAAAAGTGATCATTTCCTGTTGACTCTGATGTTAGATGCTGCTGTCTGAACCAGTAGGAGTAGCTGTTTGAGAGTTAATTGTGACAGCACATCATCTAAGCTACCTAGGGTGATCTGGACACAGAGGGCTGTTGAGATGACTGCCAAGCTCCTGGTCCCCAGTAACCTCGATAAGTTTGTAGCTCTATCTGAAAATACATCTTTAGAATGGATCTCATTATATGATAAGCTTGTTAATAATCTCTCTGGTATCATGAGGCTGCAAGTAAAGCATCAAAGGGGTAGTGGGGTAGCCTCTACTTGTGGGTGGTTTGACAATGGGTGGTTTGACAATGAGTGAAGAGGCACTTATGTGATATTTACCAACGCTATAGGATGTCAAATTTAGCGCACCCCCTTTAGAATACTTCAAATCTTAAAAGGCTCTACACCAACTCTGTAAGAATAAGGAGGAAAATTTTCTGATAAAAAGTAGGAAACCCCCTCCTGCAGACCACAACCAACAATGATTCAAGGAAATTCTGGGCCCTGATAGACGAGTGCATGGGAAGAAAGGGATCAGCAAACAGTGTAGTCACAGCCGATGGGTGGTATTTCACATTGATTTTCCAGGAAGCCAGGCATAATCCTGAAGAGGATTTTGACGTCTGTTTGGACGATTGTCCAAGTTGGGCCCCCGTGCAGATTGAGGGGACCGAATCTTTAATTGCAACCCTTAAATTGGGGAAAGCCTGATGCTATTCCACCTGAGGCGATCAAGACTTTTCCACAGTGGTGGGCCCCCTTCCTAGCAGCCCTTTTTACAGCCCTAGATAGATCTGGTGTAATACTAGACAATTGGAAGAATGCTGTCCTAGTCGCTATCTTTAAAAAAGGCGATCCTCAGCTCCCAAATAATTATAGACCCATCAGTCTCTTATCCATCATGGGGAAGCTATATGCCAATCATTTGGCTGATAAACTTAAATCTTGGATACTAGACCAGCAAATTCTGGGACCAGAGCAACTTGGCTTTTGTCAGGGTAAGTCAACCCTGGATCATTGCATAGTTCTTAGCCATCTAGTAAATAAATATAGGAAGGTGAAAGGTCTCAAATTATATTCAGCTTTCTTAGATTTCATGGGAGCTTTTGATTCAGTGCCCAGGGACATCTTGTGGAGGAAACTGAATAATATGAGGATTGATAAATGATTGCTCTTTTTGATTAAAAAAAAACAAACTTTACACAGAAACTACTTGCCAGGTTAGATACTCAAAAGATGGAGACCTAACACCTAAGATCGCAATTTCAGTGGTTGTCAAGCAAGGTTGTATCCTGGTCCCTATATTGTTTAATCTCTTTTTAAATGGTCTGGCACCCTTTATGAGTTGTGTTAATGGTCATTTCCCCAAGTTGGGAGCAAGACACTGCCCGCTATTGTTGTATGCCAATGATGCCATTCTTCTCTCACTTTCAAAGGTGGGGATGAAAAAGATGCTAATATGCTTTTCAGTCTATTGTGATAAGAACAGGCTGTCCCTTAATTTTGATGTCCAAAATTATTGTGTTCAGCCGGAGTTGGAAGCCCTCTAAATGGACTGTTTGAGGACATCCTATTGAACCGGTGAAGAGCTTCAAATACCTTGCTATACACTTCCATTACAACGCTAGTCAGTCTTCCCACATTAAGAAGGTGGTAAAATCAGCGAATAGCAGTGAACTTGCAATCTCCCGCTTTTATTATACGAAAGGAAATCAATTTATATCTGCTATTCTCAAGGTGTTTAACCATAAAATATGTGCTAAACTACTCTACGGTGCTCTAATTTGGATCTCTGCCTTTAACAAAATGGCTGAAAGAGTCCAATTCAAATTTCTCAGGAAAATTCTAGGGCTCCCAACTTGCGTACCTTATGCAGCAATATGCCTTGAGACAAACCAGAGATGCTTAGTCACTAAAGTGTGGCTTTCAACTTTTAAATTCTGGCTGCGCCTCCTCTATAGAAGCGGGTCAAATAGTCTCATTGATAATATGCTGCGTGAATCTCATCTTCAGATTGGTTGACACATGTTGAGGGGGGAAATTACAGTGATGGGGCTTAGCATGGATGATTTGACCCTTCTTTTGGAGAAGCATGCCTTTGGCATGATTAAGCAGAGATTAATTGACATAGAAATGCAAGAACTTAGAAGTTTTGCTTCTGGGCACTGTTCTCCCATTTATTGGGGGATTTCTTTTAATGGGCAACTTGCAGAGTATTTTTCCGGCCTGATTGATCCCCACATTAAAAGGGTGTTTATGCTGGCCAGTTTCAATGTGCACCCCTCAGCTGTGCTATATGGGAGATTTTAAAAAATACCATTCTCGAATAGGGCTAAAGGGAGATTGAAGGCGCAGACCATGTCCTTTTCTCTTGTAGATTTTACCAGGATCTATGTGCTTTTCACCTCATTCCTATCCTGTCATCCTTGGAAGGCAAACTGGAGGAAAGTAAGCTAATGAACTTCCTAGCCTCAAATAGGGTTGATACCATCGAAGCGGTGGCAAACTTCCTTTATAATGCATATAGGAGGAGGAGTTTGTTCAGTCAGAATGGTTAGTTAATTAACTGTCTTGTCTTGTTCTCTTTTTGTATACCTGAGCTAAGGCTGTTGTTGTTATTCCAATAAAGGTTTGTGGTTATGGTATATAACAACCTCAAGGGGCATCAGCAAGACAATTTGCTGAATTGGATGAAGTTCCCATTGCTATATAGCTGCAGATCTAAACAGTGCAGGGGAAGTGGGTGGATGGGTAGAGCAGCTGTGATGGATCAAAATGCTGCTAGACAGAGCTGAGCTAAACAGAGCAAAGCAAAGCTGGGGAGTCCATTGGAGCTGGATTACTGCCACCTCAACCATAGGCCTGGTGGAACATCTCCATTTTACAGGTCCTGTGGAACTGCATTAGAACCTGCAGGACCTGGATCTCACTAGGGAGAGAGTTCCACCAGGCCAGCACTAGAGCTGAGAAGGCTCTGGCTCTGGTCAAATCTATGTGGACATCTTTGGGGCTGGGGACAACCAATAGGTGTTGAGCAGAAGAGCACAAGACCCTTCGGGGCAGTATATAGAAAGACAGTCCCGTAGATATGCTGGTCCCAGTCCACATAGGGCTTTAAAGGTAAGAACTAAGACCTTGAACTTCATCCAGAATTCAACTGGGAGCCAATGCAGCTGGTGCAGCACTGGATGTCTATGTGCTCTCAAAGGTGTCCCTGTGAGGACATGTGCCACCACTATTTGGACCAGCTGGAGCTTACGAGATCTGGCATGATTAGGCTAGCCTGGGCTATCCAGGTCCAGGCAACGGGGCATATAAATTGGGCATATTAAAGTTTCATGGGAACAATCAGGAACAAAGCAAAGTATATTAACATGATTATCATTTTTATTTTACTCACTTTTTAAAAAAATAATATGTTCTGTAAAAGTTGTCTGAATATGGTTTTATTTGAAATAGTGGAATGACTTTGATGAAGATAAAGCAAAAATATTCATTTAGCCCTGATCACTGACCTAATGAAGCCCTGCAACTGTAGTTTAATTAGTGGCAAACGATTGTATTAACTTCTTTTATGCTTGGTTCTGGAAAGCAATAGTATGCTAGAAACATTTAATAAGGTGGGTATTTTTAATCAAAATATTTTTGTTCAGTTGAATAATCTGGCACACATTTAAAGTCTCAGTCCAGCAAATTCAAGGAAAAAAGTGACCTGATGAGTATCTCTTGGGATGAGACCTTCATTACTGTTGACTTAATATTTCTTTGACATCATAGACTACTGGCCATCTGATGAAAAAGAGCTGTGATACATTAGCTAGCTATTAACTGGAAGAAACAGTTAAAGTGATGGAGGAGAATATACTGGGATTTTACCCTGTATTTCATTTTTACTATGGGCACACAAGCATACACACATTTATGAGGAAGTAAATCATACTTCAATGGGTCTTAATCCAAATAAGTATGGATGGGAGTGCACTCTTAAGGTCAAATATATATCTCAGAGACATTATAATATGTAGAGTATTCAGGATTCAGTGAGTAAACACTATGGGTGCGTTCAGATGGTGTGCTGGCAGTGGTTTATATGGCCCCCACTCCATTGAGATTATTTTTACTCTGGAGAATCATAATCAGACATATCCCTCTTATCCCACCTCACTGCGCAGTCACATTGCTCCCCGGCGTCTACACTACCAACGCACGGGAGCGTGTGTCAGGGTTTTTTTCTCAGCTTGCGCATACACACAACCGCTCATCTGTAGAATGAAAAAACTTTACTTTTGCGCATGCACAGAACCACTAGGGCAAATCACAGCTTTTGTTTGACAGTTCCGCAGGACACTGTGATTTCATTCACATAACTGTATCAATCCACCTGAGCTGTCCACTCCTCTATAAAAACCCATTCCCCTGCTCTTTTCTGACACTTGCACTCAGGGAGCAACATGAATCCTCAGGAGCAGTGCTTGGTGGCCTTCCTGACTGTGCAGATCTGCCTCACAGTGGCCTGTCGCCTGCAGCACAGGTTGACAGCCATGAGAGTGAGGAGGCTGACAAATGTAAGATGTCACCTCATGAATAGGAGAGCCAGACTGAGGGACTTTGAGGCTTCAGAGTCCCTTGACATGGCCCATCTCCTCAGGCTGGCAGAGCAAGGGGCCCCTCAGAGGTGGTGGGTCTATCCTCAGCCAGCTGAACTCTGGACCATCTATGCTCAGGTCATCTGGGAGGATGAACAGTGGATCTAGAACTTCCGGATGACCAGGGCAACCTTCATGTGGCTGGTGGACTCTCTGAGGCCACATCTGCAGCATGATGTGATGGCCATGAGGGACCCCATTCTGGTCGAGGAACATGTGGCCATCGCTATATCTCAGCTGGTCAACACCACATGCCACCATGTGGTTGGCGTCCTATTTGGCATGGCAAAATCTACTGTGGCCAGGATAGTTGTGGAGGTCTGCCTGGCTATCGAGGAGCATTTGTTGAGCCGCACTGTCTGTCTGTGATTACCTGGACAGGTAAGCATCTCCCCTGTAAAGCAAAAGCACAACAGAAATGAGGCGCTTGCTAACGTATGCTCTGTATGTAATGGCGACCAGTCAGTGACATCTGAGGATGACCACTACTGTGGTCCAGATGGTGATTACTACAAAAGAGAGCTGGAAGTGATAAATGTCAAGAGTTATAACAGGACCTCAGGGGGTGTTTTTTCTACCCACAGGAGTCTCAAAGTGGCTTTCAATCATGTTCCCTTCCTGTCCCCACAACAGACACCCTATGAGCAGTGTTCCCTCTAGGTTGAGTTAGTGTGAGTGAGTCTTGGCTCAGGAAGGAAGGCACCAGTATTTATGCTGTAATTGTAAATTACTGAAGATATTATGTATGACCTTCTATTGATAAATCTAGGTAGAGCCAGGTATTGTGGGCCTGAACACTGATGGTATCCTTTACTTTTGCTAGGTGATGCTTGGATTCAAGGAGCTGGGCTTCCCACACTGTGTGGGAGCTCTGGATGGATGCCATATCCAGATCCAGGCACCACCAAATCAGGCTGAAGAATACTACAATTGGAAGCATGATTATTCAGTCCTCCTGCAAGGGACTGTAGACCACCAGGGGTGCTTCACTGATGTCACCATTGGAGAAGCTGGCAGGAGCCACGATGCTCACATGCTAAGGCAGTCCAAATTAATAGATGCCATGGACTGAGACATATTTGTGCTGGGGAATCTGACACTGACTATTGAGGGGGTACAGATTCTTCCTCTAATAATAGCTGATGCCGCTTACCCCAGGCATCGCTGGCTCATAACGCCATATACGGGGGCACTAACCCCGCAGCAGGCTGCATTTAACCGGGCACACAACAGGGCCAGATGCGTGGTGTAGTGGGCCTTTGGATGACTGAAGGCTCGCTGGAGGTGTCTGGGAGCCAAGCTGCCAATAATGGAGCACAGTCTTAATTGTGTTCTCTGTGAGAGTGCCATACTGCACAACATATGTGAGGAGCATGGCCACCCAATCAGAAGTGGAGGCCTCCCAGCAACACAAGCACTCCTGACGTGCAGCAACCCCTGCAAGGAGGGAGTGAGGGGCACCATGACAAGGGGAGGGTGGTGCATGCTGCACTCATCTTCTGGTTTCAGAGGTGTCACAGATGCTGATATCCCTGCATGCCATCACCCCAAAGTTGTATAAATCGGTTTATGTAAATATGCTATGTATTGCTGATATCATTGAGAAAAATTTGGTGTTTCTATAGTTGTTGTTCAGTAAGAACTTTAATCAAAAGAACTGCTGTGCTGCATTTTCCTCATCTCCCCATCCAAGAAGAATGGTTTGCCACCAGTGTTCCCTCAGTGTTCCCAAATCCCTCATCCACAACTTTAATGCCAGTAGCTCACTAAGTAGAATTTTTGCTCACAAGACTCCACAGCTTAGAGGGAGCATTGGCTGTAAGATAGGTGGAGCTGAGAGAGCTCTTTCAAGGACTGCTTGTGAGGGAACAGCTCTGAGAGAACTTGTGACTGACCCAATGTCACACAGCTGGCTGCATGTGGAGGAGTAGAGGGGGAATCAAACTGTCAGGTAATCCTGCCACTCTCCAGGGCAGGAGATGGGATTTACTGGGCTGGGCGAGACAACTCCACTCCTCCCCCCTCCTCCCACTGGAATGTACTCCCTTCCCTCCACTTGCTGGCTTCACAGGTTTTTTTATCTCTTACGGTTTGGCCATCAGTTTCTGAGTGGTAAGCACTGCTCAGAGCTAATTTGACTCCCAGGATGATTAGGAGCTCCCACCAGAAGTTGGCAACAAACTGAGTCCCCCTATCGGAGATAATTTTCTTTGGAATTCCATGTAAACGGATAATACTGCTCATGAAACTTTTGGCCATAGCTTTAGTTGTGGGAAGTTGTTTGAATGGGATAAAATGGGCTTGCTTAGAGAACAGGTCTACAACCACCCAGATGACTGTTTTGCCTTTACTCGGGGGGAGATTGGTGACAAAATCCATGGATATGGTTTCCTAGGGCCGTGAGGGGGTCTCGAGCGGTTGTAATAGTCCCAGGGTTCTCCCCTCCCTGCCTTTTGCACATTAGACAGGTTTGGCAAGAGGAAATGTCTTGTCGCATGCGGGCAACAGTTCAATGGCTCAGTTGGTATTCCAATGGGGGGGGGGAGCTTTGGTCTCGCTGAAAACCTCAGCTAAATCCCTATATGTGGGAGGTATTTGTAACAAATCCTCTGTGGCCAGGCATGCTCGTACCGTGGATGGCATGGTTCCCTAAGTTGCTTTCCAAGTGTGTTGTTGGCATGCCGGGGCAACCCATCAGATCCTTCCCTCACCCCACATGATGTATGGATCATGTCCACTCAGCCAAGGGCTGCCGAGCACCATGGGGAACTGGGGATGTGGGGTTATGACAAATACCTGTTCCTCCCAATGCTCCCCCACTCCCAAAACCAAGGGGAGGGGCTCGAAGAGACAAGGCTCCTTCATTTCTGACCTGTCCATTTGGGTGAAACGCAAGGGTTCTTCTAGGGAATTCACCCCCACCCCAAGACCATCGACAACCATGGGGCTGATGAGGTCACAGGCGCACCCTGAGTCTATTAGAGTCCATACCCTCATATGAGTTCCGGTCTGGGGGGGCAACAACTGTCACAATAACATACAACAAAGGGGCAGGAGAGCTCACCACTTTCAGCACTGAGAAGACAGGGACCTGTTGATTCGTGCCCTTCAGCACAGGTCCTTCTTGTTTCCTGCCGGCGAGGGAAGTTCCACAATTGCCACCTTATCCTCCTTGGGAGCAGGCTTAAGTTGCAATGCTCATGGCTTGGATCCCTGAATCGCTTTCAGGGGTGGGGGGTGGGGGGTAGGGTTTTCGAGGTGGCAGCGGGACAGGATGAAGCGCAGTGCCCTGCTTCACCACACCGCATGCACAACCCCTTCTTCAGTCGTAGTTCATGGATGTCTTTGAGGGGCCCCTTTGACCTTGCCTTCTGTGCCAAGGGTCCTGATCCCTTGGGACTCTCCATCTCAGCTCGCTTCTATGAGTGTGAAGTATGATTCAGCTTCTTTGGCAGCCCGAATCCAGGCTGCCAGAGTGGTAGGGTTGACATTACGTAACACAGTCTCATACAAGTCCAGATTCAACCCTTGTCAGTAATTTTCTACCAACACTTCCTCAGGCCACCCCCTTATTCTGGCTGCAATTCGTTTGAAGGCTGCCATGTACTCATGTACTGAGCTTCGTTCTTGGGTGAGCCTCCTCATCTGGTTCTGGGCTTTTTCTTCCCTCATCGGGTCCTCATACTTCCTCCGGAGAGCCCACATGAAGTCTTCAACCCGATCTAGTTCAGGCCCCGGGGGGTTGTGGAGGCTCATGTACCAGTCAGCGGCTTCCCTTCTCGCAATCTGGAACCGATATATCCCACCCGGTCACCCTCATTCGGGAAGAGGTGGCCCCAGGTTTGCAGGAACCATCCGGCTTCGATGATAAAAAAATTGTAGCTTTGCCAGGTCCCCACTTAATGTCGTGGCCAGCAGTTCTTGCAGGACTGGCTGATGATCTACTGGCACAAGGGGTCCTGCTGGTGCCAGTTGTGTGGGCACGGGTGCCGGTGGCCCCCAGGAACCAGCTGACCTGCAAGGACCTGAGCCGGAGGAGCTGGCCCGCTGGCCCCCCCAGCACCACCCACCTGAGTGTCGACTACCCTCTGGACAATTCCAGGTAATCCCTCCAGCAAGGCAGTCATCTCTCTCTGCAGCAGGTTCTCCATCACTTCCATGCAGCGATCCACATGGGACCACAAGTCTCCAAACTCAGGTCTCTTGGGATGATGGGAGTCGTGGGATCTCACACCCTCTCCCAGTTCTCGGCCCAGCTCCATCCCCATGGACACTCCCTGTTGAGAGGGGGTCTCGGTCTCAATTGGTTTGGTTCCGAATTGAGTCCACGAGTACCTGGGACCCCTGGGCAGGCAATCCACCCACGGGGTGGTGCAAGGAGGTACAGCATCCTCCTTCATACATACGGGGACCACCGTGTCCCCCGAGGTTGCCGGGGGTTCACCACCATCTTCCGACATCATCAGGAATGGCAGGCCTCCCCAGAGAGAAATGGGATTACTAACTCTCTGTGAGACTTCCTGGATGAACTCACCCCAAGCAAAGGATCTTAACCAAGACTTTCTTTATTGGGGGAATTTCTTCAGGGTACACTTGTTGAGTTAGTAATGGATTAGAGCAATAGTATTAAGATAGATATAGTGATTTCAAATGTGTATTGTCACATGGGTTCCCCAGTCCCCGCCCTGGGATGAATCCCACCTAAAAGCTTTCCCAGGCTAAAGAGTGGAAAGGCATTAATAGAGGACACCTGCAAAAGAAGCTAAAAACACTAAACATCTTAGAACAATTCCTCCGCTGCTATACCAGTTACCAGCAGGATGACAGGGTAGAATTGTTGCCTTTTGCTGAGTATAGTTATAACAATGCTATACATTCCTCTAAGGGGGTGTCCCCCTTCATGGCTACTGCTGGGTACTATGGTGTCCCGTTACCAACCCTAGATGCTGCCTCACCAAGCCCCAGTCACCTCAGTGACTGGTGGAACTCCCTGCATGACTCCTGGCTGCTTATTGCCAAAACTTTAGAAGCGGCCAAAACTGACTATAAAAAATATGCAGACAAATGCAGGGTTGGACTCTGGAAGAAGGGGAGTCTGTTTACTTATCCACCAAAAACATCAAAGGATTGCAACCCAGCTGTAAATTGGATTGGAAATATATAGGACCTTTTAAAGTGAAAAAAAAAAAAGATTAATGCTGTCACATTTGAACTCGAACTTCCTAAGTCTCTCAAAAATGTTCACCCTGTTTTCTGTTTCAGCTTACTGAAGAAGGGCCCTGGATCAAATTCATGGAGACCTCATCATCCAGCTCCTCCTCCTCTGATGGGAGGGGGGGAACCTCACTATGAGATAGATCAAATCCTCGACTCCAAACTTAAACGGGGCCACCTATACTATCTTATTAGTTGGAAAGACTTTGGCCCTGAACATAATGAATGGGTCGCTTCTGAGCATGTTAATGCTTCTGCAAAACTCCGTACCTTCCATAAACTTTACCCACTAAAACCTGGGGGTTAAAGGGGTTTTCAAGGGGGCAGTGTGTCAGGTAATCCTGCCACTCTCCAAGGCGGGAGATGGGATTTACTGGGCTGGGCGAGACAACTCCACTCCTCCCCCCTCCCCCGCTGGAATGTGCTCCCTTCCCTCCCCTTGCTGGCTTCACAGGGTTGTTATTTCTATTCAAGGCTACTGGTAACTTCTCACAGACATGTTTAGTGTTTTCAGCTTCTTTTGCAGGTGTCATCTATTAATGCCTTCCTACTCTTTAGCCTGGGAAAGCTTTTAGGTGGGATTCATCCCAGGGCGGGGACTGGGGAGCCCGTGTGACAATACATGTTTGAAATCACTATATCTATCCTATTGTTCCAATCCATTACTAACTCAACAAGTGTACCCTGAAGAAATTCCCCCAATAAAGAAAGTCTTGGTTAAGATCCTTTGCATGGGGTGAGTTCATCCAGGAAGTCTCACACAAACCTGGTTCTCCAGATTAGAGTCCACCACTCTTAACCACTACACCAAGTGAAATGGGTGCAGGGACAGGGTTGCCAACCTCCAGGAGGCGGCTGAGGCGGCTGAGGCTCCCCTGGTATCACAACTGATCTCCAGGTGAAAGATATCATTTTGTTGGAAATCTATGAGTTGCAAGGTTCAGATTCCAGTCATTATAGGGTTATTCTGTTTACCTTCAGTGCTATTGTTTAGACTGACTTGGAAGGAAACCCGGCAGACAGACAATGCAAGAAAAGTCCGCGGATGTAAAGTAGTATTGATTGGTTAATGTATTCAGGTGATTTCCTTCTAGGGGTCAAGAAGAAGCAGATTCTCCATTGTTGTTGTGTGACCATGTGTCTCTAGCAGTAGCAAGCAAGATGTAGCTTAGATATGTTTGTTTGTTTGTAGGTTTCCTGTGTACTTTTTACCCTTAGAAATAAAGCTTTTTAAACAGAAAGAAATGTCTCCTCTCCAGTGAAGCAAAGATCCATTGCAAATTGAGTATTTAAGTATTTTTGAGTATTTTCCCCCAACACATTTCAGCATGGGAAAAATGGCAGCCTTGGAGGGTGGACTGTATGGCACTATATCCTGCTGAGGTCCTTTCCTTCCATAAAATAATCTCATGGAAGTTAACATATTTTTTATTCAGGTGAAAAGGTTATGCAGCACTCACTAACACAATTTTTATGCATTTCCACAATTGTTATATATTAAAGGTGTCAAAATAATAGCAATCTCCCACCAGCCGCTATTGCCTCCTTCCTGAATTTCCTGAGATTGTTTGAAGAAGAGATCCGCTATTTGGAGGGGGAGGGGTTGGTGCCAGATGAACCCAGAAGCTTACTCCAATGGGGAAGAAATTGCCAGTTTAATATTACAAATCAGGGCTAATTTTACAAATCAGGTACAAATCAGGTACAAATCAGGGCTGCCTATCATTTATATATATAAAAAGGCATCCTTTGGTTGTTGGGGCTCACATTCCACCCTTCCTTGCACCCTTAAACCAAGGAGGGGGAAACCCCTGCTATCTGGGGGGGGTGCAAAAACAACCCCAGAAATGATCTCCCTTGAGGAGGAGGGGGGAGGAGGAGGTCACAGTTCCCATTGAAAACAAGATCACTGTTGATAATTGGCTAAAGGCAGAATGTTTACCTTATAAAATAGCCAATTAGCTCCATGGTCACTTCCTGAAAACTTCAAAAAACACCCCCCAATCCCCTGCATTCAGTCGCACCAGGCGCATGTTTCATTGGGCACCCGTGCATTTCTTTTGACCAAGCATGAATGCGCACAAGCACTCCTCCCGAAAACTCCTGCAAGTATGGATGCAAGCCACCCCAAAAGAGTATATTGGCAAGAGGACAAGCTTGAAATCATGCTCAAGTTCCTCCATGAGCATGAGCACAGGGAGAGGGTCATGACCAGCACACACCTGGAGACACTGACCATATTTGAGGAGGTGGCCACTGCACTGACAGAGGCTGGCCACACTCAAAGTGCCTCCCAGTGCCATGCCAAGTTCAAACACAATAAGGCGGCATTCTATGAGGCACTGGAGGACCAGGTGGGGAATCTCAGCTGGGAGGAGACCAGCAAGTAAGTGCCCTACACCCTTCCCCAGTATACTTGAGTGCACCAATAGTTGACGATGGATGCACTAAAAATCCCCCCCCCCTTCCTATAGAATCATACTGGCCCAAAAGGAGTTGCAGGCAGGCAGCTCTAGATGCCTCCCCACCAGGGTCCTCACCTGAAAGGGGGCACAGATCCAGTAAGCAAATATAGCTCCCACTGCTTTGTTATGGGGATTGGCTATTGCATCAACCCCTTTTTTCTCTCTCCTAGTAAAAGGAGCCAAGTTCTGAAAACTGGTAATGTTTATCTTGACTGATGACAGCAGATCTGGGAAGTTGGAGCATGTGGGTACCTGTCTTATCCATACCACTTACAGCCAGTGTTCCCTAGAAGTTCTCTATAGCCTCCCTCTGTAGTCTCGGGCAAAGAGACAGTGCCAGGTCCTCCACTTCTTACAAATTTGTGCAACGTTCCCTCAACAGATCTATGTTTTCCAGATGGCAATTATGACAACAGAGAGCTGGAAATGATAATGGTCAGGATTTATAACAGGACCTCATGGGGGTGTCAGTGATGCAGGCATGGTTTTGCTCAGTGTTCCCTCTAAGCTGAGTTAGTGTGAGCTAGCTCACAGTTTTTTAGCCTCCGGCTCACACATTTTGGTCTTAGCTGAGGAAAGATGACTCCAGAAGGCACAATCGGATTAGCATTGCACCCTAGCAGACTACAGCACTGGAAAGTACTGGAGTTGGGAGGTGAGTTGTAGGATGATCATAGCAAAGACTTTATTAAGTGAATCAGCATGTTCAGGAGATGGTCAGATCAAGCATGCTGCCAGGGCTCCAGGGACCTGCTTATATGCCGGCCGGAGCCCCACCTCTGGCCGCACCCAAAATACCTGATAGGGGCTTAGCATATGCGCATAGTTCTGATAGGGCCTTAAGTCTTAAGTTGTAGTTCATAGGTCTCCCGCGGAAGACCTAGGCTGGCTATTGGTGGTCGTTTTGGATCCGACTGTCTATTGTTCTACCTGGCTGAAGCTCAGGTAGAATCGGGCCATGTGCTCTGACCGCATGGCGGTCGCCATTTCGTGACTAGTACACAACACCCCTCCCCCCATAGTTCAGTCCCACTCGGCAGACATAGTCCTGAAGGTACTCTGGCTGGCGACGTTCGTGGCCCGAGCGCCAGGACGTTGCAGGTCGCGGGGCTTCGGCAGGCCCTGGGATCGGGGTGCCCTCTTGGTTGCTTTCGGGAGCGCTAGGCCGTGGCTCGGCCGGCGCTCCGTCCACAGGCTGCTCCTCTGGTAGGGATTCTGAGGTTTCGTTCTCCGGATCAGGGTCCCCTAGCTGGGTTGGTGATGGCTCCGTGGGAAGTGCTGACTTGGGAACACTTGGTGTGTGGTCTGGAGTGCGCCGCCGGAGCTGATCGATGTGGCGCCGCCAGGTTGCTCCTTCTTCCATCTCGACCTCGTACGAGAGTGGGCCGGTTGCTTGGATGATCCATGCCGGGATCCACCCTGGGCCCCGGGCGTAGTTCCGGGCGTAGATGGGGTCCTCGGGCGCGAAACCTCGGGCAGCTGGCTGGAGCTCCATCCTTGTGTCGGCATCAATGGCGCGGTCGGGGTGGAGATGATCCAGTATGGTGCCAAGTCGCCGGCCCATCAACAACTCCGCTGGGCGGCGACCCGTTCCCGTGTGTGGGGTGTTGTGCTGGCTGAAAAGGAATTTGATTAGCTGCAGCTCCCAGTCACCGGTGTCCATCCTTTTGATGGCGTCTTTGGTTGTGCGAACCATCCGTTCTGCCTGTCCATTGGTTGCAGGGTGGAACGGTGCCGAGCGGATGTGCCGGATGCCGAACAGGTCTGTGAAGTGCTGGAACTCTCCCGACGTGAAGGCCATTCCGTTGTCCGTCACGAGCGAGTCTGGCACTCCGTGGGTGGCGAAGATGCGCCACAGGGCTCTGGTGGCCGCCTCGGTCGAGGTAGACCACACTGGGACTACCTCCAGCCACTTACTGTAGCTATCCACAACAATAAAGAACAACTGCCCCTGGACCAGTCCAGCGAAGTCGAGATGGAGCCGCGACCATGGTTTGTCAGTTGACTCCCAGGGCCGGACGGGTGCATGGGGAGGATCGGGCCGTGACTCTTGACATTTGCTGCATTTGTGTACCCGATCCTCAATCTCCTTGTCTATGCCTGGCCACCACACGTAGCTGCGGGCCAAGGCTTTCACCCGGACGATTCCGGGGTGTGCCTCGTGGAGGGCTGCTAGTACCCTCAGGTGGAGCGGCTCGGGGATGACTACCCTCGACCCCCAGAGCAAACACCCCTTGTGGGTGGAGAGTTCATGTTTCGAGCTGTGAAAGCGGCGAACTCCTGGCCCGGATGGTCAGGCCACCCCCTCCCCACCCAGTCAGAAACCTGGGAGAGGACATGGTCCCGCACCGTGCGGCAGGCCACGTCGGGTACCTGTACTGGGTGATCCGGAAGATCTTCGAGGAGGGCCACGTAGAATGCAGGAGCCGGGTCGGGGTCGCAGTCCAGGAGGGGCAAGCGGCTGAGGGCGTCGGCGTGGCCCATGGCTTTCCCGGGGCAGTGGATGAGGTCGTACTGGTAACCTGCAAGAAAAATAGACCACCGCAGGACCCGGGGGGACAGCATCTGGGGCATCTGGCGGTGTGGGGCGAGCAGCCCAAGAAGCAGCTTATGGTCCGTGGCGACCGTAAACGCCCAGCCGTAAAGGTAATCGTGGAATTGTTTTACCCCTGCCACGATTGCCAGAGCCTCCTTGTCTATTTGGGCGTAATTCCGCTCCGCCTTTGACAGTGTCCGGGAGTAGTAGGCCACGGGGACCTCCCTACCATTTGGCAGACGATGGCCCAGGACAGCCCCCACCCCGTATGGAGATGCGTCGCACGCAAGGACCACTGGCAAAGACTCGTCGAAGTGTGCCAAGACCACGTTAGATGCCAACAAGTCCTTAACTGCTGCAAAAGCCCTGTCGTGTCGCGGCCCCCAAGCCCATTTTGCCCCTGTGTCCAGTAACCTATGGAGGGGCTCGGCGACCACCGCCTTGTGTGGCAAGAATGCATGGTAGAAATTGAGGAGGCCCAAGAATGCCTGGAGCTCCGCTTTCATCGTTGGGGTCGGCGCCTCCGTGATGGCTTTCACCTTCTCCTTGGTGGGGTGGATGCCCTGTGCGTCCACGTGGAACCCCAGGAACGTTACTGAAGGTACTCCCAAGGTGCACTTGTCCTTTCGCACCTTGAGACCGGCGTCCTGGAAATGCTGCAGAACGGCTCGTAAGCGTGTCTTGAAGGTGGTGACGTCCGGAGCCGCGATGAGGACGTCGTCAAAAAATGGCTTCACCCCTGGAATGCCTTTTAAAACAGAGTCCATTAGTTGCTGAAACAGACCAGGGGCAACGCTGACCCCAAACTGGAGCCTTTTCACTTTGAAAGCGCCCTTGTGTGTCGCTATGGTTTGAGCTTCCGTGGTTGCCTCGTCTACTGGGAGCTGTTGATAGGCTTGAGCCAAGTCCAGCTTTCCAAAGATCGTGGCCCCCACTAGGGATGCTAGCACATGGCTGATCACTGGTACCGGGTACAAGTGGTCCTGTAATGCCCGATTCAGAGTACATTTGTAGTCCGCGCAGATGTGGACCTCCCCATTAGACTTCAACGGGGTCACTATAGGGGTTTCCTATTTTGCATGGGGAACTGGCTCCAGCACGCCTTGAGCCACTAGTTTGTCTAGTTCTGCCTCCACCTTGGGCCGCATTCCTAAAGCCGGCCACTGGGCTGGCACCCGGATCGGGTGTACGCCCAGATCCAGGTCCAGGGAGACTGGAGGACCCCGGTAGGAACTGAGGGTGCTGTCAAAAATGGCCGGGAATTCTGCACAGACTGAGTCGTAATCTGCTAACTCTACTTTGTGAACCCCCGTCATGCCCACCCCCAAGGGCTTGAACCAAGTGCGCCCCAGCAGACTGTTGAGGTCCCGCTCCACCACTAGTAGGTCAAGGGATTTGCATACGCCCTGGTATTGCACCTGGACCTGCGCCAGCCCCTTGATGGCGACCGGGTTTTTCTGAAAGTCCCAGAGCACGAGGGCAGTTGGCCGGCGCAGCCGGGGGATCCACTGCGGAAACAGTTTTTTAAAAGTGGCCGCTGAGACTATGGAGTAGGCAGACCCAGAATCAACCTCCATGCAACAGGGGGTGCCCCCGATCCGCAGGTTGACCTGGATCACTGCGGGGAGGGGCTCTCGTAGTTGGAGTACCTGGGTGGCTGAAGAGGTGCTGTCAACTGCCTCGTAGCAGGCGGTGGAGGCCGCGGAGGACTGTCGCGCGTTCCGGGAGCGGCAGGCCCTGGCGATGTGCCCTGTCTTCCCGCACATTCTGCAAATGGCATCTCGGAAATGGCAGGAGCGTCTCTCGTGGGGGTCCCCGCAGCTAGCACACATCGGGGGCAGCCTGCTGGGGTTGGAAGAAGCGGAGGCATCAGCGGTCGTGGTGTGCCGGGCGCGGCCTCGAGACTCACCCTTCTGCGCATGCCGGTGTAGCTGGTGGACATCTTCATCCTCATCTGTCTCAGACCTGGAGGAGGCAATGCGGTGGACCTTGGACGCCTGCTTGTCCTTGTAGGTCGTCTCGAACGCGAGAGCAGCCTGCAGCACCTTCTCAAGGGTTGGCTCGGGGGTGGTGATAAGCCGGTGGCGGAGCTTGGCTTCTCTTACCCCTGCCACGAAGCTGCCTAGCAGGTTGTCCTCCACATTCTTAAACTCACACCCGACTGCCAGGCGGCGGAGGTCGGCCAGGAACGTGGCGGCATTCTCTCCCGGTTGCTGCTTCTGTTCGAGGAACTGGACCCGGAACGCCAACATGGATGGTTTTGGCGCGAAGTAGTTCCCGAGCAGCTTCTTGAGGTCGTCGTAAGAGACATCCAGCAGGTCTCGGGGTGCTATGATATTCTGGGTGATGTGCATTGTCTCGATGCCGCAGTGGCCCATTAGCCAGGCCCTCTTCAGGGTGGCCTCGGTGACTCCGTGCACCGTCAGGAGGAACTCGAGCTGCCTTACCCATGTGTCCCAGTGCTCGGGCTTGGAGGTGTCGAATGGAGGGATGTTTCCCGCTGCGGCAGCCATGTCTGCTGAGGCAGGAGCAAGGTTGCGAGCAATGTCCTCTGGGGCTTGTTGAGCTGGCGGCTCGGTGCTCGGAGCTCCACTGCTCAGCGCAGCTGATGAGTCGCTCATCTGGATCCCATCCTCGTCGCCAGTGGAAAGTACTGGAGTCAGGAGGCGAGTTGTAGGATGATCATAGCAAAGACTTTATTAAGTGAATCAGCATGTTCAGGAGATGGTCAGATCAAGCATGCTGCCAGGGCTCCAGGGCCCTGCTTATATGCCAGCCGGAGCCCCACCTCTGGCCGTACCCAAAATACCTGATAGGGGCTTAGCATATGCACATAGTTCTGATAGGGCCTTAAGTCTTAAGTTGTAGTTCATAGGTCCCCCGCGGAAGACCTAGGCTGGCTATTGGTGGTTGTTTTGGATCCAACTGTCTATTGTTCTACCTGGCTGAAGCTCAGGTAGAATCGGGCCATGTGCTCTGACCGCATGGCGGTCGCCATTTCGTGACTAGTACACAACAAGCACCATACAGGGTGTAAAGAGAGTATAGGAAAACATATATTAATCAAATTTCCCATGTCATTTTCAACAGGAATGGGCCTATATTTGAGTGTGGCTGTTCAGGCCACTGGATCCCCAGAGGAGAGCCATCATGGTGAGTTCAGATGCATTTTGGGAGAGTCATCTGTCCATGCACAAGGATCACTGCCTGGAATGGTAACCGTTGGGATTTAAACCTGAGAGACTGACTGAGGTTGAGCATCCCTGGGCACACTGGAATCCAGGGAGATGCAGTAAGGCTCAGCTGTCATTGACTGCGCATCGCATGGGAAGTGTGAGTGTCCGCAGATCCCTATTAACCTCTATTATTCAACCTCTCATTTTAGGGTCAATGGAAATCGCCTCCTCACAGTCAGAGGGGCAGGCAGTGGCACCCGGAGCCCCCTCTGAGGCCCAAATTGGTAAGTGCAATGGCCCTTACTTGTCTTGCCAATGAATATTATTGCCCATCCTAAAGTCTTCCCATTCTCTCACAGGAGTTGGTGAACCAAGCAGTCAGGGCCAAGCAGCTGTGGCCGACCCCCCCTCCCCCCAACAGGTTACCAGCGCCTGGATTTCAGCCAGGCCACCCTTGAGCAGCTCCAGGCCGGACAGGAAATGCCAAATCTCAGACTTACAAAGGCTAACTATCAGTGGTGGGAGGAGTATTTGAAGAGTCGCCTGCAGACTCACAATGCTCTTCAAGTATTAACAACTGAAAATCCTTCAGAAACTGACCCTGATAAGACACAATTTCTTATGATGGATGGTTTTGCTAAAGCCCTGATTTTAGGGAGTATTCCCTACACAGAGGTACCAGGATTAAGAGGGCTAGCCATGTCCAGATTGATGCTTCAACACCTAAAAGACAAATTTGATAAACACAGCAAGAGTAAAATCTATTCCCTAAAGGGACAGATTTTTGATTTCAGGATGAAGGAGGGAGACTGCCTTCCCAAAGAGATGGACAAATTAATGGGCATTTACACAAAGCTTAAAGACCTGAATGAAGCACCCTCTGATACAGATATGATTTCTTCAATTCTTAAGGGTCTGCCTGGCTCCTATAAGTCTGTAACCAGTATGATTAGACTGAAAGATGATCTGACTTTAGAAGGTCTTTTGTCTGCACTAACTGAGGAATATGATTCTAGAAATTTGAAAGAAAGTTTGTCTGATGAGATGTCTGTTTTGAGCCTAAAGCATGGACAGAGATTTAAAAGGGAAATAGAGTGTTTTATATGTGGGAAAAATCATCTTGCAAAATACTGCTCTTCTAAGTATGTCTTTAATGATAAGCCCCAAGAACAAAGAGCCACAGGAGCACATGGTTCCAGTAACAAAGAACCAGCCAGTGGAAGGGGAAGCCATTATTGGAGGAGCAGAGGTCACATTTCACACGCACAGCACAGAGGAAAGAAGTTTGCAGCGCAGACACAGAGCAAAGGCAATGCTTTTAGGGTCACTGATGATTTTAACACAGATGATAAGAAAATATTTTTAATCAATTCTGGCGCTTGCACACATGTGTGTAGAGAAAAAGCCTGGTTTAGTAACATAGATGTTGAGAACAAACCAAGAATTTACCAAGCTAACAGGGAATTATTGAATGTACAAGGCGTTGGGACTGTAAAATTACAATTCTGTACTACAGATAATTAATTAATTGAGTTTGAATTGCAAAATACAGCTTATGTGCCTGAAGCTGTTGAGAACTTAATTTCAACAAAAAGTCTCATGAACACAGGACATCATGTCCTGCTCAAACCAGAGCAAGGAAGCAAGGTCTCTACCAAGGATGGAGAGCTTGAATTTAAAGTGGAAGAGAAAAATGGCTTTCATTACTTTGTAGCTTGTGATGATGAGGAGACAGAAACTTTTGATGTTGATCCTGATGAGGAAATAGAGACTGCTGATGATAAGGAACAGATTTGCCAGACTAAGGATGCTTGTGATGATGCTTGTAAACATGAAAAATGTTTATTTTCGTGGCATATTAAAATGGGACATAGAAATTTGAAATCTGTTGAGCAGTTGTTAAAGCAATGTGGAATACCTGTTGTGCATTGTGAAAAGAGTGAAACTAGATGTGAGACATGCCTCAGAGCAAAGGGAGATGCCCCAAGTTATTCTGGGAAAACTCCAGCGCAAAATCAATAATTTTTGGAAACTGTATACAGTGATCTTGTTGGGCCATTACCTGCATCCCTAGGTGGGAGCAAATATTTTGTGACTTTCACAGAGAATAAAACAAAATACACTTATGTGTATATGCTGAGAAGTAAGGATGAAACACTGCGTAGATTTAAAAATTATGTGGCTATTGTCAAAAATAAATTTGGCAAAGCACCTCAGAGCTTACTCACAGATGGAGGTGGTGAATATTGTAATGCTGAATTCAAACAATTTCTACAAGAGCAAGGAATTCAACATAAAGTATCCATTGCCTATTCACCCCAGCAAAATGGAGCTTCTGAGAGATTAAACAGAACACTGCAAGGGATGTGCAGAGCTATGCTAATGCATTCTGGACTGCCAAACGGTTTATGGGCAGAAGCCCTGAACACAGCAGTGTACTTACACAACAGATTACCCTCAAAGATTATTGGAACCTCCCCTTTTCAGGCTTGGTTTGGAAGACAGCCAGGTCTAAAGCATATCAAAGCTTTTGGCGCAAAAGGGTATGCACACATACCAAAGGAAAAGAGGGGAAAGCTTGATTCCAGAACTGAAACTGGGCTTATTGTAGGCTATCCTGTTGGTGGGAAAGGGTACAGGATATACAATCCCCAAACCCACACAGTTGAAGAACGCAATGTTGTTTTTGTTGATGAGACTGTATTGCCTAGTGTTTCCACAGCAGCTGATCCAAAGATGCCTGGGACTGCACCTGATGAGTTCGTTGCTTGGCTACCTGTAGTGACTGCTGGTGAACTGGCTGGGGAACTGGCAAGTGAAGCAGCAGGTCCACCTTCTGAGGAAACTATTGAAACAGAAGGGGAAGCAGGGGCCACACCAGAGGAAGCGGCTCAACCCACGGCAGAACCCACAGCAGAACCCACACCCAGTGTGTGGCGATCAGAAAGGAGCACTAAGGGACAACCTCCAATGAAGTATGGATTTTGTGAACTTGTGCAACCTGCAAAGGAACCCAAGAACTGGAAGGAAGTTTGCAACTTACCTGCGAGTGAAAGAGGCAGATGGCTTGAAGCAATCGAACAGGAGCTGCTATCCATTAGCGAAAAAGAGGCCTGGACTCTCACTCAACTACCTCAAGGCAGAAACCCTGTTGGATGTAAATGGGTCTTCAAAATAAAGCACAAGGAAGATGGAACTGTGGAGCTATACAAAGCACGCCTAGTAGCTAAAGGCTACTCACAGCAATATGGGACTGACTATTTTGAAACTTTTGCTCCAGTTACTGACCAAGCAACATTCAGAACACTTCTAAGTGTTGCAGCATCTAGGAACATGATAGTAGAACATGATAGTAGAGAAAAGACTGCTTTTCTCAATGGAGAACTATCTGAGGAGATCTACATGGAACAACCTGAAGGTTTCAAGGTCAAAGGTCAAGAAAACTACGTCTACAAACTCAATAAAGGACTCTATGGCCTAAAGCAAGGAGCAAAGGCCTGGTATGACAAACTTACTGAACTTTTAAAGAAGCAAGGCTTCAAGCAAGGGAAAGCTGAACCTTGTCTGTACACTAGAATCAGAAATGGACAATACCAGTATGTTCTTGTTTATGTTGACGACTTGATCGTGGCTTGTCAAAACAGAGGAGACATCAAAGCAATAGCTGATGGACTGAATAAGGAAGTGGAAGTCAAGCAGCTAGGAGATGTTCAACAATACCTCGGAATGCAAATTGGGAGACTCGAGGATGGAACTTTTCTTTTATGCCAGAAAAGAAAGATTATGGACTTTATAGAATCTGTTGGCATGAAGAACTGCAAAGCTTCAACAATCCCACTTGAACCTGGATATCTGAAGGAGAAGGACGGCACACCACTAAAGGACATAGGAGGATACAGAGAGGCTGTCGGAAAGCTATTGTACCTGAGCAAATCAACGCGTCCAGATATTACAGCGGCAGTTGGATTTCTAAGCAGAAAAGTAAGTTCGCCAAATCATCATGATTGGAGCGCAGTAAAGAAGATGGCACGTTACCTAAGAGGAACAATGGACTTAAAACTAAAAATTGCACCAACTGAACAACCAAGACTAGTCGGCTACATGGATGCCAGTTGGGGAGAAGAGATGAACAACTACAAGTCTAGAAGTGGATACCTATTCTTTTATGGAGATGGACTGATAGACTGGAATAGTAGAAAACAGACTGTTGTAGCGCAATCCACAGCAGAAGCTGAGTGCATTTCAGCAGCAAGTGCCTGCAGCAGACTTGAATGGATCTTTGAGATGTTGAAGGATTTTGGAATAATTGAACCTGTACCTATACTTATGTTAGAGGATAATCAAGCTTGTATAACAATATGTAAGGAAGAGAGCACGACTGCTAGAAGTAGATCTATTGGTATTAAATGTGCATTAGTTAAAGATTTGTACCAGAAAAGGTTGATAGAGATTAAGCATTGTCGTACAGAAGAGATGGTGGCTGATGTCCTGACTAAGCCACTGACCAAAGACAAGTTTGAAAGACTTTGTAAAATGTTGAATATGCTTGATGCTAATGTTGAATAATGTTTTTGTATGCATGTATAATGACTTGCATTTCAGGTCTTGAGAAGGGGTGTTGGAGAAATGAGCATGTAACACAAGGCCTGAGAAATTCAGTCATTATAGGGTTAACCTATGCAACTTGTTTGTTTACTTAGATTTAGCCTGGAAGTGATACCTGGCAGCTGGCCAATTATCTGTAAGCCCGGGAAAGCTAAAGGTGTACTGTTTTGCTAATTGGTCAATGATATCAGGTGTTTCCTTTCAGGGGTCAAGAAGGAGGAGAGATCCTCCATTGCAATCTCTCACTCTCTATCAGGATGTCTTAGTGTGCAGACGCAGCAGAATGCTGCTTAGGAAGCATGTTTTGTTTATTTGTAGCTAATCCCGTTTACCTTTTCCCTTTAGTAATAAATTTCTTTTAAACTAAAAGAAGCAATCTCTTCTTTCCAGAAAAGCAAGATTCATTACTCTGAATTTTTCTTGATTATTGGACAAAAGTCCTAACACAGTGATGGTGTGCGCTGGCCACCTGCGGGGCGGCTCTCCCACCTTGTGCCCTCTCGTTGTGCTTGTGAGGTGTGTCAGTGCAGCGAGGTCACCCTGTAGGATGCCACGTAAGTCTTCATGGGACTGCCGCTCCCCCTCAAGAGATGCTGTCCTTACCCACACGAAGTCTTCCCGGTCTTTCCTCCCAACTTCAAGCAGCACCTCACGCTGCCTGGTGGAGTCCCACATCATCTCCTCACCAATTTTCTGAACTGCAGAAACACGCTTTGTCCTTGCCCTTATGAGAGCCAAGCGGGATTTGGGTGACAGATCAGAGAGGATCACTCCTGGTGGAAACTCTGTGGTTGGGAGAAAAAAAGGGAAAGATACGCCGGGGAGTGGTTGACATGCAGCAGCCGTTGTCTCCATTCACCACCTTCTCATGCCCTACTATGCCACACTGCCTGTGGGTCAGGGGTTCAGACTTACCTGTCGGGTTTCCAGTTGCTGGACTCCCACATGCCTCTGGCTGGCTGGATGTAGATGTGCCTGTGGTGGATAGGTGAGAAAAGGATTGTTACTCACTGGAGATATAGTATATGGTTGCAGTTGGGGCTCACATTCACAAGTCCATCACCAGGGATTGTATCCCAACACATTCATAACTGACATCCTGTTCTCTCAATTACATCAGTAGATATAAATGCTCAAGGCGACGTGGCAGAGTGAAATCTTTGGGTGGTGATGGGGGTTGGTTGTGCGAAGCATTATGGACAGATATACGCCATAGTGATAGTCATCACCTGAGAGCTGGTCTCACCATACCCACCTTCCTGTGGTGGAAAATCCTCCATATTTCTGTCCATATCCGCTTCTGCCCCGTCATCCACCTGTGTCAGGGGGATGTCCCTGTCTCCTTCTGAAAAGAAGAGGAAAAGCAGCCTGATGCCACTTGGCCATGCTCCAGAATATTCTCAGGTTTTACAGGCAATCACACAGCCATTCCTGAGATACAGGAGGGTGGGGCAATAGGAAGGGTGACGAGGCAAGTCCTGGACATAGCAGGATGGCCGTCGTGGCAATATTTCTGAGGGGCAGCATGGCAAACTGCCAGACTGAAATAAGTTAAAATTCCTGGGGGTTTTCACCTGGACCTCAAGAAGGTTTTGGATCAGATACTCAAAACCAGGGTGTTCAGTCTGTATTAGGGCATGCTTTGGTGAGGAAGAGGGTTGCCTTGTGACCTGGCAGTGGATCTGTCCTGGTCCTCCCTACAAGGGAAAAATAATGTGATTTCTGAATGTGATTTCTGACACTTTCTCATATATATACTAAACAGAAGCTTCTCAATTACATACCAGGATCTGGATCTGTTATGATTAAACTTTTGAAGGCACAGTGACAGCGGTCAATATATATATATATTGACCGCTGTCACTGTGCCTTCAAAAGTTTAATCATAACAGATCCAGATCCTGGTATGTAACTGAGAAGCTTCTGTTTAGAGAAACTTAAAGCAGAATGTATATATTTTATAATTGCACTTTTTGGATAGGAAGCCTCTGTAGAAAGAGCTAGGATGCAATAAGAATGGAATGCTATTTAGAAGTTGCAAGGCCGCCGAGAACGAAGTTTAATGTGATTCAGAACCCCTTATCAACAAGCTCGCCACATATGAGCCCAGGAAGTCACCCAGTGTTCTCTAAAGTCCCCAGTGTTCTGAAGAGAAGATAAACAAGTGAAATTACTGACCCCACGGAGAGATGCCCTGAGTCAAGTGATGCTTGTATGATGTTAACTGCCTGGTACCAATTAGAGACCCTTTAATGTGTAAACGATATGTGACATCATTTGGGGTATAAGACCTTCTTGCCCTTGCTGGTGATGGCAGAATACAGCTTTGGAATTGCTGGGGTGCTCAGGCACTCATCAGCCCTGTATTCCATGTTTTCGAATTCATTAAACAGATATTCATCTAACTCGTTGGACTCAGACTGTGTGATTCCAGTTCGGCCAAGGGGTCACATAGGGCACAGATTTGTGCATCACTACTATAGCATTATGAGATCAATCAGGTTTACTGGCATATGAGGATAGATTACCTCAGTCATCAGAGGCCCTGGGCTGGAGAGTGTGGGGTGGTTTGCTTTGTGACTTGGTGGTGGATCCCTCCAACAAATGTATATTGACCTAGATACATACTCACCAAATGTGCTGCTTGCTCCAGATGGTGGCTCTTGTCCATCCTCTACTGCCTGCTACTCGAGGGGAAATAGATCCAGGGTGGCTTCTTGGGAGGGAGGGGTGCTCTCCTGGTGTATGCTGGGTACAGTCCTGTCCTGAAAGCTGTGTGACAGCCTCCTTCCTGTCACACTGACTCTCCCAAGCAAGATGTGGCTGAGTTCCTTATAGTAGGGGCAGGTCTGCTGTGAGGTGCCTGATTTTGTTGGCCACCGCCTTCTTGTATTCCAGGCAAAGGCCCTTGGTTTTGGTGCAGCATTCCAAGGCAGTCCGCTGATAACCTTTGGCAGCCAAACCCTTGGCGATTTCCTTGTAAATTTCCTATGGGAACATTGGAGATCCTCCTGCACTTTCTGGGGCCCCCAGAGAGCTAAGAGATCTAAAGTCTTCTCAGGGCACCAGGAGACCCCTCTAACACCCACCATTTCTGCAGAGTGTCAGTTTCCTGCCTAAAGCAGAGAGTCACTTTCCCGCCAAAAACATGCCCTGAGTGAACATGGAAAATGAGTTCTGGCACAAGAGAGATGGCTGTGCTAACGAGGCACTATTTGCATGTCAATCTAACTGTTGTGACAGAAGACATCCGTTTAAACTTTAAACCCAAAACTGGCCTCTGTGGGATCGCGAACTCATATAAATGCTAAAATGAGTCCCGTTTAAATGTTGGTTTTATACATGCTGGAGCAGAGCTCCACTTATGCGCATACCACCAACGCACACAAAAAAATGGTGGGCGAAAAGAGGGAGACTGTGGCTTCTGCAGCTGCTTTCGGGGGGGGGGGTGTTTAAACACTCAGAATTGGTTTGACACCGGAGGAGCGATCACACAGGGGACACTGCGGCTTTAAATGGGGAAGCTGAGAAAACACCACTTGGGACCCGGTAACAAAATACTCCAGCTTAAGGGGAGGGTTGTGCAGGAAACCAATGGATCAGGATGGGAGGCAGATGTTGCCATGTGAACGTGCACATAAAATCTGTTGTCGATCAGTCACGAAACCTGATTAAATGGCACATCTGAACGCATTCTATGAGTGTTTTGCAGAATCATAGGAACAGCTTCAGGAAAGCTTCACACATTATGATGTTACATGTACAATAAGGTTTTGAAAGTGTACATATAAAATATACAGTGTGATGGAACAATAGGGTGGTGGGAAGTGTGACAGAATGAGTGCTGACATTAGAAGGAAAGTAATTGTCAGGGGAATTATGTTTCTATAAGAGGTGGGACCTGCGATACTCACGGGGGGAAGGAGCTCCACACAGCAGAGGAAGCAGCTGCAGGTAAGTCTTCTCCCCCACCCCACCCCACCCCACCCCACCCCACCCCACCCTGGCACCCACAGCGAGGCCTGGGCCTGCCAATCCTTCTCCCCCCACACCAATGGTGAGGCCTAAGGCTTCTAGCCACCAGACCCACCACTTTTCTCCCCCCCCCCCACGGGCACTGGTGGCAAGGCCTGAGTGGCTCTCAGCTGCCAGGCCTGCCAATTCCCCCCCACCCTGGTGGCAAGGCCCGAGCAGCTGTCAGCTGCCGGGCCACCAATTTCCCTCCCCCACTCCCCTAGCACCAGCAGCAAGGCCTCAGTGCCTCTCAGCCGCTGCGCCACCACAGAGTTCCCAGATTTAAATATCCCCCCAAAAGATTTTTAAAGTTTTAGGATTTTTCTGCACACCTGGGGAATTCCCCCAAGTGTGCAGAAAAATCTCTCTGCCCCCAAGTGCCCCCGATGTGCAGATTTAGATATCCGCATGGAGGGGGCACCTTGGGAATTAGTATATAGATGAATATGTAAGACAGCCAGTTCAGGGTACTGGTTAAAGTGTTAGACAAAGATCTGGGAGATTCCTATTCAAATCTGCATGCTACTGTAGAATATTGCTGGGTGACCTTGGGCCAGTAACACTCTCTCGGCCAAACGTACCTCACAGGCTTGTTGTGAAGATAAAAATAGAGGAGAGTAGAAAGATGTAAGCTGCTCTGAGTCCCCCTAGGGGAGATAGGAGGAGTATAGGTGAAGTAAAGAAAATACTAATAGGATAGTAATCTGATGTACAGCAGGCATTTCTGTCTTTAGATCATAATATGACATAAAGGAATTGGTAGGAGGAGTTCCTCTAGACAAGCCTGGCAAAGATGCACCTGCCAAGTGTCTCCCAGTTTGCTGTTGCTAAAAAAAAAGAAAAGGAAAGAGGAATTTGTCCCAAGGCTAACACAGGCTCCCAGAAGTGAAAGGGGTGGAACAGGAAAAAAAGAAAGAGGAAGAAGAGTTGGTTCTTTATACCCCACTTTTCTCTATCCTAAGGAGTCTCAAACCAGCTTACAATCTCCTTCCCCTTCCTCTCCCCACAATAGGCACCTTGCGAAGTTGGTGGGGCTGAGACCCAAGGTCATCCAGCAGGCTTCATGTGGAGGAGTGAGGAATCAAACCCGGTGCACCGGATTAGAGTCCACTGCTCTTAACCACTACACTGTGCTGGCCCTCACACAGCCATGGGCAAGTGTGCCATCCACTCAAAGGCAGGGGCAGCCTCAGCTATGTTTCCCTTCTCCTACATATTGCAAACCACAAGAAGTATCCCTGAGGGGCAGCTCTGCATTTCTGGTTTTATGATTAAAAAGTCATCACAATATACCTAAAACCAGGGGTCCTTTCATAGAAAAAGATGTGCAGGAGCTCATTAGCATAACTCATTAGCATAACTCATTAGCATATGCCACGTCCCCTGACATCACCAGAAGTGTGTCAGAAAGGGAATGTCAGTTTCAGCCCCCTTATACCCTATGGGCCATTGAAATCAATGGCAAAAACTCATTGGGTATATGAGGGGCTGGAGGAAAGGGGGTTTGGGGGAGGGGCTCCAAACTTGCAGGGTAGCTGCTGGGGCCTCTCCTGGAAATACCCACCAAGTTTCAAGATGATTGGACCACGGGATCCAATTCTACGGGCCCCTAAACAGGTTGTCCCATCCCCTCCATTGTTCTCTATGCTGGGAAAAAGTGTTACTTTTTTCCTGCCATAGAGAACAATGGAGGGAATGAGGGCAACCTGTTTGGGGGCCTGTAGAATTGGACCCCCTGGTCCAATCTTCTTGAAACTTGGTGGGTATTTCCAGGAGAGGCCTCAGCAGCTACCCTGCAAGTTTGGAGCCTCTCCCTCAAACCCCCTCCCCTCCAGTCGCTTTTAAAGTTGCCACCGAATTTCAGCAGCAATTCGGCAGCGGGCCGAATCAGATCAGAGAATCTGATTCGGCCCGTGGCTGCCCTAGTCGCCACTCCTGAGCTGGCGGAGCTTCGCTCTGCCTCACTCCGACCCCAACAGACCCCTGCCTAAAACACACTGTGTTTGCCCGCCCGCCCCTCAAATGAAGCACAACACAAGTTATGAGTTAAACTGGGACTTTTATTTACACATAAACTGATCTGCACTGCTTAGCTAACATGTTAACGCATGGGTTACCTTGAGCTTCCAATGCAAATTTTCTCATAGGGCAAAACTACCTTGACTCAGAGCCAGGTCCAGAATCCCTCCAAACCTTTCTCTTCACAGCCCACATGCGAGTGTCTCAAAGGGATGGAGGGGCACAGTCCTGTCCATGACTGCTAAGCCTTAAGGCCATCATGTGTCCCACCCAACCCCAAAGCAGTCCCCCACTGAGTCACCCAGACTGCACAGCCAATCGCACCCCGTTTGAGAAACCCCCCCTCACTGATGTCTTGGGGTGCTGGCCAGACCTAGATCCCCTCAACCCATGCTCTTCCTGCCATCCCAGTTAGGGCCTAACCCGCTCCTACCAGGCCTGTTCACACCAAAGACCTTGTGAAGCAGGTGAAAAAAGGCCCCTCACAGCCAATCTGAGCGAGGCCCCAAAAATTTATTATTTAATTTAATTTATTTATTTTGGGATATGTATTCCACCCTCCCCAAATGGGCTCAGGACAGAAAAGGTCCTGGCCCTGGTCGAGGCTAAGCGGGCTTCCTTTGGGCTGGGGGCAACTAGTGAATGAAACTGTTCTATACTAAACCAGATCACTGGTCTTTCAAGTCCAGTTTGTCTGCTCTGACTGGTAGAAGTTCTCTAGGATCTCAAGTGGAAGTAGGGTTGCCAGGTCCTTCCTGGCAATCAGCAGGGGGGTGGGGGGGGGACTTACCAGAAGCAGTAGGAAGGCCCAGGCTACATTGCTGGCGATGTGGCGATGTGACTTCTGGTATGTACTGGAAGTGATGTCATCACATTGTGATGTCGTGGCAATGCTCTGTTATTTGGACAAAAACCATGATAAAAATGGCTTCTACCTTAGAGTTTTTGCCCCCAAAACAGAGGGTCACCTTGACATCACATGATGACATCACTTCTGGTACACACTGGAACTGACGTTGCCACATTGTTGGTGACATAGACTGGGCCTCCCTCCTGCTCCTCGTAATTTCCTCCCGCTGGCCAGCTGATTGAGGGTGGGGAATGGTGCCTAGGGACAGAGAACCCCCTGCCCTCAGTTGCCAAACTCTTGGCAGGGGTCTTTCACATCTCTTACTATCTCTCCAGGGACTGAACCCTTAACTTTCTGCACACAAAGCTGATCATCATCAGGCTTGATTCCCAGTATCACAGGCCTTCAGATCATACTCTGTGACTAAGCCAGTAAGTTTATACATGCCAACAACTTGGAAATATTATCCTGCACTGGAACGTGATGGGATATTCCTTTTAATTTTTTTATTCAGATGGCATCTTTGTATTAAAAGGAATGTCACAGTAGCACAAGGAGGGACTGCTAAAAGTACTGCATAAGTGGTTTAAAATATCAGTAGACAAATGCCAACTGAAGAATTTGATTCCTATTTTATCACAATAAGGAAGTAATATAGATCTGGATAAGATTTCAGCTCTCATCGACTGACCTGAGCAAGGGACTAAGAAAATTGCTGGGATATTGTAGTGATTAGCAGGGATTCTTTGCTAGCCCTAAAGTGGTTTTACATGCTTACTGGGCAGAAAAGACCCAAAGAAAATCTTCTTGGCTCAATGTCTTCAGCACATTTTGTTGCTGCATGGAATCAAATTGCGAGAAGGCATTCTGGGAAACATTAAATTGCCTCACACACTCAATAACAGTAGGGCATCTTTCAAACATGAGACTTACAAGTTATTATTCTTACTGATTTTTTTGTGCTAGGAATGTAAAGCCAATTGGCCAGAATGTTCATTCACATTAGAAGTACCACTCTTCTGCATTAGCAAAAAATCAAACTGTAGAGATGCCCCAGGAGAGTTTTAGGTCTTATGTGTGGGAAACCCTCCCCCCCCCACCACCTGTGCTGACCCAAAGAAGATGGCTGGGAGGGAAAAAGAGTTTCTTGGTGTGTACTGTTGTATCCAAACCATTTTACTTCCAAATCCAAGCTAAAAAAGCTGAGTAGCTAGATTTATCTTTTGCCTGCTTGATGACTGTGTATTCATAATTCAAAAACTTAGCTGGAACAAATCCTTGGGTTGTGTTTTTTTTTTTAGTGCTGTTAGCATAGTCTGTGGTTGAGTGCAGCACACAGTGCAGCTTTCAGACAGCTAAGATTATTTCCCAACAATTCAGCACTTGTAATTTGAAATGTATTATACTCTGTAACAACTGACAAGCAGCCCTTGGGGCTGAAAACTGAGCTGAGTTTCAATCTAAACTTGGAATCTGCTTGTTAAATTCCCAGCAGATCAGTGGTACAGTGCCTCTACCTAGATATCCAAAGATGAGTAATGAAAATGATGCCTCATTACTCACAAAACCAAAACACTGGAAACAATTAGGTTTTGTTTCTCCTCATCTTCTTATTGGTTTATCTGTAACCGCTCCGAAGTAATTTTTCACTGCAGCTTGGAAGCTGTCAAATAATATTATGTGGTCCCTTGTTTTTTTTTAAATGTTTTGCCTTAAATGTGCACCGTGGCAAACTAAAAAAAAGTGCATGCACTGAAGCTCATTGTTAAATTCTAGTGATAATTTCACTTACTGCAATGACTCAGAAATATTCCTGAGCCTCAAACATGAGTAGAAAGGTGCTACTGGAAGTTCTATACCAGCTGAGCATTGGTTCATCCTTGATTCAGCTGCAGTTGTTTGGAGGCACTAACATATTCCATGGGACATTGTCATAGTGATAGCTGGATCAGGGCTCCCGTTTAATTTTTGTAGTGATATTGTAGATTGTTATTAAAACCTGAAATGTTTAAAACCAATATTTTGTTGTATAGGTGAGTAACTTCTTGTGTGCTTTACAAGCTCTACTGGGGGATGATTCACTTTTGCGTGGTAAACAAGCTAACACCATGTACACCCATGGGAGGAAGAACTGGCCAAATATGTGTGAAGCATGCAGGGTCACTTTGGTCCAGTCACACCCTCTCAGCCTAACTTACCTCAGAGTTCTTGTGAGGGTAAAATGGAGGAGAGGAGAACTATGTAAAATGCTTTGGGAGAAAGACAGGGTATAAGTGAAGTAAATAATAAATACCTGTCTTTGAATATGAAGTGGACTTCCCTATGGGAATTGCAGTTTGCGTGTATTAAGATGTGAAGAAGCCTAGTTTCCACAAGGCATGGCCTTCCTGAGCTTTTGGTTGGCCTTTAGTTTGACTGCCAGATCAGGTGTGGCTAAACTTTCTTAACGTAAGAGCCACACAGAGCAAATGTCAGATGTTTGAGAGCTGCAAGACATGAACAAATATTACACACACGTTTTTTATTGGAAAATATGCAAATTTGCTTTTTATTAACATTAAATGAGACTGCCAAAAATAAAAACCAAAGGGAAAAAGCCAGACATTGATAATGATATTTATTTGTCCAATGATATTTATTTGTTTGCTAATCATATTTACGTGTGTAAAACAGAGCGAGGTGGAAAGAGAGAATGAAAGAGGTGGGAAAAAAGACAGAAAGAGAGAGAAAAAAACAAAGAAAGCAAATAGATGGGGAGGGGGGATGAAGGAAGAGAGACAGAAAGAAAGAGGGAGAGCAAATAGATGGGGAACCTCCCAGGAGCCGCATAATACGTGTAAAAGAGCCGCATGTGGCTTCCAAGCCACAGTTTGGCCACTCCTGTGCTAGATGGTAAATGGTTTTCTCAAAACCCTTTTTGGGTACTGTTTTAGTTCATTGTTGCTTGTTGTTATGAGATACTTGTGGTTTGAACTGTTATTTATTTTGCTAACTGCTTTTAACCTTAGAAAAGGAATGTAGAATAGGGATGGGCAGTTCAAAAAATTCAATTTTAAAAAATTTGGATTTCAGGAAGGATTTACATACCAGTATTCTGGATTATTTAGGTCTCCAATATCATCTCAGAATTGAGTTGTTTTTTTAAAAGGAATTCTGCAATTTTGGAGTCCACTATTCCTTATGGGGGAGCTCCGAGGGGGTGGGGTGGATGTTTTTCAAGCAAACGACCCCAAAATTGCAGTAAACCTAGCCCTACCTATCCATCCACTGAAGAACTCCCCAAGTTTCAAGTGAATTGACACAAGGGTCCAATCCTATAGGCTCATGAACAAGGTGCCCTCAGCCATCCTACTTGTCTCCATTGTTTTCTATGGTGGAAAAAAATGCCATGCTTTCTCCAGGGCAAAGAAGTCGATAGCCAAAACATACAAGAGGAATCACTGACTAAAAGCCTCCAAATGCAAAGAGAGTCAACAACCCCAAAAGAACCAACTTCAAACCAGAGAATTCCAGCAGAAGTATAGGCCAGCCCAACAGAACCAGTGTCAAACCAGAGAATCCAAGCTAAACCAACTTATGCAAGCTACACTGTCGCAAGCCCAAACAAACCTGTAAAATGGAAAAAAAAAAAAAAACAGACCTGGAACCTGAATGACATAAAACTCAGTCCAGTTAAACTATGTTGCTTTGATCTGTGCTATGGAAAGTTCTGGTCATGAGTTGTAACTGTCAAGATGGGACGCTGTAGCCACCATGCCAGTGTAACATCATCATGATCAGGGCTTTTTTTTCTGGGGGAACGTACCAGAACGGAGTTCCAGCACCTCTTTGACAAAATTCTTTTAAAAATGTTTAAAAGTTCATGAGTTTTCAGTATACAGACTGAAATTTTCATTTCCCTCTTGAGAGTTCTGGCACATCTTTTTCAAAAAACAAACAAACCCTGGGGAGAAGAGTTAAGGTGCTTACAAATCCCAGGATTTTAGGGGGAAACCACGAGTATTATGGCCAGAGTTGAGGTGGTAAGGTAGGAGTTTGTAGCTGGGATATACACTTCAGATTTGCTGTTCTACTAGCTGTGCCACATACTACTACCTTAACTTCCTGTTCTCAGGTCAGTTCCTCAGCTCCTTCTACTGCCACAAGAATTTTGCTGAAGATGATCTTATGCTCAGACTCCTGAATTTCTATGTGGTCCTTCTCACAGACACGTATTTAGTTCAACAGATAAGCAGATCTGATAGATTTTTTTCCACATGCATTGAGTCCATGGTTATGTCAGCTATCAATTTTAGGCATGATGGTTGGCTTCTACATCAGATGGCAGGACTCACCAGTGGCCTACGACCTAGAATGAAAATTTGGTGGATGACTATCTTTAAGAAAAAACTTGGAAGCCCCTCATGTAATATGCCATGACACTACTAAATCAGGTTGCTGCAGCAGATTCCTTTCTGTTGCATTTTTTTTGTACTAATGATGCTCCTCATTGATTTCTCTATTAGTACTTGTTAAATATCCTCATAGCATTATTAAACATTTAATAATTTTACTCTATATTCTGCAGGATGTATATTCAACAGATTTTGCACAGTTCCCTATACAGGTTTTCACAACAGATACAGCAGAAGCAACACGAATCAAATTGTAGGTAATGGTGTGTGTTTGTGTGGTCTGTGGTTTCTATGACTACTGTACATCTGATTAATACCGTTCACCATGCGTTTTTGGTAGCTGTCTCAGACCAAATATTTAAAGCACACAGTACTCATTTTGGCTAAACCTAGAAAGCTACCTGACAAAAAAAAACCCCAAGGTTTGTTCCAAGTTGTATATTTTTTAAAGATAGTGTTGACTGTTCCAAATGCTCATATGAAACAAATCCCATCTTTTCCTAAGTTCTTTGTATGTCTTTTGTTATCAAGAACTGAGAAAATTCAGAAGAACAGTTAGGCTTTTTAAAAGATAATATAAACAGGTGGGAAATCCTTAACAAAAACGAGAAACACATACAAAACTGTATGTATGAAAAACACAAACAGAACTGTAACCCTCCTTTAGCCAAGAGGAAAGGTGGGGTGAACAAATAAGAACATTTGAGCAGCATAACAGTAAAATTTGACAGATATTTTAATCCTTCCTGATAGATTTAGGTGGGTAGGCTGTGTTGGTCTGAAGCAACAGAACAAAGTTTGAGTCCAGTGGCACCATTAAGACCAACAAAGTTTAATTCTGGGTAGAAGCTTTCGTGTGCACACACAGTTTTTCAGATACAGATGTCACTAAAGAAGTGTGCATGCACACGAAAGCTTATACCTCAAATTAAACACTGTTGGTTTTATAGGTGCCTCTGGGCTCAAATTTTGTTTTACTCCTTACTGTTGCTGAAAATTTAATAGATATTTTAATGCTTACTGTTAATATGGTGCAGTTGCTGTTATTAAACTACAAAGCCAAATTATTTATTTATTTAGAACATTTTTATGCTGCCTTTCCACCCAATCTGTGTCCACAAAGGAAAAAACCTAAAAAAAATTAAAGCAAATAAAATACAGTTAACATGTAAAAAAATCAATTAAAAACACATAAACAATACTAGAAGGAGGGCCAATAACCATTATTTTGGGTGTGCCAGATGAGTTAACTAAACGAGGTTGGGGGGAAAAAAACCCTAATCACAGGATAACTTCTAATAGGTTACAATATATTAAATTAACAAAGCTTTAATGCGTTATAAGTAATAAATGATTTTTAAAAATCATTAAAACCAAACACATAAACAAGGTCAGAATGAATCATAGCTCTATTGTGTGTATATCCACATTCAGGAAGCAAAATACAGCAAGTAATCCCCATTCCTGTCTCAGATAAATCCCCATATTTATCTGAGACAGTGGGAGAAGAGAAGATGATGCCATACATGAAAGGTGATCATCATACCTTTACAGAGAGTGTCAACTTAATGTGCAGAACCATTATTTAACATATAGTAACATTAGAATTTATCCTGTTATTAGGCTTTTCGGCAACCTCTTTTGGTTACCTGATTTTCCGGGGGGGGGGGGGGGGGGGTACGCCAAATGAAACATTTCCCTTTTGGGGGGGGGGGGTACGCCAAATGAAACAACAAAAAGATTTCATCTGCTGGAAAAAGACACCAACAGAGGGAGACAGATGAACCTCTCTGGGGAGGGAGTTCCACAGTGGTGAAGGCTATTATTAGTCCTTCCTCAAACCCTCTGCTTTCTCTTGCTCCAAAAGGAGATGCAATGGAGCTTTTTAATTTAAGAACTCCTGTGCAGTCTGCAGAAAAATCTAGTGGGTTCAGATTATGATAAACTGATAGGGTGACCAACCTCTTCTGGCTATTTATGCCCTCTCAAAACAAAAGAATTGTGTCAAATATTTAAAATGTTGGGTCCAGGGCTCTTTTTGGGCTGCAAGGCACCAGAATGGCATTCTAGCTGGCGTCCGAGCCCACCCCGCCCCGCTGGTGGGAAAGGGCCCTGCGTACCAGATCTCCACGCGGAGATCGAGCCCAGGGCCTGGCCTCCTGGCTCCTTGTACTTAAAGGGAACATTCCCTTTGAGAGCAAAGAGCCGGCAGGAAAAAGCCCCATGCTCCAGATCTCTGCGCAGAGATCAAGTACAGGGCCGTGGCTCTCTGCATCTGGCTTGCCGCCATCGCGTCGCCACGCCTATGCTCTCCCTGCTCCCGGTAAGTGCCTCCCCCCATCTCTTTTCCCTCTCTCTTTCTCTCTCTCTCTCCTCTTTCTTTCTTTCTTTTTCTTTCTTTCTTTCTTTCTTTCTTGTTTCATTTTGTTCTTTGTGTTTTTGTAAAAAAAAATATTGGAAAAGTGAAGGGATGTAAAAAAGCAGAGAGCCCAGGAAATGCTGGTTTTGATGATATCTTTAATTTTTGAGAATCTCTTTTGTTTTCTCATGGCATCTTCTGTTTAAGAAAAGTAAGTTTGAAGCCTGAGTTCATTGTTCATTGTTGTGTCTTGTTGGGAATGGCTTGCAAATATATGTGTGTCTAAAGTCTGTATTAAAGTTGCTTGGTGCTAACTGCCATGCAAGAAAAAACATCTGAAAAAGTAGTTTCATTGTTGTGTATGTTGGCAGAACACTTGACTGTTGCATGGGGGACTTTGGGGGACATCTGCAGAGAAACAGAGTTGTAACTAAAAATGAGCATGGTCAGCTGCACTGTTTTGTGAAATTTAAAAAGTGGGCAGAGTTTCTGAAGAACATGATTGTCCCTCTTCTCCTGCCACTGGGCTGACATCTGCCTTTAATGGGCCAGCAAAGTTGATGTTCTTAAACCTCCTAATAAGAGAGATTTCTGCTTCTGTGAAGTTGACTTCCAATGATTGGTGATCTTGTGATGGTAGTGATACCCTGATGTGGTAAAGACCACCTGTTCACCGGATCATTTTACCTGTGGGACAGACTCTGCATGGTAACCTCTCCACTGGTACATAATTGCTTGTAAAAATATTATAGTGTAATAATTCAGGTGGGTAGCCGTGTTGGTCTGAAGCAGCAGAACAAAGTCGGGAGTCCAAAGTTTCGTCCAAGGTATAAGCTTCTGTGTGCATGCACACTTCTTCCATCTGAAGAAGTGTGGTTCCATCTGAAGAAGTGTGGGTGGCACATGAAATCTTATACCTTGAATAAAATTTTGTACCTTGAATAAAATAATCCAAAAACTACTCCCATCCAGTGCATCCACAAACCTAGGAGAAGAAGAGATTGGATTTATACCCCGCCCTTCACTACCCAAGGGAGTCTCAGAGCGGCTTACAAACTCCTTTCCCTTCCCCTCCCCACAACAGACACCCTGTGTGGTAGGTGGGGCTGAAAGAGCTCTTAGACAACTGTCCTTGAGAGAACAGCTGGTATAGAGCTATGGCTTGCCCAAGGTCATCCAGCAGGTGCAAGTGGAGGAGTGGAGAATCAAACCCGGTTCTCCCAGATTAGAGTCCACGCACTTAACCACTACACCAAACTGGCTCCTAGGGTTGTTCTGCCAGTGAACTAGAGTTGCCAACTCCAGGCTGAGGAAATCCCTGGAGATTTGGGAGTGGAGCCTGAGGAAGGTGGGGTTTGGGGGAAGGAGGGACCTAAGCAAGGCATAATGCCATGGACTCCACTTTCCAAAGCAGCCATTGACCTGATCTCTGTAGTTTGGAGCTCAGTTGTAATTCCAGGAGATCTTCAGCCCCCACCTGTAGGTTGGCAACCCTAAAAATTAATATTCAGCATACTAGTTCTGCAGGAAGGCAAGCTGATTTCCATGGGAACCTAACCTTTAGGAATTGATTCCAATCCTGAGTGGGAATAATTGTTGGATATAAGATATTGGTTCAAGCAAGATTTTGTATAGATGGGACAGAAAATAATGTTTTTATTGGTTTTGTCAAAACCGTTTTGACAACAAACAAGGTAAACAGAATAAGAAGCAAAAGGTGGATGTGGCTGGATGACCACACTTCTGGTAACATGGAGTGTGGCCTAATATGTTAATGAACTCTACTGTCAGGGGTGTGGCCTAATATGCTAATGAGTTCCTGCTGGGCTTTTTCTACAAAAAGAGCCCTGGTTGGGTCCAATGTACCTGTGATGCTATAATGAACTATAACAAATAAATGCTGAATCAGGAGTGAATTTAATTTAATTAATTTATTTATTTAATTCGATTTCTAGGCTGCTCTCCTTGCATAGCAGGTTCAGAGCAGCTTACACATTTTAGTGGACCAAGTCCACGGTAAAACAATGACATTAAAACTTTCATCATTAAAACAATACAATACAGTACAATACAGTTATTAAAGTGCTCACAGTCTCGATGGCGTACAGTCTAATGTTGGGCGCACACCGAGGTCGTCGGCGACCAGATGGTAATATCTGGGCGCACATTGGTAGTTGCTGGTGGCAGGGGGGGTACACGGAGGCATAATTTGGCCTAAATGTTCATGTATGGGTATTAAACTTTTATTTGGCAACAATGGAAGCCATTTCCTCAATCTCTGCAACTCAGTCTTTTCTAGAGTCTCAGCATTTGCTGCTTCATTGGGATTTATAAAGAAATAGTTAATGGGGTTTTTTCTAATTAAACTCTTTCCTGCTTAATAGCTTCCCTTGTTCATAATGTACCTGCATTCCTTTGGCACCACTAATTCATTCTAACAATCTCTAGTGTCCATACTGTGCAATCTGTAGATCTGCTGGAGAAAAAGATGAGACCATTCAGGAGAATGGCTGGATTATTTTTAAAAAGGCTCTGCTCTTGGGCTTTAAAAATCATCAATATTAAAATTAATTCCCTAGTAATTGTAATCAAGATGGGGATGTAAGAATTTGACTACTATATTGAATGAAGGCCTTCACCCGGGTAATGTTACAAAAGCACACGTGACACCATCTCATTCTTCCAATAATACCAGAGTATGTTTGGATGACCTAGGATGTTGCCATCTTGCTGAAGATAGCAGGTCTGTGTCTGGTCACAGGCTTGGGGGTGATAGGATTGCCAGGTCCCTCCTGGCAACCGGCAGGGGATGGGAGGGACTTACCAGGAGTGGGAAGTAGGCCCAGCCAACATGTCTATGGCACTTCCAGTGTGACCTGGAAGTGACATCGAGGTAGTGCTCTGGTATTTAGGCAAAAATTCGGCATCTACCATAAAATTTTTGCCCAAATACCAGAGCATCACCCCAATGTTGCTGATGTGATGATGTCACTTCCAGGTCAGTGATGTAGACACATTGCTGCAACATCAGCTGGGCATTGCTCTTTTTCAAGGTAAGTACTCCCTGCAGGCCAGCTGATCTGCGGGGGGGGGGGGCAGAGAGCCTGGAGGTGGGGGACTCCCACTTCCACTGGGAGTTCTGGGAACCCCGTGCATGTCATGACAAAAAAAGAAGTCTGTATAGAAAAGCAATTCAATGATAAAAATATGCTCCTGAACACAGTCCTATATTCCCTATTAATATCATACCAACTGATCTGAGAATCACTGTTGGACAGTCATATCCCACAGATTCCTAACTGAATCTCCAAAAGCAAGGGTCACTCTGTCACACACACAATACACAACCTTTATTGGCATACACTGCAGGGACATCGATAAAGGAACAGTAGCAAACAGCTAGCCGTAAACCAAACAGTAGCCAACGTGACTGGATGGAACTAATCAGTGAGGATTAAGCCTTATACACCCTTACCCTTAACTTCCAAACATAAGCTAAAAATTCGGCTACAGACAGAGTAATTGCCGAGAACTTGTCGGACAGTAAAATTTTTAGGTCACTGTCGGACAAGTTCCTTGAAGGGGGTAGGTGGTCACTCTGTCAAAGCCCCACAGTCCCAGCTGATCATAGAACTCAGGCTGTTTTGTACAGTCCTTTGTTTAGGGCTTCATACGTCAAACTTAGCACTTTAAACTGGAAACAAACTGGGATCTGATGTGGCTGGTGTAGTGTTGGTATTACGTGCTCCTTTTAGTGTTACATGAAAGCCAACAACAATATCAAGATGACAGAAATCTCTCTCCTAAAGAAAAATCCATGCATATGGTATACAAAAAAGTTAGAGCCAGGTGCCTAAAATGGAAAAAAAAGGTGTCAGGTGTTCAACACAAGGGAGTGCTTTCTAAAGACAGGATATCATTACAGAAAGACCACAAAGTAGCCACCCACCTTATTTCTGATGGTGGAGGCATTTGGAAGATCTGCGTTCGTTGGCAGGTTTGTGTGGGAGCAACCAGTCAGGTACTTAGCAAACCGCATAGGGCTTTACAAATTATACAGTTTATAAGTTGTGTAACTTTGCGCTGTTAGAGGCAATACCTTAAAAGGCTTAGTCATACTGAGGGAGGATGAGCCTATCAAAGGGCTATTAATAATAGCTTAATGTACTTTCTCTCCCTCATGGATCACTGCCTTAACATGGTGAGGGGGCTTGCATGGTTCGATGAGGCTGTGGGCTATGCCGTGGAGGGCCACCCAGGACGGACAGGCCACAGCAGAGAACTCAGACAATGTATGATCCACTGGAGAAGGAAATGGCAACCCACTCCAGTATCTTTGCCAAGAAAACCCCATGGACAATAACAAAAGGCTAAAAGATATGACCCCAGAAGATGAGCCCCTCAGGTCAGAAGGTGTCCAATATGCTGCTGGGGAAGAGCAGAGGGCAAGTACAAGTAACCCCAGAAAGAGTGAAGCGGCTGGGCCAAAGCTGAAAGGATGCTCAGTTGTGGATGTGTCTGATGGTGAAAGGAAAGTTTGATGCTGCAAAGAAGAATACTGCATAGAAACCTGGAATGTAAGATCTATGAAGTTTGATGTGGTCAGAAATGAGATGGCAAGACTGAACATCGACATCTTGGGAATTAGTGAACTAAAATGGATGGGAATGGGAGAATTTAACTCAGAAGACCATTATATCTACAACTACGGCCAAGAATCCCATAGAAAAAATGGTGTAGCCTTTATAGTCAACAAGAGAGTATGAAAAGCAGTAATGGGATACAATCTCAAAAATGACAGAATGATCTCGGTCCGAATCCAAGGTAAACCATTCAACACCACAGTAATCCAAGTCTATGCCCCAACCACTGATGCAGAAGAGGCTGAAGTGGACCGGTTTTATGAAGACCTACAACATTTCCTAGAATTAACACCAAAAAAAAGAGATGTCGTCATCATCATAGGGGACTGGAATGTAGGAAGTCAAAAGGTAACTGGAATAACAGACAAGTTTGGCCTTAGAGAACAAAATGAAGCAGGGCAAAGGCTAACAGAGTTTTGTCAAGAGAACACGATGGTCATAGCAAACACCCTCTTCCAACAACCTAAGAGGCAACTCTACACATGGACATCACCAGATGGGCAACACCGAAATCAGATTGATTATATCATTTGCAGTCAAAGATGTAGAAGCTCTATACAGTTGGTAAAAACAAGACCTGGAGCTGACTGTGGCTCAGATCATGAGCTCCTCATTGCAAAATTCAGACTTAAACTGAAGAAAGTTGGGAAAACCACTAGGCCATTCAGGTTTGACCTAGATCACATCCCTGATGAATATACAGTGGAGGTGAAGAATAGGTTTAAGGGACTAGATTTGATAGACAGAGTGCCTGAAGAACTATGGATGGAAGTTCATGACATTGTACAGGAGGCAGCAATCAGCACCATCCCAAAGAAAAAGAAATGCAAGAAAGCAAAGTGGCTGTTTGATGAGGCTTTACAAATAGCACAGGAAAGAAAGAAAGCGAAAGGCAAAGGTGAAAAGGAAAGATTTACCCAACTAAATGCAGATTTCCAGAGAACAGCAAGGGGAGATAAAGAGGCTTTCCTGAGTGAACAATGCAAAGTAAAAGAGGAAAACAACAGAATGGGAAGGACTAGAGATCTCTTCAAGAGAATTGGAGAAATCAAGGGAACATTCAATGCAAAGCTGGCCATGATAAAGGACAAAAATGGTAGGGACCTAACAGAAGCAGAAGAGATTAGGAAAAGATGGCAAGAATACACAGAAGAGCTATACAAGAAGGACCTCAATGTCCTTGATAACCACGACAGTATAATCACTGACCTCGAGCCAGACATCCTGGAATGTGAAGTCAAATGGGTCTTAGAAAGCATTACTAACAACAAAGCTAGCGGAGGTGATGTTATCCCAGCTGAGCTATTCAAAGTCTTAAAAGATTATGTTGTTTAACATGCTGCACTCAATTTTCCAGCAAATTTGGAAAACACAACAGTGGCCACAGGATTGGAAAAGGTCAGTTTACATTCCAATCCCAAAAAAGGGTGATGCCAAGGAATGTTCCAACTATCGCACAATTGCACTCATTCCACACACTAGCAAGGTCATGCACAAGATCCTACAAGCTAGGCTTCAGCAGTACGTGGATAGAGAACTGCCAGAAGTACGAGCTGGGTTTCGAAGAGGTAGAGGAGCTAGAGATCAAATTGCCAACATTTGATGAATTATGGAGAAAGCAAGAGAGTATCAGAAAAACATCTACTTCTGCTTCACTTACTATGCTAAAGCCTTTGATTGTGTGGATCACAATTAACTATGGCAAGTCCTTAAAGAGATGTGAGTACCAGACCACCTCAAATGTCCCTTGAGAAACCTGTATAAGGGTCAAGAAGTGACAGTTAGAACCAGATATGGAACAACTGATTGGTTTAGCATAGGAAAAGGAGTACGATAAGGATGTATATTGTCACCCTGCTTATTTAATTTATATGCAGAGTACATCATGTGAAATGCCAGCCTGAATGAATCACAAGCCGGAATTAAGATTGCTGGGGAAAACATCAACAACCTCAGGTATGCAGACAACACCACTCTAATGGCAGAAAGTGAAGAGGACTTCCAGAGTCTCTTGCTAAGTGTGAAAGAGGAGGGCGCAAAAGTTGGCTTGAAACTCAACATCAAAAAAACTAAGATCATGGCCTCTGGCCCCATCACTTCTTGGCAAATAGAAGGGGAAGTTGTGGAAACAGTGACGGACTTCATGTTCCTGGGATCCAAGATCCCTGCAGACAGTTACTGCAGCCATGAAATTAAAAGGCGCCTGCTCCTTGGGAGGAAAGCGATGGCAAACCTAGACATCATAATAAAGAGTAGAGACATCACCCTGCCAATAAAAGTCTGTATGGTCAAAGCCATGGTATTCCCAGTAGTGATGCATGGCTGTGAGAGTTGGACTATAAGGAAGGCTGAGTGCCAAATAATAGATTCCTTTGAATTATAGTGCTGGAGACGACTCTTGAGAGTCCCTTGGACTGCAAGGAGATCAAATCAGTCAATCCTAAAGGAAATCAACCCTGACTGTTCCCTGGAAGGCCAGATGCTGAAGCTGAAGCTCAAATACTTTAGCCACCAAATGAGAAGGAAGCACTCACTGTAGAAGACCCCGATGCTCAGAAAGACTGAAGGTAACAGAAGAAGGGGACGGCAAAGGATGAGATGGTTAGATAGTGTTATCGATGCAACAAACATGAAATTAAGCAAACTCCAGAGCACGACGGAAGACAGAAGGGCCTGGTGTGTTGTGGTACATGGTGTCAGAATCTGCTGATTCAGACAGAGTATTTCTCTTGCTTACAGCCATGTTTCGGATATGTTCTCTGTGTTTGTTGCTTTGCTTCTTATAGTACTGTATGTATGCTAGCTGCCCTCATGAACACCTGTCATGTAACCCTCATTCTGGCCAGTATGTATTAGCATGTATGTAGAATGTGTAACCCCAGGTTTATGACCCTGACCGGCCTGGTTTGTGTAACTGTCAAAGCGGGAGGATGTCAACTTCAAAGTATGGGAACAATGGGCCTCTCACACTCCTACCTCCGCATTCCATTCATCTCGGCTGAGACTCCAAGGGAGGACAAATCTCATCTCTTATCAATGTGCGAAAGCCTCGAGGCCATGGATTGTTATGTGAACTGGTAACATCTGAAGGGTCTGGTTTGGAAGGGGAAATTTACAACTTGACACCTCACTTTCTTTCCTGTGGGAAGCAAATGGCCAGAGCCCCTTTTTGCCCACCGTTTTTCCCTTGTAGTGATTGGCTACCTATGGGTAATTCAAACTGCTTAGAAAGGTATAATAGACCCGCTTCTGTCATCTGTGTTATCTCTGACAATAATCCGAGAAGCTGTACCAATGTAGAGATTGGAAATAAAGAACTGTGTTTCATCAACAAAGATCTGATCCTTGACTACTTTGAGCAGAAGTCTCACAGATTGTCAGAGATCTGTGACTGGGACTTGGCCGTTCCTGACCATGTCGGACGACGGTACTCTTCCCATCCCTACTACTCCCGAAGACACACTGACCACCCCTGGGGACCAGGGAGCCGGTGGTGGAGGCGGCGGAGGGGAGCCCGAAGTACCAGTGACTACGATTCAAGGGGCTCACTACATCCCGCGCCCACCTCCTCTTCAGAGCGGGACCCCAAGGTACTCATGGAGCAATTTCGGTCGCGGAACCGTGGACTCCTGGGTGCACGATCGGAAAGGGGCCCGAGTCTCGTTCCAGGGAGACCACCTCGACCGCGGGAAGCCAAGTTTCCTGGGAGACGAACGCGAAACGACCTACACAGGAGATTCACGTCTCCAGTCCCTGGAAGGAGAGAGAATGGGACCCTACGGGCCCGATCCCTACCGAGAAGACCAGACTCAAGTCCTCGACCGAATGATGGGGGATTTGCGGTTCCAGCTTACCACCGAGTTGCGAGAGCTGGCCCTCGATCTCCAATATCAGTTCCGGGATGCCCTCACGGCTATGCAAGCGGCTCAGCCAGCGCCAGCCGTGGTCGGAGTCCAGCAGCCGGTGGTGCCTCCCGGGGGAGTCCCCGCCCCGGTGCAGCCACCTGCACAGCAGCCAGTGCCGCCGCAGGTCCCCCTGCTGTTCCTCGCCCAGTGCCCGCACCTCCACCTGCGCCAGGTCCCGTGCCGGCAGGGCCAGTGGTTCGCCCGGCCCCCGCCGACCCATTGACGGCTACTTTCGATGGGGACCCCGAGAAGCTGCGCTTCTTCCTGCTGGAGATCGAGCGGTTCCTAGACACATGGGGACATCTCTACCCCACCGAGAGGGACCAGATTGGCTACATCGGGTCCAAGCTGAAGGACACCGCCAGCGATTGGTATGTGAGTCTGCACAACGCCCCCGGGCCTGAGCTGCGTTCGCTGAACAACATCATGTGGGCCCTCCGACACCACTATGAGGACCCCTTGGGAGAAGAAAAAGCCCGGAACCAACTACGGAGGCTGACCCAAGGGCGGTCCTTGGTGAAGGACTACACTGATAAGTTCCGGCGCATCTCAGCCAAGATTCGCGGCTGGACGCAGGACCTGCTCATGGAGAAGTATCGAGAGGGTTTGAGTTACGAGGTGTACGAGGCGATCCTGCGGGCAGGAAGACCAGGGTCGTTGGGCGCTTGGATGAGGGCGGCCGCGGACGTGGAAGAGCGCTTCACTCTCATCAAGATGGGAGCTTCATCGACGGCCCCAAGCAAGGCAACGCAGAAGGCGAAGCCCAAGCCCAACATGCAAGAAATCCGAGATGCTCGTTTTAAACAGGGGCTCTGCATGAGATGCGGGGAGAGCGGCCACTTCGCCTCGGCGTGCCCGAAGGGAGGGGGAAAGATCCCGAAAGCCTCCACCCCTGTGGCCGGGAGCACCTCCAGTCGAGGGAAGACCTCGTTCAAACCCCGGGCTCTGCAGCTGGAAGGGGCGGCGAGCGAGCAAGGAGAGCTGGAGCTGACGGAAGCGCAGCTGTCGGGAAACTCCAACAGCCTGCAGTGAGCGGTGCAGAACTGCAGGTCCCCCGCCACGACGCGCCATCTCCGGTGAGCATCCCCGGCCCCTTGTTATATATGGTAGTGACTGTAATGACCCCCGGGACTGGGACACACGTCCGAGTCCGCGCCCTAATTGACTCTGGGTGTGCTAGAGACTTAATTAGCCCACTAGTGGTGGAAGGGCTGGGACCCAAGGTCACCCCATTGGGGGAGCCACTCAAATTCACACAAATGGACGGTTCAGAGATGAAGGAGGCGTGTGTGGCAGAGACTGAGGGACTTATTGTGGGCACGGGGGAGCATTGGGAGAAGAGAGCCTTCGTCATCACCCCAAACACCCAATTCCCCATGGTGCTGGGGAGCCCCTGGCTAAGCTCCCACGATCCCTATATTAAATGGAGTGAAGGGAAGATCTCCTCGGTAGACGAGAAGTGCCAGGGCCATAAGTGGGACGCCGGGTGGAGACCAGGATCTCTGGTGCCGCTCCGGCCGGCGGCCCTCACCCTAGTGCCCTCGACTGTCCCCCGGGAGTATCGCGATCTGCTGGAAGTGTTCAGTGAGACCGAGGCGGACGAATTACCCCCCCACAGACTGTCAGATTGTGCCATAGAGCTGATTCTGGGCGAGAAACTTCCTAAAGGAAAGCTTTACTCGATGAGCCCCCCGGAGCGGGAGGAGCTAAGGAAGTTCCTAGACAAGAACTTGGAGCGCGGGTTCATTCGCCCTGCTAAATCCCCCATTGCGGCCCCCGTTCTGTTCCGGAAAAAGAAAGCTGGGGGGTTGCGGTTGTGCACGGACTACAGAGGATTAAATGCGGTGTCTGCTTCCAAGGCTTACCCCCTCCCCCTTATTAAAGACTTGTTGATGGAGGCGGCCAAAGGAAAAGTGTTCACTAAACTGGATCTCAGAGACGCTTATTTCCGGGTGCGCATAAGGGAGGGGGATGAGTTCAAGACTGCCTTTAATACACCGTTGGGACAGTTCGAATACCTGGTGATGCCGTTCGGTTTGAGTGGCGCGCCAGGGGTCTTTATGAGCTTGATAAATGAAGTGTTGCACAAGCATTTATTTAAGGGGGTGTTATGTTACTTAGATGATATCTTGATCTACTCCGCTGATAAGAAAGAACACGTGGAATTGGTCCAGGAAGTCCTCTCCACCTTGTTAAAAAATCAGTTGTATTCGAAGCTGTCTAAATGCGAGTTCCATCGAGATTCCGTAGACTTTCTGGGGTACCGCATTTCGCAGAAGGGGCTGGAGATGGACCCAGCCAAGGTAGAGGCGGTGGTCCAGTGGGAAGCCCCCAGAACGAGGAAACAACTCCAGAGCCTATTAGGATTTTGTAACTTCTACCGCACCTTCATAAAAGACTTTGCCACTGTCACCCTCCCATTGACTGAGTTGCTAAAAACCAAAGGGAGGGGCCCGGAAGCGGGGAAGCCCGGGGAGAGAATTGCCTGGAATGGGGAATGCCAGAAGGCGTTCGAGACTCTTAAGACTCTCTTTACCTCCGAACCCATTCTAGCCCACCCGGACGAAACTAAGGAATTTGTGATCCATGTAGATGCGTCTGATGTGGCTATGGGGGGGGGGGCATTTTGCAACAGGGTTCAGACGGAAAGTTGCACCCCCTCGCTTACATCTCGAAAAAATTTAATGAGACAGAAAGGAACTGGTCAGTCTGGAATAAAGAAGCCGCAGCTATCCGGCTAGCCCGCACTACGTGGCGGCATTGGCTGGAGGGGGCGCAAACCCCTTTTGAAATATGGACAGACCACAAAAATCTAGAAGCGCTGCGCACCCAGAGGTCCCTGAATGCGAAGCAGCTCCGTTGGGCGGATTTTTTCTCAAAATTTAATTTTGTGCTCAAACACCTCCCTGGGAAAGCCAATTCGTTAGCAGACGCGCTCTCCCGATTGCCCCAGCATGAGAGTTTAAAGGAGGAGGTATTTGACTCTATGTTCTCCCCCCAGCAACTGGGAGGGGCAGTGATCACCCGGAGTCAAAGTAGACGAACAACAGTGGAATCGGAGGCGTGCGACTGGGGGGGGGGGGACTATTCGCCCGAAGAAATTGAGGAGTTGGAGGCATTGGCAGACTGCTCCTCCAGGGAAAATAAATGCTGGTATCATGGAGACAAATTGGTGGTGCCCCGAAGCAAGAGGAAGGACATATTACTAGCCTGTCACTCCTCTAAATTGGCAGGTCACTTTGGATTTCTAAAGACACTCAATTTAATTCAGAGACAATTCTGGTGGCCACGCATGCGCAGGGATGTTTCGGACTTTGTCTCTGCCTGCCAGACCTGCTTGATGTGCAAAAGGAGGGGGGGAAGTCCTGGGACTCCTGCACCCCCTACCCACTCCCTCTCGCCCTTGGGAGGCAATAGCTATGGACTTCATTACAAACCTGCCACCATCAAAGGGAAAGACTGTAATTTGGGTGGTGGTAGATATGTTCTCTAAGCAAGCCCACTTCACTCCTTTCAAGCAGCTGCCTACAGCTAAGGGGATGGCCAAGGCTTTCTTCAACCACGTGATCAAATTACACGCTTTTCCCAAACGTGTGGTATCCGACAGGGGCAGTCAGTTCGTTGCCAACTTCTGGCGGGAGCTCCTAAAGTTTATGGACATAGAGCCTGCTCTAAGCTCTGGTTACCATCCAGAGACCGATGGGCAGTCCGAACGAACTAATCAAATTCTGGAGCAATTTTTAAGGTGTTATACTAACTACCACCAGGACAACTGGGTGGAGTTGCTGCCATTCGCTGAGTATAGCTACAACAATGCAGTGCATTCTTCTACGGGCGTTTCCCCATTTATGGCGGTGGGAGGCTTTGAGGGAAAACCTCTGCCCACAATTGAAAACGCCTCGGATGCTCCCCCCACAGACTTTAAACGATGGTGGGCGACCCTGCAAGAGTCGTGGCCTCTAATAGCAAAAACACTAGATCAAGCCAAAGAGGACTACAAAAAGTATGCAGATCGTGGTCGGGCTGAGGGCTGGGACCTTCAGCCTGGGGACTCTGTTTACCTTTCTACAAAGAACATACACGGCTTGCAACCCAGCAGGAAATTGGGGTGGAAATTTGTGGGCCCTTACAAGGTGTTGCGCAAAATCTCTGATGTGTCTTTCGAATTAGAATTGCCCAAGTCACTGAGTTCTGTGCATCCTGTTTTTCATTTCAGCTTACTGAAGAAGAATCCTGGGCCGAATACATGGCATCCAGTTCCTCCGACACCTCCTCCACTGATGAAGGGGGAGGCACCCCATTTTGAAATTTCTGAGATTCTTGATTCTAAGCTGCGTAGGGGCCACTTATATTATTTAGTTAGATGGCTTGATTTTGGCCCAGAGCAAAACGAGTGGGTTCGCTCTGAAAATGTGCATGCTCCTAAACTAGTTAAAGCTTTTCATAAAAGGTTCCCAGACAAGCCCGGATAGATTTATTTTTGGGGTGCCAGAGTGTCAGAATCTGCTGATTCAGACAGAGTATTTCTCTTGCTTACAGCCATGTTTCGGATATGTTCTCTGTGTTTGTTGCTTTGCTTCTTATAGTACTGTATGTATGCTAGCTGCCCTCATGAACACCTGTCATGTAACCCTCATTCTGGCCAGTATGTATTAGCATGTATGTAGAATGTGTAACCCCAGGTTTATGACCCTGACCGGTCTGGTTTGTGTAACTGTCAAAGCGGGAGGATGTCAACTTCAAAGTATGGGAACAATGGGCCTCTCACACTCCTACCTCCGCATTCCATTCATCTCGGCTGAGACTCCAAGGGAGGACAAGTCTCATCTCTTATCAATGTGCGAAAGCCTCGAGGCCATAGATTGTTATGTGAACTGGTAACATCTGAAGGGTCTGGTTTGGAAGGGGAAATTTACAACTTGACACCTCACTTTCTTTCCTGTGGGAAGCAAACGGCCAGAGCCCCTTTTTGCCCGCCGTTTTTCCCTTGTAGTGATTGGCTACCTATGGGTAATTCAAACTGCTTAGAAAGGTATAATAGACCCGCTTCTGTCATCTGTGTTATCTCTGACAATAATCCGAGAAGCTGTACCAATGTAGAGATTGGAAATAAAGAACTGTGTTTCATCAACAAAGATCTGATCCTTGACTACTTTGAGCAGAAGTCTCACACATGGGGTCGCAAAGAGACGGACTCGACTGTGAGACACAACAACAACAACAATGTACCTTCTGTATTCCAAGAAAGTATACCTTTGAATATCTGATGTTGGTATATGCACTAGGAGATACTGGCCACATTCATACCCTGCTTTGTGAGGATCTGGCTGCTTAAATAAACTGTTAGCATCTCTGTACCACAGAATAGCCTTGTATGATGCTGAATCTGGTAACAATGGCTTTCTTCTACTGTGCACCCTCATCTCATTGTTTTGTTGGATATATTCTCAATGTTAAGGCAAAACTAGGTCATGATGATGTTACACTGGCATAGTGGCTGCAGTGTCCCATTTTGACTGGTACAACCCATGTTCAGATCTTTCCATAGCACAGATCAAAGCAACATAGCTTAACTGGACCAAGCTTTATTATATAGTAAATTAACAATATGGGCTGTTGTAGCTTGTAAACATTCTACATGGGTCCCTTGTAGACTTTTCTCCATGTTGAAGCTAACAACTGTATACTCCAAAGTAGTCTTGAGGAGTTTCCAAGTGCAAGTATTATGAAAAATTCACAGATGTGATGTAATGCTCCTAGATAGGGGCAGATCGCCAGTTGAGATTACCACAGTGTGGCAGCCTGATAGTTACAGAGTAGAATTTTGAAAAGGAAAAATGGCTTGTGTTTTTCAGTAATAACCTAGTGAAACTGGCATACCATGAAAAACTATTCTGCTCCTGTACTTCCCATGATTTATGGCATTGCCTGGCCTCTACCTAATATCTTTTTTCCTTGGTGTTTTCTTTATAAATTGCTAAAAAAAACCCATACAACATATTAATTTTTTTAAAAAATATTTGTAAATTATCAACCACAAATATAACTTGAGTGAGAGCAAATAACAATCTAATAACAATTTGTAATGTTTCAGCATCCACTGTATACATAAATAACTTTCCAAAGTTCTCAAAAGTATACTAGTTGCTGATAATCTGGGTTATTTGGGACTATGCTTCCTTCTGCCAAATAACTCACAACAGGAAACCAGACTGCTCTAAATATTTTTTTATTATTTTCTAAGTTTGTTGTTATCGAATGTGCTATAATTTGACCACAAACAAAAATTTTCCCATAATTTGTTTCGCCAAAAAGCAAGTGTTGGGCTACTTTGGTGTCTCCATTTTTGTGCAATAGCAATTTTTTTTACTTTTTGTGCAATAGCAATTTTTTTTACTTTTTGTGCAATAGCAATTTTTTTTTACTTTTTTACTTTTTTTTTACTTTTGTTCTCTGTAGATGACCAACTTTCTGACAGGACTGTCTCCAGTGTAGCAGGTAAGTTGTGGCCAGTGATAATAGAATTTTATATTAAAATTTGTTTCCAAAACTCATTTATCTGTGGACAGAGGCACCAGCAGTGTATAAAATCTTCCATTTATCCAGTTTTTCCAATATTTTGGAGAGATTTTAGGATTTATCCTGTGCAACCTGACTGGGGATAAATACCATCTAAGAAGAACTCTGAAGGTGTTAAAATGAATACTGAATATTTTTGAACTATTGCTTGGTGACTTCCGAATCAATTGCCAATCTTCCTCTCGTATTGGATTACTGCAATCCACCTGCCACTGTGTCTGACAGTTTAATTTAGCCTCTTTCATTGTGATAGAAGAATGCTATAAATATTAGAAATTAAACCTTTCTATTTTTTTTAATAAGGATTCAAAATCCATAAGGGCTCTAGAGAAAACCTTTAAGCATTTATATTTCTGTAGCATATTATTTATCTGTAAAAATCTGAACCAGGATATTCTTTCACCTATTTTCACTTCAGTCGCTGCTTTACTTAATGGTACTTCTTTGTAAATTAAATGGTACGGGATATACCAGCTTATTTCTGGGCAATAAATGCATTTTTTCTGTGCTTGGCGGGAACCATTTTTTGTTTATATAGGTTGATAGCTGTGAATTAAGGTGTTTCTATATCTATCCCAAATCTCTAAGGATGCTTTAAAAAAATCATTTTGAGTTTGCTTGTTTTGCCTTTCAGGTCAATGGAGATTTGTGAATATGTCCATTCATATGGGAATTTAACCTGTAATTTCTTTTTGCTGGCAGCTTTACTGACCAGAATAGGAACAATTTTGGATTTGCCTAAATTAACTTTAAGTCCTGTCAGAGATTGCATATTTTGGAATATTTTCTGTAAACTTTGTAGGGAGGTTTCTGGATTAGTTAGATAAATCAATAAATCATCTGTGTATAAGCTTATAATGTGTGTTCTAGGGCCTATTTTTACACACATGATTCCAGGGTCCATTCTGACGGCATTAGCTAATGGCTCTATGGCCAAAGCGAACAACAAGGCTGACATGGGGCACCCTTGCCTGGTGCCCCTGTGCATCCTTATTGGTCTGCTTAAACAAATAGTTTGGATTCGTGCAATGGGGTTGGCATATATAGAATTAATTGCAGTTTGGAATCTTTCCCCAGATTTCATGGTGGCAAGATATACAACATATTAAGACATGCAATGAAGACATATACACGGCCAGTTCAGAAAGCAAGAGCAACAGACTTCCATGTGACCACAAGGTAAAGTTATGTGCATTGTGGTTTGGAGGCTGCCCATATTGCCGAACAGAAGCTTTGCATTCCAAGCCACAAATAATGAAGAGCTGCAGAAGTTAACTCACTGTAAGTGTCAACAGCTCACAGTGGTTCTCATAACATTTTGAGAGCACAACTAGATTTTTATTCTCTGACTCAAAGAGTATGCAAGGCCCCCTAAACCCCATTGGCTGCCTTGTTCATCCTGGTGGCCCTATTGGTTTCAGTGTCCTAAATGAGGTGGTCAGGATAATGCTAAACAACTCCTTCCTAAGACTGAGGGGATAATTCCAAGCATCCCTTTTCCCCCTTTCCTTTGACATGGTCAAAACAGACAGCAGCTGCCACTTGTTTCAGAGAGAAGAGAGAGAGAGAGGGGGGTCCTTGGGGGAAAGACACATGCTGTGCTGCTTGTGACAATCTCTGGATTGGGATCACAGCAAGGAAAAGAAAGCCCCAGCCTGTAGAATTTATTTTTTTAAGTGAAATTGATCATGTTAAAATAGACAGGCAGGCATGATTTCCACTGTGTACAGAACCCTGACAGAATATATGATTGATCATTTTTTTCCATTTTGGTCTGCAGAGTACCTCATTTTTCATTTGCAAAGGTTTCTGTGGATCTTTTCCAGCAGTTTAGAGTATTAACGTGGCAATAAGTGTGTCACTCACAGCCTCTCTATAGTTGGGCTGCAGGCAAGGATCACATGAGAACTCCTTGTTCCCAGGAGACTAGAAAGGGAGACAGTTGCTGCAGTGCAAAGGTAAAGCTATCCTTCCCCTGAGTGGCTGCTAAAAGCTCCTCAGAGCACAGTATCCCTGCCCCATGAAATAGGCACTAGCTAGGAAATATTGGACAGCTCTCCCAGGAAAGGCGTGCTGTTTCAGGGTTTGTACAGGGCATTTCACAGGCACTGGCTCCAGGTCAAAGTTAACCTCCTTTCAGCAGCTTTTGGTGGTATGTAGTAAGAAACTAGGTTTTCCAAAGATTCAGCTCAATTTCTGTCTGCTGGTTAAAAGAAGAGCATAAACAGAGAGACTGTTTCACTCTCTCCAGTCTTGTATGTGCTAGTATAGGACTGGTCACCAAATAGGGCAGAAAATGGTGGTGTTTTGTTCTGGGTGACTATGGCAATGTGCTTTGTTTTTGGGCTGCCCTTGAAAACTGTTCAGAAGCTGCACTTCATACTGGGTGCTGCTGGTCACCTCAAGTTAGGGCAAAGGTATGTAGCATTGCATGGGCTGCCTGTTAGCTTCCAGGAACGATTTAAGAAAGAAAGAAATGGCCCAGTTTTATAGCCTCAATAACCCATGTCCCAAATAAATCCTGTTTAACTTGATAATGGTACAGAGCAGCAACTTCATGATTGCTTACCCTAGAACTCTAGATTTCCCTCCTAAAGGGTATCTGTCATTGTTAAAGAACTTGAAAAGCCACCTGGGACATGTTCATCCCATGCTCTGTAGTTTATTCTTGCTAATCTTAAAATATTGTATTGACGTTGACTGAGTCACTCTGAGCATATTGTTGGGGAAAGGGCTGATGCATTCTGAAAACAGCATGAGAGAAACAGCGCTTCGGAGGAGCACTCTGGAGCTTGACAGCACACACATAAATCTTTTTGTGTAACAGTGTTGTTTCCAGGAGTTCACAGGCAAGCATTATTTATTAGATCCATCTGTTTATGATCAAAAGAACATTAATACCAACGGTGTTTCACAATTAGGCCAGGCAGTCAGCACTGACTTCCTCCTGCCTGTGACACAATAAGGAACTGGTGAATGGAGAATGTGGTGAACCCTCCAGATACGTCCGTCCCGCCCCACACTCACTCACGGTCTCTCTCCTTTCTTTTAGCTCAATGTTTATTTATTGGCAAAGAGAGACAATCATCTGGCACTAACAGTTTGTTTACATTTTATGTTTAGCACATTTTCATGTTTTTAATCTATGTGTGTGATGCACAGATACCTAATGGAACTTTTCCTAATGGTGTCTAGGAATGCAATAATTAATACTACTGTTCTCTGTGACATCAGCAGTATTTGACTCATGACACCACCAGGTCCATCTATAGGGTCTGGGTTCCTGTGGACCTGGCAGCATGAGGAACAGATTGCAGGCAAAGTTATGAATTTTCGGCCCTGGCCCCGACCTGGTGGAACTCTCTGCCGAATGAAATCTGTTCCCTGCGGGTCCTTATGTAGTTCCACAAGGCCTGTAAGGCAGAGATGTTCCGCCAGGCCTATGTTTGAGGACAGCAATGGTTTCCATCTAGCCTGGCACTTCTATCCCTTTCCTTTCCCCACATGGAATAAGGATACAATTTGTTTTAACTTGATCTTTAAATGTCTGTTGGAATTGTTGTTCACTGCCCTGAGCCTGGTGGACTATGAGTCAAATTTATAAATAAACAAACAAATAAACAAACAAATAAATGTACATCTCCAAACCAAAGTACTATTAAGGATACTACAGCTTTACCATTTCATAGGTGATAGAATAACTAGGTCTTTGTACAGTCTGTTAGCATGAATGTAGCCCCAGCATTAAAAACAGAAGATCAGGAACCAAATCTCATCCAGTGTACCAGTGATTCCTCAGGCAAGAAGAGACATACAACTTCCCTACAGATGTCTACAGAAATTTCACCAGTCATTTTCAAATTTTCAACAACAATGACTGATGGAGGTATGACTAAGAATTACTACCCATGAAAATCTGTATGTCTGTCAATATGTCCTACGAGAAGCTTGCCCAGACACCCTACACACCACAGCCCCCCTCTCCCCCCCCCCAGTTCTGAGGTAAAAGGCATTCTAAAACTCCTGAGTTCACAAGACTGGGGATCCAGGCCCCTCAGTGCAACTGTGCTATACCAGTGTCTGCCCAGGTATTAAAACTCATACAAATTGTTGGTTGAATGTTTCAGTGTGTCCTTTGGTGGGCATTAAAAAGAAGAAAGTCTAAATGGTTGTAAATAGAATACAGTACTATCATCACTGTAAACTGCTTTCATCCGGGAGTTTGAAAATTGCAAATAAAGATTTATCTGAGCAGATCACCTTTCTTTTCTGTTAGTTCTTCCAATAGTATTATCTTCTATCTGATTAGTCTGTCCCCATGAATACAGCTTTCATCAGCGTGTGTAAATTTATAAGAGCTGTGGGAACCTGTAAGGACTTGTGGGAGGCATCTCATTTTCCCCTCCCCCACTATTTCCTCTTTCCCTTTCCTGAAAGCCCCCATAGCCTCTCCCCTTATCCTGCTTCCTTCTCTCCTTCTAGGGATGCCAGCCTGGAGATCTCTTGGGATCACAATGGATCTCCCAATGACAGAGATCACTTCCCCTTTGGGTTGCCTGCACCAAGCTGGGAGACTCCTGGAGATTTGGGAGTAGAGCCTTGTGAGGATGAGGTTTGGGGAAGGAAGTGAGCTCAGCAGGGTATAATCTCTTTTACCTGCCTCATTCTCTCCTTCTCAGCCATTCACCAGCCTGCCTTGTATTTGCCTGCCATTTTGGGTTGCTGTACTTAAATCATTTTTTAAAACTTTTCATATTTTTCTCAAAACCTGGAGATTACCCTGATTTAGCATAAACCTATACAATAGCCTGTTCAGCAATCCTTGGAGATCCCACGGGCAGTATATCTAGCTCTTGAATGCTTCAGGATAGTTGTTTCTTCTTCCTTGACAGCATAGTTAGAGAGATGGAACTGGGCTCAATGTGGCCAAGCATGCTAGAAAGTGTTCATTTTCTATTTCCTGGTGCCATTATGGAAGTACAATTATGTAGCCCTTACTCGGCAATTATGTAACCCTTAATTCAATAAAACCATATAAATACACATAACAACACAACCTTGGAGAACACTAATATGTTATTGGGGTTATTGAAACCCAGTTGGAATGGATCCAAACAATTCATGTCATGCAGGAATCCCTGAAGTTGGCCAGCAACCACTTGTTCAATTACCTTGCTAAAGGTATATTTGAGACTGGACAGTAATTTTTCAGCTTTCCTGGGTTCAGAGTAGGTTTCTTTAGAAGTCAACACACCACTGGCTGTGTACTGGCTTGCAGGCTCCGAATATCAGCTGCCAGAGTCATTCACTCCAAGGTCAGTGGGTCCAGAAGTCAGGCAAGGCAGAGTCAGAGGGTTAGCATCTATTGTACACATTGTGTCCACACCTAACAGCTTCTCTTGACTATTTATAGCCCCATGCCTAAGGGTTATGCTTGTAACTAGTTGCTCAGAAGCAATCCTGCAACTACTCATCTTTGTTATTAGCATGCAGCTGGCATCGGGCCAGGAGGCATGCACTTTGCCATCTTGTCTGTAACTCTGTTCTCAGCCTCCGTCTGCTGTGCTCTAAGAGTGTAGGTGATAGTGGTGGGCTGGGACTGGCCAACTGAGGTTCACCTGTTGAATCAGGGCTGAAGAGTGTCAGTGGCTCTGCACCAGCTGTTGGCTGTGAATCCTGACAAGCCTGAACTTCATTTTCCTGCCGGTTAGCTTTTATTAACTCAAGGCTGGCTACATGAGGCTCCTCTTCTCCTGAGGAGTCATCCTGAAGAGTCCTCACTATTGCTAAGTCCTGGCTGACTCATGACAGCCTGCTTCAAGGGAGGGGTAGCCCACCCAAACTCTTGGGGAGGCATTTACTCTCTCCCAGCCCAGTCTGGCAGGCCCCCCCAGAGTTAAGCAGCCAGGAGGAGCAAGGGTTGTACAAATAGGTGATAGGTCTCAGCCCCCATGAATCCTGTCCACATCCTCAGTCTGCACAAGCTGAAAGCTATCCCATGCAACTGGACAAATTGGAACCCTAGGGCCATCCGATTCTGTTGATTCCAATGTTACAGTCCAAGTCAAAGTGGATGCAAGAGATTTTGTCAGCAAAGTGCTGAGCAAAATGATCTCAATGGGCTGCAGAACTGTCCACGTTGTCAGCCAGAATCCAATAGGGCCCTGACCAGCATGAAGAGTTTTGCAGATCTACACTATGTGGATGCAATGGTGGCAGAAACATATTGACTGATTTCCCACAAGCAGCTGCTCCGGGCTGGCTCTTCTCTTTCCCCCGATTGCATTAGTCAATTTCCCACTACTTGCCGCACAGCCACATTTTGACCCACAGCATCCCCCAATTTCCCCCATGTCTTCGCAATCTCAAAAAATAAGGATCATGAAGACCCGGGGGAATCAGGGGATGCTGCGGGTCAAAACATGGCCATGCAGCAAGTAGTGGGAAATTGACACGTGCAATCGGGGGAAAGAGAAAAGCCAGAATGAAGCAGCTTCTTGTGGGAAATCAGTCATTGTTTATTTGCTGCCATCACTGCCACAAAGTAGACTTTAAAGTAAGCACTAGCTTACAGTAAACTAAGGGGCTGCCTGGGCTCTTAGACCTGAGAGAGGACATCTAGGAGTGACCAGGTCATTTCCTCATTCCAGAGGTCAATCAGGTCATGAACAGGAACACCCGTTTAGTGCTTTTGTCTTTCCCCCTTCCTTCACCAGCAAGAGGGCAAAAAGTCACCATTTCAGGTAGAGTAGGAGGGTAGAGAAAATACTGAAGCAGCAGCCACCACATCTCCTGCATGATCTCCTGGTTAAGACTATTTCATAAACCCTTCTAGGCTTTTAACAACTTGATCTGCAGACAGTAATGCTTATCTCCCATGTTGCAACAAACTGCAGCATTTCTGCATACCAACCTGCTGTTAGACTCTAGAACAGGATACAGCATCCCCCCCCCCAATTCCCCATCAGTTGACATCCATCTCTAAGGGTCAAACTACATGTGACAGTTTGTAACACATAATGTCTGAGTTCTCCCAACCTGACTTTGACTGAGACAGTAAGACATCAGGTGTAAGGGAACCCATTTTCCAAGTACATAGGATCCTGCTTGAGACTGGGGGGCTACAGTAGTGAGGGAGAAGGGGCTTCTGCTTCCCCCTGCACCATTTTCCCAGCCCAGACTGGCCCCAGGGCTGCTATTTGCCCCATTAGGGGCTGCAAGTGTACCCAAATGGTAACGTGTAGTTTCTCCCTCATTGCATGCTGACAGCCATGGGATATTCCACCCCTCCAGCCATCTCTAAATGACACCATTTGCTGAGATTTTACTTTGGATCCAAAGCCACACTGGCATGGGGTCTCCTGCAGCTAACCATTCATGCTGTATGAAGGTTGCTCTTTACTGTCCAGTTTCCCATTTCAGGTCACCTCTGACTAGCAATGTTGAAAAATACTGATGTGATCTAACCTGTATTCAAAATCAATCACATACATGTGTACTGTGGCTGTGACCCTATTTTTTCCCCTTTACACTTGGCTGTATTTTAGACAGAGAAAGATGAATGATCCCTCCTTTTTGGTCTGTCACATTCAAATTGTGCAGATATTTGTGGTTCCATTTGCTGTGCTTTCTCATCTCGAAAGATGCAGGCAAGATCACCAAGTGCACCAGTTCATGCTTCAAAGGTGACTCACGCAGGCTAGCAATTCATCACGGGTTCCCTTGCAGCCCTATTTTTGGTGTGCTTTCAGCACACAGCCTCCGTGAAGAATCCCAGGTGCTCTTCCTCAGAGCCAAGCAAACGTGCAAGGATTGCCCTGAAAGGAGTGAATGTTCTCATTAAAAATGGTTTCTGGGAAGCGACTTCAGACAACGTGGTTTGAGCTGCTCCTTGCTGTAACCTCAGGAAGCACAAATGCACCTGGGAGTAATGAACATGAGGTCACCAGGGAGGCTGCAGGTGGACTGGCGGCAGCTATGGAATTGTGGGTTATACTGTTAGCATGCCTGAACCAGTCTTCCCAAGTTTTATTAATCACAACTGAAATTTCACAGTCAGATTCTCTTCTGGCTGTCAAGAAAAATCATTTCTGTGGATGGTGGCTAATCAGATAAATAATACTGGTTATTTATGTACAAAAAGACAAAAAGGTTTCCCTGCTCCTCACTGTGGAATCACTATGTGGCAGTCAACCAAAAATAGTTTCAGTATTTACTAATTTCCATAGCTTCTTACATAACTGAGTGACTAGATGCAAACCAGTTTGGGCCTTGCGTACCTTTAAGAGCAGAAGAGGGAATTTCTATACATGCAGAAGGGCAGGGATAGGACTGAAAAGTTTACCTGTTGAAATATCCTCTTCTGTAACACTGTTAAATGTACAGGAGCCTTGTCACTTTCCTGTATAACTTCAACAGCATGAAGTACCGTCATATGTTCAAGTTTTCCTTGGGGGCAGAATCTCAAGTAGCAGGTGTTAGGAATGACCTCTTTCTGCCTGAGATGCTGGAGAACTGTTGCCAGTCAGACAATACTGGGCTGGGTGAACCAGTGATTGATTTAGTACAAAGCAGCCTGATGGGTTTATACATTTAATGCACATTCAGTAGAGAATAACCTTTTGGGGGTATGGCTTTAGAAGGCTCCATATGCACTGATAAATAATAATGAATGATCCTGAGATATGCAAGCTTTCTTAACATTGTCCCCTGGATATGATCCACTGCCTAGCCTGCTGTAAAAGGCTGCCCCTGGCAAGAACCTACCACTGCTTAGGAAACTGAAAACCAGTGACTATGGCCAAGGACACACTGGCATTTTGGCCCGATATAGGTCCGCTTTTCAAGTGGATGAAGAGAGCCCATTCAGACAGCTGCAGCTGCCCAGCGTTGCCATGCCATACTCACCCAGTCCTGAAGCGCTTTCATCCTGTGTTAAACAGGGACCTGGTGAAACCGGTGTCAAGCCAGTGGGCATTCAACCCGCTTCCTGGCAGTGTAGATGCAAATAAGCCGTGCATCAAGCGGCGCCAGTAATGTGAACCCATCAATCCAGCTGCTGCGCCCATGTGCCCATGCGCATATGCAACCTTGGCAAAACAAATCAAAGCCATGCACCATCATGGCGGCAGTGCCAGGAACCACCCCGCAGTGTGAATGCTCCATTTTGCCTCCTCCCCAGTATGGTCCCGCAGCAGTCTATGCAGTGCAAATGGAGAGCCCCGTGACAACTCAGCCCAGCTCTTTTTGTCCTGCTTCCCTTGCGCTTCATTTTACCAGTCTGTCCTCAGCCTAGAGCTCTAAGCTATTTCACAGACAAAATCATGACACTCCGCCATGACCTCCTGACCACATTTGAGACACGAAGGGAACTGGAAGCCCCTTGTCTGTCTTCAGGTCCTATATTGGACCACTTCAGCCAATTCTCCCAGGAGGAACTTGACAAGATTTTGGCAGCTGTGAGACCCACTACCTGCCTCCTTGACCTTTGCCCTTCCTAGCTAGTGAAGGACTGTGGGGAGAGCACTTGGGTCCCTCTGGGAGAAATTATCAACTTGCCCATGTCTACTGGGACTTTCCCAGGGGTTCTAAAGGAGGTGGTAGTTCACCCGCTCTTAAAAGAACCAGCACTGGACCCTATGGTCCTGGCCAACTACTGCCCAGTGTTGAATCTACCATTCCTGGGTAAGGTGGTTGAGAGAGTGGTGGCCAAACCAAGCTTTCCCGGATGATGCTTCCATCCTTGATCCTTTTCAGACTGGCTTCCACCCTGGCCATGGGATGGAGATGGCTCTGGTCACCCTTACAGATGACCTCCATAGACATCTGGACCAGGGCGGATTGGCGCTACTGTTATTACTTGATCTAACAGCAGCATTTGACACAGTCGATTATGAACTACTGACCCACCTCCTTGCCAAAGTAGGAGTTCAGGGGACTACCTTGCAATGGTTTTCCTCCTTTCTCCATAGTCAGGGACAGAGGGTGGCGCTGGGCGAGAGGACCTCCCTGCAATACCCACTAGAATGTGGAGTGCCACAGGGGGTGATCCTCTCACCAATGCTATTTAACATCTATATGCGTCCCCTTGCCCAGTTGGTCCAGAGGCATGGGCTGGGTTGTCATCAATGTGTAGATCTGTTATTGGAAGGCCATTTGTCCTCCACCCCTGATAATTTGGCCAAGGCTTTGGAGGCTGTGGCTGGATGGTTGCGGCAGAGTTGGTTGAAGCTAAATCCATCAAAGACAGAGGTCCTGTATTTGAGTCGGAAGAGAGGGGATATGGGTATCAGGTTCCCCATGCTGGAAGAAGCATCTTTGGAGCCAGCCCAGAAGGTGAGGAGTCTGGGATTAACACTGGATGCCTCTTTTTCTATGGAGGCCCAGGTTACTGCAGCCGCCCTATCTGCCTTTTTCTATCATCAGCAGATTAGGTTGCTGAAACCCCCTCTCCCCCCCACCAGACTTGGCTACAGTGAACCATGCAATGGTCACTTCCAGGCTTGACTACTGTAATTCACTCTACGCAGGCTTACCCTTGAGGCTGACCTGGAAATTACAGCTGGTGCAAAATGCAGCAGCACGCCTGCAAACAGCGACTCCTATGTGGGCTCATGTTTGGCAGGTACTCCGCCGATTGCATTGGTTACCAGTAGAGTTTCGGATCCATTTAAAGGTGTTGCTAGTAACCTTTAAATCCTTGCATGGCCTGGGACCAACAAATCTGAAGGACTGCTCTTCCCATATATGCCCCAAAGAGCACTATGCTCTATGGATCAACACCTCCTGGTAGTCCCTGGCCCAAAAGACATCCGTCTTGCCTCGACCAGGGCCAGGCCCCTGCCTGGTGGAACAGGCTCCCCATTGAGATCAGGGCCCTGAGGGATCTACTTCAATTCCACAGGGCCTGCAAGACAGAGCTGTTCCGCCGGGCCTTCGGCTGAGGCAACTGATGCCATATATGGCCTCCCTGAGGTGTTTGCCACTGTGTTAACAACTACTGGCTATGGCCAGGAACCTCCCACAACCAGGGGAAATTTTTGTTGTTGTTGTTGCTGTGACCACCATTTTATTTATTTATTTATTTATTTGTTTGTTTGTTTGTTTGTTTGTTTATTTATTTATTTATTTATTTGTTCAATTTATTCCCCGCCTAATGTTTTGAATTTTAATGTTATTTTATTAACATTTTTTTTGTATAAATGATATGCTGTTACCTGCTCTGAGCCCGCTTCTGGGAAGGGCGGGCTATAATTGCGAATAAATAAATAAATAAATAACTCACCTTCCTGACAGCTGAGATGCTGCAGCAGGAAGCCATTGTTCTTCTTCATCAATGTTAGCTTGTGATCACATGATTTGTTTCTTAATCCAAAACCCTGTGCAGTAACCGGATTTTCAGAGTACTTTCCTGCTTTCTCACCTTCCTAAGCTAAACATTCTTTATGCTATCAATAAAAGTAATGAGGGCAATTAATATGGAACAGATCCTCCTGTACCTATGCTGATTCTGCTGGAACCAATATTTGCCTGGAGATCTTACCCATTCTTCTGCTAAGTAGGATAATCTTAAGTAGTGTGCTATATTTCTTTTTGAAAGCTTTCTAATGGTTTTGTGGTTAAGCAACTAAAATAATTACTCCTGATTCCATTTACTTGCCTTCAAATGTAATAATATAGTGCCCCTCTAGGGTTTCTTTTAACAGATGCCCCGATGAAATATCTCTTATGTGGAACTAGGAAATGAATCCTCAAATGTCCTGTTACAATAGGTCGGGATTCATACTGTAACCCTTTTTCAGAAGCAAAGTGTAAATAAATGTGAAGTTTGCTCAAGTCTGCCTCAAAATGAAGGGCCTCTGGTGGAGAGAGTGAAGGCATAAGGCTTCCGCATGTTCTTCTCTAAGCATCCTCTCTGGGTAATCTAAGCAGAGGCATTGACAAGTTCCAGATGAAGTAGCAGTTAAGCCCTCCTTTCATCCCATACGACTTGTTTGTCACACTGTGGCCAATCCATCTCTAACCTCTAGCAGAAGCTTATACAATTCATTTAAAAGATGTGCCTGGTAAGTGAAGTTACAACATCAGCACATTCATGAAGCAATACATAACACAGAGATCTGGGTTTCTTGTTTCAATATGACAGCCTGTGATCTCATGCTGTGGTCAACTACTGTTCTTTTCTTCTCAAGCAACACAGATTTATTTGTTTAATAGCTGTTTCTGAGTGACTCATCGAAGTAAGGCACCAAATAATAATGAACTTCAAAATATACAGCTGATACCAAGAAACTGAAAACAATTCAATCATAAAAGCAACCTAAAGAGGGACGCCATAATAAGTCTGCAACTGCTAACCACATGGAACTGTAAAGACCACTGGTTCAGACCGAGACCTTCCTTTAAATGGGTCTTGGAAGATTGGTGTAGGGCATTTTATAACCCCAGGTGCAGAGATGATGACCCGATCTGACAGTGAAGCAGCCCGTCTCTATATAGGATCAATTTCTAAATGGTCTTAAACTACAGCCTCAATATGAATTATAGGGAAAGACTTTTATAATGCAAGGATACCTAAAACTTGTTTAAATATTTTAAGACAATGGTTCTGATATGGAATTAATCACATATAAACATATCTCATTTTTGCACCAAAGGAAGACCCTCTTGCCTCTGCTCCCAGTCTACTTGGCAATGTGTCATCTTGGAGAGAAAGTGTGATATAGAAGGACAGATACTTTAACAGCACAGTCCTCTGAATGCTTAATCAGAAGCAAGTCCCAGTGTAAAGTTCTATTCTCCCTCCTTCCATAAGCCCTATGAAACACACAGGAATTGTAGGAGTTGTATAATGAGAACCCCTATGCCAGTTGCGAAGCACCAATGGAAGCTTTAAGTTGCTAGAATGTACAAGGGGCTACAATATCACAGTTCCATGCTATAAAAGGTCTCACTTTCCTATTCCAAGGTCTTCTGACAACACTGGAGACAGAGGATCTAGCATCGTCTCCTATTTGAAGTTTGGCAGCCTGGAATGTTCCTTCCTCAGCTCTCTGTGAACCCTCATCCCAAACTGGATGAGCATGGGCTGCTGTTTACCAGCTTTGTTTTGCCAACAGCTTCTTGTTATTGCTTCTTCCCATTGCCACTTCCAGAAAGCCAGGTGCCTAGTGTAGATTGCGTTTCCACAGTTGTATGGAGATTTTCTGTGTTTTCCCTTCTTCCAGTGGTTTCCCCAGACTTTTCTTCTAGGGTCCATTCAACTGAGCCAGTTTGGTGTAGTGGTTAAGAGCGTGGACTCTAATATGGGAGAATCGAGCTTGGTTCCCCACTCCTCCACACACAGCTGCTGGTGTGACCTTGGGTCAGTCACAAGTTCTTTCAGAGCTGTTCTCTCATGAGCAGTTCTCAAAAGAGCTCTCTCAGCCCCACCTACCTCACAGGGTGTCTGTTGTGGGGACGGGAAGGGAAAGGAGATTGTAAACTGTTCTGAGACTCTGAGTGAAAGGCAAGGTATAAATCCAATCTCTTACCTTCCTCTTCTCTTCCTCTTCCTCCTCCTGCTTTTGACCAATTCTTCCAATAGGCACAATTCTTCATTACCCTTCCTTACCTTCAGACTCACTAAGTTTGTTTAATTTCATACCCATTTTCCAAAAAGAGCTCTGATACCTCCAAGCTCCTGTGACATCGCAGCAATTTGACCAATGTCCAGAGAAGACCTGCCCAGTTTGTTACTCAGGGTTCCCTATTTTTGTGTGGGACTGTCACATTTTAAAAGCAAATCATATCCACATGTTCTCTGCTGTAATTCGATCTCATTCATTTTGGACCATTTTAGCATCAAGATCAGATACCAAATTATTCTTTATTTGTTTTTATGCAGTTACAGTAAACGAAGTATAATAAATCTGATAGCAGCAGTACGTACCTCCAGTGGGCACATACAAAGAAAGTGCATTTCTGGAAAACTGTTTGCTGTTACCTTGGTATAAAATGGCATCTGTTCAAACAAAGTCTACACCTGTGCTCTTGCTTGGAAACAGGGCCATGCGCTGGGATGTAATGGCTGTTTGAGTGTATTTAATTGTCCAGAAACGGGGGGAGGGGTGCCTTAATCACTCACTTTAATTATGATTTCTTCTAACTGTATCATTGCACTTATTAAAAGGGGTTCATGATTAAGGGACATGGCAAAACATTTCAAATGATGAAACCGTTCAGTAGTAGGAAGTAGTAGCTGGCACTAACCAAGAGGTGAAAGGAATCCCATCCTTATCAGAAATGAACTGAAGCTAGCCTTGGGGACAGAAGACACATCAGCTGCCACCGTGTAAGAATGCTGACTGGCTAGCCTTTTCTCCTGTCTGTGCTCCTCATCACCTACAGGAGGTAGCCAATTAGCAACTGTACAATGCTGTCTTAGGTACATTTCTGACCAAGAAAGGAATGCCTTCGTCCCTTGACTACCCTTACCATACTGCTTTACAAAGGGGAAAAGACCAACATCCTGTTGGTTGGATTCCAGCTTATTAGCAGCAGCCTTATACATCTATGACAGACTGATACTATCTCATAAGGACACATCAGTTGAGGAAAATAATTTTCATGTGTGTGTAGTATCTATCTGCCTGCCCCCCTCATTCATCCATCCATCCATCCATCCATCCATCCATCCATCCATCCATCCATCCAAACATTTATACCCCACTTTTCCCCATAGCTCAAGGTGGTTTACAATACATAATTAAAAACAACCAGTAATAATAAACCCCCAGTTTACTCCAAACACAATAAAATGCCTGCAGTTTACACATCATTAAAAGCTCTGGCAAACAAAAAAGCCTTATAGTGTCTCCTGAAAGTTTCCAAGCATGGCACCCCCTCCGTTCCTTGGGGAGTACATTCCATAAAGTAGGAGTGACCACAGATGTGGCAGATGTGCTACATTTAGTGATGGAACACCCAGGGGTCCTTTTGTAGAAAAAGAGGTGCAGGAGCTCATTAGCATAACTCATTAGCATAACTTATTTGCATATGCTACACTACCTGACATCACCAGAAGTATGTCAGAAGGCAAGAAAGAAAGGAGAGAGAGAGAAAAAGAAAGAAAGAAAGAAAGAAAGAAAGAAAGAAAGAAAGAAAGAAAGAAAGAAAAGAAAAGAAAAGAAAAGAAAAGAAAAGAAAAGGAAGAACTGGCAGAGAGGGGACAGCTACTAATCCAGGCCTCAGAAATACCACTATTCTGGGAGGATAGCTTCGGTGGTGGTTGAAGCCTTCAGAAGGCTGGTCAGAGGAACAAGGACCTTTCCAGGGGACGGGGTCATTTTGCTGCAGCCATGACACAAGCAGGCATTCCCCCGCGGGGAGGGGGGCTGGCACCAACTCCTGGAGCTGCGCTCCCCCGAGCTCCTGCTCGAAAGGACCACTGGGAACACCTAGAAGGTGACAAACTACAGACAGTAGCTGGTGCATGGGGACCTAAGAGGGGAGAAATAGTCATTTAGCTATGTGGGTCTATGAAGAGCTTGAAAGGTTATACCCAGTGTCTTGAATTCAGTTTGGAAATAAACTGGAAGCCAATGAAACTGGTTAAAAATAAGCAAGAAGGGTTCCTGATAGCCAGCTCCTAACTACAATTAGGTTGCTGCATTGAGGACCAGCTTCAATTTCTAGGTTGCCTTCAAGGGCACCCCAACACAGAGCACATTACAGTAGTCAAACTCTGAAGTTACAAAAGCATGGACCAGTGTGATCAGATTGGTTGAGAGAGCTAGCAATCCCATGCAGCTGATCGAAGGCCCTTTGGCTACCCCACCAACCTGCTTTTCAAATAACAAAGCTGGGTCCATGAGTACCCCCAAGCTGTTCTGCAAATGCCAACTCCTCTGCCATCCATTACCAGTGGATCCAAACCTTCCCAAGCATCAGTCTTCACAACTGACATTACCTGGCTTGTCCAGATTTAACTTCCTCCAGTTTTAACTTAGCCACTTGACCATGGTCTCAAAACATTGGTTCAAAGCTAGGATGGATACATCTGAAGGCTTATACAATGAAATACAGAGCTAAGTTTCATCTGCACCTTGATGATATCCAACCCCAAAACTTATGGCAATCTCGTTAACTGGCCTCATATAAATTTTGAAGAGCACTGGTGACAAAATGTAAACGCAGGACAGGGTACCTCTGGTTGAAACTTTTTGAGTCTGATATGACAAAAAAGACCAAAAGCACCACATGGCTATTCCTCTAACACTAATTCCATATTCTAGCCAATGACAATGATAGAGTGGTCAACCATACCAAAGATTGCTGAAAAATCTAACAATATCATCAAGGATGACCGACCCATTTAAACCAAGCTTTAAACTGAAATCATCCATCAGTGCAACGAACACACATCTTGGTTCCAGAATAAGGCCCAAAGTCCAGCTGAAATGGGTCAAGGGTTGATGAGTCATTCTGAAATTCTGGAGCTGCCACCACATATTCTGGTATATTAAGAGTTCTCTGGTTGTTAACAGTCTTTTTGTGTGTGTGTGTTGTTGTTCACAATGTGAAGTTCCATGTTCTTTCTCCTCTAATACAGGCATCTTGGCCCAGGACGGAAGCATGCTGTCATCCACATCCATAAAATGACTTTGGTTTTAGCAGATGTGGTGAGTCTTATGCAACCATTTCAGATGACGTGCCCTTTGCACGCTCTTTATCAGTTCTAAACAGTGGCTGATTATGGCTCATATACATTTTTTTTTGCAATGAGTATAATATTGGTGACACACTGCTAGTGCTGGTGTCTTTAGTCAGGAATGTATATATAACTAAGTTTCACAGTCAGTAGCTGTCAGAATCTGCTGATTCAGACAAAGTATTGCTATTGCTTGCTGCTATGATTTATGTCTTGCTGCTATGATTCCTATTGCCATGTATGTTTCTATAACACCTGCCATGTAGTTGCCCCCTCCTCCCGGTAAACCCTCACTTTGGCAAGTATGTATGTAGTCTATGTGACCCCAGGTTTATGACCCTGACCAGACCTGGTTTGTGTAACTGTCAAGCCGGGAGGATGACAACTTCAAAGTATGGGAACAATGGGCCTCTCACACTCCTGCCTCCGCATTCCATTCATCCCGGCTGGGACTGCAAGGGAGGACAAGTCCCATCTCTTATCAACGTGTGAAAGCCTCGAGGCCAGCGATTGTTATGTGAAATGGTAACATCTAAGGGGTCTGGTTTGGGAAGGGAAATTTACAACTTAACACCTCACTTTCTTTCCTGTGGGAAACAAACGGCCAGAGACCCTTTTTGCCCACCGTTTTTCCCCTTTAGTGATTGGCTACCTATGGGTAATTCAAACTGTCTTGAAAGGTATAATAGACCTGCTTCTGTCATATGTGTTATCTCTGACAATAATCCGAGAAGCTGTACCAATGTAGAGATTGGAAATAAAGAACTGTGTTTCATCAACAAAGATCTGATCCTTGACTACTTTGAACAGAAGTCTCACAGTAGCAGCCATGGGTATTGTAGTACACGTGAGAGCATTATTATTTCAAAAGTATAGTCTGAACCTAATTGTTGTGTACTAAGACCGCGGTCCCCTGGTCTCTCATAATGGCAACTGCCACATGGTCAGAATCTACCTGAGCTTCGGCCAGGTAGAACAATAGCCAGTTGGATCCTGAGCAACCACCAATTACGGGCCTAGGTCTCCCGCTGGGGGACCTATGAGCTGCAACAACGGACTTAAGGTCCTATCAGGACTTACGGGTGAGGTCGGGGCATTGTCTCCGGCCGGCATAAAAGAGGGCTCTGAGCACGTGGTTTCTCATGTTCCATCTGACCCTCAATAAAGAGCTTTGCTATGAAATCACTACCACTCGCCTCCCGACTCCAATACTTTGCACTAATCAAAAGATTTAAAAATATATATATATATTTTATTAATTTTCCACAACATAAATCATAACATATTTTACAACATATAAGTTTTCGGAGTCATATATTAGTTTCAATCCATTTATAAAATTTTGACCAAGTCTTTAAGAATTGATCTTCATTCTTTCCGTGAAGCTGACAACTCAGTCTGTCCAGTTCTGCTAATTCCATGAGTTTTTCCACAATCAATTCAGGGGATGATATCATCCCCACCATCCACTAATCAAAAGATATTTAGGGACAGAGCATTTGGGGTTTAAAAAATAGACTCAATTGATAATTTGTTAAATGCTAATTTGGTTTGAATAAAAAGAGGGTACAGCTATTATTAGATTTTCATGTCACCCTTACTCTACATCAGCACAGATGGATCCCCCCCCCCCCCACAAGGATCCTATGAGATTAGGTTAGACAATAACGATCTAAGGTCACTCAGTGAGCTTTATGAAAGACTATGCTTTTAAACCTGGGGAAAGGACTAGAGAAGGATTGTGGACACACTAGGGTTGCCAACCTCCAGGTGGTACCTGGAGACCCCCCACTATTACAGTTTATCTCCAGATGACGGAGATCAGTTCCCCTGGAAAAAATGGCTGCTTTGAAAGGTGGACTCTATGGCATTTTACCCTGCTGAGGCCCCTCTCCTCCCCAAATCCTGCCCTACCCAGGTTCCACCCCGCAAATCTCCAGGTATTTCCTAACATGGAGCTGGCAACCCTAGGACACACCTAGACCAATGATTTGTAGCACCTCACTTCGGGGGGGGGGAGATATTTTAAATTTGTGGCATGAAAACTTCCATTTGAAGAACAAGACTTTTAAAAATATAACAGGAATATTTATGGTTAAAAACCAAATCAGAGGCAACTGGTGAACCCCAGAAGTTGCAGTTACCACCTACCACCTACCACCCACCTGATCCACCTAGATTTGCCCATCAGAGATTCCTAGCTCAGGGTGAGTTTTTCAAGACTGCAATCACTCTTACACTAAAGTGATCTGGTGGGGGGGAAGACCCTATTATCTGTTGTGACTGAACATAATGGCAGGGTGCTTAAAGACAGCAAGGGCCACTGAAGGCAGTTTTTATTTAAGGAAGGAGTTCATTACTGTCAAGAGATTAGCTTGCCTAGCAGTCTCTTGTCTTTCAGAAACATTAGTTCAGAGCTTCAGACCTAGGAAAAATCAAGGAAGCTTCTCTCTCTGAGAACTCAAGGTCATGCTGAGAACTCAAGGTCAGTTTCAGGGAAGAGAGTAAAGAGATGGGAGTCTAACACAGGCATTGGTGAAGTCATGGAGCTTGAATGTTCCAAGGTCGAGATTGCTAGCAGAGACTTTTGCCTACACATTCCATCTTGCTAGGGCAAGGACCCTTAGATGGGGAAAGGTGGCTTGCTTAATAGGGCCCTGTACAGCTGCATTGTCTCATGTTAGCCACACATCTGATTGTTTAGAGCCACCTGCTTAGCAACATATTTGATTGGTCCACTAGAATTAGGCCAACACAATTCATTTGGTATAAAGGAAAATCTTTCACTCTTGTTTCTGCCCTTTGTCTAGATTACATCTGACCTTCTGTCACATCTTGATCCTGGGGCAGGTGGGCCTTGCGGGCCAGAACCAGCCTTGGACCTTGGACTCAGTCTGTTCAGGTAATATTAGAGAACTAATGCTTGTAAAAGTGCCTTAGGTTAGAGAATTAGCTTTTATTATTTTATCCTTGCTGTTCCAGTTTGGTGTAGTGGTTAAGTGTGCGGACTCTAACCTGGGAGAACCGGGTTTGATTCCCCACTCCTCCACTTGCACCTGGCTGGATGACCTTGGGCAAGCCATAGCTCTGTACCAGCTGTTCCCTCAAGAACAGCTTGGGAAAGCGCTCTCTCAGCCCCACCTACCTCACAGGGTGTCTGTTGTGGGGAGGGGAAGGGAAAAGGAGTTTGTAAACCGCTCTGAGACTCCCTTGGGGAGTGGAAGGCGGGGTATAAATCTCTTCTTCTTCTTCTTCTTCCCTGCTCTCATATTGTAAATCTCTGCCCATTCCTTTAATAAACCTTATTAATTATATTTTTGGTGTTATTGAGTTTGGGGGCTTCAATCTGGGGACAATCTGGGGGGCTTCAATCTGTAGCCAACAAGGGACTTTAGCCCTTGTTGGCTACAGCTACTAGAATAATTGTTTGTTGGAACTCGCCTTGCAAACATCCCACCCTGCAAGCCTGACTTCTTTTGTTTTTAATAAAAATTTATTGATTTTTATAACAACAAACATAATCATCTCTTAATCAGAGAGCACACAGATTACACCATCCATGCATAAAATTTGGACCATACCAATTTTGGATCAATTCTAATATCCATATTCATTAAATACCCTAATTTGTCCATTTCAGCCCACTCTAGTAGTTTATTAACTATTTCTTCTTTTCGCGGTAAAGTAGAAGATTTCCATAGTTTGCAAGTGCCGCAGCAGGTCCCCCCTGCCGTTCCCCGCCAGGTGCCCACACCCATACCTGCGCCGGCCCCCGTGCCGGCAGGGCCGGTGGTTCGCCTGGCCCCCGCCGATCCGTTGACGGCTACTTTCGATGGGGACCCCGAGAAGTTGAGGTTCTTTCTACTAGAGATCGAACGGTTCCTAGACACCTGGGGACATCTCTACCCAACCGAGAGGGACCGGATTGGCTACATCGGGTCCAAGCTGAAGGACACTGCCAGCGATTGGTACGTGAGCCTGCACAACGCCCCCGGCTCACGTTGTGCAGGCTCACATACCAATCGCTGGCGGTGTAAACTGTAACCTGTATTGGTCTTGTAATCTTGCATATTGTATATTGTCTTTTAATAGCTAATTGTTGGTCCACACCTGATGAAGACTTTTGGAAATGAATGTATCTACTGGATGTTTCGTTGTTGATGACTTTGGACCTCCATCACCTACTATATTAAATTAATCATATTTTGCAATATTTTTGTATATTTTTGAAATTTTTGATGCATATGCTTTAATAGGAGAGTGTGTTGTCACAGCTGTTAGAATATTATGAGGCACATCCAGAGAAAGCAACAATTTTGATGTTTATGGATGCTGAGAAAGCGCTTGACAATTTATCTTGGGAATTCTTACTAATTAAGCTTGAGGAATATAATACAGGAGAAACCTTTAGAACTATGATAGAAGCTATATTAAGAGACAATTTGCAAGAGTAATGATAAATGGAGATATGTCCCAGGAGATAAAAATAGAAAAAGGCTCTAGACAGGGTTGTCCACTTTCTCCTCTCCTGTTTATATTTGCCTTGGAAACCCTTAATGATCAAGTTAGAGAAGATGAGAAAATTAGGGGGCTCAAATGTAAAGGTCAAGAATATAAAATCTGTGCTTATGCTGATGACATAATGTTTATTATGGAAGAACCAGAGGACTCTTTGGGCAGACTGTTAGAAGTAATTAATGAATATGGCAAGGTGGCAGGGTTAAAGATTAATTTGCCGAAAACCAAGTTAATTACCAAAAACTGCTCAAAACAACTTGAAAATAAAATTCAGAGCTCTTTTAATATCGCAGTGGTTAAAAAAAGTGAAATATTTAGGTGTGATATGTACAAATAAAGCTAGTTCATTAATTGATGATAACTATAAATATTTATTAAAAATAATTAAAGAAGATTTAAATAAGTGGCAAGGTTTAAATCTATCTTGGCTTGGTAAAGTAGCTGCTATTAAAATGAACATTCTCCCTAAATTTTTGTTTTTGGCATAGACGATTCCACTATTAAAAGAAAAGTTGGATTTTTATAAGGAGATTAGCAATTTAACAAAAAGATTTATTTGGTTCCCAAAAAACCCTAGGGTTAAGTGGAAACTACTTCAAGATAAAAAAAGAGAGAGGAGGCATTGGATTACCAAATTGGGAATTATATGGGAAAGCAGTGGCCCTGGTCTGGGTTAGAGATTGGATAACGTTGGAAAACCAAAGAGTTTTGGCTTTAGGACATGATCTCTATATGGGCTGGCATGCTTATGTTTAGTATAAAAAACAAAAAATACATTCTAACTTCTCACCTCATACCCTTAGAGCAGCGCTTATGAGAATCTGGCAGAATATTAAGGGAAAATGTTATGCAACTATACCAAAATGGGTTTCACCGCTGGAGGCATTTATTAAACCCTCTTTATTAAATCAGAACAATTTGACGAACTATGGAAAATTATTGAATAAAGACGGAAACATTAAATCAGAAAACCAGTTGAGAAATGAGTTGGGAATTCAATTATCTTGGTGGGAAAATACCCAATTACACTCTAGATTTAGAGAGGACAAAAAAATTGGGTTTTGTGGGAAACCAAACGAATTAGACGTGGCTTGGTTAAATAATAATAGCAGTTTAGTTAATAAACTATACAATTTACTTATAGATTATGAAATGCAAGAGGAAGAAATAAAGCCAGTAATGATAAAGTGGATGAAAGATTTTGGCCACAGTGTTGAGACGGATAGCTGGTTAAAAATCTGGAAAACAGTTAAATATCTGAGGGTGGTAAATTATAAAGAAAATATCTATAAACTCTTTTACCATTGGTATTGGTCACCTGATAAACTGAACAAATGTTATAAAAATGTATCAAATGTATGTTGGCTTTGTGGAAATAATATAGGAACCTTTTTTCATATGTGGTGGTCCTGCAAAGCAATGGGAAAATTGTGGTTGATGATTAGTAACCTGATAGATGAAATCATGGGATTGGTTTTTGTGACACAAAAACTGGTTTTAGTAGGAAGCCTAATGATCTAGATGTGATCTGGTTGAAGAATAATGATAAATTAATTAATAAACTATATAACTTCTTATTAAACCAAGAAATGCAGGAAGAAGCACTAAAACCAATGATGATTCATTGGATGAGGGATTTAGGTAGTAATGTAGATATAGATAGTTGGACCAAGATATGGAGGTCAATTACATTTTTGAAAGTAATTAATTATAAAGAAAATATCTATAAAATGTTCTACTGTTGGCATTGGTCACCGGATAAGTTGCATAAATGTTATAAAAATATCTCAGATAAATGTTGGGTTTGTGGGAGTTGTATAGGTACATACTTTCATATGTGGTGGTCATGTAAAAAGATAAAAGAGTACTGGTTGATGGTTAAGAACATGATTGGGGAAGTTATGGAGTTAGACTTACCTTTGGATCCTACAATATTTTTACTGAATATGATGCTGGATGGGCTATCAAAAGAAAATCAAAGACTGTTGTCTTACATTGTGACTGCAGCTCGTATTCTACAGGCAAAACTATGGAAATTATTGACTCTTCCAAGACAAGAAGAATTAATCAGCATGCTGTTGAACTGGGCTGAAATGGACAAATTAGGATATCTTTTGAATTCACAAGCCAAGATGGACACGTTGGAGGTTTGGTCCATATTCTATATTTGGTTGCATTAAGCGATTGGCTCATTGTATATAAGTATATTTTGATTGTGTTGTTAAGTCAAGTGTAAAAACCTAATTAAAGTATAATATATGTAGATAAAAGAAATCATGGGATTTACTTATTGAATATGTTTCCAAAAGGACTGTTGAAACAAGAACGAAAATTATTGGCTTACAGGAGTTTCTGGTTGGGAGAATGGAGGTCTGACACGCTTTGCAAATGCGCAAGGCGGACAGCGGCTCTTCCTGACAGCTTGGGTGGGTTAATCCACCCGACGCAACCTCACACAGGTAGTGTGAGGACCAGCAAGCAATATAATCCAGGTTTGAGCAACCTCGGTGAAGGGAAAGTCTCGGAGGAGACTTTTCCGACACCTTGAGCACTGCAGCCGAAGAAGATTCTTGCGAGTATCTCTAAGGAGCCGAGCCGAGCTGAAAAATTCAGCATAAAACCTCCAATTCCCCTGATTTCTTAACAAAGAAGACAAAGTTTAAACGTTGGGACCACATCTGAAGCGAAGTAACAACAAAAGGTAACGGAAAAAAGTTTTTTGCCTTACCATCGCCGCGTTTTGAAAGACAAAAAACAGATCGGGTGAAGCAATAGACTGATGTTGATTGGATGAGAGCAGTTTTGAAGCGCTAAAAAACCGAATTTGAACTTAAAAAGCCAAAAAAACAAGTTGTTTAACATTCCTGCGGTTAAGAGGAGTCGGGAGGGGAAGCCAAGCATCGCGAGACAAAGAGGGAGAAGGGAACCAAGCATCGCGAGATTAAGACGTGAGGACTGAATCAGGAAGTGACGGCTAGAAGAGCAGACAAGAAGGAAAAAGGAGAAGAACCGGAAGAAGGTAAAGGGGACTCTAAATACTGCCGGACCAGAAAGGGGACTCTAAATACTGCCGGACCAGAAAGACCACAACAGGAAGTGACGTGCAGAGAGCAGACAAGTAAAGAAAAGGAAGGGACAAAAGGAAACTACGGCAAGCCAGAAGCAAGGTAAAAAGACTATAACCTTTGACATTAACCATAGAGAAGTTGCGCCCGCCATTTTGGATTTATAAAATTTTTAAACTGCAATATCTCAAAGATTATATAACGTAGAAGGCTGAAACCAACATAATTTGACTTGGCAAGATTAGCTTGTTTGAATGCACTAATTGGTGTTTGATTTGGAAGACAAGATAAAATCGATCTTTTTAAAGAGGCAAAACGGACCGCGGACTAAGATCGAGAGCAGCTACATGGTCCTCTTCTACAATGGCAGCAAAAAAAGAAAAAGAGCTACTAGCCGTTATGGAAGCAATGGAAAAGAAAATGTTAGACGCTATAGGAGAGGTAAATGTTAAAATGAATAATATAGCGGCTCAAGCAGATAAAAATTTCATGGAATTAAAAGCAGAATTTCAAAAATTATCCACAAGAACACAAGATATAGAAACTAAAGTAAAAGAACTGGAAGAAAACACCCATAAGACAATGAGAGAGAATGAGAGGATGGAAAAGATGATGCATTATAAAGATATGCAAAACCATTTGAGATTTCGAGGGATTGAGGAAAAATTGAATGAGGATATTTTTACAAGAATGCAAGAAGCAATAGCAGATTTTTTACAAGAACAGGAAGAAGTTGTTAAAGAACACATGGATCTTGTTTATAGAGTTAACTCTACATATGCAAGAGACAAAAACATACCAAGAGACGTGGTTGTCCAATTTACAATGAAAAGAACAAAAGAACAAATCTACAGGAAGTGCTTTACTGACCCCTTTGTAATAGATGGAAAGAAAATCATAGTAATGAAAGAATTGCCTAGAGCAATACTGCAAGAAAGGAAAAAATTCAAGCGTCTGACGGATAAACTGAAGGAGAAAAAAATCAGATTTCGTTGGGAAATACCTCAAGGACTAAGTTTTTATTATGGCAACTCCAGAGTAGTGATTAAAAGCACAGAAGAAATGTATGCATTCCTGGGAGAGAATAAAGATGATTTTGGAGATATTTAAGAATATATCAAAATGGATTACAAAATACTTACATGGAATGTAAATGGACTAAATTCACCCCAAAAACGTAGAATGGTAGGTCATTGGTTGGAAAAACAAAAATGTAATATAATTTGCTTGCAAGAAGCTCATCTTAAAAACCAAGACCATAAATATTTAATAAGGAAAAAATTGGGAGAAGAATTTTATTCTTTAGCAAGCAACAAAAAAAATGGTGTTGTAACATATGTCAAAAAAGATTTGGAACCCAAAGTAATATTCAAAGACAAAGATGGAAGATATTTAGCTATTGAAATTTTACTGCAAGGAGTGAAAACTTTGATTGTGAACATTTATGCTCCGAATGGAGCTAAAGAAATTTTTTTTAAAGAACTTCAAATGGAATTGGACAATGTAAACTACGATCAAATTATGATGTTAGGAGACTTCAACGGAACTGTAGATAATAAACTAGACAGGCGCTCTAAAAGAAAGGATGAGACGTTAGGGAAGCTTCCAAAAAACTTTTTTGAACTGATAAAACAAGAAAAGTTGGAAGATATTTGGAGGAAAGCTAACCCACAAGGAAAAGACTTTACCTTTTACTCTAACAGACATGACTCACATTCAAGAATTGACATGATTTGGATGACTACTAACCTAACCTTCAAGACAAGAAAAGTGGAAATTTTACCCAGAATAATCTCAGATCACAATCCGTGTTTATGGACAGCTGGGCAGATTAAAAAACAAAAGAGATGGAGAATAAACGAGGACTTATTAGATAATCAAGAAATAATTAAAAAATTACTTGAAGAAACAGATCTATACTTCCAAGTAAACATGCAGAAAGAAGTTAAAATTCAAACCGTATGGGATGCATATAAAGCAGTGATGAGAGGACTATTGATATCGTTAAATGCTAAAGATAATAAAAAGACAAAAGAGCAATATGAAAATATTTTACAAGCCATTAAAACAAAGGAAGAAGAACTGAAGAAGAAACCAGGGAAAAAGAAACTGCAAAAGGAAATTTGGATGCTACAAGACCAAGCAAAAGCCATTTTGAACCAAGAGATGTACTGGAACTTAAAAAAACTTCAACAAAAAGCATTTGAAGGTGCAAATAAACCCGGAAAATACTTAGCATGGCAATTAAAGAAAAAACGTGAAAATAAATTTATCACTAAAGTGATAAGAGATAATATTGAGATAATAGATAACAAAGGAATAAAAAGAGAATTTTTTAAATACTATGCAAAACTTTTTAAGAAGGAAAACAAAGACAGGAGAAAGATTAAAGAATACCTGCAAACATTAAAGTTACCAAAACCAACAGAGAAAATTAAAGAACTATTTAATAATCCAGTATCATTACAAGAGATCAAAAATGCAATAAATGACTCAAAATTAGGTAAAGCACCTGGATGGATTTACAGCGAAGTTCTACAAAACGTTACAGGAGTCAGTTTCACCGGTGTTACTGCTATTGATGAACGATATAAGAGTTACTGGAGAGGTACCAGAAACCTGGAAAGATGCATCCATCTCACTGATCCCGAAAGAAAATCAGGATTTGACCAATGTTAAGAATTATAGACCGATCTCTTTACTGAATAATGATTATAAGATTTTTGCTAAGATTATAGCGGATAGACTAAAAGAGCACCTTAAAGAGACTATACAAACAGAACAAGCAGGGTTCCTACCTAATCGACAAATAAGGGACAATCTAAGAGTAGTAGTGGACGCTATAGAATACTACGACAAACATCCTGAAAAGGAAGTGGGCTTTTTCTTTTTAGATGCGGAGAAAGCGTTTGATAATTTAAACTGGGATTTTATGTTTGAAGTTTTAGAACATCTTGAGATCGGTGAATATATGCTTAACTTCATTAAAGCAATATATAAAGAACAGAAATCCTCAATAATAATTAATACCGAAAAGACAGACGATTTTAAAGTTGAAAAAGGAACAAGACAAGGATGCCCACTTTCGCCGCTGCTATTTATTTGGATTTTAGAAGTTCTACTGTTAAATGTGAAGGAAGACAAAGATATTAAAGGCTTAACAACTAAAGGTTTTTCTTTCAAATATAGGGCCTTTGCAGATGATGTGATGTTTATAGTGGAAGACCCCTTATCCACATTACCACATATGTTACAGAGAGTAAAAGAGTTTGGTGACTTAGCAGGATTTTATGTAAATAAAAACAAATCGAAAGTAATGTGCAAAAATATGTCAAATAAGAAACAAAACGAGTTACAAAAACTTACAGAATGTGAGGTGGTGAAAAAGACAAAATATCTGGGTGTAAACCTAACTATGAAAAATATTGATCTTTATAAAAATAATTATGAAAAATTATGGTTGCAAATTATGCAGGATATTAGAAAGTGGAATGTATTGAATTTGTCATTGCTGGGTAGAATTGCGGTGGTCAAGATGAATGTGTTACCACGATTAATGTTTTTGTTTCAAACTATTCCAATTGTGAAAGATGTAAAAACATTCAAATGTTGGCAGAAGGAGCTGTCTAAATTTGTGTGGGGAGGGAAAAAACCAAGAATTAAGATGAAAATAATGTGTGATGCCAAAGAAAGAGGAGGGTTTCAACTACCAAATCTAAGGTTATACCATGATGCAATATGTTTGACCTGGGTAGGGACATGGACTATGTTACAAGATAGAATGTTATTGTCCCTGGAAGGTCATGATTGTAGATTTGGGTGGCATGCATATTTGTATTATGGCAAAACAAAAATGGACAATATGTTTAAACATCATTATTTGAGAAGAACACTAATGGATATGTGGACAAGATATAAAAACTTTTTTTCAGAAGAGATACCCATGTGGATTGTACCTGCAGAAGTCTTACATCCAACATCAAGATATAAAGGACAAGATTGGCTGAAGTATAGAGACTTATTAATAAGACATGGCAAGGATTTCAAACTGAAGGAGCAGCATCAGATTGACTTTGATTATGGTTGGTTAAGATATAGACAAATATATGACTTGTATAGAAGTGATAAAAAACACGGTTTCAGGGAAAAAAATAATGAAATAGAACAAGTTTGGGAGGAAGGTGGGAAAAAAATGATTTCTAAAATGTATAAAGTCTTGCTAAAATGGTTTAATGCTGATGAAATGGTAAAAGAACAAATGGTAAAATGGGCGATAAACTTTAACAAAGACATTGAAATGGAATCTTGGGAATTTTTATGGAAAAATGCTATGAGTATATCTACGTGTTATAACTTAAAAGAAAACTGTTTTAAAATGATGTATAGATGGTATATGACACCAAAAAAAATTGCAAATATTGGTCAAAATATGTCTAACAAATGTTGGAAGTGTAAAAAGAAAGAAGGTTCTTTTTATCATATGTGGTGGACTTGTGATAAAGCAAAGACTTATTGGTCAAAAATACATGCAGAAATGGAAAAAATCTTGAAATGTACATTTAAGAAGTTGCCTGAAATGTTATTGCTAGGACTTAAACTAGAAGAGATAAATGTAAAGAAAAGGACAATAATATGGTATATGATTACAACAGCAAGAATGGTGTATGCACAAAACTGGAAAAATGAAAAAATACCAGAGGTGTGGGAATGGTTGAAAAAACTGTTATATATGGCTGAAATGGATAAATGGACTAGAAAATTGAATAATCTTTACTCAGAGACCTTTCTGGAAGACTGGAAAGATTTGAAAGAATATGTTGAAAAATATTGGGATATGAAAAACTATATTTATACATGGTTATAATAGCATAAAGGAATAGAAATATATTATATGAATGTTTTAGTTAAAATTAGACAATGAAACTGTTTTTACTTAGAAATACATAAGACTATAGAAAATAAGAATTGGTGTATAAGTATTTTAAAGCTATATAACCGTTACCAGAAACGAAACATAGATATAAGTATTACTATTTTGAATAAAATGGAAAATGTGTTATGCTTCAGAGGTGGTGGGAAACCACCAAAACAAGATAAAAATAGAATGTACAAATAGAACAAAATGTTATTTAATATGGAAAAAGGGATTTGTATAAGGTTAAATGTATTATTTTCGATGGGTTTTTTTTGAAAAATAAAAATTTCTTTACAAAAAAAACAAACAAAAAAAATAAATTATTGGCTTACATATTGACTGCAGCACGTATAGTGCAGGCCAAACTATGGAAATCTTCTACTTTACCGCGAAAAGAAGAAATAGTTAATAAGCTACTAGAGTGGGCTGAAATGGACAAATTAGGGTATTTAATGAATATGGATATTAGAACTGATCCAAAATTGGTATGGTCCAAATTTTATGCATGGATGGTGTAATCTGTGTGCTCTCTGATTAAGAGATGATTATGTTTGTTGTTATAAAAATCAATAAATTTTTATTTAAAAAAAAGAAGAAGTCAGGGGGCATTGTGCAGGCTCACGTACCAATCGCTGGCGGTGTAAACTGTAACCTGTATTGGTCTTGTAATCTTGCATATTGTATATTGTCTTTTAATAGCTAATTGTTGGTCCACACCTGATGAAGACTTTTGGAAACGAATGTATCTACCGGATGTTTCGTTGTTGATGACTTTGGACCTCCATCACCTACTATATTAAATTAATCATATTTTGCAATATTTTTGTATATTTTTGAAATTTTTGATGCATATGCTTTAATAGGAGAGTGTGTTGTCACAGCTGTATGATTCTCTGCTCTTAACTTGTTCCATAGCTGTTGTTCTCATAATTTCTAAGACATTAATTAACGTTCTCAAATTTTCTCTTAATTATCTTTTTGGAAGAAATCCTACTTGATCTCTATTAATTATTTGATTTAATACCTTTTTGAGTCTTTCCACCAAGATACTTGCAAATATTTTATAGTCTGCGTTTAACAAAGAGATTGGTCTATAATTGCCAATCACATCTAATCTATCTTGATCTTTCGGGATTAATGTAATAAGGGCGTTATTCCATGACTTCTTGATTTAAACATGGGAGAGCTGGAGTCTCAGTCCCTTGGGCTCTGACTGGTGGGTTAGGAAAAGGGACTGGTGGCAGTATGTTACCCTAAGGCTGTGAGGACTCACTTTCCAGAATCTTGTGGTCTGGTTCTTGACCAACCTGATCACCCTTCAGTACTAACTTTGGGCAATTACAAGGAGGATTCTTTAACTTATCCATCTTATATGTTTCTGACACCAGGGCTATTTGGGGGCAGGAACACACAGGAACAGAGTTCCGGCTGGCTCCTGAGTTGGCCATGCCTACAACCAAAGCCTCTGGCATGCGTGGCTACAGAGCATGCTGCTGCCCTCCTCATGTTACACACAAGAGGGAAAGGCAGCATGTTAAAATCCCTCTGGGAAGCCCCTCGGGATTTCCTCATCAATTTCACTCCCCACCAGTCAGCTGAGAGTGAAATTGACAAGGAAAAGTCTCTTTCTGCCTTCCCTTCTCCAACTGACATGTTGCACCTGGAAAAGGACAGGCAGGGAACCCAGGTACATTGAAAATGACTTTCTTAACCTCCTCAATCTGGGGGAGGGAGAGAAAGGGATTTAAACATGCTCCCCCCGCACTTCCCCGAGTCTCTCCGCAATAGCCTTTCCCCCAGTAGTCTGGTTGGGGAGGAGGGGAGGAGCCTAGAAAGGCAATGCTGAAGTTCCAGGGATCTTTCTGATCCCAGGCACTTCAGCAGCGCCCTTCCCCGGCCGTCTGGTTTGGAGGGGGGCAGGGTAGACTAGAAAGGCAAAGCTGAAGTGGGGTGGAGAAGCTCGGGGGGGAGGCAAGCTTCCATGCCTGCCCTGAGCTTTCCCAGCCCCTGCCTAATATGCTAATGAGCTGTGCTGCCAGGGGTGTGGCCTAATATGCTAATGAGTTTCTGTTGTTGGGTGTGGCCTTTTGTGGTAAAGAGTTCCTGCTGGGCTTTTTCTACAAAAAAAAAAAAAGGCCCTTTCTGACACTAATAAATAACAGGTGGTAAAACTGGGGACTGGCTGTAGGATTCAAGACATTCCTCTTGGGTATGAGAAAATCACCAAGTTGCTATTCATTCCTTTGAAGCCCTACTTGGAAATGGAGCAGCCCGGCCTTTCAGGAAAGGTCTTAGTGACTGGGATAGGGAAGTGGTGGTCTCAGAGCTCAATGGGGCTATCAAGGACTTCCTGTCTAGCCTGCAACATAAACCACAAGCCCAAGATCACACACAATACCACAGTCCTTTTCTAAAACACCTCAGTTGCTTGCTTTGTAAGAACTTGTTGCTTCACGTGGGCCACTGTGATGCACAATAAACTGCAACCTCTGCCAAAGCCTCAGTTGCCATTTACATTAGACAGGAAGGGACCAGAAACATCTTTCAAGTTTGCTTTCATGATGAGTTCTTTTATAATTTGATCTCACCTAGTGTGTAAATCTTCCCCCGCCCCTGGGCTTTCAAAGGTACACATTTCAAGCATCTTTTCTTCATGCATTTGATGAAAAATGCTCTTGGTTGCAAAATTTGCCTTTATTTTTAACACTTTTCTATAAAGCCAAAAGTAACACTGATGGATAAAAGTCTAGTTCCAAAGAGACAATCCATTAGCACAGCTACTATGCAACCTTTTATATGGATTCCTGTAAAGACACCCTATTGTGTGTCAGTTAGCTTTTATTAATCTCATTTAGTCTTCTGGAAACACAGACAATCAAGAATGATACCAGCTGGGACATTGCTTTACCATTGATGTTATGTGGCCTCAGTGAATCAATCAACTTTTGGAAAACAAATATATTCCAAGAGGCTGCATTTTTCACCTTTTTAGCTGAATACTAACATAATGAGTCTCTACATTGTGCAGAAGTTGCTTATGAATCCCTGGGGAATTCTTGCACTCTCATTAATTAAATGGAGATGGCGATACAGCTCACTTAGACAGCAGACAGCATATGCAGGAATATCCCCTAGGTATTGCTCAGACACTTGCAAGGTATGTATTTGCACATGAAACAGCTTTACAGAAGTAGCCTTGTGAACTCCGAGCATCAGAAGATTTCATGCAGGAGTTCCTTCCACACAGAGGTTACAGGCCTTCCTTTAAAGGGTATGGAGTAAGTTTTGAAAAGGCTAACATCTAATAGTGGCTGGATCAAGGATGTGTTAAGTGTTATAAGAGCAGGCAAGGAGGAAGAGGGAGAAGGAGAAACACACTGTTAAAGATTGCCAGCAGCTGCCTAAGGTGAAATTGCAGATAGTGCTGCTTTGGATTCCCCCCCCCCCCCCCCCGGTTGGAGAGAACTGGAGGGATAAATTGCAGAGGTATATGAGATTGATATTGATATTTTGAAGTGAGCTGTATTAAATATCTAATTGGCCTCTATCTGTAACTTGAACAAAATTAAGCACTGGAGAATATAATAAACTGACAACTTCTGCTAGCCTCCTCCATTCTTAACCTTTCCAATTGATTCTCTGGTGGTTGTGAATTGCCCAGGGACATACGTTCCCTTCATTTATTTTTTAAAAAGTCTTTACTAGCAAATGCCTTTACCTTGCATATACAAAATGTATTATGTATGCATGCAATGCTAACCCAGGGGATCCGTCAACTGTAGTACTGCAACTCCTGATTAAAAACCAGCAGTTCACAAATAATGGACAGTGGTCAGGATAGCTGTGCTGCAGTCGCTTTTCTCCCTAATAAAAAAAAAAAAAAAAACCTACCACAAAACACGAGATCGGGAGAAGGAGAGGTGCCCAACCTTCAGGGAACAAACCAAAATCTTCACAAAATGGGAAAGCATCACTGTGGGGGTGACCTGACTGGCATTCACTGTTTTTTTAAAGGGGTGAATACCGTAAAGTAGCTGGTTCCCACACCCTTTAAATAGGGGGGAGGGAAAGAAAAGTTTCACAGTATGGCATGTGAAAAGTACTGGAAGCGGAGTCCGGTTGCAGTGAAATCAGCATACATTTTATTGAGCAGGATCAAATGAGGCATGCGGGATGGAGGTCAGGGGGCCTGCTTATATGCACAGGGAAGCCCCACCCCTGACCTCGCCCAAACAAGGTAATTGGATAAGTTTCCCGCTATCATAGGACTATTTGAATATTCTAAGCCTCTGATAGGGGGACAATGAGGATCCTAGTGTACTACTGTTCTTTGGCCCCATGCTCAGAGCTTAGCCGGGCTATGTGCTCTGTGGGGGCCATGTGGCCACCGCCATTGCATACATTACAGCATGGGTGGGGAATTCTATGACTTGTCACCACTCATGTCACAAGTAATGCCCAAGATGGGGCCATTAAACTTGTGGAAATGCATTCCACACATTGGGAAGAACGGGCTTTTGTAATCATGCCTCATGCCCAGTTTCCTATGGTCTTGGGGAGCCCATGGTTACAAACACATGACCTGTACATTACTTGGAGTGAAGGGAAGATTACCTGGGTATCCCCTGCATGTAAAGAGCACCTATGGAACAAGGACTAGGGTAGTCAGCCGGATCTTGTTCCTGTTTGCCTAGCTTGTGAGGAACTTTTATCCATACCTCCCGCATACAGGGATTTAGCGGAGGTTTTTGAAGAAACGGAAGCTAACGTTAGCTTCCCCCCCCACACTGGAATACCAATTGTGCAATTGAACTTTTACCCGGACATAAACTGCCCAAGGGGAAATTGTATTCGATGTCCCCCGATGAGAGACTGGAACTGTGCAAGTTTATTGATGCAAACTTAGAGCGTGGTTTCATCCGCCCGGCCACTTCCCCTTTTGCTGCCCCCATACTTTTCTGGAAAAAGAAAGATGGAGGGTTGCGGTTGTGCACAGATTGTCAGGGCCTGAATGCGGTGTCTACTTCCAATGCCTACCCCCTCCCCTTGATTAAAGATCTCTTAAATGAAGCCTCCAAGGGGAAGATTTTTTTCCAAACTCGATTTATGGGATGCCTACTTTCGGGTGCACATCTGGGAGGGGGATGAATACAAAACTGCCTTTAATACCCCCTTGGAGCAATTTGAGTACCTCATTATGCCCTTTGGCCTTCAGGGGGCTCCAGGGGTCTTCATGAACTTAATTAATGAGGTGCTTCACAAGCACCTGTTCAAAGGAGTTATTTGCTATCTGGATGATATTTTGTTGTACTCAGCAGATGAACAATCGCATATTAAGTTGGTAAGGGAAGTGTTGGCTACGCTACAAGATAATAAACTTTTTGCCAAACTTTCCAAGTGTGATTTTCATAAGACTGAAATTGACTTCCTGGGCTATTGCATTTCCCCTTGGGGTTTGGAAATGGACCCTACTAAAGTCACTGCGGTGATGGGCTGGGAAGTCCCCCGTACTAGGCAGCAACTACAGAGTTTTTTACGATTTGCCAATTTTTATCGCTCATTCATCAATAACTTCGCTCAATATAGTTTGCCTCTTACTGATCTGTTGAAAACTAAGGGGAAGCAGGCTGAGGCAATGAAGCCAGGTGCTCGGCTAAATTGGACCCCAGAGTGTCAGTGAGCTTTTGATGGGCTGAAACAGTTATTTACTTCAGAGCCCATTCTGGCACACCCTGGTGAAAGTAAAAAAATTGTTGTGCAAGTGGATGCTTCCGATGCAGCAATGGGGGGGAGCAATCTTGCAGAAGGTCCTGATGGCAAACTTCACCCTTTAGCATATGTCTTGAAGAAGTTTGGGGACACTGAACGCAATTGGGCTGTCTGGGATAAAGAAGCCACAGCCATCTGCCTTGCTTTAACAACATGGAGGCATTGGCTGGAAGGGGCTAGACTCCCTTTTGAAATCCGGACTGATCATAAGAATCTTGAAGCTTTGCGTACTCAGAGGACTTTAAATGCAAAGCAAATCAGATGGGTGGATTTCTTTTCTAAATTCAATTTTGTTCTATGCCATTTTCCGGGAAAATCCAACTCTTTAGCTGATGCCCTCTCCCAACTACCTCAACATGATTCATGTAAAGACGAGGTAGTAGAGACTATGTTCACTCCGACTCAGTTGGGGGGGGGGGGGCTGTGGTGACTTGGAGCCAGAAGAAAACTCTAGAGGCTCCAAGAGGCTCCTGAGCTGTCTGAATGGACTATAAAATTTGCTACAGCATACACAGATGCCGAAATCATTGAATTTCAGGTACTCCCTTCCTTAGCCCAGGGCCTGGACAATTGCTGGTTTATATTTTTAGTCCCTGCATCATTACGGAGGGAAATCATGCACGCTGCCCATGAATCTAAGCTGTCTGGACATTTTGGTTACTTAAAAACGTTAAATTTACTGCAGAGACAATTTTGTTGGCCTCAGATGAGAGGGGATGTGTCGACTTATGTGTCCTCTTGTCAGATCTGTCTCATGGGGGAACAAAGGGGGGGGGGAACTGCCGGGACACCCTTTAAAAAACCCCAGCCGACCCTGGGAGACCATTTCTATGGATTTTATAACAGACCTTCCTCTCAGCCAAGGAAAAACAGTAATCTGGGTGGTGGAGGACACTTTTTCTAAACAGGCTCATTTTGTCCCGTTTAAAAAATTACCTACTGCTAAGACTTTGGCTAAAGCCTTCTTAAATCAGGTGATTAAATTCCATGGAATTCCCAGAAAAGTGGTTTCCGATCGCAGTTCTCAGTTCATTGCCAACTTCTGGCGGGAGCTATTGCAGATTATGGACATCGAGCCCGCCATGAGCAGTGCTTATCATCCGGAGACTGATGGCCAAACCAAAAAGAGTTAATCAAAGTCTTGAACAGTATTTGAGATGCTACACCAACTACTAACAAGATGACTGGGTAGATCTCTTACCATTTGCGGAATATAGTTACAATAATGCTGTGCACTCCTCAACTGGAGTTTCCCCCTTCATGGCCATGGGGGTTTTTGAAGGAATTCCTTTACCAAGTTTGGCACTGGCTACAAACCCGTCCACTGAATTTGCTAGCTGGTGGAACTCTCTCCAAGAATCTTGGCCCTTAATTGTGAAAACGTTGGAAGCCGCCAAGGCAGACTACAAAAACATGCAGACAAGGGTACCTTGTCTTTTGGGACAATCTCACAATGAGGAGGCTGACCTGGTATACATCATATAGACCTGGATGGGTAAAGAGGGAAGAGGGAGGGAGGGAGGGATGTCTCCAAATTATGTTCCCCTGGGCTGCTGATACAGTATCAGCTTAGGCTTGATGGGTGGGGAAGGGGAGTCGCTGTGGTCTGTTGGGCCTTCCTGACACTCACCATGGAAGGAACTCAGGACAGAACCGGGCTTCTGTTGGTGTAGTGTGAAGCCTGATGGCCAACTGTCTCCCTGTCAGAGCTGAATGAGGCAATCTCAGATTTGGTGACGAGGACCTAGGGTCCTTGGAGACTTTTTTTAAATTCATGGGGTTGTTGTGAGGATAAAATGGAAGAGAATGAAATAAGATGCTTTAGGTCCCCACTGGGGAGACAGGCAGGGTATAAATGAATTAAATAAAAAATAAAGCTGAAGAATGGGGTAGTGAAGGTTGGTGGATGAAAAGAAGGAAGCAGGAAAACAGAAATGCATATGGGTCTGTAAGGAGAAGGGAAATGAGGTGGGGATGGGGTTTTGGTTGGAAATGAGATGCCCCCCCAAGTCCTTGTAGGTTCCATGTTTGTCAGTCTATAATATTAAAAAGTACAAATGATGACGCCACATGGCGTCAGCAAGAGTAGCCTGAGCTTGGCCCAGAGAACAATAGGGGCCAAGGATCCAAAGATGCACGCAGCCTGCCAATGAGATCTAGGTGGGAAATTCAACCCCCCAAATAGGATTATAGGTGGGACTAGGGGTGTGTCCTGGGGTGTGTATATATGTTGGCCTTTGGGGCCAGTTAAGCTATGCTTGTTCTCTCTAAATAAACCTGAACTAATCACTACACCAACTTCGTGCTCGTCAATGCTGCTGAGAACTCAGTACTTTTCACTGGTGATGCAGGTGGGATCCCATTGAACGAGCCGACTCTGACTTCAGCACTGTGCCAAGTACCGATTCACAGCCACCATGCATCGCCAGGCTCCAGCGCCCCCAGGCACCACTGACCGCGCCACCAGACAATGCTCCCCTCATTGCTCAAGAGTCATGGCTGCCACTCTGGGTAACACCCAGGCATTCGACCCTGAGCACCCTGAGTTCTGAGAAGCATGTGTGGAACAGCTCACCAACTTCTTCATGTATCAGGAAGTGACGGATGAGGCAAAGAAACATGCTCTTCTCATAAGCACGTGTGGGGTCATGGCAATTCATTTAGCCCAAGGGCTGCTTGCCCCCAAGAAGGACCGACGCCACATACGTGGATATCACAAAGGTCCTAACTGGTTACTTTGCACCAAAGCCAACCATGATGGCAACGCAGATGGACCTGTGGGCGTGACAACAGAAGGCAGGCAAATCGGCCACCATCTACATGGCCAAACTGCGGCAGTTGGCCATGGATTGTGAGTTCCAGGAAGTAGAGGCCATCATCCTCACCCAACTTGTCTGGGAAATCCGGGACCACAAGCAGCGCCGCAAGCTAATCGGCACACCCAAATTGAAACTAGGTGCAGCGCTGCACACTGCAACGGCATTCGAGAGAGCCCACCGGGTCCAGGCCACCACATTGATGCACCAGGCATCAGCAGCTGCCATCTCCAATGACTCCGATGAGGAGAAGGTCCAGCAAGTCCACCGCCCTGATTGGCAAGAGCATCGACTTCAGACTGCAACCCACAACCCTATGGCCACTTATGGAAGCTGTGGTGAGTCCCACAAGTGAAGGTCCTGCCGTTTCCATGACACCATTTGCCTAAACTGTGGAAAACAGGGGCACATTGCCCATGCCTGCCGATCACGAGGATCCAAGGCTCCTGCATGGAAACTGCTGCCGTGCCACTGGGCTGCTACCCACCACGAGACAGAAACCCCTGCCGAAGAACTATACCTCATTGCAGTGGAACTGCAGTAATAGGTACTGAGACTCCCCGGCCAGAGTACTGCCCCCAAGATCCAGGTCAAGCTTAGAATAGAAGGGTCCCCTTGTAGCATGGAGTTAGACTCTGGATCTGCTGCTACCATTATATTGGTAGAAACTCTGCAGAAGCTTTGTCCCGGGGGGGGGGCGTCTAAAGCCCTCAAGTGTTAAACTGGTGAACTTTCAAAGGAATGCAGTGCCTGTAAGGCGTGAAGGGCAGTTTAGAGTCTAGTACTGGGGGTTCAACAGCTACCTAAGCCTCATTGTAGTGGAGGGGAACTTAGTAAGTCTCCTGGGCCATGTCTGGTTTGTGTCAGAATCAGTTAATTCTGTCAATGTAATCTTGCATGCACACTATGTATTCTGTTATGTCTTTATGTATTGGACCTGTATTTTCTCCTTTCTTGGTCGGGAGGGTGACAACCCCTAGGGTGAGAACAACGAGGCCTCTCATCCCTGCCTCCGCATTCCAGCTGCTCCGGCAGTAACTTCAAGGGGAGGAAAGGCTCTCATCTCTTATCTATGCTAAAGAACCTTGGAGCCATGAATTGTTATGTGAACGGAGGGGTCTGGTTTGGGAAGGGAAATTTACTGCTTAACACCTCACTTTTTTCCTGTGTGAACCAAACGGTCAAGACACCTTTTAGCCCGCCAATTTTCCCTCCTGGGGATTGGCTACCTATGGGTAATTCAAACTCCTTGGAATGGTATAATAGACCCGCTTGTATTATTTGTCTCATCTCTGACAATACCCCGAGACGCTGTACTAATGTAGGAATAGGCAATAAAGAACTGTGGTTAACCAACCGAGATCTGATCCTTGACTACTTTGAACAGGACTCTCACAGATTGTCAGAGATCCTTGATTGGGATTCAATCGTTCCTGACCATGTCAGAAGACGATCTCGTCCCCCTCAAACCTACCACTCCAGAGGAGGCCCCGGCTACCCCGACGGATCCGGGGAACGGGGGTGGCGGCGGTGGAGGAGGTCCCGAGGTGCCGGTGACCACGAGCCAGGGGGCTTACTACATCCCGCGCCGCCCGATTACCCATCAGAGCGTGACCCCCCAGTACACTTGGAGCCACTTCGGAGGCCGATCCGTGACTTCGTGGGTGCACGACAGGAAAGGGGTGAGAGTTCCGCTCACCGGCGACCAGCTCGATCGCGGGAGACCGAGCTACCTAGGAGACGACCGCGAGCCAGTTCGCCGTGGAGGACCGCGTCGCCAGCCTCCCGAAGAGGAGACACTGGATTTGTATGGGCCCGATCCGTATCGAGAGGAGCAGACGGTCCCGCTGGATCAGATGATGGGAGACCTGAGGCTACAACTCACCTCCGAGCTCCGCGAGTTGGCCCTCGATCTCCAGCACCAATTTCGAGACGCTATGGTGGCGATGCAAGGCGCCCTCCTCGGTCAAGGAGTCGGAGCCCCACAACAGCAGCCAGCACCCGGAGGGGTTCCGGCTCAGCCACAGGCGCCCGTTATACCCGCGCAGCCAGCTCAGCCGGTCGTCCCGGCTCCAGTCCCGGGGCCCGTCCCCGCACCGGCCCCAGTCCCGGCCGCGCCGGCCGCTCGCCCACCCCCTTCCGACCCGCTGACGACTACTTTCGATGGGGACCCCGAGAAGCTACGTTTCTTCACACTCGAGATCGGGAGATTCCTGGACAGTTGGGGCCACCTGTATCCTACCGAGAAGGATCGCATAGGCTACATCGGATCCAAACTGAAAGACACCGCCAGCGATTGGTATGTGAGCCTGCACGACAACCCTGGCCCTGAGCTGCGTTCCTTGAACAACTTCATGTGGGCTCTTCGGCACCAGTTCGAAGACCCGCTGGGTGAGGAAAAAGCCAGAAATCAACTGAGAAAGCTGTTCCAGGGAAGATCGTCAGTGAGAGAATACACTGAAAAGTTCCGGCGCATCGCTGCCAAAATCCACGGATGGCCGGAGGAACTCTTCATGGAGAAGTATTGGGAGGGTCTAAACCCGGAAATCTACGAGACCGTGCTGCTGGGAGGCCGCCCGGGCACGCTGACTACCTGGATGAGGGCGGCCACCGACATGGAAGAACGCTTCGCCCTAATCAAGATGGGAGCATCCGCAACCGCCGCTATCAGAGCGGGCCCACGAGCGAAGCCCCGATCCAATGTACAAGACGTCCGCGACTCGAGGTTCCGGCAAGGGTTGTGTATGAAGTGTGGGGAAAGTGGCCACTTCGCCTCGGCGTGTCCAAGAGGAGGGGGGAAGGGCCCGAAGACCTCAACTCCAGGACCTGCAAGCACCCCGACTCGGGGGAAGACCCCCATGAAACCCCGGGCTTTGCAGCTGGAAGGGGCAACGAGTGAGCAGGGAGAGCTGGAGCTGATGGAAACCCAGATGTCGGGAAACTCCAACGGCCTGCAGTGAGCGGCGCAGAGCTGCAGGTCCCCCATAACGACGCGCCATCTCCGGTGAGCATCCCCGGCCCCTTGTTATATATGGTAGTAACTGTGGTGACCCCAGGATCAGGTACCCACATGAGGGTCCGCGCTTTAATTGACTCTGGGTGCGCGCGAGACCTAATCAGCCCCCTAGTAGTGGAGGGGCTGGGACCCAAAGTCACCCCGTTAGCGGAACCCCTGAAATTTACCCAGATGGATGGGTCCGAAATGAAGGAGGAGTGCATAGCAGAGACTGAGAACTTAATTTTGGGAACGGGGAACCACTGGGAGAAGAGAGCTTTCGTCATAACCCCTAATGCCCAATTCCCTATGGTGTTGGGTAGCCCTTGGCTCGGGGCGCACGACCCCTACATAAAATGGAGCGAGGGGAAGATTTCGTGGGTAGACGAACGCTGCCAGAGCCACCGCTGGGACCCAGGATGGGGTCCCGGGCCCCCCAGCCCGCCGTCTCCCGCGGCCGCCCTCGCTCTCGTCCCGGCCATGGTGCCTAAGGAATATAGAGACTTGCTGGAAGTGTTCAGTGAGACCGAGGCGGACGAGTTGCCCCCCCACCGGTTGTCGGACTGTGCCATAGAGCTCCTCCCGGGCGAGAAACTCCCAAAGGGCAAATTGTATTCCATGAGCCCGGCGGAACGGGAAGAGCTGCGGAAGTTCTTGGACAAAAATCTGGCCAGGGGGTTTATCCGCCCCGCCAAGTCCCCTTTTGCGGCGCCCGTGCTGTTCCGAAAGAAAAAGGATGGCGGCTTGCGATTGTGCACGGATTATCGGGGGCTAAACGCAGTCTCCACCTCTAATGCTTACCCCCTCCCGTTAATAAAAGACCTTTTGGCGGAGGCGGCCAAGGGGAAGATTTTCACCAAGTTGGATCTGCGAGATGCCTACTTCAGGGTGCGCATAAGGGAGGGGGATGAACCCAAGACTGCTTTTAACACCCCCCTGGGGCAGTTTGAATACCTCGTGATGCCGTTCGGCTTAAGTGGCGCGCCCGGGGTCTTTATGAGTTTAATCAACGAAGTGTTGCACAAGCACCTATTTAAGGGCGTGTTATGTTACATAGATGATATCTTGATCTATTCCACTGATAAGAACGAACATGTGACTTTGGTCCGAGACGTACTGTCAACATTACTAAAAAACCAGCTGTTTGTGAAACTGTCTAAGTGCGAGTTTCACCGCGAGTCTGTGGACTTCCTGGGCTACCGCATTTCTCAGAAGGGGTTGGAAATGGACCCGGGGAAAGTGGAAGCGGTGGTGCAATGGGAGGCTCCGCGAACGAGAAAGCAGCTGCAGAGCCTGTTAGGATTTTGTAACTTCTATCGGACTTTCATCAAGGACTTTGCCAAAGTCACCCTTCCCTTAACGGACTTGTTGAAAACCAAGGGGAGGGGTCCCGAGGCGGGAAAGCCGGGAGAGAAACTGGCGTGGAACGGGGAGTGTCAGAAGGCATTTGAGGCTTTAAAAACTCTTTTTACCTCAGAGCCCATTTTGGCGCACCCGGATGAGACTAAAGACTTTATAATCCATGTTGATGCCTCGGATGTAGCGATGGGGGGGGCCATCCTACAAAGGGACTCGGAAGGGAAACTACACCCCTTAGCGTACATCTCAAAGAAGTTTAATGAAACAGAGAGGAATTGGTCAGTGTGGGACAAGGAAGCTGCGGCCATTAGATTGGCGCTCACTACCTGGCGCCACTGGTTAGAAGGGGCGCAGACTCCGTTCGAAATATGGACGGATCATAAGAACTTAGAAGCTTTGCGCACACAGCGGTCCCTCAACGCCAAACAACTGCGCTGGGCGGACTTCTTCTCAAAATTTAACTTTGTGTTAAAGCATTTTCCTGGGAAGGCTAATTCCCTGGCAGACGCGTTGTCCAGATTGCCCCAACATGAGAGTCTGAAAGAGGAGGTATTCGATTCCATGTTCTCCCCCCAGCAGCTGGGAGGAGCGGTTGTCACCAGGAGCAAAGCAAAGAAAACTGAGCTCACCACTGGGGACTGTCAATGGGGGGGGGAATATGCCCCTGAGGAAATAGAGGAATTGGAAGCAATGGGAGAGTGCGAAAAAAGAAAGGACAATTGTTGGCTCCGTGGGGACAAATTAGTGGTGCCAAAAACCAAACGCAAAGAAATCCTGCTAAATTGTCACTCTTCCAAGCTCGCCGGGCACTTTGGATTCCTAAAAACTCTTAACCTGATCCAACGTCAATTCTGGTGGCCGCGCATGCGTCGAGACGTCTCGGATTTCGTCTCGGCATGTCAAACCTGCTTAATGTGTAAAAAACGGGGAGGCAAAGTCCCGGGATTGTTACACCCCCTCCCCACGGCTTCCAGGCCCTGGGAAGACATAGCCATGGACTTCATTACCAATTTGCCCCCCTCAAAAGGAAAAACAGTGATCTGGGTAGTGGTAGACACGTTTTCCAAACAAGCCCATTTCACTCCCTTCAAACAGTTACCCACCGCCAAAGGGATGGCTAAAGCCTTCTTTAACCAGGTGATAAAATTACATGCTTTTCCGAGAAGGGTGGTATCCGATCGCGGAAGTCAATTCGTTGCCACTTTCTGGCGGGAGCTTTTGAAGCTAATGGACATAGAACCTGCCTTGAGCTCGGGTTACCATCCAGAAACCGATGGCCAATCCGAGCGAACTAATCAAATTCTGGAGCAGTTCTTAAGGTGCTACACCAACTACCACCAAGATAACTGGGTGGAATTATTACCCTTTGCAGAATATAGCTACAACAATGCAGTGCATTCTTCCACTGGGGTCTCACCTTTCATGGCAGTGGGAGGTTTTGAAGGTAAACCGCTCCCCACCCTCAAGGAAGACCCCCAGGCTCCCCCTTCAGACTTTAAAAACTGGTGGTCCAGTCTCCAGGACTCCTGGCCGTTGATTGGTAAAGCCTTGGACCATGCCAAGGAGGACTATAAAAAATATGCTGATCGTGGCCGAGCACCGGGATGGGACCTTCAACCCGGGGACTCAGTTTATCTCTCTACCAAAAATATCCACGGGCTGCAGCCCAGCAGAAAATTAGGATGGAAATATGTTGGACCTTTTAAAGTGCTACGAAAAATCTCTGATGTCTCCTTTGAACTCGACCTGCCTAAATCACTGAGTTCTATACATCCTGTGTTTCATTTCAGCTTGCTGAAGAAAGATCCTGGGCCGAATGCATGGCATCCAGTTCCTCCAGTTCCTCCTCCACTGATGAAGGAGGGGAGTCCACACTACGAGATAACTGAAATCCTGGATTCCAAGACAAAGAGGGGCCATTTGTATTATTTAGTTAGATGGTTAGATTTTGGCCCGGAACACAATGAATGGATTCGTTCTGAACATGTTCATGCCCCCAAATTAACCAAACTGTTCCATAAAATGTTCCCTGAAAAAGCTAGGTGAAGGGAATCATGGGGAGGGCAGGGTGTCAGAATCAGTTAATTCTGTCAATGTAATCTTGCATGCACACTATGTATTCTGTTATGTCTTTATGTATTGGACCTGTATTTTCTCCTTTCTTGGTCGGGAGGGTGACAACCCCTAGGGTGAGAACAACGAGGCCTCTCATCCCTGCCTCCGCATTCCAGCTGCTCCGGCAGTAACTTCAAGGGGAGGAAAGGCTCTCATCTCTTATCTATGCTAAAGAACCTTGGAGCCATGAATTGTTATGTGAACGGAGGGGTCTGGTTTGGGAAGGGAAATTTACTGCTTAACACCTCACTTTTTTCCTGTGTGAACCAAACGGTCAAGACACCTTTTAGCCCGCCAATTTTCCCTCCTGGGGATTGGCTACCTATGGGTAATTCAAACTCCTTGGAATGGTATAATAGACCCGCTTGTATTATTTGTCTCATCTCTGACAATACCCCGAGACGCTGTACTAATGTAGGAATAGGCAATAAAGAACTGTGGTTAACCAACCGAGATCTGATCCTTGACTACTTTGAACAGGACTCTCACAGTTTGCCCCATTCAGCATCACCATAGAGGGCATCTATATGTGCAGCCCAAGGGACTGTGATGCTGTGTGCCGGGCATTCCCATCCGTATTCGATGGTTCCCTGGGACGCCATATCGCCCCCCCCCCCGGTCTCCTTACAACTCAACCACAGTGTCCAGCCAATCCGCATGCACACCCAGTGCGTACCCTTTGCACTAAAGCCCAAGATTGACATGGAGCTGGATCATTTAGTGGCCCAAGAAGTCTTAGAACCTGTGTCCCACACCATTTGGGAGACTCCCATTGTAACCAGGGGTCCTTTTGTTGAAAAAGAGGTGCAGGAGCTCATTAGCATAACTCATTAGCATAAGTCATTAGCATATGCCACACCCTCTGACATCACCGGAAGTGTGACAGATGGCAGTCTTTAAGCAGTGTCTGGACAAACACTTGTCAGGGATGCTCTAGGCTGATCCTGCATTGAGCAGTTGGTTGGACTAGATGCCCTGTATGGCACTTCCAGCTCTGTGATTCTGTTATATTCTATGATTCTAGACTTCACTCTCCCTCCCTCTTGCCTAATATCTCACGTCACTTTTCCCTAATATTTCCCTTTACTCTTCCTCCATCTTGCCCTCAATAGTTCACCTTCCACCAACTATTACTAATACCAGTTTTTGCTTATGATCCCCTCCAAACACAGGTCTTTGTTCCTCTGGGGTACTATATACATTTTCAGTGGTAAAGCATCTGCTTTGTATGCAGAAGGTCCCAAAAGATCAGGTACTAGGTGATGTGGAAAACCTCAGCCTGATATGCTGGAAGGCTGCTGCCAGTCTGAGTAGGCAGTACTGATTTTGCTGGACCAATCATCTGATTCAGTAGAAGGCAACTTCATGCATTCATGTGTTCACTGGTGGTTCTATGAAAACTAATTGAGAGTGAGAACCTCGGAACTCAGGGGACCCACATAGCTGTGAGGCTTCTGCTCGAAGTAGTCAAGGATCAGATCTTTGTTAATGAAACACAGTTTATTTCCAATCGTTACATTACTACAGGTCCTCGGATTATTGTCAGAGATCAAGCATACAATAGAAGCAGGACTAATATACCTTCCAGCACAATTTGAATTGCCCATAGGTAACCAATCAACATAAGGGAAAAACCGCGGGCTAAAAGGTCCTTTGACCGTTTGCTTCCCACAGGAAAAAGGTTAGGTGTGAAGCAGTAAATTTCCCTTCTCAAACCAGACCCCTCAGATGTAACCATCTTTCACATAACAAATGGCTTTCTCCAAGGCCTTCACACGTTGATAAGAAAGTAGTCCTTGTCTTCCCCGGCAGGGAGGAAAGGAATGCGGAGGCAGGAGGATGAGAGACCGATTGTTCTCAGGCTCTGGAGTCGCCACCCTCCCGGACAAATGTTACATTAGCCAGACCAGGTCAGGGCCATAAACCCCGGGTCATAAATGCAAAAGGACAAGGGACATTGTATTGTAGATTGCAAGGTTCAAACAAACAAGCATCACAAATGGTTACATAGTAGGCAAGCATCACAAATGGTTACATAGCAAATACAGGGAGAGGTTACACAATATAGCATATAGCCCCAGAAGCCCTTGTTAGAATCTATAGATTCTGACAATAGCCAAGTTTGTTTTGAACTGTATACCTTCCCCCCAGTTACAAGATGTTCTTAGAATAGCCTGAGATCCTTCCCCCCCCCCTTTCCTTCACCCCGCTTGGAGGCAAAGGAAGGGAGAGAGAGAAGGAAATAGAACTCAGGCACTTCTGTCTGTCACTGCCCCAGACATAACAGAAGCCATGTCAGATCATCAGGCCAGCAGCCCATCCAGTCCAACACTCTGGGTCATACAGTGGCCAAAACCGATGGGCCAAAAGGAGGTCCACCAGTGGGCCAGAACTCAGAAGCCCCCACACACTCTGCCCCCCAAGCACCAAGAATACAGAGCATCACTGCCCCTGACAGAGTGTTCCATCTCTACCTTGTGGCTAATAGACACTGATGGACCTCTGCTCTTAAGAACATAAGAGAAGTCCTGTTGGATCAGGCCAGTGACCAATACCCAAGTGCCCTCAGGAGGTCCACCAGTGGGGCCAGAACTCCAGACCCCATCCCACCCTGGCTTCCTCAGGAACCCGAAGAAAGACCAAGCCTCCCTGCCCCAGAGACCCCCTTCCTCCCAGGCCCCCCACCCCACTCACTGGCCGCATCTCCAGGCTGTGCACCGCCTTGGTTGAGGTAGATAATGGCAAGCAGGTGAGGCTGTGTTTCTCCAGGGCCAGGCGCAGGTCCTGGAAGTGGTCCTACTCCTTGGCCAGCAACAACTGGAGGAGCAGCTCGGCCTTGCGCATGATGGAGGTGGCAGCGGCTCCTCTCTCCCTTCCTCCTCTGCCTTCATCCCCGCTGCTGCTGCCACCCCTTCCCCGCTTCCTCCTCCGTCTGTCAGCGATGAGGTCAGGCCAGTGTTGCGGTGAAGGCCGTGAGGCCCCAGATGGGGGGGAAGGTAGAGGGGTGCTGCTTCAGGGCCCGTCTGCCTTGTGGGTGGGCCTGGAGAGGTGGTGTGGGTGGTGGGGAAGAGGGTGGTGGGGCGCTTCAGGGCTTCTCTGGGCCCATCTGCCTTGCGGGTGGGCCTGGAGAAGCGGTAGGGGCGGTGGGGAAGTTGGCGGGGGGTGCTACAGGGCCTGTTCGCCTTGCAGGCAGGCCTGGAGAGGCAGCGGGGGCAGTGGGGAAGGGGGCAGCGGGGTGCTTCAGGGCTTCTCTGGGCTCATCCGCCTTGCGGGGAGGCCCGGAGAGGTGGCAGGGGCTGCAGGGTGTTAGGACTTTTGTCCAATAATCGAGAAAATTCAGGGTAATGGATCTTGCTTTTCTGGAAAGAAGAGATTGCTTCTTTTAGTTTAAAAGAACTTTATTACTAAAGGAAAAAGGGAAACGGGATTAGCTACAAATAAACAAAACATGCTTCCTAAGCAGCATTGTGCTGCGTCTGCACACTAAGACATCCTACTAGAGAGTGAGAGAGATTGCAGTGGAGGATCTCTCCTTCTTCTTGACCCCTGAAAGGAAACATGTGATATCAGTAACCAATTAGCACAATAGTAGACTGCTAGGGGCTTAGAGTTAATTGCCCAGCTGCCAGGTATCACTTCCAGGCTAACAAAGGTAAACAAACAAGTTGCATAGGTTAACCCTATAATGACTGGATTTCTCAGGCCTTGTGTTACATACTCATTTTTCCAACACCCCTTCTCAAGACCTGAAATGCAAGTCATTATACATGCATACACAAAACATTATTCAACATTAGCATCAAGCATATTCAACATTTCACGAAGTCTTTCAAACTTGTCTTTGGTTAGTGGCTTAGTCAGGCTATCAGCCACCATCTCTTCTGTACGACAATGCTTAATCTCTATCAGCCTTTTCTGGTACAAATCTTTAACTAATGCACATTTAATACCTATAGATCTACTTCTAGCAGTCGTGCTCTCTTCCTTACATATAGTTATACAAGCTTGATTATCCTCTAACATAAGTATAGGTACAGGTTCAATTATTCCAAAATCTTTCAACATCTCAAAGATCCATTCAAGTCTGCTGCAGGCACTTGCTGCTGAAATGCACTCAGCTTCTGCTGTGGATTGTGCTACAACAGTCTGCTTTCTGCTAGTCCAGTCTATCAGTCCATCTCCATAAAAGAATAGGTATCCACTGGTAGACTTGTAGTTGTTCATCTCTTCTCCCCAACTGGCATCCATGTAGCCGACTAGTCTTGGTTGTTCAGTTGGTGCAATTTTTAGTTTTAAGTCCATTGTTCCTCTTAGGTAACGTGCCATCTTCTTTATTGCACTCCAATCATGATGATTTGGCGAACTTACTTTTCTGCTTAGAAATCCAACTGCCGCTGTAATATCTGGACGCGTTGATTTGCTCAGGTTCAAGAGCTTTCCGACAGCCTCTCTGTATCCTCCTATGTCCTTTATTGGTGTGCCGTCCTTCTCCTTCAGATATCCAGGTTCAAGTGGGATTGTTGAAGCTTTGCAGTTCTTTAGGCCAACAGATTCAATAAAGTCCATAATCTTTCTTTTCCGGCATAAAAGAAAAGTTCCATCCTCGAGTCTCTCAATTTGCATTCCGAGGTATTGTTGAACATCTCCTAGCTGTTTGACTTCCATTTCCTTATTCAGTCCATCAGCTATTGCTTTGATGTCTCCTCTGTTTTGACAAGCCACGATCAAGTCGTCAACATAAACAAGAACATACTGGTATTGTCCATTTCTGATTCTAGTGTACAGACAAGGTTCAGCTTTCCCTTGCTTGAAGCCTTGCTTCTTTAAAAGTTCAGTAAGTTTGTCATGCCAGGCCTTTGCTCCTTGATTTAGGCCATAGAGTCCTTTATTGAGTTTGTAGACTAAGTTTTCTTGACCTTTGACCTTGAAACCTTCAGGTTGTTCCATGTAGATTTCCTCTGATAGTTCTCCATTGAGAAAAGTAGTCTTTACATCAAGATGCTCTACTATCATGTTCCTAGATGCTGCAACACTTAGAAGTGTTCTGAATGTTGCTTGGTTGGTAACGGGAGCAAAAGATTCAAAATAGTCAGTCCCATATTGCTGTGAGTAGCCTTTAGCTACTAGGCGTGCTTTGTATAGCTCCACAGTTCCATCTTCCTTGTGCTTTATTTTGAAGACCCATTTACATCCAACAGGCTTTCTGCCTTGAGGTAGTTGAGTGAGAGTCCAGGCCTCTTTTTCGCTAATGGACAGCAGCTCCTGTTCCATTGCTTCAAGCCATCTGCCTCTTTCACTCGCAGGTAAGTTGCAAATTTCCTTCCAGTTCTTGGGTTCCTTTGCAGGTTGCACAAGTTCACAAAATCCATACTTCATTGGAGGTTTTCCCTTAGTGCTCCTTTCTGATCGCCTCACACTGGGTGTGGGTTCTGCTGTGGGTCCTGCCGTGGGTTCAGCCGCTTCCTCTGTGGTGTGGAGGCCCCCAATTTGATCAGGGTAAAGCGCTCCTCCACATCTGCCACCGCCCGCATCCATGCTGCCAGGGATCCTGGTCAATCATTTCGGAGGATGGTCTCGTAGATCTCCGAATTCAACCCCTCCCGATATTTCTCGATGAACAGGTCTTGCGACCAGCCCTGTACCTTGGCAGCTATTCTACAGAATTGGGCAGTATACTCCCTCACGGAGGAGCGACCCTGAACCAGTTTGCGTAGTTGGTTCCGAGCCTTCTCCTCACCTAAAGGATCTTCGTAGTGCTGCCTTAAGGCCCACATGAAATTGTTAACAGTTCGTAACTCGGGACCGGGAGGGTTATGCAGACTTATATACCAGTCGCTGGCTGTGTCTCTTAGTTTCGATCCGATGTACCCCACTCTTTCACACTCGGAAGGGTAGAGTTGCCCCCAGGAGTCCAGGAACCTTTCGATCTCAATCAGGAAGAACTGGAGCTTTTTGGGGTCACCGTCAAAGGTAGCTGTTAACGGGTTGTTAGGAGGTTGATGGAGCAGTCGATCCACGGGTCGGGGTAATGCTGGTCCGGGCACCAGTGCTCCCCCTGGGGGGGGGGAACATTTGCTGGCAAGGGAAGCACAGGGGCTGCTCCCCCCACCAGGTAATTGACCAGGGGGTTGCGTCCCGGCTCCCCCAGCACCCTGCGCTGGTGCCGCTCCTGCCCCCACTGCCCCCATCAGCGCCTGTTGCATCTCCAGCACTGCTTCTCTCAGCTCCACTGCTAACCGGTCATGCATCTCACTGAACCGCCGATCCATTTGTTGCCAGATGTCATCCGAACCCTGTTCTGGGCCTCAGGGCAGGAGTCGCTCCTCTTCCAAGAGGCTCAACCGACAATGGTCTGGCCGACAAGGCATGAAACAATCCTCGTCCTGCAGGCTTAACTTGCCGATCTCAGAATGGTCCTCACTGAACTGTACTTGGGCCCCTTTCCGGTCATGGATCCATGACTTGGAGGTGCCAGACCCAAAAGCCGACCACGAGTACCTCAGTGAAGGTGGCCAAATCCCGCCTGCCCCACCTGGACGTGGAAAGGCAAATAAGTCCTGGCCAGTCGTCCCCGGCACGCACGGCTCACACGGTTCGCTGGGAGCTGTCATGACTGGAGCATCCTGAGTGGAAATGGGAAGAGTCCCATCATCCGACATGGTCAGGTATGGAAGTCTCGTAAAATGGGATCACTGACAATCTGTGAGGCTTCTGAATAAACCAAATAAGCCAGGCCTTGATGAAAGCAAAAAGTCCTTTTATTTCTTAATGGTCATTCAGGAACATGTTGTTTGTCAGTGATAGTAAACTACACGCAGCAGGGATTCATATACAGTATTCAAAAGGTAAGAGCAGGTGAAGCACCAATCAGAGTAAAATAAAATGAGCGCGAAACCCCTAACCGTTTGGTTCTCACAGAAAAAAGGCACGGAAGCACTACACTCCCCCCCACGGCCCCTTTGTGAACTCTGGTTGCATTTCACAGGCCAGACACCTGGCCTAAATCAGTTTAAGAAGTCTTCAAGGTTACCAAGCAAGATTAGCCGTCCCAAGACGCCGGGATGAAAGAGACAGGAGGCGGAGGCGAGGAGGAGATAGCGAGAGTGTTTTATGACGTGGGAGTAAGTAGCAAGCCATCCTCCTGGCTAAAGAAAGAACCACAGTATTCATGACAGACAGTAAATTCATGGCAGACAATAAATTCATGGCAGAGAATCTGACATGCAGGGCCCATCCGCCTTGCAAGCGGGCCTGGAGAGGCGGTGGGGATGGTGCAGAAGGGGGCGGCGGGGTGCTTCAGGGCTTCTCCTGGCCTGTCTGCCTTGCAGGCGGGCCTGGAGAAGTGGCAGTGGTGGTGGCGGGGGGTGCTGCAGGGCTTCTTTGGGTCTGTCTGCCTTGTGGGTGGGCCCAGAGAAGTGGTGGTGGCGGAGGATGCTGCAGGGCTTCTTCGGGCCTGTCTGCCTTGCAGGCCTGGAGAAGTGGCGGGGCGGTGGGGAAGGTGGCGGGGGGGCAGGGAAGGGGGTGGTGGGGTGCTTCAGGGCTTCTCCGGGCCCATTTACCTTGCAGGCAGGCCTGGAGAGGTGGCAGGGGTGGCGGGGAAGGTGGCGGCAGGGTGCTGCAGGGCTTCTCCCGGCCTGTCTGCCTTAAGGGTAGACCTGGAGAAGCAGTGGGGGTGGTGCTTCAGGGCTTCTTCGGGCCCATCCACCTTGCTGGTGGACCCGGAAAAGTGGCGGGGGCAGTGGGAAAGGTGGTAGGAGGGTGCTGCAGAGCCTGTCCGCCTTGTGGGTGGGCCTGGAGAGGCAGCGGGGGCAGCAGGGAAGGGGGCAGCAGGGCTCTTCAGTGCTTCTCCAGGCCCATCTGCTTTGCGGGTGGGCCTGGAGAAGGGGGGGAAGGTGGCAGGGGGTGCAGGGCTTTTCCGGGCGAGGTGCCTGGGAGTAGCGGGGGGAGGCATGTGCCCAGAGTGGTGCTCCGCTGTGCTCCGGCCCCAACGGACCCCTGATTGTAACACCTGTCAAGCCCAACAGCAACATCCGCATCTGCGCGGACTACAAGTGCACGCTCAACTGCTCACTCCAAGACCATGCATACCCGGTTCCGATAGTAAGCCATGTGTTAGCAACCCTGGCAGAGGCCAAGATTTTTAGCAAGCTGGACCTAGCCCAAGCCTAGCAACAGCTACCCGTAGATGAGGTGATGGCAAATACCCAAATGATTGTAACGTACAGGGGGGCATTCAAAGTGAAATGACTACAGTTTGAGGTGAGCTTGGCTCCGGGGATCTTCCAGAAGTTAATGGACTCTCTCTTAAAAGGGATTCCCAGGGTCACCCCCTTCTTTGATGATGTGTTGATCGCTGCGGCAACATAAGGGGAGTTCAAGGCCCGATTGCACACCGTCTTTGGCTGGTTCCAGAAAGTGGGGCTTAAAGCGAAATGGGAGAAGTGCCTCCTCAGGGTGGAATGGGTGGACTTCCTGGAGTTCACCATGGATTCAGACAGGCTCCACCCTGCCCAGGACAAGATCAAAGCCATCGTAGAGGCCCCCACCCCCAAATCCAAGGCAGAGCTACAGGTGTTTCTGGGATTGTTGAATTTCTATCATCCCTTCCTCCCCCACAAGGCTGCAGTCACAGAGCCACTACATTGACTGCTGGACAAAGCCAACCCCTGGGTCTGGAGGGCCTCAGCAAGCAGGGGCATTTCACGCTGTAAAAGCACTTTTGATTTCAAACTCGGTCCTGGCTTACTTTGACGAGTCATTGCCAGTCGTTTTGGCGTGTGATGCCTCTCCCTATGGGGTGGGGGCGGTACTGGGGCATTAACTTCCTGACAGGTGGGAAGTACTGATAGCCTGTTACTCATGAACATTGTCAGCTGCCGAGTGCAATTACGTGCAAATAGACCGAGAGGAGTTGGCAGTTGTGGTGGGGGTCAAGAAATTTCATGATTTTTTATGCAGGAGGGGGTTCACCATAGTTACAGACCATAAACCACTTTTGGGGTTGTTTGCCACAGACAAACAGACCCCACAAGTCTTGTCTCCCAGGGTCCTCCGATGGTCCATTTTCCTAGTGGACTATAACTACACACTGCAGCACCACCTGGGGAAATCTACGCAGATGCCCTCAGCTGCCTACCTCTGCCCATGATAGAGCCCGACCCAGCCCTGGCTCACCATGTCCTCCTCATGGACAACCTCCCGGACCAACTGCTACAGTCGGCAGATGTAGTCCACCACTTGACATGGGACCCAATAATTTCCTGGGTATTGGGGTGGGTGCACCAGGAATGGCCCATGCCAGCCATAAGGCCTGAATTTGCCCCCTTCACGGCATGCCAGAATGCACAGCATACAAAAGGTGTCTGCTCTGGGGGGATAGGGTGGTGGTCCCCGAGGTTTTAAGATGCCACGTCCTCACTGCCCTCCACGAGGCACATCCCAGTGTGGTGCAGATGAAGGCGCCAGCCAGAAGCTATGTGTGGTGGCCAAAAATTGACAGCAAGATTGAAGCATGGGTGAAGAAGCGTCAGGCGTGCCAAGAGAGCTGGCCCAACCCCCCAAGGGCCCCCACACAGGTATGGGAGTCAACCTGGATACCATGGTCAAGGCTCCATATTGACTTCGCAGGGCCATTCCACAGGCTGATTTTTATGGTGACCGTGGACTCCTATTCTAAATCAGGGGTCCTCAAACTACGGCCCGTGGGCCACATGCGGCCCGCCGAGGACATTTATCCGGGCCGCCGGGTGTTTTTGCCGCCGCTGCCTGTCCTCCGATTCCAGGGCCAGTTCATTCACTAGACAAGGTTAGGCGATCGCCTATGAGCGCGTGGCCTGAGGGCGCAGATTAGGCCTTCAGCCCTGCCCCCTCTCCCTCGCCAAAAGCCCGCCCTCTTGAAGCCTCTCAGGAGCACTCAGGAGTCAAGGGAGCAGTCCAGTCCTTCTGCTGCCTGTTTCCGGCTGCCCTGCCCCCTCTCTCCTTCCCTCCCTCTCCAAAAGTCTGCCCTCTTGCAGCCGCGTGCATCGGAGCACTCTGGAGTTTGTAAGGGAGCACGTGCAGTGCTCGTGCGCCTACCTCGATGCTGTTTCCCACAACAAAAGCCTGAACTGTGCACTGCACACACACACACAGCCGGATTCCAGCTGCAACTGCAAGGCGAGTGGGGCCAGCCCAGGGGTGGTTGGTTGGTTGCCGCCTTGCCAGGGAGCAATGGGGTTGGGGTGGCTACAGCAGGCAAGTCAAAGGGTGGTGGGTCGGGAGGCTGGCTACTGGTGGTGGTGGCGAGCTATCTTGTTTTTTCTCCTCCCCAGCCTTAGCCATGCCCACTGGGGGGGGGGGGGGGAGAGCCTCTATCTGGTCCAGAGAGGCCCCTGGTCTCAAAGGAGAGGGGAAAGGGGTGCATTGGTGCTTCCCCCTTCGCACGCCTGACTTTGGTGTGCTGCCGGCAGAGCCTCTCTGAGACAGGGAGCTGTGCCTTCTGCTGCTTCTTTGCTGTGTGCCCGACTGTCCTGCCTGGCTAGCAGGGGCTCAGAGCAGTTTGGGGGGGGGAGCAATTTTCAGAGCCTTTGGAGTTCTCTTTGGGCTAGCAACTGCTGCTTAGAAGTTGCCCGGGGGGGGGGGGAGGAGGAGAATTCCGAGCGTAAAAAGAGCTGCCTGGAACCTCCAGGCTCCGAAGGAACTTTTATTTTCTTTGGGGGGTGTGTGTGTGTGTGTGTGTGTGTGTGTGGGCTGGCCAGCTGGCCGGCCAAAAGAAATGACACCACCACCTGCCCCCTCCCTGACGCCTGCTGCAATGGGGGAGGGGAGAGGAGAGAGAGAGAGAGACTCCTTGCAATGTGTGTGTGTGTGTGTGTGTGTGTGTGTATGTGTGTGTGTCCAGCCAAAGGAAGCTACGCCACCCGCCCCCTGGGGGGGATTGAATGCAAAAGCGTGGAGATGCTCCAAGACTCAGAGAGTCAAGAGGAAGGCTCCAAGCCAGTCTGATAGGGTTGCCAGACCCCAGTGGGGAAATTCCTGGAGATTTGCAAGTGGAGCCTGGGGAGGACAGGGACCCCAGTGGGGTCCAGTGCCACAGAGTCCACCCTCCAAAGCAGCCATTTCATCCAGGGGAACTGGTCTCTATAGTCTGGAGATGAGCTGTAATTCTGGGGGATCCACAGGTCCCACCTGGAGGTTGGCACCCTCAAAGCCAGATCCAGCAGCTGGGGTTAGCAGAGCAGAGGGGGGGGGCGGAATGGGAGAGCCATACCAAGAGAGAGAGGGGGAAATAAGAAAAAGTGGAGGGTGTATCTTACTTTTCCTGGTGTCCTGTGTACTCTCCATGCTGATGGGGAAAGGGCCAAGAAATGGAAGCAAACAGGGACTCTCAGTCTGGGGCAAGTGATGTTCTGTATTCTTGGTGCTTGGGGGGGGGGGGGGAGGCAATAGTGGGAGGGCTTCCTGCCCCCACTGCTGGACCTTCTGAGGGCACCTGGTGTTTTTGGCCACTGTGTGACAGAGGGTTGGACTGGATGGGCCACTGGCCTGATCCAACATTGGCCTCTCTTATGTTCTTATGGGTGCTTTTCCTTGGCAACCCTTTTTTGGACCTTTCATAAAGGAGTGAAGGACCTCTGAGCATGTGTAGCTCCCTCCCCCAACAGGCAGGAAAACAGGAGGGATGTCTCTGTGGGTTTGTGTGACGCTGCCCCAGTGAAAGATAATCGCCAGGCTTCTCTCCCCCCCATTTGCCCTTTGACAACAAGCAGCTTTCTTAAGTCAACACATCTTAAGCCCATGAGTGGCTATTAGAAGAAGAGATTGGATTTCTATCCCGCCCTTCACTCACTTAGAGTCTCAGAGCTCCTTTCCCTTCCCCTCCCCACAACAGACACCCTGTGAGGTAGGTGGGGCTCAGAGAGCTCTGAGACAACTGTCCTTGAGAGAACAGCTGGTACAGAGCTGGTACAGATTTTTCCAGGTATTACACAGGATTGCCCAAGGTCATCCAGCAGATGCAAGTGGAGGCGTGGGGAATCAAACCCTGTTCTCCCAGATTAGAGTCTCTGCACACTTAACCACTTGTTCCCGTTTTGTTTTTTTTACTTCAAAATAAGATATGTGCAGTGTGCATAGGAGTTTGTTCATAGTTTTTTTAAAAAACTATAGTCCGGCCCACCAGCGGTCTGAGGGACAGTGAACTGGCCCCCTGTTTAAAAAGTTTGAGGACCCCTGTTCTAAATGGCTGGAGGTCACCCCCATTCACACCACGTCGTCGAAAGCAGCAATCCGAGCCTCCCAGACACCATTGTCTCCGACAACAGGACCGCCTTCACACCAGATGAGTTCTAGGGGTTCCTACGGGCCAACCTCATCCAACATGTACAGCTGGCACCTTTCCACCTCACGACCATCAGACAGGCAGAGCGAATGGTGCAGACTGCAAAGGAGGCTCTCAGCCACATCACAGATGGGGACTGGGAGTTCTGGTTGGCCCGATTCCTACCAGTGCAACACACCACACCAAACCCGGTCGGAGGCAACAGTCCCACAAAACTATTAATGGGCCGCTGACCAACAGTACGACTAGACCGAATACACCTGGACCGAGCTCCAGAGTCAAGGCAACTCACCACTCAGGCAGAAGCCCCACGGGGTTTCTTCCCAGAAGATCCCGTCTTCCTGCACAATTTTGGCAGGGGCCTGCAGTGGCTGGCAGGGAGAATCATCCGCCCCACTAGACCGGTCTCCTATGAGGTCGCCACCGAGGTCAGCCAGGTCCTAAAGAAACACATGGACCAACTATGCCACCATCAAATCCCCGTCGGTGCAGATTACAAGCCCACACAAACCCCTGAGAGACCGGCACTCGGGGCGCCACCCAGAAACCTTCCCCAGGAAAAAACAATAGAAGGCTCTGCACCTCTGAAATGGGAGTTGGATGAAGGAATCCCCCAGCCGGTGCCAGAGGATACCAGTGAGCAACTGCTAACGCCGGGTCCGGGAACAAGCTCCCCGCCGGAAAGCCAAGAACCACTGGTCCCGACACTGAGATGCTCCCACTGGGAATGCTGACCCCCTGGGTACTTAAAGGACTATGTGCCCTGGGTATTGTTTGAACTATGGGGGAAGGGGTGTTGTGTCCACTGACCACCACACGGCATCAGCAAGAGTAGCCTGAGCTTGGCCCAGAGAACAATAGGGGCCAAGGATCCAAAGATGCACGCAACCCACCGATGAGATCTAGGTGGGAAATTCAAACCCCCCAATAGGATTATAGGTGGGACTAGGGGTGTGTCCTGGGGTGTGTATATATGTTGGCCTTTGGGGCCAGTTAAGCTATGCTTGTTCTCTCTAAATAAACCTGAGCTAATCACTGCACCAACTTCATCTTCGTCAATGCTGCCGAGAACTCAGTACTTTTCAACAAACAATATCAAGCAAGGAAAAGCAAGAGACTTCTTAGCAGGGTGGCACCAGACCAATTAAATAATCATGAACAAAGATCATTAGCAAACTGGACTAAAAAGACACAGAAGAAATAAAGATTTCTATGCTCTCCTTTAATTTCAGAGCAGTCCATTTAATTAGATTCTTGCGAGTCGCCACACTTGCTTGTCCTGCCTAGAATCACCCTGGAAGACAGAAAAATAACATTCCAGTCAAGTTTCAGTTTTGGGACCTACTCTGGTAGCTCATTTTTTGTTTCTTTCCAAACATGGAGATAGACAAATAAGCCATTTCTGGAGATCCTCAAAGTTGACGTCTTTCCTGACACCCCCCCCCCCCCACTGCTTATTCTCCTCTGCAATGCGGTGTAAAGGTTCCAGGCAAGGCTTTGTGATTTGTTCAAAATTCTAAACATTCTAGGGTAATTATCTGTCAAACAAAAGACATTATATTTTTTTCCTGACATTTCCAAAATGTAAAACAACATTAAACTGCTATTTGAATTTCTCCGGATCTTAAATGGGCACCCTGGCCCCATCTTATGTTGAACTGCTGTGTCAGCAGGTTGTTGATCAAGAAATCCCCGGACAACGCTAACAAAGATGACTGACCCTGAACTGGACTACCCCCATAAAAGTTACAATATCTTTGGCAGATGAAATGAAGCAGTACTGGCTGCAGGCTACTAACTGTGCCACATGATCTGCTGCTTCTGGCTGCCTAGGAAATGCTCAGAGGGGTCAGGAAACAGAAGCCAAGCCCTGTCTACCCTCAGTAGTACAAGGTGTCTTTTCCTCAAGGCGGCTGATGGGAAAGCAGGGAGAGCAGCAGCTGCTGATTAAAAACAGGCAGGGGGCTGGGGCCCCAGTCCTGGCCATTAGTTAGGGAGAAGACGGTGGTGGCTGCTGCCTGCGACTTTGCAGTGCTGGTATGTCGGGGAATACGGTGGGCATTGGGCTCCCATAAGAATTTGCATCTGAAGTCAGCTTTTGATCACAAGGCCTTGCAGTTGAAGACCCTGTAGATTTATATAGGACATTTATATAACAACATTAACTATAAGCACTTTTCATTAGGTATTTACATCATATCCAAATAGTGGGATTGTCTCAGGAAAAGGGAGTTACATTTCAGGAACCTAGCTCACATAATGAGCCGGTGTTCTCAACCACGCTGAGTGCAGCAGAAAGTAGGGCAGGAAGGCAAGGGAAAGGTAACTCTCTTTCTATAGATCCATGAACAAAGGCACAACCTGTGGATCCCATTCAGGCCAGCGTTTACACTCTGCAGATCTAGGGATGCCAGCCTCCAGGTGGGACCTGGGGATCCCCTGGAATTTCAGCTCATCTCCAGACTACCTAGATCAGTTCCCCTAGAGAAAATGGGTGCTTTGAAGGGTGGGCTCTTTGGGTTTGTGCCCCACTGAGGTGGGCCCTGTCCTCCGCAGGCTCTACCTGCAAGTCTCCAGGAGTTTCCTAACCTGGATCTGGCAACCCTAGAATGCAGAGTTATAAATAAGGACTAGTCCTGCCTAGGGCAAACTAAGAATTTGAATTCCCTTTGCAAATCATTGTAATACAGTTGTTCAGCCCCCTTCTGTTTCTTTTCTTTTTTTAGTTCAATAAAAACCTTATGAATGACTGTGTATATTGCACAATGATATTCTGATTTGTAAAGTGGCTCAGCTATGGCCATTTTTAAAATGATTTACATGTCCCAACTAAACTGGTATTCAGGAAATAACCAAAGTGCTGCAGGGGTCTTAAGCAAAGGCGGAACAATCAGCCCTGGCACACATATCACATTCCTCTTCTTGATTCATTCTGTTGAGAAGAAATTGCTGAATTAAATTTTAAGTGGCTTCAAACTCTACTCGAGATGAGTGTTTACAGATCAACAAGACAGAACCAATCCGTGAGCTAGCAGCAAGATGCCTTCAGTGTTCTATGAAGACCAGCAGCAATTATCCTTGAGGTCAATACTGTAGAAATGCAGCACGTGTGCCCAGGAATCTTCAGGGGATTCAGAAGTCTGGATTAACGAGAGAACTCACTCTATGTAGCTAAACAAAAGGAGCAGAATCCCAAGTGTGAATCTGGCACCACAATATTAAATACTGGTTTAAACAATACTTGCTTTTATGTAACAGCTGCAATCTAATTAGTCCCTTCATGAATGCAGACTTACCACTGGCGAACACACTGTGGGGATTCTCCCCACACAACTCAGGGAATTAAACATCAAAACAGTTTACCACATAGGAAGGGGTAGCTAATATTTGTGAAAGAAAGGAGAAGGCTCCACCGAAAGTACAAAGCCCACCTGACATTTTTTAATGAATATATATGAAGTTGCCTTATACTGATCTATCTTCAGAGCCAGTTTGGTGTAGTGGTTAAGTGCGTGGACTCTAATCTGGGAGAACCGGGTTTGATTCCCCACTCCTCCACTTGCACCTGCTGGATGACCTTGGGCAAGCCATAGCTCTGGCACAGCTGTTCTTGAAAAAGAGCAGTTTCTGTCAGAGCTCTCTCAGCCCCACCTACCTCACAGGGTGTCTGTGGTGGGGAGGGGAAGGGAGAGGAGTTTGTAAGCCACTCTGAGACTCCCTTGGGGAGTGAAGGGCAGGGTATAAATCCAATCTCTTCTCTTCTCCTTCTTCAATGTTGTTGTAGCTGATTGGCCAGTTACTGGTTTGTGAGGTTTCAGTGTGTAAGATCGTGTCGCCCATGAACTGTCAGTTTTTCACAGAGGTTTGTGGCAAATATTCATGGGCCAGACATGATGGTGCTGATCAATTAATTGTTAAAGCAAGGGGGGTGGACTTGGCATCACCAGCTGCCCTTGCTGTACCTGCCCATCGACTTGGTTTTCTAACTTGCCCCCCCCCATGCTAGACCTCCCCCCCTTTCACTTGGGACCCTAAGATCCTTGACTTCTGCACCATTAGGTGCCCACCTGCCAGGGTTGGCATCATCAGCTGCCCTTGCTGTACCAGCCCATTGACTTGGTTTTTCAACTTGCCCCCCCTCCCATGCTAGACCTCCCACCCCCGCCTTTTGTAGAGGGGCACCCCAAGGAGTCCACTGCAAGTTTGGTGCCTCTAGCTTGCAGGCAGTCTGCTCGAATTGACACACTCCCGAACCTGTGGCTGCTGTGATTTCCCAAAGGACATTTTCCTGGGGGCACCTGCTTTGCGGCCCCCTAAAGCCAATCTGTACACAACTTGGAAGGTCAAGTAGAGGGGCTTCTCGGGGAGGTCCTCAGTGAGCTTGGTTCTTCTAGCCTGGGGAGGGGAGCATTCGACACACTCCTGAACCTGTGGCTGTAATTTCCCCAGAGAGCCCTTTCCTGGGGGCACATCCACTCCTCACCAAACTTGGAGGCAAGCAGAGGAGAGTCAGTTGGAGACTGGCTGTGAGTTTGGCCTCTCTAGCCCACGGGGAATATGCTCTCTACCACATCACGAACCTAATGAAATGAACCGGTTCAGTAAATGGAAAGGTTTGTAAATGTTTGTTGTTTTTGAGAACCCAGGAACCATGAATTGGGATGAACCTCCATTTTCCTGGTTCATGCCCATCCCTAGCTGAGACTTATGCTCATTCACACCAACTCAATAGAGCCAAAAATTAGCACTGTAAACCAATAAAGTCACAGTCAGAAAAACAAACAAAAAATTAAGCCACATTTATTAGCCTCTTTGCCAAGTTTACTTCAAAAAATTAATACAGCCATCTGTATATAGTTGGCAACACTTAATCACAAACTGTAGCAATGACAATTTTATTGATAAAAAAAACCATTTCGTTCAAAGCTGTAATTCAGTGTAACAAACTGTCCTGCTTCAACCAAGAATGTGAGCCACAATAGCGATAAGCGATTTCATTGACTGTGCTTTGTATCATGATCACTCTCACAAATATTAGCTTCTTGTTCTTCATGTCCAAATATTCAAATAAATATTATTACTGAACCTGGCATGCACATTTTCTCAGTTAACGTTATGTAAACTTGAAATGTTTAAACCTTTAAAATCTTTTATCACACTACACAGGCACTAAACTATAGCACCTCCCATTTTCAGACGGTCAGTGTAAATTTTCATGCATCATTTCTAAAAAACTTAGCCAATCAACCAACCATGTCTCTGCAAAAGACAAGAAAGGCTGCGCTTGCAGCCTGTCAGGAAATCTGCCTGTACATGAAATGAATGTAAGCAGCATGCAAGCCTAGCAATGCTCTTGTGCAACTTGTGCCAGGGCCCTTCTTTGGGGGCAAGGCTCCTGGCTGGGAGGTGGCAGACAGGGCAGGCTTGGCCAAGCAGCCCGAGCACCAATGAGTGACACAGAGGCTGGCTCAAAAGACAGGCCTATCGGCTGGGTGTGCCTGGGCACTCATAACCTTGGGTGCAGCTGGTTGGTGGCATTGGGAAGAGGCAGCTTGCCTTGGGCTTACATGGAAGGAGTCACAAGACCAGAGGGGTGGGAAGGGCTAGCTTCCTGAGGCAGGGGCACCTTAAAAGAGGTAGTGCGCAGAAGTGTGTGTGTGGAACAAGTGGGCCAGTGCGTGGAGAAGGAACTAGTGGGCCAGCACCCGGAGAGAGCAGGAAAGTGAGGCTGAAAATTATCAGCAGGGTGGTGCAGCAACATTTTATTGGCCTGAGACAATAAAGGAGCATTGGTTGCCGAACCTTTGACTGGAGCATCTTTGTAGCAGCCATGGAAGCCTCTCCTCCCCCAAGGCTACTGCATGCCCCTGTTCTGCAAGCTGTCCACACCACGATAACAGCCACACCCAGGGCCACACAACTTTTAATCATTTCAAAAGGGCTTGTGCAAGCAATGATTTTACATTATTCTGGAGAATACGCTTAAATGAATGCAGATACAGAACTTGATGCCATTCAAGTCAGTCAAGTACTAGATTTTCAGGTTACCTATTGTACAGAACTGGCTGGGCATGACTGGTGTGAACTGAAACACAACTAGGAAACAACAACAAAAAAGAACAGGGCAGTAATGTTTTGTATTTTGGCCTGGAGAAAATGGATGCTTTGAAGGGTGGACTCTATGGCATTGTACCCCACTGAGGTCCCTGTCCTCCCCAGGCTCCACCCCCAAATCTCTGGCTCTAAACCCAGCAGATTGGATGTTAAGTAAGGCTGCAATTCTGTATGCACTTACCTGAGAGTTAGCCATGCTGACTACACTAAGTATGAGTGGTACTGGACTGCAAAGCATACAGACATGAATTTCGAACATATGTGACAGTCTATTATCTACGCTGATAAACTTATTAGTTTCCAAACTTTAATACTGGTGAAGTGTTCTTCTGGATTAAACTTAGAGGGCTGGATCCAGACCTTATTTTCATCTGGAAAAAGTGCCTTTGGCAGGAGAATAAAACACACACCCCAGTTAAGCCCACTGATCTCCCTTAAATGCTGTTCCTGGGGAACAGGGGACCTCAGAAATACATTTGGCGGTACATTTACAATACATTTACAATTGGAGACCTACAGTAGGGAGAAGAAACTGGAGGAACATTTCCTTCTGCTAGCTAAAACTTTTGTCTGGATCCAACCCAGAGTATTATATCCTTGCACAAAAGGTCCTTTTGCAGAATTTGCATTTAAACTAGATGATGTTATAAAAAACCTGATCCACTGCATTTGGCAATGGAAGTGCAAGAAACTCTGACACTTGCACATCGTTACCGAATATTGTTTCCCAAAGGGGAAGCTTCTATTCCGCCAACTCAGGAGTATCAGGATGTGGGTCTCAAAAAGAGGGGAGGGGACTGGGAAGTGACTTCCAAAGACCCAACCCACTCTTGCACCATAAATTATTGGTTGGCATTCATTATAAACATGAATGGCAAAAGAACCAAATGAGCTTCATTACAACAGAAACAAATTGTAAAACAGAAGATAAATGAGAATCTAATTAAAAAAATCTACCCCCCCCCCTCATTTTCCCATTGCTTTGTGCTAGCAATGCAAAGCAACCCAGTGGAGGCATTTTACATAAGATACATTGGTCAAAATAACACACAAAAGTACACGTAATTGGGTAGACCCTAAATGTCTTACCACTTCAAGCAAATTTTGAAGCCATCCTGCACCTTAAGGAGCTGTTCTCTCACGGCAGAGCCACTTTAGCTGGAGGTTTGTTCCTTAGGCTAGAGGAAGGCTTGGTAGAGAATGGTTGGATCTACCCCAACATTTATGGGGGTGGGGGCTGAGAAGAGTGCAACTGACAGACTGGAAAACTGTAGTAAACAAGCAACATCTCTAACAAAAGAACAGGCCAGTTCTTACAGTCAATGGGAAGCCCTCTTTTGTTTGCCTCTAGAATGGGCACCCTTAACCTAACTCTCTGAAATTTGGCGAGTTTGATTCTTTGAGAGAATATTGGAATGCCTGAGAATTTCACACCAATTGGATGTAACACACTAAAGTCACAGGCAGGAGAAAATTGGCTATGTCCCCAGAGAAAAATAGGTGAAAAGAATGACAAATGAAGTGATGGGGTCATTAAAATGAAAATGCAGAAACAAAAGGAATTTTTTTCTACACCCATCTCTATAATGGAATCATATATCTGGGGTTACATGCATTACAAATTTACTTATAATTCCTGAATGAAAAAGAAAGGCTTCTCTTTGCTGAAAGATACAGGTTTGCCCCATAGCATCTCTGATCTAACGCCACTGTGTAGACGCCATTTTAAGGCACTTCTAAAGCGCTGATACACTTGATATCAGTGTTAGCTGAAAGCTTGTAAGCTCCTTTAAAAAAAAAAAGCCACATCGGCCAATGTTGGCTCCCACAATTAGAGATACAAAGGTCCTTTCAGATGTCTGAGTCTCCAGAACACTGAATCTGCACAGAACAAGACAGTTGAATTGGGAAGGAAGGCAGAAATAGCCTTCCTTCAATTACTATGGAGTGAAAGTAATTTGGGCTGCTTCCATATACATCTCTTTGCCTTCAGTTTCAAAACAGAAGCCTCAGATTCTCAGCTAGCAGTTCATCTTCAGCTGAAGCTTCAAATCTGAAAAAGAAATCCCTAATAGACGACCCACTCTCTCCAGTGGTATATTCCACTCAGTAACAAATGTACAACATGGAAAAGGTAGCCAGGTCAGTTTTTGCTGTTTTCCAGGAGAAGGTTTGGAACAGCCCAGTCCCTAGTTAATCACATTCTGCCTCCCTGAACACTTTGTGTGGAAGAAAGGAGAAAATTGCCAACTTAGAATATGAATAAGATACACATCTGGAGCACATCAGTCAGTTGCTTTTTATTTTTAAACTAAGCTAGAGAAGAAGAATGAATGAATTAGTTCTCATGGAGGACTGAATAAAGTTTTTGATTGGGAGGAAGAAATAACTGTAAAGCTGATGGTACTGGAGTTGACTGAATCATTGGTGCTATTGAAAACATTCCTAATGTTTATACCAGAATAGGGAGATGGTGGAAATCAACATACTAAGCAACAAATGAATTGGTTGAAAAGCAGCACACAAATAGAACCATGACAAAAATATAATGTACACCTGCATTAAGCCAAGATGTTCTTGGTGGAGAAAGAAAGATGGACCATTTAGATTTAGACATGAAGCTGTACAATGGCTAGTGACAACAGCCAATGACAGGTAAGTGGACAGAACTGGGGAAGGTCACCAACTGATGGAGCTACAGTATTGATACTCTCTTAGGCTCTCATTTAATCGACATGAGCATGATTTATGTATTCTCCCAGGCCCAAAGTGGTCTGCCATATGCTGGACCATGAAAAAAGATAAATAAATGCAGCACGTCAAAGTCCTGCTTTTGAACGGTGTACAGTTTATCTGAACAGTTGATTCCAACAGTCTATAGTCTGTAAAACAAAGCTGAACACTGCCTGATACCCACCATGTGAGAAAGCTGGTTAGGCATCACTGCAAACAGTCCCACCTCTGAGTTTGCATTGAAGCCTTGCAAAGAAGGGCAGGATCATACATGTCACGAGTGCCACCATTAGCAGGGGAAAGGGGACTTGACCTCTCCTTGACACTGATCCAACTGAAGCTTGGCGCATGTGCCTTATCCTCTTTCCCTTTGAACAAAAGTTCTTAGGTCTTCACTTGCATGTTTCTAGTAGTAGGCATATTGCAAGTAAAAACCCTTCAAGGAGAAACCAAGAAGCCCACAGTTCCACTCATTTTGGCAAAAGCCAAGTGTTATGTTTCTAAAAATGCATCTGTGAGGACTTTAATCCACTACTCAGCAGGTCAAGTCCACTATAACGATAGAACGATGATAAATACACCGCCTCAAGCAAATCATAACAGTTTCTGTCGAGCTTGTTGTAATCTTCAGTCCAGATGACAACACCGTCAAGTACTTCTTCACAGCAAGCAAAAAGAAGAAGTGTCTCCTCTCAGGTTTTCTTCTGGGGTACCTATAGAAGTTCCCTTGGGAGCCTGGGACTGGAGACATTCTCTTACCAAACCTTATCTTCCTTCATCACCTGCACAAGGGTATTGTTGCAACCTGTGATTGTTCAGCTGCTAAAGAAAGGGGGAAAAAAACTAAATTAGCATTTGAACCCACCATCTTTGTGGAGCTCCTTAAATGTCATGCTTTACCTGGTGGCAGTCAGTTGGCAGTCAGTTGCCTATACAGTTAATTAGCAATAGATCAGAAAAAGCCAATATATTTGGGAGGTGAAAATGGAAAAAATAGACAAGAGAGTTTTCAGAGTACTGCTGAGGCGGCTTTGGATTGGATCTGGTGCTCTGCTTTTGTAGCAGTGGAACCTTCGGCAGGTGCCAAGAGCCACCTGCACACAAAACAGTGATTGGATAGAAGGTGGCTGTTCACTCCACAAGAATTCTCTGGAACGGAGCACAGGATCTATTCCTGTCTAAGAGGTAAACTGATGTGGCAAATCTTGATGAGTTAACAGGGTTGAAGCAAAGGTGTGTTCCATCAGTGTCTTAAATAGGCTTCACATCATTGAAATCGGTTTTGATCACACTGCTTCTGAACTCACTTAATGGCTTTTATTCTGGATCTATTATATTATGTATCGATTTGGGCATCTATAGCCTAATAGTCCAGTTAGAAATTAGGTGGGTTCAGAAAGCACTCAAATGAAATTAAGATGCTCATTGGGAAACCAACAAATCACAGAGGAATCACAGGGAAGCAGAAAATATTTGGAATGAAGGTAACTTGAGGAAGAGCCAAAAGGAGACAAGTTTAGTTTAAATAAAATTAATGGGGCTGTTTTCAAGAAGCTACTGGCCTGCTTAGGAACAAGAAACTTTTTTTTTTGCCAGAACAAGAAGATGCCACATAGAAGCAGTCATAATCTACACCTGTGTCCTCGGGTCTATATTCCTGTAGAATGGGGGTGAGGTAGCAGGCCATGGCTCTATACTGAGCAGACTGGAGCCTTCAGAAGGACCAAGGGACCCTGTCAGGGGAGAGCTCTGTGCTACTGGGTGTAGTAAGGATCTTTTAACGACTCGGGGGGGGGAGGACAAGATAGTTTTATCTCCCTTGCAAAATGTAGGTTGACCCCCGAGCTGCTGTGGTAGCAGAAGCAGCAGGAATAGCAGTCGGGTCACAGCAGAGCAGATTTAACTTGGAGATCTGTAGACAATGAACTGGTAAACAATGAATTGGGACCAGTTGCCCTGAGGAATGGCACCCAGTCAGAAAAGCCATGAATGTGAGACTAGGGACTGGGGAATTCTGGGTCCGCACAAGTGTGAGACTTCTGCTCAAAGTAGTCAAGGATCAGATCTTTGTTGATGAAACACAGTTCTTTATTTCCAGTCTCTACATTGGTACAGGTTCTCGGATTATTGTCAGAGATAATGCATATGATAGAAGCAGGTCTATTATACCCTTCAGTAGAATTTGAATTGCCCATAGGTAACCAATCACCAAAAGGGAAAAACGGCGGGCAAAAGGGGTCTTTGGCCGTTTGCTTCCCACAGGAAAGAAAGCTAGGTGTTAAGCTGTAAATTTCCCTTCCCAAACCAGACCCCTTAGATGTAACCATATTCACATAACAAATGCTTTCCTCAAGGCCCTCGCACGTTGATAAGAAATGGTCTCTGTCCTCCCCTTGTCTTCCCAGCAGGGATGAATGGAATGCGGAGGCAGGAGTGTGAGAGGCCCATTGTTCCCATGCTTTGAAGTTGTCACTCTCCCGGGCAAGCAGTTACACAGACCAGGCCTGGTCAAAGCCATAAACCTGGGGTCACATAGCATACAGTCATCCTGGCAAAGGATATGGTTACATGGTGGGCATAGGGGCAACTAGAAGCAATAAGCATGGATACATAATGGGTGCAAGCACAGGTTACACACAGCACAAAGCAATAGGAAGCATAGCAGAAAGTCCCAGAAATCCTTGTCTGAATCAGCAGATTCTGACACACTGCCACCCTGAAAATAAACCTACCCGGGTTTGTCTGGGAACCTTTTATGAAATGCTTTTCACTAACTTAGGGGCATGCACATTTTCAGAACGAACCCATTCATTTTGTTCCGGGCCAAAGTCTACCCATCTAACTAAGTATAATAAGTGGCCCCTACGCATTTTAGAATCAAGGATTTCAGAAATTTCAAAATGGGGTGCCTCCCCCTTCATCAGTGGAGGAGGAGTCGGAGGAACTGGATGCCAAGCATTCGGCCCAGGATTCTTCTTCAGCAAGCTGAAATGAAAAACAGGGTGCACAGAACTCAGTGATTTGGGCAACTCCAATCCAAAAGACACATCAGAGATTTTACGCAACACTTTGTAAGGGCCAACATATTTCCACCCCAATTTCCTACTGGTTTGTAATCCATGTATATTTTTGGTGGACAAGTAGACTGAGTCTCCTGGCTGGAGATCCCAGCCCTCTGCTCTGCCACGGTCCGCATATTTCTTGTAGTCCTCTTTCGCCTTGTCCAGTGTTTTAGCTATCAGTGGCCATGAGTCTTGCAACGCTGCCCACCACCGCTTAAAGTCCGTAGGGGGAGTGTTTGGTACGTTCTCTATGGTAGGCAGCGGTTTTCCCTCAAAGCCGCCCACTGCCATGAATGGGGATACGCCCGTAGACGAATGAATAGCATTGTTATAACTGTACTCTGCAAATGGCAGTAATTCCACCCAGTTATCCTGGTGGTAGTTAGTGTAACACCTTAGGAACTGTTCCAGGATTTGATTAGTTCGTTCGGACTGTCCATCGGTTTCTGGATGGTACCCTGAGCTTAGGGCTGGTTCAATGTCCATTAGCGTCAAAAGCTCCCGCCAGAAGTTGGCAACGAACTGACTGCCCCTATCGGATACCACGCATTTGGGGAAAGCATGCAGCTTTATCACGTGGTTGAAAAAAGCCTTGGCCATTCCCTTTGCTGTAGGTAGCTGTTTGAAGGGGGTAAAGTGGGCTTGCTTTGAAAACATGTCTACCACCACCCAAATTAGTTTTTCCCTTTGAGGGTGGCAGGTTGGTGATGAAGTCCATGGCTATCGCTTCCCATGGGCGAGAGGGGGTGGGCAGTGGGTGGAATAGTCCCGGAACTTCCCCCCCTTCTTTTGCACATCAAACAGGTCTGGCAGGCAGTTACAAAGTCCGAGACATCCTTGCGCATGTGCGGCCACCAGAACTGTCTCTGAACCAAATTAAGCATCTTTAAAAACCCAAAATGCCCCGCCAATTTTGAGGAATGACAAGTCAGCAATATGTCTTTTCTTCTGTTTCGGGGTACCACTAGTTTGTCCCCATGGTACCAGCACTTGTTTTCCCAGAGGGAGCAGTCTTCTAAGTTTTTTAACTCTTCGACTTCTTCCGGGGAGTAATCCCCCCCCCCCAATCGCTTCCCCACGGCTCTACCGCAGCCTGCTTACTCTGACTCCTGGTGGTCACCGCTCCTCCCAGCTGCTGGGGGGAGAACATGGAGTCGAACACCTCTTCCTTTAAGCTCTCGTGCTGGGGCAATCGGGATAGTGCGTCGGCTAACGAGTTGGCCTTCCTGGGGAAGTGTTTAAGCACAAAGTTGAATTTTGAGAAAAAATCGGCCCATCGGAGCTGCTTTGCATTCAGGGATCTCTGGGTGCGCAACGCTTCCAGATTTTTGTGATCCGTCCAAATTTCGAAAGGGGTCTGTGCTCCTTCCAGCCAATGCCGCCAAGTGGTGAGGGCCAGTCAGATGGCTGCTGCTTCTTTGTCCCACACTGACCAATTTCTCTCTGTCTCATTAAATTTTTTTGAGATGTAGGCAAGAGGGTGCAGCTTCCCATCTGGCCCTTTCTGTAGGATGGCCCCCCCCATGGCCACATCCGACGCGTCTAAATGAACTACAAATTCCTTGGTCTCATCGGGGTGAGCCAGGATGGGCTCCGAGGTGAAAAGAGTCTTAAGAGTCTCGAACGCCTTTTGGCATTCTCCAGTCCAGGTTATTCTCTCCCCGGGCTTCCCCGCTTCCGGGCCCCTCCCCTTGGTTTTTAGGAGTTCAGTCAGCGGGAGGGTGACTGTAGCAAAGTCTTTTATGAAGGTGCGGTAGAAGTTACAAAATCCCAAGAGACTCTGGAGCTGTTTCCTTGTTCGGGGGGGCTTCCCACTGAACTACGGCCTCTACCTTGGCAGGGTCCATCTCTAGCCCCTTCTGAGAAATGCGGTACCCCAGGAAATCCACTGAATCCCAATGGAATTCACATTTAGACAACTTTGCATACAACTGATTTTTTAACAGGGTTGAAAGCACTTCCCGGACCAACCGCACATGTTCTTTCTTATCAGCAGAGTAGATCAAGATATCATCTAAGTAACATAACACCCCCTTGAATAAATGCTTGTGCAACACTTCATTTATTAAGCTCATAAAGACCCCGGGCGCGCCACTTAAGCCGAACGGCATCACCAGGTATTTGAACTGTCCCAACGGTGTGTTAAATGCAGACTTAAACTCGTCCCCCTCCCTGATGCGCACCCGGAAATATGCGTCTCGGAGGTCCAACTTAGTGAACACTTTCCCCTTGGCCGCCTCCGTTAGCAAGTCTTTAATAAGGGGAAGGGGGTAGGCACTGGAAGCAGACACTGCATTTAATCCTCTGTAGTCCGTACATAACTGTAGCCGCCCGTCTTTCTTTTTCCGGAACAGAACAGGGGCCGCGAAGGGAGACTTAGCAGGGCGGATGAAGCCACGCTCCAAATTCTTGTCTAGGAATTTCCTCAGCTCCTCCCGCTCCGGAGGGCTCATGGAGTAAAGTTTTCCCTTCGGTAGTTTTTCTCCCGGGATCAGCTCTATGGCACAATCCGATAGTCTGTGGGGGGGTAGTTCATCTGCTTCGGTTTCACTGAACACTCCCATTAAGTCTTGATATTCCCGGGGGACTGCCGAGGGCACCAGGGTGAGCGCCGCCGCTCGGAGAGGTGCCGGGGGTCCTGCCCCCCACCCCACATCCCACTTGTGGTCTTGGCACTTTTCATCCACCCAGGAGATCTTCCCTTCACTACATTTGATATAGGGGTCATGGGAGCTTAACCAGGGACTCCCCAAAACCATAGGGAACTGGGTGTTGGGGTGATGACAAAAGCTCTCCTCTCCCAGTGCTCCCCCATCCCCACAATCAGTCTCTCGGTCTCTGCCACACACGCCTCTTTCATTTCTGAACCGTCCATTTGCGTGAACGTGAGTGGCTCCCCCAACGGGGTGACCTTAGGTCCTAGTCCCTCCACTACTAGAGGGCTAATCAAGTCCCGGGCACACCCTGAGTCAATTAAAGCTCAGACACGGACATGGGTCCTGGTCCCGGGGGCTATTACAGTCACTACCATATACAGTAAGGGGCCAGGGATGCTCACCGGAGATGGCGCGTCGTGGATGGGGACCTGCAGTTCTGCGCCGCTCACTGCAGGCCGTTGGAGTTTCCCAACATCTGTGCTTCCGTCAGCTCCAGCTCTCCTTGCTCGCTCGCGGCCCCTTCCAGCTGTAGTGCCCGGGGCTTGAACGAGGTCTTCCCTTTACTAGGGGTGCTCCCGGCTACCGGGGTGGAGGTTTTTGGGACTTCCCCCCCCCCCCCGGGGCACGCCAAGGTGAAGTGGCCACTCTCCCCGCATCTCATGCAGAGCCCCTGCTTGAAGCGGGCATCCCGGATCTCTTGCAGATTCGGCTTGGGTTTCACCTTCTGAGCTGCTTTGGTTTGGGCCACCGCTGAAGTTCCCATCTTGATGAGGGTGAAGCGTTCTTCTACGTCCGCGGCCGCTCTCATCCAGGCGGCCAGCGAGCCCGGTCTTCCCCCTCACAGCACCGTCTCGTACACCTCATGACTCAGGCCCTCACGGTACTTTTCGATGAACAGGTCTTGGGTCCAGCCGCGAATCTTGGCCGCGATGCACCGGAACTTGTCGGTGTAGTCCCTCACCGAGGACCGCCCTTGGGTCAGCCTCCGCAGTTGGTTCCGGGCTTTTTCTTCTCCCAGGGGGTCCTCGTAGTGGTGTCGGAGGGCCCACATGAAGTTGTTCACTGAGCGCAACTCAGGCCCGGGGGCGTTGTGCAGGCTCACGTACCAGTCGCTGGCGGTGTCCCTCAGCTTGGACCCGATGTAGCCAATCCGGTCCCTCTTGGTGGGGTAGAGGTGCCCCCAGGTATCTAGGAACTGTTTGATCTCTAGGAGGAAGAACCGCAGCTTCTCGGGGTCCCCATCGAAAGTAGCCGTCAACGGATCGGCGAGGGCCGGGTGAACCATCGGCCCTGCCGGCGCGGGGGCCGGCGCAGGTACGGGTGCGGGCACCTGACGGGGAACGGGCTGTGGGACCTGCAGCGGCACTTGCGGCGGCACTTGCGCCGGGACTCCTCCGGGAGGAACCACCGGTTGCGGGACTCCCCCTGCGGGGGGTCCTACCCCGGCCGGGGCTGGGCGAGCTGCTTGCATAGCCATTAGGGCGTCTCGAAACTGGTACTGCAGGTCGAGGGCTAGCTCGCGCAATTCTGTGGTGAGTTGGAACCGTAAATCTCTCATCATACGGTCCAGGGCTTGAGTTTGGTCTTCCCCGTAGGGATCGGGCCCGTACAGTCCGACTCTCTCCTCTTCCAGGGACGGGGGACGCCACTCTCCTCCGTAGGTCGTCTCGCGCTCGTCTCCCAGGAAACTCGGCTTCCCGCGGTCGGTGTGATCCGCCTGGATCGATACCCGTGCCCCCTTCCGATCGTGCACCCAGGAGTCTACGGTCCCACGACCGAAGTTGCTCCATGAGTACCTCGGGGTCACGCTCTGATGAGGAGGTGGGCGCGGGATGTAGTGAGCCCCTTGAATCGTAGTCACTGGCACTTCGGGCTCCCCGCCGCCTCCTCCACCACCGGCACCCTGGTCCCCCGGGGTTACCGGTTGGTCTTCGGTAGTAGGGATGGGAAGAGTACCGTCGTCCGACATGGTCAGGAACGGCCAAGTCCCAGTCACAGATCTCTAACAATCTGTGAGACTTCTGCTCAAAGTAGTTAAGGATCAGATCTTTGTTGATGAAACACAGTTCTTTATTTCCAATCTCTACATTGGTACAGGTTCTCGGATTATTGTCAGAGATAATGCATATGATAGAAGCAGGTCTATTATACCCTTCAGTAGAATTTGAATTGCCCACAGGTAACCAATCACCAAAAGGGAAAAACGGCGGGCAAAAGGGGTCTTTGGCCGTTTGCTTCCCACAGGAAAGAAAGCTAGGTGTTAAGCTGTAAATTTCCCTTCCCAAACCAGACCCCTTAGATGTAACCATATTCACATAACAAATGCTTTCCTCAAGGCCTTCGCACGTTGATAAGAAATGGTCTCTGTCCTCCCCTTGTCTTCCCAGCAGGGATGAATGGAATGCGGAGGCAGGAGTGTGAGAGGCCCATTGTTCCCATGCTTTGAAGTTGTCACTCTCCCGGGCAAGCAGTTACACAGACCAGGCCTGGTCAAAGCCATAAACCTGGGGTCACATAGCATACAGTCATCCTGGCAAAGGATATGGTTACATGGTGGGCATAGGGGCAACTAGAAGCAATAAGCATGGATACATAATGGGTGCAAGCACAGGTTACACACAGCACAAAGCAATAGGAAGCATAGCAGAAAGTCCCAGAAATCCTTGTCTGAATCAGCAGATTCTGACAACAAGCCAGCCAGGACAGTGGAGAGAAGTGTGCATTTGCCGTTTCCAAACAAGTAACTTCTATTTCTTTAAACTATTCATTGTAAATAATTACACAGTTTGAAGCTTTGTTAGTCTTCAAGAGGAATAAAATTCTTCAGATGACCAATTTTTTAAAATCTTCCTTTGAAAATGTGGTATTACACACCTTCTAAGCCCTCTCATTTGTTAATGTAGTAATTTAGAAACATTAGGAGGCTACCACACGTAGAAGAGTTATAGCACAGAAGCACACGAGCTCCAGGGAGCGATATAAATAAATCTCTTTGAACTGTATTTGGGAGGGAAAAGTATAAGCACTTTTTCAAGCAGCTGTAGTAGAAATACCTTCCTTAGACCGTGTTTCTTTTTCACAGTAAGATGAATTACCCGTTACTTCATATCAAACATATTAAGCTCTGTGAAATAACAGCATTATTTGCAAAACAATTCCAGGTGCATATCCTCTTCAAAATATTTTAACAAGATGTTACATGTAAACAGGAAAACAAAGGATAGAACTTAGTTTTGAAACAGATGTGAACTCTTCAATTAAACGAACAGTACAATTAATTTCTGCCCATTTCAGATGGCTATTCTTACTTCAGTCTGACAGATTAGTACAAGAATTTTTTTTATTCAATATAAACTGTATATTCACCAACAACTTTAATTTAAGATTATCTCATTTAAAACAATCCAAACCATGTATGAGTATTAGGGCATACAGCAGTATTCAAAGCTTTCATTTAACAAGCTGGTATTTCACTGAATTTATTTTTAACTTCTGCTCACACATGCATTTGTTTGGCCAATCCATGTTTTACATATGACAATCAAAAATTTACATTGAAATATCATTTGAGAGAGAAGAGCAGAACTGAAGCAAACAGCACCATATGCTCACCTGGAAGAGAAAGTGAGTTTCTGCAGTCAGTGCACAACTTCATTGTTATAAATATGGCACAAACTTGGATTTACAGACATCAAACTGTCTTTGGAACTTCTACAACTCTGCTGATATTCTTACCTATGATTTTAATCAGTACCTGCTGTATGTAAAAATGGAACTTCTATCAGATACCAACGACTTTTAAGTTACAATTAGTAAAAGCAATGCTTTGCTAATTTTCTTGAAAGGAAAACCCATGGCACAGTCCCCAGTTTCCCTCCATCTTGTCCATGTTGTCTTTAAAATGGGAATTAGGAAGTCAACAAAAACAAGAAAAGAATTGTTTGCCTAAAACAAGGCAGCTGAATTTAAGCACACAAGTTGACCACAACTGTAAAATTAAGTTCTATGGCATTTTTAATATAAGGTACAATCCCATGCACACACTTTGGAATAACTGACACTAAAGTCATTGGTATTTATTTGTAAGCAAACATGCATAGGATCATATTGCTCCTACAATGAGCTATTCACATTATATCAGAACTTATTAAAATAATTTGATTTCATAAGTAAAACCAAGTACTTATTCGACTAGGAGAGCATGAGTTTTGAACATTAAGAAAGTATCTTAACTCAATCTAAACTTGCCTGCTACGAGCAGATATGCCGACTGAAACATTCAAAATGCAATGCCAACTGGTCAGCCTAAATCCTTATTCAAGAACATGGTCACTCCCCTTCCTGAAGCGAACAGCAATGTCTGCAACATCCAGGGTAAATCTGGATGTGATTTCCATGAGATCTTCCCATTAAAATATGTGCATAAACCAGTCACAGTACTGGAGCCATGTGCAGGTTAAAAACGTAAAAGACACAAATATGGATCAATAAGTAACGCAAAGGTAATTTTTTAGATTTTCTTTAATATCACCTTTGAACTGACATCTTATTTACTGACTGGCTTTTTGCCTGTACCGCTTCAGAATGCACACCTAAATGCACAACACAGGAAAAACAAAATTGGGAGGGGAATCTCATATAGAAAACTGGGTATCAGGGAGAGAGAGAGGTAAGAACTTCTGTCCCTAACATGCCATTTTCCTATTCGCAGGGAATTTTGTTGTAAGGACAAGCACTCAGTTATGTCACCTCTCAAAGGCTATCTGAAGTGGTACAGTCCAGTCATAGATTTACTATTTCATCTGGTGTTTGTGAAAGTTTATGCTGATTTCTACAGATCTAATTTCCTAGGCTGAGACCCTATGCAGCCTTTGAGAGTGAACTCCATTGGAAACAGCACAATTTTCACGTCAATGTGCATATGTGTGGACTGTACACATGCTAGTCGAATACAGCCCATGGCTCCAAGTCTAGACACATTGGGCATGATTTCACTAAATTTAAGCACATTTTAAAAATTACTGATTTCATTTGGAAGGGACTAAGCACTTGTTTGGACTTCTTGCCACAGAAATTCATGAGAGTTTTAGTTTCCCATCTTATATTCATTTACTCAGAAATAAGCTCTATGGAACATACTGGAACAGACTTTTTTGTATGCAAACATAGGGCTGGATTACACAAATGCTTAAAACTTTGGCTGGATTATTTTCTTTCCTTAGAAGTTGGACCCTCTGGTTTCAAAGAATGCCGTAAGCAAAGCAATGAGAAACACCATGGCAGTTTAATAGACCATCATCTACACCTTCACGGCCATTTTTAAAAACAGGATGTGAAAAATGACATCGTATTAGGAAAAAAGATGGTTGTTTTTGTGGACTTTAGTAAGCAAGTACAAATTAGCATCGCATTGTATTCATCATTTCACCAAATGGTAAACTACACTGAAGAAGACCCTTCCAAGCAAACATAAATTAGCTTAATGATAAATGAAGGAGTCCTTTTTTTTATCATGTTTTATACTGGGAATATAAGTTTATCAAAGGAACTATGTTTATCCTTATATTGTGCTGCATTTCCAGACTGGAGCATTAAACAGCAAACTTCAGCCCAACAAACTACTTGTAGGAACACTTACTTGAATTATTGAATTTAACAGTTCAAACTCAGCTCCATGTGCAGTTTATAGTGGATTTTTCCTTTAAAAAAAAATCCTGTAGCCTTTACAAACAAAAACAGCTTTACTGAGGTTTTCAGTTTTTCCCTACTGCGTAAAATAATCAAGTTTATGCATGCTCACTATTTTATTTGCTTATTTGTACAGAGAACTTTTTAAAAAGGAGTGTCCTAATTATGCATATATAGTCTATGGAATTCTTTGCAATTCAGATGCATTAAAAAAACAACAACACAAAGTACCAACGGACAAAACATTTCTCCCAAAAAGTTGAGGCAGCCTTTGTTGAATGGTACTTGTTAAAAAAAATATACTCTCATGAGGAAGGAAGAAAAACCACCTGCATACACACACATACACACACGGTGTCCCTCTTCTGTTTAGGTGCTGAGAGGTCTTGGCAAGCAAGGGCTCATAGTGAGTTGCAAAGCAAAACAGGCAGCAGAAAGCAGGTTTCCCTACACACAGCCCCAATCCCATGCACAACTGACTGTGGGCAACCACAACAAAAATGGCGAACTTCGGGGATAGGTAGGCATCATTCTCTGCTTGGAACGAATGTGTCTGTGAAGTCTCTTAAGGGTGAGTGTAAAGGGGCAGCAAGCATGGGGAGGGGGAATCAAGCCCAAGTTTACCCATCATGCATAGCTACTTTTGTGCTCAGCCTGCTCCCCCCTCAGGACCTCTTCAGACATCAGAACTGGAGCTGAGGTTCGTGAGCCTGGGATCCACGTTGATCTCATACCTGTAGTGATATCCTTCCATGTGGTCTCTACAGGCATCCCTGATATTGTACATCCACTTTTTGATCCCTTTTCGGTTCAAGTACAAAACGAGCAGGAAAATAGCTCCAATGAGAGCCAAGACTATCCCGAGGAAGACGTAGGAAGTCTGTAGCTGAGTCTGGTCTTCTGTCAGCACCAGACAGTCCAAGCCGGAGAAGCTGAGAGTCACCAAGGGCCTGCCCCGCATCTCGGCTGGGTAGGAGCACTTGACAGTCTCTTTGGCCTCCACGACGTCACTTTCCTTCAGCCAGTTCACCAAGTCCTGGATCTGGCAGTCACAGACCCAAGGGTTGCGGCTGAGGTCGAGGCTACTGAGGCGGGGAAGCCTGCGGAGCTGAAAGACGGTGCTGTTCCTCAGGCACTTGAGGGCATTGTCACTGAGGTTGAGGCCCTGCAGCTGGTGGAGGTTCAAGAAGTCCACATCAGACAACTCCCCCAGGGAGCTGTTGTGCAGGTTCAGGAGCTGGAGGTTGGGCAGCGAGGAGAACAAGTCCGCAGGCAGGTAAAGCAGGTGGTTGTCGGACAAGTCCAGGTGCCTCAGGTTGGGGAAAGCCCTCTGCTGGAGGAGCTCCGTGATGAGGGTCACATTGCTTGTCTTTGAGAGGGAGCTGCTCAAGTCCAGCTCCTCTATGGGGCTACTGCCATTGCCAAAGGCTGCAGCACTGAACGACGAGAGAAGATTGTGGCTGAGGTCCACCTGCTTCAAGCTGGGCAAGCCAGCCAAGGCATTCTCTCCCACCCACTCCAGGCCATTACCCCTCAGGCTGAGGCGCCTGAGCTCCAGAGGAGGTTTGGAGAAGAATGTGCCAGGCTGGAGGCCACTGATGCGGTTGCCTGTGAGGAGGAGGTCCCGCACATAACGGGGCAAGTCCTGCGGCACTTCAGTCAGGTTCTGGTGGACGCACGTCACTGTCTTGGCTGCCTCAGAACAAATACAGGATTCAGGACAACGGGCGAGGTGCTGAGCCAAGGCCCAGCAGGGGAAGACCACCACCAGCAGCAGCAGCAGCTCTTCAAGCCACACAGCTCTGTTCCTTCTCTCCCCAGCCGATGGGGGGGGTGCAGAGCCCCAAAGAGAGCACCCCAGCATCACCGCCTCTGTGGCGCTCCCGCTGCCTGGTCGCTGCTGTGTGCCCCTCGGCCTCACTGCAACACTGGCCCCTGTGGCAAGCCAAGGGCAGGAGAAGACAAGCCCTGGCACACTGATTAGGGCTGCTCCTGTGTTGAGGAGAGCAACACAACCCCGGCCCCTGGGCAGTACCCGTGCTAGCGTGCCGAGGGGCGGCTGGGGACCTGCATCAAGTGCCAGGGATGTCTTTCTTGTGTTTCGGGGGCTGGCTGCTCCTGGAGTCCTGGAGTCTCCTCCTTTGCGAGCACAGCCACCCCTGGAAGAAGGAGCAAAAGGAAGGAGATGAAAGCAACAACGCCTCAACGCAACCATCCCCGCTCTTTCCCAAAATCGCCTCCCACTTCCTCTCCCCACCTCTCCATCCACAAAGTCACAAAAACAGGCCCATCTGCTTTCCCCCGTGCTTTGTCAGAACCAGCTCTATCAGCCAATACAAACTGGGTGTTAAGGAAAGAACTTCCACAATTCTTGTTAAAAAAGCTTCCACATACAGACCAGTCTACCCCGAATTTCGGACACCAAGGATGAGCAGAGGAGGGTCTATGACTGAACTGACCACTACTGGAAGAAAAAGGTTGGATTCTGCACCCGTCTTTGCCTGAAAGGAAGATGACCCTGAAGGTAAGGCAACCCCCCCCCCCCCAGGTCACCCATTATGACAGCCTCCTTCCTGCACATAACTGCAACTGGCAGGTGAATGTTCCTGACAGCACAGGTGCCCCCCCCCTTCCTTTCAGGTAAACCGGGCAGTCCTTGCCTGGCTCCAGCGTTTCTCCACCACTCCCCCGCCCTTCCCCGAATCCATCCCTCTCAAGCAGCGCATGGCCAAGATCCCGGCCACACACGGCAGGCCAGCTGCCGCCGAGGCGCCCGCCCTGGTTCCGGTCAGGGTCGGTTCTGAACGCGGCTCCTGCTCCTCGTCGAAGTCCACCGCCGAGGCTGTCGCCGCCTGTCCCAGGGGAGGCGCAGGGTGGAGCGCCCCGGCGGGATCCCGCCACCTGCCTTCCCGTCGAGAGCCGCGCCCCCCCCCCGCCCCGCCCGGGCAGGAAAGCGAGCAGCCTGCCGCCCTCCGGCGCGTCTCTCCTTGCCGGCGGATTTTGCCGTCCCGCCGCTCGGTCCCTCCCGATGCCCGGCCCGTCCTCCCGGGCACCCCAAGGGCTCGGGACCGAGCCGCCCGCCTCCCGCGGAAGGAGACCCGGGGAGCCCGCCACGTGCCGCCCGCGCCCCGGCCCCGCTCGCCTGCCTGCCGCCCCCCCCCTCTCCCGGGGGGTCTCGAAGCCCTACCGGCTGCTGCTCGCGCCCGGGGCTCCGGCTCCGACCCGTCCCGCGCCAACTCCGCCGCCCAGTGCCAACTCCGCCGGGCGGGCAGCAACTTTCCCCGCCGCCGCGCCGGCAGTGCCTGGCCCAGCCTCCGCCGCCGGGAGGAACCAATGGCCGGCGCCCGGGCGCCCCGCCCCTCCCCTCCCTGCTCGCGCCCGCCCCGCCCCGCCCCGCCGGGGCCTGGGAGGCGGTGGCCCCTTCTTTTCTCTTCTTCTTCTTCTTCTTCTTCCCGCCCGGCGAGGGGAGAGGGGAGGAGTGGGGGGAGGTACTCGGAGCGGCCCCCTGGGCGCCGGGCGGGGCGGGGGGCGAGGCCAGGGCCGGCTCGCTGCTCCTCTCCTCTGGCTGGCGAACGACGACGGCTTGAGGGCGCTCCGGGACCGGGTCGCGGGACGTCTCGTCCTCTCCGGCCGAACTTCTCCGGCGAAGCCTAGAGGGACGAAGCGGGGGGCGGGGGCGTTTGCCTGCGCAGCAGCAGGAGGCGCGGTGCCGGGGACTCCCCGCGACCACTCCCGCCGGAGCCCCTCGCGCCCCTGGGCCCGTGTGTGCGGCTGCTGCGCGCCCGGCGAAGGCCCGTTGCTCTGCCGCGGCGGGAGTGCCGCAAGAGCCCTGCTGGGCGTTGCCGGCGGGGGGCGGGTTGGCTTCATCCCCCCCCCCCCCCGGGTGTTTCTGCCTCGCGGGGTTTTTGACCCGAGGAGGACACAGATAGAGACGAGGACTGCTGTTTTATCCAGGGCTTTTTTGCTGGGAGAACGCGCCAGAACAGAGTTCCGGGGCCTTTTTGGCAAAATCCTTTTCTAAGTGGTTAAAAGTTCGTGAGTTTTCAGTATACAGACTGAAAACTTCGTTTCCCTCCCCGCCCCCGCCCCCTGGTTTCAGGCCAGCCTCCCACGAGGGCCCGGGCCCCCTGGTTTCAAGCATTCCTACAAGATGGGCGTCCAGCAGTACAGTCCTCAGCAGAGTTCTGCGCTTCTAGATCCGGTGCAGTCAAGGGACTTGGAAGGGGTAACTCTGCTTTGGATGGCGTCGCAAGCTGCTCCTTACTGTTGGTTTCACCTGCATTTTAATACAAACAAACGCTTTCCTGAAACAAAGCTGGTTTAAAGCTGTGACCTTCTTGAGACTGACATGTGCTTAGGGAGCTCAGATAGGTTGCACAGATAGAACATGAGCCCAGTGGAAGAGGACCCTAGGTTCAATCTCTGACATCTCCGTTTTAAAGAACCGGGCAGCAGGTGATGTGAAAGACCTCAGCCTGAAACCCTGAAGAGCTTCTCGCCTTCTTAGATGCTATCCTCTCTTTAGAGAGTCACTTTGGTGTAGTGGTTAAGTGCATGGACTCTAATCTGGGAGAACCGGGTTTGATTCCCCACTCCTCCACTTGCACCTGGCTGGATGTCCTTGGGCAAGCCATAGCTCTGTACCAGCTGTTCCCTCAAGGACAGCTTGGGAAAGAGCTCTCTCAGCCCCACCTACCTCACAGGGTGTCTGTTGTGGGGAGGGGAAGGGAAAGGAGTTTGTAAGCCGCTCTGAGACTCCCTTGGGGAGTGGAGGGCGGGATATAAATCCAATCTCTTCTTCTTCTTCTTCTTCTTCTAGTATAAAGGTCTAGCATATCATTGACCCAGAGATCTATAGAGGGAGATACTTCAGATTTCTAGTGTGGTGAAATGATTCCCTTTGTGACTAAAGCTGCCCTTTGGATCCAAAATAGGTGGCATTTTGAGAGTGCCCATAGAGTATATAGCCTAGGATTAGATTACCGGCCGTGAAGTCTAAATTAGCAGCTAGTGTGGGACTAATCCTGGATATAACCACCTGCCAGAAATGTGTGATTTTAGAGCAGTTCCAAAACAGGTGACTGAGGTTAGCTCCAGGCTTCTGACAGTGCCAACAGGAATCATTCGCAGGGAGACCAATGTGATAAAATTTAGTTGGGTACTCAATGTTCCCTCTAAGCTGAGTTAGTGTGAGGTAGCTCACAGTTTTTTAGCCTCTGGCTCACACATTTTTGTCTTCGCTCAGGAAGGAGAGCTCCAGAGCAAATTAATCCATGCAGTAGCCAAATCACTTGCTCACAACTTTAATGCCAGTAGTTCACAAAGTAAATTTTTTGCTCACAAGACTCCTCAGCTTAGAGGGAACACTGGCAGCAGTACACTCACAAGAGAGCTTTGGGCTGGATAGAGGCGGAGTAAATGGCTTTTAGTGCAGTTTGCCATTGGGTCAGTTGAACTGGAGTACTCGGTTCTAGATTCCATTGGGAGTGGATATAATCCAAGTTAAATGTGGGTTGGTGTCTAAGAAAATTGTGTATAAGGATGGGTGGGAGGTAAATATTTCTGCACGGCATACGTGCCTCTCTGCCCTGTGAGCTTCTATTCCACTACTCCTGTATATTTGAAATGTATATTTGTTTTTGCTGCCTGGAAACTTCCTGGGGGTTTGGCCACATATTCATAGCAATCCGATTGTGTTATTTCTTAACAGTGTCACAAAGTAGCAAGGTTCTGTGTAATGCCTTGCAGTTGGCAGTTTAGTGGGGAAGGAAACGCTCTGAGGAGTCCAGCTGGGACGGAATATTGTGCGCTGACCTCTCATTTGGGGCTGCCTGTCTGTAATCGCGGCCCATTAGTGGTGTTCTGTCAGGATTCTGGCCCACTGAGAATACAGCACCATACTAAGGGCCTTTGTAGCCAGTGCAGAATTGACGCCAGAGAACATCTGCCCTGGCAGATTGGGGGCACGGCCTTTGTGCACTAGACTGTTCTTGCAGGGCCCGAGAAGGAGTCGAGAGCAGTCTGGTATGAGCTGCACTTGCACTCCTGAGAAGGGTGACCGGAGGCAATTTACTACAGCACAAGAGACCCATGTTTATGCGCAAGAGGACATCTTTGCAACTTTTCTTCCCTGTGGCACTGCACCGTGACGAAAGGTGCCTGTGAAAATATCTTTTCCCACATGACTAAGTCCCTGAGCACTAAGGGGGAAAAGTTTCAATCTCACCTCTTTAGAATACTGGCTAGTTGGAATACTATATCTATGACTGTCAGTGTGATGCTCAATGAATCCTTATAAACCCCTTGACTTCAGTGGGGGTTAGAAGGGCAGGATTCTGCTTAGGACGGCACTGCACACTGACCACTAGTATGTGGGGTAAGGATCAGAAGACAAGCAGCAAACTGCAGTTTGGTTTTGATATTCTGATTTGATATACCTTAAAATGTTTTCAAATCGTATCTTTCGGCCCAAACAAGAATGCTAAAGACAACAAATCGATTCACTGTGAAGAATGCTTCATAATTTTACTGAATTTGAACTAAAATGGACAGCCGTGTTAGTCTGTCTGTAGCAGTAGAAAAGAGCCAGAGTCCAGTAGCACCTTAAAGTCTAACAAAATTTGTGGCCGGGGAGGGGCTCTCGTGAGTCACTAAGTGAGCAGTGTGACTCACCAAAGCTCCTCCCCCGCCACATTTTTTTTAGTCTTTAAGGTACTACTGGACTCTTGCTCTTTTCTACTGAACTTGAACTAGTTTACAATTGCAGTGATACTCCATGTTAAGTGCTTCTGGAACTGACGGCTATGACCTCTCTTCTCTGACAGATGTGAATGTGTAAGAATCTAAGAACCACCTGCTTGGCTTTCCATTATGTCTGTTGAGGGTGAAATTTTACTTCACCAAAATATTTTGGCTCAGCAAAACTTCTGTTAAAATGCATATTTGAGATATAAAATTTAAAGCACAGCCAGCAGCATCTAGTCTTCTTAATGGGGATCCTTCAGAAATATCTAGCTTAAAAACGAAAGGTATGGTCTGGCACTGTTTCAGTGAGTTTATGATTTGGCGTCAGTGTTTTATCATAGCTGTCATTTTCGTGTGTGTGTGTGTGTGTGTGTGACATTGTGTACATCTTTGCACAGATCTGGTTTGCCCCCCAGAGTGCATTCAGTTGTCCTCTGCAGGTTGATGGCCTTGCACATCTGTTTTCTCAGTCAGCTAATGAGCAAATGGAAAGTTATTTAGTAGGTATGTAAATTAACTTAACAAATTTCAGCACATGTTGTTCAAACAGAAAACAATTTACAAACATTTTAATGGGCTTGCAGTATTTATTATGAGTAACTTAATTTTGCTGTGCATGGTAAACACCTGCTGATTTCCCCCTCCACACACACACACACACACGGCAGGCAAGTGGATTGCCTGGAGTACCAGGGACAGCTCATACAACCATCAGCTATTTTATACAATCTGAGTGAGTCAAAGTGTTTACTACCAGAAATGGTGCTGTATAAAAATAGATTTCAGACTTAATGTGAAAAAGGATCTTTGGAATGCAATGTAATTGTTTTGCTGGTTGCTCTGTCTTCTTTAGCCAAATCATGCAAAGGAGTTAAAACTGGATCACATTTACTAGACTTGAATCTCCCATGTTTACTTTCAGCAAAACAAGAGCGACTGGCATTTTCTATCTAATTGATTCGAGAACCTTGATCCAACGAAAGTTAAGCACTTTTAAATCTCTCTGGGTTGAAGTCTTCCTGAGGCTCTTACTTTAAAAAGCTGCTTCCATTGCTCATGGTTCAATTTGTCTTGAAAGTGTGTGAAACATGCCAGCACAATTTGACTAGTCTTGCCCAAATCCCTTTTGGTTTCCCTTTAAATTCTTCACATGTTTTGTCTATGGAGGAGTTTCCAGTTTTGCTTCGGTCTTTGAAAAAATGAGTGGGAGCACCCCAGACCAGTTGAAGGTAGTGGATAGTCTTCAGGGGCATAGCTGCCTAGAACCCGTTACAGTACTCTAGGCTGGGGGCACAGATGTCCTGGAGTGCTCCATTAGTAGGATTAGCTGGGGAACCAGCTGCCCTTGACAAAAGGCATTGCTGCTCATGGGGATGCCAGCAGCAAGTCTGGTCCTGGGGAAGCCCCGAGCCACAGGACTAGTCCTACAGAGAGGGTGCCGTACTAGGGTGCAGAATCTGGGTGGTTGGATGTCCCAGCCTCATGACCATCTCTGCCCTATCTGGACTGAACACCAGTTGGTGCACCCTCAACCAGTCCATTACTACCTCTGGAAGCCTATTCCAGAAGACTGTTCCATCTGATTCAGGGGACGTGGAACTGGCTGTCATGACCGTCTGGGTAAACCAGCACCAGTTAAAATTCACAGATAGTGGAAAGGAATCCAATAATTGGAATAAATATACAGTGTTCTAGCAGAAGATAAATAGGTGTGGCAGTAAAGGTTACTAGTTAGCATGTCTATTTTATCCATGAACTGTTTTTGATATCCTAGATGATTTTATTAAAAAGTCTTCTGTGAGCTCATTTCATAGCAGGAGCTCCTCTGCATATTAGGCCACACACCCCTGATGTAGCCAATCCTCCAAGAGCTTACAGTAGCCCCTGTAAGAAGAGCTCTGTAAGCTCTTGGCGGATTGGCTACATTAGGGGGTGTGGCTGAATATGCAAAGGAGCTGCTGCTACGAAATGAGCCCTGCTTCTGTCAGTGTTTTTTGAGCTCCCTGTAGTGACAGAGCTGGTTGAAAGTCTGCAGTGCCCAATCCTGGAAACCCTCCATTGTGTCTTATAAACTCAGCACAGTGAGCAACTCCTAGTTGACGTAACAGCTTCCGGACAGGGTCATTTTTTCACAGCAGTTATCTCATATGTTAGTTCCTTGAAGAGAGTCCTCTGTGTTAATTTCTTAACATTAAACTGCCAGATTTCTTTTGTTTCAGTTGTAGGCCTTTCTTTTTCATAGCACAAAGCCTATAAATAGGATTGGCTTTGTGGAAGAAATACCCGCTGCCTGAAGAAAATACAAAGACATAAAAAAACCCACCCTTGTACACTTCTTGTACAAGAGACAACAATGTCAATAAAAAAAATCCTACTGCTTTTCAGTGTTCATCATGAATTCAGTAGTTTGTGAAGAACACTGGACCTAGTGGTTCCTACCTGTCTCCTGCCGCTGTCATTATATTCGTTATATACAGTCATAAAACTGTCAAAGGTTTATCTTCCACTTCAGTGGGGGTGTAGAGAGACCGGGAAAAACTGGCAGGCTTTGTCACTTTTATTGGGGCTCTTCAGACTCCCTGGGAGGTAGAAGAAAAGCTTTGAATTTCACCAAGTCTGTGTCTACTGTAAGCTGCAGGACTGATTTGCTTCCCTTCCACCTCTGCAGTGAAGCAGGTTCTCTGGACCGGCTGCTGAGGGGGGGTGGAAGTGGAGTGCTGTCCAGACTTCTGCCAGTTAATTTTAAGGACGGTGGCAGAGGGCAGCAGTGCCTCAAGCACATGCCTTGACACCCTATCTCCTGTGGAGGACTACTGTTTTAGAAGGGGGAACCATAATTAGGGCCCTCTAACTCTGTTCAAAGCTCCCCATACCCCCCCTCCCTGGATCTCTACACTGTGTCTCTTTATGGATCTTTGTCTGGATGAGAAGGGCATTCTAGTCTTCAGCTCTCCATTGCTTTGTACTCATTTAAAAATTTTTGTTTACCCAGAAATAATGTTCATGGAAGCACAGATAGTTCTCTCATTTCAAAACTGCTAAGCGTGGGCCTTATTTCATTTTGCAGTCTGAACTAAAGAATGCATAGGATTGCAGGCAATTTCCTGATTGTTGGGTATATGCTGTCATAACCTGGGCTCACAATAATGCTAGAGTTACATGAAAAAGGGACAGAGCCGGGGGTGTGGCTTATGAGCACCAGTGGCAGGAGCGGAACTGGGTGTGATGTCATGGGGCTTGTTGGTTTCATTAAGGGCCCCTTCTCCTAACTTGAGTACTGGAATAGAGGATAGTGCCACTACGTTCTTTATGCGCTCCCTCACCCAACTGGGACGTCATTGGTATGCTGATGACACCCAGCTATACCTGTTGATGGGTGGCTGGCCAGATACCACCCCAGCAAATTTGGCTGAGGTATTGGAGGCTGTGGTGGGATGGTTGAAACAGAGCTGACTGAGACGGAGGTTCTGTGGCTGGGGAGGGGGGACTGGGGACTGGGGTTTGGGGTGCCAACTCCCGGGCCCTTGATGGTGTGCCCTTAACATCAGCTCCAACTGTCAAGAGCCTGGGTGTGGTTCTGGATTCCTCCCTATCAATGGAGACCGAGATCACAAATGTTGCCAGACTGGTGTTCTTCCAGCTGCGCCAGGCCAGGCAACTGGCCCCCAACCTGTCCAGCCCTGACCTAGCCACAGTAATCCATGCAATGATCACCTCCAGACTAGACTACTATAACTTGCTCTACTTAGAGCTACCCTTCAGACTGACCCAGAAAATCCAACTGGTCCAGAACGTGGCAGTGCGGGTCCTGATGGGGACTCCACGAGTGGCACATATTCAACCTGTACTGTGTGAGCTGCACTGGTTCTCAGTGAAGTACCAGATCAGGTTCAATGTTCAGGTGTTAACCTTTAAGGCCTTAAATGGTCTGGCACCCAAGTATCTTCGGGATTGCCTCTGCTGGTATACCCCCTGAAAAGCAGATACACATCCTTCTATCAGGATTGTTGTTTAGATTACTTTTTAAAACAATAAATGTGTACATTGTATGTGTATTACAGGCTTGTTTCTTGGTTTGAGGGAAAGTATAAAGGTCCAGGTGTGACAGTAACTTAAATTGCTTTAAGGAGAGCCAGTTTGGTGCAGTGGTTAAGTGTGCGGACTCTAATCTGGGAGAACTGGGTTTGATTCCCCACTCCTCCACTTGCACCTGGCTGGATGACCTTGGGCAAGCCATAGCTCTGTACCAGCTGTTCCCTCAAGGACAGCTTGGGAAAGAGCTCTCTCCGCCCCACCCACCTCACAGGGTGTTTGTTGTGGGGAGGGGAAGGGAAAAGGAGTTTGTAAGCCGCTCTGAGACTCTCTTGGGGAGTGGAGGGCGGGGTATAAATCCAATCTCTTCTTCTTCTTCTTTCTGGTACGAGCTCTCTCAGTGGATTCAAAGGAGAAGCTGGGAGGGACTATCTTGGCCACTTCATGGCATTTCCTACCAGTCTATATCCCATTGGCCTCCAATTGTGTGTCTCACTCTGCACTCACAGTACGGTTGATCCAGCAAAAAAAGGAACCATGAGATGCTGTCATGAAAGTGATTGACTCATATTTCTCTACAGCAGAATTAAAGAATAAACTCTCCTATGCACATAAGTCTTTTCTGGATGGCCCAATCACCTTACAAGAGGTACAAGAAACCTTAAAGAAAACGAAAAACAACAAGATGCTGGGCCTCGACGGGTTTCCCACGGAATACTATACGACTTTTCAATCCAAACTACTTCAACATCTTACAGGTATCCTCAATCACATTTTAAATGGTCATCCTATCCCTCCATCTTGGTATCAAGCACGCATCACAGTGATTCCAAAGCCAGGAAAAGACAAATCAGTCACTACATTTTATCGCCCGATTTCTCTCCTTAACTGTGACTACAAAATATTTACGTCCCTCCTGGCAACCAGACTTTCCAAGATCCTACCTCACTACATTCATATGTGTGAGACTTCTGCTCAAAGTAATCAAGGATCAGATCTTTGTTAATGAAACACAGTTCTTTATTTCCAGTCTCTACATTGGTACAGCTTCTCGGATTATTGTCAGAGATAACACAGATGACAGAAGCAGGTCTATTATACCTTTCTAAGCAGTTTGAATTACCCATAGGTAGCCAATCACTACAAGGGAAAAACGGCGGGCAAAAGGGGCTCTGGCCGTTTGCTTCCCACAGGAAAGAAAGTGAGGTGTCAAGTTGTAAATTTCCCCTTCCAAACCAGACCCTTCAGATGTTACCATTTCACATAACAATCCCTGGCCTCGAGGCTTTCGCACGTTGATAAGAGATGAGACTTGTCCTCCCTTGGAGTCTCAGCCGAGATGAATGGAATGCGGAGGTAGGAGTGTGAGAGGCCCATTGTTCCCATACTTTGAAGTTGACATCTTCCCGCTTTGACAGTTACACAAACCAGGCTGGTCAGGGTCATAAACCTGGGGTCACACAATCTACATACATACTGGCCAGAATGAGGGTTACATGACAGGTGTTCATGGCAGCAGCTATCATGCATACAGGAGCATAAGAAGCAGAGCAACAAACACATAAAACACATCTGAAACATGGCTGTAAGCAAAAGAAATACTTTGACTGAATCAGCAGATTCTGACAATATGGACCAAACCGGATTTATTTCTCAGAGAGATATTACGGACAATATTCGCAAAACGATTGATATAATTCATCACAGCAGATTAAGGAAAACCCAGCCCTCATGTATATTGTCATTGGACTTCGAAAAAGTCTTTGATACATTGGAATTTGACTACATACATACTCTTTTGAAACACATGGAATTTGGCACCAAGTTTCAGTCTGCTCTTAACTCCATATATGCTTTACCAATGGCAGTTTTGACTATTATCTCCCAATCTTCTAAGTCTATCTCACTACAGAGAGGTACCAGACAGGGCTGCCCCCTGTCTCCTCTTATTTTCGCCATCGCCATTGAACCACTAGTTTGTTCTATTCAACACAATTCTAACATTACAGGCCTCAAAATTGGAGATCAACACCTGAAAACTAGCGTCTTTGCAGATGACTTAGCTGTATACATTACAAATCCACTGACCTCCATCCCAGCTCTATTTCACCTGCTCTCGGACTTTGGCAAAATTTCTGGACTATGCATCAACCAAACTAAATCTAACTTATATCCAATTCTGTTAGACCAGAACACAGAAAGTCGTATCAAAAAACATTTTTCTCTACAGTGGACATCTTTGTATTGGCAATACCTAGGAGTCAAAATCCCCTTGGACTTAAAAGACTTAGTGAAATATAACCACATGCAGGCCAATGAACAAATCTTATCTCTGCTAAAGTCCTGGGACTCTAAAGCCCTTACCTGGATTGAACATATATCAGCTATTAAATCCTTCTTACTACCTAAATTTATATATTATTTGAGGGCATTACCAGTTAAGATCCCATCTAAACTTATTGCATTGTGGCAAAGGAACCTTCTTAATTTTCTCTAAAACTACAAGAAGCCCAGAATACAGTATTCCACAATTAGAAGACACAGGACTCAAGGAGGGCTAGCAGTTCCAGACATCAAGTTGTATCACCGTGCAGCGATTTTGGCAAATTTACCTCATCAATACAATACTGCCTATGAAGCAGATTGGAAACATACAGAGAATACTTACCTGAGGTCTTCCTCGTTCCCTGAGGTGCTATGGAATTCTTCTTTGACTCGTCTACTTCAAGGAGTCTCACACCCTTTTCTGGCAGCAACATTTCAAGTATGGGATGTCTGTAAAAAGCAATACCTTCAGATTCACCACTAAAAAGCTTTTTGGGACAATCATGGTTCCAGCCAGGCTTACCATCAACATCCTACGAAGTATGGAGAAAATCTCACCTCACAAGATTTGTGGATATCGCTAAACATGGTCTCCTATTAGAAAAATCAGAATTGGAAGCTCGTGCCAGAACGAAATTGCCCTGGTATGAGTATCTTCAGGTAGCACATCTATTCAGAAAATACAAAAAGAATTTTAATTTTCAAAGAAAGCCTAATTTCTTTGAACGCTTACTGCTTACCACACACTTTATTAAACGAGGTCTCATATCTATGTTTTATAACTTTTTAATTTCAAACTATAAAGAATGCCTTTTACCTGTGCAGAAAGCTTGGCATAAAGACCTTGATAGGAACTTCACTGAGCAACAATGGGAGCAAATATGGAACTCTGACATTTATAAAACTCGGTCTCTCCCAGTCCAATTTCAAGCGCTTAAGATCCTAAACAGATGGCAGCTAACACCAGCTAAATTGTCTGATATTTACCCAACTCAATCCCCTCTTCGTTGGAAATGCAGAAGGACTGTTGGTACGTACTTCCACACATGGTGGGCATGTCCCTTCATTTTATCTTTCTGGAAAGCTGTCCGCAGTGAAATAAAAAAAATGCTTAAAATAACTATTCCTCTAGACCCGGCTCTCATACTTCTGAATCTCTGGCCAAAAACGCAAATTAAAGCTGAGATTTGAAATCTAATCTCTGTACTCTTAATTGCAGCTAAATATGCCATTGCAATCCAATGGAAAAGTCCGACCTCTCCCACCATGGCTACATGGTTAGCCAAAGTCTGGGACTTCTTCATATTTGACAAAATTGCTGATAAGGTACAACACAGTGATGAAACAGAAACGGGTAAAAGCCCAATGACTAAATGGACCCCTCTACTTGCCTATAACACAAAAGAAGGTCTAAGTTCACTTCCCAAAGCATGGGCAAATACCTCTTCCTTATATCTATTTTTTTTAGTCAGCTTGTAATGTGAAGGCTACCGAACTAAAGGGGGAAGGGGGGAAACAACTATTAATGTTCGATATTTCAATTTCTTTTGTGAACGTTGTTTTCACTACTGAGGTATATTAATGTATTTTATGTTAAGTCACACTTCTTATTTCAGTTTCCTGTAGACTTTATAAAAGTTAGTATGTACTATCCAAGCCGAAGAATTAATTTCGGTATCACTCTGTACCAGCATTGTTAAATACAATAAAAAACCTTAAAAAAAAAAGTGATTCCTCAGTGTATGTGTTTGCATTTATTGTCATCATGTGAAAATCAGAACCCCATGTATAAGTATTTTCTGGATTGTTACTTCAGACATTGAAGTGTTTTACTTAGCAGCACCTGCATGAAATTATCTTACAGTGTGATTGCTAGCAGCTGGGAACTGTGAGAGTAATTGTTTGACAGTTGGTCATCTACACAGTATTACAGCTCAAATGTCAGTTTGACAGCTAGTGATCTAGATCTCATCTTAGATCAACTAGATTAAGTAACTGACCATGCTGATTGGTTGCTTAATTAGCAAGTGACAGCTGGGCAAGCATATAGGGCAAGGGTAAGGAAGCCAGAGGACAAAGAAAGATGTGACACAGAGAGAAGCAGACATCAGGCTGATGGATGCAGATGTGTGAAGAGAATGTGAAGCTTGAAGAAGGACCTTTACTCTCCTTCAGTCTCTTCAAGACTTCCACTTTCCTGCATCATTGGTTGCTAGAAGGACTGCTACTCAAGTCATCTGCTGGAACTTTGGCACTGTACGCTGCTTAGTCAGTGTTTAGAGGTTAGTTAGATAGGTTTGTTGTTTTGTCTTTGTCCCACTGTATACCCATTTGTCCCATTTGTATGTTTTTGTTTTGTCTATTTTTGTAATAAATTCCTAAAATTGTGTTTTTAAACACTGGAGTGAGTTACTAATCCAAAACCCAAGTTCATTTTGTTCCTGTGCCAAATTTATGCTACCCAAAGGATTTTTTTCAATTGGGTATATTTAATTGCCTTTTTAAAAAAATATAAAATATAACTCAGCATGGGTTCTGTAAGGGAAGATCTTGTCTCACTAACCTGTTAGTGTTCTTTGAGGGAGTAAACAAACATGTGTACAAGGGGGACCCAATAGATGTTGTTTACCTTGACTTCCAGAAAGCTTTTGATAAAGTTCCTCATCAAAGGCTCCTAAGTAAGCTCAATAATCATGGGATAAAAGGACAAGTCCTTTTGTGGATCAAAAACTGGATAATTAAAAGGAAACAGAGAGTGAGTATAAATGGGCAATCTTCTCAGTGGAGGAAGGTAAGCAGTGGGGTATCACACAGGGATCAGTACTCGGTCTCATGCTTTTTAACTTGTTTATTAATGATTTGGAGTTGGGAGTAAGCAGTGAAGTGGCTAAATTTGCAGATGACAGGAAGTTGTACAGGGTTGTGAGAACCGGGGAGGATTGTGAGGCACTCCAAAGGGATCTGTTGAGGATGGGAGAGTGGGCATCAACGTGACAAATGGGGTTTAATGTGGCCAAGTGCAAAGTGATGCACATTGGAGCCAAAAATCCTAACTATAAATACATGTTGATGGGGTCTGAACTGGTGGAGCCTGACCAAGAGAGAGATCTTGGAGTCATAGTAGATGACTCAAAGAGAATATCAAGACAGTGTGCAACTGCAATGAAAAAGGCCAACGCTATGTTGGGGGTTATTATGAAGGGAATTGAAAACAAATCAGCCAGTATCATAATGCCCCGGTATAAATCGATGGTGCGACCTCACTTGGAGTACTGTACAGTTCTGGTCGCCACACCCCCCCCAAAAAATACTATAGCATTGGAAAAAGTGCAGAAAAGGGCAACTAGAATGATAAAAGGGTTGGAACACTTTCCCTATGAAGACAGGTTGAAGCACTTGGAGCTCTTTAGCCTGGAGAAACGACAGCTGAGGGGTGACATGATTGAGGTTTGTAAGATTATGCATGGGATAGAGCAGGTAGAGAAAGAAGTCCTTTTCTCCCTCTCTCACAATACAAGAACTCGTGGGTATTCAATGAAATTGCTGAGCAGTCGGGTTAGAACAGATAAAAGGAAGTACTTTTTCACCCAAAGAGTGATTAACACATGGAATTCACTGCTACAGGAGGTGGTGGCGGCTACAAGCATGGACGGCTTCAAGAGGGAATTGGATAAACATATGGAGCAGAGGTCCATCAGTGGCTATTAGCCACAAAGTATAGATAGGAACTCTCAGTCTGGGGCAAGTGATGCTCTGTATTCTTGGTGTTTGACGGGGGGGGGGGGACCCAACAGTAGGAGGGCTTCTAGTGTCCTGGCCCCACTGCTGGACCTTCTGAGGGCACCTGGTGTTTTTGGCTTCTCTTATGTTCTTATCAGGGGTCATTTCGTATAAAAAGAGGTGGAGGAGCTCATTAGCATACCTATTAACATAACTCATTAGCATAACTGGCCGAATGTCAGTTTCAGCCCCATTATACCCTATGGGCCATTGAAGTCAATGGCAAAAACTTATAGGGTATATGAGGGGCTGGAGGAGAGGGGGTTTGAGGGAGAGGCTCCAAACTTGCAGGGTACCTTCTGGAACCTCTCCCCGAAATACCCATCAAGAAGATTGGACCATGGGGTCCAATTCTACGGGGCCTCAAACAGGTTGCCCCATCCCCTCCATTGTTCTCTATGGTGGGAAAAAATGTTACTTTTTTCACACCATAAAGTACAATGGAGGGAATGGGGGCAACCTTTTTGGAGGCCTGTAGAATTGGACCCCCTGGTCCAATTTTCTTAAAACTTGGTGGACTTCTGGACTGGACTTCTCAAAGTATGGACTGGCCAGAATTCATCACAAACTTTAGTTCATTAGCTGGTTCATGCTCATCCCTAGGGCTGTGGGAAGCCTTCCAGAGATGCTGGAGCAGAAGTCAGCATGCATGGATGGATGGGAGTGCTGGGCTCTTTCCCTGTTTTCTTGAAAAATGCTGGTCATGTTGATTCCCAGACAGAAAGTAACTGAATTATACATTTTGATAATTGGATACACAGGAAAAGCCTGTCACTTCTAAAAATAGAAGGGAAGCCTCTGATCAATGAAAATAAAAATTAAGTGAGAGCAGGATGCAGTTCTGAGAAGCCATGTCTCCCTAACCAAAAACTTTTTATACCTTAGTGACAAGAATCCTTCTTCTTTATCAACAGCCTCTCATGTCACCTCAGTAGCTGCTAGCCTTCGTTTCAACCCTTGGTCCCTCGAATGTCTCCTTTCCCTTTACTCTCTCTCTATCCTTCCTCAAACTACTGGACACCTGAACAGGTAGCTATGAATTGCTTGGAACTTAGAGGACCTTTTTATCACATGGGCAAGAGGTAATTAAGAGGGTAGCCTATGAAATATTGCTATGTATAACCATTTGCTATTTGTCTTTATGATTCTTTTTCAGTGTTGGTCCTATTTGCTTTAATTTATATATTTTCTTTGGAATTTTTCTTTTGCTAAATTCATATTGACTTTGTTTATCCATAATTTTTAGTTGTTGCCTGAAGTGCCTTTAGAAGCTTTATTCATTCTTCCACTGTCTCATGTGTTATATGTATTTTATATATTAATTCCCCCTCCTTTTGCTTGAAGGTTTATTGTTTTGTATTATTTTATTTGTGGGCTTGCATATTCTGCTTAATAAACCATTTCCCTGTATTTTAATCTAGTTTCTGAGTCTCTGTGTGCTCCTTATTTGGAATTACCGCATCCGCTGGGGCAAATTAGAACCCAGGTTTTCAACATTTCTCTCCATCTCTCAAGGACAGTTGTCTCAGAGCTCTCTCAGCCCCACCTACCTCACAGGATGTCTGTTGTGGGGAGGGGAAGGGAAAGGAGTTTGTAAGCCGCTCTGAGACTCGAAGTGAGTGAAGGGCGGGGTATAAATCCAGTCTCTTCTCTTCTCTCTCTTCTTTTCTGTTGGTGTGTTCCCAGCAAGCTAGGATGCAACCTGATACTAGACACACCCTCCACCTGTTGAAGTCAGTGAAGGATTTTACACAGGATCCTAATGAAGAGGCATTATTAGCTCATAGCTTACTGATTATAACCCTTTTTCTTTTCTTTTCCTTTTAACATCCAGTCTGACAAAAAACTGGGTGTTAAAAGAACAAAACTTGAACACTGTATTGTGTTATTTTTGTTGGTCTTAAAAGGCATTACATGGTTTTAATTTTTTTTTTAAATTTTGAAAGCCAAGTGCTCCTCCCCCTTCTACTCCAGTGAGGAAACAGTTATCTCTTTCTCGGTCAAGAAAATGAAAAAAAAGTAGACAACAACACAATTTTAACATGGGAAGCACAGGGGGGTTTATTTTATTTATTTATATATTTTTTAAAAATTTGCCTTTGTTGCATCATGGAACTCACACTGCTTTGAAAAGGTAAGCGTTTTCATAAATTGTACATTTTGCCAGAACTGTTGGATGGAGAATCTAACCCAAAGTAGAATTTCCCTTAGTTCTGAATGTATAAAATGGTATTAGGAATATCATCCACAGAGCAACTTCAAAGCAGCAGGGAGGAGAAAACTAAAACTGTCTTGACAGTGCCATCATGTGGCCAAAGCTATGCACATTACCAAATGCCTACAGCTGAACAACATAAGATCACTGGCATTATTCCATAAGTGGGAAAAACTGGTTTATTAATACCTGCAACTTGTTATTTCTTAATATAAGTTTCCAAAAGCTGCAATCCTATGTGTGAACCTTAAGTACACTTACAATGCCATCCTAAGAATACATACCAAGGAAGAAGCCCCACTAAGTAATCTTGAGTAGGATTGCACTCTAAGTGGATTTCAGTGAAACACAGATCTGATTAACAACAATAATGTGGAAACGACTTTCCCATGGCTAATTTCTATACTTCTTTGGAGACAATGGAATGGAGGGACCAAACTGAACAGAGTCAGGACTGCATAGAACAAACCACTACAGTGTCAGAAGTCACAATTCTTCTCTCACACGAAGGATAAATGCCCTATTCACTACCTGGTGTGCCAGGAATACTGACACAGGGTTGCTGGCGACAGACCAAAATCAGACCCAGCAAATGTTAAGACTCACCACAAACTGAACAGCTGCTGAACTGGAGACTTGTGTAGGAAGCTAAGAAGGCCCGCCTCCTCCTGTAGCCAGAGTCGGAGCTGGATTCTGTGAAGATCTAGGAAGTGATGCTCTCCTCCTTCAGGAAAATAGTGTGAGAGGCCTTGAGCTGCTAGGATATAGGCTTCTTCACTTGACCCAGGCTTCAGCTCTGGCTCTTCCCTTTCTTTGTTCTTGGGGTCCAGTGGGATGCTCTCGGGCTGGATGGGCCCATTCAGAGGGGGTTCTTGTTCTTCTGATTCCACTGGCTTTTGAATGGGAAGCTGCTGTGGCAGAGAAGCCTGGGGAATCTTCCCCTAGCTCTGGGGGACAGGGAGTCTCAGGAACAGAAGGGACCATGAGGGTTCCTCACCCCTTGAAGCACCTTCCCCTACCTCCGAGAAGTCTTCATCCTCGGTTGAGATGGGGCAAGAGTGAGTCCCAACAGTGGATCAGATGATGCCCTTGAATGAACTTTGTTTTAGAGTGGAAGAGGAATTACAATTGCCTTTAAACTTCACACACTTTACCTGTCATTGTACATACATATGATCTTGACCATCCATTAGCTCCACTTTACAACATGCAGTATTTGTGTCCTGGGTGAAAATGAAACATTTCCTTATGGTAAAAAAATGGCAGGCAGTTAAAGTTTTTTTTTAAAAAAGTTGGAGTTTATATGTAGGAGCTGGGGATATATTGGCCGAGGACAGACTTGATTTCTGCTGCGCCTCCGCAGCGCAGCAGAACAAGGTGGGGGGAATTGCCCCTGCCACGCAGCGTTCGCACGCCGCCGGAAGGAAGCCGCCTGCAGCGTCCAGACTGCGGGCGGCTTCCTGCGGTGGCGTGCGAACACCGCGTGGCTCCCCTGGCTGGTGCGCATTCACACCCGCCAGAAGTGGGTGGAATGTGCGCCGCAGCAGCCGGGACACCACTTTTAAGTGGTGTCCGGCTGCTGCGGGAGGAGCTGCGGGAGGAGCAATGCGTCCGGGCCACCTCCTCCAGGCAGATGCGGCAGTCTGAACGGCCGCTCTGCCTCTGCTTTTAAAGTGGAAGCAGAGCGGGCCAGACTGCCAGTCTGTCCTCAGCCATTCATGGCACAATATGAAATGTGTCTGTACTACCCAGGAAAACAAAGGATTTGTAATACATTTTTTCATTTATGAAAACAAAACTTGATCCTTTATCAATGATAGATGGTCATGGGCATCATCTGAAAAGGTAATGCAAATACACATGACAAAACTGTGGCTGTCTGTCTGGTGACATAGCAAGCCACAGAAGAGACAGCTGACATATTAACCGGCTAGAACTGTGGCGTTATAACATTTTTTTGACATGTGTGAATCAGCCCTAAACTTCTCATCAGTTTCTGAGTGATCTGTGCCACATTTTCCTCTATATAACAGGAAACATGATCCTCATGTTTTTCTGCATGACTCGAATAGTTATTAATAAACAAATCCAGAAAGCATGAAATCTTATTATGACCATGAATGTGTGCCCCACCTCAATTTTTACTTAAAGAAAAATTACAAAAAACACCGGGTTGTACCCTATCTGCACAAGGGGGGGGGGGGATATTTGTCGATATCCCCCTCCTACAGCACAGCTCTGATTACCCCCCTCCCAGTTATTCCCATACAGGGGAGGTCTTAGGGATTCTGGTGCCTTGCTCAAGAGTCAAGGATAGAGTCCCACACTGTTATTCCACCCCCATTGAAAAAGAATAAAGGAAGGTGGCCCATGGGTGGAACAGCTTCTGCACATCCAGCTCCTTTAGCCTGAAGTCAAAGGGGGGGGGGGAGGCAATGGCAGAATCTAGAGCAGTGCCCTGTCCCTCCTTCGTGCTTGGTTGTGGAGCTGAGGGCAATGGCCAGCGATGAGATGGTAAAACAGGGTTGCCTTACCTGTAACTGTTGTTCATCGATGTCTTCTGTGCAGACACACATTGGGACTGCATGGATGCAGGCCGGCCTCGGAGAATTCTTCTCTAGCTCAAAAACTTTCCAATACTGGGGCGGTCCGCCCGTGAGGGCTAGGGCACAAGCCCCTTCCTCGCACGTGCCTCCCTATAACTGGGATGGACTGCCCCCCATTCCCTCAGTTCCCACCAAGCCACCGTGAGCTCCCAGTGTGATTTCTCCTTTTCTTTTTAATGAGAGCTCACAGAGGGGTAGGAGGGAGGGAATGTGTGACTGCACAGAAGACATTGATGAACAACAGTTACAGGTAAGGCAACCCTGTTTTCATCCTCCGTCTTGCTGTGCAGCCCCACATTAGGACCATTAACAAGCTTCTCACCTTAGGTGGTGGGTTGAGCCTCATTGAAGAGAGACTGTAGGACAGCTTTCCCAACTTCTGCCTCTTTCTCCTATTGTAGGTCTAGTGCATAGTGACGAACGAAAGTGTCCTCAGATGACAAGGTTGCAGACTTGCAGATATTAGACAAGGGGACGTTGTGGTGAAAAGCCGTAGAAGAACCCTTTGCTCTTGTGGAGTGTGCCCTGATGTTCAATGGGCAACTTGTTCCAGATACTTTGTAGCAGGCGCGTATGGCCTCCACCACCCATCTAGATACAGTTTGGGCACAGGCTGCTCTTCCCTTTTTTGGTCCCCAATAACAAATAAAGAGACTCTTATTTTTATGGAAACTCCTAGTTCTATCTAGATAGTAGAGTAATACTCTTTTCAGATCTAATGAATGAAGAGTTTTTTTCCCTTGGGCTGGAAGGATTAGGGAAAAACACAGGGAGGACAATCTCCTGTGATAAGTGAAACTGAGACACCAACTTTGGCAGAAAGTCTAAGCTTGGAAGCAGCACTACTCTCTCTGGAAAAATTTTTTAAGAAAGGAGGGTCAATTCTCAGCGCAGCCAGTTCACTCACTCTCCTAGTCGAGGTGATAGCCACCAGGAATGCCACTTTCCACGATAAATGGGCTAAGGAGCACATATCAAGTGGTTCAAAGGGGGCCTTCAACAATGCAGCTAGGACTAGTAAAAGGGACCACTGAGACACTATATGTGGCATAGGAGGAAATGTATTATTCAACCCTCTCAAGAAACGCCTAGCCAATTTGTGAGAAAATACTGAACCTCCATCTATTTCAACATGAAAGGCAGAAATGGCTGCCAAATATACTCTCACAGAAGAAACTGATAAACCAGAATGTGCTAGATGTAACACATATTCCAAAATATGAGATAATGCACAGGTGAATGGACCTTTCTGTCTCCCTGCCAACCATGACTGGAAGTGATTCCACTTCCTCATATACGAGCGCCTAGTTGATATCTTCCTAGCCTGTAACAGAACCTCCTGGACCTCAGCAGAAAAGGAATCTTTCATAGGTTGACTCTCCAAGCAGTTAGTTGTAACCTGCTGCAATCTGGATGGTTCTGGGTCAATAAATCTCGATCTACTGGTAGACGTATGAAGGTCCCCTTGGCCAGCTTTAGCAGTTTCGGGAATCAAAGTTGTCTGGGCCAAAAGGGCCATAAGGATGGGCCATAAGGATGGCCTGTGTCTGATCTGCCCTCATCTTCCCAAGTACTCTGCCTATTAAAGGCAATGGTGGGAAAGCATAATATAGGGTCCCAGTCCACTGCATTTGGAAGGCGTCTCCCAGGGATAACGGATCTCTTCCTCCCCATGAGCAAAAGTTTGGAGCTTTTGCTGAGCTTCTTGTTGCAAAGAGATCCACCTGAGGGAACCCCCATGCCTGGTAGATGGGCAGCAGGTACCTGTATTGAATGGACCACTCGTACACCCCGAGGAAACAATGGCTCAATCTGTTTGCCTGCACATTTTGTGTGCCGGCAATGTGAATGGCTCGAGGGGTGACTTTTATATTTTTGGTTACCAACCAGAGTGCCCTCGCTTCTTGACACAGCCTCACAGAGCCCGTGTCCCCCTGCCTGTTTAGGTAATACATTGTTGTCATATTGTCCGTTTGAACTAAAACATTCATCCCCTCCACTATATCTGCGAAATACGTTAGGGCTAACCTAACAGCTTTCAATTCAAGAACATTAATATGAAGTTTCTTTTCAGTATCTGACCATTTACCTTGAGCCCAGTGCTCACCACAATGGGCTCCCCATCCAAGTAAGGATGCATCAGTCATAATGGTGATGTCAGGCACCCAGAAACCAAACTTTACCCCAGCAAATAGATTACTGTCTTGCATCCACCATCCCAGAGAACGCAGAATCACCCTAGGTATGAAAAGACGGCAATTTGGGCCCTGGATGTTGGGATTGTATTTCCTCAAGAACCCTAACTGTAGGTCCCGCATCTGCAGCCTTGCAAAGGGGACTACTGCAGTGGTCGATGCCATCAGACCCAGTAACCTTTGAATTGATTTTACAGGTTGCCAGTGGCTCTTGCAGAAGGCCACAATCAAAGCCCTTATACTCCTAGCCCTTTCCCTTGGCAAGAATGCTTTCCCGACTGTAGAGTCTGGGCAAGTACCAATAAAAGTGACAGTTTGAGATGGTTCTAACTTGGACTTTTCTGTATTTAACAGTAGTCCCAAGCTCTTACAAGTACCTGTAACTATCTTCATCTGATGTTGAAGGGAGTCTGGGGAATTACCTACTATGAGCTAGTCATCCAGGTATGGAAATATGGTACAGCCTTGGGTACGTAGGTGGGCAACTACCACAGCCATACACTTTGTAAACACCCTTGGGGCTGTTGCCAAACCAAAGGGTAGAGATGAATATTGGTAAATATCCTCACCATGCCGGAAACGAAGGTATTTTGTATGTGGCTCATGAATAGAAATATGAAAACATGCATCCTTCAAGTCCAGGATTGCAAACCATATATTTAATGAAAGAAACTCAATTATTGGTGACAGTGAGACCATCCTAAATTTAGTAATAAACAAATGGCTGTTTAATAATCGGAGGTCTAAAATGGGCCTACGACCCCCATCCTTCTTATTCACAGCAAAAAACCTGGAATAGAAACCCAGTGAAATCAAACCATTAGGAATTTTTTGAATTGCTCCTTTAGAAAGGAGGTTTGCCAATTGGATTGTGAGTTCTGGGATAGTATTATCCACTGCCATGGAGCACAAACACAACTGGGGATGTAAGCTAAATTCTAATCTGTAATCCTGGTTTATAGGGGAGCGGTGGTGCAGCAGGTTAATCCGCTGCTTAACAGCTGAACTAAGCAGACCTCTGCCGGTTCAAGCCCCGCGCTGGTGTGAGCAGCCAGCTTCATCCCCAGCTCATCACCCACCCAGCGATTCGAAAGCTTCGGCAAGTAGATAAAATTGGGAACTACTGTTAAGAAAGTGGGCACACCTAATCCTTGGATAATTAGGTGTTAGTATCTGAGTTCATCTGTCAGCGCTGGCGAATTAAGTTGGAAGATCTCGCACAGGAATTCATCCAGATCTCCTGCAATGAAGCAGCCTGCCAGGCGGTGGCGGTGTGGAGCTGAGAATGAACGGAACAAACACTGAGCCGGAACATGACTCGTCAAAAAAAAAAAAAGCCAACAGAAAGACTCAGTTATATGTGTTGTCTTTCCTTCCCCGACTGAATCGAATTGTTAGTCCCTTGTCTCCAACAAATTGTAAATCGCTGCGAGCCTGCCTGCGTGTGGGAAGCAGCGATCAATAAATCGAATGTATAAATAAATAAATAAATAAATAATAGATAATATCCACAAATCTAAACATATAGAATGCCAACATTGAGAAAATTTTGCTAAACTGTTAGTATATGTAGGAATGCCTCTCTCAGGGGCATCATCTAGTCAGAATTTAGGTTGTTGTTGACCCATTTCACGCTGATTTTGCTGCTGGGCTGGTCGTGTACGGGAAGTGCCTCTACATCTCCCAAAACCATTAGCTTGAAACTGGCGCTGAGGATACAGCAAGTAATGCTGTTGTGGTTGGCGATGATTTCTGTAAGGATACGCCACGATGTGCTGCTGTCTCTGTTGAAAGCGGTAGTCTCGATTAGTTGTCGTGGAATACACGCTTAGGGACTGCGCAGTTTGTTTGCTTTTTAATATTTGATAGAAATTCATCTGTAGCTTCAGCAAACAGAGTTGAACATTCAAAGCAGAGATCCTCTACCCTTGATCTGGTCTCAACTGGTAATGCTGTATTTCTGAGCCATGAGTGCCTGCGCAGAATAATTCCTGATGCCATGGAATGTGCAGATATTTCAGCGGAATGTTTTCCTGCATTAATTTTGTTGCTTTGAGAGCTTTATAGCCTCTTCCTGGATAAGCTTTGCCAGACTTTGAGCTTCCCCTGGCAGATGAGCAAAGTATTTAGAAAGGCTTTCTCACAGATATAATTGGTAGCCACCCAGGATTGTTTCAAGGTTTGCTATATGAAAGTTAAGTGAGGCAGAAGAGTAAAATTTCCTTCCTAAGAAATCCAGACGATGGCTTTCTTTATCAGTTGGTGACACATGATGACCTGGTCTGCGATGAAACTGCATTCCCTTTATTATGATGGATGAGAGTCTCGGGTGGGTGAACAAATGCTCTGACACCTCTGGCTTAACTGGGTAAAGTGCCTCTATCTTCCTTGGGTTGGACTGAGCAGAGGCTGGGTTACTCCAAATAGGAACTGTCAAGTCCTCCAAGCCTTGTAAGATTGGGAAAGCAACAGAAGTAGGCGTATTAGAACACAGGCAGCTAAGGATCTTGTCCTTAGGTCTTTCATCAGATGCTGGAATGTCAATTTCAAGAGCCTTTGCCATGCGAATTATTTGTTCGCTATACAGTTTAAAATCTTCCACTGGCATCACAGTGGGTGGATCACCAATGGCCTCCTCAGGCAAGGGGTCAGAGTTACTCTCAAGGCTGCAATGAGAAAGGACTGACATCTCTTCCTGTTCTCTGAGTGGTGATTGGAATGAGTAGAGTGCACTGGGCTCGCATACTGCATTCCCTGAAATCATCTGATCACCAGTGTATTGGGCATCCTGATTCCAGCGCTCCAGGTAACTGGAGGACATGGAATACTCTGGACCATGAAGTTCAACCTGTAAATTGTCACTTGATTGGTTGCAATCTCTTTCCAGTGTCAGTTCCTCATTAAATGTTAAATGAGGTGAAGGGGTTCTTGGAACCAAAGGTACTCTCCATGGTTCCCTTCCCTGGCTCTGAGCAGGTTCCCGTTTTTCCCCTGCCGCTTATGCCTCTTAGAAATGGAGGGGGACCTCTCTCTATGCTTCAACTTTTTTTGCTTTATTTATTTTATTTTTCAGTTTTATACCCCGCCCTTTCCACAAACGGGCTTTTTTGGAACAGGTTCGGTCTCAGACACCTGCATGGGCACAGTAGGTAGGGGAACCTGCTCATTACCCTCTGGCGCTGCTGGCACTGGTACGGGTCTTTTTTGTGGAGCCAAAGTAGAGCTCACTGGAACAGACCGGATAGACGGTGGTTTTGAGGTCTGCATAACAGAGGTACTTGTGGTCGGAGCCGAGATGGTCGACCGGGGACTGACATTTGGCTGTGACGGGTTGAGGTGAACACGCTCTCTCCCAAAGTGCTGCCTTCAGCTGTGAAGCACAGTCAGCTCTTGCTTTAGCAGTGAACTTTTGACAGACTCTGCAGGCCCCCATGTTGTGGGTCTCCCCTAAACAGATCAAACAAAGTTCATGCTCGTCAGTGCATGTCATTTTAAAGCCTCATCTCTGACATTTCTTGAACAAAGGTTTAGATGCCATCTCGGATGATCAAATGCCAGCAAGGCAAAGTATTTACCTGATTAAGTATTAGTTCAGGTATGACTTTCCCTCTAGCGGGGAACAGTACTGTCTTTAAATTAACAGTGTAGTTTCTTTAGATTAGTAATATGTGGTCTCAACGGTCAATGGTTGTTAACGGTTATTTGAAGAGAATGTAGAGAAGATCCTTCTCACATGGCGGCAAAGAAAGAACTGAGGGAATGGGGGGGTGGTCCGTCCCAGTTATAGGGAGGCACGCGTAAGGAAGGGGCGCGTGCTCTAGTCCTCGCGGGTGGACCGCCCCAGTATTAGAAAGTTTTTGAGCTAGAGAAGAATTCTTCAAGGCCTGCCTGCGTCCACACAGTCCCAATGTGGGACTGCACAGCAAGATGGAGGATGAAGGGCTTTTGGGTACTGTGGCACCCTTCCTCAGCTGCAGGGTCAAGGCTGGCTAAGTGGGCAGCAGGCAGGTGCAGCACCTTTCCTCCCTTATGCTTTGCATTGGCTGGCTGTGAGAGAGGGAGGCTGCACAGCATGGCTTGGCTATATGGTGACCCACCCCAACTGTTGCCCCCCTGCTCCTCTGTCCCTTGCTGTGGCTTTTTAAGTTGCAACTGCACAGCTATTCCCCCCTCCTTCCAACTGCCCTGCTTTCTCCATAGTAAGACTGCAAGTGTTCCTGAGTGACCCCCTTCCCCCAGTAGCAGTATTTGGGGGGACATTTTTGTCTGTTGTGGGAAGGGGGAGGCAGGAAAATCTTGTTGCCATAAAGATAAAACCCTGCCTTCTGTGGAAACTGTAGCCAGGATCTGAAAAAACCCCCCAGCTCTGGTTCAATGCTATACATAGATGTGTTTCCATTTTTTTTCAGATCTATTTCCATGCTCTGTGTTTTCCCGCCTCTATATAACAGTGCTAATTCTGACCTCAGCAGCATCCCCTAGGGCTGCCAAGTCCCCGGGTAGGGCGGGGGAAGCACCGATTTTTAAAGCTTTCCCCCGCTTTTTCAGAATTGGCCACCAGGGGAGGCAATGGCTGCCAGCAGGGAAACGTCGGAGCCTGCCCTGGCCTCTTAAAAGGGAAATGTCTGCAGAGAGCCTGCCCTGCAGTAAAAAGCCTCAACAGACATTTCCCCTTTAAGAAAGAGCAAGAGAGTCCCGCCCAGAGAGGCTCTTTCTGCTGAAGGGCCTGCTTTTGCATGTGGCCTGCTGCTGGAGTAAGCTGCTTGGGGTAAGCTGCTGGGGTCTGCCAGCTCTTTTCCTTCTCTCTCTCTCCCCCTCCCCCTTTCTTTCTTTTTTCTGTCTGTCTGTCTGTCTGTCTGTCCCTCTCTCTCTCTCTCTGTCCCCATCCAGCAGAGGTCTATCAGTGGCTATTATTAGCCACGAGATCTAAATGGAGCCCTTTGTCTGGGGCAGTGATACTCTGCATTCTTGGTGCTTGGGGGGCAACAGTGGGAGGGCTTCTGGAGTTCTGGCCCCGCTGCTGGACCTCCTGAGGGCACCTGGTATTTTTGGCCACTGTGTGACACAGAGTGTTGTACTGGATGGGCTGTTGGCCTGATCCACTGTGGCTTCTCTCCTGTTCTTATGATATGAAAATCATATTTAGCACTTGTGTAGCACTTAGTGCTTCATATTCTGCCGAGATGAGGAAGGATTCAGTAGGGCTGTTGCTCAGTGATAGAGCATCTGCTTGACATGCAGGAGGTATCAGCCTCTTCAGCTAAAAAAGGATCAGGTAATAGGTGACATTAAAGATCTCAGCCTGAGACCCTGGAGAGCCACTACCAGTCTGAGTAGTCAATACTGACCTTGATGGACCAATGGCCTGATTCAGTATTAAATAAAATGATTCCATGGCACTGCAGGGTTTTGAGCCAGGCTCTCCCAGATCCCAGCCAAACAAACTGACTGCTACATAACACTGACTCTTGTTCAGCGACAAAAAACAGTGGCATAAAAGTCACAGTCTGGGTAATGCTGCTTGCAAGCCTATAAAGCTCAAGGCAGCAGCAGAAGCTCAGTTAGGGCTGCCAAGTCCAACTTGGGAAATATCTGGGGTCTTTGGGGGTGGAGCCAGGAGACTTTGGGGGTGGAGCCAGGAGAAAGGAAGTGACATCATTTTGTGATGTCACATCCTGTGATGTTGCTTCCACATGCTGACACATGAACTCATGAAGTTTCCTAATACTGAATCAGGCCATTGGTCCATCAAGGTCAGTATTGACTACTCAGACTGGTAGTGGCTCTCCAGGGTCTCAGGCTGAGATCTTTAATGTCACCTATTACCTGATCCTTTTTTAGCTGAAGAGGCTGATACCTCCTGCATGTCAAGCAGATGCTCTATCACTGAGCAACGGCCCTACTGAATCCTTCCTCATCTCGGCAGAATATGAAGCCCTAAGAGCCTTCCCCCCCCCCCCCGCGCCTGGCTGGCCCCGTCTGGCCTCGTCCCGGGCAGGAAGGGAGAGGGGCTCAGGCACACACGGACACACACCCCTCCCGCCTACCTTGCTGCGGATCTGTCCCGAGGTGGAGACCTTGCGGATGAGCTTCTGGGGCCCCTCGTGCTCCGCCTCGCTGTCCGACGACTCCTCGCCCGCCGACGCCGCCCCTGCCAATGCCCCGCCGACGCCGCAGCCCTCGCCTCCTGCCGCCGCCACCGCCCCCTCCTGCTGCTGCTGCTGCCCCGCCGCCGATCCGGCCATCCTCGCCGCCGCTCACCCCAGCCCGGCCCCGGCCCCGGCGACGCTGCCGCGCCCGCCCAGGCGGGCAGGAGGAGGAGGGAAGGAAGTTCAAGAGGCTGGCCAGGGCAGGCTCCAAGGTTCCCCTGCTGGCAGCCATTTTGTCCCCCCGGTGGCCAATCTTGGAAAAGCGGGGGAAAGCTTTCAAAATCGGTGTTTCCCCCGCTCTTCCCGGGGACTTGGCAGCCCTAAGCTCAGTATTAGGAAACTTCATGAGTTCAATGTGTCAGCATGTGGAAGCAACATCACAGGATGTGACATCACAAAATGATATCACTTCCTTTCTCCTGGCTCCACCCCCAAAGTCTCCTGGCTCCACCCCCAAAGTCCTCAGATATTTCCCAAGTTGGACTTGGCAGCCCTAGCATCCCCATATACTAATTTTCTCATCAGCTTTCAGATATTTTGTGGTGGCTGAACACTAAAAGCTAGAGGGTGTGGTTATTGAGTGCCATTTTACTTTACAGACTACATTTTCCATGACTCCACTCCACTGAAGTTCATCTTAAGTAGGTGCATGTGTCACAGCTCACAGGACTACAAACTTTAGAGGGAGCATTGCCACACACTGGGATGACTGCTGTAGAATAAGAAATTAAGAGCATCACAGGACATGGTTGCCACTTCTGTTGTTATTTGTTGTTTCATGTTGTCTTATGGTTTTGTTATCATAAGCTAAGCTTCATAGATCTATGAGGCCTTAACTACTTCTACTATTTAGGAAAGAGAAAGAGGAGGAGGCAGTGGCAGCAGCTGAGGAGGCTGGGTAATATAATTAACATAAGAAGAACCCTGCTGGATCACACCAGTCTCTGCAGTTGGGAAGGGCTGATCTGTTAGTTTCTCAATGAGAACAGAGACATAAATGGATTACCCTGGTGTGGCCCAGGCCTTTTATTTTCCCTTCCAAACCTTTACACTCAAGAGCATTAAATCCCTCTTCATAAGGCCACTTTTGCATAGTAATGAAGTAATTTACTAATAACATAGCAAAATTACTATTTAACTAGGAATAAGGCCCATTGTGGAAATAAATACAACGGGCTCTAGAAAGAGGCTCTGGGTGGGTGCCATGGCCTTGGGCACTCAGTGTCAATTTGTTGTGGAACCTCAGCAGGGTATAATGACACAGAGCTTACTGTTGCCTCCAGGGGAACTGATCTCTGCCATCTGAAGAGCAGTTGTAATTCTGAGTGATCTCCAGCCCTCACCTGGAGATTCTGTGACCAACTAAGATCACTCCGAGAGTGGGCTGCCTTCCAAATACTCTCAAATGATATGGAAGTTATACCAGCAACAACTAAAGCTTCTAATGTAAAAAATACTACACTTTGGTCAATTGTAACATCAATATTACAACATTCCAGTTACCAACTTAATCCAGTAGAATGTAGTTAAACAATTAAATAAAGAAATAGCTAGAGCCTCCTATAGACAGTGGAACAATGACCTTCACAAAACACCAGTAATAACCATACAAAATAATTACATGCCGACATAACAAAAACAATGAGTGGAGCAGACATCAATAATGAGGAGTAACATAGCCAGTAACAACAATACAAGGTCCTGGTTTTCTTCCCTTGTTTCTTAAAACAATCTTCCTCAGTCGCTCTCACAGAGACAATGACTCTGTATTAAGTGAACTTTCCATCTTTGAATGTTATCAGGCTGTGCTGATTTGACTGTGGAGTATAAGTTCCTTGCTGATGAGTAGATAAGTTCTAAATCCCAGATGGGAGACCAGGAGGGTTCACCCATGTTACTCCTGTGGGAGGCTTGAAATGAAAAGATCTGTTCATTGTTTCACCTATGGCATTCTATTCAGCTGAGGCCTCTCCCCTCCCCAAACTCTGGCTTCTGTAGACTCCATCACAAAATATCCAAGAATTTCCCAACCTGGAGCTGGCAACCCTAGTCAGAACTGGCCCCAATGAGTTCCTCACAAAGGCCTGGAAAGGGTTTCCTTCCTTTGTCTGTTTACTGACAGAACCAAGCTTGGTTGCTTAGCAACAGCCACTGAGGGATAAGTTAGTTCCACAGGAGCAGACCCAGCACCCAGCCAATGGCATGTGAGTACTCAAGTGGCAGTTGAATGGCCAATGGCTGATGGAGTGCATAGCACAGCTAATGGGAGAGCTGGAAATGGCCAACATGTAAGACAATTATATATACAAGATTATAGGTAATATCTTTTCATTCTCATAAATAGAGATGAATGGTTATCCACAATTATAAATATCTATGGCGCTTTACATGGTATTTTTCCATGTGGGCTTTTTCTGTGTGGGCTTTTTCTGTGTATGGGCTTATTTCCATGTGGGTATTTTCCCACATGGGCTTTTTTCCTGTGAGCATTTATGACAGTGGGGTTTTTTCTGTGGGCTTTTTTTCTGGTCACCATTTGCAAGACCTCCCACTGCTCATACTCCCAGCTGCCTGCTCTGCTTGCAACTCTTTCCCTAGCAACACTGGGAAATGTGTGCAGCTGGGAGCATGGGTGGTAGAGCACTAGGAAGTGATGAGGGGCAGCAACAATGGACCCTCCTAGGAGCCCTGAGTTCTAGCAGCTGCCCCACTTCTGGGTATGCCAACTAGGGCCAACAGCCCCAGGTCCAGGCGGGGGAGGGGATCCCCAGCTTCTGGGGACTTCAATCCACCCCTGGTGAACTGGTGGGCAGGGGCAGCCCTGCCCTAGCCCCACCCCCTGAGAGCAACCACCCACTTGGCCGCCTCCCTGGTCACCCCTCCCCCCTTGCCTGTTTTAAGGGCTTCAGCTGGTTGACAGGTTGTTGCTTTTGGGGGGGGCAGGGCTTGGGGTCATCCCCACCCACACCCCCAAATCCCCCCACCAGCGTGAGAAGGGGACCTGGCAACCCTAATGCCGATGCCAGCTCTAGTGTGTGTAAAGTGCCATCAAGCTGGAGCCAACTTATGGTGATCCCATAGGGTTTTCAAGGTAAGGGACATTCAGAGGCTGGCCCTGCTTAGCTTCCGAGTTTTGACAAGATTGGTCTAGTATGGGCTATCCAGATCAGGGCTATCCTAACTTATTTATTTATTTATTTAATTTATATCCCACCCTCCCTGCCAAGGCAGGCTCAGGGCGGCTAACATAAAGATAAAAGACAAAATAAGAATTAAATAAAATCAGAACAGTACAGTTATAAGTATAAATATAAAAATATAAAAGTGCTAGTTTGTATCAGATGGCGGACATAGCAGCATCCTCAGGCAACAACCAGCTGACATCATAGTCTGGGTTGATTGGCTGTTAGCAATGATGTTAGTGTTGGGCCAGGGCTGCAGTTTTTTGGGCGCAGCTCCCTAATTGAAGACCTGGTGGAAGAGCTCCATCTTGCAGGCCCAGCGGAACTGTAAAAGGTCTCACAGGGTCCTGATATTCTCCAGGAGCTCATTCCACCAGTGTGGAGCCACCACTGAAAAGGCCCTGGCCCTCGTCACAGCCAGCCTGGCTTCTCTGGGGACCAATAGGGCCAAGTGGTTTTGGGACTCCGATCGTAGTGCTCTCTGGGGAACATGTGGGGAAAGGGGGTCCCTTAGGTACAGGCCCCTGACCATAGAGGGCTTTAAAGGTAAGAACCGGCACCTTGAAATGAACCCTGTATGCTATAGGCAGCCAGTGCAGTGCTTTTAGCGCAGGCCGGATGTGCTCCCACATAGGAAGGCACAACAGCAGCCTGGCTGCCGCATTCTGCACCAGTTGCAGCATCTGGATTTAGGACAAGGGCAGCCCCATGTAGAGAGCATTACAATAAACCAGTCCCCAGGTGACCATTGCATTTATTTATTTGTTTTGCATTTATATCCTGCCCATCCCATAAATGGGCTCAGCGCAGGTTACAGCGTTTCAATAAATACAATAAAATTAAAAACACATTAAAAACATATTAAATCATTAATGATAGCCTGCCATAGGGAGAATTCAGCCCACTGATGTAGCTAGGTATGGCCGGTTATCAGTGGATGGGAGATAGCAACCTCGGGGGGGGGGGGGGGCAAAAGCCTGGGAGAAGAGCTCCGTCTTGCAGGCCCAGTGGAATGGAATAAGATCCCACAGTGTTCTGATTTCAGTAGGGAGCATGTTCCATGTTAAAGTTATGTTAAAATCAGAAAGGAGTTTATCTATGAAAGTTAACCTAGATTTTGCGAGGTTCATAACTGAATAAAATAGTCAGTTTTAATTTGTCATTCAAGATTTGAAGAGGATAAGCGTTAAGGGTATTCCAAATGGTCAACAAAATTCCAAAACAATATTTAGTGGATGTCCCATCCCGGAAGGTCTGGGCCTCAACCCCCCTGTGGAACCCCCGACTCACCATAGCCTCCAGAGAGGCCTCTCTGACCTCCTCCCCCTCGGCTGGGGGAAGCCGACAACTCCACGAAAAAAACTCTGTCCCGCGCTTGGGTGGCCGCCCGTGTGCCATGGCCCAGCTTCCCGGCTATCCTGGGGACTGCCGTGCCTCCTGGTGCTGCCCAGTCGCCACCACCACGCCCAAGAGACTGGGCGGCTGGGGCTCACCAGCCCTCCAAGCACCGCGAAGATGCCCATGACGTCGATAGACTGTGGGCCAGGGAGGGGTGCGGCTGCATTGCAGCCAGTGGCAGGGGCGTCGCTGCTAATGAGTGGGGGTGGGGCCAGAGTGAGGGGAGGGCTCTCGAGCAGGGGGGAGGGACTGAAAAGAGGCCGGTGGGAATAAAAGAGAGGCCAGTAGCATGGGGCCGGGGAGGAAGACCCGGAGGTGGAGCAGTGCTGAGCGAGAGAGAGAGTGCTTCACGAGAGGGAGATTTGATCCCTGCAAGCTCACCAATGGAGACCTGAGAGGCGGACGAGGGTGCTGTATACCCCCCCCCCCGGTTCATTTCTGAGGCCCCGTTGGCTCCTTTGAAATCTCTGGCCTCCTCCAGGGGTGCCTCGATGACGCGAGCAGCACGGCCACCTGGGGGTGTACCCTGTGGGGAAGAGGAGGGGCGCGACACCGTGGTGGAGGATGTGGGCAACAGCCCCCGCATAGGGCCCCCATTACCCCACCTCCCTACCCCTCTGGGGTGGGTGGCCCCCCGTCGCTGGCTGCGTCCGCCCCAGTTTCAACTGGCAACTGCGGCGAAGACCATGGGACAAGAAGACCCAGGCTTCCAGATCCCTCCTCTGATGGCAGCTCAGATGGATTTCACCCAGCTCGGCCAATGGCTGGCCGAGTACCAGGCCCAACTCTTGCGGGACCTAGCTCAGCAGCAGCAGGCCTCTCAAGCCTCCCTTATCCAAGACTTGTGGCAAACACTGCAGCCACCCCCTGCACTCCATGGCCGACCCTCTCGAAAATGACTCCGGACGATGACGTGGAAGCTTTCCTTGAGGCATTCAAGAGAGCCGCTGAGGCTGCCGCCTGGCCCCATGGGCAGTGGGTCCACAACTTGGGCGATGCCCAAGCCGCCCTCAAAGCCTTAGATAAGACTGATGCGGCTGATTACGATAAGGTGAAGGCCACTGTTCTAAACCGCTTCAAGATTACGCCCGATACCTACCAACAATGCTTCAGGATTATCCAAGTGCAACCATTGTCTTGGCCGCAGGCAGTGATTGCAGCTTTGAAGGATGCCGCCTCTTGGTGGCTGGTACTGACGACTGAGGAATCTTGGCAGGTTGTCGAGCTCATCGTCATAGAGCAGCTCCTGCAAATACTGCCTACCAAGGTACGCCATTGGATGGCTTGCTGGAAGCCCACCAAATTGAGCGAAGCACTGGAACTGTGGGAAAATTACCAGGCCACCGATGGGAGAGACCCCACACCAAGGCCTGAGCCACCAAGGAGAGGCAGGGGTGCCGACCCTCTGGCCAAGACCCCCCTCAGGGGCCCTTCCGAGCCCGTGAGAAGAAAACAACCGCCCAGGACGGGCCTGGATGGGGCCAGCCCGAGGCTCCTCATTTGGGTTTGACCCCTGCCCTCAGGCACCATCCAGTGCTGTCAGCCGAGGGGGAGCCCCACTCGGGCCCACCAACCCTGAGGTACCACCGCTGCCGGGATGCCCCCTTGGACGTGGGCCCGCTTTACCTGCGGCCAATGGAGGCACCTGCGCCGCGACTGCCCCACAATGGAGTGTGACCTCAGCTGGGATGATACCCTGCAAACGGCGGCAGTGGGTCACTGCCCCCCGAGGTAGACCCTCCCAGTGGAGCTAGGGCAGTGCAGTATGAAGGCCCTCCTTGATAGCGGGAGCTCTCTGTCTATGGTCCGCACCCACCTGCTCCTGGCAAGTCTCCCGGTCTTGAGGACAGCGACAGTTGTATGCTTCCACGGCCATGAGGAACGCTACCCTGTGGTGGTGGTGCCCTTAGCTTACCTGGGGCACTGCTGGGAGGTGCCGGTAGTCCGATATAACGAAGTCGACCCCTTACCTATTTACCAACCAGACCCTTAAGTCTGACCGACAGCGAGCAAGCGGACCTCCTGTCTTTCTTTGGGTGACGGGGTCCCTGAGGTAACCTGGATTAGCCTCTCTCTAAATAATAAACTCGCTGACCAGGTTCCTCCAATTAAAGTAGCTACAGTTTTACAATATAGTCTCTTCGGGGTTTGTTGATATTTGGTCTCTGCGTTTAGTATCTGAGGTAAATATTTGGGACCCTGTGTACTTTGGTCTGAAATCCCTTTTCAAAAGGCACAGCAGCTTTTCTTTTACTGAATACAACTTTATTGGTACAACTGAGTATAAGTGGAGGGAATTTGCGGAGATTTCTTATATCGTCACGATGTTACGGTTCCTGATGTCACATTAAGCTTTAGTGTTTTACAGACTCGTTGTTACTTTGTTGCAGATGGTATGTTTTGATACACTTTGCACACACTTGCTAAACACTCAGACTTCACCCTCCTGTCCTGCTGTGTGGAGATGTACAGTTTCTTGGCTTGGCACCCCGGTCTCATACTAGCCCCCATTGGCTCTTGACCATCCTGCCCCTCAGCCTCACTAATCTCCCTTTCAGTCAGGATCCTTTGGTTGACAGTACTGAATAGCATTTGTGTGTATTCTTAAATTCACTGGTCTGCTCCCACTCTGGCAAGTCAGACACCTTAGCTCTTCTCACTGAGCTTTCACACGCTGTTCGCTCCCACAGAGCACTGAGGGACATAGACTGCCCTTCTGCTCTCTCTGATATCCCAGGCTGGACTCCCTCTCCACCTCACAGTTCTCTGACTGTCCGTTCCTAACTGACCACTCCGACAGTTATCTGTCTATCAACAGTGGGTTCCGAGCCCTTGGGCCCCCACCTTTTCAAGTCATGTGACTTTCCAGGCATTCTACTCTGCCCCTTTAAGTTCCATTTCGTCACACCCGAGTTCCCAGGCTCCCATTCCCAGTTCTCTTGGGCAGGGATGCCCCAGGGTTCACCGCCACCTTGCAGCAAGCTGACCCCGGCCCCAATGGGCTGCCGATAGAGGAGCCAGCAAGGGAAGATCTTGCCACCCCGGCCGAAGAGATGACCCAGCCAGAGGATAAGATGGGACCGCAGGCCGGAGCCTGGGAGCTGGAGCCAGACTTCCGTGCCGCCCAAGAGAAGGACAAATCCCTGGCGGGCCTCAGAAACCATGTGGTGGTGAGTGAGGGCCAAGTCCTGGATGTATGCCGCAGCCAGCAGCTCCCCCGCATCATACGGGAAGGAGGGGGGTGGTTCAGGGAGGTGAGGGGGCATTTGGGGCCCTTCCGACAGTTGCTGGTCCCTCACCAGTACATGGTGAAGGTACTGCAAAGTGCCCACAACCACCCCTGTGCCAGGCACCAGGGCGTGAAGAACACCCTTACCCGCGTCCTGGCCCAATTCTTCTGGCCCTCCATCGCCTGAGATGTCCAGGCTTACTGCAGGTCCTGCGGAATCTGCCAGCGTCTCAACAAGCAAGGAGACCCCAAAGCCCCCCATTACCACTCCAGATTCAGCATGCCCCCTTTGACCGGATAGCGATGGACTTTGTGGGCCCGCTGCCCCGAACCCCGTGGGGGGCTCACTACTTGCTGGTGATTGTAGATCACGCAACACATTTCCCGGAGGCCGTCCCCCTGCCCAGACTGAAGAGTGCGGGAGTCACCCGCGCCTTGATGCACTTCTTTGCGCTGGTAGGCCTGCCCCGCGAGATTCTGACAGACTGAGGGTCTCCCTTCACCACCACGTTGATGAAGCAAGTGTGCAAAAGTCTACAGATACGACAGCCTTTCACATCTGTCCATCAGCCCCAGATGGACAGCTTGGTGGAGCGCCTCAACCAGATGGTGAAAGCTATGTTGCAGAAGTTGGTGCACGATCATCCGCAGGCCTGGGACCTCTACGCAGACCCAGTATTGCTGGTCCTCTGGTAGACCCTCCAAGCATCCTTGGGTTTCTCCCCGTTTGAGTTGGTGTACAGATGCCAACCTTGGGGCATCTTGGGTCTAGTCGAGGGTCAGCCCCCAGGACCTCCCGATGTCCCGGAGGGGGACCCGTGTGAATTTGTACGGAAGTTACAGGAACGCTTGCAGCATGTTCGACAAGAGGCCCACGCCAACCTCGCTAAGGCCCAAGATGCCCAGAAACAACGATACGATAGGGGCACCCAGCCCCGCTCGTTTCAGGCGGGAGATAAGGTTCTGGTCTCGTGGGTTGTGATGGCTTATCCTTCAAAGGATCCCTGGCAAGGGCCGTACACTGTCACTAGGGTCTTGGGCTCCCTGTCATATGAAGTGCAGTGCGGCTCCCGCCCTAATCATTGAAAGCACGTCCACGTGAATGACCTCAAAGCCTGGCATCCCTGAGAGACCCCCACACAGCAGGGATTGTTGGCCGAGGACCCCAGGGAATTGCCGGATGGGACCTTACCCTGGGAGGCTGAACCCTACTCGCACCTGGACCCAATCACAGACGCTGACCTATTGGAACCCCAGAAGGAAGATCTCTGACAGCTACTAGCCACATGCCCAGGAGTCTTTTCCAAATGCCCAGGAATCACCCATTTGATTTTGCACAGGATCATTACCACTACTGGAAAGGTGGCACGCGCCCCCTGGAGACCCATGCCCTGAAGCTCAAGGAGGCTATCACACGGGAAGTGGTGGATATGCTATGGCTGGATGTAATTGAGCCGTCGTAGAGTGCATGGCGGAGCCCGGTAGTCTTGGTACCGAAGCCCGACAATTCCATCTGCTTCTGTATTGACTATCAAGAAGTCAACAAGTTAGCACAGTTCGACGCATACCCGATGCCGCAGGCAGACCTTTTAATAGACCAGCTGAGGGAGACCCGGTTTCTCTCAGCCCTGGATCTGATGAAGGGCTACTGGCAGGTGCCGGTTCACCCCGCGGACCAACCCAAAACTGCCTTCGCCACCCCACAGGGTCTGTACCAGTTTAAGAGAATGCCTTTCGGTCTACCCAGAGCCGCAGCAACCTTTCAGCGGCTTGTGGATCGAGCCCTGGCCCAATGCGAGGGTTTCGCCTGGGCCTACTCGGACAATATCATTGTTTGCAGCCCTGATTGGGAGTCCCACCTGTCCCATCTCCAGCAGGTGTTTTGCGGCCTCCAGGCGGCAGGCTTGCGGGCCAACCCCCCCCAAAAGCCCCCTCGGCTTCCAGGAGCTGAAATACCTTGGGCATCTGGTTGGTCGCGGCCAGTTGCGCCCTTTGCCGGATAAGGTCGAGACCCTACTGACTCACCACCGCCCACACATAAAGAAACAACTGCAAGGCCTCCTGGGCTTCGTCGGCTATTATAGCTGTTTCATCCTCATTTTCGCGACCGTAGCCAGCCCCCTGACAGACCTACTGCAGAAGTTCAGCCTGAACCGCTTGCCCTGGACAACGGAGGAAGAGGCCGCGTTCCAACACCTGCGGCAGAGTCTGTCCTGGAGTCCGGTCCTGTGCAACCCTGATTTCACCCAGCCTTTTGTTCTCCATCCGGATGCCTTGGGTACCAGCCTAGGGGCCATGCTAGCGCAGGAGTCCACCAAGGACCTCCAGCCCGTTTTGTTCATTAGCAGGAAGCTGCAGCTGGCGGAACGGCGATATGCCACGGTTGAAAAGGAAGCCTTGGCAGTGAAGTGGGCGGTGGGGGCTCTACAATATTACTTAACCAACAACCCCTTCCAGCTGGTGGTAGACCACGCCCCCTTTTGTGGTTATCCTGCATGAAGGACTCCAACCCCAGAATCCTCCAGTGGTATCTTTTACTCCTCCCCTTTTCTTTTACTCCTCCCCTTTTACAGTGTGACACCAAGCGGGCAAGGATCACTACGTGGCCAACTACCTTTCCCACCTGTTTGAAGAAGAGCCCACCCGGGCAGGGTCAAGGGGTGTGTGTGTCCCGTCCCAGAAGGTCCGGGCCTTGACCACCCCCGCAGGACCCCCCCAACTCACCATGGCCTCCAGAGAGGCTTCTCCTCTCCCTCAGCCGTGGAAGCTGACAACTCCATGAAAAAACCAGTCGGCGTCAGGGGGCGATGGCGCTCTCGTGGCGGCTCAGCGGCTGCCTCGCACTTGGGTGGCCGCCTGTGCGCTGCAGCCCGGCTTCCCAGAGACTGCCGCGCCTCCCAGGGCTGCCCAGTCACCGCCACTATGCCCAAGAGACTGGGAGGCCGGGGCCTGCTGTGAGACTTCTGCTCAAAGTAGTCAAGGATCAGATCTTTGTTGATGAAACACAGTTCTTTATTTCCAAGCTCTACATTGGTACAGGTTCTCGGATTATTGTCAGAGATAATGCATATGATAGAAGCAGGTCTATTATACCCTTCAGTAGAATTTGAATTGCCCATAGGTAACCAATCACCAAAGGGGAAAAACGGCGGGCAAAAGGGGTCTTTGGCCGTTTGCTTCCCACAGGAAAGAAAGCTAGGTGTTAAGCTGTAAATTTCCCTTCCCAAACCAGACCCCTTAGATGTAACCATATTCACATAACAAATGCTTTCCTCAAGGCCTTCGCACGTTGATAAGAAATGGTCTCTGTCCTCCCCTTGTCCTCCCAGCCGGGATGAATGGAATGCGGAGGCAGGAGTGTGAGAGGCCCATTGTTCCCATGCTTTGAAGTTGTCACTCTCCCGGGCAAGCAGTTACACAGACCAGGCCTGGTCAAAGCCATAAACCTGGGGTCACATAGCATACAGTCATCCTGGCAAAGGATATGGTTACATGGTGGGCATAGGGGCAACTAAAAGCAATAAGCATGGATACATAATGGGTGCAAGCACAGGTTACACACAGCACAAAGCAATAGGAAGCATAGCAGAAAGTCCCAGAAATCCTTGTCTGAATCAGCAGATTCTGACACCTGCTGGTCCTCCAAGTGCCATGAAGACGCCCATGGCGCCGACGGACTGCAGGCCAGGGAGGGGCGCGGCTGCATCGCAGGCAGCAGCGGGGACATGTCGCTGCTAATGAGCAGGGGTGGGGCCAGAGCGAGGGAAGGGCTTTCGAGCAGGGGGAGGGACTGGAGAGAGGCTGGTGGGAATAAAAGAGAGGCCAATAGCATGGGGCCGGCGAGGAAGACCCGGAGGTGGAGCAGTGCTGAGAGAGAGAGAGAGCTTCACGAGAAGGAGATTTGATCCCTGCGAGCTCACCAATGGAGACCTGGGAGGCAAACGAGGGTGCTGTATACCCCCCCCCCCCGCCCCGTTCATTTCTGAGGCCCCGTTGGCTCCTTTGAAATCTCTGGCCTCCTCCAGGGGTGCCTCGACGACACAAGCAGCACGGCCACCGGGGGTGCACCCCGAGGGGAAGAGGAGGGGCGCAACAGTGGAATTTCACCTGGAGTGAATCAAATGAGGTATCAAACTCCTAAAGTAACAGCACATTGGAGTTTTTGAAACCTCTTTGTATTGGCTGAAAGAGTTCTGGCTACATTTAATTGAAATGAACCCCTCCTAAGTATTGAATCAGATGCAGAGATGCTATGGAATGTTAATGAACATTTTAGCTATTCAAAAATTCAACACATTGACATCAGTCAAGACTTAGGGATGAAGAGGCTATGGCAAGGTGTTCAAATGGAAGAGGAGTAGGTAGCTATTGAAATGTTTATGGATTATAGGCTGGTTCAGAAGTAATGCTAAAGTGTGAGCAAAGTATAGTGATTACAGGAATTCTCAGTCAGTGGGCATGCACAAATCATAGTATGTTTTTAACTACGAAAGAAAGAAATTGAAGTGTGAAGACAGAAAGAAAAGAGTACCCGAGACCAAGGCTTGTGTGGGTGTGATGCCAAATCATGGCTGCTTGGCAGGGTTGCCAGGTCCCCCCTTGGCCATTGGTGGGGGGGGGGGGGACATGGAGTTGCCAGTGCCAGATTGGGGGACTCCTGGAAACTTGGGGGTGGAGCCTGGGGAGGACAGGGACCTTGGGGGGGGGGTACAATGCCATACAGTCCACCCTCCAAAGCATCCATTTTTTCTCCAGGGGAATTGAATGCTACAGCCTGGAGATGAGCTGTAATTTCAGGGGATCCCCAGGTCCCACCTGGAGGGTGGCATCCCCGCATGTGAACCAAGCCTGTGTGTGGTCATGTGTGTATATGACTGTAGTGTGTGAATACTAAGGGTGAGCAGTGAGAATGATTATGTGCATGCAGGCAAGGCGATATATGAGAGACTGAAGGGAAAATAGCATTGGGTAGCCACCTCCAGGATGCGAAACTCCTAGAGATTTTAGGGGAGGTGTCTGGAGAAGACAAGGTTTGGGGAGGGGAAGGATTTCAGTGTATAATGCCATAGGGTCCAGCTTCTAGAGCAGCCATTTTCTCCAGGGGAATTGATCTCTGTTGCCTGGAGATCACTTGCAATCCCAGATCTCAGTGGCAACCCTAGTCACGAGACTATTACAGTTTTCCACCATATGGCTCAGTTAACACTGGTAGGGTTGCCAGGTCCACCCCCCAGCCACTGGTGGGGGATGGGGGAGTAGGGCTGCCAGATCCAGGTTGGGACACTCCTGGAGATTTGGGGATGGGCCCTGGGGAGGAGAGGGACCTCAGTAAGGTAGTGCCAGAGAGTCCACCCTCCAAAGCATCCCTTTTCTCTCTGTCATCTGGAGATGAGCTGTAATTCTGGGGGTTCCCCAGGCCCCAGCTGGAGGCTGGCATCCCTAGTTAACAGAGGCACACTAGTCATATTTAGTCCCCATCTTCCTCTTTCCCATTTCAGAATTATATGGTTCTGAGGTTTTGCTTGTAGGCAGCTTCAGCTGAAGAACTGCATCATTTCCCATATACAGTTCTTTGGGGTCTCACCTGAACTTGCTTATTCAGCAAGACTTACTCTCTAGAAAGTCTGGGCAGGATTTTAATCTTTACATACTTAGCTGAGAAGCTATTTGAGATTAGCATCCACACAGGAAACCAGCATCAGCCAAACTTTCATTAGAAAAAGCACAGTAATATTTTAAGTAAACCCCCCACACACACATAGTCTAATCAACATGGGTGAGACTTTGTCTAAATTGAAGTAAAGGCATCCATTCACTCTGAGTACAGGGAGAATATGCTTTTGATTGAATGCTGCCTTCGACTTTTGACAAAACCCTTTTCAGCATGTTAAAACATTTAAAAGATATCGCACTGTGCTTTGAGAGTCATTTAAAAATGCTGTAATATAAAACAAAATCATAGAATAAATACAAATTGTAATGGCAAGCTTTAATTTTTTCAGTTTTTTATTGCTTATAATTGTGTTATTTTTGGCATAACAATAACAACAAACCAGACAAGACAATGGAGAATGATGAAATAAAGATTCTTTGGGACTTCCGACTGCAAACAGATCAACACCTGGAGCATAATGCCCCTGTTTTCACAATGGGGGGGGGGGGGTAGATGAGAAATAGGGTTTGGACCATTGACACTGCAATCCCAGGAGACAGCAGAATAGAAAAGAAAGCACAGGAAACGATAATGGAATACCAAGACTTATGAGTAGAGCAGAGCGCCTCTAGGAGAAGAAGGTTACCATTGTGCTAGTTGTCATTGGAGCCCTTGGAGCAGTCCTAGAAGTCTCAAGAAACACCTGGACCTTCTGGGCCCTGAGCAAATAACACCAGCTCAGGGTCAAGAGACAGTGGTGCTTGGAACAGCAAGAATTCCCAAGAACTTGGCTAGATCTTGAATTGCAGAACACCATCTACCTGTCAGAGACCTGGCTGTGACAATTCTTAACAAGAACAACATGGCACTTCCTTGTGAGGCTTGCCACCTCCAGGTTGGGAAATTCCTGGAGATTTGGGGGTGGAGATGCCGTAGACGCCACTCACCAAAATGGCCATTTTCTCCAGAGGAACTGATCTCTGTAGTCTGGAAATCAACTGCAATTCTAGGAGACCTCCAAGCCCCACCTGGAAGGTGGCAACCTTACTGGTGTAGAACCCCATGTGAATTTTTAATAAAGCCTTCCTGTCTGAAGGAAAAGAGGTGTTCCGATTTGACCAAAAAAAGAGAGCCTGCGCCTGCGGGAGGGGGATCGTGGCAAACACGCGCGCCCTTCCTCGCTCAGGAACGCCTCCCGGAGACCCCCCCCCCCCCCCCGGCCTCCCGCCCTTCTCGCCAAGGGGCCTCAAGGGGCTCGGGGGTGGGGGGGCTCTTCCTTCGCAGGGCCGCCCTGCCCGCCTTTTCCCGGGGTCCCCACCGGGCTCTGGCCGTGGCGGCGGCATGGGGGAGGCGAAGGGCCTTTCCTTCTCGCCTCAGCTGTCACGGGGCGGCAGGAACGCTTCTCCTTGTGGCGGGCTGCACGGGGCGGCCGGTCTTCCCCATGCCGCCGCCAGGAACGGCTCCTGCTGCTGCTTTGGAACGGGCCAGGCCGCCCCCGAGGCATCCGCGCAGCCTCTCCAGCTAGCCAGGCCACCCGGCCCGGCCCGCCCCTTCGCCCCTCCCTCTTTCCGCTGGTCCCAGGCAGGGGCCCGTCGGGTGCCTCCTGCCAGCCAACCGGCGCTCGAGAGACTCCGCCTTCCGGCCAACCCGCGGCGCCCGTCTTGCCGTGTCCGCGCGCCCGGGCTGCCTGGCCCCCAGAGCGGCTTCAGGAGTGCTGCACCCGTGGCGGCTCCTGCTCCTGCTCCTGCTGCCGCTGCCGCCGTGACCGGCCCTTCGCTTCCCGCCGCCGTGGCCCGGGCCGGAGCCCCCCGCAGGCACTGAGGATGCGCCCCCCCGCCCCCCCGCGCGCGCCCGGCGGTGGCCGCCCGCCCCGCCCCTTCGCCTAGCGACAGGTGAGGGCGGGGCTTCTCCGCGGCTTCCCGAGGGCTCGGGCTCTGGAGCGGCCTCTGGGCCGGCGGCGAGGAGGGGCCTGCGGCTCTGCCGTGAAACGCTCCCACCCCCTCACCCCCCACCCCCCACGGCCGCCGCCGCCGCCGCCCTCTGCACAGCGGTCCCTCCTGCCGTGGGTGGGCTGCGTAATGTTGCACGTGGGTGTCGGGGCCAAGCTGCTCTCCTTGACTCTTGTGCTCTTCTGGGCAGGGCCGCATGGTCAGCAACGGGGGCGGTGGGGGGTGGGGGGGACAGAAGAGGGTCGTCTCGGAGCTAGCGACAGGCCTTCATTTTTAATCCATTTTTACCCGGCCTTTCTCCCTGATAGGTACCCAAAGTGACTGACACCATTCCCCTCACCTCCATTTCATTTTCCCACTAACCCTGTGACCTAGGTCAGGCTGAGAGACCGTGACGGGCCCAAGGGGGTCACCCAGGGAGCTTCCATGGGGCACCAGTGGGGATTTGAGCCTGGGTCTCCCAGGGACTAGTCCTGCACTCTTAACCACCACGCCCCACTGGCGCTCCCCATGCTAATAGGGATGCTAAATGATGCAGAGGTTTTAAATATGTAATCTTTTACCCTGTAACATTAGGGTGAGGAGAGCTGGTAGGTGGGACAGAGAAGCCTAGTCATAGGAGCCCTATATTCAGTCCTGGAGAAGAGGGAAATTGTACACACTCAAGGTGGAGTGAATGGCAGGCGGATGGAGTACATTTGCTAAGTGCTTACAGACTGGAACTAACAAAAGACCTACAACTCACTGGATTGGTTTGGCTGGCCTTCCTTATAGCCAGAAGCTAATTACTATTATAATAGGTTAGTTTCCCCCACAGTCTGCTTCCCCAACCCAGAAGCAAAATCTCTCTGTACTGTGTTATTGCATTGCTTCAAGATCAATTCGATGAGGTCCTGTTTACAGGATAGTTTATTGCAAGATGACAGTATTGAATACACACCATCCCTTGTTTGTGTATGGTGTCTAGGTCAGGAGCCCTCAACTTTGCTTGCTCTCCTTTTGGAAAAACTGTCCACATTAGCAGGAAGGTTATCTCTAGTGAGTGGAAGCACTGAACCACTTCTTGAGTGTCTCTTGGTTTTCACTTGGTTTTTGTTGAGTGTCACTTGGTTTTTGTTGTGTTCCTAATAGCTCAGCTTATTGATCATACCACAGAGCAAAGGTCATTTCATAGAAAAAGAGGTGCAGGAGCTCATTAGCACAACTTATTAGCATAACTTATTTGCATATGTCCTATTATGGGTCAGAAATTGAGCCAGCCATATATGAGGAAGCCGCCCAAAAGAATCTCATCTCTGCCACATACTTACAAGGCAGCCTTGGGCATGATGCTGTCCCTCAACCTCACAAACTCCTTTTCCCTTCCCCTCCCCTCCCCACAACAGACACCTTGTGAGGTAGGTTAGGCTGAGAAAGAGTGAGGTCACCCAGTCGGCTTTCATAGCTGAGTGGGGTTTTGAACCCTGCTCTTCCAGATTCTAGTCAGATACTTTCACCACTACACCACATTGGCAAAACATGTTGAAAAGCCATGACCGAGCCTTGAGGACCCACAAAGCAACAGGTGCATTTTCTGAATATGTAACTAGCACATTTCGTTGGCTGTTGAGCAAGGGCAACCCGCTCCAATCTCCTCTCTTTTTAGCAACAAAGACCTGTTAAAATTCACTGCCCTCCCAAACTCCCCAGGAATTCTGGCCCCAATCCATATCTCCTTCCCTCCCAGAGAATCTAGGAATTCCAGAAAGTCTACAAGGCTAGGTCCGAGTTCAGAAGAACCACAGAGTCCAACAAGATTCTGACTCCCTTCATCAGATCCTCTGGAAAGCTGATACCCCCCCACCCCAAAATCTTGTTGGTTCTCTAAGGTGCTGCTGGGCTTCCCCTTCTGGTGCAGACCAACGCAGCTGCCCTCCTGGGACTACATGAAGGCTGCAACTTACAAAGTCTTTACTGCCAGGCCCAGAAGTCCGTGCCACAAGTGTTCCCTCTAAGCTGAGTTAGTGTGAGCCAGCTCACAGTTTTTTAGCCTCCAGCTCACACATTTTTGTCTTAGCTCAGGAAGGACGGCTCCAGAGCAAACTAAATTTATGCAGCAGCCAAATCGCTCGCTCACAACTTTAATGCCAGTAGCTCACAAAGTAGAATTTTTGCTCACAGGACTCCACAGCTTAGAGGGTGCACTTACCTTAAAACAAGAAGAGGAATCTTTCTGAAGAGGACTGCCCAAGCCCTGCCTGAAGAAGGTTTTAAGCACCCCAAACTGAAAACAACAATTGAAGCTCCTAGGCTGAGAAGCCCATTCTGAGAAAACACTGACAGCCAGGACTCCTAGTTTCTGCAGCACCCTCCAAAGTTCTTCTTTACTTTCTTCCAACACCTCTTGCTCTGGAATTTATTTCCTTCTCGTTAACTAAGGAGAGCTGGAGGAAAGTAACCATGTTGGTCTGCAGAAGAAGGGCTTAGATTCCAGACCAGCAGCACCTTAAGATAGCAAAACCAGATATGGGGGTGGGAGATGAGCTTGCAAGATTCAAAGCTCCTTTGGTCAGAGGAATCGAGGAATAAATTTTGCCCCACTTAGCCCTAGAGGAGAAGCCGCCCACCCATAACACTCTTACTAGGGAGTAGCCCCACAGGGCTCAGCTGGGGTTACTTATGAGCAAACAGTGCTCCAGGCGGCATTGAGGCTAGTGGATGCCCTGCCCTCAAAGGCCCTGGATCTAGCGTCCAAGTAACCTGTCTCCAGTCCTCTGCAACCAATACCCTGGTCTTTGTGATGGATCCCAGTGCCCACTCCCACCGGCCTCCTCCAACCCTGGTTTTATTGCAAGCCCCCCTTCCTGCCCAGGACTCCGGGCTTCCCTTGTTCTGCTAGCCTCAAACACCCATCCAGATCTGGAGAACCCAGGTGTCTGGCTTGCAGCCCCTCTGAATGGAAGACCCACAGCACTCCCCCCCAAAACGAAGTGGAGGAGGTGGCAGTGGAAGCTGGTGGTAGTGGGCACCTCAAGGCGGGCTCCCACATGCCATGGATGACGCGGAGGAGGTGGCACTGCCACCAGTAACCCCTGCCAGTGTCTGCGTGGCTGTGGTGTGGTCGCTGCATTTCCCCAGCACCGCTGGGCACATTGGGCTGGCGGTGCGCAAAGAAGGAGGTGGTGGAGGAGGTGGCGGTGGCGTGGGGCTGCTATCGCCGTGTGCAGAATGCCTCCTCCCCTGCCACCACTGCCACCGTTCCTGGTTGGGGACATAACCGTCCTCGCAATGGGTGCCCCCGAGGGGCAAAATTTTAAACGGGGAGGGGGAGAAAAAACACAACCCCCCACACTCGCTTTCTCGTCTCCCTCATGGAGACGGAACTCGTGAGGCTTCTCTGTCTCACTCCCTCATCAGCCTGCTTCTCTCACCAGCCCGCTGGGAGCTTCAGCAGGCGGGCAGAGGAAGCCAGGGAGAGGCATTTAAATGCCTCCCTGCACCCCCTGGCCCTTCCTAGCTCGCACGCCTCAGCGCATGACCTAGGAACAGTGTGTGTGTGGGGGGGCTCTGTGGGGCTTCTTCTGCCCCCCCCCCCCCGCTTCAGCTCTGCGGGGTTTCTTCCTTCTCTCTACAGTCATGTTGCTGCTGTGGTGGGACTCTAGAGAGGAGTGCGGGGGCAGGGAGCGGAGGGTGGGGCTTGCTGCCACCACCATTTGTGCCCGCTCCTGGGCTCCTGGAGTGGTGCTCTGGCCCCAAATGATCCCTGCCGCAGGGGAAGTTTGGTGTTTCTCAAGGAATGGGCTTCACATGGATTTTGGTGTCATATCTTTCAACTGTGGCAGTATTAGTTTTCTAATTTTTATTGGAATCCTAACAGTTCAGGCTTTCTTAGAGGACAGAAAACTTGTTTGTCGTAGTTGGGATGATAAATGTGAACATGAGTTTTCTGACGTGTCTCACTAGAAATAATGTTTTAGTAGTAAACTAGTTGGAGACGCGCAAAGACTTGCAAGGGGTCTCTGATTTTCCCCTCCCCCACTGTTTCTTCTTTCTCTACCCTGGAAGTCTTCCTAGCCTTTCCCACTTTCTGGTTTTCTTCTCGCTTTCCTGCCAGCCAACGTACTTTTATCTCCCCCCCCCCCCCCCCATCTTCAGCTTTCCCGCATCCTTCTCCTTAGCAGCCTCTGCCTGGGAAAACTATGGCCCAGTTGCATGGTGCCAGCTGCTGCGCCAGCTGCTGCACCAACTGCTTGCTGGTAGGAACCAGCAAGAACTGTTTCCAGCGTATCCCTTTCTCTATTGTTTCCTTTTCTCCATCCTAGCAACCCTCATAGCCTCACATTTTATTTCTTCCCATCCACCAACTAATCTACTTTTTATCTGCCTCCCTATCTCCAGTTAAACTATTTATTTACTTCTTTTATTACCCTGCCTTTCTCTGCAGTGGGAACCCAAAGCAGCTTACATCATTCACTTCTCTATTTTATCCTCACAACAGCTCTGTGAGTTAAGTTATGCTGGCAGTGTGTAACTGGCCTACGGTCACCTCCATAGCACAGTGCTGATTTGAACCTGGTTTTCCCAGATCCTAGTCTGACACTCTAACCACTACACTATCTGGGCTTTCATGGAGTGGCTGCTGTTGAACAGTAGCAAGCAGCTGGATTGGGGTGAGTCATGCAAGTTAGGTGATATCGTCACTCAGTGATTGCTGCCAACCTGTCTTTATCCCACCTGCCTTCTGTCATCAAATCCAAGAAAACTGGGGGGGGGGGGGGGTACCCTGCCTCCATCTTCAGCTTTCTGCCCTTCACACCCTCTGGCAGCCACTCCCTGGAAAAAGTATGGCTGAGCTGCACTGGGCCCAGTTGTATGATGGGAAGCCTGCAAGGACTTGCAGGGAGCACCCTGATTTCACCTGTATCATCCTCCCCACACTATTTCCTCTGTCCTCCTGGCAGCCCCCATATCTTCCTTTCCCTGCTTCCTTCTCTCCTTCCTACCCACCAGCCAGAATGCCTTTCATCTGCCCCCCCCCCCCATCTTCAGCTATGTTTATTATTTACTTAATTCATTTGTACCCTGTTGTACTCTCCAGTGGGAACCTGCTATGGCAGGGGTGGGGGGTGGGTCCCACCACTCACCTGGGTCTCCAAAAATCCTAGTCTGGCTTTTGTGGGATGGCTGCTGTGAACAGTAGCAAGCAGCCAGTCTTGTGTGAGACATGCAAGTTGCATGGTATCAAGTGGCCTGGTGGTTGCTGCTGGCCCTGGCCCTGATGAGTCCTCCTTCAGAGGGCAAAACAGCCTTGGAAAGGGCCCTGCTCCGGGGGGGGGGGGGGGGGTTGTGTGGCGACCAACAAAGCGTTTGGTCTCTCCTGGAACAGCCTCCACACCACTATCTTGAAAAACTAATTAAAAATAAACTCTTCGCTGCTGGAAAACCTCCAAACTGAGCCCAAGATATGGGGAAATCGAAAGGAGCATGGGCGAACAAGAAAGCACAACGGAAAACAGCTTCTAAAAACAAGAGTGGAACTGAAATCTTCTGAACGAGACTCCTCACCTCCTCTCCCACTAGAAATGGAGCTGGAAGATGCTGAAGAGGTACGTGTGGGGAAAAGGAAAAGAGAGGACTCTATTACAAAAAAACAAATACAAGAAATGCTAACTGATTTAAAAACAAATCAAAGAAATAATAACACCTGTATTTAACAAAATAGATTATTTGACAAACAAAGTTAAAGAAGTTGAAGGCACAGCAAATATGGCTCTTGATGGAACAAAAAAAATGCCCAGGAACTAAATGAACTAAAAACATTTGAAACATGGGCAAAATCAAAGATAGTGATATTAGAAAACAAAGTAAGAGAGCGTAAATTAAAATTTAGAGGGGTCTCACCCAACTTTGAAATGAACAAAGAGATAACTGCAGGTTTAAACCAATGGCTATCAGAACTCCTCCACTTATCAGGAACAATTGTAGTAAATGCCTACAGGCTGAACATGACACATGCTGCCTCACTGGCGTTTAATCCCAGATGTAATTGCTGAAATTGTGGACATTAAAAAAACCCCACATTTTGGATATGGCAAGGACAAATGGAGGTTTGAAATTAATAGACACTACAATCCAAGTGTTTCCTGACTTGCCAGTTGAAATACTGAATGCCAGACGCAATTTACATTCGATAGCGCAATGGCTAAATGAAATGAAACAGAGATACAGGTGGCTCTCATTTGGGCACTTATCAGTAACCTTCCGTGGGAAAATACAGCTGTCAGTTAGCTATAGAATAACTGCCATAGGTTTGAGTGTACGTCTTGTCATAATCAGTGAAGTTGCCGAGTTGTATGTATCAATGCTTGGGAACATTGGGCCAGTATATTTGGGCGCCAAGAATTCTCACTGTTGATTGGTAGAGGGTGGTTAGGCCATATTTCATATCAAGTATAATTGTAGCTGCATTTCTATGCTTGGGCATTACTAACAGGAAAAGTGTTTGACCAACATGATCTTTTCTACAAATAAAGGACTTTCTGCTTAAGGAGACCTGTTGTGGACTATATCTATTGGGACATTCTCACAACAGCATACGATACAAAGTCTGGAGAGGAGCTCATTGAGGAAATACAAGAGGCTCAACAGGAATGAAAAACAAAAGCAGGAAGAAACAAAGAGACACAACAAAGGACTTTGAAATAAGACTGGAGAAATTATCTTAACTTCAATTATTTTGACAGACTCAAAGATACATAATGATCTTCAAGAATGGTAGTGATGTCAGGTTTCCAGGGATCCCCCCCCTCCTAATGGGAGAGTCCGCAGCACTCCCACGGGAGCAACCACCATGGAAGATGGCAGAGACTCGTTCAGCAAACCCAAACCCCGAGGAGGGAAGCTCCCCTTGAGGACTTTTCCAAGAAACAAGATAAAGTGCAACCTGAATACTAATTTACTTTGCTTGTAGTATAGACGTATAAACTAGATGTAAGCTGAATAGATATTTCAAGATATTAGTTAAAGTTTAATGGTTTATAATAGCTTAAATAGTAGAAGATAAGTGAAATGATTGCGTTGAAAGCCATGGAGGGAGAAAACCTCAAGAAGAAAGTAGATAGAGTAACAATCTTTCCAAGTCCATAGTAAAAGAAATATCAACGTTTAGAAGATTGGGATTTGCCAAAATAACGGGTTTGGGCTGCCTGTAATAATAATAATAAAAAAAGTTTAATGTAAGGATTTCCTTTTAATTTATGAAACCTGTAATTGTTTCTTGTTAATAGAAAACAACAATAAAAATAAAATTAAAAAAGAAAAAGAAAGGGCCCTGCTCTCTCACATTTCCTTTTACTGAGAGAAAATAAGGCTTGAAGGCTGTAATACTGTTGTGGTTGCCTAGCAACAGCCACTAAGAGAGCCATTTGCTTCTTAAAGCTGCAGGTGCTGCTTCTGTGATGAACTCTTCAATATGTGTGTGTATTTGTGTAAGGGAGAGAGAGAAGATTTTTTTCTGCAAACTCAGGGCTTTTTTCCAGTTTATAGAAAGATCTGTCTTGTGTGTTCATGGCTCCAGTCTTTGGATTTAAATATCCACAGATTTGGCCATGTTGAGAATGAGATATATTGATAATAGAGGCCTAAGGGGCTGGCATCTTAATGTTTGAGTCTAATTGTACTTAAGAATGTAAAAAGGCCATTTAAAAACTAGCATAGTCCTTAGCCAATAATCAACTTTTTATGCCATCCATATAAATTATGCTAGCTGCATACAAAAAGAAATGCGAGTTACCAGGCACCCTCCAGCTCAGGACTGGTTTCTGGAATGGCCTTATAGCCATAGCAAATCGCATTGGGGTGGGGGGGGGTGGCGTAGGGTGTAAGTCTAAGATGAGGTAGATGACCCAGGAGCGAGTTAGAATATTGCATTCTAGTACGCAATCGTTGGTCCTTTTTGTCCTTTGTTTTAGTTCCTAGTGCCTCTCCGTATACTAATATGTAGTATATTTATACATTTATACATTATTTCTGTGTACAGTAGTCAATATTTTTTCCTTGCTGCAAGTAATGGAGGTTTGGGTGAGAGGGCAAGGTTTGAGGGACTGGCATTTGTAAGGCTACAAATCTTCTTCCTTAAGCAAAGGCTGTGTGAAATCTTTTTATTGGGATCAACAAAAATATCACAGAACAGTGCAAGCTTTTGAGTTCTCCAGAAATGGGTGCTCAATAGAAAAGAAAAAGTCTTCTGCCCCCCCACCCCCCAGAAGCATCTTCCTGCCTAAACAAAATAGTAGTAGAGTTTTCAGAATGCTAACCTGAGGTTTTTGAGAACTAAAAAGAGTTTTACTTTTGGAAACCTGATTTCGTTTTTAGTACATTCAGTTTTTAAAAATCTAAATACTCCCCTTTTTTCCCTAACCAGAAGCTTAGGCATGCTTATATAACTGAATAGGGATTATACTCCAATAACCAAAGGTTACTAGTTTGAATTGGAGGAATCTAAAAGTTGTGCGGGAGACAGGGTGGGAAATAGAGGCTGTCTGGGTGATACAGCCTGTTTCCATCAGACTGCATGCTGAACTACCAGTTTGAAAGGCAGGAGCAGCATGGACACAAACTGCGCCCTCAGAAGTGCTTGGCCATGCAAAGTAGCTGGGTTTTTCGCAGTTCTGTAGGACTGATTTGGTGTATCTTATCCCAGCTCTTCCTGCAGCTCAAAGGGGTGTGTGTATATTAAATATAGGATGTCCCTAAGTACCTCCCATGTCCCTGTCCAGTACTCCTCCTTATACTCCTTCAGAGCATGAATAACTTCAATGGTGTAGAGATGGAGAGCTGAACAGGGCTATGAAACCCTTCCTGAAAAATTGCCTGAAATTCCCCCTCTCTAGTCCACATGCTTCTGTGGAGGAGGAGGTGGGGAAGTTTGGGAAACACAGCTTTGCCGGGTCCACTGGGACTCCTCTGTGCAGAGGTGCTGTGCCTGTATTTTGTAGGATCAAGTCATTAATTCGCTAGGAAAAAGCAGTGCAGCATGTTTGGATGTCCTCGGATAGAATGATGCACAGTGCATGTTTATTAGCAAAGCAGGTGTTGGTAATATACCAGAATGACAGCCACTTACCAAATGTGTGTGATCACAGACCAGAAGGCACACATCTCACTTGGAATATTTTTTCAAAAGCAAATGGGTAGTCAGCGTGACCAGGGAGGATTTAAGCCAAAGGACTTTTTGATTAATGCTAGCCTTAAGCTTTGTGTGTGTGGGGTTTGTGCAGGCAACACACAGCATGTTTAGACCCGTAGTTGCCTGTGCCTCCGAAGCAACTCTGGCTTGAATTCAGCATCACTTGTCACATTTGCCTGCTCCATATTTCATTTAAAGTTTAAACCATGTATTAGTGTGTCTCAGGGCGCAAAAGCCCTAGAAGATGTCTAGGCCTTCAGTTTTCTGTAAACCATCCACATGTTGAATTTTCCTTTCATTGCTAAAGCTTGGCTTGCTTTTCACAAGAATAATGTTAACATTGTGGCCAGAGTTTGCACAGACTATAAAAATAGATTGTAGACAATGTTATTGTAATAAACATGGTTATCTAGGCAGTTTAACGTTTATATGAGTGATCATGTTTTCTGAATATGTTAATATAATTGTTTCCCCCCCCTCTTTTTCTTCTTCTGCAGGTCTCTCCTGCAATTATGGAGATCTAAAAGATCTAGGTAGTGCGGAGGGGGAAGCCCCCCTCCCCCTCCTTCGTTTGCCTTCTGGACACCCCCCCCTCCCCGGGACAATACTACACATTTTTGTAGGTAAAGAAATGAAGACTTGAAATATAAATTTTTATCATTCAAAATTATTTATTTTTTTAAGTGCCAAGCCTTAACAGCACAGTGATTCCTATGGCAGCTGTCTGAAACTGAATTACGTACCTGGGAGTCATGGACTTCTTGTGAAGCATTGACAAAAGAAGAGCACCGTGGGTGTATGTACAGCAGCTTCTCTTTCAGAGGGAGCAGTATAGGAAATGAATAAGATGAATTCTTTGATGCCTGACTGCACTTTGAAGTGTCGATCATTGCAGCATGCTTTAGATGTTGTTTCTGTGGTGACACAAGGAAGCGAAGGTCAGATTAAGGCCTTCCTCACTTCTCACTGCTACAATGCAGCAACGTGCAGTGATGTCTTCGGCAGGAATGCGCTCCATCTTGCCTCCTCCTGTGGTAAGAAAGGAGTGCTGGAGTGGCTGGCAGAAACGAATGGAGTGGATTTGTTGGCAAAAGATGAGGAGTCGGGATGGACAGCTTTGCATCGAGGTGTATTCTATGGCCATATAGATTGTGCATGGTCTCTAATGAAGGTCAGTGTGAATCAAGTTAATAGTGATTGAAAGTTCCTATTGTACCTAAAGTCTTGAGAAACTAACCAATGCACTCAAGATAAACTAAAGAAAAGTGCTATATATCCTGGTGCACAACTGCACAACACATACTTTTAAAATCTATTTATTGTGGTTGGTTAAATGAAAGCCCCAGTAGATTTTTCTTCTGGAAAATGTTGTGATTGTATTCAAAACCATTTATTCCTCATTTACGCTAAACAAGATGGGAGTGGGTGGGACCAGTTAAAGAGAGCCTGTTTTAGGGGTTTTCCTGTGTTTTTCCATTAAAATAGCTTTGAATGGAGAGCATCCCCATGTGCGGGCATTACAGAAAAAGTGTAAAAACAAATAGAATAATCAGTGTTTGATTGGAATCGATTAAATCCTTTGCATTACTTCCGATGTATAGCCCCAGCAGCCTTTACTTCATGCATATCACAAGATGAATGATTCTTGTCTTCAGCGTTTTTACTATCAACATTTTACCCTCAGTTCATAACAGATACAAAGTGTGAGACTTCTGGAGAATCCTCAGCATTAAAAATATTGAGCTTCTTTCCTAGTGGTAGCACTTCATTAGTAGATCACACCATGGGATGTAACCTGGAATCAGGTAGCAATTTGCAAATTTGTCCCTCCATGAAATCGTTAAACCTACATGTTGAACCTGTATAGTCTAATTAAAATGGTTTTTAAAAATGCTTTGCAGTATCACTTCCACATTAAATGAAAGATATATTTTGATTAATTTTAAACAAATGCTCTTTCATTTAGGGAACTGAGTATGTGTTTGACTTCTCTGTCTAAAAATGAGATTAGGAATGACCAGATTCAGCATCGTGAGGACCCTTGAAATAAGAAAAAAACATTACCCGTTTTTGTTCTTTAAAAACACGTACTGTCAACTTCTGATGCTGTTTCCTCTCCCCCCTCCCCCTTACTGCAGCGTGGTGTGAGCTTATACCTACAGGATAAGGAAGGCTTATCTGCTTTGGATCTTGTAATGAAGGATAGACCAACCTATGTTACTTTCAAGAATACTGGTATGGCATATATGTGGGTTATTATTCTTGCATGTGTAAATTAGAACAGCACTACAATAGTGTTTGGAAAACTCTGCTGTGTGTTGAACCTGCTGATCTTTTGGGATGTATGAATCTCATTAAATTGTGGATGCTGGGTTGGCCATTATGTTCTGCCACTGCTCTGTGTCTACTTTCAATCCAGGGCTTCCGTCTGTTTTCATTTACTTGCTCTATCCTAGTGGAAACTAGGCACAGATAGCAAGGTAGGGTGGGGAAGGCTACTTGGACATACGAGGCTTTCCCCCCCTTGGGCAGTAATTTGTGGCAAAATGAAATCAAGCAACACTGCCAAGCACAACAGGGTTGTTTGGGAAGGTGTGTAGCTCCCAAACAGAATCCAGTAGGGGTTTTTTTCCCCCCTGTTGGGAGGTTAGAAACGGCTGGCCAGCTTCGTAGTCTGACCTACCTCCTGTCCCACAATTATTTCTTTGTTAGTGAGGAGATGTGAATTTAATTACAGTCCTGGTGACTAAGCTAGTGCAGGGGTCTCCGGCCTTTTGAAGACTCTGGACACCTCTGGAATCTTGAGAGGGGATGGTGAGTGTCAGCCGGCCCAAAATGTGTACCACAGGAAGTGGAGTCAAATGAGATGCTTCTGTCCCCACTTTGCAAAATAATTCCCAAAAGATGAATAAAAAGGATTAAAGGAATACCCATGGAGAGGAATTGAAAAAGAAAAGGAAGAGTAAAAAGATGGGAAGCCTGAAGGGGGAACAGAACCACAAGTCGAGGTGCATAACGGTCTTCCTGATTCTGTAGTGACTGTTGCTGCTGCTGTTACATCTGTGGGAAACCGTTTCATTTGAATAAGGGCAGCCAGTGCCCCTACAAAGCTGCCTTATGCTGACTCAGACCCTGGGTCCATCAAGGTCAGTGTTGTCTACTTGGACCGGCAGCCGCTCTCCAGGGTCTCAGGCAAGGAGGTCTCTCACATCACCCCCTGCCTTGTTCTTTCAACTGGAGATGCCGGGGATCAAACCTGGGACCTTTTGCATGCCAAGCAGATGCTCTGCCACTGAGCCACAGCTCCTCTGATAATATGCCCTGCCTTACCATGCCTTACACTTTCTGAAAAGCTTGGCAGGTGCCAGAGGAAGTAGTGGTGGGTGCCATGTTGGGGAACCCTGAGCTAGTATATTGGTATAAGAACATAAGAGAAGCCAATGTTGGATTAGGCCAGTGGCCCATCCAGTCCAACACTCTGTCACACAGTGGCCAAAAACACCAGGTGCCCTCAGGAGGTCCACCAGTGGGGCCAGGACACTAGAAGCCCTCCCACTGCTGCCCCCCCCCCCGGTCAAGCACCAAGAATACAGAGCATCACTTGCCCCAGACTGAGAGTTCCTATCTATACCTTGTGGCTAATAGCCACTGATGGACCAGTGCTCCATATGTTTATCCAATTCCCTCTTGAAGCCGTCCATGCTTGTAGCTGCCACCATCTCCTGTGGCAGTGAATTCCATGTGTTAATCACTCTTTGGGTGAAGAAGTACTTCCTTTTATCCATTCTAACCCGACTGCTCAGTAATTTCATGGAGTTCCCACGAGTTCTTGTGAGAAAGGGAGAAAAGTACCTCTTTCTCTACCTGCTCTAATCCATGCATAATCTTGCAAACCTCGATCATGTCACCCCTCAGTCATTGTTTCTCCAAGCCGAAGAGCCCCAAGGGCTTTAACCTTTCTTTATGGGGAAAGTGTTCCAACCCTTTTATTATTCTAGTTGCCCTTTTCCCAATGCTATAATATCTTTTCTGAGCTATGATATAGCTTGGGTTTTGCTGGGCAGTGGTTGCTGAGCCCATTTTAGTAACCCTACTTTCCAGCAAGCCTCAAGTGTTTGTCTTCTAGCTTCCTGGATGTGCCTCTCACTGCATGCAGATCTTTAGCCATGTCTGTGTGTGTGGAGTTCCAAATAAGATGCAGGTATTTTGAAGTAAACGTGAGGGGGACAGCAGCCTGAAAGTATGGACTTTCACATTCTTCTAAGTTATTAATAATTCATGCTGTGTACTTTCTTCAAAAGTGTCTATATTGTGTTTAGCCATATGCGCGAGCTGAAAGTAGAACACTTTTTTCTACTAAGGTGTGTCCCATGCAGCATGACTGGAATTGTGTTAATTTCACCTTTGTTTTTTTGTTTTGTGTTTTTGGTGTGGGGGTTGGGATGTACTGAAACTGTATTCAGCGGGCTAGCTCTGCAGCCTGTTGGTGTTGGAGGCTTTAGAAGGATGATACCTTAATTTATATTTTGCAAATGTTTTGGTACACAGTCCTGTGCTTAGCAATAAACCAGTGTGCTTCAATCTTCTAGGAGGTAGCTTTGTGGGATTGTGTGGAGTCTTTCAGCTAAAACCAGAAGTAGTAAAACGGTGCATCCTCACACATTAATCATTTTCCGTTAGATCCTACAGATGTCTACACTTGGGGAAACAATATAAATTTTACTTTGGGGCACAGTGGCCAGCAGAGTAAACATCATCCTGAGTTGGTGGATTACTTTCCTAGGAATGGTATTTATATCAAACAGGTAATTAATTTCACATGAACAGATTTTAGACTTTTTTTGTTGTTCAGCATAAACTCACAGCATGTTCTTTCTGCTATTTGTATTTGAATATACTGTCTCTGTACAGAATGTGTATGAATTGTGTCAGGCTAAGGGTTAGCCAACTTCAGTCTTCTGAGGTTAGCTTTTAAACCAGATGTTTATGGAGTTCTAGCCGTGCACTGTAGCCAGCAGGTGTTAGATGGCCACGAATCCCAGACAGATAGAATTCTGTGTTCAGTATAATTGTCCCCTTGGGGGGGAAGTGTCAGTGATGGTGTGCGTCTGTTGAGTGTTGTCAAGTCACAACCCCGACGCATGATGGCCCCACCGGGTTTTCCAGGCAGGAGATGAGCCGAGGCGGCTGGCCATGGCTGGCCTCTGTGTCACAACCCGGCAGTTCTTTGGTGGCCTCACATTCAGGCTGGCCCTGCGGAGCTCCTGAGATCTGGGGAGACCAGGCCAGCCTGGGCCATCCAGACCAGAGCATGGATGATGGTGAGCATCATAAGGTCCCACAGTCTTTTAAAAAGCAGGTTGTCCTCCTATTTGTTTTCAGGTTTATTTTTTCAGTGGCAAAAAGAGGCCAGCATAAAACTGTAAAAGCAATGACATGGTTAACAACTGAATGTTGAATATCTTACTTATATTCAACAAACAAAATTCTGATTTCTTTATGCAGCGTTGTAGAAACTGATATCACTTCAAGATAATTTGCGGAAAGGTTAAATCTGTCAAATGCTGTTTTTCTTTCAGGTGGTGCTCTGTGATTTTCACTCTGTGTTCCTTTCCCAGAAAGGACATGTTTATACCTGTGGTCATGGTCCAGGAGGCCGTTTGGGTCACGGTGATGAACAGACTTGCTTGGTATTCTACAATTTATGTCTTAGTGTAGAACAACTGGTTATCTGCTCTTATCAGTGGGGCTTGTTATTGGCATGCATTAGTCTTTGGATTAAAAAAAAATTAATATGCTTCAATTCGTGAGAAGCAGCCTGTCAGATTCCCTGCCAGAAGCAGGAAACTGAGAGCTTTTTCTTTTAAACTGATAAAAGCATCCTTACCCATGGAGATCTTGGCAAGTACATATTCATTGGAATGATGTGCAGCTCTGAAAGTACCGTCTCCTTCTGTATGCCTTCTTCCTTGTACTACTTTTTTTCCCGTCTTGTAATGCTGAGGGAGTACTTTGGTTGAAGGTACTTTTGAAGGTACTTTTGGTGCTGAGTTACGAATGATAGTTGTAGAGTTACCCATTGAGTTTAGTATCCTTGTATCCACTTTCAACTCCACTGGCTGTCAAAGATAGCCTTAGTTACTGTGGTGCTGGTAATGCTCTTGCCTCAAAAAGGGTGGTGGCGGAAAGAGCCTTGAAGTCACAGCTGACTTATGGCAGCCCCACAGGGTTTTCAAGGCAAGAGATGTTCAGAGGTGGTTTGCCATTGGCTGCCAAGATCTGATGAGATCCGGCTGGCCTGGGCCCTCCAGGTCAGGGTGAAGAAGAGTATCTGCCAGACAATGTAACATGCTAGCTTGGGTGGGCATTCACTGGCTGTGATTAGGCTAGTGAAAATTTAAAATGCAGATTAACACTTGTATGTAGAATAAGTAGAAGCATGTAAAATACACATTAAAATTTAACTCCCAGTCCATTTGGTGCAGAATTAAAGCTTTTTGTTTTGAAAGTTTTTGTTTTAAAACTGTAGTCTTTTGCATGACCCATTTGAACAGATGAGAACTTACATTTTTTTGTTGTCCCAAATACCTACATGCAACTGTAATTTGGTTGTCTTTTGACTTGCATTTGATTTTGTTCCCCTTAAACTTCAGCTGTATAGATTTAATTTTTGCCCCTTGGGAAGCTTGACATTATGTTGACAGATGTTATGACAAAGCACAAGTGGCAAACTACAGTAGCTTTCATTGCAAACTTGGAGATGTGTTACAGCTGGCTTGTCTGGCTTTCTTTTGCATAGTGTTCTCTTTCTCATTTGTGAAAGGAATAAGATGCTGGGCTTCAGATCTGTGAAAGTTGGTAGAAAAAGATAAAGAGAAGAGGGCTTCTTTCCCTGTCAAGTGAATATATTCTCAGTAGCCCATATTTATGTCTTTGTTGCATGTGTTTGTGGAGTTTGCCCTATTCCAAAGAAAGAGGCAGGTAGTTCTTAACTTTACACTGGGCTTTGGGAAGATTCAGAAACAGGCAGCTGTGGTTGTATTATTTCTTGCGTTGGAACAATCAGGGTCAGTAGCAAATAGCATGCTTCGGAAAAAATGCTGAAAGCAAGAAAGTATTATAGTGTTAAGATGTCTGTGAATCATTGTTCAGCATGAGAATTGTGACACAGTGGAGAGGGGTAATGTGTGTGCGAGAGAGAGACATACAATACCGTTTTATTTAAAAGTTTTGCTTTAGTTTCAACTATAGTGCTAGCGTTCGAAACTGACACACATGTATGCCAACTGCAATATTTTCCATGGCTGATCTCTCCTAGATCCCTAGACAGGTAGAAAGCCTGATGGTTCATCAGTGTTCTCAAGTGGCCGCAGCTAAAGATCATACTGCTGTATTAACAGAAGATGGCTGCGTATACACCTTTGGCCTGAATACCTTTCATCAGCTGGGTATTCTTCCTCCTCCTCCAAACTGCAGTGTTCCCAGACAGGTAAAAATATTATTTTGTAAATGGGATAGTTTCTGGCATGCCTGTAAATTGCACGTATGAGCACTTTCATGCATCCCATGGCTGTATGTCTCCATTATCTTTGATAGAAAAAAAAATTCAAATTCCATAAAAGCAGTATCAGTTTGTAAGGCACCTGGTATACCTGCCGTTTTTCTGGTCTTGTTCATAAGCTTGCTTTCTTCAAGCTTCTTCAGAAGAGAACTGTAAATTTTGAACACTGTTCAGTACCATTGCCTAGCACTTTGGATCAGTGAGTGAAGAACATTTTTAAAAAATAAAGAGCTGGTTAGTTGAGCACTGGCTGTGGTTTTAGTGGGACTGTGGCCATACAGGTAACCAATGACTTTCCTTCAAAACAAAATTGGAACTTCCAGAGTCCTGAGACAATCTGAAAAAAAATTAATCATATGAAAAATATTTAATGGGAAGAACTTCTTAAGATATATATTTTTTGTTTTTGCTCTGAATGATTTAACTTGAGAAGGGGACTTAATAACTGGGACTGGGATTTTGTGGTAAACATCCTTAGGATGTGGTAGACTATAGTTCTAAGATTTGGCTCACAAGACCTCAGGGCACAGATTCCAGCTCCTAAATAGTACTGCATGTGCTTTCAGCATCTGATTCCTCTAGATCTCAGTGTTAAGTGAGCAAGGCAGATTGCCAAGATAAAACTTTCAGTAGTTTTCATTGCTGCTTTTTAATATTGTTAATAGCCGCGGCAGCATGGCAAATCACATGGTTGCAAAAAGTAGTCGAAAAGCTGGTTATAGAAAGTAGAGCAGCTGAGGCCAATTAAAGAGTTGGGGAACCACCTAGTAGAACTGCAAAGCACGGTGGCTTTAACTGGGCACAGATTTCCAGAATACCTCCATATATCTGTTCATTCAATGGATCGGAGTAATAATTCTTCATTGTAAGTAGTTTTTGTCCTTTCTTGTTTTCTGTGAGTTGAGAACTCAAAAGAACTATGAGCAGAGCTCCGGAACTTTTCTACTTCCTCGGTTTTTACAGGCTTTGGTTATTACCCCAAAACCTGCTCCCAAGTGTTGGGAGACCCCCAGGCACAAAAGTTGGATGTCTGTGTGCCATGGGGGGAGGGTGGTCCGTGGGAACGGCAGACCCTTCCTCTCTATGTGACCCTCCTTGTGTGAGTGGAAGGTGATTTCTGCTTTGAACTTTTATCTTTTTGAATTACATTAAAATATCTTGATGCACATTTCTGTTCCTAACAATATGCACGTAGCTGGAATATTCTAGTGTGATACATGACATCTAGTATTTCTTTTTGATTTTGCATACAGGTTCAAGCAAAAAATCTCAAAGGAAGAGTGGTGACTGGAGTAGCTGCAGGCAGGTTCCACACAGTGCTGTGGACGAAAGAAGCAGTGTATACAATGGGACTGAATGGCGGACAGCTAGGTGAGGAAGAAAGCCTTAGATATAAAGAACTCTTTAGAGCAAAACCTTCTTTGATATTTCCATCCCTTTTAGAAGGAGGTTAATGTATTTGCTGTCTTACCAGTAAGGAGCGGCAGCAGCGGGGGGGAGAGGCTTAATTGTGCTGCTGAAGTCTCAGACAAGGAGACCCTGGTTAGGAGCCTCTGCTCTGTTTCGCTCTTTGGACTTCTCTTGGGCATGATCCTTATTCTGAATATCTATTCTTCCCTTGGTCTGCATGCTTTCTGTTCAAGTAGTTTTAAAAATTTATGTGCAGATGGGTAAAGCTCAATCTTACAAAGACTATTCTTTGGACTGAGGCACAATGCTAGGTAAACGTGCCTGGGACTGGAGTGTCCGTGTGTTTTGTGCACTTCTGGGGGAGTGGGGAAGACTGGAGTGCCGCTGTCGGGGGGGAGGGGGGTAGACCAACAGGTTGGCTTGCTGTTAAGCAGCTTCGTGTGTTCTGACTTTACGGATAGCGCCGGACCTCTGGGTAGGTGAACGTGTGGCAGCCCCCTCCCCCATGAACAGAGTTGTGCTCAAGTACTAAACAGTCGTGGATCTGAAAAAAACATTGACGTTTAGGTTGCTCTCTTATACTGTAGGATACTTGCTAGATCCTAATGGAGAAAAGTGCATAAGTTCTCCTCGCCAAGTCTCCGCTCTGTACCATAAGGACATCATGATGTCCTTCGTTGCTGCAAGTGATGGGGCCACAGTTTGTATTACTGAAAGAGGAGATATCTATTTGCTCGCCGACTATCAGTGCAAGAAGTTGGCTTCCAAGTGAGTGCTTTTCTTTGTAACATCTATACGTGTTGGGTTTGGTTTTTTTTAAAAAGCAAACTGTTTTGTATAGCCACATCTTCCATTTGAACAGATCCATATTAACTTAATCCCAGTTGGAAACTTCCTGGACTGTTAGGATAAATGCTGCATATTCATTATAAAGTTGTACAGAGTTTTTCAAGAGCTTTATGTATGGCATTAGCTATGAAGCACTCTGGCATGCAGAATTATTCTGGTTCTGTATGCTTTATTTTTCTTGGAGCACAGCAAGATGGGTAGCATTCAGTGAACACAGGCCAAGGTAGTAACAATCTACCTTGTGTAAAAATGAATGTACTGGGTACTTGAGGGACCCCTGAGTTTATCTTCAGGGCAAACCTTTAGCAACATGAACATGCTAGCAACTGGACGTTTTCAAGCGGAGGCTGGATGACCGTCTTTCAAGTATGTTGTAGGGCTATCTTTCAGCCATGCTCCTGCAGAGTGCAGGGGGTTGGACTAGATGACCTGCAAGATCCCTTCCAACTCTAACATTCTATGATTCTATGATATTTCTCTGTGCTGGTTTATTGCCAGATTTCAAGTCAAGAATACTTTAAAATACCACAATTATGTAGGCCCCTCAGTCACTATCATGCTATGTTTTAATTGTCATAATATTTAGCATTTCTCTTAAGCCTTAGAGTGTCCATAGTGAATATAAGAAGTGTCCGTAGTGAATATAAGAAGAGCTCTGCTGGATCATAGCAGTGGTCCGTCTAGCCCAGCATCCTGTCTCACACAGTGGCCAACCAGTTCCTCTGGAGGGCCAGCAACAGGGCAGAGAGGCCTAGACCTTCCCCTGATGTTGCCTCCTAGCTCTGGGATTCAGAGGTTTAGTGCCTCTGAATGTGGAGGTTCCCCTCAGTCACCATGACCTAGTAGCCACTGATGGACCTATCCTTCACAAACCTGTTTAGTCCTGTGGCCATCACTACATCCTTTGGCAGCGGATTCCACATTTAATCAGTCTCTGTGTGATGAAGTATTTCCTTTTGTTCGTCCTTAATCTGCCTATCAGCTGCATTGGATGTCGTCAACTGTAATATTTTGGGAGAGGGAAAAAATTTCTCTTTGTCACCTATGCGTAATTTTATAAACCTCTGTCATGTCCCCCCTTAGTTGTCTCTAATAGTGCTTTAAATTCATTACCCCAGTAATCCTCCCAACTCAATCAGCATGTTATTGTTACCTGGTTGAGAATGTCAGCACTTGCTGAAGGCCACCATCATAAGTTTGTAGCAGAAGAGAACTAGGAAATATCCGGTTCACTCCTCAGTCCTGTAGCAACTGGCGCTCACTAGCATCATTTGAATCAAGGAGATTTACCTTTTTGTATTGTTGTTCATGTTATGCCAATAAAGGCGTGTGAAATGCAGTATTGTTGTCCATTTAGTCTGTCATCTGTGTAGATCTGTGATGGTTGCCAGTTGTGGTGGAAACTTTAAGTGCCGGCCTTACTACTTCTCTCACTAAACAGTTGCGTTGCTCCTCAGATGATACTGTTTTAAAATTCAAAATGTGGTTCTTCTTTAAAATGTAAAAATAGCTTTATTCTGTACCGCATTCAGAATTTATATGGCTGTATGCAAACTGGTATATTTTACATACTGGCTGCCGGCATGGGGCAGGGTGCTAGCAAGGACGGGCGGCAGAAAGCCCTGGGTGTCTTGCAGTGTCTTGGTGGAGCTCCACCCCTGGTTGGGAAGACCGCATCCCTTTACTTAACTGCATCAGCTTGTCATGATTCCTGCTCCAGATCAGGATTAAGGCTTTGTCACCTAAACTGTTTTAAATAGTTGTTTATTTTACAGTGGTGGAAAGTGCTTTCAAGTCACAGCTGACTTATGGGGACTCTGTAGGGTTTTAATGGGAAGAGACGTATCATAAACCTGGTATTCCTTGGAGGTCTCCCATCCAAATACTAGCCAGAGCTGACCCTCATCAGCTTCTGAGATATGACGAGAGCAGGCTGGTCGGGGCTGCTTCTTTTATAGCTCACGTAATTTGGGAAGTTTTTATTGTGTCCTTTTTCTTTTTTCTGTTTCTATGGTGGCATGATCTTTATGCTTCTGGTTGGGGTGTGTGTGTGTGTGCGTGTGTGTGCGCACACCAAACTTAACTTAATGTTTCATTGTTCAGGCAACTAAACTTAAAAAAAGTTCTTGTTAGTGGAGGTTATTTGGAATACCGAGTTAATCCTCAACATCTTAAGGAAAATGAAGGTCGGAGGATCTGTATTCTTGCCCTGGATGAAGCTGGAAGAGTGAGTATCCTGTGATATTTAAAACATTTTTTAAAAGAGTAGAAAACATTTCGGTTAGCGGCAATGTTGATGTGGCATTAGGCGTTAAAAACAAAACCATTTGCTTGCAGCGATGTATTATTATACAAGATTTCAGAGATCTCTGCAGGAGTGACGTTTTATGTGCATATGCAGGTCAGACATGTGCTCACAACAAAAGTCCATGTCTCCTGGCATATTTATTTAGTTTAAAATAAAATAAAACAAGATAAAATCATAAAAACACGGAGCGTAAAATGCAGAGCATAAGCATACAGTACAAATACATATGAGAACTGAGACGAGTTATGACTCCCTCACGGCGTATGCATGCAGAGGTTCAACGCACTTTTGCTGCTGAATAGTATCTGCTGATATCTGTCAGTAAGTGGTGCAACTAATATTTAGATGTGTGGAAAGATTATTAATTATTCAGTCTCTCTGGAAAAGTACAAGTGGCATGACCTGAGTACAATAATCCTTGAATGATCATCATCATTAGAAGTGGGTGAATCACCCCTATAGATACTGAGCTGAAAAATTGGCAAGTGGCTCCAATTGGTATGTCCTTAGTTCATGGTGCTCGCATCTCTCAACTTACTTGTGGTTAATATGGTGCTGCAGGCTTCTTCCTGCAACTACTGGGCATCCTAGAGGCTGCATTTCAAAGGGCTCACCTGGTGCTTTGGATGTTGCCAGAACTGCATTAGAGGTACTAGAAAGGAAGGGTAGGAACATAGAGAGTGCCATACATCTGCATGCAGTCTGTTGCAAGAGCAGCCAGATGTATGAGGATGGGTATACATTTTGAGCCGGTGAAGAACTCGGAGCAGAAATGATCACTGCCCTCGTAAGATGAGCATGAGGAGTCGTGCAAGCTTGCCTTCCAAGGCACAGAATGCACTCTGCATTGTTTTGTCTTCAGCACTCCTCCAGTCTAATCCCATTCCAGCCAGGACTTTGTGTATGCCACTTTCCCACAGTGAAATCTGGAGCCGGTGCATCCTCTCAGTGTCATCATGTTTCCCTGCTTGTGGAAGGGGGTTGGGTAGGTCCCTATCATGGCATCAGGCCCTGCTCCCTTGGCATGGCCATTGACCCACACACTTCAAACAGAGCTGTGTAGGTGACCACCGAAAACACCCTTCTAATACTCTGTTGTAAGCTGATAGAAAGGCTGAAGGCGACAACAGTGGCAAAATGGCCGCTGCTATTGCAACTTTCATTTTTCTTTTGAACAAAACAAATAGATATTTTAACTTCCGTATATTAGCCGAATGAAACCTTTAACGTAAAAACAAAATGGTACCACTCACTTCAATTGGTGTGGAAGTGATGCTTCACTGTTCAAAGGCTTCCTGAAGAGCAGACTTATAGGAGTGAGAAAATGCAATTGGTGCGGCTACTTAAAAGGCTGTCACTTGCCAGGCCTGAAATAGCTGCATGTCTGTCTGGTAAGTGCCTTATCCAATCCTTAGGAGGATATTTAAACATAAAAAATCATGACAGCTTCTTGGCTACTTAGTAGTTTAACTCACAGTCCTGATTTCTTTAATACCTGGCAAGTATTACGTTTGTTTTCTTTTAAACACAAAAAAATTGGTGAAACCTACAACTTCTAAAGGAAAAGACAATTCAGGCTAGAAATTAGGGGAATCAGGAGAGGAGGTATGTTAGGACAAAGTCATATATAAAGAGCAATTTACCAAATACACTATCAAAATAAGAATGATTTAGCACAGGAATGATACAGTTCAAAATACTAGAATAAGAGAGCAAATTGATGAGTTGAAAAAATGTAGGCTCATAAACCTCCTGATGTATTTGATTTCTATTTTATGTTTTCTCCTTCCCCAACTTCTGGGTAATTGCACTCATATTCTAGGTGTTTTGCTGGAAATCTGCCAACAGTCCTATGAAGCAGTGCCAATGGGTCTATGGCCGCCAAGTCTGCATATCTGATATCTCCTTAAATAAGAATGACTTGATGTTTGTTACGCAGGAGGGTGAAGCTTTCAGAGGAAAGTGGATGGATGGGAACAGAACTTCAGAAAAGAAAGGTTAGTTCATTGGTCTCTTAATATGCTGACTTTGGCAGAAATATAGCATTTCAAGGAGAGAACATACCCCACCAGTTTTGATTCAGTCTGTGTTAATGTGGAAACAAATGCAGAATCACCCTTAGTGCCTTAAGTACATAGTGTGTGTCTGTGTGCTCATGCAAGAATTCCCAAGTAAATTCAGTTACCTGACTTAAAATGTTCAGTTCCGCAAGGCAATACAGTATTATTTACCAGGTTCAGCTGCCTCGTTCCTTTTTCATGGCTGTTTTGGATAGCTGCTGTTTGTGGACATTTGTACTTTTTGTACTGCAATCAAAAATATTGTATGTAATACTGAACTAGGAGTTTCTGAATGGATAGGTTTTAGAGCTCTTAACTGCAGCAAAAAAATAACTAGCTGGTGCCATCTAGTGTCTTGAAAGTCATATGCTAACTTACATAAAACAGACAGGAAAAAGTTGTTAAGAAGTCAAACTGGTGGCCCACAGAAGATTGTGAGAAAGGAAGAAATAATGGTTGGGAAGGTACATATGCGTTGAAATCTCTCTCCTTCAAGATAAATTCTCAGGGGCTTGAGGAGGCCAGTTCCCCCGTCTCCTTCCGATGGGTCTTTTACTAGACTCTTAGCCATCTGTTGCTCCTGCATCAGGCTCAGTTCTTAGCAGATTTTTTTGGGGTTAAATGACAAATGCACACCTGAAGTATCTTCTTCTCTGCGGGTGGCCTGGTTTTGCCAGCTTCAAGATTGTCATGAGCTGTCAACATTAATGTTAGATAAAGTAATATTCTTATTGTGATAACATAGACCTACACTGCTTCAATAGTATAGTAGTCAAAAGCCTAGTTTGGCTGACCTAAATAGAGAAATGAATACCTTATTTCTGATGCTATCCAGTGCAGCTTCAACTGAAAGAAAGGGCTTGAGGTGGTTTTATATTTAGTATGTGTCTGATCAAACGCATGACATACAGAACCTTTTCCTGTAGTCCAGTATTCCAAATCAGTGGATTTATTCCAATATTATTATTATTTGCTTCATGAGTTATGTTCTAATCAATTTAATGCTTCATTTTTAACAGAGTTGGTGTCAAATCTTCAGGATTCCTCAAATGATCTGTCTGTTAACGATACAAACAGTGTGTGTGAACGAATACGGCTTGAGAAGCTTGCCTTTGTTCATAGAGCTGTCAGTATTACCACAGATCCAAATGGATGCAACTTTGCTGTTTTGCAGTCAGATCCTAAAACAAGGTATATTTCCAACTGCTGATGGGAATAACTTATTTGAAGGTCTGGAAGAGAAAAGCAGGATATAAATGTTTCAGTAAATAAGTAAACAAACTCTGGCTTCAGGCCTTTGTGTTTTAAACCCTACTAACAATATTTCCTCATTCTACAAACTCTCAGCTTTGGTTTAATAGCACTACGTAGCCTACTGTTTTCTAACCAGCTAGATCACTGACCAACCTTATTAAGCTGTGACTGTTTTCCTCAGTTGTTGCTACACTTAAGTAAAGGAAGAGCTACACTGATGTGCCAGAACAGCAAGTCAACAGGAATAATCCTGTGCATGCAAGCACTGTTCCTCTTGGTTCAAGGCAGCTTACAATAATTAAAACATCCCCAGCTAAAACAAGAGATACAGTAACAAACCTCAGATCGCTTCCCCCCAGCTTAAAAGATGCCCGCTGTTCAAACCCACTCAGATAACCTGGCCAAAAGGCTGGCCTTGTAGTGCCTCCTGAAGATCTCCAAGGAGGGCCCCCCCCCTCACCTCTTCAGAGACCCTATTCCACAAAGCCACAATGGAAAAGGCCTGAGCTCTGGTCAGTGCCAGATGGGCCACCCTGAGTGGTGAGACAGCTGACGTTTGGCTGACTGATTGGTGTAGTTGATATGTAGAGACATATGGATAATTCTTTAAATATGTGGGTCTTGGGTCGTGAAGGGCAGTAAAGATCATAACCAGCACCTTGAATTGAACTTGGAAACAGACTGACAGCCAATGAAGCTGTTTCGAAATGTGCCATGATTTCCTTGTGGCTAGCCCCTGGCAGCCGTTGGGCTGCTGCATTCTTGACCAGTTGTAGTTTTCATGGTTGTCTTCAAGGGCCGCTCCACGTAGAGTGTGTTGCAGTAATCCAACTGGGAGGTTATAGAAGCATGGGTCAGCATAGCCAGATCAGCTGAGTCTAGGTAATGAAAGTTGGCAATCACATGCAGCTAATAGAAGGTGCTCCTGGCTACCATGCCAACCTGCGTTTCAAACAGCAAGGCAGGGTTCATGAGCACCCCTAAACTCTTAACCTGCTCTGACAAAGCCAGTGTTACTTAATCTAAGACAAGTGGATTCAGTCCCTCTAGAATGTCAGCTTTCCCAACCATCATTACCTCTGTCTCGGCTGGATTCAGCTTCAGCTTGCTGTGCCTTAGCCATCTGACCACAGCTTCAAAGCACCAGGATGGATGAATCTGGAGGCTTGGGTAATGAAATACAGAGCTGGGCGTCATCTGCATATTGGTGCCATCCAACCCTGAAGCTCTGGACAATGCTGGAACCAAGATCTTTAGAGCTTTATAGTCACAAACCACCTCAAACAGAGCACAAGGCAGCAGCCACACTACTGAGTCTTCTGGGGAACACCAGGTGGGCTTGGCAGGGATCTAGAGATGAGCAAACCGAGAGAAGCCACATGCTGACAAGACAGAGGCCATGATGGCTGGCAGGCCTCATCGGAACCTGGGGAATAAGAATGCCCATTATAGTTTAGGATTTGGCCTCTGTGGCTCCTTATACAGCTAAAAAGGTCTGGGGCCTGCCTACCTGAGGGACCACCTTTCTCCGTATATGCCCCATTGAGCACTGAGGTCAGGGTCACAACATCACCTGACTCCCCCTGGCCCGAAGGAAGCCAGGTTGGCCATCACTAGAGCCAGGGCCTTTTCACTGGTGGCTCTGCACTGGTGGAATGAGCTCCCAGAGGACATCAGGGCCCTGCGGGACCTTATGCAGTTCTGCAGGGCCTGTGAAATGGAGCTCTTCCGCCAGGCCTTTGATTAGGAGCTGCCACTGAGAAATGCGCCATAGGAACATCTTCTGGCCTGTGAGACTTGGCTGGATGCTGCCTTTGCCATCGGATTCTATTCTGAATATCGCCATCATTTGCACTGCTGTATCTGTAATTTGATTCTGCTTTTAATACGGTATTTATTGTTTTTATTGCATTTTAATGTAACCCAGCTTGTACAGCAAGGCGGGATGTAAATGGAAATAATAAAACCAATCAATCCTCTGGCACCCCACAGAATAGGTTCTACCCAATTGATTCTGCACCTCCAGTGGAGATTCTTTCTGTCCAGTCAGACAGAAAAGAGGGAAAGCACTTAGAGATACATTCTTTTTTTAACATGAAGATTTTTACTTGAGAAATTCCTTATAATTGATCTTTGTGCTTCCCACGTTTAGTTTTAAAAATGCTAGTAGATGATTTTATTTTATTGTTGTTTAATGTTGACCTCATTAGAAATTTATCATTCTGAACTCATTGTACATGCTTTCATGCCTGTTTAGGAGACTAATCCCCAGCCTCTGATTTTGTTCAAGGTGTCTTACAAGACATAAACATAAAATAATAACAATGAAAAAAATATCATGAGAATGAAATTTGTTTAGAACAGAAAAATGGGGATGCAGTTGTTTTTTAAAAGATACTTGGAGTCGCCAGTTAAATACCTAGAGTAGTTACATCTTTTTCGAGGTTTCCAAAGCCACCATCATCTTGAAGGTACACATGTTTATGTTCAATAAGCCCCTTCCAACTTTCCAACTAACACTTGAAAACTCAGGATTATTATGTATTCCTTAAGGATTTGTTTTGATCTTCACTTTGAAGAATGAGAATGGAGAATCACACAATAGTATTTCAAAGCTTTTCCTCCTCTTATAGTACTTGAAAATTTTAATAGTGTGAAATGAAAACGAGTACTTCAAAATAATTCCTTAACCTCTGTCTTCCAGTCTGTACGAAATTCCAAGTGTGTCATTGTCCAACTTTGCTGAAGATTTTGGCAAATTACTCAAGGAAGCGACAGTTACAGACACCATCCATGATGTGACTTTTCAGGTTGGCACCAGGGTTTTCCCTGTGCACAAGTATATTTTGGCAATGCGCTCTGACTTTTTCAGGAAGCTCTTCATTTCAGATCATGATTGGCTAGATCCTCCTGATCTTTACCGTAAAGAGGACGATGATGTTGGTTGTGATCTGTTTGTGATAGAAAAACTTCATCCAGACTTGTTTATGTACCTTCTGCAGTACATTTACACAGACTCGTGTGATCTCCTGATTTATGGTCACATGCCCAAAATGACATACAAAGAAAAAATGGAAGAATACCAGGGCACCTTAATTTCAAATTTTAATAAAATAACTGTTCATGAGGATATTAATAAGAAGTCTGCATTTGAGGTCTACAGAAGTAATCAGGCACAGCTGGTAAATGAAACGCAGAAGAGCAAACCAAAATCAGCTTCTAAGAAATGCAAGGTTGTTGGAGAAGAAGTGAATCTCATTAAAATGTTGCAAGCAGCTGCAAAGAAGTTTGGATTAGACAGCTTAAGTTCGAGGTATGCTTTAAACTGTACATGTCTTCTTTCCGTTGATCTTCATGTCATGTTGCTTTGTGCCCCTTCAGAAGGGATTTTTGCTGGCATATAATTTACCAGATGCATGGAACCGAAGTAACTTCTTTGGCAGGAAGTTTCTTACAAGGCAGTGGGGAGGACTTGGTCCTTAATGTCGGAACCCTCCTAAGTCAAACCCGGTTCTGCTTCAGAGAGGCACATTGTGATTGGTGGTGCCGCACGTAATGTGTGCTTTAGTAAAGCAGATCTATTTAACTCTGCTGTATTTGATTTCTAATCCCCTGAATAATGTAAGTATATAACAGTTTCTGGATTATTGGCAGGATGTTCTGATATGACGGCTATGATCAACTATGATTAGTGACATTCAGATAAGTTGTGGCACATACTCAGGAACGGGATGCCAGGAAGCCTTTGGTCCTTTGGACCGCTCTGTTTGTGGGGCATCACATGCTGTCTTCCAGGATTTTTGAACCTGTGAAAAAATTGCTTTCAATAACACACTTTCCTCCCATTCCGGGAGTAAAATGCTCACACTTTGCTGGGTTTCCACAATATATTGGAATAGCTGAAGGAATGCAGAGAAATAGAACAATCTTTCTCCCTCTGTCTTAAATGGCTGTCATTCCTTTAAAAAAAAATTAAACAATTTTTTATTAAAATATCAAACAAAAACAATACAATAAATAAAACCAGTATGATAATACAAACAATACAATAACTAACACCAGTGTGATAATACAAATCCCATTCCACTGCTATAATGACAACTAAACTTACCTAAGAAACTACACAACTACTCTTATATTTTCTAAAAGCCTTCTTTAAAAATTAAGTAGCTCACGAAAGAAAAGATTGGATGACATAATTTCCTTTTCTTGAAGAAACTGTATGATCTGAAACCAGACCGCTTGAAAGTTTTTATAATAGGCATCTAAATTCTGCAGTCCCGAGGATTGGTCTAATTTTCCTAAAACAAAATGAGTCCATGTAGCATTGCAAGGTATAGGTTTCCTTCAAAAGCCAGTCGAATATGACTCTAGGGATGCAGTGCTCATCTCCGTTTCCAAGCCGAACAGCCAGTGCTGTCCAAAGACGTTTCTGTGGTCATGTGGCCGGCATGACTAGATGCTGAAGCGCACAGAATGCTGTTCCCTTCCCACCAAAGGGGTACCTATTTACCTACTTGCAATTTCTTGCTTTTGAACTGCTAGGTTGGCAGGAGCTGGGACCAGAGTCAGGAGCTCACTCCGTCATGCAGCACTCGGGTCTTGAACTGCTGAACTACCGACCTTCCAGGCTGCAGTTCATCATCTTAACCACTTGAGCCACTGCATTGTACCAGTCTGTTAAAGAGAGGCCTGTTGCCTTTCTCCATTTCCTTGCTATTTCTGTCTTAGCAATTGACAACAGAGTTGCTATCATGGTTTGTTTAGATTTATCTAAGTGAATCAGTTGGCCTCTTTCCAAAATAATTACTTCAGGTTGTTGAGGATTTGTTGTACCTGGCTGTTGTTCCTCATGAACTTTCTTCCCTCTGTTCTGTCGTTATCTTCTCATTAATTTCATAATGGTATGTCAGTGTAGCTTTCCTTGTGTAGTAAATATGTTAAAAGTCATAGGGTGCGATCATACGCACCCATTAGCTACCAGAGAGGGATGATTCACCGGCGAATCAAAGCGGCACAATCACACCAGCACATCTGGGAGGCGTCGTGCAACTGTCGGCAAGCCATCGCAAACTGTTTTGATCCGCCAGAGAAGTGGAGTAAAAAACTACTGGGTAAACTCCAGTATCAAATGGATTGCTGCGGCTCACAGCCAGACTTTCCCCGTGTGATCACTCCGGTGCGGAAGTGTGGCGTCGCCGATAGTCTGATCGCAGGCTATCCCGAAGCTATGCTGTTGTTTTTTCCCTCCTTCTCAGTGTGCGCATCATTGAAAGCCCTTAGGGTGGAGGAGCAATTCATCAATCCCCCGTTTAAACAAACTGGAAACCAACCACACACACACACAAAAAAGCCTCGCCGGCAGTTGCGTCTGATCACACAGCAGCGAGTTGCGCCGGCTGGTCCACAGACCTGTGTGATCGTGCAGCTGTGGGGCAAATTGCTCCGGGGCAAAATAGCCTCGCCCCCCCCCCCCCCCCCCCCCGGGATTATCTCACTCGTGTGGCCGCAGCCATAAGGTGGCAATTGAAGCATTTTGTTCTTTCCCTGCAGACTTGATGGAGTCAGAATGAGAAATGGACGGATCAGTGTTGTCAGCAGAAAAAATGGAAACAAACCAAAGCTGAACCAGAAAAAACTGTGAGTTTCAAAACAGTTCACAAGACAATAGCCTGGTCAGATTTTTTTAAATGTGAGAGAACTGTTGCCCAGCTCCTAGGTGACCTCACTCTGCCCCTCCCCTTTTCCCAGGCAGAGAGCGATTTTCTTGCTCAGCCACTTCACTGGTGTATCTCTTTTCTCTCTAAATTGGGGTGTTTTTTTCCCTTGTGAAAGCTAAGCTTATGAGTTGCAAACAAGAAGCAATCTGAATTTGATCTGTTTTGTTTTTAACAATTGGTGGCCTCAAAATATTTTGTTATTATTTTTTAGCTCATACCTCTGTGATGTAACCATGAAGTCTCTAGATGGAAAGGAATTCCCATGTCACAAATGCATACTCTGTGCAAGACTTGGTAAGTATAATGCAAAGTATTTCTGTTACCTTGTTCATAGTTGTGTCTTTTTATGAATGCCAAATAGTGTTAAAAAATCTTTTCCTTTTGCAGACTACTTCCATAGCATGCTTAGTAGCTCCTGGATTGAGGTAAGCTTACCAGGACACTGCACAGATGAATTGTCATTCTTCTTCCATATGCATAAAAATGTTTATTTGGCAGTTTTGGGGAAGGGAGGTATTGGCTCACAGAACAGAAGGTGATGTCCAGGTAAGAATATCAAGGGTTGGCTCCAATGCCTGTTTTCTACCTTTGGAAGAAGGGCACTTCTATGGAAGATGGTCCATTCCCCACTCTCACTGCAGACCCTCCATCTGTAAATCAAAATGTGACTTTTTTCATCTCTGATTTCATAGACAATGCTGACCACAAGAGGCCTTTTTCAGTAACTGTTTGTGTGCCATCAGTCATGGTTACTGGCACTGTGCCAATGGCAGTTGATAGCCATTTGCTATTTCTTACAACAGTACCATCTGCTAATGAGGGGAGGAGGTGGGAAGAGAGATCTCATGAACATGGCAAACAAGTCACGTTCATTCCTGTTGTGAGTAAACTGAGGCTTTGTTGTGGTCTCTGAACGTGGCTTCCCTGATCAATGAGACGTTCCTCCTCTTAAACGATGGCGGTGACATACCTTCAGTTTTGGTTCATGAAACAAATGGTGATGTTACCTGAACTGGACCCAGAGAGGTGGAAATTCACTTGTTACAGGGTCTGCAGCCAGATAAGCAAGGGATCTTTTGCAGAGGTTTTATTCCTACGTAATATTTCCAGGAGAAAGGATAGCAGAGACCAACCAATTTACACTAAATGAAATATTTATTTATTAGCACTCAGACACACGACTAGAGGCAGACCAAAACTGCAAACCTTTTAAGACCATGAATACAACTACACAAGTAGAACCCAGAATAAAATCACCCTCTCCCTCCCAATAAACACATGCTTATACATGACACTCAGAACCGGGGGGGGGGGGGGGGGGCGGGAGGAGACAATGAAGGGGGAAGAGACACAGAGCGGGAGGGGGAGAGGCTAAGGTGACCTGGTCCAAGGTGAGTGAGAAGCTGAGAGTTGCAAGGAGTCTGTGCGGCAGAATCCCAGCCAGGAGAGAGAGGAGCCTGCCGATCAGTTTCAGGGGTATCCAGGTAGTGGGAGAACGTGGCACACTTTTCTTTCACCTGGGCTGGTTCTTTTATGGGGAAAAAGTCCATAGCTTAACATAGGACCCTTCATTCCTGGAATCAGGATTGGATAAGGTGAGCAAAGTTTTAGTTTGATTGGGTAATCTGAAGGTAACTGCCATCAATATTTAGTGGGAAGATTAGGAAACGGCAGCTGACATTCTAAGGTGAGGCAGTTGATAGGTCTTTCTAGCATATTGACAAAGAAGGGGGTGGGCAGTTGAAATGAGGGTAAATTGTCCTCTTGGTGGTCTATCCTGGGTGGTTTGGATATTGGACTCTTTTTGATAATAGCTGAATTGGAGATGATACTTTCTCCATCAACTGGAAGTGGCCCATATTGCTTTGATGAAGCATCCCTTGAAGCTGGGGATATAATGGCATTATGTATGCCTTGAAGCTGGGGGTGTGTCCCTGCCTCCATGTTGGAATGTGCACTGGGCGTGGCAGACCAGAGGCACTCGGGGATCCCCATTTCACTTCGGCTTCTGAGGTGGTGCCCTTCAGAACACCTAAGAGGAGACTGGGGATCAGACTGGAGGGTCTCAGCTGAGAATAGGAGAGGATAGGAGAGGGGCCTTACAGTGAGTGAGTCTACGCATCTCTTGGTTCCTCCCCCCCTCCCCCCCCCGAATGTTACCTTGAAGTTCTATAGAAATACCAGCTGCAGTTCGTGTACCACATTAACTGTCTGAATAATCATATTTGAATCATTTGTAAAGAACAGAGTGGGTTCCCCCTCCCACTTTCAGGCAAAGGGTTTTTTTTTGTACGGTATATTTTATTGAGTTTGAAAATAATACAGTTGTTTGTTCTTAAAAATTGTATCGCAAACAATAACAAATAACAAGGTGCATAGGCCAGTTATTCAAAGGCTAAGTGCTTTGTATGGTACAGAGTTAAGTTGTAAGAAACTAACTGAGAATACAGTTGAGAGAGAATACAGTAGTATATAGAACTTCAACAGTCTTTATACATCTTAATGGAATTAAGCCAACATGATCTTCGACGTGGTCTCTGTGCTTCATACCTATGGGTTTCTGCGCCTGCGCAGGAATTCATCAGTATCTGGAAAGCTTAACGGATTTTCGTGCCCAGAGCCTCCAGGCATGTGCACAGCCCCCTTGCGCATGCCCAGAGGATCTGGGCACGGACATCCTGCTAGTTCTCTTCTGACTGCCGTGCAGCTAGCAGCCTTTCATCGGTTCGGGAAAGTACTTTGGAAAGCCTTTACCTACTCGGACTTGGATTGGACTTGACTTTACCTTCGGATTACAGACTGGTTTGGACTTTATTCTTGTAGTGGTTTCCTCGAGGGAAGTTTGGGTCTCTCTCATCGGGCTCCGGCCCCTTCCCCCCCCTTCCGGTTCGAGTTCTCCACTTCACCTCTCTCTGCATGGCTGAGCGCTGGGGATGTTATAAACGCTGCAGTTCTTGCAGTAGCAAACTTGCCACTCCTGACGGGCATTCCCTGTGTATCCTCTGCTTGGGGGAATCCCATCGTCTCGAGTCCTGTGTTCATTGCTCAAAGTTTTCAAACCAGACTCGTAAAAATAGAGCAGCTTGCTTGAAAGCCACGCTCCTCGAATCCACTCTCCATCCTGTGAGCTTGAGCACGATGGAAACTTCAGGCTTACCCCCTGTTTTGGCATTGACTGCCCCCTCGACATCGATATCCACATGGAGGCCACCCGCATCAAAAGCAGCATTGGACCTGGGTCACAGGTCTGCAAAGAGACCAGAGCCGATCCACTCGTCGTCTTCGACACCAACCAAGAAAAAGAAAAAGGACAAAAAGGAGAAGCGCCCTAAGCCATCCAGTGCTGATAAGTCCCGCAATGTGGGCCCAGATTCTGGACATGCAGTCCCTGAAGCTTCTGCCTCGACCTCAACTGCTATCTCGGGACATCAGCCCTCGGACGTGACTAGAGCACTGGCACCCCCAGAGATTATATATCTTCTGGACTCGTCCATTCCCCAGTTGGGCACTGATCTCCCAGAAAATGTCTTGGAGACTCAAGAATTCCTCAACATCGCTCAGTCCCCACACCAGGACCCATCACAGGCAGCCTCTTCATACTCTCCTCTCACCACTCTGCTTCTCCAGTTGATATGGACCACTCTCACCAACAGGAGTTCGTCGGCAGACCTCCTCGGCCTATGGCTGAGTATGACAGGCAATTCGAGCCCTGTGGGCCATACAGGTCTCCGCTGCACACTCACCACGACTATTCCTTTCCGCATCATGGTGACCAGCGCCCTTACTATCACTATGGGGCTTATCCACTCTCCACTAAGAGCCCGTGGCTCTCCCCAACAACCCATACTACTTGGGATCGACCGATGTCGCATCAGTCCCAATTGCCTCAATACACGTACCCTTCGGCCATGTTCTCTAAGCCACCAGAACGAGCGGACACCCGGTATCAAGGAGCTCACTGGCCATGGTCTCCATCCCCACCGGTATGGAGGCCTTACACTGCTGGATATCGGCAACAGCAGGACCCTCAACCTCCGCCACCGAAACATTCAATCTCGACACCGCCTCCATCCCAACATCCAGATAAGGGTCTCCCCACTACACCGCTCTTGGCTTCTGACTCCTCCACAGAAGAATCCGATGGGGACGCGTCTGTAACTCACAGCTCTCCAGAACAACAGTCATCGAAACCTGATGTGTCAGAGAACCTGCCTATATCCTCGTCTGAAGACATCTCCTCCTACGGGGAACTGATCAAATGCATGGCGCACTCTCTCGGCATCCCATTGGCTCAGCCTACACTGATTGTCACGGACGCTGTCTTCGATATCGTCCAGATGGATACATCGACATCGGTCGCCCTGCTAATGTCTTCTGTCTTGCTCCAGGCAACTAAATCCCAATGGGATAAGCCATCCTCCGCTCTGATATTGTCACGTAGGCTTGACCACATGTACAAGCTGCAGGATGTGGGTGTAGAGTTCCTCCTTAACCATCCTAGGCCAAACTCTATGGTGGTCTCCTCCTCTTCGAGATCAAAGAAAAGCCACTCAGCACCTCTGGTCAGAGAGAGTCATAAGCTGGATGCCTTCAGAAGATGTTTTTATTCGGCAGGTGCACTGGGCCTCAAGACTATCAACTACCTGGCATGCATGGGACGATACCAGTACGCTCTATGGGAGCAGATCTCGGATTTGATCCATTGCCTCCCTGAGGATAAGTGCCTGGCTATCTGGAAGATCCAGAAAGAGGGCTTACTTTTGGCCAAACAACAGGTCAGTTCCTCAAAGCATGCCCTGGATGCTTCATCCAAGACTATGTCATCAGCTATTGCTCTTCGGAGACATTCTTGGTTACGCACAACCACTTTACAACAAGACACCAGGTCGCTAATCGAGGATCTCCCCTTTGATGGCCAAGGTCTTTTTCACTCTACAACTGACTCAGTACTACAAGACCTTGATAAAAGCATAAAAGCCTCATGCACTCTTGGAGTCTCAGCGTCTAACGCAAGACCCTTCAGGCAACACTCCTGGCAGAGAACATGGTCCCGTAGACCTTCTTCGAGAAGTTTGCCAGAACGCACTTGGCGTCCCAGAACCTCACCAAATCCACAGAGACCAACTTACCCTACCAAGCAGAAGTTCTCTTCTGGCAAACAACCGGGGCATCAGAAGTTCACCCAACCCAGAAGCAGGGACTTTGACTCCTTCCTTTCCCCTGGCCTGCCCACCCACTTAGCTCCCCTCCTTCAGACTTGGCGCCAGGTGACATCGGACGCCTGGGTCCTATCAATCACTGCCATGGGATACTTCATAGAACTGACATAACCCCCTCCACCAGTGATTGTCAGAACTCCTCCATCACCTGCCCTCCTACAGGAGGTGGCCATGTTAGACCTCCAGGACGCCTACTTCCATCTGATGATTGCACCAGCCCACCGCAGGTTCCTCAGATTTGCCATTGGACCCACTCAGTACAAATTCAAGATCCTACTGTTCGGCTTATCCACCACGCCACGGGTTTTCACCAAGACCATGATAGTGGTTGTCACCTATCTTCGTCTACAGGGCATCACGATATTCCTGTACACAGACGACTGGTTGTTGGTGGCAGACTCTCGGGACCTCTTAATGGACCACATCAGTCGCACTAGCTCCCTACTCGTGGACCTAGGCCTCAGAATCAACGAGGGCAAGTCCCACCTCGACCCCTCAAGGCAGGTACAATTCATTGGAGCGGTTCTCGACTCCATGTGCTTCATGGTTTACCCCCAAACGACAGAGCATCCCCAATCGCCACTCTTACCCACCAGATCCAGGGACAGCCTCGATCCTCCGCCTTCGTAGTCCAGCGTCTCCTAGGGCTTATGGCAGCCACTATCGCGGTCCTGCCCTTCGCAAGGTTAAGGATAAGACCCCTACAGGCCTGGTTCCTCCACTCCTTTCGGCCGCAGGTAGATGCCCAATCGACCCTTCTCTTTCCCCCTCAACAGGTTTGAGACTCTCTCATTTGGTGGACCCATCTCCCGAATCTCTTCCAAGGGGCACCATTTCATCTCTCCACACCCAAGAGGAAGCTTACTACAGACACTTCTCATTGGGGTTGGGATGCTCATCTCTGTGGCCACACCACAGGGGGTCCATGGGACGTCTCCCTGCGCTTGAAGCACATAAACTACCTAGAGTTGCTGGCAGTGCTCTTTGCCCTGCGTGCCTTTTTACCCCTCGTAGCGGGCCACTGTGTCGCGGTTTTGACAGACAACACGACTGCGGTAGCCTACATCAATCGACAAGAAGGGATGGTCTCCCATTCTGCCTGCGCCCTGTCACTTCGCCTGTGGGATTGGTGCATTCAGGAGGGCATTTTCATCCATGCGACGCACATTCCTGGCTCCTTCAACACCACGGCCAGTCATCTCAGCAGAGGCCAAGTTCGCCCTCACAACTGGGAACTTTCCAAGCAGTATCTCCTCCCCATTTTCCATCAGTGGGGCACACCAGAAGTCGACGTGTTCGCAGACTGGAACGACACAAAGTGCGATCTGTTCTGCTGTCAGGGAGGGACTGACCCCAAATCCTTAGGGGACGGCCTTCTCTATCTGTGGACTCACAGGTTCCCATACCTCTTTCCCCCTCTGCCATTGTTCACACACGTGGTGAGGAAAATAATACATCACAGAGCAAATTGCATACTCATAGCCCTGTGGTGGCCCAGACAATCGTGGTTTCTGATCCTCCTATCCCTGGCTCGGGGTCGTTACCATCACTTTCCTCCAGAGCCGAACCTCCTCAGCATCTCCGGCACTCCGCTACACCACCACGATGTCCCACACCTGAAGCTGACGGCATGGAGATTTCCCCCTCTTCTTTCTCCAGCAGAGTAGCCAATGTCCTGCTGAATTCCCGTAGGGCCTCCTTGTGTAGGTCTTTTGCATACAAATGGTCTTGGTTCTCTAGATTCCTGGGTCGGAACAGTACTTCACCGACCTTGGCTGGTCTAGCCCGCATCTTTGAATTCCTACTCTCCTTGGCAGAAGCGGGACTGTCTCACTCCTCTATTTGAGTATACCTAGCCGCTATCTCGGCGTTTCACAATAGGGTGGACAATTTCTCCGTTTTTGCCCACCCCCTGTCCAAATGCTTTCTTAAGGGGTTACTTCACCTCTACCCCCCCCCCCCCCATCAAGCAGCCTACCCCCTTGTGGGACCTCCCCCTAGTTCTACGCCACCTGACCAGAAAGCCATTCGAGCCACTATCTACCTGTGACCTCAGCCTTCTCGCCTGGAAAACGGCATTCTTAGTGGCAATCACCTCTGCAAGGAGAGTGGGTGAAATCCTTGCATTTAGATACGACACGCCCTACCTCTCCTTCTTACCTGATGGTGTGTGCCTAGTTCCCGATATCTCCTTTCTTCCTAAGGTCCTGTCGGAATTCCACTTACACTCTGAAGTGTTCTTGCTCGATTTTTTCTCCAGCTATTTGAAGGAGGAACACTTGTTGCACTCCCTCAATGTTAAGCGTGCCCTTCTCTTTTATCTTCATCACAATAGAGCAACCAAACACCCCCGGCTCTTTGTCTCTTATGCTCCCTCATGTCTGGGATGGCAGATCACTTCCCAGAGACTCTCCCGCTGGATTGTACAGCTAATCGCCCTGTGTTACAGTCTGGATTGCACCCTGCTACTGGGACCATTACGGGCCCATTCCACCAGGGCTGTTTCAACCTCCACTGTGTTTCTGAGAGGTGCCCCGCTGACGGACATCTGCAAATCCGCCACTTGGGCCATTCCGAATACCTTCATAAAACATTACGTCCTCGATACCAGGGCATCGGGCCGTATTGCGATGGGAAGACTTATCCTGTCTACCGCCTCGCAATTACCGCCTGCCTGCACCCTTCTCCAGGTAGGCCACTGCTCGTTAATCTCCCATGGGTGTGAAGCACAGAGACCATGTAGAAGATAAACAGGTTGCTTGCCTGTAACTGATGATCTTCGAGTGGCCATCTGTGCATTCACACCACCCGCCCATCCTTCCCTTCCGCTGACAGGCAGTTTCTTCCAACTCTGGTGGCAGCGGTCAGAAGGAACTGGTGGGATGTCTGCGCCCGGCTCCTCTGGGCATGCACGAGGGAGCTGTGCAAATGCCTGGAGGCTCTGGACACGAAAATTCGTTAAACTTTCCAGATACCGATGAATTCCTGTGCAGGCGCAGAAACCCATAGGTGTGAATGCACAGATGACCACTCGAAGATCATCAGTTACAAGCAAGCAACCTGTTTTTACCACAGCCATAAGGTAACTATTACAGAAGGTATGTCCTGTTGTTTAGTTAAGTATTCTAAGATGGGAAACCACGTAGCAGTAAAATTAGTGAGGGTAGGACATTTATCAAATCGCGTAAGATTATCCGAGAGTTTTGCCATGATGTATAAATCCCACAACTTTTTATGCCATTGAGAAAGTGTCGTTGTCGTTTTCCAGATCTTCTTCGTGGTCTCTGTGCATCACACCTCTGGGATTAAGTGCGCCTGCGCCGATCCCGATCAGTAATCTTCAAAGCCTAACGGATTTTCGCGCCAGCTCCCCGGTCACGTGCACGTCCCACTGCGCATGACCCGGGGAGGGGCACGAGGATCCCGCCAGTTCTCTTCTGACCGCCGCGTCGTGAGGATCCCCTCTCCGCTCCGGTCGGTAGCTAACCTTCGTTTTCCAAATTGGAAAGGCCTTTCGGACTGATTTTTCTTGTCTTCTTGACCTACGGACTGTTTTTCTGGACTCGCTTTCGGATTCTCCTCTTCCTACTCCCCGCCCGGCCTATGGCCCAGCGGTGGGGTTTCTTTAAACACTGCCTTAATTGTGGGAGTAAAATCGCTCCCCCAGATAAGCATTCCCTCTGCTTGTTGTGCCTAGGCGAGTCGCATTGCGTCGATTCCTGTTCGAGTTGCGCCGCGTTCTCCAAACAAACTCGTAAGAACCGGGCGGCCCGACTCAGAGTGGCTCTCTTGGAAGCAGCGTTGTCACCGAAGATGTCCGCAGCCGACGCCTCGGTAACATCCCCATCGGCACCAACGGGCCCGACGTCGCCACCGATGCGAAGCCCCTCCGGTACCGAGAAGTCGGCACCGAAAAGACCCCTCTCACTGCCACGAACTCCCGCTAAGAAGCATAAGGAGGGCAAAGAGGGTAAGGGCAAGCTGAAGCACAAGACCTCGGGTGCTTCGTCGACGCATCCCGCGTCCGACATGACCCAGCACGGGTCTCCGCAGCTTGACCCTCCAGGGCGCGAATGACCCCGGGGCAGCCCCGCCTCCCCGATGCCGTGACCCATCCAGCTCACAGATTCGGAACCCGACATCGAGCTGACGCAGATCCCTCACAGCAGTCCCGAGACCGGACCCGACCCGCTGCCGGCACTGAAAGGTGAGCGAGACTGGCGCCTTCCTCCATCTTCGGTGCCGTGGGACATCCGTCAATGGCGATACCTGTACGGTTCCTCCTACCCGCCACCTCCACAGTGGTACCCGGCGGAGTGGGATCGCCAATCGACGTCGTCAAGAGTCTCCCGATGCCGAGACCCGGCTCCGAGACCGACACCGACTCCGATATCGAAACCAATACCGAAACCACCAATGCCGACACCTACTTCACCCGACGTCGACCTCCCTCCCTACCAACCAGATCCGTCGACCCCTATGTCTCCCTCCGAATGTTCCGACCATTCGATACCCGAATCTCCCGAATCATCCGATGATGAATCTCCCATCCAGCCGTCACCATCCCCGGATGTGGCTGAAAATTTACCAATCTCTCCCTCTGAGGACGTGAAATCCTATGGAGAGCTTATCAAATGAATGGCCCATTCCCTGGCACTTGTCACGGTCCAGCCAACCCCCACCGCTACCGATGCCATCTTCAACATCGTACAGATGGATACATCCACCGCGGTAGCGTTGCCACTAATTTCGGTGCTCTTGAGCACTGCCAAAGAATCCTGGGGCCACCCCTCCTCAACTCCAATCTCCAACAAGAGATTAGACCACATGTACAGGCTCCAAGAGCCAGGGGCAGAATTCCTATTCATCCACCCCAAGCCCAATTCGGTTGTAGTGACCCCTTCGGCCAGGGGCCGCAGCGGACATTCCTCCCCCTTGGACAAAGAGGGACGGAAATTAGATTCTTTCGGGAGACGATTTTATTCAGCCGGTGCACTGGGCATAAAAACGGCAAACTACACAGCCTGCATGAGCAGGTACCAATACTCCCTCTGGGAGCAGATGACACCACTCCTGGCCCATCTTCCTGAGGATAAGCAACGCCTTGCTAGGAAGATCCAGAGGGAAGGCATGGTGCTAGCAAAGCACCAGCTTAACGCATCGAAGCATGCTGCGGACGTCACGTCCAAGACACTCACTTCAGCAGTCGCCCTTCGCCGCCACGCCTGGCTGAGGTCGACTTCGCTTCCACAAGACACAAAGTCCTTGGTGGAAGATCTCCCTTTCGAGGGTGAAGGACTATTCAGCTCCACAACGGACACAGTCCTTGATGATTTAGATAAGAGCATTAAGACATCTCGTAACTTGGGTGTCTCACAATCGAGACAACAGAAGCAGAAGACATGGCAGAGATCTTGGTCCAAACAGCAACCACGAAGATCTCCCACTGAACCCCAATGGCAGAGACCGTCGTCTACTGCTTATCAACAGAAACCCTATGGCCACAAGCCACGATTCCTGTCCGCTCCCGCTTCCAAGGCTAAGCCACCCAAACCGAACAAGCAGAGTCTTTGACTCCCCCATTCGCTCCGATCTTCCCACCCGTCTATCACCCTTTCTACCAGCATGGCAACGTATCACGACAGACAAATGGGCACTGTCGGTCGTAGCAGAGGGCTACAGAATAGAATTTTTCCAGATACCACAAGAATCGTACTTCGTAACCACACACCCCTCCGACACCCTATCGTCGGAAGTCGAAACCCTCCTCTCAAAAGATGCCATAGAACAGGTACCAACAAACCACCTTCAGCGGGGGTTCTACTCCCGCTACTTCACGGTCCCAAAAAAGGATGGCGGACTTCGTCCCATATTGTTTTTTTTATTATTATTTTTATTTTTTATTTTATTTTATCTATTTCTACTACTACATTGCTACTTTTCTAAGCTACATTTACCTTATACAGAGTGTGCTTTAACATTTGCTTAATATTACCTTACCATTAATACATATGAAGCATTTTAAAACTTGGTTAATATTCAATTAAAATTGTTACTGATGATATATGAAAAATAAAAAAGCTGTTTGACAGACATGTTCTTTTAAAGGAATGCTTAATTATACAAATTATATATAATATATAAGTGCGATTTCAAAAAACATTTCAGCCCTTATTTCTTCTTTCGTCCTCTTCTAGTCTTAACAGTCTCTTCTTGTACCTTTGGAGCTGCTGCTCCTTTTTCCGAGTCAGAAATTTCCTCTTCGCTCTTTGAGCTATCAAATCCATACATACTTTCTTGCGATGCCAGCGAACCATCTGAGTCTCTCTCTTTTCTCTTTTCTTTGCTTTTTTCCAAAAAACTTTTTGCCTGTTGAACAGAGTCAATCTTATATTTTTTGTCTTTGATGCTGAAGCTCAGTCCTTCCGGAACATTCCATCTGTAGATAATAGATTCAGACTGAAGCCAAGATGTCAGTTTTCCATAGGCTTTCCTTCTTTTCCTTATTTCAAATGGGATATCTTTCATCACTTTAATTTCTTTTCCTTTGATCTTCAGAACCGCTTTATTTGTGGTCCTAAGCACCACATCTCTTGTTGACTTTTTGGAGAACCTTATCTGAATCTCACCAGGCAGCTTTTCTTTTTAGTATAGTCTGGATAGGTTCTGTAAACCATATCCATATCGCTTTTTATTTCCACTGCTTTTAAGCCCGTCACTGGTTCAAGCGCTTCACTTAACAGATTTTTAAGGTCTTCTCCTTTATCCTCTGGTACATTCTGAAGTCTTAGGAAAAAATTCGATCTTTCCATCTGTAGTTTCAAAAGCTGATCAGAGTGGAAGGCCTTTTCTTTCTCCGCTTTTTGTAGCCTTGAATCATGATTTTTTACTGAAGTCTTAACTTCCAGAAGTTCTCGCTGCAGCTTCTCTGTAGTTTTATTCGACTCCTTCAGGTCCAGCTGCATCTTGTCCATCTTGACGTTGAGAGCTGTCATTTGGTCCACTAGAGGTCGCAATAATGAGGAGAACACAGTGCTCATCTCTGTGGTATCAACCTTTGAACTCGGAGCTGTACTTCCTAGTTTGGGGGAAGGTTTCGGTTTTTCCGCCATTGTTGAGGCTGCGCTTCTTTGTTGATAGATAAGATGGACGAAAGAAGCAAATTCTACGACTGCGCTTATATCTTTTTAAAGTTCATATCCTCTAAAGAGTGATGCCGCCATCTAGCAAACCGAACGTACGTTTTTTCATGCAGTAACGCCACGTAAAGACTCCCGTAAGTACGCCAGTCTCGAGAGGGGGGGTTTTGCTCCACCCGCCTTTCCCGCTGTGTTCTGTTTATTTTTACTTCAGACTCATGTTTTCTCCGTGCGTAACTATAAGTTCCAGCTTCAAAGCTTCGCACTCTCTGCTGCTTCTCAGTTTTGCGCTTTTAGCCATACGGCTCCCACGGACGGGGGAACCTATGGGGGTGATGAAAGGGGACCTCGACCCCTCGATCACCACCATAGGGAGAGATCCCCTTCGTGCCACCCCAGGCAGAGCCCCTTCACTAGGGTCTCTGGGGGCTCGGCACCAGTCCGAAGCCCCTTCTTCCCGCCGGGTACGGATCGCGCTCCCCGCAGATGCGGAGGAGCGCGTCCGCCATGGTCGCAAGTCTTGCCGGAAGTCCGACTTCGTCCCATATTGGATCTGCGGAACCTCAATGCGTTCATCACCTACAAGAAATTCCGTATGACCACTCTACAGACCATCCTACCGCTACTAGAAACCAACGCGTGGATGGTGATGCTGGACTTAAAGGACGCATACTTCCATGTGACGATCCACCCGTCGCACAGATCATACTTACGCTTCGCGATCGGTCCACGTCACTTCCAATACAAGGCCCTACCCTTTGGCCTCTCTACAGCTCCTCGTGTCTTCACGAAGCTTATGGCAGTAGTAGCGGCCCATCTGCGACTTCAAGGTGTCCACCTTTACCCCTACCTGGATGACTGGCTTCTAGTCGCCCCCTCTACGACGGAACTACAGAGCCACATCTCTACTACCCTTCGTACCCTAGAATCACTAGGGCTGATGATAAACCTCAAAAAGTCCATGCTTACCCCTTCCAGACGGGTTCAGTTTATCGGAGCTATCCTGGACTCCCTACAATGCAGAGCGTTCCTACCCCCCAACAGAGCAGTGGATATAGTCTCCCTTCTCCTGTCTATCCAAGAGACCAAGGAGGCTACAGCCAAACAAATCCTTCGCCTGCTAGGCCTGATGGCCGCGACAACAGCAGTAATCCCCTTTGCCAAATTGCAGATGAGACCACTGCAGCTTTGGTTTTTGAGGCGTTTCCGCCCCAACTTCCATTCCCTCTCCAAACATTTTCAGATATCGACCCAGGTCCTAGAGACCCTGAATTGGTGGCTTGTGCCCCAGAATTTACATTCAGAATTTACCTTTCCGGCTTCCACCCCCCTCAGCGACCGTCACTACGGACGCCTCCCTATGGGGCTGGGGAGCTCATTTGGACGGTGTAGGTGTGGGCGACAGGTGGCACCCATCTGTGGCACACAACCATATCAACTTCCTAGAGCTGTTGGCAGTTCTCTACGCAGTGAGATCTTTCCGACAATCCCTGTCGGGGAAGACGGTGACTGTCCTTACAGACAACACCACCACCATGTTTTACATCAACCGCCAGGGTGGGACGGTCTCCCGTGGACTTTGCCGGTTAGCGATAGAGCTTTGGGACGAGTGCCAGGCACTAGATATTCACCTGGTAGCGACTCATCTCCCAGGACTACTCAACGTCCAAGTGGACTTCCTAAGCAGAGGGGGAGCATCCCTACACGAGTGGGAACTGAACCCCCTCTACCTGACTCCGATCTTCGACCGTTGGGGGCATCCATCCGTGGATGTATTCGCCTCTCGAGAGAACAAGAAGTGCCACCTATTTTGTTCCAGAGCAGGAACGGACCCGACCTCTCTCGGAGACGGCCTCCTCTTCCAGTGGACAGGGAAACGATTGTACCTATTTCCCCCGATTCCTCTCATACCGAGAGTAGTCCACAAACTGTTGGCAGAGCGACCGTGGGCAATTCTCGTCACCCCATGGTGGCCGAGACAACCCTGGTTCCCCACGCTCCTCAGTCTCTCACGAGGGACGTATCTCCACCTCCCGACGGACCCAGACCTCCTCGGGATGCACGGGGGCCAGGTACTGCACCACGATGTGCCCAGACTGAAATTGACAGTTTGGCTGATCCAAACTTAGGGTTAGAATCACGCATTGCTCAAGTTCTACTGAACTCACGCAAACTCTCCACTCGGCGTTCATATGAGTCAAAATGGACTAAGTTTTTAACCTTCCTGGCGTCTGTGGGACGGCCCTCAGTCCCCGCCGGGCTTAAAGATGTTTTTGGTTTCCTCCTGTCATGTAAAGACAGGGGACTGTGTCACTCATCTATCCGAGTTTATTTGTCAGCCATCTCAGTCAATCATCCTAAGATTGATGGCTATTCGGTGTTTTCCCATCCAACAACGAAGCAATTCCTCAAGGGAATGAATTGCCTCTATCCCCCAGTGCGGACACCAGTCCCGGCATGGGACTTGCCCCTGGTTCTCACTAAGCTGATGGGAAAACCCTTCGAACCCATGGCCTCATGCAGCCTTCAACTTTTGTCGTGGAAGGTTGCGTTTTTGGTGGCCATCACGTCTACTCGACGCGTGAGTGAGCTCTCGGCGCTCCGTTGCGACCCACCGTACCTCACGTTTCATCATAATGCTGTCACTTTGGCTCCAGATGTCGCTTTCCTGCCTAAGATAGTCTCGGACTTTCATATAGGGGCGGATATCACGTTGCCGGTATTTTTTCCTGGTCCCCAGGACCCAACGCAACGTAGTCTACACACTTTAGATGTCAAGAGAGCCCTGTCTTTCTACTTGCACCGGACAAAATCCTTTCGCAAGTCTCCAGCTCTCTTCATTTCTTATGCCTTGCCCAGACAGGGACAGAAACTATCGTCTCAAAGACTTTCGAAGTGGATAGTAGAGACGATAAAACTCGCCTACCTCCTGGCCAAGAGGCCATTACCGGCGTCCCTCCGGGCACACTCCACTCGAGCCGTGGCTACTTCCACAGCATTCCTCAAGGGCATTCCCCTGGGAGACATCTGCAATGCTGCAACGTGGGCGTCCCCTCACACGTTTGTGAAGCACTACGCCCTAGATGTCCGCGTCCATCAGCGTACTGTGGTGGGCTGTGCAGTTCTGCAAGCAGCTCAGATGTGAGACCTCCAGCACCCACCTCCAGGTATGTGGTGTGTTTATTGCTCGCTATTCTCCCAGAGGTGTGATGCACAGAGACCACGAAGAAGATATACAGGTTGCTTACCTGTAATTGGAGATCTTCGAGTGGTCATCTGTGCATTCACACCACCCGCCCTCCTTCCCCTCTGCTTCGGTCTCCCTCACCTTTTTTTCTGGGGGCTGTTAGCAGCGGTCAGAAGGAACTGGCGGGATCCTCGTGCCCCTCCCCGGGTCATGCGCAGTGGGACGTGCACATGACCGGGGAGCTGGCGCGAAAATCCGTTAGGCTTTGAAGATTACCGATCGGGATCGGCGCAGGCGCACTTAATCCCAGAGGTGTGAATGCACAGATGACCACTCGAAGATCTCCAATTACAGGTAAGCAACCTGTATTTTTTGGCAATGACCGTTTTAAGCAAAGGTTTTTGATGTTGTCCATTTAGGCATCACGTTCTGCAGCTCTGGAAATGCCGTTCCCTTCTGAAATCCTGCAGGTCATCCTTGATTATATTTATACAGATGAAGCTGTTGCCATAAAAGGTGAGGCATCATTAACATTTCTGGGATTCATAGAATAGCACTGAATAGTTTGCCCAAGTGTCTGTGGTACTTTGAGGAAGGACTTTTTGGAGATGAACAAACAGTGGTTAATGGGACAAAATAATGGCATGCAAAACCATTGTGTGACTTGGGTTTTTTAGATATTCTTCTGCATTTTTCTCAGCTAAACCAAGACTGGGGAGGATGGAGGCAGTGCTGCAAGTAGTAAAGAAATGCGTAAAGGGTAGCAGGAAACTGAGTTGAGAGCCAAAAGAAAAACTTATGTGTAAACCTGGCAGGCTGAGAGATGCAATAAAGTTCTGCCTCTGGAGGGCACTTATTAAGTGAGTGTCTAGGAGCACGTGCCTCTTTAGACGAGGGATGACTTCTTTTATGCAGGAGAAAATTAATATTGTTAACTAGAGGAAGATTGATATATAAGGCTAAGGAGAGCTCAGAGGATGTGACAGCAGTCATTTCTCTCGACCTTCTGGGGTGAAGGATCCAGGCATGTTCTAGTCCTCGTTCTCCTTCCCCGTCTTTGCAGAGGGGCAATCTGGCAGCCTCCCATGCTCCTTTCATGTTACTTTCTGATGTTAGAAAGTGGTGGAAGCTCAGGCGGACATTAAACATTACAAGTTGGAAACTCATTCAGGATGCAAATTTCCAATCATTTCTAGAATCTCAGAATGTGGAATTTATCTGTGGTGTCCTTGCGGTAGCAGACCAGCTCCTCGTGTTACGACTAAAAGAAATCTGTGAAGTGGCCATTACAGAAAAACGTGAGTTGTGTCTTGTTTCAGAATGTTATTGTATTTATTTAAGGTAAAGGTTTCCCTTGCTTGAAAGCTAGTTGAATCCGACAGTAGGGGGCGGGGCTCATCTCTGTTTCCAAGCCTAAGAGCCAGTGCTGTCTGAAGACTTTTCCGTGGTCATGTGGCCAACACGACTATAACCCTGTGAGATCTTAACATTTATTATTTTGGTGTGTGGTCTTAAATGCCTTAACTCAGTGGCCTTTCAAGTGTGTTCCAGAGAACCCTGTCAGTGGTTCCTCAGTGGGAAGGTCAGCAGATTGTCTTCCACTACCCATCTTCCCTCACAACTTGGCATGGACATGTTTGGACAATTGTAGGTTGTGCTTTTCATTGGGGGGGGGCACAGGAGATCTTCCTCCAGTGTCCATCATGAACTGAGAGTTTGTCCTAGAACAAGGAATCTGTTGGTCATGGTGTGAGACAGAGTGCTGAACTAAATGGCCCACTGGTCTGATCCAGCGAGGCTCTTGTTAGGTCAACACACCCCATAATCTTTTTCAATTCTCAGGGGTTTGGATGCTGGATTTTTTCAAATGCATTTGGGCAGCCTACTATTAACAGTAAGGACTTACAGAAAAGTTTGCTTTTCTGTCTGTCATGCTATCCTTCTGGGTCTTAAGTCAGTAATTCACTGTTTCTTCTCAATTTCAGTTACTTTAAAGAATGCTGCTGAGCTTCTGGAGTTTGCAGCAATGTATAATGCTGAACAACTGAAACAGTCCTGCTTTCAATTCATAGTGCTAAATATGGCAGCTCTACTTGAAACAAGGTAAGGAAAGCAACAGGGTGGTTCTGCAAGCACAGCGGCTGTCTTAATTGAAGAAGTGACCCGGAGGGAATCTGGAGGGAGCAGACGCTTGTGCATCTGGGTGCCTGAGAGGTTCCTTCTTGGCAGCTGCCTTCACAGATCACTTCAACCCCTCGGTCAGTTAGCGTTTGTCCTTCTAATTAAAAAAAAACTGGTTTAGAAATTCAACACTATGCATTTATTTATTCATTCATACACTGCTTTTCTCCTTGATTGGGGCCAAAGCAGCATACAGCATTGTTTTCCCTTCCCTTCTGTCCTCATCACAGCACAGTGAAGTAGGTTAGTTTGGGTGTCTTGCCTGGCCCAAGGTCACCCTGTAGAGTGTAGAGATGCAAACAATCCAGCACTAGGCATGTGGCAATAGTGTTCATTTGGTTTTCCTTTTAATAGTGCTAGCATGAAATTCCGAACAGGTTTTTAAAATAACATATTCCATTTCATTTTGTTCTATGGGTTCACACTGCCCCAAATTCAGCTTTGTGTATCCTCCAGTCTAAGCTGTAGAATTTCTTAGATTGATTTCAGTACTGGAAGGAAATGACATATTGGGGTGGGGTGGGGGAGATTTTTATAACTAAAGTTATGTACTAAACACTTCTGGGTTTTTTTCTACATTAGTTTCCCTTATGGCTGTACAAACTCAGGGCTGTGTGCTCTGCCACTCATCAGTTTCCTCTCAGTTTCCTTCTTCTTCTTCTCTGTTCCAAATCTACCCTTTGTGCTCTTGTGTTTGTTGTGCTTTTGTTTGTGGGCCGCCTGCATGGTGCTGTGTCTGTGTAAACGGCTTCCAAGTTGTCAAGTTCCCTCTCCCCTGTAACAGGCTTCCCCCACAGGGTGTTTTTTGGTATCATCAGCATCACCATTCCTAGTTTGCTTGTAAAGAGCCAGTGGCTTGACTGTTCTCTACAACAGGTGTCCGTAGCCTCACTTCAGACAAACGTGGGAGGGTGTCGCTCCCCCGTGCCAGCATATCAGAGCGCAGCGGAATGGAAGGTGCCTCCTTAGAGCGACCGCCAGTCTTTCCCCCCCGTGAACGAGGGCTTTTTTGTTTCGTTTGGCATTCCCTCAGTGATCCCTCTTTCCTGACCAGTATTTTAATTGCTGTTTTATGTCTTTGTACGTATTTTAACTGTTTATTTTAATGATGTGTGTTGGGGGGAGGTTTGATTCTTTATATGATTTAATATGTGATTCTTATCAAGTATGTTTTAAATTGCTTGCTAGCTTGGTGGCACTTGTGAGGGTGGAAAGGAGGGATATACGTTTTGTTAATAGTAATAAATAACTAATATGTTTGGTTTTTGTTTAGAGCTTTGGATGTTTTAAGTGATGATGTTTTGAAGGACCTTTCTGTGTCTTATAGAAAAATGGTAAGCTGCACCATTAATTATTAAACTTAGCCACATTAAATAAGATAGTTACTGAAAATTATTCTTGGTAGCTAGCGTGGGCACAGCTTATTGAATCCACACCATATGCCTTGATTTGCTTTAGGTTGTTCTGAATGCCTTTTTGCCAGCTTATTTGCTAATCATGTAACACAGAGGTCTGTCTCATGTTCTAATTAGTGCCATAGAAAATACATTTTAGAATGAGCCTAGTAATGTAGCAAAATGCCTTGTAGTTCTGCAGGCTGCATGTGGGGGGTGGGGAGGGGTTGCTTAAGTTGGATTATCTTTAAAAATAGGTTATTTTGATGGTTAGTCTTTGCGGTGGAATTAAAATGCTGTAGCACAAAAAAATGCTGTAGCTTTTGACCTGAGACCTCATTTACCACCCCAGTGGACAGCCTCTGTCGGACAAAGGATGAAGAGAAATATATCCCTGCTAGTTCTTTTGGACCTCTGAATGAGTTCCAGTATCTGTGTCCCTGGCATTTTCTGGAGCACCTTGGGGCCCTGGTTTGCAGTGGTCCTGCTGCCTAGTTGCCAGGGTCCAGGGAGTGGCAGCGGCAGACTGCTGCTCTGTTCCATGGCCTCTGGCCCGTGGGGTGCCTCAGGGCTCCACCACAGAGTGAGGATAGCACAGGGTGCATGAAACCCCTGGGGATTGTGGCCTGGGTCTTACAGGTATGGCATCATCAGTGTGCTGGTATCATCCAGCTCTTAACTTTTTCCATCAGATTCTAGAGAGGTAACAGAGGTTCTGACCTTGTGTCTGTTTCCAGTGGTGGACTGGGCGAGGGTGAATATATTAAAGCTTAAACCAGAGGAGGCAAAGTATCTGGGAATATCTCCTGATCCAGGAATAGGTAACACTCCCCACAAGGCTGAGGTCTGCAAAATGGGGGTGCTCTTAGATTTATACCTTGGAGGAGTAGTTGTGACCTAAAGTGTGTCCCTACCTTATTTACATCCCAGCTGAACTACTGTGCAGATCTACATGGGATGCCTTTTAAAGGATGCATGGAAAGTGCAGCTGAGACAGAATCTGCATGTATTTGTCACATCATTGTCCACCTTTCACATCAAAACTCAGGAGAGACTGAAGAATGCAGCAGTTAGATTGCTAACAGGAGCCACGGGATTGTATTATGTCAGTTGTCCGATACTTGTGCTGGCTGCCAGTTAGTTTCTAGGCTTAGTTTAAAGCAGGGGTGTCAAACATGTGGCCCGTGGGCTGGATCTCTCCTGGGTGCAACTGGGTTCCTTTTCCATTTTCACTGTATTCACGCCCTCATAATCCAGTCTTTCTCAGTAAGAAAGCAATGTGAGCTATTTTACAGGAGGAATAACAACAAGCCAGTGAGGTGGATCAGTCTGAGAGTGTGTGTCCAGACCAAGTTCACCCCCTTTGTAGGAGGCTGTAGTTATTTCTTTGGGGAAGAGTATAGTTTTGTGGACAAACACATGGCCCTCAGTCTGTGTCAGGATGCCTTCTCATGTTCTTGACCAGCACATGAAGCAAGTTATGTACAAAAGGTTGCAGTGCCCAGCCATTTCATGTTTCTCCCTGGGTCCTAGGCTAGGAACACTGAGCATGAGATTTCTGTAACAAATGTCAATAAATCAAAAGTAGGTTTGCAGCTTACAGGTACACACCTGAACAGCATACTCGAGATGGCTACAGCACAGGCATTTTGATGCAGTAATTCAGAGCAGAGGTGTCAGTTATCAGAGACTGTTAAACAGACAAAATATTGCAAGAGTGCTAGTGTTTTAAGCATGTTTTATTTAAAGTTTTTATAAATCTTTAATTGTGTTTGTCTGTGTCCTTTATAAAGTTTATCTCTCCTCTGTCTGGCATAACATTTTATGACACATGTGGCCCAGTCCCAAAAGGTCTCATTTGTGTCAGGCAAATGAGTGACAAATGAGTCCGACACCCCCCTAGTCTGTGGTATCAATCTTAATCTTTAGGACTCTGAAATCATCCGGGCTTAGGGCCCTTGGAGGCCCGCCTGTGCCCACGCTAAAATCTTTTTCCTTTGTGTGTCTTCCCCACTGGAAGTGATGGGGCGGGGGTTCTTCAGGGCTGACACTTTCTTCCAGCTATCTACCATGGTCCCAAGATCTTTTTGGTCAGTGAATGTCCGCAGACCCTACTAGTGTACATGTGAAATGTGGATTTTTTGGCCCCATTGTATATCACTTTACACACTGAACCTCATTTGCCACTCTGTCTCCAGTTTGCAGATGGTCTCTTGACACTCTCTGCAATCTGCTTTGGTTTTCCCCCTCCTGAATAATTGTCAGTGGCAAACTTGGCCACTGCTCACTCCCAATCTAAGTAACTTAATAGTGAGCTGCAGTCCCAGGAGCAGGCTCCGTGGCACACCCCTGCTCCTTAACTCCCTCCCCTGCGAGAAGGGGCCGTCTTGCTCCTCCCCTCTGCATTCTGTTTGGCCAGTTTTTAGCCAACCAAAGGATACATCCTCTTGTCACCTGCTAGGCAGAAAGGTGGGATATAAATGTTGTAAATAAGTTCAGGAGACTTCAGTGAGGGATGATGTCAAAGCTTTTTCTAAGTCCAAATTTATCATGTCTCCTGGATTACTCTTGCCCATGCCTGTGGTTAACTTTGTCAAAGAACTTCCACAGGTTGCTGACTTCCCTTTGCAGAACAGCTAGATTCAAGTCCAGTTGCACCTTAAAGACCAACAAGGTTTGGGGGATACAAGCTTTCGAGAGTCAAAGCTCCATTCCTGTTGCGGAGGCCATGATGATTCTTCCTCCGAGTTTGTTCCTCTGTCTGCTTACCAGTTCTATTGTCGAAAACAGTCTTCACCAATTTACTCAGAACATATTTCAGAACATACCAGCCGCTGTGGATCCCCTTTTAAAAACTGGCATTGCATTTGCTACATTCCAGTCATCTGTGGGAAAGGGCAATCTTACTGAAGCTGCATAGTTTTTGTTCAGTAGTATCAGTCTGCTAGCTTATCTTCTAGGCTTTGTGTAATGTCCAGAACTTTCTTCCCAGGCATTCAAGTTATCATGTGATCAGAACCCTTGTCACAGACCCATCTCTTTATGTTCCTAAGGATCAACCACCAACATTCTTCCACTCCCAGGGGGCACCCTTGGTGTGACAAGATTATCTATTTTCTATTCCAGGAGGTGGTACCTTCTGAAGGATCATCTGCCTAGCCTGATTTACTTTTGCCCTATGATCCTAATTCTCCCAGACAGCAGAAGAGCTGTCATGAAGGGAGCAGGTCCCTGGAAATTTCATCTATATTACCTTTCTGCTTCTTTCAACTTCTTTAGGTTTTTCTACCTTCGTGGCTGCTGTTTGTCTTCAATGCCTTGCAAGTTAAAGGGTTCTGGAACTACATAAAGAGAAGAACAGAGCCTTGTGGCCTTGCTTCCTTGTCCTCTTGCTGAATTCATGCACTTAGTTCACTCATTTTATTTGATGTATGTCCTACTTTTCAATTGTAAAATCCCCAAAGTGGCTCACATTTTTAAAAATAAAAGCCTTAGCTCCATCTCCACAACCGCCCCATTCTTAATACAAGCTGTCTCTTCGTTGAGTCTGCAGGAGCCCCCTGCTGTTCTCTCTCAGTTCTGCTGCTGCTGCTGGGGTCTTCGGAACGGCGGCTGCCGGTCTTTTCACCCTTTTCCATACCTTTCGGAGCCAGCTCTAAGTGTGTGTGGTGGGGGTGGAGGGAAGCGCCGTCATGTTGCAGCCGACTTCTGGCAGCCCTGTGGGGTTTCCCAGGCAGGAGATGTACTGAGCTGGTTTGCCCTTGCCTGCCTCCACATCACAACCCTGGACTTTTTTGGTGGTCTCCCATCCAAGTACTAACCCATGCCAGCCTTGCTTAGCTATGGCAAAACCTCCCATTGTAGTTAGTTATTGTGCCCTAGATAATAAAACAGCTGTTCTGGTGGTTTTGGGTGACAGGTGTTCTTTCGGGGAACAGAGATTTACTTTGTCTTAGAATCTTTAAACCCTTTCTGGCTGGCTTAAACCTGATCTGTAGCTTTTCAAGGGGCATTTACCTGGTTCCTTCTCAGTGAATGTTTTGATGCCCTGCAGAGGCAGAAATTTTCAGAAGAGGAAGAAGAGATTGGATTTATACCCCTCCCTTCACTCACTTGGAGTCTCAGAGCGGCTTACAAACTCCTTTTCCCTTCCCCTCCCCACAACAGACACCCTGTGAGGCAGGTGGGGCTGAGAGAGCTCTTTCCCAAGCTGTCCTTGAGAGAACAGCTGGGACAGAGCTATGGCTTGCCCAAGGTCATCCAGCAGGTGCAAGTGGAGGAGTGGGGAATCAAACCCGGTTCTCCCAGATTAGAGTCCGCGCACTTAAACATGACACCGAACTGGCTCTCAAGAAGATCCTATGCTAATTAGGTTTGTTATGGTTTGTTGTTATATTTTGTTTGTTCTGCTTGTGTTTGTATTTTAATTGCTTCTGTTCATTTAATTTAGTGTTTGCCATCCTGGGGACTTTGCAGAGCAAAAAAAGAATATAATATTCTTTAATAACTTAATGGAAATAGTGCAGGTTAAAATGAGAGAAATACAGGTGAAGAAGAGAATTTGACAATTTAGGGTATATGTTTCAACCACAGAGTGGTGCCCAGTTGTGTATTCTGTGTGTTAATATAGAAAATTTCTGCTTCTCATTAGACCAACTCACTGTGAAAAGTTCTTATGCCTTCAAAATTTTAAATTTCCAAACTAGTTTTTTTTTTTTTAATATTTCCAAACTAGTTCAGGGCCTGCTTGTCTTTCCTAATATACAGCTTAAAGGAATTTGTGATGTTGTAGATTCCAGCTATGGTAAGGAGAGTAATTACACCATATCAAGATGGTCCCGATATCAGTTCGTTGGAGCCTGAGGAAGGAGAAACATTTGTGTTCCTGAAAGAAGAACTAAGTTCAGAGCAAGCTACTCAGTAAGGTTCAGCTTTTTCTTCTGATGCAGCTCTCTTATCTCTTTGTACCCTGCTTCATGTTTTCATAAGTAGCAAGTCTACATCTGGAATGGAGTGGCATGGCTTGGTAGCAAAAAAATGAATATATAGAAGAAAGCTAAGTGTTCCAAGTTCTCTCAAATAATAAGCTATTTTTCTCCAAGTAGTTGCAACTAAGACAGCTTTTATTTTGCATTGTTTCTGTGTATTATAAAGGCCCAGTGTGGATTTCATCTGTTTAAAGTGAGCAAGATCAGGTTTAAGCAAATATGTTGTATAGCTCTGAGGGAATCTTAAAGAGGCAAGAAATCTTGAATTCCTAACATAGTCTTAATTAGGTGATCCTGATGTTAAGATGTTTTTCTTGGAGTATGCAGTAAGAATAGCTACTGTGCCATATGCAGTTATTAATTCTTAAACTGAGTTAAATCTAAATGCTTATGTTTATGTATTTAAATCAGGGAAACTCTTCTCAAAAAAGCAAGAGCTAAAGCTAAAAAGAAGCCTCGAAGACGGTCAGACAGCTCGGGAGGATACAATTTATCGGATATAATTCAGAGCCCACCCTCCTCAGGTTAGTGAGGAAGGAGCTTCCTTCAAAGGGGTGGTTTGTAGGTTACTTTTTTGTGTAATTGGCAAGCAGCAGAGATGGTTTGCTCATATGGACGTGTCACAAAAATCCATTATGTATTAATTACTGTGTGTGGCTTTGAATATGGATAAGACCTATGCCTGTTCATTATGAGCATCATATGAATCTGTTCGTTTTCATGGGGCACTGCCATTTGTGGAAGCATTTTGCGTTACATGATTCCATTATCGCCTCTGAGTTGACTGTGGACTTTTAGCTGGCCCTCGTTTGATGGAATCAGTGGTAAATGTCTGATCCTCCTGTGTCCACTGCCCCTTGTTCTCTGCCTGCTCCAGCATCTGTGCTCTGGTGTGGTGTTATTTCTCCAGGCTAGAGGGTGGCTTGCTGCTGGTCCCTGTTGCTGCTGAGTTGTCACTTTCTGTTTGTCTTGACTGTGGCTGTGAGACAGAGAGAATATGCCACATTTTACAGTAACACACTATATAAAAGTATATGAACACTGTATGTAAAACTGACAGGCTGGGAAAGTGAAAGTGGGTAAGACTTACCCTTTCCTCCAGAGTCAGTCAAAAGCGGCTTCACTGGAGAAGTTAAAAGCCCCATCAAATTCACCTCCTGCTTTTAACTGCCGTTGCACAGGATTCTGGAGCAGAAGGCGAGGTGTGTGTCCAGCTGTGGCTCACTTCCCCCTCCCTGATGTGCATCCAGCTGCCAGCTTTGCTTTTCTTTTTTTGCCCATGAGGAAATAGAACATGTTGGGTTTTTGAAATGGAACACTTTATTAAAGTTGGTCAACTTTAAAAGGGTTCTACCACTTTTAGCAACAAACAAGACTTTAAAACATAATGCTACAATTAGTGTACAACAGTAATGGAACATATTATCCATTTTGGTATTCGACTGCATAAGTTTCCATCCATTTCCTTCGGAGTTTGAGTAAAATGACGTTTAATTTAGCATAAACAATAATGGGGCTGGTCTGTGAAACCAGCAGAATGCAGTGCAGTTGGCTACAGTTTTGCAGTTGCCGGTGATGCTTCCCTCGCCCCCAATGCAGTTGCAAAAGCTCAACGCGGCATTACCAGAGTAGTCAGTCCAAAGAGATGTCTGGATAAGCCAACAGACAAGGAAGTAGGAACATAACAAAACAAGAATTGACAGAAAACTGGGGGAACAGAAAGCACTGTGCAGAAAGCATATCAGTGTGAAAACCTCTAGACGTTAACCATGTCAGAAAAGTTCCCATAATGCCTGTGAAAGTGACTTGTGCCTCTTAACATTTAGTTGTGACCCTTTATGGGAAGGCTGTTGCATTTTGTCTGTGTGCATGTCATAGTTAGAACGGTTAGTAAAAGACTGACCTTAATAGGATGGTTACTGGAAGGCATATAATTCATCTTGTGGTTTAATTTAGGAAGTCAAGAACCAGTTAAAACAGATTGGAGTTAGAGTTAAGTGCTTGTAAGATTGTTGATTTCACTGCAATGCTTAAATCTCTCCCACTGAAGTAAATGGCACTTGAAAGTGTCTCTCTCAACCTGGATCCTGCAGGTTTAACCAAATGGGCAGAAGGTCACTTGGGAGTCACTAGTTACTTTCTAAGCAATAAAGGTAGCTCTCAGTCCCTCCTCCAGTGCTGTGGTAATCACTTTCTTATCCTTGCCTCTGAAACTACCACAACAGCTTCTCTTCTCTTTCTCAAGGCTGAGAAAGAAGCATACACCTTTGCTGTGGATGGGGAATTGACAGCACCCGGCACTCTTTCCCAGGCATGCACACATGGACTGATTCCGCAAGCTTTCCCTTCCCACCAAAGATCTCTAGGGAGCGGTTGAGGCTGCAGAGGCACTTGGGTCAACGCCAAAGATCTGGCAGTTCCCCGCCGCATGACGGACCTGGGATCTGTTGGAGCTGAGGAGCTCGATCCGGGGCCTGCTTCCCCAGAACCTCGGTAGGCACCTGGGAGGAGAAGGAGAAGACCTGGGGGTCCCAGCCAGGCGGTACAATTACAGGGCGAGCCCGGGGGGGGGGGGGACCCTCCAGAGGGGCCCAGAGGAGGAAATGGTCCAAACTGTGCAATCTAGACTTTTTCCTCAGGAGCTTTACGCACATTTACTGCCAAAAGTACTGGGGACATTGGAGATACCATCAAAACCTAAGAGAGAGGACACACCTGACCAAGAATTTCAGGAAGGTTCTGGGAAATTGATGCCCAAGCTGGCGACTACACCGTCAGGTTTCCCACTCCTGGCTTCCTTCTATAGTATAATGAAGGTGGAATGGGAACATTCAGCAAGGTCCAGTTTTCTAAACTCTACTCTTTAATTCCAGAAGCAACTAGACGGATCAAGGTCCCAGCGGTTGATGATCCTGTTTCCAGCCTGATTTCAAACTCAGTCTTACCAGTGGACACCGATGGTCTACCTAAAGACCATTGTGACAGACGGGTGAAACAGGCACTCGGCAGGGGTTCTGAGGCTTCAGCGTGCTCCCTCAGAGCACCCACAGCAGGATTCTTGTTCGCTAGGGCAGCTTATGCCTGGGCTTCCGAGTTAGCCTTAGCAGATTGTGAGGTCCCTAAGGAATTCAAGCATGAATTTAAAAGGATAGCTTTAGCAGCAGCATTTACAGCTGACTCTGCTTTGGATGCTTTTCAACAATCTGCCAGAGCAATAGCTTGTAGCGTAACAGCCAGAAGAAATAACTGGCTGTGCAACTGGGAGGTAGATTCATCTGCACAAGCTAAGGTGGCAGCAATTCCTTTCAGGGGAAGTCACCTATTTGGGGAAGGTCTAGATAGATACCTAGCAGAGGACAAGGATAAGAAGAAAGTGCTACCATCAAAGAGAAGGGAAAGTAAACCCGGAAAATGGTTTCAGTCCTTTCGAGATGTCAAAAAAGGGGCAAAACCATCCTTTACTCGATCCTTCAGAGGGAAATGACATCCTAGAAACAGAGACACCAAAAGACCTCCTTCTCCAACAAGTCTGATCAAACCTCTGAAAGCACCAAGAAAGGCACATCAGCATGACTATGCCAAAGCGGGCAGGTCACTGGGCATAGGAGGTCGTTTACAGCATTTTGCACATTACTGGCAGCTAACAGTAAGTGATAAATGGATGGTAGAGACTGTAACCGAAGGATATTAGAGTTCCTGACAAGACCACCAAACCATCTTGTAAAGATGCCAGTAAAACAATCCAGGGAGAAACACAATCTAATAGAGGGTGGGATTCAACACCGACTGCACATAGGGGCAATAGAGAGAGTACCGGAACTGCAGGAGAACCTCGGAGTTTACTCCGTGTTCTTCATCATAGTAAAGAAAAATGGGGACGTCAGAGCCATCCTGGATCTGAAGTGGCTGAACAGATATGTAAAAAACAGGAGGTTCACTCAAATCCATCCTCTCAGCCATTCAGCAACAGGATTTTCTGATGTCCATCGACCTATCCGGAAACTTACTTGAATATCCTGATACGGGAATCACATCGCAAATACCTCCGGTTTGCATATGGTAACCGACACTTTCAGTACCGGGCTCTCCCCTTTGGGCTAAAATCCTCTCCCAGAGTGTTCACGAAGATACTAGTGACCATTATAGCCAGTCTCAGGTTGCAGGGAGTGAGGCTTTTTCTTTACCTGGACGATATCTAGTCAAAGCAACATCATTCCAGGAGAGCATGGAAAAGACTCATTTCATGATTCAATCTCTCAGGGAGTATGGCTTTGTGGTCAATATACCAAAAAGCAATGTACATCCTACGCAAGCTTCACAGTAAGTGAACGAATCTTCCATTTCCCCCGGTTGTACTGCTCAATTTCCCACTATTTGCTGTGTGGCTGCAGTTAGGATCAAGAAGACGTGGGGGAAATTGGGGGGAGATGCGGGTCAAAATGCCGCCACACAGCAGATAGTGGGAAATTGAGCAATACAACTGGGGAAAACGGGAGACCAAGGGAGGAACAACTGCTTTTGCGGAATCAGTCATGTACTTTGGATGGGAAAGAATCATGGTATTAACTGTTCCCCCTGCATCAAACTTGGTGTTTGCCTTTTCCAGGGAAAACATAGAGATATATTTTTTCCTCTGCAGGGTGAGCTACAATTTGGGGTGCTAGTGGGTTTGCTTTGGGAAAAAAGCAGAGAAAAGACCCCCCCCCCCCAATACTGCAGGCCTGCAATACTATAACTTTTGTCAGAGCTGCTGTTTTGTGACTGGTTTCACCCAGTGAGCTGCCATTTTGTGGCCAAGAAACATAAAAGCCTGCTCTCCCCTGGTCTGTATAACTCTCAGCTATTGCTTTAGATTTCAAATGTAAGTGAACACCAATTTAAATCAGTATCAGTTCTGCTCCATTTGGGGGTGGATTTAATTCTCCATTTTTAAGAATGGTTCATATTTTCTGTAAACCTGGGTAGTTGCCCAAGTTTTTAGAAAGCTGTTCCTTTTCTCTACAGGGCCCTGATCCCTGGAGTAGCCACAGGTGGGCCCGTGTTGAGAATTAGATATGTTGATTTTCACCATAATAATCCATAGAGTTATAACTTTGAAATGTTAATACTCTTTCTCATAATTACTAATAAATGTAATAGTTTGGAGTGTAAAGAAAAAAATGAGTTGCTGATTGCTTCAAGTATGATTGAGGAAAACTGCCTTCTATGCTTGGAACAGACCCAGTGGATCTAAGGATCATAGGCCTTCCCAACTGTCCGTTTGTCAGTTAAATCTGAGGAAGAAATGGCTGGGATTATATTTGGCCCTTCCCGGCAACTAACCCCCCACTACCACCTGTATGTCATGGTGAGGAAAATCTGTTCCACTATATCTGAAGAAGTGTGCGTGGACATGAAAGCTTATATCTTGAAATAAACGTTGGTGGCAGTCACACGTGTGAAATAAAGCGGGGGGGGGGAGGAGCGAGGTTATTCCCTCTGGCATAACTTGACCCGCAGCTGTGCGATCAACGGACTTTTGTAGATACAGGCGCCGCCCGCCACTGCGTGATCAGACGCAACTGCGGGTGAGTTGGGGATTTTTTTTGGCCATTTGTTTCTGATGTGCTTACATGAGAAATCGATGAATCGCACCTCCGCACTGAGGTCTCCCTATGGAGTGTGTGGGTGTGTGTGCCGATGCGCATACTGTGAAGGGGGGGGGGGGGACAACGGCACGGAGTTGGGGTAGCCTGATCAGACTGTCCTGATGCCATGGGAGTGAGCCGGGGCGATCAGACACAGGAAAGTCCATCTGTAGCCAGTGTTCCCTCTAAGCTGAGTTAGTGTGAGCTAGCTCACAGTTTTTTAGCCTCCAGCTCACACCTTTTTGTCTTAGCTCAGGAAGGATGGCTCTAGAGCAAACTAATTTATGCAGTAGCCAAATTGCTCACTCACAACTTTAATGCCAGGAGCTCACAAAGTAGAATTCTTGCTCACAGGACTCCACAGCTTAGAGGGAGCAGTAGCAACCCGTTTGCTCCTGGACTTTCCTAGGTGTTTTTTAACTCTGCTTCTGCTGCGGAGCAAAACAGGTTGCCGACAGCTGCGGGGTGCTTCCCAGAATTTGTCATCTGATTGTGCTCCTTTAATCCACCCGGCATTCGTTCCTATGTCGGGGCAAATTGTGCGTGTGATCGCAGCCTTAATTGGTCTTAAAGGTGCCACTGGACTCAGACTTCTGGGATTATATTTGTTAAACTTCTTAATACCTTAATATATTTTAGTTACATGCATATGAACAGTTTGGCCCCATGGACCCTGTACTAGTTCCCCTTTCCAATCCTCCTGGTTGGTAGTAAATAAATGCAGCCTGGCCAAAATGGGTGTGTTTACACTGAGGGTGGATCATGACCGAAGTTAGAGGGTGGACTTAAGAGGATCAGTGGCCAGGGGAGCCGCAGTGGCTGATTCAACAGCAGCAAATCTCACCAAAGTTCTGAGAGCACTGGCTGTTTCTTCCTTAGTTCTCTATTTGATAACCAGTATAGTCAGCAGTTCAGAAGGCCTGTTCCTTTGTACGGCCCCATTACTGTTATGGGTTAGGTGGCTTGGTGGGAGCTGGTCAGGGTATAAGGAGAAACAAATAGGGCTCTACTTCCTGCCCAGACGTTTCCCAGAAGGTGCAGTTGCACAGTGAGTGAGCTTCAGACTGACAAAAGGGTAGGGCTTGCTTTTTTCGTCAAGCCACAGCTGGCTGATGGTAACACTGTAGGGTTTTCAAGGCAAGAGATGTTCAGAGGTGAACGTAAGAAAAGCCATGTTGAATCAGGCCAGTACAACACAAAACAGTCAACATGTTGAATCAGGCCTATCTAGTACAATACTTTGCATCACACAGTGGCCAAAGCCCAAGTGCCATCAGGAGGTCCAGCAGCGGGGCCAGAACTCCAGAAGCCCTCCCACTGTTGCCCCTCAAGAAGCACCAAGAATACAAAGCATCACTGCCCCAGACAGAGTGTTCCATCGATACCTTGTGGCAAATAGCTACTGATGGATTTCTGCTGCCTATATTTATCCAGTCCCCTCTTGAAGCTGTCTATGCTTGTAGCCATCACCACTTCCTAAGGCTAATCCACATATTAATTACTCTTTGGGTGAAGAAGTACCTCTTTTTATCTGTTTTAAGCCTGCTGTTCAGTCATTTCATTGAATGCCCCCGAGTTCTCTTGTATTGTGAGAAAGGGAGAACAGTACTGTGCAAAGGAACTATACAAAGGCGGTTCACCATTGCCCGCCTCTTTGTCGCAACCCTGGTATTCCTTGGTGGTCTTTCAACTCTGCTTAGCTTCTGAGAACTAATAAGATCAGGCCAGCGTAAGCTATCCAGTTCAGGGTAGGTAGAAGATGCCAGACTAACAGACTCAACCAGTGATGAGTGAAGCAGTCTATGAGTAGGTGTGGCTGGAGACCGGTCCAGCAGCCCTGTGGAACTCCATCAACTTTGAAGTCCCCAGACATTTTAGGTAATCAGAACGTTGTCATATCCCTTTCTTAGAAATGCTATGTAAGGTTACATTTCAAATTAATCATTACTATTTTTCTTTTCTAATAAATGTAGGGCTATTGAAACTGGATAAATCTAACTCTGTTGAATCCCTTCCTGAAATGCTGACCTCTGATTCTGAAGGGAGCTCTGTGGGAGTGCATAGTCCTCGCGATGTGCAGTCTCCTGACTTCACCGTGGGATTCCATACAGATAAAGTTGAGGTCAGAGTTGCTTGCTGTTTCAATTAAAACAACTTAAAATTCCTAATATTTTTAGATGGGTAAAAAGCTGGATTATGTTCAGTTAAAAATTGGTGATTATTTGCTTTGTCTTATGGAAGCCAGTAATCTGGGTAAGCACGTTAATCAGAGTTTTTGGTGTGTATATATTTCTTTTAATATACTTTATAGGAATTGAATTCTTCAGTAGCACGGTTGTTGTTACCTTTGTGCTTTCATATGTTGCTTTATAACCTTTGAAGTGTGTGCTGTATGCTCCATCTTATTTGCTTAACGTAGTATACATTTTAACTTACAGCAGCTATGCTGTGGTGTTTGGATGAAATCTACTTAAAAACTCCCTAATCTGATGAAATTATAACTCAGAGTCTCAGAGTAATGTAGCACTGACAGATACCTGTCTTCATTCTGGAATTACCTTCATAAGAATTAAATCATGCATGTGATGGTCTGTCATAGAATATGGAACCATGCAGTTCATAGGACTACCCTGAGCACAACAAATGCCAGCAGGATTTTAGACTTGTGAATCCCAAATAGCTGCTCACAGACATGTTGGGAAACCACTTACAAAATCCCAGGGTGTCCAAAGTAGCACAGTGTGACCTAAGGGGTCACTGTTAAGGGTGGGGGGGGGGAGCACTCGTGGGCATGCCTAAAGTAACTCTGTGAATCCCATCCAATATAAGCTACAGGCATTATTGGATAAAAGCATTACTGGATTTTGTTCCTTGTGTGCTCTTGTATATACCTGCCTCTCACCCCAATCAGTTATGTTTCTAAATACATAAAGGAAGTTTTATAACTTTCAGTGTCTTGATTTCAGGTGAAAGAGAGGATGTGTGTTTCTAGTACAGTTGTTCCACATGCCAGTAAAGAGGCGTCACTGCAAAAAATATCACCACCACGGTGCATTCCTAATAACAAAAACACCTCTGCAAGCTCTTCCAATTGGGTCGTCAGTTCTTTTAGGTATATTTCTGTTCCCATATTTGTTGAGTGCTACATTTTTCAGCCAGATCATGTGGTGAGACTTGTGTGTGTGAATGTGCTGTTCCTCCCAACTGAAAGGCACTGCCTGGATAAGACTGCCAGTTGCTGCACCTAGGATTTGCAGCTACAAATGATCAGGTTATTTCCTCAGTACCTGTGATAACTGTGTTAAAAATTACAGTAACATGGCGCCACCCTGAGAGTGGGAGTTCCACTGAAAAAGGTGAGCTATTACAAATCTTAAGTGCAAACAGATTGCATCTTGAACTTGCTGTTTTAAAGGATCAAATTCGAAGTAGGTTTTGAAAGAAATGCAACCAGGCTTCACATTAACTATGGGTTTTAAAGCATTTAATTCAGCATTGTCAGGAGACCTAAAAGTGTCCTTGGTGGGTTTTTTTTAAAAAAAGTATACAAATGTATAAAATGCATGTCTGAAAACATTCTGTTTGAGGTTTGCCATAATAATTGAGGAAGCAGACATAAATTATACATCCAGTTACAAAATGTATTCACGATATAGAAGATGTGAGTGATGTTTGGCAACTGGGATGTAAGTAAAAATGCACATCTTTAAAAAGTAGCAACTTGTTGTTTTTTTCATTCAGTCCTGCCAGTCCTCCTGCTATGGATTTAAGAACCATTATGGAAATCGAAGAAAACGTGCAAAAATGTGGAGCCATGCCAAAGATGAATTCGGGGTTTGTACAAGACCAGGGCTTGTCAAGGGATGTAATTTTTAGGATAAATAATAAGATAAACAGTATTATTATTCTGGTTTTTTAAACTTTTATTTTGGACATTTGTGTTTGTAGTAATGCTGCAAACAGCACAGTAATGCTACAGTACTCCATTTCCCTCTTAAATACTGTTCATCAATACAAGATGGAACAAAATAAACTTTATAAGACTTTACAGTCAGATCTGGAATTGGAAGACTTAGTAAGATATTTATTATTTGCTGCTGCTGCTGCCCACTGACATGGATTTAGAGAACAAGCCGGTCTCCCTGTACTTCTGGGATGATTAAAAAAGTCCATCTTGTAGTTTCCCACGTGACTGTTCTGTTTAGCATTTGGTTTTCTGGAAAGTGATGGCAGGGTTATCTTTACAGAGCTGTTTTGATTTTTAGCAGGCTCCCTTCTCATGGGAATAGGCTGTCTCAGAAGCAAAGGAGGCTGATGGCCGTGGCTGCCAAGGGCAGCAGCCCAGAGGTCGTGCCAGAAGCAGCTGCACTGCCGAGAGCCGCAAAGCTGGGGAATGTGTGGTATGTCTTTTATTAATGCATTTATGTCGGTGCTTTAAATGCACGGTATCTTTTAAAACGATCCTTCATTTTGATCTAGTGTAGATAATGCACACTTAGATATGAGGGTGTTACAGAAAGAAGACTGTAATGAGAGATGTAGATCTGCAAGATGCCATTTTTGTTTGTTCTTGTCTCTTGCTGCTGTGTTCAGAATAAGCCAGAGTCTGGTGATGACACTGTCCTTATAACTGCGGACTAAGAACTCTGGCTTTGAAATTGTATTCCTTTGCTTTGGTTAAACCTCACTTGGAGTTCTGTATTCAGGGTTTGTGTTTGGAACTTAATTCTCAGATGGCCAGTAATGCACATGCAGGGAGTGGTTAATGTCCCTCTTGTACCATTTTTCTGATCTGAAATGGCCCCAGCAACCACTGTTTGTCCCATTGGAGGAATTTATGTATACACATGGGCTACATGCAGGTTTCCCCAACAGGGCAAATAGCAGCTCCCTAGGGACGTTTCAGAGCCGGAAAGTGGGGGCGGGGGGTTAAGTTCCCCCTCTTTGCATGCTGTGAACCCAGTCCAAATTAGTCCCCCATCTGCCTGGGAATTCAGTTCCGAACACACACCTCTGAAACCACATTTGTTGACAGGATCAGGGTAGACATGTGGGGAACATGTGTGTGAATTTTAACACGAGTTGGCCCTACATTTGTTCATATGGTGTACAGAGGTCTGGGATCATTGAATCATTTGCTTTGCAGGAATAGTTTTCATTCAACCTAAAAGCATTTTTAAAAATGAAGGGTAGGTGCGTGCCTGTAATCCTTAACCAAGAACTTATTTGTCCCAAAATTTAAAGTGGAGCAGGAGGATGGGAATGATAGATAGTTATGGAGTCTTGGAAACTATCCATTGAAGAAGCGAGAATTGTTTTGCCCGTAATTGAATAAATAGTCTAATGTCAATAGAAGTTAAACATATGAAACAACTGTATATCTTTAGGCTAAGTGTGTTGTCTGAGGAGGGTAGAGTTTGGGGAAGTGAGGGGCATCAACCAGATATAACGCCATAGAGGCCACCCTCCAAAGCAGTCATTTTCTTCAGGAAAGCAGATCTCTGTGTTATGGGCTCAGTTGTAATTCTGGGAGATTTCCAGGTTCCACCTGGAGGCTGGCAACCTTGGGCCTGGTGGCAATCTCTTGGTGACTTGATATCACCCAACTTTTATGACTCAACTAGGCCTGGCTACTTCCTACTGTTCAACAGCTTCCCTGGGTAGAGCCTGCTGGAGACGAGTGAGGAGAGAAGGAAAGTGTAAGACAGAGAGGCAGATAAAGGTAGGTTGTCTGTTGGGTGGGAAGGTGGTAGGGTTGCCAACTCCAGGTCAGGAAAGTCCTGGAGGTTTGGGAGGTGGAGCCTGGGGAGGGTGGGGTTTGAGGAGGGGAGGGACCTCAGAGGGGCATAATGCTATAGACTCCATCCTTCAAAGCAGCCATTTTCTCCATGGGGGTTATCAGCCTCCAGATTGGAGCTGGAGATCACCCAGAATTACAGCTGCTCTCCAGATGACAGAAATAAGTTCCCCTGGAGAAAATGGCTGCTTTGGAGGGTGGAGTCTATGGCATTATGAGATTGCTTCCCTCCCTAAACCTCACCCTTGGAAGGCTACGCACCCAAATCTCCCCGAATTTCCTAATCTGAAGCGGGGAACCTTAAGGGAGAACGTCGTGATTCCTGGAGATCACCAGGGCCCACCTGGAGGCTGGCAACCCTAGAAAGAGAGACTGAAGCAGGAAAAGGCTTATGGGGGCTTTTAGCAAAAGGATAAAATAGTGGGGAAGGAGGAAATAGCGGGGGAGGGAGAAATAAGATGCCTCCTGCAAGTCCTTGTGGGTTCCCGCTTGTGATCTTCTAACATACAAATCTGCCTTGGTTCATCTAGCTGAGTACTATCTGGTCCTGTTAGTTTATTTATTTATTTATTTATATTTATTTATTTATTTCCTATACCTACATCCAACTAAAAACACTACAATACCTAAAAAACTAAAAACCTACTCTACCCTAAGGTATACAGAAGTCAGAATTATATTCTGGTATGTTATTCTTGCTATAAACTGTTCAAGAAAATGTTAAAAAATACAGGCTTCAAAATGTTAATAATTCTATCTTAAAAGCTTAAGAAATACGTGGATGGCTAGAATTCAAAATAGGGTACATAAACATATGACTTTCAACAAAAATAGCTTATTTTTCTTTGTGCTTTCTCTTCTTCTTCTTTCCGCTCTGGGGTTTTGGTGCTGCTGCTCCCAAAGCTGAATCTGACCTTTCTTCTTCTGAGCTTTTTACTTCCAGATGCGTCTGAGTTTTCCAGTCCATAAATGCTCTCTTGAAGATCTAAAGAGTCCTCTGTTAAAGCTTTATCTTTTCCTTCTTTGCAATAGTTTAAAATAGTTCTTTACCTTTGCAGCTGAATCAATTCTTTGCTTCTTGTCTTTGTAGCTAAAAACCACGCCTTCAGGAGTGAGCCACCGATACATGATGCCCTCTGTTGCAAGAAACGTAGTGAAAATTCCTCTTCTTCCTGATTTCAAATGGAATGTCCTTTAACACTTTAATATCCTCTTCTTGGATCTTCAGGACATTTCTGTTTGTGGCCTTGAGCACCACGTCTCTAGTTGATTTTTTGGAAAACCTCACCATAACTTCTCCAGGCAGGTTTTTCTTCTTTACAAATTCAGGATAGGTCCTATAGGCCATATCCAGATCGCTTTGTAGTTGATCCGCTTGAAGATCTGTCATTGGAGCCAAAGCATCACTCAGGATCTTTTTAAGGTTTTCCCCTTTTTGTTCAGGAATGCCTTGAAATCTCAAAAAGAAAGAAGATCTCTCTATCTGAAGTTTCAAAAGATTATTTTGATCAGAAATCCTTTCTTTTTCCATCATGTCCAGTCTTAAATCAGTCTTTTCTACTTTGGTTTTAACTTCTGCATTCAGTTGATCCATCAGAGGGCGCAAAGCTATTGCCAAAGCTGCAGTTAGGTCTGTACTGGTCTCAGAATTTGTATCCAGAAGCGTAGATGGAGCTTTAGGAGAAGGTCTAGGTTTCCCCGCCATCTTTTCTCTCCGTCCAGACATTGCTTTTTGTTTACATTAACGGAAAGTTCCCAAAAGTTAGTCAAAAGTCTTTCTTTTTCAATTATACAAGCTAGATTAGTCCCTTTTGTTCTTCAGCCACTCCACAAGCATGCCGATTCTCTGTGGCACTGTTTCGTTAAGAGGAGGGTGGGATTTAAACTTTAAAAACCCCTTAGCTTGGAGCTCACATCAGAGAATCTTCACATGGATCATTCACTTACAGTTTCGCCGTGCGTTCCAGGTTAGCAAACCTTTTCTTGCTGCCTGCTGACTCCTGCAGCTGTCCGGTGTGCGCTCGTGTGTGCCCGGAGGCTCTGCGGCGGCTGAACCTACAGTGGCAAAGGGTAGCCTCGATCCTGAGTTTGCCATCTCTGGGAGAGGCTGCCCCTCACGCCTCAGGCAGGGTCCCCCTACAAGGGTCCCTGGGGGTCTGAAACCAGTTCGGCACCCCTTTAAACCGCCGAGTCCGGGTCATGTCTCCCAAAGCTGTGGGAGATCGCGTCCGCCCTTGAGCTAGCCAGAACTGGAAGACTGGTCCTGTTAGTAATGGCTTGCCAGGGCCTTGGGCAAAAGTCTTTCCAACCTTAATGTTTTAAGTTCCTTCTAGCAAACAGATGGCAGGGATTGACGCTGGGATCTAGTTACAAGGTAAAGTGGATTTTTACAGCCATGTTTATCAAAGGGATCTTTTGCTGTTGCTTTGTTTATCGTATTTGCACCTTGCTCCTCCTTCCTTGGCATTTCCCCATAGTATTCTCCTGACAACCTTGTGAAGCGAGTTATACTGACAGATAGCACTTGGCCCCAAATCACCCTGCAATCTCCATGAATGAGTGAGGATTTCAGCCTGGTGTGTAAACCCAGCAGTGTCCACTGCTGTTCTGGCTTGGGCTGCTGGTACTTGACCTGCATGATGAATTCTCATCAAACTTTCATATAGGCATACATGACTGTTCCTTCACAGCATTCTTTTGGCTGCAAAAATGAAAAATGGCAAAAATCCAAGAGGTTGTTTTTTTGTAAAAAAAAAAGACAATCAGTGACTTAAAAAAATCAAACTTGGTTCCTTCAAAATAGTGTTTATTTTAGTGTTTATTTCCTTGCGAAAAGGATACATTACACTGATGGCTTGGTAATGATTTGTTATTTAAAATATAGTTCTCATTATGATTTCCCCTTTTTTTGATTAAGAGATGTATTTTCTCTTGTCACCCTTGAGTTACCTTATGGCATAATCTTGTTTTTAAAAGTCTATAAAACAAACTCATATACATGCATTTGGCACTGACTTGCTGTTTCCCTGCTTGCATGTGGTATTCTTCAGAACATTTGTGTGTTTGCCATGAAACAAGATCCTTGTCTTGGAATTTCAGCAGCTCTTCTGGCAAGACAGGGTTCCAGATGGGTGTGGGACCTTCTGGAACTCTCTTTGGTTGACACAGAGACTCCGTATATCTTTAACCACGCATTCTTTTTTTGTGCCAACAGAAGCCTCCAGTTTCTCAGTTTGGGGGAATTAAGGTTTTGTAGAATTCTTTGGGCTTATTTTTCCTAATTAATCTTAACATTTAGATAATTGTAAAAGCTTTATACATAAAAGGGATGGGAAAACTGGAGGGGAATTGAACATACCATGTAATTTCACACATTTACCAGTGGGCACGAAAGGGTAGCATCAATCAGTTCTTTACTTGAGAGGTACTCCTAACATTATATAATTTGATCTTGATTTTGCTGGGATGGAATATCATTACAGGTTGCTAAATCATCAATATTTCAATGAACCGACAGGTTCTCAAGTAACATCTTCATACCTCTGTTCACGTGTAGTCTTAAAACAACTAATTCTGTAGATTATGTTTTAAAAGTAAAGTAGCATGACTCTGATTTGACAGCATTATCAAAATGGTTCTTGTATCTGAAACGGGGTTCACACGTAGTCTAAGGCGGCTTGGTTACTCTTACAGTCTGACGGGAAAGGTACATGCCTCAATGTTGATAGAAAACATAAAAAATTTCTCAAATTGACATAAAGGCTTAAATTTTACATACGCATACTCCAAAACACTCCAGAGTTCTTCATTGTGGGAAATCACTCATCAGCCTTACAAACAGTCAAAACGTGGGTCGTTAGCACTTCAAATCAGTTGTATTCATGCTGCAGCTTTTGCAGTTGCTGACGAAGGCCCGTCCCAGTCATCTGGCATGAGAAAAGCAGAACAGTTGGGGGCTGTCACATTTGGAGCCACAAATGTAGTGAACAAGCCACAGTCCAAATTTTGTGCATTAAAAAAGAGAGTGTTCATTAAAACAATCACATAGTGTGCCAGAACCAAGTTCTGAAAGTAAACTTTTCTAACCATGTCGATGTGTTCCAAAAGAATTTATTTGGATGGACAACAAAATGGCAAAGCTGTGATATGGAAGTGGTGGTGTGTCAGCAGAGGCCGCTCCTGCTAGGACGAGTGGGCCGTACTTTGTGCTAGAAAGAGGCTCCCCCAGCTCTTGGTTCCGCCTGACTTCCAAGCTGCCCTGGAGTGGCCAAATCTCGCTCTACTCATTATATCCTGGAGGAGTCGCAATGGATTCTCCGTACCTCTGAATGGCTCCTCTGCACCATTATAAAGACAGGCTTGTCTCGATATAAACACCCGTTGAAGTCCAATGGATTGATATGTACTGGGATGTTTATGCAAGCTTAGTTTATTAATTAAAATAATTCTCAGAGAAATACATTTATTTTAAAGTAAATCCATCCATAGCTGTGTAGGATATCATGGAATCCTAACAGTAGCAGTATTTTTGCTTTATTCAGCTATTGTGCTAGAACAGGGGTGTCAAACATGCGGCCCAGGATCAGGCCCCCGGAGGGCTTCTATCAGGCCTGCACTGGAACTGGCCATCTCCAGCTTCCGCTTCTGTTGCTGCTGCTGCATCACAGCTTGCTTCACCAGACTCTCTCAATCATTCAGCCATTTCATGTTTTTCCCCTGGGTCCTAGACTCAGAACTCTGAGCATGAGATTTCTGAGGTGAATGTCAGTAAATCAAAAGTAGGGTTGCAGCTTACAGATACACACAAACAGCATACTCAAGATTGCAACAGCACAGACATTTTGATGCAATAATTCAGAGCAAAAGGAGTCAGTTATCAAAATATTGCAAGAGTGCTAATGTTTTAAGCATGTTTTTATTTTGAGTAAAAGAAAATCTTTGTGTTTGTGTCCTCTATAAAGTTTATATCTCCGGTACCTGGTATTACATTTTATGACACACATGGCCTGGCCCAACAAGGTCTCATTTATGTCAGATCTGGCCCTCATGAAAAATGAGTTTGACACGCCTGTGCTAGAAGGTATAGGTGTAAGCATTTGAGACTGTCCCTGATTTCCGTTCCAGGTCTACTTCATTGCCTTCTGCTTTGCCGAACTCATTCCGAGATCTCCTGGTCGAGGAAGAAAAATCTTGTGGAGTAGGTACCAGTTCCAGAAAAGCTCGGGTGAAAGAACTTGAGGATGCACAAGCTGTGAAGTCTCTAAGGTGAACGCACAAATTATTCTGTTTCCAGTATTTATAAACTGATTTTCTGGTAATAGTGTAAATTGATATAGGCATCTAAATCTACAGCATTTAATTTTAGTTGATGTGTTTTCTGTTCTAGTGTTAGCTTTATAGCCTTAAAAATCATGTTGCTGGGTGGACTGCTGAGAGCAACAAATTATGAAAAAGTCTGCACTAAAATGATATCTGAGACGCACCCATTCAGTTACATAGTATTTTCAGAATGCAGCCTAGAGATGCCTAAAATGTATGATGGCTTAAAGGAGCTGATTCTCAGAGGTGTGGGGAGGGGGGAGTTTGTGTGTGGTTATTCCTTTGGATTTGCACAGCAGTTCACCTAATGAAAGTGAAGGATTGAAAACCCGAATTATACTTAGACATGTGGTCTTCCCTCTAGGAGATATGTGGCATTTAGCATTTCTACACCTTGGTCTGTTCAGTCTCCGCCACTAAAGAGGAACAATTACTCATTCTACCCCTTTTCTGTTCCTTATCCCATCCTTTCCACACTTAGTTTAATGGGAAAAAGTCCCAGTCAAATGTCGGTGCTCCCCCTCAACCCAAATACTATTCCACTGACTTATATTCTGGTAGGGAATATCTCAAAGGTGCAGAGCCTGCTTACAGTTTCAAGTGTGGTACTTGGTCATCATGCAGCCACAGAATACCCCACTTAGCCTGTGGGGGTTCAGTAGAGTGTGCTAGGCTCCATGCTGCTTAACAGCCTTTTTGCTTCCTGAAGGTATGGCTAATCGACAGGTCTGCTGATATTTTCCCACTCTAGATGCACAACCGTTGCCAGTCTTGATGCAGAAAATGACAATTCCTGTGACCCAGTACAGTCAGAAAGTCCAAAGTAAGCTGGATTTCAAAGTAAGAGTTATGTTTTAAAAAAAGCATCTGCTGAGTGCTCATCATCTCTTGCATTTATAGTTTACCTTGCAGTCCTTGGTTAGCAACATCCTTGCCAAGTCTGGCTGCAGCAGCACCCATCACATTTGCAGAGATCGTAGAGGAAGAGCTCCAGCAAGAAGCTGCTCTCATCCGTACTAGAGAGAAACCTTTAGCCTTGATCCAGGTAAAAGAACATGTTCAGACAATAAAATTAAGAACAGTTGTGTTTGGCATTTATGCTCACTAATGTTTTGGGCTGTGGTGTTCTCTTATTCATGTTCTTAAATGTTCTGTAAATCAGGTTACCCTGAGTTGGCATCATCCCTAATCCACATAACTGCACCTAGCCAAGCATAAGATCTTCCTGCTCAGCAGCTTCTAGTTCAGGGAAAGCTGCGTCCGTTGCTCCTTTAATTGCAAAACCTCTTACATTCTTCTGACTCGCAAATAAGGACCACGCTTCCGGCTCTGTCCTGCTATCGGTGTTGTTAAAAAATCTCTTGTGTAGAAATTTATAGTTAAGCCTGAAAGTTCAAGTGACTTCAGTTCCTTTCAAAGTTTACACCGCACAGAATAACGGCAAATGCCAACCTCCGATCTGAAGATTTCTTGTAAGTTTCATAGAGCTGCTCCCTTTTTCTTGTTTCAGATAGAAGAACGTGCTATTCAGGATCTGTTAATCCACTATCAAGCATTCAGCAACCCTGATGAGTTTGTTGTTGTTGAAAGATCTCCACAGGGGCCAATAGCAGCTCCGATGTGGAACAAGCATTGAGGAAGAAGGTGCCTTATGGATCTGGAGAAGATGTGTGGACTTCACAAATCTGGGATTAATCACACGGATGCTCTAAAATAAGAATGAAGATAATTACATGTGTCCATCTATTTTCAAGCTGTTCATTGCCTGTTATGTTTTTCTCTAGCAAACTGCATTACTTGGCTGTGCTGCTGCACAGGGTGCCACTGGAGTTGGAAAACTACTGCGCTGGGCTTATCAAATGCTTCTCTTCTCTTCTCATCCCACTCCCACCCCACTAGCAACAGGTGTAAAACTGGTGTTGCTTTCCCACTTAACAAGGACTGAATTGTCATAATCATGCATATGTTTTGAATTATTAGGATTGAGTGATCATCACAAACTTTCATTTTCCTAAAAACATACCCAGTGTTTGTGTAATAACAAGAAGCCCTGACAACTGAAGCAAAGGCATCGGAAGTTCTGGCCTGCCTGCCTGTGTGTGTGTGGGGGGGCTCTCTCTTCCCTCCCAGAAAGTCCTCCGAACCATCATGCCTTATAGTACAGTGGGTGAGACTTCATGCTGCAGTGAAGATCTTATGCATTAGTACAAGGGGAGGCCAGACTTCTGTGTAAGCACTTACAATACAAGTAGGTAGTGGCAGCACTTTTTGACTCAGAAATGGCAAAACGGGGGTGGTGGGGGTAAGCAGCAGCATGCTAAACTACAGAATGGTCAGAAAAAGAGCGTTAGAACAACACAAATGAGAGCAGTTTTGATAGTTTTGCATTTGTGATGGAAGTGTTGATACCCTTCTGAGTACTGTGTGTTGTCTGATTGTGGATGGTTTTTTGTTGCTGGAAGGCTTTTTATAAAAGATTGGTAGTATTAGTAACTAACATGCTGTTGATATATTTTGAGGTTTATTTGTTTGGTAGCTTGTGATTGGATTTACTTACTACAGTAATCTGAGCATTTACTGGTTTTGGATAAACTGGAGCTACTGTGATTTACCCAAGTGAGCATTCATAGTGTTATGAGAGAATGATTGATGTCTGTTATCTAATGTAGTAGCTGTTTTAGATTAAACACCAAAAATAACTGTAAAAAGAATCTGCAATAAAGAGCAAAATGGATCAGCACAAGTTACTACAGGACACAAAGCTGATTAATGTATTTATTTGCACCAGCAGCAGTTCTTTTTAAATATGGATCTAAAAATAAGCAATTACAACAGGATAAACTCAGCCAGAACATTTGTATTTGAGTCTTTCCCTAGGTTTATATGTTGTATTCTGGGGTCCCCATGGAATGTCCGTGGAATTAGTTCCCTTGGACTCATTCTAGAATGCTAACAAGCCCAAGGTTGCTTTTCAACTTTAATAGGACCTTCTAGATACAGATACAGACTAGAATGGCTTTATTCTCTTCATGTATGCCCCACCATCTCCCCCATGGGGGGGATAAGTGGCTTACAGCATTCTTTCCTCCATTTTATCCTCACAACAACCCCATGAAGGTAGTGGAAACTGAATGTGACTGGCCCCCGGCTGACCCAACAAGGCTCCATGGCAGAGTGGGGTTTCAAGCCTGGGTCTCCCAGATCTTAATTTTTTACTCCATCCATCCTAGATAAAAAAGTATCAAAATGCTTCTGACTTGAGTCAGAACTAAAACAATCTGTATTAATAGATTTACTAAGATCTTCGACGTGGTCTCTGTGCTTCACACTCATGGGTTACTGCGCCTGCGCTGGAATCCGTCGGTATGTAGAAAGCTCTAACGGATTTTCGCGCCCAGCAACACCGGGCATGCGCGGGAGCCCGACTGCGCATGCCCAGAGGAGCGGGCGCGGGAATCCCACCAGTTCTCTTCTGACCGCCGCGCTGTTCACAGCTTCGTCCGTCAGCTCCGTGTGGAAAGTTCTTCTTCTTCGTTCTTCTTCGTATTCGTCTTCCTTTCCTTCCTTCTAGCTCTATCTAAAACAAAACAAAAAAAAAGTGTTATATCTTTGGGGGTTTTTTCCTGGGTGCGGGCTTTGCTTTCTCTGCCTTCGCCCCCCCCTACCCCCCCCCCCTCCTCTTCTCCTTCCCGCTTTTGGGCTCCTGTATGGCTCAAAAGTGGGGTTGCTTTAAAAGGTGCGTGAAGTGTGGGAGCAAACTCGCTGCCCCTGACGGCCATTCGCTGTGCATCCTCTGCTTGGGTGAAACACACCGTCCTGACTCGTGCCCCCATTGCGCGAGGTTCAGCAACCAGACCCGCAAAAACAGAGCTGCCAGATTGAAGGTCGCCTTGTTAGAGTCAGCGCTCCTCCCATCCCCGTCGAAAGACATGCAGTCAATAAGCACCTCAGCTCCGATAGACCTGCCATCGACTTCGACATCGATGATTCCATCCCAGCCCGTCACCGATAGGTCATCGGCATCGAGACCGGCGTCGGACATCACTCCTTCGGGATCTAAGCGCCCGGCTCTTTCTCAGTCTGCGGCATCGACCCCGCTAAAGAAAAAGAAAAAGGATAAGTCCCTTAAAAAGCACAAGGATGCTTCTGGGCCTGCACGGAAACCACCTAAGAAGGCATCCGTGCCTCCGGTTTCGCTGCCCTTGGAGCCCTTGAAAACTGTTCAGGCTCCACTGGCCGTGCCGTCTACGTCAATGGAGATACCAACGATCCATCTCGACTCACCTATCCGTCAGGTCGGAACAGAGTTACCAGATGCCATCCTGGAAACGCAAAGATTTACCGAGACGGAGCGCCGTAGCTTAGATCGACGTCGATCACGCTCCATGTCGAGATCCCCCTTGTCTGCTCGGTCCTTCTCTCCCGAACCTAGCGACCCCGAGTGCCCGACCAACCAGTCAGTCGACCCCGAGCGTCCTCCTTTTCGTCATCGTTACCAACGAGACTACAGATCCCGGTCTCCACGATACAGGTCGCCGCATCGTCATCAGCCTTCTCGGCACTGATCCCCTGCTCCATCTCGATGGGATCTTCCTCCACAACCTGCCCCTTGGGATCGACATCGCTCCTACTATATCGATACCCATGCCGGCGCATCGAGACCATGGTCCGCACCGCCGTCTCAGGATTGGGACCGGTACGTCGCCAGATCGAGATCGCCCCACGACTTGCCGCCGCCCACCTGGACCAGGCCATGTTTATACCGGCCTGCTGACCCTCCTCAATCATCCCATCAGCTACCGCCACCTCAGATCCCACTGCAACCTCTACCCTCTCAGGCATCGATACCGATTCCGGCTCCTTCTACGTCGATACCGATCTCGGTACCGCCGCCACCACCTCCGACATCGGTTCATCCTCTGGACCCACCTGCATCTTCCTCGTCCCAGGAGGACAGTGACGATGATGACTCTGATCAGGGCTCGCCTTCTCGTCCTTCCCCTAACCCAGATGTCTCCGACAACCTCCCCATCTCACCTTCCGAGGACATGTCCTCCTACGGGGAGCTGGTGAAGCGCATGGCTCTTTCTCTCGGCTTGTCCATCCTTCAACCCAAGCCTGCCATTGACGACCCTGTCTATGACATCGTGCAGGCTGACACCTCCACCGCAGTCACCCTTCCGATGTCGGCGGTCCTGCTACAAGCTGCCAAAGCGCCTTGGGATAAACCCGCGTCTAACCAAGTGTCGTCCAGGCGGCTCGACCACATGTACCGCATTCAGGAAGTGGGAGCGGAGTTCCTTACCTCCCACCCAAAACCAAACTCACTGGTCGTTAACTCCTCGACCAAGGCTAGACGGTCCCTTTCTACCCCCTCCGACAAGGAAGGCAGAAAGCTTGATTCATTCGGCCGTCGCTTCTACTCTGCGGGTGCGCTTGGTGTTAAAACGGCCAACTACCTAGCGTGTATGGGCCGCTACAATTATGCGCTATGGGAACAACTCTCCGCAGTTTTGGCCCACCTCCCGGAGGAACATAGACTCGCAGCCCGTCGTATTCAGAAGGAGGGATTACTCCTGTCTAAGCAGCAGCTTAATACCTCTAAGCACACGTTAGACACCTTTTCTAAAACTATGACATCAGGCATTGCATTACGATGTCACTCCTGGCTCAGGTCCACCTCCCTCCAGCAAGACACCAGGTCATATATTGAAGACCTACCCTTTGATGGTCTCTTTCACTCCTCCACTGACACTGCTCTTCAAGAATTAGACAAGAGCATTAAAGCCTCCAGAACACTGGGTGTTTCTCCAGCTTCTAGACCATACAAGCCAAGGTCATGGACCAGACCATGGTCCCGTCGCTCTTCCTCAAGGAGCTCTCCTGACCGTACCTGGCGACCACGCTCCTCACCGGCTCAACAGCGCACCCCCTACACTCAGAAGCAGCGTTTCCCTGCACAACAGTCTAACCGCCCTAAACAACCCTGCCAGCAGAAGCAGGGTCTTTGACTGGGTACCTTCCAACCAACCGCACCTGGCGCCCCACCTTCCGGCCTGGCGCCTGATCACAACAGACTCTTGGGTCCTCACCATTGTCACCAGAGGATACCTCATCGAGTTTATCCAGATACCCTCAGCACCAGTGTTCGTCTCCACTCCCCCTTCTGCCCCTCTTCTCCAGGAGGTCGACACCCTCCTCCGCAAAGACGCCATAGAACCCATTCCTCTGCAGTTCCATCGCACGGGTTTTTACTCAAGGTATTTCGCGGTACCAAAACGAGATGGCGGAACCAGACCAATTCTGGATCTCCGGGACTTAAACCGTTTCATAGAATATCGTCGTTTTCGGATGGTGACCCTGCCTTCTATCCTACCGCTCATTCGCAGGAATGCCTGGATGGCCACGCTCGACCTCCAGGACGCATACTTTCACGTCTCCATCTGCCCTCCCCACCGCAGGTTTCTCTGATTTGCGATAGGGCCCCATCACTTCCAGTACAAGGCCCTTCCATTCGGCCTTTCTACCGCCCCCAGGGTCTTCTCGAAGATCATGATTGTCGTCGCTTTCCTTCGCCTCCAAGGCTTCTCCCTTTTCCCATACATCGACGACTGGCTTCTGGTTGCCAACTCCAGGCCAGCCCTCCTCGACGCCATATCCGCGACGCATACTCTTCTCTTGGATTTGGGGCTCCGCATCAATCTAGAGAAGTCACACCTCACACCATCCCAGCGAGTCCGCTACATCGGAGCAGAACTCGACTCCAAACTGCTTACGGCCTTCCTCCCTTGGGACAGAGCCCAACCAATAATAGCCCTGGCCGCTCAGGTCCGCTCCCAGCAGCACTCTACGGCTCTCACCATCCAAAGACTGCTGGGCTTCATGGCCGCTACAACATCCGTCATTCCATTCGCCAGACTGCGCATGAGAACCCTCCAGCTCTGGTTCCTGCGCTATTTTCGGCCATCGCGTCACCCACAGGACTGGCTGATATCACCCACTGCCGAAGTCAGGGACTCCCTCGGATGGTGGACAGCCCCCGCCCAGCTACTGCAGGGGGCTCCATTCCATATCCCAGCACCCAGGCTAACTCTCACGACCGATGCTTCCAACTGGGGCTGGGGAGCCCACCTCCAAGACATGACAACAGGTGCCCCTTGGGACACATCCCTGTCATCCAACCATATAAATTACCTAGAATTGCTGGCCATAGTCTACGCGCTCCGTGCCTTCCTACCCACCGTGAGAGGCACTTGCGTTGCAGTCCTGTCGGACAATACTACAGCCGTCAGCTACATCAACAGACAGGGTGGCACCGTGTCCCGTCGTCTCTGTCGGCTGGCAGTCAACCTCTGGGAGTGGTGCATAGCCAACGCCATCTACCTGCGGGCAACGCACATCCCAGGAACCCTCAACACACAAGCAGACCTGCTCAGCCGAAGCCAAGCACGGACGCACGACTGGGAACTTCGCGATGTTTACCTACAACCAGTCTTCCAAACATGGGGTGCCCCTCAAGTGGATGTTTTTGCCACCAGGCACAACTCCAAGTGCGACAGATTCTGTGCCATAGGAGGACGAGACCCTCTCTCTCTCGCAGACGGTCTCCTTCATCCCTGGGACAAGGAATTCCTGTACCTCTTCCCACCCTTTCCGCTCCTGATGCGCGTTGTCCACAAGATCCTACAAGATCGGGCGAACTGCATTCTCGTTTCCCCTTGGTGGCCTCGCCAACCCTGGTTCCCCATACTTCTATCCCTGTCTCACAGACAGTTCCATCACTTCCCAGCCCAACCAGACCTGCTGAGTGTCGGCGATCCTCCCCTGCTTCACCACGGCATCCCGCGACTGAAGCTCACGGCTTGGCGGATCTTCCCTCCAGCTTCTCTCAACGAGTAGCCAACGTGCTCTTGAACTCCCGCAAAGAGTCCACTAGGAGATCATACGCCTACAAATGGTCACGTTTTTGCTCCTTCGTGGCAGTAAACTCCATCTCTCCATCTTCAGTGGGATTACCCAGAATCTTTGAATTCTTACTTACTCTAGCTGACGCCGGCCTGACCCACTCCTCCCTCAGGGTGTACCTTGCTGCCATTTCAGCATTCCATAACCGTATTGACAACTGCTCGGTTTTCGCACACCCGTTATCGAAGCGCTTCCTGAAGGGCCTTCTACACCTTTACCCCCCACGCAGACCGCCGGCACAGCCATGGGACCTTCCCCTCGTCTTACGCGCACTCACGCGGAAACCCTTTGAGCCACTCGCCACCTGTGCCCCGCATCTTCTGGCCTGGAAGACGGCATTTCTCATTGCCATCACGTCCGCCAGACGAGTAGGTGAAATCCTGGCCTTCCAGCATGACTCACCTTACCTCTCATTTTTACCGGACGCCGTTAGGCTGTTACCAGACGTCTCATTCCTGCCCAAGGTAATTTCGGCCTTCCACCTACATGCCGAAACTATCTTGCCTGACTTTTATCCGAACTATACCTCTCCGGAGGAAAGGCTTCTCCATACGCTAGATGTTAAAAGAGCCCTCCTCTTTTACCTAGCCCGGACCAAATCGTCTCGCAAGACCCCGAGACTTTTTGTGGCATACGCACATAGCAGATTGGGCTCCCCTATCACAGCTCAGAGACTTTCAAAGTGGATAGTAGCCCTCATTTCTCTCTGCTATCAGTTGTCACATACTCCTCTCCTGGCCCAGGTCCATGCCCACTCTACCAGGGCCATCGCGACCTCCACCGCGTTTCTCAAGGGTGCTTCCCTCACTGACATTTGCAACGCGGCTTCATGGGCCACAGTGACTACTTTCATGAGGCACTACACCCTGGACACCCGGGCTGCTGATCGTTCCTCCCTGGGTCGCCTGGTTCTCTCCTCTGCCTCCAAGTGACAGCCTGCCTGCACCCACCTCCAGGTAGGACACTGCTCGCTACTCTCCCATGAGTGTGAAGCACAGAGACCACGTCGAAGATAAACAGGTTTCCTACCTGTAACTGATGATCTTCGAGTGGTCATCTGTGCATTCACACTACCCACTCGCCTTCCCCTCTGCTGCCAGGCTTTCTCTCTCCTGCTTGGTCGCAGCAGTCAGAAGGAACTGGTGGGATTCCCGCGCCTGCTCCTCTGGGCATGCGCGGTCAGGCTCCCGCGCATGCCCGGTGTTGCTGGGCGCGAAAATCCGTTAGAGCTTTCTACATACCGACGGATTCCAGCGCAGGCGCAGTAACCCATGAGTGTGAATGCACAGATGACCACTCGAAGATCATCAGTTACAGGTAGGAAACCTTTTTTCTCATTGTCTTAACTTACCACTGTAGGTGGTGCCTGCATCATACATGTAATTACCCATTGATTCCACATCTTATCTGTAGTTGAAAAGTCAACCAGATAGGGCATAGGGGCTGGGATGCTGGACTTGGAACAATGAAGCATAATGTGTGAACTTGGGCCAGTTGCTGTCAGCTTAGTTTAGTTTGCAAATATTTGGAGGATTAAAAAGGGAAAGGTAACTGAGCTACTTTGAGGAAAAGGGGGGTTAAAAATGTGATCTAAAACTAATAAATAAAAATAAAATTATAGTGTGAACTGTTTAGTTACTAAAGCAGCAGATATATGTTTTGCAGTTTGGAAATGATTAGAGAGCAGTTTGAAAAAAGCTCTAGCGTTCCACAGGATGGAGTTTCCATTTACTGCATCTTTTCCTCCAACCTGGCCTGCAGTCACTTACCATGATTTACACATTTCTCTTCTCTTAAAAAAATGACCCTGCTTTTCTTGGAGGACAGAGTGGGAAATCACTGAAAGTTGTTTTTTTAAAAAAATTTGACACAGTCAACTATTGAATTAAGCCTAAACCAATGCAAAATGACCATACGTACAAAATACCCTAATTTGTACACTGATAAAGTGTGTTTTGAGCAAAATATATATCTGATTCTTAACAAGTTTCCATCTTTGGATACTTAAAGCCAAACGCATGACAGATCTGTCTACAAACCTGAAAAACTGTGGGCGATTTCGCACTAGCATTTGCCTGATGCTTGCTCAAGAGCTTCTGGTCGATTTCCCACCAGTTGCTCCAGGCTCACGGTTTGATCAGGGGTATTGCGGCACTGCTCCGGAGCTTCCCGGAGCAAGAAAATCCTGTTTTTAGAGGATTTTCCTGTTTGCTCCAGTGGAGAAGCTGAGACGAAAACACGCCCACTCGCCTGCCCTTCATCTGGCCTGCCCTGTGGTGGGCGTTTCTTCAATTTTTTTTTTAATGAGCCCTCCTAACATTATATCGAAATGATGAGGCAGCGAGACAAGAACCCACCATAGGGACTGCGTCAGCGAGGAGGATTTGCTGGGCTTTTCAGTAGCAGGAGCCGGGTGCCATTGGCCCAAGAGCCCCCGGGCTCGCGGATGACTGCTGCCCTGTGTCGGGGGGGCACTTCCCTCCAGAAACCTGCGGAGGAGCGGCGGCACGTGGGAGGGCCAGGGACGCGACTCTTCCGCCCCGCTCTCTGGGTACGCTCCTCCGGGCCTGAGGCCAGACTGTCTCCCCCTCCCTTTTCTTTTTTAAAAAGAACCCCTTATTTCGTTATATTGAAATAACGAAATAGTGATGCAACAAGGGAAGACTGAACCATTGTTTTCTTTGTATAATACACGCTCACATTTATTTATTATGGGGGGAACTTTTTCTTTGGGGCTCCAATTCAGCTTGTGGAGCGGGGAGACTGGGCTGCCATTGCTACCACTCCTCCTCAACTGCCGCCGCTGCCACCATCACTGTAGAAGAAGCCCTGAAGGAACTGCGACTCCCCCCCCGGCTTGCGCTCGCATCCAGCGCCCCGAGTGCTGCTGCTCCTGCAGCCGGCGGCAGGATGGATGGAGGACGGCAGCCAGAGTGTATGGGAGGGAGACAGGAGGCCAGTCCACATGCTGCTCTGTGGCTGGGGAGCTCTGCCAAGGAAGATTTTCCAGCAAAAAAACCTTCATAAGTTTCATAACACAATTTTAAAATAAAATTGCAGAGAAAGTATCCTCGGTGGCGGGAACTGCACGAATGGGTTGTTTCAAGCGGCATGGCAAAAGATTTTTTTGATCCGTAAAGTAAAGCAGTAATGCATACAAATAAACAAGGGAAAACCATCTTACTGGCACTGGTATTTTATCTTGCAAATGGGTCACATTTTGTTATAACGAAATTGCAATGCATACAGGGCACCATGGCTGTAAAGGCTTTATCCACCATTTTGTGCCTGAGATCCTGCTGGCAACACGCCCGACATTTTGATGATAGTGCAGACATGCCACCAATCACAGCGCCAGGCCGTATGGTTGACCAATCATTGTGTGGCAAGCAACAGCGGTGGGAAAATTTGAATAGGAAGGAGGGAAGTATTGAATTCTGGGAAGAGGAAGGCAACTACGGACATCTTAATCCAGACACCATTAGGTGCATATCAGCTCACAACAGCAAAATAGTTTAAATTTCAGTAGCAAATAGCGTTCCCTCTACAACTCGCATGACCATTGCTCACACTATCTATGTCCACCGTCATTGCATTATAATGAAATAACGCAATCGTGCCTGCGTTTAAAAAAAAAATTCAAGGGAGGGGGGAGGAGCAAGTGGGACGATGGGGGGGGGGACTGGAAGCCTCATTTAATCATAATGAAATAACGCAATCGTGCATGCGTTTTTTAAAAAAACGAGGGAGGAGGGAAGGGGGAGAAGCGGGAGATGGGAGGGGAATGGGAATGGAAGCCACGCGGCAGTCGGTATGTGCGAAATGGACACTGGGGGGCAAATGAGGGGCTTCGGCTCGAAGTGTGAACATGATGAATATACTCTGGAGGAAAAAACTCTGGAGAGAATGAGAGGCAAACAGCAAGTGCGAAATCGCCCTGTGTGTATGGGTGGGGTGGGTGGGTGTTAAGTTTCTGCCCATAGAAGCAGCACCTGTACCTTTAAGAAATGGAACCCCTCTGTTGTCTTGGGGGCTGCTAGGCAACCACAATAGTATTGCCCATCTTCAAACTGTCAGTAAAAAGCAAGGATGGGGCCTTTTCCAGGGCTGTTTTGGTCCCCCAATCCACCCCTGCTCTCCTCCTCCTCCTCTTCCCCTGGAGGGAGGATTCATCTGGGGCCTAGCCCAGCAGCAACCACTGGGCAACTTGCTACTGTGCAACTTGGCCAGACTTTCCCCAGAGACAGGCTGTCAGGGGAGATAAGGAGGAAAAGCTGAGAGCCAGTGTGATGTACTAGTCAGCGTCAGACTAGGATCTGGGAGACCCAGATACAAATCCCCACACAGCCATGGAAGCTTGCTGGGTGGTCTTTGGCCAGACAACCTCAGCCTCCTCACCATAAAGGAGATAATATTTGCTTCCGGTGTTCCCCATACAGGAGAAAGGCAGGGTATAAATGAATAGTAAAGCTGAAGACTAGGGAAGTAGTAAAAGTTAGTGGGTAGGAAGAAGATGAAGCAGGGAAAGGGCAGAGGACATGGGGCTGCCAGGAGGAGGAAAAGGCCTTGCCTCCCACAGAACCCCCTTGCAGGATTCCCACTTGCTGCGTACAGTCTTTCACCGTCTTCATGTCGCAGTGTTTTACAGCAATTGCAACTCTTTGAGATTTTTCTGTTCTGTTATTATTAATCATTTTTTAAAACTGAAATGTTTGAAATACTGGCCCATATAAAACTTGTGTATCAGTCTTCATAATGTGGCACAAATTTGAATGTGTCCTTTTTTGGTACAGGAAAAAACACTGTAAAAGGGCTTTTGGAATGGGACTAACGGGAGAAAGGTTATCACCCCCTTTTCGCTACACTGCTTTCCATAGACCGGCAGCCTCCAAAGTTCTTTGTTGTGTATCACACTACTGGGATTTGTGGATTCACAGAATCATGTTTAGAAGCTCTAGAGCAGGGGTGTCAAACTCATTTGTTACAAGGGCCGGATCTGACATAAATGTCACTTGGTCGGGTCAGGCCATGTGTGCCATAAACGTAATAAACAAATGAAAAGTCCCTGTTTAACGCAGAATAAATACAACCAATATAATTGCCCAACAGGGTCTATATGTGTAATGAACAACCCACAGGTCTATAAGCAAGACACATAAATCTCTCTTATACAAAATATCATCAAACAAATACACATGATCTTCAGATGAAGGACGAAGATGCCGACTTTGATCCTTTGATTCGTCAGGAGCTTCCTCAGCTTTCTGAATATAAAACATACATGTCACTACTCCCAATGCAAACTACTCCAAATACAAATACAATTATTGATTATTTCCTTTTACCAACAATGCACATGCATATACTTACAACCTCCTCTGTATCCAATTATCCAAGGAATCCAATTACTATTATATTCAATTATATTCAGATGATTATTCTGTAAGAAAGATGCCACCATAAATTACTTACATAAATCCATACTATTTAGAACCCTAAGAATGAAGACTTATACTTAGAAAAGCTCACCCCAAAACAAGAGCATCACCGGGCAACCAATCAACAGGGCCACAGCCTCACCTAGGCCTTAACAATCAACTACACCAATACCCCTATACACACAAACACAGCATAGTATTTAAAGGGGCAGGAGATGCATTATGCTCACCTATTTCATAAAAAAGAGTTGAATTCTATTGACTGATTCAAACCACAAGGATGCTGACTGCGCAAACGGAAGATCCAGAACTCCTCTCTCTGTCTCAGCTTTCTCTGCACGTTGACCTGATTAAACTGCTGGGAAGGAATAGCCTCCAGAACTAAAAATCTGAAATCATTACAGGTGTGCCCTTTTGCCATAAAATGCTGCACAAGAGGCAATTCTACTCTGCAGTTTCTTTTTTTTTTTTTGTAAATTTTTTTTTATTTTTCAAAACATTAAAAATAATACATTTTTCTTATACAAATCCTTTTTTCCATATTATATAACATTTTGTTCTGTTTGTATAATCTTATTTTTATCTTATATTAGCAGTTTCCCACCACATCTGAAGCATAGCACATTTTCCACTCTATCCAAAATAGTAATACTTATATCTATGTTTACATTTCTGGTAACGGTCATATATCTTAAAAATACTTATACACTAATTCTTACTTTCTATATTCTTATATAGTTCTAAAATAAAAAACAACTTCATTGTCTAATTATCCTTAATGCATTCATATACTCTAATTCTATTGCTTTATGTTATTATAACCATGTATAAATGCAATTTTTCATGTCCCAGTATTTTTCAACATACTCTTTCAAATCCTTCCAATCTTCTAAAAACGTCTCTGATCATTCAACTTTCTAGTCCATTTATCCATTTCAGCCATATATAACAGTTTTTTCAACCATTCCCATACCTCTGGTATTTTTTCATTTTTCCAATTTTGTGCATACACCATTCTTGCTGTTGTTATCATATACCATATTATTGTCCTTTTCTTTACATTTATCTCTTCTAGTTTAAGTCCAAGCAATAACATTTCAGGCAACTTCTTAAATGTACATTTCAAGATTTTTTCCATTTCTGCATGTATTTCTGACCAATAAATCTTTGCTTTGTCACAAGTCCACCACATATGATAAAAAGAACCTTCTTTCTTTTTACATTTCCAACATTTGTTAGACATATTCTGATTAATATTTGCAATTTTTTTTGGTGTCATATACCATCTGTACATCATTTTAAAACAATTTTCTTTTAAGTTATAACACGTAGATATACTCATAGCATTTTTCCATAAAAATTCCCAAGATTCCATTTCAATGTCTTTGTTAAAGTTTATCGCCCATTTTACCATTTGTTCTTTTACCATTTCATCAACATTAAACCATTTTAGCAAAACTTTATACATTTTAGAAATCATTTTTTTCCCACCTTCCTCCCAAACTTGTTCTATTTCATTATTTTTTCCCTAAAGCCGTGTTTTTTATCACTTCTATACATGTCATATATTTGTCTATATCTTAGCCAACCATAATCAAAGTCCATCTGATGCTGCTCCTTCAATTTAAAGTCTTTACCATGTCTTGTTAATAAGTCTCTATACTTCAGCCAATCTTGTCCTTTGTAACGTGATGCTGGATTTAAAACTTCTGTGGGTACAATCCACATAGGTATCTCTTCTGGAAAAAAGTGTTTATATCTTGTCCACATATCCATTAGCGTTCTTCTCAAATAATGATGTTTAAACATATTGTCCATTTTTGTTTTACCATAATACAAATACGCATGCCACCCAAATCTACAGTCGTGACCTTCCAGGGACAATAACTTTCTATCTTGTAACATAGTTCATGTCCCTACCCAGGTCAAACATATTGCATCATAGTATAGCCTTAAGTTTGGTAATTGAAACCCTCCTCTATCTTTAGCATCACACATTATTTTCATCTTGATTCTTGGTTTTTTCCCTCCCCACACAAACTTAGACAATTCCTTCTGCCAGCATTTGAATGTTTTTACATCTTTCACAATTGGAATAGTTTGAAACAAAAACATTAATCGTGGTAACACGTTCATCTTAACCACCGCAATTCTACCCAACAGTGACAAATTTAATACATTCCACTTTTTAATATCCTGCATAATTTGCAACCATAATTTTTCATAGTTATTTTTATAAAGATCAATGTTTTTCATTGTTAGGTTTACACCTAGATACACATTCTATAAGGTTTTGTAACTCATTTTGTTTGTTATTCGACATATTTTTGCACATCACTTTCGATTTTTTCTTATTTACATAAAATCCTGCTCAGTCACCAAACTCTTTTACTCTCTGTAACAAATATGGTAATGTAGACAAAGGGTCTTCCACTATGAACATCGCATCATCTGCAAAGGCCCTATATTTAAAAGAAAAACCTTTAATTGTTAAGCCTTTAATATCTTTGTCTTCCTTCACATTTAACAGTAAAACTTCTAAAATCCAAATAAATAACAGTGGCGAAAGTGGGCATCCTTGTCGTGTTCCTTTTTCAACTTTAAAATCGTCCGTCTTTTCAGTATTAATTATTAAAGAGGATTTCTGCTCTTTATATATTGATTTGATGAGGTTAAGCATATATTCACCAATCTCAAGATGTTCTAAAACCTCAAACATAAAATCCCAATTTAAATTATCAAACGCTTTTTCCACATCCAAAAAGAAAAAACCCACTTCCTTTTCAGGGTGTTTGTCATAGTATTCTATAACATCCACTACTACTCTTAGATTGTCCCTTATTTGTCGATTAGGTAAGAACCCTGCTTGTTCTGTTTGTATAGTTTCTTTGAGGTGCTCTTTTAATCTGTCCACTATAATCTTAGCAAAAATCTTATAATCATTATTTAGTAAAGAAATCGGTCTATAATTCTTAACATTAGTCAAATCTTGATTTTCTTTCGGGATCAGTGCATCTTTCCAGGTTTCTGGGACCTCACCAGTGACTCCTATATTGTTCATCAATAACAGTAACACCAGTGAAATCGACTCCTGTAACATTTTATAAAACTTCGCTGTAAATCCGTCTGGTCCAGGTGCTTTTCCTAATTTTGAGTCATTTATTACTCTGCAGTTTCTAATGCAAGATCTGTGCTCAATCATACAGGTCCAAACGGCCTTAGACGAAATCCCCATATAAAAAAAAAGGGGGGGGGGACAACAACAGTGACTTTTAATTTGTTTGTAATTTACTGTGTTTTTCGCTGTATTGTATATATATGCCATAAACGTAATGCCAGGTACCGGAGATATAAACTTTATAAAGGACACAGACAAACCCAATAATATTATTTTTTACTCAAAATACAAACAAAAGCAATTGATTTCTAGCAGTGAAAGCAATTGATTTACTGGGGAACCCACAAAAGCCAATAAATGTATTTAATCAAGACTAGTTTTCTCTCCGCCCCCGGCAGTAACCAGGCTGAGCTGTGCATGCCTAAGGATGTGAAGCAGTATTCTGCTCAGGTCATCATCAACTATTACAGCAGACACTTCACTAAGAATGTCTTCCTTTTTCCTCAGAGCCTCTGTGGGTTAGATTGCTCCCATTTACTTCCTTCCATCTTCTGCATGCCTATAGTAGTGTAGACGACTGTTACAGAGTGTTGATCAGGTGGGGTAAAATTGCCTTCTACTGGTGGTCACAAGCTGTGTCTCTTCTGTTTAGGGCAAGAGCTCAGAAATCTCATGTCCACACTGTCAATGCTTAATCAAAGAGGCTTCTCTGATCAGTTCAGTGGGGCTTAAACCCAGGAAAGGAGTCTTAAAATAGCACTATCACACTGCTAGGTTATTCACTATGGAGTGAATTTCAGGTTCAGAGGAAGTGACTTAAATTAGGGGGAAATGGTACAGACGAGAGAACTGAATCCTCCGTTCTCCATCTGCTGCACTTGCTTTCAAAAGCGGAGGCCTTCTGTGGCATTAAGAAAACAAATGTATCAGGCGACTTGATCCTGGATCCTCCTGCATCACATCTGTCTCAACTTGTAATAAAGATAACGAAGCACTTCTGACATACTGCATCCAACAGTGTGAAATTGTTGGTTGGGCAAGTTGTTTGAACAAGATGCACCCACATTATCTTTGATTTTGTTCTTCCACGAGTTATAAATTTTCACCTTGACTTTTGCCGCATCTCAAGCTTCAAAGCCATTTATGTTCTTGCATAACCTCTTCTATCCCTAATTGAATAACACCTGCATTTACAGTTGCACCATATCTCCAAGCTGTTACTGCACACTCTTTAACTATATTATCAAATAGAAAAAATATTTTAAACTTAACTTGTCGCAACCCATAAATATTTCAATTGCCTTGCTACTTTGACACGTGTGATTTTACTTAAAGGAATGGGGCTAGAGTTTATGTGCAAGCTTGTAAATCTCACAAATATTCCCTGCAACCAAATGACATTTTAAGTTGGGGATTCTTGACTGCATTTCCCAATGAGCAGATTAACCCCTTCTCAAAAACATTTCTGGGATAAAAAGTTACCTGGTTTCACTTTTTTTTTTTGGTTTTTGCATTGGCTCAGCATCATTTTCCTTCTAGAGCATTGCCATTTGCACACTAGTAAATGATGGCTCCAATGTATAGCCAGTTGCCACTTGCAGTTTTCTTGCTGTAAACAGAAGAGCATCTAAGATATAAAATCATCTCTAAAAATCAACCGGTTTTACCATTAGGATGCCTTTCTGTCCCTGCCAGTGTCCCCAGAATCAAAAAGGTCCCATTCATTTTTGCAAAGGAAAACTGATTCAGGGAAGCACTGAAGTGAGGTGTTAAAAATGTCTGTGGTGGTGGTGGAAAGAGCGGTCAAAACACATCTGATTTATAGCACCCCCTGAGAGTTTTCAAGGCAAGAGATGAACAGAGGTGGTTTGCCATGGCCTGCCTCTCAGGACTGACCTGCTGAGCTTCTGAGCTCTGACAAGGTCTGGTTGGCCTGGGCCATACAAAGCAGGGCAACAGAAAAAGTCTGTCAGTTGGCTCAAAAAAGTAGCTTTCTCCGGGGAACATTTATCTTACCACAGATCGATGTGTGCTTGAGGTAGAAAAACAATACCCAGACACTAGCACCGTTAGTGGTTAACAATGATAAATATTTTCCTTTAGAATTGATTTTTGAAGATTTTGGTTTCAAAATGTAGTTTTTCTTGTCTCAAATCTAAAACAAGAACTATTCCTTTCTAAATAAACAGTGAATTTTCTCAAATTTTGCTATGTTTGCTACAGATTTTCCAGAGGGTTAACCTGAAAAAGTAGCATGCAGGAGAAGATTTAGATCCAGGGTGAAGAAGAAGGCTTTTTAATCTTTCCTCTCACAGAAAATCCTTCCTCTTCCTCCTCCCCCTCTTTTTCTTCCTCTTCTTCATCATCAACTTCATCATCATCGTCTTGTCTGGCAGACAGTGTTCCTTTCGTGGGGTTGATTTAAAAACTGAAAACGTGATTGGAAGAAAGGATGAAACACTTCTTCCCAGAGAGCCTTTTCTCTCCAACAGGGACGTATATGGATTGCCAACTGGCTTTTTACCACTAGACCACAGTGTTGCTGCCTTTCAGACTGTGGGCCTTCTGCTGGTCTTTGGACCCCAGCACATAGCCAACATCACCACACTCTGGAGCAGTACACTATTATACGGGTCCCTCTTGTAGAGGAAATACAATCTCTTCATAGAAAATGCTTCTGCAAAAATCGCCGTGTTAGCAGTGTATTTCATTTTAAAAAGCAGCACCAGTCCAAAATATTATGGTTCAATATGGTTTACAGAAATTATTCTTCATTGCTGAGTTATTAAGGAATGTGTATGTGTGTGTGCAGGGGGTATTTTGGTGAGAGTAGGGTGACAAAGCTTTGGAGCAATATTGGGAGTCATAAAAGTTAAGGGAGACATTATGGAAAAGATTGATAGCAGAACTTATTCCTAGACAAATAAGGGCAGAAGAAGTTCTGTGTGTTGTGTGGGAAAATAAAGGTGTTGTGGAAAGCAACCAAACTTTAAGGAAAAGGACGATATAGGTATGGTAATGAATGGGAAGTTGGAGAAATATGTCTGGTTGAATTTGTTGTGCAAGTGGCCACATTTGGGGAATCCCAAAAATGTATTTCAGTACATTTTTTGAATTCTTAACACATATTCAGCTACAGTTTTTAAGGTCTAGAAATCTATGTGAGAGATATATAAGAATTAAAATGCAGAATACAAAGATTCTCCAGTGGGGCAGGAGAGGGGCAGTCCTCCAGACTCCTTACTCCTGGGAAACAGCTCCTCCTCTCTGTAGGCAGGGATGGCAAACTCTTTGGTCATGGAGGGGAGGAGCTTGTGCTCCTACTTCCTAGTCTATCTGGCCCTGCTTTCAGAGCAGGACGCTGCAGACTGTGCTCCCATGGAGTGCATTGGCGAAAGAAGAAAAGAAGAAGAAGATGATAGAAGGGCAGAGCAGGTAGCTGGAGTGTCTACCCGTCCCACCCCTCTACTATTCCTTCCCGAGCCGTGGAGAGAAGAGTGACTCAGGGCTAAACAGTGACCATAGACCTGGGAGATCCCCAGGGAACAGTGGTGCTACACTGATTCCCGCGCCTGGCCCCAGTCTGGGGGGCGGCGGCTGGAGAGCATTCTCCCAGCCTCTACCTACCTACCTCAGGCGGCAGTAGAGTCCTGGTTGACCAGCAGGAACGACGCGGTCCAACTGCTGCATCCCACACGGTGACAAAGGTGATTGGGCTCCTTTCTCCGTTGCTTTTTCCCTGCACAGGACGTCAGACAGGCGGAGTAGAGGAACCGATCATTGACGGAGTGGTAAAATTGCCCCAAGAGGCTGGGGGGCTGGAAAGGGCTTTCTCTCCCCCCTTTCTCTCCCCTCTTTCCCCCCTCCCTCCTCCTTCAGGAGAGGGAGAATGGGGGCAAAAATCTCTGGCAGAGACGCTGCCTGGGGAAGAGGTGGGGCAAACGGAGGCACCTGGGCTACATTGCATGGTGTATGGGGGGGTTATAGTTGGGGTGGCCCTAGGGAGCTGCTCTCTCCCCCCTCCCATGGCTCTGTCTAAATGGGGACATGAAACCCCCCCATCCATTTGTCTACTACCCCCCCCCCCCTTTGGCCCCTCACTTCCCAGACCAGGAGGTTCAGGGGCTTACAGGCCTTAACATAAACAGGAGAGGTGGCCATTTTAAGTGAAGTTTAGTACTTTCATTTTCAGAAAGTACTCAATATGGCTGCCAAGGTAGGGACATCTACTGCCCAGACGGTGTAGGATACCACTTGCCCCTTTGATCTGGCTGACTCCCCCAAGTCTCCTTCCACTCAAATGCTGGAACCTGCTAGAGAAGACAACCAGGCTAATCTTCTCTCCTGGATTAAAAGAGAGATGAAGAAGGAATTTGAGCCTTGTGGCAGGAATCTCAAGCAGCTACTAAGGAGAGGGAGACAGTGCAGAGGAGTGAAGGTGTTTCCCAAGGATCTAAAAGGCATAGTGCCACTGCCCTGGGACACCCTATCCCTTGCAAATCCAGGAAGAAGGATTCTAAATCCAACAGGAAGCATAGTCCCCTAGTGAGTGAGCATGAGTCTGATTCTGATTCTATAGTCTCTGATTCTCCCAAGGAAGAGGGTGAATTATCAGAGGATGAAGAAGAGGTGGTTCTGGTGGTGCAGTCCAGACTTTTCCCACAGGACCTTTACAGCAGACTCCTTCCTAAAGTCATCCGGACTCTAGAGTTATCTTATACCCCGAAAGAGCAAGAGGAGGATGATTCAGGTTTTCCCACGGGAGCTGACTAAACCATGCCTAAGACCAGGGGTCCGTTGGAGCGGGAGCGCACAGGAGCGCAGCTCCAGGAATGAGGAGCCCAGGGGGCGGGCACATGACCAAGCCCCACCCCCTCCTCAGCTTCCCCGAGCAGTGCAGAGGCGCAGTGCCCCGGGGAAAGCCCTGCTAGGGTCTTTATTGTTTTTAATGTTTTGTTTTAATATTGATAATTTTATCATTGTTCCTTTTATGACTGTGTGCTGCTTTTCCAGAGACTTGCTCAAGGTGGCATATAAATTTTCTAAGTATACCATTTTTTATCTGGGCACATGGCACATAAGTACTGGAGAAATTTCACCAACCCTTCAGCAGCTTCCACCCCATCAGTTTGGTGTAGTGGTCAGGAGTTGGACTCTAATCTGGGAGAACCGGGTTTGATTCCCCACTCCTCCACATGCAGCTGCTGGTGTGACCTTGGGCCAGTCACAAGTTCTCTCAGAGCTGTTCTCTCATGAGCAGTTCTCAAAAGACCTCTCTCAGCCCCACCTACCTCCCAGGGTGTCTTGTTGTGGGGAGGGGAAGGGGAAGGGATGGGTGGTGCACATGTCCTGGGTATCTCAAGTCTACTTGAAACCTGGTGGTTTCAAGGGAGCAGGAAGAGAATGAGGTTGTGTTCTTTACGCTTATTTTTATTGCACAAAGTATTGGATGGGGAAGGGAATGGAGGAAGAGCAGGTCAGTTTCACTCACCTGTGGAGTGGAGCCTGAGGGGTGGGTGTTGCCTTCTGACACACTTCCAATATGTTAGGGGGTGTGGCATATGCAAATGAGTTATGCAAATGAGTTATGGTAATGAGCTCCTGCACCTCTTTTTCTACGAAATGACCCCTGCCTAAGACTGATGTGAAGACTACAGGGGTTCTACTTCCAGCAGCCTTTTATAAGGTTATCAGGGTGGAATGGGAGAACCCTGCAGAGCCTAAATCTACTACTTCTGTGTTTGGAAAATTTTATTCCCTTATGCCAGAGGCAGCAAAAAAGCTTAGACTTCCAGCAGTAGATAACCCTATTGACAGTTTGGTGTCTCCTTTGGTTTTACCTATGGGAGCTGATGGTCTTCCAAAGGATAAGAGTGACAAGTGCATAGAACAAGCATTGAGAGAGAAGAGATTTTGAGGCCTCTGCTAACGCGCTTTGAGCCTCGGTGACGGGGTTCCTGTTTGCAGGAGCAGCATATGCCTGGGCATCAGATCTGGCTAAAGCTGATAGTGGCCTGAAGGATGAACTGAAGAAAATAGCTTCAGCTACAATGTTTGCAGCAGACGCCACACTAGATGCAGTACGACAATCAGCCAGAGGCATTGCTTGCAGTGTTATGGGAAGAAGAAATACCTGGTTGAGGAGTTGGGACGTGGATCCCTCTGCATGAACCAAGGTAGCAGCAGTTCCCTTTAAAGGTACCAATTTGTTTGGTGATGGTCTTGAAAGATACCTTGTTGAAGACAAAGACAAGAAAAAGGTTCTTCCATCAAAAAAGAGAGAGGGGAGATCTTGAAGGTGGCCTCAGTCCTTTCGAGACTCTAGAAGGGACACTAAACCTGCATTTGCTAGGCCCTACTGAGAAAAATGGCAACCTAAGTACAAGGAAGCAAGATCAACACCTTTTTCCTCCAAGCAACGTAAAAATACTAAAAGACCCAAGAAAGGAGCCTCAGCCTGACTATGCCGAGCGGGGGTTGACCACCAGAGTTGGAGGTTGATTTCTGGAGTGTGCTCAAGTATGGGAAAGATCTGTCACAGACAGGTGGGTCCTGGACATGGTTGCAAGGGGATACTCCCTGGAATTTTGGTCTCTACCTCCCAATCATTCTCTGGAACTACCGAAGAAAAAGTCCAATCTGAAACATGATCAACTGATTCTGGCCATCTCCCATCTGATCGAGTTTTGAGCCATAGAGCCTGTACCGGTCTTGGAGAGATCTCAAGGCGTCTACTCAATCTTATTTATGGTACCAAAGAAGAATGGAGACATCAGAGCAATATTGGACCTCAAATGGCTCATAACCAAGAAATTCAAAATGGAGACGGTGAGGTCAATCCTAGTTTCCATACAGAAAGGGAACTTCTTGACCTCTATTGACCTGTTGGAAGCTTACCTACATGTTCCAATCAGGGAGACGCATTGAAAGTTTCTTCGCTTTGCATATAACAGACAGCACTACCAGTATTAGGCTCTTCCCTTCGGTTTAAAGTCCTTGCCAAGGGTGTTCACAAAAATCCTAGTGATACGTGGTTCATCTGAGAAACAACGGAGTATCTTTATTTCCGTAGCTGGACAACATCCTAGTCAAGGCCCCTTCCTACGATCTTGCGGTAAAGTCTCTGAAGATCATGCTGAGGGAGCTCGAACATCATGGGTTCGTGATCAATGTGGTGAAGAGCTTGTTGATACCAGCTCAGTCCATTTTGCACCTAGGTGTACAAATCGACACAGCGAGGGACAAAGCGTTCCTTTCTCTGGAACATCAACAGAAGTTGTGCATGTTGACACAGGAGGTGGTGCAGGCACGGAGAGTGAAGTGTCATTGTCTTGGCGCAATTCTTGGGGATGCAAGTGTCATGACAGCAAGTTTTACAATGGTCCAGGTTCCATGCAAGACCCCTCCAGCATTTTCTCCTTCCATTCCAATCAGACATAGCACGGAAACAAAGTTGGGAAGTGGACCTCCCTCAGTCAGTGACTCAACAGTTATACTGGTGGCTGGAGCCAAATTAATTTGTCGAGGGAGTACCTCTCAAAGATCCATCCCAAGTGGTCATCACGATGGATGTGAGTCTGTTTGGCTGGGGAGTGCACGTGCAGGAGCGCATGATACGGAACATGTGGTCTGTGAAGGAAAAGATCAAGAGTATGAACTTTCTGGAGCTGCGGGCGATCAGACTGGCATTGGAGAACTAATACAGACAGACAATATGACTGTGAATGCATACATCAACAAACCGGGCGGGATGCGCTTCAAAAGGTTGCACAAGGAGAGCCTATGAATACAATGGGCCGAGGCCCACATTTTGTCTGTAACAGCGATTCATGTGGCAGGAAGAGAGAACACTGTGGCCAATTGGCTCAGATGTCAGTGGGAAGACCAGTCAGAGTGGATGCTTAACAGGGCAGTTTTCAGTCAGATCTGTCAAAGATTCGGGAAACTGGAAGTGGTTTTATTCACCACGGAACAGAACCGCCAAACAACGCAGTCCGTGTCCTGATTAAACAGTCCTCTTTCCATAAGAACAGATGCTCTGCACCTAGAGTGGCCAAGGGTGCTACTATATGCCTTTCCACCGATCCAAATTATTCAGAAAGTGATTCAAAGGACAAACATGGACAGCTTCAAGAGGGCATTAGATAAACATACGGAGCAGAGGTCCATCAGTGGCTATTAGCCACAAAGTATAGATAGGAACTCTCAGTCTGGGGTAAGTGATGCTCTGTATTCTTGGTGTTTTTTTGGGGGGGGGGCAACAGTGGGAGGGCTTCCTGCCCCCACTGCTGGACCTTCTGAGGGCATCTGGTGTTTTTGGCCACTGTGTGACAGGGTGTTGGACTGGATGGGCCACTGGCCTGATCCAGCATTGGCTTCTCTTATGTTCTTATGACAATCGACCTGGGAGCGGAACTGATCCTAATTGCTCCTTTTTGGCCCCAGCGGGCCTGGTTTCAGGACCTAAAAAGATTGTCAGTTGAGGAGCCCTGGCACCTTCCCCCAGTGGCAGATATGCTGACACAAGGGGAGACAGTTCACCCACAACCAGACCTGTTAAAACTCACTGTCTGGAGGTTGAGAGGAGGCAGCTGATGGATGTGGGATATCCACAGAGCGTGGTCAACACCATGTTAGCTGCTAGGAAAGGGTCGACCAATAGGGTCTACAACAATACTTGGCAGAAGTTCCAGACATGGTGTGGGGAGTGAGATTTGAATCCCATGCAGGTTTCTACTGGGGGGATCCTTGCCTTCTTACAAGCAAGCTTAGAGAAACGGCTTAGCCCTAGCACTCTAAGAAGGCAAGTGGCAGCCATTTCAGCCATTAGGGGGCAGAAAAGGGTCAGTCCTTGGCCAGATATCCTCATATTAAGCGGTTCCTGAGGGGTGCGTCCTTACTGAATCTGCCACAGACATGGAGTTTCTGACATGGAGTCTCCGACATGGAGTCTAAACACGGTTCTTAAGGGATTACGTACAGCCCCTTTCGAACGTATGGCTACCTGTCCCCTGAAAAAAGTGACATTCAAGACTGTTTTCCTAGTGGGCATTACTTCAGCGTGGAGGGTGTCGGAGTTAGGGGCCCATATCAATAGACAAAGAACTCTACCTTTCACAATGACAGGGTGGTGCTATGCACTGATCTGGCATTCGTTCCAAAGGTGAATTCGACCTTTCATAGGTTGGCGGATATTGTCCTCCCTTCCTTCTGTCCAAATCCCCAAAGTGAGAGGGAGAGGGAGTGGCATTGTCTGGACGTCAGGAGGGCTCTTAACTTCTATCTTGACCATATGAAGCACGTTAGAGTCTCTGATTCACTCTTTGTTTCCTTTAGGAAGTCTGCCATGGGGAGGCAGGATTCCCCTTCTTCCTTAAGTAGATGGATCAGAGGGTATATAGCCTTGGCCTATACGGCCAGGGGATTGGTTCCACTGAGGGGATAATGGCTCACTCTTTGAGGGGGACCGCTACATCTGCAGCCTGTAGGGCTTTTCCTTCTCTGGAAGTGGTGTGCAAGGCCACCACCTGGAGGTCCACACACTTGTTCATGAAGCACTATAGAATCGACACGTTGGCTTCGGCCGATGCAGCCTTTGGCCACCGGGTCTTACAGCACACCCTGTAGGTGGGGGAAGTGGTTGGACCCAACTTGGAAACTACTGCAGTCTTATATCCCAGGAGTAAGGAGCCTGGAGGACTGCCCCACTCCTGGATCACTGGAGAATGGAAGCTTTGTCTCCACTTACTATGAAGCTTCCTTCTCGGTGGTCCAGAGTGGGGCAGTCCTGCCCGCCCGGTTTGGGGTGCTGCTTCCACCATCTACAGGGGTGCTGTGGTCCTGGGAGTAGATGCGGGAGGAGTGCAGCCTACTCCTGGAGAATCCTGATATAGGGGTATGAGGTACAGAGGTCTAGTGGACGCAGACTGTAGGTTATCAGTGGTGCAATTGTTGTTACATGGTTAGCTCCCCATTGGGGGCACAGTGTTGTTGGTTTTGTTTCTTAACACAGGGGCATGGTGGCTTGGAGTTCAACTGGAAAGTAGGAGCACAAGCCCCTCTCCTCCATGACCAAAGAGTCTGCCGGCCCTGCCTACAGAGAGGAGGAGCTGTTTCCCAGGAGTAAGGAGTCTGGAGGACTGCCCCACTCTTGAACCACCTAGAAGGAAGCTTCATGGTTAGTGGAGACAAAGCTTCCGTTATGGTCACTTCCACACTGGGTGTTGGTCTGGCCTGTATGCTAATAGGGAGTGGGGTTTTCCCCACTTTCACATAGCATTGTGGCAGTTTACCTGTTGATTTTTCCTTGTGTTTTCTGTAGTCTTTCCTAAACCTGCTTTACTAAAATCTTTTTGGAAAGATTGTAGCAAAGTGGAGGTTGGGGAGGTTGGGCTGAACATCTGGGCTTTTCCTGGTCCCACCTACATTGGCACTTTCCCTGCCCCAGTCACCTGTGGCAGCCATTCTCTCCCCCCCCCCCCCATGCCACTGGAGGCTTTTAAAGTTTTTTTTTTTAAATGGTATAACTCCTGTACAGTGGGATGGCTGCCACAGGGACCTGGGCAGGGGAAATGTGGAACAATCTGTCATGTGGAAGCCCTATTGCCACTGCACTTACTTAACAGCAGGAATGACAAAAATTCTGAGAATCATCTCCATTTTGAAGAGTTCACCATGTTGAATGTGTGTGTTTGGCAGTCTTTGTGCTAATTCCCATGAATGTTCCTTCCTGGTTGCATCTGCATGAATCCATAATCCCAAATGCTGATTCACATGTTGATGACCTATTAAGGGAAGTTGTGCACGTGAATGTTCCTTTTGCTGTGAGACTCCTGAAGAAAAAAACAAATCCTCTTCACCTCCTGGACAGAATAGATAAAGGTGGTGGTGGGGAAGTCCTCAGGACTAACACCCCCTGCCTTCCCCTTGGTTCCAGAAACTACCAGGAGGAACTGCTGCTAGGAAAGTAAACAAATAGTCCACATGCAGCATCACTGGTAAGCCGGTCTGATCACCCAACTGTGGCTGTTATGGAATTACAATATGGAATTACAGGCTGGTCAATCTAACGTCAACATCAGGTAAGTTGGTGGAGTCTGTTATTAAATGTATTTATTTTTATTTTATTTATTTAATTGGATTTATATCCCACCCTCCCTGCCGAGGCAGGCTCAGGGCAGTCTACATTAAAAGTTAAAATATTAAAACACCGATGCATTGACACAATGCAACATCATAAGATTCATAAAATAACAATCAGAAATACAGGTAAAGTGCTGATGGTGGTAACATCCCAATAGGCCATGTTCGGGTGGTAACGAAGGTGTGGCTACAATTGATATCCAGAGTATCCCTCGCTGTTAATGTTGTTGACATAGAGGGCCTTAAAAATTCAGTTGTTGTTAGTGGCGGCTCCTAATCGAATGCCTGGTGGAAGAGCTTCGTTTTACAGGCCCTGCAGAACTGTAAAAGGTCCTGCAAGGCACCAGTGTGGAGCCGCCACTGAGAAGGCCCTGACCTTGGTAGAGGCCAATCTGGTGTCTTTCGGTCCAGGGAGGGTCAAGTGATTTTGAGACCCCAACCTCCGTGCTCTCTGGGGAACATGTGGGGAAAGGCGGTCCCTAAGGTAGACAGGCCCCAGACCATATAGGGCTTTAAAGGTCAAAAACAGCACCTTGAAACGAATCCAGTATGCTATTGGCAGCCAGTGCAGTGCCTTCAGCCCAGGCTTGATGTGCTCTTGCATAGGGAGACCCATCAACAGCCTGTTTGCTGCATTTTGCACCAGCTGCAGCTTCTGGAGTTGCGCGAAGGGCAGCCCCATGTAGAGAGCATTGCAGTAGTCCAGTCTCGAGGTGACCATTGCATGGATTACTGTTGCTAGATTATTGCGGTCAAGGAAGGGAACCTACTGCCTAATCAACCAAAGATGGTAAAAGGCTGCCTTGGTAATGGCTGCTACCTGGGCCTCCATTCCTAAGAAGGCATCCAGGAGCACTCCCAAACTCCTGACCCTCAGCACTGGCACCAACTGTGCCCCAGCACTGTACCCCATCAAAGGCCGGTAGTGGGATCCCTACCCCCGGTCCTCTCCAACTCAGGCACAGGACCTCCATCTTTGTTGGATTCAACTTCAATTAGCCTGGTCCAGGTCTTCCAAGGTCTTCCAAGGTAGAGTTTGGACTGACTGCCCAACAACAGATAGAGGTGGTTGTCATCCGCATATTGGTGACACCCTAGCCCATGCCTCTGGGCAATCTGGGCAAGGGGGCACATATAGTTATTAAATAGCATCAGGGAAAGCCTTTGGGCACTTCACAGATCCCCTTTGGGTACTCCACAGATCAGCGGGTTCTGTCATGCCTGCCCCTGACTTAGCCCCAGACCCAGTGCCTGACAGCCAAGGACAGGAGGACTTGGCTTAGTTAACTGAAGAAGACGTAAGTCCTGCAGAGGATCCACAGCCAAGTTCTCAGCAAGACCCACCTGAGGCTGATCAGGCAGTGGCTGGGCCGAGCAATTCACCGCCGGACTCGCCTCCACCTGTCAGCAGGCTCCGTGAAAGGAGACGGCAAGAGCTGAATAGGCGACGCAAGGAAGCATGCAGGCAAGGGCGAAGATCATTAAGTCCTGAGTACTGACAGAAACCAGGACTTCGCACAGCAGTGCTAAGTGGTTAATGAGCCGGAACACTACTTAACAAGGCTGCCGGCAAGTAGCAATTCGTGCTGGCAACATCGTTGTCAGAGCCATCCGTTCCGTGCGCACCTTGCCTCTGATCCTGTTTGATTCTCTGGCTTCCGACCCAGCTTGCTTATTGGACTTCTGACCTCTGCTTCCTGATCCTGGACCCCGGCTTTTGACCCTTGGCATTCCTTGACTCCGGCTTCAGATCTGCTTCTGATGGACCACAGCTTGATTTATGGACTCTGACCTCCAGTACGTTTGACTACACTCCTGTTTTGTGATTGGGACTTGCTGCAGTGCTCGGCTGACTTTCTCCATCCAAGTCACACCCGGGGCGTGCTTGCCGGTCTGTCTGCCCAGCCGGGCTACTGGGCTCTGCCGTGACAGGTTCCTATGGGACAGCTGCTCCACGAGAGCCACCCTTTGTCCCCAACCTTGGAAAAAGGAGATGAGCCATTGCAAGGCAAGTCCCCGAATCCCTGTGTTGGTGAGGTGGTGGATCAGTAGCTGATGGTCGATGGTGTCAAACACAGCTGACATGTCCAACAACAACAACACCGCCATTCCTGCTCCAATCCAGATGCCTCCAGAGGTCATCTGTGAGGGCGACCAGTGCCATCTCCATCCCATGGCCTGGACAGAAGCCGGACTGGAAGGGATCTAGCATGGAAGTGTCATCCATAAATCTCTGCAACTGTATCGCCACCACCTTCTCAATTAATTTGCACAAATAGGGCAAATTGGAAACCAGCCAATAGTTTGCCAATTTGGCTGGATCCAGGGATGGTTTTTTTAGGAGAGGGCAGACCATCACTTCCTTGAGAGCCCCCGGAAACAGCCCCTCAGAGAGGTATAGAGATAGAATTAGTAAGCACTCTGATAAACAAAAGGTACTGAGGAAGACTCAGCATGGATTCTGTAAGGGAAGATCTTGTCTCACTAACCTTTTAGAGTTCTTTGAGGGGGGTGAACAAATGAGGACAAGGGTAGATGTTGTTTACTTAGGCTTCCAGAAAGTTTTTGATAAAGTTTCTCATCAAAGGCTCCTAAGTCAGCTCAGCATTCGTGGGATAAGAGGACAAGTCTTCTTGTGGGTTAAAAACTGTTTAATTAACAGGAAACAGAGTGAGTATAAATGGGCAGTCTTCACAGTGGAAGGTGGTAAGCAGTTGGGTATTGCAAGGCTCGTTACTAGGTCTGGTGCTTTTTAACTTGTTCATTAATGATTAGGAGTTGGGAGTAAGCAGTGAAGTGTCTAAATTTGCAGATGACGCTAAATTGTTCAGGGTGGTGATTGTGAGGCGCTCCAGAGGGATCTGTTAAGGCTGGGCGAGTGGGCGTCAACATGGCAAATGGGGTTCAGGGTGGCCAAGTGCAAAGTAATGAGCATTGCAGCCAAAAATCCTAACTATAAATACACGTTGATGGGGTCCAAACTGCCGGAGACTGACCAAGAGAGAGATCTTGGAGTCATAGTAGATAACTCAGTGAAAATGTTGAGACAGTGTGCGACTGCAATGAAAAAGGCCAATGCTATGCTGGGGCTTATTAGGAAGGGACTTGAAAACAAATCAGCCAGTATCGTAACTGTTGTTTTATGTGTTTTAATCTTTTATGTAAGCCACCCTGAGCCTGCTTTGGTGGGAAGAGTGGGGTATAAATTGAATAAATAAATAAATAAAGCCCCTGTATAAATCTATGATGCAGCCCCATTTGGAATACTGTGTACAGTTAAGATCACTGTATCTCAAAAAAGATGGCATTGGGAAAGGTGCAGAAAAGGGGAACTAAAATGACTAAGGGGATGGAACACCTTCCCTATGAAGAAAAGTTAAAGAGACTAGGGCTATTTAGCTTGGAGAAGTGACATTTGAAGAGTGACATGACAGTGGTTTACAAAATTATGCATGAGATAGAGAAGGTAGAGAAAGAAGTACTTTTCTTTCTTTCTCACAATACAAGAACCCACGTGCACTCAATGAAATTATGAGCAGTAGGCTTAGAACAGATAAAAGGAAGTACTTCTTCACCCAAAGAGTAATTAACACATGGATTCACTGCTACAAGAAGTGGTGGCAGCTACAAGCATAGACAGCTTCACAAGGGGATTGGATAAACATATAGAGCAGAAGTCCATCAGAATTCTGGCCCTGCTGGTGGACCTCCTGACGGCACCTGTGTTTTGGCCACCATGTGACACAGTGTGTTGGGCTGGATGGGCCACTTGCCTGATCCAACATGGCTTCTCTGATGTTCTTATGAATCATTTCTGAATCGGCACTCCAAGCGATGTTATCTTCATTCATAATTTTGGAAATGATCCTTTCACCAGAATCCAAGTGCCTAGTGAAACAGAACTTCAAACACAGCACTACAAAGTTACAGGAGAATCCCTTGTACATGAAAAGTTTTTTTTTTTACCTAACCTTATTTGATGACTCACATGTCCATGCGCATCTCTCCTCATACAGTCAATCCATTTACGTTTGTGATAGTACCCAGGGAATTCCACAGAGATCACAAGTCATTTCCCCCCCCCAGTTGGGGTGAATCATCAGCTGTACTGTCTTGCATTATGACTCATTGCTGAAGGCTATTTTCTCTCCAATTTCATGTGGGCAGCCACTTGCCACATCTGCTAAATGTCATTGAGCAGAGCATGACACTTCATTAGAAGTTGGATACTTTCTTCACCTGGGAAAAGTGGCTGAAACAATAGGTGGAGGGGAAGATAGAAGCTCTAATTAAAACATGTTCAAAATGGAAAGAGCTGTCTGTTTTCTTGTATAAGTCAAGCTGTGCCCAGTGGGGGAGAAGGGGTAAGTACTTGGCTTCATTTCAAACTTTTAAACATATTTTAAATGTTAAACTTTAAGGCTGCCTTGTTCTGAGAGGCTTTTGAGAAGGAATTTCAGTCAGGAGAGGGAGCTGAATTAGGGCTGCCAAGTCCCCCGCTTGGGCGGGGGAAACACCGATTTTTAGAGCTTACCTCCCGCTTTTCCAAAGATGGCCACCGGGGGGACAAAATGGCTGCCTTAAAAGGGAAATGTCTGCAGAGAGCCTGCCCTGCAGTAAAAAGCCTCGCCAGACATTTCCCCTTTAAGAAATCAGCAAGAGAGCTTCTTCCACAGCAAGAGAGCCCCGCCCAGAGATTAAGGAGGGACTGAAGGAGCTGCTTTTGCATGTGGCTGGCAAGGTGAGTTTCTCTTCCAGCTCTTTTCATTCTCTCTCCCTTTCTTTTTTCTGTCTGTCTGTCTGTCTGTCTCTCTCTCTGTCCCCATGCAGCAGAGGTCTATCAGTGGCTATTGTAGCCACAAGGTCTAAATGGAAGTAAGTGCCTCTGCCAGTTTTTTCCCCTTCTCTCTCTCTCCCTCTTTCTTTCTTTTTTCTGTCTGTCTGTCTGTCTCTCTCTCTCTGTCCCCATGCAGCAGAGGTCTGTCAGTGGCTATTATTAGCCACAAGGTCTAAATGGAACCCTTTGTCTGGGGCAGTGAGGCTCTGCATTCTTGGTGCTTGGGGGGCAACAGTGGGAGGGCTTCTGGAGTTCTGGCCCCGCTGCTGGACCTCCTGAGGGCACCTGGTATTTTTGGCCACTGTTGTGACACAGAGTGTTGTACTGGATGGGCTGTACTGGATGGGCCGATCCACTGTGGCTTCTCTCCTGTTCTTATGATATGAAAATCATATTCAGCACTTGTGTAGCACTTAGTGCTTCATATTCTGCCGAGATGAGGAAGGATTCAGTAGGGCCGTTGCTCAGTGATAAGAGCATCTGCTTGACATGCAGGAGGTATCAGCCGCTTCAGCTAAAAAAGGATCAGGTAATAGGTGACATTAAAGATCTCAGCCTGAGACCCTGGAGAGCCACTACCAGTCTGAGTAGTCAATACTGATCTTGATGGACCAATGGCCTGATTCAGTATTAGGAAACTTCATGAGTTCATGTGTCAGCATGTGGAAGCAACATCACAGGATGTGACATCACAAAATGATGTCACTTCCTTTCTCCTGGCTCCACCCCCAAAGTCTCCTGGCTCCACCCCCAAAGACCCCAGATATTTCCCAAGTTGGACTTGGCAGCCCTAAGCTGAATGCTTGGGGAATCAGCTGAGCTTTAAGCAAACCTTTGTCCAAAAGAGAGGCCAACCCTCAGAAGTTTGGGCCACTATGGTACAAGGTGTAGTATACTTTAATTTAAGAACTCACCAAGATCAATCTCGCCTACATACTTTACCAGCAACAGCTACTCAGCTGTCCCTGTTAAGTCTAGCTGCCGGTTTCTATCTGTTCCCCTGATTAAGGGTACCAGAGCCTGTTCTATTTCCATAATGGCTCCCACTTTGTGGAACAAATTTCCTCAGCAGCTGAGGTGGTTCCTGTCCTTAGGAGTGTTTAGGAGGCACTAATTTTATTTCATTTACTAGGCCTTTTGATGGGGTTTGAGTGGCAGGAATTTTCTTGGTGTAAATGAGATTTTGTTTTATTCTAGATGGTTTTAATTTAGAATTGTAACCCACTGTAGCCACAAGGTAATGGTGAGGTATAAATATTATCCTGAAATCAATAAATTGAGGTTTATGACAAGGGCATTTCTGAAAGCCACCCACTGTGTGTTACCACCATTTAGTTAACTATCTATTGAATGTGTTTTTATCACACCCTTTCTCCAAAGAGCTCAGGGCAGCATACACCCCCCCCCCCTTTTTTTAATCCTTATTATAATCCTGGGTGACTGAGATAGAGTAAATGACTGGCCAAATTGATCTGGCAAGGTTCATGGAAGAGTGTGGGGTTGAACCCAGGGGTCCCAAAATTACAATCCAGCACTGACTGCATTGTCTCTCAAGGTGATGTAAGTTTTATTTATTTATTTATTTCACATTTCTATCCCACCCTCCCCACAAGCGGGCTCAGAGTGGCTCACAACAGTATGGCAACTTATGCCTAAAACACATGCAAGGGTTCCTTTTAGTTACATGCAAGGGTTCCTTTTAGTAGTGTTGTCCCCACTCACTTTGATATATCAGCCTGTGGGATGATCAGAACCACCTTAATTAGCTTGTCCCCAAACTGATATTTTGGATCACAGGCAGGAAGTCGTCCTGGCTTAGCTAAAGATTGGCCCCTGGTGGATCCATATTCATTAGTATCTGTGGAAGGGGAACCCCCAGCCTTGCCCCAGTCTCTTAATTCCTAAACCCATATTGTTTATTTATTTATTTATTATTTCCATTTATATCCCTCCTTGCTAGACAAGCTGACTCAAGGCGGCTTACAACATTAAAATGCAATAAAAACAATACATACCATATTAAAAGCAGAATCAAATTACAGATAAAGCAGTGCAAATGATGGTGACATTCAGAATAGAATCCGATGGCAAAGGCAGCATCCAGTGGAGTCTCATAGGCCAGAAGATGTTCCTATGGTGTTACTCCTAGGCTGCAGTCCTAAGCACCATTGAATAAAATGGGCCTTACTTTCAAGTAGACCTGCTTAGGCTTGCTCCCCATGTTGTGCATTTTTCTATTTTGGGACTCTTCTGCTGCATCTGGATCCTCATGTGTGGTCAGTGGCCAGGTGGGCGGGTCCCTCTTCCCTCTCACTTAGCCCTAGTTCTCAGGCGATGGTTCTCACTGCATCACTTCAGACTAAGTGAACTTCACATGATTTTTTTTAAAAAAATAAATCCCTTAATGTACAAAACTAGTGTCATCAATAAAAAAATTAGACTATATTCCTTCTCCCTGATGTACCTGTTTGCTATGTAGAGATGTGCGTGTGGGACTAGATTTTCAGCCTGGAATACTACAATTGTGGGCTACCCCACTCGCACACATCCTGAGAAGTACAGTTCACACTTGATTTTAAAATCTTTGTGATGAAGAAGCCAAAGTCTAAAGGAAGCTGCTGTCTACTTATGAAATATGCACATCTGTAATTTATAGACCTTTTTGTCTAGGCAACATTCATTATTAATAAAGCATCAGCTTATGAGGCAAAGATTTGAAGCCCCGTCCACACGAGCGAGATAAGCCGGACGGGAAGTGACACAAATTTGTGCCAGTGCAATTTGCGCCGCTTTTGCGGGATCACACAGGTCCCTGGACCTGTGAGGGCAAACTACCACTGCATGATCACACACAGCCACGGGCGAGTTGGGTTTTTTTTCCTGGCCGTTTTCAGTGCACTTATCTGCTTCTACAAGGGATCGATGACTTGCCTCTCCACCCTTGGGATCATCTGATGATGCACATACTGGGATGGGAGGGGAAAAAACAAACAAAAAGCCCGCTCCCCAATGCCACTTGTTTGCGCTGGCGCAATCACACCAGGAAAGGTCAGTTCTGGGCCGTTACAAACCATTTGAGACTGCCTTTTCACTGGTAGCTAAATAAGTCGATTCCCCACCGGCTCAAAGCGGTTTGCGACACTTTGACACCAGCTGCAGGACGCTTCCCAGATGTGCTTGTGTGATCGCGCCACTTTGAGCCGGCAGGGAATCGTCCTTCTTGTGTTGCAAATGGGTGCGTATGATCGCGCCCTGTAATACCTGACTTAAGTGTGGTAAATTGTTAATAACCATTTTTATTCATTATTCATGTCAAATATTCAGACTTGCTCCCATTAACACCGACAGAGATACCTCTTTTCAATGATGTGTAAAGCCCAAGAGGGTTATCTAATCACCACAAATCAATTCTTCAAGTGAAATTTATTAGAGATGTTATATTTATTAGAGATGTTACACTGATAAGAAGGGAGCAGTCTTAAATAGTTAAGTTTGATTGGCACATCCATTTCCACTCTTTAATGATTAATTTGGGCTCTCAATAATTTCTGCTCATGCTTTGATGTTTCTGTTGTAGGAGCAAGTGGCTTTTCCTCATCTGGTTACAGTTCACAAGCTTTTAAATCTGAGCTCCTCTTGCTGGCAGCGGTAGCTGGAGCGCCAGACATTCCACATTTGTAATTTACTTTCTCCCTTATGCTGTCAAAAATGGTTTTTTAATGCTCATATAGAGTTGCATTGTTGGAGGCATGATAACTTTTTGGACACATCAATATCTACACTTCAGAATATGTAAAATTATCTGAATACTCATCCATTGTTCTGAGTAAAGCCCTTTAACTGTAGTTCTCTGAACATGGCTAGTAGCAGGGGTCTTGGCGATTCTGGGGCCTTGGGCAAAAGCCCAGAATGAGGCCCCAGAATCACTGCCGGCCTCCTGCCAGGGCTCTAGATGAACAGAAACGAAACAATCACTGTGAATAATGGCTACTATGCTTTATAATGAGGTTACATTACATAGGCCCCGTCCACACGAGCGAGATAAGCGGGACGGGAAGTGACACAAATTTGTGCCGGTGCAATTTGCGCCGCTTTTGCAGGTTCACACAGGTCCATGGACCTGTGAGGGTGAACCGCCACTGTGTGATCACACGCAGCTGTGGGCGAGTTGGTTTTTTTTTCCGGCCGTTTTCAGTGTGCTTATCTGCTTCTACAAGGGATCGATGACTTGCCTCTTCACCCTCAGGGTCATCCGATGATGTGCATACCGGGATGGGAGGGGGAAAAAACCCCAAAAGCCCGCTCCCCAACGCCACTTGTTTGCGCTGGCGCGATCACACCAGGAAAGGTCAGTTCTGGGCCGTCGCAAATCATTTGAGACTGCCTTTTCACTGGTAGCTAAATAAGCCGATTCCCCACCGGCTCAAAGCCGTTTGTGACACTTTGACACCGGCTGCAGGATGCTTCCCAGATGTGTTTGTGTGATCACGCCACTTTGAGCCGGCGGGGAATCGTCCTTCTTGTGTCACAAATGGGTGCGTATGATTGCGCCCATATAGTCCTTTCATGTTAAGTAGGTAACAAAGAGAACTCAACAATTAACGTGATCCTGTGATGTAAATTAGGGAAAGTCCTAGCCTTGTCATGTGGCAGAGCAGTTTCTGTAATGAACCAAGGAGCATCCAGATGTAAGCCCATTTCGTGGTTAATCTTCCTCAGAAGGATAGTCTTAGTAAGTCTTCCTCTGTGGTTATTTCCCTAGAATTGACCATGAACATTACAACATAAAAGCCACCACGTAGCTGAATGAAATTTAAATATTCTACGGGAACAAAAACTACACTATTTAGACTTAGCTATTATTTATAACTCTGAATTTATATAGGAAGCAAGCCAGTCCTTTAGTCTTTTCATAACATGGTCCAAAGCCTTCTGTTCTAACATTAGCCGGCATGATGCTCTCTAAACATGCTGACATTAGTGCCCTTCTTAAAACAAACTCACCCCATGCAGCTGCGTGTGAGACTTAGCACATACTTAAAGCTACAGATCGCAATTGTGAACTGTGTTATTAATATCCAACTGATAGAATATCCAATTAATAGAATATAAGACATATATACTTGTTCAGTGCATTTCTAATGATGTCATTAATAGAAGAAAAAATCACAGTTGTAACCGATCACCATGCAGTATTGTTACATTACAAATAGTCTTAAAGAAGTAACTTCTATAAATAACAGATCTAAATTTGTATTAAATCCATGAACATCACAGTGATTATATACCTGTGTTACATATTTACTTAGTATAAAGAAACAGTACTAAAGCCGGTCTGTTTCCTACAGTCTTGGTGTTCCCTGGGCAACTATTTGGGCTTGACTCCCAAAGTGCGGAGCTACCCAGAAATTCTTTTGTGACAGCACTCACCATCACTGAGGACTGGCACCTTTGGGGGGAGCTCTCCCAAGTCCTGGTCCTCTCATGCTGGCCTGCCTCACTCAGCCAGAGAAGGAGAGAGGAACTAGCTAGCTGAGGTCTGCAGAGGGAGGGGGGAATTCTGTATGAGTAACGGCACCTTTTTAACAACAACAACAACAAAAAGCTACCAGTTTTAAGGTATCTGAAGAACTTACTGCAGCAGATTAAGAGTAATTGCTTGACCGTAAGGGGCCAAATACCAGTGCAGAGAGGCATTTCAAATTTCAGCAGGGCTGGCTCTATCACTAGGCCAACTAGGCAGCCGCCTAGGGGTGCAGCTGGCAAACAGGGCGGCAGAGAGACTCACACCAGGAGAGATTGTGCTTTATGCAAACCATGATCTACCATTATGTCTGAATGCAGCTTTCCATTCAGGCTAAGAACCAAACTTAGCCTTGGGCCAATGCAGATAGACTGGTAGGCACTGCGGCCAGCTGGTGCAGGTGGCTGCTGGCAGGGCTGGAGAGCCCGGGTGTCAGCTATGCTGTCATCTCCCGCCCGGGGGTTGGGACTCGACCAGTGACCCTGCCGTTGGAATGTGCTCATGTGCTTTTTAGTTGTCTGGCTTCCTTACCATGCCCCGCTTTAGTCTGCTACGCTCCCAGCTTGCCTGCTATGCTCCCAGCTTGCTCAAGGTCTGAGACAAATCCTCCCCTACCATGTTATTCTTTTTGCAGCTGCTTTAGAAAACATTTGTAGAAGTTCCTTGGGAACTAAAAGCACAATAGCCTGTTTGCCGCCATTTCTGTGTGAAACTTTTTCAGGGGCTGGAACAACATTGTATACCCAGGGACTGCTGACATATATTGCTTGACTGGTTATTTTAAAAAAAAAACCTTTTAAAAAGCCACTTCACATGCAGCTATTGATATAAAGGCAGTGTAAAAATGTGTTAAACAAAAACTATTTTATACATCTCATTAAGTTTTCTTCATAGCCACCATCTATTAGTGCTATATTTGTATAGTCACTATTTTTGTAAAGCACAATGCATTCTACCCCAAAGTAGTAGCATATTCACTTGATATGAATTGTTTTTATTAATTAATTAATTAAAATATCTGCACGTGGCTTTCCCTGCAAAAAGAGCACCCAAGGTGGCTTACATAAACTAAATCATAAAATAGAAAAACAGATTGCTAAAAAAAGAACTCAGTTTATGATAATCCAGTTAAAGTGTTTGCAGAGATAAAAATCTTGCTAGCATTTTTACCTGTTGCTTAGCTTTACTAATGTGAATTGGCTACTGTTTATGGCCAGATTCTCCCAAAATGTTTGCTTCATGCCACAGGAGCAAGATTAAGGTGTCAAGAGTTTTCAGCAACCACTCTGACATGTGTGAGTTCTGCCAAGAATATAGCTCCTCTCATAATGCAATTATGTGTTGGCTGTAGGGTGAGCAATAGTATTCTTTTGCCCTGCAAATAGTTCCTAAATGTGTATGTGATATGTTTTTTTTTCTCTGTTAGAAAGAAAAGGTTCTTTGCCAAACCGAACTGGCAAATTCACCTGAAACATAACTGTCACTGATTGCTGTTTAGTGTAGCATTGATGTTCCAGTGCCTTTCGTACCAAAAGTACCATATCCATCAAAACTGTGATAACTTTTCCATAGTGCTAAGCAATATTCATTTCATACTCCCTTCAGATGTCTTAATAGGCTTCATTTTGGACATAGAGGTTTTTGAAGCAGTGTGCTGCCATAAATAACATAGCAAGTTCATATACATTGGGACTCACACTGGCTGTCATAACATCCAGAAATCCAGGAGAACTTGTCAGCTTTTTATAGAGACTGTGTATTAAGATCAAATTACATAGGTGGCTTCCAAATGGGTTATCTGCCCTGAATTCAGTGCTTTTAGAATCCCTCCCCCCCCCCCCCCCCCCCGTTTCCCCACAGCATGATGGATTTGTGCACTTCCAGGGGTTTCTGCAGCTTTTTCTCCAATCATCCTCCAACTTGCTTTTCTCAGAAGTTTTGGGAAAGGTTGCAGTAAAGCCTGGCCCATATTTTCTGGCCCACATGGCAGCCATTTTCCCTGCCCCTGTCATCGCAGCAGCCATTTCCTTCCCCCACCACTAATGGTGCTTTTATTTATTTTTAAAAAAACCAGCAATAGAATAATAACAAGAAGGGGGACCTGCGATACTCGCGGGGGAAGGGAGAAGCTCCACGTGGAGGAGAAGGAAGCAGCCACAGGTGAGCCTTCTCCCCTGCCCCCCCTGGCACCAACGGTGAGGCCCGCGTGGCTCCCAGCTGCTGGGCCCACCAAGCCTTCTCCCTCCCCCCCCCCAGCACCAGTGGTGAGGCCTGAGCTCAGCCTGCCAAGACTTCCCCCTCCCCTTCTCCCCTAGCAGTGATAAGGCCTGGCTGGCCCACCAAGACTTCTCCCTCTCCCTACCAGTGGCAGCAATGGCTGAGCGGCTCACAGCCATTGGCCCACCAAGACTTCTCCCTCCCCCCTCCCCTAGCAGTGGCGGTGGCAAGGCCTGGCCAGCCCGTCAAGCCTTCTCATGGTCCCCCCAGTGGTGGCGGCAATGGCAGCAAGGCAGTTCTCAGAGCGTTCTCTGTGCATGCACAGGGAATGCTCTTTTACTTCTGGAGGGATTTAAGCTGAGCTCTGGAAGGCAGCAGGAGAGAGCTGCAAGAGGGGTGAGTGTTTTCTTATTTGCTTTCAGCTGAGGTGGTTTAGTTGAGGGGACTGTGTGTGGGGACTGTGTGAGTGAGTTTGAGTTGTTGCAGAGTGCTGGCTGCTTGAGATAAGGTGAGAAAGGGCCATTGTTTGACTGCAAATTGAGTGCCTGTGAGAGTTCTGCTCAAAGTAGTCAAGGATCAGATCTTGGTTGGTTAACCAAAGTTCTTTATTTCCAATCTCTACATTAGTACAGCTTCTCGGATTATTGTCAGAGATGAGACAGATAATACCAGCAGGTCTATTATACCATTCCAAGGAGTTTGAATTACCCATAGGTAGCCAATCACTATAGGGGAAAATTGGCGGGCAAAAAGGAGTTCTGACCGTTTGGTTCTCACAGGAAAGAAAGTAAGGTGTCAAGCTGTAAATTTCCTTTCCCAAACCAGACCCCTCAGATGTTACCAGTTCACATAACAATCAATGGCCTCAAGGCTTTTGCATGTGATAAGAGATGAGAGGTATCCTCCCTTGAAGTTTCAGCCGGGGCAGCTGGAATGCGGAGGCAGGGATGTGAGAGGCCTCCTTGTTCTCATACATTACCGATGTCACCCTCCCGCTTCACTTGCTACAAACTCCAGGCCTGGTCAAGCAGTAGAACAGTATAACATGGCAGTTACAAACACAGAATAAAGCATAGGGTAACTAAGAGGGTACAGGCATGATTATTATGCATAGAGGGTACAGGCAGGATTACTATGATGTCTGAATTAGCAGATTCTGACACAGCCTGGGTGCATTTGAATAGTTGCTAGCCACACCCTCTGCTGGGGGAGGCTTCTATTTAAGGCTTCACCTGACCAGAGGCATGAGCCTCTGGCACAAGCCGAAGGGCAAGAACCAAAGGGCTGGGCTCTTGGCCTGTGGCTCTTAGCCTAGGGGCTCTTAGACTAGGGGCATATGAGAAGCCAAGGAAGAGCCAGAACACCAGGGCCCTAGGCTCCTTGGATTCCCAGTAAGGTAAGTAGACTTCTACAGGGAGAATACAAAAGGTGTTAAAGGTGGATTATATAAAATTATTTTTAAAGCAATTATGAACCCAGAAGGCCAGCAGGGGGTTGGGGGCTAACCAGTGTTTTGCACGGTGTGTCACATGTATGATTATCTGCCCACTGGGCAGAAGACTTGGGTGTGTGTCTGGTGCAATGAGCTCCTGGTTCTCAGGGAATGAGTTTGCTCCCATGAGGCCAAGGTGGCTGACCTGGAGAAGCAGAGACAGTCAGTTAGGCATGTGGCGAAGACTCCTGGGTACTTGTTAGATATGTCCCACTCAGAATCTGGCAGCCCTGCTGCTGTCAGGGAGCAAGAGGGTCAAGAGGGAGCAGGGCACTGTGCTGTGGATAAGGGGAATGTGCCCTCAGAAGGGACCTCTTCTACAGCTGGTGAACAGGTATCCTTTCATACAAAGGAACCATCCCTGGGCAGGGGGGGAGGGAGGGGGGCTCTTGGTAGCTGGTGATTCGATCCTTAGGCAGGTAGACAGCTGGGTGGCGAAACCGCATATTGACCGTATGGTGACTTGCCTGCCTGGTATGAAGGTAGCGGACACTACGCATGTTCTAGATAGGCTGCTAGATCGTGCTGGGGAGGAGCCAGTGGTCATGGTACATGAATAAACTGAATATTGAGGGAAAGCCGATAGGAGATGAAAAATCTTTGGTTCGGGATGGTTCATCTCAAAGAGATAAAGGGGTAGCTGTTATTTTCCTACAAGGAAATGGTTTAGAATTGTTCTCTGAGACTCTGGCAAATGATAGGGACTGCCTGGCAAGGTCTCGAGGCAGCAAGAGGAAGGTTGTGGGCTTAACATGTATGGGAAACTATAGATGTTTATATACTAATGCTAGAAGTGTCCAAGGTAAAATCAGGGAGTTGGAATGCTTGGTGTTGGGGGAAAACATAGACATTGTGGGTATTTCAGAAACTTGGTGGGATGAGGAAAATGAGTGGGATACAGTGATTCCTGGTTATAAATTATATCGGAAGGATGGGGGAAGAAAGTTGGAGGTGGGGTGGCTCTTTATGTCAGAGAGGGTATACAGTCCAGTAAGACTGAGTGGGTAGGAGAATTGGATTAGCTTCTGGAAATGCTGTGGGTTGAATTAGTGGGCCCAAAAGGAAGCTTAACACTGGGAGTTTGTTATCGCCCACCAAATCAAAAGATAGAGGAGGATTATAAAATGATGAATGAATTAAAGATAGCAGCTAGACGAAATAACTGTGTTGTAATAGGTGATTTTAACTACCCACAGATTGATTGGGGCCGATTCCACACAAGGGCTTTGCTTCCCTTTCCTCCCGGGTTTAATTGGTCCGAATCAGTCTGCACATTTCCGCATTACATGAATCTGACCCGGGTTGATTCTGGTTCTTCATTTCCGCATCTGTCTTTGCCCCGAATCTTGAGCCCCCACCCGCCATTTTTTAAAAAAAATGTAGGCAGAGTTTTGTTATAACATCGTGATGCAACAAGGTCATGATTGGCCAAGGTTTTTCATAATTCCCGGGAAAGTACATCATGCACCCGCCCCTTTCCCCCCTTTTTAATGTAGGTGGAGTTTCATTGTGACAAACCATCCCACAGAGCGGCAAGTATGCGCTCCACGCATGCACATGAAACAATTCTGGTCATTTTCGCCATTAGGAAATGCCCGCGAAAAGAAAAAAAAATTGCACCAGGGTGAGGGGAATTGGAAAGTGGGAAAGGGATGGGAAATGGAGGGGGATCATGCAACACTACACATGCTCCCCCCGTAAAAAAAGTGTTCACACCACCATGCCACCCGCAATACATTGGCCCCTAACAAAATAAACACACAACGATGGATCAATGCCATGTCATGTTGTTGTAATGCAATGTGGGGGGGGGGGGGGGGACCAGCTCGTGCTGCGCCTCAAAGCCATCAATACATAACTTTACAGTGGCGTGACTCAGGCGCGACTTTTGTGCAAACAATGCTACACAGAAATGTGGATACATCAACAATAAAACTACATTTTAAAAAAGACATTTAAATGCCAGTTAACAGTGGATCAATGTTGTGTCGTGTTGTTGTAACGCAACAAAGCGGGGAACAAAGGTGGGAAAGGGGAGGGAAAGGGGAGGGAAAGAAGCAGAGTATTAAATTCGTTATCCCTGGATGATGCTCAGATGACTTAATCTGCTCCCTCCCCAACACTCCCGTGCGCCATCCTCTCTCCCCACTCCTGATTAGCTGTTCCTGAGCCTCCCCACCACCCCTTTTGGCATATGGGGGTGGCAGGGATATTTTTAAACTGGAGGAGGAGGAGGGCGGGGGGAGAGTGTTGTGATCTGGTTTGGCAGTGCTCGGTCTGGAAACTGGAGGGCAGAGCAGTGGATGGAGGCAGGTGGGCGAAGGACCCACGAGCACAAAGGGCTTGGAAGGATTGCAGCTGCAGCAGCAGCCGGCGCCCTGGCAGTGCTGGGACCTGCCCCCTCCCCAGTGGCCCTCCGCAGCCAAAGGGAGACACCTTCCCCACCTGACCACGCCATCCCGCTCACATCTGGCTCCCTCCCTCAGCTGCTGCAGGGGGCTGCAGAGGAGGTGGAGGAGGGCCCTGGAGCCCGTTCTCCAGCGCACGGTTCTGGTGTGAGACATGCGGCTTCCCAGCAGCCCAGATTCCTTGGGCTGCGCCTTCTTCACCACCCCCTGCCCCCTGGGTTGGCATCGCTCGTTTGGCTGTGGGGGCCCGCAAAAAATTGGCCCCACAAAAAAAAGTTAACCACACAACAATGGATCAATGTCATGTCATGTTGTTGTAACGCAACAAAGTGGCAAACAAAAAAAAACCCCGCTCGTGCCAGGGCGGGAAAGGGGAGGGTAAGGGGAGAGAGGGCGTTAAAGGGGTGGAGCAAGAAACCCCGATTTCGGAGTTCCCCACCTGAATGCCCCGACTTCACTCCCGTGGCAAAAAAAAGAACCTCAAAATCCCAGAAACGGAAGATCCGGGGAAAACGTTTGTTACATTCGGGCCAAATGCAGACCCGAAGCAACAGGTGGGGAACTGTTGCTTAGCCCTGGATTTCATTGGGGAGTGAAGCCAGAGCAACAACTAGTGCGGAATCGGCCTGGGTCAATATGTGTTCAAGTTGGGAAAAAGAGATTGAGTTTCTAGACACTCTCAGTGACTGGGCTATGGAGCAGATGGTTACGGAACCTACCAGAGGAGAGGTGATCCTGGATTTGGTCCTAAGTAACACACAATCAGCATCCTTTACACAGATTTATACACTGTAATCTCTGTAGATAGCTGGAAATTGTCACCAGAAATATTAGGGTACTCCAAAAGAGTAATATGCCTATTTCAGTTTAAATGGGATCTTGTTTTCCAGAAATGTTATTAGCTGAAATGTTTTTTAGGGCTTGAATCTGAAATGCAAAGATGACACCCAGCTTTGACTAAATTTTTTGCAATGGAATGCTCCTTCCTCTGAGTAAGAAGAAAACTTACTATTCTTGTATGTAGTAGCCTAGAGTTTAGACTTCTCAAGGCACAATTATAGCTGACTTGGGACTGACCTTTGTATCCAAACCAACAATAAACGAGAAACCCTCATCTAAAACACAGTGATCAACTTGCCATAGAGTTCAACTGCAGTATTTTTAGTCCTTGTGGTAACGCGCACACACACTTTAGTAGGGAGGTAAGTAGTTTTTCCTATATAAACCAAAGAGACTCCCATATAAACAGCTACCCCTCTTTGTAAAGAGAGTTTTTCACTCTTAATTATCTTTAGTGCTTATGTTCTGAAAGTTATCCTGAGCATACTTACTAAGAAATATCCCCTTGAATTCAGTGAGGTTTAATTCAAATTAACCATGTTTAGCAATATTGATTTATTTGAAGTTGTAGCAGGGGACTGCAGCTTTCATATACCCTTGACTGAAGAATAGTACACTGCTTCTGTCAGGGATGGTCATCCTTTTCCACTGAGAATGCAGCTTGGGGAGGGGAGGGCACACACCTAGCCAATGAGCTCAGCCAAATCAGCTGCGGCTATCAATGGGGTGACAGTTGTCATGGCCAAATCTCTCTCATGTGTCTAAAAGTCTATGTGCTAAATAGAATTCTCTGAATAAAGGTGGAAGATACTAATTTATTGTATTTTTACTTTGCTTTTCAGCACAAATACTTAGCTGCTTTGCACTCAAAGTGTCTTACAACAATTCAAAATTAATTCAGTATTGACTGATATGTAATTTTAGTGGTGTCTTGGCTCAGGCATGATGGGAGGATGCCCAGCGGCTGCTTCATCTCCTTCTTGCTCCTGAGATGACACTTGCTAGTTGGGTGGACAAGAACTCTCATCAGAAGCCTGGATCCCAGCACAATGGAAAGCTATCTGGCTACTGCTGCTTCTCTTTCTGTCCTCACTGATTGCAACTATGAGCTTTTAAATATCATAATTTTCTAGAACTGACATCACTGGTTAACTTGCTCTTTGTTTTCTTTTTCTTTTTTTAATGGAGAAGACTAAAATTGGCCATGTGCATCATCCGGATGCCTATTATGGTATAATATAATCCCAGATTGCCTGTAGCTATGTTTATGTGGCCCAGTTGGACTGTTGTTAGTGATTCCAATTACGGTTTCCTGTTTGTCAAATTCCTCAGTCCTCCTGTCCCTCTGTATGGTGCTGTAAGAGGGTAAGATTAGGTAAGTGCCCACCAGAAAGGAGCTGTGGCTCAGTGGAAGAGCCTCTGCTTGGCATGCAGAAGGTCCCAGGTTCAATCCCTGACATCTCCAGCTAAAAGGGTCAAGTTGGAGGTGATGTGAAGGACCTCTGCCTGAGAGTTTCTGTCATTCTTTATTAAAAGAGTAGACAGTACTGACTGTGATGGACCAAGGGTCTGATTCAGTATAGGGCAGCTTCATGTGTTCATGTGAAAAAAATATTTCCTTCCTCACTGTGAAGCACCATTTAACTAATAATGTTTGCAATGTGTGAGGGGATTTGCCTCTTGGAATCTGTTTCAATTAAGTCTTCCTCAAAGGTCTCCCTCTTCCCTTTAGTTCCATTTTAACCAGTGTGCTGCATGTGGTCGGAAGGAATGAGAGCGCAAAGAGCATCACACCAAAGATCTCTGAACAGCAGATCACTCCAGGGGAACCAGGGAAACAAAGCAAAGGAAATGTTACAGCTCCGTGCATGGAAATAAATTCATTTCCCTTTCTCTGTTGCATCCCAAAGTGTAAAAGTAACACCCAGGCCCCTAGATTCCTGATGAATGGTGCCTGTTCACAGTACTAAACTGGTAGCTGACACTGACAAAGCTGATCTTTGTCTTTGAAGAAGAAGAGATTGGAGTTAAACCCCGCCCTTACCCAAAGGAGTCTCAGAGCGGCTTACAATCTCCCTTCCCCTCCCCTCCCCTCCCCTCCCCTCCCCACAACAGACACCCTGTGAGGTAAGTGGGGCTGAGAGAGCTCTGACAGAAACTGCTTGTGAGAGAACAGCTCTGAAATAAGTTGTGACTGACCCAAGGTCACACCAGCAGCTGCAAGTGGAGGAGTGGGGAATCAAACCCAGTTCTCTCAGATTAAAGTCCATGCTCCTAACCACTACACTATTTAGAGAGGTGGTTGAATAAAGCCTGCCCCAACCTCCCACCTGCTGGTATTCCAAGGAGGTCTTCCCATCCATGTACTTGCCAGAGTCGACCCTGCTCAGCTTCCAAGGTCTGATGAGGCTGGGCTTGCCTGGGCTATCTAGGTCAGGGCAATTTAGGAAAATTTTGATCTAGACTCGGTCTTTTAGCCATTGTACTGCACTACCATTGAATTTAATTCCAGATATATGGATGAAGTACAAGATGACTTGTGACCTAATGTTTTGTGTGGGCTTTGTTGCTGCGGAGGTCTTCATGGACATAAAGACTTACAGGTTATTCTTAAATTTACTAATTTTTGCTATATTTAATTTATGCCTAATCTGCTGCCATGTCACCCATGTGTGCTTTTATCCAATAACTCTTCTTCATGCTTTGGACCAGTGAGTCATTTGCACCTACAAAGGCTATATTTGAAAGCTGAGATGAGTTCCCCCCCTCAATTGTTACACTTTTACATTTTTTAGCACTGTTCATCAGACAGTCTGAGAGAATGTGTTCCTGAGATCAAACTAACCAGGGCCATTCCACATCCAGGATCTAACAACTGCTCAGACCAACATTAATGCCACTGAAGAAACAGCAGTGGTTTCTGATAGAGTTTTTGATGCTTATACTCATAAAACATGATCCAGAGAAAATTAGTCGTGCAACTTGTGCTTTAAATGAAATCAAAGTCCCGTTAGTTTCCTTGTAACTAATTGTCTTTGGACCGTACCCATTAAGAAAGCTGTTAGATATGTAGAAGAACATCACTAAGAATGACAACAAAATGAAATGAGTTACTAACTGAAGATGACTCCAGCAAAGGAATTCTGTAAAGTAAAAATAAAATTGTGCTAAAAACAGTAATGTGAAATACAGGTGCCATCTAGACCAGGGGTGGCCAAACTCGCTTAACATAAGAGCCACATAGAAGAAACATCAGATGTGTGAGAGCTGCAAGACATGAACAAATATTACACACATATTTTTATTGGAAAATATGAAAATTTGCTTTTTATTAACATTAAATTAGACTGCCAGGAATAAAAACAAAAGGGGTAAAAACAAATATTGATATTTAAAGAGACAAATGTTTTGTCCAACCCGGCCAGGGGGAGGGGCTTTGAGAACACATTTAAAGTTGCTTTCTTTCTCTGCTCCCCCCCCCCCCCAACTCAAGCCTACCCAGGGAGGGGAACACTGGCTAGGGAAAGGAAGACCGGTTAGGAAGGCATGTCTCTACTTCCTCAGCCGCCCTGCTGGGAGTCGCACAATACGTGTGAAAGAGCTACATGTGGCTCCTGAGCCACAGTTTGGCCATTCCTGGCCTGGGCAATAGGAGAAACTCATTTGTGGAAGCAGATCTAGATTGCTTATCTATTCATCCTGTTTTATCCATTTCCAAGAGTTCAGGGTAGCAAAGAAGGGTTCTCCCCTCCCCCGTTTTATCCTCATGACAACCTTTTTTTAAAAAAATATATATTTTATATCAAACTGAAACCAAAGAAACATAAAAACATACAATTTTGGGGATTCCATATACATCATTGTTATATCTATTTTGTTACCTCCTACATTGTCTAGTTATATATTGACCATTTTTATCACCATACATTTTTGTATAACTGTTCTGCATTATATTTAAAATGTATTCTGTAGTTTCTTCAGATATGATTATATGTCGATATTGTTCATTTACTGTAATCTTCCAGCCATTTATAAAATCTTGACCATGTATTTTGAAATCTTCTTTTCTCTTGTCCTCTCAAAATTAAAGTTAGTTTATCTATCTCAGCAGTTTCCAGAATTTTATTTATTAGATCTTCTTTTGAGGGCACTTCATTTTCCCTCCCATTTGGCATATAATATTCTTGCCGTGGTCACTACATGTATAAAAGTCCTGGGTTTTTACAATTTTCTTGTAATTTTTTTTGTAAATTTTCTTACAAATTTCATTATATTCAATAAAAATAATTCAGGCATAAATAGTATGGTACATTCTAAATTTTTTTGTAACATTTCATGAATCCAAGCCTAATACTTTTTAACTGTATCACATGTCCACCACATATGAAAAAATGAACCAACAGTCTTTTGACATTTCCAACAATCATTTGATAAATCTGGATAAAACCTTGCTAGTTTATCTGGAGTCATATACCATCTATAAAACATTTTGTAAATATTTTCTTTATATAAAGTTGCTTTAGTAATTTTTACATTTGTTTTCCATACCTGTAACCATTGATCTAAATCAATATTATGGCTTAAGTTTTGTGCCCATTTAACCGTATAATTTTTAACTATTTGATCTTGTGTTTTATTTTCCAACATTATTACACACTTTTTTTAAATCAATTTTTTCTCAGTATATAACAATATCTTATCTATTTCTATTATTTTTGCACTTCATATCCTAACCCCATTGAAGCAATGTCTTTGCAGTCCTGGTCTAATGCCATATCTTCTATGGTCCCTTCTACGTTCTCCTTGGTGTCCTCCAAGCAATTCTGCACTAAAATCGAATTCAACCTTCTTTTTAACCCAGGTTTTTTCCCCCATTCTGCACTAAAATTGAGTTCAACATTTCTAAAATTCTGGTTCTCTCCCCCCCCCCCCCCGCTCTGTATTACATCACTTTCTTTCAGTAGTCAGCCCAGTTTCAGCTTGCTGTTGCCCCAGGTTATTTGGATGCTGTTTTGCTCTAGACTTATATTGCCTCGACTCGAACACTGAGAAAATCCAGAGTGGCAGGCAAATGCAGAAAGGACATATACCCCAGTGTCTCTCAAATTAACAGTTCTGCAGCAGGGGTGTTTTATCTTTTGTGATACTAAAGCAGTACATTCCACCTGTAAAACAGCCCTTACCAAGCCTACAAACACTATCTCAAAATGTTCAGGTCAGGAATGGAAGAGCAAAGTGCTATTGATTTCAAAACAAAAGTGGGTCAGTTTAAACTTTTGTAATATTCCCTCCTTCCCCTGCATTGTCAATCTGCCATTAGAAATGACATTAAAAGCAGAATAAAGAAAGATTGTGTATGATTTGGCAAAAAAAATTCCTAATGATGTTTTCCTTTATACATATTCCTTTATATATATATTCCTTTATAGAATCTGCTCCTGAAGAGATAATTCCACAGAAGATTCTTTGGGTTTTATTAGCTCTTGAAATTAAGAAGAAGAAGAATGGTCTGAGGCTCCCAACCCAAATCTTGGGCACCCACACACCCTTCTGTTGGGTAGGCAAAAATCATCATTTCATTGAGATGGAATTTTGGTGTCTTGGGGAAAGGGACCCTTGTAAACATTTCAAATTGTCCTGGACATATTGGATTTCAAACCTGCATATGAGACCGGCTGTTTTAATATTCTAAGAAACAGACAGATATTGTACAGAGTGTGCTTTGCAAAATTCCTTTCAGGGAAAAAGTAATAGCTTATTGATTTTACTGGCATAAAAGATGGCATTTTTTTTGCAAGCAAGGTTGATTCTTTCAAATGGTTTAAACAGATATTCAGCAAACAGTACAAAAACTCTTTTGTATTTCTCATGACACTCAAATCAGAAAAGCACTTGGCGGTACAATAGTCTGATTGCCCTTGGCACTTACATATAGTAGGGCCAAGAGCCCAGTTCTCATCTTTGAAGTGTGGTTCCAGCTCCAACTCTTAGTCATTGATTTTTCAGCTTTTCAGAATTCTCCTTGAACCCCTGAATTTGCAGAACAAGCACTGTGGAGGAAGAGGCAACTTTTGTGCGTGACTGGCAGGGAAAGGATAGACTCACTGACTGTTGCTGGAAGTGTCTTGGGTTCCTTATGGCAGCCAGCTCATCACTGCCTGATCGAATGGATGGTGGTGTCGGGAACTGACAATAGCATCTCTGTACTTTGCTTTCGTTTTCTTTGTTCTGACGGACCCTTTGCCTGCATCCCTTATCTGTTTTACCCCCCTCCTTCTGACTGCTTGTAAATGTCACTTTGAAGTATATTGGTTGCTATGGTTTATGTTACAATTTCTAGGCGGGAGAGTGGAGACCCAAATTCCTAGGCGTCATCAGAAAACAAATGGTCTTCACTCCCCGCCATTCTCCCTCCCCCTTATGTCCAGGCCAGAGTATATTATCTTGTTGTGAAGACCTTGGGCGCTTCTTTATGGTCGCTTGCCTGGAATTGTTGCACCTAGCTTCACACATGTGGGTCACTCAGATCAAGACGGAATTTATAACTTTCTCACCTTGCTGTGGGAACCTTAACAGTCCCTTTGCTTTTTCCCACGTTCACCCTCTAATTCTGATTGGCCTAAGGCTGGGGTTCAATTGAGACTGGAGAGTATATTAACACTGTCTGTATTTCATTAAGCATCTCTAACAAACATTGAGAACCTGTTCGCAGTATTTGACAATAAAGAACTTTGATTCAACAAAGGTCTGATCTCTTGCTGACTATACAGAAGCCTCACAGGTGGCTGGACAACTTCGAGCATTCCTGGAGGAAGCAGATTGTTTGGACTCTTTCCTATCTGGTTTCAGGTCTGGTTATGAGACTGAAACAGCCTTGGTTGCCCTGGTGGATGCCCTGTGCTGGATGATGGACAGAGGAAGTGCAAGTCTATTGATTCTCCTGGACCTCTCAGAGGTTTTAGATACCATCCATCATGGTATCCTTCTGGACTACCTTTCCAGGCTGGGATTGGGAGGCACCATTTTGTGGTGGTTTTGGTCCTTCTGGAGGGTAGGTTTCAGAAGGTGGTGCTGGGTGCCTCCTGCTCAGCCCCTTGTCCTTTGGCCTGTGGGACCCCCCCAAGGTTATACTTTTCAACATCTACATAAAACTGCTGTCTGAGGTCATCTGGAGAGTTGTGCTTGATTATCATCAATATGCAGATGACACTCAGCTTGTGCTTCTGGCCAATCACAGGAGCCTGTAGAAACCCAGAATGAGTGCCTGAAGCTTAATCCCAGCAACATGGAAGTGTTACAGGTGAGTGGAAGGTCTGACCTGAGACTTAAAGTGTCACCTATCCTGGATGGGGTTGAACTCCCCTTGAAGAGATAGGTCTGTAATTTGGGGGTGCTCTTTTACCCAGGCCTACTGCTGGAAAAGCAGGAGGCAGCCATGGCTAGGAGTGCCTTTTACCAATTTCAATGGATCAAACAGTTGTATCATTTTCTGGGCAGAAAAGATCTGGCCACTGGGGTGCATGCCCTCATTACATCTAAACTAGATTACTGCAAAGTAATGGGTCCAACCTCAAAAAGAGTTTGAAAAATTCAGCTGCTGCAGAATGCCTGAGCCAGGATGTTGATTGAAGTGGGTTGTAGGGACCATATCAAGCCAGCCTTGACCAATCTACTCTGGCTTCCAATCTGTTTCTGGACCTAGTTCAAGATGCTTCTGTTGACCTTTAAAGCTCTATATGGTTTGGGACCAGTGTACCAATTGCTATGATCATCAAAGGCCCCGCTTTGGATGGCCAAGCCTTCTGAGATAAGGCAGGTGGCAACCTAGGTGAGGGCTTTCTCAGTCATGGCACCAAAACTCTGGAAATCTCTCCCCAGGGAGACTTGTCTGTCTCCTTCTGTTTGTGTCTTCTGCCAGCCAATACTGACTTTTAAAATTTCACTGGGCAGTCTCCCAGTGACTCCTCTTCCCTTCCCTGTGTATTAATTTTTTGTATGTATATTTTATTGTACTGTATGTATATTTTACCATTTGAGTGTTTGAATGATGTGTTTTTGTTTGGTTTTAATGGTGTCTAAGACATGTTTTTTTATTATATCATTTTAAAAATCTGTTAGTTTCCTTGGTGGCCCTAATCAGAGCAGAAAGGCAGAATATAAATTATTATGTCCGCTGACCGCCACCAGGCACCAGCGACAGGAAGTCCGAGCTTGGCTCCAGGAAACAATAGGAGACAAGGATCCTGAACCTCTAGGAGTACACCAATAGGGACTTTAGTGGGAAATTCAAACCCTCCAATAGGACTGTGGGTGTGACCTAGAGCAGTGTTTTTCAACCTTTTTCGAGCTAAGGCACATTTCTTTCATTGAAAAAATCCCGCGGCACACCTGACAATATCTCACGGCACAGTGGTTGGAAAACACTGAAAAACAAGATAAATGGGTCATTAGTTGCCTCAGCTCAAGTACTAACTATGACAGTATTACAAATACATGTAATAGCCACTCAACTTGAAATTGTAAGTTACAGATCCAAAGTGTAATGGCTCCTTCCCATAACATTGACCTGAGTTTCAGAAGAAATATAATGTGGATGTATTTTAACGCGTCCCGGAAGGTTAGCCCGGAAGGCACATTTCTTTCATTGAAAAAATCCCGCGGCACACCTGACAGTATCTCGCGGCACACCAGTGTGCCCCGGCAGAGTGGTTGAAAAACACTGACCTAGAGGACTGTATATAGTTGGCCACCTTGGCCAGTTTGTTGTTGTTGTGTACAAGTAAACTATGAGCTGATCACCACACTGTTGTCCTGCTTCTCCATGTGTCAAACCCACTATGAAACATTGGTGACAAGGATGGGATCCTGCTGAACTAACCGGGCTGCCAGGACATGAAGGAGGAAGGACCATAGCCGCTGCTCTAGCCGATGAGCACCGAAGGCAGGCAGGACGCTTCCACACCACAACCACGCAGCACAATGACAGTCGCTCCAAGAGCGGGACTTGTCCCTCCATTTGACCCTAATCAACCTCAACAATGGGAAGCTTGGGTCGAGGGACTTACGTCCATCCTGATCTTTTATCAGGTCACTGAAGAGGAGCGGAACAAGGGTCTCTTCATTGGCTCATGCAGCCCAGCCACCAACTAGCGTGCAACCTAGCATGCAACCTCCTCTCTCCAACAAAGATAGCTGATGCCATGTTCAAGCAGATCATAAAGGCGCTCCAGGACCACTTCATTCCCTGGGCATCGGAGATCTCGTGCCACATGGCATTCCTCTACTGACTGCAGCAATCATGAGAATCTGCCATGGAATGCTTGACTGAGCTCCACTGGCTTGCCTCGGAGTATAACTTTGGGGCCCAACTGGAGATGGCCCTCCATGACAGGCTCATCTGTGGTCTGCAAGAAGAGAAGCTCTGGAGATGGATCCTGGAGGCTCTGGACCTGCACCCTCGCATCCATCCTCTCCACTGCCATGGCCTGAGAGAGGACCCACCTTTCCATGATGGCATCATCAGCCAGTCATCACCCAGCCTCCACACACCAAGCGAGCACAGACCCCATCGACTCCAATGGGGAAGAGGTCCACCGGACCCAACAGCCCACCAGATAGCGAGATCCAGGTGTTGCGCAACACTCTGTTCTAGTACAGGTATCTGGCCAGCAGCTGTGGGAACCAGCATGACCAGAAGACTCGTAGGTTCTGGGATGTCACTTGCCGGAGCTGTGGCTGCTCAGGGCACATTGTACACGCTTGCTGTTCCAGGGGGTTCGAGCCCCAACGTCCCTGTTGCCTCAATGCCACCGGGCCTCCACACACAATGAAGATGACATGGAACCAGAACCTCCTCACGAGTGAATCTCTGCAACAGGTACTGCAGTTTCAGAGCCAAACCTCAGCCCCCCAAATTCAGGTTCAGGTAAAGATCGAGGGGTCCCCCTGCTCCATGGAGCTAGACTCTGGAGCCGCAGCCTCCATTATCTCGGTGGAGACCCTTAAGAGACTGTGTCCAAATGGGGGGCCCTGCCTGCATCCCTCGCCCGTGACCCTGATGGACTTCCAGTGGAACCGTGTTCCGATTCGGGGTGTGAGCAGTTTCCGAGTCCAGTACCGGGGGTTCAATGACTACTTAGACTTAATCGTAGTTGAGGGCAACCTGGTCAGCCTATTGCACTTGGTTCACCCCACTGGGAATCTCCATCAAGGAAGTTAAGCAATGCACCCCACATGATTTCAGTGACATCTGTGGCGAAACCTGTTTTCAACAGAACCCTGGGCCGCTACAAGGGCCCTCCAGTGACCTTGCAACTTGACCCACAGGTGGCGCCTAGCTGCATGCATTCCAGGAAGGTCCTATTTGCTCTGCAGCCAAAGATTGATGTGGAACTGGACTGCCTCATGGCACAAGGGGTCCTGGAACTGGTCTCCCACACTGCCTGGGAGACCCCGATAGTCACCCCTGTGAAACTGAATGAGGACGTCCACATCTGTGCAGACTATAAGTGCATGCTGAATAAGGCTCTACAGGACCACGCATACCCAGTCCCAGTTGTGAGCCACGTGCAGGCCACTTTGGCTGGGGCAAAGATTTTCGGCAAACTTGATCTCACCCAGGCCTACCAACTGCTCCCTGTGGACGAGGCCACAGCCGCTGTGCAAACCATTGTCACGCATCAGGGAGCCTTCAAAGTGCCCCGGGTCTTTCCCAACATCTCATGGACTCTTTTTTGAAAGAGATTCTGGGTGTCACACCATTCTTCAATGATGTGCTGATTACTCCTGGAGGAGTTCACATCCCAACTGCATGCCATTCTCCGCTGCTTCCATGAGGCTGGGCTAAAGGTAAAGCAGGAGAAGTGCCTTCTTGGGGTCCCCTCCACTGACTTCTTGGGCTTCACGGTTGACACAGATGGCCTCCATCTGGCAAGGGACAAGGTAAAGGCCATCGTTGAGGCTCCTCCACCCAAGTCCAAGGCAGAGCTCCAGGCATTCCTAGGCCTCTTGAACTTCTACCATGCCTTCCTCCCCCACAATGTTTCAGTAGCTGAGCCTTTGCACTGCCTACTGGACAAACAGGCCCCATGGTCTTGGGGCCCTTGCCAGGCTGCCACATTCAAGGGTGTCAAGGCGCCTCCCCCTATGGCATGGGTGCCATGCTGGCTCACCAACTCACGGACAGGCGGGAGGTGTCAGTCACTTACTATTCCCGGATGCTGTTGGCTGCAGAGCGGAATTATGCCCAGATCGACTGCGCGGGCCTGGCAATTGTGGCCAGCATAAAGAAATTCCATGATGTCGTCTACAGCCAGCCCTTCACCATTGCAACGGACCATCGCCCTCTTCTTGGCCTCTTCGCAATGGATAGGCAGACACTGCAGGTCCTCTCCCCACAAGTCCTCTGATGGAGTAACTTTTGCTTTCAAAGGTACAGACTTTATCAGAAAATGATATGTGGAGTTAATCAGTATAGTCAACTTGTGATTTCCTGGTTTTACCTTCACTTTCAGCCCAGAGTGAAGGAAAACGTGCACCCATTAAGAAGCTCCTCAAAGAATTTCAACCATCCTCCAAGGAAAGAAATTTCTGTTGCTGTATTCATGCTGAAAATACAACTGGTATTTTTCCTGTTCATGTTGCTCCTTTATCTGTGGCAACACCACCCTTACCCCTTCTGTACAAAATACATCCAGTAGTGCTCTCTGTGATGGTGGCGGTGGGGGTGTTGAAGCCTCTGGATCCCTTAACAGGAAGACATGAAGTGCTGACAAAATTGATGTCCCCTGAGGGGAACTGTTAACAACAAAAAGTTCACATAGTTTAACTTTGTGACTTGAAGTACAAGGTCTATTTGGCCAAGAGAAATGACAGATGTCTATGCTCAGTAATCCTTATTGTAAGAACAGGGGCATAATATTCACATATGAACATCCCTTCTGTCATCTGTGAAAGACTGAATGGTATGAAAGGGCAGAAGATGACTACGGAAATTCCTCACAGGACCACAGATAATAATAGATGCTGTTGATAGGAAGTGAGGGTATAGAACCTTGAGAATCACTTTATTTGGCCCCTTAGGCCACATGGTATATAACCTTGTATTTAGCAAGACCACAACTTTACTGAAAGATCTGCACTGTTGCTCCATCAAACTCTTGGCACATTATTGACTCCTAAGAAAAAAGAGCTAGAAGCTTCCTCCTCTAAGCCACAACCAACTGAAAAACATACAGATCACAAAGCACACATGAGTCTCTCTGTATATAAACATATCTCCAAACTCCAGTATTGTTCGTTGATTGTAAACAGAACGAGCATAAATCACCTCACAATGCATCATCCGCTCCTTTATCAATAGGAACTGCTAGCTTGTACCATGAACAGGGGGTGGGAATTGAGAGATTCAGCATGCTGGTGATAGGCACCAGAGAAGGCAGTGGGCCTTGCTGAGTCTCATTAATACCTCTTCCTTCTGCCTCTGCAGAATGCCACTGCCCACTCCCACCATGTCTCTTTGTGACCATGTTCAGTGGAAATAATGTGGCATAATGCATTAATGTTAGTAACAAGAACAGAGGAAAAAGACTTTGCAGCAGAAGCACTGTGGGCATAGCTCTTCATAAACATGGTATAGATTAGAACAGCTATTTAAACTAAGCACACTTCAAGCACACAGTGAGGGGAGATGAATTTGTACTCTGCCATAGTTGCACAGCAAGCAAAGGGGATCACACTGCCAATAATGTTATACATGGGTTGCAAAATTATATGTATGTGTGCGTTAGGGTTGCCAGGTGCTTACCATCTGCTGGTGGGGGGCCATAGCGTTTTTAGCAAAATGCTAGAGTGTCCCCGTGCAATGTGCCCGGCATGATGACATCACCTCTAGGTACATTGCTCAAGGCAGGTCAGGCATGGTGGGGCTCTTTGGGGGTGGGGCTCCCCCTGCTGGCCGGCTGGCTGGAGGTGGGTTGGGTCCCCCAAAATCCCCATCGGGTGGATAACAATCCGAGTTTCTCTCTCTCTCTCTCTCTCTGTGAGTATAAGTCTGCTGTAGTCTACAAAGGCAGGCCCTATCTATTTCTACCAAAGTTTTCAAGAGAAGGCAGTTGTGAATGCACTGTCAAGGTCCAGTGAGAGGCACCCATTTTCAGTTTCCTTTAATTTAGAAGCAGAAGATGGGCAGCTGCCCAGCAAGCCTTAATTTAAACAGGCAAGATTTCTTTAAGGATTGAAAATGGTATCATAGCATAATCAATGCAATGGTGCTTACATACACGAAATAGACAAGTCTGCAGTCCATCATATTTATCCTTGACAGGGCTGTTGGTGTCAAGCCAAGCTGAGTTTGAGTCAGTTCAAGAGATAATAAATGTTTCTCTGCTGGAGAATTCTGAAAGGCTTTGAAAGAGGCAGTCATGAGACCTCTTCTGAAAAAGGCATACCTGGACCCATGTGACCTAAATAACCACTGCCCAGTATCCAACATTCTGTTTTTGGTGCTTGAGCAGGTAGTGTGAGTCTTGGACAAGACAGATAATCTAGACCCATTCCAGTCTAGATTCATGTCTGGGTTTGGGATGGAAGCAGCCTTGGTTCTCCTGTCTGATGATCTTTGCAGAACAAGTAAAGAAGTGTGTGGACAGGTTGCTCATTCTCCTGGACCTCTCAGCAATTCTCTGTACTATTGACCATGTTATCCTTCTGGAAAGGGTGGCTGAGTTGGTGGTAAGGAATGTGACAGATGGTTTCAAGTTCTGCCTTCCAGGAGCCTCAGCCAATTCCTTTGAAATGGTGGATTAGAATGTTGGAAAGAAAAAAAGAGGGGAGGGTCTGGCAGTTTAACTGTTGGCCAACTGACAGAGTTGAGGGTTATTGGATTTTGACTGAAGGGTTAGGAGGTCTGCTAGTAAGGCAAGAATGGACTTTTAAGTATTTTGAACCTAGGTAGAGTTTATGTTTTAAAAGCTGCGGTTGCTATTAAAAGAAATGGGTGTGCCACAACATCTGATGGTTTTGACACACAACCTATACTCTGGACAAGAGGCTACTGTTAGGACAGAATGTGGAGAAACAGAATGGTTACTGGTTGGCAAAAGTGTCAGACAAGGATGTATTTTATCTCCCTTTCGCTTCAGTCTATACACAGACCATGTTTTAAGGAAAGCTGGATTAGATTTAGATGAAGGTGGGGTGAAAATTGGTGGAAGGAACATTAACAGTTTGAGATATGCAGATAACACCACATTACTGGCAAAAAGTAGTGAAGACTTGAAATTACTGCTGAAAGTAAAAGCAGAAAATGCCAAAGCAGGATTACAGCTAAACATCAAGAAGACAAAAGTAATGACTACAGGGGAATTACACAACTTTAAGGTTGAAATGAAGACATTAAAATTGTTCAAGATTTTCTATTCCTTGGCTACATCAACAACTGTGAAAAACTGCTGTAAAAGCTCATAAGTACTGTGTAAACATGTGAAGGACTGTGAAGGGTTGGTGCCTCACAGAGCCAGAGAGCCTTGAGTGACAGGCTGCTTGAAGGGTATTGATTAGTTAGCATCAGTTGAGCAGAAAGACTTGAGAACTGAGTGCTAAATTCAGAAGAGTTGGGTAAGAAGAGTTGGGTGCTGGCGGGGTTTGTGTTTAGCCCTGACTGAGAGCAGTTTAACACAGATGGAGAACTGGAAAAGTTGGCCGGAGGAGTGGGTAGATTGCTGAAGACTCCCATTCAGGCCAGAAAAAGGGATAGATCTTCTAGTGGGAGAGAAATTCCCTACCCAGTTAAAAAAGGGAGCTAGCTCAAAGAGTGGAGTGATCCCGGGTCTGGTGTGTTTAGAGACTGCCTGCTGAAACCTGAAGAGTCAGTAAAACTCAAGAAAGTGTACTGGTGTGTTTAGTGAAGGAATTTGGGAACTGGATAGTGTACCCTTGCCTTCTGGAAACCAAAAGAGACAGTTAAGCTCAAGAAAGTATACGGAGCATTTAGGAAACATTGGGGGGAGGGAGCCTCTTGTGCACCATTTCAGTAGTGTAAGTTAAAGGGTTGGTCTTGTCCCTTCCCTTAGATTCCTGGGATGAACCAGCAGCAAAATATCATACTGTGATAGGGTGGGACAGCCATAGATCTTCAGAGAAGAAGAAACTAGATAAAAAGGACTGCTCAGTCAGAAAGGGAGGGGAAAGTCAAAGGAAAATTCTGCCTCTGAAGGAAGGAAATTGATGAGGCTGTCATATCAACCAAAAGGGAGACTGCACCCAATAAATCTGAAGGTGATTGAGAATGGGAAGGGCAGCCATGAAAGAGCTAGAAAAGATTCTTAAGTGTAGCTGGCGATCAAGATAATTCATACCATAGTATTCCCCACTATGTATGGGTGTGGAAGTTAGACGATGAAACAAAGTGTAAAAAAAAGGCAATGAAGAAAGCTGTCAGGAAGAAAGGGGATTCCTTTGAAATGTGATGTTGGATGAGAGTTTTATGGATACTGTGGATTGCGAAAAAGATAAGTAAGTGGGTTCTATATCAAACCAAGCCTGAACTCTCCCTAGAAGCTAAAACAACTAAACTGAGGCTATTGTACTTTGGTCACATTATGAGAAGATAAGAATCACTGGAAAAGATAATATTTCTAGGAAAGGAGAAGGCAGCAGGAAAAGAGGAAGACCCAACATGAGATGGATTGACTCAATCAAGGAAGCCACAAAGGCCCTCAGTTTGCATGACCTGAGCAAGGCTGTTAACAATAAGATGTTCAGGAGGTCATTAATTCATAAGGTCACCATAAGTTGAAAGCAATTTTACAGCACTACACCAATGTTCCCTCTAAGCTGTGGGGTCTTGTGTGCAAAAATTCTACTTGGTGAGCTACTGGCATTAAAGTCGTGAGTGAGTGATTTGGCTGTAGGGTTGCCAAGTCCTGCTGTGGTGTTTGTTGGGGGGGGGGGGGAGTCGTTGCCAGCCAGGATTTCCTCTTGTGTGCGAGTGCACAAAGCACGTGCACTGCAATGACATCACCCGGAAGTGACGTCATTGCTTTGGGCATGTTGGGGCAAGACCTCTCTAATTCGAGGGAAAACCATAATGTTTTCCCTCGAATTACAGAGTGTCCCCCCCCCCCCGAAATGTGCCTGACCCGATGACGTCACTTCCGGGTGACATCATTGCACCAGGCACATCTTCACAGCTCGGCAATTTGGGGGCGGGGTTCCCCCCAGTGGCCAAATCCAGGCCGGCGGGAAGTGGGCTGCTGGAGTGGGGTTTTCACCGCCCCCTGGGGGGACTTGGGAACCCTATTTGGCTGCTGCATAAATTAGTCTGCTCTGGGGCCATCCTTCCTGAGTGAAGACAAAAATGTATGAGCCAGAGGCTAAAAAACTGTGAGCTAGCTCACACTAACTCAGCTTTGGGGGGGGGGGGGTGCCTCTGGTGCCAGTGCCGAGGGTTCGGAGTCTGGGAGTGCTCCTGGATGCCTCCTTAACTATGGAGGCCCAGATAGCAGCCACTGCCAGAGCAGCCTTTTACCATCTACAGCTGATTAGGCAGTTGGTTCCCTTCCTCGAACGCAATGACCTGGTGACAGCAATCCATGCAATGGTCACCTCGAGGTTAGACTACTGTAATGCTCTCTACATGGGGCTGCCCTTGACTCAGCTCCGAAGGCTGCAGCTAATGCAGAATGCCGCAGCCAGGCTGCTGATGGGCCTCTTGGTGAGGGAACACGTCCGGCCTGTGCTAAGGGCGTTGCACTGGTTGCCTATAGCGTACTGGATCCGGTTCAAGGTGCTGGTTTTAACCTTTAAAACCCTATATGGCCTGGGGCCTGCCTACCTAAGGGACTGCCTTTCCCCATATATATCCCAGAGAGCACTGCGGTCAGGCACTCAACATCATCTGACCCTCCCTGGCCCGAGGGAGGCCAGGTTGGCAACCACCAGGAATAGGGCCTTTTCGGTGGTGGCCCCCTACTGGTGGAATGAACTCCCGGAGAACATCAGGGCCCTGTGGGACCTTTTGCAGTTCCGCAGGGCCTGCAAAGCGGAATTCTTCCGCCAGGCTTTCGGGGCCGTCACCAAGGAGAATGGCCTTTAGCAGGTGGTCTGGTGAGTCGCTTGTTTGGTACATCTGTGATGGAAGCCCCCTGGATGGAAATATGTAGGATGCTGTCTCTGGTGTTAGTTTTTGTATTGCTGCCATCTGTTAGGATTTTATTGTTGTATATTTTAATCTATTTTAACCTTTGTATGTTGTTGATCTTATGTTGTTAGCTGCCTAGAGCCTGCTGTGCTGGCTAGGCGGGAAATAACTCTAAATAAATAAATAAACATAGAGGGAACACTGCACCCCCCCCCCCCCCACACACACACAGGGTTTAGCTGATATTCTTATCAAAAACAGCTGAAAAGGGGGAAGTCTGTCTGCTCTGTGTTATAAAGGTTTGGATGCTGTTACTGTCAAAACAGTTAAAAGTCTTTCTGTTCCATGATATAAGTCTGAATCAGTTAAACAAGAACCCTGCTTTGTAACTGGTATGCTGTCTCAGGCTGCAGCTCTTCAGTAATTTTATTACTGTAATATTGAAAGGGCTGGAGAAAAAGAAAACAAAGAAACAACCAATCCTTGCATACCACTTAAATAAACTAGTTTGTTGGTTTGTTGCTACCAATGACATCCAGCTCCTTATCAACTGAGTTGGGTGGGTACGTGGAGGTTCTGAATAGGCGCTTGGAGAAGGTAACAGAACAGATGAGAGCCAATAAACTAAAGCTCAGCCAAGGTTATGGTAGTACTGGCCAATAACAAAGCTGCTTGAGGACTGAGGAGCCAGCCTGTCCTTGAAGGAGTTGTCTTTCACCTTAAGGAGCAGGTTCACAGCATGGGGTGCTGCTGGGTCCTTGCTCCTGGTTGGAGGCTCTTCTCCATGGGACATAACACCTTTCATCTGCTGATATACCACCTAAGGTTGTTCCTTGAAAGGCATGATCTGGCCATGCTCTGATCACATCTAAGTTAGATTACTGTAGTGTATTCTGTGTGGGGTAACTTTTAAAAAGTGCATGGAAATTTTCAGATGGTCCAAAATGCTGCAACTATACTATTGTTAGGGGCAAGATAAGGCACCATTTCACGATGCTGAATCAGCTGTACTAACTGCCCATTTATTTCCTGGCACAATTCCTTGTGGCTTGGGGCCAGGGTAACTGAAGAGCCATCTGCTCCCATACTCTCCAGTACACCAGCCAAGATATTCCTCGCAAGGCCTGTTTTCTGTGCCCCGTTATGGGCAATATCTCTCTTTACCCAAGGATTCCACAACAAGGCAGTTGGCAACAAGCAAAGCTTTTATTCTGGATACAGGCTTGCAAGCATGGAGAGAGAGCACCGGGATACTGTCTCTGAGGTCCGTGACGCAGCACAGCTCAATTTAAGGCTCCCAACGCATCACTACATTCCTGCCCCTCTGACCAATTGCTGGTCATGCGGAGGGTGCACAATTTGCCTACCACCGATGCAAGCTTCCCCGTATGTGGTAATATGATAAGCTCTAAAAGAGAAAAAGCAAACTGGTGTACAGGCTTGGAATGCAGCTCTGCCTGGCACCGTTATAGATAAGAGAGAGGCCCTACTTTCAGGCGCATGCGTAGATAATAGCTTAGCTTCTGCCCCCCCCTTCTTCCCCTTCAGCCTGTTCCCCACAAACATTCAGAAACATGATTTCTCATATCACCCCTTCTTCAGAGGTGAGGTGGGTGCTGACCAGAGACAGGGCTTTTTCAGGGCCTTGCCCCTGAGGCTCACCTGGCACCTACCCTGCTCTCTTTTAGGTCCCACGCCAAAAGGTCTCTTATTATGCAGATCATACTTTACCATCATTTTTATAGCCTGCTTCTAGCATGAGAACTATTTTGAGACTCATTCTCTGCTGCTCGGTGTTTTATATTATTTTTGCAGGGTTTTTTAATGCTGGGTTTTTAAATTGTTAACAACTTTTATGGCATTTTATGTTTTTATTTTTTAAAAACCACCTTATGCATGTTCTCTGGAGATGTGGCACAGAAAATTTCTAAATAGATAAATGCATATCCATCCTCCTTCGGCCAGTCAATCTTGCATGTTTTTTAAAACTATAACACCTGCAAAATTCATTTGATAAAAGATCATATCAGAGGGAAAATTAATATGAGTAATTATGGTTCTATTCTATTGCCTTCCAGTTTCTAAAAAACTCATGTATGTTCCAAACTTCAAACTCTGCTGCTCAGGTATAGATCTAAAATCTCAGTGGCAGCATTCAACCAAGAGCATATGAAGTTTTTTTTTAAAAAAGAACTTTCATAAAATTCCTCACTCACCACTGAGTAATTACAACAAACCTGTGTATATATCTGGGATCAAAGGAAAGAGCTTCCAAGACAGGAGAGCATATTTTTCAAATTCTTCTAATTTTCTTTAATTGTAAACCCTTAACAAAAAAAAAATGGAATTAAGTTGACCTGTCTTGATGAGACAGGTCATTAAATTACATGAGAAGGGAACTGTGCATCCCATAAAGCTGTGTAAAAATGTGCATGTGCAAAATAACTTTGATAAAAGGGTAAGACTTATTTAAAAAATGTTCACCTATGTTCATGGATTTGCTCACTGTTTATTGATTCCATTGGCTTCCAAGTAGCACGAGGCAACAAGAGTTCTGTGAGGGAGGGAGGTAGTAGGACTGCCATCAGGTTCTGCAAGAACATGCAAGCTTGAAACACTGTACTGGTACTGTTCAAATACCTGAAAAGTAACCTAACAAACAGGCTCAAACTGCTTGCAAAGATCAAACTGATTGACAGAAAATGAGATCTCTGTTTGTAACTGGTGAACAGATTGGAGCCAAACATGTGGGTTTCTCTTCTGTTTGCTGTTGGAGAGACATGCGATCAACTACTTAATTTTGTTTTCCATTGGATGCTGACATTCCAGAAGACCAAAAAGTCAACCTGATACCAGCTTCATTCAGCTTCAGTTTCTCCCTCATGTCTTTGGTGAAATTCTATTCTGGTGCTGCCAAAGAAAAATATTTAAAGACATGTAGATTTTTTTTTCTTTTTCTGCAGCTGGTGTTATGCTCCTAGCATTTTTTTTATTTAAATGGTGACTTATTTTCTTGTATTTGACCCTCCTAGATTAATAAAATACATTTTTTCCCCAGGTCACAGTTTCATGTGCTACTAGAGGAAAGAGTCATATGGGTGCCATAGGTTAGATGCGTACGATATAGAAGTTTGGTTCAGGTTAATTATATTCAGCATTAGAATAGTCTGAAAGAGGAGATAAGAAAACTTTGTTTGGTGTGTTTAAGTCTTTTCTTTGTTATTTTGTGCATTAGGTTTCCCTCCCAATTTCACTGAGAAAAAAATTCTAATCAATATTGCTATGTTCATTTGCTACAAAAAGTTTAACCCCCCCCCCAAAAAAACTGCCAAGGTTTGTTTGGGGGGCCTAGGGTTGCCAGCCTCCAGGTGGGGCCTGGGGATCTCCCAGTTTTACAACTGATCTCCAGCTGGCAGAGATAATCTCCCCTGGAGAAGATGGCTGCTTTGAATGGTAGACTATATGGCATTGTACCATGCTGAGGTCCCACCCCTCCCCAAACCCCGCCCTCTCCTGGCTCCACCCCCAAAGTCTCCAGGTATTTTCCAACCCAGACCTGGCAACCCTGGGGGGGGGGCGCTAGGAAGAAATCTTGAAGTAAGAACTATTTTGCCTTTCTTTTTGCATGAAAGGAGCCATGTTCTCTTTTATCCTATAAACTTGGGTAAAGAGCGGTAAATCTCAAATAGACACCCCCCTACACTACTGTGCATGGCAAACTGCCATTCACTCCGATTGAAAGCATTCATTTTAGAACAATTTGTGTAGGGTTGCCAGCACTGGAACAATTCCATGTGTAAAGTTGACAGGAAATGGGAATACCAGCCCTGCTTTGTCGTTAAGACTGTTCTTGCTTTTTTATTCTCATTCAATGACTAAATGGTGCAAATTCAAAGCAGAAGTCATTGCAGAAAGGTAAACTATATAATATATTAAAATGTGCTAAACTGCACTTTCTCCTCAAATTATTCCAGCAGCTTCTTAGGGAAGGTTGGCTTGGCTCTGTTAAATTCGGAGACACAAACAGCTCTGTTGCTAGTTGCAACACTGGCTCATCCATTGGCAATATGAAAAACTTGAGGGAGGACACAGTAGGATAATGCCATTTAAAGGGATGGGCATGAACTGGGAAAATACGGTTCAATTTGTGGTTCGTGGTTAGACCATGAAACAAACCATGAACTGAACCACAAACCAAACCAAATGGCTCATTCACAAACTGAACCAGTTCGTGCTGTTCATGACTCTGCAAACCTCATTGAAAAGGGATCACAGTCCCTTTAAACAAGGTTTGCAGAAAGCCTGAAAACCAGCTGAGCTTCAGTGAGCAGCTTGCTCCCTTTAAAGTTTAAAGGGACTGCAAAACAGCGCAAAAACAGGTTCAGGCTGATTCAGGCTGCCTGAAAAACAGCTGTGTGATGCATTGTGCAGCTCTTTTGGGTTCTTTATCTTGTGCGATCTCTTTAAAGTTTAAAGGGGCTGCAAAACAGTGCAAAAATAGCTGCACAGTGGGTGGCATTCCCTGCCGTGCAGCTGATTTGAGCTGTCTTGTGCACTCCCTTGAAAGTTTAAAGAGACTGCAAAGGACAACCCAAAAAAACAGCTTTATGATGGGGAGGTGCTCCCTGCCATGCAGCTCTTTTGGGCTGTCTTGTGTAGTCCTTTGAAAGTTTAAAAGGACTGCAAAAGAGCCCTTTAAATCCCTGCTTTGTTCTCCACTATGAATCACACAAACTGCTCTAAAAGTTCATGGAACTTTGTGACAGTGAACCTGTCGCAAACTTCTGTTCATGAACCACGAACAGGGGAAAATTCATCACAAAATTTGCTTTATGGTTAGTGGCCAAAAAGCCATCCCTAGCTGACACTGCACTAATCCCAGTTATTTTCTTCTTCTTGGAAAATAAGCCCCTCCATGGCACTCCACCTGCTTACCTCAAAGCCTTCCCTGCCCCAATCAGATGCCTCACCTCTGACTTGAACTGGGATTTCCCTGCCTATTTTCCAGCCCAGGAGTATCAGATTTTTTGGTTCATTCCATGGCCATTCCATTAAGAGCTACTACTCACCAATCCAATTTGTGCTCATTAATCTGATTTTGAGGCCCTGCTCTGCTGCATATTCTGAGCTCTCTTTCTTCCCCCCTGGATTCTCTCCTGGATCTTATTTGGGATTTTACCTGGATTTGTTCGCTTGTTTCTTGGAATACCAGGCCTCCCAGTGTGTAGTTCTGAAGGCCATCAGCTGCCTAGATGCTTAGAAACTACAGGAAGTCATTAATTCAGATGAAACCAAGAAACAAAAAGAAACACTGCAGGAAGAGGCAGAACCTTTGCTGAGGGAGATTTACTTGCATGCAGATCTAAAGCGTGCCATGACTCCGCAGCACCAGAACTTGATTATAACATGAGCAAACTAAAGCAAAGGCTTTTTCTTAAGGGATCATGTCAAGGCAACGTGAACAAATTCACAACTCCCCACAATGTAACACCTCTCTTCTTCTAAAACTCAATCTATAGTGTTAATTTGGTGGTTTTCTTATGCTCCCTGTCTCCAGGGCCCAGTCATTTTACAGTTTGTCTGTGATACATACTGACCCCCATTGCCCAGGGACACCTGCTCGCTGGTCACTTCTGATATGTGGGGTTCCTGAGGGTCTACTTTTGACTGCTGATCACCCCTTGTGATGGGATTATCCCCTTCCACAGACATCTCTAGGACACCCCCATCTCCTCTGTGTTCTTGCTGACCTTCCCCAGCTTCTGCCACCCCTTCTCCTGCTGGGTACTGTGATGGCATTCTACAGATGTGACCCAGGTGTCTCTTAAGTGTCTGTCCCAAATACATCTCTGCCTGAAAGGATACAGTCCTCATCTTTCCAGGTACCCATTATCTGTCTCCCCCCAAAACTAATAACCAAACATGGTCTCCTGGTTGAAAGGCATGCTGTGCTGTTTGATGAGACTGTCCATGGTGCATAACTGCTTGGGTCTGATGTACCCTAGTGTCTACTGTAGGTTGCAAAAAAATCCACATGTGAGTGTAGTGATTGTGGGGAGGGGAATTTGGTACTCTGTGGTTTGAGCCCCACTTTTGGAGTCTCTGCAATACTACCTTCAGTGTATTTAAATGACTTTTATTATCTATGTTAGATATTAGAATATCATCTAAATAGACTAAAACATTGAGAACCCCTTATAATACCTCTTCCATGATCCTTTGAAAAATTCCAGGAGCAGAAGACACCCCAAACAGGAGGCATGTATAACTAATAACTCACAATGCCAATCATACTGTCTCATGGGAAAGAGCAGATGGTACATGTTGCATCAGCCCCTTTAAATGCCTTTAAAGCACCATTAATTTTATTCAGTAGATGTGGCTTCCAAATCCAGAGGCCAGACCTACTGCCTTTTATTTTCAGCACATTGCAGCTGAGCCATGGTGTGCCAGCCTTTTAAACTTTAAAGGGCTAATGAGCACCCATCTAGGGCACACTGGCTCCTCCTAACCACTTCTGCTACCTCCCTGAACAATTCCTGATTCCAACATTATCATGAGTGAAGATACTGGAATAAGGAATATCATGGGGTACCTTTCACTCTATTGGATATTGCCAATGCAATCTGATACCAAAAATATTGGGCATTTTATTGGGCTGGAAATATCTAACTGCACATCTCCAGTTTCTTATAAATGACTGCACTGGAGCACATGGTTGCAGAGCCAAGTAGAGGGTCAATGACCCTGAAGTTGACTATGGGTGGGACTCAAGATCTGATGTGAAATGTAGATGTTGTTGTCTATAGGGGGAACAATGGCTGCGGTCACACACACTAAATAATCCACTTTCAATCCACTTTCAGTGCACTTTCAAACTGGATTTGCCAGTTCACACAGTAAAAATCCAGTTTCAAAGTGCATTGAAAGTGCACTGAAAGTGGATTATTTAGTGTGTGTGACCGCAGCCAATGACTGCAATGCTCTTAAGTTCAGCATTCATGTCAATGGAAAGTTGCCCCCAAAGTCCAAAACTAGCATGTGTGACTTCAAAAAAGGGATCTTTACCAAAACGAGAGGACGTCAGAAGGAAGTTTAAAAAGAAGAATTAATAGAGTCAAATCTCTCCAGGGTGCTTAGAAAGTATTTTAAAACCACACAAATTGAATCCCAGATAGAATGCATACCTTGAAGTTAGGAAAGGTACCCCCAAGTCTAGACAGATGCCTGTGTAACCACCCAACCCAAGTCAAGGAAGTCATAAGAGGCAAAAGGCTTCATTCAAAAAAAAAAGGAAGGATTTTCCAAATGAAGCGGAGCTAAAACATAAGTACACTAAGACCTATTAGGAAAGGCTGAGGGACTTGGGAATGTTTAGTCTGGAGAAGAGGAGGTTGAGGGGGGACATGATCACTCTCTTTAAGCATTTGAAGGGCTGTCACTTAGAGGGCAGGGAGCTGTTCTTGTTGGCAGCAGAGGATAGGACTTGCGATAATGGGTTTAAATTAAGGGTGGGAAGATACTGGCTGCATATTAGGAAAAACTTTTTTGTAGTAAGAGGTCTTCAACAGTGGAATTGGCTGCCTAGGGAGGTGGTAAGCTCCCCTTCACTGGCAGTCTTTAAGCAGCAACTAGACTAACACTTGTCAGGGATGCTCTAGGCTGGTCCTGCACTGAGCAGGGGGTTGGACTAGCTGGCCTGTATGGCCCCTTCCAACTCTTTGATTCTATGATTCTATGAGCCAAGAGAAGCACAGGTTCTGGCAAGACAAATGTAACTTGACAATAAAGCAAGCAAAAAGAGAATTTGAGGAGCTAAAACATCAAGACAAACAATAAGCATTTCTTCAGATATATTATTAGTAGTAAACTGGCTGGGGAAGTACTTAGGCCATTAGATGACAAAGAAACAAAAGGACTGCTTAAGGATGATGGGAAGGGGCAGAGAAACTGGATGGAGTTGTTGCCTCTTTTCATTGTGGAAAATGTGGGATATATACTCATACCAAATTTGCTGTTTTGGGGAAGGGTGTATGAAGAATGTAGTCAAATTGAGGTGGCTGGAAATTATGTTCTAGAATTAATAGGTAAATTGAAAATGAATATATTTCCAGGTGGGGATGGCAGGAATCCAAGGATTCTTAAGAATCTCTCATTAGAAATGGCTGATCTCATGTTGGCCTGGGTACTAAAGAACTGTAAAGTAGGAAATGTTATTCCAGTTTTCAAAAAGAGGTGTGGGTGGGATCCAGGAAATTACAGACCATTTAACTTAATATCTGTCCTATGAAAATCAGTAAAAACAGTTATTATGGATAGAATTATTAAGCACATAGAGAACCCAAGCTGGCTGAGAGGGAATAAAGATGGCTTCTGCAAAGGGAAGTCTTGCCTCCCCAACCTTCTAGAGTTCTTTGAGCAGATTAACAAGCATGTGGATAAGGAGGATCCAGTAGATATTGAATTGTATTTGACAAAGTAAAAGAGTCCTGAATAGTCCTGCAGTTGTAGGATGAGAGGGCAGGTCCTTTTATCAATTAAAAATTGGTTGCATGAACGCAGGCATAAGTGAACAGCAGAAGAGTAAGAATAAATGGACATTTCTCCCAATTAAGGGCAGTGAGCAACAGGGTCCAACAAGGATTCATATTAGAACCAGTACTATTCAATTTGTTCATAAATGATCTGGGATTGGAGTGGCCAGGTCTGCAAACATACAAATTACACAATCTGAGAAAAACCCAGAAAATGATGCATGACCTAGAAAACCCAATAACAAAGTTTACACTTGGATGTGAAGTTTACATCCCTTAATTGTAGTAACTTTCCATGTATTTAGTCAGTGGGGAAGAAACCTCTTTCATCACTTTAATATTGTTGCAGGGTGAGGGAGCATTGCAGCCAATGATGGTAGGACATGTCCCTGGCCAAATGCTTGCCTGGTTCTTGCCCCCACTCTGTCAAGGTTTTCTTAAACATACTACAATGTAGATTGTACAATATAAATAGTTTACATTTTGCAAAAAAGGAATTCTTGCCATAAGCGTGAAATTTTACCCCCCCCCCCGGTAAAATTCAGATAATTTAGACTTGTTACCATCTCTTGTTTGGGGTAGCATCACAGATGTAATCCTGTAAACTGTCCAGAATTGTATATACATGGAAGTGTTCTGCATGTGGAACATCCCTCTTCCTGTGTTCTTCCCCAAATCAACTCCTGAAGATCAAAGGACATGGGGAACAACATGGGATATTGGTCCATGTCTGGATCGAAGTGTGAGGCTTCTGCCCTAAGTAGTCAAGGATCAGACCTTTGTTGATGAAACACAGTTCTTTATTTCCTATTACTACATTACTACAGGTCCTCGGATCATTGTTAGAGATAAAGTATACAATAGAAGCAGGATTAATATACCCTCCAGTACAATTTGAATTACCCATAGGTAACCAATCACAGAAAGGGAAAAACCGCGGGCTAAAGGTCCTTTGACCATTTCCTTCCCACAGGAAAAAGGTTAGGTGTGAAACTGTAAATTTCCCTTCTTAAGCCAGACCCCTCAGATGTATCCATCTTATGCATAACAAATAACTTGCCAAGGTCTTCACACGCCGATAAGAACTGTTCCGTGTCTCCCCCAGCAGGGAGGAAAGGAATGCAGAGGCGCGGGGGTGAGAGGCCGATTGTTCTCATGTGCTGCAGTCGCCACCCTCCCGGACCAAATGGTTACATTGACCAGACCCAGTGTGAGCCATAAATCTAGGGCAATAAAAGAGAGCCAAGTGGAACCTGATACATGGTGATTGAGATAACAGGATGTTACAGAGGGATTGCCAAGACAGGTTACATAGGAAGGGAAGTATACAAAGCATACAAGCATACAAGCAAACCTTTGTTAGAATCCTTAGATTCTGACACTCTGCCACCCGAAAAATCTAATCTACCCTGGCTTATCAGGGAAACGTTTATGGAAAGCTTTAACTAATTTAGGAGCGTGAACATTATCAGAAAAAACCCACTCATTTAATTCCGGACCAAAATCTACCCATTTGAGTAGATATAGCAAGCGGCCCCTACGCATTTTTGAATCCAGGATTTCAGAAATCTCAAAATGAGGTGCCCCCTCCTTCATCAGTGGAGGAGGAGTCGGAGGAGTTGGATGCCACGCATTCAGCCCAGGATTCTTCTTCAACAAGCTGAAATGAAAAACAGGGTGCACAGAACTCAGTGACTTAGGCAGCTCTAGTTCAAAGGACACATCAGAAATTTTGCGCAATACTTTGTAGGGACCAACGTATTTCCACCCCAATTTCCTGCTTGGCTGTAGGCCATGTATATTTTTGGTTGAAAGGTAGACAGAGTCTCCTGGTTGAAGGTCCCAACCTTCAGCCCATCCACGGTCTGCATATTTTTTGTAGTCTTCCTTGGCTTTATCTAACGTCTTAGCAATCAATGGCCATGAGTCCTGCAGATTGGCCCACCATTGCTTAAAATCGGAGGGGGGACCGTCTGCTGCTTCCTCTATGGTGGGTAGGGGTTTCCCCTCGAAGCCTCCCACTGCCATGAAAGGGGACACACCCGTGGAAGAGTGAATAGCATTGTTATAACTATATTCCGCAAACGGCAGCAATTCCACCCAATTGTCTTGGTGGTAGTTAGTGTAACACCTTAAGAACTGTTCCAATATTTGATTAGTCCGTTCGGACTGGCCATCGGTCTCTGGATGGTAACCCGAGCTCATGGCCGGCTCGATGTCCATGATCTTCAGAAGCTCCCGCCAGAAGTTGGCAACGAACTGACTGCCCCTATCGGATACCACGCATTTGGGGAAGGCGTGTAATTTGATCATGTGATTAAAGAATGCCTTAGCCAGTCCTTTCGCTGTCGGTAGCTGTTTAAACGGGGTAAAGTGAGCTTGCTTTGAAAACATGTCAACCACCACCCAATTGACAGTCTTTCCTTTCGAGGGTGGCAGGTTGGTAATAAAGTCCATAGCTATTGCTTCCCATGGCCGAGAGGGGGTGGGTAACGGGTGTAGCTGTCCTGGGACCTCCCCCCCCTCCGCTTGCACATTAAACAGGTCTGGCAGGCGGTGACAAAGTCAGACACATCCTTACGCATGTGCGGCCACCAAAATTGCCGCTGGATTAAATTAAGGGTTTTTAGGAACCCAAAATGACCGGCTAGCTTGGATGAGTGGCAGGTTAGTAAAATGTCTTTTCTCCGTGCTCGAGGCACCACGAGTTTGTCTCCATGGTACCAGCATTTGTTGGGACGGAGAGAGCACTCCTTTATGTTCTCTAACTCTTCTGCCTCTTCCGGAGAATAGTCCCCCCCCCCCATTTCTCTTCCCACGACTCTACCGTTACACGCTTGTTTTGGCTCCTGGTAGTAACAGCACCTCTCAATTGTTGGGGTGAGAACATGGAATCAAATACTTCCTCTTTCTGACTCTTGTGTTGGGGTAGCCTGGATAAAGCATCTGCTAACGAATTGGCCTTCCCGGGGAAATGCTTGAGCACGAAATTGAATTTTGAGAAAAAATCAGCCCATCGAAGTTGCTTGGCATTCAGGGACCTCTGAGTGCGCAGTGCCTCTAAGTTTTTATGATCTGTCCAAATTTCAAACGGGGTCTGCGCTCCCTCCAGCCAGTGCCTCCAAGTGGTCAGGGCTAAACGAATGGCTGCTGCTTCTTTATCCCATACCGACCAGTTCCTCTCCGTTTCATTAATTTTTTTTGAAATATAAGCCAGAGGGTGCAACATCATCAGCCCCCTTCTGGAGGATGGCCCCCCCCCCAGGCACATGCCACATCCGAGGCATCAACATGTATTACGAATTCCTTAGTCTCATCGGGATGAGCAAGGATAGGTTCTGACGTAAATAGTCTCTTTAATGTCTCAAAGGCTTTTTGACAATTATCTGACCAGGCTATCTTCTCCCCTGGTTTTCCCACTTCTGTGCCCCTCCCCTTGGTTTTCAAGAGTTCCATTAGTGGGAGGGTGACCGTGGCAAAGTCTTTTAGGAAGGTGCGGTAGAAATTGCAAAATCCCAATAGACTCTGCAGTTGCTTTCTAGTTCGGGGCGCCTCCCATTGCACCACTGCCTCTACTTTGGCAGGGTCCATCTCCAACCCCTTCTGGGAAATACGGTACCCCAAAAAGTCTACGGAATCCCGGTTGAACTCACATTTGGACAGTTTGGCATATAATTGATTTTTCAACAACGTAGAAAGCACCTCCCTGACCAGTTTTATGTGCGACTCCTTATCAGTAGAATAGATCAAGATATCATCTAAATAACATAACACCCCCTTAAATAAATGCTTGTGCAACACTTCATTTATCAGGCTCATAAAAACTCCCGGTGCGCCACTCAAGCAGAATGGCATCACCAGATACTCAAATTGTCCCAATGGAGTGTTAAAGGCAGTCTTAAATTCGTCCCCCTCCCGGATGCGCACACGAAAGTAAGCATCTCGCAGATCCAGTTTAGTAAACACCTTTCCCATAGCTGCCTCCGTTAGCAAGTCTTTTATGAGGGGGAGGGGGTAGGCATTAGAAGCAGACACTGCATTCAGACCCCTATAGTCCGTGCACAACCGCAGCCCTCCATCCTTCTTTTTCCTGAACAAAACGGGCGCTGCAAAGGGAGATTTGGCAGGGCGGATGAAGCCTCGCTCCAAGTTTTTGTCTAGGAACTTCCTCAGCTCCTCTCGCTCTGAGGGACTCATGGAGTAGAGCTTTCCCTTCGGTAGTTTCTCTCCCGGGAGCAACTCAATTGCACAGTCTGACAGTCGGTGGGGGGGGGGCAGCTCGTCTGCCTCAGTCTTGCTAAACACTCCCATTAGGTCCCGATACTCCTTAGGCATGGCGGAGGGCACCAACGTCAGAGCCGCCGCTTGCAGGGGGGCCGGGGGGCCCGATCCCCACCCCGGGTCCCACTTGTGATGGTTACACTTCTCGTCCACCCACGAGATCTTCCCTTCACTCCATCTGATGTATGGGTCATGGGAACTCAGCCAAGGGCTCCCCAACACCATGGGAAACTGGGTGTTGGGGGTGATGACAAAGGCCCTCTTTTCCCAATGCTCCCCCATCCCCACTATCAGTTGTTCCGTCTCGGCCACACATGCCTCCTTCATCTCCGAACCGTCCATCTGCGTGAATGTGAGTGGCTCTCCCAGTGGGGTAACTTTTGGGGCTAGCCCATCCACTACTAAGGGGCTTATTGAGTCTCTGGCACACCCTGAATCAATTAGGGCACGGACCGTACATGAGTCCCAGTCCCGGGGGCTATCACAGTCACTACCATGTACAATAAGGGGCCAGGAATGCTCACCAGAGATGGTGCGTCGGGGTTATGGACCTGCAGTTCTGCGCCGTTCACTGCAGGTCGTTGGAGTTTCCCGGCATCTGCGCTTCCGTCAGCTCCAGCTCGCTGCTGCCCCTTCCAGCTGTAATGCCCGGGGTTTGAACGAGGTCTTTCCCTTGCTGGGGGTGCTCCCCGCCACTGGGGTGGAGGTCTTGGGAACTTTCCCGCTCCCGCGGGGGAACGCCAAGGCAAAGTGACCGCTCTCACCGCATCTCATGCAGAGCCCCTGCCTGAACCGGCTGTCCCGGATCTCCTGGACGCTGGGCTTGGGTTTCGTCTTCTGGGCGGCTTTGGCTTGGGCAGTCGCTGAGGTTCCCATCTTGATGAGGGTGAACCTCTCCTCCACGTCGGCTGCCGCTCTCATCCACGTCACGAGGGATCCCAGCCGGCCCCCTCTCAAGACCGTTTCATACACTTCAGGGTTCAGGCCTTCTCGATACTTCTCGATGAAGAGGTCTTGAGTCCAGCCTTGAATCTTGGCTGCTATGCGCCGGAACCGGTCGGTGTACTCTCTCACAGAGGACTGCCCCTGGGTTAGCTTTCGCAGCTGGTTCCGTGCCTTCTCCTCCCCGAGGGGGTCCTCATAGTGCTGTCGGAGGGCCCACAAAAAATTATTCACGGACCGCAGTTCTGGCCCCGGAGCGTTGTGCAGGCTCACATACCAGTTGCTGGCGGTGTCCCTCAGTTTGGTACCGATGTATCCAATCCGGTCCCTCTCGGTGAGATAGAGGTGTCCCCAGGCATCTAGGAACCTCTCGATTTCTATGAGGAAAAACCATAGTTTCTCGGGGTCCCCATCGAAAGTAGCCATCAGCGGATCATTGGGTGCTTGACGGATCATCTGCCCCGCGGGCGCCGGGGCCGGAGCAGGAACTGGGACCTGCACCAGAACCTGCTGTGGCACCTGTTGCGGGCCAACCCCCATGGGAGCTCCCCCTGGGGGAGCTGGCTGCAGCGGGGCTCCCCCGGCTGGTCCTCCTGCCCCACCTGGGACTGCCCGGGCTACCTGGAATGCGGCCAGAGCATCTCGGAGTTGAAACTGCAAGTCCATGGCTACTTCTCTCAGCTCCGTGGTGATTTGCAGCCGCATGTCTCCCATCAGGCGATCTAGGGTTTGGCTCGGGTCTTCTCCGTAGAGATCGGGACTGTAGGGTGAGCCCCTCTCCTCGTCCGGTGGCGGGAGTCGCCAGTTGCTCCCGTGATACGTCTCTCGCTCGTCTCCCAGGAAGCTCGGCTGCCCTTGCTCGGTGCGGTCCCCAGGGACCGAGATGCGCATTCCCCTCCGATTGTGGACCCACGAGTCGACTGTCCCACGTCCGAAATTGGCCCATGAATACCTCGGGGTCCCGGTCTGGTGAGGGGGTAGTCGCGGGATGTAGTGAGCCCCCTGAGCCGTAGTTACTGGCTTCTCGGGCTCCCCACCGCCGCCTCCAGCTCCGGCACCCTGGTCGTCCGGGGTCACCGGCTGTCCTTCGGTTGTAGGGATGGGAAGAGTACCGTCGTCCGACATGGTCAGGGACGGCCAAGTCCCAGTCACGGATCTCTAACAATCTGTGAGGCTTCTGCCCTAAGTAGTCAAGGATCAGACCTTTGTTGATGAAACACAGTTCTTTATTTCCTATTACTACATTACTACAGGTCCTCGGATCATTGTTAGAGATAAAGTATACAATAGAAGCAGGATTAATATACCCTCCAGTACAATTTGAATTACCCATAGGTAACCAATCACAGAAAGGGAAAAACCGCGGGCTAAAGGTCCTTTGACCGTTTGCTTCCCACAGGAAAAAGGTTAGGTGTGAAACTGTAAATTTCCCTTCTTAAACCAGACCCCTCAGATGTATCCATCTTATGCATAACAAATAACTTGCCAAGGTCTTCACACGCTGATAAGAACTGTTCCGTGTCTCCCCCGGCAGGGAGGAAAGGAATGCGGAGGTGCGGGGGTGAGAGGCCGATTGTTCTCATGTGCTGCAGTCGCCACCCTCCCGGACCAAATGGTTACATTGACCAGACCCAGTGTGAGCCATAAATCTAGGGCAATAAAAGAGAGCCAAGTGGAACCTGATACATGGTGATTGAGATAACAGGATGTTACAGAGGGATTGCCAAGACAGGTTACATAGGAAGGGAAGTATACAAAGCATACAAGCATACAAGCAAACCTTTGTTAGAATCCTTAGATTCTGACACGAAGGGGCCCCCTGTTCCATGGAACTAGACACTGGGTCCTCATACTTGATAATTTTGGCTGCGACCTTCAGGCAGCTCTGCCCGCGGCGGGGGGGCAGGTTGCACAAACCCATGGGACTGGTGCTCCAGGATTTCCAGAAGAACCCGGTGGTGATTAAGGGACTGGGCAAATTCAGGGTCCAGTACCAGGACTTTAGTGGGCTCCTAGACCTCCTGGTGGTGGAGAGAAATCTCATCAGCCTTTTGGGACTTTCATGGTTCCAGCCCCTGGGCTCCACAGACTTCGAGTCAGTCTGCGCAGAATTTCCTGCAGTTTTTGATGAAGCACTAGGCTCCTTTATGGGGTCCCCGTCTCCTTGGCTCTGGATCCCTCGGTCCGACTCATCCGGGTCCCAGCCTGCCAGCCTCTGCTCGCTATGCAGCCCAAAGGAGAAAAGGAGGTAGACAAACTCATAGTTCAAGGGGTGCTGGAGCCGGTGTCAAATGCCAAATCGGAGACTCCCATTGTGACCCCACTTAAACCCAACGGGGAGGTCCGCATATGCGCGGACTATAAGTGCACGCTAAACAAGGCACTTCAAGCTCACGCCTATCCGGTGCCAGTAATCAGCCATGTGCTGGCCACTCTGGCAGGGACCAAGATCTTCGGTCAAAACAGAGACATGTCTTCTGGGCGTGCCATCAGTGGAGTTCCTGGGGTTCACTGTGGATGCCCAAGGAATCCACCCCACACCGGACAAGGTAGAAGCGATCTGTGAGGCTCTGGCTCCCACGTGCAAGGCCGAGCTTCAATCTTTTCTGGAACTCTTGAATTTCTATCATAATTTCCTTCTGCATAAGGCTGTGGACCTGCTGGATGACCTTGGGCAAGCTGTAGTTCTGGCTCAGCTGTTCTCTCAAGGACAGTTCCCTCAGAGCTCTCTCAGCCCCACCTACCTCACAAGGTGTCTGTTGTGGGGAGGGGAAGAGCTGCAGTTTGTAAGTGAAGGGTGGGGTATAAATAATGAAGGGTGGGGTATAAATCCAATCTCTTCTCTTCGCTTCTTCTTCTTTAGTGAAGCCATTAAGGAAATGTCAAACTTCAATGGCAACATCTTTACCATGAGAGATGAGGCTGCAGATTGCCAAGCAGGATACATTCAGACAGGGCTTTTTTTTGTAGAAAAAGCCCAGTAGGAACTCATGAGCATAATAGGCCACACCCAACAGCAGAAACTCATTAGCATATTAGGCCACACCCCTGACAGCGCAGCTCCCTCCCAGGATGGGCTTCCCCAGGTGCCCTGTGGCTTGCGGGGTGCATGGGGAACCCAAGATGGGGGAGGCTGTTTAAACTGCCTTCCCTCCCTGGATTGTCTTGGCTTCCCCAGGTGCCCCGCAGCTTGTGAGGCGCCTGGGGAACCCAAGGGGGGGGAAGGCTGTAGGCGTGGCCAACTTGGAAGCCAGCCGGAACTCTGTTCCTGTGTGTTCCTGCCCCAAAATAGCCCTGCATTAAGAGATTCTATTCTCTAGTCTCACCTTGAAAGGCACTGATGTTTTTTAGGCTTGGAGAACATGTGAAAGCTAAAACATCTTGTACAAAGAACCAGGTTTATTTGTTTAGCCTGGATTTTTATGCAGAATATAACACAGATCACTCTGTTTGGAATAATGGACTAATCACGTGACTTGCCAGTATTATAGATTACCCTGTTGCAGCAGGGGCATTGTAAATCTACCGGTCTCTGCACCACCCGCTAAGGTTCATAATGAAGCAAATGAAAACACTTGAGTAATTTGTGTGCTAAACAGCAATGACAGCAACAGGCAAAGTAATCACACACACAAAATTCGTGTGAAATGGCTGCAGTTAAGTATCTTTTTCTACCAATGGACTGCAACCATTAAATGAAAAGCTGAAGAGTACACTGGCTTGGTGCCGGTGTCTTCATTTTGCATGAGCCTCTCTTTGGCCATGACAAAGGCTGTCCTCCACTGCACAGCACACTCATCCCTCTCTCTAGACCCTTTGGAGATCTTTGTTAAAAAGTGAACGTGCAAATGGGGCTTGACCAGATCTAAAGGACAGATGCTCAGCAGGGGGAAATGTTGGTGGGGCTCAGAATATCAGCACAATTCTGTGCAGCATTTTTTTAAAAAATCTTTACATGTCTGAGACAAACTTATTAAGGGTGTTCCTCAAAGAAGGGTTTTGTGTATTGAGAGGCAGGAGATGATCTTCAAATAACAAGGCTTTTATTCAGGACACTACTCAGCTCTAATCAGAATCTGCTAAGAGCGGCACCCAAGTTTTACTGTTCCATATCTGAACTATATACCATGTAACTATTTACATTAAGTCTGATTGGACTTAAGTGGAGCTTCAATGATAGGATACTCCGTATGGCTTTGGGACCAATAGAAGGTCTTTATTAGTCAGCCAATCACAATACAGGGAGCTAGGATACCTTAGCTAACTCATAACTAAACAGCTTAGAAATAACTCAGAACATAACAAAGGGTGTCCATCAGCAGAACTGCTGCTACTATTACTACTACTATTACTAAAGTCTCCAGTTCAATCCTTGGCATAAAAATAAATGGGGGAAGGATGGGAAGGGAGCCTGGAAGTACTCCCATCTCCCCTGATGAAGAAAAAAAGAGAGAGCAAAAACATTCTGTTTCTCATATGTTACTGTGTGGTGACAGGAGTGTGAAGTGATGGCTGCCCAAAGACCCACAGCTGGTGGGTCGTGTGATGCAGGTGCTGCCCTTCAACTTCCTTGCCAGCAGGGCTACTAGGGGGCATGCTGACCTCACCCTCCACACCTGCAGAGGCCTAAGACTATAAAAGGAGGGGGTCGAATGCTCACCCTGGTCTACCTCCTCATGTCGGGACTCTCCCTTTGCTCTCCTGCCCTTCTTTATGTGCTGGCTGTGGGGAGTGGCCCCAACTGTGTTCTCCTCAGTTCTGGGCTGGAGGGGCTTAAATAGCTCCAAGCTGTCCCTGCAAGTCTCTCTCCCCTTCCACGGTTGGTGGTGTGTGTGGGGGGGAATCATCCAATTCCATTTGTTGTCCCCTGTAGGGGGAGGGAGATCCCAGTGGGTCTTAACCATCAGCACTCCAGCAACTGGTAGGAGAAAGCTAAAAAGGGCCATCAGGCCAATAGCATGACATTCTTCCTGCAGAAAAGCCATAAGCAACATCACGCCATTGCTCCTCTATGTCCCCACCCCTCAGTCTCCTGGCCTTGCAGTCCTATCATCCTCCCCAAGAAAAGGCTTGGAGCTGGCCTCCCCCCCCCCCCCCAATTCTGGCACCTTTTTTTCTCTGGCTCCCTCTGGCCATTGTCAGGCCACTGAGGTGTGGCCTCCATTTCTGGCTTGCCTGGTTGCAAGGTCATGTCACCACTAGCCTGCCATTCACCTCTGCTTCCTTGGGGAAGTCAGGCCCACCTGCCAAGCAGAGTAACCTCCCTCCCCTCCAGAACCTTTGTCCCTTCCTGCTGAGGGGTTGTCTCCTGCCTGCCTGCTCAGTCACTGCAGCAGCTGCAGAAGCAGGCCTGTAGCCCCTGTTGGGCCCTGCAGTTGCCAAGATATGGCTTTTTGTGTTGTTTTGTTTCCAAAATTCTTATTATTTTTTGTCACAAGTGACAGGATATTTTCCACCATTATCTCTTGCAAAATTGTATGATGCTTCCCCAACTCTGTAATATCAGCTCGAATACAAAGGCACCCTTACACAAGCTGAAGGGGTAGTCCCTACTTCCCACAAATTTCTCTTTTGAGGACCTTTCCCTCAGTATCCCATGCCATTCTCAAAGGCAGACCAGCCCGCAGGAGAACCTTTCTGATGTGGGCACAGCAGGCTGCACTTATGGGACTTCTCAGTGGTGGAGATCTGTTTTTTACTCTCCCTGATGATATTTTGGTATTGGGCTAGAACAGTATTCTTTAGCATAGCATAGGGTGGCCATTCCTCAGTTGGGGGTGGGGAATCCCCTGGTGTTGTGGGAGTGAGGCTTCTGTACTATCAGCAAGAGATCAGACCTTTGTAGTGAAACAGAGTTCTTTATTTCAAATACTGGAACAGGGTCTCGATGTTTGTTAGAGATGCAGAACAAAGGTGCCTTGGGTTAATATACCTACAGACATAGATGCATAAACAAATCCCTCCAATCAGCATACATACAAAATGCGGGAAAAGAAATGGCGACCGTTTGTTCCCACCAAAGGTGAGAAAGTTATAAAAATTCCCTTCTTGCCCTGAGTGACCCAGATGTGCTAACTCCTAGGCAAAACATTTGGGCAGTGACAATAAAATAACTTTCAAGGCTATACCCACTCTGATAGCACCCTGAGAGTCTCCAGTAGGAGGGGGGGGGGGAAGCCATGGCAAGATAGCCGTTGTTTATGTGACGCATTGGAATGCAAGAGGCCATCCTCCCGGGGAAAAAGTAACACTAAGCAGGACAGCAATTTCTACTTCAAGGCAAGCCATAAAACATTTAGGTGATAGCAAGGTACAAAGAAACAGAAAGTAACTTTTCAGCATAGCATGGAACAAGCAAGCTTTTGTCAGATTCTGACAGCGGGCTCCTGCCCACCATTGGCTAGCTGGTTGGTGGGAGGAAATCTTTCCCAACAGTGACGTCGTTGGAAATAAATGTGATGTGCCAACGTCACCTGGAAGTGGCGTAGGCATGTCAGTGATGTCAGGGGGTGACACTGATTTTGGGGCAAAATTATGGTTTGAGGTTGATTTTATGACAGAGTTTTGCTCAAAAACCAGAGCATCACCCCCAAAGTCATGTGACATCACTTCCAGTGATTTAGGCTGTTGTGTTTGTTTAGAATATGAAGCAGTAATAGCTCTGGTATCTGGTATCCTAAAGCTCTGGTATCCTAAAGCTCCAATTCCTATTGGCTGATTAATAAAGACTCCCATTGGTCCTGAAACCAATATAGATACCCAATCACTGAGCCCTGCTTGGGTCCAACAGTATTGCTTGTATATAGTTACATTGTTGAAAGATGTGTTGGAACAGTATAAATGAAAGTGCTGCTCTCATAGAGCTGTCTTTTGAGCTGAACAATGTCACTGAATAAAAGCCTGTTTGTTTGAATTCATCGCCTCCTGCTCAATACTTAAAATAGGTACATCACATGACAATGTTTCCAGCTCCTGGAATGTCCCCCCATCCCCTCATCAGCATTTCCGACTAACCTGGCAACCCTAGCACAGCTTTAGGGCTCTTTAGCTAAAGAGGCTTGCTGCTATCTATATATCTAATAGCCAAGGTCCACTCTGCGTGCGGATACTTATTTCCATGGATCTGGGTCACATGGAGGGTAAACAGATCTTCCAGCAAACTTGGGGCAGTCCCCATGTTTGCAGAAAAATCTAAAATGTTTTAAAAAGTATACGGGGATACTTAAATCCACCCAAAAGTAAAACTGCTTACTCTGCACAAGCACAGAGAACGGACTTACTGAGGTGTGGGGAAAGCCATTGGATCTGTGAGGGAAGCTGCTGCCGCTGCAATAGCTGTGCACTCTGCCACTGGGACAGCCCCCGCCAGGACAGCCAGCAATGAAGAATATAGGCAACTGGGGAGGGAAGGCAGCCAGTTGGCCAAGGGAGCCAAAGGGGTGGCGGCCACTCTCTGGGAGCCAGCCTCCCCTCTGCTGCTGCTGCTCAAGCTACCCCTGCTGCCATCAGTTGAAGCGTGAGGAGGCGAAGCCTGCGTCGTCGCCCCCCCCCCTCCTGCAACCAGATTGGGGATGTTTGCTCACCTGCAGCTGCAAAAGGAGAGAAACAGAAAGAAGTGGGGTTCTGTGAGAGGGCAGAGAGAGACCGAGAAAGAATAGGGAATTGTCTGTTGGGGGGGAGAAAGAAAAGAATGGGAGATTGAGAGGGGGGAGAGAAAGAGGAAGGGGAAATTGGGGGGGGTAGAGAAATAGTGGAGAGAAAGAGGGGCAGCCTGAGAGGGGGTGGGGGGAAGGACATCAAGAAGGGCTGGGGTAAGAGGGGGTGAGACATATAAGGGGTGAGAGGAGAAATGGGGTAGGAAAGGATTGCTAGAGCATGGGGTAGGGAGGAAAGCTGACATAGAAGGGGTGAGAGGAGAAGGGGACGTGAGGGAAGATTAGTGAATAAGGGGTGTGTGCAGGAAGAAAGAGGAGGGTACTTTGACAATAAAGGGGAGGAGAGGGGGAAAGGTGGGGGAATCCCCCCTCCCCACAAGTTCCTCGCGAGGACTGCCTGCAACGAAGACTGTGCTAGGGTCACAACACATTATGCAACATTGTGTTGCAGGTCCCCTCTTGTCTATATACTAATAGCCGTGTGGATATGTAAATCTGCATGGGGGGCACTTGGGGGGCAGGGAGGTTTTTCTGCACATGTGGAAGACTCCTCACGTGTGCAGAAAAATCTGAAAACTTTAAAAAAATTTCAGGGGGATATTTAAATCCCCCCCTCAAAGTAAAAGTGTTCCCTGTGCATGTGCAGAGAATGCTTTGGCCATGGGGGGGGTCTCCGCAGGTCAGCGGCTGTGAGCTGCTCAGTCTCACCGGTGCCGGGGGGGGGGGGGGAGGAGGGGGAAGGCTTACCTGGTGCCGCTTCCTCCTCCTGTGGAGCTCCTCCTGCTCCTGCAGGCCGGGAGCTCCCCCCACAAGTATCGCGGGTCCCCCTTCTTGTTTTGTCTATTCTCTACTTTATCTATTTGCTTGGATGACTGGTCTCTTGAGTTGACTTTCTTTTTACAAGGAAGAAAATACAACAAGTGTTAAAAAGAACAAGACCAAATTTTAATTGTTATGTTGGGCTTATTCATGAAACATGATAATTAAAAGCTAAAATGTCAAATGAAATACACATAAGACGAATAGGGGAAAAAAATAAACTCTTCCCCCCTCATCTCTCCCCAGTTGCTTTTCCAAAATACAGCTGTTGTAATTTGGCAAAGACCGGACAAGAGACAGTGAAAGCCAGTCTGATGGAGAAATTGGATACAGGCAGAGATGCCCAGGGCCAGCTCCTCATGGCATCATTTGGCTCTGGGCCATGAATACAGACCAGCCACTTTCCCTCAGTCACACCACCAGATAGTTGGGAGAGGGTGGAAACCTGAAACCAAACCATCCACATAACTTACTCTGAGCTCTTTAGAGGAAATCAATGTGAAAAATGAAAACAAACGCAACAATATAAAAAGTGAATAAATGCATTCAAAATCACCACAGTAGCAAACAGCTTTATATGGGCAGCCAGAGATCCTTCAACTGGTGTCCTGTTCTTTCCCCTAGATGCCTGATACAGTTCACCTAGTGAATGAATTTCAAATTACCAAGAAACATCAGCTTCTCATTTTTCGGCCTTGGGAAGAGGATCTGATGAGATTTGTTCTGTAGGCCTACCATTAGTTGATCAGAAGAGCCTTCTCACATTTTTTAGCATCTAGCAGGGATCATTTTGTATAAAAAGAGGTGCAGAAGCTCATTAGCATAACTCATTTGCATATGCCACACCCCCTAACATCACTGGAAGGGTGTCAGAAGGCAACACCCACCACTCAGGCTCCACCCCAAATATCTCCACTCAGAGTTGGCGAGCCTACTTGGAGAAAAACTGCTTCAAAAGCACAAAGAAGATAGTCAAGATGTTAATTGGTTTCAATATAACAAACATTTATTATAAAATCAACAACTCTACAATTGACAGAGATCAGTTCCCCTGGAGAAAATGGATGCTTTGGAGGATGGACTCATTGGCATTATAGAAGAAGTACCCAAAGGAGTCTCAGATTGGCTTATGATCCCTTTCCCTTCCCCTCTCCACAACAGACACCCTGTGAGGTTGGTGGGGCTGAGAGAGCTCTCTCGACAACTGGCCTTGAGAGAACAGCTCTGAGAAAACCTGTGACTGACCCAAGGTCACACCAGCAGCTGCATGTGGAGGAGTGGGGAATCAAACCCAGTTCTCCCAGATTAGAGTCCACACACTTAACCACGACACCAAACTGGCTCTGTAGCCCACTGAAGCCTCATCCCCTCCCCTCCCCTCCCCAAACCTTACCCCAAAATCTCCAGGTATCTCCAACCCAGAGCTGGCAACCCTGGGAAGCCCTGGCAGACTCTGGAAAGGAGGAGGCTCAACCCACTGCCTCCACGGACTAGGTACAGGGGGGAGAATCAAGCAGCCACTCCACAGAAGGGCTGAAGGGGAAAGGAGAGTGATGGGGGTGGGTGAGGGGGAACAGCAATGGCTGGGGATGAAATTGAGGGGTGAGGGATAGCAGATGAGGTACTCGATGCTGGAAATGGTTGTGGGGAAGAAAAGAAGGTGGAACTGGGTACGGGGATGCACTGAGGTGCAACCCCAAGAAACAGCCTTGGCGCAAGGGGTGTGCATGCAATGCCTTTCAGCAGGCACCAGCCTGGATGCCAAGGTAATGCCCCCAAGTTCGCTCCACCCCCTTAGTTCCTGCCCCAGAGGATGCTGCAAAAATCGTAAAATATTGGGGGGGGGGGAGAGAGAATTAGCAGCCAAAGGGGTGGGTAGGAGAGAACCAGCAGCAGAATTTGGGGAGAGGGGTTTAGAGAGGTAGCAGCAAAAGAGCAGGGAAGAGGAGCAAAGCAGCAGCAGCCAGGGGCCGGCTTGGAGGCAACGCTAGGCTGAGAGAAAGGAGGAGATTTATGGGATATCTTCAGAGCCACCTCTCCCAGTCCTACTTGAGCTTGCAAAATAATGTCTCCCCCCCCCCCCATACAACTGCTTTATGCCTTTGCCAATGCCCCAAGAAACTTATATCTGAGAAAGTGCTGCGGCTGCTGCACTGGCTGCCTATAGCATACCGGATCCGGTTCAAGGTGTTGGTGTTGACCTTTAAAGCCCTATATGGTCAGGGGCCTGCCTACTTGAGGGACCGCCTTTCCCCATATGTGCCCCAGAGGGCACTGAGGTCAAGCACCCAGCATCGCTTGACTATTCCTGGTCCAAGGGATGCGCGGCTGGCCTGTACCAGGGCTAGGGCTTTCTCGGTGGCGGCCCCATACTGGTGGAATGAGCTCCCGGACATCAGGGCCTGCAGGATTTGTTACAGTTCCGCAGGGCCTGCAAGACGGAGCTCTTCCGCCAGGCTTTCGAATAGGAGCCGCCACCGGGGAGATGGCAGGACAACATCGCCCTAGTTCCACAGGCCAAACCTTCTGTTGCCACTACTCTCCAGGAGCATGTAGATGCCGCCAGTACGGCTATGTTAGTCGTTTTTTAATGTTGTGTATTTATGATTTTAAATTGTAAACCACTTTGGTGCTTATGTTTATGTTGTGAGCCGCCTTGAGCCAGTTCACTGGAAAGGCGGGATAGAAATGCAAAAATAAATAAATAAATAAATAAATAAATAAATAAATAAATAAATAAATAAAGTCAGAGACAAAGTTCTGCACAGACTGGACACTGGAGCCAATATGAAGCCCCCAGCTTTGCCCGTCTGCCCTGTAAAGCTCAGCATCTCCAAAATGCACAACAGCCCTGCAAAGTCAGCCAAAAGGGGCAATGGAGAGTCCAGCCTATCATCCCTGGAGAGGCAGGGTGCTGGGGGGGAGAATGGGCAACAAACCCACCCCTTGGGACTCGGGAGCCCAGCCCCCTCGCCCCCAACCTTCCCTTCCCAGTCAGGGGCTGGGCTCCTGTCCCGAGTCCTGACTTGGCGGCTCCAAAGTGCTGGCAAGCAGCATGGCTGGCTGCTCGCACGAGGGCTGAGACATGGAGGGACGACACAGACGACAGCAAGATCAAGCAGCAGACTCCCCCATGTGCTGCCACAAGTGAGAGCTGCTGGGAGTGGGGTGCCCTAGAGCCAGGAGGCTGCTGCCTGAGCCCAGCACTCACTCCTCAGACTCAGAGCTGGAGACCTGGGTGAGCTGGAGCTGTGCTGGCAGCAGGGGGAATTATTGCCTTGTGCCAGCATGCACCATAGACGGAACTGGGCTCTGAAGTGAGCCTGTGACAGTCTAGCCCTGGGCTTGTTGCTCCCGGAATGCCGTTCCTGCTCGTTCCCCCTCGAAATGACCCCATGTCTACTGTAACATGTTCTGTGTAGTAAGTGCCCACAACATCTTGATTCAAAATTTCGATGCCTAGCTATTGGAATAAGCTTCTAAAAATGGATTTCATTCTCAAATGTCCTCTCAGGTTGTGACAGAAACCCGTACATGTATTTCCTTTTACTTCTGTTGGGATTGGTGTCGATCTGGGTTAGCAAAAAGTTGTATTTCATGTACTTATGTATTTTATTTTAATTTTTAGTTCTATCCTGTCACATAGCGATGCTTTGGTGTGAATGGTAGCAATTTGAGAACAGACCAGAATAATAACTAAAACCAGTCTTGCTCTGAAATGAATATTATTCCAGTTAATTATTCACAGCATTCCACTTTATGCCATCTAATTGCTCACCGTGACAGTGAAGCAGTTTTAAATCCAACTCAGGTGCCCTGCTACTTGGTGTGAGCTGGCTTGGTGGACCTGAGCAAATCGCCCTTGTTTCATCAGTCAAGATGCCTTCTCACTCATAGATCTGTTTTGCCATTACAGAATTGCGCAGTCTAATATACGTTGTAATGCTTACGATGAAACATTTTTCCCTTTGAATTAATTCAGCCTTTTTTATTTTTAACTCACAATGAATAATCCTTTTCTGTCTGCACTTTAGCAATCTGGTTTCAATCTCCCCCCCCACTGCAGTCAGCAAGATCTAAAACTACGCAATGGGAATCAGAGCAGGAGTGCCTTTCTTGCTCATTCTGTGGTATTCGTGGCACATGCAAGCCTTGTAGCCAATCCTGCATGTTAGCTCTGGAGTTGCTAATGCTGGCTTGGGAAATTCCTGGAGATGGGGGGCAGTGCTTGGGGATGGAGTGCAGTGTGGATGTGATGCCATAGAGTTCACCCTCCCAACTTGCCATTTCCTCTAGGGTTCACACTGCCATTTGTTGGGAAATTCCTGGAGATTTCCATTTTCAACTTTCCCATTTGTTGAACAGAAACATTGGACAGGATTTATATTGACTGAGCTTGCAAACGAAACAGGGTTAAAGGTCTTTTCTCCTACTTTCCTCTAATTTGGTTCTTGCTATTTGGGAGCATGGGAAGGAATTTACAGGATGCTGAATTCACCCCTGGAAAGTGCAGTCAAGTCACAGATGACTTAGGGCAACCCTACAGGGTTTCCAAGGCAGGAAATGTCCAGTGGTGTTTTGCCATTGCCTGCCTCTAGGTAGCATCCCTGGACTTCTCCAGTAGTCTCCCATCCAAGTACTAACCAGGGCCAACCCTGCTTAGTTTCCAAAAGCTGAATAAAAACCCTGGCGAGTCTGGGCCATCCAGGTCAGGGTACTGAATTTACCACCCTGTCCAAATAAAACTTCTGCTGGATCTCCTTCTAGTTTTAGAGATGTTATCATCTCTTTCAAACCTTCAAGACAATTTTGCAGCCATCAGGGAGAGGCCAAACTTGCTTTTGAAAATGAAAAATGAAAGCTAAATACTGTAGGACTGCTAAGCAAAGATGATCCCAATGAAGACAAGTGAGTAAACAAAGATTATTTCTTGCTTTTAATTTCCAAACTCTCCTTCTGAATGAGCAGTCTTCGCATATATTAGGTTCTTGATTTTGTTCAGCAAATGACCACCATGAGTTTCTGCCTCTAAAATGAACTTTAATGCAAACTTGGTTTGATCTTTGTTTTAGTCCTTAACTATTATTGTAAAGCAAGACCAAAGGAAGACTCAGCATGGGTTCTGTAAGGGAAGATCTTGTCTCACTAACCTGTTAGTATTCTTTGAGGGAGTAAACAAATATGTGGACAAGGGGGACCCAGTAGATGTTGTTTACCTTGACTTCCAGAAAGCTTTTGATAAAGTTCCTCATCAAAGGCTCCTAAGTAAGCTCAATAATCATGGGATAAAAGGACAAGTCCTTTTGTGGATCACAAACTGGCTAATTAAAAGGAAACAGAGAGTGAGTATAAATGGGCAATCTTCTCAGTGGAGGGAGGTATGCAGTGGGGTACCGCAGGGATCAGTACTGGGTCTGATGCTTTTTAACTTGTTTATTAATTATTTGGAGTTCGGAGTAAGCAGTGAAGTGGCTAAATTTGCAGATGACACGAAGTTGTTCAGGGTGGTGAGAACCAGGGAGGATTGTGAGGCACTCCAAAGGGATCTGTCGAGGATGGGCGAGTGGGCATCAACGTGGCAAATGGGGTTCAATGTGGCCAAGTGCAAAGTGATGCACATTGGAGCCAAAAATCCTAACTATAAATACACGTTGATGGGGTCCAAACTGATGGAGACTGACCAGGAGTGAGATCTTGGAGTCGTAGTAGATAACTCAATGAAAATGTCACGACAGTGTGCGACTGCAATGAAAAAGGCCAACGCTATGCTGGGGTTATTAGGAAGGGAATTGAAAACAAGTCAGCCAGTATCATAAGGCCCCTGTATAAATTGATGGTGCGACCTCATTTGGAGTACTGTGTACAGTTCTGGTCGCCACACCTTAAAAAAGATATTATAGCATTGGAAAAAGTGCAGAAAAGGGCAACTAGAATGATAAAAGGGTTGGAACACTTTCCCTATGAAGAAAGGTTGAAGCACTTGAGGCTCTTTAGCTTGGAGAAACAATGGCTGAGGGGTGACATGATTGAGGTTTGTAAGATTATGCATGGGATAGAGCAGGTAGAGAAAGAAGTACTTTTCTTCCTTTCTCACAATACAAGAACTCGTGGGCACTCGATGAAATTGCTGAGCAGTTGGGTTAAAACAGATAAAAGGAAGTACTTCTTCACCCAAAGAGTGATCAACACATGGAATTCAACACAGGAGGTGGCGGCGGCTACAAGCATGGACGGCTTCAAGAGGGAATTAGATAAACATAAGGAGCAGAGGTCCATCAGTGGCTATTAGCCACAAAGTATAGTTAGGAACTCTCAGGCTGGGGCAAATGATGCTCTGTATTCTTGGTGCTTGGGGGGACCCAACAGTGGGAGGGCTTCTAGTGTCCTGCCCCCACTGCTGGATCTTCTGAAGGCACCTGGTGTTTTTGGCCACTGTGTGACACAGTGGGTGTGTTCAGACGTGCAGAATTTGAGCCGGTTCGAAATGCCTCGAGCCAGCTCAAATCTGCACGTTCAGACAGCCACAGCTGCCTCCCGTCCCCAGCAGTCACCTACCGTTGCAAATACCGGCGCAAAGCGTCCCATTTCAGATACCAGCCCCTCAGGTGGTTCCTCCTGTTCTCTTCCGGCTCCAGCCACATTTTTTGCCGTGTGTGAATGCGGAGCCGTCCCCAAGCCACTTCAGAGAGCTCCCCCCCCCCCCCCGCAGAAGCCTCTGGCTTCTGCTTTTTGCCCGCCATTTTTTTGGGTGCGTTGGCAATATGCGCATGGGTGCTCATACAAACTTACATTTATAAATCAAATATTTAAAGGGTCACTTATTTCAGCGTTTATTTAAGTTAGTGGTCATGCGAAGGCTACATTTGGGGCAAAATTTCAAAGTGCCTTGTGTAAAGGCTGGTTGGCTTGTAGAAAATAGTGCCTAGGAAGCTCCTGACCTGTGCTGGAACTCATTTCACATAATTACCTCAGAGCATGCTTTTGGCGAGAAACTGACACTTGGCTGTGATGGCTGCTGCCGCCAAAGGCACCTCCTGGTACCGGGCGGAGACCCTGGAGCTTTTAGCTCTGTGGGGAGAACAGCAGGTCCAGGAGGAACTGGGTTCATCCTGCAGGAACATCCATGTGTTCACAAAAATCTCTGAGGGAATGGCGGCAAAGGGGTACAGGCAGACTGCCCAGGATTGCCGCAGAAAGTCTAAGGCTCTGCGCCTGGCATACAAAAAGGTTGTGGCAAACAATGAGAAATCTGGGAGCTCCCGCCAGACCTGCCCGTACTTCGAGGAGCTCAGCCGGATCTTCCAGGGCAGGGCCAGTGTGACAGGGAGGAGGCTGTCACACAGCTTCAAGGAAACAACAGCACCCAGGCCAACCCAGGAGTGCATCCCTGCCTCCCAAACAGAGGTCACTCTGGCTCGCATGCCCCTTGACCACCAGGAAGATCCACCAAGTGGGGCTAGCAGCACATGCGGTGAGTGTATACACATGGGTCCACATGCAGTTGTGGGTGTGATCCACCACCAGGTCACAAAGGAACCCAGCCCACATTCTCTAGCCTTGTCCCTCTGTTGACTGAGGTAATCTCTCCCAGTAGTCATCTAGGGTTGCCAGCTCCAGGTTCGAAAAATCCCAGAAATTTTGACCTGGATCCCTGTTGAGTGTGGGGTTTTGGGAGGGAAACAAACCTCCGTTCACCAAGAGGCTGCCAGGTCCTCCCTGGCCAGTGGCAGGGGATACGGGGGTAGGGTTCCCAGATCCAGGTTGGGATGCTCCTGGAGATTTCGAGACTGAGCCTGGGGAAGATAGGGACTTCAGTGGGGAACAATGCCATTGCATAGCCTAGAGATGAGCTGTAATTTCAGGGGATCTCCTGGTCCCACCTGGAGGCTGGTTTCTCCTATTGGCTAGCTATTTGGCAGCCATTTTCTCCAGGGGAAGCAATGTTTGTCATCTAGAGATTAGCTGTAATTCCAGGAGATCTCCAGGCCCCACCTTGAGGAGTGTTTTTGGCTTGGGGTTAGGAGATCTCCCACCTGGAGAATTTGTGAGCGGAGAATGGGGAGGCTGGGGTATGGAGAGGGAAGGGTACACCTCAGGGTATAGTGGCATGCAGTCAGCCTTCCAAAGTAGGAAGTAGTACCCATTCCAGGGCTACAAAAAAAAAATACAAGGTTACACAGTTTGGCCAGCGTCATGCCCAGCTGGGGATGGCATGGTGGCTGAGCATCAGCTTTGCTTTCAGAGGAACCCCTGTCATTTCAGGTCAAAAGTAACTGTTACAGTTGGCATGTGATAGTCAGAGGGACTTGCAGCCACACGGCAGACTCAGGACTCCTAGGGAAACTCAATTCTAAAGCAATGCTGGTGCCTGTATCAGATGGGAATCATTGAACAGATGCTCCAGCCTTCCATCTGGCAGCATTCTCTCGACACAGCATGCTGTGATACCCCTCAGAAATACTGGCAGGACAGCCTTCCGGACATGTCACGGATTTGCCTCCTCATCGTTCCTATTGCTCCAGCTAGCTGTATCTCAGGAATGGCTGTGTAGTTGCCCATAACACCTGGGATTCCTCTGTACCACGGCGTGCAGTTCAACTGACACAAGGCTGCATTTTCTCTTCATTACAGAAGGGGACGTTGACATCCCCCAGACTGAGGCAGAGGAGGGGGCTGAGGATGATTTCAGTGGAGATAGGGAGGAGTTACCACCACTGGAAGGTGGGTATGCTGAGACCAGCTCTCAGGGGGTGACTATCACCACGGTTAATTTCTTCCTGTAATGCCCCGCATGGCCTACCCCCTCCCCTCCCCAAGTGTTTGAACCTGCCACCTCTCCCTGAGCGTTTACTGGCACATTTGCATTTAGTTATGTGTGCACCTCTACAAGATACAGTGTGTCAGGCAGGCATTTGTGTCTTTGGTGTAACACTCCATTCTCACCTGTGTACCACGGGCACTTCAACATCCACCCGGCCAGAGGCAGGCAGGAGTCCAGGTGCCAGAAACCCAACAGGTAATTCTGAAACCCTGGACCCACAGGTGGTGTGGCACAGCAGGGCACGAGAGGGTCGTGAATGGAGACAACGGCTGCTGCATGTCACCGCTGCCCAGCATACCTTTCATGTCTTTTCTCCCCACTACAGACTTTCCGCCTGGGGTGAACATTGGCGACCTCTCTCCAAGATCCCGGCTGGCATTCGTCCGTGGGAGGACCAAACGCGTGTCGGCCATCCAAAGAGTTGGGGAGGCCATGATGCGCCACTCAGACAGGAACCATCAGGCCCTTCTAGACGCTGCACATACGGAGCACCTTGAATTTATGGACCTAATGAGGGCATCCCTCGACCAGGAGAGGCGTGCGAGTGAGGCCCTGTGTGGCATCCTCCAGGGCACACTAGACGCTCTCAAAGAACTTACAAGGTCAGGGGACGGGGGCAGACCTGCAGCACGGTTGGCCTCTGCCGTGCCTAGTATTCTAGGCTGCCCAGACCACGAGGACGGGGATGTGGGGACTGCCGTCAGAGAGGGGACGGCAACTCATCCAGCCAGGGAAGTACCACCAAACCTCTCTCAGGGCTCTCCCCTCATTTGTCGTGGGAAAAGAGCCAAGAAAACCAAAAATCTGTACTCTCCACCACAGTAATACACAGCACTGTAATGTATTGTACTGACCTGTTATTGTATAGAACTGTTGTGTATGCTGTTGTTTGTTTGTGTTAATACTCAATATACAGTGTTTGCTCGCCCTGAATCCAAGCTCATGAGCAGTGGTGCAAATTCCCTCCTGGCTGCCTGCATGGAGTGGAAACAACTTGTGATTTGGGGGATGGGGTCTGGGGAGGCCAGGGACCTCATCGGGGTACAATGCCATAGAGTCCACCCTCCAAGGCATCCATTTTCTGCAGGGGGATGGGTTATCAATGTAGTCTGTGGACAAGCCATTATTCCTGTGAGGGATACGTCTTGGGTTCATCTTATAGGCTGCGAGGAGGCCATCAACACAGCTTCTGTGGGAAGCAAACCAAAAAGCCAAACACCTCTATTCTTCACCACCAAAGTAAGACAAGCAGACTGCTGTAAGGAAAAATAACTTTATGCAAAAATAGTAGAAAACGATTATGAGAATTACAAAACACAACTCTGTACAGATGATGCAACAAAAAAGGCAGCTATATACAATAAGAACTACTCCCCCTCCCCCCCCCAGCTCCCTCCTCTCTCCCCTCTGCATCTTCATCCTCCCCCTCCTCCTGAGCCTGGACGGTGGCCTTGAGGCGGATGCTGTCCAGCTCCCTCCTCATCCTGAGCTCCAGGATGACAACTGCAAATAAAAGTGGGTGCGCAGCTTCAATACCAGGTAGTGCCATAACTGATGCAAAACACACAAGATCCTTATGAAAGGAAGGACGGAGGAAATTGGGAAGCTTTAGGGAAGGGACATATGACCTGAGATCCTGGGCTTGGGGTCTGGAGAGGTTCAGGGGCAAACACAGCTGAGATCCCAAGAAGCGGAGTGAACTGCCGGCTAAGCAAAGCGAGAAAGCCTGCACAGTGCAGCAGGAAACCAGAGTTCTGACCAGCAGAGATCTGGACCAGGGATCTGAGGGACAGTTTGCTATGGCGTGTGGTTCTTCTTTTGTAGACATAAGATCACCAGGGCATGTGGGATTAGGTTCACCACCCCAGTTGCATCTGTGCAATAATGCCCCTGGGAATGTTTGACAGACTGCCCAGGATTTTTCACACTTTCCTGATGCTGCTCACAGACCAGGGAAAGGAGGGGATACTCACATTTTCTGTTTGTGGCCTCCTGGCCTCCCTGGAGCTGCTGGAGGATTGTCCATATGGCCTCCCAGTGCTCCTGTGGACAGGTGGGTGGGGGTTCTGCGGCAGCCGCCTGTCCCCTGTTGCTCGGTTCACCTGCAGCGAGAGAATAGGAAGCCGTTAGAATGGGCAGTGAACTTCCTTGTCAGGACAACAAAGGATCATTGCCCTTACCAAATTCAGGCTCAGAGGGGGGCTGAGAGTCCCCTGCCATGCCCTCTGAATCACCGGCCACTGAGCCTAAAATGAGCAGTTGGAAAGAAATGGTTAACAGGGCCAGGCATACCTTCTCACTCCTCATGTGATGTGCCCAGAATGATGGCACACCTGAGTTTCACCCTCACCACGTCTCCCAGAATCCGTATGTGCCAAGGGCTGCTCACCCTCGGCCAGTTGCTGAGGTTTAAATCCCGATGCAGGTAACACTGCAGTCAATGATCACTGTGCATTGACAGAGGACTCTCAAAGCATACATCCCAACCTGCCCTGCTCACTCTCCTCCGGTGTCCCCGAGGCCTGGATGCCCTGGCTGACAAACATCCCAGGCGCTGAGGAAAAAGAGGCGGGAGTTCTGATTAATACATGTCTTCCTGAGTTTTCTCTGGAACGGCCCACTCTATGCTGTGTACTCAGATATGCATTGGACTTGGTGTGGTGAGCTAATGGGAATAAAACTGTGAGCTTCTGATTTGGCTACTGCATGATTGAGTGTGCCCTGGAGCCATCCCTTCCTGAGCTTGTGTGGGCTGGTGGCTGAAAAAACGGGAACTGGTTGAGGCTAACTCAGCTTAGAGGGAACACTTGTTTTAACTGGTATGGAGAGCACTGGTACCCACATGCTCCAACCTCACAGATCTGTTGTCAGCTGGTAATATAAGCAAGAGCGGCCTTCGCAGCCAGTCATGGTACCTGCTCCTAATTACATCATTTGTGTGCCCAAAGTGGCTGGCAGCATTGGCCCCTGTGTATTTATTTATTTATTTAATTAATTTCTAAGCCGCTCTCCCTGCGTTCGCTCCCTGTGTATTATGCTTAATGAAATCCTACTTGTTTGGTGAGGCTAGGGAAACACCAGAAATCATACCTGGGGAAATCAGTGCAGTTTACTTCAGCATGGGAGGCAGCAGCCAATCCCCATGACAAGGGAGATATATACGTATATATAGATATATATATAGATATAGGCTTACCGTATCTGTGGCCCCTGTCCTGCAAGGACCCAGGTGGTGATTCATCAAGGGCTGCCTCACGGCAGGTCCTCTTTGAGCGATAGGATTCTATGTAAAGGCAAAGAAGGGGGGGGGGAATCAGTGCATGCAGGTGAAAACTTATGGTGCACAAGAGTTACTGTTGCCAGCCTCCAGGCGGGGCCTGGGGATCTCCCCTACAGAAAACTGCCGCTTTGCAGGGTGGGCTCCATGGCATTGTACCATGCTGAGGCCCCTCCCCGCCCCAAACCCTGGCCTCTCCCGGATCCACCCCCAAAGTCTCCAGGCATTTCCCAACCCAGCCTAGGCAGCCCTAACTAGAGTATAGGGGTGAGGGGTTGTATTGTACTTACTTGCTGGTCTTCTCTCATGCCAGGTGGGATTTCCCACCTGGTCCCACAGCTGGCACAGAAAACGGAATCGGGGGGGGGGGGGCCTCCCGCTGATAGGTGGAATCCCCCCAATCTTCCAAGGCATCATAGAATGCTGCCTTGTCACGTTTAAATTTTGTGCGGCATTGCCCCGCAGTCCTGATGTGGCCAGCCTCTGCCAGGGCAGCAGCCACCTCCTCAAAGATGGAGAGGGTCTCCATGTGTGTGCTGGCCATGACCCTCTCCCCGTGGTGGTGCTCAATGAGGAACTGGAGCATGAGCTCCAGTTCCTCCTCCTGCCAATAAACTCCCTTTTCTGGACGCATGTCCATTCCGCAGGGAGTTTGGAACAGGAGTGAACCTGTGCATGGGCGTACAAGCGAAAAAACCGCTCGGGCGCGGAGATAACCATGCGCTCGGTGCGTTTGCACGTGCACAAATGGGAGATTTGGGGGGGGTATTGTTCGCCTGTGACCATGGAGCTCATTGGCTAATTAAGAAGGTAAACACCCTTCCTGCACCCAATTGTCATTGCTTATGTACTTTGCAATGGTATCAAGGAACACCACCACCCTTCCCTGACTCGATGGAAATCATTTCAGGGGCCGTTTTTGCAAAAAAACCGGGCTGCTGGCTCTTTCCCTTTCGATTACTTGTGCCTCGAGGGCTGGCATGTGAGCCCCAGCAACCCAGGGATTATTCACAATATAATCCGTAGTTTGACCCAGCTTCCTTTCTGCCCCCTTGGAATAGCAGTCTGGTTTCAAATTCGGACCCAACCACGCCCTCCCCCCCCCCGGGGACAAGGGTGATGAGGTGTGTGGGTGGTTTGGCCACGGCATGAATGAGTTTGCACTGGAGCCACCCCTGCCCAAGCGATGACTGCTTAGAGGGAACATAACCCCCCCCCCCCCGGGATCAAGATACACAAACCTCTGTTTGAATGCACCCCCCCCCACACACACACACAGCCAGCTTGGAGGCCTGGGGCCAGTCACAGATCCCCTCGAAGCTGTTCTCTCTACAGCAGTCCTCGAGAGAGCTCTCTCAGCCCAAACCTGCCTCACTGGGTGGCTGCTAGGTGGAGAAGAAGGTGCCCTAAGTTGCCCCTGGGCAGTGAAACAGTGGGGTTAAAATGCAACAGCTTGCCTGGGTGCACACAGACAGGTCCACACTACAGAGTTGGTTTGTAGACCGAGCTGTGAATGACTACATAACCATACTGGTAGCAGTGGTGAAAAGTCTAGGCAACTGTCTTTTATCTTTAGGGTACACAGAGCACAAGTACCACAACTGGAAATAAAATAGATTATTTATTCGTGTGCATAAATATGCAAACCCAAGAAAGGACTTTGTGGAGTTACAGGAAAGGAATCGCTTGGCTTAGCTTACGCAGCCAGGCTACAACAGTTGGTACATTTCAGAGAACCTCCACGGTTCAGCATCAGCATGGTCCTGCAGAGCTCCCGGTTTGAATCTCACCCCCCCCTTTGGCATGCAGCCGGCTGGGTGACCTTGGGTCATTGACAAGTTCTCTCGGAGCTGTTCTCTCTGGAGGAGTCCTTTGGATAGGGCACTCTTGGCCCAGGGCCACCTTTCTGCCAATGCATCCTCGGGGCTGTGGAGTCCAGTGAGCGGGATATCTGCCTCGAGGATAGACCCACCACCGCCGTGGGGACCTGTGCTCAGCCACCATCAGGAGATGTGCCATCTCAAGGGACTCTGAAGTCTCAAAGTCCCTCAGTCTGGCTCTCCTACTTACTACGTGCTGCCTGACATCTGCCAGCCTCCTCACTCTCATGGCTGCCAACCTGCAAAGCAGGCGACAGGCCACTGTGAGGCAGATCTGGGCAGTCAGAAAGGCTACCAAGCGCTGCTCCTGAGGATTCATGATGCTCCCTCAGTGTAAGTGCCAGAAAAGAGTGGGAAAAAGGTATTTATAGCAGAGTGAACATCTCAGGCGGATTGATACAGTACTGTGAGTGAAATCACAGTGCCCTGCGGAGCTATCAAAAAAAAGATGTGGTTTGGCGCATGCACGAAAATATTTTTTCAAACCTATGTATGAGCGCTCATGCGCATGCATAAGCGGCGAACCCCCCCCCCCGGCTTCCGCTCCTGCACGTCGGTAGTGTAGACGCCGGGAAGTTGCATTGAGGCGCTTCGACACGGGGTGAGTGTGAACACGAATGGGCCATTTTTTTTTTTTAAATTTTTTTATTAATTTTATCTATATCTAATTCTACAACGCTACTTTTCTAAGCTATGTTTACCTTATACAGAGTGTGCTTTATCATTTGCTTAATATTGCTATGCCATTAATACATATGAATGGGCCATTTTGAGCCGGCTCCAGCCGTTTAGAGCTGGCTCCAGTTCCCCGTCTGAATCCAGTGTTGGACTGGATGGGCCACTGGCCTGATCCAACATTGGCTTCTCTTATGTTCTTATGTTCAAAGTCCATCTTGCAATTCTCTGGTTAGACGACTTTCCATCTTTAATCCTTAACATTTTAATATGGAACATTTTAGTCTTAATAAATTCTACCATTTCATTCAAAGGCAACACCATCCAAAAATCTGTCAGTGCTTCTTTTTCATGCTAGCTCGAGTTCTTCTTAAAATTCTGATGGCATTTCAGATGTGAATGCCACTGGCCTGTCTTTTCTGAATCTGTACCATCTCTGCTGATATTGCACTCTGACTGGTATTTTGCTCCAATAATAATAATAATAAACTTTCACTGGATTTGGATTCATTAACATGGTTATCTAAGCCAGAATACTTTCATTATCTGTCACTCTCTCAAACAGTGTGTGTATCTATATCTATATATATATATATTGCACATAGTCTGGAATGAATAGCTGACAAAATCTGGACATTTCTAGGAATTGTCTCACACTTGTAACATCTGTTGGTTTAGGCACTTCAAGAAGAGATGTCATGCTGTTCTTCTGAGTTCTTCTCTTCACCCCTTTCCAATACAAATATCAAAAAATTCAATTTACTTCCAGTCATTTGTGCTTTTCCCAATTCAGTTGAAATCCAGCCTGGTTTGGCTGGGGGTGGGTGGGCAGGTTAACAATCTGAAAGGGTTAGTCAAGGTTCCAACATTTCCCCTGATTTTCTTTGGCAATTAATATGTCATTGTGTAGGCAGTCCTGAATTGAGTATGTCAACAATGAACCTATGGAATCAGGACTATAACACAGCTCTGTCAACAGATCATTCCGATTATTCTGTCCTGGAATATGAATACACAGTTTCATTGCTCCTTCTGCCTACTAGAGGCTGATAACCAAAGATTTCACTAGTTCTTTCAGATCAGTGGATCCCATCTAATAAATTCCAGGCACTGAAGCGCTGATTTCCTGCTTCCCTCCTCCTGAAACAGCTGCTCCTGGAGAACAAGGACCCTCAGGAATAACATGAGGAGGCAGAGGGGGCCGGTCAAGGAAGGGGGGAATTGCCCTCCTTTGCACTGGGGGAGCTTTCCAGTGGAATCCAGTCCAGTACATAATTTTGGGCTTGCCTCATTTTCTTTCTTTCTTTCTTTCTTTCTTTCTTTCTTTCTTTCTTTCTTTCTTTCTTTCTTTCTTTCTTTCTTTCTTTCTTTCTTTCTTTCTCCCTCCCTCCCTCCCTCCCTCCCTCCCTCCCTTCCTCTCTCTCTTCTATCCCGCCCTCCCCGTCAGAGCAGGCTCAGGGTGGGGTGTATGTGTATGTCTTTTCTCGTCATATTTTCCATGTCCTAATTGTTTTACGAGGTCTCCACTCCAGCTGTCTGGCTCCAGGTATCCCTTGCCTTCTCGGTCCCATGTTTTCTCTGCCCCCTGACACCTAGCTTTGCTCAGTCTTGGCCTGCTAAAAGGTCTGAGCCACAAAGGAGGTCAGAAATGTTGGGGTGAGAGTGGTGTCTAGAGGCCCAAATGACTGCCTGGGTTCTCTGCAACAGGTAGCAGGATAGCCAGTTAATTCCAGAAACCTAGAAACTTTACCTGCACCATCATTGCTGCAGAATCTCTTCCAATGCTACAATCTGACATCAAATATAGGAAAATGTGTCTTTCCCCCTAGATCGCTTTTCTGTCTTTGTCCTCAGAATGGCAGCCATTACGGTTAAATTTTATTGGTGATTTCCAGCTGGAGCAAACATTATGGTATTTGATGCATTCTGAAATGCTGAACTAAAGAACACGAGTAGATACTGCCGGATTGGCTAGTGTTCCATCCTCTCATCTCACACAGAGGTCAACCCATTACTCTGGAAGGCTAACAACAGGGCATAAAGGCTGAGGCTCTCCACTAATGCTGCCAGTCAGCACTGGTATTCAGAGGTTTCCTGCATCTGTAGGTGGAGACTCCTTCAGTCACCATGGCTAAAAGCCATTGATAGATCACTCCTCCATGACTCTGTATGACTCATTTTTAAAGCTATCTGTGATCATGACCCTCACTATCTCTACTGGCAGCAAAATCCACAGTTTAATTACTCATTGAGTAGAAAAATACTTCATGCTCTCTTTTCTGACCCTAAGGAAGAGGACTGGAGGCAGGGACATGGGCCTGTTTCCACCTAGCATTTGCTCTGCTGTTTTACCAAACCCATGTTGGAACAGAAATTCCCCTCTACATTGCATGCCACTATCACTGTCTTTGCTTGTTGGATTTTATGGAAGCCTCCACACTGCATGCTGGTTTCACTTACTTTAATCTCTTGGTGTTATGGTACTGTGTGCATAGATTTATGGCAGTTTTATGGCCATTCAGTGGTGACTTTGCAGTCAGTATGGCATTGGCCCAGGGTATTCAAATGTGGTTTTGAGCCGCATCTTTTTCTGTTCCATTGTAGGTTTGGTAAAACAATGGAGTGAATGCTAGATGCAGAATGGGCCATGGTGTGTGTGTGGGGTATCATTGCAAAGCGTGATGATGGCATTAAAGGGGAAAACCCCAGAAATGATGGCGACAGCTCTAGGAATTGCTGGAAACTCTATGATAAAATCTGTGAGAACCTTGTAAGATCCAATAAGCCAGGCCTTATGTTGAATAAAGTCCTTTTATTTCTTAATGGTCTACTCAGTAAGCACTTTCAGTGTTAGTGATGACAGTTACAGGGCAGAGGGTAAGTTATACTATATTCAAACACCAGAACAAGAACCTGGCACCAATCAGGTGAGTTGCAAAAAGGCGCAAAAATACTAGCTGTTGTTTTCCCACCGAAAAGGTGCTTAACAGAGTCAGCTCAGACTTGGCAGCCTTTCCTCATCTCCCACTAACCTTCCCCGCTGATTCCCACACCCCCACCACCTAGAGTCAGTGCCATTAGAAAAACACTTCAAGGTTACAAGCGTTGCTCAGAGAAACAGATACAGGCATGAGAACAAACTGCAGGAGGGGAGGAGCAAGAGAGTGCTCAATGACGTGGAGAGCAGCAGGCACCCATCTCCCGCCCAGGAAAAATGTCAGGAACCTGACAAAATCCCAGAGATGGTTTTCCCCAGAAGTGATGTTATCACACTCATTATGCCAGTGAATTTTTTTTGTCTGTGGGCAAGAAAAGGTTTGCCCTCCAGTACCTATGAAAGAGAACTGTCATTATCCAGTAGAGGTTGTAAGTTGCTGATGATGCGTTGAACTGTTTTGAGTTGACAGCTGTATGTGACCACTAATTGGTGTTCTGTTATTGTCTCTTTTGGGCCTGTCTTGCAACATGTTCTTTCTGGGTACCATTCTGGCTTTGTTAACCTGTTTCTTGACTTCATCAAGTAGATATTTTAGTTCCAAAAAGGTTTGTTGTAGATCTCTCAGGTGAGAATCCCTATCTGTAGGATTGGAAGAAGAAGAAGAGAAGAGATTGGATTTATACCTTGCCCTTCACTCCCCAAGGGAGTCTCAGAGTGGCTTACAAACTCCTTTCCCTTCCCCTCCCCATAACAGACACCCTGTGAGGTAGGTGGGGCTGAGAGAGCTCTTTCCCAAGCTATCCTTGAGAGAACAGCTGGTACAGAGCTATGGCTTGCCCAAGGTCATCCAGCCAGGTGCAAGTGGAGGAGTGGGGAATCAAACCCGGTTCTCCCAGATTAGAGTCCGCCCACTTAACCACTACACCAAACTGGTTCTCCCAGATGTGACTGTAGCATAGAGCCTGGCTGTATACAATGGATCATTTGGCATGTTTAGGATGGTAGTTGGAGGCATGTAGATATGCTTGTCCATCAGTAGGTTTCTGGTATAAAGTGGTGTCTATGCATCCACTGTGTATTTTTACAGCAGAATCCAGAAAATGTATTTCTTGCATAGATTTGTTAATTGTCAGGTTGATGGTAGGGTGAATGTTGTTGAATGCTGTTCAATGAGTCATCAACACCCTCTACTGGATAATGACAATTCTCTTTCACAGGTACTGGGAGTCAAACCTTATCTTTTCTTTTTTCTTTTCTTTTTTTCACTCTTGCCATATTTTATTTAACAGTCCTTTTTAAATAAGTTTCTTATTTTTCAAACACATAAAAACAAACAGACATACAAACACATATACATGAAAAGATCGGAGGATAATATATCAAATAGTATCTCTAAAATAGTTTCTTATATAATCTAATTATTAATTTCTTTACAGATAGTGACCTAAGAAGAAATTAATCCATGTAATCTGCAGATTGTTAACAGTAGTTGAGCGACTCAAAATGTAGACAGAGAGTATATAGTTCAGTTCATGTAATCTTTTAGCCATGTATACAATCTAGACCATGTACTGTAAAATTTCTTTTCCAGTAGTCCTTTCAAAAATAAAGTCAATTTATCAATTTCCACAGTTTCCAGTATTTTACTTATAATTTCTTCTTTTGAAGGTATTTCATCTTTTCTCCAGTATTTTGCATACAATATTCTTGCAGTTGTTAATACATGTATAATCAAATAAAAATCCTCATTCTTATACTTTTCTTGTCTTACATTCAATAAGAATAACTCTGGAGTAAAAGGTATAGTATCTTTCAGCATTTTTTGTAAGAGTTCATGAATCCAGGCCTAATATTTTTAACTCTATCACATGTCCACCACATATGAAAAAAGGACCCAACCATTTTTTAACATTTCCAAAAAGCATTTGATAAGTCAGGATAAAATCTTGCCAACATATTTGGTGTCATATGCCATCTATAAAACATTTTATAAATATCTTCTTTATAAGAAACTGCTTTAGTTGTAGATCCCTTGCCTTCCCTTGCTTTATAAGAAACTGCTTTAGTTGTAGAGTTTAGTTGTACATTCGTTTTCCATATCTGAGACCATTGATCTAAAGGTATGTTATATCCAACATTCTGTGCCCATTTAACCATAGAATTTTAATTACTTCATCTTGTGTCTTATCTTCTAACATTAATACATACAACTTTTTAATCAGCTTTTCTTCGGAATGGAACAATATCTTATCAATTGTAGACAGTTTAGAACAGAACCCCAATAATTTATCTTTCATATATCTAGATTGAATTTATTTATTTATTTATATTTATTTTATTTTTGGGATTTATATCCCACCCTCCCCGCCATATGGCGGCTCAGGGCGGCTCACAACAAACACACAAAAACAGATAATATCTTAAAAACATTAAAACATATAAAACAGCTAACACTATACAGATGGCATATCTTCAGCTCAATATATCGTAGCAGAGCCCAGATGTAATCCTTATGGATGATCACAATAGGTTGGTGGATGTTGAATAGTCGGGCCAGGGCCAAGATGAAAGTGTTGGGCGGCCACTACTTAAACGCCTGGTGGAAGAGCTCCATCTTGCAGGCCCTGCAGAATTGTAAAAGATCCCGCAGGGCCCTGATGTTATCTGGGAGCTCATTCCACCACTGTGGGGCCGCCACAGAAAAGGCCCTGGCCCTTGTTACCACCAACTGAGCCTCCTTTGGCCCTGGGAGGACCAGACGGTTTTGGGATCAGGACCGAAGTGCTCGCTGGGGAACATATGGAGAGAGGCGGTCCTTCAAGTAGATAGGCCCCAGGCCATAAAGGGCTTTATAGGTAAGCACCAGCACCTTGAACTTTATTCGGTATGCTATAGGCAGCCAGTGCAGTAATTTTAGGGCGGGCTGGATGTGCTCCCGCACAGGAAGGCCCAACAACAGCCGCGCTGCTGCATTCTGCACCAGCTGCAGCTTCCAGATTTGGCACAAGGGCAGCCCCAAGTAGAGAGCGTTACAATCTTGAGGTGACCAAAGCATGGATCACTGTAGCCAGTTCATTACGTTCAAGGAAGGGAACCAACTGCTTGATCAGCCGAAGATGATAGAAGGTCGATCTCGCAGTGGCTGCTACCTGGGCCTCCATCGTTAACGAGGGGTCCAGATGCACTCCCAAACTCCTAACCTCCGATGCTGGCACCAACGGCACCCCCTCAAAGGTCGGGAGAGGGATCCCTACCCCTGGTCCACTCCGACTCAAGCATAGGATCTCCATCTTCATCAGATTCAATTTCAGTTGGCTTTGCCTGAGTCAAACAGCCATGGCTTGCAATGCCAGGTCCAGATCTCCTGGGCCGAAGTCAGACTGCCTGCCCAAAAACAGATAGAGCTGGGTGTCATCTGTGTACTGATGACACCCTAGCCCATGCCTCCGGGCAATCTGGGCAAGGGGGCGTATAGGGGAAAGCACTGCTACCTGTGGGACACCGCAAGTCAGCGGATGTCTTTGGAAGAGCTGTTCTCCTACCGCCACCCTCTGTCCTCGATCTTGGAGAAATAAGGAAAGCCATTGTAAAGCTAACCCCTGGATCCCAATATCAGCGAGGTGATGGGACAGTAGCTGATGGTCGACCATGATGAATGCCGCCGACAGGTCCAACAACATCAGCACCACTGTACCGCCTCGATCCAGGTGCCTCCGGAGGTCATCTGTAAGGGGGACCAGCACCATCTCCATCCCATGGCCTGGTTGGAAGGGATCTAACACAGAGGTGTCATCCAAAAAGCCCTGCAACTGGTCTGCCACCACCTTCTCGTTTAACTTACCCAAGTAGGGCAAGTTAGATACCGGTTGGTAGTTGCCTAATTCGGCCAGATCCAAGTATGGTTTTTAAAGGAGGGGGCATACCGTAGCCTACTTACCCAAGTAGGGCAAGTTAGATACCGGTTGGTAGTTGCCTAATTCAGCCAGATCCAAGTATGGTTTTTAAAGGAGGGGGCATACCGTAGCCTCCTTTAGAGCACTAGGGAACACCCTTGTGCAAGGGATGTGTTGATAATTTCCCTAAGTGCCCCTTGTACCCCTTCATGGCTAGCTTTAATTAGCCATGATGGGCATGGATCGAGACCACAGGTGGTTGGACGGACCAGAGAGAGCAAATTGTCAACTTCTTTCAGACAGAATGGACTGAAATAATCCAAAATATGACAAGAAGACGTGCTTGGAGCCTCAAGTTCTGCCACTGTATCAACTGTGGCAGGGAGGTCTCGGCGGAGTGACAAGATTTTATCTGTGAAAAAGTTTCCAAAAGCCTCACAGCCAATGTCCAATTCCCTATCATTTGGTCTGCTTGCCGGCAGAGTCATCAGTGACCGAATTGTCCTAAATAATTGGGCTGGGCGGGAACTCGCCGACACTATCTCAGCCGCATAGAACGCTTTCTTTGTGCCCTTGACAGCCATCTCATAGGCTTTCATAAATGTCCTATAAGATGATCTTGCTGCTTCGCCGGGAGCGTGACGCCACCATCTCTCTAGTCATCTGAGTTCCCGTTTCATATCCCTCAACTCGCCTGTATACCAAGGGGCCAGTCGAGAGCAGGAGCGTAGAGGACACTGGGGAGCGATCTCGTTGATGGCCACCGAAAGACGATGTTGCCAGTCTTTGACCTTCTCATCCAATGGGCCACCAGGGGGCATTGGATCCCGCAGAGCTTCCTGGAATTGCACAGGATCCATTTGGCTCGGCGGATGAGCTAAAAACAGCTCGCCACCCAAATGGAGTTGGGGCGGCAGGTTCACCCAGGCCTTCAGAGTCTGGTGGTCCGACCATGGTACAGCTGTAGCTGTAATCCAGTCCACTGTAACCCCCGCCACAAAAATCAAATCAAGTGTGTGGCCGGCTCTGTGCGTGGGTGTCATAACAAACTGGGAAAGTCCCAGCACCGCCGTGGATGATACCAGATCCATTGCCTGCATGGAGGTTGCGTCCTTGGCATGGATGTTGAAATCACCCAAGACTAATAGCTGAGGGTGTTCAAGTGCCCAGCCTGATACGGCCTCCAGCAGGGATGGCAGGCTGCCTGCCGGTGTGTTGGGTGGTCGGTACACCAACCAGACAGCCAAACTTCCCCCGGCATCCCAGACAAAGCCGACACACTCTATGCCCACAAGATTCTGCGGCGGTAGCGCCCCGAAGGAGTAACCCTCCCGGATGAACAACACCACCCCTCCCCCCACCCCTGAGTCCGAGATTGGTGAAGGACCAAAAACCCAGGTGGTGCCATTTGGGAGAGGGAGACAGTCTCTCCCTCCCACACCCAGGTCTCAGTCACACATGCCAAGTCCACGTCCTGTTCAGACAAAAAGTCATAAAGGACTCTGGTCTTATTATTTATGGACCTGGCATTACACATCATCAATGTCGGAGCAGAGTTCTGCTTCCTAGCTCCACAACCTACTACTTTTGGGATGAGACACAGATTGGAAGAGGACCGAGCACGTCCATGTCTCTGTCTCCTTCCCTCCCTCCATCTGGTCCCACCGCCATACCTCCCCCTCCCCAGGAGAACAGGGATCCCTTGTCTGCTCATGTGCCCATCGGCAGCCTTTGCCTACTTGTCTCGGCCGCCGTCGGACCCCTGTGCAGTGGTGCTGATAACACCGCCTGGCCCTCCCACCTACTACCTGCACAATAGTGGGCACTGCCAGATACCACCCAGATCCGACTTTATAATTTAAACAGGAGGAGCCCCATCAGCCAAGCAAGCTGTGCTGAGTTAAAACACCAATTTCCCAGCCAACCCCACCCCACCTAACTACTTTACTAATCTAATTTAACCAATTTAAGGGAAAGGAACAAATACAATAACACTCTAGGGCCACTACTCTAACTACAAACTAACCTATCCCGACTAACACTAACTATTATAAAAATAGAAAAAAGAAGAGAAAAAAGGGAAAAGGAAACCTCAGTCCCTAACCTCACTTCTCAATTGTGCAGATGTCTTCAATAGCTGTACTGATGTTTCACCTCCAGTCCGTTAGAGTGGGCCAGATGGCCCAGCGGTATATAGGTGTTGTCCAATAACGCCACATCTAGACCAAACCCGCTGCCATCCAGACACCATCCAGACACTCACCGATACTAGTCAGTGGCATTAAAACACCAGGGTTCAGTCCAGAGGGTCATATCCACCTCCAGAACTTGTTGACAGAACTCTAAACCGGTCAAGGAGTCTCGAACTGACCAGGACTCCAACACAGGAAAAGGCACCCGGGCCTACCAACAAAGGCACCAGAAAAGACCAGAGGCATCCAAGGACCTGGAAAAGTCTGGAATCACCCGGGAACTCCGAAAGTCGGAGGATGGATGATGCTCGGCCTCCCGACAACATCGCCAAAATGGCGCCCACTTGCCAGAAGCAGCACCAAACAAAAGGGACCCAAGATCGAAGGCGTCCGAGGCGACAGGGACCGGAGATTGACAGCGTCCAAAGAAGATCTGAGATCAACCGAAGCCACCGGCAAGGCCATCTGAGAGACCCTGAAATCGCCGAGCCCCAAGCTGCATGAGACCACCCGAGGCCAGCAGCAACACCCGGGCCCGCCCACCTTTGTGCCAGGAGAAGGCCGAAAACACCTGAAGGTTCCAGAATCCAGAAATGCCCGAAATACTCCAAGGTGCTCCGAGGCCTCCGAGACCACCCAAAACACTCCGGAGCCACCTGAAGGCCCCCGGAATCGCAGCAGAGCAGCAGATGACAGAGCGGCAAGTGGCAAAGCAGAACAAGCAGCAGTCAGAGGCCGGCGGCCAGCAACAGTCGGCAGTCGAAGGTCAGCAACAATCGGTGGTCGGCGACAAGCACAGCAGGCAACAGCAGGAGCCAACAGGCGTCACCGGCTGCAACAAACAGCAAACAGCCAGTGGTCGGTGGTTGGCAGCCGGCCAAAGGGACGCCACTGGAACCGCAGCCAGGAGCACAGCCAGAAGCACAGAGGCACAAAGTCCAGAGACAGTCAGTCAGCCAGGTAACCTTTCCCTAATAGCTGGATTAATAAAAACCTAATAGCCGAATTAAAGGCTGAACTAAAGTCCCCTAGAATTTGGCATTTGTTTCCACTTTTTGGTGGGGCTCAGTTCCAGAGCTCAACACCGGCCACCATCTTGAAGTTCTAATCTTGACGCCGACCGCTCTCTTGAAGTTATACTCAATTTGAACCATTTCCCACCAACTAAGATCAGGATTTAAGTTTTTGGTACTTTCAGTTGTTTTGAACTCATTTTTATTGTCTAAAAGATCCTCATATTTCAATAAGTACATTTTGGATGCCAAGTTTGGGTTTGTGAAGGCATCCAATGGAGCAACCCATTTCGGGATCTTAGAATAAAAAAAGTCTTTTAATGTCTTCCCATACCCTTAGCAATGCTTTTCTAATTATATGTTGCTTAAAGTACTTGTGGGTCTCGGCTTTCTCGTATTAAATAAACACATGCCATCCCAACATCAGATCGTGTCCCTCCAATGTTAATATTCTGGGATTCTCTAGTGTAACCCAATCTCTTAGCCATGTCATTGCTGCTGCTTTAAAATAAAGTGACCAATCTAATAGAGCAAAGCCAGCTCTTTCTCTAGCATCTTGTAATGCTTTCAATTTTATTCTTGACTTCTTCCCTTGCCATACGAATTGTGTCATCAATTTATCTAACTCCATAAAATATTACTGGTATTGGAGAACTGGGATTGTCTGGAACAAAAAGATCAGCCTAGGCAATACATTCATTTTTATTGTTGCAATTCTGCCCATAAAAGATAATTGTAAATTTTTCCATTTTTCAAAGTCTTTCTTAATTTCTAGGATAAGTTGTATATAGTTGTTTTCAATCAATTAACTTCATGTATTTGTAATATTTATCTCTAGATACTTCATTGTTTTCATAATTTCCAGACCTGATATTTGTCGAAGTTGTATGTTTTATTCTTTAGTCATATTTTTTGTTAAAATTTTTGTTTTATTAAAATTTATTTTCAATCCAGCTACTTGTTCATATTCTTGGACAGAGTTTAAAAGATGCATAATAGATTCCATTGGATTCTCTAATATAAAGACTAAATCATCTGCAAAAGCTTGTAGTTTATATTCCTCTCCTCTTACTTTGAGTCCTCTAATGTTGATATCATTTCTAATCATATCCTTTAGTGTTTCAAGTGCGAAAATAAATAATACAGTGCAGACCAAAACAGACTAAATGTATTATTATTATGATTATTATGATTATGATTATGATTAAAAATTGTCCTTGAATCCTGGTGCTAACTTACTTACAGAAAGCATGTTTAATGGAAGAAGCCAAAAATGCATGGTACAAATGACACTTTAGGAAAAGGGAATTATTTCTCTCTCATGCCTGAAATCAAAATACTTTTCAAAATTCTTTCAGGAGCAGCTAACAGGGGGGAAATTTTTAAAGGGGAAGGGGACAGGGGTGAGTGCGATGCTCTGGAAAATGGATCCACCCATTCCTACCCCTACCTCCTCTCACATGAAGGAGAGCTGAAGAGCAGAGAGAGAGAGAGAGAGAGAGAGAGAGAGAGAGGAGGTGTTTCTGGGCTCCTCCTTGCCAGCTGCCCTAGGCCTGAGCTGGCACAGGACAAAGCCATTTGTTGGCATGCCTGTGCTCTTCTTCAGTGGCCTGGGTGCAGTGCTGCTAGTGAAGAGGAGCACAGTAGACCTTGGCTTCACCCTGCAGTCTGGGAGTCGTGTGACTGGTGAGGAGAAACACAGCAAACATGGTCCTTCTCTTGCCAGTTGTCTCTTATCCTCAGACTCAGAGGGGGTACTGTAAGAGAGTCAGACCATCCTTTCACTGACCATCCTTTCGTTTCTACTGCTCTGATACTATCCCTTTGATGTGTAGATTGCTAATCTCAGGGAAACTTCCCTCCTTCCAGTCTTGACACCTTCTCTCCACACTACGCTAGCCTTCTCCATCTTGGCACCATGAGGGCAGAGCATGCTTCCTGCATCTCTATCCATCCTAGTTAGTTAGACTAGATTAGAAACCTGTCTCTACCCTATCCTGTCAAGAATGGAGTTCCTTACAATAAAGGACTCATTTTAGTTTTGCAAAGATAAAGAGGCTCCATGTGTAACTTTGTTTCTGGTCAGCACACACAACCTGAATAGGCTCTGCTGTGTTATGTGCCTTGAACATTCTGCTAACCCAAATAATCCATACTGCACCCTACCGAGTAGAACAAAGCTATGCTTCTCCTCATTGTGCAGTACAGCTGGCAAGGAGGGACATGGCAGCCCTCAACTTCATCCTGCCAGCCCAAGAACAGTGTCTATTAGGGAGAGACACAAACACACTGGTGCCCATGCTTCTCTTTGCTGGCTGCACTGCACTGGCATGGGATGAAACTGGTCTTTGTCCTTCCTTGTACATGGGCTGCTAGTGCAAAGCTTGGTGTCACCATGCTCATCTTCACCCCCCTCTTTCTCCCTCACTCTGCTTGTTTCATCTCCATGCAGGGAACTGGAAACCAACCTTATGTCACCCTTCCACTTTGTCTGCCACTACTTCCTCAGTCATCCATCATTCCTTTCCCTTCACCCCCCACTGTGAGAGTCCTACAGAGTCAGTCACCAACAAGTGTCCTTAAGAAAAGGTAGTCTTTGTTGAGAAAGGTCTGTTGTAGTCATCTACACGTTCTGTGTTAGTAATGGCTGGAACAATCCCTGGACAGGGCAATTATACAGAATTCAAAAGGGTCTTGCAAAAGGATGTAACCAATCATATAAGTCATGTAAGAGGCACCCAAATACTGGCCTGAGGTTCTCATGGAAAAAGTGGGAAGAAATAAAGCTAGACGCAAAGGAAGATACATAGGCAGGTACCAAGTCTCCCAAGGTCAGAGCAGAGCTGGGAGCGATAAGCAAGCCATGGGAAGTATAACATAACATTCCACACACCCAACATCACCAAGCAACTCATCCCATCTCCTGGGCAGGAGATGGCAGCATTAGCTGACAACCACCACCTTCCAAGCTCCAAGTCCTCCTCTTCTTCTCCCCCCCCCCCGTTTGCTTCATCTCCCAGCAGGGAGCAGCAATGGATGGAAACAAACACATTTAAAAGGGGGAAGGGGTGACAACACAAATCAAAGCGTCTCCCATGCTTGCTTCTGTCCATGTTTCCTGGGCTTCTCATTCCTTCTTTCTAGCACTCCTGAAGTCCCACATTTCTCTTCTCAACTGTCTGCCACTCCTCCCCTTCACTGCTTTACCTAGTTTCTGTTGCATTTGTCTAAGTACAGATTGTTTGTAACTTGGTTGTTTGTAACTTGGGGATTCCATCAGCCTCTGGGGTAGTATCATTTTAACTGTCCCTCCACCTCAACAGAACTGCATGGGTTCTATAGAGTCACCTGACCATGGCAATGAAACTGAAACCAGATCCCCCACTCTCAGATCACCAGCCTCCTGATTTGAACAGAAACTTGATAAAGGGTATGACCTGCTGAATAAATAACATGTAGGGGTCAGATAACACTGAGACAATCCCATGGTTGTTACAAGGTGGAAAGCGCCATCAAGACACAGCCCATAGGGTTATGGCAGCAACCCTATAGGGTTTTCAAGGCAAGAAGAAGAGTAGGTTTTTATACTCTGCTTTCCTCTACCTTGAGGAGTCTCAAGGCAGCTTAACAATCACCTTTCCCTTCCTCTCTTGACAACAGACATCCTGTGAAGTAGGTGGGGCTTAGAGAGTTCTAAGAGAACTGTGACTGGCCCATGGCCTCCCAGATGGCTTCATGTGGAGGAGTGGGGGATCAGATCCAGTTCTCCAGCTTCAAGTCTGCTGCTCTTAACCACTACACCACACTTGAGGAACAGAGGTGATTTGCTATTTCCAGATTTTCTTGGCGGTCTCCCATTCAAATACTAACCAGAGCCAATGCTGCTTAGCTTCCAAGACTGAGTTAGCCTGGGCCATCCCGGTCAGGACGTGGTTGTTATGGCAGTCATGAATCCCTAAACTGTACTTGATGACATCATATACTTTTGCCATGTGGCTAGGGGTCTCATTTACCCCATCCTCCTCTCCTGTTGCCTGCTGCAGCTCTGAATGGCAACAGGAGAAAAATGGTTAAAAACCCGCAGCGGGTAAAAGCACGGCGTTTCTGATTCCTAGAGCTATCTAGGTCATTTATTTTTTTTACCAGAAGTGACATGATGTCACAGCTAGTGTTGCACCACCCCTCATATTCCTGCCTACAGTCTTCCCACCAGTTGCCTGGTACTATGGAACAACCCTAAACACAGCTCACTTAGTTCAAATCAAAATAGCCCGTGGCCTGTGTAACCATTTGAATTGTTCCCCACTCATTTAGGGGATAGTGGGAAGAGGAATTTTCTTCCTTGGGCAGATGTTCTGGTGGCTCTCTTCTGATGACAGCAATGTGAACTGAAGTCGACAGCACTGGATGGGGATTAATGCCACTTCTTTCAGCAGTGATATTCCATTCACCATCACCCCTCCATCAAGTTTCATATTTTTGGCAAAATTTAGAACTTGCTAATTGGAAAGGAATTTATTCGAACCAGTCCTACGTCATTCAAGTGAAGGAGTGGGATTAATAAATTGTTTAGTGATGTGGAAGAACAATTATGTGGGCTGTTATTGTTGAAAAATCCTAACAGCCTTTCACTATGTCATAAATGATGAACAAGAAGCACTAAAGAAATGTACTGCCTTAGGGCCAGATTTTTCTTGCCCATGTACAAGTCTACTGCTTGCTAATTAATCCACATGTTACAGATGACAGAGTACACCCAAGCAAAAGTTAGGAGGAAGCGGCTGATTAAAAGGTGCCTGCTAAATTCAAGGACTTTTGGATATCAATGGCTGTGCTGAACATACAAATCCAGCCCCTAGAGATGGAATGCTGATGACTAGCATGGCAAAAGTGATTAACAGTTGATGTTACCATGTTCAACTGTGGCAATCAGACAAGAGCCAGTCACAGGTCTGTTTGGTTTGGCACTGAACAAATCAAATGCCTACCAGACTTGTATCAGTTTCTTTCTCCCCAAAAAACTGCATGCTGAGGAACCAAAAGGGACTACTTAGATTAATCCTACTTACTATAGTAGGGTTAAAAAACCCCCAACCATAGCATTTAGTTGTGACTGATTTATATGGTCTGTGACTGATTTGACAGTCTATTTAAACCATTGTCTGATGAACAAAGCAGTAGCCCAGCATGGATACAGGAGTGAGAACTCAGTTTTGTTGTATGAGAAGGCACATGTGTGGAAGACCAACTGTGCTCTTCTGCACTGTTAGGAAGAATTAGCTGAAGCCACCGGCCACATAGCCATGAATTGGTTGGTGAAAAGTTTTTTTTTACACAACAACAACAACACAGCATTTATTTTTGACTGATTTATAGAACAGCCCACCAAGAAATTCGACCCCTTGTTTGTGAGTGGTGAGCAGGGTATGAGCTGAATGGGTGAGTGTTCAGGCATTCCTACTGATAACTAGGGCAGCCTTGCTTGTCACCTCCCTGTGAGTTAAAGCAGGGCAGAATGAGAGTTTCTGCTGTAAGCAAACCTGTTCAGTAACACGCCTGCCACTATGCAGATAGCCACCATGGACTGAGGGGAAAAAAGAACTGGGCAAGGCGCTTGCGTGGCTGCCTTCTGAGCATGAAACAAAAAAACACACCTCAAATCTTGCCAAGAGAAAATAACAGAAGCCCCATTGTCCAGGGGTAGCCCTGGCACTCCCATGCTCACCAGAGGTGAGGAAGAGAGGGCCAGCTGAAGGGGCCTACAGCAGAATTTGGCCCCACCTCTGCCAGTCAACACAGCAGGGCAGTCTGCATGTCAGATGGCAGGCCCATCAAAGCCAGACCTGCCCAAGAGGCCAGCAGCATGCCCAACCCAGCAGAGCCAGGCAAGAGAGGAACAGCCACCGCATGGGGTGACCCTGAGCCTTAATCTACCAGCCCCAGCTGGCTAGGGTTAGGCGGAGGGCCTGGCCAGGAGCAACAGCTTCTGCCAGTCAGCCCAGGAGGGTGGGGCAACCCTCAGGGAGACAGGAAGAGGAATGGGTGGTCATACCCAGGGAGTCTCCTTCACAAGGCCCAGAGATTCAGGCCTGGAAAAGCAGGTTAGCCCTCCTGCTATGGGGGCACCACAGAGAGGAGGAAGACCTAGGGTGATATGAACCCCCTTCCCATGCCTAGCCTGAGGTCTGTCCATGCCCCCAGGAGGAACTCTGGAGGGTGTGTTGGCTCCACCAACATGTGACATGGCAGATGCTCACAAACACAGAAGTGTTACACATTAAATTTAATCTAACACCAACACACACAGTACCAACTATAGTATAGTAAACAACAACCTACTGTAACAACTAATATATAAAAAGCTGCGGCATTAGATGCACTATCAGACAGATATACTCCAGTCACTGGATATCCATTTTCCCTTCGTGACATCCCAAATAGATCTGGACAAGAGGGGGCCTGCAACAAAATGTTGCACAATGTGTTGTGGCCCTACCACAGTCTTCATTGCAGGCAGTCCTCGCAAGGAACTTGTGGGGAGGGGGGATTCCCCCACCTTTCCCCCTCTCCTCCCCTTTATTGTCAAAGTACCCTCCTCTTTCTTCCTGCACACACCCCTTATTCACTAATCTTCCCTCACGTCCCCTTCTCCTCTCACCCCTTCTATGTCAGCTTTCCTCCCTACCCCATGCTCTAGCAATCCTTTCCTACCCCATTTCTCCTCTCGCCCCTTATATGTCTCATCCCGTCTTACCCCAGCCCTTCTTGATGTCCTTCCCCCCACCCCCTCTCAGGCTGCCCCTCTTTCTCTCCACTATTTCTCTACCCCCCCAATTTCCCCTTCCTCTTTCTCTCCCCCTCTCTCAATCTCCCACTCTTTTCTTTCTCCCCCCCAACAGACAATTCCCTATTCTTTCTCGGTCTCTCTCTGCCCTCTCACAGAACCCCACTTCTTTCTGTTTCTCTCCTTTTGCAGCTGCAGGTGAGCAAACATCCCCAATCTGGTTGCGGGGGGGGGGGGAGGGGCGACGGCGCAGGCTTCGCCGCCTCACGCTTAAACTGATGGCAGCAGGGGTAGCTTGAGCAGCGGCGGCAGCAGCAGAGGGCAGACAGGCTGGCTCCCAGAGAGCTGCTGCCACCCCTTTGGCTCCCTTGGCCACCGGCTGCCCTCCCTCCCCGGAGATGCTGCTGGCTGCCTTTACTCAGCAGTCCAGTGCCCAAACTTGCTGGCTGAAGCTATAGTCTTAGTTGCTGGCAGTCCTGGCAGGGGCTGTCCCAGTGGCAGGGCACACAGCTATTGTGGCGGTGGCAGCTTCCCTCGCGGCTCCAATGGCTTTTCCAGTGCTTTAGTAACTCTATTCTCTGTGCTTGCATGGAGTAAGCAGTTTTACTTTGGGGGGCATTTAAGTATCCCCGTATACTTCTAAAAAATTTAAATTTTTCTGCAAAAATGGGGATTGCCCCAAGTTTGTTGGAAGATCTTTTTACCCTCCATGTGACCCAGATCCATGGAAATAAGTATCCGCACGCAGAGTGGACCTTGGCTATTAGATATATAGATGGCAAGGCAAGCATTCATTGGGCATAGAGTGTAACGTGCTTAAATCAATCTACTTCATGCCAAAATCCATCCTAATGACTGTGGCTGGCCTTCTCAAAGAGCGAATGGCAATGAGGATGTCAGATTTGTCCTTTACTATGTCTGTGGGAGAGGGGAATAGGTTGAATTTGTTTTCCTGTTGCAGAATGTGTGGCGGGAAACTGATCAATGAGAACAAGGAAAACTAGTGTTAGGATTAGAATCTAAGAATTAGAATTAGGCTTTTGCCTAATTTTGTCCAGTATTTCCAGGGCAATAACTTTGTGAACTATACATTTCTTTCCTAGAACTGGAAATAGAGTTTTGCTTGTCTACAGTGTGCCCTCTTGAATTTCTGCAGATTTTTCCATCAGGAAAAAGGGTAGCCACTCTGCTCTGAGACATTAAAGTGGGACTTCTTCCCACATCTTCATAACAGAACTGGCTTGAAAAATAACAGCATGAAACAGTTCAGCTTTGCATTTCTTAATCCCAAAGTGAGAATGAATGAAAGCGAGAGTGAATGATAGGAGCTCTCAGTCTGGGGCCAGTGATGCTCTGTATTCTTGGTGCTTGACGGGGGGGGGGGGGCAACAGTGGGAGGGCTTCTGGTGTCCTGCCCCCACTGGTGGACCTCCTGATGGCACCTGGTGTTTTTGGTTACTGTATGACACAGAGTGTTGGACTGCATAGGCCATTGGCCTGATCCAGCATTGGCTTCTCTTATGTTCTTATGTTTCCCAAGCAGACAGGTTAATGGCTGCTGATGTTAAGAAAAGCTTCCTGAAATATATTTGTTCAGTCAGGTAAGAGCTGACAAAATCTGGACATTTCTAAAAATTGTCTCACACTTGTAACATCTGTTGGTTTAGGCGCTTCAAGAAGAGATGTCATGCTGTTCTTCTGAGTTCTTCTCTTCACCCCTTTCCAATACAAATATCAAAAAATTCAATTTACTTCCAGTCATTTGTGCTTTTCCCAATTGAGTTGAAATCCAGCCTGGTTTGGCTGGGGGTGGGTGGGTTAACAATCTGAAAGGGTTAGTCAAGGGTTCCAACATTTCCCCTGATTTTCTTTGGCAATTAATATGTCATTGTGTAGGCAGTCCTGAATTGAGTATATCAACAATGAACCTATGGAATCAGGACTATAACACAGCTCTGTCAACAGATCATTCCGATTATTCTGTCCTGGAATATGAATACAGTTTCATTCAGGGGCGTAGACTTTTGGAAATCCCGGGGGGGGGGGCTCCTTAGCGTGCACGCTCACTGGAGCGATGGTCTCCCCCCCCCGGAAACCGCCCCGCCTCCCTGGGCCCTTCCGAGGCCTGCCAGCTGCTGCTGCCAGTGCCTCTCCCCCCCTTCCCTCTCCCTCTCCAGCAGCGGCGGCGGCCGGGCCTCGGAAGGACCTGGGGAGGCATGGCGGCAGGCGCTCCATTTTCCCGGGGGTGGCTGAGCCCCCCCGGGAAATTTCAGGGGTGGCTCAAGCCCTTGAGCCGCCCCCCCCCCCCCGTACTCTACGCCTATGGTTTCATTGATCCTTCTGCCAACTAGAGGCTGATAACCAAAAATTTCACTGGTTCTTTCAGATCAGTGGATCCCATCTAAATTCCAGGCACTGAAGCACTAATTTCCTGCTTCCCTCCTCCTGAAACAGCTGCTCCTGGAGAACAAGGACCCTCGGGAATAACATGAGGAGGCAGAGGGGGCCGATCAAGGAAGGGGGGAATCGCCCTCCTTTGCACTGGGGGAGCTTTCCAGTGGAATCCAGTCCAGTACATAATTTTGGGCTTGCCTCATTTGCCTCAATGTAGGCTCCATGTTTTGGGGTGGGGGTGGGGAAAGATGCCCTGAGCCCCTCCAGACACACACAGCTGCCTGCTCATTTGCTCTTTCCCTCCACACCCAATTTCTGCTGCTGTCCAGAAGGAAAGGGTGATGCTGAGGGCTCCTCCTCCTTCTGTCCCTGCTCACACCCTCCAGGAGGGCGGGCCAGCACACAGGCAGGTGGCTTGCTAAGGGAAGGGAAAGCAAGGCCAGGAGCTACAGGGCTCGGCAGGCAGCTCCTTGCTGAGTCTGTGGACCTTGCCAGATGTCATTTGATGCCATCCTCCAACAATGCTGCTGTGTAAAAGACAAATTCCCAAATAGCCCTTATTTTATCCAGTGGCTTTAGTAGATGGGAAGACATTTGGGTATAGTCTTTGTTTTACGCAAAACCGTAAGATGTTTGGGAACCTCAGCAAAAGGTCTGCATGACACTATGTGTGACAGGAAGAACATCTATCAAACTTGTGCTCTGCCACAACATCCAGCTGATTCCACCTATGAACTCAGTGCACACTGGATCACTAAAAAAAGGCCCAAACTGTGCAGAACTCAAAAGCTTTGTAACACAAAGGCTACTTTTCTAAGATTACTTCCAAGGCAGAAGTTCAGCCCTAACAGGTCAGCAATTGTGTTATATAAATGTGGCAAAATCAATATTTTAAAATCTAGAAATTGGTGCCAAAGGTAACTGACAATTCCATAGACTTTTCCCAGGTGTTGTTGTATCACCACACAATTAAATGAAAACCTTGTAAAATTGACTTGGGTGTAAAGTCAAAAGGTGCTTGTAACATATCATGATGGCATTCAGAGAAAGAAATGGAAGTCTAAAACTGAGGCAAACAAACCTGAACAGACCTCAGAGGGCTTCCCTAGGGAGTCAGTGATGTTCCCAGAAGCCTTCTGGATGGGAGTTTGCACTGTTTCAGCCTCTTGCATTTGCCTTAGAAGACAGGTGTTGGTAGATAAACTAACAGTGCAGTCCCAAATGAAGTTATAGCCTTCTGATGGACTTTAATAGACTTAGAAGGGGATAACTAGGATTGCACTGCAAGAATTCTGAAACAGTGGCCTTTTTTGTGGATTCCTTACCTCTATGTTCTCTTTATTGTGAGCTGATGTCAGAGATCCTTTTAGTATGTACAGGGGAAAAAACGGTGGGATTAATGGGAGAAATTGCTATGTACCTCCCACACAAAAGAACAGTATCTCTCTTTCTGTGCTCTCTTTTAATTTGTTAAAAATAAACAGACCTAGTTGGCATCAGAGCCAACTGGTGGCCCTGCACCAAACTCCCAAAGGGGTATACATTTATTATTTATTTATTTCGATTTTTATCCCGCCTTGCCCGCAAGCAGGCTCAAGGCAGTGTACAACAAGTTAAAATCCAATAAAACACAGATGCACTATACAATGCAATAAGTTACATTAAAATTACAAAGTCAGCAATATAAATTCAAAGTGCAGATGCATAGAGGTGTTGATTCCTGTATGATGGTCCCATATAGCCAGCATCCAAGTTGTTCTTACAGTAATATGCGAGCCGTGATGATTCAAAGATAATAATCAGCAGTGGCTCCTAATTGAAAGCCTGGTGGAAGAGCTCCATAACTAATTACAAACCAACTTTTGCTGCCGTGGATGGAGATCCTTCATTGGCGGAGGAGCTTAACCTCTTCTTTGCCCGTTTTGAAGTGGAGTCACCAGGGACAGCAACATTACAGCCATCAGTCCATGGTGGCCCCTCCCTCAGGGTGGAAGAGCATGAGGTGAGGCGTACGCTGAGGTCTGTGAATCCGAGGAAGGCAGCTGGACCTGATGGCATTACTGGATGGGTGTTGAAAGAATGTGCAGACCAGTTGGCGGGGGTTCTCACTAAGATCTTTAACCGGTCCTTACACCAGTCTATCGTTCCGTCTTGCCTAAAGTCCTCAATTATTGTTCCCCTGCCCAAAAAATCCACAGTCAGTAGCTTAAAGGATTATAGACCAGTTGCACTCACTCCGGTTGTGATGAAGTGTTTTGAGAAATTGGTACGGAGTCATATTGTTTCATGCCTTCCATCCACACTGGATAGTCACCAGTTTGCATACAAGGCAAATAGATCCACAGAGGATGCTATCACTACAACTCTCCATACTGCTCTGTCACATCTGGAGCAGCCAGGGAGTTATGTGAGGCTGTTGTTTGTGGATTTTAGTTCTGCCTTCAATACCATCCTCCCACATAGATTAGTGCCCAAATTGGAGGGCCTTGGACTTTCCAGCTCCATATGTTCCTGGATCTTGGACTTCCTGACTGCCCGCCCTCAGAGGGTTAGAGTAGGGTCTCATATGTCCACAGCCCTTACCCTTAACACCGGCTCCCCACAAGGCTGTGTGTTGAGTCCCCTGCTCTATACCCTCTATACGCAGGACTGTATCCCCACTCACCCCAGCAATACTATCATCAAGTTTGCTGATGACACCACTGTGGTGGGGCTCATCTCCGGGAATGATGAGTCTGCTTATCGGGATGAGGTGGAATGGCTTTGTGTGTGGTGTAGGGAAAATAATCTGATTCTTAATACCACCAAGACCAAGGAATTGGTAGTGGACTACAGGAGGAACAAAACGGACATTAAGCCACTGTTTATTGGTGGAGAATGTGTGGAAAGGGTGGCTACTTTCAAGTTTTTGGGAGTGACTATTGAACAAAATCTGACCTGGAGTGCAAATACCACTGCTCTGGTGAAGAAGGCCCAGCAGAGGCTTTATTTTCTCAGACTTTTAAAGAAAAATAATTTGAATGAGAAAATATTGATGTCTTTCTATCGTTGCTCAATAGAGAGCATTTTAATATACTGTATCTGTGCCTGGTTTGCTAGTTGTACGGTTGCAGATAGGAAAGCACTCCAGAGAGTCATCACCACAGCCCAGAAGATAATTGGCTGTCCTCTCCCACTTCTGGAGGAACTGTATAGTTCTCGATGTCTGAAAAAAGTGAAGAACATCCTACAGGATTTGTCACATCCTGCATATTCCTTGTTTGAACTGCTGCCTTTGGGCAGAAGATATAGGACAATCAAAACAAGGACAAATAGACTAAAAAACAGTTTTTACTCGAGAGCTATTATTGCCTGTATGAGACTGAAATTTGGGGGAAACAGTGGTTTGGTTGCTATGTAAATCACAAGGGAGAAGCAGTCGTGAATGTCTGTGTGAGTGCGCATGATTATATGTTGTGAGTCACTGAATGATGGTCCTTTTTAATTTCATTGTACTATGTACAATGACAATAAAGTATATTATTATTATTATTATTTACAGGCCCTGCAGAACTGTAAAAGGTCCTGCGGGGCCCTGATGTCTTCCGGGAGCTCATTCCACCAGTGTGGAGCCGCCACTGAGAAGGCCCTGGCTCTGGTGACGGCCAATTTGGCGTCTTTTGGTCCAGGGAGGGTCAGGTGATTTTGCGACCCTGACCTCAGTGCTCTCTGGGGAACATACAGGGAAAGACAGTCCTACTGGTAGGCAGGCCCCTGACTATATAGGGCTTTAAAGGTCAAAACCAGCACCTTGAAATGAATCCGGTATGCTATTGACAGGCAGTGTAATGCCCTCAGCACAGGCCAGATGTGCTCTCATACAGACAGACCCATCAGCAGCCTGGCTGCCACATTTTGCACTAGCTGCAGTTTCCAGATTTGGGACAAGGGCAGCCCCATATAGAAAGTGTTGCAGTAGTCCAGTCTCTAGGTGACCATAGCATGGATCACAGTAGCCAGGTCATTGCATTTGAGGAAGGGAACCAACTGCCTAATCAGCCATAGATGGTAAAAGGCTGCTATCTGGGCCTCCATAGTTAAGGTGGCATCCAAGAGCATTCCCAAACTCCTGACCCTCGGTGCTGGCCCCAGTGGCGTCCCATCGAAGGTCGGTAGTGGGATCCCTACCCCTGGTCTGCTCCAACTCAGGCACAGGACTTCCGTCTTCATTGGATTCAATTTCAGTTGACTTAGTCTAAGCCAGCCTGCCACATCCTGAAGCACCCGGTCCAGGTCATCTGGGGTAGAGTCGGACTAACCGCCCAGCAACAGATACAGCTGGGTGTTGTCTGCGTATTGGTGACACCCTAGCCTGTGCCACCAGCCAATCTGGGCAAGGGGGCGCATGTAGATGTTGAATAACATCAGGGATAGCACTGCCCCTTGAGGAACCCCGCAGGACAGCGGGCACCTCTGGGACGTCTGATCCCTAGTGCCACCCTCTGTCCCCAACCTTGGAGAAAGGAGACAAGCCATTGCAAGGCAAGCCCCTGAACCCCCGTGTCGTTTAGATATTACTAATCAAAAGAAAAAGCACAGAATGGCTTTCAGTTTGGAATCTCCATGTTTTTTCAATGTTCTGAGATCTTTTGGTTTCAGACCACTTGCTACAACTTACATTCAGGTTCTTTCATACCATTGAGATACATGTATGCACATGCATATATGTGTAGGTGTGTGTGAGAGAAGGCATTGCCACTTGTGAATGGAGTGGAGGGACCAAATGAAAGCCTAAAGTGATATATTTCTATAGATCGTGCAACTGATTCAACATTAGCTTTTATTCATTTATTAACAAATTTATATTCATGTTTTGATTTGATATAAAAGCATAATAGTAAAAAAAACCCCTCTTCAATATAAAACTAGCTGTGACAGAACTGAAGAGTTGTGGAATGCATCAGGTAAACAGAGAAGCTGCAGAGTCATGTGATTGAGCAAGGAGAGGGCCGGAGAGCTTGGAATTCTCAGGTGGAGTGACAGATAACTATCAGAGCAGAATGGACAGTTGAGAGAGTGAGTTGGAAGAAGCGGTTGGAAGAGGGTTTACTGAAGCACAGAGTTAACTGAGAGAGCTCTGAGGAGAAAGTGGAACCTCTTAGCTCAGTGAAATCAGCCAGGGAACAGTTCATGTGAAAGAACTGTGGCTGAATAGCACTCTTAACTGATATTCTCAAACAGTGAGAAGAGAGTTACCAGAGAGTGGGCAAGTTTAAGACCTCAAGGGTCACAAACACCAAACACACTACTCCAAGGGAACTTAAAAGGGTGGCTAAAGAAGGGCAAAGGGGTCTAGAGGAGTCTGGGAGAGCTGGGATGTCGAACCAGTAGACTCAGGAGACCAGATAGAGCCCATAGGCATCATCTTCCGGGGGGGGGGCTGTGGAGTGTGAGCTCCCCCTGAACATTTCCAGACTGTGCTGAGCCTCCCCTAGGGGCAGGTTCCAGCCCATTTTGAAAGCGAGGGTTTTTCCCTTCCCCTTTCCAATACTACTTTCGGAGGCTGGGACTGAGAGGGAGGGAAGGAAGTCACAGTGGGGGCTTGCTTCATCCTGGAAGCTAAGCTCCACCCCCCAGCAGCCCTCAGTTCAGCCTACAGGAGCTGGAGGGCTGTACATGGAGACTGGCTTTGTTGCTTTCCCATGCTGCGCGTGTGCACAGAGCAAGGTAAGGAAGTGTGCTTGCCCAGAAAGCTAAGCCTCGATTCCTTCTCACAGTTTCCTGTGGCTGCTTTAATTCCCTATGTTAGTGAACTCCCCCCCCCCCTTTCCCCACTGACAATTTGGCCGCTACCTTCTTGCAGTCTTTCTCTCCCCCACTGTGTCTTTAGAAATGTAAGCTACCATGTGCTTTTCAACTTTTGCATTTTTAAGAAGGGAGCTTGTCTAGGTAAAGTTTATGGTAGAAACTGAGGGAGATTTTTTTTAAAGGCCTGAGTGCTGTTAACTTAATGAAAACATTTCTTTCTGAAGTGACTGGCTCCTTAGTGTTCAAGGATACTATGAGAGAGAGAGTGCACAAGCAAGGGGGAATGGGGGGAGGTGGGAGGGAGGGGAAGCATCTCTTCCTGTGTTCCCTCCCACCCAATTCTCATGAGCCAGGGACATACAGGAACCATCTAATAAGAAATAGGAGGGGGAGATGCCCTTCACTTTATGCTGCCTGAGACCTCCTTGCACACAGGCAGGATGCAATCTTAGCAAGGGCAACCCCCCCCCCCCTTTTTTTGTCCCAGGCTCCTAGGTGCCAGTCTTCCTAAACCACTACCCTTTGATTACATTTGCCAGCCCGGGGCAGGGAGACTCCATTCTCTTACTTGACTCTTTCCCCCTTCATCCCCAAGACCTTCCCTCATGTGTGTGCATGTGTGTGTGTGTGTGTGAGAGAGAGGGGGGGGGTGCATGGAGTGGGGGGGGAAGGCTGCATGTCCTGCTTCTCCCCTTTGGCAGCTGCCGAGGGGGATTCTCCATTAACACAGCTGTTGTGTATGTTTGTGGGCACATGTGTATGTGTGTGCACTCACACACAAAAAGTGTGTGAACCCTGGGGGATGCATGGAGGTGGGAGGTGGAGATGTGTGAGGAAGGCTGTATGTGTCCTTCTCCTCTTCAGCAGCCACAGCCTGGCACTCCTGGGTGTGTGTGTGTGTGTTGAGCGTGGAGACAGCCAGTGGAAGTGGGGATGCAGGCTGCATGCGTCCTTCCCCTCTTTCATCAACATTTGCTACAACCATTCCTTTAGGCCAGTCTTCTAGAGTTCAGTAGGGCCAATTTTATCCTTTCCTCCAATGCTGCTTGAATTGCATGCCAGACTAAACTCAAATAAGGATATACTTTCCAGTTTTCAAGTTTTGTCACTTTTATGAAACACTATTTACAGATGGTCTGCTGGTTTTAATTTAACAAGCAAAGAGAAAAGTATGCCAGGTCTGGGATTAGAGTTCACAATCTCCAGGTGGAGCCTGGAGGCTTCCTGCTTTTATAACTGATCTCCAGATCACAAAGATCAAAAGATCAATTCCCCTGGAGAAAATGGCTAATTTGGAGGGTGGGCTCTATGGAATTATACCATGCTGAGGTCCTTCCCCTCTCCAAACCGCACTCTTTCCAGGCTCCACCCCCCAAATCTCCAGGTATTTCCTAACCCAGAGCTGGCAACTGTATCTGGGATAATAAATGCTGTAGATAAACCATCTTTTTTCAGTAATGACCACAAGTGAAATGACCTGTCCAATCTTGGCAGTTTACTAAACTGAAGTGTGTCCCAGTGTTTTTGGTTTATATAAGTGCTGTCTCATTCCCTCCCCCTTCCCCATTGCTTAAGCATCATGCTGAGGACTCTGATGCATCTTTCGTTTTCTGGGAAGTCCGTTGCTTGTGAATAAATGTCACTGCTGGGAGACAACAGAATCTCTGAGTACTTATGAGGGAAATACTTTTCAAAACAGTGTATCTTGCTTGCTGCTTAGTTCAGTGTTTTTCAGCCTTTTTCGAGCTAAGGCACATTTCTTTCATTGAAAAAATCCTGCGGCACACCTGACAATATCTCACGGCACAGTGGCTGAAAAACACTGAAAAACAAGATAAATGGGTCATTAGTTGCCTCAGCTCAAGTATTAACTATGACAGTATTACAAATACACGTAATAGCCACTCAACTTGAGATCGTAAGTTACAGATCCAAAGTGTAATGGCTCCTTCCCATAACATTGACCTGAGTTGCAGAAGAAATATAATGTGGATGTATTTTAATACTGCGATTCTGCTAAAGTTTTTCAAATAGAGAGTTTAAACTCTTACTCTTATGTGAACGGCATTCCGCTGACCACAAGTGATTTGAAGAGAAGCACAGTACACCCATTCTTCGCTGAGGGACAGTTACTGATTTGAACCCCACCCTGACAGAAACAGCTAGCTGTTACCATCAAACATATTCACTGTTCTTTCTCACATGCGCAAACGCGTCCCGGAAGGTCAGCCCGGAAGGCACATTTCTTTCATTGAAAAAATCCCGTGGCACACCTGACAGTATCTCGTGGCACACCAGTGTGCCCCGGCACAGTGGTTGAAAAACACTGGCTTAGTTCATGTAATTAGGCTTTAAAGGACTGTTTTGGAAATGATCTGCTTAAAGGCTCTGATGTGGTGGAGAGGGTGCCCTATGTTTCTTATACTTGCTTCTAAAAGAGAAAGGTTTTGAATTACAGTTTGGTGTAGTAGTTAGGAGCATGGACTCTAATCTGGGAGAACCAGGTTTGATCCCCCATTCCTCCACTTGCACCAGCTGGATGACCTTGGGCAAACCATAGTTCTATCAGAGCTGTTCTCTCAAGAGTAGTCCTCGAAAGAGCTCTCTCAGCCCCACCTACCTCACAGGGTGTCAGTTTTTAAATGGTCAGCCCATCTGCATGAACAAGATTGGGGGGAGGGCATGCAGATCATAGTCCTTTTAAAATTTCCTTTTGCCATGTGCAGTCCAGAGAGAACATTGGCAAGAAATGTGCACTTTTGCTGTTATTTAAAATGGTGTGGTACAGTTTCAAAGGAACAATTACCTGGGATATTTAAAATACCATGTCCCTGTTCCCTCATCTCTGGCTGGGTGTCAGCCATTGGGTGACAATCCTAGTCCACCCTCCAATGCAGCCACTCTCTCCTGAGGAACTGATCTTTGTAGTCTGAAGATCCATTGCAATTCCGGACATCTCCAGGTCCCACTGGGAGGTTGGGAACCCTAGGTGCAGTCCAATGTTCCCTCTAAGCTTCACAGTGTTGTGAGCAGAAATTCTACCTTGTGAGTGAAAAAAGCTAGAAGCATTAAAGTTGTGAGTGAGTCTACATTTAACTATTGCATTAGTAGGTTTTTTAGAAGTAGTTTTTTTAGAAGATTACTTCTATAACCTTGTAAAAATCTCAAAATAAATTATTTTAAATTATATTTAAACTATATTTTAAGAATAATTTAAACATTATAAGAGAGAACAGAATCAAGTCAAATGTCACCTACCCCTTTCCACTATATTGGTAGACCCGGCCTTGGACCGTTGCCTTGTGCTGAGCCTTAGAAAACATACCAGCACTGGGGGGGGGGGGGGGGGAGGGCCTCTTGCAGACCACTTTTTTCCCACCATGAAATCTGACAACCAGCATTACAGGTCAAGTATAACAGAAGTGGAAAAATCGCTGCCAGAACTCTGCCTAACCTAACAAACAGGAAGTTGCTCAAATGTTATCAACCTGCCCAAACTACTTATTTATTCAAATATTTATATCCCACTTTCCCTCATGACTCAAGGCAGCTTACAAATCATACTGAGAAGCACAATATGGTTGTGTAAAAATAATAATCATTTTTCCAGCTCCATTGTAGCCTATGGGGACCATTATAGGCAATAGGCCCCATTGCCTATAATGGAGAATCGATCTAAGGGTATCTGGGGCTCTTGGGTTTTTTTTTTTTTTTTTTAGGCAGAGGCATCAAATTGTTTCTTTAGGCAGAGAGCCAGTTTGGTGTAGTGGTTAAGTGCGCGGACTCTAATCTGGGAGAACCGGGTTTGATTCCCCACTCCTCCACTTGCACCTGGCTGGATGACCTTGGGCAAGCCATAGCTCTGTACCAGCTGTTCTCTCAAGGATACTTGTCTCAGAGCTCTCTCAGCCCCACCCACCTCACAGGGTGTCTGTTGTGGGGAGGGGAAGGGAAAGGAGTTTGTAAGCCGCTCTGAGACTCCCTTGGGGAGTGGAGGGTGGGATATAAATCCAATCTCTTCTTCTTCTCAAATTTGCAGCATAGCTGCTTGTGCCTCTCCTCTAAAATCCCCCCAAATTTCAAAAAGATTGGACCAGGGAGTCTAAGTCTGGGAGAGCCCGTTTGGTGTAGTGGTTAAGGGCGCAAACTCTAATCTGGGAGAACTGGGTTTGATTCCCCACTCCTCCACTTACACCTGCTGGATGACCTTGGGCAAGCCATAGCTCTGTACCAGCTGTTCTTCCAAGGACAGTTGTCTCAGAGCTCTCTCAGCCCCACCTACCGCATAGTGTGTCTGTTGTGGGGAGGGGAAGGGAAAGGAGTTTGTAAGCTGCTCTGCGACTACAAATGAAGGGGGGGGGTATAAATCCAATCTCTTCTCTTCTTCTTCTATGGTCTCCCAGAAGTTGGTGCCCCCATCCTCCATTGTTTCCAATGGAGGGGGGAAAACTTTGTGTGCAGAAGCAGAAACCTCTGAACTGGCATTGAAAATTTTGTGCGCCAGCACCCCTTAGCACATCTTAGAGGGAACTATGGTGGAGTCCCTGCTAAATCAATTATGTTTGTTAGCTAGAAATATAGACTGTATGAGCTCCCTTGTTCTGAACCAGTTGCTCATATCTCCATATCTCCTTATTAATAAAAAAATTGTTTTGAGTATACCCATCTGTGCTGTATGAACCTGAGAGCAGGAATCTGAGTCTCCTAATCCTGATCTTCAAGTAAAAGGGAACACTATGAAGATCTTCTAAAAGAGAACCATATTTAGTCCCTGGTGAAATACGAGAAAGCAAACAACTCTTGGGAAAGTGTTCCAACACCACTGACTCACCACTGTAATGCCCCTTCTTCTTGTGGCCACCCATTGTACTTCTGACTGTGAGAATCCATAGAGAAGGACCTCTGCCAATAACCTGAGTAAATATCTGAGATAATGTAAATATCTGAGATAATGTTGTCCTAGGCCATGAAGGGCTTTGAAGACCATGATTAGCAAGGCTCAGAGACTAAGGTACAGCCAATGAAGGCAGGACAAATAGATGTAGTATGTTCCTGGTGCAGTCATCTGCCAGTCATATTTAGGATTATCTCAGTTGCTGAACAAGCTTCAGGCTTCATAGAACATGCTGTTTTTCCAGTAACCAAGCCATGAATAACCATGGCCAGATCCTCTCGTCTGGTGAACCAGCCACTACATGTCCAGCCAGTATCCTTGAGCAGTGCATCCAAGTTTTCAGGGGAAGTGCGGTCCTATACAGTGCAAGCACAATGCATACGCCTCAGAGTAGGTATTTTCTGAATGTCACCAAGATCCAGTAAATGAAGATCCAGTGTCCAAATCCATTGCATGCAACAGTAGCACAGAGGTAAATGTGCTGAGGAAATAATTGGCTGAGGACAGACTGGCAGCTTCCCGCGATATAGTGCCACCTCTAATTGACCCAGTTTAAAATGTTGCAGGACATATCAGCCACACAGCACACCCTACTGCGGGTTACCCATGGAGACATCCTGTGGGAAAGCATCCACGTTATTGTAACGCATCAGCCATGGAGCGTGCTGCGAAAATGGCCAAAAGTCATGCATACGCATATGTGCTTCCTTGGCAGCAGAACGCAACTGCAGGTTCAGACTGCCAAATCCGTTCTGCGCACGCTTCCCTGTGTTCAGATAGCCAGCCATACATGATGAATGTGTAAGGAAACAAAAACCCTTCTTCTGAGATGGTGGCTTTTTAACCCAGCTCCAAGTTGTCCTCTGACAGGGTGAGTACACCCAGGGAACGCCTGACAGCTGTGGCTGTGTGAACAGGCCCATTTAATCCATTTGTGAAAGGTGCCTATATCAGGCCAAACTGCAAGTCTGAACGCAGCCATTGATGCAGATATACCTGGATGGATATAGAATCATAGAGTTGGAAGGGATCCTCCAGGATCCCTGGTCAAACTGGCCTAGAGAAAAATTGCTTCCTGACCCCAAAGTGGCAATCAGCATTTTCCTGGGCACATAAGCAAGGGCCACAAGAACTAAGCACTGAGGCAACCCTTCCTGCCCTCCCTTCTCGTGATCTGCTTAAGTTCACACAATCTGCATGGCTGTCAGGTGGCCCTCCAGCCTCTGCCTGAAAACCTCCCAAGAAGAAGAAGAGCCCACCACTACAGAGCAAGGGATGGCTCCCGGGGCACTCCTGTACTAGATCAGGAAAGCTGTGTGTGGGGAAACCTCTCCCCCTCCCCTTGTGCTGTATTTTTGATATGAAAGCCCTCCCTGTGCCTTATAAAAGACTCAAGAAACAAAATAAACGCTGGGAATTCCTGATTCCTCTCAGCATATTGTCTAGTTAGGCCATGAGGATGAGTTCACAAGGCTTCTTGGTCATTCAACAAGATCAGTGTCAAACAATGGCATGCATGTGTGAAGCAGTCATCACATGTAGACAGTAATCTTTTCCACTAAAAAGGAAAACATTTTCATTCAAAATGTGCAATGAGTTTATTTCGAAATTAAAATAAGATCTGTTTTTGCTATGTTGCAGATGAATGTTTTGAATGGTTTTTAAAATTAAGGATCATGGGATGGGAAGGATAGTTTATCTACTCAGGACTGTAATTTTATAGTATATCAGAGCATGATATAAATTGTAGCCATAGAATGTCAGTCAGCAACTTGAGATTTTTGCAAAGCAAAAGCATCCAAGTTAATATGGAAAGACAGTGGCATTCCATGTACAACTGTGGGGTTGAGAGGTGTGCTGGGTTCTGCATTAAAGTGTCCCTTTGGAAAAATGAACATAGCCTATGCATTCCTCAAAAATTCCAGAGGCAATTGTGGGGGGGAATGGTTTCTCAACTGTTGATCATATCCAAGAGAGAATTTCCACCCTAGCATTATTCATAATTCTCCCAGTACTATTTATTTTCCCACAAATATTTTTGAGAGTTTGACACTTGGCAATGCAGAAGATGTTTAAACTGACTTACTTATCGAGGTCGACTTTCAGGCTGTATTGTAGCATTCAGAACCTGAAGAGTGGCACTGGACCTCCTTGTGAGAGTCCTGTTCAAAGTAGTCAAGGATCAGATCTCGATTGGTTAACCACAGTTCTTTATTGCCTATTCCTACATTAGTACAGCGTCTCGGGTTATTGTCAGAGATGAGACAAATAATACAAGCGGGTCTATTATACCATTCCAAGGAGTTTGAATTACCCATAGGTAGCCAATCCCCAGGAGGGAAAATTGGCGGGCTAAAAGGTGTCTTGACCGTTTGGTTCACACAGGAAAAAAGTGAGGTGTTAAGCAGTAAATTTCCCTTCCCAAACCAGACCCCTCCGTTCACATAACAATTCATGGCTCCAAGGTTCTTTAGCATAGATAAGAGATGAGAGCCTTCCTCCCCTTGAAGTTACTGCCGGGGCAGCTGGAATGCGGAGGCAGGGATGAGAGGCCTCCTTGTTCTCACCCCAGGGATTGTCACCCTCCCGACCAAGGCAGGAGAAAATACAGGTCCAATACATAAGGAAATAATAGAATACATAGTGTGCATGCAAGATTACATTGACAGAATTAACTGATTCTGACACCCTGCCCTCCCCATAATCCCCTTCACCTAGCTTTCTCAGGGAACCTTTTATGAAACAGTTTGGTTAACTTGGGGGCATGAACATGTTCAGAACGAATCCATTCATTGTGTTCCGGGCCAAAATCTAACCATCTAACTAAGTAATACAAGTGGCCCCTTTTTGTCTTGGAATCCAGGATTTCAGTTATCTCGTAGTGTGGACTCCCCTCCTTCATCAGTGGAGGAGGAACTGGAGGAACTGGATGCCATGCATTCGGCCCAGGATCTTTCTTCAGCAAGCTGAAATGAAACACAGGATGTACAGAACTTAGTGATTTAGGCAGTTCCAGTTCAAAGGAGACATCAGAGATTTTTCGTAGCACTTTATAAGGTCCAACATATTTCCATCCCAGTTTTCTGCTGGGCTGTAACCCGTGGATATTTTTGGTAGAGAGATACACGGAGTCCCCGGGTTGAAGATCCCATCCGGGTGCTCGGCCACGATCAGCATATTTCTTATAGTCCTCCTTGGCATGGTCCAAGGCTTTCCCAATTAACGGCCAGGAGTCCTGGAGACTGGACCACCAATTTTTAAAGTCCGAGGGGGGAGCCTGGGGGTCTTCCTTGAGGGTAGGGAGTGGTTTACCTTCAAAGCCCCCCACTGCCATGAAAGGTGAAACCCCAGTGGAGGAATGCACTGCATTGTTGTAACTATATTCTGCAAAGGGTAGTAATTCTACCCAATTATCTTGGTGGTAGTTGGTGTAACATCTTAAGAACTGCTCCAGAATTTGATTAGTTCGCTCGGATTGGCCATCGGTTTCTGGATGGTAACCCGAGCTTAAGGCAGGCTCTATGTCCATTAGCTTCAAAAGCTCCCGCCAGAAGGTGGCAACGAACTGACTTCCACGATCGGATACCACCCTTCTCGGAAAAGCATGTAATTTTATCACCTGGTTAAAGAAGGCTTTGGCCATCCCTTTGGCGGTGGGTAACTGTTTGAAGGGAGTGAAATGGGCTTGTTTAGAGAAAGTGTCCACCACTACCCAGATCACTGTTTTTCCTTTTGATGGGGGCAAATTGGTAATGAAATCCATGGCTATGTCTTCCCAGGGCCTGGAAGCCGTGGGTAGAGGGTGCAATAATCCGGGGACTTTGCCCCCCCGTTTTTTACACATTAAACAGGTTTGACATGCCGAGACGAAATCCGAGACGTCTCGACGCATGCGTGGCCACCAGAACTGACGCTGGATTAGGTTAAGAGTCTTTAGGAATCCAAAGTGCCCGGCGAGCTTGGAGGAGTGGCAATTTAGCAGGATCTCTTTGCGTTTGGTCTTAGGCACCACTAATTTGTCCCCATGGAGCCAACAATTGTCCTCTCTTTTAGAACACTCTCCCACCGCCTCCAATTCCTCTATCTCCTCAGGAGCATATTCTTCCCCCCATTGACAGTTCCCAGTGGTTAGTTCGGCTTTCTTTGCTTTGCTCCTGGTGACAACCGCTCCTCCCAGCTGCTGGGGGGAGAACATGGAATCGAACACCTCCTCTTTCAGACTCTCGTGTTGGGGCAATCTGGACAACGCGTCTGCTAGGGAGTTAGCCTTCCCAGGAAAATGCTTTAACACAAAGTTAAATTTCGAGAAGAAGTCAGCCCAGCGCAGCTGTTTGGCGTTGAGGGACCGCTGTGTGCGCAAAGCTTCTAGGTTCTTATGATCCGTCCATATTTCGAACGGAGTCTGCGCCCCTTCTAACCAGTGGCGCCACGTAGTGAGCGCAAATCTAATGGCCGCAGCTTCCTTGTCCCACACTGACCAATTCCTCTCTGTTTCATTAAACTTCTTTGAGATGTATGCTAAGGGGTGCAATTTCCCTTCCGAGTCCCTTTGTAGAATGGCCCCCCCCATTGCTACATCCGAGGCATCCACATGGATTATAAAGTCTTTAGTCTCATCCGGGTGCGCCAAAATGGGCTCAGATGTAAAAAGAGTTTTTAAAGCCTCAAATGCCTTCTGACACTCCCCATTCCACGCCAGTTTCTCTCCCGGCTTTCCCGCCTCGGGGCCCCTCCCCTTGGTTTTCAACAAGTCCGTTAAGGGAAGGGTGACTTTGGCAAAGTCCTTGATGAAAGTCCGATAGAAGTTACAAAATCCTAAGAGGCTCTGCAGCTGCTTTCTCGTTCGCGGAGCCTCCCACTGCACCACTGCTTCCACCTTCCCCGGGTCCATTTCCAACCCCTTCTGAGAAATACGGTAGCCCAGGAAGTCCACAGACTCACGGTGAAACTCGCACTTAGACAGTTTCACAAACAGCTGGTTTTTCAGTAACGTTGACAGTACGTCTCTGACCAAAGTCACATGCTCGTTCTTATCAGTGGAATAGATCAAGATATCATCTATGTAACATAACACGCCCTTAAATAGGTGCTTGTGCAACACTTCATTGATTAAACTCATAAAGACCCCGGGCGCGCCACTTAAGCCGAACGGCATCACTAGGTATTCAAACTGCCCCAAGGGGGTGTTAAAAGCAGTCTTGGGTTCATCCCCCTCCCTTATGCGCACCCTGAAGTAGGCATCTCGCAGATCCAACTTGGTGAAAATCTTCCCCTTGGCCGCCTCCGCCAAAAGGTCTTTTATTAACGGAAGGGGGTAGGCATTAGAGGTGGAGACTGCGTTTAGCCCCCGGTAATCCGTGCACAATCGTAAACCGCCATCCTTTTTCTTTCGGAACAGCACGGGCGCCGCAAAAGGGGACTTGGCGGGGCGGATAAACCCCCTAGCTAGATTTTTGTCCAAGAACTTCCGCAGCTCTTCCCGTTCCGCCGGGCTCATGGAATACAATTTGCCCTTTGGGAGTTTCTCGCCTGGGAGGAGCTCTATGGCACAGTCCGACAGCCGATGGGGGGGCAACTCGTCCGCCTCGGTCTCACTGAACACTTCCAGCAAGTCTCTATATTCCTTAGGCACCATGGCAGGGACGAGGGCGAGGGCGGCCGCAGGAGACGGCGGGCTGGGGGGCCCGGGGCCCCATCCTGGGTCCCATCGGTGGCTCTGGCAACGTTCGTCTACCCACGAAATCTTCCCCTCGCTCCATTTTATGTAGGGGTCGTGCGCCCCGAGCCAAGGGCTACCCAACACCATAGGGAATTGGGCATTAGGGGTTATGACGAAAGCTCTCTTCTCCCAGTGGTCTCCCGTTCCCAAAATTAAGCTCTCAGTCTCTGCTATGCACTCCTCCTTCATTTCTGACCCATCCATCTGGGTAAACTTCAGGGGTTCTGCTAACGGGGTGACTTTAGGTCCCAGCCCCTCCACTACTAGGGGGCTGATTAGGTCTCGCGCGCACCCAGAGTCAATTAAAGCGCGGACCCTCATGTGGGTACCTGATCCGGGGGTCACCACCGTTACTACCATATATAACAAGGGGCCAGGGATGCTCACCGGAGATGGCGCTTCGTTGTGGGGGACCTGCAGCTCTGCGCCGCTCACTGCAGGCCGTTGGAGTTTCCCGACATCTGTGCTTCCATCAGCTCCAGCTCTCCCTGATCACTTGTCGCCCCTTCCAGCTGCAAAGCCCGGGGTTTCATGGGGGTTTTCCCCCGAGTCGGGGTGCTCGCGGGTCCTGGGGTTGAGGTCTTCGGGCCCTTCCCCCCTCCTTTTGGACACGCTGAGGCGAAGTGGCCACTCTCCCCGCACTTCATACACAACCCTTGTCGGAACCTCGCATCACGGACATCTTGCACATTGGATCGGGGCTTCGCTCGAGGGCCTGCTCTGATAGCGGCGGTTGCGGATGCTCCCATCTTAATTAGGGCGAAGCGTTCTTCCATGTCGGTGGCCGCCCTCATCCAGGTGGTCAGCGTGCCTGGGCGGCCCCCTAGCAGCACGGTCTCGTAGATTTCCGGGTTCAAGCCCTCCCAATACTTCTCCATGAAGAGTTCCTCCGGCCATCCGTGGATCTTGGCTGCGATACGCCGGAACTTTTCAGTGTATTCTCTCACTGACGACCTTCCTTGGAACAGCTTCCTCAGTTGATTTCTGGCTTTTTCCTCACCCAGCGGGTCCTCGAACTGGTGCCGGAGAGCCCACATGAAGTTGTTCAAGGAACGCAACTCAGGGCCAGGGTTGTCGTGCAGGCTCACATACCAATCGCTGGCGGTGTCTTTCAGCTTGGATCCGATGTAGCCTATGCGATCCTTCTCGGTAGGATATAGGTGGCCCCAACTGTCCAGGAATCTCCCGATCTCGAGCGTGAAGAAACGTAGCTTCTCGGGGTCCCCATCGAAAGTAGTCGTCAGCGGGTCGGAAGGGGGTGGGCGAGCGGCCGGCGCGGCCGGGACTGGGGCCGGCGCGGGAACGGGCCCCGGAACTGGAGCCGGGACGACCGGCGGAGCTGGCTGCGCCGGTAGAGCGGGCGCCTGCGGCTGAGCCGGAACCCCTCCGGGTGCTGGCTGCTGTTGTGGGGCTCCGACTCCTTGACCGAGGAGGGCGCCTTGCATCGCCACCATAGCGTCTCGAAATTGGTGCTGGAGATCGAGGGCCAACTCGCGGAGCTCGGAGGTGAGTTGCAGCCGCAGGTCTCCCATCATCTGATCCAGCGGGACCGTCTGCTCCTCTCGATACGGATCGGGCCCATACAAATCCAGTGTCTCCTCTTCGGGAGGCTGGCGACGCGGCCCTCCACGGCGGATCGGCTCGCGGTCGTCTCCTAGGTAGCTCGGTCTCCCTCGATCGAGCTGGTCGCCGGTGAGTGGAACTCTCACCCCTTTCCTGTCGTGCACCCACGAAGTCACGGATCGGGCCCCGAAGTGGCTCCAGGTGTACTGGGGGGTCACGCTCTGATGGGTAATCGGGCGGCGTGGAATGTAGTAAGCCCCCTGGCTCGTGGTCACCGGCACCTCGGGACCTCCTCCGCCACCACCACCCCCGTTCCCCGGATCCGCCGGGGTAGCGGGAGCCTCCTCTGGAGTGGTAGGTTTGAGGGGGACGAGATCGTCGTCTGACATGGTCAGGAACGATTGAGTCCCAATCAAGGATCTCTGACAATCTGTGAGAGTCCTGTTCAAAGTAGTCAAGGATCAGATCTCGATTGGTTAACCACAGTTCTTTATTGCCTATTCCTACATTAGTACAGCGTCTCGGGTTATTGTCAGAGATGAGACAAATAATACAAGCGGGTCTATTATACCATTCCAAGGAGTTTGAATTACCCATAGGTAGCCAATCCCCAGGAGGGAAAATTGGCGGGCTAAAAGGTGTCTTGACCGTTTGGTTCACACAGGAAAAAAGTGAGGTGTTAAGCAGTAAATTTCCCTTCCCAAACCAGACCCCTCCGTTCACATAACAATTCATGGCTCCAAGGTTCTTTAGCATAGATAAGAGATGAGAGCCTTCCTCCCCTTGAAGTTACTGCCGGGGCAGCTGGAATGCGGAGGCAGGGATGAGAGGCCTCCTTGTTCTCACCCCAGGGATTGTCACCCTCCCGACCAAGGCAGGAGAAAATACAGGTCCAATACATAAGGAAATAATAGAATACATAGTGTGCATGCAAGATTACATTGACAGAATTAACTGATTCTGACACTCCTCAAGACACATCACAACACTTCTTCTGTGTCACCATAAGGATCTATACTCTCCACGGAGATAAGTATTTTGAGAACAGTAAAACCAGTGGATGTTCCACTGGGCAGAAGGCTGAAATTAGAACTGAACCGCAAGACCTGACTTTTCATCCATGAACTTCCCAACTTCATGCCAATTGTTTTTACAAGCACTAAGGAGATTCTGGAAACCCCAACCCTTCTCAATGTCTCTGGCAGATTTGGTGGTTTTGTGTCGATTTTCATATATTTGAAAAGGCTACTGGCTAGGTTACAATGCTTCCATTTATTCGGTGATAAGACAGTGATAAGAAAAATTCACCAATACATCTGAAGAAATTTTTGTGAAATGCCCATGAATGCGGTGCAGAAATCCAATAGAAAGAAAAGTCTGAAGTGTAACACTCGACAGAGAGTGATGGGTATGTTCTAACAGATGGAGACACCCGGGCGCCAGATGGGTGTGTGAGAGGTGCTCAGAGTCCCTTCCCTCAGCTGTGCTTCTTTGGTGCTATTTTTATATTCTGTCGGGAGTTTTCTCTCCTTCATAGAGTGATATCAGCCAGTCAGGAATCATGGAATGTATGTAATGAGATCACAACACTATGTAGCTAATAAGATACAGCAATATTTTGCATCACACAGGGCAAAGAAAGTTGATTTACACTGAGGGCAATGTTTCCTAGTCTGGTCACTCGAGTGATCTTTAACCAGTCAGGACCACAACAAGGGCGATGAAAACTTATTCTGGACAATGCTTCCTGAATGGTTCCTAAAAGCACTCTCATTCCTTTCTCTATGATCCAAAGAAGTTGCTAGAGGAGTGTAGTTTCCTTTTGCCACTGGCAAACACTTTGAGGGAAAATATGCTTATGGTTATAGAACAACAGATATAGAAACAACCAACACATTCATAGTATGTGTGAGAGAATCAGTTCTGACAATGCACTGAGAAGAAAAAAACTGTGATCTAATTTTTGTGAACAATAGAGTAGCAGAGAAAAAGATCCACTCTTTCCCCATGAATTGGGAACACTCATCTTGTAATTTTCCAGTTCACCCAATAGGTACTGTCATCTCACACAAGTTCATGGCACACTTTTCACTGTTCGTGAGTCTGTTTGCACAGGTAGTGGTTGTTGTTTACAACAGTTGGTCTATTTACCTCACATCATAATTAGTACTCCACAGGAGGAATAGGTTTCCCTTTGGCTGAAACCTCAATAAGCAAAGAAAATATGAAACACACAGAGATCCAGTGAGTCCCACGTAGCCTGTCTCTGAGATGGTAGCTTGAAGAAGAAGCAGAGAACTGTGGTTGTTTCAACCACGGCTTTAACGGGAGGGGGAATCATGTATGGAAACCATTTATGTTAGAACTTCTACCATGTGGAAATTAGCAGGTCCATGGATTATTCTGAATCTTCCAGTGTCTCCTAATGAATATAAATTTTCTTTAAAGTAATTGTATTATTTTAAAGTAATTGTTGGCATGGGCAAGATTTTTGGAGAGACAGGAAAGAAATATTCTTTAGAGATGCTTGTTATAGTGAGAACCTAGCACTCCAACCAATGATGAACATTGAGTTTAACTGCACAGTCAAGCACATGCATATTGTCAAAGTCAATGGGGCTTTAAGGTGCTTGAGCAGGATTATTTCCCTATGCTTTACTGTCATATAGAGAGGTTATAACTAGGCCCCTCCAAAAAAGCAATCATTGTGGTTAAAGCAGAGTGACTAATCAATCCTTCTTGGCTGTCAATGGCTATGAGTATTTTCGCTCTCAGCATTATGCCGGAATGTGTTTGACCCAGAAACCATAAAGATCTATTTTTTTCTCATAGCACTGTGGAGAACTAGTTGTTGAGCCATTTGGGCCAGACAAAAAAAATTGTTCTGGTCTCCTACGGTTCCCATAAATGTTTTATCCTTCATCACAAAGGGATGACTCAACAGTAGTGATAGTAAGGATTGCAGTGTGGCTGGAAAAAACTGAGTGTCCCAGAGAATCGAGCCATGAAAACCAACTTCAAAGGGACTTTGTCATCGATTTTCCCCTCTCTCAAATGCACCCAGAGTCTGTTAATTATTATTATTTTGTAAAGGGGTTTAAAAGCTGCTTTCCACTGTTTGCAAAATGTTACATGGGCTTGGAACAGTTATTCTGATGAGTTACCTTGGAAAACTCCAGTGGTGCATGATCCATGGCAGTAGGTATGAGGCTTTCCCAATGACGTTTACCTAGTCCTCAAATGTCACCCACAGTCCCAAGGATTTGCAGAGTTCCAGTCACACCTAGTCCTTCTTAATAAAGATCAGGAAGGGACCCTTCATGTAGCATGCAGATACTCGCTCCACTTTTCTTCAGATACATTAGCATAATAAACTCCTGCACCCATAGGGTGGAAGAAAGCGATCTAAGGTCCTTTCCGCACTAGACCTTAAATCCTGGTTCAACCCTGTCCCCAAACTTACGTTCCACATTACACTTGAGTTCACCCCTGTAATTATCTTGGGGTATTTTTTGTTTCCACATTACATTGAGGTCACCCTGGTTTCACCGCACACTTGTCCCGGGATAAATGGGTGCTGTTATAACCAGGGATAAATGCAAGGTACTGTGTTGTGAGTTGAACTCTGATAAAACCAGGAATGAGACCCAAGTGTGGAAAGGACCTATATCTATGGATTTCTTCTCAGATAATAGCCACCATCCAGCAAGTAATAAAGCACTACATATGAAATAACTTCCTATTTGTTTCCTGAGAGGTAAATGATTGATGTCCTGAGTGGGAAATGCCTACATGCATGAGTCTTTCTCATAGAAAGGAAACTCCCCCATGCTCAAGGTTTTGCCATGGTCAGTTTGTCCCAGCACTATTCTCCAATGAGACACAGGATAACCTTAGTTCACTGATATTGGAGTGGAGATTGGATTCATACCCTGCCCTTCATTTGGAGTCTCAGAATATCTTACAAGCTCCTTCCCTTTCTCTCCCCACAACAGACACCCTGTGAGGTCGATGGGGCTGAGAGAGGTCTTTCAAGAACTGCTCTTGAGAGAACAGCTCTGAGAGAACTGTGGCTGACCCAAGGTCACACCAGCAGCTGCATGTGGGGAATCAAACCCGGTTCTCCAAATTAGAGTCTGCCGTTCTTAACCACTACACCAAGCTGACATACATTGCAATTATCACTCTACTTTTAAGTGTGGGCTGTGCTAGATAGCCGTTCCTAGCTACCAGTATCTGGGCAACCCTATCCTGACTCCAAACACAGACATCAATTTATTGCTGGCTTTGTTTACCCCTACCTGAATATGCCAGTGCTGAGAGGCAACAAGCTTCATCCTCCTCCACCCAGTGTGCCAAATATGACTCATCTGTTGCAGGTACCCACTGAGGCTTAATCAGTGTCACAATGACAAGGAGCAAGGAGAAGTGGGAAGAGGCAAGGAGACAGAAGAATCACAGGAAGAAGATGCCTTTTCTACATGCTGGGCTATGGGAAGGGAGGGCATAGAACTGCTTGTCTGCAAAATAGTATGAGTCATATTTATCATGTGAACTTCAGTCTTTTTGCTCAGTTGAAGTGGTTTTTGCACAGTTCTTTTGTTTCTGCAGAGGAGCCAAAGACACTGCTAACTCTGTGTTAATGACTATTGGAATTCAGTTTTCTACAAATCATATCCATATGGATACACGTTTGTCAAGGATGGCTAAGCGGGTAAATCCTGCTTCAATGCAGGGGGTTGGAACTGAGGGACCTGAAGGTACTTCCCACCCAATGGTTCCATGACTCATTCCCAGTATTAGTCAGAAGCCATGGAAATAATTAAATCAGGGCTTTCCCCTAAATGTTCAAGAACTTTGAACATTCTTGAACTGGTCTCTAAAAGAGACCAACATCAGTGGGAATTTGCAGATCTACTGTGGATTTATTAAACACACATAACTCTGATGCATCCATCTGAGGAAAAGATACCCTTGCTTCATTCTGTGGTCCACATGTTTTAAGTGGTTACATGGTTTCATCTATGCAACTCTAGAAAGTCCTCACAATCCAGCTGAACTGAAGTACATTTTAGGCCTTGATATTCCATAGAAAAGTGAAGCATCTGCTCACAACTCTTACAATGAAACAATGGGACTGATGAGATTTCTGTGCTCAATGTGGAAAAGAGCAGGAAGAAAAATAAGGAGGGTTTGACTCTTTGAGTAGTGATATTACATCGGGAGGCCAAAATGCAGGTCTTTGCTGTCTGCTACAGAGCTAGTCTGTAATTTACATCTAGTAAATATATGAGATGAAGTATTCCACTTCTGTCACTGTCTCAGGGAGTTTCCCTCTTCCTTCTTCAGAGTTAGGAAAAACAGAGCTAGAAAAGCTATGTCCTAGGTGAAGGCTGAGGGTAAGTGCTTCAGAGTCTGCAACTAGGTTCTGTAACCTATAACAACAGTTGTGTGAGTCCTACCGAGTCAGTCCCCAACAAGTTTCCTTAAACAGGAATGCTTCAATGAGAAAGGTCTGCTATGGTCATCTACACTTCTTGTTTTAGTAATGGCTAACACAGCCCTAAGCGGCACAATTATACAGAATTCAAAAAGGGGTCTGGTAATACAATGCAACCAATCACCATGTCAGAGAAAAGGCGCTTAAAATACTGGTTTACAGTTCCCAGGGGAAAAGCAGGAATAATTAGAGTCAGACAGGAGAAGAGATGCATGGGCCGGCACCAACAGTCTTCCAAGGTCAAAGCAGCTCGAAGAGTGAAAAACATGCCATGAGAAGTATAACATAACATTCCACAGATCCGACATCAAGGCTTCAATCATCCCACCTCCCGGGCAAGAGATGGCAGCATTAGTTGACAAGACGCAACTGCAATTAGCACTTATGAACTTAGCACTTAGGGGAAAATATCACTACAGAGTTTACTACTATACTGTCTAAAAGGTCCCTCCCAATGAGCATAACTGAACATTTTATTATGAGATTTGTGGGGAAACACGCTAAACTAAATGCAAAACTGAGAGTGCCAGTTCCTGCCAGTAATCTGGCAATTGGCCATGTGAGCTAAGGGGATCCTTGCAGAGTCTGGTACTTAGTGAAACAGCTGAATGATAGGTTCAGAGGGCAGAGCAACACAAATGTAATCTGTTTCAATGTGTCTCAGAAATGTGCATCTATACATGCTAAGTCTCTCAGTTCTTGCTTATACCCAGAATTGAACTTTGTTGGTCTTGGAGGTGGCACTGGATTTAAATTCCATTCTCACATCTGTTTGGTAACTCTTTTACTTGTATGCTAATTTCGCTATTCACAGATCTTACCATCCCCTTAATCCAATCTCAGCTATAATCACCCAGTTATTTATGTCAGTCAGTCTGTCAGGCAGGCAGTCAGAAAGTCAGTCAGCCAGCCAGCCTTTATTGGCATAAAACAATACCTTAAAAGAGGATTACTATAAAAACATACATAAAACCATATAAAACCATACATATAAACCAGTTATTTTGCAAACGACATAATATTGCATAATGTTACATAAAACAATTTGTTACAAAGTGTTGCTCATTTTGATAGTTTTTCCTGACGTAGCTTTATAGCTGATGGTAAAAACATGGCTACCTTCACTGATATTTCAGTAACTAAATCATTCAGGAGACGGTGCACTTTTAAAGCATCAGGAAGGTCTGTCATGTTGGCTAAAATAGGGTTTAAATATCTAAAACGTATATCTACATAAAATTGGCAATGCAAACAGATATGTAGAATTGTCTCAATGCATCTTCTTGACTCTAACTAGTTCTTCCTGGCAACTAACCCTCCCCTCCCAATATGTAATGACTGAGGACATCTTGTTTCATTGTATCTGAAGAAGTGTGCGTGCTGTCAGTTAGCACTGCCATAGGCGTGGATATGATCAATGTATTGCTGAGTTACATGTGTCAATACTGGCTGTTTTCCACTCAGGTTTGATCTCATAACATTGCTTTGTGTTCCAAGGTTTCTTTCAATCCCTTTAGGTCCCGCCCGGGAGATAGCATCGGTATCCCGACTCCCACCGTTGGAATGCGAGCCTTGCTTGCCTGCTTCGCTTTGCACATGCTCATTAAGCATTTCCTTCCCTTCCCTTCTTATCTCTAGCTGGCTATTCCTTGGCTAATGACCTTGAACAGGAGAGCCTCCTGTTATGTGTTACAAGAATCACAGGTGTTATGTATTTCTTCGCTTAGTTTTCTCTGGGAACATCTTCTCCAAAAACCTTCAACAGTGTTTTACCCTGAGAACCTATTTTGCCGCGCTTTCTTTGGGAACAGTGGGCCAGTGTATTTGGGCGCCAATAATTCTCACTATTGATTGGTAGATGGTAGGCAGGCCATATTTCATATCAAGTATAATTGTAATAGCATTGCTAGGCTTGGGAAAAGTGTTTGACTAACAGGAAAAGTTTTTGACTAACATGATCTTTTCTACAAATAAAGGACTTTCTACTTAAGGAGACCTGTTGTGGACTATATCTATTGGCCCATTCTCACAGACTGTTAGTAATCTTCATTGGGGCCAGTTCATCGTACCCGCTATGGATGATGATGGCGCTGAGATCCCTACAACTAAACTGGAGGTACCGGTCACCACTGAAGAGGTGCTGGTGCGCCCTGCCAGTACTAGCAGGGTGACTATTTGTTCCAGATGGAGTGGAGGGGCCCAATCCTGGGCTCAGTTTTGACCCCATACTACCAAAACCTGGTCCCCGCGATGGGAAGGCGGGACCCGGCAGTCAGCAGCCCAAGGGGCAGACTGGAGAGCCGCAGACGACTCCCAGGTAGCTGAGATGTGGGCACAAATGGATCGGAAATTCGATACGATCCAGAGACGACTGCAGTGAGAGATGATGGTGATGATGACCGACCTCCCGAACATGGTGGCACAGGCAGTTCAAGCCCAACTAATGGGGGCTGGAGTTGGAGCTGGCATGCCTCTGGCAGTGGTACCGCTGCCTATGCGATCATCAGCCCAGCCTCCTGCACCCCTGGGGCCACCAGCTGCACTAGTCCCGGGTCCTGCACAGCCCGCAGATTGGCAGCCAGTGCCACATGAGCTGATGGAAGCCACTCTCAACAGGAACCCTGCGAAGTTCTTCATTATTGAGGCAGGTTGGTGTATGTAGAATTGGGGCCACCTGTTCCAAGATGAGGGGGACTGCATGGTCTACATTGGTTCAAGACTACGAGATGAAGCTGCTGATTGGTATGTGAGCCTCCACAACCCTGGAGTCCTGAGTTGGATAATGTGGAAGAGTTCATGTGGGCCCTACGTTGTCAATACGAAGACCCGATGAGTGGGGAAAAAGCCAGGAACCAGGTGCGCAACCTCTCACAAGGGAGATTGTCGGTTCGTGAGTATACTGCTGCGTTTAAACATTTGGAGGCCAAGATTAGGGGTTGGCCAGAAGAAGTTTTTGTAGAACAATACTGCAGGGGTTTGAGTGGGGAACTATATGAGACTATCTTAAGAAATGACAATCCGACCACCCTGAATGGGTGGATCAGAGCTGCAGAGGAAGCCAAGGCATGGTTTACTTTGATCTGCATGAGACACCTAGCTAGCACTCCCAAGAGCCCTGCCCCATCGGCCACCCCTTTCAAACCAAAGACCAAACCAGCTGTGAGAGACCTCAGAGAGTTCCAGATGAAGAAGGGATTATGCAGTAGATGTGGTGAGTCAGGCCACTTTGCCTCAGTGTGCCCAGCAGCTTCTCCCAAGGGTGGAGCACCCTCCTCTTTGCCAACCCGTCCCAAGCCAAAGAAAGCTTCTACTCCAAAGCCGCTGGTGCTCCAATTCATGGAGGCCAGTTTCCTGGGGAAGTCGGAGGACAAGAATGTGGACCAGCCACAAAGAAACTACCAGGACCTGCTCTGAACGGCGCAATGCAGCAGGTCCCTCAAACCACAGCACCTCAAATGGTGAGCTCTCTGGGCCCCCTTCTCTATATGTTAATGACTGTTGTGAATCCACATCTGGGCATACAAATGTGGGTACGAGCCCTAATTGACTCGGGCTGTGCCAAGGACTTGATTAGCCCAATAGTGGTGGATGGGTTGGGGTTGGAGGTGCATACTTTGGAGGAGCCTCTATGCTTTACCCAGATGGATGGCTCCGAAATGAAAGAACCCTGTGCCTTCGAGACTGAACCTATCATAATTGGCACAGGGGAACATTGGGAACAACTCGCTTTTATTATTACCCTCCATGTGCAATTCCCCATAGTGTTGGGCAGCCCATGGTTGCAAATGCACGATCCCTATATCTGTTGGAGTGAGGGACGGAGTACCTGGGTGTCGCCCTCTTGCAAAGAGCATCTTTGGAATGTGGATTGGGGCAATCGGCCTGGCTCCGAGAGCACCTGTCTAGCGCGAGAGGAACTTTTATCCATTCCAGCCACTTAAAGGGATTTAGCGGAGGTTTTCGAGGAAATGGAGGCTGATGTGCTGCCCCCCCTATCGTAACACAGACTGTGCCATTGAACTGTTGCCTGGGCATAAATTACCCCAAGGGAAGTTGTTCAGCATGTCCCCCCAGAAGAAAATTGAACTTCGCAAGTTCATTGATAAAAACCTTGAGTGAGGTTTTATCTGGGCAGCCACTTCCCCATTTGCTGCGCCAGTTCTTTTCCGAAAGAAAAAAGATGGGGGCCTACGGTTATGCACTGACTATTGAGGGTTGAATGCAGTGTCTACCTTGAATGCTTACTCCCTTCCCCTGATCAAAGACTTGCTCAATGAGGCCAGCAAAGGGAAAATATTTTTCAAAATTGGATCTCAGAGATGCCTACTTCCGAGTGCACATCCAGGAGGGGGATGAGTATAAGACTGCCTTTAATACCCCCCTGGGGCAATTCGAACACCTGGTAATGCCCTTCAGCCTTCAGGGGGCTCCAGACATCTTTATGAATTTAATAAATGAGGTTTTGCACAAGCCTTTATTCAAGGGGTTCCTGTGCTATCTTGATGACATCTTGCTGTATTCCCCAGACATGGAGTCACCTGTGAGATTAGTGAGGGCCACCCTCAGGGACAATAAACTATTTGCAAAGCTCTCCAAATGCGACTTCCATAAGACTGAAATAGACTTTTTAGGCTACAGAATCTCACCCCGGGGTTTGGAGATGGATCCAACAAAGGTGTCTGCTGTAGTGGGATGGGAGACCCCCCAAACTAGACGCCAGCTCCAGAGTTTTCTAGGATTCGCCAATTTCTACAGAAATTTCATCAACAATTTTGCTCAATACAGCCTCCCCCTCACTGACTTATTCAAAACTAAAGGAAAGGGACCTGAGGCTGCCAAACCAGGTGCCTGGTTGGTCTGGACACCCGAGTGTCAACAGGCTTTTGATGCGCTCAAATGTCTTTTTACTTCTGAGCCTATTCTGGTGCACCCCGATGAAAATAAAAAAAAATATTGTGCAAGTAGATGCCTCTGATGTTGCCATGGGGGGGGGGGGGCGATTTTACAAGAAGGGACTGATGGCAAATTGCACCCATTAGCCTATGTGTCTAAGAAATTTTGGGAAACTGAACGTAATTGGGCGGTGTGGGATAAGGAAGCTGCAGCAATCCAGCTTGCCTTAACCACATGGAGACACTGGCTAGAGGGAGTACGCCAGCCTTTCAAGATATGGACTGATCACAAAAACTTAGAGGCTTTGTGCACTCAATGCTCCCTTAACGCTAAGCAACTCAGGTGGGCTGATTTCTTCTCAAAGTTCAATTTCACCCTTCGCCACTTCCCTGGGAAATCTAACTCTTTGGCTGACGCTCTTTCTTGCCTGCCCCAACATGACTCCCAAAAAACCGAGGTGATAGAGACTATGTTCACACCTGCACAATGGGGGGGGGGGGCTGTGCAGAGTAGAAGCCAAACCAAAACCCAGGTAACCCCAGCCATGTCTGAGTGGATTATGAAATTTGCCAAAACTTACTCTGAGGAGGACACTTGTGAGTTCCAAGCACTGCCTTCTTTAGTACAAAGCCCGGAGGGGTGCTGGTTTAAAGAACAGAAACTTGTAGTTCCTTCTGCTCTCTGCAAAGAGATTATGTATGCTGCCCATGAAGTTATCGGGACACTTTAGCTTTCTAAAAACTTTGAATATGCTGCAGAGACAGTTTTGGTGGCTGCGGATGAGAGGAGATGTTTCTACTTATGTCTCCTCTTGCCAAACATGTTTAATGGGAAAGTCCCGCGGTGGGAAGCCTCCGGGATTATTGCAACGTCTAGAAACCCCCAGCCAAGTTATATCCATGTGCATTTATTCCCACAACAGTCCTTATTCCTAGTTTATCATAATCCAAATGTTTAGTGTGCCCCAATCTGAAAACCTCAATTTTTTTTAAAAAAAGTACGATAATTCTGAAGTTTTTTTGGCCCTAGTATTTTTTAAATACATATATCTCATATATGTGTATATTTAGTCCTTTTGGTGCTGAAAGATTCTTTTTATGTGTTGTTTTTCCCTGATGAGAGCCAGGGTGGCCTTGTGGTTAAAAGACTAAGATCTGATCTGAATCGCCACTCTACTGTGGGAGCTTGCCATGGCCATGCACAGCCAGTCTAACTGACCTCATAGGGGAAGGGAAGGGTAAACAGAGGAACAAATGATGCCAGCTGAGTTGGGGTCTCCACTGGGGAGAAAGGTGGGCTATACATGAAGTAAATAAATAAATAAATCATACTCTGTTTCCTTTTAAGTACTTTTTACTTTTTAGGCTGTTACTTTGAGAAAATCAGTCCCAAACCCACAGAGACAACTGGCACATGGAATAATGTCAGTTCCTGTTCTATCCATGGACATTCTGGCACGTCCTTCAGCAGGCAATTTGCACACTGAGTAATGTCAGCTTCTGTTCTAGCCACATATGACACAACTATTAGGAGACTTTGTATTGTTGTTGTTCAGTCACACAGTCGAGTTCAACTCTTCATGACCCCATGGACCACATCATGCCTGGCCCTCCTGTCCTCCACCACCCTCCGGAGCTTGCTCAACTCCGTCACATCAATAACACTGTCTAGCCATCTCATCCTTTGCTGTCCCCTTCTTCTTTTACCTTCCATCTTTCCCAGTATCAGGGTCTTCTCCAGTGGGTGCTCCCTTCTCATTTGGTGCCAAAGTATTTGAGCTTCAGCTTCGGTATCTGGCCTTCCAGGGAACAGTCAGAGTTGATTTCTTTTAAGATTGGCTGATTTGATCTCCGTGCAGTCCAAGGGATTCTGAAGAGTCTTCTCCAGCACCATAATTCAAACTAGTCAGGTACATTAAAGTGCAATGTAACTGTGAGCTGTCCCATGAACTGTAGAAGGCCAAAAAGAGTCAAGAATGGCAGAGGACTCCCTTATTGAAGTTCCCTGTTTTGTCTTTGACAAGCAGAGCTTGTGGCTGGGCTCAGCACCTTAATTGGCAAAGCTCAGCACCTTAATTGAGGCCAGTGAACCTTTTGTGATGTGCCATTTCTTTATTATCACAAGTCAATATAAACAACAAACATAGGTGTATTATTCTGTTTGCAACATCTGGTACCCTTTGCTTTCAGCATCCTGGGAGGGAGACTTTGCCTCACAAGAGACAGTTTTACCAGAAAGATCCCAGTAGGTTAGAGTTCTGAATAGCTGCTTGGATAAAAATTGATCCCATTGCACTGGAAAACATCTCTGAACTTCTCCATTTCCAGCAGGGGAGGAAATTGATTGGATTAGAGAGACTATAGCTGCTTGTCCTCTGTACAAGAATTGCCATGTGGCTCCAGCAGGAGGGCAATGAAACAAGGCAGTGCTAGTTTCTAAATACCAAAAACAAAAGGAGGAAAGGTCTGAGTTGGTCTTGAACTACTTTAAATGCCAACAGCTCCCTGTGAAATAGTGTGAATGCTGGCTGAAGGAAAGTCACTGTTTTAGACTATTTACCTTTTTTTAATATATTTTTTATTTATTAGCGTTTATAAATCATAAGATCCACAAAAAAACATTATACATAGTTTTGAGCCTAGCCTCTAACATTTACCTAACTGTACATACAGTTTCGACCACTTGTCATCTTCATCGTACAATACTCCTTCCTCATCCCTTTGTTGCATTAGATCCATACGATCACTTTCCGCAGCTTCCAGCAGTTTTCTTACAATTTCATCCTGAGTTGGCACACTGTCTGATTTCCATTTTTTTGCCCATAAAATTCGCACTGTCGTCAGTACATATATTATAAAAGTTACATTTTTTTTTATATCATTAGGAAGTATATTTAACAAAAAAAAATTCTGGATTCAAGTCCAATTCTACTTTGGTAATATCAAATATCATTTTTCTGGTCATCATGCAAAATTTGTGTGCCTTCCCACATTGCCACCACATGTGGAAAAAAGTTCCAGTCTTTGTCTGGCATTTCCAACACTTTTTCACAGTGGCACCAAAACATTTCGCCAGTCTATCAGGTGTCCAGTACTACCTAAAGAAAACCTTGTATATATTCTCTTTATAAGAGACTGCTTTTACTAATTTTATAGCTTTCCAATTTTTTCTCCAATCATCTGTGGGGATAGTATGACCAATATCTTGCATCCATAATATCATTTCTTTACTTATCGGATCTTCCTGTGCTTCCAAGTCCATTCAATATCTATATACATTCTTAATGATTTTCTCATTCCTAATAACCCAGGTTTTATCAAAGTTATTCAATGATTTACTAATCCCTTGCCTTTTATCTATATCATACCTAGATTTTAGTTGTAATTTTTGCCACCAAGACAAATCTAATTTAAACTCAGCTTTTAATTCATCCTCCGTTTTTAATTCTCCTTTGCTACCTAAATGTTTTTGGTATGTAAGTAGTTGTGTCTTGACTATCAATGAGGGTTTAATAAAAGCTTCTAGCGGCAATACCCAGTTTGGTACTTTTAAGTATTTATTTAATTTTTTTAAATTTTAACAAAAAAAATTAATAATTTTAAATAACAACAAGGTATAACAAACAATTAACCATTATTACAAACATGTAAAACCTTACAATAACCAATCTCTACGAATAAAATTGTAATAATTCGCTTGTTGAGTAGAAGAAGTCTTTTCGAGTATAACTTCAAGTTTATCCAAAATAGGATGCCAACGACCATAAAAAGAGTAAACGTCTTTACGCAGATCATAGTGTGCAAGTCTGTCTGTAATTTTGTCCATTAACAGGTGATCCCAAATCTTCGAGTACCATGTTTCCAAAGAAAGAGGACGAGTGTTATTCCAGCTTAACGCTATCGTTGTTTTTGCCGCAGACAAAAGTAAGGTTAATAATTCTATAGTAAATTTAGGAAAATTAACTTCAGTCCAACAATTTAAAAGAATAATCTCAGGTTTGAAGGGTATAACATAACCTGTCAGTTTTTCAATTTCCAATATGATCATATGCCAAAATTGGGAAATGACTGCACAATTCCACCAGCAGTGCATATATGAGCCAATCTGACCACAGTTCTTCCAGCATTTGGAAGATAAGTTGGTATTAATTTTGTGTAATTTCAAGGAATTTGGAAGATAAATTGGTATTAATTTTGTGTAATTTCAAGGGAGTCATATACCACCTTGTTATTAGTTTTAAATTTTGTTGTTGGATATTAATGGATTTTGAGGAGACGGTGTAAGACCTTACTGACTCCCAAAAAGTGTCCGGAAGAGTGGTTTGGAGATCATTTTTCCAAGGCTGAACATAGGAAGGAAGGATAGATGGATCGGGATCTATACTACAAATTTTAGAAATTAGCCCTTTTGAGCCTGGTAACGAAATTAGTAATTTTTCGAAATTAGTAAAGGGATGAGAACAAGTTACCTGGAGCTCTGGTGAATTGAATAAGTGCTGAAACTGAAGATATTCAAACCATGGAAGAGAAAAATTAGCTATCTCATCCAATTTTGCTTTTTCCATAAGTTTATTTTTATGAGTTAAATCATATAAAATATTAAATTTGGCAGATGCCCAAAGCGAAAATGAAAGTGGATGCGATGCTGGGGGGGACCAAAGCTGATCTCTATAGTGGGAAAGTAACAATATTCCAAAAAATTACACTTTGATTTCCAAATTTTGAATAAGGCTACCATGGCCGAGGACAGACTGCCAATCTAAAGCGGAGGCAAAGCGGAGGGAACTGGAGCAGGGGAAAAAACCCACGGAGCTGGCCATTCACACTGGCCAGAGCAATGCGGATCAGCGGCGATATGGAGCGTTCAGACTGCCATGGAGCGTTCAGACTGCCACGTAGCCACCGCGTGCGGCTTGCGCGTGCCGCTGCTTTTTTTGTTTTCCGTTGATGTGTTTCACATGTGCGCACACTGTTTGGAAGCGGGAGGCATGCGGAGGAAGGCCCCTGAACACCGGGTAAAACCGGTGTCCTGTTAAAGCGAAAGGAAAGCGACTGGGAGACGGGTAAGTACGCAACGGAGCCGACGGACAGATGCACATGTCTGAATGTGCTCCTTTCTTCCGTTTGCGAACCATGCCTGCCCCGCTTTAGATTGCCAGTCTGTCCTCGGCCCATAAAAGGGTGAGTGGGGGTAGTCAAACTCCTGTCAGACTTTTTGTTCCAAATAGTTGTTTGATAATTTTTATTACTTAAGAATTGTTCCTCAATTTTGATCCATTGAGGCTGTGGGTCAGCACGTAGGATTCTGGCAATTGTAGACAGAATTGAGGCTTCATAGTATTTAGAAATGGCAGGGAGAGCTGTACCACATAATTTAGTTGGGTACTGCAGAGTTTTTAGATTAATCCTAGGTTTATGATGGCTCCAAATAAATGAAGTCCATTCTTTTTGCCATTTTTTCAATTGAGAAGGAGAAATAGAAAGTGGTAATGTTCTAAACAAGTATAATAATTTAGGAAATAAAAATGTTTTTATTGTTGTTATTCTTTCTAGCCATGTCAATTGTTGAGTATGCCACTGATCTAAAAGATTTTTAAACTTATTAAAGGATTCTAAATAATTTATTTTAAATAAATCATTGATATCAAGTGGGATAGAAATTCCAAGGTATGACCAGCTTTTAGAAATCCATTGATATGAGTAGTGTGTTCTAGTATAGTTTTCAGCTGGTTTGGACAAAGTGATTGGGTATGTGCTTGATTTAATCGGATTAACTTGAAGGCCAGATATAGATGCAAAGTCTGCTAGAACTGATTCTATCAAAGGCAGGGAAGTCTGAGGATTAGAAACATATAAAACAAAGTCATCGGCGAACAAACTGATTTTATATTTCAAATGATCAATTTGGATACCTGAGATGGCTTTCATCTGACGGATTTTATTGGCCATTGGCTCAATGCATAAAGCAAAAAGTAAAGGAGACAAGGGACACCCTTGTCTTGTGCCTCTGGACAAATAAAAATCTTCAGAAAAGGAATTGTTAACTGCAAGCTGAGCCTGAGGAGAAAGGTACAAAGCATGAATTGCTTTTTAAAAGTTTGGGCCGAAACCCATTGTATTTAAAACTGATTTTAAAAAGAGAGGTTCCACCCTGTCAAAGGCCTTTTCGATGTCCAATGCTAATATGCACAAGCCTTTTACATGGGATTTGCCTAAATAAATTAATCCTAACGTCTTTCGAATATTATCAGTAATATCTCTTCCTGGTATAAACCCGGTTTGGTCTAAATTGATATACACACCTATTAACTTATTTAATCTAATAGTCATAATTGTAGAAAATAATTTATAATCACAATTTAACAAAGAAATTGGTTTAAACTGTTGAGGGGTTGTAGATTCCGGGCCTTTTTTAAGGAATAACTACTATGTCTCAGGCATAATACCTGTATGTAGTATTGAATTACAAATGCCTTGAAAGGGGACAATCAAATTCTTAATAAGCTTTTTGTAAAATTCGATCAAAAATCTGTCTCTACCAGGGGCTTTATTAGATTTAATGTGTTTTAGAGCACTGAGAATTTCAGAAGTAGTGACAGGTTCTTCTATAAGTTTCCAATGTTCTGGAGTTAGAGTTTTACATTAATTATTGGATAGCAAATAAGATGATATCCTTTCTGCACTTGGATTCTCAGAAGCATATAGAGATTGATAATAAGTTTTAAAGATTCGAAGGATGTCTTTGTTTGAAGTAACACTGTTACCTGAGGAGTCCAAAAGTAGGTTGACATGCCTGGAAGATTGTTGTTTTTTTTAATTTCCAAGTTAAAAGTTTTAGGCTGATTTTACATCTGACTTTCCCGCGGGAATCATTCTAGTTCCAAAAAAAATCTGCCCACACCTCTGTGCGGTGTGAAACCATGCTGCTACTGAAATGTCCATATCTACTAATTGCCCTCCTGTGGTCAAGCTAGTATTATACCGCTTTATTCTGCTTTAAACAATTGTGGTTTCTTAGTGCACTTAGACCCCCTGGAGTGAAATTTCACACCACTGTGAAATCAGCACAGGAAAAGACAGCAGTCAAACTACTTTAGAGGGGAGGTGTAAAATCAGCCTTAGTGATCTCGGGTGATGGAACCAATATTTGTGTTTTAAATATAAAAGATTTTTTTGTACTCTAGAAATTTCCAGAGATTCAAGTTTCTTTCTCTCTAAAAGAAGAAGTTTATAGGGTTTTTTTTTAGCAAGTTCGTTTATGTTTTTGTTCAAGAATTTTGATTTTGGTCAGAATTTCTTGCTCTAATTTATTTTTATTTCTGTTATAGGAAGCTGACATAGAGATCAACTTGCCTCTCACTACAGCTTTCATAGCATCCCATACTATTTGATCGGGAACTCCACAATAAAGATTAAATTTAAAATATTCGTCTAGTTTTTTTTCAATTTCCTCATAATGTAATTGACTAAATAATAAATTTTTATTAAGTGACCATGATCGTGTAGTATTCCTTTCTGGGTTCAAATTTAGGTGACACTCTATCCAGGCATGATCTGGTAATGTTCTAAGACCGATATCAGATTTATGGATTTGATTTATTAAAGAAACAGAAGCAAAAATATAAGCAATTCTTGTAAAAATATTATGTCTAGGGGAATAATAAGAAAAATCTTTGACACCTGGGTGTTGGGCTCTCCAAACATCATGTAGGTTGTACTGCTGTATTAATTTCTGTAAGGGAGTCGAGGTGTTCCATGTAGGAGGAGTTGATCTAGAGGTACCAGGTTTATAAGATCGGTCCCAGAAAGAGTCTAAAATTAAATTAAAATCTCCTCCTATTAACAAATGACCTTCTTGGAAAGAGTCTAAGTTAGCTAATGTTTCTCTCAGAAAGGAATCTTGATTTTCGTTGGGGGCATATATGGAAGCTAAGGTAAAAAGCTTCTCATTTAAAAGGGCCTTAACAAAAATAAAATGACCTTGTGGGTCAGTTAATTGAGCATGACATAAGAACCTAAGTTGTTTCGAAAATATAATCGCCACACCCCTCGATTTTGAGGAACCTGGTGCATGGAACTGTAAAGGAAATCTTTTGTGTTTGAGTATTTGAATTTTAGGGTTTTTCTGGTGTGTCTCCTGTAAAAAAAGGACATCAGCTTGCAATCTAGAAAGGGCTAATGCCAATTTCTTGCATTTGGAATTATTGTTTAATCCTCTACAATTTAAATTTCAAAGTGTCATCCATTGTTAAAAAACAATTTAAAATGACATACTACTGTTACAAGCTGCACAGTCGAAGTCAAAACAATTTAAAAAGCTTTGGACACTGAAAGGTTAAAAAATGAGCCCAAAGGTGTAGAAAATTCAAATAGACAAAACACTACTCTTTGTCTGGAATGAGATTGTCTCATTACAAAATAAAATATATAAATCTAATCTAACAATAACTAACTATAACTATAACACAAGATCCCCAAAATAGGGGTTCAAAGCAGACAGCTCGTCCTAGTATACTAGGAACAGAGCAAGTGAGCTGTTGTCCTCACAACTCACTTACCAATAAGTGGGGGAATAACAAATATTAGTCCCCCCTCCCCTCCAAAATATGATTTCATAAAATTTAGTTAATCTCCTAAAAAAGAAGAAACTTTAAATGTAAAATAAAATTAAAAATAGTCTCAACAACAACAAAAAAAGAAACAGAGCTGAGAAAACATAAAAAGCCAACTGAAAGATTTCTCCTCTGGATAATACTAAATTGGGAGCACAATAAAGTATAACTGCTTAATGGCTTTTTAGCCTATGGTTCTGTTGAAACGTCTATTATAATAACAGTTTTCAATATTAATTGAATTATAAACGTTAACTAAAAATTAGGTTAACATCACCAAAAGGAAATTCCATAAAAACAGCTAAGAAGGTAAAGCCTAAATTATATTCTAGAACAAGCTTTTCCCCTCAAGAACATTCAAAGTTATAAACCCTTAAAAAATGTAATTATTGGCAACACTGTGGCCTGTATCTCAGTTTGAATAACTGTATAATAGACATTAATTATAAGTTAGGTTAACACCACCAACTGAAAGATCCATCATTATAAAAATCCACTAAAATAAATTCAGGTTAACTCCACCTTTCCATAATTAAAATTATGTGTTACTATAACAAATCTAGACACCATTTAGTGTCTAGAAGGCTATAAAAAGGAAAAAAGAAAGTTGATCGTAAATTATAGTATGATGGTTGGTGTTCAACTTCACTCCATAACAATATATAATGGTCAGTTATCAGCTAACATTTAAAAAAGGAAAAAAAGAATTTTCATTATTACCTAAAGAAACAAAATGAAAACGTCATTATTAATCAATGGTTATATTCCTCAGTAAAATATGAACCACACATCTGGTCAAACAGTATGAAAAGTTAGTAAGACAAAGAATTAAGAGTAAAGTTTTGAACGTTTGTTGACCCTTTTCCAACGAGGACTGGGCATTTCAGCTGATGGTTGCCTGGAGTTTTCAGAATCCAGGTGAGCTGGTGAGGCAGGCAAGTCAAAAGGAATATCCAGAGATGCCAGGAGCTTGGCTCCACTGGGAAGGTCGAATGCAGTAAGTCTCAGGCCTTGGTGAATTACTAAAATTTCTGCCGGGGATATCCACTGAAAACGAAGATTGTGATCAGACAGTTTTTGGGTAATCGGTTTAAGATTGCGTCAGTGCTGGAGTGTTTCTAAAGTAGCAAACTAAGAGAATTTGTATTTTGCAGTTTTGGGAAGCGAGCCCACCGCTTTTTCTTGCCTTATTGAGGACTAAAGATCTTGTAGAGGCCTCAAGGAAGGTTATAATGACATCGCGAAAAAAGGACTCAGAGCGTCTCAAGTTAGGGCCCACACAGTAAGCATTTTCCAAGTAAGGGGAGGAAAGCTCCTCCAATTCAAGGGCCTCTGCAAGCCATGTAGATAAAAAAAAAAATTAAATCTGACTCACCCTCGCATTGTTCTGGCAGTCCACGAACTTTAAGATTGTGTTCCTTCATTTTGTTTTCCAGGGACATTATTTTATTCTTAGACCAGAGTTCATGTGATTGGAGCAGTCTGATATCATCTTGGGATGAAATCAAATTTTTGAGGGCCGATTCAGCCGCTTGGGCTACCTCCGAAAGCATCTCCGTGATCGATTTAAGTTCATCGGTCAGGGGTCGAATAGCCACATGAATTTGCTCAGCAATCGTATTTTCCAAATGTTTGATTGTAGAGAAAAATTCGTGGTGGGAAATAATTGTTCCATCGTCGTCATTCTCGTTGTTGTGTGAAGTGTCCACCATTTTATGGGCTAGTGGAAAAGAGGAGTTTTGCTGGGGCCGGCGTCTTCTTTCGAGAAGAATTGGGTGAGTTGTTGAGGGGTGGCAGTCTTTGAAGATTTGAAGGCATTAATTGATGAGTCAATAGCCACAGCAATTCAAAAATGGTTGAGACAACGGTACCTCTTCTCTTGCAGAAAGTCAAAGTAACCTTGCCAGCATTGATTCAGAAAAAGCTCATGCCAGTCCATAACAAAAATGATGAGTTATCAGAACAAATCAGATCAGAAGTGGAGCAAGTAAAAGAGCAAGTGAATGTGAATAAAAAAGACATCAAGGCTCTAATGTTGGGAGGTGCCAAGACGTGCAATAAAGTGCATGACTTAAATTTGGACCTGCAAGAAGTGTGTGCAAAAACAGAAGAACTAGAAGATACAGATTAGATTAGAGCTAGACAAAGCTGCGACGGTGATCAGATGCCAGAATATCCTGGAAAAGATTGAAAAGATATACTTGTCACATGTTTTGCGGAACAACTTGGAGCTGAAACAGAATCTTGAGGGAAGCATAAAACAAAAAGGTAAGTGTTCAAGGGACGGACATAAAAATTCTGAAAGAAGCCCCATGGAGAGTCAGAGACAAGAGGCGGAACTATCTAGCATTGGCAGAACTGCTGAGACAAAAAAATATTACATATAGGTGGCTGACTCCAGAAGGGTTGCTGTTTGAGTATCTAGGTAGAAGGAGAAGAATCGACTCAATATTTAAAGTAAACAACTTTCTGGAGACATACGGAGAAGATTTTGGATGGAAGAAGGCGGAAGAAGAGGAGGGAGTGGAAGACATTGAAGAAGAAGGTCAACTACAAGAAGAAGGAGAGTTGCAAGAAGTGCAAGAAGATCAGGGAAGAAGTGAAGAAGATTATAAAAAATGGCCCCTCATTGCTAAAACATTGGACAAAGCTAAAGCAGACTACAAGAAATATGCAGACAGGGGAAGGGCTGAAGGTTGGGTTCTAAAACCTGGGGACACGGTATACCTCTCTACCAAGAACATTCATGGACTGCAACCCAGTAGAAAACTGGGTTGGAAATATGTTGGACCCTACAAAGTGCTAAGGAAAATCTCTGAGGTGTCTTTTGAACTTGATTTGCCAAAATCACTGAGTTCTGTGCATCCTGTCTTTCATTACAGCCTCCTGAAGAAGAATCCTGGGCAGAATGCATGGTGCCCGGATCCTCCGATTCCTCCTCCTCTGATGAAGGAGGGAGAACCACACTTTGAAATCTCTGAAATTCTGGATTCCAAGTTGCACAGGGGTCGGGTCTACTATCTCGTAAAATGGGTAGATTTTGGCCCTGAGCTTAATGAGTGGGTCCTTGCTGATAATGTACATGCTCCTAAGTTAGTTCGCTCCTTTCATAAACACTTCCCTGATAAACCCGGGGGGAGCCCATCTTGAAGGGGGCAGGATGTCAGGATCTGACAAAAGATTGCTTGTTCCATGCTATGCTGAAAAGTTACTTTCTGTTTCTTTGTACCTTGCTAACACCTAAATGTTTTATTGCTTGCCTTGAAGTAGAAATCGCTGTCCTGCTTAGTGTTACTTTTTCCCCAGGAGGATGGCCTCTTGCATTCCAATGTGTCACATAAACAATGGCTATCTTGCCATGGCTTCCTCTCCCTCCTGCCGGAGACTCTCAGGGTGCTATCAGAGTGGGTATAGCCTTGAAAGTTATTTTATTGTCACTGCCCAAATGTTTTGCCTAGAAGTTAGCACATCTGGGTCACTCAGGGCAAGGAGGGAATTTTTATAACTTTCTCACCTTTGGTGGGAACAAACGGTCGCCATTTCTTTTCCCGCATTTTGTGTTTATGCTGATTGGAGGGATTTGTTTATGCATCTATGCCTGTAGGTATATTAACCCAAAGCATCTTTGTTCTGCATCTCTAACAAACATCGAGACCCTGTTTCAGTATTTGAAATAAAGAACTCTGTTTAACTACAAAGGTCTGATCTTTGCTGATAGTACAGAAGCCTCACAGCAACACAAAATAAACCTAAATAGTATGGAAAAAATAGCTAGAAATATAAAATTTAATAAGATGTATTTTTTAATGAAGCCAATAAGCCAACCAGATGGCTGGCCTATAGGTTAAGAAAGGAAAGAGAAAGCAGAGTAATTTTATCACTCAGAAACAAGGCAGGAGAGGTCAAGTACTTAAATAAAGATATGAAGATAATTGTGAAGGAATTTTATGGGGAACTGTATAGAGAAGGGAAAGAACAACCTGGACAAATAAATAGGTATTTAAAAGAAAAGGGTGGTAGAATCTTCAGTGATGATCAAAGGAAGATTTTAAATAACCCAATAACAATTTTTGACATTACAGAAGCAATCAAGAAACAGGAAGTTGGAAAAGCACTGGGACCAGATGGACTCCCAGTTGAAATATGCAAAATCTTTAAAGATCAATTAATGCTCCCATTTAAAAAACTAATTAAAGATATAGGAGAGAAAAGAGAAATGCCAGATTCATGGAGTCAGGCGATAATCACACTGATTCCAAAGGGTAAAAAAGAGAAAGATGAAATTGGTAATTACAGACCAATTTCCTTACTATATGTGGATTATAAGATCTTTGCTTGTGTATTAGCAGAGAGGTTTAAAAGGGTCCTAGGACAGTATATTTATGAAGATCAAGCAGGTTTCCTTCCCAGAAGACAAATGAAAGAGAATATCAGGACAGTGATAGATGCACTAGAGTATTATGAATTACACCCTGAGAAAGAGGCACTTTTAATGTTTTTAGATGCCGAAAAGGCATTTGACAATTTGTCTTAGGAATTTTTGCTGCAGAAGCTAGAGCTAATGAATTGTGGAACTCTCTTTCTGTCAAATGTGGAAGCGATTTACAGATCCCAACCAGCCAAAGTAGTCATAAATGGAGATTTGACAGAGAACATTAAAATACAAAAAGGAACCAGGCAGGGTTGCCCGCTTTCACCGTTGCTGTTTATTTTTACATTAGAGACTTTGCTTGACCAAGTCAGGAACAACAGGAGAATCAAAGGAATAAAAATTAAAGGCCATGAATATAAACTCCGCGCATTTGCGGACGATATAGTTTTTATTATGGAAGAACCAATTAAATCATCAATGTGTCTGCTTGAGACATTAAAAACCTTTGGAGAAGTAGCAGGATTAAGAGTAAATGTAACTAAAACTAAATTACTAACTAAAAACTGTACTAAAAGAGTAGAAGAGGAAATTTTAAAAAACACTAATATGGAAATTGTTAAGAGAGTAAGATATTTGGGTATTAATTTCTCTAATAAAACAAGTACTCTAATACAAGACAATTATAATAAATTGGTGAAAGAAATTAAAAAAGAATGGATAAAATGGAAAAACCTGCAATTATCGTGGACAGGCAGAATGACGGAAATTAAAATCAGTGTCCTTCCAAAATTTTTATTCTTAGCCCAAAACATCCCTGTGATAAAAATCAACGCCCCCTTCTTTAAAGAACTCAACAAGATTACAAGAGAGTTTATATGGCTTTTGAAAAAACCAAGAATAAAATGGAGTACGTTACAAAAAAATAAAGACGAGGGAGGTTGTGCTGTGCCTAACTGGGAAAACTATTATAAAGTGGCAGCAATAGTATGGATCAAAGACTGGGTTACACTCTCAAATATAAGGCTTCTGGCTTTGGAAGGACATGATTTATATATGGGGTGGCATGCCTACATTTGGTATGATAAAGATAAGATCCATTCCAACTTTCATTGCCATATCTTGAGAGCGTCTTTGATAAAAATCTGGCAGAGCATTAAAATGACTCAATACTTAAAAGTACGGGGGCGGAGCCTGACGACCGACCAGGACGGACGCATAGCGATCGAGCTCCCTCTCTCCCCTCCAATTATTACCTTCTAATCTCCTCAAATCTGAGTTTTCCCAAAAATAAATTGCATCGCATCGCTCTTATGTGGCCTGCTCCAGAATGAGCTCACCAAGCAGCCTGGAGATCCCAGCACCTGAGGGCAGAGCCTCCAATGTGGTCCACAGAGGGATCCTTCAGTAGAGAAAAAAACATTTTTTACACTACAATCTTCTCCATTAGAACTCCTACAACAAATCTTACATTTCAAACTTCACATCGTCAGTATTATAACTGAATTTATGGAACTTAAATACTGTAGTGATGCACGGGTATCAGGCTAGTACATTATAAGAGGCTTGCAAGGCCACAATACACATGCCATTTGTTAATTTTTCACATTAAAACAGGCTCTCCCCTTCTCCCTGCTTTGTACCACAGTTCTTATACCCTATCAGAAATGGGTCAAGGTACCTCACATTTTCACTTTTTTTTTTTGCTTTCAGGAGTTGCTGATCTATATAGCTAAATATAGAAAACAGCTACAAAAACATTACTTTTTCCTTTGGAAACCACCCTGTGCATGACATGGGCACTGTATTTAACACAGTCAAGTTGGCAGATGCCAGCTCTTCCTCTCAGCTCCTCCACTTGATAAGTTGGTGTTATCATTGCTGGTGTCTCCACTCCTTCATACTGATATCCTGCAAATATTTTAAATATCAGCAACTATCCTTGTCTCTTCCCTAGCTTGTTCTTTGCTTAGCCAGCTTGATGCACTGTATTTATCTCTTTTAATCTTTCTCCACACCATGTGTCAGCTCCTTCACCCCCTTAATCATGCTGGCTGCTCTGAAGCGAAATCCCTCTAATTTGTCCAGTGAATGAATCATTTGATACAGACTGTAAACTGCAGGCAGTAGTGTTAAACCAGGAGGGTTTTATTCTTTGAGTACCTACATGGGCTACTAAGAGGGGAAATTATAGGGCGTATCCCAAACTTGGGAGAATGAGAGAGGGTTCATATAAGGGTTCAAAGTGGCTGTCGGGTTAAACTAGGGTGACCAGATGCACAACAGGATAGGAGTCCCCTGTGTCTAAAAGCTAAGTTTTTGACAGGTATTTCAGGCCTGGGAGAGAAAAGTTGCACTGCCGATTCAAGAAGCTCATTGTCTTTGGTATCATTTCACCTTAGTGAATGATCTTATACTTGGGAAAAAATATTTTATTGCCATTTTTTTTAGTAGATAAGGGAAGAGTGCCTTAATTCATAGTTGTGACCTCTTCAGTTCACTGAAATTTTTGTGAGTTAATTCTGTGCAGGAAAGAAGGAGCGAGGAAGCTATTTAACAACTAGCTGTAGGTTTTGAGGCAGTAATTTACCAGTGACTGGATTACTGCACAGCCGGACAAGGCCTGAGATTTGGCAAGATCCCTTTGTCATGTAGGAGCCCTTTGGTACCTTCAAAAATTCACTGTTCTGTTAAAGACAGGCGTTTTGTACTGAAGAGATGACGCAGGAACACTAGGACTAGATTCCCCAGTAGAATTCTGATGTGGCAGTTTTTCTTTCATACCTTTCTCAAACATTTGTTAAAAAAAATAGCACCTTGTTTGTATTTGCATGCAATTTAAATGTCTGAAAATCTGGAACTAATTAAAAATGAATTTCTGCAGATGCATAAGGTTAATCAAAGTACTAGTAGCTAGGAGTATGTAATGCAGTTTCAGTTCTTAATTTAACCAAACATGGGAGGTTTCTGTTAGAAGTCCAAATATGCTGCATTCTAGGAGAAAACCCACCCCAAGCTGGATAAACACTGAGATGTGAGAAGCATGGATTAAACTGGAGCCCTTTTTAGCCTCGACTGAATGGAATGTTTGGGGAATATTGTCTTAAAATAGCAAGCCAGCTTCGAAGCAGAGTGAGGAGAACTGCAATTAGCTGCATTCCAGACAGGAAGACCAGGCCAGTGAGCTGATTCACCTTTGTGTGGAAGTGAGAAGCTGAGAGCTTTCTGTTTACAGGGATATCCTGTTATTCTGTGTCTCATGATGACTGTGTATGTACAGCCCATATTCCTGGATGCTGCCCAAAAGACCTTCCAGCCTGGTCCAGAATGGCAAACTGTCTGGGAAAGGTGAAGCATTTCTGCATGACGGAGGCTTTAAAACAACGAGCCTCTTCTTCTTCAGCTCTTTGATCTACCAGTATCATGCAGGTCAAGCTCTCTGCCAATTTACTGCATTCGGCACTCAGATTTATACCATGTTCATACCACGTTTCTCTCATGATGTCTTCCCTTTTCAGAGTACATGCAGATTTCTCCAGCAAATGTGCAAAGAAATATGATAACAAATGGGTTTTATTAAAGTGAGAAGTGTCCTGAACAGGCAAGAGAGCTAGCATGGCAGTTGAAGATTTAGGACTAAACCGAACTGGGAGATCAGTGAGTGGTCTCCAGACACTAGCAACTGTGGCCTCATCTGCTGTCAACTGAGACTGAAACCATGCAGGCAGGAAGGGGCTAGCTCTTTTCCTGTTCTCAAATGGCTCCCTATTGAATTATTGCCTTGCTCTGGGGAACATAAAGGCTACAAATATGTTTCCCTTTGCAGTGGGGCAGCAGCAGCTCTAGGGATCAGAACAGTGACTTTGAGATCAGAACAGTGGACTGGGGAGAAAAGGATAAAGGCCTATCCTGTGTCATGGGGGGGGGGGGCGCTGATCCAAATTAAGGACTCTCCATCTGATGAAGGATTACCAACCTCCAGGTGGGGCCTGGAGACCTCCCAGAATTACGACTGCTCTCCAGTCTGTAGAGATCAGTTCACCTGGAGAAAATTGTTGGTTTGGAAGGGGGACTCTATTACACCCACTGAAGTCCCTCCCTTCCCCAAATCCCTCCCTCCCTAGGCTCCACCAGCAAATCTCGAGGAATTTCCCTACCTGGATCAGGCAACTCTAATCTGAGGCAAAATTGCCTTACTCAAAACAGGACTTTTTGGCCATCCCATGTATGCGCCATTTTCTCCTTGTATATGATAGTTTATACCACTGCATTGTGTTACAAAATGAGATCTTGTAACCAATTTACCACTGTAGTAATCTTGTCTGATCTGTTTTCATTTTTCACAGTATGGAATCAGAATCACTGTTTTGTTTTATGACTTGTCTGTTGTCTTGTATTTTTTTATATTAGTTACACCACGCCAAACTGTAATTGGTAGATGCCTTTTCAGATCGCTATACATGTCCCTCTCACACATAGACCCTCTTCCCACAAAGAGCTCAGTCTCTTGCATACGGTTGGCTCTCACGGGGCTTCAGGCCCTGAGCTGGGAGTGGAGTGTCCCTTGGCTCCTTCCAATGCAGCATGAGAAGCCGTGTGTGAGCCCATGCCGTCAAAGGGCTGTGCTGCGTCTGGGCTGCGCTGAAGAGCACTCAGTGGAAGAAACAGCTATCCTTGTTGCCTTGTTGCCTGCACAGGCAATAAAAATATGGGAATCATTTACTTTTCAAGCCAATTGGAAAAAGGAAAAAACTTTCCATTGAACTATTTGCCAAGCAAGAGACACATACGCAGACAGTTCCTTTTCAAAAAGTTTGTTTGCATAGGCACAGGCGCTTTCCTTTTCTGAGAGGTAGCCTCACTGAAGTTTGACATTTCACAATTGGAATTTATTCTGCTTCAGACGATGGGGGTTTTAACATCTGAACTGAAAAGAGTGTCAGAGAACAGATCTGATTATGCTGCATTTTTGGGCAGGAAGCTTGCTGTGCCATTCCTGCCACTAGATGGAAGTGTCTAAAGGAGACCATGTTTCTTGAAATGTTGCTTCCTTCTAATACAGTACAGATTGTAATATATGTTAAGCCCTGAGCTCAGGACCAGAGAACAATAATACACTAGGATTCTCATTTTCCCCCTATCAGAGGCTTAGGATATTCAAATAGTCCCATGATAGCCTCTGGAGGGAAACTTATCCAATTACCTTGAAACTGATTCAATTATCTTGGAACTTATCCAATTACCTTGAAACTGATTCAATTATCTTGGAACTTATTCAATTAGCTTATCCAATTGCATTGTTTGGGCAAGGTCAGGGGTGCGGCTTACCTGTGTATATAAGCAGGCCCCTCCTTGCCTCCTCTGAACCAGCTAAATAAAATGCTTGCTGAAATCACTGCAACTGGACTCCGCTTCCAGTACTTTTCAGTGGCGATGAAGGTGGGATCCCTATGAGCGAACCGAGTAGCTGCACCAAACTGAGCATCGATCCGCCGGCATCAGGCTCCACTGGGCTCTAACACCCTGCAGGACTGCCAAACGCCCCAGAGGACATCACTCATCCTGCCGCTCCGGTAACTATGGCTACCGCCCAGGGAAACATCACCCCTTTTTGACCCGTCCTGCCCCGAGACCTGGGAGGCTTGGTCCAAGCAGCTCAGGTTCGCCTTCATTGTCTGTGGTATCACTGACATGGACATGAAGCAGGCCTGGCTCCTGAGCTCCTGCAGGGTAGACTCGACGAGGCTTGCCCAAAGCCTGATCACACCCCGGGACGTAATGGATGTCCCCTATGAAGACCTCACCAAGGACCTCGGTGATTACTTCACACCCAAGCCCTCCATGATGGCCCTCCGTGTTGACTTCATCTGGCACATCCAGAAGCCGGGTGAGATGGCAGCCTCCTTCCTGGCTGACCTCCACCAGCTAGCAGTCGGCTGTGAGATCAGGAACGTGGAGGACCATGTCCTGACCATGTTCGTGAGTGGGGTGCGGGAGGCCAAATTAAGGTGCAAGCTGATCACTCTTACAGAGCCCTCCCACAAGAAAGCGCTCCAAGCAGCTGCCGCCTTTGAGATGGCCCAGAAGGAATGCCCATTGTCAGCCATCCACCAGACCTCCGCTTCCTCTGGGTCTGAGGAAGAGGACGACATCCTACAGGTCAACCGACGCTCCCAGAGAGAGGTGCCCAGAGCCCCAGCAGACAGGAGTGCAACACTCACCGGACACAGGTCAGCTGCCCCATCCTCTGGACACTCCCATTCCCACAACCCGGTTCCCTGCACCAGCTGTGGCAACCCACACAACCACTGGGGATGTCGCTTCTGGGATGCAGCATGCCAGTCATGTGGCAAGAAGGGATACATAGCCTGGGCCTGCCATTCCTGCAACAGCCGTCACTCACAAGCAGTGCATTCCGAGGACATGAACTTCCACTCTACTTCTCACAACCAGGTACTACAACTTTTCCAGCCCCCCCCCCCCCGACAAGATTTATGTCCCAGTCTCCATAGAGGGTTCCCCTGCTCTGTGGAGCTGGACACGGGCTCGGCTTATTCCATAATCTTGGCAGAAACCTTCCACAAGCTTTGCCCAAACAGGGGGGGGGGCCCTGGCTCCGCAAGCCATCCGGCCTACGCTTAAGGGATTTCCAGAAAAATCCCATGGCCATCCGGGTCTGGGGAAATTCTGGGTCTGTTACAAAGATTTTGAAGGCATGCTCGAATTACTGGTCATGGAGGGCAAGTTGGCAAGCTTACTGGGCCTGGCCTGGTTCAAGCCTCTGGGACTCGGGGTCACCAGAGTCAACAGGATCTGGGATGCAGACTTTGGAAAGGTATGTGACAAGTTCCTGGCAGTCTTCGACGGGGCGCTAGGTGCTTACACCAGTCCCCCAGTCTCCCTCAACTTGGACCTGGCCGTGCGGCCAATCTGAGTACCGGCCTGACGGCCCCCACCGACAGTCGCACCTAAGGTAGACATTGAGCTGGACCGGCTCATGGCACAGGGGGTGCTAGAGCCGGTGTTTTATGCAAAATGGGAGACGCCCATCGTGACTCCCTTGAAACCCAACGGAGACATTAGAATATGTGCCGACTATAAGTGCACAGTCAACAAGGTGTTACAGGATCATGCCTACCTGGTGCCAGTCATTAGCCATGTGCTGGCCTCCCTTGCAGGAGCAAGGGTATTTGGTAAATTAGATCTGGTGCAAGCATATCAGCATCTCCTGGTTGACGAAACCATGGCAGAGGCTCAGACAATTATAACTCCAGGGGCGCGTTCAAAGTCTGCCGCCTGCAAATCGGAGTGAGTGTGGCCATGGGTCTGTTTCAAGAACTAATGGACCGTCTTTTGAAAGGGATTCCAAGTGTGTTCCCCTTCTTCGATGGCATTCTGATCGCTGCACCAGGTGTCTCAACATTCCCCTCCTGACTCCGCCAGGTTCTGCAGTGCTTCAACAATGCGGGGCTGAAAGTGAAGTGGGAGAAGTGCTGACTGGGGGTCCCATCAGTAGGGTTCCTGGACTTCATGGTGGACAAACACGGCATCCACCCCACACAGGACAAGGTCCGCACCATCATAGAGGCTCCAGAACCAACCTGTAAGGCAGAACTCCAGTCATTCCTGGGCCTCATGAACTTCTATCACTCTTTCCTTCCCCACAAAGTTGCTATTGCAGAGCCCCTGCATTGGCTATTGAACAAATCCACCAAATGGACCTGGGACCCCCACCACTCTGCCACTTTCCAGGCCATCAAAGACCTTCTGGTTTCCAATTCAATCCTGGCCCACTTTAATGAGTCCCTGCCCGCAATCCTGGCTTGTGACACATCTCCATAGGGGCAATCCTGGGACACAAGCTACCAGACAGCTGAGAGGTTCTGGTAGCCTACTACTCGTGCACCTTGTCATTGGCTGAGAGAAATTACGCTCAGATCGACAAAGAGGCATTGGCGATTGTGGGAGGGGTGCACAAATTCCATGACTATTTGAACGGTCGGCAGTTCACAGTTACCACAGACCACAAATCCCTGTCAGGCCTCCTGGCTCCAGATCGTCAAACTCCACATATGCTTTCACCCAGGGTGTTGAGTTGGTCTATTTTCCTCTCCGGGTACTCCTACTCCCTCATCTACCGCCTGGGGAAGGCCATGGGACATGCAGACACCCTCAGCCACTTGCTGCTACCCAGCGTTGACCTCGGCCCAGCTCCAGCGCACCACGTTGCACTACTCGAGGACCTCCCAGACTGGCCTGTACAGGTTAGAGATATCACACAGCTCACTGGCCATGACCACATCTTGTCGCGGGCCTTTAACTGGGTGGGGAGGGGTGGCCGCGCAGCCTTGGCCCAGACTTCACAGCATACAAAACATGACAGGCCAAAGTGTCAACCCACAAGGGGTGTCTACTGTGAGAGGCCAGGGTGGTCATCCCTCCCTTGCTACGGGAAAAGGTGCTGGCTGCACTCCATGAGACTCATCCAGGAATCGTCCAGATGAAAGCACTGGAACAGAGTTATGTTTGGTGGCTGGGAATGGATGCAGCCATTGAGGACAGAATGCAGCGGTGCGCCACTTGCCAGGAGTCACACCCCAAACCACCCTGGGCACCCGTTTGATCCTGAGAATACACAGGGAAGCCTTGGTCCTGGCTTCACTTGGACTTTGCAGGGCCCTTCCAAGGTCAGACTTTTTTGTTCTAGTTGATAGCTACACTAAGTGGCTAGAGGTGGCCCCAGTGACAACCACCTCCTCTCAGGTGGCCATACAAGCCATGTGGCGTATTTTCAGTACACATGGAATACCAGACACCCTCATTACAGATAACAGTACAGCCTTTACTTCTAGGGAATTCCAGGAGTTCGTGGGGTATTATGGCATCCGCCAAGTCTGGTCCGCTCCCTTCCACCCGGCAACCAATGGCCAGGCCAAACAGATGGTCCGGACAAAGAAGGAAGCACTGCGGAGACTAGACAAGGGCAGCTGGCATCACAGACTTGTGGCCTTCCTCTTCAGTCAGAGGGCAACACCACACACCCCGATGGGCTGCAGCCCCGCGAAACTTCTCATGGGTCGGTGCCTCGCCACATGCCTGGATCACCTCCACCCAGACAGTGCATCGGACCACTGCAGAGATACTGTCCAGCCACAACCACCGCGAGGGTTCTTCCTGGAGGACCCTATCTACATCCAAAATTACGCATCTGGCCCGGCTTGGGTGTCGGGCCGCATCATGCAAGTCACCGGACCAGTGTCATATGAGGTCGCTGGTGAGGAAGGCCAGCTATGGAGATGGCACATAGACCAGCTGTGCCATCACCGCCTGTCACTAGACATCGAGATGCCCAAGGACCTGGATGAGGAGCCACAGACACACACACCCAAGGTGAGAGAGCAGTTGGACCAACCGCCGGAGACAACAGATCACCCTGTCATCCGCGAGCTGTCACCAGACCCCAGTCCAGCCGCAGCCGAACCAGACATTCCTCCAACACCCATCACAATGACGCCAGAGGCCACCCACTCACTGGTAGCCCTATGGCGCTCGGGGCGAGAGCACAAGTCACCACCCTACTTAAAGGACTATATGTGCCACTAGGGTGGGGTGTAATATATGTTAAGCCCTGAGCTTGGGGCCAGAGAACAATAGTACACTAGGATCCTCATTGTCCCCCTATCAGAGGCTTAGGATATTCAAATAGTCCCATGAAACTTATCCAATTACCTTGAAACTGATTCAATTATCTTATCCAATTGCATTGTTTGAACAAGGTCAGGGGTGGGGCTTACCTGTGTATATAAGCAACCCCCCTGAACTCCGTCTCCATGACTCCTCTGAACCAGCTAAATAAAATGCTTGCTGAAATCACCGCAACCAGACTCCGCTTCCAGTACTTTTCACTGATGAATGCAGCAAGAAATCTCACTGCCAAGGAGCTGACACCTCAGGCTGTCTTGCAACGCTGCAGAAGCAGCAGAAAGTGTGCTCCATTCTGAAACATGTATTTCCTGACACTGCAGTTTTTAATACTGGATTGCTATGCAAATTCCATTTTTGGACAAACTGCTCAGTATCTGTGCCTTAAAAGTTTTGCCACATTATTCTGTCATGCAAAAGCAGCCATATAGTGTTTATAGATGCTTTTAATATAATGTCTCAATCTGTTTCCCACTGCAGTGAATTCAAATTTCCAAAAGTGAAAAAAATGGCAGCCAATTAGAGCATCTGATTTCACTTTTTTAAACTGGAGTCTTTGGTATGTGATATTTGGAAATATAAATGCTCTGTATTTTTAAATCTAAACACTTGATTCTTTGAACTGGACATTTTCGGGGTTTCTACAATACTGGTGGCAAAAATTAAGCTGTACAATATCAAAGATGTGACAAGTTTAAATCCCAAAATTTCACATGATTTCCTGTATGCAGTCAGTAATTTGGTGAATAATGGGGTGTGATTCAGATAAAGTGCATTGCATTTAGTGGATATTCTCATCTACCAGGATTACGCTGCTGACATTTGCATGGCTGCATATGAAATCCACATGGCCTAAACATATTTCATTTGAATATACCTCTCTTTCAGGGCTGATTCCACATGAGGATCCCCTCCCCCCTGGTGGTCTTCCTGCCAATGTGATTGTTGCTTAGTTTGAATTTGCAAAATGCCACTCCCTATTCGGGATCACATCCAGCCTGTGGCTAAAGGCATTGCACTAACTGCCTATAGCATACCGGATTTGCTTCAGGGTGCTGCTTTTTACCTTTAAAGCCCTTTATGGCCAGGGACCTACATCCCTGAGGGACTGCCTTTCCCCATATGTACTCCAGAGAGAGCTGCGATCAGGGACTCAGAATCGTCTGGTCCCCCTGAGTATGAAGGAGGCCAGGCTGGTGACAACTAGGGCCAAGGCTTTTTCGGTGGCGGCCCCATTCTGGTGGAACAATCTCCCAGAGGAGATCAGGGCCCTGCGGGACCTTTTACAGCTCTGCAGGACCTGTAAAATGGAGCTCTTTCATCAGGCTTTTGGAGCTGCCACCACAATCATCGCTACCATCACCAACAACAATTGATACCCTATGGTGGAAGAGCCCTGATTCGCTGGTCCCGCTAATCATTGCCCAAGCCAACTCCCCAAGCTAGCACTTTATTATTGTGTTTTGGTTTTAACACTGTAGTTATATTAATTGCTGTTGTGTTTTTATATGTATTGTTGAATTTTTTTCCTTGTTCTGTAAGCCGCCCTGAGCTGCCCTTGGCTGGGAGCGCGGGATAAAAATTAAATCAATCAATCAATCACCAGAGATTCTACACAGCCCGATTTATTTATTTGTTTGTTTGTTTCTTCAATTTTTAGTCCACCCTCCCCCGCCAGCAGGCTCAGGATAGGTTACAACATGGTTAAAACATACAACATAATTAAAATATGATACAACAAGCTAATAATTGTTAACTGCTGTTAGCCATGGTTTCTGTTTCACATCAGATATGGATTGCATCGATCTCCCCCCCCACACACACGCACTGTTGTCATGCTGCTGTCATAATTCTCTGACCAGTTTTTTTTTTTTTTAAAAAAGGTTCAGATGCGACACTGCTTAAGAATAATGCAATCTTATACCTTTTGAAATAAACCCTTGCACATTTGTGCACTGCTGCTCCAGAATAATCCAAAGCAAATGTGGTGTGGTTAGAGTGTGCAACTAGGATCTGGGAGATCCAGGTTCAAATCCCCACTCGTCCATGGAAGCTCACTGGGTGACCTTGGGCCAGTCACGCACTGTCAGCCTAACCCACTTCACGAGGTTGTTGTGAGGATAAAGTGGAGAAGAAGACACGTGAGGTCCCTATTGGCCCTTTCCACACAACTCATATTGGCTTTCCTCACTAGCTGTGTGTATGTGTTTTTGCTTGTATGTCTATGTTTTTATTGTAATGTCACATGTTTATATACACATTTTATTGTATTTATATTTGTATTTATATTTATTTATTTAATTGGATTTTTGTATTTATATTTATTTATTTAATTGGACTTCTAGCCCTCCCTCCTCTGCACAGCAGGGTTCAGGGCGGGTTACAACAACAAACATATACAACTAATATAAAACAGCTAAAACAATTAAAACATAATTATACAGTATTAAAACCTATACAAACATCAAATGATACAACCCAGAATGGTGGTCAGGTACAAATTAGTGAGGGCTCCCCAAATGTTTAAATGTCTGATATCCACCACCTTTGGGACCCTATTTGGGTGGAAAGGCAGCATACACAGGCTTTAAATAAATACATATTGGGGAGAAAGGTAGGGTACAAATAAAATAATAAATAAATGGAAGAAGAGGAGGAGGAATAGGAAGAAGAAAAGAATTATATTTTGCTTTCCCCTACCCTAAGGAGTCTCAGAGCAGTTTACAATCTCCTTCCCTTCCTCTCCTCATAATTGACACCCTGTGAGGTAGGTTTTAATACTTTGCTGGGAAGAGCTGGGTGTCCCATTGTGGTCGTGTACACTGAAAACCCTAAATGACCTCCTACTGCTTGTGGGAAAGGAGAAAGAGCCACCTCAGCAGGAATAATGAGACAGACAACAGTTTGGAATTAAACAAGGGCCACTTTATTAACTGTTTAACAGAACATTGCAGCAATGGGAAACTAAGCAAGCATGGAACAGGCAAGGCAGGCGTCACTCCCTGACACAACCTCCTTGCCCTGGTAATGGGCAGGTCACCCAGCTCTGGTCTCTGAGTCAACCCTTGAAGCCACACAACCTGCAGGGAGGAGCCTGGCCTAGGAGGTTCCCAGAGGTGATCACCATTCCCCACCCTGGGCCACAAAACCCGAGAGCAGTTCCTGATGACCTCCTGTTCCCAAATGGGATATGCCATGAGGTGCTCACCAGTTCTGTTTACTTGCTTGCACAGACCTGCCACAGCCAAGGCCAAGCCTCTGCTTTGGCCTTTGCTCCCCATTCAGCAACCAAGTGCCAACCTTATCCCATGCTGCAAGTCCTCTAAAAATATCCCATTGCCCTTGTCTGACAAATGCACCCCATCAGGCCGATACAGGTCTTGTAACTCGATGTTGGGGTGTGGCAAAAACAAACCCAACCCGGATTCCATGGGCTTCCTCATTTGTCTGTTGGCCTTACGCCTGGTGTGATCAATACACCTGGGGTCCCCTACATTCCTTCACACCTGGCGGGGAAGCATGGCTGACCACACTATCTGTATGCTGGGCCACCATGCTCTTATCCTCACAAGGTTGGCCCTGGCCTGCAACACAAGGGCCAGGCCCTTCATCAGCCCCAAATCATTGCCCCCCATGTGTATTACCAGTACATGAGGAGGAGGCCCCTGTCTCTCCTCGAATAACAAGGGAAGGAGCGCAGGCCACCTCATGCCCCTCCTTCCCAACCACTTGACAGCTGCCTGTGCACTAAGGCCTAGCTGAGAGCTGATGGGTGTCCTCCATGCCTGATGAACTGCCCAAAAGATCATGCTGTGGCCGCAGACTGTGACCCTTCATCTCGTCTCGCGGCCTGCAGCACCTGTAGAGGAACCTTATTAATACCACGGTAGACCTTAAAGAACCACACAAAAGCTTAAACCTTACACGCCTGAATATAACCCTTATAACAACAAGATTTTCAATGCCCAATCCTCTGAATTTCCCCACTGGGATACCCCAAGGTAGCCGTCATTGACGCTGCCCCTATCCGAAAGGAGTGCATCCCTAAGCGGACCCCACCCAATCCCAGCTGGGCCAACACTTTCTGCGTCACGGTCCAGAACTGAAACTTGGTGAGAGGGGTACCATCCGTATGCCTGAACAAATAACCAGGGCCATCACCCCGCATTGCCAAATACTGGCTTAAAGCTAACATTGGGCACAACTCGGCCTTGGAACAGTGGTCCAGCTCGATCACTGAACCCTTACTGCATTGATCAGTTTTTGACCGACGCAGCATAATCTGAATTCCAGAATTCAGGATGGAGATGTCCTGCCACTCCAGTGCTGTGTCTGAGGCATCATTGCGAGAGCTGGCCACCAACTCATTGATTCTGAGCGCCCCCCAAAAGGCAATCAGTGATGCTGCATGAAACAATCCAGCCTCATAGCTGTCACTGCAGCATGTGAGCCACTGAGTCCTGAGACCCCGCAGCACAGCCGGGGTCAGGGGTTCCCTGGTATCTGCCACCTCGCCACTGTCCCAGGACCACCCCTCAAGCATCTTCCGAATATGGAAATCACCTGTCTTGTCCTCATGGCCAGATGCCTTGCTGGCATAGGCCAAGGAAGACAGCTTGCCCCTAATGGTGTGTGCTAACAGGCCCTCACTCCTCAGCGTCACACAGAAATGCATTAAATGTGACACAGGTATGGGCCCGACTTGCCTCAGGCCTGCGTCCTCCCTGAAGGACAGGAATTGCTTACCCGCCCTCCTGTAAGCTCTTCGGGTGGAAGGGGCAAGAGCCAAACTCATCGCCCTGTTGGCCTCAGCCCTCCAATCTGCCACACCTCTTCTGGCATCTGTACTGGGAGCAGGCCGGCTTCCAGAGCCAGCTGATGGAATCTCTCCATCTGTTTGCGAGAGAGAGCATCAGCAAGCCAGTTGTCGACCCCCGGAACATGCCTGGCCTTGAACATGATGTTGTTCTGCAAACACTGCAACGTAAAGGCCATCACCCTGGGAGACTTTGACGTCAGGGAGTTGATTACATGCACAGTGGACTGGTTGTCACACCAGAAGTGGACCATCCGGTTAGTAAGCTCCCAGACCAAATCCACACTGCCACGACAATCAGAAAAAATTCCAGGAAGGTCAGGTCTTTGACCCACCCTGCCTGAAATCAATCCACCGGCCAGTCCCCAGTGCATCAATGACCCCTAAAATATACTCCAAAGCCAGAGGAGCCTGGATCATCAGATGTAATCTGCAGCTCCGCCTCAAGCAGGAGTTTCTCACGCCAAAGGGACACCCTGCTGTATGACTTCAAAAAGTGTTTCCATACAAGGAGGTCATCCCGTAACTCCCTGGTGATTCTGGTCCTATGGTGTGGAAGATGGAGGCCTCTCATTGACCTGCAGAGTCTCCTTACAAAAGCCCTGCCAGGTGCCATGACCTTGCATGCAAAATTAAGGTGGCCCACTAGCTGCTGCAATTCCAGCAGTGTAATCTTAGGTTGTGACCTTACTGTGTCCACCAGCATTTGCAATGCAGTTAATTTGTTGATTGGCAACCTGCAGCTCTGCCCCACTGTATCAATTTCTATCCCCAGGTAAGTTAACATGGATGATGGGCTCTCTGTTTTTTCCTGAGCAAGAGGAACCCCCAGTTCCCCTGCTAGGTTAATGAAACTGGACAGCAAAAACTGACATTGTCCAGTACCCCTCCTTCCTACTAAAAGGAAATCATCAAGGTAGTGAGCCGGGCTCCTGAGTCCTGTCTTGTATCTCAAAGCCCATTCCAAAAATGAACTGAACCATTCAAACGCAGCACAGGACACCGAGCACCCCATGGGAAGGGTCCAATCCATGTAGAACTTGCCCTCAAAGGCAAATCCAAGTAGCTCGAAGTCCTCTGGGTAGACCAGGAGGAGGTGGAAGGCTGACTTGATGTCACACTTTGCCAATTCCGCCCCCTTGCCCCAGAGGCGGACTACCCACATGGCCTGATCAAAAGACGTGTACTTAACAGAACATAACTCGTCTGGTATCGAGTCATTCACTGACTCCCCATGCAGGTAGGATAGGTGGTGAATGAGGCGATATTCACCAGGTGCCTTCTTGGGCACAACTCCCAATGGGGAAACCCTCAAAGTACTAACTGGGGGAGAGGAAAAAGGACCTAATACCATGCCTTCCCTGCACTCCTTGGTGATCTTTTACCTAACTATATGCTCCATACCCAGAACTGATTTTAAATTAGAAGCTAGATAGGGTGTCCTCCTCCCTTGGAAAGGTATCCTAAACCCCAATGTGAACCTCTCCAAGAGGTAAGTGCAGTTGTGGCTCTTTGGGTAACAATGCAACCAGTGCTCTAAAACTTTGAATTTAATTGGGCTGGGACCCTTTGTCAGGAGGTGGGTTGTAGTTCCTCCAGAATGCTTACCTCCTTTGCCACTCCCCCGACCTTTTGGCCTGGGGCAGTTTGAGAAGGTGTGAGGCCCGGCACACAGTGGGCACTCGTGGTGAAAAGAGCAGGACTTGTGGCCACAGGTTCCAAGGGAGGTAAACTCCCAGCAAAGCAGCCGTTGCTGAACCACCTGCCCCGCTTGGGTGCGGGTACCTGTCTGCAAATGTGCCCTCTTTACCGAGAGTCTGCTGTGCGACCTCTCACCCCCAAATGACCTAGCTGGGGACATAATTTGCAGCCACAAATGAGGGTTGATCTGATCCCATCGTATGGATGGGTTCATGGCTGCCCGCATTCTAAACTCCTCATCATATTGGGACCATGTAGGGCTCGGGAAGTCTGTAAAGGCCTTGTAGATGATGTCCATATACTGGAGCATTGCTGAAGCCCTCCAAGGATGATGCCTCACTATGACGGCTGCGTATATGAGGAAACCCGGTTACCAATTTGCCCATGTCCTGTCTATGACCCGCCGATTTAACCGTTCTTTTTCATGATCATCCATATTGTCCTTGTCTTTTTTTTCTACCTCGTGATACAGTAAACTGAACACGTCTACATATTCGCCTTTAAGGATCTTCTTCTTAGTGGCTGTAGACAAATGATCACCCAAGGGCAAAGCTGCGTCCCCACTAGGAATAGTCCCTGCTCGAACAGCCTCGTATGGAGCAATCCCTGGATATGGACAGCTCATGCCAAACTGTGGGTAACCCCATGTCAGCCACGTCCCCGGGTGAAGGGGCGGGGGGCCCTCTGCAGCATAGTGCAGCCAACCAGTGGGTGCCATGCATGAGGCGGCGGCACCCTGATGACAAGGGCCTCATGGCCACTGTGACCCGTCTCCTCCCGTGTCAGTCTCCTTACCTTCCTGCTGCTGAGGAGTCTTATAAATTGCCACTTGCTGGTCCCCCATGCCCTGTCCTAGCCAACCAAACACCGATCCTTCTCCTTTCTCCAAAGCATCCGCATCTCTCTTGTCCTCCAAGAAGACAAAACCTGGGCTTAAAAGGACACATTAGAATCCCCCTTTTCCTTTGCAGCCCTAGAAGACAAACCTCACTCTTTCTCTAATGCTTTGAGCCGCTGTAGTATTCTGGCGTTAACCGAGTCATCCTCCTCCTCCTCATCAGAGGGAATAACAGGAACAGGCTGTGCGGGAGGCCTTTTCGGAGCCGGTTGCTTACCTTTTCCTTTACCTGGCCCCTTCCTAGACGCCATAGCAAAAAATTAGTTATTCAAAACATGATTGCAATAAGGCAAGCCGTAGCAATATCCCCCACCGGCACTCTAAGAATTGAGCAAGTACTCTAATAGAGCCACTCCCCCCACCCCCTAGTCTGAGACTAGGACTGAGAACCTGGGAGGGGCAAGTTGGGAGAGACCCACTGTCTCCCCTTCCTGCACCCAGGTCTCAGTCACACACACCAGGTCTACGTTCTGCTCTTGCAGAAAGTCCCTAAGGACCATGGTCTTGTTATTTATAGACCTGGTGTTCCACAACACCAAGGATGAAGGGGGTTCATCATCCTAGCCCCACTGCCGACATCCCTCAGGATGGGATGCAGGCTGGAAGAGGGCCGAGCTTTTCCATTTCTCCACCTTTTCCCCTTACTACCCTGCCTGCTCCCACCGCTATACTTTCCCCTCCCCAGGAGCACTGGGATCCCTTGGCCCGACATCATCATCCCTTGTGGTCTCTGCTGACCTTCAGACCACTAATAGGGCAGACAATAAAACACTCCGTATGATGGGCACTGGCGATAGCTGCAATGCACACTGCTACTGAGTTACACAAATTACATTACCCACCCTACCAAAACTCATCCAGAAAAAATTGATTGCCACTAACACACAAATTATCTGGCCAGTAATGTAAGTAAAGGCCAGATAAAATTAATTCTTTCTTCTTCTTCTAATTTTCCTATCCCACTAACAATTTTTTAATCAAGGTAGCAATCACAATATTTAATTTCAAATTGGTTGGAGGTCATATAACTAATTTCAATTAATTAGAGGTCCTCTAATTACCAAACAAACCGTATTCCCAAAGTTAACCCAATGGGATTCAACTACTCTGCTTTGATAATTTATCAGGCCTTAAGCAATAGCCATTTCTAATAACTAACTTAATTGGTTACCTTCACTAACTAACTCCTAACAATAACTCGTTTCATTACATTCATTAGTATTACCCTTCAATTGATTAGGGCTTTAGTTCAGCCTCCTTTTGCTTAGCAGCGACAGCAGCAACTAATTGCTTTGGTGATCTGCATTTGCACCTTCAATTTGTCTGTCAATAGTAGTCCCCAGGTCTTCAATTTGTCTACTGATAATAGTCCCCAGCAGGGGTCCTTTCGTAAAAAAAGAGGTGCAGGAGCTCATTAGCATAACTTATTTGCATATGCCACACCCCCTGACGTCATCGGAAGTGATGACGTCATCGGGAGTGTGTCAGAAGGCAAGAAGGGAGGGAGGGGGAAGGAAGGAAAGGAACAGGAAGGAAAGGAACAGGAAGGTAGGTAGGTGGGGGGGAGAGAGTGAGAGAAGAAAGAAAGGAAGGAGGGAGGAAGGGGGGAAGGAAGAAAGAAAGGAACAGTAAGGTAGGTAGGTGGGGGGAGAGAGAGAAGGAAGGAAGGAAGGGGGGAGAGAGGGAGGAAGGAAGGGAGAGGGGAAGGACGGGGAAAGGAAGGAACAGGAAGGTAGGTAGGTAGGTGGGGGAGAGAGAGAGAAGAAAGGAAGGGAGAGGGGAAGGAACAGGTAGGTGGGGAGAGAGAGAGAAGAAAGGAAGGGAGAGGGGAAGGAACAGGTAGATAGGTAGGTGGGGGAGAGAGAAGAAAGGAAGGAAGGGAGAGGGGAAGGAACAGGTAGGTAGGTAGGTGGGGAGAGAAAGTGAGAAGAAAGGAAGGAAGGAAGGAAGGAAGGGGGAAAGGAAGGAAGAGGAAGGTAAGTTGGTAGGTGGGGGGAGAGAGAGAAGGAAGGAAGGGAGGAAGTATTGAGGGGGGGAGGAAAAGGGCTTCTCGGGGCCAGCGGCGCTCTGCCGCGGCCCCAAGGAGAGGGGGGAGGAAGGGGCTTCCTTTGCCCGGGCCGGCGGAGCGCCGCCGGCCCGGGAACACTGACGGGGGGGGGCGAGGGAAGGGACTTCTCGGGGCCAGCGGCGCTCTGCCGCGGCCCCAAGGGGAGGGGGGAGGAAGGGGCTTCTTTTGCCCGGGCCGGCGGAGCGCCGCCGGCCCGGGAACACTGACGGGGGGGGCGAGGGAAGGGACTTCTCGGGGCCAGCGGCGCTCTGCCGCGGCCCCAAGGGGAGGGGGGAGGAAGGGGCTTCTTTTGCCCGGGCCGGCGGAGCGCCGCCGGCCCGGGAACACTGACGGGGGGGGGCGAGGGAAGGGACTTCTCGGGGCCAGCGGCGCTCTGCCGCGGCCCCAAGGGGAGGGGGGAGGAAGGGGCTTCTTTTGCCCGGGCCGGCGGAGCGCCGCCGGCCCGGGAACACTGACGGGGGGGGCGAGGGAAGGGACTTCTCGGGGCCAGCAGCGCTCTGCCGCGGCCCCAAGGGGAGGGGGGAGGAAGGGGCTTCTTTTGCCCGGGCCGGCGGAGCGCCGCCGGCCCGGGAACACTGACGGGGGGGGCGAGGGAAGGGACTTCTCGGGGCCAGCGGCGCTCTGCCGCGGCCCCAAGGGGAGGGGGGAGGAAGGGGCTTCTCCTGCCTGGGGCCGGCGGAGTGCCGCCGGTCCCGGGAACACTGACTGGGGGGGGCGAGGGAAGGGCCGGCGGCGGCAGAGCAGCCTGCCGCAGCCTGGGAAGAGCGAGCGGGGGGGGCGGGGCTTTCTTAAGTGCCCGCCCCCCCGCCTCCTCTCTCCCGGAGCGGCGCTCCTGTGCGCCCCGGCCCCAACGGAGCCCTGGTCCCCAGATCTTCTTGGGCTACAGTTCCACTATAAGGGGGGGTCCAGCGGCCTCTCCTTGTTGTTGTTTTTTTGTAATAAATTTTTTATTATTTTCTAACATTCTTACATATTTTTCTTATACAAATCTTTTTTCAATATTATATCCATTTTTTGTTCTATTGTATAATCTTGTTATCATCTTGTAATGGTGGTTTCCCACCACATCTGAAGCATTTAACATTTTCAAATTTAACCATTCTTTATATGCATATATATATATTTTACTCTCCTGGTAACGACGTATACCACCTTATAAAACTATCCATCATATAAATTCTTATTTTCTTATACAATTCTAAAAATATCCTTATTTTCTAACTGTCATTTATATATTCAAATATCTCTTTTTAATATTATGTCCAAGTATAAATGTAGTTTTTCATATCCCAGTATTGTTCAACATATTCTTTCAAATCTTTCCAATCTTCTAAGAAAGTCTCTGAGTACAGATTATTCAGTTTTCTCATCCATTTGTCCATTTCAGCCATGTACAACAATTTTTTCAACCACTCCCACACCTCCGGTATTTTTTCACCTTTCCAGTTCTGCGCATAGACCATTCTTGCCGTTGTAATCATATACCATATTAGTGTCCTTTTTTTAACATTTATCTCTTCTAATTTAAGTCCAAGTAGTAACAATTCCGGCAATTTCTTAAATGTACATTTCAAAAATTTTTCCATTTCTGTATGTATCATAGACCAGTAGGTCTTTGTTTTATCACAAGTCCACCACATATGGTAAAAAGAACCTTCTTTTTTTTTACATTTCCAACATTTGTTTGACATATTTTGATTAATATTTGCAATTTTTTTTGGCATCATATACCATCTATACAACATTTTAAAACAATTTTCTTTTAAGTTATAGCACGTAGAAGTACTCATGGCATTTTTCCATAGAAATTCCCAAGATGACATTTCAATATCTTTGTTAAAATTTATCGCCCATTTTACCATTTGTTCTTTAACCATTTCATCTGCATTAAACCATTTTAACAAAATTTTGTACATTTTAGAAATCATTTTTTCCCCTCCTTCTTCCCAAATTTGCTCAATTTCATTATTTTTTTCTCTAAAACCAATTTTTTTATCATTCTTATAGATATCATACAGTGCAGGGGGAGTCCAACACTCTGTCCCTCGGCCTCTCCTTGGTGTTGAGCTCTGCTCTCCACCCGACTGTCTAGCATTTGTAAAGGATCTTCAGTTTGGAGCTAGCAGAAACCATGCTTTCTGAATTCCATGCAGTAGCTTCTGTTCAGAGGGCAGAGACTCCCATTTCTGATGCCAGTTCTTGGCACACATCATCAACCTATTGTATTAGCTAGCAGAAATATGAAGCTAGAACACTGCATTTGATTGCAGTTCTATTCCTCAGGTTTTATTAATAAAACTAATCTGTTGCTAAGGTAACCTATGTGCCCAGTAGTTCTGCTAAGCCTAGCTCACCTCGAATTAGAGCAAAGTTTGAGTCCAGTGGCACCTTTAAGTCCAACAAAGTTTAATTCTGCACACGGATGCTTACACCCAGAATTTAACTTTATTGTTCTTAAAGGTGCCACTGGATTCAAACTTTGTTCCATTGCTTCAGACCAACACAGCTACCCTGAATCTATTTTCATGGAAGTCACCCCACATCAATTCACCTTAGGCAACAAATTAAAGAACACGTATGCACACCCTGTAGAGGAGTGAATGATTAGAGATCAGAATCTGGCAGAGTGGTTACTCAGCACCTCAGTTACTGCTATTTAAAGTAGGCGGTGAAAGCTACTTATTTTATCTGTGGGTGATTCTGCATCTGGCATTTGCTCCACATTTCCTCAACACTGAAGAAAAGGTGCAGCGCAAAACCACATTCAGATACCCCAGGGCAATGCCATACTGATGGCAAAGTCACCCCTGAATGGCCATAAATCTATGCAGAACGTACCATAAAATCTAATGATCAAAGGAAGTGAGAGCAGCATGCAATGCAGAGGGGAATTTCTGTTCCAAGGTGGGTTTGGTAAAACAACAGAGGGAAAGGGCAGTGCAGAATTTCCCAGTGTTTTAGGGTGGATTTAGTCCCAGGAGTAAAGTTGGGGCAACTAAGCACCCATCTAATTCAGTTTACCCAGTGACTCCAGACAGTGTATGTCAGGGGTAGACAAACAGCACACCAGAACATTTTGGTTGGCATTCAGAACTGGATCTCTGCCCAAGCAACCAAGGGATGGGTGAGCACTGCTGGCATCAGTGGGGCAAGAGAAAGTATGACTTACATCCAACATCACTTCCCAGACTTGCACAGCGACCAGCTGAGACCAAGGAGATTCCTTGAGATATACTGCTGATGTACGGTTGAAGCTTGGCATGCTCCAAACATATCTTGCCAAGTTCAACCCTTGCCTGCTCCCAGTTTTGTTTGCTGGCACACCAGAATAATCACATTGCATTATTATTGCACTAGACCAAAAGGGTTGCCTACTCAGAGTAGAGAGAAGAATGAGGGCTCTCTAAAGCAACTACCCCAATTGCATACCTGGGCATCACTCTGGATCAGCCACACTCAGGTTCTGGGGTTGGTGTTATTGTAGCAAATGGCACTACTTTGATCACAGGTAATATCAGACTTTCTCCACATTGGAGCTTTTGATTTGTACAAGAGTTATGAGAAGATCAAGTATCACTAAGAGTGCACCAAGATGCAATGTTCTTATATTCAGTCTTTAGGGCAAAAACAAGGGAAATAATTCAGGAATTCCCTTCCCCTTAACGTTTGCCTTTTCCCAAGCCTCTTTACTGCCATTCTTCCCTTCACTTTTGTTGCTGCGGAAGCTTGGTTAGGGCTTCTTTTGTATTCTCAGAGTGATCAACCAATGAGTCATCCCACTACTACATCGCTATCACCTATAATGTGAGACCATTCCTGACATCACCTGAGAGAGCAACATTGCCTGAATACAACACAAAGGTGATCCCAGTCAACTGGACCACCAGTTGTCTTTGCTCTGCATGGGCAGCCCTGGCAGACCCTTTCGGTGAAATCACTCAGGCACATGGGAAGCATGGTACCACTCTCCTCCCACAAAAAGCAACCCTGTTTCAGTCCAGATAATATTACAAGAGGCTGAGTCATTCAAAGTTTTAAGGAACTTTGGACATACTCCAGGAATGAAAGCCCAGACAGAAAAGATACATCTCATAGAAGCCATGTTACTCCCACAATTTCACATTCTCTATCCATTATCTGGATGACTTTACTAAGTTACGCCAGACATTGGCTAAACCGGCAGACTCACTTTTCTCAAGTTAAACAATAGGACTTGCTCTATAATATTCTCATCTGCCAATGTTTTAATTGCAGGATTGGGTTTGGGAAGGGAGCTAAAATTAGAAGGGGCTGAAGTGGATTTTGATATGAAGGGAAAGAGTTCTCTCTCTTTTTCTTTTGTTTCTTTCTCTCTTTTTTAGAGGACATTAACATTTTTGGGAGAAACATGAAGCCAAAGAGACCAAATTACTTGCTGTCCTTTTCTTCCACTATAGGGTAGAGAAGGCTATGTAATCCACACACCATAATCTGTTTATAAAGAAAAGGTCAAAAGGATTTACAATGGGGAGAAAGAATCACTTCAGATGGTGGGTGCATCTTTAACTGAAAAAGCAGGTGAAATTGAATAAAAGTATTAGGGTCAGGGTTTTCTGGAGCTCCCCCCATTTCCATCTACAAATTACAGTATCTCGTTTGTTGAAGAATAACACAAGGACTTTGAATCACATGTTCTGTGCACCTCCCAGTTGTCCACCAGCTCTCTTCAATTTGCACCCAAAAGCATGCAGGAAGAAGTGGCTTTAGCCCCACCCCACCCCAATGTTTTCCCATCAGCAAACTGACCATGGACCTGCTATTGGTGATTTTTACAACGGAGCCAGTAGCAGCTCCACCGGGTGGCTTGCAGATGCAAAAACAGTGTGAAAGGGGGGAGGCTAAAGCGACTTCTCACTGCTTTCTTGCAGAAAAGAGCTGGCATGCATCTGGGAGGCAAAAAACACGCACTGCACATGTACTGCAAAGTCTTCACTCCCCATCTAGTCTTATCATTCTCCTTCCTCGGCCCATCCAACCATCTTTTCGCTCTCCAAACTGCTATAGTTTTCCAGCTCAGAAGTAGTTTTCACAAGGCAGGGGTGGGAGATGACAAAAGGGGAAGAAAGTGGGTAGAAAGTTTCCAATGGCACCACTGGATTTTTTGCACTTCTGGGCACATGGGTACTAAAATTTTTCCCAGGATTGGTCTTGAAAAAAATCTGCTTCATATTACACCATGCATGCAGTTAATATTTACTTGTATTCAGATACTCCCTGCTTAAGGGGAGGGTGGAATATAAATCAAACAAAATAAATAAATAAATACTTGAATTCCCCTGATGTGCACACATTGCCCAAGTCTTATGTTACTGCTAGAAATCTTGTAGTAAAATTGAGCCTTCCTTTGCCTGCAGTTCTGGAGAGCTGCTCCCAGTCCAGGTGGACAATGAATAGTTGGGAACCAGTGGTCTGACCTGATTTAAGAAAGTTCCATAGGGTCATACATTTTGTGGTCTATCAGTAGCATCTATATAAGTGTTTAATAAAAACATGTGTTTTCTCCCCACTGCAAGTTTGCCATATAACCTTGAAATGCATAGGCAGGGCCCAAGCATTGCTTTTGCAGGCCTGGATTGAACAAGAAACACTCCCTCTGATCTCAGTCCAGACATGCAGTCCCAAGGGCTAGGAAAGAAAAAAATATTTCTGAAATCATATAAATCAAACATATTATAATGGGTTCACACCCATTATAGATCCCTGCAAATGGACCAGATCTCTCCCCCCCCTTCTTTGCCTGACCAAGAAACCAACATCTCTCATGAGAGTGAAGAATTTTGGTTAAGACAGCCTAGCTGAAGAGGAGAATCTTAGAATTCATTTTTAAGCACATCATAAACTTTTTACATTATGCACTCTAAATAATACCAAACCCAAGGGAGACATGCTGTGTACTGGCTTGCATTCCAAGCCTCTTTATGACATGGCACTGGAAGGTACCCAACCACACAGGAGAAGAATACTTACTACCCACAATCTTCACGGTCTGCATGGTTTGCATTTCATCTGAAGAGAGCATTTTCAGCTTCAGTACAGGCTGCATCAAACCCTGAATTTTTTTTTAAAAAGTTTGCTGGATCTACTCGGACATAAGGGCAGTTGTGCTTACTGGGAGTACCATAAGTAACAAATGCTCTTGGTATGCAAACATAACATCTGAAAAATTAGGCAATTGTCACTGGTAGCATTAAAAGAGACAATACAAGAAATCTCATCTTTGAATTCAGTTTCATATGCTGAACTTAAGTGGTATCTGCAATTGTCATTCAGAAAAAAAATTAACTTCATTTCCTTGGCAGTGGAGAAAAGGATGAAAAGATGCATATGCTGCATTGTAAGAGAACAAAAGAGAAGAATAAAAAAACCCCACAAATGCATTTTTTATTGGACAGGGTTAGGCAATCACTTTTCCCGATTTGCTTAACAATAAGAGCAGACTGGCCAGATTTAGTTAACTTACTGCATAAATTAGAAGTTGTAGATTTTCCGGGCTGTATGGCCGTGGTCTTGGCATTGTAGTACCTGACTTTTGCTAGCAGCTGTGACTGGCATCCTCAGAGGTATAACACAGAAAGATGGAGTACTCTCTGTGTCAATGTGAGAAGAAAAATGGTAGCCAGGTAATTTATATCTACTCAGGAAGGTGGGGTTGGGCTAAGTCATTATCTTGTAGGAGTTTCCCAGTCTGTGACATGCTAATGGAGGAGCTTTCCTGAGGAGGTTCTTTTGCATATGGATTGGCTGTTGAAAGTCTAATCTTATCTGTAGTGGTGCTGTAGAGCATTTTGTGTTTTTCAGGACTGGAAACCACACCCTATTTATTTTTAAACTCTATTATTTCCTGTTGAAATTGTGTTTATGTTTATGAATTTTAATGGCTTCCCTGTGTAATCTGACATGGTAATTGGATGAGTTATCCAGCATTTCAGTGTCTTGGAATAAGATACCATGTCCTGTTTGAGTTAGGCTATGTTCAGCCACTACTGGTTTTTCAGATTGGCCAAGTCTTTCATTTTCTTTTATTCTTGTCTGGATGCTATGTTTTGTGGTCCCAATGTAAACCTATCCACAACTGCAGAATATGTGGTATACTCCTGCAGAAGTGAGGGGGTCTGTTCTGTCTTTTGCTGATCATAGCATATGTTGTATTTTCCTGGTGGGTCTGAATCCTGTTTGTAGGTTGTGTTTTTTCATAAGTTTTCCCATCTGATCGGTGATTCCTTTGATATATGGCAAGAACACTTTTCCTGTGGGAGACTGTTTTTACTCAGTTGTTTGCTTTACCTTTGGTTTAATTGCTCTTCTGATTTCATTCTTGGAGTAGCCATTTGCTTGAAGTTCGTGGTTTAGATTATTTAGTTCATCATTGAGAAAATGCGGTTCACATATCCAGGAAAATACAACAGATGTTATGATCAGCAAAAGACAGAAGAGACCCCCTCACTTCTTCAGAAGTATATTCCGGCCATGAAAGCCCTCGACAACATATTTACTACATAAAGCTTTTCCTTTCTGCCTGTAACCTCTGCACAAAGGAACGGACTCATGCCTTTCCAAAGTTTTATTTAAATCCTGCCTTGACTCTTCTCATCTATCTGGGTCTTACCTGCTTCTCTGCTTTCTCTCATTCTACTCATTTGGACCACCTATGCCATTCTGGCCATCTCCTGCAAGTCTTCCTGCTCCTTTGGCAACAGAGCTGCTCATCTGATCATCCATTCCTATCTTATGAAGACATTCATATTAGTTACAAATAAATGGCCCTTCCCCTTAGGAGCCAATCCAGCAAAGATTCCTGTTCAGAGGTCTTGATTCTGCAGATATGTGTTGGTTTCAGTTAGCAGAAGACAAAAAGCTGGTTACACAGCAAAAGTTTCAGTATGTAGAAAATATTTGTATAGCACGAACATTTTGCTAGGAACTGCATAATGCAAAAGTGATGCAGTCGTTGCAGAAAATGGACAAACTACCTGGCTAGATCCTGCTGAAAATCACTAATTTGGTGCAAATTCCTATCTTGTGCCACTACAGCCACAGTCAAGAAATCAGGTCTTCAATTTCAGTCTAGCTTTACTGGGTTGTAAGCAGGGGTCATTTTGTAGGAAAAGAGGTGCAGGAGCTCATTTGCATAACTCAATTGCATATGTTACACCACCTGATATCACTAGAAGTATGTCAGAAGGCAAGAAAGGAAGAGAGAGAGAGAGAGCGAGAGCTGGTAGAAAGGGGACAGCTACTAATCCAAGCCTCAGAAATACCACTATTCTGGGAGGATAGCTTCAGTGGTGACTGAAGCCTTCAGAAGGCTGGTCAAAGGAACAAGGACCTTTCCAGGGGACGGGGTCATTTTGCTGCTGCCATGACACAAGCAGGCATTCCCCCATGATGGTGGGGAGGCTGGCACCAACACCCAGAGCTGAGCTCCCCCGAGCTCCTGCTCGAAATGACCCCTGGTTGTAAGACTGAAGAAGAAGAAGAAGAAGAGATTGGATTTATACCCCGCCCTTCACTCACTTGGAGTCTCAGAGCGGCTTACAAACTCCTTTCCCTTCCCCTCCCCACAACAGACACCCTGTGAGGTAGGTGGGGCTGGGAGAGCTCTTTCCCAAGCTGTCCTTGAGAGAACAGCTGGTACAGAGCTATGGCTTGTCTAAGGCCATCCAGCCAGGTGCAAGTGGAGGAGTGGGGAATCAAACCCGGTTCTCCCAGATTAGAGTCCGCGCACTTAACCACTACACCAAACTGGCTCTCCACTACACCAAACTACACTTAACCACTACACCAAACTGACTGGGCTGTGTGAACAGCTTTTCATACCAAATAGAAAGTGGCACCCAAGGTAAAAAGTTCTGGTGGCCAGTCAAGGGTCATTTTGTAGAAAAAGAGGTGCAGGAACTCATTAGCATAACTCATTTGCATAACTCATTTGCATATGACACACCCCCTAACATACCGGAAGTGTGTCAGAAGGCAACACCCACCCCTCAGGCTCCACTCCACAGGTGAGTGAAACTGACCTGCTCTTCCTCCATTCCCTTCTCCATCCAATACTTTGTGCAATAAAAATAAGTGTAAAGAACACACCCTCATTATCTTCCTGCTCCCTTGAAACCACCAGGTTTCAAGTAGACTTGAGATACCCAGGACATGTGCACCACCCATCCCTTCTCCTTCCCCTCCCCACAACAAGACACCCTGTGAAGTAGGTGGGGCTGAGAGAGGTCTTTTGAGAACTGCTCATGAGAGAACAGCTCTGAGAGAACTTGTGACTGGCCCAAGGTCACACCAGCAGCTGCATGTGGAGGAGTGGGGAATCAAACCCAGTTATCTCAGATTAGAGTACAACTCCTGACCACTACACTGAACTGATGGGGTCGAAGCTGCTGAAGGGTTGGTGAAATTTCTCCAGTACTTATGTGCCATGTGCCCAGATAAAAAAGGGTATACTTAGAAAATTTATATGCCACCTTGAGCAAGTCTCTGGAAAAGCAGCACACAGTCATAAAAGGAACAATGATAAAATTATCAATATTAAAACAAAACACTAAAAACAATAAAGACCCTAGCAGGGCTTTCCCCGGGGTGCTGCGCCTCTGCACTGCTCAGGGAAGCCGAGGAGGGGGCGGGGCTTGGTCATGTGCCCACCCCCTGGGCTCCTCACTCCCAGAGCTGCGCTCCTGTGCGCTCCTGCTCCAACGGTCCCCTGTGGACAGTTATTTATGAGAAGAAGCCATCTTTCAGTCAGCCTGCTGGCTCTGAAGTGCCTTTCTCAGAGAGTTGTAACGGCTGCTGGCAAAACCGACTCCAGTAAGCTTGAGTTCCAACTATGTTTCCAATGCCTCTTTTTTTTAATGGCTTGGAGCTTTCCCTAATGAATTCCTTTCGGGCTGAGCTCTTCTCGACAGAGAGTTGATTATCCACATATAGCATTTAAATGAAACCTATAACATATGTAACATATAACATATAACATTTAAATGAAATATGTGAAACCATTTAAGCTGGATGAGAACTCAAGTGTGAAAAATAATGTTTTCACCTCTTGGTTTGCTTACAAAAACCTCAGACTTAAATCCCCAGCTGCACAAACCCATCAAGCTCTACCATGCAAATCCTGTTTCAATATAAAACCCCCATCATTAATAGAAATAAATACTTGTGCTGTACTATCCCAGATGCAGTTCCAGAATTTGAAGCACAGAGGAAGTCCATGGGGTAAAATGGTCTCATTAGGCCACAGAGCTTAAGGTGACTTCCTCACCTTGAACCATGAGGAAAGGAGGGAAATAAATGTTTTTGACTGATAAATAAATTTAATGCCGCCGAATTTTGTCTTTCTCCGCCAACAATTTCAGCTCAACACAGCTAGCATGTCACCTCTGGGGGAATCAGTTGGACATAGCTCCTCATTTTCTCTCTCATTTGTTGTCTTTGTGAATGGTTGACATGTATTCTTGACACATAGAGAATTGTAGCTACATATAAACATCATATTGGCAGAAGAGGGGGATCTAGTCATGTGACTCTCAATGCATCCAGCATCTCATTTAAATTGGGGCCTAACGATTCAGGGATCCATAGCTCAGACTGGCACTGCACATGAGTGCTAACATGTTGTTATTTTGCATGTGTAAAGACTCAGTTTAAGTGAGACACTGGGCTCATGCAACAGCACGCATGTTGCTGAAGTTTGCCATGTTGAAATATGGCCCAAGAACAACAGCACAAAAATCACAAAATTTTAGGAGCAACATGGAGAGGAACTGCAGGCTCAGCCGATGACATCACTTTACAGCCCCAATACAGTCCCAAAAGGGAGATAGAGGGGAGGTTAAAAAGGAACAGAGAATGCTATGGAACATGTATGTATTTATGTGTGTAAGTGCTTGGCCAGGAACTTGGAAAGAAGAGTGCATTTGTCTGAAACCACTACACTGCATCTGGTAAAATACAATAAAATGTGAAATAATGTTTTAAAATTATGGTTTACACATAATGCAAAGTGTGTTGGGGTGTATAAATTAACTTGGGGCGACAGAATATACTATCCTGTCCCTGATTTTGGAGGGGTCCTTTCAGAATGGTTTATTACATGGCTTCATAACACAGCCTCTTTTTTTACTTTTTTATTGCTTTTATTCTAAAATCTACAGAAATCAAAGGGAAAGGGATACTAATATCTATGAGAGAAAGGAAAGAAAACCACTAAAACCTCAAGTAGCAGTGGTCATATGCATAAACATTTGCTTAAGCTATTGTTTCAATTACGGTAGCCTAAACAGAATGAAGCAAACATTATACTATATCAGTATTATAATAAAACAGATATTTTAACCAAAGAGCATGTCCAAGTGTTCAGTTTCATTTACTAAAAATCAAGCCATAGAGATAACTAGCTTAAAATTAGTCTTTCTTGTTTCTAAATTCATATTCTCATTTGGTTTTGGGGGCAGCCGCCCGAAGTTCAGATTCTGATTCTTCTCCAGAGGATTCAGCTGATGAGTCTTTTTTGCTTCCCGGGTCACTAAAGTCTGTTGTGTTGTCATCCTTCCATCTTCTCAGTTGCCTGTAGTTGCTCCAAAAATGCTTTAGCTTTTACAATAGAGTCAATTCCGATTTTCTTATCTTCATATTTGAAGGTGAGGCCTTCTGGTATAAGCCATCTGTAGGATGTGGAATTTTTTTGCAGAAAGAAAACCAGGCTTTTGTATTGTCTTCTCCTCTTTCTAATCTCAAATGGAATGTCTTTTAAAACTTTTATTTCCTTGTCCTCACTTCTCAGGGTAGTCCCATTAGAAGGCTCCCAGAAGGTTCTTCCCCGAGGACCCTGTCTACGCTTGGAACTATGCCCGAGGTCCAGTGTGGGTCCCCGCAAGGGTCATCTGCGCAACCGGACCACTCTCCTACGAGGTCGACACTGAAGACGGGCCAGTATGGCGGCGCCACATTGACGAGCTCCGGCGGCGTCTTCCGGGCAATGCACCTGATGTCCACAAGTTGCCTGCTCCCGCAGAACCAGTACCGGCCCGACTACAGGACCCTGACCCCGAAGGGGAGGCTGCAGAACCCCTTCCTGTGGACCAGCCCGATGAAGAAACACTGCCCAAGCCACCTCCGAACGTTCCCGCAAGCGACCCCGGCGAGCCACGAGCGACCCCGGCGAGCCACGAGCGACACGCCACAGCCAGCAACCCCCCGGTGTTCAGGACGCGAACATCGCCGGTCGGGGTACTTGAAAGACTATGTTTGCAAGGGGGAACTGGACTATGGGGGGAGGGGTGTTGTGTACTAGGACCATGATCGCATGGTCTCCCGTAATGGCGACCGCCACGTGGTCAGCGCACATGGTCAGAATCTACCTGAGCTTCAGCCAGGTAGAACAATAGCCAGTCGGATCCTGAGTGACCACCAATTACGAGCTTAGGTCTCCCGCTGGGGGACCTATGAACTACAGCCATGGACTTAAGGTCCTATCAGGACCTGGGGGCGAGGTCAGGGCATTGTCTCCGGCTGGCATAAAAGAGGGCTCTGAGCCCAGGGTTCCCCATGTTCCATCTGACCCTCAATAAAGAGCTTTACCATGAAATCACTACCACTCGCCTCCCGACTCCAATACTTTCCAGGAATAGAACTCAGATGCTTCTGCATGTCAGAGGGGCTGGGCGCTGCCCCCTCTGTCAGGCAGAAGCACCTGAGATCCTCCCCCCCTTTTCTTTGCCTGCTTGGAGGCAAAGGGAATGGAGATGTCAGGGGGTGTGGCATATGCTAATGAGTTATGCTAATGAGCTCCTGTTCCTCTTTTTCTACAAAATGACCCCTGGGCACAACACTGAGACCAATTTCGCACATGCTATTTACCCCTGTTTACTGGCTGGGCAGTTTGCCCTGGATCGTTTAAACTGATTTTGCATTAGAGCTTTTGGCATGTGGCTGTTTCCAATCTGCTCCCGGAGTTTGATTTCTTTGGCAAGGTTTCCTGCAGCTTCCTGTGTCCTCCCTCCTCCCACTCCCCTGTCTTCGCCCTCTTAATCCCTCCCCTTCCCCCTCCCACTTTTTCTCTGCGAGGCAACAGAAAACTTCTGGGAAATCAAGGATCCAGCTGAGCCGGAGCAAAATGGGGGAAGCTGTGGTGTGAAATTCACAAATGGTGTGAAACTGACCAGTGGAGGGAAAGGAGGAGTGAGCCCAGGACAAAGGCTAGTGTGAAATCAGTCTGAATGTACCACATTTGCCTGGGAGCAACCAGGGCCTTTTCAAAAGCTCTCTCCATATGGAACAAATTGAACCCATCTCATTGTTCTTTGGGGACAGCAGGGAAAGCCTGATAGTGATTTGTGCCAAACAGGCTGCAAGTTTGACAAAGACCTCTGGGTTACTCATGCAGACTTAGAATATTATCAGCCTATACTAACATGGATACTTCTGCAAAGGACATGGGATGCTCAGTATATCTGAAGGGCTTCCTGGAACCTGCTGGAGGCACAGGCGTAGAATGCCTTGCGGTCTTTCAGGCAGAATCTGGCAGGCAGATTGGAAATCCTGTGCAAACCTGTGGCCCAAATTTGGGCACATGATCATGGATTAATCTATAAATTTTCATTTTTGAATACCATTGTTAGATGCTAAAATAATGCACATTCCCCCCCCCCCCTCGAGATCCCTCCAATCTCATTCTCCTTGTTTTAATTTGCTTTCATTTGTTTTCCATCTGGGATTGGGCTTTCTCGTAAATGGATTGAAAGAACAAGAGCATATGGAGGCTTGGTTTCACTCCCCCCACAGGGCTGTGGCTCAACTTTGTACAAATTCCTTGCTTTTTGAAACAGTTCTGCTTTCTTCCCAGACAGTGTGCAAGCACCCTGCCCCATTTGAAACATCTTAACCTGTGTTATGTATTCCAGATGCAGAGTTGCCTTCTGAATTATACTTCATTAAACAAGAGCATGCAGAGCCACACAGTTGTCATAGCAAGAGATTTTAGCTAATGTTTATTTGTCAGCATGGTTCCACTATTGTCAGATCTATCAAACTCTTGAGTTCATGCAAGATCCTTTGTTATTTGTGGTGTTTTAAGATGGAGAAAGACAGCAACAAGTATTGATTTTTTAAAATAAAAATCCCATATATACATAATCAAGTCCTCTGTTATAATTTGGGTCTCTATGAGGCAAGGGGTTGGCAGTTTTCTGGCATCATCTGTGAACTGCCAAAAGATGCAGTTACTTATGAATCATGCAGATATGAAAGGTCATTATATGAGTCACAGCCCTCCAGGAACGCCATTCTATGGATCCATATCAGGAGCAGTGGGGGCTTCCTGGCAAGTAGGAAAGACACTGATTGCTATTGAAATTACACTTTGGCCACACCATCTTTATCAACTGCCTTGTACCTCTGCCATTTCTGTCTTTTTGTCTTATTTTTATCCCATCCTTTCTCCAAGAAATTCAAAGTGGTTTACATGGCTCCCTGCCTTTTCATCCTCATAGCAACTGTGAGCTAGGTTAGGCTGAGAAAGAGCGATTGGAACAGGATCACTCAGTCAAGTCAATAGCTAAAGGGAATTAGAACAGGGGTCTCTTAAGCTGCTGTCACACACACTAAATAATGCACTTTCAATCCACTTTCAGTGCACTTTCCAACTGGCTGTTACTGTGTGAAGTGGCAAAAATCCAGTTGGAAAGTGGATTGAAAGTGCATTATTTAGTGTGTGTGATTGCAGCCAGTGGCCATAGTCCAACACCATAACTGTTAGACCTTCCTGAGGCAACTTAAATCCATGCCTATTGTACCATATACTCTGTCTTACTTCTAAACTTTAATCCATTTTTAAACATTAAAGCACTTCATACTTACTGCTGCATGATCATTTTTCCCTAAATCACAAAAGCCAACACCATCTGTTGATCTCCTGTTTTCTCTGCTGTTTTTGACTCAACATTCATCAGAGAAAAACCTTCCCAGGCAGTGAGACATTTTTGTTAATTCTTGAACCTTCTTCATATTTGCAGCTTCCTGAGAACAAGTTCAGCAGTCAATCTGAAATTCAGGGTGAGCACAGCTGTTCAGAAATTATTCATAATTCCTTTCCATTCACAGCATCCTAAAAATTACCTGTCTGGCTAAATTCCAATGAGATCTGAATTTCAGCTGAAATTGATTGAGGGTGAAGGAATTTGACCAAATTTTGCTTGTAAAAATTTAGGAATTTCTCAAACTGAGTTCTGAGGATCTCTGGAAGTCAGCAAGAGTAGCCCAGGGATCTGAGTCCTTTGTAAGGACAGTGAGTAAGCTTTTATTGTGCCCAACTGACTATTGTGATAAGGGAGCCCTCTCAGTTTTTTCAAAATGGAGGAAGACATTATTCACCTTAGGGGAAGGGTATAGAATCAACTTCACCCTCTTCTAAAGTATGAGTGCTCATTGCAGTCAGCCTCTAGATCACCTGATAGGACTGACTGGTCACAGGGAACCAATAGTTCAGCCTTAGGAATTCTAATTTGTTGAATAACGCTATAACACAACGGCCTCTCCCCAGCAGTTGTGGTGATCGAGCTATGGCATTCCTACCTATTTTCTATATTTGTACTTGATTTAGTTCATTTTTCTTTGAAATGACTAATCAGTTCTGCTTATCAAAAGGCTGACCAGTTCTCTATAAAAGTAGTCTCTTTGGGGTCTGAGGTAACATTTATATATTGTGAACAACTGCCCTATATAAGCCTTCACCAAAAAGTCAGGCACCTGTGCATATAAAAGTTAAACAGTACAGCTCTTTATTACACAGAAACTTCAAGAGGGGGATGGGATGTATTTACACAGGATATTTTGTTTCTTTGTTGAACAAACACATTACTTTGCCTTCACATATGCTGTAGGTTTAGAACTGTCTGGTCCCTTCCACACTAGAAAGATAATCCAGAGGGGAACTGAGGCTTTTTTGCCCCGGAGCAATTTGACCTGCAGTTGTGCGATCACACAGCTCTGTGGACTTGCCAGGGCAAACCACCGCTGCATGATCAGACGCAACCACAGGTGAATGTGGGGGTTTTTTTTGCAGTGGGTTTCCAAGGCGCTTCAATGGGGGATCAATGAATTGCTGCAAGGGGAGAACGGGGAATCGATGATTTGCTTAGATGGGGGGGCATTGATGGATTGCTCCTCTCCCCCTACGGGCATTTGATGATGCGCACATGGAGAAGGGGGACAAAAAACCCACATGGCATCGGGATAGCGTGTGATCACGCTATCTGCAATGCCACACTTCCGCACTAGTGTGATCACACGAGGAAAGTCTGGCTGCGGGCTGCGGCAAACTGTTTGCTACCGGACTTTCACCAGTAGCTTTTTACCCCTCTTCTCTGCCAGATCAAATCATTTGCCCCAGCTTGCCAACGGTTCTGAGACACTTCCCAGATGTGGTGGTGTGATCGTGCCAGTTTGATCCATCGATGAAGCATCCCTCTAGCGTGGCAAATAAGTGCATGTGGAAGGGACCTCTGTATAACCTAGATGTTCTTTAGTTCACAAAACCCTCCTCTGATTTTGCTATCCAATAACTTTTTGGTGGTTAACCTTTGGGCTTTATTTGCCTGGTCTCTTGAGTCTACTGGTGTGACAACCCCAGATTTCCAGACTCCTCTAGACCCTTAGCCCTTCCTTAGCCACCTTATAAGTTCCTGCGGATCAGTGTATTTGGTGTTTGTGACTACTGAGGTCTTATACTTTCCCCTCTCTGGTCACTCTCCTCTTTATATTAGAAGGTACCAGTTCAGAGGGTTATTCAGCCACAGTATTCCACTTAAAGTGCTATATGGCTGAGTCCACTGAGCCTAGAGTCTTCTATCCTCCTCAGAGCTCTCTCCAACTCTTTTTTCCAACTGTCAGCTGTTCACCGTTATCCGTCACTCACTGAGAATTCCGAGCCCTCTGGCCCGCCTCTCTCTCAGTTATGTGACTCAGCAGCCCCTTTGTTTACTTGCTGCTGTCCACAAACCTACAATTCTGTCACAAACACCAAGGAGATACTGCCCTAATGCAATCTATGTTTCAGTGCAAAGGATCTCAGCATAGAGACAGAGACATGCTGTTAGCCTGACTGTTTTATTAAATTATCAATTTTGGGGAATAATATGATTTAAATAAGCAGCAGTAGGCAATAACGGGATAGCACCTTTTTATACAGAGGCTGGGCCCCTCTCAGACTTCCCAAAAATAGACACAGAGACTCGAGTCAGTGTTAATAGTAAAGAATCTTTAGTTTACTTAATAATAATAAAAGTGATTCATTCAGATGTTGCAAAAATCATACATTCAATCCTACAGGTCTAAGAAATAAGATAGAGAAAAAGAGATGGTTGCATTAGCAGGTATTTGTTGGTTTCCTGTAGAAGGCAATATTTATGTCTCCAGTAGCTGGTGTGGTCCTTCTGGAAAAAATAAATGATAGGCTGGGAGAAAGATGGGGGGGCATATGTGCTGAACCAGCAGCAGCACATGTAGGCCCTTGGCTGCACAGACCAAGAATCTTGAAGGTAAGGGAGGGCAGGAGATCATCAAAGCAAGAGATCTAGCTGGCTGCTGGGAGCTTTCTTTTATAGGGGGAGTGGTCTCTGGGGGCAGGCTTGGCCAGATGCCTGTCCTGAGACCACCCCTTTCTGGTCCACCCACTAGCTCTTGTCCAGGGGGAGAAGGGGGGTTGGGCAAAGTTAGATTCTATCTAGCATGGTCAGAGGAATACCTGGGGCTGGAAGCTGACATCATCGGCTAGGAGCATTGTCTTGTAGATGGGATTAACCTTTCTGGGCAGCCAAACTGGTTTTTAGTTGGTCAAGTCCATTGTTTCACTGGTCAAGGAATGTTGGGGGGGGGGGGGTTTGCAGCCTGCAATGTGTAGAGAACATGTAATGGAATTTGTGAGAACATGTCTTTAGCCAGAGACAAGATGGCTATTTTCTGTGTGAGTCTCTTTGTATAAGGAAACAATTCCTGTAGTTGGCAACCTCAGAAAACGTTGTCTTAAGTCTCTGCTGGAGATGTTTGTAGCTGGTTTTTCTCCTTGATTATTCTGCCCCAGTCTTTCCTACACATTCAACAACACAGTTAATTTTATTATCACTCATGAATTTCTCATAAGAGTGCAAAAGCACCTTGCTGGCTTACAATGCCAATCTATATCCACTGACTGGCCAGTCACAGTTTTCAACTTACATTTAGGTTTTCAGTGGTTACAGTTAACTAATGTTTGTCTCTGAACTGAAGGACCATGTGTTTCCCCCCTCTTGGTGCAGGATCTATGCAGTAATTGACTACAGTACCATGGCCTGCAAACCTATGGGCTCTTTCCTGGCAGTAAGTCCAAATGAACTTATGGGAGCTTATTTACAAGTAAGCATGCACAAGACAGCAGTGACTGAGTATGGAAATTGTGGTCAGTAAAGACAGGTAATCTGTGCATACATTTTGGGTCAGGAATGGCTCCCCAGGCAAGAGTGAGGTAGTAATACTGAATTCAAAGAAAACCCCCCGATGGACAAGAGCCAAACATAAAAAGCAAGCAAGCGCACCTAAAATAATGAATATAAGTTCCCAAGGAACAGGAGCAACTAGACACCAAGGTCAGAGCTAGGCAGGGAGATAAGACACAGACCAAGAAATGAAACCTAACATTCCAACCTGCTACAGGCAGCCAGTACAGGCGTTCACCCAGCCGCTACCAACCTTCCCCCACTCACCATGGCAGCATAGCTGACACTAGTTAATCAATGGATGTAATTTGTGAAACACTGCTGAAAAGTATGTGTCAGAGTCTCCTGTTATCAGAAACCAACAACGTTCCTAGAGCCGGCTCACTGGCTAGGCGGGATATAAGTCGAAATAAATAAATAAATAAATTCCTTAAACAGGATCAGTTTATTGATTCAGTATACTGCAATGCTCTAAACACTATTTGTGTTAAGACTACTGGAACAATAGTGGGAAGGGGTAGATATACTGGGTTCAAACAAGGGTCGTCTGATGGACACAGGCCAATAAGCAGCAGGTTACATTCGCACTTAAAATAACAGCTTTCAGTTCCTAGTGGGAAAACAGAGAACGTCTCCCAAATCTCCAAGGTCAGCCCTTGTCAGATCAGGAGATAAGGGATGCAGGAGAATCAAAACTTAGAATACCAGAGGCAAACTCCCCTCCCCACCTTCACCATGGCAGCCTAGCTGACATACTGCCTCCTAAAGGGGCCCCTTCCACCCAGGCTTCAAAGGGTACAGAGAGTGAAAAGCACGTAACAATTTAGGAGCATTAACATGACAATCCTGAACCCATTCATTTTCCTCAGGCCCAAAATCCTTCCACCTAATCAAATGAGGCTCATCATTCAGAATCAGAGGCAGGGGAGCAGGAGGATGAGGACACCATGCATTCAGCCCAGGATCTTGTTTCAGGAGGCTGAAATGAAAAATTGGATGAATGCCCTTAAGAGACTTGGGGCAGGTTCAGTTCAACAGTCACTTCATTGATTTTGCGCACCACAGGGATTGATTTTGTGGTCCCACATAATGCCAGCCCAGTTTTCTACTAGGCTGTAGTTCTTTCAAGTTCTTGGTAGATAAATACACAGAATCACCCGGCTTAATGCCCCAAGGTTCAGCCCTGTGCTTATCGGCCTGGGCTTTATAAGCAACCTTGGCTTTAGTCAGTGCTTTTTGGATCACAGGCCATTGATTTTGCAACCCCTGCCACCAATCCTGCAAGTCCTCCCCATTCAAGAGTGGGCTCAGAAATCATTGGGAGAGGATCACCCTCATACCTATACAAAGCCACAAAAGGGGACACCCCAGTTGAAGAGTGGACTGAATTATTGTAACTATACTCAGTGTAGGGCAGGAGATCCACCCAATCATCCTGCTGATAATTAGTAAAACCCAGGAGATCAAAGCCTGGACTCGAATTTGTGTGCCCATCTCTATTTACAATAGTCGCAGCCACAAACAGGATGGGGTCACAATTGCTTACCATGGAAGGTGCTGGTGGCTCTCGGACCTGTTGTTTCATGCCCCTTACAACAGGTCCTGGCCTTTTCCTGCCTGCTTGTGGATTTCCTCGCCACTAGACAAGGTGCCTTCCACTCATGCTCCCAGCTGCAACACCCTTGGGAATGTTCCCTTTCCACTGCTCGGCTGCACTTGGGCCCCCGTGGTTTTCTTCTCCCCAGCTTCCGGAGGGGTTGGGGCTGAGGCAGTCCGGAAAGCTGCTGCAAAATGTCCGGCCTCACCACACTGGAGACAGAGCCCTTGCCACATCCACTGCTCCTTGAGAGGGTCTTTTCCTCTGGGCTGGGCCATCTTCTGGGGGCCCCCTGTGGTTTTAGGGTACACCCGTGGGGCCAGCATCTTGATCATCTGAAGGTGGTTCTCCGCGTTATCTGCTTCTTGCATCCAGGCTGCCAGGGTGAGGGGTTGCACTTTGTGAAGGACCATGTCAAGGATTTGGTGGCTGAGCCCCATCTGGAACTGCTCCACCAGCATGGGCTCTGGCCACCCCTGGATCTTGGCCACAATCATTCTGAACTCTTCTGAGTACTCACGCACCATTCGGTTGCCTTGTTTCAAGGAGTGGAGGTGTGCCCTCACCTTTTCTCCTGCCAGTGGGTCCTTGTACTGCCTCCGCAGTGCCCACATAAAAGCTTGTACTTCCCTCAACTCAGGACCCTGGATCTTGTGTTGACCCATGTACCAGTCTGCTGCTCGATCCCTCAGCTTACCGCTGATGTAATCAACGCAGTGCTTATCATCCAGGAACAAATGGCCCCAGTCTCTCAGAAATCTTTGCACTTGCACTAGGAAAAATGCCAACTTCTTGGGGGTCCCATCAAATGTGACTTCCAACAGCTCCTTAGGCTGCTGTAATCCTGGGACCCCTGGAGCCGGGGGTTGAGCTGGTTGACCTGGGCCCACTGGAACCACAGGTGGCCCAGCTGGCCCCGCAGGTTGCCTGGCGGGTGCCCCTGGTTGCCCGGCTGGTGGCCCCACCAGAGCTGTGGGTCCTCCTGGCTGGGGAAATGCCTGTAGCCTCAGTCCATCCCACATAGCGGTAGTGATCATCTGGAGTAATCCCAGTCAGTTCAAAGACTTCTTGTTGCACTTGCTCCCACAAGCGTGCTCTTATGTGCTCAACCAATGCTTCGACCTCACCACTTCCACTCTGCTCCAGTGACTCTGGATGGCAAGGGATCATCTGGATTAGAAATTCGGGAAAAATAGAAGGATATAAGATAGGCAATGAAGAAATGAAGCTCAATTTATTTGCTGATGACATCATAGTAATCATGACAAACCCTAAGGAAGGGATCAAAGAGGTTAAGATCATTCTAGAAGATTTTGAAAAGTGTTCAGGGTTACGAGTTAACATGGCAAAATCAGAAATCCTATACCTTAATGTAAATAGAGAAGAAAGGCAGGAGATAAATAGGAGCACGAACATAGGAATGGGGTTTAAGAAATTTAAATACTTAAGCATAGTTTTGCAAAAAAAATTGACAAAATGATAAAGGATAATTATGAAAAAATATGGAAAAAAATAGAGAGGGACATGAAAAGATCGAAATATAAAACACTAGGGATACTAAATAGAATAAGAAGTGTTAAAATGTTCTGGGTACCCAAGTTAATGTACCTATTTCAAACGCTGCCCCTGGAATCAATGAAAAAAAAATTGAACAATGGAACAGAGTATTAAAAGAGTGGATATTTAACAGTAAAAAATGTAGGTTTCATAAGATAATAATATATAGCCACAAATCAGAATTAGGATGGGAAATCCCGGACTTAAACAACCATTATGAAACCTTTCAATTAAAACCAATATTGGAAATAGGCAAGGAAAAGGCACAGAAATGGGTTAAATTTGAGAATGAAATTAACAGTGATATAGGTAGATTTGGGATTTTTTCTATAGTAACAACAAAAGACTTAAAACTAACAATAGGCCCTAGAAGAGTATCATTAGAAATTTGGAAGAAATGGCAACCCTACTGGTTAGGGAAAGTCTCAAGATGGGCACCCCTCGAAACTATCAACAAGGAAGTGCAAGAAATTAAATGGTGGGAAATGCTAAAAAATAAAGGCTATTATAGAGTGGGCGATATGTTTAGTGGTGGAAATGTAAAACCCTTACAGGAAATAACAGAAGAGATAGGTAAACATTACTGGTTAAAAATAGCAGGGCTATATAAATCAGTTAAAAAGATCAGTGAAAAGGAAGACCTCTGGACAGACGCACCAATGGAAGAAATATACAAAGAAATGGCTAAGCAAAAAAAGGGACTGGTAGGGAAAATATATAGAAAGATGATAAATAAAAATAAAATAATAGACTATTTACAAAAGAGATGGTGCCATGAAGGTTAGATAACAGAGAGGTTGGCTGAAAAAATTATGAAAGGAATAGAAGAGACTAAAGTAACCAGATTTAAAGAACTTGAATACAAATTCCTCACAAAATGGTACAAGACACCAGCACAGCTAGCTAATATGATTCCAGGATTGAGTTTCCTGTGCTGGCACTGTAACCATTCTAAGGGATGGTATGCACACATGTGGTGGGAATGTGTAGAAGTAAATACCTTTTGGGGGGAAATTATTGAAATCATTAGAAAAGTATGCAATATAACACTAACTATAGACTTTAATATAATGTTGTTAAGTATAATAGGAAGCCTGTTATTGGATAGGACTATTCAAAATCTAGTCAAGGCTATGATACTGGCGGGAAAGGCAGTCATTGCTCTGGGTTGGAAAGACAAAAGTAAATGAACAATAGAAATCTGGCACAACTATTTTTTGACTTTATACAGTCAGATATTGTGGCGTCAATCAACAAGGGAATATCATGGGAAGAAAAATCCACGGAAATCAAGACCAGATGGAAGACCTACCTAGACTGGATACTGAAAGAAAGAAGGAAAGACATTCAGTGGAAGATTAAGACTTTGTGCCCATGGCTGGGGTGAAAAGACTATGATTAAAAGAGAGAGAGTGTGAGAGTTCTGCTCAAAGTAGTCAAGGATCAGATCTTGGTTGGTTAACCACAGTTCTTTATTTCCAATCTCTACATTAGTACAGCATCTCGGATTATTGTCAGAGATGAGACAGATTATACAAGCGGGTCTATTATACCATTCCAAGGAGTTTGAATTACCCATAGATAGCCAATCCCCTTAAGGGAAAATTGGCGGGCTAAAAGGTGTCCTGACCGTTTGGTTCTCACAGGAAAAGAGTGAGGTGTTAGGCAGTAAATTTCCTCTCCCAAACCAGACCCCTCAGATGTTACCAGTTCACATAACAATCAATGGCTTCAAGGTTTTTGCATGTGATAAGAGATGAGAGGCATCCTCCCTTGAAGTTCCTGCCGGAGCAGCTGGAATGCGGAGGCAGGGATGTGAGGCCTCCTTGTTCTCGCAAATCATTGGTGTCACCCTCCCGGTCTGGACAAGCATTATTACATTACGGTTACATAGAATCCCAATACATGACAGATACATAGGAAAGCTAAAAGCATATGTGAAAACAGGGGAGGAGGCCTGACTAATATATTGTCTGAATTAGCAGATTCTGACACCCTGCCCTCTTCATAATTAACTTCACCTAGCTTTGTCAGGAAACATTTTGTGGAACAATTTCACCAGTTTGGGGGCGTGAACATGTTCTGAGCGAATCCATTCATTGTGTTCCGGGCCGAAATCAAGCCATTTAACTAAATAATATAATCGGCCTCTCCGCATCTTGGAATCGAGGATTTCAGTTATCTCGAAGTGAGGGGCCCCCTCCTTCATCAGTGGAGGAGGAACTGGAGGAACTGGATGCCAGACATTCGGCCCAGGATCTTTCTTCAGGAGGCTGAAATGAAAAACAGGGTGCACAGAACTCAGTGATTTAGGCAGCTCCAGTTCAAAAGACACATCCGATATTTTACGTAACACTTTATAGGGTCCAACGTATTTCCATCCCAGTTTTCTGCTGGGCTGCAAACCATGGATATTTTTCGTGGAGAGGTAGACAGAATCCCCTGGCTGGAGATCCCAGCCTACCGCTCGTCCTCGGTCCGCATATTTTTTATAATCCTCTTTTGCCTGGTCCAGTGCTTTGGCTATCAATGGCCAGGAGTCTTGCAAGGCAGTCCACCAACTTTTAAAATCCGATGGGGAAGCATTGGGTTCATTCTCAATGGTAGGCAATGGTTTCCCTTCAAAACCCCCCACCGCCATGAAAGGAGAGACTCCCGTGGAAGAATGCACAGCGTTGTTGTAGCTATATTCTGCGAATGGCAACAACTCCACCCAATTGTCTTGATGATAATTGGTGTAGCATCTTAAAAATTGTTCCAGAATTTGATTAGTTCGTTCGGATTGGCCATCGGTTTCTGGGTGGTAACCCGAACTCAGTGCTGGTTCTATGTCCATCATTTTTAGGAGCTCCCGCCAGAAATTGGCAACGAATTGACTGCCTCTGTCGGATACCACTCTTTTCGGAAAAGCGTGTAATTTTATCACGTGGTTAAAGAAAGCTTTGGCCATTCCCTTGGCGGTGGGCAATTGCTTGAAGGGGGTGAAATGAGCTTGCTTTGAAAACGTGTCAACCACCACCCAAATAACCGTCTTCCCTCTGGAGGGGGGTAGATTCGTGATAAAATCCATAGCTATGGTCTCCCAGGGGCGAGAAGGGGTGGGTAAAGGGTGCAATAATCCAGGAACCTTCCCCCCCCCCCGTTTTTTGCACATTAAGCAAGTTTGGCAAGCCGAGACAAAATCGGAGACGTCTCGGCGCATGCGCGGCCACCAGAATTGACGCTGGATTAAATTAAGCGTTTTTAGGAAACCAAAATGCCCTGCTAGTTTAGAAGAGTGGCAGGCCAACAATATATCTTTGCGTTTGGCCCGTGGCACCACTAGTTTGTCTCCATGGAGCCAGCACTGATCTTCTCTCTTTGAGCATTCTCCTAAAGCCTCCAATTCTTCCACTTCCTCGGGAGCATAATCCCCCCCCCAATCACAAGTCCCGATATCCAACTGCGTTTTCTTGGTTTGGCTCCGAGTGACTACTGCCCCACCCAATTGCTGGGGGGAGAACATGGAATCAAACACCTCTTCCTTTACACTCTCATGTTGGGGCAATCTGGATAGCGCATCTGCCAAGGAGTTGGCCTTCCCAGGGAAATGTTTAAGCACAAAATTAAACTTGGAGAAAAAGTCTGCCCACCGCAGTTGTTTGGCATTGAGGGATCTCTGTGTGCGCAACGCCTCCAGATTCTTATGATCAGTCCAAATTTTGAAGGGGGCTTGCGCGCCCTCCAACCAATGCCGCCACGTAGTGAGCGCCAATCTAATAGCCACCGCTTCCTTGTCCCAAACCGACCAATTTCTCTCCGTGTCATTAAATTTTTTCGAGATGTAAGCCAGGGGGTGTAACTTCCCGTCCGGCCCGCTTTGTAATATGGCCCCCCCATGGCTACATCCGACGCGTCTACATGGATTATAAACTCTTTGGTCTCATCGGGGTGGGCTAAGATGGGCTCGGAAGTGAAGAGAGTTTTTAAAGTTTCGAACGCCCTTTGGCACTCCCCGTTCCAGGCAATCCTCTCTCCTGGCTTTCCCGCCTCGGGCCCCCTCCCCTTAGTTTTCAGTAAGTCCGTTAGGGGGAGAGTGACGTCGCAAAGTCTTTTATGAAGGTTCGATAGAAGTTACAAAATCCTAACAGGCTCTGTAATTGTTTCCTCGTTCGCGGAGCCTCCCATTGCACTACCGCCTCCACTTTGGCTGGGTCCATTTCCAGTCCCCTTTGAGAGATGCGATAGCCTAGGAAGTCTACTGACTCACGATGGAACTCACACTTTGATAACTTAACATAGAGCTGGTTTTGCAGCAGGGTAGAAAGGACTTCCCGGACTAGTTTTACATGCTCTTTCTTATCAGTAGAATAGATCAAGATATCATCTATGTAACATAACACCCCTTTAAACAAGTGCTTGTGCAATACTTCATTGATCAAACTCATAAAGACCCCGGGCGCGCCACTTAAGCCGAACGGCATCACTAGGTACTCGAATTGTCCCAGGGGTGTATTAAAAGCAGTCTTGGATTCATCCCCCTCCCTGATGCGCACCCTGAAGTAGGCATCACGCAGATCCAGTTTGGTAAATACCTTCCCTTTAGCTGCTTCCGTCAATAAGTCCTTTATTAAAGGGAGGGGGTAGGCGTTAGTAGTGGAGACGGCATTCAGTCCCCTATAGTCTGTGCACAGTCTTAAACCCCCGTCTTTCTTCTTCCGGAACATCACGGGGGTGGCAAAAGGGGACTTGGCTGGTCGGATGAAGCCGCGCGCCAAGTTTTTGTCCAGGAACTTTCGCAGCTCTTCCCGCTCTAAAGGGCTCATGGAATACAGTTTCCCTTTAGGGAGTTTCTCCCCCGGGAGTAGCTTTTTTTTTTTTTTTTTTGGTTTTTTTTTGACAATCTGTGAGAGTTCTGCTCAAAGTAGTCAAGGATCAGATCTTGGTTGGTTAACCACAGTTCTTTATTTCCAATCTCTACATTAGTACAGCATCTCGGATTATTGTCAGAGATGAGACAGATTATACAAGCGGGTCTATTATACCATTCCAAGGAGTTTGAATTACCCATAGATAGCCAATCCCCTTAAGGGAAAATTGGCGGGCTAAAAGGTGTCCTGACCATTTGGTTCTCACAGGAAAAGAGTGAGGTGTTAGGCAGTAAATTTCCTCTCCCAAACCAGACCCCTCAGATGTTACCAGTTCACATAACAATCAATGGCTTCAAGGTTTTTGCATGTGATAAGAGATGAGAGGCATCCTCCCTTGAAGTTCCTGCCGGAGCAGCTGGAATGCGGAGGCAGGGATGTGAGGCCTCCTTGTTCTCGCAAATCATTGGTGTCACCCTCCCGGTCTGGACAAGCATTATTACATTACGGTTACATAGAATCCCAATACATGACAGATACATAGGAAAGCTAAAAGCATATGTGAAAACAGGGGAGGAGGCCTGACTAATATATTGTCTGAATTAGCAGATTCTGACAGAGAGGGAGGGAGGGAATCGAAGGGGTGTAAATGTAAATAACTATAAATATTCGATGTAACAGACTAAATAAATAATAATAATTTTAAAAATTGCTTTAAAAATAAAAAAGTAAATGGAGATATTACCCAGAATCTAGATATTCAGAAAGAAACAAGACAGGGTTGTCCTCTGTCTCCATTACTATTCATTTTTGCTTTAGAAACTCTGACAGATAAGATTAGAAATATTAATGAAATTAAGGGGTTAAGAATTAGAGGGGAAATTTATAAATTACAAGTTTATGCAGATGATCTCGTTTTCATAGTAGAAGACCCAACTGAATCAATACCACATCTAATTAGAGAAATTGCAGACTATGGTAAGGTGGCAGGACTTAAAATTAATTTCCAAAAAACAAAAATTTTGACTAAAAATTGTACCCTAAAACTTAATCAGAAAATCCAAGAGATTTCCACAATGTCAATTGTGAATAAAGTTAAATATTTGGGCATATGGATATCTAGTAATACGGCCTCGTTATACAAAGATAACTATCAACATTTGATTAAATAATTCAGAAAGGACTTGGCAAAATGGACTATTCTACCTCTGTCATTTATGGGGAGAATAGCAACTATCAAAATGAATTTACTTCCAAGATTTCTGTTTTTAGTACAAAACTTACCTATTATTAAGAAACCTCTTTTCTTTAAAGAGCTAGATCTACTTACAAGACAATTTATATGGAGTCATAAAAAATCAAGGATTAAATGGAAGATAATGCACAAAAAAAAAGGAACGTGGTGGGTTAGCAGTGCCAAATTGGAAACTGTACCATGTTGAAGCGGCATTAAGTTGGATAAGAGACTGGTTGAATTTAGAAGATCTAAGGCTATTAAAATTAGAAGGCTCGGGGTTAAGCATGGGTTGGCATGCTTATGCATGGTATGATAAAGAGAAAATACACTCTAACTTTGGCAATAATATTATCAGAAGTGCATTAATTAAGATATGGATAAATGTGAAATATCGTATGTACTCTAAGATACCAAAATGAGTTTCCCCTCTCGAAGCATTTATAAAGCCGTCGATGATATCGGTAGAAAAAACAGTAGCAGTAAATTACTGAATCAAAATAACATATTGAAAACAGAAGCGTTATTATGTAAACAAGGTGTAAAGTTAACATGGTTAGAATGGATACAGCTAAAGCAGAGATTTAATGAGGATCAAAAAAGAGGGTTTCAAGCAGAAATGAACGGATTAGATAAAATTTTGATACCAGATAACAGGAAATTCATTCAGAAAATGTATAAATTTTTGCTAGAAGACTATATTTGTGATGAAGCGGTGAAACCCACAATGGTAAGATCTCTAATTCTCACCCTTTTCCTTCTTTGACAGTCCCCTCTCTTTCTTTCCCCCTCCCCTTCTTGTCAATGTTCCCCTCCACCTCTCTTTCTCTCCCCTCTTTACATTACCAGCTGCAGCAGCTGTGGCATCAGGAAGTTGTTCCAGGCCTGGAGCAGCTTCCTTATCACCGAGCCTGGTATGTGGGCTCGGCTGCAGTGGCAGCAGAGTCTGGGAGTTGCTCTGGGCTGTAGAGCCTCCTGGTCACTGTTGCCATGGTAGCTGAGCCCAGGGTGCCTCCCACATGCTGGCTCCTTGGGGCCAGGTCTAGAGAGCCCCCCAGCTACCCGTGCTGCTGCGATTGGGCTTGGAGAGCTTCCCAGGTGCCAGCACTGCCATGGTGGGACCTGGAAAGTCTCCAAGGTGATGGTGCTGCCATGGCCACTCCTAGAGAGACTCCTGGATGCCAGTGCCACTGACAGCATCAAAGAGAAAGGTAAGTTCATTGTCTGTACGTGTGCAAATGCTTTTTTTGGGGGGGGGGAATTTAAACCCTCCAATATTTTTTTTTAAGATGCCATATTTTTCTACAAACATGCAGGTCCCCCAAGGTTGCAGAACAGTCTGTTTAGTGTCAGTGTGGCCCCAATATACATATTTAGTTATCCACAGTTGGGGACCACACTTGAGAAATAGATATACTCCTACAAGGAGAACCACTTAAATACAAAGGGTTTTAAAGGGGGATTATATTATATATTTATATTTATATTTATATTTATATATATATATATATATATATATATATATATATATATATATATATATATATATATATATATATATATAAAAGCAGAATGCCAGCAGGGGGTTGGGGGCTATCCTGTGTTTTGCACGGTGTGTCACATGTACGACTATCTGCTCTCTGGGCAGAAGTCTTGGGTGTGTGCCTGGTGCAAGGAGCTCCTGGTTCTCAGGGAATGAGTTTGCTCCCTTGAGGCCAAGGTGGCAGACCTGGAAAAGCAGAGACTGTCAGTCACATGGAGAAGATTCTTGGGGACTAGTTAGATATGTCCCACTCTGAATCTGGCAGCCCCACCGCTGTCAGGGAGCATGAGGGTCGAGAGGGAACATGGCACTGTGCTGAGGATAAGGTTAATGTGCCCTCAGCAGGGACCGCTTCTTCATCTGGTGAATGGGTATCCTTTCGTACCAAGGAACCATCCCTGGGCAGGGACGGGGGGAGGCTCTTGGTAGTTGGTGATTCGATCCTTAGGCAGGTAGACAGCTGGGTGGTGAACCCATGTACTGACTGAATGGTGACTTGCCTGCCTGGTGCGAAGGTAGTGGACATTATGCTTGTTCTAGATAGGCTGGTAGATAGTGCTGGGGAGGTGTGAGAATCCTACAGAGTCAGTCACCAACAAGCATCCTTAAAGAAAAGGTAGTCTTTATTGAGAAAGGTCTGTTGTGGTCATCTACATGTCCTGTGTCAGTAATGGTTAGAACAATCCCTAGGCAGGGTAATTATACAGAATTCAAAAGGGTCTTGCAGAGGAATGCAATCAATCACATAACTCAAGAAAAAGGTGCTCTTAATACTGGCCCCAGGTTCTCAGGAAACAAGCGGGAAGATATACAGCCAGACACTAGCAGGCACTCAAGGTCAGAACCAAGCAGTGAGCGATAAGCAAGCTATGAGAAAGAAAACAAAACATTCCAGGCACCCAATGTCACAGGGTGACTTTTGCCACCTCCCAGGCAGGGGAGGGCAGCATTAGCTGACATTCTGCCCTCTCAAAGCCCCACCATCACCTGGTTTTAACAGGTACAACTTATGGAAGGCACAGCATAATACAGGAGCATTAACATGTTCAACAGCAACCCATTCATTTTCCCCAGGCCCAAATTCTTTCCACTGCACCAAATAATACAAATGACCCTGCTTCAATTTAGAGTCCAGAATTTGTGCAACTTCATAACGGGGTTCACCATTCATCATCAGAGAAAGTGGAGCTGGTCGTTGGGGTCTCCACATGTTCGGCCCAGGATCCCGCTTCAGTAGGCTGAAAGGGAAGATGGGATGCAATGATTTCAGCAACTTGGGCAACTCAAGTTCCACAGCAATCTCATTAATCTTACATAGCACTTTAAATGGCCCAACATATTTCCAACCCAATTCACAACTGGGTTAGAGGCCCCGAATGTTCTTCGTCGACAAATACACCAAATCCCCAGGTGTAGCTCCCACCTAGGCACCCTCCCCTTGTCTGCTTGTTTTTTGTAGTCTGCTTTGGCTTTGTCCAAAGCCTTAGTAATCAGTGGCCAAGAGTCCTGTAAAGATTTCCACCAGGCCTGGGAATCGCCAGCTCCAAAACTAGCAGGAATCAATTGTGGAAGGGCCCCCGCCCTCGTATCCACATGAAGCCATAAAGGGGGAGACACTCGTAGACAAATGAACAGCATTATTATAACTATATTCTGCAAAAGGCAAGTCAACCCAATCATCTTGTTGATAATTCAAAAAGCAATGCAGAAATTGCTCAACAATCTGATTAACCCTTTCAGTTTGGCCATCTGTCTCTGGGTGGTAAGCATTACTGAGCGCTTGTTCCACTCCCAACACTTGCAGCTGCTTCCGCCAGAAGTTGGCAATGAATTGCGACCCGTAGTCGGAGATTATTTTACGGGGGATCGAATGTAACTTGATAATATTGGCCATGAACACCTTGGCCAAAGCTTTCACCATAGGTAGCTGCTTGAACTGTATGAAGTATGCTTGTTTGGTAAATAAATCAACTACCACCCAGATAACAGTCTTTCCCCTATCGGGGGGTAGGTCCATGATGAAATCAATGGAAATCACCTCCCATGGTCGACTGGGGGTCTCTAATGGTTTTAGGTGGCCTGGGGTTTCCCCCCCTCTCCTTTTACACATCAAGCATGTTTGACAGGAACCCACATAAGTGGACACATCACCATGCATGTGTGGCCACCAGAATTGGCGTTGCAACAAATGGAGCATCTTTAAAAATCCAAAGTGGCCTGACAGTTTAGATTCGTGGGCAGAATGCATAACCTCCCCCCAAAGGGAGAGTGGAATCACCAGTCTGTCTCCTTTATACCAGCAGTTACCGGGGCCTTGTGTTACCTTGGGATCTCCTTGCAGTTCAGCCTGATCAGAGTGAGTAAAAGCTTGGGCACATTTCTCCCACCAGGCATTGTCAGTTGTGTTGCAGTCAGCCTGGCTTTTGCTTCAGGTGACTACCGCCCCACCCAGTTGGGCAGGGGTGAACATGGAATCGATGACCTTATCACGCAGGCTGTTGTGTCATGGGAGGCGGGAGAGTGCGTCCACAAGGGAATTAGCTTTTCCCAGGAAATGGTGGAGCAAGAACCGAAACTTTGAGAAAAATTCAGCCCATCAGAGCTGTTTGGCATTAAGAGTCCTGTGGGCCTTCAGCACGTCAAGGTTTTTATGATCAGTCCAAACCTAAAATGGGAGGCACGCTCCTTCCAGCCAATGGCACCATGTAGTCAATGCCAACTGAATGGCTGCAGCCTCCTTATCCCAAACCACCCAGTTGCATTCAGTATCCCCAAACTTTTTACACACACAGGTGAGGGGGTGCAGCTTTCCATCCTCCCCTTCTTGAAGGATTCCCCCCATAGCCATGTCTGAGGCATCCACTTGCACAATGAATTTTTTATGTTCATCAAGATGGGCTAACACAGGCTCTGAGGTAAACTTAGTCTTAAGAGCCTCAAACACCTCATAACATTCAGGGGTCCAATTGAGTTGAGCCCTGGGTCGGGTGCTCTCTGGACCCTTCCCTTTAGACTTTAAAAGGTCAGTGAGGGGTAGGCTAAGTTGGGTGAAGTCGGCGATGAAGGCGCGGTAGAAATTTGCGAACCTCACGAAACTCTGGAGTTGCCTGCGGGTTCGAGGGGCCTCCCAGTCCAATACCGCCATCACTTTAGCGGGGTCTATCCCTAACCCTGGAGGGAGATGTGGTACCCCAAAAAGTCAATTTTGGTCTTATGGAATTCACACTTGGACAATTAGCAAACAGTTTGTGCGAACAAAGTGTGGCCAACACTTTTCGCATCAGTTTCACATGAGATTCTCGATCAGGGGGAGTACAAAAGGATATCATCTAGATAGCAAAGGACCCCCTTGAATAAGTGCTTGTGCAAAACTTCATTTATCAAGTTCATGAAGACTCTGGGAGCCCCTTGAAGACTGAACAGCATCACCAAGTATTCAAACTGCCCCAGTGGGGAATTAAATGCAGTTTTATACTCGTCCCCTTCCCATATGCGCACCCAGAAATAAACATCTCGGAAGTCCAGTTTGGAAAATATTTTCCCCCATGCTGCCTCAGCCAGCAAGGGGGAGGGGATAGGCATTAGATGCTGACACTGCATTCAGACCCCTATAGTCAGTGCACAGTCTTAGCCCCCCATTCTTTTTTTTCCAAAACAGCACCGGGGCTGCTAGTGGGGAGGTGGTGGGCCATAAGTTTTTATCAATGAACTTGTGCAACTCCCCTTTCTCCACAGGGCTCATGAAATACAATTTCTGCCTTGGTAATTTGTGGCCCAGTAATAACTCAATAGTACAGTCAGTGTTTCTATGGGGAGGAAGCTCATCGGCTTCAGCTTCTTTGAAAACCTCACTCAAGTCCCAGTATTCCAAAGGGATGGCCTCAAACTCCTCTGTCGCCAGACAAGTCTTAAGGGTGACATGGGCATGGCTCCCCATTCAGAGAGCCATCAGTGCTCTGCACACTGGGTCATTACAAAGCGCACTTTCCCTTCGCTCCACACAATATAAGGTTCATGGGACCCCAACCAGGGTCTTCCTAGGACCATTATAAACTGGGCATGGGGGTTGATCACAAACGCCCTCTTCTCCCAATGATCACCTGTTCCAATGATTAAAGGCTCAGTCTTATATTTGCAAGGTTCTTTCATATCTGAGCCATCCATTTGGGTAAACCATAAGAGCTCAGACAGTCTTGTCACCCCGACCCCCAATCCCATGACGACTACATGGCTAATAAGGTCTCTGGTGCATCCCGAGTCAATGAGAGCATAGATTTGGACCTGTGTCCCCAAGTCTGGGTTCACTATGGAGACTATAATATAAAGGAGGGGAGTGGGATTTCTCACCACTTGTGGTGCCAGTTGTTCAGGGACCTCCTGGGTTGCGCCCTTTAGAGCAGGTCCTGCTTGTTTCCCACCAGCTGAGCATTTTCCACCCTGGCCACACATTCTGGCCCTGACTGGGCATCGAGCTGCAGGACTCGGGGTTTCGGGTAGTGGGTCCTCTTAGGTGATGGGAGGTGTGATGGTCATTGGGGTGGGGGCCCCCTCAGGATCACCAGGGCCCTGGTGGGACATGACATGGTGTAGTGGCTGGCTTCCCCACATCATAGGCAAAGGCCTTGTCTCATTTGTAAATCACAGAGGGGCTCCTTCGACTTGGGTCGGGCTGTTTTCCCAGCAGCTACTGGGGTTTTTGGGAGTAGCTTCAGGGCATGCATATGGATCATCTGGAACTGGCCCTCAGCATCTTCCACTTTCCTCACCCAGGCCACCAACGAAGTGGGGTTCACATTTCTGAGGACTGTCTCATAGCTTTGTGATTAAGGCCCTGCCAGTATTGTTCGACAAGCACGGCTTCTGGCCACCCCCGTATCTTGGCTGCATACTTCTGGAATGCATCAGAGTACTCACGCATGGAGCTGTTTCCCTGCTGCAATGCACGGATCCAGTTGCGGGCTTTTCCCTCTCCCATGGGGTTTTTGTACTGCTACTGCAAGGCCCACATAAACTCTTCCATATCTCGAAGCTCTGGTCTTAGAACATTGTGTAGACTCATGTACCAGTCAGCAGCACTGTCTTGCATCCTCAACCCAATGTAGCTGACTCGCTCCTCCACAGTAGGGAATAGATGGCCCCAATGCTGCAGGAACCTTCCAGTCTCAGTCATGAAGAACTGGAGCTTATCAGGGTTCCCATCGAATGTAGCATCTAGGAACTCTTTAGGCATGGGTCATTAGGGTGCGAGTTCCAGAGCCACTGGTCACAGAGCTGGCCTGACTGGTCCCAGCCCTGCTGGTACCCCCAGTGGCTGTTGTGCTAGCTGTGACAGGGTGGTCATAGGCACCTGTTCCTCCTCCCCCTTGATTACTTCTGCGACCACCCTGGGGAGGTCCATGAACATCTCCAGCATTTTCTTCTGCACTATCGCCTGCAGTACCTTGCAACTGTGAGACTTCTCGGATTATTGTCAGAGATGACACAGATGGCCAAACCAGGTCTATTATACTTTTCTAAGCAGTTTGAATTACCCATAGGTAGCCAATCACTACAAGGGAAAAACGGCGGGCAAAACGGGGCTCTGGCCATTTGCTTCCCACAGGAAAGAAAGTGAGGTGTCAAGTTGTAAATTTCCCCTTCCCAACCAGACCCTTCAGATGTTACCAGTTCACATAACAATCCATGGCCTCGAGGCTTTCGCACATTGATAAGAGATGAGACTTGTCCTCCCTTAGAGTCTCAGCCGAGATGAATGGAATGCGGAGGTAGGAGTGTGAGAGGCCCATTGTTCCCAAGCTTTGAAGCTGACATCCTCCCGCTTTGACAGTTACACAAACCAGGCCGGTCAGGGTCATAAACCTGGGGTCACACATTCTACATACTTGCTAATACATACTGGCCAGGATGAGGGGTACATGACAGGTGTTGATGAAGGCATACATACAGTACTATAAAAAAGCAAAGCAGCAAATACAAAATAGAGCATGGCTGTAAATAGGAAGATACATTTGTCTGAATCAGCAGATTCTGACACTCTGGCACCCCAAAAATACATCTATCCGGGCTTGTCTGGGAACCTTTTATGGAAAGCTTTAACTAATTTAGGAGCATGCACATTTTCAGAACGAACCCACTCGTTTTGTTCAGGGCCAAAGTCAAGCCATCTAACTAAATAATATAAGTGGCCCCTACGCAGCTTAGAATCAAGAATCTCAGAAATTTCAAAGTGGGGTGCCTCCCCCTTCATCAGTGGAGGAGGTGTCGGAGGAACTGGATGCCATGTATTCGGCCCAGGATTCTTCTTCAGTAAGCTGAAATGAAAAACAGGATGCACAGAACTCAGTGATTTGGGCAATTCTAATTCAAAAGACACATCAGAGATTTTGCGCAACACCTTGTAAGGGCCCACAAACTTCCACCCCAGTTTCCTACTGGGTTGCAGTCCGTGTATGTTTTTGGTAGACAGGTAGACAGAGTCTCCAGGCTGGAGGTCCCAGCCCTCAGCCCGACCACGATCTGCATACTTTTTGTAATCCTCTTTGGCTTGATCAAGCGTTTTGGCTATTAGAGGCCACGACTCTTGCAGGGTCGCCCACCATTGCTTAAAGTCGGTGGGGGAAGCATCTGAGGTATTTTCCAATGTGGGCAAAGGTTTTCCCTTGAAGCCCCCCACCGCCATAAATGGGGAAACGCCCGTAGATGAATGCACTGCATTGTTGTAACTATATTCTGCAAATGGCAGCAACTCCACCCAATTGTCCTGGTGGTAGTTAGTATAACACCTCAAGAATTGTTCCAGAATTTGATTAGTTCGTTTGGACTGCACATCGGTCTCTGGATGGTAACCAGAGCTTAGAGCAGGCTCTATGTCCATAAATTTCAGGAGCTCCCGCCAGAAGTTGGCAACGAACTGACTGCCCCTGTTGGATACCACGCGTTTGGGAAAAGCGTGTAATTTGATCACGTGATTGAAGAAAGCCTTGGCCATCCCCTTAGCTGTAGGCAGCTGCTTGAAAGGAGTGAAATGGGCTTGCTTAGAAAACATGTCCACCACTACCCAAATTACAGTCTTTCCCTTTGAGGGTGGCAGGTTTGTAATGAAGTCCATAGCTATTGCCTCCCAAGGGCGAGAAGGAGTGGGTAGAGGGTGCAGGAGTCCCGGGACTTTTCCCCCCCTCCTTTTGTACATCAAGCAGGTCTGGCAGGCAGAGACAAAGTCCGAAACATCCCTGCGCATGCGTGGCCACCAGAATTGCCTCTGAATTAAATTGAGTGTTTTTAGAAATCCAAAATGACCTGCCAATTTAGAAGAGTGGCAGGCTAGTAATATGTCCTTTCTCTTGCTGCGGGGCACCACCAATTTGTCTCCATGATACCAGCACTTATTTTCCCTGGGGGAGCAGTCCGCCAGAGCCTCCAACTCCTCAATTTCTTCTGGTGAATAGTCCCCCCCCCAATCGCACACCTCCGATTCCACTGTTGCTCGCTTACTTTGGCTCCGGGTGGTCACTGCTCCTCCCAACTGCTGGGGGGAGAACATAGAATCAAATACCTCCTCCTTTAAACTCTCATGCTGGGGCAAACGGGAGAGCGTGTCGGCTAGCGAATTGGCTTTCCCAGGGAGGTGTTTGAGCACAAAATTAAATTTTGAGAAAAAATCTGCCCAACGGAGTTGTTTTGCATTCAGGGACCTCTGGGTGCGCAGCGCTTCTAGATTTTTGTGGTCTGTCCATATTTCAAAAGGGGTTTGCGCCCCCTCCAACCAATGCCGCCACGTAGTGAGGGCTAGCCGGATAGCTGCGGCTTCTTTATCCCAGACTGACCAGTTCCTTTCCGTTTCATTAAATTTTTTCGAGATGTAAGCGAGGGGGTGCAACTTCCCGTCGGAACCTTGTTGCAAAATGGCCCCCCCCCATAGCCACATCCGATGCGTCTACATGGATTACAAACTCCTTAGTTTCGTCTGGATGGGCTAGAATGGGTTCCGAGGTAAAGAGAGTTTTAAGAGTCTCAAACGCCTTCTGGCATTCCCCATTCCAGGCAATTCTCTCCCCGGGCTTCCCCGCTTCCGGGCCCCTCCCCTTAGTTTTTAGCAACTCAGTCAATGGGAGGGTGACGGTGGCAAAGTCTTTTATGAAGGTGCGGTACAAGTTGCAAAATCCCAATAGGCTCTGGAGCTGTTTCCTCGTTTTGGGGGCTTCCGATTGGACCACCACCTCTACCTTGGCTGGGTCCATCTCTAGCCCCTTCTGCGAAATGCGGTACCCTAAAAAGTCCACGGAATCTCGATGGAACTCACATTTAGACAGCTTCGCATACAGCTGGTTTTTTAACAACGTGGAAAGGACTTCCCGGACCAATTTCACGTGTTCTTTCTTATCAGTGGAGTAGATCAAGATATCATCTAAGTAACATAACACCCCCTTAAATAAATGCTTGTGCAACACTTCGTTTATCAAGCTCATAAAGACCCCCGGCGCGCCACTCAAACCGAACGGCATCACCAGGTATTCGAACTGTCCCAACGGGGTGTTGAAGGCAGTCTTGAACTCATCCCCCTCCCTTATGCGCACTCGGAAATAAGCGTCTCTGAGATCTAGTTTAGTGAACACTTTTCCCTTTGCCGCCTCCGTCAACAAGTCTTTAATAAGGGGGAGGGGGTAGGCGTTGGAAGCAGAAACCACATTTAATCCTCTGTAGTCCGTGCACAACCGCAACCCCCCATCTTTCTTTTTCCGGAACAGAATGGGGGCCGCGAAGGGGGATTTAGCAGGGCGAATGAACCCACGCTCCAAGTTCTTGTCTAGGAACTTCCTTAGCTCCTCCCGCTCTGGGGGGCTCATCGAGTAGAGCTTTCCTTTGGGGAGTTTCTCGCCTGGGATCAGCTCTATAGCACAATCTGACAGTCGGTGGGGGGGCAATTCGTCCGCCTCGGTCTCACTGAACACATCCAGTAGGTCACGATACTCCCGGGGGACAGTTGAGGGTACTAGGGTGAGGGCCGGCGGTCAGAGCGGCACCGGAGGTCCTGGTCCCCACCCGACATCCCACTTGTGGCCCTGGCACTTGTTGTCCACCCGGGAGATTTTCCCTTCACTCCATTTAATATAGGGATCGTGGGAGCTTAGCCAGGGGCTCCCCAGCACCATAGGGAATTGGGTATTTGGGGTGATGACAAAGGCCCTCTTCTCCCAATGCTCCCCTGTGCCCACAATAAGTCCCTCAGTCTCTGCCACGCACGCCTCCTTCATCTCTGAACCGTCCATTTGCGTGAATTTGAGTGGCTCCCCCAATGGGGTGACTTTGGGTCCCAGCCCTTCCACCACTAGTGGGCTAATCAAGTCTCTAGCGCACCCAGAGTCGATTAGGGCGTGGACCCGGACGTGGGTCCCAGTCCTGGGGGTCATTACAGTCACTACCATATACAACAAGGGGCCAGGGATGCTCACCGGAGATGGCGCGTCATGGCGAGGGACCTGCAGTTCTGCGCCGCTCACTGCAGGCCGTTGGAGTTTCCCAACATCTGCGCTTCCGTCAGCTCCAGCTCTCCTTGCTCGCTTGCTGCCCCTTCCAGCTGCAAAGCCCGGGGTTTGAACGAGGTCTTTCCTCGACTGGGAGTGCTCCCGGCCACCGGGGTGGAGGTCTTCGGGACCTTTCCCCCTCCCTTCGGGCATGCTGAGGCAAAGTGGCCGCTCTCCCCGCACCTCATGCAGAGCCCCTGCTTGAACCGAGCATCTCGGATTTCTTGCATGTTGGGCTTGGCCTTTGCCTTCTGCGTCGCCTTGCTGGGGCCCGTCGATGAAGCTCCCATCTTGATGATGGTGAAGCACTCTTCCACGTCTGCGGCTGCCCTCATCCAAGCGCCCACCGACCCTGGCCTCCCCGCTCGCAGGATCGCCTCGTACACCTCGTAACTCAGCCCCTCTCGATACTTTTCGATGAGCAGGTCCTGCGTCCAGCCGCGAATCTTGGCTGAGATGCGCCGGAACTTGTCGGTGTAGTCCCTCACCGAGGACCGCCCTTGGGTCAGCTTCTGTAGTTGGTTTCGGGCTTTTTCTTCCCCCAAGGGGTCCTCATAGTGGTGTCGGAGGGCCCACATAAAGTTGTTCAGCGAACGCAGCTCAGGCCCGGGGGCGTTGTGCAGGCTCACATACCAATCGCTGGCGGTGTCCTTCAGTTTGGACCCAATGTAGCCAATCCGGTCCCTCTCGGTGGGGTAGAGATGTCCCCAGGTGTCTAGGAACCGCTCGATCTCCAGCAGGAAGAAGCGCAGCTTCTCGGGGTCCCCATCAAAAGTAGCCGTCAACGGGTCGGCGGGGGCCGGGCGAACCACTGGCCCTGCCGGCACGGGACCCGGCACAGGTGGAGGTGCGGGCACTGGGCGAGGAACGGCAGGGGGACCTGCGGCACCACTGGCTGCTGCGTGGGCGGCTGCACCGGGGCGGGGACTCCCCCGGGAGGCATCACCGGCTGTTGGACTCCGACCATGGCTGGCGCCGGCTGAGCCACTTGCATAGCCGTGAGGGCATCCCGGAACTGATACTGGAGATCGAGGGCCAGCTCTCGCAATTCGGTGGTAAGCTGGAACTGCAAATCTCCCATCATCCGGTCGAGGGCTTGCGTCTGGTCTTCTCGGTAGGGATCGGGCCCGTAGGGTCCCATTCTCTCTCCGTCCAGGGACTGGAGACGCGAATCTCCGGCGTAGGTAGTGTCGCGTTCATCCCCCAGGAAACTCAGCTTCCCCCGGTCGAGGTGGTCTCCCTGGACCGAGACTCGGGCCCCTTTCCGATCGTGCACCCAGGAGTCCACGGTCCCGCGACCGAAATTGCTCCATGAGTACCTCGGGGTCCCGCTCTGAAGAGGAGGTGGGCGCGGGATGTAGTGAGCCCCTTGAATCGTAGTCACTGGCACTTCAGGCTCCTCTCCGCCACCTCCACCACCGGCTCCCTGGTCCCCAGGGGTGGTCGGTGTGTCTTCCCTGACATCCTCCCGCTTTGCTGTAAATAGGAAGATACATTTGTCTGAATCAGCAGATTCTGACAGCAACTCCGGTCCACATAGGCCCATAGATCACTAGGGGGCCCTGTCACCCCCTTTGATGGCCCCAGGACACTCGATACCATTGGGAAGTCATACCAACTTACTCCAGACCCCCGTTTGGGTGTCAACCATGATTCCTGGGGCACAGTTGAAAACTTAGTCCAGGAGTACTGCCCCCATTTGGGTCTTTTGTAGACCCACTGACTGGTGGTGGGGACCACAACCTCTTTTTGGGTGGTCACCAGCAACTCCACCAGAGCGGTAGTTGGGGATAAATTGTCCTCGCCTTCCATGGTTGGGTACGAGGCAGAATCCCAAGCAAGATTACTGACACTCTGTAAGAGTCCTACAGAGTCAGTCACCAACAAGCATCCTTAAAGAAAAGGTAGTCTTTATTGAGAAAGGTCTGTTGTGGTCATCTACCTGTCCTGTGTCAGTAATGGTTAGAACAATCCCTAGGCAGGGTAATTATACAGAATTCAAAAGGGTCTTGCAGAGGAATGCAAGCAATCACATAAATCAAAAAAAGGTGCCCTTAATACTGGCCCCAGGTTCTCAGGGAACAAGCAGGAAGATACACAGCCAGACACTAGCAGGCACTCAAGGTCAGAACCAAGCAATAAGCGATAAGCAAACTATGAGAAAGAAAACAAAACATTCCAGGGACCCAATGTCACAGGGTGACTTATGCCACCTCCTGGGCAGGGGAGGGCAGTATTAGCTGACAGGAGGAGCCAGTGGTCGTGGTACATGTTGGCTCCAACGATGTGGGGAAATGTAGTCGTGAGGTCCTGGAGGAAAAATTTAGGCTGCTAGGCAGGAGACTCAAGGCCAGGACCTCCAAGGTAGCCTTCTTGGAAGTGCTACCTGTTCCACGCACAGGGCCAGAGAGACAGGCACAGATCAGGAATCTCAATATGTGGATGAGATGATGGTATGGGGGGGAAGGTGTGAGACTTCTGCTCAATGTAGTCAAGGATCAGATCTTTGTTGATTAAACACAGTTCTTTATTTCCAATCTCTACATTAGTACAGCTTCTCGTATTATTGTCAGAGATGACACAGATGGCCAAGCCAGGTCTATTATACTTTTCTAAGCAGTTTGAATTACCCATAGGTAGCCAATCACTACAGGGGAAAAACGGCGGGCAAAACGGGGCTCTGGCCGTTTGATTCCCACAGGAAAGAAAGTGAGGTGTCAAGTTGTAAATTTCCCCTTCCCAACCAAACTCTTCAGATGTTACCAGTTCACATAACAATCCATGGCCTCGAGGCTTTCGCACATTGATAAGAGATGGGACCTGTCCTCCCTTAGAGTCTCAGCCGAGATGAATGGAATGCGGAGGTAGGAGTGTGAGAGGCCCAATTGTTCCCAAGCTTTGAAGCTGGCATCCTCCCGCTTTGACAGTTACACAAACCAGATCGGTCAGGGTCATAAACCTGGGGTAACACATTCTACATACATGTTAATACCTACTGGCCAGGATGAGGGGTACATGACAGGTATTGATGAAGGTATACATACAGTACTATAGCAAAGCAAAGTAGCAACTACAAAGTGGAGCATGGCTGTAAATAGCAAGATACATTTGTCTGAATCAGCAGATTCTGACAGAAGGGTTCATTAGGCACTGGGATGCTTTTTAGAACAAGCCGGAATTTTACAAAAGAGACGGTTTCCACTTGTCCCAAGAAGGAACCAGGCTGCTGACACTGAAAATCAAAAAGGTGGCAGAGCAGTTTTTAAACTGAATATTGGGGAAAAGCCGATAGGAGATGAAAAGTCTTTGGTTCAGGATGGCTCATCTCAAAGAGATGAAGGGGTAGCAGTTACTTTTCTACAAGGAAATGGATTAGAATTGTCCACTGAGACTGTGGCAAATGATAGGGACTGCCTGACAAGGCCCCGAGGCAGCAAGAGGAAGGTTGTAGGCTTAACATGTATGGGAAACTATAGATGTTTATATACTAATGTTATAAGTGTCTGAGGTAAAATCAGGGAGTTGGAATGCTTGGTGTTGGGAAAAAACATAGACACTGTGGGTATTTCAGAAACTTGGTGGGATGAGGAAAATCAGTGGGATATTGTGATTCCTGGTTGTAAATTATATCGGAAGGATGGAGGGGAAGGGTTGGAGACGGGGTGGCTCTGTATGTCAGAGAGGGTATACAGTCCAGTAAGACTGAGAGGATAAGAGAATTGGATTTGCTTCTGGAAATGCTGTGGATTGAATTAGTGGGCCCAAAAGGAAGTTTTTTATTGCCCCCCAGATGAAAAGATAGAGGAGGGTTATAAAATGCTAAATGAATTAAAGATAGCAGCTAGATGAAATAACTGTGTTGTAATAGGTGATTTTAACTACCCCCACATTGATTGGGTCAATATGTGTTCAAGTCGGGAAAAAGAAATTTTCTAGATACTCCCAAGGACTGTGCTATGGAGCAGATGGTCACAGAACCTACCAGGGGAGAGGTGATCCTGGATTTGGTCCTAAGTAATGCCCAAGACCTGGGGAGAGATGTAAAAGTGATTGCACTGCTTGGGAACAGTGTCCATAATGTTACTGAGTTCAACATCTGTATAAATAGGGAGTTGCCCAGAAAGGCTGACACAACCACTTTTAACTTTAAAAGGGGTAACTTCTCTGATATGAGAGGACATGTGAGGAAGAAACTGAAAGGAAAAGTAGAAAGGGTCAAAACCATTGGGGGAGCTTGGAGACTATTTAAAATTACAATCCTAGAAGCTCAGAAAAAATATATACTGCAGGTTAGGAAAGGCACAAATAGGTATAGAAAAAAGCCTGCATGGTTAACTAATAAAGTAATGGAAGCTGTAAAAAGTAAGAAGGATTCCTTTAAGCGGTGGAAAGCTAGTCTCAGTGAGGCTGATAAAAGGGAACACAGGCTGTGGCAAATAAAATGAAAGTCCGTGATCAGGCAGGCAAAAAGGGAATTTGAGGAGCATATAGCAAAAAACATAAAGACCAACAATAAAACTTTCTTCAAATACATTAGAAGTAGGAAACCAGCCAGGGAGGCAGTGGGGCCCTTGGATGACCAAGGAATAAAAGGTGTACTGAAGGATGATAGGGAAATGGCTGAGAAGCTGAATGCATTTTTTGCCTCTGTCTTCACTGTGGAAGATGAGAGGTGCTTGCCCACTCCAGAACCACTGATTTCGGGAGGGGTGTTGAAAGACCTGAATTAGATTGAGGTGACAAGAGAGGAGGTCGTACGACTGATAGACAATTTAAAAATGAATAAATCACCGGTCCTGGATGGCATACATCCGAGAGTTCTGAAAGATCTCAAATATGAACTTGTGGATCTCCTGACAAAAATATGTAATCTTTCCTTAAAATCTGCCTCCATTCCTGAGGACTAGAAGGTAGCTAATGTCACTCCCATCTTTAAAAAGGGTTCCAGAGGAGATCTGGGAAATTATAGGCCAGTCAGTCTGATGTTGATATCGGGTAAGTTGGTGGAAAATATCATTAAGAAAAGAATTAGTAGGCACACTGATGAACAAAATCTATTGAGGAAGATTCAGCATGGGTTCTGTAAGGGAAGATCTTGTCTCACTAAGCTGTTAGTGTTCTTTGAGGGGGTGAACAAACATGTGGACAATGGGGACCCAATAGATGTTGTTTACCTTGACTTCCAGAAAGCTTTTGATAAAGTTCCTCATCAAAGGCTCCTAAGTAAGCTCAATAGTCATGGGATAAAAGGACAAGTCCTTTTGTGGATCAAAAACTGGTAAATTAAAAGGAAACAGAGAGTGAGTATAAATGGGCAATTTTCTCAGTGGAGTGTGGTAAGCAATGGGGTACCGCAGGGACCAGTACTCAGTCCGATGCTTTTTAACTTGTTTATTAATGATTTGGAGTTGGGAGTAAGCAGTGAAGTGGCTAAATTTGCAGATGACATGAAGTTGTTCAGGGTGGTGAGAACCAGGGAGGATTGTGAGGCACTCCAAAGGGATCTGTCAAGGATGGGTGAGTGGGCAACAATGTGGCAAATGGGGTTCAATGTGGCCAAGTGCAAAATGATGTACATTGGAGCCAAAAATCCTAATATAAATACATGTTGCTGGGTCGAAACTGGCAGAGACTGACCAAGAGAGAGATCTTGGAATCATAGTAGATAACTCAGTGAAAATGTCGAGACAGTGTGCAACTGCAATGAAAAAGGTCAACACTATGCTGGGGGTTATTAGGAAGGGAATTGAAAACAAATCAGCCAGTACCATAATGCCCCTATATAAATCTATGGTACGACCTCATTTGCAGTACTGTGTACAGTTCTGGTCACCACACCTCAAAAAGGATATTATAGCACTGAAAAAAGTGCAGAAAAGGGCAGCTGGAATGATAAAAGGATTGGAACACTTTCCCTATGAAGAATGGTTAAAGCGCTTGGGGCTCTTTAGCTTGGAGAAACGATGGCTGAGGGGTGATATGATAGAGGTTTATAAGATTATGCATGGGATAGAGCAGGTAGAGTAGGGCTGCCAAGTCCCCCGGTAGGGCGGGGGAAACACCGATTTTTCATGCTTCCCCCCCGCTTTTTCAAAACTGGCCACCGGGGGGAGGCAATAGCTGCCAACAGGAGGGGAATGTCGGAGCCTGCCGGGCCCTCTCCCTTCCAGGCCTCTTAAAGGGAAATGTCTGAAGAGCCTGCAGTGAAAAGCCTCACCAGACATTTCCCCTTTAAGAGTTAGCAAGAGAGCCCTGCCCAGAGATTAACGAGGGACTAAGCTCTTACTGAAGGGCCTGCTTTTGCATGCGGCTGGAGTAAGATTGAAAGGTTGCTGCTGCTGGGCCTGGGTAAGTCCATCTGCCAGCTCTTTTCCTTCTCTCTCTCTCCCCCTCCCCCTTTCTTTCTTTTTTCTGTCTGTCTCTCTCTCTCTGTCCCCATCCAGCAGAGGTCTATCAGTGGCTATTATTAGCCACAAGGTCTAAATGGAAGTAAGTGCCTGTGCCAGCTCTTTTCCTTCTCTCTCTCTCCTTCTTTCTTTTTTCTGTCTGTCTGTCTGTCTGTCTGTCTCTCTCTGTCCCCATCCAGCAGAGGTCTGTCAGTGGCTATTATTAGCCACAAGGTCTAAATGGAACACTTTGTCTGGGGCAGTGATGCTCTGCATTCTTGGTGCTTGGGGGGGCAACAGTGGGAGGGCTTCTGGAGTTCTGGCCCCGCTGCTGGACCTCCTGAGGGCACCTGGTATTTTTGGCCACTGTTGTGACACAGAGTGTTGTACTGGATGGGCTGTACTGGATGGGCCAATCCACTGTGGCTTCTCTCCTGTTCTTATGATATGAAAATCATATTCTGCGAGATGAGGAAGGATTCAGTAAGGCCGTTGCTCAGTGATAGAGCATCTGCTTGACATGCAGGAGGTATCAGCCTCTTCAGCTAAAAAAGGATCAGGTAATAGGTGATATTAAAGATCTCAGCCTGAGACCCTGGAGAGCCACTACCAGTCTGAGTAGTCAGTACTGACCTTGATGGACCAATGGCCTGATTCAGTATTAGGAAACTTCATGAGTTCATGTGGAAGCATGTGGAAGCAACATCACAGGATGTGACTTCACAAAATGATGTCACTTCCTTTCTCCTGGCTCCACCCCCAAAGTCTCCTGGCTCCACCCCCAAAGTCCCCAGATATTTCCCAAGTTGGACTTGGCAGCCCTAAGGTAGAGAAAGAAGTCCTTTTCTTCCTTTCTCACAATACAAGAACTCGTGGGCACTCCATGAAATTGCTGAGCAGTCGGGTTAGAACAGATAAAAGGAAGTACTTCTTCACCCAAAGAGTGATTAACACGTGGAATTCACTGCCACAGGAGGTGGTGGTGGCTGCAAACATGGATGGCTTCAAGAGGGAATTAGATAAACACATGGAGCAGAGGTCCATCAGTGGCTATTAGCCACAAGGTATAGATAGGAATTCTTAGTCTGGGGCAAGTGATGCACTGTACTCTTGGTGCAGGGGGGGGGGCAACAGTGGGAGGGCTACTAGTATCCTGGCCCTGCTGCTGGACCTTCTGAGGGCACCTGGTGTTTTTGGCCACTGTGTTACAGTGTTGGACTAAGGCTGAGGACAGACTGGCAATCTGAAGCGGAGGCAAAACGGAGGGAACTGGAGCGGGGGAAAAAACCCACGGAGCTGGCCGTTCACACTGGCCAGGGCAATGCGGATCAGCGGCGATATGGAGCATTCAGACTGCCACGGAGCATTCAGATTGCCGCATAGCCAGCGCGCGCGGGTCGTGCGCGCCGCTGCACTTTTTTTTGTTTTCCTTTGATGTTTTTCGCATGTGCGCACATGCGCACATGCGCACATGCGCAAAACTTTTTGCCGGTGCGTTCACACTTCCTCCGGATGCCTCCCGCTTCTTCCAGTTCACACTGTTTGGAAGCGGGAGGCATGCGGAGGAAGGCCCCTGAACACCGGGAAAAACCGGTGTCCGGGTAAAGCGGAAGGAAAGCGACTGGGAGACGGGTAAGTACGCAACGGAGCCGACGGACAGATGCGCATGTCTGAACGTGCTCCTTTCCTCTGTTTGCGAAGCGTGCCTGCCCCGCTTTAGATTGCCAGTCTGTCCTCAGCCTAAATGGGCTATTGGCCTGATCCAACATTGGCTTCTCTTAAGTTCTTTGAGCAGTAAAAAGAATCAGCAATATACCCATGCTGAAAGCAGTGTCTGAGTTCAATGTATGCAGACTGTATGCTATTAATGAGAAACAATGTATTGACAACAAATATCATATGGCATCACCTTAAAAACACATTGTTGTTGTTCTATTTTGGCAGGAAATAACAGAGCGAACACAAGTTTCTTTAGACCTTCAAGAAAAAGAACTGTGCCATTCCACTAAGACACCATTGTATCTTATGTAAAGATGGCAAATACAAACAAGGGCCTGCTACATGTTTTATTTTACTACATTTTCCAGTCATGACAGGTTTACAGCAATGTGAATCAGCCCTGCTTCCAGGAGTAACATGTAGCTGATTTTTATCTAAAGGACTCAGGAGGAGCTAGGCCCCAAATACTAGCAGAGATAGAAGTGTTATTAGCTGTAAGGTTTAACCACCTAAAATACGTTTAGGTCCCATTGCCTCGCATTATGGTAAACATGTAAACAATATTTCAGACAGGCGTACTGTCTGGCCTTTTATTGCAAAGGGTAAATGCAAGGGACATTATTTTCTTACAAGCACACCACCTGTCATCTTGCATAACAGCAGAGCCCTGCATGGCAAGCTGCATTGTCTTGTAGCACTTACAAACAGGGCCAGCAGTGATATTTGGGATGTTCTGTGATTGAGCTGTATGATCATCAAGACAAAACCATCCATGTATATAATACACCAGTGTGCATTACAGACAAGCTGTGTGTTCTGAGTGTTTAATTTAATGAAGTTTCACTGGGGCTGTTGTCTCAATGGTTGTTTTCTACAGAATCTGCAGGTCATCTCTTTCACTCGACTGGTAATGTTTTGCTCAGAATGCTTTCACAACTCTTTTTCTACTAATTGATTTCAGACATCATCTGGTTTGCCACTTCCTTTGTGTCCCAAAACATGAAGATTTAGCCTCAAAGTCAGTTAATTAGGAAACCTGGTGGTTAACTTTTGTAGATAGATTGTGCTCAAGCTGTAGTCTAAAACAGAACCTGACTTTAACATGAGTCTGATTGCTTTTTCTTCCAGATTCATATATATGGCAGAATTGTAATAATACTAACAAAGTAGCTGTGAAATTTCTTTGTTTAATATTGAATATTTGCTAATATTACAGATCGTAGCCATTTTTTAAAAAAATGACAATTAAACATCTGCACACATTTTCACAGTAAGAAAGGGGAACTCCCATTAACAAAATACTAATGATACAGACCCAACATTCTTAAGCAAGATTCAGCTACAGCAAGGGATTCTTTGTTAAAAAAAATTAGAGGAATCTGTGAAATTTCTTTGGAAGCTGTTGCAGAAGATAGAAGTTGCGGTCACACACGCACTCAATAATCCCCTTTCAATCCACTTTCCATGCACTTCCCAACTGGATTTTGCCAGTTCACACAGTAACATATGGTTGGAAAGTGCCCTGGAAGTGGGTTGAGAGTGGGTTCTTTAGGGTATGTGTGACCGCAGCCCTGGGCTTTGGCTCTTGCCAACTTGTGTTATCGCCCCAGGACCAGCCCCTTTAATCGTTTCCCCCTTCTTCTCCCTCATTAATCCAGAGACCAATCTCCCTCCTGTTTTCCTGTCACCATTATTCTAGCCTTTCTCCTCTCTCTTTCACTTCTGCACATGCTCCATATTCTTTTTCCATTCAGAGGGACAGAAGAAGGTAACCGTGGAGCCACTGACAAGGAACATTCATGCGGAAGCTCCTTCTGCCCTCAGCCTTGCATCTCAGATTGCCTAAACCAGGGGTGTCAGACATAAGGCCTGGGTGTCAGAACTGGCCCATCCAGGGCCCTTACCCGGTTCACAAGCAACTGGTATATATGGAAATGTCAGGCACTTCCCCTTTTATGGTATTCCTTGGAAAAAACACCTTCTTGCTGTCGTGGGAATCCAGCTGACACGTGTCTAAAATGCGTCACCCATGGAAACCTCAGTTCTATGTCTTGGTATTGTCCCCTTACCAAAGGCTAGTGGAAAAATGTAGAAAGGAAGAAACGGGACCCCGCCTGAGGTGTGGACCCAGGAGCACACACACCCAGTACTTTCAAACAGCTTATTTATTCCTAAAATATTAGTACAAGGTTAAATTCCAAAATAACCAAAAGGGGCTCTCCTCTGCCAGACGCTAGAAGCCAGGAGTCCTCAATGCAAATACTTATTCTCCAAAGACAGACATGTGCCTACCAAGATAACAAAAAGAAACGAAGTAACAGACACACAGAGAGAAAACAGCGGACTCTGGGCCATTCAAGGAAACAGAGAGAGTGAAGGGTCCCTCTATGTCTCCTTATTTTATACAGGTAGATCAAAGAATTAGTCAAGAATTGACACATTTGGTGAATTACATCAATTTGACTTCAGTCAGAGGTTTGATGCACAAGAGTTGTTCTCTTTCATGCTTACATGCATGGAAGCAAGAGGTTTACAGTGCATGTTCGGATAACAATTTGCATTTTGAATTACAGCATGGGATAGTTTCAATCAGGGTGTTCCTCAGTGTACTTTTACTGTGAGATAGCACAGTGTCTTCGGCGTTATCTCTGATGTGCAAAAGAGGGTAACTGAGGGGCACTAGATCTAAGAGGGTCTTTTTCCTGCCAGATGTGGCTTATGGCTTCAGTCTTACAGTTCTTAACACCTGTGACCATTTTCAAAGACTTTTCAATTTCACCATAAGTTCCTGCTTCCCATGGCCTGGAGTAGGCTAATTGCTGCCGCAAGGGTTCATGGTGTCAGCTATGCTGCCATCTCCCGGCCGGGGGTTGGGACTCAACCAGTGACCCCACCCGTTGGAATGTGCTCATGTGCTGTTTAGCTGTCTGGCTTCCTTATCATGTCCCACTTCTGTCTGCTACGCTCCTAGCTTGCCTGCTTCGCTCCCAGCTTGCTCAAGGTCTGGAATAAATCCTCCCCTACCATGTTATTCTTTTTGCAGCTGCTCTCGAAAACATTTAGTAGAAGTTCCTTGGGAACAAAAAGCACAATAACCTGTTTGCTGCCATTTCTGTGTAAAACCTGTTCAAGGGGCTGGAACAACTTTTTACGTTTTATGATTGGTGTAGATGCATTGAGGGGGATTCCGGTTTCTTAGTATAATACTAACGGTTTGTTTACAATAAAGTCATTACTAACAGGAAAAAGTGCAACTGTACCTTTAAGAACCTCTTTGCAAATAAAGGACTTTTTAGTTAAGAAGACCTGTTGCAGACTGCATCTTTTGGGACAACCTCACACATGGGAGTGTGGCTCGGTGCTGTGCTAAAAAGCAGGCAGCTATACAATGATGTTAAGATTTGATTCATTCAGAAGTCAAACTAAATACTATCATTAATAATTTTCTTTCCACACTTGCATGTGATTAAATACATTTATTGGGGCTTTTGTGGGTTCTCCAGTAAATCAATTGTTTTCACTGTTAGGAACTATTGCTTTTGTTTGTATTTTGAGTAAAAATATTATTGTTAATTGGGTTTGCCTTTGTCCTCTCTAAAGTTTATATCTCTGGTACCTGGCATTACATTTTATGGCACACATGGCCTGGCCCAACAAAGTGACATTTATGTCAGATCCGGTCCTCAACAAATGAGTTCGACACCTCTGGCCTAAGCCATACTTAGATGTATTACAGTTTAGACTTTACATTGCCTTGCTAGTTCTGTTCCACAGCTATGCTGCTTCTGGAAAGTTGTAAGTGGAGGGATCAGGAGTTGGAGAAATGGGAAATGCAACTAACTGTACCTCACCCCTGGCCAGCCTAGCAGATAAAATTGCCTCCCGGTGTATTGGGAAGGATCACTGATGTTGCTTCTGCCACCACTCCCCCTCACTGAAAATCAGAACTTTCTTGGTCACTTCCACCACACTTGGACATATTTTGTTGGCTTCATTCCCAAAATACATTATGAGGATAACAATGTTCCTGACCATAAAGGGTTATTTAAGGAAAACATTTTAGAGGGAAAGCTTACATTAGAGTCCTGTAGCTATTATACTTGCAAGTACATCTTTCCCAGCACAATTCTAGAATTGTGTTAGTCTGTTGTAGCAAAACTGAACAGGGTGTAAACCTGCATAAATTTCTCTCATAAAATCTTCCATATGGAGAACTGGGGATAGTTCAAGAAATTATAGCATCCTGTCCTGACCTGGATAGCTCAGGCAAGCCTGATGTTGTCAGATCTTGGAAGCTAAGCAAGGCAGACCCTGGCAAATAATTGGAAGGGAGACCTCCAAGGAATACCGGGGTTTTGATTAAAGAGGCAGGCTGTCAAGCCACCTCTCTGAAAAACATCCAAGCCCCCAGTAGGGGTTGCCAGAAGTCACCTTGATTTCCAGGCATGCAAGCATACACACACACATGCACTAGAGCACACACACACAAATATGCACACACACAAAAGAAATCATAGCATCCCCTCCACTGTGGCTTGTAAGGAAACCAGGGAGTTGCTTTAAGAAAACAAAATCCAAGATAACATGTTTTAAGATTATCTACTTCAAATTTATGAAAAATAGAACAGCTTGTCACCACTTGCACAATTGAGTATCATGAATACAGAAACATTTAAAAAAATATCTTTAGTAGCACTTTTCAGAAAGGGTACTCTGACCTCGGTTAATCCTACTAAGTGGTATCAAAGAAACGGAAGTCCAAAGCATGTGCTTGAGGGTATCTTCTTGTCTTGTCACACACAGAAATGACTTTTCCTGCTGTTACCAAGTGCTCTAAGTGCTTGATGCTGTTTTTCTTTTGGTTTGAGCCTACAAAAGAACTAGCAGTCCTCCCAAGTCAAATGTCAGGCTACAGACCTTCCTTGAGTTACTGCTGCTGGACAGAATGATTGTGGGGTGAAGAGTTAAGCACTACTTTAAACAGTATCTTAACTACAAATCAAAGATGAATAAGCACTTACAGTGTCTAGGTTTAATAGGCAGTGCCTGGCATCTGGCAGAGGGGGGTAGTACCATAGAAGAGCTGTTTGGAAAAAATGCAGCCTTACATGCTTACCAGAAGTTCTTCCTGGATCTGACAAAGGGTAGCTCTAGGATAGGGTTGCCAGGTCCCTACCTTCTGCTGGTGGGGGGATGGAGCTTCCCTTCTTGAACCTTTTGGTGTGTGCACGTAGCGCAGTGCTGCGATGACATCACCTGGAAGTGACATCATCATGCTAGGAATATTGCTGGGGGGGGATGCTCTAGCATTCGGCCAGAAACTCTATGATACCTCCGGGTGACAGCATCATGCCGGGCACGTTGGCATGATCCCGGCACTTTGGTAGTGAGGTTCCCTCACTGGCCAGATCTGGGCCAGCAGATCAAGAGGCCCTAAACTGGGCAAATGCCCACCCCAGTGGGGGAAGGGCAAGACTACTCTAGGAATTGTTGGAAACTCTGTCACTTCCAGTAAGAACTTCCAGTAAGTACACAAGGTTGCATTTTTAGTTTCTTTCCCTGCTACCACCCCAAACAACAGAAGGCAGTGGGACCTGGGCACAGGAGTTCCTCCTCCTCTACCAGGGGATGTGGCAGCCCTAATCTACACAGTGCAAACAACTGTATGAAATCCCTTCTCTTTTGTATATCTCCTAAAGGAGAAGATTCTAATTTGCTATTAGACCCTAATTGGGGCCCCACCATATACCAGCAAAGATCTCTCAAGTGAAGTTCTCAAGTGAAGTTCAACATCCTCTCAAGTGAAGTTCCCAGCCTTGTCACTCCTTCTGCTTCCCAGGCTGAGTGAGGGGTTGCCAATGACATCCCAGGAACGACTTGTGCTCCATGATTTTATGCTTCCTAGGTGCCAACCAACCATTTCCCCAAACATTAAATTCTCCCTTTTTAAAAAACAGAGAAAATAAAATATATTAAAGGGAAGGTAATATGGGTTACAGGTAGTCTGTAGGTAGAGAGGCAGTTTGGTGTAGTGGTTAAGTGTGTGGACTCTAATCTGGGAGAACCAGGTTTGATTCCCCACTCCTCCACTTGCACCTGCTGGATGACCTTGGGCAAGCCATGGTTCTGACACAGATGTTCTTGAAAGAGCAGTTCTCAAAAGAGCTCTCTCAGCCCCACTTACTTCACAGGGTGTCTGTCTGTTGTGGGGAGGGGAAAGGAAAGGTGTTTGTAAGCTGCTCTGAGACTCCGTCAGGTAGTGAAGTATAAATCCAATCTCTTCTTCTTCTCCTTCTTCTTGTGCATAAAGGTGAATAAGTTTTATTCTATGGTTGAGAACTTCCAGGGACTAGAGCTCTCTTCAAGTGGGCTCTAGCACACGAATGCTTTCGCTAGAATCAAGACTTGTTAGGCGGCATAAGATTCCTGCTTTTTTTTTAACCCATGGGAGATGTTCAGAACTTTTCAAAGTCATGGATTTCACAAAAAGAGAGAGAGAGAGATAGGGTTGCCAACTCTGGCTTTGGAAATCCCTGGAAATTTGGGGCAGTGCCTGTGGACAAAGTTCTGTTTCCCCTAGAGCCCCCCCTCCAAAGCTGCCCTTTGCTCCTGGGGAACTCATCTCTGTAGTCCGGAGATCAGCTGTCATCCCGGGAAAACTCCAGCCCCCTACCTGGAGGTTGGCAACCCTAGTGGGGGACTATTGCATACACACCATGTATAGATTCTGCTTCACCTGAACAAGTAAGGTGATCTTCATTGTCAATCGAAATCTGTTTGTAAACTGCTTTCTGTAACAGGCTCTAAGCATGCAAAAAGTTGCTGTTCAGGTGGGGTTGCTGTTCATATTCCTAAATTCATGGTTTCTTACTAGATTGGGGTTGGATAAACACCATTAAATCTTTGTTATGGAGGGGGACATACACAAAGTTTATTTCAAGCAGGGAAAGTATCAACCGTAGACCCTCTGGATCCATGCTCTGATGTACTGCAGATCTGAGTACTTTTCAGAATGTATGCTATAGTGATATCTGCCCATAAAATGGCATTGATAAATAGGTCTTCAAGAAATTTCCCTTACTATTTATTTCACTGCTTATATATTATAGATAGTTTGAAAAGAAACCTGCTACTTAAACATGATCCTCTCCTCATAAACGAAAAAATGCTGTTTCTACTAGTAAAAACAGTGGAAACTGTTGCATAATTAGGTCTGCTTTACCCTTTGGAAAGCACTGGAGTCGGAGACGCTTCATAGTGATTTCAGCAAGCATAACTTTATTAGAGAGGTCAGATGAGCCTGCCTAAATGGGGGCCAGGGCCGCTTATATTTACAGGTAAGCCGCACCCCCGACTTTGCCCAGACAAGGTGATAGGATTTGGTTCCTGCCAGAGGCTATCATAGGTTTATTCAGTGGTCCTTTCGAGCAGGAGCTCGGGGGAGCTCAGCTCCGGGAGTTGGTGCCAGCCCCCCCCCCCCACGGGGGAATGCCTGCTTGTGTCATGGCTGCAGCAAAATGACCCCGTCCCCTGGAAAGGTCCTTGTTCCTCCGACCAGCCTTCTGAAGGCTTCAGCCACCACTGAAGCTATCCTCCCAGAATAGTGGTGGTATTTCTGAGGCTTGGATTAGTAGCTGTCCCCTCTCTGCCAGCTCTCTTTCTTTCTTTCTTTCTTTCTTTCTTTCTTTCTTTCTTTCTTTCTTTCTTTCTTTCTTTCTTTCTTTCTTTCTTTTTCTCTCTCTCTCTCTCTCTCTCTCACTTCTTTCTTTCTTGCCTTCTGACATACTTCTGGTGATGTCAGAGGGTGTGGCATATGCAAATAAGTTATGCTAATGAGTTATGCTAATGAGCTTCTGCACCTCTTTTTCTACGAAATGACCCCTGGGTTTATTTGAATATCCTAAGCCTCTGATAGGCGGTGACTAGAATCCTAGTGCCCTATTGTTCTCTGGCCTCAAGTTCAGGGCTTCCCCGGCCATGTGCACAATGGCCCACCATGCGTTCGTTGCTGCGAGTACATTACACCCTTGTACTGAATGACTGCGGTTAGCACCTCACATACTGCCTGCTTCATAGTACGTGCTGCCTTCAGTTTGCCTGGAACAGTGTGTTCTAAACTCAGGTGAAAATGGGTCTTATGAACATACCTGGCCTTAAATTGTTTTCTGTATTTTTGATTGATAATTGTGACTTCCCTTTGCTGTACAGAAGCCAAGATCTTGGTGCAAACAGACATTCATAGGGTGTTTCCACACAATTGTCATGATAATGAGGGAAACACAGCAGAAAGCAGATAGCAGTTTTGTGGCTTGTTATGATGGAAAACAGAGTTATAATATAAGCTGCAGTACATGCATGCTTTGGTCTGCTTCTCCTATTCCCATGTGAAGGCTCCTATCACGGAATCAGCTGCAATCTTTGTGAGAGTGAATATCTGTGTGTCTTTGTACTTTTGAGTTGTTCCCAGGCTGACTGTAATCTAGCCCAGCTGATCAGGCAGATGAAGAAACTGACTGCAGCCATCTAGAATGCAGAGTGGTTTTAGGAAGAAGAACAGACAGTTCCAACTGGAACTCCAAGCAGCGTGGCACAGTAATATACAACAAGAATCCCTTTCTTCCCAACTGTTAATTAAACCTGTTCTGATACCAAGACATCTGAAAAGAGAGCTTGATATTATGTATCCTGCTACATTTCACAGATGAAAACAGGAACACAGCTGCAAATATCTTTATTCCCATACTAAAGATTACCTGCCTCATTGTCTTACTGGGGTGGGCAGCCTCCAACCCCTGCCGACTGTCATCGTATTGAGAAGTAGAAGAAAAGGAGGGGGTTGAAATTGCAGAAGCGGCAACATCACTTCCATTCACTGCATCTGTGATGCTCTAGGAATTTTCCCAACAGCTACAGTTATTATCATAGAGACAGGGGGAATTCCTAGAGCATTGCTGATGCAGTGATGTCACTTCCAGGTGATCACCTGGAAGTGAGGTTGTCACATCAGTGATGCTCCTGCTCCCCATGCCCCCCTCCCCAAAGCACCCTATGATGTTATGGATGGTTGGGTGTCACCAACATGTAAAGTGACAGACTGAGTGCTTTATGGCACCTTGGTATCCAGGCCCATGCATCTGACATATGTGTGCACTAAAGCAGCTTCTCTCAAACGGAGGGTCCATGAATCTTTTGGAAGGAAAGAGGGTGAGCCCTTCTTGTGCTCACCCAGCTAATGGGAAAATGGAGTTCCTTTAGTTTCTAGGAGCAGGAGCAGGCACTCTATGCTTCAAGGGAAGGAAATATAAAACGCTTTCCCTCTATGAAGAGTGGGGAATCATAGGGCATGATACACAGGGATATATAGGGCATGATGATGGTAGCCACAACCTGTTTCTTGTTTCCATCATCTGATCACTAATATGCAGTCACAATGCATCATGTTAACCTGTTATATCAAACCCTATTTTAAGGTGGAGGCACGTTCTGGATTGTGTCAGAACTTCCTGCATCTTGTTTAAATTTTAAAACCCATAATGAAACCTGAAGAAATTTGTCATTTTACATGTTCTTTTCCCAGTTGTCATTTTATATGTTCTTTTTCATCTCTAGCCTGGTAACTATTCATTCTAGTTGAGTTGTGGATTAAGCTTGGAGATCCTTCTTTTTGTCATTCTTGACAATGGGAGAGAATCCATCATGAATCATGGGCTCCATAGACCTCACAGAGGCATACCTTCACTTTCCTATTCAGGCTGCCCACCACAAATTCCTGATATTTGTATACAACATCATTCACTTTCAGTTCAGAGAACTACCCTTTGGGCTTTCCACAGTCCTAAGACTCTTCTTCAGGATAATGGTGTCTCCAGTTGCACTCCTTCATCACAAGGGGATTCGTGTCCATTCATATCTAAACGATCTACTCATCAGATTGCCAAACCTGGTACAAGCTCACAAGAACATTCCAGTCATCATCCAATGTTTCATGTCTCATGGGTTATTCCTGCATCCCACCAAGAGCAACTTGAACCCATACAACATATAGAACACACAAGAGTCATAATAGATTCATCCAGGGACAACTCTACCTGAAGTAAAAGAAGGCCCTGAGGTGTTCTCAGATGTTTTCCCAAGGGGCAATTATTCTTTTCCTCTAAGGCAGGGGTGTCAAATTCATTTGTTATGAGGGCTGAATCTAATATAAATGAGACCTTGTTGGGCCAGACCATGTGTGCCATAAGATGTAATGCCAGGTAGTGGAGATATAAACTTTATAAAGGACACAAACACAATTAATTTTTTTTAACTTAAAATAAAAACATGCTTAAAACATTAGCACTCTTGCAATATTTTGTTTATTTAACAATTTCTGATGACTGACACTTCTTGCTCTGAATTACTGCATCAAAATGTCTGTGCTGTTGCAATCTTGAGTATGCTGTTCAGGTGTATATCTATAAGCTGCAACGCTTCTTTTGATTTATTGACATTCACTACAGAAATCTCATGCTTAGAATTCTGAGCCTAGGACCCAGGAGAAAACATGAAATGGCTAAGCATTGTGAGCTTTTGTACATAAATGGCTTCATGTGCTGGTCAAGAACATGAGAAGGCACCATGACACAGACTGAGGGCTATGTGCTTGTCTACAAAACTATAGGTTTCTCAGTGGTCAGTAGCAGCCTATTATCTGGGAAGTCTAAGTTCAAAATCCCCAAAGGAAATGTGAACTTGGTCTGGACATACACTCTCAGCCTAATCCACCTTGTTGCTATTCCTCATCTAAATAGTTCACATGGCTTTCCTACTGAGAAAGACTGGATCATGAGGGTGTGAATACAATGAAAAGGGGGAGGGAACCCAGTTGCACCCAGGAGAGCCACAGCATAACAAACCCAACAAAACACACATACTGTAGCATGGCTACAGAAGGAAGAAAAAGCAGGATACAGCCAGCTCCACTGCGGGCCTGATAGAAGCCCTCCGGGGGCCTGATCCGGCCCACGGGCCGCATATTTGATACCCCTGCTCTAAGGGGTACAGAGGAAATGAACACACAAATGTTGAAGGAAAATAAATTTTATTAAGAAACTTAGACTACAGAAGAAAATAACATCTACAGAAGAAAATCAATGCAAGGATATAATCAATGTAAGAAAATAATATGCCTTTATCCCTTCAGCTGTAGGGAACCACTGGAGAACAATGGAGGGACCCACTGGAACCAGCCAGCCGCACAGTATTGTCCCATGGTTTCAGTCTGCTGAGGTTTCGATCTCAAGGCAATGACTGAGACTTTATATAATATCTCAACAGTCATTAATTTCACTGGTGCTTATAGTAATAAATAACTGACCTTGACAGGAGTGATATATCTCAGACTCCCACAAGGCTAACTGATTAGACAAGTGTCCAGTATAGATAACAGTGCTATCTTCCTGTTACTCCCTTTATCCTGTATCAGACGCATAAGTTTAAAAATACAAACAACATATTCCCCAAGGAGGTGCACGTGCCCCCCCCCCACTGTCAGTCTTCAGGAGGCAGTTGAAGACAATTTTATTTAGGATTGCATTTGACTAATGTAGTTTTTTTAAATTGGCAATCCTAATTGAGATTTTAAACTGTCATCCTTTATGTGCTTTATAACTCTAATTTTATAACTGTTATAGAAGCAAAGACAAGTGTTTGGGTCTGCAAGAATTTGGGTCTGCAAGGCAACTCAGGCACAGATGGAAATATTGTGACATACCACCTCACTCCTGGAGATGACAGTAGTCTTCCACAATTTCATTACAGCAGCCCAACTCAGAATGTCCAATATTATATATGTGTACAAGAAGGGGGACCCACAATACTCACAGGGAGAGGGAGTATTCCAATCTTCCTCCCACCCCCTCCCCAGTGACAGCGGTGGTGGCGGTGAGGCCTGCCAATCCTCCTCCCACCCCCCTTGGCAGGGACAGTGGCAGCAAGGCTCGCTGACCCTCCTCTCACCCACCCTTCCCCAGTGGTGGCAGTGGCAAGGCCCGCTGATCCTCCTCCCTCCCCCCCCCACACCGGCAAGGCCTGTGAGCGGCTCACAGCCACCATGCTGCATGCGCAGGGGACACTCTTTTACTTTTGGGGGGATTTAAATATCCTCTGAAAGTTTTTTTAAGGTTTTAAGATTTTTCTGCACATGTGGGGAGTCCCCCACGTGTGCAGAAAAATCTCCTTGCCCCCCAGGTGCCCCCCCACATGGATTTAGATATCTGCACGCAGGGGGCACCTTGGGAATTAGATATATAGATTTAAAATATTTATTAGCTGCCTTTCTTCCTTACACAGCTCAAGACAGCCTACAATATAGATAAAAACACATAAAATAAGATACAATAAAAATATAAAATTCAACTGAGGATTGCTAGCAAACATAACCAAGTGTGGTCCTAAATAAACCATCTTCACCTGCCTCCTAAAGATCAAAAGTGAGAGGGCCAGTCACATTTTCCCAGAGAGGTTGTTCCATAACTGTGGGGCTGCCACCGAAAAGACTCTCTCTTGTGTACAGTTTCTACTGCAGATAATCTTTGGTTTGACCATAGTGATGTTGGGTTTGCACTGCCACAGTGGCACTAGTTCACTGGACACATTGCACTGGTTCTGCTGGGCTTGCAAAAATGCCTTCCACTTTCAGTTTCTCCTGAAGAAATTCTCTGGGACTTTGATTCTGTTCTGCTGGGCTTCTATTGCCCTTGTGTTGTTTTTTTTGCTTCCCCCCCCCACTGAAAACAATGGAGGATAGAGGCACCTTCTTTGGGGGGCTGCAACACAGACCCCTGAAATCTAATCCACACCAAACTTGGAGGGCAGGTAGAGCAGCTGGAGATTCCCTGTGAGTTTGGTGCATCTAGCTTGCATAGGATCCATTCTATACACTCTTAAATCTTCTGAAACTGGGCCTGTCAAAATGACCACTTATCAGCTGTTGTTTCCCCAGAAAACATTATCTTGGGGGTCTTTTCTTTGTGGGGCTGTAATTCAGACCTCCATAAACTCAAGCCTCACCAAACATCAATGGCAGGTCGAGGAGAGTCAGCAGGAGATCCTCTGAGAGTTTGGTGTCTCTACCATGCCACAAACCTCACAAACCAAACCAGTTGATTTGGCTCTTAAAAGTTTGTGACAGTTCATGGTTCTCAAACGGGGCATGCCATGAACCAAACCAAACCACATTTTTCTGGTTCAGGCCCATCCCTAACCAGCAGTCTAGTCAACATGTTCTGCACTAGGTGTGGCCTCCAAACACCTTTCAAAAGTAGCTCCAAGTAAAATGCTTTGCAGTAGTCCAGTCTAAATGTAACTAAGACATGAATCACAGTGGCTAAATCTGACTGACCCAGGAACAGACACCATTTATTTATGCCATTTATAATCTACCTTTCTCACTGAGACTCAAAGCTGATTACGCAGCACAAGGCAATTTAAATAAACAGGAGTGGGACATCCAATAAATATAACAGAGTACTGGAATACAGAAATCTGAAAATGAACAGAAATCTGAAAAGAGCTGAAAGCAAGCTGCAATAAAGAATAAGCATTAACACAACATATTAAACAGTACAGGAATTATATAGTAGGATCATACTTATAGCAACATAGAGTACATACTAAACACAGTAGAACACCCTCCCTATGACCCTGGGCAAAATACAGAAGTTGATGATTGCATGTCTGGACTCAATCCCATCTGCAGGGTTTCACTCCAGATCACTGCAGTGGTTTCTTTTTTTTTTGTAATTTTTTTTTATTTTTCCAAACATTAAAAATAATACATTTATCTTATACAAATCCATTTTTCCATATTATATAACATTTTGTTCTGTTTGTATAATCTTGTTTTTATCTTATATTAATGGTTTCCCACCACATCTGAAGCATAACACATTTTCCACTCTATCCAAAATAGTAATACTTATATCTATGTTTACATTTCTGGTAACGGTCATATTTCTTAAAAATACTTATACATTAATTCTTACTTTCTATATTCTTATATAATTCTAAAATAAAAAACAACTTCTTTGTCTAATTATCCTTAATACATTCATATACTCTAATTCTATTACTTTATATTATTATAACCATGTATAAATGCAATTTTTCATATCCCAGTATTTTTCAACATATTCTTTCAAATCTTTCCAATCTTCTAAAAAGGTCTCTGAGTACAGATCATTCAATTTTCTAGTCCATTTATCCATTTCAGCCATATGTAACAGTTTTTTCAACCATTCCCACACCTCTGGTATTTTTTCATTTTTCCAATTTTGTGCATACACCATTCTTGCTGTTGTTATCATATACCATATTATTGTCCTTTTTTTTACATTTATCTCTTCTAGTTTAAGTCCAAGCAATAACATTTCGGGCAACTTCTTAAATGTACATTTCAAGATTTTTTCCATTTCTGCATGTATTTTTGACCAATAAATCTTTGCTTTATCACAGGTCCACCACATATGATAAAAAGAACCTTCTTTCTTTTTACACTTCCAACATTTGTTGGACATATTCTGACCAATATTTGCAATTTTTTTTGGTGTCATATACCATCTATACATCATTTTAAAACAATTTTCTTTTAAGTTATAACACGTAGATATACTCATAGCATTTTTCCATAAAAATTCCCAAGATTCCATTTCAATGTCTTTGTTAAAGTTTATCGCCCATTTTACCATTTGTTCTTTTACCATTTCATCAGCATTAAACCATTTTAGCAAGACTTTATACATTTTAGAAATCATTTTTTTTCCACCTTCCTCCCAAACTTGTTCTATTTCATTGTTTTTTCCCTAAAACCGTGTTTTTTATCACTTCTATACATATCATATATTTGTCTATATCTTAGCCAACCATAATCAAAGTCCATCTGATGCTGCTCCTTCAATTTGAAGTCTTTACCATGTCTTGTTAATAAGTCTCTATACTTCAACCAGTCTTGTCCTTTGTACCGTGATGTTGGATGCAAAACTTCTGCGGGTACAATCCACATAGGTATCTCTTCTGAAAAAAAGTTTTTATATCTTGTCCACGTATCCATTAGTGTTCTTCTCAAATAATGATGTTTAAACATATTGTCCATTTTTGTTTTACCATAATATAAATATGCATGCCACCCAAATCTACAATCATGACCTTCCAGGGACAATAACTTTCTATAGAAAGATAGAAAAAAAAAACTGCAGTGGTTTCTGAGAGCGTACCAATTGCAGATCTTGCTGAGGTCAAACATTCTTCTGGACCTCCCATATTCTCTACTCCAGAGCCTCTCTTGGTGGACCAAAATCTTCAATTTAAGGAGAGTGGGGAATACATAAAAAAGGAGATAATTCAAATTTTCCAGATGCAAGTCTAATAGGTTAGGGAGGAAAACAGAGGACTCTATTACAAAAAAAACAAATACAAGGGGGGGCAGAGCGACGGCGCAAGATGGTGGGCATCTTTTAGAGTAGCTCCTGACTCTCTCTCCCTAAAATAGCCTAAAATCCAACAATACCATCAGCAATCGACCACGGAATATGGACAGAACAACTAAGAATAAATCACTTCCAAATAAAGCGGCACCGATGATGGTAGAGTCCTTTTTCTCGCCGGGAAAGCCAACGGTCATGCGAGACTCACAGCTTAGCCCAACTGACAAAATGGTGACAGGCATTTTCATGGAGCAAAAAGCAACCATTAACAACGAAGCGCCTTTGTGCAGGAAGGATTTGCTTGATCTCCGAGAAGATTTACATCAACTAGTGATAACGTCCATGGCAGACCTCCTACAGCCAGTACATTCAAAACTAAATGACCTAGCAAAGGAGCTCAAAGAAACGTCTAAGATCGCAGAAAACGCTTCTGAACTCTCCCTAACGCTGCAAGCTGAGGTCAGACATCTACAGACAAATGAAACTACAGTTAACACCAGGTTAGTGACTTTGGAAAATCATGGAAGAATGTTAAACCTCAAATTTAGAGGGCTGGAAGAGGGCATAGAAGAAAACACCAACCTGGCTTCCTTCATTTCCTCATGGTTGGCTCGAGCTCTTAAAATGGAGGAAGGAGTAGCCCTTGCCATTACAACAGCTTATAGATTGAGACCAATAGCTAGAGCTAGCAAGAGCTGCCCCAGAGATGTAATTGTCACCTTTCTCTACGCAAGATCTAGAGATAAAGTGTTGAGAGAAGCCAGACTCAGAGGATTTCTACTATATGAAGACAAAAAGATCCTAGTACTATTGGACTTGCCAGCTGTAACGCTGGAAAATAGAAGGTCTTTGAAACCTTTTACCTCCAAGCTTTTTGATGCAAAAGTAAAATTCCGATGGAGCCCAGCTTCTGATATCCTTGTATATAAAAATGGATCCTTACTGCAAGCTTCTGACAACATTTCAGGCTGTTTCCAGCCTGAACTGTATAGTTTGCAAGGTGACTATGTTTATCTGATTTACTATGTCTTGCCAAAAAACCCTTCATTGATGGACGTTCTCATCATTCTCATCCAGCGTGTAGTACCACCTCGTGAGAAGTTTAAAGAATTAAAAGTGAACACCAATTTTTTTGACATTTTTTTAGAAGAGTTCCAGATATTCTGCCATTGCGCTTCCTGTAATTCTATTTGAAGATCCTGTTGCCAAGAAAGTTGGTAGAGGGATTTAAAACCACTGTCCTGTACCATGAGGTCCCTGTAGAGTTTAGAATATGCCTTTTGACGATTCTGGATAATGTTCCAGGAGATGTTTAAAGATAGTTTTGGGTTTCTTGAAAGTATCTGTTGATGAGAGGGAGTCAACTAAGCTTCTTATTTGATAGTACTTTAACCAAGGAATTTTGTTATTCAGTTCTTCTTCAAAGAAGGATTTGCTGTGAACTTTCCCGCATGCAGCAAGTTGTTGAAGCTGTGTGACTCCAGCTTCTGTCCAGCATTAAAAAAATTCCTGGAGAGAGCCAGGTTTAATTCATAAAAGTGGAAAGCTGAGAGATTGGGGGTGCAACAAAGTTTTTTCTGAGGTCCCAGATCTTTAAAGTAGTTGAGAGAAATTGATTTTCCATGACTCTTTTAGGGCACCGTAATGCTGGTGTCCAGAATAACTCTGTCAGGGTAAGTGGCAAACCATAAGATTGATCTTTTTGAACCCATTGGGCTTTGGAACATTGTTGCATCAATTTAGGTATATTTGAGAGAATGGCCACCTGATCATATATTTTGAGATGAGGTAAATTTAGACCACCCAATGTTATCAGTTTTGAAAGAGAGAGAATGTCAATTCTTGATGTTTTGTAGCTCCAAATAAATTTGTGTAAGGCATTTTGCCATGTTTGTACGTCTGTTTCCAGAATATATATTGGTAGGGTTCTGAACAGGAAAAGGAAATGTGGGGAAACAAAGGATTTCACCAGTTGAATTTTATTCAGCTAGAGAGAGATTATGAGCATTCCAAGTCTGCATGCGATTTTGCAGCTCTTTGAACACACTTTGAAAATTACAAGAGAGTAAATCTTTGAAATTAAGAGGGATTTGTACCAAGATGATGCCACGTGGAAGTAATCCATTAAAAGGGGTGAGGTTAACCAAGATGGAGCACTTTTCCTCAGAGATAGAGATCAGATACACTTCTGATTTTTTTTTCATTTAAAAGAAGGCTGGAAATTTCACCAAAAAGGGATATGGCATGTTGAATGTTTGGGATGGACCATTCAGGATCAGAGACATACAGTGTGATCACATTGGCATATATCGTCATTTTATGTTCGATGCCATTAACGGGAATGCCCACAAATTCAGTATAACTTTGGATTTCATTTGCTAATGGCTCTACTGCAAGCGCAAAGAGTAAAGGAGAGGGGGGCACCCTTGTCTGGTGCCCCTTGTAGGAGAAAAGAATTTTAAATTGCTACCATTTACTCTAATTCTGGATTTAGGGTGAGCATAGAGTGTCTTGAGCATACTGTGAAAGTGCTGTCCAAACCCATTTTTTCTAATACCGTAAGCAAATAGGGGATTTCCAGTGAGTCAAAGGCTTTCTTAAAGTTGAGTGCCAGGATCAAAGCTTGTGGGGTGTTTTGTTTTCCAGAGGTCAGGATGTTGAGAAGAGGTACTTCAATGAGAAAAATATTCCTCTCGAGAACATTCTGGCCTGTGCTACTGATGGTGCTGCTTCTATGACAGGTAGATACAGAGGATTTAATGCATATTTGAAAGGTGTCATGCCAGAAGTATTCTGTATTCACTGCATTGTTCACTGACAACACTTGGTTTCAAAAAGACTGGTAGGGTGCTTGCATGAGTCTCTACAGACTGTAATAAAAGCAGTAAATTACATTAAATCAAATGCACTTCAAGACCGCTTGTTTCGACAGCTTGTGAAGACAATAACGAAGACTTCACATGCTTATTATTGCATACAGACATCCGTTGGCTGTCCAAAGGTATTTGCTGCCTTTGCTGTTTTGTCGCTTTGTAGGACTCAGTTATGACATTTTTCAGAGGCAAGGAAATGGTAGAAAAGATGACCTCTGCTAAACGTAATATATTTTACCTGAGTGATGTCTTCAAAAAGCTCAGTTTGTTAAACAAACAACTACAAGGCAGAAATCATTGTGAGATTGTGCCAATAGACAGGTCTCCTTAAACAGACAGTCCTTTATTTGCAGAAAAGATCTTGTTGGTCAAATACACTTCTTCTGTTAGTAATGCCCAAGCATAGTAATACAACTACAATTATACCTGATATGAAATAAGCCCCTCGACTTCCACCAATCAGTTGCTAGAATTATTGGCGCCCAAATATACTGGTCCACTGTTCCCAAGGAAAGTGCGGCAAATTAGGTTCCCAAGCAAAGACACTGTCAGGATCTGTGGGGCGGATGTTCCCAAGGGTAAAATCAAGCAAAGGAGCAATTTGCACCTGTGAATAAAATAACACGTAGCAGGAGGATTCCAGCTCAAGGCCTTGAGCTAGCAAGAAGCAAAAGAGAGATAAGCGCGAAGAAAAGCTAATAAGCAGCACGCATGCGCAGAGCGAGCAAGAAGCTCATTCCTGTGGTGGGAGTCACTCTACCGTTGCTATCTCCCATCCAGGACCTAGAGGAGTAGCTATGGAACTCAAAACAAAGGCAATGTTAAGTGACCATCAGAGAAGGCAATAGAAACCATTGGCAGTGGTAACTGACATGACTGAAACAGAACCATTGGCAGTGCTAACTTACAATCATGACCTTTCAAGCAAGGAGATTATTACAGGGTTTCTTGGAAAACTCAAACTGTATGCCACCAATGTTGGATGTCAAGAATTTGCAGTTTTCCTCTTTGGCAGCAGTTAGTGATGAATTAAAAGATGATGAAATAATTGTGTATGTGAATCATTTGAAGCAGCTTTATAATGACATGGAAGTTTGTTTCCGTGATCTGCTGGACATGGATATTCTGGCCTGGGTAGTTGATCCATTTGCTGTGAATGCTACTGACATTGATGTTTCTTTGCAAGAAGCGCTCATAGACCTACAGAGTGACATGGCAGCCAAATTAACTTTCAGTCAAGAAAAACACCATTTTTGGATAAAGATTACAATATCTAAAAAGTTTCCACAGCTTTGGGATAAAGCAAAATTGTTTTTCATGGCATTTCCAACTTCATACTTGGTAGAATCAGGTTTCAGTCGTGCGAATTATTTACTCAGCCTGACGCAGAATCGCCTTAACATAATGGATAGAGGTGATCTTCAGTTATCCCTCACAGCAATAAAACTGGATATTAAAAAGCTTGCTTCTGCTGATCGAGCACAAGGGTCACATTGATTGAGAAATACGTAATTGTACGTGTTATATTTACAAACAAATGCTAGCCTGCGAGCAAGAGACCAGAACAATGATTGGTACTGCTTTAGATGTAAACTTTTTCTTGAATGTAATACTGGAGTTTTGACAAAGATTTTTTGAAACAGCAGATTACAACTGAGAGCTGTAAACTCCTTGTAGTGTTGCATTTTTCTCTTTTGCTGATTTATTTCCCTGTGATGTGATAACATTGGTCTTGGGCTGATACCTTGGAAAGGAGTGACAAGCAAAAGTTTTATTGAAGCTGTGACCACGTGCTGACTCTGTATGTAAACACAGGTTTCATTTTGGAATACAATTTGTACCTTCAGAGGACTGAAACCCTAACACTTTCTTCATTGCACTTCTAGGTATTTTAGATATTTTTTATATTGTACAAATGAATTTAATAATTACATGTGAATATTAAGATGTTAGGGATCCAGTTTTATCTAAAAATCATAACGGCCGATGGCCATATACAATAAACCTTATTCGTTCGTTCATTCATTCATTCATTCATTCACTGCACTTCTATGCAACTTTTTCAACTGTGGATTTTTGCATCGCTTTAGTCTTGTGCAACGGTGGTAGAGGCTTTGCTCTCCCTTGTATGTGAACATTATTAGCTGTGTTGCATTCCCTTTTTGTGGGGTATTTTTTTTGTAAAATTGTAAATTTCAGTTTCCCAATAAGAACTGCATGTTTGTGTTGCTGTTTATGCTTATTTGTTCTTTGGCTATTTACAAACAAAACATTAAAATAGCTACCTTCAAGTACAACACCTTTATTGGCATATAAAATAGCTATCTTTATACTGGTAAGACAGGGGAGCCACAGGAAGGAAACAAGGTCAGAAGGGGGCCATGGTTGGAAAAAGGTTGAGAAACACTGCTCTAACTAACCCTTCCTGGCAACTAAGCCCCCAACTATATGTAAGGCTTGAGGAAAACTGTTTCAGTGTTTCAAAATGAAGTGTGAATGCACAAGAAAGCTTATACCCAGAATTAACAAAGAAGAGCCTATACACTGGCAAGATGGCAGGCCCTTCCTTCTGCAGTTCTCGATGGAAAATTCAAAAAGATTCCTTTGGATCAAAGACTATGTATACGTGGATCTAATGAGATTGAATCAGTTGATCATATTCTGCTACATTGTAACATGCATGCAGATATCTGTGCGAAGTTTATTGTTTCCTTGTTACGATCTTATCTTGGAAGTTCAGATATTGAAATCACAGAGAGTCTCCTGAAAGGGACTAACTTTCAAATAACTATTAATTGTGCAAAATTCCTTGCGGCTGCCTATAGAATATGTCAGAGACTTACAGCAACAAGTTGATTTGTTCTATTCTAGGGTGATATAGTATTTTTAAGTTGCATAATGATTTTAAATAACTATAATACCGTTTTGAATTATTTTTACGATTGCTATGCTTATGTTTATGTTTTATTCTGATCTATGGTTGTAATAAATTTCTGACCGACTTCTACCCAGAATTAGACTTTGTTGGTCTTAAAGGTGCCACTGCACTCAAACTTTGTTCTAATGAGTTGAGAGTTAAGTTTGATAGTGCAGATGGTGCTTCAGGAATTGCCAAACTGAATCAATGAGTTAGTCCCACCTTGGAGACAGGAGGTTCATGAATTGGTCCTGTCTCTTTGATGGATAGATGAGCATCAGCCATTACAAGATGCCCTCAGAGCAGAAGGAACTCTCATGGTAAGTGCCATGAGAAAAAGTTCCTTTTTGTGGCACCTTAAAGTCTAATTAACTTATTGTAGGTAAGTTGGGACAAAAAGGACAAGTGAGCAGAGGAGTGGTAACTTTCAGTGCAGGTCGACATTAAACTTGTAAACCATTTTCGAACCTGTTTAACTGCCATGGTTCCCAACCACTGAAGTCTGAGGTTTTAGGTCCTTGAAGAGAGTACAAATCCACCACTCTTACAAAAAGTCCATTTTCAGAATTCTTTGGGAAGACAAAGCTCTGATGGATGTCAACTTCAACACAATGTAAATTTACAGATGTATGTTTAGGCTAGGAGATAAAACCAGCCAAAAAAAGGCCTTTGTTATGTATGCTATACCATTAACAGCGCTTCCAGGTTTTTATGATCGGTCCAGATCTCAAACGGGGTTTGCGCTCCCTCCAGCCAATGCCGCCACGTAGTGAGCGCTAACCGAATAGCTGCGGCTTCCTTATCCCACACTGACCAATTTCTCTCAGTGTCATTAAACTTTTTTGAGATGTAAGCCAGGGGGTGTAACTTCTCATCCGGCCCGCGTTGTAGTATGGCCCCCCCATGGCTACATCGGAAGCATCCACATGGATTATAAACTCTTTGGTTTCGTCTGGATGGGCTAAGATGGGCTCCGAAGTGAAAAGGGTTTTTAAAGTTTCAAACGCCCTTTGGCACTCCCCACTCCAGGCAATTCTTTCCCCTGGCTTCCCGGCCTCCGTCCCCCTCCCCTTGGTTTTTAGCAAATCCGTTAGCGGGAGGGTGACTGTCGCAAAGTCTTTTATGAAGGTGCGATAGAAGTTGCAAAACCCTAACAGGCTCTGTAATTGTTTCCTTGTTCGCGGGGCCTCCCACTGCACCACCGCCTCCACTTTTGCAGGGTCCATTTCCAACCCTCTCTGGGAAATGCGATATCCCAAAAAGTCTACCGACTCACGATGGAACTCACACTTAGACAACTTAACATACAGCTGGTTTTTTAGCAAGGTGGAAAGGACTTCCCGGACTAATTTCACGTGCTCTCTCTTATCAGTAGAATAGATCAAGATATCATCTATGTAACATAACACCCCCTTAAACAGGTGCTTGTGCAATACTTCATTTATCAAACTCATAAAGACCCCGGGCGCGCCACTTAAGCCGAACGGCATCACCAGGTATTCAAACTGTCCCAGGGGGGTGTTGAATGCAGTCTTGGGTTCATCCCCCTCCCTTATGCGCACCCTGAAGTAAGCATCCCGCAGATCTAGCTTGGTGAATATTTTCCCCTTCGCCGCTTCGGTCAATAAGTCTTTTATTAAGGGGAGGGGGTAGGCGTTGGTAGTGGAGACAGCGTTCAGCCCCCTATAGTCTGTGCACAGGCGCAGCCCCCCGTCTTTCTTTTTCCTGAATAAAACAGGGGCGGCAAAAGGGGACTTTGCTGGCCGGATGAAAGTTTTTGTCCAGAAACTTGCGCAGTTCCTCCCGCTCTAGGGGACTCATAGAACTCATCCGCCTCGGTCTCGCTGAATACCTCCATTAAATCTCTATACTCCTTGGGCACCAGGCTGGGGGCGAGGGCGGTGGGTTGGGTAGGAGGAGTTGGCGGTCCTGGGCCCCACTCCAAGTCCCATTTGTGCGTTAGGCACCGTTCATCCACCCAGGAGATCTTCCCTTCACTCCACTTGATGTAGGGGTCGTGCGAACTGAGCCAGGGGCTTCCCAACACCATGGGAAACTGGGCGTTTGGGGTGATGACGAAGGCTCGCTTCTCCCAATGTTCCCCTGTTCCCAGAATCAGGCTCTCCGTTTCAGCTATGCACTCTTCCTTCATTTCCGACCCATCCATCTGGGTGAATTTTAGGGGCTCTGCCAGCGGGGTAACTTTCGGTCCCAACCCTTCCACCACCAAAGGGCTAATTAAGTCCCGAGCGCACCCAGAGTCAATTAAAGCGCGGACTTTCATGTGCGTGCCTGATCCCGGGGTCATGACTGTCACTACCATATACAACAGGGGGCCGGGGATGCTCAGCGGAGATGGCGCTTCTTGGCGGGGGACCTGCAGCTCTGCGCCACTCACTGCAGGCCGTTGGAGTTTCCCGACATCTGCGTTTCCATCAGCTCCAGCTCCCCTTGTTCGCTTGTGGCTCCTTCCAGTTGCAACGCCCGGGGCTTGAGCGGGGTTTTCCCTCTGCTAGGAGTGCTCCCCGCCACCGGCGTCGACGTCTTCGGCCCCTTTCCTCCCCCTCTCGGACACGCTGAGGCAAAGTGGCCACTTTCCCCAAATTTCATGCACAGCCCTTGTCGAAACCTGGCATCTCGGATGTCTTGCACGCTCGGCCTCGGCTTTGCTCTTGGCGCTGCTTTGCTGGCCGCTGTAGCCGATGTTCCCATCTTAATTAGGGTGAATCTTTCCTCCACGTCGGTCGCTGCCCTCATCCATGTAGCCAACGTTCCCGGGCGGCCCCCCAGCAACACAGTCTCGTAAATTTCCGGGTTAAGACCCTCCCGGTACTTTTCCATGAAGAGCTCTTCGGGCCAACCGTGGATTTTGGCCGCGATGTGCCGGAACTTGTCGGTGTAGTCCCTCACTGTGGATCTCCCCTGGAACAGCTTCCGTAGTTGATTCCGAGCCTTTTCCTCACCCAGGGGGTCCTCATATTGATGCCGTAGGGCCCACATGAAGTTGTTCAGCGAACGTAGCTCAGGTCCGGGGGCATCGTGCAGGCTCACATACCAATCGCTGGCGGTGTCTTTCAGCTTGGACCCGATGTAGCCAATCCGCTCCCTCTCCGTAGGATAGAGATGACCCCAACTGTCCAGGAACCGCTCGATCTCCAACAGGAAGAAACGCAGCTTCTCGGGGTCTCCATCGAAAGTAGTCGTCAGAGGGTCGGAGGGGGCTGGGCGTGCGGTCGGACCGGCCGGCACCGGGCCCGGTGCTGGGGCGGGACCTGGCACCTGTGGAGGGACGACTGGGGGGGCCGGCTGCACCGGCTGCCTCAGCTGCGCGGGCGCCTGGGGCTGAACCGGGGCTCCTCCGGGGGCCGGCGGCGGCTGCTGAACTCCCGTCACCGGGCCTGGGAGGGCTTCTTGCATGACCCTCATAGCGTCTCGAAATTGGTACTGGAGATCGAGGGCCAATTCTCGCAGCTCGGCGGTGAGTTGGAGCCGTAAATCTCCCATCATCTGGTCTAGTTGTGGCATCTGATCTCCTCGGTACGGATCGGGCCCATACGGGCCGGTTCTCTCTCCTTCCATGGGCGGGCGACGCGGTTCTCCGCCGTAGATCGGCTCGCAGTCGTCCCCCAGGTAGCTCGGCCTCCCTCGATCGAGCGGATCACCAGGGAACGAAACCCGTGCCCCTTTCCGGTCGTGCACCCAAGAATCCACGGTCCCACGACCGAACTGGCTCCAAGCATACTTGGGGGTCCCGCTCTGACGAGGAGGTAGGCGCGGGATGTAGTGAGCCCCCTGAATCGTAGTCACCGGGACTTCGGGGGCCTCTCCGCCGCCAACACCACCGTTCCCCTGGTCCGTCGGGGTGGCGGGGACATCGTCGGGTGTAGGGATGGGGACCGTGTCGTCGTCTGACATGGTCAGGAACGGCTAAGTCCCAGTCACAGATCTCTGACAATCTGTGAGAGTTCTGCTCAAAGTAGTCAAGGATCAGATCTTGGTTGGTTAACCACAGTTCTTTATTTCCAATCTCTACATTAGTACAGCGTCTCGGATTATTGTCAGAGATGAGACAGATAATACAAGCAGGTCTATTATACCATTCCAAGGAGTTTGAATTACCCATAGGTAGCCAATCACCTTAAGGGAAAATTGGCGGGCAAAGAGGTGTTCTGGCCGTTTGGTTCTCACAGGAAAAGAGTGAGGTGTTAAGCTGTAAATTTCCTCTCCCAAACCAGACCCCTCAGATGTTACCAGTTCACATAACAATCAATGGCCTCAAGGTTTTTGCATGTGATAAGAGATGAGAGGCATCCTCCCTTGAAGTTTCTGCCGGAGCAGCTGGAATGCGGAGGCAGGGATGTGAGGCCTCCTTGTTCACATAATTCATTGGTGTCACCCTCCCGGTCTGGACAAGCATTAGTATATGACAGTTACATAGGGAAAAAGAAAGACAGATAGCTACCAGAAAAGTACAAGCATGAATAACATAATGTCTGAATTAGTAGATTCTGACACCGGGTGGCTGAGCACTGGTTCAGAGGTAAACAGAGTCTTAAGCCGGTCAAATGCTTCTTGGCATTTTACAGCCCAATCCAAATGTGCCCCCGGCTTAGCACTGTCAGTATCCCTCCCTTTGGTTTTCAACAAGTCTGTGAGTGGCAAACTCACTTGAGCAAAGTTTGAGATGAAAGTTCTCTAAAAATTTGCAAACCTGAGGAAACTTTGGAGTTGACATTGGGTTCGTGGGGCCTCCCAACCCAGGACATCAGCCACCTTTTTCAGGTCCATCTCCAGCCCTCAAGGTGAGATGTAGTAGCCTAGGAAGTCCAGCTCATTCTTGAGAAATTCACACTTTGACAGTTTGGCAAACAGTTTATGTTTATAAAGGGTCTAAAGCACCTCACAGCCCAATTTTACATGTGATTTTTTATCTTGTGAATAAAGAAGGATATCATCAAGATAAACCAGGGCCCCACTGAATAAATGCTTGTGCAGCACTTCGTTTATTAAGTTCATGAACTCCCCCAGGGCCCCTTGCAGTCTGAATGGTATCACTAAGTACTCAAACTGACCCAGCAGGGTATTGAACACAGTTTTAGGCCCGTCTCCCTCCTGAATGCGCACCCTGAAGTAAGCATCTTATAAATATAAACTTTGTAAATATTTTCCCCTTAGCCACCTCATCTAGTAAGTCTTTGATCAGGGAAGGGGAATATGCATTTATTGCAGACACTGTGCTCAACCCTCTATAATCAGTACACAGTTGAAGGCCTCCATCTTTCTTTTTCTGGAACAAAACAGGAGCCACACAGGGGGACGAGGAAGGGTGGATAAACCCCTGGGCTAGGTTTTTATTGATAAATTTCCTCAGTTCCCCTTTCTCTGCCGGGTTCAAGTACAACTTCCCTTTGGGGAATTTATGTCCTGGCAACAGTTTTATAGCACAATCCATGTTCTGGTGGGGGGGAAGTTCATCAGCTTCTTCCTCCTCAAACACTTTAGCCAAGTCATGGTACTCCTTTGGGATGGAGTTAAGCTCCTCTGTGGCTAGACAAGCTCTAAGTGGGGTGGATTGAGGTACCTCCCCCCACTCAGGTGACCAGATATGTTTGTTGCACCCTGAAGCCACAAAGTTTACTGGCCCCACACTCCACAGAATATAGGGGTCATGAGCTTTTAGCCACAGGCTGCCCAACACCATAGAAAACTGGGCTAAAGGATTTACGATAAACTCCCATTGCTCCCAATGAGTTTCTGTGCCCATGTTCAGGAGGAGTTGATATTTACATGGCTCCATCATGGCCAAGCTGTCCATTTGTGTAAAGACAAGCGGCTTGGGCAGCCATTTGACCATCACCCCCAGCCCTGTGATTATGGATGGGCTAATTAAGTCTTGAGCATACCCCAAGTCTATGAGGGCTCTCACACACACTTGAGTCCCCATCTCTGGATTAACTAAAGACACAGTCATGAAAAGCAAGGGGGTTTGAGTGCTCACCAGTTGTGGTGCGGGTTGCTCTCAGACCTTCTGTTTTGCACCTTTCACAGCAGGTGCTGGCCTTTTCCCGCTGGCTAAGTAATTTCTTCTCCACTGGACGAAGAGCCCCCAGGTTGTGCTCTGAGTTGGAGGGCTCTTGGCAGCTTCAGGCATCCCACCCCTGTCTTGGTTGGTGTCTCCATTGTCTTCAGGCCAGGTCCCTTCACCAGCGGTACTGGTGCTCCCATGGGGCAGGAAGCAGCATAATGCCTGGCTCCCCCACATCAAAGACACAGGCCTTGTTGCATGCATTGATCCCTCATTGGCTTCTTCAGCATAGGACAAGCAGAGGATTTCCCATTGGCCACTGGGGTTTTTGGGTATGCCTTAGGGGTATGCATCCAGATTAGTTGCAGCCAGCTTTCAGCATCCCTAGGTTGCCTCACCCAGGCTGCCAATGAGATGGGGTTCACACTTCTTAACACAGATTCTAATATTATGTGATTTAGCCCCAAGCGATACTGCTCTACAATTACCACTTCTGGCCACCCTTGGATCTTAGCAGCATACATTTTGAACTCATCAAAGTACTCATGCACCCATCTATTTCCTTGCTTCAAGGCTCGGAGGCTGTTACACACCTTCTCCGCTTCCACTGGATCTTCATAGCACCCACATAAATGCTTGAAGCTCATGGAGTTTGGGGCCATGTAAATTGTGCAGGCTGAAATACCAGTCAGCAGCTCGCTCGCTCTCTCAGTTTTCATCCAATGTAGTTGATGCAGTGGCCCTAAGTAGGGAAGAGATGGCCCCAGTTCTGGAGAAACTTCTGCACCTGTAGCATGAAAAAAGCTAACATGTCTGGGTTCCCATCGAAGGTGGCATCCAACAATTTCTTCAGGCGTTCTAGCCCCATGGGCCCCACAGGAGTTGCTGGCCCCCTCAGGCCAGCTGGTACACCCATGGGTTCAGGAACAGGCACTGGAGCAGGTGGGGGTTGTCCTGGAGGCACCTGCTGTGCTGGATGCACTTGTCCCAGAGGGGGACTTCCTGGGGGTTCAGGATGCTGCAATTGGAGTTCATGTTGGACTGTGATAGCCACCATTTGGGGAATATCAAGTAACATCTCGTTCATCTCATCCCACATCTGCTCTTGATAATTCTGCAACTGCAGTTGCAGTCTCGTCATTGGGTCCTCTGCCACACTGCTGACTCTTGCCGGTTCATAATAAGTGTCCTGGTAGGGCAAGAACGGCTGGCTCCCCCCAACCAGGGGGTGGTAACCCAAAACTCTCATCTCCGTTGAAAACCAGGCCATGAGAATGGATCCCACCATGACCTCTCATAGCTGAGGCCCACTCCACTCATAGTGGGGATGGGAGTTGTCTCAGTTGACACTGGGATTTCCTCCACTGTAGTTATAGGAGCACACCCACCATCCTCATTGCCCATGGTTGGGGTATGGGGTCGAGGGCAAGAAGGATTCCTGACACTCTGTCAGAGTCCCACAGCAATCAGTCCCAACAATGTTCCTTAATCAGGATCTAGTTTATTGAGATCAGTAAAGGCAGGTCAGCTGTGCATACATTTTGTGTCATGAATGACTCTCAGGGCGGGAGCAGGGTAGTCATACAGAATTCAAAGAGAAATCCCTGATGGACGAGAGCCAATCATAAAAAGTAAGCAAACTTGCAAGAGTTACAGGCATTCACCCAGTCGCCACCATCCTTCCCCCCACCACGATGGCAGCATAGCTGACAACTGCCTCCTTGATTATGGGTGGTACAACCCCAGCCCTCAAGGAAGCATTTACCACTCCCCTTACCCTCCCAAACAGCCTCCTTCTGGCAGCTTTTATCAATGAGGAAGGGCACCTATCCAAGGATCTTGGATAAATTCTTGGGGTCTGAAAGCTGAAAGGTATCAATATACATCAGACAAGCAGGTGCCAAAGGCACATTGTCTGAACATGCATCCTTGCCAGCATCAAACCCCAACAGGATCTGGATGATTTTGTCAGCCAAGTGAGTAGCAAATTAACCACAGCAGGTTGTTGTGTGGTCAGAATCCAGTTCTCTGGGATTATGATATAAAACTCCTCGGACTAGAGGAAACAGTTCAGCTGGACAGTAACAAGCAGAAGGAATGCTGATGGACAAATATCACCTTCTTGCTGTTATCACTGCCACTGAATAGGTTCTAACATGGACTTTGGGACCAATCAGTTTAGCTCCAACTCTTCTACCAGTGGTGCTCCTTCCTTGTTTCATTGTCATTGGTTCCCTGGTAAACCAGGGAGACTGCTCTGTTCAGGGGGAGAGAGTGCTTAGGGAGGATTGCATCAACAGCCCAGACTATTTCTCTATCCCAGAGAGAGGTCAGGGCCTCAACAGATGCCCCTGACGTAGCAAAGAACCTGCAGCGAACCTGTAGGGGGCAATGTTTATTAAAGATTTCCCTTGCTTGAAAGCCAGTCAAATCTGACACCAGGGATGCGGTGCTCATCTCAGTTTCCAAGCCAAAGAGCCAGCACTGTCCAAAGATGCATCCGTGGTCACGTGGCCGGCATGACTATGTGCCAAGGCACACGGAACGCTGTTCCCTTCCCACTGAAGTGGGACCTGTTTCTTGCTTTTGGACTTGCAATTTCTTGCTTTCGAGCTGCTAGGTTGGCAGGAGCTGGGACCAGAGATGGGAGCTCACTCCGTCATGCAGCACTCGGATCTTGAACTGCTGAACTACTGACCTTCCAGTCTGCAGTTTAGCATCTTAACCACTTGAGCCACCACATGTTATTTTTAACCCACATTTCTCCTGTGAGAGACTCAAGATGGCAATAGTGATCAACTTCTGTCAGAGTTATGCCATGTTACTTTCTTCATGAGTTCCTCATGGGACTCACAGCCAAACTGCATGAGTTCCCTGTAGCCTGATTCTAATTGGGAGAGAAGCACAGGAAGAAGGGGAACCTACCTCCCCCCCTGCATGATTTTTGGCTGCCATGATGATTTGGAGGCTGTGGAGGCAGAGATTATCTGCACTGCCAGGAGGCTGCAAATACAAGTGTTTAGTGTACATCCTACCATTGGGGTGAGTACTGCCTGGGCCGCAAACCCCTGGATTGTTTTGGTTGTGGAAAATGGATGGTGGAGGGCAAAGTCAGGACTCTACCCCCGGCACCACTGTCCCAGTCAGAATTTTTACACACAAGTTGCCACAGGAAACTAATTTATTTAAATGGTTTGTAGTGTATGGAAAACTGGTGGGAAAAAGTCACAATTTAAGTTGAACTTGTGAAGAAATTAAATTCAACGAAAAGGCTCTTACTTCTATACACACCCAAAATACATTTATATGTGTGTTGATCTATTTAAATTGTTTAGACAGTTAATGGAGAAGTTTCATTCCATTTCTGTTTTACTGCACTAGAGCTACTTTTCTTTGTTCTACAGATTTATAAAATTACCAGCACCTCTCCAATTAAAACTAGTCATGCCTAAATTCTATTGAAATCAATGGGACTTAAGTTAATTGCAGTGCATATTATTTGGGATTGTTCAGTATGGCCCGCACACAATGACATGAGCTCTCAACTCACTTTATTTGGAGACCAAGGATTCATTTATTAAAAGAGTGAGAGAACAATAAACATGTAGCACAAACAGGCCTACGGCACTCTGCTAGCTGCACCCGCTGAGCTGGTAGTCTTCAGCCCTCTGCAAAAATACATTGTCTCCTTTAATTTCACAGTAATGCGGTTTTACAGAGCTGCTCCATACAGGAATATTGTTTGCCTGGATTTTTTTAAAAATAAAGTAGACATGGGAATTATTCCTAGTTCTCTTTTTAGTGTAAGAGAATCCAACGGAGCCAAAAGAGAAGCTCTTTTCTTACAGTCCATTACACTCTCTAAGTTGGAGCTTAAATATCTTCTTGATGACACTGACAATACATTTAATTAGGACACCCCATGTGTGTCTATACTGGCATTAGTAACTAACCCACCATTCTGCAGTTCCCTTCCTTGGCCAATCACCAAGCTGGGAATCACAGGGAGTTGGCGCCACTTACTGGAAGTGCTGTTTGCACTAGGAAGGAAATGTGTGGTGCGGCCCCTTTAAATTATTTGTGACATGCCTTGAAGCTGTGTATTGCAAATGAAAACCATATAAGATTGTTTGTTATTGTAAATTGTGTAAATGATTATGAGTACTGTTTGGAAATAAGATAGTGTATGCATATTTGTTACAGTGGTTCCAATTGCCCTCTTACCACAGGCTTGAGTAGGATTGAATGTAACTTGAAATTATTAAGATAAAGGTTTTTAATAAGGATATTACACTGGCTATATTTATTGATGATGGTAATAGTGTTTCCAGGTTGTTTTTTTTTGTCTTGTCTAGCTTATACTGGAAATTTTCCCATTATATTTTGATGTTGTAGGGGGCTTAGATGAGCAACATAATTCTGACCTCCTTTAAAGGGTTGTTCTCGTTATTACTGAGTTGCCTGTACTTTTTCCTTATGATGTGAGCAGCAGTCCCAGGATGCGGGGAAATGAAACATATAGAAAGGGTTATTCCCTTCCCTTCCCTTAGCCCTTTAGCCCTGATGCTGTTTGAGGGAATCCATGACTACTTTTAATTTATAAAGTGATAAACAGTATGGAGTAGTAGTTAAGGTGTTGTGTCAAGCTTGGGAGAGCCAAGCTGGAATCCCTACTCTGCTATGGAAGCTTGTTGGGTGACCTTGGGTCAGTCACACACTCTCAGCTGAAAGTAAGTCAAAGGGTTGTTGTGATTATAAAATGGAGAAGAGAACAATGAAAGCTGCTAAGAAGAATAAGAAGAGGAGGAGGAGGAGATTGGATTTATTCCCCACCCTTCACTACCCAAAGGAGTCTCAGAGCAGTTTACAATCTCCTTTCCCTCCCCCTCCCCACAACAGACACCCCGTGGGTTAGGTGGGGCTGAGAGAGCTCTTTCAAGAACAACTCCTGAGAGAACAACTCTGAGAGAACTTGTGACTGACCCAAGGTCACACCAGCAGCTGCATGTGAAGGTGTGGGGAATCAAACCCAGTTCTTCCAGATTAGAGTCTGCATTCTTAACCACTACACTTCCCCACACCTGCCCTATAGAGGGTGTAGGGCCCACCTTGGAAGTCCCATCGTCTTCCCCATCCAGCATAGCCAGAGCATGCTTTTCACAAACCCATTCTGCCCAGCTCAGGGACAGGTATCCCGCTGCAAGGAAGCCAGAGGAGGCAGCAGATTGGGCCTGCACAGTTAACCGGGAGAGCCCATGCCTCAGAGCAGAGCTGGCCAGAAGACTCCACCTGGCACAGCTAAGCCCTGGGAAGGTGCCCTCCCTGACACCCTCCATGGGGTCCAGTACAGTCACTGCACAAGTTGGGATCCAGCCAAAGGGGAGGGGAGTTCGGCAACCGTCCGATCCAGGGGCTCATTGGTCATCACTATTGTTCAGAGACAGAAGAGACAAGCCAAACTGCCTATCAGTTGCAGTGCTTGAGAAAGAGAGGAAGCATCCTGTTCAAGCACTGCCTGATTTGGGAGGGGTGGAGCAACAGCAAGCAGGAAAAGGCACTCCAAGCCCACACAGGCCAGAGTCGGATCAACACCGCCACATGGGGCAGAATCTGGAGCAGGGCTGTCCTCAGAGACCCTCTCAAAAATATCCTGGGGCTTGGGAAGAAAAATAGGCAGCCCCTATTCTGCCCACTCCTCCAGGAAGCAATCCCACTTATGCCTTCCCCCCAAAAAAGTTCCAGGGGCTCATCGTGCCCCTTTCTCCCGTGCCACTTCAGAACGTAAAAGCAGTGAAACAGAAAAAGAAAGGAAGGCGGAAGGAACCCCCGAGGAGACTGCAGTCAAAATCTGCATCAGCAGGAGGGAAGGAGGGAACAGGGAGACCAGGGACTAAGTGCGCACACTCTGGAAGGAGGAGGAAGAAAGAGAGATGGGCCAGAAACAGAGGCTGGGCAGGGCCAGCAGCGCTGCCTCCTCTGACATCTCCTTGCCTGACAGCTGCAGCCATTTGCAGACTTGGGGGCTCCTCCGGGCACTTCTCCTTCACAGCCGAGGGCCACCCTGCTTTGCCCCTGCTCACTCGCTCACTCGTTCCTTCTCTGGCTGGGAGAAGGGGACCAGAAGATGAGGGAGCAGGGCAAATTTGGGAGGGAGCATTGCTCCAAGGGCCCCCCGGCTACAGGCCCAACTTGGACCCTCGTTGGACGCATTCTTGTCCCTGAGCCTCAATTGCCTCATCTTCAAAATGGGAATAATAAAGCCTAGCCTCCAGGCCTAATGGTGAGAACTATCCAAAGACACAGAGATTTTAGTGCAAATTAGAAGTGGGATTATAAATAATTGTTATATTTGCTGGTTTGAAGGAGATTATAGAAGCATTGTCCTCAAATTAGTCAGCTCCTGTAATACCATCTCAATTACCACCATAAATTGATTAAATAATGCAGTTAATAAAAATGGAAAAGTGGGTAGCAATGCTTACAGCACTCAAACAGAATTTGATTAAGTTTTGGCGTGTGTGCAGATGGGATGTCATTCCAGAGAAAAGGAGATAATGAAAAACAACTGCTGAGGGTTTTTGAAAGTAATAAAAACAATAACTGCTTGCAGATGGTGACCGCTTGGAATCAAAGACAAAGAGGAGGAAGAAGGGATCATGGCGCTCTTTGAAGTGGTATCCAGTTCACCTGTAGTGTTATACTCAGAGATGCCTGTGCTCATCCAGGCACATAAGGTGGCTCTTGGGATTGGGAAAACGTCATGGAAAGTTATTCTTGGGAAGCAGGTTTGTATGTTATGACAGTGGAAACTGTAGCCCTCATTGTAGGCTATCATTCACTCATCATAAAGATGAAGGAAAGGTGGGATCTGCATGGGCTTTGTCAGTTTGAGGCTCATCCATGAAAAGAAGCACTGGACACACTTTCTAAGAGCTGGAGGCAAAATTAAGATAACCTATCATACACTTTGACATCTTGGGGATCAGAGAACTAAAGTGGATGGGAATGGGCAAATTTAACTCAGAAGACCATTATATCTACTACTGTGGCCAAGAATCCCACAGAAAAAATGGTGTGGCCTTTATAGTTAACAGGAGAGTGCAAAGGGTGGTAATGGGATACAATCTCAAAAACGACAGAATGCTCTCAGTCCGAATCCAAGGCAAACCATTCAACATCACAGTAATCCAAGTCTGTGTCCCAACCACTGATGTAGAAGAGGCTGAAGTGGACCAGTTCTACGAAGACCTACAACACCTCCTAGAACTAACACACACAAAAAAGATGTCCTCCTCATCATAGGGGACTGGAATGCTAAAGTAGGAAGTCAAAAGGTAACCAGAATAACAGACAAGTTTGGCCTAGGAGAACAAAATGAAGCCAGGCAAAGGCTAACAGAGTTTTGTCAAGAGAACACACTGGTCTTAGCGAAAACCCTCTTCCAACAACCTAAGAGGTGACTCCACACATGGACATCACCAGATGGGCAACACTGAAATCAAATTGATTATATCATTTGCAGTCAAAGAAGGAGAAGCTCTATACAGCCAGTAAAAACAAGATCTGGAGCTGACTGTGGCTCTGATCATGAACTACTCATTGTAAAATTCAAACTTAAAATGAAGAAAGTTGGGAAAATCATTAGGCCACTCAGGTTTGACCTAGATCACATCCCTGATGAATATTCAGTGGAGGTGAAGAATAGGTTTAAGGGACTAGATTTGATAGACAGAGTGCCTGAAGAACTATGGACAGAGATTTGTGACATTGTACAGGAGGCAGCAATCACTACCATCCCAAAGAAAAAGAAATGCTAGAAAGAAAAGTGGCAGTCTGATGAGGCTTTCCAAATAGCTGAGGAAAGAAGGAAAGTGAAAAGCAAAGCTGAAAAGGAAAGATTTACCCAACTGAATGCAGATTTCCAGAGAAAATTGTAAGCCTGCAAGGCACTTTTTGTGCTCTTATGAATAAGAAATCCATAAGTGTTAATGCTAGATTTGTATGAGAGGACTTATGTTGCTGAGTGGACAGAAACAGATGCTAACTGCAGACAAACACTATCCTCTGCCAGGAAACGATGGTCCAGCAGAAGCCCACTGTTGTCATCTCCCAGAAGCCTTTCTGAGCACAACCCCCCCCCCCATCTTGTGACTCTGGTTCATCCCGTGTTTGCAAAGACTTGTCCGAACGTGTCCCCACCAAGTCGCAGGTCACAATTTCCTCTCCCTCCAACAGACATTGTTCCAGCTGAATAAAGGTTTTATTACCCGATCCCATATAGACTGAGTACCCAGTCAAGGACAATTAATCTCGGCCAGGTCAAGAGTTTAATCCCTTTCGGAAAGAACAATGGCCTCGCCAGTGACTCATCTTCCCCCAGGCCCAGCTGTCTCCAGAAGTTATTAGGTAACCCTTCAACATTGCCCACTCCCATCCTTTACCCTATTGGTCAGAAGTTTAGAGGCGGATCAGCCCAGAGGAGGTGGCCCCCAGAGACCCCTGAAAAGAGTAGGCTCCCAAGCATCAGTCAGTATCCTCTTCTTCCCTTTACCTCCTCCCATCCTCCCTCCCGGTCCCTGTTCCCCCCCTTCCTGAAACACTCATTCTTCCAGCAGGACCACACCAGTGCTCTGGATAGGTAAATATGGATACCAGCAATTTCCTGCTAATGCAAGTCTTTTAATCCATCTAATTTCTTAGAATCTGTATAACTGTGTGAGTGAACCTGTATTATTTGCTTGATTAAGACTCTTTCAGTAAAAACACTGCATTTAGCACTGACTTAAAGTCTCCTTGTCAGTTCTTTGGTTTGTCTGGAAGAGGCTCAGCCTCTGTATAAACAGGTGTGATCCATTTATGTCTATTGCCAGTTATTAATATTCATAATTCCCCAATATTGATTAAGAAATTAAGGCAATTTGGTTAACAACAGCAAGGAGAGATAAGGAGGCTTTTCTGAATGAACAATGCAAAGTAATAGAGGAAAACAATAGAACGGGAAGGCTGGAGATCTCTTCAAGAAAATTGGAGAAATCAAGGGAATGTTCCATGCAAAGCTGGCCATGATAAAGGACAAAAATGGTAGGGACCTAACAGAAGCAGAAGTTAGGAAGAGATGGCAAGAATACACAGAACTATGCAAGAAGGATCTCAATGTCTTTGACAACCACGATGGTGTAATCACAGATCTCAAGCCAGACATCCTGGAGTGCGAAGTCAAATGGGCCTTGGAAAGCATTACTAACAACAAAGCTAGCGGAGGTGATCGTATCCCAGCTGAGCTATTCAAAGTCTTTAAAGATGATGCTGTTAAAGCGCTGCCCTCCATATGCCAGCAAATTTGGAAAACATAACAGTGACCACAGGATTGGAAAAGGTCAGTTTACATCCCAATCCCAAAGAAGGGCAATGCCAAGGAATGTTCAAACCAGGGCTCTTCTTGTAGAAAAAGCCCAGCAGGAACTTATTAGCATATTAGGCCACACCCCTGACAGCACAGCTCATTAACATATTAGGCCACACCCAGTGTTCCCAGAAGTGTGGTTATCCAGCCACATCCACCTTTTGCTTCTTATTCTGTTTACCTTGTTGTCAAAACAGTTTTGACAAAACCAATAAAAACATTATTTTCTGTCCCATCTATACAAAACCTTGCCTGAACCAATATCTTATGTCCAACAATTATTCCCACACTGGATTGGAATCAATTCCTAAGGGTTAGGTTCCCATGGAAATCAGGTTGCCTTCCTGCAGAACTAGTTCGCTGAATATGATTTTTTAGGGTTGCCAACCTACAGGTGGGGTCTGGAGATCTCCTGGAATTACAACTGAGCTCCAAACTACAGAGATCGGGTCAATGACTGCTTTGGAAAGTAGAGTCCATGGCATTATGCCTTGCTTAGGTCCCTCCTTCCCCTAAACTGCACCCTCCACTCCCAAATCTCCAGGGATTTCCTCAACCTGGAGTTGGCAACCCTAGTTCACTGGCAGAACAACGCTAGGAGCCAGTTTGGTGTAGTGGTTAAGTGTGCAGACTCTATTCTGGGAGAACCGGGTTTGAATCCCCACTCACCCCTTGCACCTGCTGGATGACCTTGGGCAAACCATAGCTCTGTACCAGCTGTTGTCTCAGAGCTCTCTCAGCCCCACCTACCTCACAGGGTGTCTGTTGTGGGGAGGGGAAGGGGAAGGAGTTTGTAAGCCGCTCTGAGACTCTTAAGTGAGTGAAGGGCGGATATAAATCCAATCTCTTCTTCTTCTTCTTCTTCTACAGTTCTTAACACCTGTGACCATTTTCAAAGACTTTTCAATTTCACCATAAGTTCCTGCTTCCCATGGCCTGGAGTAGGCTAATTGCTGCTGCAAGGTTTCATGGTGTCAGCTATGCTTTGAAAGTTTGAAAGACACTCTGAGACTCCCTTGGGTAGTGAAGGGCGGGGTATAAATCCAATCTCTTCTTCTTCTAGGTTTGTGGATGCACTGGATGGGAGTAGTTTGTGGACTATTTTATTCAAGGTACAAAATTTTATTCAAGGTATAAGATTTCATGTGCCACCCACACTTCTTCAGATGGAAGATGTGTGCATGCACACAAAAGCTTATACCTTGGATGAAACTTTGGACTCCAACTTTGTTCTGCTGCTTCAGACCAACACGGCTACCCACCTGAATTATTACAATATAATACTTTTTACAAGCAATTATGTATCAGTGGCGTGGTTACCATGCAGAGTCTGTCCCACAGGTAAAATTATCCTGTGAACAGGTGGTCTTTACCACATAAAAGTATCACTACCATCACAAGATCACCAATCGTTGGAACTCCTCAGAAGCGGAAATCTCTCTTATTAAGAGGTTTAAGAACATCAACTTTGCTGCCCCATTAAAGGCAGATGTCAATCCATTGGCAGGAGAAGAGGGACAGTCATCTTCTTCAGAAACTCTGCCCACTTTTTTAAATGTCACAAAACAGGCAATCTCCAAAGTGCAGCTGACCATGCTCATTTTTAGTTACAACTCTGTTTCTCTGCAGATGTCCCCCAAAGATGTCCCCCATGCAACAGTCAAGTGTTCTGACAACACACACAACAATGAAGCTACTTTTTCAGATGTTTTCTCTTACATGGCAGTAAGCACCAAACCACTTTAATACAGACTTTAAACACACATATATTTGCAAGCCATTCCCAACAAGACACAACAATGAACTCAGGCTTCAAAGTTACTTTTCTTAAGCAGAAGATGCCATGAGAAAACTAAAGAGATTCTCAAAAATTAAAGATATTGTCAAAACCAGCATTTCCTGGGCTCTCTGCTTTTTTACATCCCCCCCCCTTTTCAATTTTTTTTAATAAAAACAGAAAGAACGGAAGGAAGGAAGGAGGAAGGAAGGGAGGAAGGAAGGAAGGGGTGGGTGGGGGGAGAGAGAGAAAGAAAGGAAGGAAGGAGGAAGGAAGGAAGGAAGGTAGACAGACAGAGGAAGGAAGGGAGGAAGGAAGGAAGGAAGAGGTTGGTGAGGGGAGAGAGAGAAAGGAAGGAAGGAAAAGGAAGGAAGGAAGAAGGAAGGAAGGTAGACAGACAGAGAAAGGAAGGAAGGAAGGTAGGTAGGTGGAGGAGAGAGAAAGGAAGGGGGGAGGGAGACAGAGAAAGAGAAAGGAATAAAGAAAGGTGGGGCCAGAGAGAGAAAGACAGAAAGAAAGACAGAAAGAAAGGGGGGGCAGAGAGAGAGAGGGGGGGGAAGAGAACAGAGAACTTACTGGAGCAGGGAAAGCCACACGATGTCGGCAAGCCAAATGCAGAAAGCCTAGCCCCTGTGCTTAATCTCTGGGCGGGGCTTTCTCCTGCTGGCTTTTTTTGCTCTTAAAGGGAAAGCACCCTGTGGAGCTTATTCTTGCTGCCTCTCTGCAGGAACTTTCCCTTAAAGTTTAAAAAGCTCAGGCTGGGCAGGGAGGGGGCGGGGCAGCCTCGGAGGCCAGCCGGAACTGCGTTCCTGCACGTTCCTGCTGAAATCGAGCCCTGGTTCAAACTATTGCACAATTGCACTCATTTCACACACCAGCAAGGTTATGCTCAAGATCCTACAAGCTAGGCTTCAGCAGTACATGGATAGAGAACTGCCAGAAGTACAGGCTGGCTTTCAAAGAGGCAGAGGAGCTAGAGATCAAATTGCCAACATTCGATGGATTATGGAGAAAGCAAAGGAGTACCAGAAAAACATCTACTTCTGCTTCATTGATTATGCTAAAGCCTTTGATTGTGTGGATCACAACAAACTATGGCAAGTCCTTAAAGAGATGGGAGTACCAGACCACCTCACATGTCTCTTGAGAGACCTGTATAAGCAGGGGTCATTTCGTAATAACAGAGGTGCAGGAGCTCATTAACATAACTCATTAGCATAACTTATTTGGATATGCCACACCCCCTGACATCACTGAAAGTGTCTCAGAGGGCAGGGAAGCAGACATGCCTGCATTCCCTGCCTGATCTTCTCCTGCAGCTGCAGGACTCCTAGAAAAGACTGGGCAGGGAACCCAGACATTTAAATCCCCCCCCCCAAGTCTCTCTGCAAAAGCAGAATGGTTCGGGGGAAGGGGGGATGTCTGCCCACCTCCCCTTCCCTTCTCTAGCGAGCTTGCCATGGTGAGCTCACTAGAGAAGGGAGCAGGGAGGCCACATAGAATACCATGAAAAGATCATGCCACCACTGCAGCGCAACTCTAAACAGAAGGGGTTTAAACTTTAAACCCCTTCTCACTTCGCTTCTCCCCACCCGCCTTGGCAGGCAGGCTGGGGAAGGAAAGGAAAGGGGAGGCTTGCGCTCCACCAGCCCAGGAGCAGGCACAAATTGCGGTGGCAGCAAGTCCCACCCCAGCTCCCAGCAGGCCTGCGAATGAAGTGAAGTGAGAAGCGGTTTAAAGTTTAAACCCCTTCTCTCAAGAGTCATACTACAGCAGTGGCACGATCTCCTATTGTATCCTATGGTACCATAGAATACAATGGAAAGATCACTGCTACTGTGGCACAACTCTGAAGAGAAGGGGTTTAAGCTTTAAACCCCTTCTCACTTCACTTCCTCCGCAGGCCTGCTGAGAACTGGGGGTGGGACTTGCTTCCACCACCATTTGTGCCCACTCCTGGGCTGGAGGAGCACTGCTCCACCTCGCTCCAGCCCCAAATGACCCCTGTGTGTAAGGGTCAAGAAGTGACAGTTAGAACTGGATATGGAACAACTGCTTGGTTTAGCATAGGAAAAGGAGAACGGCAAGGATGCATATTGTCACCCTGCTTATTTAATTTATATGCAGAGTACATCATGCAAAATGCCAACCTGGATGAATCACAAGCCAGAATTAAAATAGCTGGGAAAAACATCAACAACCTCAGATATGCAGACAATACCACTCTAATGGCAGAAAGTGAAGAGGACCTCAAGAGTCTCTTGCTAAAAGTGAAAGAGGAGAGTGCAAAAGTTGGCTTGTAGCTCAACATCAAAAAACTAAGATCGTGGCATCCGGCCCCATCACTCCTTGGCAAATAGATGGGGAAGTCATGGAAGCAGTGACAGATTTCACATTCCTGGGATCCAAGATCACTGCAGATGGTGACTGCAGCCATGAAATTAAAAGACGCCTGCTCCTTGGGAGGAAAGTGATAGCAAGCCTAGATAGCATAATAAAAAAGTAGACATCACCCTGTCAACAAAAGTCCACATGGTCAAAGCAATGGTATTCCCAGTATTAATGTATGGCTGCAAGAGTTGGACTATAAGGATGGCTGAGCACCGAATAATAGATGCTTCTGAATTATGGTGCTGGAGAAGACTCTTGAGAGTCCCTTGGACTGCAAGGAGATCAAATCAGTCAATCCTAAAAGAAATCAACCCTGACTGTTCCCTGGAAGGCCAGATACTGAAGCTCAAATACTTTGGCCATCAAATGAGAAGGGAGCACTCACTGGAGAAGACCCTGAGGCTGGGAAAGATTGAAGGTCAAAGAAGAAGGGGATAGCAAAGGATGGGATGGTTAGACAGTGTTATCAATGCAACAAACATGAAATTAAGCAAACTCCAGAGCTTGACAGAAGGCAGGAGGGCCTGGCGCGATGTGGTCCATGGGGTCATGAAGATTCGGACTCAACTCTGCGACTGAACAACAAAAATCATGCATAGTTGCCTTTTCCTCTTTTGGGGAGCTATTCCCTTGGTCCTGTTGCTTCAGAGCTTAACTTGAGACTCAGCTCTTGCCTCCTCCTATCCTGGAATTGTCTTTTAGTGACAGGGGTGGCTCTCAAAATATGACATAGTAATAAAAGAGAAAATGTCTTTGGGTTTCCGCTGAATGTGTTTCTGTCATCCCTAGAGACCCACAAACATATGGCACAAATGGGAAGAGCTTCTCTGTAAGAACATGTGGTTTAAAAACAGACTCAAATCCCATATTTGTGTTTTTTAAAATCTTTATATGAATTTTCAACATTTACATGTTGATACAAATGAAAAAAGTACAAAATTGTAATAAACTAATGTATGCCATATGTGGCTCTGATAAGAAGATATTCAGCTAGCAAGATAGATTTGGCAAGTGCACATTTCCTTAGGAGGAAAAGAACCAGCATATTTGATACAAAATTCAAATTTTTGTGCTGTTCCTTTTAAAAATCTGCAAGTGATCTGTGCTTGCCCTTGAGCAGGCGCAGGCTTTTGCCCACCCACCTACCCTCAAATGTGATCACGGAGGTGGGGAAGCCTGTCAAAGGCCAGCACGGAAACGCTGGCCTATCAGGAAGGATGGCCTGGATAGAGCTAGGGCAGCAGCCATTCCTGCACCATTCCAGCAATGGACTAGCTCAGCGAAGGACGAGCTCTGAGCAGGACCTGTGCAGAGACACTGGAAGGTTAGAGGGACTCAGTGGGAGGATGGGGCAAAACCAAAAGGTGGGCTGCACTGAGAGGCAACAAGGAGGGTCTTTCTTATTGGGCTCCCATCGAAGTCAGTTTCTCGGTGGCCATGGGGGGTGGCAGAAGGTCCCTGGTTCTATCCACAATGCCACCTATGTGGAATATGGCATGCCAGGAGGCGTGGATGCTGCCGAGGCACAGGGCTGAGTCCCTGTCTGCCTGGCTGCTTCCCGGAGCAGAACAGCCATCTCGGAGTGGGGGCAGGGGCACCGGCAGCTGGAGGCAGGCCCACTGCTCATTTCCAATCATGGCGCACAGGCGCTGGAGCCACCGCTGACACATCTGCTTCCGGGTGGGTGGGGGGCTGGAATGGAGCAAATATCCCAGCAGCCAGGCTATGCCCATTTCAGCCATTGGGGGCAGTCAGCCACCCATGCTGCGGTGGCTGCCTGCGAAGTAGCTAGTGCAGCATTGGAGGCATTGGCCCAGTGCTGAAGGATGGAGGGGTATGCATGCTGTCGGACATCGGGGGGCCTGAGCAGCTGGTGCGTGGTTGTTCACCCTGTGCCAGCCTTGGTTGGCTATGGTACTCCCCCCTCCGTGGGTGGGTGGGGTTACTGGTCTTGGAGGCAGGCTGACTGCCTGCCTAGTCCCCAGGCCCGTAGATGGCTGACTGCCGACCGGTGGTGGTGGGGCTCAGGACGGCCAGAGGCCTGACTTTGGCTCCACACCAGGCCCGCCTAGTGTCCCATGAGATTTTTTGAGCCTGGCCGTGGCAGCTCTAGCCCGCTGCCAGGAGAGAGCATCAGAGCCATGTGAGTTGCTCCGTCTGGGGTATGAGGGCAGCTAGAGCAAGGCCACTTTCTGCAAGGATGTGACAGCCTCGCACATTGAATGATAAAGAAAACGAAACTAATAATAACAACAATAGTAATAATAAGGCATCAGTTGGAGTGGGCTATGGTGATCTTGGACTGTGTTCCCCCTAGCCTGGATAGCTCCAGATTAGCCTGATCTCGGCAGCTCTCAGAAGCTGTGTTATGTATTGAGCCTGAACTTACTTGCAAAAGGACTGAGCTTGGGATGCATGACAATAGATCACTAGGATCCTAGAATGGGCCAGAAGGGAGACAGGGATCCTAGAGGAAACCAACTGGAAAACAATAGAGTATAAATAGCCTATCGTTGGGAGTGGGGTGTGTTTGGGGTGTAATCCTATTCAGGCATAAATACTGGGTTTTGGCCAGGGATAGCAGTCTTCTTTTCTCCTTGCTGTAATCACTAATAAACTATGAGCTGATCATTCTAAGTGTCTGAACCCAGTATACTTCAAGCTGAGCAGGGTCGGCCCTGCTTAATATTGGGATGGGAGACCACTATGGCAGTCCAGGATTGTTACACGGAGACAGGCAGGGCAAAAACCATCTCCATTTGTCTTTGCTAGGCTGAGCTAGTGCAGGCTAGTTCACAGCTTTTAATCTCCAACTCACGCAATCTTGTTTTAGATCAGGGAAGATGGTTCCATAGCAGGCTAATTTGTGCAGTGGCCAGGTTGCTTGCTCACCCCTTTAACGCCAGTGGCTCGTGAGGTGGAGTTCTTTGCTCACAGGACTCCACAGCTTAGAGGGAGTTCTGATCTTGACATGTAGTTTCTTTTCTTTCTCACCGGGTGCAGTATGCCAGCTAAGAAGGTGACCCAGAAGAAAGGGAGGCGGGCAAGGGCAGTACCCAAGTGGGTGCTGCCTGCCATCTCGTCCTCTGAAGACAAGAGTGGCCCCTCAATCTGGGATTTGGCAGCCAAGATCGTGGTCTTGGAGAGGGCCAAAGAGAAGAAGTGCAAGCAGGAGTTGCACACCTGGGGTGTCAGCGATGTCCGAGGGCCCTCTGTCGGGAGGGTCAGGCAATGATGATGTGGGGCAGGTTTGGTGGGGGCCAGGTTCAAGCACACCTGCAGCACATGCAGTGGCTCGCACCCAGCATTGTCCTGTAGGAGGGAGATGGGGGGTGGGCAGCTGGCAGGGGTGGCGGAGGTTCTGGGAGGACAAGGGATGGAGCTCCAGGCAAGGGCATGCAGCCCAATCAAGCTTAAAGACTACAGGAATGGCTGTGGGGGTACCCCCACAGGAGGGAGGCAGCATTTCTGGAAGGGGGTTCAGGGTGGGGATTTGAATTCCTTTTGAAGAGGAGAAGGCACACAGCATGGCAAGGAACTTGAAATCAGTGGCGGGTTTGGAAAGTGTGGTGCAGCAAAAAAAATTGATAAAGAAGTGTGGGAGGGTAGGGTGGAGGGCCCCTTCACAGAGTTCCCCATGCTTACGCTACACATTTCCCCATTAGGGGTGGTTCCCAAAAAGGCCCCCGGGGAGTACAGGCTGATCCATCATTTGTCGTACCCTGAGGTTAGTGAATGACAAAATCCCAGATGAGCTCTCCACAGTACACTATGCATCCTTTGACAGTGCGGTGCGAATGATGGCCCATTGTAGGACGGGCGCACTCATGGGAAAGTTTGACATCATGTCCGTCTTCCACTTCCACTTCATGTCCGTCTTCCAAAATCCACACCTGGGGGATTTTGAACTGCTTTGCCTTCTGTGGCCAATTTTATTACAACATGGCCCTGCCCATGGGATGCTCAATTTCAAGACATTCAGCTCCTTCCTGGAATGGGCGGTGAGGCAGAGGACTGATTCAGATGGGGTGACTCATTATCGTGATGATTTTTTATTTGTTGGGAGCCCTGGGACTAATGATTGTCGGAGTTCCATGGATGTTTTTCAGAGCCTAACAGCGGAACTGGGGATCCTACTAGCACACGAGAAGACCGAAGGACCAGCCACTAGCTTGTCATACTTGGGGGTCTTGATTGACAATGAGAGGCAGCTGTGTGCCTTGCCTGCTGATAAGGTGGCAAGGCTGGTAACCTTACTCAGCTGGACCTGTTCGCGAAGGAGCATGACCTTATGGGAGTGGCAAATGCTTCTGGGCCACCTGAATTTTCCCTGCAGGGTGGTAGTCCCAGGGTATACGTAGGATTTGTGATTGCCTGGGAGGAGTCTCCCAACCTCATCACCAGGTGTGGGTACCGAGGGTGGGGGGATCAAAGCAGACCTACATATGTGGCTGGACTTTCTGAAGGGGTATAATGGAGTGTGGAATCCTACAGATCTACTTGGACATCTCTGGCAGCCAGGGGTTTGGGGCCTTTTTTTTCCAGGGGAGCTGGTGCACACAACACTGACCAAGTGACTGGGCTGAGTCTGGCCTTACACGGGATCTGACCTTTCTGGAATTCTTCCCATTGGTGATAGTGGTCCACCTGTGGCACCTTCAGTTGAGGGACAAGGTGGTCAAGTTCTGGTGTGATAATCAGGCAGTGGTACAGGTGGTCAACAAGCTGACATTGTGATCCCAAAGGGTCATGTGGCTGGTATGGGCTTCCATCCTGCATTGCTTATGATGTAGTAGAAGGATTTATTCATGGTCATTGATCAACACATAAACTGTTATACATTTTGTAACATAGAAGGAAAACATCACATTAAAATGGAAGCAAAATTTTTAGGGCTGATTATAAAAACAATAAAACCATAATGGTTAAAATTAAACTAAATCTTAGTTCTTGTCTTTTCGAGCTACTATAGATTTTCTAATTCTTAGGACAAGCCATCCAAACCTAGCCACCTGATAAGTAACCTCTGCCCGACTGTCTGATAACAAATTTCTTAAAAGGCAGATTCTTTGGTGAAGTGGTTTGGTGTAGTGGTTAAGTGCATGGATTCTAATCTGGGAGAACCAGGTTTGATTCCCCACTCCTCCACTTGCACCTGCTGGATGACCTTGGGCAAGCCATAGCTCTGTCAGAGCTGTTCTTGAAAAAGAGCAGTTTCTGTCGGAGCTCTCTCAGCCTCACCTACCTCACAGGGCGTCTGTTGTGGGGAGGGGAAGGAAAAGGAGTTTGTAAGCCACTCTGAGACTCCCTTGGGTAGTGAAGGGGGGGGAGACATCCAATCTCTTCGCTTCTTCTTCTTTGCCTGCAAGAGAGGGGGAGTGTCTTAGGGAAAGGAAGAGACTCACGGATGCTTTATAATTAGAAATTACATGTTCTACAGACTCAATACCATCCACACAACAGGAGCATATCCTTTCTTCGTAAGGATTCTTGTTAAATTTTCCTTCCAGGACTGCAGATGGGAGTACATCCCAATGCATCAGTGTAAACATTCTTCTGTAGTCCTGATTTAATAGATGGGAAAGGTAAGGCATAGGGATTACTCTGTTATTTGGAGCCAGGAGGACTCACCATTTCTCTATCATGTTTAGGTCATGTTGTCTTGAGATATCTGGTATTCACTGTCTCACTGTAAACTTGGCCTTTTCATAACCCATAGAACACAAATATTGACAACATACTTCGCGCCAAAACCTTTGAAAATGGCGCTGTGGATGGACTTCTGCGCTTGCTCCCAGAAGGCCGGAGAATCTGCAGTGGACTTCGTGGCTGACTTCCGGCATCTGGCAGTAGGCTGTGAGTTTCCATCTGTTGAGGACACCCTCCTTACCCATTTCATCTGGGAGGTCCACGAGCCGAAACTCCGCCAGAAGCTCATGGCCATTGAGGAACTGAAACTCAACTCCGCTTGCAAAGCGGCCACCACTTTTGAGAAGGCGCAAAAGGACCACCAAGGATCCACAATGCACTGTCTAGTGACCCCCACCAGGCCCGCAACATCAGACAAGGAGGAGGACGTCCTGCAGATCCGCAGATTGGACCATCGGGGATCGCCACGCCCAGCTGCCACATCCACGCAGGCCAGCCCACACACCAACATGCCCACGTCATATGCCAGCTGCAGAGATCCCCATGAACGCCAGAGCTGCTGTTTCTGAGAGGCGACCTGCTGATCCTGTGGCAAGATGGGGCACATTGCCCAGGTTTGCTGTTCCCGAATCTCCTGGTGCTTCTAAGCCATGCACCTGCAGTCCTCCGACCTGCACTCCATGACATCCTCCCACCACCAGGTACTGAGGACGCCCCCAACAAAATATTTGTCCCTATAAGGGTAGAAGGGTCCCCCTGCAAAATGGAACTGGACACGGGGTCCACATTCCCAATAATTTCTGTGGACACCCTTCATAGACTCTGTCCGCAGGGGGGGCCCTGTTACAGAAGCCCAAGGGACTTAAGCTATGAGACTTCCAAAAGAACCCAGTGGTGATCAAGGGGTGGGGCAAGTTCTGAGGCCAGTACAAGGACTTTGATGGACAATTGGACCTCCTGGTGGTGGAGGGCAAACTTCCCAGCTTACTGGGACTGTCTTGGTTTGGGCCCTTGGGACTGGGGGTAACAGGGGTGAACCACCTCCATGGCACAGAATTCCAGTCAGTCTCTGAGAAATTCCTGGCTATTTTCAACAGCACGCTGGGCAAATATAAGGGCCCCCAGGTGTCTCTGGACCTAGACTCCACTATCCATCTAATCTGCATGATGGCCAGGTGACCCCCCCCAGCGGTCCACCCCAAGATCAACAGGGAGCAAGACAGGCTGATTGACCAAGGGGTACTAGAGCTGGTCCTTCATGCTCAGTGGGAAACCCCCATTGTGACCCTGATGAAGCTGAATGGGGACGTTTGTATTTGTGCAGACTATAAGTGCACTATTAACAAGGCCCTCCAAGTCCATGCTTATCTGGTGCCAGTGATTAGCCATGTCCTTGCTTCACTGGTGAGGGCCAAGGTGTTTGGGAAGCTGGACCTGGCACAGGCCTACCAGCAGCTCCCGGTGAATGATGCCACTGCCGAAGCCCAAACAATCGTAACACAGAGAGGGGCATTCAAGGTGTGGTGTTTGCAATTTGGGGTCAGCGTCGCCCTGGGGATTTTCTAGAATCTAATGGACTGTTTGCTCAAAGGTATCCCCGGGGTCTAACCATTCTTTTACTGGCTGATAGTCAAAGTCTGATAGCAGCCCCAGGCATCAAGACCTTTGTGGCCCAGCTATGATCCGTCCTGCAGCACTTTAACGATGCAGGCCTGAAGGTAAAAAGGGAGAAATGCCTGCTGGGGGGCCCATCAGTGGAGTTTCTGGGTTTTGCCGTGAACATGCAGGGCATCCATCCAACCCTCGACAAGATCCACACCATTGCCAGGGCCCCCACACCGACTTCGAAAGCGGAGCTCCAAGCATTTTTAGGGCTCCTCAACTTCTATCACTCCTTCCTCCCCCACAAGGTGACTGTGGCGGAACCCCTCTATTGACTCCTTGACAAGCACGCCCCATGGGCCTGGGGTCCCTGCAACGCAGCAGCTTTCCAGGCTGTCAAGGGACTCTTAATGTCAAATACTGTCCTAGAGCATTTTGACGAGTCGCTCCCAGTAGTTCTCACGTGCGATGCTTCACCGTATAGGGTGGGGAATGTCCTGGGGCACCGCCTAGAGGATGGAAGGGAGGTCTGCATTGCATACTATTTATTTATTTATTATTCATTTATTTACATTTATATCCTGCCTAACCAACAATGCCGGCTCTAGGCGGCTAACAACAGTTAAAAGCCACAGGCATACATCAGTTAAAAATTAAAACCAACTACATAATCAACAGAGTAAAATAACAGAAGATAGCGGCAATACAGAAGATTCAATGCAAAGCAGCAACCCAAGTGTCCCAGGCCAGGAGGCTTCCACCAGCAGATTTCCCAGACCAGAAAATTCAACCAGCCACTTTTCCAGTGGCTCTATTCCCAGTGGCAGCTCCTAATTAAAAGCCTGGCAGAAGAGCTCTGCTTTGCAGGCCCTGCGGAACTGCAATAGGTCCCACAGGGCCCTGATGTCCTCCGGGAGCTCATTCCACCAGTGGGGAGCCACCAGTGAGAAGGCCCTGGTTCTGGTGGTCACTAACCTGGCCTCCCTAGGGCCAGGGAGGGTCAGGCAATGTTGAGTGCCTGACCGCAGTGCTCTCTGGGGTATATGTGGGGAAAGGCGGTCCCTTAGGTAGGCAGGCCTCTGACCATATAGGGCTTTAAAGATTAACACCAGCACCTTGAACCATATCTGGTACGCTATAGGCAGCCAGTGCAGCGTCCTCAGCACAGGCTGGATGTGACCTCGCACCAAAAGACCCATCAGCAGCCTGGCCATGGCATTCTGCACTAGCTGCAGCCTCCAGAGCTGAGACAAGGACAGCCCCATGTAGAGAGCATTGCAGTAGTCCAACCTCAAGGTGACCATTGCATGGATCACTGTTGCCAGGTTGTTGCACTCGAGGAAGGATACCAACTGCCTAATCAGTCATAGATGGTAAAAGGCTGCCTTGGCAGTGGCTGCTACCTGGGCCTCCATGGTTAAGGAGGCATCAAGGAGCACTCCCAAACTCTGAACCCTCAGTGCTGGCACCAATGGCGCCCCCTGAAGGCTGGAAATGGGACCCCTACCCCCGGTCCACTCCAACTCAGGCACAGGACCTCCGTCTTCATTGGATCCAATTTCAGTGGACTCAGCCCGAGCCAGCCTGCTACATCCTGAAGCGCCTGACCTAGGTCATCTGGGGTGGCTCCAGACTGGCCACCCAACAGCAGATACAGCTGGGTGTCATCAGCATACTGGTGACAACCTAGTCTGTGCCTCTGGGCAATCTGGGTGAGAGGGTGCACATAGATGTTAAAAAGCATCAGAGATAACACCGCCCCTTGCGGCACTCCGCATACCAGCGGGTGCCTCTGGGACGTCTGCTCCCCCAGCACCACTCTCTGTCCCCGACCTTGGAGGAAGGAGAGAAGCCATTGCAAAGTGAGCCCCTGAACCCCCGTGTCGGCAAGGCGGTGGATCAGTAGCTGGTGGTCAACCATACTGAACGCAGCTAACAGATCTAACAACACCAGCACCGCTGTACCGCCCCGATACAGATGCTGCTGGAGATTGTCCATGAGGGCGACCAGGGCCATCTCCATCCCATGACCTTGCTGGAAGTCTGACTGAAACGGGTCCAGCATGGAAGTGTCATCCAGAAAGCTCTGCAGCTGAATCTCCACCACCGTCTCCAAGATCTTGCCCAAATAGGGCAAGTTGGAAACCGGCTGATAGTTGGCCAATTCAGCTGGGTCCAAATATGGTTTTTTCAGGAAAAGGTGGACCATCGCTTCCTTGAGTGCCCCCAGGATCAGTCCCTCCTCAAAGGACTTGTTGATAATATCCCTGAGGGCACCACGTAACCCCTCACGGCCAGCTTTTATAAGCCACGAAGGGCACGGATCAAGGCTGCAAGTGGTTGGGCATACAGTAGAGAGCAGTCTGTCAACTTCCTACAGACTGAGTGGACTGAAATAATCCACAATGGAATTAGAAGACATGCATGGAGCCTCGAGTTCGCTAACTGTCTCAACCATGGCCAGGAGATCGCAGCAGAGCAGCAAGATTTTATCTGCAAAACAGCTCACAAAAGCCTCACAGCCAATATCCAATTCCCTATTATTTAGTCTGCCCTGCAGCAGCTCTGTTAAAGACCGAATAGTTCTAAATAATTGTGCCAGGCATGAGCTTGCAGATGCAATCATGGTCGAGTAGAATTGTTTCTTCGCAGCCTTGACTGCCACCTCATAGGAACTCATAAATGTCCTATAAGATGCTCTTGATGCTTTATTGCGGGCCCTCCGCCACCATCTCTCTAGCTGTCTGAGTCCTTGTATAATCTGCCACAGCTCCCCAGTGTACCAGGGAGCCCGCTTAGAACGAGGGCATAGAGGGTGTTGGGGGGGCGAATTCGTTGATGGCTGCTAAGAGCCAGACTTGCCAGTCCTTGACCAGCTCATCCAACGAGCCGCTGGGGGCATGGGATCCCGCACAGCCACCAGGAGCCACTGAGGGTCCATTTGGCTCTTCAGGCGAGCCAAAATATGCTCACCGCCCACAGAAGGTCTGAGTGGCACGATCAAACAGGCCTTCAGGACATGGTGGTCTGACCATGGTACTGCTGAGGCAGTGATCTGGTCCACCGTAACCCCACTGCAAAAATCAAGTTGAGCATATGACCGGCCCGTGGGCACCGTTACATGTTGGGTAAGTCCTAGTGCCGCCATGGCTGACACCAGGTCCATTGCCGGCCCAGAAGCTGCATCATCGGCGTAGTTGTTGAAGTCACCCAGGATAATAATAATAAGAAGAAGAAGAGAAGAGATTGGATTTATACCCCGCCCTTCACTCACTTAAGAGTCTCAGAGTGGCTTACAAACTCCTTTCCCCTCCCCTCCCCACAACAGACACCCTGTGAGGTAGGTGGGGCTGAGAGAGCTCTTTCCCAAGCTGTCCTTGAGGGAACAGCTGGCACAGAGCTATGGCTTGCCCAAGGTCATCCAGCCAGGTGCAAGTGGAGGAGTGGGGAATCAAACCCGGTTCTCCCAGATTAGAGTCCGCGCACTTAACCACTACACCAAACTGGCTCTCTCCTAACTCTCTCCTAATGAGTCCTAACTAACAAATAAGCCGAGGGTGCTCCAATGCCCAGCCAGACACGGCCTTAACCAGAGATGGCAGGCTAGTGGGTGGTGCATTGGGCAGCCAGTAAACCACCCAGATAGCCAAACTCTCCCCAGTTTTCCCCACCAGGCCAGCACAATCCATGCCCTCAAGTTTCAGCAGTGGGACTGCTCTTTAGGAGTAAGCCTCCTGAATGAAAAGTGCCACTCTGCCCCCCTGCCCCTCAGCTCGTGATTGGTGAAGGACTGAAAATCCGGGCAGAGCCATTTGGGAGAGAGCCACCATCTCCCCATCTTGCACCCAGGTCTTGGTCACGCATGCCAGGTCAGCACCTTGCTCGAGCAAGAAGTCTTGCAGGGTAAAGGTTTTATTATTTATGGACATTGCACAGCACCAATGTCAGAGGGGGGTTAATCCCAGCCCCACTGTCTGTCACCCTCGGGATGGGACACAGGCTGGAAGGGGGCCAAGCTTCTCTGTTTCTCCACCCCCTTCCATTCATTTTGTGCCTGGTCCCACTGCTATACTTTCCCCTCCCCAGGAGCACTGGTATCCCTAGTCCTATCTCCCCCATTTATGGTGGCCTCCGCACTGAAATACAATGCCTCAGGCCAACCACATAGGTTGGTGGTATTCGGAGATCAGTAGGAATGCTGCACGCTAAGCGGTAGTCCCGCAGTGCCCTGATCTCTAGCCTAGTTTAACCTAATCTAGATAACAATACACGACCCACACTAGCTGTCCCAATACAATATAAAATGAAATGAGTCCTAACTAACAAATAATAATACTACTCCCACACCCTGTCTGCGGTGGAGCGCAATTATGCGCAGATAGACAAGGAGGCTCTGGCAATCATGGCAGGAATCAAGAAATTCAATGACTACCTGTATGGCTGTCTCTTCACAATTGTGATGGACCACAAGCCTCTCCTGAGTCTGCTTGCACCAGACCGCCAAACCTCCCAGATGCTCTCCCCCAGGGTGATCCTCTGGTCAATCTTAATGGCCGGCTACCAGTACAAATTGGTCCACCACCCCAGGAAAGCCATGCTGATGCCCTCAGCCGTGTGCCACTCCTGTCCTGCGACCTGGACCCAGCTCTGGCCCATCACCCTGCTGGAGGAACTACTGAATCGGCCCATCCAGGTGATTCACCCTGGCATCGTAAGGATGAAAGCCCTGGCCTGAAGCTATGTCTGGTGGCCAGGGCTAGACAGGGAGATTGAGGAGCAAGTCAGGCAGTGCCAAAAATGCCAGGAATTGCAGCCAGACCCGCCCCAGGCACCGGTGCGACCCTGGGAGTTGTCCCACAAGCTGTGGGCCTGGCTCCACCTGGACTTTGCGGGACCATTCCAAGGTCGACTGTTTTTTATCTTAGTGGACAGTTACACAAAGTGGCTGGAAGTGGTTCCAGTGTCCTTCACATCCCCATAGGCCACCATTCAAGCTATGTGGCATATATTCAGCTCCCATGGCATTCCAGATACACTCGTAATGGACAACAGCTCGGCCTTCGCATTGGGAGAATTCCAGCAGTTCATGGACTACTATGGAATTTGGCATGTTCGATCTGCCCCATTCCACCTGGCTACCAACGGTCAGGTTGAGTGCATGGTGCGCACCACTAAGGAAGCCTTGCGCTGCATGGACAAAGGCGACTGGAACTACAAACTGGCAGTGTTCCTGTTCACCCAATGAACAACCCCACACACCATGAATAGGTGGCTCACAACCAGGTTGGACTGCCTCCACCCAGACCACACCCCCAAAAACGGCATGGGCCCAGAGCAGCAGAAGGCTCCACACGGGTTCTTCCTGGGGGACCCAGTCTATGTCAAGAACTTTGCAAAGGGTCCTGCCTGGGTGCTGGGCCAAATAGTTTGGATGACAGGGCCCCTATCCTACGAGGTCTCGGGAGAAGATGGTCAATGGTAGAAATGACACATCGATCAACTGCGCTGCGGGCTCCTGACAACAGGAACTGACGCATCCGAGGAGAGTGAGGATGAAACCCCCACTCCAGAGCATGATGGAGAAGGCAAAGCGAGACATCCACACCAGAGCTTCCCCGGCCAAGCGCAGCGGCCAACACGCACATTGACCTCCCTCCAGCCCCAGCCGATGAACTGGAACCTTCCCCTGGACCAGCTGAAGCAGTCCCTGAGTAGCCCGTCACAGGACCAGTATTATGCTGCTCGGCCAGGGAACGGTGAAGGCCCACATACCTAAGGGACTAGGTGTGCTAGGGAAGGTCTGAACTATGGGGGGAGGGGTGTTGTGTACTAATGGCAACCACACACATGGTCAGGGAAACGCACATGGCCGGGCTGGCTACTGGAGCTTCACTTTGGTAGACAATAGCCCATGCGGATTTTAATTTGGTCCAATTGGTAACCCAGGATCCACCAGGGGACCTATGACATAAGGTCACCTGTAATTAACCCTATCAGGGAGATTGGGCGAGGCCGGGGGTGCGGCTAAGATGGATATTTAAGCAGACCCCCGAGCCCCATTCAGCAGTCATGTTTTGTACCATCAATAAACTTATGAGCTGATTTCACTTCAATGTGTATCTGGACCTAGTACTTTATAGGTACCTAGCAGTTTAGCAGTCCAGGAGACCCAGGTGGGGGACTCTTTGGGGTTTGGGGAGTCGATGACAAGCTTTAAGGCTTAGCAGTCATGGGCTGGAATCTGCTCTCACATCTCCTATATGCATCAGAAGTATGAGCCATGATGACTGGGGTATGGAAGGATTCCAGACCCGGCTTGGAGTTGGGGTGGTTTTGCCCTAAGGAAGCCTGCTTGTAGGAGTTACGTAACCCATGCTTAATTGATTTAATAGATGCAGATCAGCTTGTGGGTAAATAAATTCCCAGTTTAACCCACAACTTGTCTTGTGTTTCATTTGAGGCGTGGATGGGCAAGACACAAAGGAAAGGAAAAGAAGATCTATGGCCTCAGCAAGGTTGACTCTGTCATCTTCAGAATATGTTGGGAATGTGTGTCTCTATCAGGATCACATATTCTGCAAATCATCTTCCCACTATGATTTTTTGGCTCATGTTACAGTAGGATTTTCATATTACCATTTGATTCTTACTGACTTAAAAATAGCCTTGCTGTTGACATTACAGTTGCCCCACTGTAAAGCTTCAGTATGCAAAATTTCCTTAGTGCTGACCCTGAAGAAGGACAACCTCTGCTTCCAATTACAGGTCTGCTAACCTTCCAGTAAAGGGATGTTAGGGGGAGAAGGGGGAGGCGAGGTGAAGTTGGCCAATGGCTACTGTGTGCTGTGTCAACAGAAGCACAGGAATCCTTTCAGAGTTTAGCAGGAAGAGGGCAGCCTCTTTGTCAGGCTTGTGAACAGTTCCTCACCTTCAAAGCATTTTCTGTCTCTGTCAACACAGCACTGGCTTATTATCCTTTGCCAACCTGAACATAGCCTTACGTTCTTTAAAAATATTACGTATTTTTCTAAGTGGGCCCTTTTCCATTCTGTTTCAGAAAAAGAGAATGTCAAGACTAATACTTTCAATTTAGTTCAGCTACTTAAAAATGCAGTAAGCAGTGACAGAGAGCCATAGAATCTACAACATCTTCCCTGTGTCATCTTCCCTGTGTCCAGGTGGAGCTGTAGGGCAAAAACCTGGTGTTCCAGACTAAGGGCCAAAAAATACCTGAAGTCAGGTCATGGGAGCATGATCCAAATCTCAGTCACACATTCACCGGGGACTAACCTCTCAATCTTTCTGCACCAATCAAAACACTGAGAGAGGGAAGGCGAGGCCTGTTTGTCCCTTCTTCAGGCTTCATGCCTGGGGACCCCGGGGGACTCTGGGCAAAAGCATCACAGGGGAGAAGCTTAGAGATCCCCCTTTCCCTTTGCAGCATTTGGAGCCATGCTGAGTGACAGGGAGGTTTTTAAAGCTTAGTTCCCTTGTGAATGTGTGAGTAAGAGACAGGTCGGGCACCTATTATCTGGTTTGTATCATGTGTAATGTATATTTGGGCCCTCTATGGGAAACTGGCAGGTTAGGATTGTTTTCAGTGTTCCATAAGTATACCTGGCACTTTGGGAGTGAATGTAATCACTTTGTTGGCATAATCTGGAGGAACCTGAAAGGGTAGTCAAATCTTTCCAGGAAGCTTGGATGCTATTTAAAACCACATCAATTGAAATCCAAACAGAATGAATACCTTCAGTTAGGTAAAGTACGTCTAAAAGGAGGCTGGCATGACATGACTCAAATCATGGAAGCCATAAAGGGCAAAGAACCTTCCTTTGAGAGCTGAAGATTGCCCAAATGAGGGGAACAGAAAGGAGCATAGGTTCTGGCAAAACAAACATAAGGTTTTTTCCTGATTAATATTTGTATTGATTTTTAACAGTTTTCACTCCAGACATTGCACTGTAATTTCATACATTAAGATACAAGTTATCAGCAAAATCAAGGAAGTATAATAACATATTTAAACATAACTGTTATGTTGAATTTTTTGCATCTATTTGTATTACTTATCTAATCAAAACTCTACATCTTTACCCTAATATGAGTCAAAAGCCGAGGTCAGCAATCATTTGTGGAATTTCGCTCTGTGATTTAAGGTATTCTAGTATAGGTAGCCAGATTGTGGAGAAATCAAATTGTGTAGAAAGATGTGAGAGATGTGCCAAATTGTCTGTTATTTTTGCCATGATATACAGCTTCCATAATTTTTGGTGCCATTGTGTGAGGGTAGGAGATTTGGGAGACTTCAGATTCAATGCTATGGTATTACAGGCAGCATACAACAATAAGGAAACTCTTTAATAGAATAGGAATTGACTGTACTTCCCCAAATATTTAATAGAAGATCATCTGGTATGAGAGTTAGGTCTACATTGGTGAATGATGTAATTTGTTTTATGACAGATTCCCAGAAAGGGGCAACTTTAGGACATGAGAACCAGCAACGTATGTTGGTTCCTGGGTTGCTGCATTTCTTCCAGCAAAGCGGGCTGGGTTTGGATGACGAGTGAGCTAATTGTTGAGGGGTAAGATACCATCTTGAGAGTAGCTTAAATGAGTATAGATGAACATCTATGATTCTGGATTTGAATGGAGGTGTTTTCCATATATTGGTCCAAGTTTCTTCTGAAATATCTTGACCTCATTCCTTATTCCAGAAATTTTGATATGTTAAGAGGTTCTTGTGTATCTTTTCCTGAAATTATTTTATAGAGAGCTGAAACAAAACCTTTTGTCTTTTGGTTAGCAACCTGTAACAATTTTTCTATACCCCTTAAAGGTTGTTTTAAGATGAGTGGAAGATTGATGGAAGTACCAAAATGGGATATTTGGAAGTATTGCATCCATGGAATAGATGGAATATGGAATATTTTCTCTTCTAGAGCACTTTTTGTGAGTAGTAGTATGTTAGAGCTAAGGTCTTGGAGTGTATTAGGCTGTGGTCACACGGTACCCTAATCCCGGATAAAGTCCCACTGGACTTTATTCCAGGATTTTTTCTTTTGGGTTGGGATGTTTACAACTCCATATGCGCCAAAGAGGCTCCCACTCCCCGGCCCCTGCTGCTGCCCCTCCTGCCCGGTGCCCGGGGAAGCCCAGCAGAGGTGAGAGAGTGCAGCTGCTGCTCCTCTCCAGCTCTGCTCCTTCTTGGCATATAGGACTCCCCCCCACCGGGGGGAGGGGGGAACTGGTGGTGCCTGATGAGGAAGCCTTGTCTCCCCCACTCCCTCCCTCGGCTCGGCAACTCCGGCAGCCTCTCAGAAGGGGGGAGCTTGGCTTGGATGTCTGGTTGCTGCTGGTGGTGGTGGTGGCTGGGGGAGGCAAGGCGAGGGGCACCCGCCCGTGCACGGCTGCCTCCCCCGAATGCTGCAGGAGGAACTGGCTGGCTCACCCTACGCTCCGCTCCAGGCCCCAAGCCCCACCAGCTGCTGCCTGGTAAGTTGGGAGAAGCACATGTGGGGGGGGGTGCCAGGCGGTGGTGGCCAGCAGGGCTTGGGGCCTGGAGTGGAGCGCGGGGCATTTTTTTTCCTTTCTTGCACTTGGGCGCTTGAGTGCCCAAGTGCAAGAAAGGAAAAAAACCCAGAGAGACGAACAGACGGCCCTCTCTTGCAAGCATTGCGAGAGAGGGCTGTCCAGATCAGCTAAATTCGGGGTTCAAAGCGTGACTCCCGGGAAAATACTTGATCAGAAAATGCACTATGAACCTGGGAGTGAGCCCACTTCGGTGCGGGAGTAGCCACGGCTGGTCTGGTCAGTCCCTTTAAATCCAGGAATAAACTCCCGCTTTAAAGGGCCATGTGACTGCAGCCTTAATTTGAGCTAATTTCCATTTATCAAAAGAAGGGCTCCTGCATCCAGGTAAAAACCAATCCTGGTTTAAGAACAAATGAAATTTAGAAATGGGAGGTAACAAGACTGATCAGTGTCAATCCCAGCAGGATAGCAAAGAATCTAAAATAGGTATTTCAGATATTTGTTTGGACCTTTCTGTAGGTTTTTGCCATATTGTGTCCTGAAGATCAAATGGGGCACTGTACTCTGAAAACACCTGAGCATTGTCTGATATAGAATTATTTTGTAGAAGCTTAACCACAAACAACAGCTGTATAGCAGAATAGTATTGGTTCAGATTAGGGAATCCAAGACCTCCCTGTATTGGTCTTTGTTGCAATGATTTATTACCAGGGATAATTTCGAGGGGGAACAAGTTGGAACGACATTCTGGGAGTAACAAGCCCAGAAGTAGGGAACCTAGGCTTCCCTTCCCCAGCCAACCCATGGTGGGTTGGCTGGGGAAGGGAAGGGCAGGCAGGCAGACATGCTCCCTTTTTTCCTTGAGTCTCTCTGCTTTTGCAGAGAAACTCAGGGAAATGTGGCATGGGGCATCTGGAGAAGATCAGGCAGGGAACCCAGGCATGCCTGCCCTTTGTCAGGGGGTGTGGCATATGTAAATAAATTATGCTAATGAGCTCCTGTACCTCTTTTTCTATGAAATGACCCCTGTCTATTACTTTTTTTGCTAACAGTTTTTTCTTTATTTTCAGACACTTTACATACGAACAGAACTTACAAAGAAAAACAATAAAACAGAACATTTAACTAACAAATAAAGTTCCCTCTTGCTTCAGATTTCATAATACACTTTCTTGCATTGTCAGATAGACATTATATTTTACAATTTTCCAACCAGTTGTAAAATCTAGACCAAAAGTCTTTGAAGGTATTCTTGTCTCTTCCTTGTAATGTTTTATTTTTATTTATTTATTATTGTATTTGTACCCTGCTCTCCCTGCAAAGTGGGGTTAGATTGTCCATTTCTGCGACCCCCATAATTTTATAGATTAATTCTTCTTTGGATGGAATTTCTTCTTTCTTCCACATAAAAGCATAAACAATTCTAGCAGCTGTTACAATATGTGAAATAAGATAACCATCTATTTTCAAGTACTTTTCCGGAATTACAGTCAACAGGAAAAATTTAGGTTTAAAGGGTACAATAATTCCTAAAATTTGCTGCAATATTTCATGAACCCCCACCCAGAATTTTTTACTCTTTTCACATGTCTACCACATGTGATATAATTTACCTATTTTTACTTTACATTTCCAACACTTATTTGATGTCTTATTATAATATTTAGTTAATCTGTCGGGTGTTATGTACCACCTAGAAAAAATCTTGTAAAAATTTTCCTTTAGTGAGACAGCTTTAGTATATTTTATACTATTTTTCCAAGTTCTTGACCATTTCTCTGACTCAATATTGCAGCCAAAGTTTTGTGCCCAAGCTATCATTGGAGCCTTAAGCACTTCATCTTGCATCTTAATATCCAGTAATATAATGTATAATTTTTTAATAAGTTTTTCTTCTGTGGTTAGAATTATTTTATCAAAATCTAGTTGTTTTTCATCAAATCCTAGTTTTTTTATCTTTGGTAAATCTGGACTCTGGTTGAATTCTTTCCCACCAGGATAAGATTATACCTTGTTTTTGCAATTTATCTTGGGTTTTAAGCTCATTCTTATCATCTAATAGGTCCTTGTACCTTCCCAATAGGTTGTTTGTTATTAAGTTGGGATTCGTGAAAGCTTCCAATGGTGCTACACATTTGGGTATTTTATTATATATAGAGCCTTTGATTTCTTACCAAGTTTTCTAGAGAGCACCTCTTAACAAATGCTGTTTAAAATAAGTATGAGCTTTATGTTTGCCGTACCAGATAAAGGCATGCCAAGCTAGTTGAAGGTTATAACCCTCTCGTTTCAAAAGCCTTGTGTTTTGTAACATGATCCACTCTCTAACCCAAGCTAGAGTAGCTGCCTGATAGTAGAGTCACCAGTCTGGTAATGCCAGACCTCCTTGTTCTTTTCTATTTTGGAGAAATTTTAGTTTAATTCTTGGTCTTTTTTGCTGCCAGATAATTTTTTGAACCAGTTTTTCTAAGTCTCTAAAATAGGTTTGGTTTTTCAAAATAGGTATCATTTGAAACAGAAAAAGAACCCTAGATAAAATATTCATTTTAATCACTGCGATTCTTCCCATGAAAGAAAGTTGTATGTCTTCCCACTTTTCCAAATCCCTCTTAATTTTGCCAAGAAGCTCTTGATAATTATCTTGTATCAATGTGCGGTATCTATTTGTCACTGTAACTCCTAAATATTTAATCCTTTTTTGAATTTCAAAACCTGACATTTTTTGTAATTGGTAATTTTGGCCTTACGTACAATTTTTAGGGTTTTTTTTGTTTTCCTAAAGTATATTTTTAGACCAGCTATCTATCCAGCTAGCTTGGCATGCCTTTATCTGGTATGGCAAACATAAAGCTCATACTTATTTTAAACAGCATTTGTTAAGAAGTGCTCTCTTGAAAACTTGGTAAGAAATCAAAGGCTCTATATATAATAAACACATTTAACAAATGTTTCATAGATTAGAGTGGTTCTTGTAGAATAAATACTAAGTCATCCACGAATGCTTGAAGTTTAAATTCTTTTCTCTTTACTTTCAGAACCAAGATTTGCTTTTCATTTCTTATTGTTTCACATAATACTTCCAGAGCAAAAATAAATAGTAGCGGAGACAAAGGACATCCTTGCCTAGTTCCCTTGTATATATCAATTTTGTGAGTTATACCTCCATTTATAATAATTCTAGCCTGCTGTTTATTATATATTGCTCTAACCATAGTTGTAAAATCATCCTCACATTGTGCTACAGATAAAAGTTCAAGGATAAAATTCCATTTGATGTTGTCGAATGCTTTCTCAGCATCCAAAAATATTAATGTCATCTGTTTCCCTGGGTTATTTTCAAAGAATTCCAGCATGTTCATAATGATTCTTACATAGTTCTTTAGTTGCCTTCTAGGAAGAAAACCCACTTGGTCTTGGTGAATTATTTGACCAAGTACTTTTTAAAATCGGTATGCAAGGATAGATGCATAAATTTTATAATCTACATTTAATAACAAAATTGGGTGATAATTTTTAAAATCTTTTTCCATCTGTGTCTTGTTTGTGGAGTAAAGTAATTAAAGCCTCATCCCAAGAGTCTGGCATTTTTTCTTACATTTGATATTTTGTAATGGGTACTTTAAAGGGAGTATTAATTGCTCTTGAAATGCAAGATAAAATTCTTCTGGGAGTCCACCCAGACCCAGCGTTTTTCATTTCTTATGTTGTTTAATTGCTTCAGATATAAATATAATGATTTATACTAAGATTAGCCATAGGTTTGGCATAAATAGCCAAAATGATGGAAAGAAATTCCCCCCAAAGCCCATATTGCATAAAACTGGTTTAAGATATGGGATTTCCACAGTATCAAAGGCTTTTTCCATATCAAGAGAAAAAATTGCGGCTGCCAAAACAAACCTAAATTGACAGTAAAGGAAGAAAAAAAGAACTATGACTGGCCCAAGGTCATCCAGCTGGCATCTTGTGAGACTTTTAAGAAGAACAGCAACATCTTGTTCCAGGTATAGGCATACTTTTTCTTCAGAGAGCCAGAGGAAGCACACCAGAAAAAAAAGAGAGAGAGAGGAAGAGGGAGAGAGAGAGAGAGAGAGACCATCCCATGGCACTTGGAGAGATCCCCCTTTCCATTTCTAACAGATTGGGGGGGGGGAAGAAACCTAATAGCACAGCTTGCATTCCTTATTAGTGATGGGAAGCAAGAGTACAGCAACACCTTACTGACTAACAAACGTTGTGGCAGGGCATCAGTTTTCATGAATCACTGGTCACTTCTTCAGATACAGCTGGAATGTGAGTCCATCTGTCCTTATCTTGGAGAGTGAAGTGATTTCAGGCACCAAATTACAATAGCAGACATTGGTAATGAGAGAAGAAATGTAGGTCTCAATTCAGCCCAGAAGGATAGGTTGTCTTGAGTTTCATTACCAGTTGCAATTCAGCAGTCTCTCTTTCTAATCACCCTTTGAAATTCCTTTGTAGGTCAGCAACTGAATGCCATGGAAGATTAAAATGTTTCCCCAGTTTTTTAATTGTTGTGGTTTCTAATAGTGGTAGAAAGAGTATGAATCCAGTAGCACCTTTAAAGACTAACAAAATTGCAGTAGGTTATGTGTTTCTGTGATTCACTCACTGCTCACTTCTTCAGACTTATTTCCATTTATTCTTTGCATCCTCCTGGACGGAATCCTCCTGCACCAACCTGAGACCTAGACTTCCTGTCTCATTACCAGTGCTGATATCTCCTCTGTATATCACACCAATGCTGATTATCTCCACCCATCAGCATATCACACTTTATCCAATCATGCCTGCCATTGCCATTTGGCATCTGAAATCATCTTTATAAAGTTTATATCTCCGGTACCTTGTGTTACATTTTATGGCACACATGGTCCGGCCTGACAAAGTGACATTTATGTCAGATCTGGCCTTTGTAACAAATGAGTTTGACACCTCTCGGCTAAGCTGCCAACAGGGCTTTTTGTGTGTGGAGGTACTCACCAGCCTAAGAACTGGCACCTTTGGGGGGTCCTCTCCTAAGTCCTGAGTTACGAATGGGTGAAAATCAATGCAACCTTGTCTATGGCTATAGCAACTCATTTCAAACAAACAAATTAAAAAGTGCTGGTTGCCACCAATATGCAGATCACAGTCAGTTCTATCTCACACTTCCTGGATATCCCAGGGAGCCAGTGGAAACCATGAGCAGGTGCCTGGAGGCAGTTTTGGGGTGGATGAGAGCTAACAAGCCAAAATGAAGGTTCTACTGGTTGGGGGAAGTTTTGACTAAGGAATTGTAATATCTCCTGTTCCACATGGGGTTGCACTCCCCATAAAGGAGCAGGTTCATAGCCTGGGAGTGCTGCTGGACCTGGGCTTCCAGTTGGATAAACAGGTATTGTTAGCCAGCAAGGCACTTTCTGTGCTCTTATGGATTTTCATATCCATAAGTCTGAACTCTGTGTCACCAACACTGGTAGGGTCTTGCGCTTTCTTCTTGAATAGGAGCCAGCTCCAGCCCATGCCAGGAGGCTGACACCCTAAGCAGTTCACCCAAGACAAAGGATTCTTCTTGCCATGAGGTTTCCCTCTGTCAGACATCCGCTGGCTAACCCCCACTCCCCCACTATACATCTGGATAGTTATGCTAACTAGACTGCCTAGCAACTAATGTGCCAGCCATCAGATACTTGGCTAAAACCATCAACTAACAATAGGTATGGCCAGGTGAGTCATCGGACCCCATCGGACCCCAGTGTCTGTTTCCTGATGAGATCATGCTCTTGCAATACTGACCATCCCATGGACCTCCTCCCTTTGTTCACCTTTAACCTATAGCAAGGTCCAGGAGGGACGGACCGCCTAGTAGGTGTGTTAGTGGGTTGTGGTCTTCAAAGCCCGCCCCAAGACCCCCAATAAAAGCCCAAACCGAGAGTCACTCGGCCTCTTGAGCCTTCGCCCCCTATCTAACCTATTGACCCTTCAGTCCAGCTTTCTGTCCCCAACCCTTGCCTCCATCTCTGAACCCCTTTTTCTCTCTCTGGACTCGCGATCCAGGAGAACCACGTGGTCTTGCTGGTTCAAGCCTCGTGGCCCCATAGCTTTTATACCTTTCTCCCCCATCCAACTTATCTTGACATCGGACAACGCATCTAAGGTAATGTGCTTTCCCCACCAACGATACCTGCTCATGCAATAGTGCTATTTTCTCTCTTTATTTTATTAGGCCTGTAAGATTGTGTGTGTGATTACGTTTTTGGTATGCTTGATTACATGATCCAGTAAACAACATTGAACTTGGAATCCGTTTCACGTGCCTCTTTCCTTGAGAACTCCTGGGAGGGGTGGGACCCTGGTATAGTTGGCAAGAACCCATGTATTTTGCTGATTGCTAAACGTAAATTAAAGCAATTCGGCTAACAGTATAAGTGGTGGCCACCACTTTCAGCTGCTGAGGCAGCCATGGCCTTTCCTGGGTGGAAAGGATCTTGTCACTGTGGTGCATACCTGATAACATCCAGGTTAGAGTACTGCAATTTGGTCAGTGTAGGGCTGCCCTTGAAGACTGTTTGGAAGCTACAGTTGATACAGAATGCTATGGCCAGAATATGGACGGGAATGGGTTGTAGGGACTATATCACTGCAGTCTTGTGCCACCTTAAACTGGGTCCCAATTTGCTTCTGGGCACAATTCAAGGTGCTGGTTTAAAACCCTATATAGATTAGGGTCAGCATACCCTAAGGACCATCTACTCCCATATGATCCTACTCATCCACTTCAGTCATCTTCAGAGGAACTGATTTTGATTCCCCTGCCATCTGAGGCTAAATGGGTGGCAACCCGAGAAAAGACCTTTGTAGTCATGGCACCGAGACTTTGGAACTATGTCCCCTGGGAGACTTGTCTGTCTTCCTCCAGCGAATACAAACTTTTTCATTTTGTTTGACATCACTTCATTAATTCTTATTAGTTGTCCTTCCCTTTTGTATGTTTATGTGTTTATATGTTTTGTTTAATTGTTTTATGAAATTGAAAGAATAAATAACAATGCAATTAAATATATATTAAGTGTATTAAATACATATTTGTATTTTAAAACTGTTAATGTTCTGAAACATTTTCAATGTTTGAAATTTTGAAATGTTTTTAATGTTCTGAGTTTTGTCTCCTGTGGAACCCTATACTGGGTGGAAAGGTGGCATAGACATGTTTTAAATTAATAAACAAATAGTCGTGACCTTCTGGCTCTTAGGATTGGGAACAGGAGTCCTCATAGTCATTTTTAAAGTGTTTTTAAAAGCAGGCTGTAAAATGGTGCCACATCCCTGTTGTGGATTTGGGGTTGTGGTATTAAGTTTGGCTCTAAGGAGGGACATGATAGGGGTTTATAAAATTATGTAAGGAGTGAAGAAAGTGTATAGAGTGAATTTCCTGTTCCATAACCTTATACTTGAGAGAACCCAGTGAAGTTAATGGGCAATAGATTCAGAACAAACAAACAAACAATGAGTAATTAAATTGTGGAATTCACTGCCAGTGGATGTAATGAGGCCATGCACATACATGGCTTTTTATAGGGATTAGAAAGATTCATGGAGAATAGGTCCATCAGTGGCCACTAGCCATAATGACTAAAGGCAGACATCTGAATACAATTGCTAGGAATCTACATCCGAGGAAGGATTTGGCTTCTGTCTCTTGTTTGTTGGCTCACCAGGGCAACACTTGGCTACTGTGCAAAAAAGAAGGCTGGATTAGAGGGACCACTGGTCTGAATCAGCAGGGCTCTTATGTTCTTAAATGGTATTATGTTGCTATTAACCTAAATTACACAGAAGTCACCTTTTCTTCCAAGACCCCTTTGGCCCTTTAATGAGGGTTAACTTACCATTTCAGAGTCACTGGGTTATCAACTTACAGAATAGTCTGAAGACACGTGTAGCAGTTCAACTACCTAAACTCAAGTTGTCTGACCCTGTAGGATGTCCAAATGGGAGAAAACTGCTTGGGACTTATATAGAAGCCGGATCAAATTCTTCAGAGAAAGCATGGGAGTAAGTGGAACAAATAAAATAACATAAATGGGTCTTACCTTATCATCAGAAATTTATGCTGGTATGCAGGTATGTGTAATTTTCTAAGAGCAGCGCCGGTTTGATATTTCCTTGGATGAAATTACAGCTTGAAAAAATGCCCTTTGTGTTTAGTCTGGAGAGGTAGCCTGGGGATGTTCACTTACTCTCAGATTTGTGGCTGTTACACAGGAATAACTTCAAGACAGTGATAATTAAATTTATATACCTATTTGATTACTTAGCTTCCTGCAACTAAAAGCAGGAAATGACTGCCTTCAGGCACTGTGCACCTTAATCAAGATATTATATATATGGGATCTTCCTAAACTGAAATTGGACTGTTACAATCCTGGGCTTTAATCACAATTATAGTACAGTAAATTTAACATGCCTGGAGCATGAGAGTGGCCTGGAGGTGGAAACACATACTTTTGCCCTTGTGTCTTTTGTTTCCCATTTCTATTTCTTGTCATGCTATACTGTCTTTCTGATTTCAGAATTTTGGTGTCCTACTTTTGAAATCTTTCTTGCACCTGATTGTCCATATCTGGTTAAGGAATTTTGTAGAGCCAGTAGTCCATCACAAATCAAGACATTTATGCCTTCACAAAGCCTGCCTTTCACAGACTTCCAAATGCATCCTGTTCCTCAGTTACTTGAAGCTAAATCTGTACAGGAAATGCTATGGCCTTCGCCGCCTTCTCTTTTGACCCCATTTGCTGATGTCCTCCCACTCTTTAGCTCAAAGCAAATGGACTGTACACACGAATTGTCTGGAAAACTACCTCAGCTGCAGGGAGGAGAAGAAAAAGATGGAGAAGGCTTCTAAAGAAGATATCAGTCTGTGTGTGTGTGTGGGAGAGAGAGAGAGAGAGAGAGAGAGAGAGAGAGAGAGAGGTAATCAGGTACTGGAAGGGATGACAGAATGGATGCTACATAATGCCTGCAAAATATATGCATCTCCCAAATCCCTTATGCCCTCTTACCCTTCCTCATCAGTAAATAATGAAAGATCATGCTCAAGCCACATGGGAGTGACATTCCCCTCCAATTAAATAAATGTGGGAAGTTGCAAGCATGTTGCCTATATTCTTGATGGAAATGCTGTTCCTAGATCCCCTTTTGGAAGAGGAATGCCTCTGCTAGAAACCTCAGATTCTTTTAAAAAGGCCTTAAGTAGGAAAATTTGGGAAACTTCAAACAAAGGTTTTGCAGGATATGGACTATCTTGTGGGGGTCTATGGATATATTCACAGGTTACTTCATCTATATAGAACTCCATATATTGAGTTCTTTTAAAAAGTATTTTATTTATAGTCTGCTTTTCTCACTGGGACTCAAGGTGGATTACAAGTCTGGCTGCTTTCACATGTGATGGATAATGCACTCTCAATGTATTGGATTTCCTACAATACAATTATACAATCAATAAGCCAATGACAAAGTATGATAACATTTGAATGATAATATTGAAATATGATAACAAGTATGTGGGTCCAGTGCCATGAAAAGCTTTGTAAGTGATAGTTAAAACTTTGACTTAAGCTGGGTACCTGATTGGTAACCAATGGAGTATCAGCAGAGTGGGAGCAATATGCAGATTCCACTTAGCATCCAATAGCAGCTGGACTGTGGCATTCTGCACTGTGAAGTTTCCAAGTTGTCTTTAAGGGCAGGTCCAAGTAGAATGTGATACAGTAGTTTAGCCTCAAGGTAAATAACTATATTTATTTATTTACAAAATTTATATCCTGGCTTTCTGCCTTACATGGGCCACCAAGTAGCATGGATCCACATGGACAGGTCAACTGAGTCAAAGTAGTAGACCATCTTCGGAGCTAAGTGGAGTTGGTAGAACACCTTTTTACGAATGCATCAACTTGCTTATCCTTCCTTATATATAATTCAGTAGTGGTGTGGTACATTCTGAACATTCCACATGCTCCTAAATCAGTTGGCTCCATGATGTGTCACTCAGAAGCTGTCCCTACCCACAGGCTGCGTTTCCTGAGTCCCACCCACAGTACCATCAGCCATTGACCTGTCAGCCGTCACTCAAGAGTACTTGCATGCCATTGGCTGGGTGCTGGGTCTGCTCCTCTTCCTTGCCCCCTCCAGCCACTGTTCCCTGTCAGAATTACTGGCAGACAGCTCTCTTTCCTGATGAAGACATTTTGCCTCCTTGGCTCCTCTGTGGGACTAACTTTTCCCTCAGTGGCTATTGGTAGGCAACCAAGCTTGGTTCTGTCAGTAAAAAGACAAAGGAATGAAACCTTTTCCACGCCTTTGTGAGGAACTCACTGGGGCCAGTCCTGACTAGGGTTGCCAGCTCCAGGTTGGGAAATTCCTGCTGAGACCTTCCGCCCCCCCCCACATTGCCCTCCACAGGATCCACCCGCCAAATCTCCAGGTATTGTGTCTTTATACCCTGCTGAGATAGCCCCCCATGAAAGCCAATGTGACGTGGCAGTCAGGGTTTCACAGCACAGTAGACGCTGCAGGTGTGTGTGTGGGGGAGATGGAAAGCTGAACAGTGAAGAGGAAATAAAGGTAAGTTGATGCTTGGCTGGGAGGAGATAGGGTTGCCAACTCCATGTGGGAAATTCCTAGAGATTTGAGGGGTGGAGCCTGGAGAGGATGAGGTTTGATGAGGGGTGGGGCCTCAGACAGGTACAATGCCATAGACGTCACCCTCCAAACCAGCCATTTCCTCCTGGGGAACCACTGTTGCCAATCTCCAGGTGGGGGCTGGAGATCACTCAGATTTACAACTGCTCTCCAGATGACATTGATCAGTTTCCCTGGAGAAAATGCTAGACTCTGTATCCTTATACCATGCTGAGATGCCCCCCCCCCATGACAGCCAATGTGATGTGGCAGTCAGGGCTTCATAGCACAGTGGAGGCTGCAGTTGGGGGGGGAGATGGAAAGCTGAACAGTGAGGGGAAAATAAAGGTAGGTTGATGCTTGGCTGGGAAGGAGATAGGGTGCCAACTCCAGATGGGAAATTCCTGAAGATTTGAGGGATGGAGCCTGGAAAGGGTGAGGTTCTAGGAGGGGTGGGACTGCAGACAGGTTCAATGCAATAGACTCCACCCTCCAAACCAGCCATTTCCTCCTGGGGAACCAATGTTGCTCATCTCCAGGTGGGGGTTGGAAATCACTCAGAATTACAACTGCTCTCCAGGTAGCAGAGATCAGTTCTTCTGGAGAAAATGGTGGATTCTGTGTCATTATACCCAGCTGAGGTCACCACAGCAAATCAACGCTGAGTGCCTGAGGCCTTGACACTCTCCCAGAGCCTCTTTCTAGAGCCCATTGCATTTATTTCCACAGTGGACCTTATTCCTAGTCCAACAATAAAGCTGGATCCAGAATCACCCCATGGCTCTTAACTGAGTCACAGAGAGACAACCGGACCCCATCAAAAGTGGGGGGGCTCAATATCCATCAGGGCCTCAGCCTTCTCCATCAACTATTTTTGTCTTACCAGGATTCAGTTTCAGATTGATTAGCCTTAACTGTTCTGTTACTGCAGTCAGGCATTGGTTCAGAGACTCTACAGCATCACCAGACAATTTGGATAAAGAAATTTAGAGTTGGGTATAATCAGCAAATTCATGGCACCCTATTTCCAGAACCATTAATGATTTCTCCTAAGGGATTCACATAGAGATTGAATAGCAAGGGGAACAGGACTGAACCCTGTGATACCCCACAAGGCAGGTCCCACACTATAGAAAACTTCCTCCCTACATCAGCCTTCTGAGTTCTGTCCACAAGGAACTATTGAAACCAAGCCAAAGTACATCCCTTAATCTCTACTTCTGCATCCAAATGTCTAAACAGAATGGCATCATCCACTGTGCCAAGGCTGCCAGTAAGTTTAATAAGAGCAGCAGAGAGTGATAGCCTTTGTTTGCATTTAGCCAGAGGTCATCCACTAGGGTCACCAGCACTGTTTCTATCCCGTAGCCTGGCTGAAGGGGGCTAGAGCAGATAGTTGATCTAGGAGGGCCTGAAATCACTCTGTGACTGCTTTTTCTATTATTTCACTCAGGAAGGGCAGACTGGAGACCAGAAAACAGTTGGCTACATCATTTTTCACTAGTGACTTTTAAAAAAAGTAATGGACAGATAATCACATGTTTAGGCACAAGGAAAGTTTTCCTGAGTCAGTAATTGATTTATAATGGATGTGAGGGACTCAATGTTGTGATCTTTACATGCTTTAAGTATCCAAGATGGGCAAGGTTTTAACACCAAGTGTTGGTCATTTATCCATAGGTGAATTTGTTGCTGTAGAGGCTTACAGAGGATGATTTTTTCCACAAATGGTAAACTGTGTAAAAGTTTGTTATAACCTCAGTTTTATGATTCACCATTTCTGAGGTCAATAATTTACAGTAATAAGCAGTGGGGATGACACCAGGTTTGTGTGGGCTGAGTTAGATTTGGGCCAAAGAAAAAGAGACCTAAGCAGTTCACCATATAATTAACGAGAATTGAAATGTACTATATGATGAGGAAGGTCTGGACAGGCTTGAAGAAGTGCAAGTCGTATGACAGATTTTTTTTTCCTACTAAAAAAAACTAGCTAGCAGCAACTGTTTGCTACGACAGCTTCCCTGTTCATTTGCAGAGTGAACAGCAGAGTGAGCAGCAAGGGAAATCTTTCTTCACACACTGCCCTCCTCCCATGTTTCATAATCATGGCCTGAAGCAATAACGTCTTCATAGTTTGCTCTCCAGGAATATTCAGGTCTTGGCTTCAGATAAGATCAGTCAGAGTTGGGCAAAAGAGAAAGAGTCAGTTGCTACCCACAGCGGATGCCGTTTCTGCAATCTTGGTCTGACAAAGTTTGTGGAGACAGTGAGTCAGTCATGGCTTTTCATTTCAAGCTGCAGGTTCTAGTATGTACTTTACCTCATTACTAACTTGTTTTTGCTCATCCTCCATGCAAATTAATTAGCAATTCACATGCATTAAAGTAGTCACATATGTAATAAGATCCAAGCAAGATAGAGGAAGGGTACACCTCACTCCCAGCGATCCAGAGGTCCCAGGCAATGCAGACTACGACCCTATTACTATAATGGAGAAAATGAGGCTAAATAATAGATCATGCAAGAGCTTTCTTTCCCTAGATCTATAACAGACATGTAGGGATACAGTAGCCATTTTCAGTCATTGCATGGCTCATGCTGAGGAACTACCAACCTTCCGGTCTGCAGTTCAGCAACTTAACCACTGGAGCCACTGCAGACCTCTCTCTAATGTACCAGACCCCAAATTAAGCTGGGGTCTACTATGTACATTCTAAAACAGTAATATATGTGTGTTGCCTCTTTCGCAAGAAACGTTGATTGGACATATAGGAGGATCACATGCAGCATGTTTGTTCTATATGTGCAGTCAACTGTAATGGCTGAAAAGGGCTAATCTGTCCAGATCTTATGAGAAACAGTGCTAGAGCAGTTCAAGCAGTGTTCCGAAAAGTGAGCAGCAGGATCTTTTCTAGAACTGAGAAGGTGTGCCTTTGCAGTTAAACTACTAGAGGGCTTGTACTTTGTAAGACGCAGAGAATTTCGCTTCCCTGTGTGAAATACTCTCACAAGAACTACATGTCCCATAGTTCCTTGTGCATAGGCAGGAGACAGTGACAGTTGGTGGGACAAAACACCATAATAATCAGGGACATTGATCTCAGGAACTGTGGGAGCCAGTGTTGGCTGGTAGTAGGATTTACAGACTTAACAGATATGTGAGTGCTACTTCACACACACCAAACCTAGGATGCCAGCCAGTATCCTTTGGGGGAGGGGGTTGGGAGTATTTGGGTAGCGGAGACTAGGGGTGAAATATACTGGATTCAGATGCAGTCAAGTGATCTACTCATAGTTTATTAGTGATTCAGCAAGAGAAAGAAGACTGGAAATCCCTGGCCGAAGCTGAGTATTTATGCCTGAAAAAGGTTACACCCAAAACACACCCCACTCTCAACAATAGGCTATTTACACTGCATTGTTTCCCAGTTGGTTTTACTCTAGGATCCTTGTCACCCTACTGGTCCATTCTAGGATCCTAGTAAGCTTTTGTTATGCAACCTCAAGCTAAGACCTTTTGCCAGTATAATACCGGCTCAATACATAACAGGGGGAAATAGTGTTGTTAATGCTCTAGGTATTCTCTTAATCTCTATGGTTTTTACCATTGAGTTTGGGGAGAGTCTTAGAATGTTGTATGATGCCAGATGCTATAGCACTGAGTAATGTCCCCTGCCCCAGTTTTGCTCCCACCACTCCACTGAGCAAGGAAGTCTAACCAAACCACAATGTCGTGTCTGGATATAAATATAAACCAGGCAGCCAGAAACATAAGGAGGTTACACAAAAGGAACTAAAAGAGGCTGCAGCACACCAATCAATCCTGCAATTTTCTAAACAGACCAGGCTTTTCTGCAGTCTGGTTCAGGCAATATACTAATTAGGAAAACAGATGAACAAAAACAGATGAAAATGATTTCAGTGCAGCTCAGATCCTCTAAAGTGTGAGCTACATAAATGGCAAGCTGGCCACCAACCTCCTTCCTGTTGCAGTCTTCTGTGCCCCCATGGGGCAGTGATTGCCCAAGAACATCATCGAGGCTGAAGTGGGGAGGGGGTATGCAATGGGAGGCACAACCACAAAAATCCCCTTCCTCGTCTTATGTGAGTGGAAGTGCTTGGAGTCCCCATCTGCAACTGCTGAAGAAGAAAAACAGCCAGATGTGTTATGCAGCTCCAGTTCAGTGGTTCCAAAAGATAGGTGCTGGTACCACTAGCACCATCACATTCAGGAGCTTTACAAAAGGAGTAGTGCTATCTGATTCATGATTTTTCACAGACTGTGGCCTAAAAACATAATATCTACCAAAAAAAATTGTTCTATCTCATGTCTTTGCTAAAAATGTTGGTGAACAGAATTATCCTGAGCTTCTTCTTGAATGTAAGACTTCCAGGAAGAGAGAAAATAACCAAGCAACTGGCTTGTTTGGAGTGTTAGCAGCTGAGTGCTGTACATTTGATCCCGAGGAGTTGTGTTCTAATATCCCTGAAAATGAACCAGAGTCTTTATTCAGGAGGAATGTTTTCAATGCAACTTTGGACAATGTTAATGAACTAGAGTACCGACTCAAAGCCACCAAAAACATTTGTTTCACATTCCTCTGAAATATGTGACACTAGTGCCTGAGGGACTGGAAGAAGCTTCTAAATGTCTACTTCCCAAGTATCATACAGATTGTTCTGAGAATTTTCCAGTGGAATGTTAGATCTGAAAAACACACACAACAACAACAACACAAAAATTCAAGCATACTTTTGGAGAAGAGTACAAATTATCATTGTTAAGCTATTTAAATTAGATTTACTAATTTTCAATGAATAAATGAAATTTGGAAACTGTGAGTTCAGCAGCTGTGGGAAAGTGCTATTGATAAACACGTTTAGGGATCCCCCAATGAAGCTACAGTGAAATGTGTCAGGGCATTTCAGTATTTTATCAATAACTTTTCATTTTCCCACTGCATTATCAGTATTTGTATTTGTCTTTTTTCACCTTAGTGACTGGTTACCCTTCTTGTTTTGCTGTAAGAGTGGTTAAACATTCCATCTGGTTAAACCATTCCATCATTAAAGATGAAGAAGAGTTAGTTTTTATACCTTGCTTTTCTCTATCCTAAGGAGTCTCAAAGTGGCTTACAATCTCTTTCCCTTCCTCTCCCCATAACAGGCACCTTGTGAGGTAGGTGGGGCAGAGAGAGTTCTGAGAGAACTGTGACTGGTCCAAGGTCACCCAGCAGTCTTCACATGGAGGAGTGGGGAATCAACCCCAGTTCTCCAGATTACAGTCCACTGCTCTTAACCACTACGCCACACTGGCTCCACCCAAAAACTTGCAAGAGAAATTGATTTTGGAAAACTAATTAATGTAAAAAAAATCCTAAAAAAACAACAGCTTTAAAGTGAATGAGTATATTTATATTTTTAAATATCTGCAGTGGTCCACTAGAGTGAAAAAATTAAACACATATAATACCTTAGGTCTAACAAAAACCTGACCAAACAGTAAGTTTTGCAGGACTGTTATATTAATTCAAAATAGCAAAAGGAATAATTTACAGACGGCTACTACCAGAGGGACTTCTCTTTACTTTCAAAGCCAAAAGACATAAAATCAACTCTTCCCTGAAAGTGAAGGACTTCTTAAAGTCCCATAGCAGACAACTAGGTGAGGACCGAAAAACAAAAAGTGAGGAAGAAGAGGAGGAGGAGGAGGAGGAGATCAAGAACAAGATAAGGGAGCTTCAGCCCCCTCAGTGAAACCTAAGAGACTCAAGAACCCCAAAAACAAGATTCCAGCATCTCAGATAGTGACTTCCAGAAAGAGGTAAAGACGATATTCCTATTCAAACAAACCCTCAAAATGATTAAAAGGAAAATCAATTTTATTTCCATTAATGTTAATAGACTAAACAGGCCACAGAAAAAACAAAAAATATTTCAACAACTGAAGAAATTGCAGCTAGATATCATCTGTTTACAAGAAACGCATATAAAACATTCCAATCAAAAACATTTAGAAGTTAAAAAATTAGGCAAATACTTTATATCTTCAGATAAAGAAAAGAAGAAATGAGTGTTACTGTTATAAAGGAGAAACTACACCCTGAGCTCATATTTAGCTCTGACGATGGAAGAATTTTGTTTACTCAAAATCAATTGCAAAACAAGACAACATTGATTGCCAATATTTATGCACCAAATCAATAGCAACAAAATTTTTATAGACCACACACCCTTCTTTCAAATTACACTTTTGATCAGTTATGTATTTTTGGAGACTATAATGCAGTTTTTGAAGACAGAAAATCTGTCAGTTTTTGAAGACAGAAAACCTGGACAGAAAATCTGCAAGCCGGAAACAAAAGAAAAAAGGTAATGAACTACCAACTTCTTTCCTCCACCTAGTAGAAGAATATAATCTGGTTGACTCTTGGCATCTTAGAAATACTATTAAAAAGATTTTACTTTTTATTCTTCAAGACATGACACATAGTCAAGAATTGATATGGCTTGGATTTCAACTTTGCTTGTGAAGGACTTAGTAGAGGCAGAAATACTTTCCCCTACCTTTACTGTTCATAATCCTCTATTGCTAACCTTTCAGGATGTTTCAAAAGGTAGGACCAGATGGACTTTAAATACCTCTTTGCTGAAAAACAAAGACTTGGTGACCCAAATGAAAAAGGAACTTCAGATATTTTTGAACAAAATATACAACCAGATATGCCTATTAGTACTGTATGGGACACATTTAAGACATTTGCTAGAGGATGGGCCATAAGTGCTACTTCACATCTTAAGAGACTAAGAAATCAGGAATATGTACAAATTCAAAACAAAATTCAGAAGTGTGAACAACAAATGAAAACAGTTACTCAAAACCTGAAAATGAAATTGAAACTCTTGCAACATCAAATGAACTGCCTATTAACTCAAGAAATAGCTCAAAAGATTACCTATGCAAAACAAAATTACTTCAAGAATGCTAATAAACCAACAAGATGGTTGGCTTATAAATTAAGGAAAGAAAAAGAAAATACTATTTCCCCCCCTGAAAGACTCTTATGGGAATGAGAAAAACCTAACGCAAGATTTGAAAAAAATTGTGGAATCCTTCTATGAAAAGCTATATCAAAATGGGGAAGCTAACATTAACGACGTACAAAATTATTTATTAAAGCATAACATCACTACTTTTGCAGAAGATCAAATAAAAATATTGAATGATCCAATAACAACTGCAGAAATTAAAGAAGCCTTGAAAAAACAGAAGAAAGAGAAAATGCCAGGACCGGACAGATTTCCGGCAGAATTCTACCAAACCTTTGAAGACCAACTGATGTTTCCTTTTAAAATGGTAGTCCATGCTATATTGACTGAAGGTAAACCTCCATATACCTGAAATGAGGCATTGATAACTTTGATACATAAACAGAACACAGATCAGAAAGAAATTAAGAATTATGGGCCTATCTCACTACTTAATGTGGATTATAAAATGTATGCCTCTATTCTGGCTACAAGACTTTAAAAAGTATGATAAAAGTCATATATCAGGACCAAGCAGGTTTCCTACCCACAAGATAACTCAGAAACAATGTTAGAACCATATTAAATGTACTTGAATACTTCGAAGCTCACCCAGAGAAGCAGATGGCATTAGTCTTTTTGGATGCTAAGAAGGCCTTTGACAACCTTAATTGGAATTTTATGCTTGAAAAATTATTGATTTCACAATGTGGCCTTAACTTTTTTTACTATGGTTAAGGCAATTTATTCTTTACAACAAGTGAGAATTCTCCTTAATGGTGAGTTAACAAGAAATATTGCTATACAAAAAGGAACCAGACAAGGATGCCCACTTCCACCTCTGTTGTTTATTTTTACACTTGAAACATTAAATGATTTGATTAGACAAGACGATACCAACATTAAAGGCCTCAAAACTAAAGGAGAAGAGTACAAACTTCAGGCCTTTGCAGATTATTTAGTATTTATATTGGAAATCTGATGGTATCTATTGTGTTATCTCTTAAATTCTCTTCAGGAATATGGCCAAGTTGCAGGCTTGAAAATAATGTTATTAAAACCAAAATATTAACCAAAAAACATGACATCTCAATGGAACCTATTATTGCAACAACTATCAGGTTTGGATATTAAGAAAAACTAAAATATCTTGGAAAAAACATAACAAATAGATGTAGTTCTTTGGTTGAAAACAACTATGCTCAACTTATCTCAGAAATTAAGAAGGATTTTAAAAAATGGCAAAATTTACAAATATCCTTTATGGGCAGCATTGCAACAATTAAAATGAATGTCCTCCCTAGATTGATTTTTTTTGTTTCAAATAATTCCAGTCCTTCAAAGTCAGGATTTTTTTTTACAGAATTAGATATTTTGATGAAAAGATTCATATGGCAAGGGGGAAAAAATCAAGAATAAGACTGAAAGCTTTACAGGATGCAAGAGAAAAAGCAGGATTTGCTCCTCCAGACTGGAACCTTTACTTTAAAACAGAAGCCATGACATGGATAAAAGGGTGGATTACTCTTGAAAACACTAGAATACTGACATTGGAGGGTCACGACTTGCTGTTGGGCTGACACGCCTTTATTTGGTATGAGAAAGTTGAAAACCATAAATATTTCAAACGACACTTACTTAGGAGGTCATTGTTAAGGGTGTGGGAAGATGCTAAAAGATCCTTTTACCCTAAAATTCTGAAATGGGTTGCACCCCTAGATGCTTTTACTAATCCAAATTTGATTTCCAAAATGTATTTATTGAAATATGAGGACCTTCTGAATAATAAAAATAAACTAAAAACTATTGAAACTATACAAACTTAAACCCTGATATTAGTTGGTGGGAACCGGTACAAATACAATCTAGATGTGCTAAGGATAAAGTTTTAAAATGTTTGAAATTGATAAGATATTGCTTTATTCTGAAGAAGATTAAAAAATTGTATGTACTTTTGTTGGAACATAAGACACAGGAGGAAGTAGTGAAGAACTCTATGGTTAAATGGGCACAGAATGTGGGCCATAATATTCCTTTTGACCAGTGGGCCCAGGTATGGAAAACTAATATAAAAATTACAAGAGCAGTTTCATATAAAGAAAGCATCTATAAAATGTATAAGATGGTATATAACACCAAAAATGTTAGCAAAATTTTACCCCAATCTGTCAAGTGATTGTTGGAAATGTCAAAAATCTGTTGGGTCATTTTATCATATGTGGTGGATGTGTGATAGGGTTAAAAAATATTAGGCTTGGATTCATTGAATTATCAAAAAATGTTAAAAATTACTATATTCTTTACCCCTGAACCATTTTTATTGAATATGAGACCTGATAATTGTAAGAAAGAGGATTTTTATTTGATTATCCATGATTAACAACTGCTAGAATATTGTATGCAAATTACTGGAGAAAAGATGAAGTACTAAAGAAGAGCTTATAAGTAAAACTTTGGAAACTGCTGAAATGGACAAATTAACTTTATTTTTGAAAGGATTACAGGAAGAGAAATTCAATAATACATGGTCCAGATTCTATATATGGCTAGAAAAATACATAAACTGAACTGAACTTATATACTCTATCTACAATCAGAGTCACTCTAATACATAAATAATGACTGTAGCCCATTTGAATTACTTTATTCTTCTTCAGGTCAACTATTATATTTATTTTTATACATTTATGAAATTGATAACTAGATATCACAACAGACCATTTGGTAAATTTCTTTAGATATTTTGTCCTCCACATGTTTTAAGTATTTTTTCTGTATGTATGTTTTGTATATCTGTTTGTTAGAAATAAAAAAAACTTATATAAAAAAAGAAAATAGCAAACGGAGGAGTATTTGGGCATGACAGTGTGGGCCATAGTGTAAATTGAAAGATGCAGAAAACCTATTTTCAGAATCAAAATAGGGTTTTTTTCCCTTTAATGACTAATGAGATTGTATGTATATATGGGATGGGATCATGGTGCATGCATATACAAGAGCCTGTGTTTGGATAGGGCTCAAGAAAGTGATGCTTGGGCTCTGTAGGTAGTGCCCCACTTCCCAAATCCATCATATTTAAGAACCAACATGCCCAACAGAACCAGTGCAAAACCAAAGAATCCAAGCCAAACTAAATTAAGCAAGGGACACTCTTGCAAGCCCAACATAACTCCTAGGCTTCTGATAACCTCCTCAGTGAGCTTGGATGAAGAGGGATGGGGTATCAGAACAGTAAATCCCAAAACATAACAAAACATGAATCCCTAAACAGGCAAAAAGGCTGGACTGATGAGAATGTCAGAAGAAAGGTGGCTCCAGGGGGTGAATTATTGTGGTAGCACAACAATAGCATAATAAGGAAAGATGATAGCATCAGTGTAGACAAGCCCAGGTCAGTTAAGGCTTAGAGGTCAAATGCAGCATTTTCAGGTATACCTGGAAGAGAACTGAAAATCAGAGCAGATTATTGAGAATTTGCTGACCCATCCTTTTCATCAGGGGTCCTTTGGGGCCGGAGCGAGGTGGAGCACCACTCTGCCAGCTCAGGAGGGGCAGTAGGGGAGCCACGGGCTGAATCAGATTCTCTGATCTGATTCGGCTGGCCGCTGAATTGCGGCCAAAATTTGGTGGCAACTTTAAAAGTGGCTGTAGGGGAGGGGGTTTGAGGGAGAGGCTCCAAACTTGCAGGGTAGCTTCTGGGACCTCTTCTCCAAATGCCCACCAAGTTTCAAGAAGACTGAACCAGGGGGTCCAATTCTACGGGCCTCCAAACAGGTTGCCCCCATTGCCTCCATTGTTCTCTATGGTGGGAAAAAGTAATGTTTTTTCCCACCATAGAGAACAATGGAGGGGATGGGGCAACCTGTTTGGGGGGCCATAGAATTGGACCCTGTGGTCCAATCTTCTTGAAACTTGATGGGTATCCTGCAAGTTTGGAGCCTCTCCCTCAAACCCCCTTTCCTCCAGCCCCTCATATACCCTATGAGTTTTTGCCATTGATTTCAATGGCCCATAGGGTATAATGGGGCTGAAACTGACATTCCCTTTCTGACACACTTCCAGTGATGTCAGGGGATGTGGCATATGCTAATGAGTTATGCTAATGAGCTCCTGCACCTCTTTTTCTACGAAAGGACCCCTGCTTTTCATTAATATCAATTCCACACTTTTCTAGGATCTCTGATAAATTAATGGAGGCTGCCGCAGTGTTGGCATATTGCTCTCCATCTATCAAGCTGGAAAGGCTCACTGTTATAGACATAGTTACTGTGAATGTGCACTTGAAAAAAGTGGATTTTAAAAAAGGATTTTAGGAGGAGTATCCATACTAGTATTCCAGATTATTCAGGTCCCCATCCTTTCTATTGCCCAGGAATCCTGCAAAATTGAAGAAAAAACAGGCATGGGAGCCTTAAAAAGCCAGCTTCCAATATTCACAAATATTTCCAGAATTTCCCCAGACCCAGGCTGAGGACAGATTGGCAATCTGGAGCGGGATGAATGCGGAGGCAACTGCTGCAGGGGAAAAACTCCCCGGGGCTGGCCGTTCACACTGGCCAGTGTATTGCACAAGGATGCCATTACGGAGCGTTCAGACTGCTGTGGAGTGGCCCCAGGTGGGCCGGCCTCCGCAGCTCGTGATAGGGCTGTTTCGGCAATGTGCGCATGTGCGCTCATGCGCAAACTGGCAAAACGCCGCATTCGCACTGCTGCCTCCGCTTGCCTCCCGCCTTCTTCCGATTCACACTGCCTGGAAGCGGGAGGCAAGCACAAGACGGCCCCTGAACACCGGTTTCTCCCGGTGTCCCAGTAAAGCGAAAGTACGGAAGATGCGTAAGTACGGAAGGGAGCCGAGGGACAGCTGTGCATGTCTGGATCGGCTCCCTTTCCCCGTTTCCCATGCAGACCTCTCCCAGGTCAGATTGCCAGTCTGTCCTCAGCCCCAATTACAGGTTTTCCAAAAAAAAACCCCTCAAATATCACTCTGGATACATGAATATATCTGAAAAAAGATAAGGTATTTTTAAGATGTATATTCAGACTGGAAATATTCAAATGTACATCTTTAGTACTTACACAGACAGTTGTACTAGCCACAACAGAGAGCTCATGTTCAGAACTGAGATCCAATCTAGCATCAGGCATGGTACAGTACTTCAGGCTGCCATACGTATTTTCCTTTTCAGATAGCTCAAGATGGGTAGCCATGTTAATCTGTTTGTAGCAGGAAAAAAGAGAAAGAGTCCAGTAGCACCTTAAAGACATAACAAAATTTGTGACAAGATACAAACTTTCATGAGTCACTGCTCACTTCTTCAGATCTGACAAAGTGAGCAATGACTCATGAAAGCTCATTCCCCTTAAGGTGCTGCTGGACCTCTTTCCTTTCCTGACTCGTATTTTCTGTCTTTTGTCGCTGTCATCTATGACACCTTCTATACTGTAATAGTATTGTATGATGGGGGAGTCTGAAAGCTCATTTGGGATGTAATGAGTAGAGGGGCTGGGGAATCTGGGGGAATGTTTTCCCTCTCTATTTTTGCATGTTAAGCTATACTGAGGAAATATCAAAATAATATGACAGCAGAAAGATTATTTTTGTAAAATGAAAATGCAGGCTAGAACGTCTATGAACATAACTGATAACTGACAAGACTCTGTGCCAGACTTCCGTATAAATAACCCATAGTCACCCAATATAACCTAACAGAAAATGGGCAAAACTGACTCCTGACGTAGGCTCAAGGGAGTTTTACTAGACAGCAATACATTGTGATCTTTGGAAACTGTCACACACATTCCTATTAAATGTAATTCTGCTTTTCTATACATATTTTTTACTCTTTAACTAGGATGATCTTAACACCATGGAATTATACACTGGCTTTCATATCCAATCATTTTGTTTAAAGTCTTTCATAATTTTAAATAGAATCATAAATAATGTTTCAGAAATAGCTTAATTATCTTTTGGTCTTGAGTAGGGCTACTGAGTCAGAGGACAGAATACTAAGTCTTGGTTTAATTTCTGAATATCGGTGAACCAAGAAATCAAAACTTTGCAAGGACTTCCTAAATCTCTAGGGAATTATGAAGAGAAAACCTAGAAATGCTTTGGAGTCATTAATGACATTCTTATATGGGGCTTTTGTGGGTATTGGTGGGATCATGTAGTGCAACATATTTGACCCAGCTATGTAATGCTTTTGCACATCCTAATTCAATCCCTTGCCTTTGGGCACAGTAAGTATACACTTCTGAGGACTATCCTGGGTTACATCCTTTTTTGAAAAATTTCATAAAAGGACTAGATGCAAAGAAGGATAGAGTTTTGGGATAGAAGAGGAAATTGGAGCCAGGTGTAGCTTTTTTCAGCTTCATTTACCAAGAAAATGACCATAGAAAAGGCAAAACCCAAACATGTTGCTGAAAAATACAGAACCAAATGAATGTTGGATGTCTGAAGGGAATTGCATAAGGAAAAGAAAGGTGAAAGCTTGGGGTCAAGTTCAACTTCTAGCGTAATAAAATAAAATGCTAGTGCCCATTTCCATTTGCAAAACAGATCGCACAGGTAAAACAAAATGAGTTATCTTTGTACACTGGGCTAGATCCTATTATTTCCACCAATGCAGGGGCACTTGTGCCAACAGATTTTTGCCAGTGGCAGACCAAACCTCATGTCCTGCATTGTTCTTAGTGGGACCCTGGAGCCCAGAGACAGCAGTTTGGGAGGCATAGGGGACGACAGGGGGACGGGGGGAGGAAGAAAATTTCTGTCCTGTAAGCAGAGCTCTGGCAAGTCAGAAGATTCAGCCCAATCTCTCCAAACACTATTGTGGTAAAACTGATGATTCTAGAGCCTGGTGGGAATAGAGGTGCCCAAGACTAAACAAGATTGAGCATTATTGGAACTGTGATGACAAAGCATGTTAGTGTACAGCCATCATGAGAGGGGAAGTTCAGCAAGAATTATGCCTCCCCCCAGCAACTTTCATGCAAAAAAATATTATTAATAAAATTTTGTAAAACATTTTAAATAATTAAAAATATTGGGGGAAATATTATTTTAAAATAGTGCAGCGTTATATAGAAGGACTGTCCTATGTAACCCAAGGGTGAAGGTATCCCTTTTGTTAGAACTGATATCACAGCAGACACCAGATGTGGTTCTTCCTGTAGCTCCAAAAAAAGAAACAGCTCAGCAAAAAACAACAACAGGAGGAACAAGCTGAGAGTAAAGACACTAAAAATATAACAAGGCAAAAATTGAATATTAACAGCAAGCAGTGAAAAACAACAATAAGTAACAGGAGTATACAACTCTCAGATGATATAACATGTCTCAGGACGAAGTTTCATTTACAATACTTCCTCAGAAAGATATATCTAAACAATATAGAAATACAGTAATCAATGAACATACAAAAATGCAAGAATGCAGTATCAAACTGGAGAAGATATATAAGCCAACAATCTGGGCTCCTGGGCTCCCGGCAGTGCCGTGGAGCCCGGGCTGCTGCTTTGCCTCCGCGCCAGAATGGAGGTAGAAAACTCTCGACGCGCTCCCGCACGTCTCGGAGCTTGTGGGGGCGGGGCTTGCCTTTTATGGGCAGGCGCTCTGCCCCTGTCATCGCAGTTGCTCCGCGTGCTCTTTTACTGAGAGCATGTGTTTCTGGAGCTCCGGCGCAGCCTACCTTAGGTTGGTGGCCAGCGATCGACGGTGGAGCGGCTTGATTCGCCCCCCCCCCTCCTGGTTTCGGCAGCGGAGGGTGCACAGCCTCGCCTCTCCCTTTTTTGTTCCGGAGGAGGAGGGTGCTTGTGGCCTTGATGCTCAGCGGTTTCTGGTTGCTGCCGGCTGGTTGTGTCTGCAGCATGGGTGTTGCGGCGGAGTTGCGGCTGAGGCGGTGTTTTCGACGGTTTGCTTGGGTGTCTTGTCGGGGATGGGTGGTGTGGCCTTTCCCGCCTTTTTTTGGGAGCCAGGCAGCCTTGTTTGTCGCCTTTTCTCCCTCTCCCCCCCTTTTTTTGTTCTTGCTGCCCCCCCTTACACCCCCCCCGGTTGGCTGGAAGGCCTCTCTGGGTCCTGGGACATGCCTGTCCCCCCCCTCACACCGGGCTTACAGGCTCCTCTTTTTGGGGACATTAGTGTAGCCTTTTTTGGTTTGGTGAGGTGGCAGCTCTGTTCTGGGTGTCTTTTGGGTCTAGATTGTGCCCTGTATATGGCGGCCATTTTGATGAGGTCTTAGGCCTTGGCCTGGGCGGCCATATTTTTTGGGTAGCTAACTCATTAGGGTTGCTGGGCATCGAGCGGCCATCTTGGTGAGGACGTCCCCATTGAAAGCAGTGGCCATTTTGTGCATTTCTGCAGGTGGCCATTTTGTTTATCATTTCTAGGGCTAGGCCTTTTGGGGCTCAGTTTTCACCCACCTGGGACGTTGCTGTGCGGGTGGTAGCAGTGTTGTTGCTTCTGCTTAACACTTGGCTGCATTGTTACCTTACATTGACAAGGTTAATAATATGTTTTGTTGTATCTTTGCTAGCTATATTTTCCTCTTGCTATAGCGTCAGGCAAAGGAAAAGGGAAGGGCAAAGGCAAACAGCCAGCTCCTAAGAGGCCCCCAGCGCGGCCTTCACCGGCGACCCCGTCTGATGATGAAGAAGGCGACCCTGTGAATGCTGCTATTCTGTTGCGGCTTGCAGCATTGGAGAAGGACCGGGGTTTGCCACCTATGGGCATCAAGGCGAGTGGGGAGTCTAATCTCTCTTTTCAGGCTCAGGTTTTGGCACGCCTGGCATTCCTGGAAGACAGAAGAGAAGCCAATGCCTTGGAACAAGCTGCCGGATCATCTTCAGGACTGCCTGGGCTGAGCACGGGGCACCAGCAGATGGCACTCTACTCTCCACCCCAGGAGCAGGGAGGTACGGATATAGGTATAACAGGTGAAGGTGCGAGATGGCCTTGGGGCCCTGCTTACCAGGGTCCGGCTGCTTCACACAATTTCCCGTCTGGTTTGTCACCCTACGGGCCACCGGGTGCTCCGTCCTCTTCCCTATTTTCTTGGCCATCTTGGGGTTATGCCCACCCTAGCATGGGCTACGGGGGCCCAGTAGGAGCATCATATGATGCTGTCCCTCCAGGGGCTCTGCCCAGCGGTGACACGGACTTACCCTTGGGCGATCACTTGTCCCTCGCCACAAAGGAAAAAATCCTCAAGGGTGAATTTGTGGATGTTTTCAGCCTTCTCTATCATGAGATGGAGAAGAAAGATAGAGATAATTTGGATGAGCGTGAGAAAGAGTGCCTAAAACGTCATATAGTTGACAGGACCTGGGCCAATTGGTTCCCGGGTTATTGTCAGAATCTGCAGATTCTAACAAGGGTTCTGGGAATTAATGCTATTTATTGTAACATGACTTTGCTATGCTATGCAAGCCTGTCCCTTTATGAACTAGTTACTCATATCTAGTGCTTATTAGTTTGACCCATGTGAACGTATGCTATGTGACCCTGAGTTTATGGCTCTGACCAGGCCTGGTCTATGTAACTGTTTGCCCGGGAGAGTGGCGACTTCAAAGCATGGGAACAATGGGCCTCTCACCCTCCTGCCTCCGCATTCCTTTCATCCCTGATGGGAGGACAGGGACCAGTTCTTATCAACGTGCGAAAGCCTTGAGGAAGGCATTTGTTATGTGAAGATGGTTACATCTGAGGGGTCTGGTTTGGGAAGGGAAATTTACTGCTTCACACCTCACCTTCTTTCCTGTAGGAAGCAAACGGCCAGGGAACCTTTTGCCTGTGGTTTTCCCCCCCTGTTGATTGGTTACCTATGGGCAATTCGAATTGTTCGGGAGGGTATATTAGACCTGCTTCCATTGTATACGTTATCTCTGACAATAATCCGAGAACCTGTACCAATGTAGAACCTGGAAATAAAGAACTGTGTTTCATCAACAAAGATCTGATCCTTGCCTACTTGGAGCAGAAGCCTCACAGTTACCTTATATATGCTGCAGTCATTGTATGGCACCAGCCTTGGAGGGCTTTGGCGATGATACAATACCTGGATATCATTTACAAAGCCTTTACAGACTTCCCTAGTCCAGCATGGTTGCTTTATGACGAGGAGTTCAGGATGCGGGCAGCCATGGATCTGTCCATGCGCTGGGACAGAATTAATCCTAATCTCTGGCTTCAGATAATGTCACCTAGTAGAGTACCCGGGGGCGAGAGGTCACACAGCGGTCACTCAGTGAAGAAGGCGCATTTGCAGTCTGGTCCCCATGTACAGGCGGAGCGGCCGGTTCAGCGACGCCCGCTTTGCTGGGAATTTTCCTCCCAGGGTACCTGTGCCCGCAAGAATTGCTCCTTTCGTCATGAGTGCTTGCTGTGTGCCGGACCTCATGTCCTTGCAAACTGCCCTAGACCCAAAGGCAGTCGGGGGTGGTAAGGGAGGTAGGCAACCAGGAGCCGGTGGGAATTCCAATCCCCCTCGACAAAGGGGCCTAGCCCAATTAAATTGGGTGTTTTAAGGGTCTGGTTGCATCACTATCCTAATATTCTCGACTGTAACTACCTTTTGGAAGGGTTTACATTTGGTTTTTGGATACCTTTTCGGGGGTTAAGGACACCTTACTGGGCTCCTAATTTGAAATCAATTAGTGGTATGGAGCAGGTAGTTCGGGAAAAAATTGATAAGGAGTGTAGGGAAGGGCGGGTTCTGGGTCCCTTCAGTTCTCCTCCAGTTTGTAATTTGAGAGTTTCCCCGTTGGGAGTTGTCCCCAAGAAGGCACCTGGGGAATATTGCCTCATTCATCACCTCTCCTACCCTCGGGGGGAGTCGGTGAACGACGCGATACCTCAGGATTTATGTTCTGTGAGATATACTTCTTTTGACCAGGCTATGAGCGTGGTCCGCCTTTGCGGTGTGGAGGCAGAGTTGACAAAATGTGACATTAAGTCAGCCTTTCGGCTTCTCCCTGTTCACCCAGATGACTTTGAGCTTTTAGGGTTCGCTTTTGAGGGCAATTTTTCATGGACCGTGCCCTCCCTATGGGATGCTCAGTGTCCTGTGCTGCTTTCGAGAAATTCAGCTCCTTTTTGGAGTGGGCTTTGAGATTCAGGACAGGTCTTTGTAGCACTGCTCATTAACTAGATGATTTCTTGTCAGTGGGTTGGTTGGGTTTGGGTCAGTGCCAATTTCTGCTCTCCAGCTTTGTTGCCATAGCTGGGGAGCTTGGCGTTCCCCTTGCTCAGGAAAAAACTGAGGGCCTAACATTCACGTTAACTTTTTTGGGGATAGAGATTGACACGATTGGGCAATGCTGTAGGTTACCTAGGGATAAATTGGATGCTTTGCAAGCACGGATTGCCTCAGTTCTGTCCCTATCCAAGATTACCCTGTTGGAGTTGCAGCAGCTGGTTGGCCACCTCAACTTTGCATGCAAGGTGGTGGCGCCCAGCAGAGCTTTCATTAGGAGGCTCTGTGAGTCCATGAAAGGTCTCCATCTTCCACATCACAGGACCAGAGTTACCAGGGGGATGCGGGAGGACCTCCTTGTGTGGGTTTGGTCTTTGGATTCTTAAAACGAGGTCTCTCTTTGGTGGGAGGAACTCCTGCTCGAGGCAGAGCTGCAGATTACCTCAGACACTGCGAGCTCCTCTGGCTACGGGGTGTACTTTAGAGGACATTGGTGTGCTGGGGACTGGCTGGCAGACTGGTTTCAGGCGGGTTGGGTCAAAGACCTCACCTTCCTGGAATTTTTCCAATTGTCGCAGTGGTGTGGATTTGATCCTCTGATTTAGCCAACTGGGCGGTCCATTTCTGGTGTGACAATCAGTCCACTGTGTATGTAATTAACTCCTTGACATCACGGTCCCCTAGGGTTATGGCTCTGGTCCAGGCTTTCACGTTGCAGTGTTTACGGCTTAATGTTATCTTTAAGGCCAGGCATGTACCGGGCATAAACAACAGGGTTGCTGACGCTCTCTCTTGCAAACAGATGATGAGATTTCGTCAGCTGGCCCCAGAAGCCAACCTGCTCCCAGCACAAATGCCTGACGAGGTGTGGGAGATTGGAGGGCTGAGGCCGACAGGGCAATGAGTATGGCCCTCGCCCCTTCCACCCGGAGAGCTTACATGAAGGCGGGTAAGCAATTCCTGTCCTTCAGGGCTGAAGCGGGCTTGAAGCAAATTTGGCCCATTCCCATGTCTCACTTGATGCACTTTTGTGTTACATTGCGGAAGCAGGGTATGTCAGCGCACACCATTAGGGGCAGGCTATCCTCATTGGCCTTTGCCAGTAAGGCCTCTGGCTACGAGGACACCACGGGTGATTTCCGTCTTCAGAAGATGCTCGAGGGGTGGTCACAGGAGAGTGGCAGGAAGCTTGATACTAGGGAACCACTGACCCCCGCAGTGCTTCGTGGGCTCGAGGGATTGAGACCTTTATGTTGCAGTGATAGCTATGAGGCTGGGCTCTTTCATGCGGTTTCGCTGATTGCCTTTTTTGGGGCACTTAGGATTAGTGAGCTGGTGGCGGGCTCTCGCACCGATGCCTCTGGCATGGCGCTTGAAAGACGAGATGTGTCCATAGTTAATTTCACACTCAGGATTAAGCTGCGTAGCTCTAAAACTGACTAGCGTGGTAAGGGATCGGTTATTGAGTTGGGGACAAGTTTCGAACCAAGGTTGTGCCCAGTGTCCACCCTTAGCTGGTATCTGGCACCTCGTGGTGATGACCTTGGGTACCTGTTTTGGCATAGGGACCGCACCCCCCTCACGAAGTTTCAGTTCTGGTCTGTGACGCAGAAGGCGTTGATCCATTTGGGGCTGGGTGGGGTCCATTTTTGTTCACATTCTTTTAGGATCGGGGCCGCATCAACGGCTTCAGCTATGGAACACCGCGCCTGCGAAATCCAGAGGATTGGGCATTGGAGATCCCGTTGTTATAAGGGTTATGTTAGGCCCTGCAATGTATAAGCCTGTATTGTTTCGTTACTGTTTCTCCAGGTTGTTAATAGAGTTCCTTTTACAGGTGCTGCGGGCTGCACAACGAGATGAAGGGTCACAGTCTGCGGCCACAGCATGGTCTTTTGGGTGGCTCATTGGGCTCGGAAGACATCCGTCGGCTCCCAGCTCGGCCTCAGCGAGGTGGCGATGGTTGAGTGGTTGGGTAGGAGGGGCATGAGGTGGCCTGCACTCCTCCCTTAGATGTTTGAGGAGAGGCGGGGGCCTCCCCCTCACGTTCTGGTCATACACCTGGGGGGTAATGACTTGGCCCTAATCAAGGGTGTGGCTCTTGTGCTTCAAGCCAGGGCCGACCTTGCTAGATAAGATCAAGGTGGCCAGGGGTACGGATCGTGTGGTCAGCCATACTTCCCCGCCAGGTATGGAGGTAGGTGGACGATCCCAGGTGTATGGACCATGCACGGTGTAAGGCCAATAGTCAGTTAAAGAAAACCATGGAATCGGGGTTGGGCTTGTTTTTGCCACACACCAATATACGGGTCGAGTTTCCTGACCTGTATAGGCCTGATGGGGTGCACCTCTCAGACAAGGGCAATGCGATATTCTTAGAGGACTTGCAGCATGGGATACGGATGGCACTTGGTTGCTGAGTGGGGTAGCAAGGGCCAAAGCAGAGGCTTGGCCTTGCATGTGGCAGGTTTGTGCAAGCAAGAAATGGAACTGGTGAGCGCCTTACAGCATATCCCAATTGGGAACAGGAGGTCATCAGGATCTGCCCTAGGGCTTTGTGGTCCGGGGCGGTGAATGGGGTCTCCTCTGGGAACCTGTCAGGCTAGGCTCCTCCCCGAAGGTCTGTGAGGTCTCGGGGGTAGGCGCTCCTGGGGGGCTACCAGTATGCTGGGCTGCCGGTTACGAGCCAGAAGCGGCTGGCTTCAGACCGGAGCTAGGTGTCCCGCCCATATCAAGGGCAAGAAGGCCGTGTCTACGAAAGACGCCTGCCTTGCCTGTTCCTGTGCTTGCTTAGTTTGGCCCGTTGCTGCAATGTTCTGTTTAAATAGTTAATGAAGTGGCCCTTGTTTAATTCCAAACTGTTGTCTGCCTCTTTATTTCGGATGGGGGGGCAAACCATCATGTTGAGTTTCTTCTTGCCATGATGATGTATCAATGTATACAGTTCTAGAAAAGAAGAAGCTCTAACTTTAATCCCTAAGGTATTTTGGAGGTAGCCAAAAGCCAGTAAAACCTATACTATGGAAACTTACCAATGCAGTTTCAGAAAACATTATAATAATAGTCAGGGGTCATTTTGTAGAAAAAGAGGTGCAGGAGCTCATTAGCATAACTCATTAGCATAACTCATTTGCATATGCCACACCCCCTAACATACCGAAAGTGTGTCAGAAGGCAATACCCACCCCTCAGGCTCCACTCCACAGGTGAGTGAAACTGACCTGCTCTTCCTCCATTCCCTTCCCCATCCAATACTTTGTGCAATAAAAATAAGCGTAAAGAACACACCCTCATTCTCTTCCTGCCCCCTTGAAACCACTAGGTTTCAAGTAGACTTGAGATACCCAGGACATGTGCACCACCCATCCCTTTCCTTTCCCCTCCCCACAACAAGACACCCTGTGAGGTAGGTGGGGCTGAGAGAGGTCTTTTGAGAACTGCTCATGAGAGAACAGCTCTGAGAGAACTTGTGACTTGCCCAAGATCACACCAGCAGCTGCATGTGGAGGAGTGGGGAATCAAACTCGGTTCTCCCAGATTAGAGTACAACTTCTGACCACTACACCAAACTGATGGGGTGGAAGCTGCTGAAGGGTTGGTGAAATTTCTCCACTACTTATGTGCCATGTGCCCAGATAAAAAAGGGTATACTTAGAAAATTTATATGCCACCTTGAGCAAGTCTCTGGAAAAGCCGCACACAGTCATAAAAGGAACAATGATAAAATTATCAATATTAAAACAAAACATTAAAAACAATAAAGACCCTAGCAGGGCTTTCCCCGGGGCGCTGCGCCTCTGCACTGCTCGGCGAAGCTGAGCAGGGGGCCGAGCAGGGGGCGGGGCTTGGTCATGTGCCTGCCCCCTGGGCTCCTCACTCCCGGAGCTGCGCTCCTGTGCGCTCCTGCTCCAACAGACCCCTGACAATTGTAGTCTTCTTAGTTGGGCACCAGTCAAGAAATATCAAACCATCTTACAGGTGCTGGATTGCCTCCATGAATATCTGCATGTAAGGCTGCTTAAATGTGAGGTTTCTGCTCAAAGTAGTCAAGGATCAGATCTTTGTTGATGAAACACAGTTCTTTATTTCCAATTTCTACATTGGTACAGGTCCTCGGATTATTGTCAGAGATAACGCATACAATAGAAGCAGGTCTAATATACCCTCCAGCACAATTTGAATTGCCCATAGGTAACCAATCAACAAGGGGGGAAAAACCGCGGGCAAAAGGTTCTCTGGCCGTTTGCTTCCCACAGGAAAGAAAGTGAGGTGTGAAGCAGTAAATTTCCCTTCCCAAACCAGACCCCTCAGATGTAACCATCTTCACATAACAAATGCTTTCCCCAAGGCTTTCGCACGTTGATAAGAAATGGTCCCTGTCCTCCCCTGTCTTCCCAGCCTAGAGGAATGGAATGCGGAGGCAGGAGTGTGAGAGGCCCATTGTTCTCATGCTTTGAAGTTGTCATTCTCCCGGGCAACCAGATACATAGACCAGGCCTGGTCAGAGCAATAATCCTGGGGTCACAGAATATACATTCACAATTGTCAAGCTAATAGTAAGATGCATGGTTACATAGTTGGTACAGGAACAGGTTTGCACAGCATAGCAAAGTCAGGTACAAATATAGCATGAGATCCCAGAAATCCTTGTTAGAATCTGCAGATTTTGACATTAAATAACAAACGCTGAAAACACAATATGTGCTTCTGGTAGGTAAGACTGACTATTTTTGTATGTTTGAATAAATCAGGCCCCAAAACCAATAGTGAAAGCTAGTGATCTTGTAGGTGGAGGAAACACCCTGTAACAGCTCCTGGATTTTAATCTTTATTCATAAACTGTATGCCTTTAACATAAGGCTCATCACAAAGAAGCTTAGACCACATGTAAACAAACAGTGGCGAGACAATTTGCTGCATCCTATGCAACCAACAGCTTGAAAAGAATCTGAAGCTGCTCCTTTTAATTGTGTATCTCTCTGTGAAATTTCTACTTGCTGGCTTAGTAGCAGAAAAGAGTTTGTTTGGACACTACGTCTAGACACAACTGTTCTAAAAATGAATGGGCATGCTAGCTAATCTGGTATGTAGCATGGAGACCTGGGTTGGTAAAGACCTAAAAATGATTGGAGCTCCGCCTTGGATGTAGGAGCCGGAGCCTCTGTAATGGCCTTCACCTTGTCCAGCATGGGGTCGATTCCTTGGGCATCGACGGTGAAGCTGAGGAACTCCGCCGAAGGCACGCCGAGGAGACCCTTCTCCTTCTTTACCTTCAGGCCCGTGTCTTGGGAGCGCTGAAGGGTGGCCCGGAGGTGGGAAGAAAAGGTCTGGATGTCTGGGGCTGCAATCAGGATGTTGTTGAAAACGGACTGGACTCCAGGCAGGCCTTTTAAGAGATGGTCCATCGGCTCCTGAAATAGACCTGGGGCCACACTGACCCCAAACTGGAGGCGCTTTACTTTGAATGCTCCCTTGTGAGTGACAATCTTCTGGGCCTCGGCCGTGGCATCATCCACCAGCAGCTGCTGGTGGGCCTGTGTCAGGTCTAGCTTGCCAAAAACCTTGGCCCCCACCAAGGTAGCCAGTACATGGCTAATGACCAGCATGGGATAGGCATGAGCCTGAAGTGCTGTGTTAAGCATGCGCTTGTAATTTGTGTAGATGCGGATGTCCCTGTTGGATTTCAGGGGAGTCGCTATGGGGGTTTCCCAGTGGGCAAGGGACATGGGTTCTAGGACCCCCTGAGCAACCAGTTGGTCCAGCTCCCGCTCGACTTTAGGCCGAACCGCGAACAGTGGTTGATGGGCTGGGATGCAGACCAGCCGGACTGTGGGGTCAAGGTCCAGGGAAACTGGGGGAACTGTGTAGGAGCCTAGCGCCCCATCAAATACTGCCAGGAACTCCGTGCAGACTGATTGGAAGTCTGTGGTGCAGAGGTTGTTGACTCTGGTCACTCCTAAGCCCAGGGGTTTGAACCAGGAATGGCCTAGGAGGTTTGTGGGGCTGCCTGCCACCACCAGGAGGTCCAGCTTCCCACAAAAGTCCTTGAACTGGACCTTGAACTTGCCCAGCCCCTGGATAGCAATGGGATTTTTCTGGAAATCCCTCAGACTCAGCCCCATGGGCTTCCACAAGTGGGGCCCCCCTTTGGGCAGAAATGTCGGAGTGTGGCCTCTGAAATGGTGGAGTATGAGGACCCAGTGTCCAGCTCCATCGTACTGGGGGAGCCCTCTATCAGGACAGGGACTGAAATTTTATTGGGGGTGTCCCGGGGCAAGCTCAGTACCTGCTGGCGGGGTGATGAGGTAGAGTGCAGCTCCGACGACTTGTGGTGAGCTGCTAGTGAGCATTGATTGTTCCAGGAATGGCAGGCCTGGGTGATATGTTCTTTTTTCCCACACGACCGGCACTCTGCATCCCAAAAATGACTGCCCCGGTGGTTGTGCAGGTTGCTGCAGCTGGCGCACGGAGCAGGGCTGTGGGAATGGGATGGCCCAGAGGACTGGGCAGCTGACCTGTGTCCTTGGAACGATGTGCTCCTGTCTGCGGCAGGTCGGGTTGCCTCCTGCTGGGTGCATCAGTGAACCTGAAGGATGTTGTCTTTGTCTTTGGACCCAGAGGAAGTGGAGGTCTGGTGGGTGCTGGATGACGGGAACTCCTTTTGGGCAGTCTCATATGCAACTGCCGCCTGGAGCGCTTTCTCGAGTGTGGGCTCAGAAAGCACGATCAACCTGCGCCTCAATTTTGCTTCCCACACCCCACCTATGAACCCGGTTAGTACGTGGTCCTCCACGTGCTGGAACTCGCAGCCGACTGCCAGCCAGCGGAGGTTGGTCAAGAAAGCAGCCGCTGTCTCACCTCGCTTCTGTTGACACTGGATGAAGTCCATTCGGAGGGCCATCATAGAGGGTTTGGGGGTGAAGTAGTCTCTGAGAGCCTTGGTGAGCTTGTCGTACGAGACCTCCAGGAGGTCCCGGGGTGTGATCAAGCTTTGGGCGAGGCACATCATGTCCACACCACAGGAACTCAGGAGCCAAGCCCACTTCATCTCCGCATTGGTGATTCCCCGGATGGTGAGAAGAACCTGAGCTGTCTGGCCCATGCTTCCCAGGTCTTGGGCCAGGATGGGTTGAATGGGGGTAATTGTCCTGGAGTGGCAGCCATATTTACCAGAGTGGCGTGGTGAGCAATGTCCTCTAAGGTGGGTTCTAGTGCTTCAGGGCGCTGGGGCCCTGCGGTGCCAGATGCCGATGGATTGATGCTCGGTGCAGTGCTGCTCGGTTCAGCTGATGAGTCGCTCATCGGGATCCCACCCTTGTCACCAGTGGGAAGTATTGGAGTCTGAGACCGGTAGCAGTGATTTCAAGGATAGCTCTTTTATTAGTGGTTCAGCTCAAGCATGCCTATGGGGCTTCAGGACCCTGCTTTTATGCTGGCCGGAGCCACACCTCCGGCTGCACCCAATTGACCCGATAGGGTCTTACGTTTACCTGAATTGTCATAGGTTCCCTGGGGAGAACCTAGGCTCCTTATTGGTGGCCATTTAGGATCCAGGTGTCTATTGTTCACCTGGACAAGCTCAGGTTGCTGCCTAGCCATGTGCTCTGGCCACATGGCGGTCACCATTAGAGGAGCACAAGGTGGCGATATTGTACAATAAAACCCAGGACATTACACCAACTCTTCTTGGTTATGCTTATAGAATGTCCTTATGTAAGAGCTTCATATGTCTTACAAGCTTTCTAGCACTCTCATTCCTACCAGGTAATGTAATCTTTTGTTACTGTCCATGGGGTTTTCTTGGCAAAGATACTAGAGTAGGTTGCCATTTCCTTCTCCTAGACAGCATAATAGACAGCAAACCCAGACAGCATAACAAAAAGTAGAGGCATCACCCTGCCAACAAAAGTCCATATGATCAAAGCCATGGTATTCCCAGTAGTGATGTATGGCTGTGAGAGTTGGACTATGAGGACGAATAGATTCTTTTGAATTATGGTGCTGGAGAAGACTCTTGAGAGTCCCTTGGACTGCAAGGATATCAAATCAGTCACTCCTAAAAGAAATCAACCCTGACTGTTCCCTGGAAGGCCAGATACTGAAGCTGAAGCTCAAATACTCTGGCCACCCAATGAGAAGGGAGCATTCACTGGAGAAGACCCTGAGGCTGGGAAAGACTGAAGGTCAAAGAAGAAGGGGATGGCAAAGGATGAGATAGTTAGATAGTGTTATTGATGCAACAGACATGAAATTAAGCAAACTCCGGAGCATGACAGAAGACAGGAGGGCCTGGCGTGATGTGGTCCATGGGGCTGCAAAGAGTTGGACTCGACTGTGTGACTGAACAACAACAAAAATTTGATACCCTTTGATAACTTTCCATGCTGTATTCTGTGTCCCTGCCCAACCTGCACAGCTGCCTCTGTTTGAGAGGAAGCAGGATTTTTGGTAGCGTGAACAGGACAAGTACTGATGCCTTGGTGATTTTTGCCTTGCTAGGAAATGCCGAAGAGATGATATAAAGGTGACAGTAAGAGCCAGCAACTTCTTCTCTTGACAATTAGAAGTTAGAAATGGTCCATGTTTCTCTGCCATGTAGAAGAGTACTAAAAACAAAAGCCTGATATATCAGCACACTAAGGAAGGTGATTAGATTGACACCAAAAGTGGTGGCTGAATTGCAGGCATGAGTTTTTAACTCCTTTTTCAGTGACAAATTATCTATCATAATGAACCTAAGGTAATATTAATAGCCCCAGGAGAAGTACAGCCTGTGGCTTTGGACAGACTGTTGCAATGGTACGTTGTTGTGACTTGAGTTTTCTTCATGCTGTCTATCAATGAGTTGACCATCCATATGAATGACCTTGCATAACGTTTTTTAAATCTTTGTGGGCATGACAAGCCTGCCACTATATGTGAACTGCAACATCCTAATCAAGAGGTGATCCTGCTTGGCCTTGGGTTTTAGGTAAGCAAGACTGTATAACAGAGGTCTCCAATGTGGCGCCCACTGACACCTTTCCTGGTGCCTGCTAGTATGTTTTTTAGGAAGTGGATGGGGCCAGGTGAGTCTTTTGCCCACTAGGACTTCTGATTGGCCATTGGAGATTTTCTTTTTAATTGGCAGTGAATATTTTTAATTAGCAGCACAATTTTTTTTTTTAAAAAACCCTTTTTTTCCCCTTCAGCAGCAACTGCCACCACCACAGCACACATTCTTCACTGCATGACTGCACAAGAGATTAAGGCAGTCCTTCAGGTATGTTGTTCCCAAACTATATAGGGCTTTGAGGGTCAAGACCAGCACTTTGAATTGTCTGCAGAAACAAACTGGAAGCCAGTGTAGGTGGACCAAGATGGGAGAGATAACGGTCCATATGACCCATTCCATTCAACATCCTGGCTGCAGTGTTCTGTACCAACTGAAGTTTCTGAACCCTGTTCAAGGGCAGCCCCATGTAGAATGCATTTCAGTAATCTAATCTGCGGTGCATGCCCTGGTTAAATCTAATCTAGATGCAACCAGGGCATGCACCACAGAAGCCAGATCTTTTCTGTCCAGGAAAGGTTAGAGCTGGCGAGCCAGTTAGAACTGGTAAAAGGTACTCTTGGCCACAGCTGCCACCTACTTATCCAGCAGTAGGCCTGGGTCCAAGGGTACCCCCATACTACAGACCTGTTCAGTGTGGTGTGGTGGTTAAGAGCAACAGGCTCTAATCTGGAGAACTGGGTTTGATTCCTCACTCCCCCTGCTGGGTGTCCTTGGACTTCTCTCAGAGCTCTCTCAGCCCCACCTACCTCACAAGGTGCCTGTTGTGGGGAGAGAAAGGGAATGTGATTGTAAGCTGCTCTGAGATTCCTTAAGGTAGGGAAAAGTGGAGTAAAAAACCTACTCTTCTTCTTCCTTCAAGGAGAGTGCAGTCCCATCTAAAATGGTGACCTTCTATCCACCCGTAGCACTTCTGCCTTGTCAGGATTAAGTTTCAGGCACTAATTCAAGGTTTCTACAGCTTTCCCGGGGGTCAGCAGGAAGTGCAAGATAGAGCTGAGTACCATCTGCATATTGTTAACAACCCAAGATGACCTCACCCTGAAGTTTCATTTAGATGCTAAAGAGTGCAGGGGACAAGATGGAACCAAAGACCAAGGGGCTGAACAGCAGTCCCCCAGCACCACCTTCTGAAAATGATCCTCCAGGTAGGACCAAAATCACAGGTGAATGGTGCCTCCCAATCCCAGTCAAGACAGGTAGTCCAGAAGGGTACCATGATCAATTGTATTGAAAGCCGCTGAGAGGTTCAAGAAGAATCTTGATACTAATCATCTATGTTTTTTTGATCTAATACTGCTTTTTTTTAAAAAGCTGAGTGTTCAAAATATCTAAATGGAGCTTTGACTGAATGCTGTAACTCTGAGATTAAAAAAGAAAGCAAGAATGCTTTTCTTTCCTCCTGTCATCTTTTTATTGAAATAGTCAGATTAAATAATTCCCAGGAGACATATAATTCAAAAATGATTCGACTAATTTTGAGCTGCACTTTCTCTTAAGTGGAGAGAGTGAATTATGCCCAGGTATCCATAAATAAGGATAATTTGATTGTATGACATGAAGCAGTAAGAAATGCTTAATAGAAAAAAATGGATGGTGCCTTGCAAATGAATAGCAGGGTATTTAATGTCAAGATACTGCAATGTAGAGAGCATTGTGTATTCAGCGGGGGGTGGGGATTTTTAAAATGGCTGGAAAAAAATGAATCTTTATGGCTTTTGGCAGAGCCACATTGTGGATAATTTTAATGCTTCCAGCCCAGTTTGGCAAACATCATCGTAAGTCCCATGGCACCAATTGAATGTGACTGAATTGTAACTGAATTCTCACTAATTTATTGATTTCCATGGGATGTACAATCTTATCCTATGCATGACATTTCATTAATGTTTGCTTCTGAGTAAGTGACAAGGGATTTCTTCCTTAAACACAGCTAACTAGCTAGATTGCTGCTATGTTTAGTAAAAAACAATACCAGCAATATGGTGGGTAAATGTACTCATAAATAAACTTTTAAAAATAATAAAAAAGTGTTTTTAATTCTAGTCTGGGGTTTTGTTTAATCCTAATGTGAAATCTTTGAGACAAACAAAAAACCTTGCTTTCCAGAGATGTAGGCCTGATTTAAATGTGGCACCAGTGGGGTAGAAGAACTTTCCTGTTTACATATGCCTAATATCTCATTTAAATAAAGCTAGAAACCACTAGGGACTGCAAGCCCTTTAAATGCCTTTGACATTCACTTGCAGCTTGCTGAAGGCATTTAAAAAAATCACAATCTTTTAAAAAGCCTTTCCCCCTCCATTGAAACCAGTGGAGGAAGAGGGCACCTTCTTTGGGGGGGCCCTGGTCCAATCTTTTTGAAACTTGGGAGGTTTTTTTTGAAGAGAGGCACTAGCAGCAATTCTGCAAATTTGGTGCCTCTATCTCAAACTACAGCCCTTCCAGACCCCCAGATACCCCTGGATTGATTCTCCATTATACCCTATGGGGACCATTGACTATAATAATCCCCATTGGGTATAATGGAGCTGGAAAAAAAATTGGGATTTCTGAAAAATCCCAAATCCAAATACCATACCAATATTGGGATTTAGGAATATTGGAAAATACCGATATTTTTCAGGTTCAAATACAAGGTGTTTGTTTTTTTGCACACCCTTAGAAGCCTCTACACAGGTAGCAATTGCCTATTAGACATTAGTAACTTGGGCAGTTGTTAGATCCAGGTGCCACTGGACTCTAAATGTGGGCAGTTGTCTGCTAATATGACAGAGCTGCATTAGATGCATAGTGGCCTTTCTGAACAAGATGCTGCCAGCTTACCTGCGAAGTTGCAGAGTTCTCTCCTAGCAGTGTCCCTGTCGTGGTCTCTGTCACACTGCAGGGCAAGACTAGCCACTATTTTGCCCCCTTTTCCAGCCACTGGGTAAGCTATTGTGGGTTGCCCACACCCCACAGGGTGTCGCTCAGTCACATGTCCAGGAACCAGTCAGGTGGGCCGGGACTTGTGTAGATGTTCTTGAGTTAAACAAACTTTATTTCTACAAGGCACAAACTCAGGGTATTGCAAATGATAGAATATAGGTGCACTAAAATAGATAAAAAGACAGTTTCTAACTAAAGTATTTACAATTCATAGTATGACTAATCTTTGTTTGTTGGAGAATGCCCCCATCCCTGGTGCATCTGCATCATTCTCCTCTGTTATCCTACATTGTAAAACACATACTTGAAAGAGTTTCCAGACAAGGAGCCCCAACCAAAGGAACAGCCCCCCTTTTCAGACCTCACTGCATGTGTGCTCTGGTGCCTTCAGTCAATCTGGATGCAAGGCTTGGGGCTCAAGCTCACCAAGCCTGGACCCTCCAATCAAGAGGTGTCAACACATCAAAGGACTCCTGTGTTATCCCTCCCAGTTGGAAAAAGGATGCTCTGTATCTGGCAAAGAGCGCATCCTCCCTTCTTCCCAGCCACAGAGAAACCTGGGCCACTTTCCATCCCCTTAACTGTCAAGGTATCTCTTGCCCCTCTGCCCCTCGTCTCATCACAGTCCCATTTAAATCTGGATGAACATGTGAGCTGGGAAGGAAAAGCTGCTTCTATCTCTATGGAATTGCAGAGAATGGATGTTCCAACTATGAAGAACTTTGCTAGACCTAACACTGAGAGTTCTTATGAAGCTTCCTGCAGATTTGGGTCTGGACCAGATTTGGATCACAACTGTGGTGCAGGAGAAGGGAAGGGCTATTCCCCCCCCCCCCTTCAGTGCCATGCTTTCCTGACCTGAAATGATCCAGCGGAAGTAATATTTGCCCTGTTTGGGAAGCAGATATGTACTGATGCAAAACTCTAGTTTGCCCTAATGGGGCTCACAGTAGCTCCACAGGGATGTTTCAGGTCATGAAATGGGGCATTATGATCATGATCCAAATTCAGCCCCTTCACTTGCTATTGAAGGAAACAAAAACACAGGGAGCTCCATTCATGCAAATCCCAGCATCTCATTAGGTTTGCCCTTCAGTGAAGAATGCTTCCAAATGCTTTAGGCACAGTTTCTATGAAAGAAAGTAAAATTGTTCATTTGTCTAGAGTTAAAACGTTACATAGGGGTTTTTGGGGGGGGGGGGGGCAGGCTGAAGACTGTGAAAAGATCCCAGGAAGAAAATTTAGAAGCAATATAGTTAAACAGAGAATGCAGAGTAGGTGATGGACTAAGAAGCAAGAGCCCAGGGGGAAAGGTTGGTGGAGCCAGGAGGCTTGAGGAAAATGACAGAAGAACCAGGGAACTGAGGCAGTTCTGTGCATCTGCTTGAACTAATCTATCAGGGGTCTGTATGTTTATTTTTGGCTTCAGGCTTCAGGGGTATTCAGATGTAGAAATACAAACTTTCTTTTTTACACTGATATGAGTTTTCCCAGGAACATTTCTCTTCTGCTATGCTGAGTAAGGGGATGTGTCTTGATACTGGCTAAATGTCAGGAGGAATTTCCTAACTGTAAGAGTGGCTGAGCAGTGGAACAGACTGCCTCGGGAGGTGGTGGATGCTCCTTTGCTGGACGTTTTCGAGTGGAAGCTGGACAACCATCTTTTGGGTATGTTGTAGGCAGGGGTCCTTTCGTAGAAAAAGAGGTGCAGGAGCTCATTAGCATAACTCATTAGCATTACTTATTTGCATATGCTACACCACCTGACATTACCAGAAGTATGTCAGAAGGCAAGAAAGAAAGAAGTGAGAAAGAGAGAGAGAGAGAAAAAGAAAGAGAGAGAGAGAGAGAGAAAGAGAGAGAGAGAGAGAGAGAGAGAGAAAGAAAGGAAGGAAGGAAGGAAGGAAGGAAGGAAGGAAGGAAGGAAGGAAGGAAGGAAAGAAAGAAAGAAAGAAAGAAAGAGAAAGAAAGAAAGAAAGAAAGAAAGAAAGAAAGAAAGAAAGAAAGAAAGAAAGAAAGAAAGAAAGAAAGCTGGCAGAGAGGGGATAGCTACTAATCCAAGCCTCAGAAATACCACTATTCTGGGAAGATAGCTTCAGTGGTGGCTGAAGCCTTCAGAAGGCTGGTCGGAGGAACAAGGACCTTTCCAGGGGACAGGGTCATTTTGCTGCAGCCATGACACAAGCAGGCATTCCCCTGTGGGAGGGGGGAGCTGGCACCAACTCCCGGAGCTGCGCTCCCCCGAGCTCCTGCTCGAAAGGACCCCTGGTTGTAGGGCTATCTTTTGGCTATGCTCCAGCAGAGTGCAGGGGGTTGGACTAGATGACCTGCAAGGTCCCTCCCAACTCTAACATTCTATGATACTATGATTCTATATGCTGTTCTACAAACAGTAAGATGTAAATGAGCAGCACTGAATGAGTGGATCATACAGTCTCTGATTTGTATAACATGAAACTGTTAAGTGTCTTGTGGCCTATGAAATAGTATAACAACAGGAATTTGCAGGGGAAGGGAATCTTGGAAACATCAAGCTGGATAAGATCTGGGCTGAGCTTCTGTTTCCTTACCTGTTACAGGTATTTAAGCCTAGGTGTGGAAATACAGTTAGAGTTTTATTGGTTGCGATCACACGCACAATTTGCCCTGACAAAGGAATGAATGCTGGGCGGATTAAAGGAGCACGATCAGACGACAAATTCTGGGAAGCGCCCCGCAGCCATCAGCAACTCATTTTGCTCTGCCACAGAAGCGGAGTTAAAAAACATGGAAAGTATTGTAGTCGGGAGGCGAGTGGTAGTGATTTCATGGTAAAGCTCTTTATTGCGGGTCAGATGGAACATGGGGAACCCCGGGCTCAGAGCCCTCTTTTATGCCGGCCGGAAACAATGCCCCGACCTCGCCCCCAGGTCCTGATAGGACCTTAAGTCCGTGGTTGTAGTTCATAGGTCCCCCAGTGGGAGACCTAGGCTCGTAATTGGTGGTCACTCAGGATCCAACTGGCTATTGTTCTACTTGGCTGAAGCTCAGGTAGATTCTGACCATGTGCGCTGACCACGTGGTGGTCGCCATTACAGGAGACCATGCGATCGTGGTCCTAGTACGCAACAAAACACCTCAGAAAGTCCAGTAGCAAACAGGTTGCTGTCAGGAGGGGCCTCTCACCCTGGTTCCCCTGCCTTGCCAAGCCCCCAACGGGGCAAGGGTTGGGCACAGCACCAGCACAGAAAACCAGGAGTGTGTTTGGCAGCCCAAGCCCTAGGGGCAAGCTTGGGACCAGCAGAAGAAGCGGTTGAGGCACCTGGCACCTGGAATTGCCAATGAGCCACTAGGTCACCCAGACAGGAATTCCCAGGAGGATCAGGATCTCTACCACCCAGACCGGCTCGAGGTGCCCCTGTGGCAAAAGAAGGACAAGGAAGAGATGTCCGGCCGGGGCAGCAGCGACAACCTGACTGTTGGAAGGAGGGATGGGTCTACTTGGGAGCAGGGGGAGGGCTGGCCGGACCAATGGGCAGCCTGCTGTTGAGCAGGGCATGGGGCTGGTAAGGGAATAAAAGAAGGAGCCAGGAGGTGAGCCGAGGAGGAAGGAGCTGTGGCTTATGAGGACAGGTGAGGACGCAGACGGGAGAAAGGTGAGGCAGCTGGGGTTGGCAAAACAGGCTGCCTGCGCAATCCAGTCAGCGTGAACACAGGCCACCAGAATAAGCCTTGGCGGGGAAGGTGGACAGTGAACTGTCAAACCAACCCAGGTGTCTGAGGCTCTGCCTACCTGACCGCGTTCCCATTTCCCAAATGAAGACGTGCCCCACCCTGGGAGGATGGATGGCTGGCCTCAATAGACTAGGACCTGATAGTTGCTACAGGCCACAGACAGACTTTCCTGCTTCTGATCACCCCAGCACGCTCCCATGGTGTCAGGATAGTCTGATCGGGCTATCCCAACTCTGTGCCATTGTTTTTCTCCCCCTTTCACAGTATGTGCATCAGTGCACACCCCTGCACATTCCATAGGGAGACCTCAGTGCAGAGGTGCGATTCATCGATTCCTCGTGTAAGCGCATTGGGAACAAACGGCAAAAAACCCACCCCATGACTCACCCGCAGTTGCGTCTGATCACGCAGTGGTGGGCTGTGCCCACATCTACAAAAGTTTGTGTGATCGCACAATTGCGGGTCAACTTACGCCAGAGAAACTAGCCTTGCTCCCCCCCCCCACTTTATCTCACACGTGTGACTGCCACCAATGTATATGTGCTGTTTGTCTAAATTATACTTTTGTGTTTTTACGCCACTTTGAATGCCTAACAGGAAGATAAATGGCGTACTTAACTACTGAAATAAATAATGACATGAATGAATTGACCTGCTGAGAAGAAAAGAAAGACTATCCAATACCACATCAATACTCTATATTATGAAATAGAAACAGGAGTGATTTACTGGGACATATAATGTTGACATCGTTTAGGAATTCATGTTGACCCAAGAATGATCAGAATAGATTGACCGTATACAACGATCAACATAATGTGTTCTTATGAATAGTATATCAAATATACCATAGTTGCTCCATCACATAGTTCATAAACAGCAAAAAATAAATAGCTGAACTCTATATGTGGTGTCATAGCATAGCACTGCCTCCCCCCCCACCAATGGTAGGCCAGTCCAAGAAATGATTTCAGTGCTGTCTCACATCTAAACTGTATGAGGCTTTGGAGCTCTAGGAAGACAACTTCGGATGTGTAATTTGGCTCTAAAAATACTGGTAAGGAGACTTCTATGGATCTGGGCTCTGGAACAGGGAAAGAGTGGGGGTGGATTAATTCTTCTACCGTGACATTTTCTAATGAAAAGAGACCAGTGGGGGGAGGAGGAGGGCACAGTTCACTTATATTGTGTTTTTTTTCCCCTGGTAGGTTTAAAGCAGCTTTTAAATGGGGAAATGGTGCAGGTAGAAATGTTCTCTCCTTATATTGAGGCTCTTTATGGATGTTTTTAAGGGCCAAATTATACATCTTGAGTTCCAGTCACAGAATTTGAGCATCACTAGTAAGGAAAGTTAAATGTGCTGTCTTGGAATGGAGATGGGGAACTGATAGATGGAAAAGTTTTATTCATAGTTAACTGTGAACGGCAGAGGAGTTCTGCCAGAAGAAAGGAGGCAACTCTGTTAAGTACTTATGTGAGATATGCTTAATGGAATGGTTTTGGGGGGGGGAGGATTCTGATCTATAGCACAACAAGAATTTTGATCTTGAAAGAAGAAAGACAAATTTGACATTATATTGCAGATATTTAGCTAAAAACACAAAACCAAGACATGTTTGATGCCAATCTCAAAGGAACACATGAAGAGCATCAATTATTTGAAATGACAATTAATAAAATGTGCAATATGCAATAGCCAAAGAAGGTGTTTGCCAGGAACATATAAGCCGTGCCAATGAAATTAATTCTGGCAGCCACTCTAAGATTTATAGGAATGACATGCCTCTTGTTACATGACTGATCACACTTTAACACATAAATAAAGAACATATCCAAGAAGGGACATATCCAAATTGAAGTTTGGGTCATAAAAACCAGTAACATAGTTGTCAAATTTTGGCCTCAAAAACTTGCATGAAGATGACTTTTCTAAATCCTAACCACACCCCAGAAGATGGGTTTATGTGCCAAAGCTAAAACAAATTGTTTGGATGGCTGTTGAAACAAAGCTAGTGCAGAACATGTAGAACATAATGGACATGGAAAAAGTTATACCTGCATAAGGATAAAGTACACGAAGCGAGATCCACAATGGCAACAGTCTGAACGTCTGTTATATTTTCAGAACATAGAAGACAACTAGTGTTTTTTGAAAGTGCAGAGCATTCTGAGGGACATATAGACAGTGGCCGGGGGGGGGGGTGCCTCCATCTTCTTTGTGATATTTCCCAATTAGAGTCATGGTTGTGTCAAAATGGAAGAAGAATATCAAGCCATTACTGCAGTACTGTTAACTCCATTTCTTGTGTTGATAATCTCTACAGTGGGGTGAATAAGACAGTCATTTGATTTTCTATGCTCACTCCAATGGGGACTTTCAAAGCATGCTGTGTTTACATGAACTTTCTCTGGGCTGGTGACAAGAATTAACATCAGCAGATAAAGAGTCTGTGTTTTTATTATTATTTTAGGGATTATCACTGTGATCTCTCTTTTGTAAAGTTTCAAAAGCACTCTGCTCTTCTGGATATCATCTAATGAAGCTTTTAGAATGGAATAGTCTGTACACATTATCTCCCTAGCATTTTCATGACTGCCTTACTGGGTTCTTTCCATTTACATAGCACAGAATAATGAATCTCCTATTCACAGATAGAAAGACGCTTGGGAAAGAAAGCTATTAACCATTTACAACCCAAAAACTGTCCTCCTTCCTCCAGTGATAGCCTGACTAATTTTGCCTTTATAAAATGGATTTTTTTTTAACTTTAGTAATCTGTTCTGCTTACAGAGATGCAAAGAACTGGTTGTTAATCCCTTGTTTTGTTTTTACATTGCTAATTTATATGTTTTTATGATTTTATGTTTGTGTTTTTACTCATAATCCACCCTGAGTAGGGCTCTGGAGAGGTGGCATAAAATTTCCTAAATAAATAAATAAATAAGCATGTGATGATCTTATGACTGTTAGGACAATACACACCCACCATCTGTACTTATCTGATATATATAAAAGCCTGAGAATACAAGAGCACTGTTATGATGCAAAGAAACAATTTGTATCAATACATGCAAAGAAAATGTCTATTACAGTATTGCAATAAGATACATAGCTCACAGTATAAGTATGTCTTTAACATTCAAAGCATAAAACTCACAATATCTTCAAGAACATGTCTTCAAGAAAAAATTTTCTTTTCAGAGCACAGTATCCAATGAAGAAGACGAAGATGGCAGCTTTTTCTCTTCGTTTCACTAATGCTTCCTCAGTAAACTGAATACAAAATAGACACATCCAAACCACAAACTTAAAATCATTAGGGGAGTGGCCTTTGCTGGAAAAATGATAAGCCAGTGGAGCTTCCATCCGTAATGTCCGAATGCATGATCTCTGTTCAATCATCCTCGTTCTAAGAGTTCTACTGCATGCCCCCACATAAAGGAGGGAACAAGGACATTTCAAAAGGTAAATTGACCATCGGGAGGCACAATTGGTATATGTTCTAAGAGTGTAACAAAAAGATAACGCAGGTAAATTAATACTCATGGTCTGCCGTGCCTGCGGGCACACACTACAGTGCCCACATGCAAAATGTCCTTTCCTTGAAATAGAAACTACTTCTGTTGGTTCATGCACCAGATCCGTATGTACTAAAGTATCTTTGAGGCTTTTAGTCCTCCTAAGAGCCACATAAGGTTTGACTTCACAACCTGGAATATTTTCTACAATGTGCCAGTGCCTAAAAATAATATCCTTAACTGAAGAAGCCAAAGGCGTAAAATCCATGGCACAAAAAATGAGAGATCGGGTCTTGTCCCTAGATGTTGTATTCTGTAACATCTCCCTGCGTGACACTCCATCAGCCCGTCTACGTGCGCCCTGTATGGTCCTCTGGGGATACCCTCTTATCTCCAATTCCCCTTCTAATTTCCTTGATGCTCCTTCATAGTGGTCTTGGAAAGAAGAATTCCTCTTCAACCTGAGGAACTGCCCATACAGCAAGTTTCTCCTAAGGTGTAAGGCGTGATGAGAACGGAAATGCAAATAGGAATTCCTATCTGTTTCTTTAAAAAAAGGCTTCATCGCAAGGGTCTCAGTTTCAGTCACAAATACTGGGGTGTCCAGAAATGCTATACTGCTACTGTCAGATTTACATGTAAACTTGATGGTCGGATGAAGGGAGTTGAGCCAAGTCACAAATTCCTCAACCTGCAGACTCTGACCCAAAAAGAATAAATCATCAATAAAGCGTTTGTAAAACACTATACTGTGATAAAAAGGATTCATTTCCGGATTAGATATCCATTTCTCTTTAAAATCTGTCATGAAAAGATTGGCTACTGATGGAGCAAAAGCTGACCCCATTGCAACGCCTTGGGTTTGCAGATAAAACTGCTGTTGAAACCTAAAAAACTATTCTCAAATATCACATCTATGAGGTCCATCAAAAAGTGAGTGGGGGGGCTCCTATGTTCTCTCCTAGACAAGGTATCAGCCAAAATCAAACGTGCTTCCTCATGAGGTATGTTGGAATACAAAGCCACAACATCCATGGTGACTAGCACATGATCCTGAGGCACTCCCAGCCCTTCAATTTTAGAAATAAAATCTTTTGTGTCCCTGATGTAAGAAGGAGCACGCGAAACGAAGGGCTGCAAATAATAATCCACAAACTGTGAAAATGGTTCGAAAATAGAGTCCGTACCTGAAACAATGGGCCGACCTGGGGGAGGGTGTCCCTGTTTATGAACTTTGGGTAAGGCGTAAAAAATGGGAATCCGAAAAAACTCCTTCATTAAAAATTCTGCCGTACCATGTTCTATGTAGTCCAAAGCCAAAGCCTCCTGGACCACTGTCCTGATGATCCTTTTGACTGAACTAGTAGGGTCAGTCTGAATGGGTCTATAAAGTCCTGGCTCATTTAAAAGTTTATTAACCATAATAAGGTAATCTGCGGTGTCCATGACCACGATACCCCCACCCTTGTCTGCGTTCTTAATAACATATTAAGAACATGTTCTTAATATAATAACATGTTCTTATATAAAAGCCTAACATATTGGCACTTTCTGGCTTTCCCATTGGCTGTGCTGTGCACTCCATCAGCGATTGGCCTCTCAACCGCCACCCAAGAGTACTTGTGTGCCATTGACTGGGTCCTCTCCTCTCACCTGCCCACTGCCAGCCTGGCCACTCTTCTCTGATGGAATAAACTGACATTTTGTGTTTCTCCTAACTGTCTCTCCTAACAAAGACACTCCTAACAAAGACACTTCACCTCCTCCTCCTGCTAGGCTCACTTTCGCTTCAGTGGCTGTTGCTAAGGGAGGGCGGGGTATAAATGTAATAAATAAATAAATGGTGGGGGGTGAAGAGGCCCTTTCCAGGCCTATTTTGGCCTTTGAGAGAAAACTCATTGGGACCTGTCCTAACTAGGGATGCCAGCTCCAGTTTGGGAAATTCCTGGAGATTTTGTGGTGGAGTCTATGGAAGGTAGAGTTTTGGGAGGGAAGAGGCCTCAGCTGAACAGAATGCCATAGAGTCCACCCTCCAAAGCAGTTATTTTCTCCAGAGGGAGAAAGATCTGTTGTCTGGAGTTCAGTTGTGATACCAGGCAGTCCACCTGGTTCCACCTGGAGGTTGGCTACCTGAGGCCTGGCAGCACCCTCTGGGTGACGTGATGACACCTGACTGGCATGACAGCTAGGCCTGACTGCTTGCTCCTGTTCACCTCCAGCAGCCCCTCTATTTTAAAAAATATTTAAATTAAATATGATGAAAGAGGAGGAGGAGGAGGAGGAGATTGGATTTATATCCCACCCTTCACTAATCGAAGGAGTGGTTTACAGTCTCCTTTCCCTTTCCCTTCCCCTCCCCACAACAGACACCCTGCAAGGTAGGTGGGGCTGAGAGAGCTGTCTTGAGAACTGCTCTTGAGATAACAGCTCTGAAAGAATTTATGACTGACCAAAGGTCACACCAGCAGCTGCAAGTGGATGAGTGGGAAATCAGACCTGGTTCTCCCAGATTAGAGTCCATGCTGTTAACCACTACTCCAAACTGGCTCTCAGCTAGGACAGCCAATGTGGCATAGTAGTTAGCACTTCAAGGCAGGGTCTGCCAGACCTGGGTTCTTGATGTGGAAGCTGAGTGGGTGATTTCAGATCAGTCACAGACTTTCAGCCTAATTTACCTCACAGGGTTGCTGTGTAGATCAAAAGGGGGAAAGGAGAATGATGTAAACTGCTTTGGTCCCCACTACGGAGGGAAACTGTACTGTTCCTCCTGGGGAACCATTGTTGCCAATCTCCAGGTGAGGGCAGGGGGTCACAAAGAATGACAACTGCTCTCCAGATGGCAGAGATCACTTCCCCTGGAGAAAATGGTGGACTCTATCTCATTATACCCTGCTGAGGTGCCCCCCCCATGACAGCCAGTATGATGTAGCAGTTAGTGTTCAGGACAGGGTCTTCCAGACTCAGGTTCTTGCAGTGGAAGCTGATGGGGTGATTTCAGACCAGTCACAGACTTTCAGCCTAAACTATCTCACAGGGTTGTTGTGCAGATCAAAAGGGGGAGAAGAGAATGATGTGAGCTACTTTGGTCCCCACTGTGGAGAAAGACTGTTCTTTCGCTAGGTAGAGGCTGCAGGGAGGGGGAAGGAGATGAAAAGCTAAAGACAGAGGGGCAGATAAAGGTAGGTTGACGGTTGGCTGGGAAGAAGATAGGGTTTCCAACTCCAGGCTGGGAAATTCCTGGAGATTTGAGGGGTGGAACCTGGAGAGGGTGGGGTTTGAGGAGGGGTGGAACCTCAGAAAAGTACGATGCCATAGACTCCACCCTCCAAACCAGCCATTTCCTCCTGGGGAACCATTGTTGCCAATCTCCAAGTGAGGACTGGAGATCACGAATTACAAGTGCTGTCCAGACGGCAGTTCCCTTGGAGAAAACAGTGGACTCTGTGTCCCTTAAAGTTCCTAGCAAAAGTGTCCCATTTTAGACTTGAGCATAAAAAGGTCTTGGCTAAAGCAGTTTAAAAACATTTAGGTTCATTAAAAAGATAAAAAACCTTAAAGTTTCCAGAGCTCCAAGACAGCGTCAACCACAGCTGCTGCCCACCGGAAGACTCTGTGTCATTATACCCTGTTAAGGTCATCACAGCAAATTGATGCTGAGTGCCCAAGGCCAGGGCACCCGCCCAGAGCCTCTTTCTAGAGCCTGTTGTATTTATTTCCACAATGGGCCTTATTCCTAGTCTGTTTATAAAAGAGGTGTAGCAGATAAATTTATATCTAACACACTTCTTAGGTGGTTAGAAGTTCCAGTGATTCAGTCATGAGTTTCTGTCCTCACATTCAATGGGCAATAACCAGTAAGCACCAACATTACAAAATTAATAGAGAAGGTGCAAAACAGATAAGTTGTTTATGAACTGAACATTTGTGTCTCCTTAGAATAGTCTGGAGTTATTAAACCCTCAATCAGCGCTCAGTTCTCTAGCCCCTGCCTGTGTCTTTCCCCCCAGTTTTAAGGTGCGGAAGTGTAATAGAAGTCCATAGTGATTCCTGCCCATTGAAGGCAGATCCCAGGGACCTGCTTTGATAGGGAGGAATGCTGCAGGCTCTCTACTTTCTATCTGCTGCAGGCTCTCTACTTTCTATCTGTACTGCCAAATAGATATGGGAACCCCAACAGGGTCTATCCCAGTACCTGAACACTACCATATCTCTAACTCTTTTCCTCTACATGTTTATCTGCCTGTCTACTCTAAACCTGATTAGTCCAGGTACCTGGTTGTCTTTTCCCTGTCCTCCCATCTACTCTGTAAAGAAGTCATACATTTGCCCAAGGTAGAACAAAGTTTGAGGCCAGTGGCACCTTTAAGAGCAACAAGTGCCACTGGACTCAAGCTTTGTTCTGCTTCTTCAGACCAACATGGCTCCCCACCTGAATCTATTCTCCCATGGTGTCTCAAAAACACCACATGTTTACAACACAGTTCCTATCTTAAAAGAAGTTACATTTTCAAAGTTAGTGTTTTTGGGAAGAGTAAACAAGCTGTTTCGGTCGTCTGCAATACAAAAACACCTACCCTCTTCACTATATATTTCTCATTCATTTAATGAGTCTCTCTATATTGTTAATTGTCGTCAATGTTTTGATTTGGATTAGTTATCTCTGTTCTTCATGATCTCATAGCAGAGGAGCAAACAGAGCTGACTTTTTTGCCCCAAATATGTCCGCACTCCTGTTTTATTATAGTTTGTTCCAGCTTGCTATGTGGTCCTTTATTGACCCGAACTGGGAGACAGGAAGGGGAGTAGATATTGCATTCATTCCACAGATACCTGATACCCATGGTAGCCAGGTTTGATTGTATGCATTGTGTGTTGGGTTCCAGGAATAGGATAGATGATAGCTTTTGCTGATTTACCATCTAACTGACTTTCTAGTGCGTGCACTAGATAAGCTGGCCAAAGTAGTCTCGTGTTTTGTTGCAAATCCCCCAACCAGGGCTGGATTAAGGCCAACTGATGCCCTAAGCACAGCCCAACAGTGGTGCCCCTCAGCCTTTGCATTGCTTAACTGACAAGACATTAAGACTCAAGAAATGATGAAGGTAAAATTCAGTGTTCTTCCAGGCCATCTCCTAGGCCAGAGCTCACAATTATATTAAATATAAACTTTCAAAAATATTTATTTAACACTAAATAGCAGTAAGCAATATAAGCAAAAAGAGAAAACCACCACCCCTCTTTGGTGCCCACCTTCCCTTGGTGCCCTAAGCACATGTTTTTTTTGCTTAATCCAGGGCTGCCCCCAAACTATTGATCCTGGGAGAATTTAACATACATACAAAATTTATCTTCTCTCATCATTTCTAAGAATTCATAGCCTCCTTAGCAGCTGTGGGACTCTTCCAAGTTGACTTGGGCCCATCACGTATAAAAGGACATACTCTGGATTTACTTTTCTGTTACAAAATATTTCTGGTGGTTTGGTTAAGGAGACTGAAGTGATACATTGTAATGGTCAGATCACTGCTTACTGAAGGAAGAGGTGCATGGTAACAATGACAAATGAATTGTTAGAAGTCACTTCCAGAGACTTATGAATCCAAATGCTTTGGCTCTGTAGAAATCTTGGTAGTAGGAAGGAATGTCCTGACCTGGATAGCCCAGGCTAGCCTGATCTCATCAGATCTTGGAAGCTAAGCAGGGTTGGCCCAGGTTAGTATTTGGATGGGAGATCACCCAGGGAATATTAGGGTTGTGATGGGGAGGCAGGCAATGGCAAATCACCTCTCAATGTCTCTTGCTTTGAAAACCCTATGGGTTGCCATAAATCAGCTGTGACTTGACCACCATTGCAAGGAATATTAAGTGTGCTGGGACTGTAGATAGGATTAATCCCTGGTGTCCTCACCTTCCATTAAAATGATAGCCTTTACTCAGTTTATTAGAGAGCTGGGGGAGATGACTGAAGGATGTTCAGGACTTCATGGCCTCCATGGTAACCATGAGCTTCTCACAGGTTGAGTAGGCCTCACCACACACAATGCGGAAAATGCTGGAATTATTTTTCTGTACCCAGCAGATTTCCTTTCAGATTCCCTATAATTCTTTATCATGGTAGATGTTGAATATAAAAAAGGGACAAGGAGAGATTAAAAAAAAGATGTTTCAAGGTATGTTGACAGAGGCTATAATTCTGCAGTTTGAAGCTTTCTTAAAGTGGTAGCCAAAAGGTGTTGCACACTTGAATAGATTATATGGTACAGATTTCAAAATGCCCAAGGAGCTCCTTGAATTTAAAAAAGGGGGAAACTGAGTTTCTTTGTTTGAAAATACATCAAAAGTGTTTCAGAACTTACCCACCTCAGTGCTTTTTAAAGTACACAGTCCCCTGAAAAGCTGAGATCAACATAAAAACATGGTGGTTCTTCTGTTAATGTTCTTGGCAGCAAGTCAGCAGAAGTCATATTGAGTAGTAATATCTAACAAGGCAAGGAAGCATAATCCCCCTAAACTGAGTCTGATTAGGAGATCCTTCTAGTTGTACTTTGTTGACAGTCTCTTATCGGATCTGACTTGGGATCTAACTTTAAATGGAGATCCTGTATCAGAAATGTCAAAGTGTCTGCTTGTTAGAATTGGGTGAATACTTTGGATTGGTCTCCCTGACAGTGACAGGGTCCTTGGGCTTCCTTGCAAAATAAATCCTTGACCTTCCTGATTGATTAAAGCTTGCTGGGATAAATTAAGATCTGTTGCCAGGATTATCAATACTTCTTTAGTTGAAGGAAATTTTCCTTCTGTAGTGCAAGAGGCTGTAGTTAAGTTGTTATTGAAAAAGACTTTTCTGACTAAAGGGGAATTTCTTTAATTAGAGGTCAGTTTCCAATCTACTTTGTTTAGAATCAAATGCATTCGATTTCATTAATGTTCACTTGCACACCCCCTATATTAAATTGGTCAAATGAATATTATGATATTTAGACTTGAAGGTTTAAATATATATTTTGACTCTGGAATTTTTTTTCTTAAATGTGGAAGGCCAGTAGGCTATCCATTTAAATCGTTCCTAATTTCCATAAAGGGAACATCTGGTTAACAAGTACATTTATGTGTATTACTGTACATTGGCACTGCAGATGCAAACAAACCTATAATGGGTTCAGCTCTCTTGGTTTCCTTCAGAGAACCCTGGGAGCTGGGACAATCAGTGTTTCTGGGGCCCCACACTGGGCCCCCAAATCACTGCCACCACCCACTGGGACCCCCTACTACCAACTCATGGCCAAGTAAGGGCCTTATTCTAGGTGATGTGGGTGGAAGCCATCACTGGAAGCTAGCTGCCTGGGCCTGACCTGGCTTTCTGAGCCCCAGACAGAAAGACATGAATGGCTGCTGCTGTGAGTGGACAGCCCAAGCCCTGGACAGGATGGATGTTTTACTTCTTTTTTATTTCCATTGTGGGGAGGGTCATGGATGATAGCCCCCAGCATGGGGATTGGAGCAGCTGCCTATAAAGTACTGAGTCCAGAGACACGTTGCAGTGAAATCAGCTCATAAGTTTATTGATGGTACAATTCCAGGCTACTGAACGGGGCTCGGGGGTCTGCTTAAATACACGTCTAAACCACACCCCCAGCCTTGCCCAAACTCTCTGATAGGATTACTCCCTGATGGGATTACCCTGATAAGATTACGCCTGATAGGATTAATCATGAGTTACCTTAAACCATAGGTCCCCTGGAATCTGGGTAGCTGCTTGGTCTGATTTACATTCCAGCCAGGCTATTGTCTCCTGAAGTGAAGCTCCAGTAGCCAGCCCAGCCATGTGCTTTTCTCTGACCACGTGCGCGGTTGCCATTAGGACATAACACCCCTCCCCCCATAGTTCAGACATTCACTAGCACACAAAGTCTTTTAGGTATGTGGGTATGTGGGTATGTGGCGGGTTGCTCAGGGGCGGCCTCAGCCGGTTCTGGGGATGATTCCAATTCATCCATCGGGGCAGGTGCTGAGGGGATGTCAATGTGTGAGTGTGCTGATGTGTTTGGTCAGGGAGACTCAGGTGTTGATGTCTTGCGGTCCTCGTCTTTGTCTTGCTCGGGAGTGGGGGTTTCATCCTTGCTCTCTTCGCGTGTGTCGGTTGCTGTGGGCAGGCGCAGTGGCACAGTTGATTGATGTGTCTTCTCCACAGTTGACCTTCTTCCCCTGTGACCTTGTAGGATAGAGGCCCTGTTACCCACACTATCCAGCCCAGCAACCAGGCGAGACCCTTAGCAAAGTTCTTTATATAGATGGGGTCCTCCAGGAAGAACCCCCGTGGAGCCTTTTGCTGCTCCAGGGCCATGCTATGTTCTGGGGTGTAGGCAGGGTGTAGGTTGGTCTGGGTGTAGGCAGACCAACCTGGTTGTGAGCAGCTTACCCATGAGTTCTACAGGGCTGTACCCGATCATGAAGTGTGGGTTGTCCACTGGCTGAACAGGAATGCTGCCAGTATGTAGTTCCAGTCACCGGTGTCCATGCAGCGCAGGGCTTCTTTGGCTGTGTGCACCATGTGTTCAGCCTGGCTGTTTGTGGCTGGGTGGAACGGGGCAGATTAGATGTGCCGAATCCCGTAGAAGCCCACAAACTCCTGGAACTCTCCTAATGTGAAGGCTGAGCTGTTGTCGGTTACAAGTGTGTCGGGGATGCTGTGGGAGCTGAAGATGCACCACATGGCACAGATGGTGGCCTGTGATGAGATGGAGGACACTGGCACTACTTCCAGCCACTTCATGTAACTGTCAACTAATATAAAAAATAGTTGACCCAGGAATGGTCCCGCAAAGTCCAGGTGGCGTTGGGCCCACGGCTTGCGGGACGACTCCCAGGGTCTCACCAGTGCCTGGGGCGGGTCTGGCCTCAATTCCTGGCACTTCTGGCACTGCCAGACTTGCTCCTTGATCTCATGATCTGGGTCTGGCCACCAAACATAGCTCCAGGCCAGGGCTTTCATCCTTATGATGCCCTGATCCATTTCATGGAGTGCTGCGAGCACCCATTTGCAAAGTGGCTCAGGGACAACCACCTGAGCGCCCCAGAGCACACACCCCTTGTGTGCCAAAAGTTCATTTTGCCGGGCTGAAAAGGTGGCAAATTTGGACCCCAGGCTGCTGGGGCACCCCCTTCCCACCCAGTCCAAGACATGGGACAAGGTGTGATCATGGGCAGTGAGGCGAGAAATATCTTTTACCTGGATGGGCCGATCTGGCAGTTCCTCCAGCAGGGCAATGTGATGGGCCAGAGCTGAGTCTGGGTCACAGGAAGGGAGTGGCAGGCAGCTGAGGGCATCCATATGGCCCATGGACTTCCTCGGGCAGTGGACCAGCTCATACTGGAAGCCAGCCATGAAAATGGACCAGCACAGCACCCTGGGTCAGAGCATCTGGGGGGTTTGGCGGTCTGATGCCAGAAGACCCAGGAGAGGCTTGAGGTCCATTGCAATCGTGAAGGCCCGGCTGGACAGGTAATTGTGGAATTTCTTAATTCCTGCCACGATTGCCAGAGCCTCTTTGTCGATTTGTACGCAGTCGTGCTCAGCCGACAACAGGGTGCAGGAGTAGTAGGTGATGGGAACCTCTCTTCCATCTGCCAGGCAATGTCCCAGGATGGCCCCCACTCCATATGGTGATGTGTCGCATGTGAGGACTACAGGGAGTGACTCATCGAAATGGGCCAGTGTCATATTCGACGTCAACAGTCCCTTAATGACCCAGAACACTGCTGCGTGGTGGGGACCCCAGGTCCACGGAGTGTTCTTGTCGAGGATCCAATGGAGAGGTTCTGCCACTGCTGCCTTGTGGGGGAGGAATGAGTGGTAAAAGTTGAGCCCCAAAAACACCTGGAGGTCCACCTTTGAAGTTGGAGTGGGGGCTTCGGTGATGGCGCAAATTTTGTCGGGGGATGGATGGATGCCCTGTTCATCCACTGTGAAACCAAGGAATTCGACCAAACAGACTCCCAGCAGGCATTTTTCTCTTTTCACCTTTAGGCCTGAGTCGTTAAAGTGCTGCAGGACGGAGCATAGCTTGGCCGTGATGGTCTCGACATCTAGAGCTGCTATCAGAACATCATCAAAAAAGGGTTGGATCCCGGGGATACCTTTAAGCAAAGAGTCCATGAGATTTTGGAAAACCCCTGGGGCAATGCTGACCTCGAGTTGTAAGTGCTGTATCTTGAACACCACCTCGTGCATCACGATGGTCTGTGCTTCTGCGGTGGCATCATACACCAGGAGCTGTTGGTAGGCCTGTGCCAGATCCAGCTTCCCAAATACCTTCACCCCGGCCAGCAAAGCCAGGACCTGGCTTATGACTGGCATTGGATAAGCGTGGTCTTGGAGAGCCTTGTTTATTGTGCATTTGTAATTGGCACAAATGCATACATCCCTGTTTGGCTTCATCAGGGTTACAATGGGGGTCTCCCACCAAGCATGTGGGCCCAGTTCAAGGACCCCTTGGTCAACCAGCCTGTCCAGTTCTTTGTTGATTTTGGGGTGGACCGCTGGGGGGGGGTTGTCTGGCTGCCGTGCAGATAGGCCAGATCATTGGGTCTAGGTCCAGGGACACTGGAGGGCCCGTATATTTGCCCAGTGCACCATCAAAAATGGCCGGGAACTCATTACAGACTGACTGGAAGTCTGTGCCACAGAGATGATTCACCCCCATCACTCCCAGTCCCAGGGGCCCAAACCACGATAATCCCAGCAAGCTGGAAAGCCTGCCCTCAACCACCAGGAGGTCCAATAGTCCATCAAAGTCCTTGAACTGGACCCTGAACTTGCCCAACCTCTTGATCGCTACCGGGTTCTTCTGGAAATCTCATAGCTTCTGTCCCATGGGCTTCCGTAATGCCCCCCCCATGGACAGAGTCTCTGAAGGGTGTCCACAGAGATTATGGAAAATGCAGACCCCATGTCCAGTTCCTTTTCACAGGGGGACCCCTCAATTACTACTGGGACATACATTTTGTTGGGGGTGTCCCAGGGCAAGTTCATTACCTGGTGGTGGGTGGATACTGTGAAGTGCAGTTCTGATGACTCCAGGTGTGTGGCTTGTGTGCATCGGAAGGCCCGGGAATGACAAACCTAGGCAATGTGCCCTGTCTTGCCGCAGGATTGGCAGGATGCTTCATGGAAGTGGCAGGTCTGGTGGTCGTGTGGATCTCCGCAGCTAGCACATGGTGTGGGTGCATTGGTATGCTGGCTGGCTAGCGATGGTGTGGTGGCTGGGTGCTGTGGTCCTCGCTGGTCTGGCCTGTGGAGCTGAAGGACCTCTTCATCCTTGTCTGATATCAATGGGTTGGTGGTGGTTGCCAGAGAGTGCGTCGTAGATCCTTGGCAATCCTTATACACTTTCTCAAAGGCGATGGCTGCTTTGCAAGTGGTGTCCAGCTTTAGTTCCTCAATTGCCACTAGCTTTCATCAGAGCTTTGGCTCATGGATACCCCAGACGAATTGGGTCAGGAGAATGTCCTCGACGGACGGGAACTCATATCCCATTGCAAGGCACCAGAGGTCGGCCATGAAGTCGGCTGACTCACCGGTCTTCTGGGTACGAGCACAGAAGTCCATTCTGAGCACCATTCAGGATAGATTTGGCATGAAGTAGGCCGTGAGCATGTTGATCAGCTCATTGAAGGATGCATCGTCCAGCATATTGGGTGCGATTAAGCTCTGCACCAGGTGAATCGTGGAGACACTGCAGGAGCTGATGAGCCAGGCTTTCTTCTTTCCTGCATCAGCCGTCTCCTGGACTAGGTAGAAGTACTTTAATTGTTCTACCCATGCTTCCCAGATCTTGGGGCTAGTGGGGTTGAATGTGATGAGTTGTCCCGGAGTGGCTGCCATGACTCTGGAGCGGTGCAGTGAGCGATGTCCTCTGGGGCAGTCGGCAGTGCTGTGAGGTGCTGGAGCCTAGCATTGCTCAGTTGCCAGCGGACTGGTGCTCGGTGCGATGCTGGAGTTGGCATTGGTGTCGCTCATCGGGATCCCACCTTCATCGCCAGTATAAAGTACTGGGTCCAGAGATGTGTTGCAGTGAAATCAGCTCATAAGTTTATTGATGGTACAATTCCAGGCTACTGAACGGGGCTCAGGGGTCTGCTTAAATACATATCTAAACCGCACCCCCGGCCTTGTCCAAACTCCCTGATAGGATTAATCATGAGTTACTTAAACCATAAGTCCCCCGGTGGAATCTGGGTGGCTGCTTGGTCTAATTTACAATCTGGCCGGGCTATTGTCTCCCAAAGCAAAGCTCCGATAGGCAGCCCAGCCACGTGTACCTCTCTAACTGCATGTGCGGTTGCCATTAGGACATAACACTGCCCGTGTTGCCCTTTGGCCAAGAGTGCCCCCATCTGAGACTTTTAGGCTCATTTGGGTGCAAGAAATTTTTCAGACTAAAATCATTCATGGAACTACAATTCTATAGTTGCTGGGTGTTCAGCATTTAAGCATCTGACATTGTTTTGAAAGTCTGAAGTAGAGATGGCCACCATGCTACATACAAAATGAGATGTTACTTGGTGAAGTACAGTTGCTGTGCTGAAAGCAATAGCATCACTCCTGTATTGCTTCTGGCAAGACTGCTTTCCTCCCTTTCTTATGTCAGGGGGCTCTGTGGTATGTTCTTACCTCATGCCAGGATGACCTTGGCTTGGACTGCCAACAGCCAGAACGGGAAAAAAAGTCATGTCCCTTTAATAGAGGCTTAATGGGATATTTACCAGTTACCTCCATACTATTAAAAACGTCAACAATCTTTTCCCACATTAAAAGGGGCAGGACATTTTTTTTCTTCAGGTTCCCCAGCCTTGTCCCATTTTAGTTAGAGAGGCACATCTCTTAAACTGATCCACAATATCAATATGCTATGCCAGTCTGAGTTGCTGAGAATATGATAATCTAATAATGAACTGTTGTATACCTCCAACTAAATCCCCTTTTCATGTACAACAATCAGTTTGCAGATCAGAGACTTGTTAAGCTCAGGAACAATAGTATGTGGGCAGGGGACAGTAATATATTCAGGATTGTTTGTTTGGTACAAAAAGTAGCTGATGAACAAAAATAGATGCCAACCAAGGAAAATAAATCACTAACTTTGCTTCAGCTAACCTAGTCCTTTGTGAGTCAATATGTAGGTGATAAACACTTTATTGCTCTAGGGAACTGAAAATGTGCATATGTTTGCCTTCGGCAGCAGATATCCTTCATTTTATCCTCAGATACACTCCTATCATTTTTGAGCTTGGAGATATTAGCAGCTCAGAGAGCAGCATCCATCTGCAAATCAGGTGGGGGTTGCAGATGCTTAGAGTGTGCATGAGCTAATTCTGTTCACCCTAGGGATTTTCAGACCACTATCTGCTTGGAAGGGCATGGAAAGAGCAGTTAACCCATTAAATGTTAAATAATAATTGAGGTCAGGAGCTTCAATAGGTAGAATTGAGTAGCTAAAGCAACTAAAGCATTAGTTGATCAATCGGTGGGAGATGATTTTATGAATAAAAGCAAACTTTTTTATCAGTGAAGCCTTACTGATTTTTTTTTTAGACACCATTTGGCCTTTTGGTGCATAACTGCTCTGGGAAATGGAAAATAAAAGAAAGTTGACTATTCTTCTGAAAATGTGGCTTCTTTTATTGCTGGAGATATAAATTACCTCACATGTCCATAAGTAGCCTCAAAAGCAACCTGTAATGGATTTTTTAAAAAATAAAATGCATATGGATTAAAACATAATTTATGAATTCATTGCTTATTTGGATAAAGACAAGATGATGAATCAACTAAAAATGGTTTACTGCACTTCAGCACTCCTAGGGATCTAGCAGTCTATTGACAAACCACCTCCCTCCCCCAGCACACTTTTAGTAACGTGTTCAAACGGGGTTATTGTGGTTATGGAGAACAACCTTCCAGCTGTCAAAATAATAAGATTTTTTTTTAAAAAGAAAAAGAAAATGTCCACCCACATATTCTGCACAGCAACAGAGCAAGCAAAGTTACAAAGTACAGGTACATGCACTAATTTCTCTCTTCTCTAACATACCCTCACAGTTATTATTGTAGGGTAAGCTATTTATTCTTAAACTTACAGCTTTCTTTCAGTCATCCAGATATACCTCACACAAAGAACCTGTGAAAAATGGATGTTGTTCCCCTTACTTCTAAGGAATTGATTACCTCTCCCTGCCCATCCGCTATAGGTATGTCCTTCTCTTCCTGTCCTTCCCTGGAAGAGGTGCAATCTAGCATTTGGCCTCCCAAGTCTCTGTTACATTCCTGCCAGGGACCGTGGTGGTCCTTTGACTGTTCTCTGCTAGCTAGAAATATTTGCATAGCCAAGCCCTAAGTAATGAGTGCTTGAAAGAGCCATCAATGGGATGAGGGTGCTTGTGTGAGACTTCTGAATAGATCCAATAAGTCAGGCCTTGTGGTTCAAAACAAAGTCTTTATTTCTTAATGGTCTTTCAGGAACAGTTGCTTTGTTTGTGATAATGCATGCAGTAGGGAGGGGATTCATATACTGTATTCAAACAGGAACAAAAGCATAGGTACCAATCAGAAGGAGAATGCTCAGGCGCCAAAAATCTACTGTTACTTTCTCAGGGAAAAATAGGCACGCAAGCTGAAGCTAAATTCCCACTCTGACCCTGTGTGAAAACTACTCGCAGGCCCTTGCATAAGACACCTGGAAAAGCAGAACCCAGTTGCCCAAGGTTACAAGAGGAATCAACATAGATAATATAAGTCTAGCAAAACACATGAGCTTACCCAGAGGAGGGAGGAGTGGAGAGGGGGGAAGGAGGGGGAACTGAGTCATCAGAGTAGGAACTGATGCCGAGCTCCCGCCAGGATCTGTAACCGGGAAAGTTACAAGGAAACAAAACATGACAGGAACCTGACACTTGTGAGCAATCAACTGCTCTCCTGTTTCTTTCCCTGCACCAACAGAGAAACTGTAGAATGAATTTTGGGGGGTTGTGGCCCCAAAACTTTCAATAGTGTGAGGTAGCCCAAAATGGAGTGCATTTCTCCACATGCATCAAAAGTGAGAAAGAAACTGTAAAGCCCTTAACGTGGCCTGTGTGAATTTGGTCTCAGTCTCTGTTGTAGGACTTACTTAGTCCCTACAGAAGTCAGTGTAACCTGCTTTTGAAAATCATGCATTGTATTGGGCTGTGAAGCTATTCAACTTCAGTGAGTAGCCTTACTGAATTAATGCACAATAGATTTGACTCTGGTATTCTCTACAACAACAGCAGAGACGGAATTCAAGTTGAATGGTAAATATGAATCCCACTCCAGAAATTCTGGTGTTGTAAAAAAATGTGTCATGCTTTCAGTGGCCCAGTTTAAAACATGGAAATTATGGAAAGAGATTGTCATTTGCACTGCAGACCAATATGGATTATGTATGTCTACTCTTTCATACGAGAACCTACAACTCTTTATGATAAAATCATTTAATTTTATATTTTATTTATTTAATATTTTAAATCCACTTTCCTCCGGCAAAGCAGGATTCAAAGTAGCTTACAGAACCCAAAATATGAAAAAGAATTCAAAATCAGTGTACAAGAGCAAAACATGAAAAGCTGCCAGGGGGTGGACCTGGGCAGGAATAGTCTCCCTTGTCCAGCCCCAGAGACAGTATCAGCAGCTCCTTTTCAAGCAGAGCAGCTGAGGTGGAGGTAGAGTGATCAAGTAGCATAACTCAGCCCTTGGTGGAAGCGTCCCCTGACAGACAGTATTTTATGGCAACAGAAGACAAATTACCCCTAGAATGCTCCAAATAGTGTTGGGAAGATGTCCAATTAATTTTTATATTCTCAAGAAGAAATGCCCTCCCCCCTTTCCGTCCCACCAGCCTTTGGTATATCCTGCAGTGCATTTTACATTCAACACTATGAAATCCAATTAAGTCTGCAAAACATCCTACATTACATTTTAAGACTTTACATGCCATCAGGCCCTGACATATCGTTTTCATATCCCCTCATTAAAAAAAAAAGTACTAAAAAACCCCCTGAGTCTGATGAAGCATTCTGGGGAACTTACAAGTTTGTATACTTTGGTCCTAACAAAAGGTTTGGGATCCCCGCCCCCTGTGCACCAGCCTGGCTGCAACAATCTTTGTCTGTCTGAATCACATAAATAACAAGTGAAATTGAACTTGTAGGAGGTCCTGATTGTAAACTACAAACAGTACCAAAGAATGCTAGAAAAAAATATATTAACAGAGTGAAAATATCAACTGTAAATGAAATATTTTTTTTCTGATGTCAACAGGAGCTGAACAGATACTCTTTGCTCAACAGTGGCTTATTTTCTATACCTTTGTAAGACAGCTTAGTTTAGGGTTCCCAACCTCCAGGTGATGCCTGGGGATCTCCCACTTTTACAATGGATCTCCAGCTGACGGAGATCAGCTCCCCTGGGAAAAACGGCTGCTTTGGAGGGTGGACTCTATGCCATTGTACCATGCTGAGGCCCCTCCCCTCCCCAAACCCCACCCTCTCCTGGATCCATCCCCAAAGTCTCCAGGGATTTTCCAACCCAGACTTGGCAACCCTGGTTTAGTTGTCAGGTTAAGGTTGATCATGGTGTATTGGAATAGTGGTTCATTGGGGAATATTATACCGCTGTGAGGTGTTTATCTTGAAGGCAGGGGACTTGGCACCTTGTAATGCCAACATTCTCAGCTAAGAAGCAGCATGTTGCCTTAGCAGAACTAAGGAGAATTTCCTGAAAAGAGAGCCTTTGAAATCCAAATCATGCTCACATTTGTTTTAAATCATCTCATGAATTTTTTTCTTTTCTAAGTTGTTCCCCTGTGTAAGCAAATGATGACCAGAGGAAAAGGGTGGCAAAAATGAGGACCACAGTAGAATTTTACAACAGCGTGAAGCATCACAGAATGAATGTACCCGCTGAAATAAAAGAGCCTGTGTCATATTTGCTGTCACCCTCGTTTTATATGCAATCAGGGCTCGATTTCAGCAGGAACGCGCAGGAACGCCGTTCCAGCTGGCCTCCGAGCCTGCCCCGCCCCCTCCCTGCCCGACCTGAGCTTTTTATACTTAAAGGGAAAGTTCCTGCAGAGAGCCAGCAGGAATAGGTTCCACCGGGTGCTTTCCCTTTAAGAGCAAAACAAGCCAGCAGGAGAAAGCCCCGCCCAAAGATTAAGCTCAGGGGCTAGGCTTTCTGCATTTGGCTTGCCGACGTCGCGTGGCTTTCCCTGCTCCAGTAAGTTCTCTGTTCTCTTTTCCCTCTCTCTCTCCCTCTCTCTGCCCCCCCACCTTTCTTTCTGTCTTTCTGTCTTTCTCTCTCTGCCCCCCCTTTCTTTATTCCTTTCTCTTTCTCCCTCTCCCTCCCTCCTTCCTTTCTCTCTCCTCCACCTACCTACCTTCCTTCCTTCCTTTGTCTGTCTGTCTACCTTCCTTCCTTCCTTCTTCCTTCCTTTTCCTTCCTTCCTTTCTCTCTCTCCCCTCATCAACCTCTTCCTTCCTTCCTTCCTTCCTTCCTGTCTGTCTGTCTACCTTCCTTCCTTCCTTTTCCTTCCTTCCTTTCTCTCTCTCCCCTCACCAACCTCTTCCTTCCTTCCTTCCTTCCTTTCTTCCGTTCTTTCTGTTTTTATTAAAAAAAAATTGAAAAGGGGGGGATGTAAAAAAGCAGAGAGCCCAGGAAATGCTGGTTTTGACAATATCTTTAATTTTTGAGAATCTCTTTAGTTTTCTCATGGCATCTTCTGCTTAAGAAAAGTAACTTTGAAGCCTGAGTTCATTGTTGTGTCTTGTTGGGAATGGCTTGCAAATATATGTGTGTTTAAAGTCTGTATTAAAGTGGTTTGGTGCTTACTGCCATGTAAGAGAAAACATCTGAAAAAGTAGCTTCATTGTTGTGTGTGTTGGCAGAACACTTGACTGTTGCATGGGGGACATCTTTGGGGGACATTTGCAGAGAAACAGAGTTGTAACTAAAAATGAGCATGGTCAGCAGCACTTTGGAGATTGCCTGTTTTGTGACATTTAAAAAAGTGGGCAGAGTTTCTGAAGAAGATGATTGTCCCTCTTCTCCTGCCAATGGATTGACATCTGCCTTTAATGGGCCAGCAAAGTTGATGTTCTTAAACCTCTTAATAAGAGAGATTTCCGCTTCTGAGGAGTTCCAACGATTGGTGATCTTGTGATGGTAGTGATACTTTTATGTGGTAAAGACCACCTGTTCACAGGATAATTTTACCTGTGGGACAGACTCTGCATGGTAACCACTCCACTGGTACATAATTGCTTGTAAAAAGTATTATAGTGTAATAATTCAGGTGGGTAGCCGTGTTGGTCTGAAGCAGCAGAACAAAGTTGGAGTCCAAAGTTTCATCCAAGGTATAAGCTTTTGTGTGCATGCACATGTCTTCCATCTGAAGAAGTGTGGGTGGCACATGAAATCTTATACCTTGAATAAAATAGTCCACAAACTACTCCCATCCAGTGAGTCCACAAACCTAGAAGAAGAGGAGATTGGATTTATACCCCGCCTTTCACTACCCAAGGGAGTCTCAGAGCGTTCTTTCAAACTCCTTTCCCTTCCCCTCCCCACAACAGACACCCTGTGAGGTAGGTGGGGCTGAGAGAGCTCTGAGACAACAGCTGGTACAGAGCTATGGCTTGCCCAAGGTCATCCAGCAGGTGCAAGGGGGGAGTGGGGAATCAAACCCGGTTCTCCCAGAATAGAGTCCACACACTTAACCACTACACCAAACTGGCTCCTAGCGTTGTTCTGCCAGTGAACTAGGGTTGCCAACTCCAGGTTGAGGAAATCCCTGGAGATTTGGGAGTGGAGGGTGCAGTTTAGGGGAAGGAGGGACCTAAGCAAGGCATAATGCCATGGACTCTACTTTCCAAAGCAGCCATTGACCTGATCTCTGTAGTTTGGAGCTCAGTTGTAATTCCAGGAGATCTCCAGACCCCACCTGTAGGTTGGCAACCCTAAAAAATCATATTCAGCGTACTAGTTCTGCAGGAAGGCAACCTGATTTCCATGGGAACCTAACCCTTAGGAATTGATTCCAATTCAGTGTGGGAATAATTGTTGGACATAAGATATTGGTTCAGGCAAGGTTTTGTATAGATGGGACAGAAAATAATGTTTTTATTGGTTTTGTCAAAACTGTTTTGACAACAAGGTAAACAGAATAAGAAGCAAAAGGTGGATGTGGCTGGATGACCACACTTCTGGGAACACTGGGTGTGTCCTAATATGTTAATGAGCTGTGCTGTCAGGGGTGTGGCCTAATATGCTAATGAGTTCCTGCTGGGCTTTTTCTACAAGAAGAGCCCTGTATGCAATTATGCATGGAAACAAAGATCACACATAAGACAGTGCTGGCTTCATACCTCAGAAGATAGTTGAAATGTCCCTTCACTCTGTGATAAGGGAAAGCAACCAGATTTAGGGACAAACTAGATACTACATCTCCAAGTCCACCACAGGGACATTATGCCATTTTAGATCCTAATTTTTTAGTTAAAATTGACCGGGGGGGGGGCTGATCTTGCCAGGGACTATGGCATGAGGGGCTCCTGTCTCCCCCTTGCAACATTTTCAAGATCCAAAATGGCTGTTAATAAGATATAAAATGGTTCTGCTTCCCTGTGGCAGAATCGGAGACGCAGTATTGTCCAGTTAGGCATGGAGAAAAATGATCTAAAACAGAAAATTTCGGCTGGGAATTTAGTTGCCCAGAAAGCCGGAAATCCAAAAAACTGCTCTATGTGAACTGTCACCATATATCTGATGCCTTTGAAAACCTGCCTATATCTGCACCTTAATGGCGTTGTATTTCCCTTAGGAACATGGCTACTGCCATGAAACAGCAGCTGCCTCAACCATGGCTGTGAGTAATTTTAAGGAGATCTAAGTACAGGGAATGTGAGAAGTAAACTGGCTACATCATAGTGCTTGCAGATAATTTCACAGTGGGAACCCCCCCCCCCCCGAGTTTGGTTCATATCGTAATCCTTTTAGTGTACTTCTCATGATAGCTGAACTACCTTTATTTATGTAGGATGCACCTTTGAAAGAGCACTTGAGATGGAAGGCATTGGCACAGGAGCTAAGCAGAGCTAACTTTTCTCTTGCATTTCCAGTCTAATAACCCTGTGCACTTTTTTTAAAACTCAAGGAAATTTAAAATGTGTTTTGGAATTTTGTAAAGCCATTCAGAGTGGCATATATCATGTCTTCATTTTATTTTCACCATACTCCTGTGAGATAAATTAGGCTAAGAGACAGTGACTGGACCAACTCTGCCCCTCCATAACAGTCAAGATCTGGACCTGGATCTTCTCAATCCAATGCTCTGACCACCACACCTGGCTCACAAGCAGCTCTGTGAAGGTCAACCTGTCTATCTACCCACTGGATTCTTATCCTGGAGATATGTACTCTTCAGATTTGTAATCTGAGGCTTCCATTAGTATTTCAAACATCCTTTCTTTTTAGTAACAATTCGCTTATTGTCTTTATGTGGAATATTTTCCTCTGCCTTAGTGTTAATAAGTTTATCCTTCAGAAGGAGGAAGGAAACATGTCAAATGTAGTGTCTTATCACTGCTGACATCCTGTTGTTTGTGCTAAAAGGCCATCGCCATAAGCTGACATTTCTCTGTGGATGAGTCCAATGGACTTGCACATAGCTTAACCTGACCCAATATTTACTTTAGAAAAACACAGATCCAAGTGAAAATACCTCCACCTCCCTTTGTAAGCACTTTTGTCTGTCAATAAAATAACTTAAAATTGTATGCTGATAGGGAAACATTTAAAGTGACTGTGATGGGATTAAAGAAAAAAACACCTATGACCAGCAGAGTGTGTTCATAGAACCCTGCTGAGTCACATGACAGAGTGAGGAGGGGGCCGTTTGGGCTCAGGGCTCTCGGTTATTGTCCGTGAACAGACTCAGAAGGGAAGTGCTGAGGGAGTGAAGTGACTTTTGCCTTCTGAAGAGACTCTGTGGAGAATTCTGTTTCTAGGAAGGAACAGACTCAAATCATAGTGAACTAAGCAAACACAAACACTAACATACATCAATCCTGGTGAGCCTGTGAGATGTGGTTGTGGGAGGGCTGAACTCTGGCAGGGTCTAGACAGCTGTGTAGAGGCCAGCTGTGACTCAAAGAGGCCAGCAAGACACCGCTATAGAGGAACCACAAAGCAGGACAGGAAAGAGTATAATAGAAGAGTGAAGTGAACGTGTAACCATCTGTATGCAACAACAACAACAAAAACCATAAGCATACGGCCTGAATGTAGTCTGAGGACCAATGCCATCCCTTTTAGCAACAAAGAGTCCTCTGTGCAAACAACCGATATTCTCCTGTTGTGTTCGGCCAATAAATTACAGTTTTATTTTATCTTGAGAAAACTTTGGTGCCTGACTCATACTAAAAAAAAAAACAACAATCCCCGAAGAGACTAGTTAAGAAGAGAGGGACCTGAGTAGTATTCATAGACCGCTGGGCCAATCTGTTCCTTCAGAGAGAAAGTTCAAACTACAGCTTGTAAAGAGGAGTAGGGTCATATTGGTGTCCAGCGTCCGGATTTCAAGTAAACACCCCAAAATACATGTCAGAAAGGCACAAAATAAGTAAAAGGACACTACAGCAGAGTGAGTGAGCGAGTCTGAAAAAAAAAATTCCTGTCAGGAATGGCACCACCACAGAAAACAGTGAAGGCCACAGGAGATGGCCAGGCACAGGGAGCAGCTTCTGAGGAAAACCCTAGCTCAAATATTGAGACCATGGCATTATTGATAGAACTGGCCAGAATTGAAGCAGAGAGAGAAATGCAGATTGCCAGGTTACAGGCAGAAAAAGAACAGAGACAGGCAGAAAAAGAAAAAGAGCTTGAAAAACTTAGAATGGAGGCAGAGGAGAAACAAAGGCAGGCAGAACAGAGAGAAAGGGAAAGGCAGGCAGAAAAAGAACAGAGAGAGGCAGACCATGAACATGAAGAACGAATGTAGAATTTAAAACTTCAAGAATTGCAGTTGAGGGCAGAGCTTCACACTGACAGTAGACATGAACACTACCCCACTGTAGAACAGAAAAAATTTCCAAGGTATCAAAAAGGCGATGATATTGAGGCTTTCCTGTTCAGTTTTGAAAGGACCTGCCAAGATTTAAATATTGCTCAGGAGGACAGGATGATTTATTTAAGACCACAAATTTGTGGGGGGTTAAGTGAAATCTACTCTGAACTCAGAGATGAAGAGACTTCTAATTACCAACTATTTAAAGAAAGAGTCAGAGTCAGATATGGCTATACTGCTGAACAGAGCAGAAAGACCTTCAGGGAAATAAAAAGGAGGGCAGGGGAAACATATTCACAACTAGGGTGTCATTTAGACAGAGCCCTTAACAGGTGGATTGAAGGGAGCAAAGGGGTCCGTTGGGGCTGGAGCGAGGCGGAGCAAAGCTCCACTAGCTCAGGAGTGGCCACTAGGGCAGTCAGGGGCTGAATCAGATTCTCTGATCTGATTCGGCCCGCTGCCGAATTGCCGCCGAAATTCGGCGGCAACTTTAAAAGTGACTGGAGGGGAGGGGGTTTGAGGGAGAGGCTCCAAACTTGCAGGGTAGCTGCTGGGGCCTCTCCTCGAAATACCCACCAAGTTTCAAGAAGATTGGACCAGGGGGTCCAATTCTACGGGCCCCCAAACAGGTTGCCCCCATTCCCTCCATTGTTCTCTATGGCAGGAAAAAAGTAACACTTTTGGGCGCACTAACTACAACCGTACCAGGCGGGCTAGTCTTCCTCAATATAGAAAGCAGGAGGTAATCTGTTACCAATGTGGGGAGAAAGGACATTACCAAAGATCCTGCACCAATGTAGATGTAGGGAAGAAATCCTTACCACCAAAGACTGTTAGTGGTTCAGTGTTTAAACCCAGAACCAGAGTCGGATGGAACTGCACACACAGAGACTGCACCACCAGAATGAGCTAACAGTGTTTTACAAGTATGGAGAGTGCAAGAAGGCTTAAATGAGGACTACTTAGAGACTGTGAGTGTAAATGAACAGAAAATTAAAGCTTACAGGGACACTGGAGCACAGGTCTCTCTGATCCAGCCAGAGTTTGTGCAGAAACATCAATATTTGCTAGGCAAGTCCTACACCATCAAAGGCATTAGAGGACCTGCATTTAAAGTTGCCCTCGCAGAGGTTCCTGTCAAATATCGAGACTTTCAAAGCCCCTGGATTGTGGAAATTCTTCGGGATCTGGAGATGCCCCTCTTAGTTGGAAATGACTTGGCTTCTCAGGTCAGCAAACAGCAAGACGCCTCAGTTAAAATCATTACAAGAAGCATGCCAGCATGACCAGGTTGAGCAGCAGGAGGAGGAAGGAGAGACTTTGTTGCAGAGCGTCCATACAGCAGAGTTCCTGGTTGAGCAACAACAGGATGACAGCCTGAAAGATCTGTAGCAGAGAGCAACTGTAAATGATCAAGAAATCACCTTTGAAAATCCCTGTCAATTTAAAATCCTTGATCAGAAACTGTATAGAGTGGCTTTGACAAGGAAGCATGGTGTAGTCTGGGAAAGGAAGAAACAGCTAGTTCTTCCCAGAAAGTACAGACTGCAAGTCTGAGGCTTTTGACAAAATAGGAGTGGATATTGTGGGGCCTATCTCGAGAGTCACCCAGAGAGGAAACAAATATATCCTTACCATCGTGGACTATGCCACCAAGTTCCCAGAAGCAGTGCCTCTCAGAAACATTGAAGCCAAGACCATGGCTGAGGCGCTTCTAAATGTATTTGCACGGCTTGGGTTCCCAGAGGAAATGGTGACGGATTTGGGTACAACCTTCATGTCCAATATCATGCAAGAGCTGATGAGAGCTTGTGGAATCTGGCACATCACCACCACAGCATACAATCCGCAAGCAAATGGCCTGAATGAATGATTCAATGGCACCTTGAATCACATGTTAAAAACTTATGCCTACAAGCACCCAAACGACTGGGATCAACACTTACAGCACCTGCTTTTTGGGTACAGGGAGGTACCCCAAGAGAGTTCTGGGTTCAGCCCATTTGAGCTCCTGTACGGGAGGCAAGCCAGAGGACCCCTTAATGTCCTGAAGGAGGCGTGGTCCGGGCATGAGGACATCCAGGAGACAGATGTCATCACCTATCTCCAAGAGCTCCAACATCATCTGCAGGAGGTGGGAATGGCCGCTGCAGACAACATGGCACGAGCACAGCAATAGCAGAAACTTTGGTACAATGCCAAGGCCAGAGACAATGCTTTTAACTCTGGGGACCAAGTTCTGATTTTGAAACCCAGGAGGAAGAACAAACTTGAGGTGGCCTGGGAGGGACCTTATACCATCACCCATAAGGTCTCCAATGCGAACTATGCAGTAACACTGAGTGACTCTGGTGATACCTGTAAAATTTTTCATGTTAATATGTTGAAACCTTACCCCCCCCCCCCAAATGGCAATGACGTCACCTCCGGGTGACATCATCAAGCTGGGCACATCTCCGCAGCCTGGCAATTTGGGGGCGGGGAGCAGGCCGATCGAGCAGGGGTTTCCCCGCCCCTCGGGGGGACTTGGGAACCCTATTCAAGTTGTTCAGGGAAGCAGACATGGCTCTTCCTTTGCCCATTTTATATTTACCTGTGGTGTCGGTGAGGCTAAGAGATACTGACTGGTCCAAAGTCACCCAGTAAGTTTCATGGCCGGGTGGAATTTGAACCCAAATCCTAGTCCAGCATGGTAACCCCTGCGCCACCCTAGCTCTCCATGATCAATGGATTGCATTTTTGCCTTCCACACCTATGGATTAACATGGGAAATGGGGAGGAAGAAGCGATAAAGAATTACGTATTCTACCAAATACTGAGAAATCCCTGGACTGTGTTTCAATAATTGTACTCTGTTCTATTGTTGGTGTTTAGAAGTATTCTACTAGAGAGACTATAGTCTGTTGGTGGGTAGATTAAACTCCTAAAAAGGGGGGGGGGAGAAAAGAAAGTAGAGTGGGGACTGTGAGAAGGGAAGAACCTGGGGGTAAGAGAGTTATGTCTTACACTGTTTCCTTCATCAAGCTACAAAAATATTGTTCTAGTGAAAACTGTGGTATGGTCCTTGGATGACAATAATTGGATAATAATTATTGTTGTTTCCTTAATATTAGTGATAGGTGATCCTGAGGACTTCATTTTGCAGTTATAATGGCCCGCCTTGAGAGGTTTAGTGGTGTGCATTTCACTCTAGTGTTATATAATTTTTGCAACCTTCAAATGTGTTCTTTTTCCTTTTTGAATCTTACAGTTATCAGTGCCAAAGTCAGCTGCCCTTTAGGGAACTCTTTCTGTCACTGAACCAGTCCCAAAAGGGGGGGTGTCTTTTGGTGATAATGTCAGCTTAATGAGTCACTTTAAACTTAGCAAAAGAGGTGTGTCCTCGGTATTCTGTTGCTTGCCTTTTGTGTCTTGTGGGAGAAACTACGCTTGTGTGTCGTAATGCTGGTGGTGCTGAACAAATTAAACCTTTTCAACTTTTATCAGTAGGCCAGCTGCTTCAGCAGTTCTGCCTATTTAAAAAGGGTGTTCCTTGGATTAGGGAAACCTCCAGGAAGTCATTGCAGCTCTGATTACAGAAGTCTGGAGAGAGAGGGTGGCTGGGCTGCCAGACCTTTCAATAGCGTTCTCCCCTCCCCCCCCGGGAGTGTGGTAATTTATTATTTATCTAGCAAGAGCCTGCCTCAAATTATAACTATGGACTTCTTTGAAAAGCAACAACCTCTTCTCTCCTTTGCAAAGACAAGACCATAGGCACCAGGACCACCATCTGCTGTTCCAGGAAGAAAATGACAAGTACTTCTAAAATGTTCACAGATTTAGCTAATGTTGCAAAAGGGATTGCTCTACAATGTCTGGAATCGGCGACAATATCATAACATTAGCTGCCCATGTTAAGAACCTAGGGGTGTTCTTGGACCCATCCTTGTTAATTGGGAGAGCCTGGTGCACTGATAGAAGTATTTTCTTTCATCTTCACCTAGTCCTGAAGTAATCCTCCTTTGTGGGCTCAGCTAATCCCCGCATTCCGATCCATGCCTCTATGGTCTCTAGACTGATTGCTATAACAAGCTAGTGCAGCAGTTCATCTTTTGACAAAAGGTTGGCAGTTATGTGCATAATTATGCCAGTATTAGAACAGAGCACTCTGCTGTTTTTCCAATGAGTGTCAGTATTTTTATTTTGTTGCCTTATTATGTATTGAGGGTTTTGAGACTTGTGTGTTCGGTTTTCATTTGTTTGTGACTGCATGCTGCCTGATATGGAAAGGTGGGATAAATCCAAATAAATAGATGAATAAAATGATTACTTTAAAAATCTCTGAGGCTTGATCCTTCTCCAAAAATGCTAATAACAGGTCAATTATCACAGAAAGAAGAGAAACATTTGCAAAACATGCTGCATGGGGAGGACAAGGGGATAAGAAATTAAGGAACAATAATATTTATTTATTCAAAATGTGTATACCCTGTTTCTCTATATCCCTATATCCAGGGCTCCGTTGGGGCCGGAGCGAGGCGGAGCACCGCTCCGCCAGTGAAGACGCTGGGGGGCAGGCACATTACAAAGCCCCGCCCCCAGCAGGGCCGCCGCTGGGTCGGACCCCCCCCCCGCTCAATGTACCCGAGCCGGCGGCAGGCCGCCGGCCGGGGAAAAAACCCTCTCCCACTCCACACCCCCGCGCAAAGAGACTCCCTCTCTCCCACCCACCCACCCCGCTCAGTGTCCCCGAGCCGGCGGCAGGCCGCCGGCCGGGGAAAGAAAAAACCTCCAACCCACCCCCGCTCAATGTCCCCGAGCCGGCGGCAGGCCGCCGGCCGGGGAAAAAATCCTTTCCCACCCCCCGCATAAAAAAACTCCCTCCCTCCCACCCAGCCACCCCACTCCATGTCCCCACGCCGGCGGCAAGCCGCCGGCCGGGGAAAAAATCCTTTCCCACCCCCCGCATAAAAAAACTCCCTCCCTCCCACCCACGCACCCCACTCCATGTCCCCGCGCCGGCGGCAAGCCGCCGGCCGGGAAAAAGGATCCTTTCCCACCCCCCGCATAAAAAAACTCCCTCCCTCCCACCCAGCCACCCCACTCCATGTCCCCGCGCCGGCGGCAGGCCGCCGGCCGGGGAAAGGATCCTTTCCCACCCCCCGCATTAAAAAACTCCCTCTCTCCCACCCAGCCACCCCACTCCATGTTCCCGCGCCGGCGGCAGGCCGCCGGCCGGGGAAAGGATCCTTTCCCACCCCCCGCATAAAAAAACTCCCTCCCTCCCACCCAGCCACCCCACTCCATGTCCCCGCGCTGGTGGCAGGCCGCCGGCCGGGGAAAAAATCCTTTCCCACCCCCCGCATAAAAAAACTCCCTCCCTCCCACCCAGCCACCCCACTCCATGTCCCCGCGCCGGCGGCAGGCCGCCGGCCGGGGAAAGGATCCTTTCCCACCCCCCACCCCCCGCGCATAGAAACTCCCACCCACACCACTCCCCATGTCCCTGTGCCGGCGGCAGGCCGCCGGCCGGGGGAAAGGATCCTTTCCCACCCCCCACCCCCCGCGCATAGAAACTCCCTCCCACCCACCCCACTCCCCATGTCCCCGTGCCGGCGGCAGGCCGCCGGCCGGGGAAAGGATCCTTTCCCACCCCCCACCCCCTGTGCATAGAAACTCCCACCCACCCACCCCACTCCATGTCCCCGCGCCGGCGGCAGGCCGCCGGCCGGGGAAAAAAATCCTTCCCCCCCCACGCAAAGAAACTCCCACCCCAACCCACTCAAATCCTTTCTCACCCCCCCACGCAAAGAAACTCCCTCCCTCCCACTCACCCCACTCAATGTCTCTCTCTCTCTCCCCCACCTACCTACCTACCTACCTTCCTGTTCCTTCCCTCCTTCATTCCTTCCTTTTCTTCTCTCTCTCTGTCCCCCACCTACTCACCTACCTTCCTCTTCCTTCCTTCCTTCCTTCCTTCCTTCCTTCCTTCCTTCCTTCCTTCCTTCCTTCCTTTCTTTCTTCTCTCTCTCCCCCACCTACCTACCTTCCTTCCTGTTCCTTTCGTTCCTTCCCCCCCCTCCCTCCCTCCCTTTCTTCCTTCTAACACACTTCCAGTGATGTCAGGGGTGTGTGGCCTTCTGACACTTCCGGTGACATCAGGGGGTGTGGCATATGCAAATGAGTTATGCTAATGAGCTCCTGCACCTCTTTTTTTACGAAAGGACCCCTGCCTATATCTGAGGCTGCTTACAATATAAAAGTTTTAAAATGATACACTAAAAACTCATAAAATACCAAAGCATCAACATATACAATAAAATTACCAATTCAATCAATAGCAACAGAACATATAACAATAGAGCAGGGGGAAAAAATCAAACCATGAAATCAGCATTATGGGAGCCTTTCCAAAAACCAGCAGACTAAAAGAAAAAGAGAGACAGAGTAGCTGAAACCCTCTGTGGGGGGTCTAAAAGGTTTGTGAGAATAAAAAAAAAGCTTCATCTCATGCTGAAAAGAGCACACAGAATCTGTTCTGGGTCTCCCTACTTGCGGAGTGAGATGGGTAGGCATGCTGGATAGAACTTGTTTTGTTGTGGCACCTGCGTGTTGAAGCTCCCTCCCCAGCTCTGATCCCTGAATTTTGGAGCAGGGGCTTCACATTGTTCCATCGGCCCTTGGTCCATTTTGGCACAGAGGTGGGCACACTTCAGTTGCCTGTCTAGAAAAGCCCTGAGAGGATCCTGCATAGTCTCAATGATAAATAGGGCTAGTATTCCTACTGCTTGTTCATAGGAAGCTTCTGGGATGCTTTACTTTCTTTGTCCCTGAGAGTATTAGGTTGGTCAGGTTGTGGACTGGAACGTTCTCTTTTCTACCCCCTACTCAGTAGAATTCCCTTCCCAGAGAAACTATCTTTTTTTCAAAGTACCAGCCTCAAATCTTTCTTTTGGGGCTAGAATTTGGCTTAGAAGACAGCTCACTGGTCTGTTGCTCAGTATGTGAATTATTGTTTGTCTGTTTATTATTCTTACTTTTTGTTTATATGAAATGCTTTGCTGGAAGCATAAGGCAGCTTACATTATAATATTAATAATATTAATATTATTAATTAATGATATTTATTAGCTATCCTTTCAACATGGCTAATAAATATTATTCCTTTTAATATAAATAACAATAAACTGTAGAAGAATCTGTATTGTTAAGGATACGATGCATAGCCTAATAGCCTAACATCAAACAGAATCATTTTGTTTTTAAAGGGCATGGACAAATTATTCTTAGGAATCTTTTAAAAGAATGAATAAGAAGAGATTTTTAATTTATCTGGCTAAGATAAATTATACTGTTACACATATCTCACTGGTTTTTTAATTCACTCTCCATTTTAAATTATTCTAAATTAAACTAGAAGCAGAACACAGTATTCATCCTGCACTATTTTAAAAGTAGTGGTGGAAATAAACCCTCATTTCAGCCAGCGCTTAAAAAGACAGTATTGGAACAAAGCAAGGGCATGCTGCTTTAAAAATCTCATCTTCTGTCCTCTTTGTATACTTTGTATACCTCATCAGATGTATTTTTAGCAGCTTATAATGCAGATGGACACAGGCAGAGCACCTCCCTTCCAATGGCTGGCACTCAAGATGCTGCTACTGTATCACAGTCACTGTGTGCTTGCCAGACTCCTTTACATTATTAAATTTGTGCCAGATGTCCATTTTCTGACAACTGCAACAGCCAGCTGCACACATTCTGAAGCCGTCTTCAGCTGGTTCCATTACAAATAATAAATTGGTATCTAGCTGTCCTTAAGTGTCTGTTAGAGGGAAAACAGTTCTCATGTGTCCTCCAACTTCACTTTGAAAGAATCTCTCAAGCTGGAATGTGTTGCTTTTCCTCTTGCTTTCTGGTTGCTCCTGGAAAAACCTTCAGACTTTAAAGGTATCTGAATACCGGACACAGGCTTTGGCACTTCTGAAGTTTTGACCTTCACATTATGTTCATGATTAGATTAAACCAAAGAGCTGCCAGATGAATAATCAAGTTGTTACAAAATAGTCAGCCTTGCTGAATAATTGACTCTGACTTTAGAAACTCGACTCCAGGGGTCCGTTGGGGTCGGAGCGAGGTGGAGCAAAGCTCCGCCAGCTCAGGACTGGCCAGTAGGGCAGCCACGGGCTGAATCAGATTCTCTAATCTAATTCAGCTCGCTGCCGAATTGCCATTGAAATTTGGTGGCAACTTTAAAAGCCACTGGAGGAGAGGGGTTTGGGGGAGAGGCTCCAAACTTGCAGGATAGCTGCTGGGGCCTCTCCTTGAAATACCCACCAAGTTTCAAGAAGATTGGACCAGGGGGTCCAATTCTACAGGCCCCCAAACAGGTTGCCCCATTCCCTCCATTGTTCTCTATGGTAGGAAAAAAGTTAACATTTTTTCTCACCATAGAGAACAATGGAGGGGATGGGACAATCTGTTTGGGGGCCCATAGAATTGGACCCTGTGGTCCAATCTTCTTGAAACTTAGTGGGTATTTCGAGGAGAGGCCCCAGCAGCTACCCTGCATGTTTGGAGCCTCTCCCTCAAACCCCTTTCCTCCAGCCCCTCATATACCCTATGAGTTTTTGCCATTGATTTCAATGGCCCATAGGATATAATGGGGCTGAAACTGGCATTCCCTTTCTGACACACTTCTGGTGATGTCAGGGGACGTGGCATATTCTAATGAGTTATGCTAATGAGCTCCTGTGCCTCTTTTTCTATGAAAGGACCCCTGCTCGTCTCTATGAAGTATCTAGGATTTTCTTAAACTAATAAGACAAAGCCATTTGAAGATCTTCAATCGCTACTTGTATGCCATTTAGGGATATGGCTCTAAAATGACAGTTCTTAAAACTCGGCTTTGGATAGGTATCGTACCATCCTAAGCAGAGTTACACCCTTCTGAGCCTACTGACTGCAATGGACTAAGTATGGTATGTCTGTTTAGAATTGTGCTGGTGGCAGGCTATCACTACATCATTTTACATTGCATTGTGGACTGAATGGGGAGGAGACAGAAGAGAAGGACAAGGTCACTGTTGGAAAGATTGAATCTAATTGTTTCCGAACAGAACATTGCTGGGATTTTTAAACTTACTCACTATAAGGAGACAAAGATTGCAGGTAGCAGTGACTCTCCACAAAACAAAGTTCAAGAACAGTAGTGTTGGGTACAGGACTGGATAATGTTGAAGGATATAAGAACTTTGAAACTGGAGAGCTTTGACTTGAAGATGGGCTGGCACGTGTATTTATGGTATGGAAAAGATAAACTCCATAGAAATTTTCATGAACATATTATAAGAGGTTCCCTTATTAAAACCTGGATAAACATTAAAGGGAAGTTTTATACCAAAATACCAATGTGGGTCTCGCCATTGGAAGCATTTGTTAGACCAACATTGCTTACAAAAAAATAATAGAGAAACTTATGGAAATTTACTAGACAAAAATAATGACTTAAAATCAGAAGAATTACTACAAAAACAAGGGACTAAACTATCATGGTGGGAGAGAATTCAATTAAAATCAAGATTTTCCGAAGATTAAAAAATAGGCTTTGAGAAAAATCAAAATGAACTAGACAAAATATGGTCAACTGAATTCGCAGATTGTATAATTGGTTGATGAACGATTATGTCGAAGATGAAACAATCAAAACACTGATGATGGTATGGATGAGAGACATTGGGCACACCATACCGACAGACGATTGGTCCAAGATTTAGAAATCAGCAAAATATTTAAGATCTATGCCATATAAAGAAAATGTATTTAAATTGTTTCACAGATGGCATTGGTCACCAGATAAGATAGCTAAATGCTTCCCGAATGCCTCAAATAAAGGTTGGAAATGCAAGACCAATGTAGGGACCTACTCTCATGTATGGTAGAGATGTGACAAAGTGGATAAATGTTGGAATAAGGTACATAAAATGATTCTAGACATATTTAATATTAATTTACCAATTGTGCCTGAGATTTTTTTGTTAAATATAATGCCAGAAAATCTTAAAGAGGAGAAATGGGTTATTATTTATATATTAATGGCAACTAGAATATTAATTGCTAAATACTGGAAATACTGAGAAATTACCGTCTAGAGAACAAATAATTGTGAAGCTTTTAGAGTTGGCAGAAATGGCTAGGTTACATATTGCTTGTTCTAATCTAAATGAATATATTTACCAAAAAAGGTGTAACAGAGTATATGAATGGATAAATTGTAAAATGTAATATCAGACTAAAATGTGAAAACTGTAATAGAATGGAATAACTGTAATACTATAAAACTCAGGGCTCTTTTTGGGCCGGAACGCACTGGAATGGTGTTCCAGCTGGCGTCCGAGCCCACCCTGTCCCTCCCCGCTGGCAGGAAAGGGCCCCATGCTCGATTGACCATGAGGTCTGGCCTCCCAGCTCTTTGCCCTCAAAGGGAGCTTTCCCTTTAAGGGCAAAGAGCAGGGGTTGGTTGGGGCCAGAGCCCCGCCCCCTGCTTCCAGCAGCCCTCAGTGGAGCCATGAGGAGGAAGAAGCTGGCAGCTAAGGTAAGGCAATGGCTGCTTCCCCCTCCCTGCCGCCCCGCCTTTAGGGCACTCCGCCGCCACCTTCCCTGGGCTCCGCGCCAATGTGCAGGGCCCAGGGAAGCCAGCAGAAGCCACCACCACCCCGCTCATCTACCTTCCCTGGGCTCCGCACTAAAGTGCAGGACCCAGGGAAGCCGGCAGAAGCTGCCCCCTTCCCTCCTGTCTGCCTTCCCTGGGCTCTATGCCGAGGTGCAGAACCCAGGGAAGCTGGTAGAAGCTGCCCCCGCCCCGCCGCCTTCCCTGGGCTCCATGCCGAGGTGCAGGGCCCAGGGAAGCCAGCAGAAGCTGCCCCCCCACCACCTTCCCTGGGCTCCGTGCCAAGGCACAGGGCCCAGGGAAGCCAGCAAAAGCCACCCCCCCACCGCCTCCCCCCCAACTACCTTCCTTCCTCTCTCTTTCATTCCCCCCACCTTTCTCTCTCTCTCCCCTCCACCTGCAACAGCCTCTCCCCCCACCTACCTTCCTTCGTCTCTTTCCCCCACCTCTTTCTCTCTCCCCCTCCCTCTCTCTCCCTCTTTCTCTCCCCTCCCTCCCCCCCTCCCTCCCTTCTTCCTTCCTTCCTTTTTCTCCCCCCCACACCTACCTACCTGTTTTTGTAAAAAAATATTATTGGAAAACGGGAGGGATTTAAAAAAGCAGAGAGCCCAGGAAATGCTGGTTTTGACATCTTTAATTTTTGAGAATCTCTTTCATTTTCTCATGGCATCTTCTGTTTAAGAAAAGTAAGTTTGAAGCCTGAGTGTTTGCTGTGTCTTGTTGGGAATAGCTTGCAAATATATGTGTGTCTAAACTCTGTATTAAAGTTGTTTGGTGCTAACTGCCATGCAAGAGAAAACATCTGAAAAAGTAGCTTCATTGTTGTGTGTGTTGGCAGAACACTTGACTGTTGCTTTGGGGACATTGGGGGACATCTGCAGAGAAACAGAGTTGTAACTAAAAATGAGCATGGTCAGCAGCACTTTGGAGATTGCCTGTTTTGTGAAATTTAAAAAGTGGGCAGAGTTTCTGGAGAAGATGATTGTCCCTCTTCTCCTGCCACTGGGCTGACATCTGCCTTTAATGGGCCAGCAAAGTTGATATTCTTAAACCTCCTAATAAGAGAGATTTCTGCTTCTGCGGAGTTGACTTCCAACGATTGGTGATCTTGTGATGGTAGTGATACTTTTATGCGGTACAGACCACCTGTTCACAGGATAATTTTACCTGTGGGACAGACTCTGCATGGTAACCACTCCACGTACATAATTGCTTGTAAAAAATATTATAGTGTAATAATTCAGGTGGGTAGCTGTGTTGGTCTGAAGCAGTAGAACAAAGTTGGAGTCCAAAGTTTCATCCAAGGTATAAGCTTTTGTGTGCATGCACACTTCTTCTATCTGAAGAAGTGTGGTTCCATCTGAAGAAGTGTGGGTGGCACATGAAATCTTATACCTTGAATAAATTTTTGTACCTTGAATAAAATAGACCACAAACTACTCCTGTCCAGTGCATCCACAAACCTAGGGTTCTTCTTCCAGTGAAGTAGGGTTGCCAACTCCAGGTTGAAGAAATCCCTGGAGATTTGGGAGTGGAGCCTGAGGAGGGTAGGGTTTGGGGGAAGGAGGGACCTAACCAAGGCATAATGCCATGGATTCCACTTTCCAAAGCAGCCATTGACCTGATCTCTGTAGTTTGGAGCTCAGTTGTAATTCCAGGAGATCTCCAGACCCCACCTGTAGGTTGGCAACCCTAAAAAATCATATTCAGCATGCTGGTTCTGCTGGAAGGCAAGCTGATTTCCATGGGAACCTAACCTTTAGGAATTGATTCCAATCCAGTGTAGGAATAATGGTTGGACATAAGATATTGGTTCAGGCAAGATTTTGTATAGATGGGAAAGAAAATAATGTTTTTATTGGTTTTGTCCAAACCGTTTTGACAATACAACAAACAAGGTAAACAGAATAAGAAACAAAAGGTGGGTGTTGCTGGATGACCACACTTCTGGTAACATGGGATGTGGCCTAATATGCTAATGAGTTATGCTGTCAGGGGTGTGGCCTAATATGCTAATGAGTTCCTGCTGTGCTTTTTCTACAAAAAGAGCCCTGATAAAACTGAATTAAAAATATATTTTAAAAAAGAACAGTAGTGTAATACCTTCTTATGAAGAGGACAGTATTGATCTCCACAGGACTAGAAGTACAAAGTCTGTCATAAATTGGCTGGAGGCTCCAGATGTGAAGGATCTGACTCCTTATAGCCAGGGCTTTTTTTGTAGAAAAAGCCCAGCAGGAACTCATTAGCATAATAGCAGAAACTCATGAGCATATTAGGCCACACCCTGACAGTGCAGCTCCCTCCCAGGATTGGCTTCTCCAGGTGCCCAGCAGCTTGCGGGGGCGCCTGGGGAACCCGAGGGAAGGAAGGCAGTTTCTGGATCGGCTTCCCCAGGCGCCCTGCAGCTGCGGGGTGCCTGGGGAATTTGAGGAGGGGAGGCAGTTTAAATGGCCTTCCGTCCTTGGATCAGCTTGGCTTCCCCAGGTGCCCCGCGGCTTGTGAGGTGCCTGGAGAACCCGAGGGGGGGAAGGCTGTAGGCGTGGCCAAAGAAGCCAGCCAGAACTCTGTTCCTGGGCATTCCTGCCCAAAAACAGCCCTGCTTATAGCTTTTGAATCCTTTTGTATCTCTGGTAAGTTTTGATTTTGTCCATTCAAGTGAAAATAGTATTCTGGTATATTTCAGGTACATTGAATGGGTAAAGTTGGGGACAGAGTCAGGGCAGGGAGACGGCCTCCAGCCGCTATATTCAGCTGAAGTAGCTGTACATATGCACACTGCTTGAAAGATTTGGGATCACCTGCAGCTTATACACATGGAGGTGCATGTGTGTAGGGATCTACGCACCTACATGGTAGCTGGGGGTGCACATAATGGCCCCACTTCTTCCCCTCACAGTCACTGAACATGAAAACAGGACTAATATTAACTGTAAATAAGAATAGTTGAGGGGAACTGGGAGTTGTTAAACTGCTGGACTAAATCGGATCTTCGTGCAAGAGTTATTTTCACATTCATTGGCAGATGAAATTTGCAAAAGATCATGTGCAAGTAAATTGAGAATGTCAAGTACACAGAGAACAGAAAAACTACTATTTCCTCCTGCTACAGACTCAAAATACAAGACATACCGCAAAGATCATGCTTTGTTTCCAGCACAGCACTCAAACAGAACAAATATATAGATATAACTACTGGTATATTTTAACAATTCAATAAACCATTATCACAACTCGTGTCATTATCACTCTGTTTTACAGACATCAATGAAACTTATTAACAGCAGCTATTAAAGCCAAAAGAATGAATAACACAGCTGAATCCAACGAAGACTCTGGATTGTATTCTTCGTTTTGATAAATCTTTGTCAGAAGACTTAAAAATGAAAAACACCATTAATGACCAATTAAACATTCACAAAAATATATATGAGACAAGGACTACAAAAATTACAAAAATTACATTTTTTTTTACAAACATACCTTATATTAGATATTGAGTACTACATGTTAATTTCACCAGTTTCACTGAGATGAGGAAACTCCATGTTTATGTAATAAGCATAACTAATACTGAGCAGAAATTGCTTCATCCTATTTTTTTAAGAGAATGGAACAAAAAACCAAGGAACAGTGGGTCAGAAAGCACTAAATTCATTACAAAGTCATCTATACTGCCCAGATACTGAATGCAAAATGCTTACCATTAACCAGAGAAAAAGTGTAGATGGGCTATTGATCCTACAATGGAACTACTCTCATGTGGCCAGCATGCCTTAAGGAAAGCCCAAAGGGAGTGGTTAATATAGCAGCAACTGAGCCTCACAATTTTAAAGGGGACAACCCAAAGGCAAAGGAATTGAATATATGGATCTTTATGTGTTTATAAATATATGGATATTTATGGATCTTTATGTGTTTATAAAAAGCAGCTTAAGTCTAATGACTGATTTAGCCTGTGTGGCTGGAGAGTGTTTAAACGAAAGATCCAAAAAGCCTCCCTTTGTAAGAGCCTTTTACGGATATCCATGGCAATGTAGGAGCGGCACTTAAGGACTTCCAGGATGACAAACTTAAAATCATTAGGAGCATGATGCTGAGTCAGAAAATGTTGTATTTTGCCCAGCCATTTTGCACAGTGTCATCTTTAATGTATGAAAGGCAAAGTTACTTGGTTCTTCTGCAGTGTGATGTCGCCACTTCCACTGTTCGTGTGGCACAAGCATTTAGCTTCTGGGGACCATGCAGCTTTTTTACCTAGGAGACTGGCTTTCGATCAAGGGAAACCTTTACCTTTACTGTAGAAATAGGATGCTAGAGGGATTGATACAATCTCTGTCAGAGTCCCTCTGTATCGACTATCAGGAAATAGCCTAGGAGGACATGGGCCCTGCGTGACTCTCGTTTCAAGATCACAGAGGTGAACGGCATATTCAGCTTTTTATCACATGGTACAGTTATGCTGTTCAGGATACTGGTTTTAAAGTTAATGTTGTTAGCTTTAGTGGCATTATTTTATGTTCTTTGCCATTATTGGCTGCATTGAATGTTTCTGGTGAAATAGAATAATGGCATTCAATTAATTAATATATGGAAATAATATGGGAGAAATCTCACACTTTTAATTCAGTCCCACAACCAAAACAGTGGAAAAGTAAACTTCTCAGAGAAAAGGGCTCAAGCCAAGTCTTTTCCCTTACAGGTGCATTTTCTATGCGCAAGAAGTCTTATAGATGCCTTAAATTGACAATCTGCAGTGTTTGTATTGCTTACCCACATTGAGGCTTGTCAAATAAGGAGGTTATTAGTTTTCTAAACAATAAATAATAAAATAATGACGACTAAATAAGTGTGTGTGTGTGTGTGTGTGTAAAACATACTGTCATCATAGGTTGGAATAAAAAGTTATGATGGGGTGGAAAAGGGCAATTTTTTAAAAAAGGGATTAAATAATCTCCTTCTGCCAGTGTTTGGCTGAAAGTTCTCATTGACACTTACGTTGCCTTAAGAGAAGCAAGAGAATCTTGGACCAGTTGACCTGTATTATATAATGAAAGGGAGTTTTGGCACACGCTTTTCTAGGTAGGAGCCAGCGTATTATTTTTATGATGCTATTGAGACCTGCCGCAGCAATAAATCTGATGTATGGATCCCAGCCTAACCCATGAAATGTTATGCTTATGATAAATGTATTAGTCTTTAAGGTACCACAGAACTCTTTGCTGTCTGCATGAAATGCACTGCGGACAAAACTACTGTATTTACCCAAAAAGACTAGGGTTTTTTTTTCCAGGTGTGCCATAAAGAGAAAGAGAGAGTTGCCTTAGAAGTTAGAAGCTTAATGGATGGAAATGGGCAGCTGAAGCCCTTTATAGCACAAGGTAAATAATATCACCTGGTAAATAACATACAATTAAGCCCATATTAAAGTAGGGTTACCAACTCTGAGTCTGGAAATTCCTGGAGATCTGTGGGTGAATGCAGGGGAAAGTGGGGCCTGGGGAACAGAGGCACCTCAGGGTAGATACTGATCTCCATAGTCTGGAAATCAGTTGTTATTCCAGGAGATCTCCCGGCCTTACCTGGAGGTTAAAATACAAAAACTGAAGGTCACAGTGTTCAGAGGATATGGAAAAATATGACACTGTGTATAATAGATGTATGCTCAAGGCAGATCTATTTTGTGCTTTTTTATTTTTCTATATTATTATATTGGTGTCAAGTATTATCAAACATAGGTTTCACGCAAACAATACATCAAAGTGCAGGTTTACACTATGTTCAGACGTTCAAACAGCACCTTGTCAGTTTCACAATCACTAGTCCCATTGGACTCTAGTAATTTACCCATATTGAATACGATCTTTTTCAAGGATAGTGATGTACATCCAGGACATAAGGTGCAATAAATTCTTTTAAAATAGCAGCATATTTTCTAAGGTCCCATCGGAACCCTTGCGGCAATAACTTATCTAGGTGAACATCTCTCTTAAATGCTATCAGGCAGCCTAATGGAATTCAAGAGAAATGCTTACCTGGAGGTTGGCAACCCTATTTTAAAGGGAGAGATTTCCCCCACCCCACCCCCCACTGGCAGATGACAACCCTAGGGCAAGCCTCCTGAGTAAATCAATCAGATCAGCAGGCAGCCCCAGGAAGAACAGGGAGGAAGGAATCAGCTTGACCCTGCTCTGACAGGTTAGGCCAGGGGTGGCCAAACTGTGGCTTAGGAGCCACATGCGGCTCTTTCACACATATTCTGTGGCTCCTGGCAGGGCAGCTGGGGAAGCAAAGGGGAGGCATACTTCCTTCCTTCCCCCTCCCTCCCTCTATTTGCTTTCTTTGTTTCTCTCTCTCTTTCTACTGCTTGCTGTCAGTGCCTGACATGAATTCAGTTGTTGTGGAGCCTGTGTGATCTATGCTTTAATACACAAGTATCTAATGAGTTGCTCTTCCTTTCTGTATTGCATAATGCCTGAATACACAAATGCCTAATGGGTTGCTTTTCCTTTCAGTAAGCAGTAAGAGGTACTATACATATGCTGAATGAGTCACTATTCATTTGTATAAGTGTTTATTTGTTTATTCGTTCTTAATCCTTTTCTATTCTCAGGTCCCCGACCAGGAGTTAGCAACCATTAATCAACCGGCCCTGAAGGAATGCGGAGTCTCTTTCCCTCTCGCTTTCCCCCCTCGCTTTCATCCCCCTCGGCTTTGCTAACGCGCTTGCGCTTTAAATGGTCTGTCTTCTGATATGTCTTATCTCATGTTGTATGTCCTTGGCCAAGGAGGAAAGGATCCTCTGTGAACTGTGAATTTGTTATGCTTGCAGGTTTTGAGAACCTGGATTTTAGTCTCAGCAATAAGTGAATAACAACTGCAGTCCATGAGAACGGTTTTGGAGGTTCCTGGAAACTAATTTGCCCGAGTCTTTCGTGGGAACTGGGAATGTTGGGAATAGCGCGGCAAAATGCAAGACACTGATTGGAGGCAGGACTGATTGGATCTTTAACCATGTATCAGTTTAGTATATCAATGAATGTAACCCATAGTATTTCATTACTAACAGAACAAGTGTATGACTCCAGTGATCTTTCTACAGGTAAAGGACTTTTTACTCAAAGACCTGTTGTGGACTATATTCATTGGGACATTCTCAGACTTGCATTCTTAACATCTCTCTCTCTCTCTTAGACAAATCAATATAATTAGCAAAGAAATAAATATTATCAATACGTTTTTACCTCTTTTGTTTTTGTTAGTCTCATGTAATGTTAATAAAAAGCAAATTTGCATATTTTAAAAATAAAAACATGTGTTTAATATTTGTTCCTGTCTTGCAACTCTCAAACATCTGACATTTATTCTACGTGGCTCTTCGCTGAGTAAGTTTGGCCACCCCTGGGTTAGGCCATCAGGAGAGCAAAGTATTGGGTAGGGTTGCCAACCTTTAAGTGGTAGCTGGAGATGGCCTGCTATTACTGCTGATCTCCAGGCAACAGAGATCAGTTCCCTAGGAGAAAATGGCCGCTTGGAAGGAGGACCCCATTGAAGTCCCTCCCCTCCACCAACCCTGCCCTCCTCACAACACGTTATATATGAATCATTACACAACGTATCCTGTCCTCTCCCTGGGGCAGAGCTGAACCACTTTGCCATACTTCCAGACAGAGCTGCCCTTCAAGCTGTCTGCTCTTTTGCTGAGCCAGACCTAAGCTATCAGTGCCCTCTCCCTGAGGTAGACCTGAACTATCTCCTCCTCTGCTTCCCTCCAACATACCATCCCTCTTCTGAAAGGTGATTGGATGCTGAAGCAGCACTCCCATTGGCTCACCTGAGTGGGAGTTTTCCCCTTCAGGGGCAGGACAGCCTGCTGTTCCTCACACCAACCCATGTAAAGCAGAACCCACCACAGATCTTGCTTCAGGATTGTGAGAGCAGGTATCCAGGGAAAACAGAGGAAATCTCTCCTGATATATAATTGAGTGTTTGTGTACCTCTTGCCTCAACATTCCACCTGCTCCCACAGACTTTGACCCGCTCAGCTGCCACTCTCATGGTCTCCCAACCCCCTGGCCGCCACTCAAGATACACGTGTGCCATTGGCCAGGTGCTGGGTCTGCTCCTCTTCCCCGCCCACTCCCACTTCAGCCCCTGTTGCCTGTCAGATTTACTGGCAGACAGCTCTCTCTCCTAAGGAAGACACTTCTCTGGGCTCTGCAGTGCCACACATTGCCACCATGAGATTCCCACCCTTCCTCCCTTCCTTGCGCCCACCCTCGGCAGCTCAATCTCGCAGCAGCCCCGGTGGCTCCCTCAGATCCATCCAGTCAGCTCCTGCTCTGTCCTCTTCCTCCCTCCCTCCCTTCAGCCAGGGATCCCAGCACCCTCTGCCTCCCGCTCTGCCTCTTCCCTTCCCCGGCTGCTCCTGGAGCTGTCTGAAGCAAGCCCCGCTTTTCCTGTCCCAGCAGACTGCCTGGCTGGCTGGGTGATGCTCTGCTATGAGGAAAGGGGAGGAAAGGAGAAGACAAAGCAGCAGCAGAAATGTGCTGGTCTCAGGGCCAGAACTGCAGGGAGTGAAGCACAAAATGGAGCGTTTGTTGGCTTCTTAAAAGGTTGGATTTGGATTTATTGTCCTGAACCCCCAGGTATTCTCACTCCTTCATTCATGCAGAGAGGTGCTAATTTCAGAAAGAAGCATTTTGGCTTAGGTTTCTTCACACAGGAGCCCGGACGTCTTCGTAAGCTGTGTGTGAAGCCTCCAAGCAGCCAGATGGTCGTACTTTAAAGGCGCTCAGGGTGCTCTAAGGACTGGGTGGGGGGCTCAGCCATTGGTATCTTGGATCCCACCAATCATTTCAGCAAAGAACCAGGGTTACATCATCAAACCCACTTTTAATTCGAACAATAGTTCTAAGTCTGTGTGTATATCTCTCCCACTGTTACAATGGATCTCCAGATGACAGAGATCAGTTCCCCTGGAGAAAATGGCTGCTTTGGAGGGTAGAGCCTATGGCTTAATACCCTGCTGAGTCCTTCCATTCCCCCCCAAATGCTGACCTCCACAGGATCCACCCCCAAATCTCCAGGTATTTCCCTAATCAGAGCTGGCAATTGTCCTTTCTCCTCAGTGTGTTGCTAGGCAACCAAGCTTCCTTCTGTCAGTAAAAGGACCTTTCCACACCAATGTGGGCCTTTGGGAGAAAACTCATTGGGGCCAATCCTGTTAGGGTTGCCAACTCCAGTTGGGAAATTCCTGGAAATTTGAGGGATGGAGCCTGGAGAGGGTCAGCTTCAAGGAGGGGTGGGACCTCAGACAGGTACAATGCCACAGACTCCACCCTCCAAGCCAGCCATTTCCTCATGGGGAACCATTGTTGCCAATCTCCAGATGGGGGCTGGAGATCGCTCAGAATTACAACTGCTCTCTAGGAGGGAGGGGGGAGAAGATGGAAAGCTGAAGCCAGGAGACAAATACCGGTATGTTGATGGTTGCCTGGTTGATATATAGGGTTGCCAACTCCAGGTTGGCAAATTCCTGGAGACTTGAGGGCTCCAGCATGGAGACGGTGAGGTTTGAGGAGGGGTCAGACTTCAGATACCTTCAATGTCATAGACTCCACCCACCAAACCCACCATTCCCTCATGGGGAACCATTGCTGCCAATCTCCAGGGGAGGGATGGAGATCACACTGAACTACAACTGCTCTTCAGATGGCAGAGATCAGTTCCCCTGGAGAAAATGATGGACTCTGTGTCATTATACCCTGCTGAGGTCACCTCAGCAAATTGACGCTGAGTGCCCCAGGCCAGGGCACTCTTGCAAAGCTTCTTTCTAGAGCCCATTGTATTTCTTTCTACAATGCGCCTTATTCCTAGTCTTATATATACAAAAGACTTACTAATTTATTCACAATTCTCCCATTGGCCCTTGAAGAATACCGCATCACCCACTGGCAGATGAACTGCCGCTCAGGAGTAATCAGTTGGCATTGGATGGGTGCTGGGTCCGCTCTTCTCTCCCACCCATTGCAGCCTAGGCCACTTTTCTCTGATTGGGCCAGTGTTTCAAGGTCATTTGCATATGGAAGCTGATTGGACCTCACTCCATTCTGCACCTCAAACTCCCCCACCCCACCCCGAGAGAGTTGGGACTGTCAACTGCATATGTGACCTGGTGTATCCTGAAGTAAAATATGTCCTCACCCACAATACATCACTTCCCCTTCAAAAGAAACAAACCCAATAACACAACCATACCACACCACAAAAAAGACAGATCACATCACAAGCAGAATACCACAAGGCAAAAAATGATAGGAAAAGGTGCCAGCAGTCACCCTATTACTGCCATTGATATGTACCTGATAGCGCTTCAGAGGATGGTGTGCAGGGCCCAGGTTCAGGTTATAAAAGCTGCCTGGGGGGTTAAGGACCATTCACAGACTTTCAAGTTAACATACCTCACAGGGTTGTTGTGCAGGTCATACGGGGGAGAGGAGAAGGATGTCAGCTGCTTTGGTTCCCACTGCAGGGAAAGACTGCCCTTTCCCTAGGTAAAGGCTGCAGGAAGGGGGGAGGAGATGTAAACCTGAAGACTGGCAGGCAGATAAAGATAGGCTGATGGTTGCCTGGAAAGGATATAGGGTTGTTAACTCCAGGTTGGAAACTTCCAGGATATTTTAGGGATGAAGCCTGCTGAGGAGGAGGAAGAGGGGGACCTCAGACAGATACAATACCATAGGCCCCACCCTCCAAACAAACCATTTCTTCCTGGAAAACCATTGTTGCCAATCTCCAGGTGAGAGCTGCAGAGCTCTTAAAGCTCTGGTGCTGAATCAAAGTGCTGGGGATGTGTCGCATTCTGGCAGGGGATGCTGTGCGTGTAGAAAATGAATGTGGACAGAGTAGTGTTTTGGAAAATCTTTGGGAATTGATTGCTGCATTTACCATGGGGCACCCACCCAGAGCCTCTGGCATTTTCTCACTCTGCTGGCATCAAAACCAGTTTAAGGCAAAATAGAGACATGGAGACTTTTCCATCCTGCTAAGCATTAATCTGACTTTGTTGGCAACCCTAGGCCTGCCAGCACTCTCGGGGTGACTTCATGCCTCCTGACTGGCATTACTTCACTAACCCTGGCTGCTTGCTCCTGTTCAGCAGGAGCCTCCCTATGGAAGCTGCCTGGGTGATTTCAGACCAGCCACAGACTTTCTGCCTAACCCACCTTGCAGCGTTGCTGTACAGATCACAAAGCGGAAGAGGAGAATGAACTAAGCTGCTTTGCTCCCCACTAACGAGAAAGACAGAACTTTGCCTAGGAAGAGGCTGAGGGCAGAGGGGAGGAGATAAAGAGGTTCTTCAGTCATCCTGATATTTCTAATATGATTTCACGGTTTCTCTGTAGATCTGCCTACAGGGCCTAATGCTCTTCCGTGTAACAACTCTTCACCAAAACATGCTACTTAGTGCACAATGACAACTGTCCTCCTAACTGCGGCCAGTATGTTCTGAATGCATGTACACTATCCAGCCACTACCCACTGCTTGGGCATACCTTTACTGCCTCTACCTCCTGGCCCACAACAAACACCAACAACACACTGTCACTATGCCTTCTGTCGGATGCCAATTAACAACTCCCACTGTTTTTAGCACAAATACTCATATGGCCACATTTCTCTTCTACCTTCACGTCACTTCTGTTGTCCTGGCCTCTACAGCTACCTCTGACCTTGCCCCCTCACCCACCTTGAAACCTGTTCTCTCACAGGGCACACATGATGACCGCTTGCTCAGATGTACAAAAGAGACACCAGATGACTTGGCAAAATGCACAGGTGCAGAACTTACTGAACGCTGCACCCTGTCATGGCTTTTCCAGCCCTATGCATCCCAAAATCCATTCACCAACACTGTGATTAGGAGCACTGCAACCCTGCATCGTATGACCACGGACAACAATTACTCTCTACCATAAGGTATGCTGTTCTTCACTCCCACATTAGTTCTTTACACTACAAAACACTACTCTGTATTTACTCTGCCTGAAAGATACAAACTCATTGACTTCACCCTCTTTCTAGAGCCCGTTGCATTTCCCCCCCCACACACACAACGGGCCTTATTCCTAGGTGATATGACCCCCTCCTGTCCTCATTCTGAGGCCTGGGAGTCAGGCCTGGGGGTCAACACCACCTGATGGTGGAAGGACAGGCTTCAGGGCAGGCCAGGGGGAGCATCACACCCTATAACTGGAACCCTATAAAATAGGGGGGGGGGAATCACAGAACAATTATGTGATGATGAATATTTCTAAACATATTTTAGACTGGCACAGGAATTCAATTTGAATACAAATTCAGAGTAAGATGACTACAAGGAATCTTCTTGGTGGAAGTTATAATTATTTAGACCAGGGCTTGTGAAGCTACTTGAATGAACAGCTTCATGCAGCATTAAAAGTGTTGCTGTTTAGATTTTTTAGCTGATTCCTGCACATGAAACTCTGCAAATGGGAATGCTTTTCCAGTGGCCTCCAACTCATGCTAGATATTCACTGGAACACTCATATTGTAAAGAATCACTTGGAAACCACATTACCTCATGATAGTGAGACTATTAATTTAGGGCTTATTGTTGGAAAAGATTTAAGCATTTGCAGAAGCCAGAGGACCTCTTCATTATAGGTTTTAGTATACAGCTAACCCAGAGACCCTAGCTTTCAGCTTCAGAGAGCATAATTCATGCTGCCCTTCATTATTAGCTATAGGAGTCTACAATGGCAAGATCTATGGCTCAATTACATCCTCTTTTCTCTCCCCATTCTCATTCCATAGTTGTAATCTTCATGCCTATGGTTTCTTATTGTAATTACTAACAGCTTGATCTTATAACTCACTCAGAAGTAAATTCCACTGAGTTCAGTGGGGATTTATCCCACCTAAGTGTGCCTTGATTTCAGACTTAACTTACATTGGTTGAGTTGTTATTCAGGGTTTGTTAATTCAAAATGATATTTTTTTTCCTCCATGAAAAGAATGCAAACTATTTATTTTTTTATTTTTTCACATTTATATCCCGCCCTCCCCGCAAGCGGGATCTATCAATATGGTAAAGACGTATTGGCTATACTAGAAAGAAATACAAGTTCCAGTGGTTCATTACTACATAAGAAAAGGATATGAAAGCTCTAATTATTCCTGTGATCAGAAATTCCCACATACGTTGCTAAACCCTGGAACAGATGTCTGTCATATGAAGGAATGGAAAATGGAGGAATCCAGTATCCATGTCAATCTGCACTGGTCTGCGTAACTGATATGTACCGCTGCCTTGTGGGTATATGCAAGTAAACACAAGTAAAATCATTCTGGAATACGCCCTATGGCTCCAGTTGTATTTTAGAGTGCCAGATCTGGCATATAGGAAGCCTAATGTTGGGTCAGAAGGGCCTGCGTGCATGCATATGGGAAGCCATGCCCTGTTTCTTCTTCTCCCCCCTCTGAATGAGCCAGTTTGGTGCAGTGGTTAAGAGCATGGACTCTAATCTGAGAGAACCAGATTTGATTCCCCCCGCCTCCACATGCAGCTGCTGGTGTGATCTTGGGTCAGTCACAAGTTCTCTCAGAGCTGTTCTCTCAAGGGCAGTCCTTGAAAGAGCTCTCTCAGCCCCACCTACCTCACAGGGTGTCTGTTGTGGGGAGGGGAAGGGAAAGGAGATTGGAAGCCGCTCTGAGACTTCAAGTGAGTGAAGGGCGGGGTATAAATCCAATCTCCTCCTCCTCCTCCTCCTCCTCTTCTTCTAGTTCAAGACTGCCACCACTTGAACTGATCCAGGCCTACCTTGTTTACCAGTGGGTTAGGATCTGTGTGCATGGATGTTCTGAACTCCCCCTTCTCCTGTTTGCTCGCCAACCCAGCCAAGCCAGGGGACTATAGCATATATGTGGAAGAAATGGCCAGGCGTGCAGGTGAGGCACTTTAAACAGACTCTGAGTTCTTAAAAGAGAAGATCTTTATTCACTACAACACAACTTGACACTCTAGAGCATGTGTGCACTGGGAAAAGGTATATGGCAACACTAATGACTTTTGTAGAACTAAGAAAAAAAACACGAGGCTAGTCTAAGTTCTAGAGACACCCCTCCTTGGAGTGTGCCCAAGCCTGCTGGGACTTAGGAAACAGAGGCAGACATCCTTCTATTCCGTCCCTCATTCCTGATCTGGCTTGAACACTGCTAAGGGGGTGTCCAGACTTTTTAATCTTTCCTGTCCCAGCTTGGTGGGTTTCTCTTCATCCAGTCCTGAGTTTGGGGAGTGCTACCTGTAGTGCTCAGCAGGAAGGACAGGCTCAGCACTCTTTCCTCCAATCAATCTGGAGTACAAATCTCCCCTCTTTATTGCATCCCCCCAGGTCATCCAAGTAGACATCCACCTAGGCCCTTCCTGGCAGTTGGGCAAATAGGTATCTCCTTGTTGGAAACTCACCTCAGCTCAGCTGGTAATTTAAGCAGTTTCTCACTCCCTTCCCTGGAAAAGAGTATTCTTCCCTGAGATTTGGGTCCCCTGGGTATAATTCAAGGCATCTTAAACTCCCCTGTCACAACACCTATAACATTTATATGCACAGAAATCACATAGCTTAGCCTATCTGAGATATCACCAGACTAAAATCATGGGGAAGAAGAGGAGGAGGAGGAGGAGGAGGAGGAGATTGGGTTTATACCCCGCCCTTGTCTCAGAGTGGCTTACAAACTCCTTTCCCTTCCCCTCCCCACAACAGACACCCTGTGAGGTAGGCGGGGCTGAGAGAGCTCTGACAGAAACTGCTCATTTCAAGAACACCTCTGACAGAACTATGGCTTGCCCAAGGTCATCCAGCAGCGGCGAGTGGAGGAGTGGGGAATCAAACCCAGTTTTCCCAGATTAGAGTCTGCGCATTTAACCACTACACCACCAGAATATTCTTCCACATGGAAAAAATGGTCTCCCTAGATTAAAATTCTGGTTTTATGACACACTCTGAAATTATATCTAATGCAAAATGCAGCTGCCCATTATTTGGGCAGAAAAAACATAAGTATAGAAGAGTTTGTAATGGTTGCCAGCAAGGTTCTGTGCACCATTAAAAACACAGGTTTTGAACCCTAAACAGTAGGGATGGGCACAAGCCAGACAATGGACCAAATTTTTCCATGGACCGGGGCCTAGTTTGTGGTTCATTTGCCTGGTCCATGCTCTCCCACTTTCCACAGACTGCCCAGGGTTTTCTGGGGGGGGGGGGTGTTTGGTCCATGAGCAGTCTGTGGAACTCAACTCAGAAGGCATTTAAATGCCTTCTGAGTCCACTCCTGCATCATGCCACCACAGCAGCACAACGTGAGGGAGCTCCCTTGTGTTGCGTAGCTGCAGTGGCACCGTGCAGAAGTGGACTTCTGCATGGCGTTGCTACCGTGGTGGTGGAAGGGGGGCTTGCAAAAGCCATTTAAAGGGATGTGTTTCCTTGAAATGGCTTTTGTAAGCTCCCTAGCATGAACCTCATGAACCACAAACTGGTTCGTAAATTGAAAAATTAATGAAAGTTCATGGTTCATGTTCTATGAAACCCATGAACGTCCATTTTTCCAGTCCATGCCCATCTCTACTAAATAGCTTTGTAGCAACAAATCATAGAGAGTACTATCTGGATTAGGCATTTGCTTTTTACACTACATGGAACAAATTTTATACATGGCTAAAAAAATATATGAACTGAGCCAAACTGAGCTGAACTGAACTGATCTATATACTCCTTAACCACAACTTGAGTCACTCAACTACCTTAAAACTACTGTAGGCTATATGCATTATTTTATTCTTATTTTTTTCAGGTCACCTGTCTTACTTACTATAGAAACTGATAACTAGACAATATGAGAGACAATCTTGGAAATACTTTCAGATATATCATCCTCCACCTGTTTTATGTATACTTGTTTGTATGTTTTATGTGGTTGTTGTTATGTTTGTGTCTTTGAAAAATAATTTTTGTTAACAGACAAAGAATAAGTCATGCCAGATCAACCTTATCTTCTTTTTTGACAGAGTTACTAAAATGGTTGACTCTGGAAGTGCTGTGGACATAACGTATCTAGATTTCAGTAAAGCATTTGACAAAGTTTCTCATGATATCCTTGAGGATGAGCTGGTTAAATGTGGGCTGGATGGTGCAACCGTTAGATGGATTCATGGTTGGTTGAAAAATCGTACCCAACGAGTGCTCGTAAATGGCTCTGCATCTACATGGAGGGAAGTCTCAAGTGGAGTGCCACAGGGCCCGGTCCTGGGCCCAGTGTTGTTCAATGTTTTTATAAATGACCTGCAGGAAGACATAGAGGGGATGCTTATCAGATTTGCAGATGACACAAAGCTGGGTGGGACTGCTAATTCTGAAGAAGACAGAGTCAGGATTCAAAATGATCTAGATAGGCTGGAACAGTGGGCTGAGACAAATAAAATGAATTTCAATAGAGATAAGTGCAAAGACCTACACTTAAATACAAAAAATCAAAGGCACAGACATAGAATGGGAGGGACTTGGCTTGACAGCAGCACATGTGAAAGGCATCTAGGTGTTCTGGTTGATCACAAGCTAAACATGAGCCTGCAGTGCAATGTGACTGTGAAAAAAAACTAAAGCAGTCATAGGATGCATTAACCGAAGCATTGTGTCCAGATCATGGGAGGTGGTAGTTCTACTCTATTCTGCTATGGCCAGGCCTCACCTGGAATACTGTGTCCAGTATGGGCACCACATTTTAGGAAGGATGCTGACAAGCTCAAGCATGTCCAGAAGAGGGCAACCAGGATGGTGAGAGGAAAGGCTGAAAGAGTTGGGTATGTTTAGCCTGGGAAAGAGAAGGCTTAGAGGGGACATGATTGCAGTCTTCAAATATCTAAAGGGATGTCATGTAGAAGATGGAGCAGATCTATTCTCTCTTGCTCTGGATTGCAAGACTAGATCTAATGGGTGGAAATTACAAGGAAGTCGATACTGGCTGAATATCAGGAGGAACTTCCTAACTGTAAGAGTGGTTGAGCAGTGGAACAGACTGCCTCGGGAGGTGGTGGATGCTCCTTCGCTGGATATTTTCAAGTGGAGGCTGGACGATCATCTTTTGGGTATGTTGTAGGGCTGTCTTTTGGATATGTTCCTGCAGAATGCAGGGTGTTAGACTAGATGACCTGCAAGGTCCCTTCCAACTCTAACATTTTATTACCCTATGATTCTATGATTCTTATGCATGCTGCTTTGGATCAGAGTGATTAGTTTACTTTTCTCTAAGTAGGTGATCATGCACACAGAAGTCCTATTTTAAGGTCCTACCTTAATGCCTGGTTTTCCTTCCTCTATTTTATCCTCACACAGCCCCATGAGGTAGGTAAGGCTTAGAGCAGGGGTGGGCAATTGTTTTGGCCCGGGGGCCACTTTGTGGGAGTGGAGGTTAGTGGAGGGCCGCACCTTTTAAAATGATTGCATTCGTTAGTTAACTCTGCATTTCAGAAAAGGTATAAATTGTATCATAAAAATCAATAAATATAAATTAAATAAAATAGTGGTAGTTTTATTCAATTTATTTATTGTGCTAATTTTATATCATCTATAGCTGCAAGCACATTTAATTTTAGAATCAGTTTAATGTACCCTAAGTGACACTGAGCGACATTTGCTGCAAGAATGCTCGTCCAGCACGGGACTTGGTAATGTGCCCGCCCCCTGGACACTTCACTCCCGGAGCGCCGCTTCTCTGTGCTCCGGCCCAACGGAGGCCTGACTGAAACCACGTGGCTGACTGTCTTGGTGGGCCGCAAAAAACTCTGTGGCAGGCTGCATGTGGCCCGCGGGCCGCTATTTGCCCACCCCTGGCTTAGAGAGTATCCTGGATCCAGTACAGCATTTCCATGAACAGAAGGATTTCCATCCAAAGAGCACCTTTGGTCAGTCTTTTGGTTGGATCCAATGGGACATTTTTGTGGACAGAAGGATTTCCATCCATGGAACACCACTTTCTCACCTGTGCACTCCTGTTGCAGCCCCAAATGGCTGTTTCTGGGTTCTCCTGTCCTCTAGGAGCAGCATTTTGAGGGTCATGCTAGGCTGCAATGAGTGGCAGGAAGTGAGAATGTCATGCTCTACGGACAAAAGTCCTTCTGATCACAAAAACATTCTATTGGACTCAACTGAGTGACTGACTAAAGATCTCCCAAAGAGCATAAAGTCTGAGTGAAGATTTAAGCCCAGATCAACCCATTTCTCTGCTAACTATTACACCATACTAACTGGCTGTAGTCACAGAGGGGATTTAGACAGAAGATTCTTTTTTGTACCCAGAATTAACAGGATGGATTGGATTCTTTTTGCACCAGGAATCATCAGATTTAAATGACAAGATGTAGCCTAGGAGACAATGAATGTGAATTAATGCAATAACAATGAAAAAGAAGGTTACAAAAGTCGTTTCTCTTACAATTGAGTAAACTGCTGAGTTTTATTAACATGTTCTTAAATACTGGGTTCTTTGCACGAAGAGTCAGTGATCCAGCATAGCGAACAGCTCAAGTTTATTACACACAGATGCAAGACACACACATGGCAAAAATGGCCAACCTATATACAGGATCACAAAAATACCTAACACACACTCACTGTCCTACTGGAGGATTTGAATTCCCCTCCAGTGACCCCATTGGTAGTCCCTTGCCTGAGTGTTGCCCTATTGGGCAGCTGCTTTAATCCTCTAGTCCCCACTGTGTCCTATTGGTGTTCACTAGGATCCTTGGCCCCTACTGTGTTCAGAGACCAAGCTCAAGACTAAAGTTGCTAGCCCCTAGTGGCACTCAGCAGACACAACCCCCTCCCCCCCATGGTTCAGAGTGTGCCTAAGGCACATAGTCCTTTATGTAGTCAGGGGGCCGGCACTTCCGCTGGGAATGCTTCCTCTGGTGAATCGTCTGGGTTACACTAAGGTGGCGTGGATTCTGTTGTGTCGCTAGATTTTAGGGCTGGAGGCGGCGGAGGCTCTTCGACTCTCACTTCAGGGAGGTCAATTCCGGTGTCTGGCTCCTCTGGAAATTGCACTTCAGGGGTAGCCGACGGCTGTCTCTCTGGGGATGTAGGGAGCAGGCACCACCGTAGCTGGTCCACATGTTTCCACAGGACCTGGCTGTCCTCTGTGGAGACTTCATACGAAACCGGCTCTGTAGGACGAATGACCCAGCCTGCCAGCCAAGGAGGCCCCTTCCCAAAGTTCCTCATGAAGATGGGGTCTTCCGGCTGTTTTAATCCTTTAGTCCCCATTGTGTCCTATTGGTGTTCACTAGGATCCTTGGCCCCTATTGTGTTCAGGGGCTAAGCTTAGGACTAAAGTAGTTAGCCCCCTAGCGGACACAACTCCTGGTATGCCATGAACAAAAAACAAAAGTGCACGATGCATCATTCAAAGTTGTCTGCAGACAAGGTGAAACACACCCAGAGGGGCCTTCCAAGAACACCACTCCACATTCTTCTCCACACTCTATGGCCACAGTAAAGGATCAGCAATGGCAGAGAGCTCAGTTAACAAATCACTACAATAACAGGGTTCAACTTTACAATTAGTGTGATTCCCATTTAAAAATTTAGTTTTGTACAGATATTTAATTAATTCCATTCTAAGACATTCACTACGGAAATTTACATTCAAGGAATGCCCCCCCCCGCCCCCCGAAAAAAAACCCTGAAGAGGCTACAAGATATCCAGCAGTTTATGGCTGAATTTACTCTAGCCAATAAGGCAAATATTTGGTCAGGGGAAAGTGGACCATGAGGAGTAGGACTGGATACAATTTGACTTCTTTAGTCTAGTATTTTGCATTATGGCCTGTCCATAAAAATAACTGAGAAAGTATCAGTTACAATGACCCAGGTTCTGCCATTCAGATCTCCCTAAATTACAGGCTTTCCCTCAGAGATAATTTAGAATGGGGCGTAATGCATGGCTGTGTTACACTCTACCACTCTCTGAATTTGCTGTAACTTGTTATTACTATACTAAACTGCAGTGGTCTGTTCAAAGGCTTTTCTATAAATAAAGAGCCTCCTGGCTGAGCCGATGACAATCCCCACCAGGAGCTCTGGCTCAATTGTTTCTCTGCTCTGGGATGCTGTGTCGAGAATGGTTCTGGGCAACTTCAGAAAGAGAAGACTGTAAAGACCTTGACAACTACAAGCGTCCTGAAAGTCCCCCAAGATGGTCCTCAGTAATCTTATTACACAGCTGGCTTCTCTCTTGTTGATCTTTTTTTTTCCTTTTTGGTGCTACAATATTGGTTCTTCTTGCATGCCAGCCACTTGAGGAGAGGAAAAGGACAGGTGCGGCTAACAGCCACTCTATGTATTCTGAAGAGGGCTTAGAAGAATCGTGCCCTGCTTAGGCCGCACTTAATGGAAGATTCACTAGAGCTATCAGCAGGGGTCCTTTCGTAAAAAAAGAGCTGCAGGAGCTCATTAGCATAACTCATTTGCATATGCCACACCCCCTGACGTCACCGAAATGACGTCATGGGCAGTATGTCAGAAGGCCAGACGGGAGGGAGGGAGGGAGGGGGAAGGAAAGAAGGAAAGGAACAGGAAGGAAGGTAGGTAGGTGGGGGAGAGAAAAGAAAGAAAGAAAAAAAGGAGGGAGGGGGGAAGGAAGAAAGAAAGGAAGGAAGGAGGGAGGAAGAAAGGGGAAGGAAGAAAGAAAGGAACAGTAAGGTAGGTAGGTAGTTGGGAGAGAGAGAGAAGAAAGGAAGGAAGGAAGGGGGGAGAGAGGGAGGAAGGGGGGAAGGAAGGAACAGGTAGGTAGGTGGGGGGAGAGAGGGAAGGAAGGGAGGGGCGCTTCTCCCCACACTGGGGCTGGCTTTCCCTCCCCCCCCTTGCTTGGGCCTGAGTGGTGTTAAGCCACTCAGGCCCGGCTTCTCCCTCCCTTGGGCCCAGGGAACTGTTGAGTGGGGGAGGGAGGGGGGGTTCTGGGGGTGACTGGGGGAGGGAGAGTTTTTTTCCTGGGGCCGGCAGCCAGCTGCGGCCCCACGGAAGGTGACTGGGGGCGGGACGGGGCTCGTTTGCGGGGCCGGCGGCCAGCTGCGGCCCCGCGGAAGGTGGCTGGGGGGGGGACGGGACGGGACGGGGCTTGCTTGCGAGGCCGGCGGCCAGCCGCGGCCCCGCGGAAGGTGGCTGGGGGCGGGAAGGGACGGGGCTCGCTTGCAGGGCCGGCGGCCAGCCGCGGCCCTGCGGAAGGTGGCTGGGGGCGGGACGGGACGGGGCTCGCTTGCAGGGCCGGTGGCCAGCCGCGGCCCCGCGGAAGGTGACTGGGGGCCGGACAGGGCTCCTTTGCGGGGGCCCCCGGCCCCTTCTCTCCCGGAGCGACGCTCCGGCTCGCTCCGGCCCCAACGGAGCCCTGGCTATCAGGTAGTTTCATTGAAAAAGGAGCAAAGCAATGACTCATTTGCCCCCCAATCCAGAATGACGAGACAGACAACTGTGTTTGGTATCAAACAAGGGCCACTTTATTAACTATTTAACTATTAACAACAATGGCAAGGGAGCTAATGGGAGCAGAACAGGCCAGGCTGGTATCACTCAGCAAACCTCCTGGGCCTTGGTATGGGCAAGTCACCGGCTCCAGTCTATGGCCATTGCTCTGGCCCATGACTGGCAGCCCAGCATACAGGTCCCCTCCCAGGGGCGCCTACCGCTGAAGCCTTAAAACCACAGGGGGCGCTTACCCAGGAGGTTTCCAGAGGAGATCACATTCCCAGCCCCGGACCCTAAAACTCGACGGCCGTTCCTGATGACCCCCTATCCCAAATGGGGCTTCGCTGGAAGTGCTTACCAGTTCTGCTCCCCTTACCCTATAACTCTGCCAAGTGACCAACCTATTTATAGCCCCCACAACTGCCCATTGGTGCCCTGAGGTCGATGCAAGGTAGGCAAAAACACCCTCCACCACCGGCCAATTTGGTAGAGGGCAAAAAATTCCTACCTGGCCCCAAAGAGTGACCAGCCAAAGCCTACACTGAAAATAGGGTGGGCGGGTGGGCCAAGCACGAGGCGTGAACTGCGGAGGTGGGGCCGGCCCATAAGGCCGGCGCCGCCCCCACCCTTGCAATGCAGAGCATCACAAGCAGTTGCCTGCCTTGCTCACCTTCTGGGCAGCAAATCGGCCCCATGGTCCAACGGCCGTGCTGTGGACGCTGGAGCCCCGGAAAGCTCACAAAAGTTCATACCCACTGTGACATTCTTGCTATTGGGGAGAACGGTTTTACTTTTAAACTCTCTCTTTGTATATAAACTTGGTAGTTCCTTGCTGCCACCAGGAATTTAAAATTCCAAACCTCTCACTCTTTTGGCAGTCTGACCTGGGGTCTGGGCACTTCAGAGGTCTATGTGGCCCTGAGGAAGGACTGTACTGATTCCTGGGATATGTTTAAACAAAAATTGATTTATTTAATAGAGAACAAAACAGGTTTCTGGTTATTGTGAGCAGTTGCTGAAGAAAGGAGCTTGTACATATAACTGGCAATGCTGGGTCCTACGAACAGTCTCTCAGACTCCAGACTCCGCTCTGAGAGGCCTCTATTTCTCTCTCTCTCATATAAGTATAGCCACACAGGCTAGGCTCTTTGTTTTATTCCCACAGAACTGAATCAGTCGCACAGACTAAACTTCGCAAAGACTCTCTTCGAACTTCTTCCACAATTGTCTCTCTCTCTCAGGACACACACAGAAACCTTCACAGGCATCTCACACATGCTGCAGAACATCCCCTCCCACACTCTCAGTCACCAGCCAATCAAAGTCACACTTGTCTCCCTCTATCACCCCCCCAACAGTACTGCAGTCACTCAACATTTAAAGGAACACACACACCAAAACATGAAATCATTATACCCACTGCAACATATTTTGTTAGTCTTTAAGGTGCTACTGGACTTTTGCTCTTTTTTACTGAAAAATGATAAAAGCCTTTTTCAGCTGTTATGCTTTTGGTGCAACAACCATATAAAAGGGGACAGTCCACTACCTCCAATATGTGCAGTCACTACCGTGTGTAAACAGGGCAACAATCATATTTTCCCAAAAAATACATATTGAAGCTGGAAAATATGCATGCTGCCCTAATCACACAAAATGGCAACTGCATGTATCAAGAGGATTTTAGACAGCCTATGCTCCCATTACAGATGGCTGGTACATTAAAAATGTAACCCCTGAAGTGTCCATATACACCCACGTGATCTTAAGGGATTCTTTCAACATTCTCTTCATCTGAATGTCTCAGCAGGTTTTGAAGTTCAGAATTACCTGGCCCTATTTCCATTGTGGAACTGAAATACTGGGATCCTTCACCAATGACTGACTCTGAGACTATCCACATGAGTTATGTCTTGCTTTGCTGAAAGATAACCCATTCACAGTTAGCTGAAAACATAATGGATGCTGGGTTGTACATACTTGGTATCCTACAATGTACCGTCCACACACAACAGTGAGATCTGGTTACAGTAATCTTTATTCAAAGAATATCTCTTTAAACTATTTGGGATCTTTTTTTAGCCAGGCACATAAGTTTACCCTAGAAAAATCGGAAGTTGTCCCTCAGCTCACTATATGGCCTTTCTGACTAATTTTCGTTTGAGAAGCAGCCTGCTTTGCTTACTGGCCCATCCAGGACTAGTTTTATTTCATATGAAAGCACCAATGAATTCCTTTAATGGGTTTGCTTGAATATAATCTAAATTTAAACCCCTGGATGTGGTTACAACTTCCGTTACTCTGTTGGCCTGTAAGTTTCCAAGGAAATCCTTGTTTGACCTTGGTATATGTATATGTGTTTTTATTTCTTCCCTGTGGAACTGGATGAGGCCATGTAAACATGAACACAAACATGTTTGAGCCCTCCTTTGAGGCTTCATCCTTGCAGTTGCAGAAGAGCTCTCTGAGTAAAAAATTGAGAAAGAAACTGTGTGGGTTTGTTAAAGGGTTAAAAAACATGGGTGGGAGGAGAAATCTAAGTAGCTGGGAAAAGGAGACCTGAAAGGCCATTTATGTTCCCTTGAGATACTCTGGCTTTGTGTTCAACCTATCTAAACTCATTGCCTGGTATAGCTGTATTGGCTGTAATTGCTACAGTTTGTAATTGTGGAACCGTGCACTACATATATACCCTCTTATTATGGTATAGAGGCACTTCCAGTAATTCTGGGTCAGCTGCTGCTTCAAGTTGCTTGCTGGAGTAGTGGTGCCTGTCTTGAAGTTGCTTCTTCAGTGTTCCTCAAATAGTATAAAACCAGAGCAGATTTGCCAAAATTATGACATGAAGACGTGATGCCCTGTTACAAGCTCTACAGGCCACTGCAGACAATTCCTGTGCCACATTTCAAAGACCATCCTGTGTCTGAAAGAATAAACCTCAAATGCTAGGCTGTTATTGTAGAGTTTATATATACAGGGCAAACCTGAACTGAAAACTGGTACTCTCACTGAGCTCAACCACAACCATATAAATCCAGCATCTGAGTGATTTTTTAAATACTTTTTAGGCTTTGTACAGGTTTGTGGGCTCTTGCCTTCAAAGCAGCCTGCAGGATAGACGCAACACTCTGTAAACTAGACTGTGCCCAGTAAAGGCAGGGGGAGAGGACACTTGCAGTGCACAGAAAAGAGTTTCCTTCCAGTTGTCAAAGTGAGATTTGAATTCAGTCTTTTTGTAGTCTTCTTGGGGTCTGCCTTGTACACTTCAGTTAGAAGCTTCTCTTTGCTTTTCTTGGTGTAATCATTCAGTGCTCATTTTTCTTCTTCAACATTATTTTATGCATCATTAATTGCCACAGTCAGATATTTGACTGGTAGATGGTGATCTGCAGTTCAAGATCTAGTCAAATTCATGGGAATTGCAGATTCTTGCTGTTCCAACAACACTGTCTTCTGGAGCTGAGCTGCTGTTATTTGATCAATGCCCAGAATGTCCAGGGGTTTCTTGAGACTTCTAGGCACTGCTCCAAGGGCTCCAATGACAACTGTCATGATGGTAATAACTTCTTCCAGAGGTGCTCTAACTCTGTTTGTAGCTCTTGGTATTTCATGATCTTCTCCTTTCTTTTCTATGCTGCGGTCTCCTGGGATTGCAGCGTCAATGATCCAAACCCCATTTCTCATTTTCCCCCTACAATTGTGATATCATAGGTGATAAGCTGCAGGTGTTTATCTGTTTGTAATCGGAAGTCCCAAATAATCTTTGTTTCATCATTCTCCATGATCTTGTCTGGTTCATGCTTCCATGAATGTCTGGCTGACGGTAAACCATACTTCTTGAAAAGATGTCAGATTCTTGCAAAGATTATTGTCCTTGCAAAGATCATGATTGTGATTATTTTATGTTATTTTAAAAGCCTCCTCAGAAGCCTTAAGCTGAGGTGTGGGAAAGAATTTTTACAAGTGAATAAATAAACATCTCTGAGCATGGCACTGCGTCAGCTATGCTGCCATTGTGGAGGGGGGAAGGATGGTGGCGACTGGGTGAGTGCCTGTTATCTCTTGGAATTTTAGGTTTCATTTCTAGCTGTGTGTCTTATCTCCTTGCCTAGCTCTGACCTTGGTGTCTAGTTGCTCTCGTTCCCCTGGGAGCCTATACTCCTTAGTATAGGTGTGCTCACTTGCTTTTTATGATTGGCTCTCATCCATCAGGGGTTTCTCTTTGAATTCTGCATAACTACCCTGCTCCCGCCTTGAGAGTCATTCCTGACACAAAATGTATGCACAGATGACTTGCCTTTACTGATCTCAATAAACTAGATCCTGATTAAGGAACATTGTTGGGACTGATTACGGTGGGACTCTGACACAACGATGCCCAGAGGTCAGAACACTGGCTGCCATGCTGAACGTCTGAGTATCAGCCCTGAGTGTTATGAGCAACATGCTTCCATACACGGGTCTTGAACATCTATTGGACAGTGTCTGTGCTGCCACAATGTTAACAGACACAACAATTCCTTCCCCCTCCCCAACTGTGCCTTTTGGAAAAGGGCTGTCCTTTCAAGCATGAAGAACTTGTTCAGCCCATTAGAAAGTACCACAAGTTTTATCAAATCCTAGCAAAATTTCCATTCTTCCCAGTCTCCATTTCTTAATCTCTTCCTCCTTTGATTGAAGAGTTGCTTATACAACCCCTCCCCAGCAATGGAGTTTATATAGCTCCTGCTGCCTTATTTATACATAAAGATAGAGTGGAAAACAGGCTAGCCCTTAACATGGCTGTCCCACTAGGTAGCAAGACTACCATCCCAGGCATCACAGAGGGGTAGATTATTGGGCCAGTTTATGTGATCCCTTTCTAGTTTACGGAAATGCTAAGAATAAGCTCCAGGCTTTTAAAAACTTCCATCAAGAAAGGCCCAGATCACATCTAACATGTAGCAATAACGAGTGAATTATGCCAATACAGATATTGTGGGTTATGTATGGTAAATGATGCTTTCAATGCCTTTGCATAAAAGGTATTATGAACATCTCAGGGTATTCTTTCAAAACAAGTTGCTACAGAAGAAGCATCACAACTGTAGGTATGACTTTAATTCAAAACCATAATAGATTTTCAGAAAGGAAGTGTAAATACAAATGTTATTCTGTTACTCAGACATGTATAAATTGAATAACGATTTTCCTGAGCTGTTTCAGATGTTGTAAAATAAGATGGGGAAATGTATGAAGTTGAACACTGGTTACACTGGAAGGCTTCTGCGGTCTGTATTTCTTGAGAGCTTACGGTCAACCACCTGTAATATTGGACTCATTTTTTAAAAATAAAACCCTCTGTGTGTGCTGACCTTTAAATCAGGAAGGGCCATAACAGTTGTATTCCTGGGAAACTGGTTAAGAGATCTTCCCAATATTTAAAAAATATAAATAGCAGCTGCACAGGACTTTGATGTGGATCAGGCCAGCTGAAGGGCTGCCAACTTGGGAAATTCCTGGTGATTTGGGAGCAGTGCCTGGGGAGAGAAAGACGCTCAGGTCTTCTATTTCTCCTAGGCTCTGGCCCCGATCACACACAGAATTAGCCGCACGATAGGCATGAATGCCATGCGGATGTTAAGAGCGCGATCACACCAGAACATTTGGCAAGCGTCCCACACCCGTCGGCAACCCGTTTCTCTCTGCTGAAGAAGCGGAGTTAAAAGATACTAGGGAGAGTCCAGTATCAAAAAGGTTTGCTACAGGTCACAGACGGACTTTCCCCATGTGATTGCTCCAGCGCACACTCATGGTGCTGGGGATAGTATGAGCAGGCTATCCCGATGCCATGCCATTCTCCCCCCTTCTCAGTATGCGCATCATCACAGACTGCCATAGGAAGCCCTCAGGGTGGAGATGTGATTCATCAATCCCTTGTTTAAGCACATTGGAAAAAAACGGCAAAAAAAATCCCCCAACTCACCCATGATTGTGTCTGATCAGGCAGTGGTGGGCTGTGCCCGCAGCTTCACAGAACTGTGTGATGGCACAACTGCGGGTCAAATTACCCCGGAGCAAATAGCCCCTGGATTATCTCATCCATGTGGCTGGGACCTCCGTGTTGTAATTCCATAGAATCCGCCCCCTGAATCTGCCATTTCACTGATCAAAACTGACCCTCCCATGCTGTTATTAGCCTGGAATGAGGGGAAAAGACAATCAAAGAAAGGAAAACCTCCTTACATTTTCCATGTGAAGGCTAATAATACCCTAAGGATAATTTTGATCAGCAAAAACACAGTGTTAAACTGGTGTTACCCTTCCAGGGAAGGCAGGTCTCCCACTTTGGCAGAGAATAAAGAATCGAAAATAAAGTTGATAATGAAAATACCTGGAAGTGGCTGCAAAATGTACACATAAAGAAAGAAATGGGAGGACTCATTCTATCTGCACAATAGCAGGCACTTGAAATGAAAAGCTTGAAAGCCAGGATTCAGAAGACAGAAAATGTCAGCTTCTGAAGACAAAGGGTGAAGCAGTCAACCATGTGGTCAGTGCTTGCAATGAAATTGCTCAAACTGATTATCAAGAACGTCACAATAGAGTTGCAGCTATGTTGCACTGGAATCTTTGCAAGAAGTGTAGTTTACCATTAGCCAGAAATTCATAGGAGCACAAGCCAAGATTGTGGAGAATGATGAAGCAAAGATTATTTGGGACTTCCGATTACAAACAGATAAAACACTTGCAGCATAACACCCCTGATATCACAACTGTAGAAAAAAGTAAAAAATAGAGTTTGGGTCATTGACACTAATCCCAGGAGACAGCAGAATAGAAAAGAAAGTAGAAGACCACAAAATTGTGAGACTTCTGCTCAAAGTAGTCAAGGATCAGATCTTTGTTGATGAAACACAGTTCTTTATTTCCAATCTCTACATTGGTACAGCGTGGCGGGGGACCTGCAGTTCTGCGCCGCTCACTGCAGGCCGTTGGAGTTTCCCGACATCTGCGCTTCCGTCAGCTCCAGCTCTCCCTGCTCGCTCACCGCCCCTTCCAGCTGCAGAGCCCGGGGTTTGAACGAGGTCTTCCCTCGACTGAGGGTGCTCCCAGCCACAGGGGTGGAGGTTTTCGGGATCTTTCCCCCTCCCCTCGGGCACGCTGAGGCAAAGTGGCCGCTCTCCCCGCATCTCATGCAGAGCCCCTGTTTAAAACGGGCATCTCGGATTTCTTGTATGTTGGGCTTGGGCTTCGCCTTCTGCGTCGCCTTGCTTGGGGCCGTCGATGAAGCTCCCATCTTGATGAGGGTGAAGCACTCTTCCACGTCCGCGGCCGCCCTCATCCAAGCGCCCAACGACCCTGGTCTTCCCGCCCGCAAGATTGCCTCGTACACCTCGTAACTTAAACCCTCTCGATACTTCTCCATGAGCAGGTCCTGCGTCCAGCCGCGAATCTTGGCTGAGATGCGCCGGAACTTATCGGTGTAGTCCCTCACCGAGGACCGCCCTTGGGTCAGCCTCCGTAGTTGGTTCCGGGCTTTCTCTTCTCCCAAGGGGTCCTCATAGTGGTGTCGGAGGGCCCACATGAAGTTGTTCAGCGAACGCAGCTCAGGCCGGGGGGCGTTGTGCAGGCTCACGTACCAATCGCTGGCGGTGTCCTTCAGCTTGGACCCGATGTAGCCAATCCGGTCCCTCTCGGTGGGGTAGAGATGTCCCCATGTGTCTAAGAACCGCTCGATCTCCAGCAGAAAGAAGCGCAGCTTCTCGGGGTCCCCATCGAAAGTAGCCGTCAATGGATCGGCGGGGGTCGGGCGAACCACTGGCCCTGCCGGCACGGGGCCCGGCACAGGTGGAGGTGCGGGCACTGGGCGGGGAACGGCAAGGGGGACCTGTGGTGGCACTGGCTGCTGCGCAGGTGGCGGCACCGGGGCGGGGACTCCCCCGGGAGGCACCACCGCCTGCTGGACTCCGACCACGGCTGGCGCTGGTTGAGCCACTTGCATAGCCGTGAGGGCGTCCCGGAATTGATATTGGAGATCGAGGGCCAGCTCTCGCAACTCGGTGGTAAGCTGGAACCGCAAATCTCCCATCATTCGGTCGAGGGCTTGAGTCTGGTCTTCTCGGTAGGGATCGGGCCCGTAGGGTCCCATTCTCTCTCCTTCCAGGGACTGGAGATGCGAATCTCCTGTGTAGGTCGTCTTGCGTTCGTCTCCCAGGAAACTCGGCTTCCCGTGGTCGAGGTGGTCCCCCTGGAACGGAACTTGGGCCCCTTTCTGATCGTGCACCCAGGAGTCCACGGTCCCACGACCGAAATTGCTCCATGAGTACCTCGGGGTCCCGCTCTGAAGAGGAGGTGGGCGCGGGATGTAGTGAGCCCCTTGAATCGTAGTCACTGGTACTTCAGGCTCCCCTCCGCCACCTCCACCACCGGCTCCCTGGTCCCCAGGGGTGGTCGGTGTGTCTTCGGGAGTAGTAGGGATGGGAAGAGTACCGTCGTCCGACATGGTCAGGAATGGCCAAGTCCCAGTCACAGATCTCTGACAATCTGTGAGACTTCTGCTCAAAGTAGTCAAGGATCAGATCTTTGTTGATGAAACACAGTTCTTTATTTCCAATCTCTACATTGGTACAGCTTCTCGGATTATTGTCAGAGATAACACAGATGACAGAAGCAGGTCTATTATACCTTTCTAAGCAGTTTGAATTACCCATAGGTAGCCAATCACTACAAGGGAAAAACGGCGGGCAAAAGGGGCTCTGGCCGTTTGCTTCCCACAGGAAAGAAAGTGAGGTGTCAAGTTGTAAATTTCCCCTTCCAAACCAGACCCTTCAGATGTTACCAGTTCACATAACAATCCATGGCCTCGAGGCTTTCGCACATTGATAAGAGATGAGACTTGTCCTCCCTTGGAGTCTCAGCCGAGATGAATGGAATGCGGAGGTAGGAGTGTGAGAGGCCCATTGTTCCCATACTTTGAAGTTGACATCCTCCCGCTTTGACAGTTACACAAACCAGGCCGGTCAGGGTCATAAACCTGGGGTCACACAATCTACATACATACTGGCCAGAATGAGGGTTACATGACAGGTTTCATGGGAGCAGCTATCATACATACAGGACCATAAGCAGCAGAGCAACAAACACAGAAAACATATCTGAACCATGGCTGTAAGCAAAAGAAATACTCTGTCTGAATCAGCAGATTCTGACAAAAATACTGAGACCTACTAACAGAGTTAAAATACCTCTGGGAGAAAATGGTTACTATCATGACAGTTGTCACTGGAGCCCTTGAAACAGTGCCTAGAAGTCTCAAGAAACACTAGGACCTAACACCAGCTCAGCTCCAGAAGACAGTGTTTCTTGGAACAGCAAGAATCATGTGAAGACACATCTGCAATTCCAAGAAATAATAATAATAATAATAGTAATAGTAATAGTAATAATAATAATAATAATAATAATAATAATAATAATAATAATAATAGTAGTAGTATTTGTTGTTGTTAATATTATTATTATTGTTGTTGTTGTTGTTGTTTCCTCCAACAACAACAACTTGATGAAAATAAATGCATTTAACATTAACATCCACAAAGAATCAGTATAATCATTATCCACAGAACTGAACAATACCAGTAAACCTCATACTCTATTTTGTACTGAAGACTACTGGGCACCAGGGGAACATCTGGGTAGTAGTTCCACAACTGAGGTACCTCTACAGAGAATGCACTCTCATAGGTAGCCACCCACCTCACTCTCTCAGTGACCACCAAAAGCTGGGCCATAGAGATCCTTCCTTATCTACAATTCAGGAGTGGGGTGGCACATTCTGAGCATTCCACACACTCCTAAATCAGTTGGCTCCATGATGTGTCACTCAGAAGCTGTCCCTATCCACTGGCTGCATTGCCTGAGTCCCACCCAGAGAAGTGGCAGCCGCCAAAACTTTCCTCAGAAGACAGTTCCTTCACTCCAGTGAACACAGCTGCTGTCTTCACTCTCCTTGTCAGACAATGATTGATTCCCCCAGGAGACAAAACTCACCTTCTTTAGCCTTGAAGCCAGGTTTGCTGAGGCAACACTTTCCAGAATGGAAAAAAACCCTGCCAAGGAAGCCAGAGTTTGAGGAGCAAAGAGGCCTCAGCTGAATAGAATGCCATAGAGGCCACCCTTTAAAGCAGTTATTTTCTCAGGGGGGGGGTCTATTGTCTGGAGTTCAGTTGTGATACCAGATGACAGAGATCAGTTCCCCTGGAGAAAATGGCTGCTTTGGAGGGTAGACCCTATGGCAATGGATGGAGGGATGGAGCCTGGAGAGGGTCAGGTTCAAGGAGGGGTGGGACCTCAGACAGGTACAATGCCACAGACTCTGCCCACCAAACCAGCAATTTCCTCCCAGGGAACCATTGTTGCCAATCTCCAGGTGGGGGCTGGATATCACTCAGAATTACAACTGCTCTTCAGGTAGCAGAGATCAGTTCCCCTGGAGAAAATGGTGGACTCTGTGTCCTTATACCCTGCTGAGGTCACCACAGCAAACTGACGCTGAGTGCCCCAGGCCTTGGCACACTCCCAGAGCCTCTTTCTAGATCCCGTTGTATTTATTTCCACAGGAGGCCTTATTCCTAGTAGATCTTCATGGTCAGGTGGTTTCATGTGGGAGTAAGCTGTCTTTCAAACATCTTGGTGTAACGAAGAGGTCACCAAGACATGATGAGAGTGGTGAAGTCTTGGTATTCCACAGGGAAGTGCAGTTGGCCAGTCAACAAAAGCTGGAAAATGGCATCTCTGGCCAGTGCTGCTTCTGGGACTCAAGAAACAGAAAATGAATTAGGATAACACCCAAGATGCAAATCTAATTTTTCCAGGAAGGAGTACTTTTCTTTACTTGCTGTAGAATGTGGACCTTAGAGATGACTTTGAATTTCTCATCCCTTCATTTTGACCTGAAAGTTCCCATTTCAATTTCAGTTCTCCTTTGTGTGACACAAACTGCTGTAGATAAATGTAAACATAAGCAAAATAAGGAACATTAACTGTCATTTCAAGAGTATGGTGAAAACTGATGCCTGTATACAGTTTCAGTAACTAACAACTGTGATTTTCTAAACACCAAAGTCTAGTCAAGGGGAGTCTCTATATGAAAGCCTCTGAAAGCCTTTTCACAAATGTATGGACTAGTCAGTCCATGCTGCTGTTAATTTCAGACACTGGTTCTTCTCCGGAGCAATTATGAGCAAAGGCTTGATCTTCTCAGCTGCTTCTACAAAAGTTGTAATGTTTTATCCAAGAATATATAAAATATATTATAGCATCAGTTTCCAGCAAAGCCACATGGAAACTATGTTAACTCTGTTTGACCAAAAAGGGGATATATACACTGGGAATATATCACCATTTTCCCCCAGTGCATGCAAGCCAGGAAAGGTGTGTTTAGGTAGAAAGCAAACTCAGCTTTAAAGCCTTTGTCATGCCTAAAATTGGGCCTTAAAATTGCGTTTTTGATTTTATAGTATAAACAAGGCTTTCTCTGGACCTGGTTGCAGCCAGCTAAATGTAGTAGCACTGCTTCTTGCTGTTCTCATGAGGACTGCAAAGTTTTTATTTATATAGGATTTCAAATTAAAGGCAGCTGGCCAATTTCTGCTCTGCTGTTCTAGCTAAGGTTCCTATGGTTTTAACAGAGAGAAGAAGAAGAAGAGATTGGATTTATACCCCGCCCTCCACTCCCCCCAAGGGAGTCTCAGAGCGGCTTACAAACTCCTTTTCCCTTCCCCTCCCCACAACAGACACCCTGTGAGGTAGGTGGGGCTGAGAGAGCTCTTTCCCAAGCTGTCCTTGAGGGAACAGCTGGTGCAGAGCTATGGCTTGCAGCCAGGTGCAAGTGGAGGAGTGGGGAATCAAACCCGGTTCTCCCAGATTAGAGTCCACACACTTAACCACTACACCAAACTGGCTCTCACAGTAGTTGTTACTCATGTAGCCGAGCATCACTTGACCCTCAGAACTAAACTTGGCCTTTATTTCAAGTTTGATGGTGGTCTTTTTTGCCAACAGATAATGGTTGCTGTTGGCTAATTTTCTCTCTCTGCATTAGGCTATCTAAAAATACAAAATATATCTTAGTGGGTACTGGACAGCAGTAAGCAAGATAAATATTTTTCATTTACACAGACAGTGCCTTCCACAGTTTAGCAACTCTAGGAAATTGTTTTATTTATTTATTTATTTATTGATTAGAATTTATATCCCGCCCTCCCCATCGAGGTGGGCTCAGAGCGGCTCACAACATAAAAATAATACACTCAGTTAAAAATAGTTACAATAGTTACATATTCTATCGCAAAATCGGCGGGATTACAGATTTTTCATCCGGGTGCATCAAGGCAGCACTCACATATGATCCTTGTGTGCGTGCACACAGGCTGGCCGATGGCATTATCAGGGCCAGGGCTGAGATGTTCACCTTAGGCGGCCCCTACTTAAAAGCCTGGTGGAAGAGCTCCGTTTTGCAGGCCCTGCAGAATTGCATCAAATCCCGCAGGGCCCTGATGTTCTCCGGGAGCTCATTCCACCAGTATGGGGCCGCCACTGAAAAGGCCCTGGCCCGTGTTGTTGCCAGCCGCGCCTCCTTCGACCCTGACAGGACCAGTCAGTTTTGGGATCCAGATCGTAGTGCTCGCTGGGGAACATATGGAGAGAGGCGGTCCTTCAGGTAAGTAGGTCCCAGGCCATATAGAGCTTTATAGGTGAGCACCAGCACCTTGAACTTTATCCGGTACGCTATAGGCAGCCAGTGCAGTGCTTTTAGGGCGGGCTGAATATGTTCCCGCATAGGCAAACCTAATAACAGCCACGCCGCAGCATTCTGCACTAGCTGCAGTTTCCGGATTTGGCACAAGGGCAGCCCCATGTAGAGGGTGTTACAGTAGTCCAACCTTAAATTCCCAAAGCCAGCTAAAACCTTGCCCTTACATATCTGTATGTATTCTTTCATTTCATAATCTATAATTCTAAATAAGATGGATGGCTTTTTCTTTTAATTGGCCACAGACCAAATTAGGTGATCAACATGAGGAAAAATGTTTAATTCATATTGCATTTGGGAAAAAAACCCTCTGGGTTAACAAATTGGTTTTTGATTTGTCACCAGTAGTTTTACATTTTTGGTAATGAAATGAAAGGTAACAATCTTAGCTGGACCAAAAGAAACTGAAGATCAGAGACCCTTTAAACATAACAGATAGCTTAGAAAATCCCTTATAGAGCACCACAAGCATTTGAATAGAAATTAGTTTAACTCCTTGTTGTTAGTGCTAGGAAACGTTCACTATAACTGTTAAACAAGCCCAGAGTTCTTGAGAAAACAACTGAGGGAAATGTGTCCCATGTTATTCAGTGGGACTTACTCCCAGAAAATTGTCTTTAGGATTGTAGTCAGAAGCTTCACTCAAGCTGGTACAAACTATTTTGGCCAGGGATGATTTCAATTGCTGACTTCTGATGTGGTCTAATTGTGCCCTATGTTTTCCATGCTTGGAGGCTGGACATCCGCTTCTGTCTGCAACTTGGCCAGGAACCATGTGCTTCCTAGGCTCCTGGCCTCCTAAAATAGAAAAAAAAGACGATAGCAGATGAACTACCCTAGAGTTGAATAAGAGGGCATGCTCAGTGATAATGCAGAAACTGATGTGGACAACAAGCCACTGGGAGGAAAACCTGAGAATTTTGGCCAGGCCAGCACCATTTCCTCAGGCCCAAACTGTCTTCCCTACATTATATTAGAAACTACACCAGTAGCTCCTGAGAAATCTTCTCATGTATTCCTGCCAATTCAAGATCAAGAGACTGTGCATTTGGGAATCTACCCACTACACAAGGAATAACTGCCCAATTTGGCTTTATTTAACTTTATATCTCATACATCATCCTAAATTTTTCTTCATGTTTGTTAACACAATGAGTATCAAGAAATTCCTTTACTTTCTGCCTTTTAAGTAATCTGAGTATCTCACTGTGTGTCAGCGAGATTAAGGGAAGATGAAGGACCATCAACTGTTTTTTCCCCTTCTGTTTCCCAAAAGGACTACAGTGCAACCTACATCAAAGGCATCAAATACCCCATGGCATTCAGAACAGAGATACCATGAGACAGAGGTATATCTTTTTCTACACCACCTCCTTTAAAAAATTAACGTCAAGGCTGAGGAAGAGTTATGGTGAACTTGAATGCATGCACCCAGTGAATCAGCCCATTGGTCTGTTTAGCTTAGTACTGTCTACTGTGACTGTCCAAGATCTGGACAGAGGAGGGTCATTCCCAACAACTTTTGCCTGAAAAGATTCTGCATGCAAAAATTGCATCTGACTCTGCAAGAACCCTGCATTGGGGGGGGGGGGGGGAGGTCACCTAAGAGGCCTCAATATTCTTGCAAAGGTCTCTGGAGCAGCATTTCATTTTGTGCTGGGGAGGAGCACTTGGGAACAGGGGGGGGGGACCCTGAGACCTCAGCTTTGTGAAGCCAAGGGTTTACTTTGTGGTTGGTTTTTGTTTTAAATGTTAATTTGGGCTTAATTGTTGGTTGTTACCTTTTTCAAAAAACTACCAGTACTTTGAGCCTGGGAAAAGCAGTTGGAAATGTTTTAAATGAACATATGAAAAGGGCAAGACTGTTCCCAGCTGATCTGTCATTTACTGCCAAGGTGGGTGACCAGCCAGGTAGGAGCTTGGCCTCAAGGAGAAGTAGCCAGATGCTTCCAACTGAAGTGGGACTACGGTGCAATAAACTATGCCTAGGGTCTAGATATAGTCCTGGTTCCTGTTAGCTATTCCATTTAGACAGTGCTCCCTTAGAGTTAGCATGGCTTATGGGCTTTATGCAGTCCCCACTTTATTAGGTCTTGCTTCATCTAGGACAGAAGGCTGCTCTTGCCTTGGAAGGCAAGGAAACATCTCAGCTGCTTCTGAGATACCACAGAGACCTCAAGCTATACTCCCCTTTTCCTCAAATATTATCATACTAGGAATAAGGCCTGTTGTGGAAATAAATACAACAGGCTCTAAAAAGAGGCTCTGGAAGAGTGCCAAAGCCTTGGGCACTCAGCATCAATTTGCTGTGGCAACCTCAGCAGGGTATAATGACACAGAGTCCACCAGTTTCTCCAGGGGAAGATCTCTGCCATTTGAAGTGCAGTTGTAGTTCAGCGTGATCGCCATACCTCCCCTGGAGATTGGCAACAATGATTCCCCATGAGGGACTGGTTGGCTTGGAGGGCAGAGTCTATGGCATTGTACCTGTCTGAGGTCCCACCCCTCCTCCAGCATCACCATCTCCAGGCTCCATCCCTCAAATCTCCAGGAATTTCCACCTGGAGTTGGCAACCCTATCTGCTTCCCAGCCAATGATCAACTTCACTCTTCAACTTTCCACACACACACCCCGCAGCCTCCACCATGCTCTGAAGCCCTGGAGCACTTGGAATTCTGAGTGATCTCCAGCCCTCACCTGGAGATTGGCAACTCTTCTCCTCCACTGCCAGGTGGATCTAACTGTTCCCTCAGTGGCCTGGTTCTGTAAGTAAAAAGACGATGGACTTTCAGCATAACCCCCTCCCCCGCCCACTGCCAGCTTGGCAACCTCGCTTGCTCTGATTAGGGAAATACCTGGAGATTGGGGGGGGGGTGTGGATCCTGTGGAGGGCAGCATTGGGGGTGGGGGTGGAAGGATTCAACAGGGTATAATGCCATAGGGTCTACCCTCCACAGCAGCCATTTTCTCCAGGGGAACTGATCTCTGCCATCTGGAGATAAAATGTAACAGCAAGAGATCTACAGGTCCCACCTGGAGATTGGCAACCCTAGGGAGAAAGTCAGCCACACAGCAGGGGGTTGAAGAGAACGGTTTGATGGCCACTGGCCCACCTCATTAGCCAGCCAGCCAGCCAGCCATGGTGGAGCTAAGCTGGGCTGCGGTCAGACATGTATTTTAATCCACTGTTGCCCCACCTCTAATTGATCCAGAGTATTTTATTACAGAGAATACTGATCAGACTCACCCCTTTTAGCACTCTTCAAAGCGCTTTTGTACCATTCTTGAGCGATCAGATGCACATCAGACCCTGCAGCCAAGGAGTGTTGCTGCCGGCCATTTTTAAAAACAATTTTTCCCTCGAGCATGCCCAGAAGCACTGCTATGCCTTCTGGGATATGTAGTTCATGGGGCTGTCGACCATTTTTAAAAAGTTTCCTCTCTAGGTACCCCTTCCCCAGATCACAGAAAAAAGCTGAAGTATAGAGGTGTTTTTATTTGAAAGTTTCTATGCAGAAAACAATGTTTAGAGCAGCCCCTGTGGGTGTGGGGGAGAGAAAGAGTGGTGCGAATAAGCAGTCATGTGCACTTCGCTAACTACTGAAAAAAATGGCGGCAGAAAAAAAAGAGCCCTGTCAGAGCTGCCTGATTGACTGGGTGATCAGACCACAGGAAATCTGGTTTGAAACCAGCTCAGGCCAAAAAGACCAGACTTTAACAGGTATCAAATAAACACGCAGTAAAGGGGGGGGGCAATGGAACACAAACAACTGGGACACGACAGACAGATATTGCTGTCTGATCGAGCACTTTAAATCCATCAGGGAACAGCAATGGCAATGGATCAAACTGGACTTCTGATCTCAGCCCAGGAGAAAGAGCTGTTTCTTAGGGTTGCCAACCTCCAGGTGGGGCTTGGGGATCTCCTGCTTTTACAACTGATCTCCAGCTGACAGATGTCAGCTCCCCTGGAGAAAATGGCTGCTTTGAAGGGTGGACTCTATGGCATTGTACCATGCTGAGGCCCCTCCCCTCTCCAAACCCCACCTTCTCCTGGCTCCACCCCCAAAGTCTCCAGGTATTTTCCAACCCAGACCTGGCAACCCTACCGTTTCTACAGTTTATTCTGACTGGAAAGTCAGTGGGTGGGGGAGGGGGTTATGCTGAAAGTCCTTTGTCTTTTCACTGACAGAAGCAGGCCACTGAGGGGACAGTTAGACCCACCTGGCAGTGGGTGGAGGAGAAGAGTGGACCCAGCACCCAGTCGGTCCTTCCCCTTCGCTGGCTTCCTCCAGACTGAGGCCGAGACGCTGGCTGGTGGCTCTGTGGGTGGGACTGAGGCAAAGCAGGGTGAGAATGCAGCCAGTGGCCACTGGCCAGGGACCCCCTTTTGAGTGGCAGTCCTTCCAGCCAACTGATTTTGGCGCCCCATGGAATCTTGCCACTTGAAAACGGCTTTATTATATAGGAAAGATACATTGTCCAGCACATTATGGTGGGGTGGAGTGGATGTTTCCTGTCCAAGCTGCTTTACAGTGTTACATCATCAGTGTTGTGGGAAATTCTTGCTCAAAGTATTTTGGCTGTAGAAAATCCAGACCCATTGCCTGAAGAAGTTTTTTATGGCTGCTGTATGATATTACTATACTAATTAGCTCACAAGAATCTGTTTCATATCAGACAAAGAAGATACTGTCATACTACTGTCGTGCCTCCCGACAGATCTCCTCCAGTTAGGATAGCATTCTAGATTTTATACTTCACAAAGCACATCTAGAGTCAGAAGACTCTAGCAGCATGGTCAACCTGATATTATACCAGCAGTTGTTTCCAGGGCTTTCCCCCCCTTTTTTGGAAAATGAGGTGCCAGAACTCTCAAAAAGGAAATGAAGTTTTCAATCTGTATACTGAAAACTCATGAACTTTTAAACATTTTTAAAAGAATTTTGTCAAAGAGGTTCCGGAACTCCGTTCTGGTGTGTTCCCCCAGAAAAAAAGCCCTGGTTGTTCCTGTAGAAAGTTCCAGCCTACTTGCATGGTTGTCACCAGTGTTCCCTCTAAGCTGAGTTAGTGTGAGTTAGGTCACAGTTTTTTAGCCTCTGGCTCACACATTTTTGTCTTAGCTCAGGAAGGATGGCTCCAGAGCAAACTAATTTATGCAGTTGGCAAATTGCTCACAACTTTAATGCCAGCAGCTCACAAAGTAGAATTTTTGCTCACAAGACTCCACAGCTTAGAGGGAACATTGATTGTCACCTTCTCTGGGGTCCACCTGGTGAACACAAAATGGGGTGTCTTGGTTGAGGGCCAAAAGATGTTCATATGTATGAGAAACTTGTAATCACTATTTTTAAGAATGAGCAAACAATGTACCTTAAGAAGATATTCAAGTATAACCTTATATACCTTAAGAAGATATTCAAGTATAAATACCTTTATATGGTGTTTGAAGTGATAATTAGTTGGGCAAGAATGAGCGATATATTTACTGAATATGTTACCAGATGGTCTACAAAGGAAGGATCAAAGACTGTTGTCCTATATATTGACTGCGGCACGTATAATTAGGGCAAAAATATGGAAATCATCAAAATTACCAGGGAAGGAAGAACTAATCAGCTATTTCCTGAACTGGGCCGAACTGGACAAATTGAGTTACCTTTTAAACCCGAATGTCAAATTGGACCCATTCGAGACTTGGTCTAAGTTTTACGCATGGTTGGAATAAGTGATTAGGCTCTATGTATATACTTTGGGATTTAGTTGTGGTAATGTGTATGTGAAAATAACAATAAAATTATATTTTTAAAAAAGAAAAGAATGTGCATACCGATCAAGTGGGGCAGCTAGCCATTGTCAGGAGACTATTTTAGAAAGCCTATAAATATGGGAAGCTGAATTTTTTAGGAACTTCTTTGCTGGGGCTCATTGTTTGTGAATTGCTTGTCTTTGGGTAAGATGCTTTATAGATTCGTGCAATTGCTCTCCATTAATTATCTGAGTAGTAGTAATGGATGTTATAATTTTCTGTTGAGTTAGTCAGAGTCAGGGGCATAGACTTTCTAAATCCCCGGGGGGGGGGGGGGCAGGGGCTCTCTCGTGCGCGCGTGCGCTTCGCAGGACCATGTCCCCGCCACTCCTCCCCCCCGCCCCAGGGAGGCAGACCCGCGTAGTCGCGGCGGCAGCCAGCTGGCTGGCTGACTGCCACCCGCACGAAGCACGGGACCATGTCCCCGCCGCCTCTCTCCCCCCCCCACCCCAGGGAGGCAGGAGAGCAGGCCAGGGGGCGGGGGAAGGAGAGGCGGCGACGGCCAGCTGGCCGGCTGACTGACCACTGGCAAGATTTCCATTTTGCCGGGGGTGGCTGAGCCCCCCCCGGGAAATTTCGGGGGAGGCTCGAGCCCTCGAGCCCCCCCGTAGTTGACGCCCATGGTCAGAGTTAATTATGCAAAACAGTTGAGCTGTAATAAAGGATTAAAATGGTAGCGAAGATTCTCTAGTAGTATCATTTGTGTACCATGCCCATAACAAACCAAAAACATTCTTAGGATGTACCTCACCAGGAATTAAATAATCCAATAGGAATGAGGAAAGCAAACTAGATGTCTGAATGAGGCCTGTCCAGAGTCATCCAGAACAAGTGTGATTTGTTTAGAGTGCAATTCCTTTTTTTAAAAGGCATCACTATTACACAGCATTAAAATCTCATATAAACAGAAAAAAGTTCACCTGATGCTTAAATGGTCATAGATACATTAACGGATGAATATGCTTGGAAGGTAATTCCATCACTGGGTTGAATTCTGTAATCAAGCTGCTAGCCACCCACCTAAATGCCAATGATAGAGGCAGAGGGAGAAAAACCTGCATACATCTGAATATGTTTAATAGTGGGCAGGTTTGTAGAGAGGTTAGTCTGATCCCAGACTGCTGAGAGTTTGAAAGCAAAAACAAAGGAACAAAAACCAAGACCCAGAACTTTGCATTATGTTCAGAAACTTTCTGGAGGCTTTCTTTTAAGTACTGGAGGCACAGAAGCATTGTGAGGAGTTAATAATGGGGCCACTGCATTTTAAAACAATTGTAGTATTTTGATTTTGGTAACAAATACAGTTACCAACTTTTGGAAGGCACAAATGTCTTAAAAGAGCAGAGTAACAAATTCCTTTGCTTTAAATGGAACTAAACAGTTAAAAACTGCCCTCTATTTATCTGGCAATTAGAAAGGGGAGAAAACTAGTCATGCCAATATAAAACTGGCCATTTGGCAATCCTTGTCACAATCCCTCTGTATCTGTCCCAAATCAGGCAACCAAAGCTGTTATAATCAGAAACCCCGGATAGAAACCAGACTGAAATGGACAGAGGTAATGAATATTGTCCAGGACTGTCTGAAGCTGGGCCCTGTCACACTTGCTTTAGCACTTTATCCCTGAAAGGGAGATAAGTTATCAAATGATAGTAAGATAAATCATTAGGATACAGGGATGGCTTCCAACCCAATAAAGAATACTTACTCAAAATGCAGTTTGGCATCTTTGTGACAAAAGACAACCCTAAATATAGTTGCATATTGTTTGTAAGCTTACCGTTTGAGTATTTTGTTAATGTTCATATATCAGTCGCTTTCTGCAAGGCACTTTATCCTTACAACGACCTTGTTATTATAGAATCACAGAGTTGGAAGGGGTCCTACAGGCCATCTAGTCCAACCCCCTGCTCAGCGCAGGGTCAGCCCAGAGCATCCATGACAGGTGTTTGTCCAGCTGCTGCTTGAAGACTGCCAGTGAGGGGGAGCACACTACCTTCCTAGGCAGCTGATTTCGCAGTTCCACAACTCTTACTGTAAAAAGGTTTTTCCTAATATCCAGCTGGTACCTTCCCACCCTTAATTTAAACCCATGACTGGGAGTCCTGTCCCCTGCTGCCAACAAGAACAGTTCCCTGTCCTCCTCTAAGTGACAGCCCTTCAAATACCTCAAGAGAACAGTTATGTCCCCCCTCAACCTCCTCTTCTCCAGACTAAACTTTCCTAAGTCCATCAGCCTTTCCTCCATATGGCTTCTTAGTCTCCAGGCCCCCAATCATCCTCATCGCTCTCCTCTGCACGCACTCCATTCTGTCCACATCCTTTTTGAAGTGAGGTCTCCAGAATGGCACACAATACTCTAGGTGTGGCTAGACCAATGCAGGGTACAGTAGGACTATGACATCTTGCAATTTGGATGTTATGCCCCTGTTGATAAACCTCAAGATTGCATTAGCCTTTTTTGTTGCTGCATCACACTGGCTGCTCATATTTAACTTTTGGTTTACCCGTACCCCAAGATTTGGTTCACACACACTGCTTACCCAGAAGCGTATCCCCCATCCAGTATGTGCGTTCCTCATTTTTGTTACCCAGATGTAGAACTTGGCACTTATCCTTGTCAAATTGCATCTTGTTCATATCTGCAAGCTAAGTGAAGATAGATTGACCCAAAGTCACCATAGTAGGTAGGGATGTAAAGCTTAAAGGAGTCTCGAGGCAACTTACAATTGCTTTCCCTTCCTCCCCCCACAACAGGCACCTTGTGAGGTAGAAGGGACTGAGAGAGCTCTGAGAGACCTGTGACTGGCTCAAGGTCACCCAGAAGGCTTCATGTGGAGGAGTAGAGAATCAAACCTGGTTCTCCAGATTAGAGTCTGCTGCTCTTAACCACTGCACCACACTGGCTCTCTTGATATTTTTTCAGATCGAGATATCAGAAAGCTGGAAAATATTGGTATCCCTCCATTATTCCTTATGGGGATTCTTTCGGGGGGCGGTGGCTGGATGTCCTGTTTTTACAGCTACTGACACCAAAATTGCAGTGGAGCTGATGGTACCTATATTTTAAATAACCCCCAAATTTTGAGAGAATTGGACCAATTCTATGGGCCCTGAATGAGGTGCTCCCAGCCATTCCCATGGATTCCTATAGGGGAGAAGTGATAAAAATGTAAAGACCAATAATCCATGCCAATATACAACCCAATGTTGCAAAGTACTAAAGTCAGAGATGTGTTGTAGTGAAATCAGCAAGCATGTTTATTAGTGGGTCAGATGAAGCATGACAACCCGGGCTCAGGGGCCCTCTTTTATTCCAGCCGGAGCCACACGTCCAGCTCGCCCAATTGTCCCCATAGGACCTTAAGGTTGCAGTTACAGATCATAGGTTCCCAAGAGGATCCTAGGAGCTAGATTGGTGGCAAGTTACGATCCAGCCCGCTATTGTTCTTCCTGACCTAAGCTCAGGTAGTTGGCCTGGCCATGTGTGTTTGGCCATGTGGCGGTCACCATTACAGTGAGCACATGGCTACCACCGTTACTCTCCTTTCCCCATGGTCCAAACTCCCCCCTAGGTAACATAGTCCTTTAGGTAGGTGGGACAGTGTCGCTCTCACTCTGAGCGTCGGGAGGTAGTTGCTCGTGGAGTCTGCTCCTGCTCGGGTCCTGCTGGCTCTGGTACTGGTCCATGGGGGTCTTCCTCAGGAGACGGAGGGAGTGCTGTTGGGTGAGATTCAGCCGCCGGGGAAGACCTGGGGAGCTCGGCTGGGTCCATGTCTGGGTCAGTTTCCTGGAGCAGCACCGGGTCTGGAATGTTGCCCTCGCAGTCCCCGGGAGCAGTGGGAGCATAAGCCAGGAGACGTCGGCATAGCTGGTCAATGTGGTGCCACCACATTTTACCCTCCTCCCCGGAGACCTCATAGGAGAGTGGCCCCATCGTGTGGATGATGTGCCCCAAAAGCCATGCTGGCGATCTCGCATAGTTATGCACATAGATGGGGTCTTCTGGGGAAAACCTCCATGGCGCCTTGGGGATGTTGGGTTCCATGCTGTGTTCGGGAGCACAGTCTGGGTGGAGGCAGTTGAGCATGGTGCCAAGTTGTTGGCCCATCAAGACCTCTGCAGGGCTGCATCCCGTGATGGAGTGTGGAGTTACTCGCTGGCTGAAGAGGAATGCTGCCAACTTGAACTCCCAGTCACTGTGGTCCATGTACTGGAGGGCCTCCTTGGTTGTACGAACCATGCATTCGGCCTGCCCATTGGTTGCCGGGTGGAACAGCGTGGATCAAACGTGTCGTAGGCTTAGGGAGTCCACAAAGTGCTGGAACTCTGTGGACATAAACGTTGTGCCGTTATCAGTTACTAGAACGTCTGGGAGGCCATGTGTGCAGAAAATGTGCCACGTTGCTCTAATGGCCATGTTGGAAGAGGTGGCTCGTACCGGCACCAACTTGAGCCACTTGCTGTAGCTGTCCACAAGGATAAAGAACAGCTGCCCTTGGACCGGCCTTGCAAAGTCAAGGTGGAGCCATGACCAAGGCTTGTGCACTGATTCCCAGGGCTGCACAGGTGCATGGGGAGTCGCAGGCCGGGACTCCTGGCAGTTTACAAATCAATGGACCTGTTCCTCGATGTCCTTGTCCAGGCCTGGCCACCACACATAGCTGCGAGCCAGTGCCTTCATCCAGATAATTCCCAGATGAGCGTCATGCAGCACAGCCAGTACCTATTTGTGGAGTGGTTCAGGAATCACCACTGGCGTTCCCCACAGCACACACCCCTAGTGGGTGGAAAGTTCATTGCGCTGGGCTGAGTATGCTGTGAACTCTGGCCCAGGGCGACTAGGCTACCCCCTCCCCACTCAGTCTGAGACCCGGGAGAGTGTGTGATCCGGGGCGGTGCGGCAGGCCACATCTGCCACTTGGACTGGCTGGTCCAGCAGGCTCTCGAGAAGGGTGACATGGTATGCAGGAGCCGGAGCTGGGTTGCAGGATGGCAGAGGCAGGTGGCTAAGAGTGTCAGTGGCCCATTGACTTGCCAGGGTGATGAACCAGTGTGTACTGGTACCCTGCCAAAAATATTGACCACCGCAACACTTGGGGAGAAAGCATCTGTGGTGTCTGGCGATCTGGAGCCAGGAGCCCCAGAAGCGGCTTATAATCCGTGGCGATAGTGAAGGCCTTGTCGTATAAGTAGTCGTGGAATTTTTTAACTCCTGCGACTATGGCCAGGGCTTCCTTGTCTATTTGTGCATAATTGCACTCCACAGAAGACAGGGTCCACGAGTAGTATGCCACCGATACCTCCCGCCCATCGGGCAGCTGATGGCCCAGAACCGCCCCCACCCCATAGGGAGAGGCATTGCACACCAGGATGACCGGCAGGGACTCATCGAAGTGATCCAGGACCACATTGGATACAAGCAGATCCTTGATGGTGCAGAACGCCGCTGTGTGTTGTGGCCCCCAGGCCCAGTGCGCGCCCTTGTCTAAAAGCTCTGCTACCGCCGCCTTGTGGGGGAGGAGGGAGTGGTAGAAATTTAGGAGTCCTAAGAATGCCTGGAGTTCTGCCTTAGAGGAGGGGATGAGGGCCTCCGTGATCGCTTTCACCTCCTCTGGCGTCAGGTGGATTCCGTGAGCATCCACAGTGAATCCCAGGAATGTGACAGAAGGGACACCCAGGATGCATTTCTCCTTCTTGACCTTCAAGCCGGCCTCCTGGAACTGCTGGAGGACCATGCGCAGCCGGGCCTTGAAGGTCGGGACGTCTGGAGTCGCAATCAGGACGTCATCGAAAAATGGCTAGACTCCTGGAATATCTTTAAGCAAGCTGTCCATTGGTTGTTGGAAAAACCCTGGAGCCATGCTGACACCAAACTGGAGTCGCTTTACCCTGAACGCCCCCCGGTGGGTGACAATAGTTTATGCCTCCACCGTGGCACTGTCCACAGGGAGCTGCTGGTAAGCCTGTGCCAAATTCAGCTTTTCAAATACCGTATTTTTCGCACCATAAGACGCACTTTTTCTCCCCCAAAAAGTGGGGGAGAAAGTGCCTGTGTCTTATGGTGTGAATGGACCTCCAGGGGCCGCGGCGGCCCCAGGCGGCCTCTGGAGGAATCCCCCTTCCCTCCCCCCTGCACAAACTCCCGGGGCCGCAGCAAGCGCCGCTGGCCCCGGGAGCAAGCTCCCTTCCTCCCTCCCACCCAATGAAAATCCCAGAGCCGCGGCAAGCGCCGCGGCCCCAAGAGCAAGCCCCCGCCACCCTCCCAACAAAGATCCCGGGGCCGCGGTGAGCGCCACGGCCTCAAGAGCAAGCCGCCTGCCCCCTCCCAATGAAGATCCCGGGGCCACGGCGAGCGCCACAGGCCCCGGGAGAAAGCCCTCCTCCCACCCACCGCCCTCAGAAGCTCCCCTCCCACCCCCCCTCCCACCCCCCTCAGAAGCCCCCCTCCCACCCTCCTCAGAAGCTCCTCTCCCAGCTCCCTCCCTCCCACCCCCCTCAGAAGCCCCCATCCCACCCCCCCTCAAAAGCCACCCACCCCCCTCAGAATCTCTCCTCCCACCCCCCCTCAGAAGCCCCCCTCCCTCCCACCCCCCTCAGAAGCTCCCCTCCCACCCCCTCCCTCCCCCCTCAGAAGCCCCCCTCCCACCCACCCCCCCTCCCACCCACCCCCCTCAGAAGCCACCCACCTGCCTTAGAAGCTCCCCTCCCACCCACCCACCCCCCTCAGAAGCCCCCCTCCCACCCACCCCCCTCAGAAGCTCCCCTTCCACCCACCCCTCTCAGAAGCTCCCGGGGCCACGGCAAGCGCCTCCCCGGGAGGAAGCCCCCTCCCTCCCCTGCTCACCTTTCCCGCCCCATTCCTCCCCCCCTCACCATTCTTGGGCTGCCGAGGGGGGGAGGTAGGGAGGTAAGAGCTGGGCCTGAGTGGCGTTAAGCCACTCGGGCCCAAGCAAGGGGGGGTAGGGAAACACCTTGTCTTTCTGTCTTTCTTTTTTTCTCTTTCTGTCTGTCTTCCTTCCTTCTCTCTCTCCTCCCTACCTTCCTGTTTCTTCCTTTCTTTCTGTCTGTCTGTCTTTCTTTCTGTCTTCCTTCCTTCTCTCTCCCCCCCACCTACCTACCTACCTTCCTTCCTTCCTCCCTTCCTTTCTTCCTTCTGTCTCTCTCTCTCCCCCCCCACCTACCTACCTTCCTTCCTTCTCTCTCTCTCTCTTCCCCCTACCTACCTACCTTCATGTTCCTTTCTTTCTGTCTGTCTTTCTTTCTGTCTTCCTTCCTTCCTTCTCTCTCTCTCTCCCTCCCTCTCTCCCTCCCTTCCTGTTTCTTCCTTCCTTCCTTTCTGTCTTCCTTCCTTCCTTCTCTCTCTCTCCCCCCTACCTACCTACCTACCTACCTTCCTTCTCTCTCTCTCACCCCTACCTACCCCCTCCCTCCCCCGCTCACCTTTCCCAGGCTGCAGGGGGGGGAGGTAGGGAGGGAAGAGCTGGGCCTGAGTGGTGTTAAGCCACTGGGGCCCAAGCAAGGGGGGGAGGGAAACACCCTTTCTTTCTTTCTGTCTGTCTTTCTTTCTGTCTTTCTTCCTTCCTTTTCTCTCTCTCCTCCCTCCCTTCCTGTTCCTTCCTTTCTTTCTCTTCCTTCCTTCCTTCTTTCCTTCCTTCTCTCTCTCTCCCCCCTACCTACCTTCTTTCTTTCTCTTTCTTTCTTTCTTTCTTTCTTTCTTTCTTTCTTTCTTTCTTTCTTTCTTTCTTTCTTTCTTTCTTTCTTTCTTTCTTTCTTTCTTCTCTCTCCCCCCCCAACTACCTACTATTTGGTTCAGAATATTTTTCCCCCTGTTTTCCTCCTCTAAAACTAGGTGCGTCTTATGGTCAGGTGTGCCTTATAGTCCGAAAAATACGGTACCTTAGTCCCAGCTAGGGAGGCCAGCACGTGGCTGATGACCGGCACCAGATAGGAGTGGTTCTATAGTGCTAGGTTTAATGTGCATTTATAATGCACGCAGATGTGGATTTCCCCATTTGCCTTCATGGGGATGACAATGGGGGTCTCCCAACTGGCATGGGGGACTGGCTCCAGGACACCTTGAGCCACGAGCTTGTTCAACTCAGCCTCAATCTTTGGCTGGAACGCCAGGGGAGGCCGCCTGGCTGCCAAGCGGATTGGCTGTACAGTCAGGTCGAAGTCCAGTGAGACTGGGGGTCCTGAGTAGGAGCCAAGAGAGCCATCAAAAGTGGCGGGAAACTCAGTGCAGACTGTCTGGTGGTCTGTGGAGCTGACTTTATTCACCCCCGTGTGTCAGAATCTACTAATTCAGACATTATGTTATTCATGCTTGTACTTTCAAAGTAGCTATATGTCTTTCTTTTTCCTATGTAACTGTCATGTACTGATGCTTGTCCAGACCGGGAGGGTGACACCAGTAAATTATGTGAACAAGGAGGCCTCACATCCCTGCCTCCGCATTCCAGCTGCTCCGGCAGGAACTTCAAGGGAGGATACCTCTCATCTCTTATCACATGCAAAAACCTTGAGGCCATTGATTGTTATGTGAACTGGTAACATCTGAGGGGTCTGGTTTGGGAGAGGAAATTTACAGCTTAACACCTCACTCTTTTCCTGTGAGAACCAAACGGCCAGAACACCTCTTTGCCCGCCAATTTTCCCTTAAGGTGATTGGCTACCTATGGGTAATTCAAACTCCTTGGAATGGTATAATAGACCTGCTTGTATTATCTGTCTCATCTCTGACAATAATCCGAGACGCTGTACTAATGTAGAGATTGGAAATAAAGAACTGTGGTTAACCAACCAAGATCTGATCCTTGACTACTTTGAGCAGAACTCTCACAGATTGTCAGAGATCTGTGACTGGGACTTAGCCGTTCCTGACCATGTCAGACGACGACACGGTCCCTATCCCTACCCCCGAAGATGTCCCCGCCACCCCGACGGACCAGGGGGACGGTGGTGGAGGCGGCGGAGGGGCCCCCGAAGTGCCGGTGACTACGATTCAGGGGGCTCACTACATCCCGCACCTACCTCCTCATCAGAGCGGGACCCCCAAGTACGCTTGGAGCCAGTTCGGTCGTGGGACCGTGGATTCTTGGGTGCACGACCGGAAAGGGGCACGGGTTTCGTTCCCTGGCGATCCGCTCGATCGAGGGAGACCGAGCTACTTGGGAGATGACTGCGAGCCGATCTACGGAGGAGAACCGCGTCGCCCGCCCATGGAAGGAGAGAGAACCGGCCCGTATGGGCCCGATCCGTATCGGGGAGATCAGATGCCACAACTAGACCAGATGATGGGAGATTTACGGCTCCAACTCACCGCCGAGCTACGAGAATTGGCCCTCGATCTCCAGTACCAATTTCGAGACGCTATGAGGGTCATGCAAGAGGCTCTCCCAGGCCCGGGGACGGGAGTTCAGCAGCCGCCGGTGGTTCCCGGAGGAGCCCCGATTCAGCCCCAGGTGCCCGCACAGCCGGCCCCGCCGGTCATCCCTCCACAGGTGCCAGGTCCCGCCCCAGCACCGGTCCCGGCGCCGGCCGGTCCGATCACCCGCCCAGCCCCCTCCGACCCTCTGACGACTACTTTCGATGGGGACCCTGAGAAGCTGCGTTTCTTCCTGTTGGAGATCGAGTGGTTCCTGGACAGCTGGGGCCATCTCTATCCTACAGAGAGGGAGCGGATTGGCTACATCGGGTCCAAGCTGAAAGACACCGCCAGCGATTGGTATGTGAGCCTGCACGATGCCCCCGGACCTGAGCTACGTTCGTTGAACAACTTCATGTGGGCCCTTCGGCACCAATATGAGGACCCCCTGGGAGAGGAAAAGGCCCGGAACCAACTACGGAAGCTGTTCCAGGGGAGGTCCACAGTGAGGGACTACACCGATAAGTTCCGGCGCATCGCGGCCAAAATCCACGGTTGGCCCGAGGAACTTTTCATGGAGAAGTACCGGGAGGGTCTTAACCCGGAAATTTACGAGACTGTGTTGCTGGGGGGCCGTCCGGGAACGTTGGCTACTTGGATGAGGGCGGCAACCGACGTGGAGGAGAGGTTTACTCTAATTAAGATGGGAACATCGGCTACAGCGGCCAGCAAAGCAGCGCCAAGAGCAAAGCCGAGGCCCAGTGTGCAAGACATCCGAGATGCCAGGTTTCGACAAGGGTTGTGCATGAAATGTGGGGAAAGTGGCCACTTTGCCTCAGCGTGTCCGAGAGGGGGAGGAAAGGGGCCGAAGACCTCGACGCCTGTGGCGGGGAGCACTCCTAGCAGAGGGAAGACCCCGCTCAAACCCCGGGCGTTGCAACTGGAAGGAGCCACGAGCGAACAAGGGGAGCTGGAGCTGATGGAAACGCAGATGTCGGGAAACTCCAACGGCCTGCAGTGAGCGGCGCAGAGCTGCAGGTCCCCCGCCAAGAAGCGCCATCTCCGGTGAGCATCCCTGGCCCCCTGTTATATATGGTAGTGACAGTAATGACCCCGGGATCGGGCACGCACATGAGAGTCTGCGCTTTAATTGACTCTGGGTGCGCTCAAGACTTAATTAGCCCTTTGGTGGTGGAAGGGTTGGGACCAAAAGTTACCCTGCTGGCAGAGCCCCTAAAATTCACCCAGATGGATGGGTCGGAAATGAAAGAAGAGTGCGTAGCTGAAACCGAGGGCCTGATTCTGGGAACAGGGGAACATTGGGAGAAGCGAGCCTTCGTCATCACCCTGAACGCCCAATTCCCCATGGTGTTGGGAAGCCCCTGGCTCAGTTCGCACGACCCTTACATCAAGTGGAGTGAAGGGAAGATCTCCTGGGTGGATGACCGGTGCCTAACGCACAAATGGGACTCGGAGTGGGGCCCAGGACCGCCAACTCCTCCTCCCCAACCCACCGCACTCACCCTCGCCCCCTGCCTGGTGCCCAAGGAGTATAGAGACTTAATGGAGGTATTCAGCGAGACCGAGGCGGATGAGTTACCCCCCCACCGACTGTCGGATTGTGCCATTGAACTACTCCCGGGCGAGAAACTCCCTAAGGGGAAGCTTTATTCCATGAGTCCCTTAGAGCAAGAGGAACTGCGCAAGTTTCTGGACAAAAACTTGGTGCACGGCTTTATCTGGCCAGCAAAGTCCCCTTTTGCCGCCCCTGTTTTATTCCGGAAAAAGAAAGACGGGGGGCTGCGCCTGTGCACAGACTATAGGGGGCTGAATGCTGTCTCTACTACTAACGCCTACCCCCTCCCCTTAATAAAGGACTTATTGACCGAAGCGGCTAAGGGGAAAATGTTCACCAAGCTAGATCTGTGGGATGCTTACTTCAGGGTGTGCATAAGGGAGGGGGATGAGCCCAAGACTGCATTCAACACCCCCCTGGGACAGTTTGAATACCTGGTGATGCCGTTCGGCTTAAGTGGCGCACCTGGGGTCTTTATGAGTTTGATAAATGAAGTGTTGCACAAGCACCTGTTTAAGGGGGTGTTATGTTACATAGATGATATCTTGATCTATTCTACTGATAAGAGAGAGCACGTGAAATTAGTCCGAGAAGTCCTTTCCACTTTGCTGAAAAACCAGCTGTATGTTAAGTTGTCAAAGTGTGAGTTCCATCGTGAGTCGGTAGACTTCTTGGGATATCGCATTTCTCAGAGAGGGCTGGAAATGGACCCAGCAAAAGTGGAGGCGGTGGTGCAGTGGGAGGCTCCGCGAACAAGAAAACAATTACAGAGCCTGTTAGGATTTTGTAACTTCTATCGAACCTTCATAAAAGACTTTGCGACAGTCACCCTCCCGCTAACGGATTTGCTGAAAACCAAGGGGAGGGGGACGGAGGCCGGGAAGCCGGGGGAAAGAATTGCCTGGAGTGGGGAGTGCCAAAGGGCGTTCGAAACCTTAAAAACCCTGTTCACTTCGGAGCCCATCTTAGCCCATCCAGACGAAACCAAAGAGTTTATAATCCATGTAGATGCTTCCGATGTGGCCATGGGGGGGCCATACTACAACACGGGCCGGATGGGAAGTTACACCCCCTAGCTTACATCTCAAAAAAATTTAACGACACCGAGAGAAATTGGTCAGTGTGGGATAAGGAAGCCGCGGCTATTCGGTTAGCGCTCACTATGTGGCGGCATTGGCTGGAGGGAGCGCAAACCCCGTTTGAGATCATAAAAACCTGGAAGCGCTGCGCACGCAGAGATCCCTCAATGCAAAGCAACTGCGGTGGGCAGACTTCTTCTCCAAATTTAATTTTGTGCTGAAACATTTCCCTGGGAAGGCCAACTCCTTAGCAGACGCACTCTCCAGATTGCCTCAACACGAGAGCGTGAAGGAAGACGTGTTCGACTCCATGTTCTCCCCCCAGCAGGAGGGGCAGTAGTCACTAGGAGCCAACTCAGGAAAACTCAGTTGGACATTGGGGCGTGCGATTGGGGGGGAGACTATGCTCCCAAGGAAATCGAAGAATTGGAGGCCTTAGACGAATGCTCAAAAAAGGAAAACCAGTGTTGGTTTCATGGAGACAAACTGGTGGTGCCCCAAAGCAAACGTAAGGATGTGCTACTGGCATGCCACTCTTCCAAACTAGCAGGGCATTTTGGATTTCTAAAGATGCTTAACTTAATTCAACGTCAGTTTTGGTGGCCGCGCATGCGCCGGGATGTTTCCGACTTCGTCTCGGCTTGCCAGACTTGCTTAATGTGCAAAAAGCGGGGGGGAAAGGTTCCGGGACTGTTGCATCCTCTACCCACCCCTTCTCGCCCTTGGGAGGCGATAGCTATGGATTTTATCACTAATCTGCCACCCTCGAAAGGGAAAACGGTCATTTGGGTGGTGGTAGACACGTTTTCAAAGCAAGCCCATTTCACCCCATTCAAGCAATTGCCCACAGCCAAGGGAATGGCCAAAGCTTTCTTCAACCACGTGATAAAATTACACGCTTTCCCTAAGAGGGTGGTATCCGACAGGGGCAGTCAATTCGTTGCCAACTTCTGGCGGGAGCTCCTGAAAATGATGGACATAGAACCCGCACTGAGTTCGGGTTACCACCCAGAAACCGATGGGCAGTCCGAACGAACTAATCAAATCTTGGAGCAGTTTTTAAGATGCTACACCAACTACCATCAAGACAATTGGGTGGAGTTATTGCCATTTGCGGAATATAGCTACAACAATGCTGTGCATTCTTCCACGGGTGTCTCCCGTTTCATGGCAGTGGGGGGTTTTGAAGGAAAACCGTTGCCTACCATTGAGAATGAGCCCAATGCTCCCCCCTCGGACTTTAAGAGTTGGTGGACAGCCTTGCAAGATTCCTGGCCATTGATAGCCAAGGCACTAGACCAGGCAAAAGAGGACTACAAAAAATACGCAGATCGGGGCCGAGCTGCAGGCTGGGATCTCCAGCCGGGGGACTCTGTCTATCTCTCCACTAAAAATATACATGGCTTGCAACCCAGTAGGAAACTGGGATGGAAATATGTAGGGCCCTACAAAGTGTTGCGTAAAATATCGGATGTGTCTTTTGAACTGGAATTGCCTAAATCACTGAGTTCTGTGCACCCTGTTTTTCATTTCAGCCTACTGAAGAAAGATCCTGGGCCGAATGCATGGCATCCAGTTCCTCCAGCTCCTCCTCCACTGATGAAGGAGGGGGCCCCTCATTTCGAGATAACTGAAATTCTAGATTCAAAAATGCGTAGGGGCCGATTATATTACTTAGTTAGATGGCTTGATTTCGGTCCGGAACACAATGAATGGATTCGCTCTGAGAATGTTCATGCTCCTAAACTAGTTAAAATGTTCCACAAAATGTTTCCTGATAAAGCTAGGTGAAGTTAATTATGAGGAGGCCAGTGTGTCAGAATCTACTAATTCAGACATTATGTTATTCATGCTTGTACTTTCAAAGTAGCTATATGTCTTTCTTTTTCCTATGTAACTGTCATGTACTGATGCTTGTCCAGACCGGGAGGGTGACACCAGTAAATTATGTGAACAAGGAGGCCTCACATCCCTGCCTCCGCATTCCAGCTGCTCCGGCAGGAACTTCAAGGGAGGATACCTCTCATCTCTTATCACATGCAAAAACCTTGAGGCCATTGATTGTTATGTGAACTGGTAACATCTGAGGGGTCTGGTTTGGGAGAGGAAATTTACAGCTTAACACCTCACTCTTTTCCTGTGAGAACCAAACGGCCAGAACACCTCTTTGCCCGCCAATTTTCCCTTAAGGTGATTGGCTACCTATGGGTAATTCAAACTCCTTGGAATGGTATAATAGACCTGCTTGTATTATCTGTCTCATCTCTGACAATAATCCGAGACGCTGTACTAATGTAGAGATTGGAAATAAAGAACTGTGGTTAACCAACCAAGATCTGATCCTTGACTACTTTGAGCAGAACTCTCACACCGTGATACCCAGCCCTAGAGGCCCACACCAGGAGAGTCTGAGGAGGCTGGTGAGGTCGCCCTCCACCACCAAGAGGTCCAAGAGTCCATCAAAGTCTTTGAATTGGACCCTGAACTTGCCCAACCCCTTTATGGTGACCGGGTTCTTTTGGAAATCCTGGAGCCTTAGTCCTGTTGGTTTCTGCAACTGGGCGCCCCCCTTGGGACAAAGCTTACAGACCATGGCTGCCAAAATAATGGAATAGGAGGAACTGGTATTGAGTTCCATTGGGCAGGGAGCCCCTTTGATCTGCACGGGGACTGTGATTTTATTTGGGGTGCTACGGGGCAAGCTCAGTACCTGGTGGTGGTGGGGTGCGGAGGCTGTGTGGACATCATCCGCTTCATGATGCACTGCTTGTGAGCGGTGGCTGGATTGGGAGTGGCAGACCTTTGCTATATGGCCGTCTTGCCACAGGACTGGCAGGTGGTGTCGCGGAAATGGCAGGTCCTGTGATCATGGGTGTCTCCGCAGCTAGCGCACATGGTTGCAGCTCCATGTTGAGAAGCAGGGGCGGGGGTGGCGGCTGGAGCCAACGATTGGGATCCAGGTCTGGGAGCACGGGATGTGCTTTTTGAGGGCCAACAATGCAGCTGGCAGATGTCATCCTTGTCTGACACCTCAGAGCCAAAGGAGACCATGTGATGTGCAGCGGCAAAGCCTTAGCGCTCGTCCTGCACCGCCTCAAATGCCACAGCTGTCTGGAGGGCCTTCTTGAGCATTGGCTCAGGAAGCGCAATCAGCCTGCACCTTAGCTTGGGCTCCCGCACCCCACATATGAATCTGGTCAGGAGATTGTCCTCTACTGACACAAATTCGCAGCCGACCACCAGTCTGCAGAGGTTGGCCAGAAAAGCAGAAACATTCTCACCTGCCTTCTGTGTACGGTGGCTGAAGTTCACCCATAGTGCCATCATCGAGGGTTTAGGCGCGAAATAGCCTTCAGCACCTTGATGAGGTCATCATAGGGGACGTCCATGAGGGGACGTGGGACGACCAGGCTCTGGGCAACGCAGAGCGTGTCCACACCGCTGTGAGACTTCCTGGATAAATTCACCTCACACAAAGGATCTTAATCAAGACTTTCTTTATTGGGGAAATTTCTTCGGGGTACACTTGCTGAGTTAGTAATGGATTTGAACAATAGTGTTAGGATAGATATAGTGATTTCAAACTTGTGTTGTCACAAAGGCTCCCCCAATCACCGCCCCGGGGCAAAACTCGCCAAAAAGTGTTCCCAGGCTAAAAAGCGGGAAGACATTAATAGATGACACCTGCAAGAGAAACTAAAAACACGAAACATTTCTGTGTAAAGTTATCAGTAGCCTTGGACAGAGATAAGAACCCTGTGAAGCAAGCAAGCAAGGGAAAGGGAGTACATTCCAGCTGGAGAAGGGGGGTGGGAGTGGAGTTGTTTCACTTAGCCCAGCAGATCCCAGCTCCTGCCCTGGAGAGTGGCAGGATTACCTGACAGCTGCAGGAGCTCAAAAGCCAGGCTCACTTCATATCTGCGTCAGTGACTCTTCATACTTTGAAGAAGAACCCCAGTTGTACAACCCAGGCTTCCCATTTCTCGGGGTGTGCGGGATTGAATGAGGTGATTTGTCCAGGAGTGTTGGCCATCGTTACCGAGTTGGGAACAGTGTGGGGAGCAATGTCCTCTGGGGCAGGTGGCGGTGTCGCAGGGCGCTGGAGCCTGGCAGTGCCAGATGCCAATGGATCGATGCTCGGTGCTGTGCGGCTTGGTTCAGCCGGAGAGTCGCTCATCGGGTTCCCATCCTCATCGCCAGTGCAAAGTACTGGAGTTGGAGATGCGTTGTAAATCATCAAGCATGTTTATTAGTGGGTCAGATGGAGCATGACAACCCAGGCTCAGGGGCCCTCTTTTATTCCGGCTGGAGTCACACCTCCGGCCTTGCCTAATTGTCCCGATAGGATGTTAAGGTTGTGGTTACAGATCATAGGTTCCCTAGAGGATCCCAGGTGCTAGACTGGTGGCAAGTTATGATCCGGCCAGCTATCATTCTTCCTGACCCAAGCTCAGGTAGCTGGCCTGGCCATGTGCGTTTGGCCATGTGGCGGTCACCCTTACAGTGAGCACATGGCTACCACCATTACATACATTACAAATGTCCAACCCAAGAATCCACTGCAAAAAACCCCAAACCTGACATGAGGCAACTCAAGCAAAAAACACATTTGCAAAGTCAACACAATTTTAAAAAGCATAAAAGCCAATACCAAGCCTGGGAAGGGAAGGGAAGGGAAAGAGGGAGAGGTCAGGTCCTGGGAGCCTTCAAATGCTGGCTTCCAATACTCTTGGTTAATCCCAAATATTTCCAGGATTTTTAGGACCAATTTACCAGTAGCCTGGAAAATCCTAAATACTGGTTTTCTACATAACATTTCCTCTGGATTATGTTATTATGCTGCTTGAATCTTGGAGCAAGTCCTCTTAATTCAAAACACCCTCTATCACTAACCCTGATGCGTTGTGCATCTTAGAAAGAATACGCTCGCTCTGATCCAGCCCCCCCTCCCCACTCATGCAGACTTTCCCCTTTTATTTAATCTAGGAAGCAGTTTTGTACACCCAAAGATACAGGGATATAGCTCTCCGTTGGAGTAAAAAGGGAGCCATGAATGAGACCATGCTGTGTGTAGTACCCATGTCCACATGTGAGACAGGAGGGCATCTGTACTTTGCTTTTTAAGTCCTCAACTAATTAAACTTGTTGAGCAGGGTTTCTGCAATTCCCTTTTCACTGTTGTGTGCCTTATATATATTTTCCAACTGAACCAAAGGCAATGTTAGTGTTCAAAATATTTGAGTTCAGAAATGTAGTTCAAACTTTATTTAATGTCACTGTTATCCCCCAAACAGATGTCTTTCTATTAAAAAAAAACCCTGCCAACTGCTGTGCTGTTAGACTGTTAGATAAAATATTATTCCTTTGCCCAAAAAGGAAAATCTCAGAAGCAATAAAATCACAAATTCTTCCAATCTACCATAAGAGAATCCAGCCAGACTGATGGAATTCTGTTTACCCAGTTTGCAGAGAGCAGATTAAATATTATCCATGCCATATTTCAACATGAAGAGAAGAAGAAGAGATTGGATTTATACCCCGCCCTTCACTCACTTGGAGTCTCAGAGCGGCTTACAAACTCCTTTCCCTTCCCACAACAGACACCCTGTGAGGTAGGTGGGGCTGAGAGAACTCTTTCCCAAGCTGTCCTTGAGAGAACAGCTGGTACAGAGCTATGGCTTGCCCAAGGTCATCCAGCAGGTGCAAGTGGAGGAGTGGGGAATCAAACCCGGTTCTCCCCAGTTTAGAGTCCACACACTTAACTATGACACCAAACTGGCTCTAACATGTGTTAATTTACATGACTTTACTGGAAAAAATTATAAATACAAAATGACCGGTTGCTACAATCAAATGTTGACACTGTGTAGGTATGGACTAGTGTCCATTAAAGTAATTAAAATGAAGAATGCTGGCACTGTAAGAAGTAACACACCATGACAATGTGAAGTGGTGGTGCTTATTTGGTTGGAAGACATGAGATATGGTAACCTAACTCTGGGTTCCATTTGTACGTTCTCCCTCCCAAAGCCCAAACCAGGTTATGTGCCTTTTTTGTGTGTGTGGAAAACTGAGCACTTGGGGAAGCTCCCATCAGCTAGCACTGGATGTGATAAGGTTCTGTATATGAGGCTGCGGTCACACGGCCCTTAAATGTGGGAGGAAGGGCTATTTCCTCCCGCATTTAAAGGGGCCAACCACATGGCCTGCCCCAAGTCCCGCGCTGAAGCGGGCTCAAATGCGGGTTCCTCCCGCATTTTCCGACCCCGGGAAAATCAACAGTTTTCCCGGGTGTTGCGGGAGGAACCTGCATTTGAGGTATCTGGACAGCCCTCTCTCGCAATCATTGCAAGAACAGGGCTGTCCAGATAGTCCCGCCGGCCATTTTTTCCCCCTTTTACACTTGGGCGCTTGGCCACTCAAGCGCCCAAGTGTAAAAGGGGGGGGGGAACCCCAAATTCACCAGGCGGCTGGCGGGTCCTTGGCCACCACTGCTGTTCCCACCGCCGCTGCCTCTTCAGTGCCCGCGGCTGCCATTCCCGCCTCTTCAGCGGCTGCCGCCGTTTCCGCCACCGCCTCTTCAGTGGCCACCGCCGCCGTTTCCGCGGCCGCCACGGACGCTTCTGCTGCCGCAGGGGTTGGGATGTATAGACATCCCAACCCGCGGTAGAAAAATGCGGCCCCTTTAAATCCGGGAGCCCTCCCGGATTTAAAGGGGCCGTGTGACCGCAGCCTGAGAGGAAACATGGTGGAAGTCTCGGGTTCTCACTGTGCTTTTCTGGTATATTCTGAAATCTCAAAATATGCTGCTTTATCCAATTCTAATTTAATAAGTGTATCTTCCATAAGGTTTTGTTTAGTTTCCACTCTTTCTACTTTGAGCTGAATCTTTCCAGTTTTATCTTCCATCTGATTAACTGTTTTGGTCAAAGTAGACATTTCTTGTCTGTTTTCTTTAGGTTGCTTTTGCACTTCTGTCATCTGCTGTGAAATCTGCTGTGAAAAGGTATCCAGTTTGTCTTGTATGAGATTCACAGCTGCAGTTACAGCCTCTTGTATTAAAGTTTTTAAATCTTTTGCAGATATCTGTACCAATGCGGCTGTGACTGATCTACCTTGAGCAGGGGATGGTGTGTTGGGTCTTCCTTTTTTATCCTTGTTCTGACTCATGCTTTTCGGTCAATAGCCCCTTTTATGTTCTAATGGTTCCTGTACTGAAATAGGAGAATCTTGGTTATGCACACCACCACCCCAATCCAAACATAAAATAAAGGAGAAAAAAAATTATCCAGTATTTACATCACAGTTTGTACCTGCTGTACTTTAGTAATAACAACAAATAAACCACAAAGACAACAACTCCTGATCTCATGCCTTTCTTCTACGGAAGTGATGTCCGAAAAATGAAAGTGAGCTCCAAACCAATTATTTTCCTTTAATATTTTATCTTTTCTTCTTTCTTTATAATTTGTAATCCAAATAGGATGTCAAACCAATTTGTAATCCAATAGGGTATCTTCACAAAAGTCCCACTTGGCCAAAATATAGTTCCAAAACTATAGTTTTACTGAAACCAAAAGTAATCCATCAAAATCTATATATCTAATTCTGAAGTGGCCCCCTCTGTGCGGATATCTAAATCCGCAGGGGGGGGGGCACTTGGGGGGCAAGGAGATTTTTCTCCACATGTGGAAGAGTTTCCACGTGTGCAGAAAAATGCTAAAAGTTTAAAAAAACTTTGGGGGGATATTTAAATCCCCTCAAAAGTAAAAGCGTTCTTTGTGCACATGCAGAGAACGCTTTGGCTGGGGGGGGCTCGGTGCGCTTCACCACTGCTGCTGTTTTCAGGGAGGGCAGGGGGGGGGAGGGGAAGAGGCTCGGCGCGCAGTGGGGGAGGGCAGGGGGAGGGAGGGAGAAAGGCTCACCTGCAGGTGATTCCTCCTGGATGTGGAGCTCCTTCTCCCCCCCCCCCCCCCACGAGTATCGCGGGTCCTCCTGCTTGTTATATTATAATCCACAAGGTCAATAGTCTTTAAAGGTATTATATTTATATCCAAGATTGACAGTCTCAGAAATCTACCAGATCTTTTCCAGCTCTTCCCAAGCAGTGTAGGTGCCACATTCAGTTCTTTGCCAAGCCACTTCGGGGGGGGGGGGGGAATCCCTCCCACCTTTCCAGTCTTTTGTTTTAAAAGGGCTCTCAGCTCTTTTCCAGTAAAAAAATGCTTTTAACAAATACTCACAGTGTTGAAATTTTTGCTGATGTTTATGGAGTCCTAAAGAGTTTGCTGTTCACCCTCATCTGGCATTCACAGCTTTGCAGCTGAGGGGAAGCCTCCGTTGCTCTTGCCCGGTTTGCTCCGTTGCTCTTGCCTCCGTTGCTCTTGCACTTGCCACCTCAATCGGAGAGCTCAAGATCAAGCTCCTGCTCAGGAGGGTCCAAGGGGGCGCAGAAATGTTTACCCCCCCCCAAGCTCAGCAATTTGGCACACTTCCCGGAGCTCCTGGGAGCTGGTCTGCCACTGCTGAGCCAAAACCACTATTTCTCTAACATGGTGGAAATTTCAAGGAACAAGGGTCCTACATGGCAGCTGCAACCATCATCCACAGAGAAGTCAGCTTGCTTCAGCACTAAGACCTCCTACCAAAGGGCAGATTAAAGTAGGACAGTGATGGTGAACCTTTTAGAGACCGAGTGCCCAAACTGCAACCCAAAACCCACTTATTTATGGCAAAGTGCCAACATGGCAATTTAACCTGAATACTGAGGTTTTTGTTTTAGAAAAAACAACTCATACATTAACATCTTTTGTCTTAAAAGAAAAACACAATAACAGAGCTTTCATGATACAAACAACTTTTTATTGAAAGCTAAAAGTTTGCATTTGGCATGCTTTTGAACAATTAATGTGATTTTTGCTGTTTAATCTTGCGAACTCTGTGCTGGGGCGATGCCATGCGTGCCCACAGGCAGGGCTCTGAGTGCCACCTCTGGCACCTGTGCCATAGGTTTGCCACCACTGAAGTAGGACTTCATGCTTCACTATTTCAGCATAGAGCCTACAACAGGGAATGGAAGGGTGGTGTCTCCCACTCCTGTCCAGGAACAGAAGAGATGTGAACACGTTAACACTGTAACTTTTGGTTTTACTGAAAGCTGATTGTGCAAGATATACTTTGTGAATGGAAAACAAAGAATGACGCATCACCTCAGACACTGAATGGTCCAATTTCACCAAGAGTGCACCTAAAATACTGCAGAGAGCCCTTCAATACCCATGCATCCCTTCCACACGTCACAGGTCATGGTCATGACTGGGCCTTTTAAAAACTATAGATTATATTGTCCCATGAAAGTCCATTTCAAATCTAGATGGTTATAGAACATAAATTAGCACACATCTCTATACCCTCACAAAATCCCATCCCTCCCTTGTATCTGTGTTGAAGAGTTCTTGCATGGATCACATTCCTTTCAATGGTGATCACACAGAAGTAGTTTCCAGTGGATTGTGCCTGTGGTTAATTTTTGACAATGAAGTGTCAGGTTCCCTGTCATGTTTGCTTCCTTTTCTCAGTCCGTTTCAGGTCCCGGCGGGAGATCGGCATCGGCTTCCCTTCTGACGGTTCCCCCCTTCCTCCCGTCTCACCCCTCCTTCCTCAGAGTGAGCTCATCTATTTTGCTAGACTTCAGTTATCTCTGTTGCTGCGCTTGTAACCTTGGGCAACTGGGCCTCTGCTCTTCCAGGTGTCTTTTGCGTGGGAATGCATGTAGATTACACATAGGGTCGGGGATGGGAATTTAGCTCCGCTTACGCACCTTTTTCTCTGAGAAAGTAACGGTAGCACATTTTGGCGCTTGATATTTTTATTCTAATTGGTACCTGCGCTTTTGCCCCTGTTTGAATACAGTATATCAGTTCATCCCATTCTGTATGTGGTATCACCAACAACGCAAGTGTTTCCTGAAAGACCATTAAGAATAAAGACTTTGTTTTGCAATACAAGGCCTGGCTTATTGGATCTAATCAGAAGTCTCACATGAAGTTGATAGCCATTTCTAATTGCAGCTTACTAATAAATGCAGCTTAATAATTGCAGCTTATTAATAAATGTGAATGGCATTGGCAACTATCCATCTGTAATCAGCAAAAATGTGCATTGTGTGGTCTGTGCCAATATTTCTTTAAAATATTTATTAGCCACCTTTCTCCCTTGCGGAACTCAAGGCAGTGGACAATATAAATAAAACATTGTTAAAACACAATAAAACAATAATGATAAACCCCAGAAAAGTCACAGTTTATTAACTCCATATAGGACTGCCAATAATAAAAGCTAACTTGATCAAAATGCAGTCCTAAATAAAACCATCTTCAATGGCCTCCTGAAGATCAACTATGAGGGGGACAGGCACACCTCCCTCGGGAGGTTGTTCCATAATTGTGGGGGTGCCACAGAAATTTCCTCTCATGTACCCATCAAGGAAGCATTTTTAATTGATGGGACAGTCAGGAGGGCATATCCCTTCAATCTTGAGAAGACTCTCCTTCAGAAACCCCAGTCCCAAGCCATATAGGACTGTAAAGGACAAAAACAATACATTGAATTGGGCTCAGGAGTGGATTGGTAGTGTAATTACTGTAGTACTGGGGAATAGGCTCCTGATAGCTGGCCAAAACATAGTCCCATCTAATGGGAATATGACTAAGCCATGTGGAAACTAGACTGAGAACCTAAGACAACAAGACAGACGCATGGAGCTTTCTCCTTCCATACAGTTTCAGCCATACGGAATTTTCCCCATGTGAAAGCTAGACAGTGACTTATGTGAAAAAAACCCCAGTAGGTTGCTGCATGTTTTGTATCACAGAGCTACTGCTATTATTCATGCACCACACTTGGACACACAGTTCAACAACTGGTTTTTTTTCAGATGAGCAAAGGACTGGATAATAAACACCAGGGCTGGTTTGTTTGTTTGTTTGTTTGTTTGTTTTGGAAAAAGAGGTGCCGAAACTCTTAAGAGGGAAATCAAGTTTTCAATCTGTATACTAAAAACTCACAAACTTTTTAACGTTTTAAAGAGAATTTTGTCAAAGAGGTTCCGGAACTCTGTTCTGGTGCATTCCCCCAGAAAAAAAGCCCTGATAAATACCAGTTTTCTGAGAAGAAAGTAGAGGACAGAACATTTACTCAAGTAAGTGTGCTGGTGTCAGAGTCTGCTTCATTCAGCCTCTGCCATTTGTTATTGCTATCTGATGTCTCCATCTGTAATTAACGGTTTGCCTTGAGGTTTATGGTCTGCCCTGCTTAATGTATCTTTCTCTCCCCGGGAGGGTGGCTTGTTGCATTCCATCGCGTCATAAACCAGCCCAACTATCTTGTATTGTCACCTCCCTTTTTCCTCTCCGGATACTTGAGTGTTTTATTTGCTTTTGTAACCTTGGAGAACTGTGGAACTGTTATTCTAGCCAGGTGTCTGGGCTGCAATCTACACTTAGAGGTCACTGGGGAACATGGGGGGAATTTTAGTGCTTTAGCACCTTTTTGGTGGGAACCAAACGGCTTGGAAACTTTCACGCTTTTTTGTAACCATTTCTATTGGCTCTCTGCCTGCTTGTACCTGAAGGTGGGGGGTATATTAATCCTTGCTGTATGTAACCAAGTATCTCTAACAAACATGAAGTACCTGAACCATCATTAAGAATAAAGGAACTTTGCTTCATCAAAGGTCTAGCTTATTGGTTAGATTCAGAAGTCTCACAGATTGTTAGAGATCCCATTAACGGGGCCTCTTATTCCTGACCATGTCAGACAATGGGACCATCCCTGTTACTACCGAGGAGATCCCGGTCACTACTGCTCCCAGCGAACCGTGTGAGCCGGTGATACCGAGGACCACCAGCCTGGATATACCTATGCCCCTGTGTCCGGGGCAAGGGGGGCTTGGCTACCCTCCCTCGTGGGCCACGTTTGGAACTAATCCCTCCAAGTCATGGATCCATGATCGGAAGGGGGCCCAAAGGCATTTTGGCAGTGACCAGCTGGATTTCAGGCACCCGAGTTTCCTGGACGAGGAGAGGGGCCCCACACATCGGCCGGATGACTGGAGAATGAGCTTGCCCAGAGACGAGTGCCAGTTACCGAGGGGTCCCGACCTGGGAGGAGAGGACCTAAACCAGATACTGGACCGAAGGTTCGGTGAGATGCATGACCGCATAGCTCTGGAGCTGAGAGAGGCCATGCTTGAGATGCAACAGCAGCTAATGGGGGCTGTGGCAGCCGGAGCATGAGCAGGGCCAGCACAAGGAGCGGCAGGGGGGGAATGCAACCTCCTGGGCCGGTGCCGGGGGGAGCGGGTGCTGCTCCGGTAGTACCTCCTGTGGTTCCCCCAGTGGTGCCTCCCCTGGGCCCCCCCAGCCAGTTCCCATGGCCCCCCAACCAGGAGACCGAATGCTCCGGCAAGTCCCTAATGACCCATTCACGGCCACCTTTGATGGGGACCCCGAGAAGCTGCGATTCTTCATAATCGAGATTGAGCGGTTCTTGGCAGCATGGGGCCACCTCTACCCCACGGAACGCGAGAGGGTGGGCTACATCGGCTCGAAGTTGCGAGACACTGCAAGCGATTGGTACGTAAGTCCACACAACCCTCCGGGGCCCAAGCTACAAACTGTAAATAATTTCATGTGGGCCCTGCGGCAGCATTATGAAGACCCGATGGGGGAGGAGAAGGCCCGGAACCAAATGCGCAAGTTGTTTCAGGGTCGCACCTCTGTGAGGGAGTACTCTGAGTGATTCCGGCGGGTGGCTGTCAAAATACAGGGGTGGTCGGAAGACCTGTTTGTGGAAAAGTATCGCGAAGGGCTGAACCCCGAAATCTACGAGACGGTCCTCCGGAACGATCACCCAGGCACCCTTTCTGCGTGGATGAGGGCAGCAACAGATGTGGAGGAACGATTCACCCTGTTCAAACTGGGATCCTCCACCCCTCACCTCTCCAAGCCCGCCCCGAAGTCGAAGTTCTAGACAACCCTCCAAGAGCTGAGGGATGCCCGCTTCCGGCAAGGTCTGTGAATGAAATGTGGGGAAAGTGGCCATTTCACCTCCAACTGCCCCAGGAGCGACTCCAAGACGCCCAAGACATCAACCCCTCTGGGGGGGGGAACCCCCTGGTCCAGAAAGTCAATGTTTAAACCCCGGGCATTACAGCTGGAAGGGGCACCGAATGAGCAGAGTTCCCAGGTGGAGGTGGAGCTGATTGCAACCCAGTCAGCAGGAAACTTCAGCGACCTGCAGTAAATGGCGCAGAACTGCAGGTCCCACCACCCGATGCACCACCACTGGTGAGCGTCCCTGGCCCCTTACTTTATATGGTCATGACTGTAATAGTTCCCAGCACAGGGACCCACATCCAGGTCCGGGCATTGATAGACAAGGGGTGTGCCAGAGACTTAATAAGCCCTTTGGTAGTAGAGGGGTTAGGGCCTAAGGTGAACTCACTGGGGGAGCTGTTGCGGTTCACCCAGATGGATGGATCGGAGATGAAGGAGGCGTGTGTGGCAGAGACTGAACGCTTAATTATAGGGATGCGAGAGCATTGGGAACAGAGAGCTTTTGTCATCACTCCCAATACCCAATTCCTCATGGTGCTAGGGAGTCCCTAGCTGAGCTCACACGACCCCTACATAAAGTGGAGTGAGGGGAAGATTTCATGGATTGATCCAAGTGTGGCCAACACAAGTGGGATGTGGAGTGGGGTCCTGGACCACCTTCCCCCCCTACCCCAGCAGCACTGGCGTTAGCGCCTGCCCAGATCCCGGTGGAGTATCGAGACCTAGAGGATGTATTTAGTGAAACCGAGGCAGATGAACTCCCCCCCCAATAGACTCACAGACTGTGCTATCGAATTGCTGCTGGGGGAGAAGCTGCCCAAAGGGAAGTTATATTCCATGAGCCCTGCAGAACGGGAGGAGCTCCACCGGTTTTTAGACAAGAATTTGGAAAGAGGTTTTATCCGTCCAGCTAAGTCCCCTTTTGCCGCCCCTGTCTTGTTTCGGAAAAAAAAGGATGGGGGTCTAAGACTGTGTACGGACTATAGGGGCTTAAATGCTGTGTCTGCCTCAAATGCCTATCCCCTCCCTCTCATAAAGGATCTGCTAGCTGAGGCGGCTAAGGGGAGGATTTTTTCAAAATTGGATTTATGAGATGCTTACTTCAGAGTGCGCATAAGGGAAGGGGATGAATATAAGACTGCCTTTAACACTCCCCTGGGACAGTTTGAATACCTGGTGATGCCGTTCGGATTGGCTGGCGCTCCTGGCGTTTTTATGAGCCTAATCAATGAAGTTTTGCACAAATATTTGTTCAAGGGGGTGCTCTGTTACTTAGATGATAACTTGATTTATTCCCCTGATAAGCAGTCTCATGTGAAGTTAGTGCGGGAGGTGTTAGCTACGTTGTTGGAGCACCGGCTGTATGCTAAGCTCTCTAAGTGTGAGTTCCACCGCATTGAGATTGACTTCTTGGGCTACAGAATTTCGCAGCAAGGGCTTGAGATGGATCCGGCCAAAGTAGAAGCGGTGGTGCAATGGGAAGCCCCCCGCACTCGTAAACAACTTCAGAGTTTATTAGGATTTTGCAACTTCTACCGAACCTTCCTACAGAACTTTGCTACCATCACCCTACCCTTAACTGAACGGTTAAAAACCAAGGGAAAGGGACCCGAGCCAGGCGAGCAGTTGTGTTGGACTGTAGAATGTCAGAAAGCTTTTGATGAGTTGAAACGGGCATTTATGTCAGAGCCTATTTTGGCTCACCCAGATGAAACTAAAGAGTTTGTAATTCATGTAGACGCTTCAGAAGTGGCTATGGGGGGGGGCGATCCTGCAAAAGAATTTGGATGGAGTGTTGCGCCCCTTGGCATACATCTCTAAGAAATTTAATGAGACTGAGAGACACTGGTCAGTGTTGGACAAAGAGGCCGCTGCCATTCGGCTGGCCCTCTCCACCTGGAGACATTGGTTGGAGGGAGCGCAGAAGCCGTTTGAGATCTGGACTGACCACAGAAACCTAGAGGCTCTGCATACCCAGCGGTCTCTCAATGCCAAGCAACTGCGGTGGGCTGATTTTTTCTCCAAGTTTAATTTTGTGTTAAAACATTTCCCAGGGAAGGCGAATTCCCTAGCAGACACACTATCCCGGTTGCCCCAACACGAATCCAGCAGGGAGAAAGTGTTTGATTCCATGTTTTCCCCCCCCCCCCAACAGCTGGGAGGAGCAGTGACTACATGGAGCCAAAGTAAAAAAGCCCCAGAGCCCTCGAAATGGACTGTTAAGTGTACCGTGGAATACTCGGATGAGGAAGTGCGGGATTGGGAGGGCGATCCTGAAGCCCATAAGCAATCAGACGGGTGTTGGTACCATGGCTCTAAATTGATTGTGCCGGGCTCCCTGCGCAGAGAGATTTTGAGTGCCTGCCACGAATCTAAGCTGTCTGGCCATTTTGGGTTCCTAAAGACTCTAAACCTAATTCAGAGGCAATTCTGGTGGCCACGCATGTGTAAAGATACGTCTGACTATGTCACTTCATGCCAAGTATGCTTAATGTGCAAAAAGCGGGGTGGAAAACCCCCTGAGCTTTTACATCCCATGCCCACCCCGTCCCGGCCCTGGGACGATATTTCGATGGACTTTATAACAGACCTTCCACCCAGCAAGGGAAAGACTGTCATTTTGGTGGTGGTTGACATGTTCTCTAAACAAACACATTTTGTCCCATTCAAAAAACTGCCCACAGCTAAAGGCTTGGCGAAAGTGTTCTTTACTCACATGATTAGACTACACGCTTTCCCTAAGCGCATAGTTTCCGATAGGGGGAGCCAATTCGTTGCCAGCTTCTGGCGGGAGCTTCTCCAGGTGATGGACATTGAACCCACCCTTAGCTCGGGTTATCATCAAGAGACGGATGGACAGTCCGAACGTGTGAATCAAATATTGGAACAATTCCTCAGGTGTTACACTAATTACCATCAGGACAACTGGGTAGAACTCCTCCCCTTTGCAGAGTACAGTTACAACAATGCAGTGCATTCTTCTACGGGGGTTTCCCCTTTTATGGCGGCAGGGGGGTTTGAAGGAAACCCTCTTCCATCCTTGCCTCAGCCCAGTGCAACCCCACCCTCTGAATTTTCGCAATGGTGGACAGATTTGCAAAACTCCTGGCCTTTGATTGCTAAGACTCTGGATAAAGCGAAAGCGGACTATAAGAAATATGCCGATCGAGGGCGGGCAGAAGGGTAGGAGTTACAACCTGGTGATTCGGTGTACTTCTCTACCAAGAACATTCGTGGTCTCCAACCCAGTAGGAAATTGGGTTGGAAGTATGTTGGCCCATACAAAGTGATTCGAAAAATCTCTGATGTGTCTTTCGAACTTGAATTGCCTAAATCATTGAGTTCTGTGCATCCTGTTTTCCATTTCAGCTTACTGAAGAAAAATCCTGGGCTGAACGTATGGCAACCGGATCTTCCGAGTCCTCCTCCTCTGATGAAGGAGGGGGAGCAGCACTTTGAGATTTCTGACATTTTGGACTCTAAAATTAAGCAGGGTCGCTTGTATTATCTCATTCGGTGGGTGGATTTTGGACCTGAGCAGAATGAGTGGGTGGCTGTGGAACATGTTCATGCTCCCAAGTTAATTCATGCTTTTCATTGCAAATTTACTGATAAGCTGGGGGGGGGGGCTAGTCTTGGGGGGGCAGGATGTCAGAGTCTGCTTCATTCAGCCTCTGCCATTTGTTATTGCTATCTGATGTCTCCATCTGTAATTAACGGTTTGCCTTGAGGTTTATGGTCTGCCCTGCTTAATGTATCTCTCCCCGGGAGGGTGGCTAGTTGCATTCCATCGCGTCATAAACCAGCCCAACTATCTTGTATTGTCACCTCCCTTTTTCCTCTCCGGATACTTGAGTGTTTTATCTGCTTTTGTAACCTTGGAGAACTGTGGAACTGTTATTCTAGCCAGGTGTCTGGGCTGCAATCTACACTTAGAGGTCACTGGGGAATATAGGGGGAATTTTAGTGCTTTAGCGCCTTTTTGGTGGGAACCAAACGGCTCGGAAACTTTCGCGCTTTTTTGTAACCATTTCTATTGGCTCTCTGCCTGCTTGTACCTGAAGGGGGGGGGGTATATTAATTCTTGCTGTATGTAACCAAGTATCTCTAACAAACATGAAGTACCTGAACCATCATTAAGAATAAAGGAACTTTGCTTCATCAAAGGTCTGGCTTATTGGTTAGATTCAGAAGTCTCACAGCTGGGAGAATATTTACTATGATTGCATTTACTCAGATGGCCAAATGTTCAGAAAATAAAGTTCAGATATTAAAGAAATTAGGTATATCCCAAGACTTTTACACTGAGTAAGAAGGGGGGGGGGGGGGCGGCAATTTTTGCAAGCATTTTTTTTTATCATCCTCAAGTGTTACACCTTAGGGATGCTTGAATACCTGCCTGTTCAGTTCACCCTCTGCTTCTAGTTGCAAGCATGGCAACAGGTTTTTTTTTTTTTTGGCTGAGCAGTTTGGCTGTTTGTGAAGGACTTGAACCTGTTTGCCACACTGGGCATAGAAAGTGCCACCAAGCTGCACTGGGTTTTAAAGACAAGAGACATTCAGAGGTGATTTGCCATTGCTTGTCTCTGTATAGCAACCCCAGACTTCCTCAGTGCTTTGCCATCCAAGCAGTAAGGAGGGCCGACCCTGATTAGCTTTTGAGATCTGACAAGATTGGGCTGGGCTATCCAAGTCAGGACTTGTCCGGTTACCTTTTGCATATTCAAACAGTACAGTATAGTACTGTACAATTGGCAGAATCTCACACACGTGTATCCTCACACAGAGTTATGTGGGTTGGATCCTGTGGCGAGAGAGTTGGGGGTGGGGGAGCATCCCAGGAGAAAAATTAAAAGAAAAATAAAGCCTTGTCTATTTACAGGAAGTTCTTACCATACAGGTCATGGAGATCCCTAGAGCTGCCTGGCAGTGAAAAAAGGTAGCTCTAAAAATCACTGGGAAACTCTATGGTAAAACCAGAGGATTTTACAGTAGTGTTTCTGGTGATTCCTAGAGCTCCCCTATGTCATTTCCAGGTTGTTCTAGCAATTGCCAGAACCAAGGCCTTATTTTTCTTTATATTTTCCTCATGCTGCTGCTGGAAGCAGCAGTGAACAACAGGATCTAGGGGCAGGGGATTCCCAATCTTGCCTTCCCTGCCAGCATGCATCTTGACGGCCGGTGGCTAAGTCCCTGTGGAGCCACTCCCTCAGCCGAGCCACCCGTGGAGGTGAGTCAGGTGGGCTTCCCAGTTGCAGCTGTACCTTGTCGGCTGCTACAGGGCCAGGTCTAGGGTTACAGGCTCAGGCACTGGCGACAGCAAGCTGTAAACTCCTGAGGAGTCAGAGGGGCTGGCTTCTGGCTCTGGCAATGCTGGCAACTCTGGCTGTGCTGCCAACTCAGACGGGAGCCTGGGACCGTCGTCATCACCCATGACACATTAAACTATGGTCATAGGAAGTCATAGAAAGGATGGGCATTTTGTGTTAGAAGAAAAAGGAGGAGTGAACTAGTATGGCACATTCTCTCAAAACCATGTTTTGAAGGTCAGGGTAATGGATCTGGATTGTCTCAAACCATGGAAAGGAGGCATGTGCATGATAACCTGATCTCCAAAGCATGGTTTGGTGATCAGCAAAAAGTGAATCAAAACACTTATTCCAGAAATTGTGTCACAGTTAACAGAAATATTCCAGACTAAGTAGGGTATAGGTTATAATCTTAGTCCAGGGTGATTTGAATGACAATGTACTCTAAACCATCTCTATGTTAGTAGACAAAACAAATATTATTTGAAGCAACATAAGGCCTACAAGTAATTTCCCTCCTTGCTGTTATTTGTCTTTGTTCACTCACCTGTGTTGTTTTGGTGCTGAAATCTCCCCCAGCAAAAGTGGATGTCCTGCTTTCTTTGTTTCCAGCCATCTGGTCACTCCATATTTAGAGCTCTGCACTTGGCACATCCAGTAGAGTCATAGCATGAAATGTACGGTATTTATCTTTAATATTTCAGAAATTAATCCCAATTATATTACAAGGTAATAAAAGTCCTCATAAAACCCCAAATGATTGATTTTCTAAAAATGTTGTGTAAAGGAAAGACTGGGTCATTCCATATCTGACAAATCATTGGGCTTAGTGAATGGAAATTGTGAGTGAACTGCACTTTTATGAACACATCAACACCGCCATAACCATAGGCCAGTGCTGCTTGCTGGGAGTGCAGAGGAATGGCTCAGATTCAGGCTGTGCCTTGCACTCATGCAAGAGTCTGATGCATATAAGATGCGAGCAGCACTACAGCATATATCGATGGCACGATGACTTTCCTGTGGTCTGACTGTAGTGCTACTCTTCCAGTTTGAACATTAAATTAATTCTATATTTACTGAGCTTGTGATGGCAAAACTCTGATAATGATTAGCTGATCTGCAGAATGTTCAGTTGGTCAGGGAACTAAGTTGTTGGCAGTCCAGTTTCCACAAGGAAAAGAGAAGTTTTCTGTTTTCATGGAATGAAAGCTTCATGCCAAAGTAGGCTGAGGACTTGAAGGAAGACCCAGGACAGAGGGAACCTAAGGGAAAGGAAACCCAGAGGCAAAAAAAGGCTGAAGGGAGAGTGCAGAGTAGGCAATGAAGTGAAAAGGGGGGATATATGGGAAACATGAGGTTTTATTTTTTTAAAAAATGCAGAAAAGGTAGGGAACTGAAACAAGATGGGACTAATCAGAGAGGGGGCTTACGATCAGGAGGACAGTATGTGATGGCAGGGGGAGAATATTAGGCATCTTGAAAAGAAAATTCAAAGACCTCCTGAGCTTCTGCAGGGCACTGGTGACAGGGCATGCAAGTCAGTCTTCTTCAAGGCGGCCTTCTTCCGTTCTTGTTCTGTTGGCTTCCCTGGAACTTACCCACCCATTTACTTCTCTATATTTTATTGATTATTTATGAATCACCAGTGTCTGATTTTATTATCTTATATGTTATGTATTCTTCTATGCAATTGTTGTTTTATTGTTGTAGTTTGCCCTGGAAACAGAGGTGGGGCAACAGTAGGACTGGGATAAATCTTCACGTAAGGACAAGGGGCAGAAGGACTGTGTGCTCTTAGGAGGAAGGTAATGGGGGAAGAAATGGAGGATTAAAAAGAAGGGCTGTGGGCCAGGGAGCCATGGCAGAGAAGGGTTGCTAGGTTTAGAGTGCAAACCCAAACAGATATGTGGCAGAAATCCCTGAACTCTCCTGATGTGGCAGAAATCCCTGCATTTCTCCAGGGTGCTATAAAGTACTCAGTCCAAAGACACGTTCTGTCTGCACCTGGCCATGTGCTTGCCCTGGGCTGCATGGCCGGACCGCATGGTGATCGCCATTAGAACACAACTCCCCTCCCCCCATAGTTTGGACCCTCCTAACTCACAAAGTCTTTGAGGTAGGTTGGTCTTCACCATTCCCTGGTCGAACAGCGGATGGCTGTGTCTCTGGCAGGCAGCTTGGGGGTTGCCACAACTGGTTCCAGGGACGGACCTGGTTTGCCTGCAGAGGCTGCTGTAGAAGATGGGGTGGTGTGAGTGTCGGGTGAGGTTGGCGAAACTCTATTGCCAGTGTTTCGCCCGTGTCCTTGTCTGTAGGCTCAGGAGTGGGGGTCTTGTCCTTACTTTCCTCTGGTCTGTCCATTGTGGGGGGAGGTCAGGAGCCAGCGGTACAGTTGGTCCATGTGGTGTTTCCAAAGCTGGCCTTCTTCCCCAGCGACCTCATAGGATAGAGGCTCTGTTACATGCACTATCCAGCCTGGCAGCCAGGCCAGACCCTTGGCATAGTTCTTAACATAGACCGGGTCCTCTGGGAAGAACCTTCGGTGAGCCTTCTGCTGTTCCGGGCCTGTGCTATGTTCTGGAGCACGGTCTGGATGCAGGTGGTCCAGTCTGGTTGTGAGCCACCGACCCATGAGCAGTTCTACAGGACTGTGCGCGGTTGCAGTGTGGGGTGTTGTTTGCTGGCCAAACAGGAATGAAGCCATCATGTAGTTCCAGTCACCCATGTCCAGTCACAGAGCTTCCTTGGTCGTGTGCACCATGCGCTCGGCCTGACCATTGGAGGCTGGATGGAACAGGGCGGAATGGACGTGCTGGATGCTGTAGTAGTCTATGAACGCCTGGAACTCTCCTGATGTGAAGGCCAAGCCATTGTCGGTCATGAGGGTGTCATGGGTGCCATGGGTGCTGAAAATATGCCACATGGCCTGGATGGCTGCCTGTGAGGAAGTGGCGGATACCGGTGCCACTCCAGCTATCTACCAGTATAAAAAAGAGTTGGCCCTGGAGCGGCCCCGCAAAATCTAGGTGGAGCCAGCTCCACAGCTTGTGGGCCAACTTCCAAGGGCGCACTGGTGCTTGTGGTGGATCGGGCCACAATTCTTGGCATTTGTGGCACTTGTGAACCAGTTCCTCTACCTCTCGTTCTAGTCCTGGCCACCACACATAGCTCTGGGCCAGGGCCTTCATCTGGATGATGCCTGAATGTGTGTCATAAAGTGCGGTCAGCGCTCATTTGCACAGTGGTCCGAGATTACCACCCATGCTCCCCATAGCACACCCCCCTTGTGTGCTGACAGTTCATTGTGCCGGGCCATGAAAGCTACAATTCTGGCCTAGGCGCGCTAGGCCACCACCTTCCCCCCCCAGTCCAAAACATGGGAAAGAATGCGATCCCGGGCGGTGAGCCGGGAGACCTCAGTTACCTGAACCGGCTGGTCCGGCAGGGCTTCCAGCAGAATGATGTGGTGCACTGGAGCAGGATTGGGGTCGCAGGATGGGAGCAGCAGGCAGCTGAGGGTGTCCGCGTGTCTCATGGCCTTCCCCAGGCGATGGACCAGTTCGTACTGGTAGCTGGTCAGAAAGATGGACCAGCGCAGCACCCTGGGTGAGAGCATCTGGGGGGGTTGATGGTTTGGAGCCAGGAGCCCCAGGAGTGGCTTGTGGTCCATCGCCACTGTGAAGGGCTGGCCACACAGGTAATTATGGAATTTTTTAATACCTGCTACAATCACCAGGGCTTTCTTGTCTATTTGCACATAGTTGTGTTTGGCTGTTGACAAGGTGCGGGAATAATAGGTGATGGGCACCTCTCTCCTGTCTGCCAGGCAGTGTCCCAGGACGGCCCCCATGCCATAGGGTGAAGCATCACAGGCGAGGATTACTGGGAGGGATTCATCAAAGTGGGCCATAACTGTGCTGGAAGTCAGCAGCCCCTTGACGGCCTGGAATGCCACTGCATGGCGAGGACCCAAGGACCAATGGGCATTTTTGTCCAGGAACCAATGGAGGGGCTCTGCTACCACCACCTTGTGGGGAAAGAAGGCATGGCAAAAGTTCAAGAGTGCTAAAAATGCCTGTAGCTCCAATTTGGAAGTTGGCATGGGGGCCTCCATGATGGAGCGAATCTTGCAGGCAGTCGGTGTATGCCCTGGGCATCCATGGCGAAGCCAAGGAACTTGACAGACAGAACCCCCAGCTGGCACTTTTCTTTCTTTCTTTCTTTCTTTTGAAAGTTTTTTTACTGGTTTTATGACTACAACAACTAAAAACACTACTATAACTAAAATTCTAATCTACCCTAGAAGTCGTAAAAAAAGTTAATAAACAATCTGCTTCATTCTTTCAAGAAAAACTAAAAAAAACAAGGCTTAAAATTGCTAATAATACTAGGTAAAAAAGTTTACAACAATGAGTGACTATTAATCAGAGTGAGTTAATAAACATTATAAAATTTTCAACCAAACGGCTTATTTTCCTTTGCTATTCCCTTTTTTCTTCTTTCCTTTCTGGAGTTTTGGAGCTGCTGCCCCCAAAGCTGAGTCAGATTCTTCATCTTCTGAGCTTTTACTTCCTGCATTGTCCAAATCTTTCAAACCATAAATGCTCTCTTGTAAATCCAAAGAGTCCTCTGATGGTGCTTTATCCTTTCTTTCTTTGCAAAAGTCCAAAAATTTCTTAGCCTTTGCAGCTGTATCAATTCTTTGCTTCTTATCTTTATAGGTAAAACCCACGCCTTCCGGAATAAGCCAACGATACATGATGTTTTCTGTTTGTAAAAATGCAGTCAAGTTCTTATAGGGTTTCCTCTTCTTCCTCACCTCAAATGGGATGTCCTTTAACACTTTAATATCTTTTTCTTGTATCTTCAGGGCATTTCTGCTAGTGGCCTTGAGTACCACATCTCTAGTTGACTTTTAGAGAACCTCACCATCACTTCTCCAGGCAGATTTTTTTTTTTTTTTACAAATTCAGGATAGGTCCTATAAACCATATCCAAATCGCTTTGCAATTCATCCGCTTGTAAATCTGTCATTGGAGCTAAAGCATCACTAAGGATCTTTTTGAGATTCTCACCTTTGTGTTCATGTATGCCCTGGAATCTTAAGTAAAAGGAAGACCTCTCCATCTGAAGTTTCAGCAAGTTATCCTTGTCAGAAATTCTTTCTTTTTCCATCACGGTTGGCTTTATATCAGTCTTTTCAACTTTGGTTTTAACCTCAGCCAGCCCTTGTGCAGTCTGCTCAGACTTCTTGTTTGCCTCTGACACCTGCTGTTGCAGAGAATCCAGCTTAGTGTTAACTGTATTCAACTGGTCCATCAGGGGGCGTAGAGCTATTGCCAGTGCTGCAGACAGGTCTGTACTAGACTCAGACTTTGTTCCCGGAAGTTTAGACATGGCTTTTGGAGAAGCTTTTACTTTCCACACCATCTTTTCTCCCCTTCCAGCCATTGCTTTTTTTATTTACATATAGAGTCCCACTGGTAGGTCAAAAATCTTCCTTTTTTCCAACTAATCACTTAATACATCTCATTCAATCTTCAGCCACTCTCCAGCCCCTTGATTCTCTGTAGCTCGAGTTCTTTAAGAGGAGTGTGTGGGGGGATTTAAACTTAAAAAAAACCCCTTCGCTTTGAGCTGTTAAGCGCACAATAGAGAATCTTCCCCAACATAGTAGAAGGATAAATTCCTCACTGACATTTCTCCATGCATCTCAGGGAGTAGGCTTTTCCTTGTAACTATTCGGCTTCTGCAGCCATCCGGAGAGCGCTCGTTCTTGCCCAAAGGCTGCTGCAGTGGTAGAGCCTTTGGAGGCTAGGAGGGTGTCTCTATCTCGGGATTGCCATCCCGGAGAGAGACTCCCTCAAGAGCCTCAGGCAGAGTCCTCCTTCAGGGGTCTCTGGGGGTCTGAATCCAGCAGTGGAGAGACGCACCCGCCATTGAGCTGCCAAAAACCAGAAGTCCAGCACTTTTCTTTCTTGACCTTCAGGCCTATGTCACTGAAGCATTGGAGGATGGAGCGGAGCCGGGCCATGAATGTCTCGACATCTGGTGCTGCAATCAGAATGTCATCGAAAAATGGCTGGACCCCAGGGATACCTTTAAACAAAGTGTCCATTAGCTCCTGAAATATCCCTGGGGTGATGCTGACCCTGAACTGGAGGCGCTGGACCTTGAACGCTCCTCGGTGTGTGATGATGGTCTGGGCCTCTGCTGCGGCCTCGTCCACCGGGAGTTGCTGGTAGGCCTGCACCAGATCCAGCTTTCTGAATATCCTTGCACCTGCCAGGGAGGTGAGGACTTGGCTCACCACTGGCACTGGATACTCATGGTCCTGGAGTGCCCAGCTGAGGGTGCATTTGTAAACTGTACAAATGCATATGTCCCCAACTGGCTTCATGGGGATGACTATAGGAGTCTCCCATTCACCATGTGGGACAGGCTCCAGGGCCCCTTGCTTAACTAGCCAGTTGAGCTCTTTGTCTATTTTGGGCTGGACTGCCAGGGGAGGTCGCCTGGCTGGCATCCGTATCGGCCGAATGGCTGGGTCCAGTTTCAGCATTACTGGTGGGCCCATGTATTCTCTGAGTTTTCCATTGAAGACAGCTGGAAAATTGTTGCAGACTGACTGAAAGTCTGCGCTGTGGAGTTGGTTTACGCCTGTTACTCCCAGTCCTAGGGGCCCAAACCATGATAGCCCTAGCAGGCTAGATAGCTTTCCTTCGACCACTAAGAGGTCCAATTGTCCGCAAAAGTCCTTGAATTGGACTCTGAAACTTCCCAATCCCTTAATCGCTACTGGGTTCTTCTGAAAGTCCTGGAGCGTCAGTCCCAGTGGCTTTTGCAGTGCCCCCCCCCCATTGGCAGAGTCTCTTAAGGGTATCTGTGGAAATGATGGAGTAAACGGACCCGTGTCCAATTCCATCTGGCAGGCAGACTCCACTATGACCATGGGAACAAAGATTTTGCTGGGGGTGTCTTGGGGCAAGTTTAGTACCTGAGTTGACGATGTAGAGTGTAGATCGGCTGACTCAAGGTGTGTGGCTTGGGAGCATCAGGAGGCCCAGGAGCAGCAAACCTGGGCAATGTGGCCTGTCTTGCCACAGGAATGGCATGCTGCATCATGAAAGCGGCAGGTCCAGCGATTGTGGGGATCGCTGCAGCTGGCACACGTTATCCTTGGGGATGCGGAGGTCTTCAGGTTGACCTGCAGTGAGGAGGCAGCAGGTTTCGGTTCTCTCCTCTGGTCTGGCCTTTGGAGCTGCAGGACGTCCTCCTCTTCCTCAGACATTATGGCGGGGCTGTGCATAGTCACCAGGCAGTGCGTGGTGGATCCCTGGTGGTCCTGTTGTGCCTTTTCGAATGCAGCTGCATTTTTGCACGCTGCATCCAGCCGCAGTTTGTCGGTGGCCATGAGCTTTTGCCAGAGCTTCAGCTCACAGACCCCCCCAGACAAACTGGGTTAAAAACGTGTCCTCAACTGAGGGGAATTCACACCCGATGGCTAGCCATGTAGTCGACAGCTGACTCACCAGTCTTCTGTGTGCGGGAGCAGAAGTCCATCTGCAGTGCCATCTTAGACAGTTTTGGCGCGAAGTAGGTGGTCAGCACTGTGATGAGTTCCTCATAGCTGGTGTTGTCCAGCATCCTGGGAGTGATTAAGCTCTGGACCAGGCAGACCGTGGAGACACTGCAAGAGCTGATCAGCCAAGCCTTCTTCTTCTCGGCGTCATCTGTCTCCTGTACTAGGAAGAAGTACTTCAAGGTTTGTACCCAAGCTTCCCAAAGCTCAGGGCAAGCGGGGTCGAATGCAAAGAGCTGTCCTGAAGTAGCTACCATCCTCTCAGGAATGGTGAGCGATGTCCTCTGGGGAGGTCGGCGGTGTGGGGAGGTGCTGGAGCCTAGTGGTGCCAGTTGCCTTCAGATCGGAGCTTGAGGCTGCCCTGGAGCTGGTGCTGGTGTCGCTCAGTTGGATCCCATCCTCGTTGCCAGTATAAAGTACTCAGTCCAGAGACATGTTCAAGTGAAATCAGCTCATGGTTTATTCAGGAGGTTCTGGAGCACATGTCTGAGCTGGGCTTGGGGGTCTGCTTATATGTGCATCTAAACTGCACCCCCAGCCTCGCCCACACACTCTGATAGGATTACAATTAAGTCTCCCCAGGTCATTGGTCCCTATTTGCATTCTGGCTGACCGAAAGGTCTAAATCACAATCCGGCCAGTCTGTTGTGTTCTGGAGCGAAGCTCTGTCTGCGCCTGGCCATGTGCTTGCTCCGGACTGCATGGCAGTCACCATTAGAACACAACAGGAGCCTTATCAGCTGGGTTTGGGCTGCCCATTTTCATGGAATGATGAAGATGGCAATGGGCATGGAGCTCAGGAACTGAGCTCCACTGAAAAAGGATATTTACATTCAAATTCTGCATTTTAAATTTAGTTTTTAGCTGATTCTGAACTGGCTTCTGGCTCTCGGATCCTAGCCAGTTAATTGAGGAATAGAGAAGCTGTTGAGTTGGGGGACTTACTGAGTTGGGAGACACTGGTGGGAGAGGAGGTCGACGGGCTTGGCCGGATTTGGATGGCTTTCAATGTTTGCCTGCTCTGGTGCCTTCTCCCCCCCCCACCCTTCCTCAACCCTTTGCTAGCCGGCGTTTGATCTCTTTAGCCAGCATCTGGATCCTCGGGTCCACAGACTTGGACGGCTGGTCTGTCCTGGTCCTCCCGGTCGGCGTTCCTAGGCTGGTCCTGCCTGGCTTGTGTGGATCTCTCGGCCCCTCCCTGGCTGGTGACTTGTGGGCTTCTTGCCCCCTCGGGCTTGTTTGGACTTCCCAGCCTCTCTCTGGCCTGGCAGCTTGCAGGCTTCTCAGCCTCTTGGCTTGGCACCGCTCCTCGGTCTCGGGTGCTGCCCTTTGGCTCTTCGGCGCCTTGGCCCCTTGGCTTGTCGGTTCCTCGGCCCTTTGGCGCGTTGATCCTTGGTGTCAGCTCTGGCTGCTTCGGCTCATCAGCTTCTCAGTGTGACAACCCCCGGCGTTTTGGTTGGCTGGCTCTTTGGCTCTTTGGTGGTCTGGTTGCTGCCCTGGCCCTGCTGGGCCTCTTCTGCCTGTGGGCCTGCAAGCCTTCCGACCTCCCGTTGTGATCTGGCACTGCTCATTCCGGCCTGGCCCGGCTTGGTTCCATCAGCTCTGTACGGCCGGACTTGGCCTCTTTGCCTCTCCTGAAGACTGGCTGCATCCAGGCCCTTGGCCCACTTCAGTTGCTCCAGCCACCTTTTGGCTTGTAGGGGCCATCGGCAATGGGAATGGTGACAGGAGCGGTACGTGGTGCTCTAGGATGCAGGGGGAACGAACTGGCAGTATGCAACTGGGACACCTCTGGCTGTGGCTGCCACATGGAACCATCGATGAAGGGGAATTTTTGATACAACCTTTACAACTTTGGCCAGGTTTGTACTCCTCTTCTGCTCCTGGGAACTTTTCGTCTGTACTGCCAGGGGCAGTGAAGAGCAAATTTAGACCAGCTGGAGGGCCAAGGACTAGGGGGCAAGAGTGAGAGGTTTTAGTTAGGAAGGATTAGTTAGGATAACAGTGGTAGGCTTGTCGGCATATGGAGACCAAATATGCAGGCAAGATGGCAAATGAGTCAGATAGATCATGGGGATCTAGGTGACAGCTAGAGAGGTCACCTGACAGCCAGATTGCATCAGCCAGAGGAGGTGCAAGATGAATCAGCACTTCTTGTTGATTGGCTGTATGACAGCATATAATGAACTCTGTATATGCCTGAGTGTGCCAGTATTGGTATCCCCTTGCCTTGCGAAGCACTTTGTCCAACTGTCTGGCGAGTGCCATATAAGACTGTGTATACAGCTGTAAATAAATCCTTGTATATACTCTACTTCATCACGGCGTTCTGGACATTCTGTATATATACACCATCCTATCTGTGCCAACAAGGCTTAGAGTAGGGGCTTGATTGTACAATTGTATTTGCAGCTGTATTTGAAATGGTTTTTCCCACCCTTTAATTAATTAAATTAGAGTTAGATTGTTTAGTCTTGTGGGAAGGGTGTAGCAAGATAAGAGGTTAGGGTAGGTTAGTTGGCTATTAGGGCAATTGTAATCAGGAACGAATGTGGACTACCTCTGCTTGGAATGGCAGAATATCCTATTGAAGTGGTACAGTTAAATTGGGTAGGAGGGAGCTGGGAGCCCTCCGCCAGGAGAATGGCTACCATGGCAGTCCCCAACGATCTGAGGCTCAGGTGAAGATCAAGGGGCAGCGATGCCTGGCCAGCAGATTCCAGTGCACCTGGGGAGGGGAAAGTATAGCGGTGGGTCCAGGCAGGAGAAGAAAGGAAGGATGTGGAGAAATAAACTAGCTTGGCACCCTTCCAGCCTGAGAGGCTTACTCCTTCAAGGCGCTCCCGCCACAGAAGATCATGGGCTTAGAGTGTGTTGGCCTAATGCTGGAGGCCGGGGAGAGTGTGGCAATTTGGCTGGTGTACCGACCACCTAACGCACGGGCCGAGAGCCTACTGGCCCTGATGGAGACCGTAACAGGCTGGGCACTAGAACACCCAAGGCTGATAGTCCTGGGTGATTTCAACATCCATGCCAATGACGTGGCTTCTGTTCAGGTGGTGATGGGACTCTCCAAATTTATAACGACACCCACTCACCAGGCAGGACACACGCTCAATTTGATCTTCATGGTGGGGGTAACAGTGGACCAGATTACTGCTTCAACAGTACCATGGTCAGACCGCCATGCTCTGAGGGCTCGTCTGATTGGCTCATGAAACGGGAGCTCAGACAGAGAGACGGTGGTGACGCGCTCATGACGAAGCTACAAGAGAATCTTATAGGACATTTATGAAGGCCTATAAGATGGCAGTCAAGGCCGCCAAGAAGGAGTTCTATGCGGCCGAGATTGCATTCGCTAGCTCATGCCTGGCACAATTATTTAGAACAATTCCGTCTATCACAGCATTGCCATAGGGCAAGCCAAAGAATAGGGAATTAGAGATTGGCTGTGAGGCTTTTGCGAGCTATTTCGCGGATAAAGTCTTGGCACTCCGCCGCAACCTCCCCACCACGGTGGATACAATGAGTGAACTCGAGGCCCCTTGCATGTCGGCGATTCCAGGTTTGGATTCCTTCAGCCCGCTCAGCCTTGATGAAGTTGACAGGTTGCTCGTGACCGTATGCTCAACCACATGTGCCCTTTCTGGCTTATTAAAGCTGGCCACGAGGGGTTTCGAGGTGCACTGAGTTCTTGAGTGCACTCAAGGAAGCGATGGTCCGCCCCCTCTTGAAAAAATCATCTTTGGATCCGGCCGAATTGGCCAACTATTGGCCGGTTTCCAATTTGCCTTATTTGGGCAAATTAATAGAGAGGGCAGTGGCAATATGGTTGCAGAGCTTCCTGGATGATGCTTCAGTGTTAGATCCCTTCCAGTCAGGGGTTCAGGACCAAGACAGCTCTGGTGGCCCTTACTGATGACCTCCGGAGACATCTGGATCGGGGTGGCATGGCGGTGTTGCTGCTGCTTGACCTGTCGGCAGTGTTTGACACGGTCGATCACCAGCTGCTGACCCGCCGCCTCGCCAATGTGGGGATACAGGGGCATGCCTTACAGTGGCTTGCTTCCTTTCTCCAAGGTCGGAGACAAAGGGTGGTGCTAGGGGAGCAGCAGTCCCAGAGGCGCCCACTTGAATGCGGACTGCCTCAGGGGGCTGTTCTGTCCCTGATGCTCTTTAACATCTATATGCGCCCCCTTACCCAGATTGTCTGGAGGGTGCCCAACATCTATCTGATGTTGGGTGGCCAGTCTGGGTGGCCAGTCTGGCTCTGGACCAGGTCATCATCTAGACCGGGCATTGCATGCTGTGGCTGGATGGCTCAGGCTCAGTAGGCTGAAGCTGAACCCAGAGAAGACGGTGGTCCTGTGCCTGGGCCGAGGCGGACCATGGTTGGGGCTCCCACTCCCGGCCTTCGACAGGGCACCATTGGTGCCTGCACCGGCGGTTAGGAGTTTGGGAGTGCTCTTGGATGCCTCCCTGACTATGGAGGCCCAGGTAGCAGCCACTGCCAAGTCGTCCTTTTACCATCTCAGGCTGGCGCGGCAGTTGGTTCCCTTCCTGGACCACGCTGACCTGGCTACAGTGATCCACACAATGGTCACCTCGAGGCTGGACTATTGTAACACTCTCTACATGGGGCTGCCCTTGTCGCAAATCCAGAGGCTGCAGTTGGTGCAGAATGCTGCAGCGAGGTTGCTGATGTGCCTCCCTAGACGGGAGCACATCCGACTGGCATTGGTGGCATTGCACTGGCTGCGTATAGCGTACCAAATTCACTTCAAGGTGCTGGTGTTAGCCTTTAAAGCCCTAAATGGCCTGGGTCTGACCTACCTGAGGGACTGCCTTTCCCCATATATACCCCAGAGAGCACTACGGTCTGGGGCCCCACATTGCCTGGTTATACCAGGCCTCAGAGAAGCCAGGCTCGCTGCCAGTAGGGGGAAAGCCTTTTCGGTGGTGGCCCCTTACTGGTGGAACATGCTCCCGGAGGAGATCAGGGCCCTGCGGGACCTGATGCAGTTCGGCAGGGCCTGTAAGACAGAGCTCTTCCACCAGGCTTATGAATAGGGGCCGCCACTTCTTTTCCTCTCCCCCCATTCTACGACCACCAAGGCGCGGCCAGAAAATACCATCTGGCTCCAGTGCTATTGACATTGGAGCCTAAAAACGTTGGGGGTATACAGTGCACCATCTATTACACTGAAAACTTTGTTAAATTATTAATGTAAATTATGAATGTTTTAAAAGTTTTACATTGTTTTAAATTTGCTGATGTATTTATGACTCTTGGCTCGCTAAGTCTGTAAGCCGCTATAGGCCTGCAATAGTGGGGAGAGTGGTCCATAAATCAAATAAATAAATAAATGGCAAAAGTTTTGCTCCCCCTTGACTGAGTCTCACTTGCTGCCTGTTACTATGGCCCACAAAATCAGAGGGAGCCACTTAGAATTGAGGTTTTCTAGATAGGAAGGGTTCTGTCAAAGTTCAGTTTTCTGGAGAATTTCTCCGTGAGATGCTTTCATATGTGCAGGTGCCTATTTCCTATCATTATTGCAGCTGCTCTCCTCCCAGTGTTAGGGGTGACCCTCTTCCCTCAGTCCTGAAGAGTCCGTAACATGCTTGTTAAGGGACAAACTCTAATAAAAGTTTTCCAAGTGGTCTCCAGCACAGCCTCCACCACAGATCTTTTTTTAAAAAGTTACTACAGAGCCAAACTAGATTTGACAGCATCCTCATGGCTGTCATTAAATTGTGCTAAAGTGAAGGAGCTTTCCATTACAGATCCCACCCATGGAATGGTCTGTTGGGATCAAATGACTACACAATCATAAAATAAAGACTTTAAAGATGTACTCATGAAAAAGTTATTTGAGTATCACCCTTGTTGTTTGCATTCAAAAATACATAGGTAACTTAGCAATAGGAGCAATATTAACAGAGCAAAGAGATGTAAAAAATCCGTTGTCTTCAGTTTCTACTACACTAAATTTGGTTCAGTAGGTCAGTGGAAATAAATAAAATGATATGCCATAATAAATTTGCAAGATTCAGTAGTCCTAAGTAGTAGGGTTTTTAAAAAATATGTTTGAAAGCTTTTTATAACTCATGCAATAGTTTATCTCCAGATGATGTGTTCTAGTTATGTGGTTTATCTGTAAATAAATAAATTATTTATTTGTATTGCAATTCAGATAATACACTTTTAGAAATGTTACCTATTTGCATTCACTGATGTGGATCTTATGTCGCCTGAACAGAACAGCACTAGATGAATGGGAACTTTTTGCACCCTTTCCCTGTCCTGCAGTGGAGCTGTGGTTCAGTGGTAAAAAATCCACTTTGCATATATAAACTCCCTGGTTCAATTCCTAGCCTGTTCAATTAAAGGATCAGGTAGTCCGTAACATGAAAGACCTCCTTGAAAGATAGTATATACCCTTGAAAGTTACTATATTTTATGTTAGTTTCCCAGACTCTGGTCCATTGATCTAACTTGATGTTATAACCTAAACTTTTTGCCCAATTTATCATTGTATCTTTAACTGCTTCACCCTGCAATTTATAATCTAACAATATCTTTTATCTTTTCCAAATCTTGATTCTAATGTAATTCTCTCCCACCAGGACAGTTTAAAGTCTTGTTTCAGCAGCACTTCTTGAGACTTTAAACTGTTGTTGCCGTCTAGGAGCTCTTGATATGTTCCCATTAGGTTTGCAGTAATCAGTTTGGGGTTGGTAGTTGCCTCCAGTGGGGCAATCCATTTAGGTAACTTTCTGTAGAATTGCCTTTTTATCATGGTCCAGACTTTTAATAGAGATGCTCTGATTAAATGTTGATTATAATATGTATGTGTATTTTGTTTATCATAACCCAGAAAGGAGTGCCATCCTAACAGTAGGTCATATCCCTCCAGTTTCAGAAGCCTAGAGTTTTCTAATATAATCCAGTCTCTAATCCAGGTAAGGCAAGCTGCTTGGTAATGGCCATTCCAATCAGATAATGCAAAACTTCCTCTTTCCTTTCTTTCTTGAAGAAGCTTTAGTTTAAAAACCTGGGTTTTTTTCCTTGCCAGATAAATTGTCTGGTAATTTTTTCTAATTCTTTTATGAAAGATTAATTTTTGAGAATGGGGATTGTTTGGAAGAAGAACAAGACTCTTGGTAAGATATTCATCTTCACTGTCACAATTCTTCCCATAAAAGAAAACTGCATATCCTGCCATCTGTCCAGATCTTTTTTTAATTTCTATGAGAAGCTTCATATAATTTATAAAGTGTTCTACAGGTGGTACATGACACCAGAAAAATTGGCTAAATACTACCCCAGCATGTCAAATGTATGCTGGAAATGTAAAAAACAAGTGGGATCTTTCTTTCATATGTGGTGGACATGTTTTAAGTGTAGAAAATATAGGGTTGATGTACACAAACCCTTACCAAAAATAACAGGCCGTAGTATACCCTTGAAACCAGAGATTTTCATGTTAAATATAGTACCGGAATATTTCGATAAAGCTGATTCCTATATGATCATTCATGTGGTGACAGCAGCTAGAATTTTGTATGCCAGGCTATGGAAGACAGAAGATATACCCTTAAAGGAGGACTTGGTTAACAAAGTATTTGAGACAGCTGAAATGGCCAAACTGACAATGATACTTGAAGGTAGAGAGTATAAGACCTTTGAAAAATCCTGGGCTAGATTTTATACGTGGGTTGAAAACCTTATGTAGGATCAAACATAAATAATCTGTAATTAATGAGAATAAATATTGTAGAATCTGTATTTGGTGCAAAAATGGAAAAGAAAAATGTGTACAAAGTTATGTGGGCTGGAGATCTTTTTTAAACCCACATATTTTCTTTCGTTTTTTGCTTTTTTATTTATTATGAATATTAATCTGTATTTGTTCTCCTTAAAAAGGAAAAAAAACAACTAATAAAACATTTATTTTTTTAAAAAGTAACATGAAAGACCTCAGACCTTGGACAGCCACTGCCAGTTAGCATAGAGAATGCTGACCTTGAAAGACCGATGGTCCGGATCACCCTAAGGCATAGTGGGGGTGTGGGAGTCCCCTCCTTGTTCCCCACACTTCCTGTTTTAATTAAGCTCCAAAATCAGTCATTCTTTCTGGCCAGCCTCAGAGAGAGTTTGAAAAGCAAACAGCTGGTTGGCTTAGCATTAGCTATAGTGGGAAAAGGACACCTATTCATACAAGAGGATATAATTATAGCAAAAACTATTAAACTCAGAAGCGGGAGTTTCACTTGTTTTCCAGTGATAGCCAGTTTGGTGTAGTGGTTAAGTGCGCGGACTCTAATCTGGGAGAACTGGGTTTGATTCCCCACTTTTCCACTTGCAGCTGCTGGATGACCTTGGGCAAGCCATAGTTCTGTACCAGCTGTTCTCGCAAGTACAGTTCTGAAAAGAGCTCTCTCAGCCCCGCGTACCTCACAGGGTGTTTGTTGTGGGGAAGGGAAAGGCATTTGTAAGCCGCTCTGAGACTACAAGTGAAGGGTGGGGTATAAATCCAATCTCTTCTCTTCTTCTTCCCAGGTGCAAACAAGGGAGGAAGAGTCCCTTAACAGCATGAGGGGGCAAAGCGAAGGTCTGCAGAGGGAAGGGGGGACCACCCAAAGTTGACCTCCTCTTTCTCAGGCAGAAGTGGCTTCTGCAAGCAGAAAAGGAGGCTGAGAGCCAAGCCATTATACTGTATACATACTAGTTACTTCTGGATATGTTTCAGCACTTTAAAGCACTTTAGTTTTAAGGGGAGGGCAATGCACACACAGAATTATCTCCAAAACGTTCTAAGGGTTGGATCATGTCATACATGGTTTGTTTTGGTTTTGATTCTTTCTATCTACATTTTTACCTGGCATATCTGCTGGGGATATCAGCTGGGGAAGCTGGGGTTCCCTGGGAATTATGGGTCATGACCAGACTACAGAGATCAGCTCCCCTGGAGAAAATGGATGCTTGGGAGGATGAACTCTATGGCATTGTAACCCACTGAGGTCCCTGCCCTCCCCAAGCTGCTAGTGACTGGGGGGAACTTATCTACCCTAAAATTCTGCAAGAAAGCTCTTTTCCCAGAAGTTCTGTACACCCCAAGAGACTTGGCTCCCAACTTCTGTTGTGTCAACCTTTGAGGGATTTCTCATTGATTTATGTATGACTAGGAATAAGGCCCGTTGTGGAAATAAATACAACGGGCTCTAGAAAAAGGCTCTGGGCAGGTGCCCTGGCCTTGGGCACTCAGCATCAATTTGTTGTGCTGATCTCAGCAGCGAATAATGACAAAGAGTCCACTGTTTTCTCCAGGGGAATTGATGTCTGCCATCTGAAGAGCAGCTGTAATGCTGAGTGATCTCCAGCCCTCACCTGGAGATTGGCAGCAGTGATTCCAAAGGAAAAACTGACTGGTTTGGAGGGTGGAGCTTATGGCATTGTACCTGTTTGAGGTCCCACCCCTCCTCAAATCCCACCCTCTCCAGGCTCCACCCCTCAAATTTCCAGGAAATACCCAACCTGGAGTTGGCAACCCTATCCCAGCCAACTGTCAGATTCCTGACATTTTTCCCGGGCGGGAGTTGGATGCCTGCTGCTCTCCACGTCATTTAGCACTCTCTTGCTCCCCCACAGTTTGTTCTCATGCCTGTATCTGTTTCTCTAAGCAAGACTTGTAACCTTGAAGTGTTTTTCTAACGGCACTGACTCCAGGTGGTGGGGGTGTGGGAACCGACTGGGATGTATGGTGGGAGGTGGAGGAGGGCTGCCAAGTCTGAGCTACCTCGGGTTGGTGCCTTTTCGGTGGGAAGCAACAGCTAGTAATTTTGCGCCTTTTTATAATTCACCTGATAGGTTCTGGTTCTGACGTTTGAGTATAGTATAACTTATCCTCTGCCCTGTAACTGTCATCACTAACACTGAAAGTGCTTACCAAGTAGACCATTAAGAAAATAAAAGGACTTTGTTCAACATAAGGCCTGGCTTATTGGATCTTATAAGGTTCTCACACCAACCATCAACCTACCTTTATCTGCCCTTCTGACTTCAGCTTTCCATCTCCTCCCCCCTCCCTACTGGAGAGTAGTTGTAATTCTGAGTGATCTCCAGCCTGTTTGAGGTCCCACCCCTCCTCAAATCCCACTCTCTCCAGGCTCTACCCCTCAAATTTCCAGGAATTTCCCAACCCAGAGGTGGCAACCCTATCTCCTTCCCAGCCAACCATCAACCTACCATTATCTGCCCCGATCTCTACCATCTGGAGAGCAGTTTTAATTCTGAGTGATCTCTAGCCCTCACCTGGCAGCAATGGTTCCCCAAGAGGAAAAGTATTCTTTGCAGTGGAGACCAAAGCAGCTTACAGCATTCTCTTCTCCCCCTTTTGAAGTGCACAACAACCTTGTGAGGTAGATTAGGCTGAGTCTGTGACTGGTCCAAAATCACGCACTCAACCTCCACAGCAAGAACCTGGGTGTGGTAGACCCTGCTCTGAAGCGCTAACTGCTACTCCTAGGGTAGCCAACCTCCAGGTGGAGCCTGAAGATCACTGGGTATCATAATTGAACTCCAGACAACAGATCTCTCCCCCTCCCCAGAGAAAATAACTGCTTTGGAGAGTGGGCTCTGTGGCATTCTATTCAGCTGAGGCCTCTTCCCTCCCCAAACTCTGGCTTCTGTAGACTTCACCACAGAATAGACTCCTGCCTTTGCCTTTTTACTGACAGAACCAAGCTTGATCGCCTAGCAACTGCCATGGAGGGAAAAGTTAGTCCCACAGGAGCCAAGCAGGAGAAGTGTCTTCATCAGGAGAGACAGCCCTTTTGACAGTTTTTTTTCTGTGAGGGAAAAGTGTCCAGGCTGGCAGTGGGCAGGGGAGAGGAGCGGAACCAGACCCCAGCCAATGGCACACAAGTACTTTTGAGTGGCAGTTGATGGGCCAATGGCTGATGGAGCGCACTGCACAGCCAATGGGAGAGCTGGAAATGGCCAATACATGAGGGAATTATTATTAAAAATTCTCTCCAGATTCTAGCAGAAAAGACATATGTACATTTTAGAGAAAATCAAACATGAGATTTTAATGAACATTAAGACAATTACCTATAAAAGCAAAATGAAAGTTTTCAGGAGAACAGTGGAAGGAAAGTTTTTTGCTCATTCGTTTGTGTTAAGAGCAATAAGAGATTTGTATATGTGGTCTTTATACAATTGACCAAAATCCCTTGGAAATCCTTTGCTGATTTCACAGCCAGCCTTCTATAAATGAGCCACAAATGTAACAATATTTTTCTTATATTGGAAACTGTTTGTATTTAGTAGTGAAATTCATGATTTAATTTCCTCTCTGTTTTTGCTCACAACTAGAGCAACTACGAAACATGCCCCTCCATACACTGCGATGTAATGCAATACAAAAAATGAAAGCTAAAGGCTTATGAAACAAGACATCCTTGAGCATTTTGTGATCTGTTGTGTGTACAGCGTTTAAGACTAGGGGGAAATTTGTCTCTAGCGTTACTTTTAAAACATATTCATGCAGCATAGATTAGAATGTTTTCCCAGGGAATGACAGCCAGAATGAGTTCCTCTGAAGCTTCCTTCATTATGTAGCTCTACACAGACCAAAAAAACCCCCCTAAGCAGGTATATTTGGAGAAAACTCCATGTTAATCAATAGGGCTTATTCCTAAGAAAGTGTTTTTAGGACTGGTTTTTGTGACTGTGACCATTTTAAACAGAGACCTGGGCACGCAAATTCGAGTCTGGGCGCTGATTGACTCGGGCTGTGAGAGAGACATAATCAGCCCGTCTCTTGTTATGGGGCTGGGGACCCCAGTCCAAAGACTTCAAGAGCCGTTAGTTTTTGTCCAGATGGACAAACTATGCAGGAGTAGCATAAATACCAGATGGTTCCCTTGTTGATGGGGGCGGGAGAACATTGGGAGCACCGCTCTTTTGTGATTAACTCCAATGCTTGGTTCCCAATGGTGTTAGGGAGCCCTTGGCAGTGTGTGCATGATCCTTATATTCAGTGGAGCAAAGGGGTGGTGCACTTTGTTGATCCAGGGTGTAAATCCCACATGTGGTCACCTGAATGGGGTGAGTCCCCTTCAGCCGAACCAGCGACTGCTTGCTTAATGGAAGAGAATGTGGGGGGATCCCTTACAAGTATGAGGACTTAGCTGAGGTCTTTGGGGAGGTAGAAGCAGACAAACTGCCCCCCCCCCCACTGGAATTGTGACTGTGCTATTCAACTATTGCCGGGGCATAAGTTACCGAAGGGAAAGTTGTATTCCATGAGCCCTGCAGAGAAAGGGGAGCTGCGAAAGTTCATTGATAAAAACTTGGCGTGAGGTTTCATTTGTCCCGCCTCTTCCCCTTATGTGGCTCCCGTTCTCTTCTGGAAAAAGAAGTATGGCAGGCTCAGATTGTGTACAAATTACCGGGGGCTCAATGCCTACCCCCTCCCTCTGATCAAAAATTTGTTGGCAGAGGCTTCCAAAGCAAAAATCTTCACTAAGCTAGATCTGCAGGATGTTTACTTTAGAGTGCACATAAGGGAAGGGGATGAATCTAAGACAGCTTTCAACACACCCCTGGGGCAATTTGAATACTGTGTTATGCCATTTGGCCTCCAGGGAGCACCTGGAGTTTTTATGAACCTGATGAATGAAGTGCTACACCAGCACTTATTCCAAGAGGTGCTAGTGTACTTAGATTACATTCTTTTGTATTCCCCCAACAGGGAATCGCATGTCAAATTGGTGCAGGAGGTCCTCCAGACCCTTCTGGAACATAGACTGTTTGTTAAGTTGTCCAAATGCGAGTTTCACAAGGAGGAAGTGGATTTCCTAGGCTACCGCATATCCCAGAGGGGCTTAGAGATATATCCAAAGAAATTAGCCGATATGGTGGGGTGGGAGGCACCCACTACCCAGCGCCATCTCCAATTGTTCCTAGGATTCTGCACTTTTCATAGGGGTTTTTCATCTCAAATTTTGCCCAGGTAGCTCTCCCACTCATGGACTTGCTGAAAACAAAAGGGAAGGGTGTGGAGGGTACAAAGCCCGGGCCCAAATTAAACTGGACTGAAGAATGCCAGCATGCATTCGGGATGCTTAAAAAACTGTTCACTTCTGAGCCAGTGCTTGCCCACCCCAATGAGAATAAAAAATTCATTGTCCAAGTGGATGCATCAGACATCACAATGGGGGGGGCAGTCTTGCAGGAGGGGGTGGATGGGGGACTCCACCCCCGGGCTTCCGCCTCTATGAAGTTCAACACTACTGAGCGCAATTGGTCAGTGTGGGACAAGGAAGCCGCGGCTATTAAATTAGCTTTGTTAATGTGGTGTCATTGTTTGGAGGGGGCGCGGGTTACGTTTGAAGTTTGGACTGAACATAAGAATTTAGAGGCGTTATGCACCCCTCAAAGTCTCAATGCCAAACAGCTCAGATGGGCAGAGTTCTTCTCCAAATTCTGTTTTACCCTCCACCATCTCCCAGGGAAATCAAACTTTCTGGCTGATGCCTGTCATGCCAACCCTACACATGAGTCAGAGGGAAGAGGTGATTGACTCTGTGTTCACACCCTCAGTTGGGTGGGGCGGTCATGACTCGCAGGTGCTTCTGTGGAGTGCCAGATTCAAGGAGGGTGTATCTGATAGAGACCGGGAGGAACTCGCTTCCATGCCAGGATTAGAGGAACATGAAGACAGCTGTTGGTATAAGGGGTCCAAAGTCTTCATGCCTGTTTCTATGTGGGGGGAGGTGATGTGCTGGGGCCACGAATCCAAACTGACTGGACATTTTGGGTTCCTGAAGTCTTTGCATTTGCTGCAACGCCAGTTTTGGTGGCTGCATGAGGGCAGACATTTCACAGTATTTTACCTTGTGCCCTACATGTCTCATGTGCAAAAGATGAGGGGGGAAAACCCCTGGATTGTTAAAACCTTTAGAAACCCCATCCAGGCCTTGGGAGGTGATTTCAATGGATTTCATTACTAACTTGCCCCCCAGCAAGGGAAACACTGTTATTTGGGTGGTGGTAGATTCGTTCTTGAAGCAGGCACATTTTGTTCCATTGAAACAGCTGCCCACTGCTAAAGCTTTAGCAAAGATGTTTATGCACCACATCGTTAAACTCCACTGCTTTCCGAGGAAGGTAATTTTGGACAGAGGATTGCAATTTGTTGCCAAATTTTGGAAATAACTTTTGCACCTGTTGGACATTGAACAAGGACTCAGTAGTGCTTATCACCCAGAAACTGATGGCCAAACAGAGAGAATTAACCAAACACTGGAACAATTTCTCAGGTGTTTCACCAATTATCAGCAAGATGATTGGGTGGACTTGTTGCCATATGCAGAATACAGCTACAACAACTCAGTGCATTCTTCCACAGAGATCTCCCCTTTTATGGCTTTGTATGGTTATGAAGGGACGCCCCTCCCTGTAATGCCTGATGACACCCCTGCGAAAGGGGAGACTTGCATGATTGGTGGCGTGGTCTGCAGGAGCAGTTTCCGGTGATTCGTGAGGCACTTGATAAGGCCAAAGCCGATTACAAGACTCAGGCTGACAAGCACCGGGCTGAACCTTGGGACATAAACCCGGGTGATTGTGTGTATTTGTCCACTAAAAACTTGGGTTGCAACCAGTAGGAAGCTGGGTTGGCGTTATGTGGGACCTTTTCCAGTTGTGCATAAAATCAATGAAGGGACTGTTGAATTAGCCTTGCCTAAATCCCTTTGGGGCGTTCATCCACTCTTTCATTTCAGCCTCCTGAAGTGAGATCCTGGACCGAATGCTTGGCATCCTCGTTCCCCTGCCCCCCGCTTCTGATTCTGAATGACGAACGGCATCACGAGGTGGCTCAGATTCTGGACTCCAGAATACGGCATGGCTGTCTATTCTATTTGCTTAGGTGGAAGGATTTCGATCCTGAAGAAAATGGATAGGTCCAGGATTGTCATGTCAATGCCCCTCAGTTGTTACGTGCTTTCCACTCTTTGTACCCTTTGAAGCCGGGGGGGGGGGGGTATCAGATTCTACTCTGTATGCACAATGAATTCTTTTACTGCTAAATGTTTCTTTCTTTCAATGAATCTGACAAAGATGTATGTTGCTGAAGGTTACTCTGGTTGTTACTTTCATTTTCTTTGTAGTTGTTATCACCCATATGGTTTATTGTCTTCTCTTGTGTCAATTGCCTGTCTGCTTAATGTTACTTCTCTAGGCAGGAGGGTGGGTTCCTGCATACAACACGTCATATAAACAAAAGCTATCTTGTTCCTGCTCCCTCCCTCTTTCATTCCAGGCTCCCAGGACACTATCTGACTGCTTATAGCCTTGAAGGTTATTTTATTGTCATGGTTTGAATGTTTTGCCTCGGACTTAGCACATCTGGGTCATATAGGCCAAAATGGGAATGTTTATGCCTTTCTCACCTACGGTGGGAACAAACGGGCCCTCTGTCTTCCCGCTCTGTCTTCCCACATTTTAGTTGTCTGCTGATTGGTAGGAAATGTTTAAGCATTCATGTTTGTAGGTATATTAACCCCAAGCCTTCTTTGTTTGGCATCTCTAACAAACATCGAGACCTGTTCCAGTATCTGAATAAAGGACTATGTTTTAACCAACAAAGGCCTGATCATTTGCTGATAGCACAGAAGCCTCACAGGGGGACCTCTTTAGGGGAGCAGGATGTTAGCTAGGCTGTCATATATAAAAAGGGGGAAAGTTATCGATGCTGGAATGTTACTTTGATTCTCCTCTGCCATTTGTCTCTCTTTAGATTTTCCTCTAGCATTTGTCTCTATTTACATAAGATCTCGGGTTTCTCTTGAGAGTTTCCCACTTGGAAGTAGAAGCCATTATTTTCCGCATGAGGGTAATATGGCATTCATTGGCTTGTAGCCATCTGATACCCCAGTTTGAACCCTGTATAAAATCACTTTTCCCGCTTCCCCTCTTTAGTCTTAACACAGATAGTGTTTAGAGAATATATAGTAAACTGACTACAAATAAACTGAACCTGCTTAAGGATTGTTTGTTGAGTGCTGATTACTAGAGACTCTGACAGGCGGTCCTCAACAGTCTGGCTGGTGTACCTGGAGGATGTCCTCCTTGTCAGAGGCCTCGGAGCTGGAGGCGGCAGCCATGCGGTGCATTGTGGATCCCTGTTGATCCTTCTGGGCCTTCTCAAAGGCGGCAGCCACTTTGACTGCCGATTCCAGTTTGAGATCCTCGATCACCACAAGCTTGCAGCAGAGCTTCGGCTCGTGGACACACCAGATGAAATGGTTTAGGAGGGTGTCCTCGATAGATGGGAACTCACAGTTTACTGCCAGCTGGGGTAGGTCCGCCATGAAGTCCGTGGCCGATTCTCTGGATCATTGTGAGCACGCAAAATAGTCCATTCACATCACCATCTTAGATGGTTTTGGCACGAAGTAATTGGTGAGCACGGTTATCAGCTCATCAAAGGAGGCAGCAGCAAGTGTCTTTGGCATGATGAGGCTCTGTACCAACCGAATCGTTGAGATTCCACATGTGCTGAGAAGCCACGCTTTCTTCTTTTTGGCCTTGGTAGTCTCCTGGACCAGGAAGAAGTAGGTCAATTGCTTGACCCAGGCTTCCCACAGCTCGGGATGAGCTGGGTTGAAGACAGTGATCTGTCCCAGACTGGCAGCCATGACTCTGGAGCAGAACAGTGAGCGGTGTCCTGTGGCACGATTGGTGATGCCTGGGGGCTCGGGAGTCCAGCGGTGCTCAGGGGTCAGAGGATCAGTGCTCAGTGCGGTGCTGGAGTCAGAGTCAGTGCTGCTTATCGGGATCCCATCCTCATTGCCAGTATAAAGTACTGGGTCCAGAGACACATTGAGTGATAACAGCTCATAATTTATTAGAGAGGTCAGAACAAGGCTAGAGAAGCCGGACCTGGGGGTCCACTTATATTCCCGTTTCAAACCACACCCTTGCCAAATCCCACTCCCGTGATAGCTTTATTTGCAGTGGTAACCTTTCCATAGGTTCCCTTCAGTATCCGGCTCCCTCTACTGGTCCTTGCCAGGATCCTCTCAGTCTATTGTTTTCTCGTGTGAAGCTCGGGCACTTTGCACGACCACGTGTATATTTCAACCGCGTGGTCGACTTTCCAGTCAGAACACTACAGCTCCCTTCCTCGAACACAATGACTTGGCAACAGTGATCCATGCGATAGTCACCTCGAGACTGGACTATTGTAATGCCCTCTAGATGGGGCTGCCCTTGTCCCAAATCTGGAAGCTGCAGCTAGTGCAGAATGCAGTGGTGAGGCTGCTTGTGTGTCTTCCTGTGTGGGAACACATCCAGCCCGCCCTGAAAACACTGCACTGGCTGCCTACAGCATACCGGATTTGGTTCAAGGTGCTGGTCCTTACCTTTAAAGCCCTTTATAGCCAGGGACCTGCATACCTCTCCCCATATGTCCCCCAGAGAGCACTGCGATCAGGGACCCAAAATCGGCTGGTCCTCCCAACTATTAAGGAGGCCAGGCTGGTTACAAGGGCAAGGGCTTTCTCAGTGGCAACTCCAGTCTGTTGGAATGAGCTCCCAGAGGAGATCAGGGCCCTGCAGAATTTGCTTCAGTTCCACAGGGCCTGTAAAATGGAGCTCTTCCGCCAGGACTTTGGTGCTGCCGGCACTACCACCATCACTACCACCACTATCACCACCATGGCCACTGCCCTTTTTACCATCTGACAGTGTATGGTGGGTGAGCCTGACTCTCTGGGTCCCCCCCTTTACAACTATAGCCTGTCCCGAGTATGGTGGACGCGTCCAATTTTCTGGGTCCCCCCCCTTCTTTTTTCAACTATAGCCTGTCCCGAGCATGGAGTACTGTGCACTGAGTACAGAGCCCATAAATATCAGATAGGTGGCATGTGATTGACTGTATGATGTGGAATTACTAGCATTTTAATAGGTATTGTAATCTTGGTTTTAAAAATTTATATGAACAGATTTACATTGTTTTACTGATTTTATATTGTTTTATATTGTTGTAAGCCGCCCTGAGCTCACTCTGCTGGAAGGGCGGGGGTAAAAGTTTAATAGAATAAATAAATAGACATCCCCCCCCCCACTGGAATTCATTTTGTATCAGTCAAAAGAAGTTCTTATCCATAAGCCATGTCTGAAATGTCACCCAGGGATATATGCAGAAATCACTAAAAAATGGGGAAATAGATGGAAACATATGGAAACAAGTAAATTGTCAAGATATATGGCAGCGGGTAAAGACTTCTTTTGTTTGGTTTGGTATCCCCTCAATGCTCCCCCCTTCCTCACCAATGGTTAAGGTTTTGTATGCATTTTAACTCTTTTATATTTATTTTAACTGTTTTTAACTCTTTAAAAAGTTTTTTTAATGAGGTATATTGGGGAGATGAGTCTATTTTAATGGTTTTATAATGTATTTTAACAAGCATGTTTTAAATTGTTAGACGCCTTGGCAGCCCTTGTAAGGGCAGAAGGGTGAGACATACATTTTGCAAAGCTGGGGCTTTTCCTGAGATGGGGTAAATAAAACCACCTGGTAAATAATAGATCATTAATAGATCCCCATGTTCAGCTTTTTGTCCTACCCTACCCCAGCACCCTCTACCCAGGAAAACTATGGCCCAGTTGTGTGGTGCCAGTTGCCAGGGAGGGAAACAGGCAAGGATCTGTGGAGAGTACCCATTTCCACCTGTCTCAATTTCCCCACGCTATTTCCTTTCCCCCTCTGCCATCCTTTGCTGGGGCCTGGGCAGGCAATTTCCCCGCCTCGCCTTCTGATGGGTGCACCCTCTGCCTTATCTTGGGTGGGGCTCAGCTACGCCAGGCTTGCCCGCTGTCTTGCCTTGCACATGGCTCAGCCAGGGCACTGCCCTCTGCCTCACCTTGCATGGGGCTTGACCAGGCTGGGTGCCCCCCTCTGCCTCATCTTGCACCTAGCCTGGTGCCACCATCTACCTGGCCTCACAGGGAACGCAGCTGGGCTGGACCCTGCCATCCGCTTCACCTTGTGTGGGACTTAGCTGGGCGCCGCCATCTGGCTCTCCTTGCCTCATGCCTCACACTATCAAACATTAGTGACAGGTCATTAATTTGAGTCATGTGAGTATGTTGGAAAATTACATTTTGCTGGGGGGGTACAATTTAGTTTAATTAAACCACATCAGTTTATCAAAATCAGTCTGCTGAAGTTTTTGGAAAGATATTGTAGATCAGGATGACCTCCTGAAAACCATATGTTCAAATGGCTCTTGACAGCGTTTCTGGACCCCCCCCCCTTCCCCCATTTCAGTTTCAGGATTAGGAAATGTGAGATGTAATTCAGTCAACAGTCAACACTCCAAATAACCGTTAAATAAATAATAATAATTATTATAAATATAAACAAACAACAACAACAATAATAAATAGCCATTAAATAATAGATAATAATAATAAATAATAAAGAAACATAAGAAGGAGGAAGCACTGAACACAATAATGTAATTTAGATAACTCATGCTAAATGACCTAATGAAATGTTCTTTCTACAGAAGAGATTCCCAGCCTCTGTCTCTGCTGTCCTTCTCCCTCCTTTCTGCAGCATTTACGCATTCTTCCAGTTCCTTGAATAGAACACTGGTGTTGAGCCACAAGCTGAGCCCAACGGGATATAGCAGCATGGCCACTTTAGCACAGGACCACTTCTCAAGGAAGGCAGCTGGCCCCTGTAGAATCCTGTGCGCCATCTAGGCCTCGAGAGAAATTTGCAACAACAGCTTGCCTGACTTGCTCCTCAGGCTCTGCTGCGTTCCATCTCAGACCCTCCACCTTGTTTCAGTTCCTGCCGCTTCAGTGCCTTCACCACTTCCTTCTCTGCTGGTGCCAACATTTGACACCTAACTGATCCCTGACATTTGGATTTCCCAGCTAACTAGTCTGGCTAAACAAACCACAGGTCTTTCAAAATGGACCCTGACTGCTCCTCACTGATACCTTGTTGTCTTTCTCTTTCATCCTGAACAAAGATGTCCTGGCTGACAACTGTGACCTTGTGAAACTTGACCATCTCATTCTGTGGAAATTCATGACTGAAGCAAAGCTTAGAAGCTACCAATAACCTTGCCCTTGACAAAGTGGTCTCTCCAAGGGTCCTTTCGTAGAAAAAGAGGTGCAGGAGCTCATTAGCATAACTCATTAGCATTACTTATTTGCTTATGCTACACCACCTGACATCACCGGAAGTATGTCAGAAGGCAAGAAAGAAAGGAGAGAGAGAGAGAGAGAGAGAGAGAGAGAGAGAGAGAGAGAGAGAGAGAAAGAAAGAAAGAAAGAAAGAAAGAAAGAAAGAAAGAGCTGGCAGAGAGGGGACAGCTACTAATCCAAGCCTCAGAAATACCACTCTTCTGGGAGGATAGCTTCAGTGGTGGCTGAAGCCTTCAGAAGGCTAGTTGGAGGAACAAGGACCTTTCCAGGGGACGGGGTCATTTTGCTGCGGCCATGACACAAGCAGGCATTCCCCCACGGGGGGGGGGGGGAGCTGGCACCAACTCCCGGAGCTGCTCGAAAGGACCCCTGGGTCTTTCCCTCCATCTCTCAGCCCAAGCCAACATCCCTGTAGATTAGGCACTGCCATATGTGGTCTGATACATCAGGTTGCTTTGCTGTTGCTCTCTTTTTCTCTTATCCACTCAGACAACTTTGGTCACAGATAAGGGCCTTTTTAAAAACTGTGGGGCAGTATTCAAAAACACATCCAGTCCCATACATTCTGATGTGCTAAGGACCTAGCAAGCAGTGTTCCCTCTAAGCTGAGTTAGTGTGAGCTAGCTCACAATCTTTTAGCCTCCGGCTCACATATTTTTGTCTCAGCTCAGGAAGGATGGCTCCAGAGCAAACTAATTCATGCAGCAGCCAAATGGCTCGCTCACAACTTTAATGCCGGTAGCTCAACAAAGTAGAATTTTTGCTCACAAGACTCCACAGCTTAGAGGGAACATTGCTAGCAAGTATGCAGAATATCACTATCAGAATATGGAGACCCACCTTGCACCCAGCACAGCCCCTGACTGTCCCTTGTAAGTGTTGAGAGAGAGGAATGAGTGGTAAGAAGATGCCAAATAAACCCAGATGGGGGTACCAAAAGTCTTTGCAGACCTTTGCACTCAGCAGTCCTGGTTTATCACAGCTTAACTTTTTATGCCTGGACCCTAAATGTTTTAGAATTAATTCATGTGAAAACATAAGCTGTTATGCATGTAGACCCCAAACTTCATTTATCCAATATGCAAGAACATTAATAACATATAGGAACCTTTTCTTTTAAAAAAAAATCTGATTATCAAACTGCTTATTTATTATGCAGATGGCATAAAACAGGGCAATTCTATAGGTTCAGCTGTTTCAGTTTCAGAATTAAAACCCCTGGGGAGGGGATTTTTCTGAACACCCTTTCCAGCTTCACCTTGTTCAGTGGCTGTTCATTACCTAATAGGCTGCTGCTTTTGCATTGTTTTTGTAAAACTGGGTCCCTCTTCTCAGCAGCTCCAGCCAGCTGGGGATCACATAGTGATCTTCACGATGACTTCACAATGCTCTCTAGCCAACTAATTTGGTTTTGAGACAATGTCACAAAGCCAATTCACAATGAGAGCAATGCTTCCTGAATCCACATTGCTCGGTCTTTCTCAACTGTAGAAACTAATAATCCATTTTGCACCAACCCCATTAAAAATTGCTAGCTAGTGTGCATGTAGCTACCTAAAGCTTTCACATAAAACTCCCCCTTTAACTCAGTCATAGATATTGAGGTAGGAATTAGAAATCCTAAATCCTGACATTCAAACCTACATTACAAACTTGACAGTTACATATGCAAGCCTTTTAAATCAGTCCCCTGAGCTTTGGATGATGAGCAAGATTTAGAAACATTTGAAGTTTTAAGCAGTTTCCAAAATCTCAAAAGGGTCCATCTTGTTGCTTGTTTGTTACCCAAGTTGTAAATGGCATTGAGATCATTTACCTCCCAAACAGTATTTGTGGACAGATGTTCAAAGTTTGCTGAGAGAGAGAGAGAGTATTTCATTTTAGCACAGTAACATGTTCATGAAATAACAACAATGAATGTGCAGGAAACAGCATGATTTGGGGTTTTAAAAATGGGAAGTGCTATCAAAATATAAACCTAGCAGTGGAATAGTTCCTGTATTTTTGTAAACAAGAAAACAGAAACCAGCAAGCATGTTTATTTAGAATGAGGTAGAACGGCAGCTATGGAATCCTTATAGATCACTTTAAAAAAAAAAAACACATACAATTTTGTGAGTGTACAACTAAAAATGTAGTGTGAATGGGACCAATAGGTGTTTGGAAATATATTATCCCAGGAGTACAAGACAGGATAAGATTACCACTTGAGCACCCAGTCACTGCTAAACCAGTTGGCTATGTAATGGCAGAAACCAAATGTATTACCAGTTATCACTGTAATTTTATTTTAGTGTTTTATTGTTTAATGAATTGCATCCTAAATAGCATGAGAGAAAGATGATCATGGACACAGATCTTTTCCACATCTCCCCTTTACTCAGCAATCCACTGAGACATCCAAAAAATAGCAGTTGTGAGTCTAAAATGGACAAAAAGTCACACAGCCCAGGAGGCTGCATTGAGGAGGAGGAGGGAAAGGAATCAAGCTCCAATACTCTCCTGCCCATACAGCCTCGTTCGTGAAAGAAAGAGGAAGGAGATGGGAGAGGCTGTCCTCCTTGTGGTTCCTCCTCAATAAAGTCCTCTGGCCTGAATTGCCCATGCAGGTGAGACAACCTTTAACATCAGCCTGGGGGGAGGGTGTCTCACAGCTGTGCTAGAAAAGGAGGTGCTTATTTTGATTCTGTAATTTATAGATTTATGTAAAATGCCATGAGAATGACAATCTGAGGATCTGCACTGGCTTGTTTGGAAGGACCCTTTGAGATTGTAGAACTTTCTACTGGCTCCATTCTTGGTGTTTAGATATGAGTTTCTGAGCATGATTTATGGCTCTTGGCTGCTTTTGCTCTTACACTGCTATCCATTTTTATCTAATTCGTTGCCTCTGCTGGTTATTTTGATGAGACTTGTTTTGTAGTTTTAATTAAGAACTAGCCTGTTACACGTGCTTCGCTACAGTATTTAAGTTCTGTAAATCCAGTTATAATACTGATGATGTGAAGTTTGAACTGTAACATTTGTTGTAGGAATTCTAATGGGGGATTGTATTGTAAAAAATGAAGTGAGACATGCATACTGTTTTTTCTCTGCTGAAGGACCACTCTGTGATTGCCATGCTGGCTGTTATGAGAATGTCTATTCAGGAATCTTGAATTGCTGATTTCTAGAACTGTCCTCAACTTTCTGCAGTCTCTTCTAACTGTGTTTTTACCTCAGAACATTCAGATCCACAGCTGAGCAATCAGAGGGAGATGGGTGCAAGTAGGCAGGTTTTACCTCAGAAATCTGAGCTTCACAGTTGACCAATCAGAAGTGGGGGGGGGGGGGAGGAAGCAGCCTGCCAGGCACATGGAAAAAATGAGGGGGACATTTTGCCCCCCTTTTATCCCCTTAAGGGTCATGTTTCTCAGAAATCTCTTTGTAGTGGGGATTGATGTCATGGTAGGAATGCACTCCCCTTATTTTGGGTTTCTTGGTTCAGGGGTTTGGCCTGGGCATTGAACTGGTGGAGGACGGCCTTTCATTTATGTTACATTTAAGAAGTGGGATATAACTACATATTCAAAACACCATCTGGGCAATCAGATACTAGGCAAGTTCATATGAACCAATTTTCTAGAACCCACATTGTGAGAAGTTAAACAACCTAACAAACAAAACCAGTTTTCTACAAATTTGGAGTATTTTTCCATTGTGGGTGGGAGTGTAGCTAAGCTGGGCCAGCAGTACTGCTAAGGTGGTGACCCTGATTAATTAAAGTACCCTGGTCCTGCTCCTACACCTGACAGACACCAGCCTGTCTGGTGTGTGGGGGGGATTGTGTATAATGGTATCAGGGAGGCTGGGCCAGCAGCAGGGCTAAGGCAATCCTGCTGAGCAAACCTACCTGGTAGCTGTAAGCATTCCACCTCTTCTCCTACACCTGACAGGCAGCTGCATGTCCAGTGTAGGAGGGGGAGTGGGAGGAGTATTAGAAGCCACTGTGGAGGCACGGCTGGCAGGATCACTCAGGCATTACTGCTGGGGTGTGCTCCCTTGTGGCTTTGAGCACCCTGCAACTGCTGCTGCACCTGACAGACAACCACCTGTTAGGTGTAGGAGGTGCGGGGAGTGTGTTGGAAGCCATCAGAGAGGTTGGGCCAGCAGCATCGCTAAGGTGATCCTGCTGGGGTGGTCTCTCTGATGGATTTTGGATGGCATATGTTTTTTGAAAATACAAATAATTTCATATTGGAATAATTTAATATAGATCACTAAATCATGGCCTGGACCAGGTTCAGCCCTGTGCCCAACCTGGGAAATTGATGGCGCTTAATGCTTAGTCCTGGAAATGTCTCTAGCAGGCTGAGAACAATGAAGCAGGCCAGTGGAGCCACTCTGTGGCAGTCCCCACCAGACCAGAAAATGCCCCCCAATACCATAAAGCATCAAATTACCATGAAAAATAAACATAATAAAGGGGAGCCTGGCTATCAGGGAGCTTTTTTGTTGTTGTTAAATCAGACTCACCTATATATTTACCTATCAACTTGCCTATGCAAGGAAAAATATCCTTCTTCGGGGCGGGGGGGGGGGGAGGTGCATATCAAGAGAGCCAAACACAAAGGCAAGAGCAAAGGCCAAGTGGCTGAAAAAAACAATGAGAGCTCCTGTACCATTTGAAAGTGTAAGGAAGTAAAAGGCCATGACAAAGGGGGGGGGGATACAGAGAAAGAAAAAAGTATCAATGACTGCAAGCATGCAGGAAGAGCAATGACTGCAAATGTGCCTTCTTATAGTGATATAGTGATATCACTATTAGACAAGTTATTTTTGTAAAAATAATTCATGAAAATTTACCAACATAAGGGATACAAAATTCCTCATTATTGAGGCAGAGGGAAAAGCACAAAGTGGGGTTGTCCCATAGTCATGGTCCCATAGACATGGTCCAGTCAGCAAGAAGTGGGAGGAACCAACAAAAGCACAGGAAACATTTCACAAACATGAATCAGATTCAATTGCTAAAAAAAGACAGGGGAAAAGAGGTCCCCAAAGAGCCAGAAAAACAAAACGGAAAATGCGGAAAATGCGAGGTGAAAGTAATGGTTTCAGAGAATGTGTGGAAGATGGAGGAAAACCTGAAGCAGTCAGGGGGCAGCACTGCCTCAATAACACCATGTGGAAAACTCCCAAGAGGAAAACCTGCTGCTCTGCTACAATGTAATCCTATGCAGAGTTACACCCTTCCAAAACCATTTATGTCAACAGATTTAGAAGTATGTAATTTTGTTTAGGACTGCACTGTGAGTAATCTTGATTGGGTGCATATGTTAGCAGCAACAGAGTTCCAAGAATTTGTTAATTAACTTTGCTTTTCATACTTTCAGGAGCAAGCCACATTAATTTTCTTGAATTAAAAAGAGTTTGGAGCAAATACCAGCATTTTAAAGCACACAAAATTAAAAGTCAGACATACGTGTTTAAACTGAGATGTAGGTTTATTTATTTATATGTGTGGCATCTGCCAACTAAGGACATATTTTGTGCCTCTGACGAAGTGGCCTTTCAGCCCACAAATGCTTATGCCACAATAAATTGGTCAGTTTTCATGATCCATAAGGATCATTTTCATGTTTCCTGCAACAGATTACCCAGCTGCCCCTCTAACATTAATGCCGTCAGCCACTTGGGGGCGGTCCTTGTAGTTAAGGGTTGTGATCCTTTGTAAAGCACCATGTAGATGTATAAATCATGATGACAACAATAACCCCCATATAATGGCTGCCCCTTTTGTATAGATGAGAGAAAGCAGGCCTAATTCTCATAATCCCACTGCCTATCAGGACTTGGGGGTCAAAGGAGGGGAATTTATATAACAAAGTTAGGAGAAAGGCTAGAATAACTTGGCCGCAATGAATGGGAAAGCTTTGTGTCTACTGATATTTGAACATTTAGATGCTGCAATTGTTTGTTTTGGAAGGCACAAGCGAGTCCGTTGAATTAAAAAAATGCTATTTTAAAGACTGAAATCTTTGTGTGGCGTAAGAAATCTTTTCTTACCTTTTAACATTATGATATCAGTTGATCTTTCAATGACGTTTTCTATTACTTGAGTCTGACCTAAACTCTAAATAGCTCTATTATTTCCAATGACCTCGTTCTTATTCGGTTTTACAGGTCAGCAGCAAACTAATCAGTCAGCTTCCTGCTAATTAATCCTATTTAGCTAAAGAACTGTTAGCCTGCATTATCTTATCACTGTTAAAGGGAAGTTTTTATAGGGACTTGGCACCAGATTACTGCAGTGAATGACAACTCTCCCACTCCCCAAGAAGGGCAGAGAGCTGGTTGGAGTGAGCGGAGAGAAGTTCAAAGTGCCATCTGATCCATCTGAGCTTTTCTTAATGTGCTTGGGTATTATAAGTACAGCAATAGCCAGATAGCTTTATAGGTACAATGCATCACTCTGTTCTTACTGTTAATGGTGTTGTAGCTGCACATACTTGTACCAAGGGGCCATTTCAAATGATGTATGCCTGCATATCCAGACATGCACAATGGGGTGACTGCAAATAGAAACAAACAGAATTTGGTGTTGGTGGTGTTTGCTTCCCATAAGAGAATATTCTTCCTGCAGGAAGGGGAAGTAGTACAGCACGCTCAGATCTCAGTTAGACTGCTGAATCGTCTTTGTGCACTTCTGGAAAATTGTTACTGGAACTGGAAAGACACATCACAATAATCCCAAAGTTGCCATTTTTTAAACTGGTATTAAACTGGTATATAAAAAGGATAGGTATTTCAAAGTGGGATTATATGTGTTTGTGAGAAGGGATTTCTTTTTTTAAAAAATGTCAAGCCATGGGAAGCAAGTACATATAGCAGTATTGCTTCTTTGCATAGTAGTCTGCAAATTACAATGATGTTCTTTTCCTCTGTCGTCTTCCCATAAACCACTATGGGGGTCAGAGAGACCCTCCAGAACAATGTACCTTGTGGCATAGGGGACTGGCACAAGAAGGGGGGGATCAGGCAGAGTCACACACCTGTGCTCTTGTGCAAGTTTCTGATTAGGTCATGGAGCTTGCTCTCCTTGTGCAACAGTGGGGAAGGGGATGATTTTGCCCTGTTTCCTCTCCTTCCTGCAGCCCCTCCACTAATTGCCATATGGTAAATTGTTCTGGAGAGTCTCTGTGACAGCAGCTTTTGGGGGATGCTAGGGGTTATTGCAAAATTCAGACTTAAACTGAACAAAGTTGGGAAAACCACTAGGCCATTCAGGTTTGACCTAGATCACATCCCTTATGAATATACAGTGGAGGTGAAGAATAGGTTTAAGGGATTAGATTTGATAGAAGAGTGCCTGAAGAACTATGGACGGAGGTTCGTGACATTGTACAGGAGGCAGCAATCAGCACCATCCCAAAGAAAAAGAAATGCAAGAAAGTGAAGTGGCTGTCTGATGAGGCTTCACAAATAGCAGAGGAATTAAGGAAAGTGAAAGGCAAAGGTGAAAAGGAAAGATTTACCCAACTGAATGCAGATTTGCAGAGAACAGCAAGGAGAGATAAGGAGGTTTTCCTGAATGAACAATGCAAAGTAATAGAGGAAAACAATAGAATGGGAAGGACTAGAGATCTCTTCAAGAAAATTGGAGAAATCAAGGGAACATTCCATGCAAAGCTGGCCATGATAAAGGACAAAAATGGTAGGGACCTAACAGAAACAGAAGAGATTAGGAAAAGATGGCAAGAATGCACAGAAGACCTATACAAGAAGGACCTCAGTGTGGTGTAATCATTGATCTCAAGCCAGACATCCTGGAATGTGAAGTCAAATTGGCCTTAGAAAGTATTACTAACAACAAAGCTAGTGGAGGTGAATAGCTGAGCTATTCAAAGTCTTAAAAGATGATGCTGTTAAAGTGCTGCACTCAATTTTCCAGCAAATTTGGAAAACACAACAGTGGCCACAGGATTGGAAAAGGTCAGTTTACATTCCAGTCCCAAGGAAGGGCAATGCCAAGGAGATGTTCAAACTATCACACAATTGCACTCATTTCACACCCTAGCAAGGTCAAGCTCAAGATCCTACAAGCCAGGCTTCAGCAGTATGTGGATAGAGAACTGCCAGAAGTACAAGCTGGGTTTCGAAGAGGTAGAGGAACTAGAGATCAAATTGCCAACATTTGCTGGATTATGGAGAAAGCAAGTATATTAAAAAATCCACTTCTGCTTCATTGACTATGCTAAAGCCTTTGTGTGGAACATAACAAACTGTAGCAAGTCCTAAAAGAGATGGGAGTACCAGACCACCTCACATGTCTCTTGAGAAACCTGTATAAGGGTCAAGAAGTGACAGAACCGGATATAGAACAACTGATTGGTTTAGCATAGGAAAAGGAGTACGACAAGGATGTATATTGTCACCTTGCTTATTTAATTTATATGCAGAGTACATCATGCGAAATACCAGACTGGATGAATCACAAGCCAAAATTAAGATTGCTGGGGAAAACATCAATAACCTCAGATATGCAGACAATACCACTCTAATGGCAGAACCTCAAGAGTCTCTTGCTAAGGGTGAAAGGTCTTGCTAAGGGTGAAAGGTCAAGAGGACCTCAAGAGTCTCTTGCTAAGGGTGAAAGAGGAGAGCGCAAAAGTTGGCTTGAAACTCAACATCAAAAAAAAAAACTAAGATCATGGCATCTGGCCCCATCCCTCCTTGGCAAATAGAAGGGGAAGTCATGGAAACAGTGACAGACTTTACCTTCCTGGGATCCAAGATCACTGCAGATGGTGACTGCAGCCATGAAATTAAAAGACGCCTGCTCCTTGGGAGAAAAGCGATGGCAAACCTAGACAGTATAACAAAAAGTAGAGACATCACCCTACCAACAAAAGTCCATATGGTCAAAGCCATGGTATTCCCAGTAGTGATGTATGGCTGCGAGAGTTGGACTATAAGGAAGAATAGATTCTTTTGAATTATGGTGCTGGAGAAGACTCTTGAGAGTCCCTTGGACTGCAAGGAGATCAAACCAGTCAATCCTAAAAGAAATCAACCATGAATGTTCCCTGGAAGGCCAGATACTGAAGATGAAGCTCAAATACTTTGGTCACCCAATGAGAAGGGAGCACTCACTGGAGAAGACCCTGATGATGGGAAAGATTGAAGGTCAAAGAAGAAGGGGACCGCAAAGGATGAGATGGTTAGACAGTGTCATCGATGCAACAAACATGAAATTAAGCAAACTCCAAAACATGACAGAAGACAGGAGGGCCTGGCGTGATGTGGTCCATGGGGTTGCGAAGAATCGGACTCGACTGTGCGCCTGAACAACAACAAAAAGGGGTTATTGTGGGGAAGGAGAAAACAGTAAGATCCCCTTCCAGAAACTTGTTACGTTAGCTTGGATTCAACCCAAAAAACACATGTTGGCTTAGTGAAGTTAGTGGGAGAACATGTCCTGAGTCTTATAGTCTTTGGAAATCAGGAACAGGATCGTTGTCCCTGTGGAATGCTACAGGGATCAGAAGAGAGTCAATGGGGAATCTTTTGTAAGGTTAGGCATTTTAGCATATAAAGTTAGGTTCTGTTGGTCAGTATTGTCTATTGTGACTTGCAATGACTCTAAATTTTCAGGCAGGAGTCTTTCCCAGACACTGGGGGGGGGGGGGGGTTGGGGTGAGCCTGGAATGGGAGGGATGCAACTTAGGATCTTCTGCATACAGTTGAGCTATACTTCTCCTATTCACTGATGCAGACTCTGAGCAAGGGGGGGAGAGAAGCCCCCCCCCCCCCGAGATGTCAGAGACTTAGCCAGAGACAGAATAATTGGTGAGATACATTGCCTTCTTTGCGAGTTGGCTCAGAATTATATACAAGCCTGATTTTCACATGGCGCCTCCCCTTACATTGAAATACTACAAACCTGCTTGACCCTTAATTGTTGTACATGGTTTCAAGGGTGGGCTATTTGGTTTTAGGCCACTGAAAAAGTTCTGTGAACTGAAATACATCTAGTGTTTTTTGTGTGTGAGATATTCAGATATGTGATTCATGTTCAGTTGAAGTGCAAATTCTATAGGTTGGATTTTAGCATCTCTTATGTATCTATCTTGTTTTTCATTGTTAATTGTTACACCGTGTTATAAAGTTTGTTATACTCAGCCTTCTGAGTACCCACCTCAGCTTCAGGAGCTGACGTCACAGGGGGCTTGCCAAGGTCCATGCCCCAGCAGCCCCTTGGGCTCCACAGCCCGGCTGCTTCGGTTCTTTGCAGCGATCAGTGACAGCAGTTGAGAAGAATCAGCGGTTACCACAGTTCACCTCTTTCCCCTGGGTGGCCGGGGAGTGTCAGTCCAGGATGAAAAGAGGCCGTGTCAAGGAGTATGTTGCTGGATGTGTACTATTCATATAAATTAGACTGGCAACTATTGAGTGATTTACCATGAATCAGCTTAAATAGAAGCTATTATCCAAATAAAATACCTTTCAATCAATTAGTTATTAATCAAATATCAAGTGGAACACAAATGGCATAATCACACAAGTGGAGGAGAAATGTTACAAGCAAGAGACAAAATAATACCCACTTACTACTTTTCATTGCATTGCTTTGGGAAAACAATATTCCTCTCTTCTAAAAAGGGACAGTAGATAAACAACATAAATTAAAATCAAGAAAAATGCATTGGGATTCTCTGACACTGCATTTCCCCTGTATTTTGAGAGTGTGACGAGTTTCTTTCTCATTAATGGGAATGCGTGAATGATATACTACCTTTGCAGAGCAAACCTAAGCAAGTCTACACAGAAGTAAGCCCCACTTGGTCAGTGGGGAAATTCCCCCAGGAAAATGTTCTTAGGATTGCAGCCTTAGCGAGCCCATGGAGACTGTCTGATTTTTTTTTAATATCTAGCTTTAAAAAGAAGAGTAAAATATCTCACACTCATCCCTTACCCATTTAAAAATATTTGAAAACACTGGCTCAGTTTAATATTGTTTGAAAGGCTGAATGAGAAATCTTGCCAGGATGAAGGCAAACATTATGTGAAAACAGTAATTACAGTGGACTCTTTACCTGTAGTATGAGCCAGACTTCTTGGTATGAATCGATAGATGAGAACAGCAAGAAGTCAAAAGCTTGTGCATCTCACTTCTCTCCTGCCTACAGAAAAAAAATTAAATGGTGCATTATGTTGATCTGTTTAAAAAGAACGCCAGGGGTTCTGGGTGGAGTACGGGGAAAGAAGTAGGGGGTTGACAGCCAAAGCTCCAGCCATTACGTACCCTCCACGGCTGTGTGTTCCCTGCTCCAACCAACTTACAATTTTTGTAAGACACCATGAGGTGTACCCATATTTATAGAGCCACAAAATTTCCTTCACTTCACTACTAGGGAATGGATTCAATGGAGCAATCCTGAGCAGGTTTACTTGGAAGTAAGTTCCATGGGATTCAGTGGGGCTTCCTCCCAGGTAAGTCTCATTAGGATTGCAGCCTAAGTCTCCAGTGCAGACTTTGAAAACCTGGGGCAAAAGTTTATGCAGGATGGGGAAGGACTCCACCACCAGCTTGGCATGGTTATTGTTCCATTATGTTCCCTATTACATCTCCACTTCATCTCTTGTTGTTTTAATTCAGTAACTGGAAAAGAAATCTCTTTGCGTTGTGTTTGGGAAATGTTTGCACTATTATGCAATAAATAACAATGAATGCAGTGATAATAGTGTCACCGGCAATTGGGCTGATGATGATAGGAAAGTTTCACTGAAGATTGACAAGTCTGTCATAAGAGCGTCAGCCTGTCTGTCTTGTGTCACATCCCTGTTCCTGCTATGAGGATATTTTGGCTTCTCATAGCAACTGGCCAAATGCCATGGGAAAGCTGAAAAGCAGGGCAGGATGATGACAATATCCACCCACCCCTGGATCTGGCGATCAGAGATAAGCTGTCTCTAAATAGAGAGGCTGTGGTTTTGGCTATCACAGCTTAAATGGCCTCTAAGAGACCTGTTTTCTCAACCCTGATGCCTATCAAATGCACTAGAGAACCCAGGGATCAGAGAGCCAGTTTGGTGTCGTGGTTAAGTGTGAGGACTCTAATCTGGGAGAACCGGGTTTGATTCCCCACTCCTCCACTTGCACCTGCTGGATGACCTTGGGCAAGCCATAGTCCTGGCACAGCTGTTCTTGAAAAAGAGCAGCTTCTGTCAGAGCTCTCTCAGCCCCACCCACCTCCCAGGGTGTCTGTTGCAAGGAGGGGAAGGGAAAGGAGTTTGTAAGCCACTCTGAGACTCCCTTGGGAAGTGAAGGGCAGGGTATAAATCCAATCTCTTCTCTTCTTTTTCTTCCCCATTATACTACTGCAGCAATGTGGAAAGTAATTTGTGCATTTTATATTACTTTAGATTTATATCCCGCCTTGCCAGCACAGCCAGCACCAGTCTATGACTCAAACCTTTTGTTTTCTCCCTCTCCTTTAGGTTTATGAGCCTTCCTATTTACCATTAACAGCTACTCCTATACCCTATGTAGTAAAAACCCCAGTAGCACCTTTAAGACCAACAGACTTTATTGTAGCATAAGCTTTCAAGAAACGCAGCTCTCTTCATCAGATGCGTGGAGGGTATGAAGAAACTGGCCAAAGATATATAGGTGGTAAGGGGAGGGGGGAGAGGATGCAGAAAATGCCATGTAAATGCAAAGCTGTTGCAGAAGTCATGAAAAAGGTTGAATGTGCAATCCAGGCTGGGTGTGACCCCTTCCTTCTATTGATGAATCTGAACGGAATACCTGAAAGGCAGTTACTTCTGGTAATGAGAATCTTCCACAGTCTCTATTCAGTCCAAGTCTGACTGAGTCAAATTTACATATGAATTCCAATTGAGCAGCTTCCCCTTGCATTTTGGTTTTGAAATGCTTCTGTTGAACTATGGAGACTTTTAAGTCCTTGATGAAATGTCCTGGTAGACTGAAGTGTTCTACTGGTTTCTGGATATTACCATTTTTGATGTCAGACTTATTCTTTTGCATAGAGGTTGGCTGGTTTGTCCCATGTACAGAGCAGAGGGGCATTGTTGGCACATGACAGCATGTATCACATTGGAGGATGAGCAGCTGTAAAAGCCAGAGATTGTGTCGTTGATACCACTGGGTCCTGTAATCATATTTTCTAGGTAGATATGTAGGAAAAGGAGTATGACAAGAATGTATATTGTCCCTTCTATTTTCCAAAGAGTGATGGGGCCAGACTTTTTTTGATATTGAGTTTCAAACCAACTTTTGTGCTCGCCTCTTTCACCCTTAGCAAGAGGCTCTTTAGGTCCTCTTCACTTTCTGCCATTAGAGTGGTATCGTCTGCATATCTGAGGTTGCTGGGAAACTCAATATCAAAAAAAGTCTGGCCCCATCACTCTTTGGAAAGTAGAAGGGAAAGTGATGGAAGCAGTGACAGAATTCACATTCCCGTGGTCCAATCTTCTTGAAACTTGGTGGGTATTTTGAGTAGAGACCCCTGAAGCTACCCTGTAAATTTGGGGCCTCTCCCTCAAACCTCCTCCAGCCCCTCATATACCCTATGAGTTTTTGCCATTGACTTCAATGGCCCATAGGGTATAATGGGGCTGAAACTGACATTTGGCTGGTTATGCTAATGAGTTATGCTAATAGGTGTGCTAATGAGCTCCTGCACCTCTTTTTCTACGAAATGACCCCTGGTGGAGAGTGATTTGTTTAAAAAGTTGTCTTCCATGTAATTCCACGCATTCTGGAGTAGTACATTAGAGCTACTGCTGAGTTTTTACATGTTGTTCGGTATTTTATTTTTAAAGTTTTAGGTTTGGATATATAAATGATCTCTGGTTTTTGGGATCCAAGATCACTGCAGATGGTGAGTGCAGCCATGAAAATAAAAGATGCCTGTTCCTTGGGAGGAAAGCTACGGCAAACCTAGACAGCATAATAAAAAGTAAAGACATCACCCTGCCAACAAAAGTCCATATGGTCAAAGCAATGGTATTCCCGGTAGTTATATATGGCTGGGAGAGTTGGACCGCAAGCAAGGCCAAGCGCCGAAGAATAGATGCTTTCGAATGATGGTGCCAGAGAAGACTCTTGAGGGTCCCTTGGACTGCAAGGAGATCAAATCAGTCAGTCCTAAAGGAAATCAACCCTGACTGTTCCCTGGAAGGCCAGATACTGAAGATGAAGCTCAAGTACTCTGGCCACCCAATGAGAAGGGAGCACTCACTGGAGAAGACCCTGATGCTGGGAAAGATGGAAGGTCAAAGAAGTGGACGGCAAAGGATGAGATGGTTAGACAGTGTCATCGATGCAACAAACATGAAATTAAGCAAACTCCAAAGGACTGTGGAAGACAGAAAGGCCTGGCGTGATGTGGTCCATGGGGTCATGAAGAATCGGACTCAACTGAGTGACTGAACAACCAATATGGGCAGAGTTGGCACCTGGGTCTGTTGCAAGGTCTGGGTCTTGTGTTGGTGACTCCGTTAGATGGTTCATGGTTGTGGAATGTTGTTTAAGTTGGGGGGGGGGGGCTGTCTGTCTGTTGGCAAGGAGAGGTCTTCTGCCCAGGGCTTGTGTGAGAGAGGCATCATTTCCTAGGATGGGCTGTATTTCACTGATGATACATGAGACTGGTTTGAGCTGGGAACTATACGTGACAACCAGTGGTGTTCTGTTGTTGGTACTTTTTGGTTTGTCCTGGAGCAGGATGTTTCTGGGTACTAGTCTGGCCCTGTCAATTTGTTTCACCTCATCTGGTGGGTATTGTAGTCCCAAAAATGCTTGTTGTAGATCCCTTAAGTGAGAGCCCCGATCAAGAACATTGGAGCACATATGATTGTAAAGGTCACCATAGTTCAACAGAAACATTTCAAAACCAAAGCCATTGCTGCTTGGAGATCAGGCGAGCGGGCCTGGTCCCCACCAGGTGAAAGCACTTAAAGGGGTCTCTCTAAGTGCTTACAGCCCACGGCCCCGTGCGCCCCATGTTCAGGTGGCGATACTACTTGAAATTCAGGACTGCGGCCCACAGTCAAGAGAGAAGGGAGAGGGGTGGCTGCATGTGTTCGGGCCTGGGGGCACGGGTAAACCCCGCCAGGTCAGGGGTTCTGGCAGCCCTAGTCTTAAAGGTGCTACTGGGCTTTTTATCATTTTGCAGCAACAGACTAACAAGGCTAACTCCTCTGGATTTATGTATGGTACCCTATGTATGTCCAGTCCCCAGTTCCTACTTTGTTCCCCTTCTTTTCCAGTTCATGCCTCTAGCCACACATAATTTTCTCATGTTCCTGCCTTTCAGCCATTCTATACTCTATTTCACCAACTCTTTGCAAATCTCACTTCCCTGTTCAGCACTCTTATCATTCTCCCTCCACTTAAGCATCTTTTGCCTAGGCCTTGCGTGATTTTCATTAGACACTCCTTTCCTCTTCTTCAGGCCTCCGCCTTTTCCATCTACTGTTTCTCAAATTCTTTTTTCTTACACCATGTCTGACCACCCCAACCTCTGAGGTTCATCACCCACAGCTTCCCTATCTTTAGAAAAATATTCCCACTCAGCTTTTCGGTTTCCATGCCTCCTATACCTACCTCCCTAACTTACTTCCTTCCTTGAGAGCCTAGGTGGTCCATTTGACCAAGGACTTTCCTATTCCTCACGGAAGCTTAACTATTCTATTTCTCTGAGTGGACAGGGGGCAGTCTATGAGCTTTCCTGACATCACAGAAATTCAGCCAATTGCTACTACTGAAATCTGCCCTCAGTACCGTACATGTTATATTACATTTACAGTATTATATCCCTTTGAGGCTACAGCTAGGCTGAGGGAACTGGACATATCTTTTGAAGCAAGGTAAATAGGATAAGGCAACAAAATGGGCATATAGGGTTGCCAGCCCCCAGGTGGGGCCTGGAGAGCTCCTGGAATTCAAACTCATCTCCAGACTACAGAGATCAGCTCCCCTGGAGAAAATGGCAGCCTTGAGGGTGGACACTATGGCATTACACCCCTCCTCTCCCCAAACCCTGCCCTCCCCAGGCTCTGCCCCCAAATCTCTAGGAATTTCACAACCCAGAATTGGTAATCCTGTGGGCCTGAGATATGTTGACAGTAAAATGTATGAAGATTTCTTTTCAGCATGCAATAATTAAGAAAGCTTTCACAACGTCAGATAAAAAGCCAGTACAAACCTCAGGAAGGCCTGTTGGCCAGGCAGAGTGGTATTATGGTGTCTCACTTCACATAACAGCTTCTGAATAGTGTGCAGTGTGGATTCAGTAGCATTAGTCTTATAGATCTACAATCTGGGTCTAAGCAGAAGTATGTTTGCAGAACTGGGAGCCTGCCTTGGTATAGAATTTTCCATGCCTGCTTATTTATTTATTTGATTTATATATTAGATTTCTGCTTCGAGTGCAGAAAGTTTAAAGAAACAGGCATCTGCACAGTGCATTTTCTCTAAGCCTGAATTATTATAATTTTTTTTGCATTCTTCAGCAAATAAATAACACACTAGGTCCGTTCACCTAGTTTAACTTCTTTGGTGGACTACAGGTGTGTTTCATTTTGCAAACCAGCAATAATCTCATGGCTGATCAAGTAGGATGAACAGGTTTAAAGATTCTGGGCGAGCTCTGACACCGAGGCAGGACACAATGGATAGCTGATCTCTGGCACACACATCCTTTTGGAACAGGGCCATGACCTCTTAAAGCCACTCACTTTGAGATTAAACCTGATTGGACTTGAAACAGCTAAACCATTTCCAGCCCATTTTGACCTAATGCATTAATTATGGCTTCACTATTGAATAATAGCTCAATTCTAATTTTCTTTTTATCTTTAGACAACGTACCACCTTATGGGATATTTGTAACACTTACAATTTTTTAAGTTACTGCTGTTATATTTTATATGCAGAAGCTGCTGCTGATCAGTCCACTACCCACCTAAATCTCCTCTTCACATATTATGGAGTCCACAGGTTGGGTCCGAGGTCCCCACCCTGTGTGCAATGCAGCAGTCAGTGGAGAGCTGCAGGTTCTTTCCTATTCCTGTTCACAAAGTGCCGTTTCAGATGGAGACTATGGAGAAGATGCTACAGATTTCCTTTTCCCCTTGCACCATTTTCCTGACCTTCAGGGGCCCTGTGGGTGCTATTTGTCCCCTTGAAGAGGTCCACACATACATTCAGGGGTTTTCCTGAGTGGCCAAACAGCCCCCCAGGACCATTTAAGGAACTGAGAAGAACCTGCAACACACATCTAACTGTAACACACAACACAGGGTGGGGACCCTAAGCCCAATTTTAGTTCCCCATAATGTGTAAATTTGGGGACACATGGAGGGGCATTTTTGCCACCTTCCTTTTCAACAGTGGAGCACAGAACTTCATGAGTAAAAGAGAGACTGGGGTTTCATGTGGCATCTCTATAGCTAGTATTGCTGCTGCATCAGCCTGCCTCTCCTCCCTGACAATGTGGAATTTGATGGTTACTTCAGGGCAAAACCGAAAATTTTGCACTCCCTTTCTAATTGACTTTGTTCATCCATCTTTCTTTCTTTCTTTCTTTCTTTCCTTCCTTCCTTCCTGCTGGCTGGCTGGCTGGCTGGCTGGCTTGGTTCAGTGAGGCCTGGTCATGTAACAGGTTGGCTGGCCATGTCTAGCACCCATGGAAGAAGGAACTGTGTGGGTTCTGGCCAAAAGCATACGGTAGATTAGCAAGCACCTTCAGGCTTCCAGGATCAAGGGGAGTTTACCCAATAAAACCTGTCATAGGAATCCGGGGGCTGCGGAGCAGCGACCGGTCTGCACTGGGATTTGCTCCCGGGCACCACTGGCACTTTGTTCCTTTTAGAGCAGTTTTCAGGGGATTCCGAACTTCAGTGGACCTCCTGGAGGGAGGTCTGGTGCAAGGGACTTGATCCGGGACCCTCGTGAGTGGCAGTGAGCGGGTGGTCGACAGGGATCATCCCAGAAGCAAGGAACGAAGCAGCATAATCATGGCAGCCATGACTGCACCAGCTGTGACTGCCCCAACAAGAGAGAAATACTGAGCTTCATCCATAACACTGATGAAGGTCTCCACTGTGAGTACTTGTTAAAAGCAACACTGAAGAACTAAACAACCCTTTGATTAAGCCCCATTAACATTTCAAAAGGACTAGGAAAGGAAAGGGGGAACCCCCCCCTTTCCTCCTCTAAGTGGCTAGCATGAGTCAACAAGCAAAGCTGTAGTAAAATCACACGGGGCAAGAGACTATTGAAAAACAACCCCCAATAGTTTTGGTTTGCCGGCTTGAGCTGGGATTTCGGACTTTGCAGTAAAATGAGCTTACAAGATTCACATAAAAATATGCCAGGTGATGTAGATACAGGCAACCCTGATGATGTTTACTGGTCTCAGGCTTTTCGGGAGGAGCTTAAACGTTCAGTCCTGGATGCAGCCACCCTGGCAGTAAAGAAGGTTTTTGATTCACTGCTACAAAAACCAGTCCAAACTACAACCAAGATGGAGGAACCCCAGAGCCAAACTTGTCAAGAGTCAGTTAAAGATCAGGACTACAAGCAAGTCGATACATCTCCTAGAAAGACTTCCACACAACAACACAGAGCATTACATACATTGAAAAAAAGAGACAAAATTGACTCTCAAAGAGGAACAGAATTTGTGGAATTTTCAGACATTTCAAGGATTGACTACAGATGGAGAGTCTTAAGAGAAAGCCTCTCATAAAAGACATAAAATTAAGACCTTGTTGAAAAGGAGAAACCAGCAAAAGAAGAAGAGAATTAAGTTTTGTAAATAAAATGTGTTAAAAAACCTATTTGTATGCATAACTGGTTAAGATTGGGTAGGCAATATGTAAGCTGAACTTGATGTACACATTAAAAGAAAAAAGAAAAAATGTAGGGAAAATGTATTGGTTTGAATTTGTTTTCTCTTCCTAAAGAAGATCAGTGTAAAATTTACAGGTAGTGTTTATGGTAGATGATATCAAAAGATATAGCAAAATATATAAGCAAAACCTGTTTAGGGGACCTTGTAATGGTATAAGATTTAAACTATGTTGTAAAAGTAAATATATTTGAGGGGAAGGGTAATCTCTAAAGTAGTCAGGTAAAGGATTATAAGAAGGGAGAATAGAATTTATATGTCAGTTAATCTATTTCTGAAATCTTAACCAATATCTAAATGTATTTTTTACAAAATATAGTAGAAGTGTTTAAATAAGGCTTTAATAGATGTAAATATATATTTCAAAATATGTTGCAAGAATCTATAGTTGGCTAATGGTAGAAAAATAGATATTTAGATCTTCATGTATGAGGCAATTTACTAGTTATTAAGCAAAACATTTACTCTCAAGTATGTTTGTCGGTTTCTCTATTGGTCCATTCTAGGATCCTAGCCAACTATTGTTTGTGGACACAAGCTCAACCCGACTCCAGGGCCAGTTTAGGGTTGACTCATCCTTAATACACAACACCCTTCCTCCTAAGTTCCAAGGCACCCTAACATACAAAGTATCTTAGGTCCACTGGCCTATGTCTTTCTCTGGTTGAGCGTCATGGCTCTATTGGAGGAGTCACTGTCTCTGGAGCCGGGCACTGGGCCTCCGTTGCTGGCACGGTGCTAACGAATGGCTGCAGGGCTGGTATGGCAGCTGGGCCAGGCGTTTCATCTTCTTGATGGTCTGGCTAAGTGCTATCACCCAGGAACTCGGTGTCTGACTCTAGCTATTGCAGCAGTCCCCCCTCACTGTATTCCTCAACTGCTGACTGTGACTCTGGCTCTGCTGCAAGCAGATGGCAGCGGAGCTGGTCCATGTGCCTGGTCGATACCTCATAGGACAATGAGCCTGTAATTCAAATGACATTGGCGGGAACCCAGGCAGGACCGCTGGAAAAGTTCCTTGTGTAGACAGGATCACCAGGAAAGAATCCTCTAGGTGCTTTCTGGTTCTCCGGAGATGGATGCTTCTCTGGGGCTCAATCTGGGTGCATCTGGTCCAGGCAGGTGGTCAGACGCCTGCCCATGAGAAGCTTGGCTGGGCTATGCCCTATGGTAGCGCTCGGGGTCACCCAGTGGCCGAAAAGGAAAGCTACAAGTCTATGGTCCCAGTCTCTGTGGATGATCTGCCAGAGGGACTCCTTCATGGTCCGCACCATTCTTTCTGGACTACTTAGATGAGCCAAGTGTAGTTAAAGAAAAGGGGGAAGGGGAGGAGTCAACTGGCTGAGCTCAGAGAATCCTGGAGGGACATCACGTGACACCTGGAATAGGATTTCCAGATTGCTCTATCTTCCCATAATTCACCATAGGCCTCCAGCTTGTGACCCCCAGATCTGTGCATCTCAGAAATCAATAGACAAACTATTTAAAATACCCTGAAACATTTAGGACAGCTCTTGTTGCTCTCTCTCTCCCTCCTCTCTTGCCCATGCTTTGGATTCTCAAATCTTCTCCTTGTTTATGAAAAGGGAGAAAAACAAGGCCAATCATACAATGAATATTGGAGAACACACAGCCAGCACAATAGCCATCTGTGGAATGAATAAGTATGTGGCAATCGTCAGGTGAAGACAAAGGCTTCAGGGACTGGATGCTATGAATTAATCTCCCTCTTCACAACTTACATGTAGATGTTCCTGCTTGCCACAGGGATAAGGAAGGAGCTGATGCCGAGCCAAATGACAACGGGGTTTAAAGAGCAATATCTTCTACCACCTCCTGTTCTTAATTCTTACCTATAACTTCAATCTCTGACTTAGACTTTCACAAACTGAACTGAGACAGAACCTCTGAGAACCAGGACCTGTCTGATGAAGAGAGATTTTTTTTCAAAAGATGTGTTTTCCCAAATAAATATGAAGCAAACAGCTGTCCAGTCTGAGGGAAAGTGCAGGCTGATTTTCATGAAGGAAGTTCTTTCAGTCAGAGATAACCATCAAACTAAACAATAAGGATGAGACAGGATTGTGCTCTTCTAAGCATGAGAAAGACTGAATTGTTGTTCTTAATCTTGGGAAGAAACATCAGCTTCCAGGCCATGAGACATTCCAGGCCTTCTCTTCCAGACCCCCTACTGCTGCATGTTGCAGGCAGCTCCCAGCCCTCTTCTGCTCTTCTGCTCTTGTTATTGGTTTACCCCTCCCCAACAGACAGTTTTACTGGAAGCAATTCCATATTAACTTTTTTTGTTTACATTTCTTAGTAACAAAAATAAACTCATTGTTATTATCTAAATGTTTACAAATCTGTCCCTTTTTTGTAATGCATGTGATTATCTTAGTTTTTGTGATTAAAGTTTGTTAAAATTAAGGTGCCATCAAGAAGCCCCCTACCCACATTATGAGGAAGAATTCCCTCAGCTCAGTTCAGCTGTTCTCTGCGCATGAGATTTGGGAAACAAAAATCAATATTTTTTTGTAGACTGAAAGTTATGATAACTTTGGAAAATTTAGAGTGACATTTTAAAAAGTTGTGCAACATTAAAAACAAATGCTGAAATTTTATACAGGACAAGTGAAACATTATTCCAATAAAAATTGTCAGAAGGAAGTAAAAGAGGAACAACACAACTCTATGGTTTGAGGTTATTTATGTTTCCCTGTATAGCTCTCACTCCTTTCCATTTTAGCCAATGAACAGATGATTTTGTATAACTCTTTTGTGTGTAACTAAGCGACACTGGCTCTTCTAGGATAAACTGTGACAATTTTTACTAATGAGAGACAAGGAAGTGTTTTCAACATGTAATAGACGTCAAGGAAAAATATCTGAGGACACCTACAGAAGACAGAGACATAACTGTTTGAAAACCATTTCCAAATGGCGCTTGAGCACAGTACCGGGAAAACAAAATGGTTGGTATTTTCTACACACATGAGCAAGCATGTTCTAAACACATGTCTACCGATTATATGCATGACTACTTGGAAGAAGATCAAGATGGGTAGCCGTGTTAGTCTGTCTGTAGTAGCAGAAAAGAGCAAGGGTCCAGTAGCACCTTAAAGACTAACAAAATATGTGGCAGTGTATGAGGTTTTGTGAGTCACTGCTCACTTCTTCAGATACAGCTAGAATGGTAGTCCAACAGACCTATTTATTGGGAAGTGGAGTGATTTCAGATGCTGAATGACATTAGTGGGCAAATGACAATAGCAGGTGAATGACAACAGCAGGCATGATTGGATTTAGGTGAGATATGCAGAGGGGTAATAGGCATGGAGAAATCAGCATTGGTAAGTTTGATAAACATTTATGTACTAGGAATAAGGCCCATTGTGGAAATAAATACAACAGGCTCTAGAAAGAGGCTCTGGGAGAGTGCCCCAGCCTTGGGCACTCAGCATCAATTTGCTGGGGCAACCTCAGCAGGGTATGACACAGACTCCACCATTTTCTCCAGGGGAACTGATCAATGCCATCTGGAGAGCAGCTGTAATTCAGTGTGATTGCCATCCCTCCCCTGGAGATTGGCAACAATGGTTCCCCATGGGGGAATGGGTGGTTTGAAGGGTAGAGTCTATGGCACTGAACCTGTCTAAGGTCCCACCCCTGCTGAAACCTCACCCTCTCCAGGGTCCACCCCTCAAATCTCCAGGAATCTCCCCACCTGGAGTTGGCAACCCTACCTCCCGGCCAACCAACAATGTATCATTATCTGTCCCCTGGCTTCAGCTTTCCATCTCCCCCCTAGAGAGCAGTTGTAATTCTGAGTGATCTCCAGCCCCCACCTAGAGATTGGCAACAATGGTTCCTCGTGAGGGACTCACTGGCTTGGAGGGTGGAGTCTATGGCATTGTACCTGTCTGAGATCCCATCCCTCCTCAAACCTCACCGTCTCCAGGCTCCATCCCTCAGATCTCCAGGAATTTTCCACCTGGAGCTGGCAACCCTATCTCCTTCCCAGCCAATCATCAACCTCACTCTTCAACTTTTCATCTCCCCCCCCCACAGCCTCCATTGTGCTCTGAAGCCCTGACTGCTATGTCACATTGGCTGTCATAGGGGGTCCATTTCAGCCTGGTATAAGGACACAGAGTCCACCATTTTCTCCAGGGGAACTGATCTCTGCCATCTGGGGAGCACTTGTAATTCTGAGTGATATCCAGCCCTCACCTGGAGATTGGCAACCATAGTTCCCCTGCAGGAAAAGTAGTCTTTCTCTGCAATGGGGACCAAAGCAGCTGACATCATTCTCCTCTCCCCCTTTTGACTTGCACAACAACCCTGTGAGGTAGGTTAGGCTTAAGTCTGTGACTGCCCCAAAATCACCCACTCAGCAAGAACCTGGGTCTAGCAGATCCTGCTCTGAACTGCTGCCTGCTACGCCTAGGGTGGAGCCTGAAGATCACCAAGAATCACAATTGAACTCCAGACAACAGATCTCCCCCCCCCCCCCAGAGAAAATGACTGCTTTGGAGGGTGGCCTCTATGGCATTCTGTTCAGCTGGCCCCAATGAGTTTTCTCCCAAAGGCCAACATAGGTGTGAAAAGGGGCAAAGTTTCAGAGAAGCAAGCTTGGTTGCCTAGCAACAGGCACTGAGGGGAAAGTTGTAGGTTCTGATGATGGAAATACCTGGAGATTTGGGGGGTGGATCCTGTGGAGGGCAGCTTTTGCGGAGGAAATGGAAGGACTCAGCAGGGTATAATGCCATAGGGTCTACCCTCCAAAGCAGCCATTTTCTCCAGGGGAACTGATCTCTGTCATCTGGAGATCAATTGTAACTGCGGGACATTTCCAGGTCCCACCTGGAGATTTAGGGGGAAAGTCAGCCACACAGCAGGGGTTTGAAGAGAATAGTTTGATGGTCACTGGCCCACCTTATTAGCCAGCCAGCCATGGTGGAGCTAAGCAGGAGAGAGAGCCTGAGGAATTTCACACAGCCAATATGTTCAGTTTCAGGAACTCTTCAGTAACGATTTCTGTCAGGCATTTCACACAGAACTGTATTAGTACTGGTTCCCTAAAGGAACATATTGGCCCTTTCACACAGAAACGTGCATCTCCCGTTGAGGAAGCGTTCCTGAGCCGGTTTACCTTGAAACCTCCTCCCAAGCATTCTTCAGTTCTTGTACCAGTCCTAAAGCTCTACGGGGTGCTGTGTGAAATGCCCCCGTTTCAGTTTATTCTGACAGGAAATTGGGCAAGCTGGCAGTGTGCGGGGAAGGGGGTTATGCTGAAAGTCCATTGTGTTTTCACTGACAGAAGCAAGCCACTGAGGGGACAGTTAGACCCTCCTGGCAGTGGGCGGAGGAGAAGAGTGGACCCAGCACCCAGTCCTTCCCCTTCGCTGACTCCCTCCAGACTGAGGCCAAGACGCTGGTCGGTGGCTCTGTGGGCCAGACTGAGGCAAAGCAGGGAGAGAATGCTGCCAGTGGCCAGGGACCCCTTTTGAGTGGCAGTCCTTCCAGCCAACTAATTTTGGCACCCCATGGAATCTTGCCACTTGAAAATGGCTTTATATAATAAGGAGAGATGTTAGGAATCATATTGAGTTGGATAAGCTTTCTGCTTTTTGCTTTAAATATCCCTGTTTCAGTTTTGCTTCTCCCTTGTGCAAATTAAAGCACAAATCTTTATTTTTATGCCATTTTATACTTCTTTAGGCTTAGTTTTTCCTGTACACATTTCAGCATTATTAATGCATTAATAGATCAGCATTATATGTCATACATATCCTATACATATAAATGATACATCTCTCACTCTTATGCACGCACACATGCACACACACACACAGAGATATGACATTTGCTAATCTTTTTAAATGGAATTGGAAAATTAATTGATCAAATAAGCCAGACAATTATTCAGCTCAACACATTTAATCAGCTGTCATCTTTCATTTGGAAGCATGAGCATCTCTCCTCTTAAGCCCTGTCACGACAACTTCACTCACCTGAACAGAGCCTTCTGCAGGTGCCACCCTGCCAATGGGTACAACCGACAACTGCCCGTACACATACGTTCTCTGCAGTAGCCCCCACCCTACAGAATGGCCTGCCTGAGGAGGTCAAGAAGGTGCCTGCCCTTTTGGCTTTCTGCAAACTATTTAAACAGAACTGTTCAGGAGGCCTTTTTTATAATGGAAATACATTATAACAGAATGATTCAGGAAGATGTTTCAATAGAGCGATCAGGACAGGGGATTAAAGCACTAATATGTCACTATGACTGGTGGCACTCTGCCAAATACCATCCGTGCCCTGCAGGACCTAGAGCAGTTAGTTCCGCAGGGCTTTCAAGGCAGAGGTGTCCTGCCAGGCTTTTGGTTGAGGACAGTGATGGGCTCCACCTCATCTGGCACTCCCCTCCCCCTGTTTTTCTGCCCCCCCCCCCCCAACAAGGCAGTGATGCAATCTGAAGGTTTTAGCACCATCTGGAAATGTTGAGTATTTTAGCACCATCTGAACTGTTTTTATTGAATTATGAATGCGCTTTACTGTTGTTCACTGCCCTGAGCCTTGTGTATACATGGGAGGGCAGTCTAAAAGTTTGATTTATAAATAAATAAATAAATAAATCTCTGTTGCTCTGTGTTTTTATCTTGCTCTCACGGCAATATATTTCTACTTACATCATATCATTTATTGCAGTGTTTAACATGCCATGTTTCATACTTATACCTTGTTTCAGGCTTCTGCAGCCCTAATCCCACTACACTGCTTATTAGATGTCTCTTCGTTTTATTGATTGCACTGACTTACAGTACGGAATCCTCAGCAGGAGAGGTGGACTATAAATAAATAAATTTGCTGAAGAACCTGTGCATTACAGTGCTCATGCGCAACTCACTGAAGGAGGAGCATTTGCAGCTCTTTCCCTTCTGTTCTGGGTTCTTTGGATCCAACCCCCTGGGTTTAGGACAGAGGTGAAGCCCTTTCCCGAAGGTGGTAATAATTCAGGCTGCACGCCACACATGGTTAGTTTGCTTAAATCCCATTCAATGACCTTCAGCATAGACCAAAGTGCAGCTTTTAATTTCTGCCTGTTCATTGCCTATCTCTTATGCCAGATACATACATGCATTCTGGTATAAAGACTGGTTCATAAAATGATATTTACATGAATCCAGCATGAATTTAAGTTAGCTGAAAGCACTCTGACAAATGTCCAGATTACAATTTGTTGTGTGCTAGGAAATATTCCAATGTGGGCTGAACCAGGATGTGATGAGTCATAACCTAGACACGTCCTAGAATCCTCACAAAACCAGTTCATCATATCAAAATCTACTGACAGAGTCGGCTCCGGTTAACTTTACTACATTAAAATGATTTGGCCTAACAAGGGTTTCTCTGTGTACCTAATGTACATAGCAAAACCAGAATATTCAGTTTGAAGGTTACCAAAGGTCTTCTTGCTTGAAAAGATAGTATCAACTATTCTACAAATGTATACTGCCATTATTCATTTTGGCTCTGAGGTAATATGATTTTTTTTCTAACATGCACTTAATGAGTGTTTCTGCCCTTTAAAATATATTATATGGCATGTATTATCTAAAATCTTAGGAAATTAGGAAGAGTCATTTAATGAGATTAAATTGTAACAATTTGTTTCCACAGGTACCTATGTGGTCAAGTAGCAGTCAAGAATAGGAAATAGATTCCCAGTTAACTTGGCATATTTTCTATAAGCAAGTCATGCACATTTGTTGTTTATGAGATCCTGTTGACTATTATTTATTTATTTATTAGTTGAATTTATAACCCACCCTCCCCACCAAGGCACATACATATGCTATATATCTCTTGAATGACTCATATATTTTCATAGCTCCAGTAAACTAAGCCACTGCATAAGTATAGCAGGAGACACAGCTATCTTCTCGTACATTTTACACAGCCCTTAGGTTTGAGTGTTAAAGGGGCACAAGGAGCATGAATTGCTAAAGCTGCTTCCAGGCTCTGTCTTTCATTCATTAAAAGCTCTGTTAACCATTATGTTAGTAATCTGGGATCAGATTACTAACATAATTCATTGAGTAAAGCTTCCTTTTTAAGTAATATAGGGAAGAAATATTTTGGGTCTTGTAGATAAAGTATGACGATTATGCCCTTGAAAACTTGTGACTCACCAAACTAAACCTCCAGCCATGTATAATTGCCTACTGGGGCTCAGTGTTTTTGCTATTTACCCAGACCTATAAAAACAGGAAAAGTTTGTCAGGTTACATGTGTTGCATTCAGCTCAGCAGGTCTAGGGTCACCAACTCTAAGTTAGGAAATTCCTGGAGGTTTGGGTGTAGAGCCTGGGGGTGACAGGCTTTGGGGGAGGCAGAGACCTCAGCAGGATAGAACATCATACAATCCACCATCCAAACTAGCCATTTTCTCCAGGGGAACTGAGCTCTGTTGTCTGGAGTTCAATTATAATTCCAGGAGGCCCCACCTGGAGGTTAGCAAACTGTGTCAGTATCATGAAGGGGTTTTCAAACTGTGAGTCAGAAGGACCCAAAAATGGGTTGTGATTCTTGTGCAGATTGATCACAAGGCTAGGAAAGCGGAGGAGAAGCTGGGAGAAGAGGTTTTGGAAGCTCTATGGATAATTTGGATTTCCCTTTGCATAACATAAAACGCTTTAGCCCTACCGTCAAATGTAGGGATATGGATGGGAATGGGGCAGGTGAAGGGAGGCATTTTTTTGGAGAAGAGCTCTTGACACAGTGACTGATAGTCTGCTTTGTATGCAGAAGGTCTTGTGCTCAAATCCCGAACATCTCCACCTAAAACAATCTGTAGGGAATCAGAGACCCTGGAGAGACGTTGCCACTCAGAGGGAAAGGACACTGACCTAGACAGGTCTGACTCAGAATAAGGCAGTTTCATGTATGTATTCATGTAACATAAAACATAAAGTTTCTCTTTGTAAACTGATGAGAGATTCCTGTGTTTGATGTTGAGGAGGGGGAAAGTGGCATGGAGTTACTTTGCAAAACAGACAAAATTACAAGAATACTTCAGAGAAATCTACATTTCAAGTGAAAGCTCTTCGCAAACAAGCCCACAATTTCAAAACTTACATTTTAAAATGATATTATATATTATTCCCTTGATTAAACCCTTTTGCATGTATCAATGCCCATAGTTTAAGACAGCAACAAACCACAGTACCTTCCCCTATTGTGCTCAGGAACTGAATTAATGCTCATAACAGTAGTGACGCTAGCAAAAGATTGCAGGCATTACTGAGAGGACCTATTTAACCTATGCAAATGTTTCAACAATTTGGAAAATATCATTATCCCAGTTTTAAGTTACTGATTATGATGCTTAAAGATTTCAGCTCATTTGGAGCAGCATAAGAGATTGGAATGCAGTTACACAAACTTCACAGTTGGAAGCTTGTGCAGACATTATGTTTTGTTACTTTTCCACAAGACTTACTCCTATAAATAGTTTTCCTGTTCTCTTGTGTGGACAGATATTCAGTGACAGGCAAACATCCCAACCAAGCTGGCACAAAGTTCTCCAAAATCTCTATAAGGCAAGTTGTGTGTTTCTCATCTACAAAATGGTTTATTAATATGCACCAAACTGGCTTTTCACCAATGAGAGTTATGACATTTTTGATTAGAAATGGCCATTCCTCTTACTTGTTGGTACATGGTAGCATAAGCAAAGCTAAAGAAGTTAGCACTCAATATAGGTTTGTAAGAATTTAATTTCATTCATTGGATTTTTATCCCACCCTTCCCTGCTTGCAGGGCTCAGGGCAGCTCACAACAATTAAAACACCAATAAAACAATAAAAGCATTCTACAGTTATACAAAATTAATCACACCAAGATGGCCCATGAACCTAGGAACATGCTCCTGTGGGTCTATAAAAATGCCCAAGATTAATAATGGGTAGTAGGCAATGACCCCCAGCAGTCACTGAATGTACCAGGTCAATGGGTAGAGCGGGGGCGTGGCAGAATAATGGGATACCCGTTGCCTCAACCAAAGGCCTGGTGGAAAACCTCCGTTTTACAGGCCCTGTGGAACTGAAGCAGATCCCACAGGGCCCTGATCTCAGCCAGGAGAGTGTTCCACCAGACTGGAGCCAGAGCTAAAAAGGCCCTGGCTCTGGGTCATGGCTAAATGAATGTCCTCGGGGCTGGGGACCAACAGCAGCTATTGTTCCAATGAGCAGAACACTCTTCGACAGACACAGCAGGAGAGATGGTCCTGTAGATATGTAGGTCTCAGACCGCTCAGGGCTTTGAAGGCTAATACTATAACCTTGAACAGGATTTGGTACTCCACTGGGAGCCAATGCAGCTTGTGGAGCACTAGTTTGACATGCGCTCTAAAAGGTGCCCCCGCGTAAGGACACAAGCTCCTGCATCTTGAACAAGTTGGAGTTTCCAAGTCAACCTCAAGGGCAGCCCAGCATATAGTGAGTTACAGTATTCCAGCCTGGAGGTTACCATTGCATGGATTGCTGTGGCTAGGTCATGAGGAGAGAGATAGGGAACCAGTTGCCTAATTAGCCAAAGATGGTTAAAAGCTGTTCTGGCAATGGCCATGACCTGGGCCTCCATAGAAAGTGAGGCATCCAAGATCACGCCCAGACTCCTCAACGTCTGTGTCAGCATCAATGGTGCCCCACCAAGGGTTGGGAGCTTGATCCCTAAATCCACCCTCTCACGACTCAGGCTCAAGACCTCCAACTTTGATGGATTTAGTTTCAGGTGGCTCTGCTGTCACCAACCAGCCAAAACTTCTAATGCTCTGGCCTGAACCTCTGGGGCGCCATCCGGTTGGCCATCCATCAACAGATATAGCTGAGTGTCATCAGCATACTGAACTTATGTTTGCCCATTTACATGCCAGCAGGCATCCCTGAATACAGCAGAACTTACTGTGAACCAACACACATATTATTAAGACCTGAATTGGTCTGATATGTGAGTAGATGAAGTTGCCCTAGAAAGACATCAATTTAATTATTTTGTGTGACCCACAGTTGGGTCCCATTTTTAAGTAGGGAGCTGTGTTCCTAACGTTCTTTGCTATGAATGGCTCAACCTTGACCAGTATCTCCAGAAGCAAAGAAATATGGGTATATTGGCCAGTTGGTGCTGTTTTGGTAGGTTCACAGCTGTGAAGTGAAGAATTCCTGTAAGGCTCAATTCAGACATAACACAAAACCATAATACAATTAAACTAACTACAATTAGCATGATTGTCCAACTGTGAACCACTCCACTAATAATGCTTAGTTTAGAGTCCACCAAACTTGGATCTGAAACCATGAAGTTGGTTAACTAATTACTGTTAGATTAACTATGGTTTTGTGTCACGTATAAACATGGATATCCTGGCTTAATCCTAGTTCGTTTCCCAGTCATACCCTTGCATGCTTTCCAACTACAGAGATGTCCAGACACAACAAACCAGTATCTGTGGAAAAAACAGGATTTGAGTGATCATTCAGGACAGACAATACTTCTTTATGATTAAAGCATAAAGAAGAAGCAAATGATTAAAAACTGGAATTTGCTGCCATGGGATGTAGTGATGGTCACAGGCATAGACAGCTTTAAAATGGGATTAGACAGATTCGGGGAGGATAAGTCTATCAGTGGCTACTAACCATGGTGACTAAAGGAAATCTCCATGTTCAGAGGCAGTCAAACTCTGAATACCAGTGCCAGGAGGCAACATCAGGGAAAGGCTTTGGCCTCTGTGCCCTGTTGATGGACCTCCAGAGGAACTGGTTTGATCACTGTGTGAGACAGGGTGCTGGACTAGATGGACCACTAGTCTGATCCGGCAGGGCTCTTCTTGTGTTCTTATGTATCTGTAAGTGGAATCCTAGGCCCCGTCCACACGAGCAAGATAAGCTGGACAGGAAGTGACTCAAATTTGTGCCGGTGCAATTTGCGCCGCTTTTGCAGGATCACACAGGTCCATGGACCTGTGAGGGCAAATCGCCGCTGCGTGATCACATGCAGCCACGGGCGAGTTTTTTTTTCCCCCCCGGCCGTTTTCAGTGCGCTTATCTGCTTCTACAAGGGATCGATGACTTGCCTGTCCACCCTTAAGACCATCCAATGATGCGCACACCGGGATGGGAGGGGAAACCCCCCCCCCAAAAGCCCGCTCCCCAACGTCACTTGTTTGCGCTGGCGCGATCACACCAGGAAAGGTCAGTTCTGGGCCGTCGCAAACCATTTGAGACTGTCTTTTCACTGGTAGCTAAATAAGTTGATTCCCCACCGGCTCAAAGTGGTTTGCGACACTTTGACACTGGTTGCAGGATGCTTCCCAGATGTGCTTGTGTGATCACGCCACTTTGAGCCAGCAGGGAATCGTCCTTCTTGTGTCGCAAATGGGTGCGTATGATCGCGCCCTCAGTTTCATAACCTGATTTTCAGTGTGAATTTTCAGTAGTTAAAATAAACCACAGTTTTGGTGTCTGAACTGAACCTAAGCCCTGACCATCATGCAAAGGAGGAATCCATCACTATTTTTGTAAGTTAAAATCGCCATTTTGTTAAAAACATGCAAATTTGCTCAATTTATATGCACAGATGTGAAATATAAAGACAATGTGTTTCATCTCTAGTCAATTTTGTGCTTGAAAAGACAGGGTTGGGCAGGATTGTAAGTACCTCCTTACCACGAAGATTTGGTTGCCCTCATGAGAACTGTGGTTGGCAGCTTATGGTAGAAAGAAATAGTTAGATTTCCACTCAACCATCCTGTATACACTGCAACTAGAACAGTAGAAAAACAAGCAATGTACAGGTTAAATAGAATATTAGATTGTATCTGAGATCTGTATAGAAAATAAGCTTTGAATCGTTTCATAAGATGGAGTATGTTGACATTTAAGGCTTGAATTGATCCAATTTTTAAAAGATCTTTTGCAACACTTAAATGACTGAATATGAATTTTCAGTAGTCCCATATTTTGGGCCAATGGTTGTTTCACCAGGGCTGATGTTGTCTTACTGTAATTGTGGACTGGGTCTGGCAGAGAGGAAATGCCTCCTTCAAAGAGCAGATGGCTCCTGTTTCAAGGAGGTGGGGCCTTCACTCCTAAATAAATCTGCTCTGGACCGAGGACAGCTGAATAACTACCACCCAGTCTCAAACATACCATTCTTGAGCAAGGGGAACGAACAAGTGGTAGCTGTACAAATTTAGGGATTTCTGGATGAGACTGGGTCCTTCCCAGTCTGGTTTTAGGCCTTCGCTCTGGCTTGTTCCAGGCCACAAAAACAGCCTTTATCAACCTGATGGATGGCCTGCAACTGGGGATGGATGGCTGCTGTAGTTTTGGTCCTACCCAGAAGGTGGTTGTGTGCCTCTGCTGTTTAGCCTCTTAGCTGCAGGATTATGGATCCCACAAGATTCCATCTTGCTATGCATGTTTTTTAACATCTATGTGAAAATGCTGGGTGGGACATCCAGAGATTTTATTCTGGGTTGTCACCAACATACAGATGAGATTCAGCTTTGTCTCTCACTTACAATGGACCCCTGGGAAACTGATGGCTGGAAATGGTTTTGGAATGGATGATGGCTAATAAAAGCAATTCTGACAAGTCGGAAGTACTACTGGTAGGCAGAAGGACTGACCTAGGTATTCAGGTGTTTCCTTTCTGGATGGGACTGTAGTCCCCCTAAAGGAGCTGGTTCACAAGTGGCAGTGGTGGCCAGGAATGCCTTTCAGCAGCTTTGGCTGGTGAGCCAGCGGTGCCCTTTCCTAGGTAAAAAAGATCTTGCCACTGTGGTGTGTACGTGTAGATTAAATTACTGCAATGTATTTTTGTAGGGCTGCCCTTGAAGAGTGTCCAGAAAGTACGGAATGCCGTGACAAGAACGTTGACATGTCCTAGGAACCATATCATTCCAGCCTGGTTCTATCTGCACTGGCTTCCAATTTGCTTCTGGGCCCAATTCAAGGTGCTTTTAAAATTCTTTATGGCTTGGGACCAGCATACCTTACCAGCCTATTCCCACATGAACCTCCTCAATAAATGCAGTCGTCTTTGGGGACCTTGCTTCTGGTACTCCTCTCATCTGACTGGCCACTTGAGAGAGGGTCTTCTCAGTTGTGCATCAAATCTGTGGAATTCCTTCCCCGGGAACATTTGCCTGTCCTTCTATATCATTGTCTTCTGCCCTCCTTCTCGTTTATGTTTTTAATTGTTGTTATATGTGTTGTTTTAAAGGTTGTTTTTTAATTTTCGTTAACTCACTGCCTTGAGGGCCCAAATTGATGGAAGGGTGGCATAAAAGTTTTAAATAAATAATTACAATCCTATGCTTCATCACAGCAAAGGCAACAGAATAAAGGTAAAGGTTTCCCTTGCTCAAAAGCCAGTCGAATACAACTCTAGGGATGCGGTGCTCATCTCCGTTTCCAAGCCAAAGAGCGAGCGCTGTCCGGAGACGTTTCCGTGGTCATGTGTCCGGCATGACTAGACACCGAGGTGCACAGAATGCTGTTCCCTTCCCACAGAAGAATGGGGGCCTGGTCTCCCATGGGATGGCCTGCTCTGGATCCAGCTCGTTCCTCCTTGAGAATGTTTTCAGGTTCTAACCAGTCCATTCACTTCTTCTGTAGATGGCTCACGTATAATGTACTGATGAGATTCAATAACCTTATTGGGCAGTAATTGGCTGGTTCAGACCTGCAGCCTTTTTCAAAAAATGGGATCATAATGGCCAATGCCCAGCCCTTCAGAATGGAGGCAGTAAGATTGATCCAAGCGAATAATGCAGCAAAAATCTGGAGCCCGCCAACCCAAAGTTGCTTTTAGTCAATCTGCAGTAATGTTATTGCCATCTGGGGGCTTTACCAGATCTCAAACACTGAGTAAGTTTGGTAATTTCTGAAATGGATTCGGGTGGCCCTGTAGGTGCCCCATTCAGGCTACAGAGCCTATTGGAAAACTTTAGAAGTGGCAGGTGTAGTGGCAAAGAAATGTTATTTCTCTGCCAGCACTTCATCAGAAAGGTCACAACCCTCCCAATTTTTTAAGGTATCTCAACATCTGCTGACTCCTGAATCTGAACTGTTACTGTCTCAGGAACATACAGTTAGCTTTGACACCTTTGCAAGGTTTTTTTGCTGGTAAAATCTGAACTGAATGCTGACTGTAATATATACAAGGTAGAAGAAATGTTTAATACATTGTCTGGGTTGCTTATGGGACCATTTTAGCCCAGTAACTGTGCTGGATGTTGACCAGATCCTCGGATCTATGAAGGCCGCCACTTCTGCACTGGCCCCGTTCCCATCCTGGCTGCTAAAATCCTGCAAGGTCCCCGTTAATGAGCCCTTGATGACCATCATGAATCAACCACTGGGCATCTTCCCTTGGCCACTTGAAGAGGTAGTTTAGCTGTCCACTACTTAAAAACTCATCCCTGCACAAAATTGATGCGGCCAATTATTGAGTAGTCTTTAATCTGCCTTTCTCAGGTAAACTGGTTGAGGAAGCAGTAGCAGACCAGCTTCGGGTCTCTTTGGATAACTCATGTACTCTGGACCCTTTTCAGACTGGTTTAGGCTGGGCTATGGGCCAGAGACAGCTCTAGTGGCTTTAGTTGAGGATCTCCATCTAAATGTAGACAAAAGTCACGCTTCCTTGTCGCTCCTACTGCATCTATCTGCAGCCTTTGATATAACCGATCATGCCATTCTGTTGAGGCATTTGGAGGCCGAAGCAGGTATCAGGGGACATGCCTTGAACTGGTTCAAATAATTTCTCTAGGACTGGATTTAAAGGGTTGCCACTCAAGGTATTGACTAGCCCACAGAAAGCCCTTTACAGGCTTGGATCCCCCTCCTATTTGCAGAGCTGCCTTTCTTCCTGTGATTTGCTTATCTGAGCAGTGCCTTCTGCAGGTGTCACCCAGCAGATGGGCAAAATCAACAACTGCCTGTACATGTGCTTTCTCACAACTGCTGGGTGAGGCGCCTGCAGAAGGCACTGCTCAGATGAGCAAAGCATAGGAAAACAGGCAGTTCTGCAAACAGGAGGGACCAAGCTCATCCTCCACCTTTTGGAACGGCCTCCATGACAAGAGTAGGAAGGCTCCCAGTCTCCTGGGATTCTGCAAAACTTTACAAAACTGAATTATTCAGGAAGGCTTTCCTTACATGGGCAGTAGGACTGCACTGAAATAAAACTGTTCAGAGAGATGCTTTGGCAAAGGGATAGGGCCGTGGATGGTACCAGTAGGCGAACTGAAGGGCTCTTAACACTAAAGACACACCATTCCGTGTCCACACTATGCACAAAGGCAGGGGTCCTTTGGGGCCAGAGCGAGGCGGTGCAAAGCTCCGCCAGCTCAGAAGTGGCCACTAGGGCAGCCACAGGCCGAATCAGATTCTCTGATCTGATTCCGCTTGCTGCCGAATTGCCGCCGAACTTTAAAAGCCACTGGAGGGGAGGGGGTTTGAGGGAGAGGCTCCAAACTTGCAGGGTAGCTGCTGGGGCCTCTCCTCGAAATACCCACCAAGTTTCAAGAAGATTGGACCAGGGGGTCCAATTCTACGGGCCCCCAAACAGGTTGCCCCCATTCCCTCCATTGTTCTCTATGGCAGGAAAAAAGTAACAATGGCCCATAAGGTATAATGGGGCTGAAACTGACATTCCCTTTCTGGCACACTTCTGGTGATGTCAGGGGACATGGCATATGCTAATGAGTTATGCTAATGAGCTCCTGCACCTCTTTTTCTACGAAAGGACCCCTGCACAAAGGCTATCACCACCGCAAAAGACCCCTAGCATGCTTGCTGGGCCAAAAATAACTTCTCCAGCAACTTCAACAGACTGCTTGAATACTACTGAATGGTGTTTCCCGCGCAACAGGCCCAGCTTCGGATGGATACCAAGGCGCAGCTTCCAGGCGAGGAGCGGCTGCAAAGGCCTACCGTTCTGGCCCGGGCGGCCAGCACACGTTTCTCTCGCCTTTTGCTCCCCGCCCCCAGGGTCCGCTGCAGGTCGGCCTACGTCAGAGAGAAGCTAGCGGCTGGCAGAAGAGCTAATCTCTTTGCACCGAGCATTACGTGCTTAACCGGGATCGCCTCTGCTCCTTATCTGACCTCTGGCGTCCCCGCCCCCCCGTCCCCCAGTCTTGCAAGCCGCGGCGGCAAAGCCTTCGAGGCAACCGGGGGCCCAGAAGACGGCTTCTTCTCCGGCAGGGGGCGTCATTGCGACACAACAGGCCCGTCTGTTGTGAGCCCCCCGCGGGAGGCGGCAGGGTGGGAAAGAGAAAGTTCAAAACTGGAAGGGGGGAGAGGGGGCTGTTCGTTGCTCAAACGGAGCGCTCGGCAAGCCCCGGCAGTGCAGTCGCGGAGTTTGCCAACCGCTTCTCTCCGTCGAAGTGGACCTAAGGGCGAGGGGGTTAACAGGACCAAAGAACTGTAAAGCATTTATTTTCCCCTCCGCCAAGAGTCTTCCCGCAGCGGCTTCCTGGCAGCGGTCTTCCAAGAGGGGAGCTGGTTTGGCGCCCCCAGGGAATGCCCTGCGGGTTCCCTCTGGTAGCCCTCGGGGGGCTGGGGGCCGAACGGGGAAGAGCGCGCGCGTCCTTCGCCGTCCACCGTGCAGCCGCTGCTCGTGCTTTTGGAGCGCGGCCCTCCTCGAGCTTGGGGCCAGGGGCTCTCGGGGAAGGAAGCCAAGACGAGGAAGCGCGGGGAGAGGGGCAGCTGGGGAGACGATTGCCCGCCCCAAAGTAGGGCGGGCGTTGGGAGCCTGCCAGGCGAAAATCCGGGCGAGAGGGCTCTCCCTTGATGGCGCCCCTAGACCGCCCCGCGCCCTTTGGAAGCAGGACTAAGAGCGGCGGCTGGCCGCCAGGTTTAGCCCGGGAGCTGTCTTTGAGGCGGAGGTCCGGTCCCAGACCGCGTGACTGAATAATAAGGAGGGGACGACGGAGGCGTCTGGCCATTTACGGCCCCCGAGTGAGCCGCCCCAAACATCCCTTCCCCAGCTCTAAAGGGTGAAGGTTTCCGACGAGCTACGCAGGTTGAAAGCCAGCAAGAAATTAAGCGCGGCTTCTACCAGCTCTGTTTCGAAGCACTCGCCGTCCGTTTGCAAATGCTCGGCTCGCAGCTGCCTGTCCCCGGAGATGAGCCTGAAAGCCGCCCGCAGGCATGGCACCTCTGGCTTCTGTGCATCGCCCCGGGAGGCGCCGGAGCAGGGAAAGAGAAGAGCTTCCGCGCTCTGTGCGTCGTCTCCCCCCCCCCCCCCCCCGCGGGTCCTCGGACGCAGGAGCGAGGCGATAGGCGGCCCTTTCGTGCGTGGGTGGGTGGGTGCTGACTCCCCCGCGCCCCCCCGTGCGCACAGAGCTCATTCACACGGAGCTGGCCCGGCTTCTTCGGCGAGCACCTCTCCAATTGGCTCCTCGCCCCGGGGGCCTGAAGGAAGGAAAATACATCGTCACGGCCAAGGCAGCGACGATTGGCGCAGCTCTTCGCACATCACTGTCCTTTGGATTCGCCCTGCAGCTGTTGCTGGAACGTCAGTACATGTGACGTCCTGCCCGCTCCGATTACTGCTCGCCCAGCTGCCGCTGTTGTGTGTGCAAGCCCCCCTCTCGCGCCCCCCCCCCGCTTCTGCTGCCTCATTCTCTTTTATCTTCCCGCAGGAAAGGCGACGGCCTCCTCTCTGCCCATGCACAGGGGCTCGAGTCCTGATCATGCCTCGCCAGTCTTGCGCGCCGGCATATAAAGAGGAACTGAGTTTGCGCAGGTGGAGTCTCTTGACAGCCGTGCTTCACCTTTAGAATTTGAGCTGCTGTCAGGTTATTGGGCGGTTGCGCACTGAAGATTAGACTGGAGAAAAAAGAGTGAGTTTTCTGTATATGGTTTTCCCTGTCATTATTCATTGCAGTAATTTTTCCAGGAACGTTCACCCGGGGGGGGGCGGGTGGAGATCCCTAAAAACAGATCAGGGTAATCATCTAGTTTTTGTGTGTCTAGTAAAACAGTAATAGAGAAGGACCGCTCTTAAAGCATCCAACTTTCTCCTCCTATACGGGTTAATGTACTTTGTTTACATTGTAAACGATATGATGCCTTGGAAGGACGTTCCCCTCCTTCCCTGATCGTGTGTGTGTGTGTGTGTGTGTGTGTGTGATTTCACAGAACGTACTGGAAAAAACGAGCGGCTTTACTTTTATGCCGCTAAATCCGCTTATGAGCGTTTTGTGAACCGGAAAGAGAGGGCGGCAGAGACGGAGGCGGCCGTTAGGTTGATTCCGGAGAATAAAATGCAAAAGAGGTGATACACTGGACCAACTTCTCTTGAGTTTGCAGATCTCTGGGTTACACAGAGCGACTCATCCTGCTGAACGGAAGGCTCAGGGAAAAGCTACCCGCGTAGCTGCTTTAGTCCTACTAACCCCCCCCCCCCCCCGCCGCTCCCGTTAAATTCCTAGCCGGCTTCTGCTGGTCTCTTTATTCTCTGCTCTCACCGACTACTCTGACCTCCCGAATGCAAACGACCGAAGGGCTGGTATTGGGTCCGAGGCCGTGCCCTCCAAGCGTAAACCGCTTTCTTGGACATAAGCCCTTCTTCCTCCTTTGGGCCCGGCTTCCAAGAGGGTATTTGGAACCAGCTGCTGCCGAACTACCAGGAGCACCTGTAGCTTAGTAAACTTGAGTCTGAGCTTACAGTAGCCAGTAGGGGGAACGTGATTCTATCTGGGTCAGTATCAAGAACACCATCTGGACCGGGATTTCCCCTGGTGTCCCAGTTCCCCCAACCCCCCGCCTAAATGAATGTAAGTGGTTTCAAAAACCAGGAGGAGGCCTTATGTCGTCGGTGATCTAGGTGTAGCTGACTCGGGGAACAAGGAGTATACCACGTCCGGATTCTTGCGTGTTTTAGGACTATGATTTTTGTAAGGCTTTGCTGCTTTGTCGTAAACATCACCAGTACCTTTGCGACTGACTTCTGTCGAGGTAGAATGGCACCTTTCTGTCCAGAGGGGCGGGCAGCGGTCTGTGCCCCAGTCTGTAGGCGCTCTGACGTCTGAACGCCCCAACATGACAGATCTCGCTTTCTAGAAATAGGCGCAGCAGTTGTCCCCGCTCCCCTTCCCCGGTCCTACTGAATCGGCTCTTCAGTAGTTGAAAAGTCCCAAAGCTAGTTCCGTCCCTGCTCCCTCGCCCTCGGCCCCCTCCGCTCCACACCAACAGCCAAGCACCCACTCCAGCAGGGCGTCCGTTTTCTTGCTGGGAGACCGACGGGCTGCACACTGCATTCGGGGGGCGGGGGAACCTTGGAGGCAAAGACTGCCAAGAACCTTCCAGGAAGTTCCAGCAGGATCCAGAGGGGAAAGCGCTCCTGGCTTTTGGGGGGCGGAATCAGGGGGGAGGAGGAGGAAGCGGCCGTAGGAAAGCTGTCGCGACAAGCCCAGAACCCAGCTGTTCATGCAAATGAGGGGGCGTGTCCGGAGAGGCGGCTGAGAGGGGCGTGGGGAGCAGAGGGCGACTCGGAGCCCCGGAAGAGCCGGAAGCCCCGTATAAAAAAAACTACCGAGGGCGCCGCCGAAGCAGAACTCGCACCAGCGCCGGAGGTCGGCCGGCAGGCAGGCAGGCAGGCAGGCAGGGGAGGGCGAAGCGGCGCGGCCCCTGCAAGCTGGCCGAGGAAGGGGCGGCCAAGCGGGGGACCGGGCATGCCTACAGACACGCGCCCGGCAGAGCTGCGCCTGTAACGCCCGGCGGTGCGTGGGTGTCCCGCCTGCTGGCGCTCCCCTCTCTCCCCCCCAGCCCTCCCCACCCGTTTCTGCCGTCGGCCGGGAAGGCTCGGCTGGATCCCTCTCGCACCCCCCCCCGCCGCCGCCGCTGCCCTGCAGGTGGCCGAGCGCAAGACTTGCCGGTCCGGGGGGGGGGGGAGGCGGGAGGTGGCATCTGCCTTGCGGACCCTCCCCCGGCCGGATCCCAGGTCAGCCGGGGGCAGTTGGGGCTTCCCGACAGGGCCCCCTCCGGCCGGTCCCGTGGGGGGGGGGGGCGCGCTTCCCCCTGGTCCGAAAGGGCGGGTGACTGGCCCTGGCCCTGGCCGGGAGGGGGCCGCGACCCTCTCGGCGGCGGCTCAGGCGTAACGGGCCGCCTCCTCCTCCTCCTCCGTCGGGGAGCAGCGGCTTGAGGCGCCGAGCCCTCGCCGGGGCTGTCCGTCAGTGGCGGCGCTGCTCATCGGTTTCGCTTTCTTCTTCCCAGCTCGGCGCGAGGCGAGGGAGCGTGGTGCGGCGGGGAGCCCTGCCGACGGCGCGGGGCCATGGCCGACGAGGCGAGCGCCCAGGGCAGCGGCAGCCCCAGCGGGGCCGGGGCCGAGCCTTCCGAGGGCTGCTGCGCGAGCGGCCGCTGCAGCGTGCTCAGCTGGGAACAAGTGCAGCGCTTGGACCGCATCCTGGCGGAGACCATCCCGATCCACGGCCGGGGGAACTTCCCCACCCTGGAGATGCAGCCGCGGCAGATCGTCAAGGTGGTGCGGAGCCGCCTGGGAGAGAGGGGCATCGGCCTGCGCGACGTGCGCCTCAACGGCTCGGCGGCCAGCCACGTCTTGCACCAGGACAGCGGCCTGGGCTACAAGGACCTGGACCTCATCTTCTGCGCCGACCTGACGGGAGAGGCCGAGTTCCAGACCGTCAAAGATGTCGTCCTGGACTGCCTCTTGGACTTCTTGCCGAAAGGAGTGAACAAAGAGAAGATCACTCCCCTGACCCTGAAGGTAAAGCGCGCGTGGGCTCGGAGGAGGACCCCCCCCCCTCCTCTGCATTGCCAAAGGGACGGTAGAGACATATAGTCTGGAGTGGAAAGGAGGACGGCGCCCTGACGGCCGACGCGGCTGCGGTTAGATAAATTGGCTGCTAATTCGCTACAAAAATTCAAGGCAGAATTTATGCCTCTTGCTAATCATGGACAAGATTAGTCCCCTCCTCCTCCAGTCCTCTGTATGGAAGTACTTAATTGGAATGTTCATGCCTCCAAAATCTCATTGAAAAACAAGATACTAGAATATGTTAACAATTAAGTTAAGTCTCCTGTGTCTGAGAAAAGGAAGGGGAGAAGCACATTGCTTCAATTACAGTCCAATGCATAGCTAAGTTAAATTGACGGACTTGGATTTAAGCCAGTTTAGTTCCACCACTTTTTAATTTGACAAAGCCGCCCTCACTTTGGTTCAACTGGGCTACAGCTGAGCCCACTAGAGGGAAATGGTGCTCCTCCACCTTCTTCCTTGCTAATAGACGGGGGACGCTGAACTGACTGTCATTCTAGGCTCTGGTTCCTGAGCTTTATAACCCAGCTAACGCTTAAGGATTCTGAGACCTGGGTGTATAGCTCTTAAATTCTGCAGATTGTTACTTAAACAGAAATAAATGTGATTTACTCATAAACAGACTTACAGTCAATAATTTACAGTGCAATCATCAAACTCTGTTACACCCTTCTAAGCCAAATGGAGTCAATGGGCCTTAGAAAGTTATAACTAAGTATAGGATTTCACTGTTACAGTCCAAGTGATTATAATGCAGTCCTATGCAGAGTTATACCAGTGGGTTAGTCTGGAGTAACTCTGCGCAAGGTTGCATTGTTTTAATTTCAGTGGAACCAAATTTGAATTTAACTGGGCTGGGCCGAATGTGGCTGGGCTGTTGTGTCCCCCTGACTTTGACGAGACAGCACCCACAAGCTCAAGCTGGGCTGTCAATCTGCAGGATATGTTGTGTTGGTTTGGGATGGGAGAAGTTCATGAAACCTCCCTTCTTTTAAAGTTTCCAGAGCATTCAGAGGAAAACTGCCACTGATTTCAAAGAGAGATGTATATGAATCTAGATTATTATTCTTCCTTTCCTGAATATGTTTTAGTTTAAATGCATGTCTTCAAGAAGAGTCCCTCCTCAGAATTATCTGTGTGGTGCAGGAGTCTTTCTGTTTGGCAGTGAGCGTTCAACTTCAGATCTTTTGAAGAGACGCCTTAATAAAATCCTTGTAGAATATGTCCTTTGTGTGCTGCTGGTGCCATCAGCACTCCCTCTTCCTTCAGCTCTTTGCAACTGCATGTCTGCAAAGCCACATGCGAAATCTGTCTACAGTGTCTCTTTCTTCTGCCCGGGCTCCCTGAAGGGCTCTGCTGCAGGCTAGGCCAGGATGGAGCCCAGGGAAAATGCAGACGACAGCTTCCAAAAGTGGAGGTGCTTTTTATCAGTGTTCCTTATCTGGTTTTTATTTTATTTTGTGTGTGTGTGTGTTTCAAATTGTAGGAAGCCTATGTGCAGAAAATGGTGAAAGTGTGCAATGATTCAGACCGGTGGAGTCTCATCTCCCTCTCCAACAACAGCGGCAAAAATGTGGAGCTGAAATTTGTGGACTCTCTGAGGAGACAATTTGAGTTCAGCGTAGACTCCTTTCAAATCAAGCTAGACTCCCTCCTCCTTTTTTATGAATGTTCTGAGAACCCGATGACTGAAACTTTCCACCCCACTATCATTGGTGAGAGTGTCTATGGGGATTTCCAAGAAGCCTTTGATCACCTTTGCAACAAAATAATTGCTACCCGGAATCCAGAAGAAATCAGGGGAGGTGGCCTGCTTAAGTACTGCAACCTCCTCGTAAGAGGCTTCCGGGCTGCTTCTGAGTCGGAGATTAAGTCGCTCCAGAGATACATGTGCTCCAGGTTTTTCATTGACTTCTCAGACATTGGGGAACAGCAGCGGAAACTGGAGTCGTACTTGCAGAACCACTTTGTCGGGCTGGAGGACCGCAAGTACGACTATCTCATGACTCTTCACGGGGTGGTGAATGAGAGCACAGTGTGCCTGATGGGGCACGAGAGGCGGCAGACGTTGAACCTGATCACCATGCTGGCCATCCGCGTTCTAGCTGAGCAAAATATCATCCCAAATGTGGCCAATGTCACTTGCTACTACCAGCCGGCCCCATACGTAGCAGATGCTAACTTCAGCAATTACTATATCGCCCAGGTTCAGCCTGTGTTCCCCTGTCAGCAACACACATACTCGACTTGGTTGCCCTGTAATTAATATCTGTTTTGATAGACTTGGTGGGGAAAGTATATATTTTTTCTATCAAGCAACTAAAGGGGAAGGATGGCACTCTCCTTTTCAAAAAATTAATAATGGGGTGGTGTTTTGAGCAATGGTGGTCTCTGGCTTTTTAAGCTTGAGGAAAGCTGGCGGTTCTTCTCTGCGATGTGATGGAGCATAATTTAGAAAAGAACCCAACACTTCGTTGGATTCTACCCCAAAGCACAAGAGGCCTGTCATGAAAAGCAAAATTTCCCCCTTGAAGGAAACCAGGGGGAGTGCTTGATGACAATATGGGTTGGCTTAGCCTGCTCCCATAGCTATGGCATAGTGGAAGTTGGGAAGCCTTCTTTTTTAAAATGGGATCTGTGGGAGCAAAGAAAAGAAAAGAAAGTGAGAATGTGGGGTGGGATGGGGGAAAGTTTTAAAAAGCATTCAATAATTAGAAGCTAGAGGTGTAACATGTTGCAGCAAGATGTCCAGTTGGACTTGCCGCCTTCAGGGCATGAAATCAACAAGTGCTGTCCAGGGACCCATCCCATAGAATATAGGTCACTGAAATAGAATGCTTTAGGAGAGACAGCTTGCTGCAGCTGAGCAGCAGTAGATTGGTACAGTTTTTAAAAAGCGGGGGGGGGGGGGAGATGACAAATTCCATTGTTTCCAGCTGTGCGCATGCTTTACATTATTAAAAAAAAATGTGGAAAAGCAAGAAAACCAGCTGTAGCCAGCAACATATGCTTCCGGACCAAAGATTTCACAGATAAGTTTATCTAAGCAAAGAGGAAGACACAGCAGACAATTAAAGAAAAGAGATATAACTATATTTGTACACAAAAAATGTTAAACAAAAGTGCCTGATGCCTTCAGAAAATTTGAAGTGAGAGAAATATAGTTTTGTGGTTTAACCTTGCATTTTGTTTTTTTATCAGAGACACGATGAAAAGCTTGTGAATAGATGGTGGAGGAAATGCCTAAAAAATTTTTCCTGGCAAATAACGTATATAAAATTTATATTGTTGGTGTGATGTTCTCATACGTGTGTATTTTGTCGTGTGTGTGTGTATATATATATTTGTAGCATTATATGTATATACACACAATTTTGAACACGGTCTAGGAAAATGTAGCAATTTTAAGGAATGTTTTAAATAAAATAAGTGTGTTTTCCAGTCTGCAACAGGATGTCCTGATATGGTGGGCACTTTGCAGAGAGTTAATTGGCCGGTACCAGAAAATCTGGATAGACGAACCAGTTGTACATGAGGTGAAATTTAAATGATACATTCGGTTGCAAGAACAGCTTACAATAATTCATTGGAGGAGTGTTGGCAGCATCCTGTCTGGACAAATATTTCACTAGCTGACCCTTTATTTCTCATATTTTGTATTGTAATATGGCTTTGACACTTCGTAATTCTAATGCTGCAGACTTTCATGATGTGTAGACATCACATTGAAAGGTGACTCAAGGCAAGTCTTATTTAAACTCCCTTGACAGCTAAAGAATATTGTCTTAGTTGATGATTTGATTACTAATTATTACTATTTAAAAACAGTTTACAGAATGCATTGGGCATTCCAGGACCCCTAGAAGATAGTAAATGTGAAATGAACCATTATGAAGAGTGTTGCACAGGTGTTTTCAATACACACACACACGCACAGACATATATATAATACAAAAATTAAACATCTTTGATCTGGTTGTAACACTGCATTTTCCAATTTAGTACTGTATCTTATTTAAAATTAATCATTTTTGCATTGGGACAAACAACCTTTATTTAATTTCCTGTCTTTCAAGAAATTGGAGGAAAGTTGGGAGACTTGTTTCCCTGGGAATTTTCTCTCTACTTCTGTCCTGGTTATCATACAGAAAAGTTTAACCCTTTCAGATTTCTCCAGCCGCTGGTCTTTAAAAGCAAACAAAATCACAAAGGAAAGCAGATGTGCCCAGTTGCACTAAAATATTGTGTCTGATTGTGGCCCTTATGCTGTTTTCTTAATACTATGAGAGGACATAAAGGTTAAGATTTAGAAAGGGGATTGACCCTTGCCATTCACTGCTGTAGTCTCGAGTGGGGCAGGGCATGCAACTCTGCGCAACGTTAAAGCTGCATAAAATATTGAAGGTGAAGGGATTAAGTAAGCCACTAATCAGCCAATAGATTGTCTCTTTATTCTTAATGGCAGATTATTTTCCCTTTACCTGTTACTGAACCGTTTCTTTTTATATTTGTCCTTTTATGTCTGAAGGCTAATTTAACAAGATCCCAGTTTATTTGATCCCCTTCTGTATGAATTCAGCAGAAGATATAAAAAACTTTAACATTAACATCACTGCTGTTCACCATCTTGTCCCGGAGGCCCCTGGTCATTGCTTTCTATATCTCTCTGGCCCGTTGGCTAGATCTCTCTCCCACCCCCTTCTGTTCGGTGAGTGTTCAGTTAAGAAAACAAAATGTTCATTTCCATTGGCCCATTATTATTATTAGCATCAAATCAAGAACGAGATGGGCTTTGTCAGAATCGGAGCTTAGCCTGTAGTTGTTCTTTCTGACAGAAGTTGATCCAAAGACTGGGGGAATAGGATCAGCTGGTAGTGTGGTTTGTCTTTTCTTACCAAAGCTATTTCACTGCAAATAAATGAGTCATCCACTACTGAAAAGAGATTGAAGATCTCTGGGAGTGCCAAAAAGAAAATGCTGATAATAAAGTATATGTTTTCCTTTGGAGCAGCCTTTTCCATCTTTTAGAAGATTGTTATTGTTAGGCTGGGGGATATAATTTTTGTATGAATGCAGATTTTTTTGTTAAATTTTAGTTCCATTTTTATGGCTGATAGTAGCTGGTAGTCTTACAATGCATGTTGTAGAGCTCTGATTAAAAGAGTATTTTGATAAATATAGACAATTTTTTCCCCCTTATATAAGGATTACAGTAGTCTTCTTTAACTCCAGCAGGGCTCGGTTGTGCTGCCTGGTTGTTTGTCAAAAGGTGTCTGGTATTAGTGATGGGAAGGTGCCATGACTCTAGGCCAAAACTAAAATAAGAACACCTTTTAAAAAGCAAGTTGGCTTGTGTGGTTTGTGCACCTAGCCCTTCATGAAGTCTGACAACGTTGCCCCCTCCTCCTGCTCTAGTATTTCCACAAGAAGAAAATGTTCAATGCTCCTAAGGCCTCACTTTTCCTATTCATTTAGCAAGATTTGAGAAACAAGAATTCCACCGCAATGCTAACTTAATTTAAAATATTGGCCCAATCATACTCAATGGGTTTGTGTATCCATTTTATAAATTCTAAACTGGAGGAAATAAGTGTGTTCTAATATAAATGTTATATGATATTTAGAGAAAAAGAAAATCAGATTCTTTAAACTAGAATCTTCAAAGTACAATCCAAGGAATTTTCATGTCTTTTTCTGAACCTCTGTTGCCCATGTCTGCTATGTGGACTGTAGATGATCACATACTCTTCTTGCACCTATGTAAATATCACACCCATTTATCCAGATGCGTCATTGTCAGTCCCAGGCTGTCCAGATAAATGGAGTTGTACTGTGTATATATAATCTACGATATGCAAAGACAAAAAAGATCTTTTTGAAGAAGCAAAAACTAGGAGACAAATTTTCATAATTCTTTTTTATTTAAGTGCTTTAAAAGTTATTTGCTGCTACGTATTGCACAAAGTTTCATGCACAGCTTATATAAAATGCCTGTCATAAAATGCTATATATGCAAGTTGTGTTTATATCGAAGGCTCCTCAATTCACAGAAAGCTTTAAAATGTTCAAAGAGAGGTGTTAAGGCTAAAGAAGAGAAGGAAGATATATATCTAATGACATATTTCACGCTTTTAATTTTTTTCCCCTGGTTTCTGATTTCTGCTGCAAGAAAGAAAATCCCATGTACAGTTCTGCTGTTTGCTTTCTATGCAAGCCATTATTAAATATCCAAAAAGGCCTACAGACTTCAAGACAGTTTGGATGCAGGCACACTTTTGCAGCCTATGAGCAGCTATGCTGATTTTTGTTCTTCAGAATTTCATACAACTGTTGTCTTCTGCAAGACATCCTGTTGCAGCAGATGCTCCACGGACTGCTCTCTTAGAACTTTTTGGCTCTGGGTTCTGTTGGAGGCTGAAACAAAGAGCTGATGGAAAACAGACACTTTTTAACAATCGAAAGCGTTTGCTTCAGTGCTAGAGGGAACAGATTGTGAATTTTGTTTACAGCATCCAATATTTGGATTTTTTTGTAAATAAAAATGATGTTATTTTTTCTATTCTATTTGTCTGGTCTTTTCAGTGTCTATAAAAGTCTGGATCTGCTTGTGATGATTATTGGCTATCTTATGTTAGAAGAAAAAAATACATAGGCAGCATATTTCTGAGAAGCAGCCTTTTGACTGGAGTGGAGTAAGTCCAGCCAGCCAATCAGTGACCAAGAGACCCAGACACCTAGTTCCAGAACACTTTGCTGGGAATATGAACATTGTGAATGGCATAAGTGTTCAAGAGTCATTGGCCCACAAGTCCTGGTGAAACTGGCTCTCATTTTGTTTACTCATATTTGGTGCTGCTGCAGTTGTAGTCACTTAAAACCAGTTTAATATTAGTTTATGCTAGTCTTCATTTTTGCAGTGGAATGTGATATGCAGCTAGAAGAAAAACTGAAATTATAACGTATTATAAACACAAATTATTTTTAAAAATAAAATCTTATGAGTGTCTCCTGGACACTTACTTGCAGGGGTCATTTTGAGCAGGAGCTCAGGGGAGCTCAGCTCCGGGAGTTGGTGCCAGCCCCCCCCCCCCCCCCCCGCGGGGGAATGCCTGCTTGTGTCATGGCTGCAGCAAAATGACCCCGTCCCCTGGAAAGGTCCTTGTTCCTCCGACCAGCCTTCTGAAGGCTTCAGCCACCACTGAAGCTATAGTGTATTTCTGAGGCTTTGATTAGTACCGGTCCCCTCTCTGTCAGTCCTTCCTTTCTTCCTTCCCTCTCTCTCTCTCTCTCTCCTTTTTTTCTTTCTTGCCTTCTGACATACTTCCTGTGATGTCAGGTGGTGTAACATATGCAAATAAGTTATGCTAATGAGTTATGCTAATGAGCTCCTGTACCTCTTTTTCTACAAAATGACCCCTGCTTGTATGTCAGTAATATCCAGTCTACACATTTAATTTGGGACCTGGAGTCATCAGAAACTGGTAGACATGTTGGATTTAGTTACAAGAATGTCTCTCATTCAGATTTTATCACATCGTTGGGAAAGTAGTCATCTGCAGTACTCGATAGAGCTGCAGTACTTAATAGATATAAATGGAAAAAAAAGTTTTATAAAGACAACTGAGTTTGTAGGCATTTTTCTGTAATGTTTTAGGGCTGTATGACAGATTTTTCTTCACAGAACTGTTGAGATGCTAGTTAAATGTACAAGGATTTATAGAATAAATGTAGCATATTTTTTTGTGGCCTCTGAAACATCCCAAAGTCTAGACTGGGGTGGGGTGAGGGTAGAAGAGTTTCCAGGTCTCAAGAACAAAGACTCTCCAGAGCCCTTCGGGTGGAGATTTCCCTGCATGCTTGGCCCTGCACAGTTCAGGTCATTTAAGAAGCCCAGAGTGATGTCGGGAAAGTCCATTTTGTGGTTCCTGCCTGGGGCAGGGTCACAGAAGAACTCAAACTAGTATGGAAAGGAGACATAATGTGGCCTGGGGTTCAGAAGCTGCTTTTATACATGAGAAACCACTGTAATTGCCAAACTTTGGAAGTAATATCAAAAATATCAGGGGCAAACTTGGAAAAGTACCAGTGTATGAGTAACTAGGTGATGAAGTGGTTCTCCATATTAATTTAGAATGTACTTCATCATCCATTTGCTAATCAGTTGCCTTTTTGCTGTCCTAAATACTGACTCTTGATTCATGCTTGCATATCAAAGCCTTTCTACACTTATTGTCATGGCTTTCCCCAGAGAATCCTGGGAACTGTAATGTTATGAGTTTCCAAGAATTAAAGATCTCTACTTATCCTTGTGAACTAGGATACCCTGGAAAAAACAAGTGAGCTGAAAACCAGTTTAAGTCTGCTGTGTGGATATGCCCCACATTACTACAAAGTTACACTACACTTCATGGATACAATTTGGCCTAAGTCCCGAGAAGAAATATTTGTGGGTCAGGTTAATTTGTTTTTAAGCCACCTAGAATTTGCAGGAAAGTGTTGTGTCTCAAACAAGGTAAGTATATCTTGCTTAGATAGTTATCCTACATATGCTATATGGATTTTTTTCATTTCATTTTTACATACATTTTCTATATGTATTCTTTTGTGGGTGTTATTCCAAAGCACACATGAAAGAAAAATTACATTGGACCTGTAATAAAATTCACTCCGGTTATATCTTTTATATTTAGGAGAAAGTCCCACTTGAGGCAGTTTACTCCCAAGTAAATATATATAAACTATAGCTTTAAGGCTGAAATTAGCCACAAGAAAGTGAGCCAAAGCATCCTGTTTTAATTGTATTAAGTAATTATTTATTTCACTTATATTCACCTTTCTCCCCAATGCAACTTACATTGTTCCCCTTTCCTCCATTTTATCTTCACAACAACCCTGTGAAGTAGATTTGGCTGAAAGTGTATGACTGGCTCAAGGTCACCTTCCATGGAAGCATGGGGATTCGAACCTGGATCTCCCACATCCCAATCCAAAACTCTAACCACTACACTGCACTGTCTCTTCTGTTTTCTGAGCAAGAGAGATATGGCCTGATTAAACTGTATAAGGTATTTGATATATATAGCCAACATGTACCTGAATGTGCATTTATTTTATACCTACACTACAATATCCATCTTGGTCCCAGAAAGATAGACAAATAATGCCTTTTGATCTCAACAGGAGTGCCCATTCCCAACCAGAATCACAAATCATTGCACACAACTGTAGTTGGCGGAGTAACTAGCGGGTTGGTTTTGTGATGTCTAACAGCACTTGCCCTCTGAGAAACATATGGTGCACTTCTTCTTAACTGGAAGTAGCGCCCCTGATAGTCCTGAGTTGGATTCTGAACAGACCAGCTCAGGCCTGCTGCCGTCAACGGATTACTTGGCCTGGGGCAGCTGCTCCTCGTTTTTGCAAGGAATCTGGCCTAAGCAGATAAAGGCATTTCTAAAATTGTATTCCTTAGCCTCAATGAGCTCAGTGCAAATTAGACATGTTGATATGCCTTTTAGGTGTTACAGAAACACTGTTAGAAATACTTTTCTGTGTGAGTTTATAAATTTTTTTCTTGAGAATCTTGAATCTGCTTATATATAAAATTGCTTTATTTTCCTGTTATTAGGATGGACTAGAGAATGAAAATTTGTGGAGGTCCTGAAGAACAGCAGCAAAGTCTGGCAAGGGTTGGAGGGGACGGTGGCTCAAGTCTCTCCCTTAACCAGCAGCAGTTCCATTTCTGTGCAAATGCTTGGGAACAAGGCAGGCCCAGAGGGCCATTCTGCACCAGGCCTTCTCCGACGTTACCACTCAATATATTTCGGTGCAAGCAAGCGTTTCCGCATAGTTTGCATCGGAATTAGTTAAAACCCGATTTTTCTGTGGAAATTCCCCACATTTTCCCGATCCTTGATTTTCAGGTTCGGGAAAATGAGGGGAATTTCCACAGAAAAACCGGGTTTTAACTAATTCCGATGCAAACTATGCGGAAACGCTTGCTTGCGCCGAAATATATTGAGTGGTAACGTCGGAGAAGGCGCTGGTGCGGAATCGGCCAGAGTGTTACTTAACCTCGAATCAAGTTTTTGTTTTCAAGCCATTTGTAGGAAAATATTCTTGGAGCTGGGGGGATGGGGTGAGGCACCAACACAGATGGCTGCTTAGAGTGAGAGCTCCAAGTCTCCCCTCTCCTGAATCCCTCACAACTAGCTCCACAGCAAAGAAAAATAGCCCTGTAAATGGAGAAAAGCATCCCTAAATCTCAGAGATCATCACAGCACTCCTGGAAAGCTGTAACAGACTATTTCCAACCTCCTACAGACAAAACTCTGTGCAGGCCGACGCCCAACAGCTACTCAAAATGGCAACCGGAGGAACAGGCTCAAAAACCTCTACAGCAGAAGACAACTCATAGCATATCTTAATGGAAATGAATAGCATGGAGTCACATTTAACTTCTATGAGGAAGCAATTCTTTGAACCCATTCAATCGCAACTAACTGAAATAAAACAAGCTATACAGTGAGTGGATCAGAACACAGACACAGCCTTATTTGCTACGCAAAAACTGGAGGAGGACTTTAAAATATTGCAGCGTGATGAAAAATCTACTAAAACCAGGCTGCTTTCTTTGCAACTTGAAACTAGTCAATATAACCTCAAATTTCATGGTTTCTCGGAAGGAGTGGAGGAAAATAATGATATTCAAATATCATTGCAAGATGGTTAACTTTGGTGCTTAAATTGGAGGACAACATATCTCCAGTAATCATCAAAGCTCACCAACTAGGACAACGGAATACAGATACAAGAAGAGGACCCAGAGACATTTTGGCAACATTTCAAGACAGTAGAACAAGGCGCACAATTTTTCAAGAGGCACGTAAAAATGAGCATTTATTGTATTCAGGAATGAAAATACAAGTATTCCCTGACATACCATCTGAAGCCATTGCACTGCGCAGATCTGTGAAACCAATCACATCCCAATGGGCTTCAGCTGCTTGTCTGCAGGTATGCCACAAAGGAATACTTCTGACTGCAACTGATTTAATTTCGGGCCAACTCCTTCTGAATTCACTGGGACTTTTACATCAGCCTATGGAACTGGATAAAAAATCGGCAAAGAGAAAGATGGACTTTGAACTCTCTCTGCATAAAGACCACAAAGTCTCCTCCAAATCTGCACTGGCATGATCTCCTCAATGAACTTGATGCTAAGTATATATGCTGTGGAACCTATTTATGTTTTTTATGCCTTTGTATCTTTTTGTTTAATTACTGTGACTGAGAACAGTTATTAGATATTTATAGTTCATACATTATATTCTATTTTATAACTGTAATTAAGGCTGGGGTTTTTTTGGGGGGGAGATTGGGTATTGTAGTACCTTGTCAATTTCAATAGTGACAATTTGCTTTTTTTTTTTTTACTTTTTTGAGGTATATGGTGACCATAGAAGTCAAAGTAGAGAGATTGGCTGAAGACAGACTGGCAATCTGGAGCGGGAGAGCTCCGCTTGTAAAGCGGGGCAAGGGAGCCCGTTCAAACAGCCGCAGCTGTTCCCCGGCTCCCTTCTGTGCTTACCTGCTTTCCAGACGCTTCCCTTCCATGTTAGAACGATGCCGGGAGAAACCGGTGTACAGAGGCCGTCTGCTGCTTGCATCCCGCTTCAGTGCAGTGTGGACCAGAAGAAGGCGGTATTCAAGCGGAGGTGGTGGTGTGAATGTGCCATCGCGGAGTTATGCGCATGAGCGCATGAGCACTCATACACCCATATGCACCCATGCCCCAATACAGCAGGTGGGGAGATTTTAAATTTCTAGACTGCTGATGTGGCCATGCGCATAGGCGCACATACGCATATTGCTGAAATGGCCCCGCCACGAGCTGCAGAGACTGGCCCACCCAGGGCCACTCGGCAGCTGTCTGAACACTCTGGTCCGGTGTGCTAACGCAGGAATCTGGCCAGTGTGAATGGCCAGCCCTGGAGCAGTTTTCCCCCACAACTTTTGGCCCCACTTTCCTCCCGCTCCAGATTGCCAGTCTGTCTTCAGCCATTGTCTCTACCCTTCTACCTAAGCTAAATTGGTAGGAGGAACTGTGGTCTTTTATTTTGGGGGATATTTAGAAACTTTATAGTTAGTTTTTCTGAATAAATTAAGGGTAGGAAGGGGAGGGGGGTTGGGTGGGGGAGGGGGGAACTTCTTTAATATAGTTTTGATAAGTAGTAGTTAAAGTTAAGGTAATAGTATAGTTTAGAAGTGTTTAGTATTTAGGCTTATACTGTTATAATTTGGCAATTATCTGCTTCAAGTTAGGAAAGAAATAACTTTGAAGGTTTTTTATTTATATTATAAATTTCTATTTGTAATCTATAGCTTGACTATTCAATTATATATTGCAGTTGGTCACTTAACTAACAAATTTTAAGTGTAAGCAATTTGTAGCTTGTATTAGATTCAAAATTAGAATATGACAAATACCCTCAAGTGCATGACTTATAATGTTCGAGGATTTAAAAATCCTATAAAACGCAAGCATTTATATATTCAAATCACCAGAGAACATCCAAATATTGTTTTCCTTCAGGAAACCCACAACACCTCCAAATATCCAACTATATTTAGTACCAATAAATTTAAATATCAGTACCAATCTTATGGCTCCTCAAAAGCAAGGGGGGTAGCCATTTTGATCTCCACCTCTACTAACTTTACACATCTAAAAACTCTTAAGGATCCCCATGGAAGATTTCTATTTGTAGTAGGACGAGTCCATGATATAACAGTGACTCTTCCAGCATTATATGCTCCAAATTCTGACCAACTTACCTACATCAAGGAAACTTTGCAATCTCTTGCTGCTTTTGGCGAAGGTGAAATCATTTTGGGTGGAGACTTGAACCACATTATAGATAACAACTTAGATAAATCCACTTTCAACTCCTCACCTTATGAAGCCAAACAGAAACTCAAGAAACATAGATTCACCCCACTTGCAGAAATTTTAGACCACTTTCCACTTATAGATGTGTGGAGAAAATTTAATCAAGGGGAAAAGGAATTTAAACATTACTCACAATTTCATAACACATACATACGTATAGATTTTCTTTTAATCTCCCCAACTCTGTTAAGCAGAATTCAACATACCCAAATAGGCACACTACAGTGGTCAGACCATAATTGGGTGACATGTGATTTATTACTGAACAATGAAAAGAGACAAACCACTTAGACTCTGAATAAATTTTTATTGACAAACCAAATAACAGCAAATGAAATAGAACAAGATATTAAGAACTATTTTGTTGAAAATAATTCAAATGAGGTCTCCCCAGTAATGGTTTGGGATGCTTTTAAGCCAGTCCTCAGAGGTCACTTGATCTTGAAGGCTTCGTATCTTAAAAGACAAAGGCAACAAAAAAGAGACTAATTAATGATAGAAATAACTAATTTGGAAACACAACATAAAAGAACAGGAAGCACAAAATCCTATAAGAAACTTTTAGAATTAAGACGGGAACTAGAGGTATTAGATACAACCAGGGGTCATTTAGTAGAAAAAGAGGTGCAGGAGCTCATTAGCATAACTCATTTTGCATAACTCATTTCCATATGCCACACCCCCTAACATACCGAAAGTGTGTCAGAAGGCAACACCCACCCCTCAGGCTCCACTCCACAGGTGAGTGAAACTGACCTGCTCTTCCTCCATTCCCTTCCCCATCTTTGTGCAATAAAAATAAAAACTTTGTGTAATAAAAATAAGCATAAAGAACACACCCTCATTCTCTTCCTGCTCCCTTGAAACCACTAGGTTTCAAGTAGACTTGAGATACCCAGGACATGTGCACCACCCATCCCTTTCCCTTCCCCTTCCCCTCCCCACAACAAGACACCCTGTAAGGTAGGTGGGGCTGAGAGAGGTCTTTTGAGAACTGCTCATGAGAGAACAGCTCTGAGAGAACTTGTGACTGGCCCAAGGTCACACCAGCAGCTGCATGTGGAGGAGTGGGGGATCAAACCCGGTTCTCCCAGATTAGAGTCCAACTTCTGACCACTACACCAAACTGATGGGGTGGAAGCTGCTGAAGGGTTGGTGAAATTTCTCCAGTATTTATGTGCCATGTGCCCAGATAAAAAATGGTATACTTAGAAAATTTATATGCCACCTTGAGCAAGTCTCTGGAAAAGCAGCACACAGTCATAAAAGGAACAATGATAAAATTATCAATATTAAAACAAAACATTAAAAACAATAAAGACCCTAGCAGGGCTTTCCCCGGGGCGCTGCGCCTCTGCTCTGCTCGGGGAAGCCGAGGAGGGGGCGGGGCTTGGTCATGTGCCCGCCCCCTGGGCTCCTCACTACCGGAGCTGCGCTCCTGTGCGCTCCTGCTCCAACGAACCCCTGGATACAACAAAAATTCAATAGAATTTGCTATATAGAAAACAAAAATCCTGGCAGAATTCGGCTAAAGCACTGAAACTACTTACCAGCAGAATCAAACAAAAAAGAAACTCTAATTTAATTCTCACTATTAAAGATAAGACTGGAAAATCCCACTATACATCAGATTCTATAGCAAAAGAGTTTTTAGATTACTATAAACAATTATATGGCTCCAAAGATATAAAAACAGAAGCAATAAACTCTTTTTTTGAAAAACATTATAGTCAAACCTCATTAACTGTAGAACATAAAAAATTTTTTGGATGAGCCTATTACAGAAAAAGAAACACTGGCTGCTATTAAAAATGTAACAATGAATAAAGCCCCAGACCCAGATGGCTTTATATCAGAACTATATAAACAGTACAAAGAGCATATAGTTACACCCTTAACCTCTGCCTGTAACTATGTTATGCAAATAGGAATACTCCCACCATCATGGACACAAGCCTCTATTATTGTTTTGCCTGAGCCTGGTAAAGACCCCATGAATGTTACATCATACAGGCCAATCTCTCTACTTAATAATGATTTCAAGATTTTTACTTCTATAATGGCAGCACGGCCATTATAGAAAAGAAACTGGTGGACCTTTGTAGCAGCCTAGCTCTGCACTGAACACATCGGGAAACTCTTTCTCAAAGTCTATGAGGGGTTGCTGACTGACCTGATTTACGCCAACAACGTCGATGCCCAGGGCGGCGAACCAGTCCAACCAGATAAGACTTGTGTGGCAACCTTCCACCACGAGCAGGTTCAGACGGCCGGTGAACTTCTTGTATCTAACCTGGACTGTGGCAATGCTGACGATGGGAACTCGGTGCCTTTGGAAGTCAAACAGCTGGAGAGTGCACTTCTGAAGGCGGCGTGCAGAAAAATGCGGACAGACTTGTTGGAAGGTGCTCCACGAGACGATGGACAGCGTGGATCTGGAGTCTACTTCCATCTGGCACGACCGACCTTCAATGAAGACGGTGGCTTTAATCTTCGGACATGGATGCAAACCTTGGTGAATGTAGAGGCAGTTGGTGTAGTCTTCAGACATGCTTGCTTCATTGCTGTACTTGGGTCTTCGCTTGAATGACTTTGACGACCTGGAACGATACGAGCAGCTGGAGGCATTAGCAGGCCCTCACATACACTGGGACTCCTCTGGAACACCACAACCTTGTAACAAATGGCAGACTTTGGCTAGGTGGCCCGCTTTACAACAGGCATGACAGATGGCATTGCTAAATTGACAGTCTCTGCGCACATGCACACCACCGCAACCGGCGCATCTCCTTAGCGGGCTTTTTTGAGAGTGGTGAGGGCTTTTTTGAGAGTGGCGCGGCCTCTGATATGTCCTTGTGCTGTAGACTCCTTCCTCAGATGCATCAGATTGGTCATCCCGGACGTCATCGGAGTCAGTGGTACTGCCATGGTGTACAGCGTCAGCACAGCATGACGAGTGGCCTTGGGGACCCAATTGCAGCTCACGGAGGGACAGGTTGGTGGCCTCTACTCACAGGGCCTCTTCAAGGACCGATTTGTATGTGAGAGTCTTTAATAAAAGTAGTGCCCTCTTGATGCTTTCATCTCTGAGGCCACAGAGCAGCCGATCTAGAAGGATGGACTTCAGATCGGGAAATTGACAGTCTCGAGCAGCCAGTCTGAGCGCAGTAAGGTACTCTGTGACAGACTCACCCTCTCTCTGTTTGGCCATCAGTCTCCGGATGATAACCACTGCTAAGTCCCTGTTTGATCCCCAGCTCTCCCATAAGTTCCTTCCAGAACCTGTCAACAAATTGCAAGCCCCAGTCCGATATCACCTTATGAGGAATGGAATGCAACTTTATAATGTGCTGCATAAACATTTTGGCCAGTGCCCTAGCCATGGGGAGCTGCTTGAAGGGGATGAAATGGGCTTGCTTGGAAAAAAGATCCACTACCACCCAAATCACTGTCTTTCCCTTACTGGGGGGTAGGTCAATGATGAAATCCATGGAGATCACCTCCCAGGGGCACTCAGTTGTCTCTAAGGGCTTAAGCAGGCCCAGCGGTTTCCCTGGCTGGCGCTTGCTCATTAGGCATGTTTGGCAGGATTCCAAGTACTCCAACATGTCTTTTCTCATTTGTGGCCACCAGAATTGATGTTGTAAAAGGTGTAGGCTTTTCAGGTAGCCACAGTGTCTTGCCAGTTTAGACTCGTGCCCCATATGCAACACCTTCCCCCTCAAAGTCTGAGGAATAAACAGCTTGGCTCCTTTCTGCCAAATATCATCAGGACCCAGCACAGTCGAAGGGTCTGCTGAGGCTTCTGAGTGGTCTGCGTCAATGAAAGCTGCTCTGAATTTTTCCAGCCATGGCTCCCTCTCCGCTTTCTCCACTTGCACCATGGCTTTGAGTAAGCACTGCCCCCCCCCAACTGGGTGAGGGTGAACATTGAGTCCAGTACCTCCTCCCTCTGACTATCATGTTGCGGGAGGCAGGACAAGGCATCCGCTAATGAGTTCGCCTTGCCAGGAAAATGGTGCAATGTGAACTGGAATTTGGAGAAAAAATCTACCCAGCGCAGTTGCTTTGCATTTAGACTCTGAGAGGTCTGCAACACCTTGAGGTTCATGTGATCAGTCCAGACCTCAAAAGGCATGCACACCCCCCTCCAACCAATGCTGCCAGGTTATCAAAGACAAGCAGATGGCGGCTACTTCTTTATCCCACACCGTCCAGTTTTGCTCTGTAGATGAGAACTTTTTTGACACATAAGCCAACGGATGGAGTTTGCCATCCAGTCCCTCTTGCACAATCACCCCTCCCATGGCCACGTCCGAAGCATCGACTTGCACAATACATTCTTGTTTTCATCAGGGTGGGCTAGTACTGGCTCTGAAGTAAACATTCTCTCTAGGTGATTGAACGCCTCTTGGCATTCAACAGTCCATTCCAGTCTAGCCTCAGCTTTTATGCTATCATCCCTCTTCCCCTTGGTTTTGAGTAAGTCCATGAGGAGCAGGCTGACCTGGGCAAAACTGAGGATGAAGAATCTATAGAAATTGGAAAATCTGAGAAAACTTTGAAGTTTGTTGACGGGTTCTAGGGGCTTCCCACCCTAGTACGGCAGTTACTTTATTTGGGTCCATCTCTAGCCCACACGGTGAGATGTGGTAGCCCAGAAAGTCTACTTCTGCTTGGTGAAACTCACACTTGGAAAGCTTGGCAAACAGCTTGTGTTCATACAAAGTTTGTAACACCTCATGGTCTAATTTCATGTGGGTTTCTTTATCTTGTGAGTATAATAAAATGTCATCCAAGTAAATCAGGGTCCCCTTGAATAAGTGCTTGTGTAATACTTCATTTATTAAATTCATAAAGAAAATGGCATCACCAGGTATTCGAATTGGCCCAATGGTTTGTTGAAGGCAGTCTTAGCCTCATCGCCTACCTAATGTGCACTCGGAAATAAGCATCTCTTAAATCCAATTTAGTAAAAAAATTCCCTTTTGCTGCCTCCACCAGCAAGTCTTTGATCAGAGGAAGGGGATAGGCATTTGCGGTGGAAACAGCATTGAAATCCCTATAGTCAGTGCACAACTGCAGACCTGTGTCTTTTTTTTCTGGAACAGAACAGGGGCTGCAAATGAGGAGGTGGCAGGTCGGATGAAGCCCGAGGCTAGGTTTTTGTCAATAAATGTCCTCAATTCCACCTTCTCAGGACTCATGGAGTAGAGCTTCCCTTTTGGTAGCTTATGCCCAGGCTATAATTCAATGGCACAGTCTGTGTTGCGGTGGGGGAGAAGCTCTGCCTCCTCCTCCTCCTCGAAGAATTTGGCAAGGTCTCTATTCTCCACTGGGATAGAACTGAGCTCCTCCATTGCCAGGCATGCTTGGAGGGGGACGGGTTGAGGGGACTCCCTCCACTCCTGCTGCCAGAGGTGCTCCTGGCACCTAGGGTATACAAAGTCTACCCCCTCCATAAAATGTATGGATCACGTGTGCCCAACCACGGACTGCCTAAGACCATGGAAAACCGGGGCAATAGGTTAATAACAAACTCTCTCTGTTCCCAATGTGTCCTCATGCCCATAATAAGTGGAACAGTTTGATACTCGCAGTGCTCCTGCACAGCTGAACTGTCCATCTGAGTGAACACCAGTGGCTCAGGCAATCTCATCACCATAACACCTAGCCCTGTGACTACAGAGGGGCTGATTATGTCCTGGGTGCACCCGGAGTCAATGAGGGTCTCACTTGCACCTGGGCCCCCATCTCTGGGTTAATCACAGACACAGTCACAAAAAATAAAGGCAGTAGAGTGCTCATCGGTTGCGGTGTGGGTGGCTCTCAGACCTGCTGTTCTGTGCTCTTCACAGCAGGTCCTAGCCTTTTCCCACTGGCTGGCTCACTTCATCTCCGCTGGATAACGATGGCCCCACTGTGTGAGATTGTGCCAATAGATGTAGTCCACAACAGGTCTCCTTAAGCAGAAAGTCCTTTATTTGCAGAAAAGATCTGGTTTGTCAAATACACTTCTTCTGTTAGTAATGCCCAAGCATAGTAATACAACTACAATTATACCTGATATGAAATAAGCCCCCCCTCGACTTCCACCAATCAATTGGGAGAATTATTGGCACCCAAATATACTGGCCCACTATTCCCAAGGAAAGCGCGGTAAATTAGGTTCCCAAGCAAAGACACTGTCAGGATCTGTGGGGCGGATGTTCCCAAGGATAAAATCAAGCAAAGGAGCATAACATGTAGCAGGAAGATTCCAGCTCAAGGCCGTGAGCTAACAAGGAGTGAAAGAGAGAAAAGAGCGAGTGAAAGCTAATAAGCAGTGAGCATGCGCAGAGTGAGCAAGAAGCGCATTCCTGCAGTGGGAGTCATTCTACCGATGCTATCTCCCGTCTGGGACCGAGAAGAGCAGGTATAGAGCTCAAAACAAAGGCAATGTTAAATGACCCTAAGGAAAGGCAATAGAAACCATTGACAGTGTTCATTGATATGATTGCAACAGAACCATGGCAGTGCTAACTGACACACTGGCGCCTCAAGTTGTAGGGCCTGTGCCACTTTCAGGTGCCCAGGTCCCTTGGGGGCTGGCACTGGCAGCACTGGTGACTCTGACCCTCTGGCTCTGGGATTCGGTGCTCCTGCCGGCTTCACCACACCAGAGACACAGACCTTGCTTCATGCAGGGGTCCTGTGTCAGCTCCTTTGGCCGGGGACATGGAATCGTCTCCCCGACAGTCACTGGGCTCTTGGGAGCTGCTTCAGGGTGCACCTGGATCAGTTGTAGTCTACCTTCAGCATCCCCAGCCTCTTGCTTCCAGGCCACTAGTGAAATGGGATTCACAGTTCTCAGCACCGACTCCACAATGTTGTGATTTAGCCCCAGCCGATACTGCTCCACCAACAATGGCTTCTGACCACCCTTGGATCTTGTCCGCATACATCTTGAACTCATCTGAGTATTCTCACACAGTCTTACTCCCTTGGGTCAGCGCTTGCGGCTTGTTGAGTGCCTTTTCTGCCTCCATGGGATCCTCGTACTGCCGCCTCAGAGCCCACATGAACACTTCCACATCTCAGAGTTCTAGCCCGTTCAAGTGGTGCAGGCTCCCATACCAGTCGGCAGCCCTCTCCCTCATCTTCAAGCAAATGTAGTCAATGCGGTGACCATCAGAGGGAAAAAGATGGCCCCAGTTCTGCATGAAGTTTTGTACCTGCAGCATGAAGAATGCCAGCTTGCCGGGATTCCCATTGAAAGTCGCATCTAGAAGCTCTTTAGGGCGCTCCAGCCCCTGGGCCCAACTGGAGCAGGATCTGGGGCAGGCACGTGGGCGAGAGGTCCCAGTGGTGGCACGGGGGTTAAAACTGGTGGCTGCCCTGCGGGGGGGGACACAGGCTGCTGAAGCTGGAGTTCCCCCTGCACCGCATTTGCCACCAGTCTGGGGATGTTGAGGAGCATCTTGTTCACCTTGTCCTGCATCCGCTCCTGGTACTGCTCCATTTGGACCTGCATCCTCGTCAGTGTGTCATCAGCTGCCCCACTGGTCCTGGCTGCCGCTGCCGCACCCAGGCCTTGGTAATCCAGGAAGTCACAACAACTCGATCTCCCCATCCTTGGGGTGACTGACCATGACTCTCAAGTCACTATCAAAAACTTAGCCCATGAGAAGGCATCCCTCCAAGGCCGCTCGTAGGTAATTCTCTCTCCAAGTGTGGAGGGTACTGGAGTTGTCCCCGTAGACACTGGGGTCTCCCCGGCCACAGTTTTCTCCTTCGTCACCCATGGTTGGGGTACGAGGCCGGAGGCAAAAGAAAGGGGGATTACTGACACTTTGACAGAGTCCCACAGCAATCAGTCCCAACACACAGTCTTAACCAGTAAGCTGTTTGTTGGAATCAGTATAGGTAGGTGTCTAGAACATTCTTGTGTCAGTAATGCCTCTTCAGGTGGGAGTTGGGAAGTTACACATAATTCAAAGTGCACCCTGGGGTGGTAAGGGCCAATCACAACAAGCAAGCAAACACACCAGAAAAAATGCCCCACAGTTCCCAAGGGAAGAAAAGTAACAGGACATCAAGGTCAGACACAGACAGTGGGAGAGATAACACAAAGCCTCAACAGTGAATCTTAGCATACCTTAAGACATCTGTATTAAGCACTAGTTTTACCCAGCTGGCAACACCCATCCCGCACCATCCATGGCAGCGTAGCTGACCATCATGCAACAATGCCCTTTGTGTGCAAGGGGACATGGTGCCAGGTGGCCATGATACATGCCACCCCCACATGACTGCAATGTTGCTGGGCTTGGCTGTGGGAGACAGTGTTGCTAGGATGGTTACCAGCCACAAGCAAGGGGAACAGGGAAGCAGTTTTGGGAACTAAGCCCCCACTTGCCTCTCAGTGTGTGGGTCACCCCTTTGGGTTCTGCCTCTGGAGATGAGGTACCTGTTAGGGTTCTGAAAATGGGTGTGTGTGTGTGTCAGCCACAGAGTGTGGAATATGCTCTCTCCTATGGGTGTTGGCACAAAGTGCTTGCCCAGTACTGCTAAGTGCCCTTTCTGTGCTTTTCTCACCACCAAAGTGCCCCGCCACTCTTAATAAGTCCACATGGCAGAGAGCTATCAGAGTCCCATGCTGCACAATGTACCTCATGAATTGTGTGGTGCCCTGGCTGGCATTTTTGTAGGGGGGGTGTGTACTGAAGATAATTGGGGATGATGGGTTATTTTGTATTAATAAAGTGGGAAATGTTTTAAATTCAGTTGTTTTAAAAAAGATTTGGAGAAAGAAGAAAGGCAGATTAAGTCTGCAAAGATCTAATGATATGGTCATGAAAATTTCACTATGGATAAACATGCCTTTCATCAAATACATGACATTAATATATAAGGATAATAACTGCAGACAAATAGAAGTGGCCATTAAATGTTTTTGCATATGTGAACATTGTTTTCAAGTACAAAAGAAAGATCTCATCAGATCTTGGATGCTAAACAGGGTTGGTACTTGGATGGGAGACCACCAAGGGAGACTCTTCCGAGGACACCACACAGGCCACTTTGGATTAAAATGGCCTCAGAAAATTATTACAGTAGATGTGAGCCAATGGTGGACCATCTTGAAGGAAGAAACAGCAGCTTTAATGTTCAGGATCAGGATCCCCTTTGTTATTAATCAAAATCAAACATGCCATCTTTTAGTTGCCAGATGGCTCATTCCTCATGTAAACAGAAAGTATGCAAGCATCTGTTCTGACTCATCATATAAGCCTTCTTAGTTAGCACACAGCAAATACCTTGCTGGTTGCTACATCCAGAGAGCAGATCTACACATTTCCTGTATGAGTAAGGATTATAAAAGGAGCTTTGTTAATTTTTTTGGAGATACTTGCAATGACCTTCCAAAGTGGCCCATGTAGCATCCCTACTGGGTATAGGAGAGATTTACTGAGCTGACATAATGAAATACATCAAATTTTGTCCTGGGTTTTTCTTCTCCTTTCTAAGTATGTCTGTGCTATCAAGTTGCAACCAATTCAGGAGGTTGCCAACTCCAGGTTGGGAATTCAGGGGGTAGAGCATGGGGTTTGGGGAGGAGAGTGGCCACAGAGTCCACCCTCCAAAGCTGCCGCTTTCTCCAGGGGAACACAGGAGGTCTCTGTAACCGGGAGATCAGTGGCCATTCCAGGAGATTTCTAGGCCCCACATGGAGGTTGGCAACTCTTCTTCATAGAATATAAGGGAAATCCGTGTAACAAAAAGGCTACAATCTTCAATAGAAATACTTGTATTAAACTCAACACCATAGCTGTCAATAACTAAATGCAATAACAGTCTGGAATTCAACACAGTCACACCTAAGTGTGTAAAGTACAATCACAACACAGTGTGTAAAGTATAAAAATCACAATGTGAAGATGCTGGAAGTCGCAAGTCACAGTCACAACGAAGACTCCAGATAATTACTTCATTTCGTAGTGCTTCTTCAAAGGTAACTAAAATGAAAGAATGTGTAGTAGCCTCCAGACTGTACAAAATACAAATTACAAATACTAATAAACACTGCACAAAATACATACCCGATATAATCAAAAATGTTCCCAATCAACACTTTTCACAGTAGTCACAAGACTTTCAGGGTACAAGAACTCCTATGAGGAACTGCACATGCCTGAAGTAATACTAATCAAATACAATAAACAAAATGGAAATACAAAAACAGTTACCACTAATCCATTATACTAACGGGCCACCATTCTGTAGTCTAAAGGAGAACAAACTCCACAAACTTCATAAATAACTAGAGTACTCCAGTTCCTGATTAAGGCCAAAGGGATAATGTGTGCATAAACGAAAAACAGTCCTTTAACTGATCGTATTTATTTAAGAGACATTGACTTTCATCATAAACTTAAAGGACAGTATACATGTTCCACAAAAAGAATCATCTATTTGGTCTGGTGTGATTGCAACCACTATTATGTAGGGTTATCTACTCGATCTGTGACAACTCAAATTATTGAGCATCGTTCTCGCATTAAACTTAAACACTTGGTTTCTCTGATGGTACACCATTTTGTTTCTAAGGGACATACTCATAATGACTTTCAATTTGTAGTGTTCGAATCATTTACTACAAGTAGGTATAGTAGAATTGACAGGGCTCTTTTTGTAGAAAAAGCCCAGCAGGAGCTCATTAGCATATTAGGCCACACCCCTGACAGGGCAGCTCCCTCCCAGGATTGGGTTCCCCAGGTGCCCCGCACCTGGGGTACCCGAGGGAAGGAAGGCAGTTTCTGCAGCTGCGAGATGCCTGGGGAACCTGAGGGAGGGGGGAGGCAGTTTAAACTGCCTTGCCTCCCTGGATCAGCTTGACTTTCCCAGGCACCCCACAGCTTGCGAGGCACCTGGGGAACCCGGGGGGGGGGGGAGACTGTAGGCGTGGTCAACTCAGAAGCCAGCCAGAACTCCATTCCTGTGCGCTCCTGCCCAAAAATAGCCCTGAGAATTGACATCCAGAGGTGGTTGCAACAACGTGAAAGTTGTGTTTTCATTATTCAGCTGTTCATTCACTGTGGGGGTGGAGTTTCCTTTCCTGGCCTAGAAGGAACTTTTACATCTGCACAGCAGGTGAAATGGTTTTACCCGAGGTTATGGATGATAGGTCAAGTGATTAAATTGTGTGAAGGGGGAATTACACCTTCCACAAGGCTATGCTGAAATGTGCATGCACAAATTAACACTGATAATACGGACTTATACAAACACCAAATGGTAAGACTTTAAAAAAAAATATACCATTATAATTGCTGTCTGTCTGATTGATTTGTTCACTGTTTATGATTGGCTACAAGCAGTAAGCAGCAATGACAGGTCGGGGGGGGGAGGGGAGAAGTAGAACTCCTGTTGGAGGGCATGAAAAGGTGCATGTGTGAAACACCTCTTTGCACTGTACTGTACTGTTTGCATATGGGAAAGCTACCCAATAAACAGACTTGAACAGCCAAACTGATCAATAAAAAATATTGACCCCTATTTGTGACTAGCTGTTGTTCAAGCCTCCTTAATTTGGATTTATTGCTATATCGTAAGGAATTGTGAATTTGTCAATGTTCCCTTATTGCATTGTATAGTTATTTTAACATGATCCCTTCATGAAAAAAGCCTTTGCGTTAGTTTCACTTTTCACTTGCTATATTGGTTGCTGGCCATGTGTGACAGTCCTACAGAGTCAGTCCCCAACAAGTGTTCTTAAACAGGAATGCTTTATTGAGAAAGGTCTGCTATGGTCATCTACACTTCTTGTGTTAGTAATGGCTGACACAACCCCAAGCAGGGAAATTATGCAGAATTTGAAAAGGGGTCTGGTAAGGAATTGCAACCAATCACCAAGCCAAAGAAAAGATGCTTAAAATACTGGTTTATGGTTCCCAGTGGAAAAGCGGAAAGAATTAGAGTCAGACAGGCCACCGGCTGGGGACGGGGTGGGGGCTGGGGTTGCCGGATCCAGGTTGGGAAACTCCAGGAGTTTTGGGGATAGAGCCTAGGGAGGAGAGGGAACTCAGTGGGGTACAATGTGACAGAGTCTACCCTCCAAAGAATCTGTTTTCTCCAGGGGAACTGATATCTGTAGTCTGGAGATGAGGTGTAATTCCAGGTCCCACCTGAAGGCTAGCATCCTTATGACATGTTTGAGATGCATCAAACACATGCACTCATCCCCTTTCCATCCGTCCCACCCTTCCTCACTGGCTTTGTAAACTCCTGCCTGTTCATATTTTGCATTCTAACCAGTTCACTTGATGTGAGGAAAGAAGGAAGTTCCCACCTTTGTCACTGCACTAGTGCCGTGTTTCTTCATAAGATTTGCCTATTTGCACCATTATTTTAAAAGCTTATTGAAGGATCAAACTGAGCTTTTGTTGAGCCATGCTGAGAATGGGGTGATGTGCAGCCTCTGTGATGTGAGGATTTTATAAATGTTGAATAAGCTCTTTCAATCGAGCAATGGAATGTTCCCTCCAGAATCTCCTATGCAAGATACAGGCTAATTTTCCAGTACATCATGTTCCTTTCCTTGGTGCCAAAAGTTTCTGGTGGATCCGCTGATGGCATCATAAAACTGCCAAAAATGCGATGTTTTTTATTTAGTAAAATTCAATACATTTGGCTATATTCACTTTGGAAGATTGTTAGATAACACTGTTTGAGGTAGCACTGTTAAGCCTAAAAGTCAAATAAAGGCTTCATTTATAAACTTTGAGAAGCATTTCAGAAGCTGTGCTGCTTATGGCTTGTTAATCTTCAGACAGGCGGCAAGAGTACCATAAGCCATATTAACATCGTGTGGCTGAAACTAACCTCCAACCACAAAGGCCTTATAAAACATTTGAAGTAGACCATGACACTTTATTACATGTTCACGTATCTTCATGGTATTGAAGATAATTTCAAGAAGGGAGGGCATTAAATTCAGGCAGCAAGTTTCAGACAGTTCAGTTTCAGGATGTCTAAAGAGGCTGTCTTGGAGAAAGCAAGCTTAAGGCTAACTGCATAAGTAGCCACATTCCTAAAATGTGCAGTGCTCCATCTTTTTTGGTTCAATGTTTTTCCTGCTGTGAACTTCCATCACTTACAGAAACCCTCTGGGTGGAAATAGTGGGCCTGGGCCCCAAAGGAAGCTTAACTCTGAGAGTTATAATGTATGTATACCCCAGATTAGGAAAAGTACAAATAGGTATATAAAAAAGGCCTGCATGGTCAACAAACAAAGTAATGGAAGCAGTAAAAGGTAAAGAGGATTCCTTTAAGCAGTGGAAGGCTAATCCGAGTGAGGTAAATAAAAGGGAGCACAGACTTTGGCAAACAAAATGCAAGCTGGTGATCAGACTGGCAAAAAGGAACTATGAGGAACATATTGCAAAAAACATAAATACCAACAATAAAAATTTCTTCAAATACATTAGAAGCAGAAAACCAGCCAGGGAGGCAGTGGGGCCCTTCAATGACAAAGGGGCAAAAGGACTACTAAAGGATGATAGGGAAATGGCAGAGAAGCTGAATGCATTTTTTGCCTCTGTCTTCTTCACTGTGGAAGATGAGAGGTGCTTGCTCACTCCAGAACCACCAGTTTCAGGAAAGGTGTTGAAAGACCTGAGTCAGATTGAAATGATGAGAGAGGATGGCCTACGACTGATAGACAAATTAAAAACTGACAAATCACTGGGCCCAGATGGCATACATCCAAAAGTTCTGAAAGAACTCAAATGTGAGCTTGTGGATCTCCTGATAAAAATATGCAGTCTATCACTAAAATGTGCCTTGATTCCGGAGGACTAGAAGGTAGCTAATGTAACCTCCATCTTTAAAAAAAAGGTTCCAGAGGAATTCTGGGAAATTACAGGCCGGTCAGTCTAATGTTGATACTGGGTAAGTTGGTGGAATCCATTATAGATAGTAGGCACACTGATGAACAAAAGCTACTGAGGAAGAATCACCATGGGTTCTAAGGGAAGGTCTTGTCTGACTAACCTTTTAGAGTTTCTTGAGGGGGTGAATAAACATGTGGACAAGGTAGATCCAGTAGGTGTTGTTTACCTAGACTTCCTGAAAGCTTTTGATAAAATTCCTCATCAAAGGCTCCTAAGTAAACTCAATAGTTATGGGATAAGAGAACAAGTCCTCTTGTGGGTTAAAAACTGGCTTCTTTGATGATGTTTTGATCGCAGCGCCAGATGTCAAGACCTTTGAGACCCAGCTCCATACCATCCTGCAGTGCTTCGCTGACTCTGGCCTGAAGGTCAAGAGGGAAAACTGTCTCTTGGGTGTTCCCTCAGTCGAATTCCTGAGATTTACTGTGGATGCACAGGGCATCCATCTGACCCCAGAGAAGGTCCACGCCATCACTGAGGCCTCGGCTCCTACATCAAAGGCAGAACTCCAGTCATTTCTCAGGCTTCTCAATTTTTACCACAGCTTCCTTCCCTACAAGGCAGCAATAGCAGAGCCGCTCCACTGGCTCCTGGATAAGCATGCCAAATGGGCATGGGACTCTCACCAGGCTGCCGTGTTCTGAGCCATCAAGGAGCTGCTGGCATCTAACGCAGTTCTGGCTCACTGTGATGAATCCCTCCTGGTGGTGCTGGTGTGCAATGCATCACCCTACGGAGTGGGAGCTGTCCTGGGACACCGCCTGGCGGATGGGCAGGAGGTCCCAGTCGCATATTACTCCCGCACTTTGTCTCCAGCAGAGCGCAACTACGTGCAGATTGACAAGGAGGCACTGGCCATCGTGGTGGGAATAAAGAACTTCCACGAGTACCTGTACGGCCGGTATTTCACTATTGGCATGGATCACAAGCTGCTCCTAGGTCTTCTGGCTCCCAATCATCAGACACCACAGTTGCCCTCACCCCGGGTCCTCCACTCGTCCATCTTCTTGGCTGGCTACCAGTATGAGCTGGTCCACCATCCTGGGAAATAGATGGGGCATGCAGATGCCCTCAGCCACCTACCTCTCCCATCCTGTGACCTGGAACCAGGCCTGGCTCACCACATCGTGATGCTTGAAGACTTGCCGGACAAGCCCATCCAGGTATGGGACGTCACAAGGCTCACCGCTCAAGATTGCACTTTCTCCTGTGTCTTGGACTGGGTGGGAAGGAGGTGGCCTAGAAAACTGGGATCTGAGTTCACCGCCTACTCAGCTCGACAAAACAAACTTTCCACCCACAAAGGGTGCCTCCTCTGTGGCACACAGGTGATCATTCTTGGGCCTCTGCGCAAGAAGGTCCTCACCCCACTCCATGAAACACATCCTGGCATCATCCAGATGAAGGCTCTGGCTCAGAGCTACATCTGGTGGTCAGGGCTAGATGTGGAAATTGAGAAGCAAGTCAAACAATGCCACAAATGCCAGGAATCTCAGCCCAGCCCTCCTCAGGCACCCATGCAGCCCTAGGAATCCACACATAAGCTGTGGGGGAGGATCCACTTGGACTTCGCGGGGTCCTTCCAAGGACAGCTGTTATTCATCCTCGTGGACAGCTACACCAAATGGTTAGAGGTGGTTCCCATCTCAACAACCTCATCTCAAGCTGCCATCTGGGCCATGTGGTGCATTTTCAGCATGCATGGCATCCCCAACATGCTGGTGATGGATAACGGCATGGTGTTCACCTCTGGGGAATTCCAGGACTTCATAGAATACTATGGCATTAGGCACGTCAGATCCACTCCCTTCCACCCAGCAACCAATGGCCAGGCTGAACAAATGGTGCACACTACAAAGGACGCTCTCTGTCACATGGACAAAGGCCACTGGCAGTATAAGCTAGCCACATTCCTGTTCGGACAGTAAACAACCCCTCATATGGCAACGGGACACAGCCCAGCAGAATTACGAATGGGACGATGACTCACAACTTGACTGGATTGCCTACACCCCGACAGGGCTCCAGAACACACTGCGACCACAGAACAACAAGCGGCTCCATGGGGGTTCTTCCCCAAAGACCCTGTGTATGTACGAAACTACGCTAAAGGTTCAGCATGGCTGCCAGGCCAGATCGTACATGCGACCGGACCTGTCTCATACGAAGTCACAGGAGTAGAAGGTCAAGTATGGAAATGCCACATTGACCAGCTCCACCATAGGCTCTGGTCCCCAGACTCCAATACATACAAAGAAGCCGAGGACGAGACTCCCATTCCAGTCCCAGATCCAGACGGTAACCAGACTCTGGGAAGAACAGCAGAAGCACTGCAGCTTCAGGCCCCAGTCAACATCCCACAAGACATCCCACAGATACCAGAACTGGCAGAAGACACTCTGGTTCCACCAGCAACAGCCACCAAACCAGCCCCTGTAGCAATCGTACCTTGCCGATTGGAATGAGAACGACAGCAACCATCCTACCTAAGTGACTATGTATGCTAAGGGTTTGTCTGAACTATGGGGGGAGGGGTGTAAGGTATGTAATGGCGACCACCATGTGGTCACCCTAACACACATGGTTGGGCTAGATGCCGGAGCTTCGATCTGGCAGACGATAGCCTGACCAGATCGTAATTTAGCCCAATCTCGCACGAGGGATCCTAATAGGGACCTATGGGGCACAACCGTGGGAAACTGCACCTATCCGCTGTATTGGATGAGGCTGGGTGTGTGGCTCAAGTGGGAATATAAGCAGACCCCTGTACCTCTGTTCCTCATGTCATCTTCTGCAACTAAATAAACTATGAGCTGAATTCACTGTTACGCATCTCCGACTCCAGTACTTTATAGAGAAATACTGCAAAAGCTCAGCAAAGCCACACAGATGTCTTGAACAGTTTAGCTACAGGCTCTTCGTGTGTTTTTTTTAAAAATAAATAAATAAAATAAATGAAGCCAGAATTGCAAAATCTACTTCTCAGCATTAAACTGGCAGCAGGAAACCATTCTGCTGGGACACAGATTTAGTCCATGCGCATTAGCTCTCTAATATAATATTTCAAATTGCAGTGTTTTGAAAGTTGCAACAGGATTAGTAGTTTATAGGAAAAAAGTCTCTCGAAAGTGGGGTTACTCAGAGTATTGCTCTGCAGTCAGAGAGTTTAGTGGGAATCTAATAATAGCCCTATTGGTAATTTAATAAAATAATTTAAAACTCAAGTTAAAAAGTTGAGATTGTTGTGGCATCCACAAAGGCTGCCTTCTCTGGCTAAGGAGAGGCTCCTTCCTTTACAAACCCCTTATTTTATGATTTTACTATTTGGGTCTTTGAATTCCATCAGGAAGGATACTTGGCGAGCAGTTGTGTGGTTCTCACCCACAGAAGACAGCAGAGTCACAATCAGGAATTACAGTTCCTCTTTACAGCTAGCTCTTTGGGCTAACAGAGAACAGAACACATTGTACCTCAACAGTGTGTATAGGATCTTCCACTTTATAGGAGATGAAACCTTTCATAAAATATAATTATGCCTCTTGAGAATATGAGAATGTTAAGTTCTGCATTTGTAGAAATTTGATCTACCCCTCTGCAGCTTCATAAAAATTAATGAAACGAGAAACTTAAAGAATTTTTTCAGAGTGGTAGTTAATTACTCTCTAAATGTGGTTGTAAAATTCAACAGAAACAAATGACTAAGTAGAGTTTGAAGCGGCATAAAAAAATTGTTGTGAATAATAGCGTTACAATCATCAGCCTCTTTTAGCTTTCTCTTCAAACGTGATTGAGCTATGCTAGGTGGTGGCCTCGTCCAGTCTGCACGCACATTTGGACAGGTAATTCTAGCATTTCAAAACAAGTTTTAAATGTTGTCCAAATACTCATGTTGTATTAAGTTACATTTAAGTTGTTTTTAAATTGACCTAAATATATATCCTGTTTACAACCTGCCAGTGACTGATATGATAATAGGCAGAGTATTTCCTTGTGGTGAAGGCACTCAATTCAGGTTTGCTTAAGAAAACCCAGGTCCAGAGGCCTACCAAAAAAAGCAGAATTAGGCCAGATAATACCTACACAGGGAAAAAAACACAGTGCTCAGCTCTGAATACACTTGTTAGAGCAGAAACAATGGATTCTGTGAATGGCTTCAACAGCCACGGGAAGCTGAGGAAGTGGTTATGGAGGCTTTAAACTGTCACAGCAGCATCACAAAACCATTTGGTGGAGGCTCTCCTGGGCTGTATCTCTTCAGACTGTGGGGCTCCACCAAATTTATTTCTAGTAGTAGCAACCAGTCCTCTTTTTTATCTGGCTAGAACCTTCTTTTTTAAATTTTTTGCTGGCAATTGCTCTCTATCTCACATTGTTGGCTCAGTTGCTCTCTAGTTGGTTATAGTGGTAGCACCTTGGTCCTCTTTTCTCCCCGCTAGCCTTCTTTTTAAATAAGCTGACACCACCATAAACAACTGGGCTCCCGGACGCCCGGCAACGCCATGGCGCCCAGGGGACCGCTTTGCCTCCCTGCCAAAGGGGAGGCAGCAACCATATGATGCGCTTCCGTGCATCTCGGAGCTTGCAGGGGGTGGGGCCTGCCTTTTAAGGGCAGGTGCCCCGTTCCCACGTTGCAGTTGCTCTGCGTGCTCGCCCACCCGCCCGCCCTGTTTGCAGTGTAGGCTTCTGCTGGTCGCCATTTGGGGCCAGGTAGGAATTTTTGCGCCTTTAATGGATTGGCTGTTTTGGTAAAGGTGTTTTTTGCCTACCTTACACCATGACCTGGGAGTAAGGGCACAAATGGTGGACGAGAGTTAAATAGCATTGGTCACTTGGCAGGTTTGTGCAAGCAAGAAAATGGAACTGGTGAGCACCTCACGGCATATCCCGATTGGGAACAGGAGGTCATCAGGAACCGCTCTAGGGCAGTGTGGTCCGGGGCGGTGAATGGTGTCTCCTCTGGGAACCTCTCAGGCTAGGCTCCTCCCTGAAGGTCCGTGTGGTCTCGGGGGTAGGCGCTCCTGGGAGGGGGATGCCAGTATGCTGGGCTGCTGGTTACGAGCCAGAAGTGGCTGGCTTCAGACCAGAGCTAGGTGTCCTGCCCATATCAAGGGCAAGGAGGTTGTGTCAGGGAATGACGCCTGCCTTGCCTGTTCCTGTGCTTGCTTACTTTGCCCATTGCTGCAATGTTCTGTAAATAGTTAATAAAGTGGCCCTTGTTTAATTCCAAACTGTTGTCTGTCTCTTTATTTTGACTAGGGGGGCAACTAGAGAGCAACTGAGCCAGCAACGTGAGATAGAGAGCAATAGTCAGCCAATTTTTTTTTTTTTTAAAAAAGAAGGCTTCTAGCCGGATAAAAAGGAGGACTGGTTGCTACTACTAGAGATAAATTAACTGACTTTCTCCTAATTTAAACACTTGAAGTGAAACTAGAAGTAACTTTAAAGTTAAAAATTATTAATAATTTCAAATGTCAAATTGTTAATAATTTCAAAAATTTAAAAATTATAACAAAACAATATTCTATTCAGCATCACATGTTTCTTTCCTTGCTAAATAACCATGTTTGTTCCAGGATAATTTGAAGAAGTTAAGCTGTAATAATTGGAAAATGGAACCAGAAGATAATTTGAAGTGAAAAAAAGTTAAACTTTATCAAGAGCTTAACCTTTCAATATAATAGGATTACTCCTGAGGAAGATTGGTGAAATGAGTTTATAATGGGTGCTCATTGAGGATGATGGCCTTTTCTTTGAGAATGTTAGAATTTTCTTAGTAATCTATATACTAATTCCAAGAGGTTTTTTTTCTGTGTGAATACTTATATCTGCCAAAAGAGAGCTGACTCTCCCCCAACAGCTTTTCCTACATAGTCAGGGGCCTTTCTCAGTCTGCAGAAAAATCCAAAAAGTTTTAAAAAATCTTCAGGGACCGTTGAATTCTCCCTAATACATTTCGAAATGGCATCAACTCCAGGCATCAACTGTAAGAGATTAGAATGTTTGAGGGAGGGGGAGGGTTCTAACTGTTTATGTCAGTAAAAGGCAGTGTTTTTACTGGCAGCAGTCTAGGGTTGCCAAGTACCCCCCCCCCCCGGCCACCGGCAGCAGCTCCAGATCCAGGCTGGGAAACTCCTGGAGATTTGAGGGTGGAGCCTGGGGAGGACAGGGACCTCAGTGAGGTACAGTGCCATAAACTCCACCCTCCAAAGCATCCATTTTCTCCATGGAAAGTCATCTCTGTAGTCTGGAGATGAGAAGTAATTCCAGGGGATCCCCAGGTCCCACCTGGAGACTGGCATCCTTAGGCAGCATGCTCTGAGTGACTTGATACCACCTGATCTGCATGACTCAGGTAGGCCCAGCTGCTTGCTACTGTTCATCAGCAGCCACCCTATGAAAGCCATTGTGATGTAACAGTTAGCGCTTCAATTTGGGATCTGCGAGACCCAGGTTCAGATCCCCATCTTGCAGTGGAAGCTGACTGTGAGATTTTGGACCAGTCACATACTTTCAGCCTAACCAACTTCACAGGGTTGTTGTACAGATAACAAGGAAGAAATAATAATGTACGCTGCTTTAGTCCCCACTGTGGAGAAAAACTGTAATTTTCCTAGGTAGAGGCTGCGGGGGAGGGGGGTGGAAATGGAAAGCTGAAGACAAATAAAGATAGGTTGGCTGTTGGGCAGGAAGGAAATAGGGTTGCCAACTCCAGGTTGGGAGATTCCTGGGCATTTGAGGAGTGGAGCCTGGGGAGGGTGGGATTTGAGGAGGGACTACAGACCAGTATAATGCCATAGACTCCACCCTCCAAACCAGCCATTTCCTTCACTTGAACTACCATTGTCAGCCTCCAGACAAGGGCTGGAGAGCACCCAGAATTACAACTGTTGTCCAGGTGACAGAGATCAGTTCCCCTGAATAAAATGTCTGCTTTGGAGGGTTGAATCTATGGCATTATACCCTGCTGAGGCTGCTTGCCTCCCCAAGCCTCACTGTCCCAAGGCTCCGCCCCCAAATCTCCAGGAACTTCTCAACCTGGAGCTGGCAGTCCTAAGGTGAATTGATCTCTGCAGCTGGGAGATCCATTGTGATTCCCAGAGCACTGCCACTGCTGCTGTGGGTGGAGAGGAAGCAGGCAAGAGGCTAGGAAAGTGATGAGGGCAGAAAGAGAGAGGGATGGAGTGGGGGGGCAGAAAGAGAGAGAAAGAGTGATGAGGTGGGGAGGCAGAAAAACAGAGAATGATGATGGGTCAGAAAGAGAGAGGAAGTAACATACATGGAGGAGAGAGAAAGTAAGAAGGGGGGACAGAAGGGAGAAAGAGTGTGAGAGAGGTAGGGGGAGAAGGGAGGAAGCAAAGGTGTGAGGAATGGGATAACCATTCCACAAGTTTCTTGCGGGTCTCCACTTGTATAAATTCAGTTTGTAATATAAGTTGAACAGTAGTGAGCAGGTGGGCCTGGAACTCACATGGTATCAAGTTGCCTGGTAGGTTAGTTGCGGCCAGGCCTGGGCCCAATGGGTGCGTTCAGACACGCCATTTGATCCGGCTTTCGAAATGCTTCGAAACGGATCAAATGTGCGTGATCAGACAGCTGCAGCTGCCTCCCGTCCCCAGCCGTCACTTACCAGAGCAAATACTGGAGCGAAGCGTGGTATTTTGATACCAGGTCCCAAGGTGGTGTTTCCTGTGCTCTCCCAGTTCAAGCTGCATTTTCCCCTGTCTGATCACGGAGCCATCGTCGAGCCACTTCCAAGTCTTCAATCCCCCCCCCCCCCGCAAAAGCCTCTGGCTTCCGCTTTTTTGCCTGCCATTTTTATTTTTGCCTCGCCAATATGCGCATAAGCACTTCTCCGCCTCCATGGCAATTTTTTTTTAAATGGCCACAACCTCTGAGTTTGGGATCCCAAGGAGGCCAGTTTCAGGGGGAAAGTTTAAAGGGATGTGTTCTTTGATGGCGGGGAAGTCACGGTGCTTGTGCAACTTTGAGAGGCTTTGCTCTCCTGCTTTTGTGCATGAGCAAGGTTGTAGCTCTAGATGATTGCTTATGTGCAAACTTGTAAAAAACCCAACATACGCTCTGTGTGATCGTGATTGTCTGGAGCAAAAAAAAAAAAGCTGCATCAAAGCGGAGCCATTTGAGCTGGCTCCAGCACGCTGTCTGAACATGAGTGCTCCCTTAAAGGCCAAAAGAGCCCTAAAAGGCCCTGCCCCCTCCCCCTGCATTTTACTGCCAGAAACCAAGGTTCCTACTGGCAATACTGATATGGCTGCCTAGCAATGGCCACAAAGGATACTTGCTTCTTAAAAGCTACTGGCACAGATTCTTTCTTTCTTTCTTTTTGTTATGGTCATAGTGGAAAGCAGCCAACCCTACAGGGTTATCAAGGCAAGAGATGTTCAGAAGTAGTTTGCCATTGTCTGCCTCTGTGTAGCAAACCCTGGACTTCCTTGGTGGTTTCCCATCCAAGTACTAACCAGGGCAGCCATGCTTAGCTTCTAAGATTTGATGAGATCAGTCTAACCTGAGCTAGCCAGGTCAGCATATTTGGGGGGGGGGGGCTGGTAACTTCTCAGTGTATTTTTAAAAAAGATTTCAGATTTTTCTGCAAACCTGGGACTTCTCTCAGGTTTGTAGAAGTATCTGTCCTGTCTGTTCATGGCCCCAATCTCTGGATTTAGGTAACCACAGATGGGGCCATGTTGAGAATGAGATATATTGACAAGCAGGGACCTATGAAAAACTGATGGGAAAATTCCTTCATTGGTCTCTGCTTTGCGTTCTGGCTTCTGACGTCCCCAGCCACCTTTTACTACCCTTTCTTCTCCCTGCCATTTTGTCTTCTCATCTTTTCCCATCCACACCATACTCCTTCTCCCCTCTTACCCCAACCATGGTTCCTAACTCTCCCCTTTCCTCCAGCTGTGCCCTCATTCTTCAATCTGATCTGTGCTCACCTGCCCTCTGTCCACTACTCTGCTCACCCATCCCTCTCCTCACCACTCTGCCTGCCCACCCACTCCTCACTGCTCTGCCTACCCACCAGTCCTATCCTTATCTTAAGGGAGGGGCTGTGGCTCAATGGCAGAGCATCTGCTTGGCATGCAGAAGGCCCCAGGTTCAATCCCCGGCACCTCCAGTTAAGAGATCTGGCAGTGGGTCATGTGAAAGGCCTTCGTCCAAGACCCTGGAGGGCCACTGCCAGTCTGAGTAGACGATACTGACTTTGATGGCTCAAGAGTCTGATTCAGCGTAAGGCAGTTTCATGTGTTCATGTACCTCATGCCCATCACCACTCTCATTGCTGTTCTGCCCACCCACCCCTTTCATCACCATTCTGCCCACCCACTTTATCCTCACCAATCTACCAATTCCTTTTCATGCACTCCCCCTTCTCCAGCACTGTTGTGTCAGCTGCCCTCCCCAAATTTTCCAGTTGGCTGCCAATCATCAAGACTAAAGCAACAACACTGGAGCCTCCTCACCCTCCCACCTGTATCCAGTGCTGCTGCCCCAGTTGTGGCAGTTGCCAGCTGATAGCAGAGCTTGGGTGGGTGACTGAGGCAATGGAACTGGACTTGAGTGGGTGGGTGAGCAGGCTCCTTCTCACACACTCGCCTACCTCCAGTGCCATTGACTTAATTTATCAAAACACCCTTGGGGATAGATCCACATCCCCTGATATTTATGTTCACTGACAGGCAACAGAGAAAAACAAAAACAATTGGGGGGCCAAAATCCAAAATACCACCCCACCCCCCACACACACACAGCAACTAAGGACCGAAACCCAAAATCCAGATCATACTGGTAGTAGACTCTGGAAGTTTCCTTTGCAAAAGTCCAAAATACACCAGAAGCTGGTCTTAGCAGAATCCACAATAAAACACACACACAAAGACCCTAATCCAATAAAATAGCAGCATAAACAAGAGTTGCACTAAAATGAAATGCATGCTTATTTCTTCATCTTCCCAATGGCCAACTCAGAAAAATGAGTTTTTCTGTTCTTGAACAGCTTTTTTCTATTGCTTCTAAGGCATCAGGCTTCTTGACTGTTTATTGTCAAACCCTCTCATGCTAGCAACCATTTGCCATGAAACTCCCCCTCCCTGCTTAGTCAATAAGAACACTTCACAGAGAAGAATGCATCATCTTAAGTTGTACAAACTCACTCAAATTCCTGTTCTGAGGGACTTGTCTTCTCCTTTCTAAGAGATGACAAGTGGCCAGAGATGGTTGAGAACACTTTAAATAACTCCAGCATGAGGTTAACTGCCCATTTATGTGTGAACCAGCATAATGTTACTAAGTCTCTTGGAGCAATCTGGAGTGTATTGACCATAAAAATCTCCTCAGAAGTGGTTTGCTCCTTTGGTATGACTGCTGGACAACAGTTGCCTGCCGGTAATCCCTGTTACATCACAGAGGATGACTGGCATTGATTCATTCTCATAGCAGTGTCAGTGTTGAGGGTGCTTCATTTTTTTTGAGGACATGGGCACTTTTTATTCTCTGAGAGACTGAAATTTATATTTTCATTTACAAATTCTTAAAAATGGAAACTGTACCACCAAATTTGTTCCCAAACACACATGTGTTGTATCTGACAATAATCCCTCCCATCTGAGTGGGATACCATTAATTAACATGGGCTCTCCCTTCAGATCCTTTGGTCTTTGAGAAGAATTTCAGTTAGCACTTGATACAGTGAGTTCTGAGGTTCTAGTCTGGATTCCCCCTCCCTGTTATATTCACGACAGACAGATAATGTGCCATTTCAAATTGTGCTGAAATAATTCTCCAAGAACTGGCAGAGGGAAAAGAGTCGCCGTTATTAGAACCAGAGAAAGAAGTGGAAGATAGTACCTTTAAAAGATTATAGAATGTTTAACCCACTTGAAAATCAGAAAGCAAACAATTCCATCTGAGGACATATGGAAACTATCTGCCACGATTTTCCCTGATGGAACCACAAAATGGGGGTTTGGAGAAGCAAACGTCAACAGAGAACACAGCTGTTTTCAGGTAACGGTTACAGGCACACTAAGGATGTTTCCTATATATCCTTCAGATTCTCCTGTTTTAGGCAGCTGTTCAAAAGTAATAAAAGATGTACTCTTTTTCTGGGTGTCTGTTTTTACAACTGGTTTGGGTAAGTCAGTGTATAACTCTAGGTCAAACCTTGTGTGGTTTCAGAGAGGCTTATTTTAAAGAGTGTTCAGGTGCAGATAAATGGGCCCTCAAACAGCACCACTTTTTTGAGGGGCTTTGGCCCTTTCATGAGATCTCCTTAGTGTGACTGGCACAAAGGGGAGGGTACAGTAGAGGGAATAATATCATTGCATGTGACTGGCTTGTGTTTGCTTTCTGCTGTTAACATGTTTTGTGAATCTTGGTAAACAGTTTTTCATCTTTAAAGGAAAGCTGTGGCTTAGTCCACTGATCCAAGTGAAAAACTGGCTGTGAGTTGGGCTGTCTGGCCGAAGGCCCTGCACGTGTGGATCATCACAGAGCGAGGGCCTGACTTTTGCCAAGAACAAGAGGAGAGGGTGATTTGAAATCCAGAGCCTTAGAACTGAGCAACAGCGAGTGATTTCATGAAGACAGTAGGTTTGGAGCTGCCTCTAGCAAGAGGTCTCGTTACATACAAATCTAACATAGAAAAAAAATGACAGATGCAAAAGATTTCTCTCTCTCTATGTGAGATTTACATCCAAAGGTTTATGCAGTTATGAATATAGAACAAGACTGTATATATGGAAACAATGCAGAATTAGACTTGGTTTTGCTTCCCTGTGAGAAAACTTTGCTCAGGAATCTCCATTTTAAAATAATTTTGTAGCACTGAATCAGTCATGGTGACAAGATCAGGTCTGCTGATTGTCCATACACAGAATAACATATATGGTGAAGCTGTTTTGTTTTCTTAGAAAAGATGTTGATCTTCTAGAATTATTGGCAGATATATGCAATTTTGCTTGTCAACCAGGTGCAATCACATTTTTTCCCCTGATTTAATCATCTGGCTTGAGAAATGTCAGGGAAGGGTGTGTTTTGGGGATGACTCCTCTCAAGCAATGCAAGTAAATTCTCTTCAACCTCCCCCCAAATAAAGAGTAACTGGATTAATTTTCCAGAGGAGATACATAAAATTAACTCGGAGTTCATAGGATTTACTGATTCATTGTTCCATGCTCAAATAAATCGTCTTAATTCATCCGCTCTTTCCTTATACTACAATCCGATGCAAAGGTATTTCAGTCTAAGCCGACTGAGTTCCATCATCTTAGATGGGAGTAACTCTTGCCAACTCCAGCTTGGGAAATTCCAAGGTATTTGGAGGTGGAGCCTGGGGAGGGGTGGGGTTTAGGGAGGCGAGGGGAAGGACCTCGGGGGTAGAATGCCATGGAGCCCACTCTCCAAAGAATCCATTTTCTCCAGGAGAAGTTATCTCTGTTGTCTGGATATCAGATATAATTCCAGAAGATCTCCAGGCCCCACTGGGAGTTTGGCAACTCTAAGAACTCTGCATAGGATTGCCTTGTGAGTCAGTTTAAAATGAGGAGGATCTCTTTGACTGATAAGCGTTCCAGACCTACCTCTCCGAAGACAAATGCCAGAGGTATAGCCATCTGTGTCTGTTGCTAACAACACAGCAAAGAACCCTGTTTCACCTTCAAGATTTAAAAATTTATTGTGGCATAAGCTTCCATGAGTTAGAGCCCACTCCATCAAAACCTTGGGATGTTTTAAGTAGTTGATAGAAATATGTATATTCATGGGTACAAAGAGAAGAAAAACAGGGAGGGATATTAAGGATATTACAAAATGAGATGGCCCAGCAATCCAAGGGCCAAACTACATGAGATATTGTAACTCCATAACTGGAATTCCATGTGTTGTTTGGCCATAAAAACACCATGAATGAGGAGGGAAGCTTATCTGGATTGGGCTTAACTGTTTCCTATGCCACTTTCCCCAGTTGAAATTGATCCCCTTCTTCAGACACCTCTCTCTTTCACTGCAGCTCACTGTGACTTCTGAAATGCAGTCCCTGGCATTTAGCAGACCCTACCAGGAAGGACCATGGTGGCTCAGAGATTAAGACGCCGAGCTGCAGACTGGAAGGTTGGTAGCTCAGCAGTTCGAGACCTGAGTGCCGCGTGACAGTGAGCTCCCCTCTCTGGCCCCAGCTGCTGCCAACCTAGCAGTTCCAAAGCAAGAAACTGCAAGTAGATAAATAGGTACTGCTTCAGTGGGAAGGTAACAGCATTCCATGCGCCTTGGCGTTTACTCATGCCAGCCACATGATCACAGAAAAAGTTTTCGGACAGTGCTGGCTCTTCGGCTTGGAAACGGCCCCCTAGAGTTCGATTTGACTGGCTTTTGAGCAAGGAAAACCTTTTACTGCACCAGGAACAATGCTGGATATGTTGGGGTGATCTACAGTGGGAGGGGTGAATTGGCAAAAATGTCACTCTCCTTTTCTGTCAGCGGAAGTGCTTTTCCACCAGCACATAATGAACATTAGATCAAACCCATAAAGCTGAAGTTCCCATTTAGTTTATTTAGATATTTACACTATGCTTTTCTGTGAGGCTTCTGCTCAAAGTAGTCAAGGATCAGATCTTTGTTGATGAAACACAGTTCTTTATTTCCAAATTCTACATTGGTACAGGTCCTCGGATTATTGTCAGAGATAACGTATACAATAGAAGCAGGTCTAATATACCCTCCCATACAATTTGAATTGCCCATAGGTAGCCAATCAACAGGGGGGGAAAACCGCGGGCAAAAGGTTCCCTGGCCGTTTGCTTCCCACAGGAAAGAAGGTGAGGTGTGAAGCAGTAAATTTCCCTTCCCAAACCAGACCTCTCAGATGTAACCATCTTCACATAACAAATGCTTTCCCCAAGGCTTTCGCACGTTGATAAGAACTGGTCCCTGTCCTCCCAGCAGGGAGGAAAGGAATGCGGAGGCAGGAGGGTGAGAGGCCCATTATTCTCATGCTTTAAAGTCGCCACTCTCCCGGGCAAACAGTTACATAGACCAGTCCTGGTCAGGGCCATAAATCCAGGGTCACAGGATATACACTCATAGTGGCCAAGCTAATAAGCAATAGGTATGATTACATAGTGAATACAGGAACAGGTTTGCAAAGCATAGCAAAGTCAGGTTACAATACATAGCACGAATTCCCAGAAACCCTTGTTAGAATCTGCAGATTCTGACACACTGCCACCCGAAAAATCAATCTACCACGGCTTATCTGGAAATCTCATATGAAAAGCTTTAACTAATTTAGGAGCATGAACATTTTCAGAACGCACCCATTCATTCAGTTCCGGACCAAAATCTACCCACTTGACAAGATAAAGCAAGCGGCCCCTACGCATTTTTGAATCAAGGATCTCAGAAATTTCAAAATGGGATGCCCCCCCCTTCATCAGTGGAGGAGGAGTCGGAGGAGTTGGATGCCATGCATTCGGCCCAGGATTCTTCTTCAGCAAGCTGAAATGAAAAACAGGGTGCACAGAACTCAGTGACTTAGGCAATTCCAGTTCAAAAGACACATCAGAAATCTTGCGCAATACTTTGTAGGGGCCGACATACTTCCACCCCAGTTTTCTGCTGGGTTGCAATCCATGTATATTTTTCGTGGACAGATAAACTGAGTCCCCTGGTTGTAGGTCCCAGCCCTCAGCTCTGCCACGATCCGCATACTTTTTGTAATCCTCTTTAGCTTTGTCCAGAGTTTTAGCAATCAGCGGCCATGAGTCTTGTAAGGTTGCCCACCAATGTTTAAAGTCCGAGGGAGGGGTGTCTGGCGTTTCTTCCAGTGTGGGTAGGGGTTTCCCTTCGAAGCCTCCCACCGCCATGAAAGGGGACACACCCGTAGATGAATGAATAGCATTGTTATAACTATACTCCGCAAACGGCAGTAGCTCCACCCAATTGTCCTGGTGGTAGTTAGTATAACATCTTAGGAACTGCTCCAAGATTTGATTAGTTCGCTCGGATTGGCCATCGGTCTCTGGGTGGTAACCCGAACTCAGGGCTGGTTCAATGTCCATCAGACTCAAAAGCTCCCGCCAGAAGTTGGCAACGAACTGACTACCCCGATCGGATACCACACGCCTGGGGAAGGTGTGTAACTTGATCACGTGGTTGAAAAACGCTTTAGCCAGCCCCTTGGCGGTGGGTAACTGCTTAAACGGGGTAAAATGGGCTTGCTTTGAAAACATGTCTACCACCACCCAAATGACCGTTTTTCCTTTCGAGGGTGGCAGGTTGGTGATGAAGTCCATAGCTATCGCCTCCCATGGGCGAGAGGGAGTGGGCAAAGGATGCAACAGTCCTGGGACTTTCCCTCCCCTCCTTTTGCACATTAGACAGGTTTGGCAGGCAGTAACAAAGTCCAAGACATCCTTGCGCATGCGCGGCCACCAGAATTGTCTCTGGACTAGGTTAAGCGTCTTTAAGAACCCAAAGTGTCCTGCCAGTTTTGATGAATGACAAGTTAGTAGTATGTCTTTTCTTCTGGCTCGAGGTACCACGAGTTTGTCCCCATGATACCAGCATTTGTTTTCCCGGAGGGAACATTCCTCTATGCTTCCCAATTCTTCGGCTTCTTCCGGGGAATAGTCCCCCCCCCACTTATCCCCCCACGACTCTACCGCTGCCTGCTTGCTCTGGCTTCGGGTAGTGACCGCGCCTTCCAACTGTTGGGGGGAAAACATGGAGTCGAACACCTCTTCCTTCTGACTCTCATGCTGGGGCAATCAGGACAGTGTGTCTGCTAACGAATTGGCTCTCCCAGGAAAATGCTTAAGCACGAAATTAAATTTCGAGAAGAAATCGGCCCATCAGAGTTGTTTGGCATTCAGGGACCTCTGGGTGTGCAGAGCCTCCAGGTTTTTGTAATCAGTCCAAATTTCAAAAGGGGTCTGCGCTCCTTCTAGCCAATGCCGCCAGGTTGTGAGGGCTAGTCGTATGGCTGCTGCCTCCTTGTCCCATACTGACCAGTTCCTCTCTGTCTCGTTAAACTTTTTTGATATATAAGCCAGGGGGTGTAATTTATTATCCTGTCCTTTTTGTAGGATGGCTCCCCCCATGGCCACATCAGAAGCGTCCACATGAATCACAAACTCTTTGGTTTCATCGGGGTGGGCCAGGATGGGTTCCGAGGTAAATAAGGTCTTGAGGGTTACAAATGCTTTTTGGCAATCCTCAGACCAGGCTATTCTCTCCCCGGGCTTCCCTGCTTCCGGGCCCCTCCCCTTGGTTTTGAGGAGTTCAGTTAATGGGAGAGTGACCGCGGCAAAGTTTCTTAAGAAGATGCGGTAGAAATTACAAAATCCCAATAGACTTTGCAGCTGTTTTCTTGTTCGGGGAGCCTCCCATTGCACTACTGCCTCTACCTTGGCAGGATCCATTTCTAACCCTTTTTGGGAAATGCGATACCCCAGAAAGTCCACTGAATCTCTATGGAATTCACATTTCGACAGCTTAGCATACAACTGATTTTTTAACAGTGTAGACAGCACTTCTCGGACCAACTTTACATGTTCCTTCTTATCAGTAGAGTAAATCAAGATATCATCTAAGTAACATAACACCCCCTTGAATAAATGTTTGTGTAGCACCTCATTTATCAAGCTCATAAAGACCCCCGGTGCGCCACTTAATCCGAACGGCATCACCAGGTATTCGAACTGCCCCAAAGGTGTGTTAAAGGCAGTCTTAAATTCATCCCCCTCCCTGATGTGCACCCGGAAATATGCATCTTGAAGATCCAGCTTAGTGAATACCTTCCCTTTAGCCGCTTCTGCTAGCAAGTCCTTGATAAGGGGGAGGGGGTAGGCGTTAGAAGCCGACACTGCGTTTAAGCCCCTGTAGTCCGTGCACAACCGTAGCCCCCCGTCCTTTTTTTTCTAAACAGAACGGGGGCAGCGAATGGGGACTTAGCAGGGCGGATGAAGCCTCGCTCCAAGTTCTTGTCTAGGAACTTTCTTAGCTCCTCCCGTTCTGAGGGGCTCATGGAATAGAGTTTTCCCTTGGGTAACTTTTCTCCCGGGATCAGCTCTATGGCGCAGTCCGACAATCTGCGGGGGGGTAGTTCATCTGCCTCGGTCTCGCTGAACACCCCCATTAGATCTCGATATTCCCTGGGGACGGCTGAAGGTACCAGGGTGAGTGCCGCCGCTTGGAGAGGCGTCGGGGGCCCCGATCCCCATCCCGGGTCCCACTTATGGTTATGGCACTTCTCGTCCACCCACGAGATTTTCCCTTCGCTCCATTTGATGTAGGGGTCGTGGGAACTTAACCAGGGACTTCCCAACACCATGGGGAACTGGGTGTTGGGGGTGATGACGAAAGCTCTCCTCTCCCAGTGTTCCCCCGTCCCCACTACTAGTCTCTCAGTCTCTGCCACACAGGCCTCTTTCATTTCCAACCCATCCATTTGGGTAAACGTAAGTGGCTCTCCCAATGGGGTGACTTTGGGACCTAGCCCATCTACTACTAAGGGGCTAATCAAGTCCCGGGCACACCCTGAGTCAATTAGGGCACGTACCTGGATGTGGGTCCCCGTCCCGGGTGCTATCACAGTCATTACCATATACAGTAAAGGGCCAGGGATGCTCACCGGGGATGGCGCTTCGCGGATGGGGACCTGCAGTTCTGCGCCGCTCACTGCAGGCTGTTGGAGTTTCCTGACATCTGTGCTTCCGTCAGCTCCAGCTCTCCTTGCTCGTTCACGGCCCCTTCCAGCTGTAGTGCCCGGGGCTTGAACGAGGTCTTCCCTTTGCTGGGGGTGCTCCCGGCTACCGGGGTGGAGGTCTTGGGGACTTTCCCGCTGCCGTGGGGGCACGCCAAGGCGAAGTGGCCGCTCTCCCCACACCTCATGCAGAGCCCTTGTTTGAACCGGGAATCCCGGATCTCTTGGACGCTCAGTTTGGGCTTCACCTTATTGGCAGCTTTTGCTTGGGCAGTCGCTGAAGTTCCCATCTTGATGAGGGTGAAGCGTTCCTCCACGTCTGCGGCCGCTCTCATCCAGGTGGCTAACGAGCCCAGTCTTCCCCCTCGCAGCACTGTCTCGTACACCTCGGGGTTAAGACCTTCCCTGTACTTTTCGATGAAGAGATCCTGGGTCCAGCCTCGAATTTTGGCTGCTATGCGCCGGAACTTGTCGGTCCCTCACTGAGGAGCGCCCCTGGGTCAGCTTCCGCAACTGGTTCCGAGCCTTCTCTTCTCCCAAGGGGTCCTCATAGTGTTGTCTGAGGGCCCACATGAAGTTCTGCACTGAGCGTAATTCAGGCCCAGGGGCGTTGTGCAGGCTCACATACCAATCGCTGGCAGTGTCCCTCAGCTTGGACCCTATGTAGCCAATCTGGTCCCTCTCGGTGGGGTAGAGATGTCCCCAGGTGTCTAGAAATCACTCGATCTCTATGAGGAAGAACCGCAGCTTCTCGGGGTCCCCATTGAAAGTAGCCGTCAATGGATCGGCGGGGGCCTGGTGGATTATTGGCCCTGCTGGTGCCTGGGGGGTGCCGGCACGAATACGGGAACCGGGCGGGGGACGGGTTGCGGGACCTGCTGCGGCACTTGTTGCAGGACGACTCCCGCGGGAGCTCCCCCGGGGGGAACCGGTTGCTGCGGGACTCCCCCTCCTGGGGCTCCGGCCCCTCCTGGGGCTGGGCGGGCTGCTTGCATAGCCGCCAGGGCATCGCGGAACTGGTACTGCAGATCGAGGGCTATCTCTCGCAATTCCGCGGTGAGTTGCAGCCGTAAATCTTCCATCATACGATCCAGGGTTTGGATCTGGTCTTCCCCGTAGAGATCGGGCCCGTAAGGTGCACCTCTCTCCTCTTCCAAGGGCGGGGGACGCCAGTCTCCTCCGTAGATCGTCTCTCTCTCGTCTCCTAGGAAGCTCGGCTTCCCGTGCTCGGTGCGGTCTCCTTGGATCGACACCCGTGCCCCCTTCCGATCATGCACCCACGAGTCGACGGTCCCGCGACCGAAATTGCTCCATGAGTACCTCGGGGTCACGCTCTGATGAGGAGGTGGTCGTGGGATGTAGTAAGCCCCCTGAGCCATAGTCACTGGCACTTTGGGCTCCCCACCGCCGCCTCCACCACCGGCACCCTGGTCCGCCGGGGTCACCGGTTGATCTTCGGTTGTAGGGATGGGAAGAGTACCGTCGTCTGACATGGTCAGGAATGGCCAAGTCCCAGTCACAGATCTCTGACAATCTGTGAGGCTTCTGCTCAAAGTAGTCAAGGATCAGATCTTTGTTGATGAAACAGTTCTTTATTTCCAAATTCTACATTGGTACAGGTCCTCGGATTATTGTCAGAGATAACGTATACAATAGAAGCAGGTCTAATATACCCTCCCGTACAATTTGAATTGCCCATAGGTAGCCAATCAACAGGGGGGAAAAACCGCGGGCAAAAGGTTCCCTGGCCGTTTGCTTCCCACAGGAAAGAAGGTGAGGTGTGAAGCAGTAAATTTCCCTTCCCAAACCAGACCTCTCAGATGTAACCATCTTCACATAACAAATGCTTTCCCCAAGGCTTTCGCACGTTGATAAGAACTGGTCCCTGTCCTCCCAGCAGGGAGGAAAGGAATGCGGAGGCAGGAGGGTGAGAGGCCCATTATTCTCATGCTTTGAAGTCGCCACTCTCCCGGGCAAACAGTTACATAGACCAGTCCTGGTCAGGGCCATAAATCCAGGGTCACAGGATATACACTCACAGTGGCCAAGCTAATAAGCAATAGGTATGATTACATAGTGAATACAGGAACAGGTTTGCAAAGCATAGCAAAGTCAGGTTACAATACATAGCACGAATTCCCAGAAACCCTTGTTAGAATCTGCAGATTCTGACATTTTCTCCCTAATGGGGACCCAAAATGGCTTACAACATCATTTTCCTCTTCTGAACTTTATCCTCACAACAGCCTTGTGAGGTAGGTGTGGCTGAGAGAAAGTGACTGGCCCATTAAGTTTCAACAGATATAGGAAAATAGACTCTTAGTCTCCTTGATCTTAGTCCATCGCTCTAACAATTACACCATATTGGTTCCAGTCAGAGCATTTTACCATTTAGTTGTGCTCCAAGACATAGAGGAGTTACATTACTTTGCAGAACACAGATGAAAATGTGATCTGGTTAAAAGAATAAATGATCCAATTAGAGTAGGTGATGTGTGGCAATGTAAGATTAACCACTACAGTTAAAATAAGAACATAAGAAGAGTCCTGTTGGATCAGACCAGAGGTCCATCTAGTCTAGCATCCTGTCTCACACAGTGGCCAACCAGTTCCTCTGAAGGGCCAACAGCAGGGCAGAGAGGCTAAGACTTTCCCCTGATGTTGCAATGGGATTCAGAGGTGGACTGCCTCTAAACATGGAGGTTCCCCTCAGTCACCATGGCTGGTAGCTTCTGATAGACCTATCTTCCATGAAGCTCTCCAACCCAGGCATAATTTCATAAACCTCTATCATGTCCTCCCTTTAGTCTTCTCTTTTCTAAACTGAAAAGTCCCAGGCTCTTCAGCCTTTCCTCATAGGGAAGGTGCTTCAAACCCCTAATTACATCATGGTTTCTCTTCCTCCTGACTTCTCCATATTGAAAAGAAGCTGTTCTCAGGCAGCTGCTCCAGGTAAATTTCTTCAAAGTGGATCAACTGCATTTGTCGTATGTCCCAGTACCACTGAAACAGCCAAAGAGGCAAAGAAGTAGTTCTTAATATCTGAAGCTGCAGTGGAAAACCTGCATGCTTGGGGCTGAGGACTTCATGGTGGGCTTTCCAAGTTATCCTCCCATCAGTCAGGAAAGTGTCATTCTTCTCTCTGCTTTCCCTTTTATTGATCAGACCCAAGGATCCCACATTTGGCAAACTTTGGCCCACTGGAAGAGAAGGCATTTTTGTTGTTGTTGTAAAACTGTGAATGCCAGTTTGGGTCAGTTTTTGTCTCTGGTGTGATGCTTCTAAGAATGTGTGGACCTGCACAGAATCCAAGTATGCGCACACTAGAGTCATATAAAAACATATATATTATATAACATGTACTTGGTCAGTTAACAAGGGTTGTGCCTGGGGGCAAATGTCAGCCACCTTCACAGCCTTAGCACCCTCCTCAGCAAGATTAGGCTCTGGAAAAATATTTGGATTTTATCTTATTGTCTCAGCTTTGATTGAACTTTCCCACTTGTGAAATACAACATTCTGAAGAACTAAAATAAAAAGCCAAACTGCTCTTATAGATGTTATTTTTTACCCGTTAGATCACTGTTTTTCCACATTAATCCCATGGTAAAGATATCGGGCTTCATTTCAGATTGTGACAATATCTAATGTCTTTTCCATATTCACTTTCTAGTTAGAAGAAGACTTCCTCTCTTGTTTTCATGGGAATTTTGTGAATTTTGATATGTATATTTTTCCAGCTGTAGTATTTTATTTGCAATTAGAAATAGCCTATTGAAATATCACTTTTCCTATGAAAAAGCCATTAATACTAAATCTTACTGGTTAAAGTTTTATCTCAAGTGCCTTATGTGTAAAGCAGAATACTCCATTAATATCCTGAGGTGATTTATAATTGGCAAATTTTGAGTTTATTTTATCATCAGATAAAATAGTCCTGATAAATAAAACACTGGAGTTACATACTGGTGTGAGGTTATTTGAGGTACAGTTTTATATTCAAGAATGGCATGGCTGAAACAGGCACTTGGATGTTTTCTTCAGCAAATAAATGTGTATCATTATAAGCATTCTGAGAGCATAATTTGCTTTACATGTGTTTTGCTGGGAGCAAGTGTTTAAGTTCATCTCCAGAATGTCACCAGAGAAATAGTCTAAAAGATCTCTTTAAATCGATTGCCATCTGTTACTAATACTGTGCAAAGGTGTCTCGACAAACTGATGATGTTCTTTCTCAGCTCTTGCTATGTGTACAATTCCATGCTCCATTCACCTTCCTCATTTCTTCTGTCACTAGTAATTTCTTATTTAGCAGTTCAGAACTGTGATTTTTTAAAATCTCTTCTTTTTCCATCTTTACTACCATAGTTTTGCAAAAGTGCTCACTCAGAGAAAAACGTTCTTTTCTGAGGAACCATTCTGTATAACTTCAAAGTTTGGTAACCTAAACATCTTAATAAGAATGACAGACATAAGAGCTGGGTTCTACTTTGAATGTGTTGGTAGAGCCTAGATTAAATGTTTCCAGTGTTACAAACTTCAGAGTGAGACACATAATCTGGAATGGACTCTGCAAGCCAGTCAGGGGCTCTGAAATGGAGCTCAGCATGGTGCCATATATATGTTGTGAGGCCGATCTGGGCTAAAATCATGGATGTATGGAGGCTTTTAGGATGCTGTTGATTCAAATAAATTCTTGAAAATGATGAACTGGATGCCGTAGAGCAGGAGCAGTCAGGTCTAGGGTGGCCTGTTTCAGCAACATCATGAGCCCTGTAATGTGTCAGTAGCTTTGCCACTCATGGATGCTGAAGTTCTGTCCAGTAAAACATTAGAAAGAATTGATTAAATTATGTACTTGAGGAAGAGGATTAAGTAATTATATGAAAAGCTGAGTTCTATGATCCTAGCAAAAATGGCCATGACTTCAAACTGTCGACAACACGCTCTTAGGCTGATTCTGCCCTCGTCTGTTCCCCCACAGTTCCCCCACGGCCACAGCAGAAGCAGAATCTCCCTCCACACGGCATCCCACTCTCACTTTCCTCCTACACCGCAGCTCTTTCCAGATTCTGCACCGTTTTGTGGCCATTTGGAGGTGACTTCACAGTCATCATGGTGCGGTCCTAAGGAATCTGAAAGTGGTCTCTACCTGGACCTTTTTGCTCTTCAGCTTCCAATTCAGAGGGAATAATAAGCAGACTTACTTGACGTGGCTTTAGTCAACTCTGCCCATTCCCCCAGCCCTATTTCTGCTTCTATTTTAATGCTTCTAGTTTGCCTGGGTGTGTGTGTGTGGGGGGGGGAGGTTGACACACTCCTCCATCCTTTGCACACCGGACCCTAGGGGGAATCTTTCCCCCCTTCCCCAAAGCCAATCTGCACACAACTTGGAGGGGGGTGTATTAAAAGGAATGACAGGATTGCCCATTGGTAACAATAGGAGAGGCATGAAGGCCCATTTTTTAAAAAAAATTAAACCCTTGGGATGCCACCCCTCCTGTCAGACTAGCCAGCCACCGAGCTGGAGTCCCTCTGTGGGTCATGCATGACTGGAGTAACCCAGTGGCAGCTAGCCAAAGGTGGTGGGAGAACAGGGAGAAGAGGAGAGAAAGGGGAGGGGGCAGTGTGCCCCATCTCTAGCCAGTTTGGGGTCATGGTTAAGTGCACAGACTCTAATCTGGGAGAACTGGGTTTGATTCCCCACTCCTCCATTTGCACCTGCTGGATGACCTAGGGCAAGCCATAGTTCTGTCACAGCTGTTCTCTCAAGGACAGCTCTGAAAAGAGCTCTCTCAGCCCCACCTACCTCAGAGGTGTCTGTTGTGGGGAGGGGAAGGGAAAGCAGTTTGTAAGCCACTCTGAGACTGAGTGAAGGGTGGGGTATAAATCCAATCGCCGCCGCCTCCTCCTCCTCCTCCTCCTCCTCACACTTAGCCCAGTCGGTGGCAACTGGACACCCCCTCCACAGGTCACAAATGACGTTAACCACAACTAATCAAAAAATGAGGGGTTTGGTTGTAGATGCAGAATGCATACACAAAAATAAACTGGAGAAGAAAGAATAGTGCAGAGGACAGGGACACAAAATACGAAGTTAATCTTAAATGCTCGACTGCTCAGATTCTCCGGAGTAAGCTACCGTGAGCTGTTAGTGCAGAAAGGACCTTAGACAGTATCTCAGTTCTGTGGCAAGGCTGAAGCATACTGGGCTTTTTAGTTCGGAAAAAAAGATGACTGAGGGGCTGTGTGATAAATCATACACAGTATGAAGGAAGTGGATGTAAAGAAACTTTTCTGTGTTTCTCATTAAAACTAGAACTTATGATCATTCTATGAAACTGAGTAGCAGTAAATTCAGTACAGACAAAAAGAAATACTACTTCACACAGTGGGTGTAGAGCTCATTGTCATGAAATGTGGTGACAGCCTAGGGTTGCCAGGTCCCTCCTGGCAACCAGTAGGGCAGGGGTGGGCAATTGTTTTGGCTCGGGGGCCACTTTGTGGGAGCGGAGGTTAGCGGAGGGCCGCACCTTTCAAAATGATTGCATTCATTAGTTAACTTTGCATTTCAGAAAAGGTATAAATTGTATCATAAAAATCAATAAATGTAATTTAAATAAAATAGTGGTATTTTAATTCAATTTATTTATTGTGCTAATTTCATATCATCTGTAGCTGCAAGCACATTTAATTTTAGAATCAATGTAATGAGACAAATGTACCCTATCACACTTTTCTACAATTGTTTTGAAATCAGGAGTGAGATTGCGTGTTGAGATTCTCATCGCAGCCTGCAAGTTAATGTCTGTCAAAGAGCATCTATATTTATTCTTGTTGATCTGGCCAACTGTCTTGGCAGGCCGCAAAAAACTCTGTGGCGGGCCGCATGTGGCCCGCGGGCCGCAATTTGCCCACCCCTGCAGTAGGGGATCAAGGGGACTTAGCAGGAGAAAGAGAAAGGCCTAGGCCTTGTTTCCGGCATTGTGCAGGAAGTGGTGTCATCACACAGCAACATCCAGGTGATACTCTGGTATTTGGGCAAAAACTCTATAGCAAAACCAGCTACTACCATAGAGTTTTTGCCCAAATGCCAGAGTGTCACCTGGATGTCACTGGCATAATGACATCACTTTCTGTGCAACACCAGTTACGAGGCCTAGGCCTTCTCCGTTCTCCTGCTAAGTCCCCCCCAATGCCAGCCAGCTGATTGGTGACTGGGGGTTGGGCCTGGTGGTGGGGGATCCCCACCTCCACTGGGGGTCTGGCAACCCCATGACAGCAACAGGCTTAGATGGATTGGGGTAGGAGAGATTTATGGAGAAGATATCTAATACTGGCTATTACCTGTGATAGGTATTGTAAATTGGTAATTTTGGCTTGATCAGATGTTAGTTAATTTAATTTATTGTTTGGGAGAACTACTGATCACTACGTGTGGCATTCCAATGGTCTACTCCATCTATAAGCCAATCGCACGATCGGCCTGAGGCACTGTGAAAGACTGCAAAGGCCACCTCTAATGGCGGAAATTGGACTAGGGATACCAGTGCTCCTGGGGAGGGGAAAGTACAGTGGTGGGACCAGGCTGGAAGTTAAGGGAAGGAGACGGAGAAACAGAGAAGCTCAGCCCCCTTCCAGCCTTCCAGTCTGCACCCTGAGAGTGGCAGATAGTGGAACTGGGATTAAACCTCCCCCACATTGGTGTTGTGCAATGCCAGGTCCATAAATAATAAGACCTCAACCCTTCAGGACTTCCTGCTAGAGCAGGGAGTGGACTTGGCATGCATGACCGAGACTTGGGTGTGAGACAGGGAGATAGTAGCTCTCTCCCAATTGGCTCCGCCCGGGTTTGCAGTCCTTCACCAACTGTGGACTGAGGGGTGGGGAGGAGTGGTGCTATTCATTTGGGAGGCTTACTCCTACAGGGCGCTTCCACCATTGAAGCTTGCAGGCATCGAATACTCCAGCCTAGTGTGGGAAGCCGGGGAGAGTTTGGCTATTTGGTTGGTGTACTGGCTGCCTAATGCACCAGCCAACAGCTCGCCATCTCTGGTTGAGGCCATGTTGGGCTGGGCATTGGAGTACCCTAGGCTTGGGTGACTTCAATGTCCATGCCAATGATGCAGCCTCTGTACCGGCAATGGACCTGGTGTCGTCCATGCCGGCACTCGGATTCACCCAATATATAACACCCCCACTCATCAGGCTGGGCACACACTTGACTTGATCTTTGTAGCAGGGGTTACATTGGACCGGATCACTGCTTTGGCAGTGCCATGATTGGACCACCATGCCCTGAAGGTCCATGTGAATGTGTTGCCCTGACCCTGTTTGGGTTGTGAGCATATTTTGGCTCGCCCACCGAGTCAAATGGACCCTCAGTGGCTTCAGATGGCTCTGCAGGATCCCATGCCCCCTGGCGGCTCATTAGATAAGCTTGTCAAAAACTGGCATGGTCAGCTCTCGGCAGCCATCAAAGAGATCACCCCCTGATGTCCTCTGCATCCTTGCTCTAAGTGGGCTCCTTGATTTACTGAAGAGCTGCAGATGAAACAAGGGCCCAGATGACTAGAGAGACAGTGGTGGTGTGCCTGTGATGAAGCTTCAAGAGCATCCTGTAGGACATTTATGAGATCCTATGAGATGGCAGTCTGTCAGGATCCTTGATCCTAACAATATATTCTTTATGCATTGTATAGTGTGTGTGGGCAGATGTCATTCAACTCCCTTGCTATCTCTACCCAAGCTGTCTCAGGTTTCGTCCCCTTGCTCTTTATTGCCTGAAATATGTTGCTCTGTGAAGGTCTGGTCAATGTAACAGTTTCATCCGGGAGAGTGGCGACCTCGAGTGCTGACACGTCACCCAAAACCAAATGGCCTCTTCCCCTCTGCATTCCTCTGTTCCCCCGCCCTCTGAGACACGACACCTTCTTATCGCTGTGAGAAGTCCTTGGGACAGCCTTTGTTATGGATATATGGGGCACATCTGTGGCGCCTAATTCAAGAGGGGAAAATTTATAACTTTAACACCTCACCTTTCCTGTGGGAAGTAAAACGGCTAAAGATCCTTAGCCGCGCTTTTTTCCTTTTGTGTGATTGGTTGAATATCGGGGTTTCAAATTGTACTGGAGGGTATATTAACCCTGACTGTTTTGTATACGGTATCTCTAACAAACATTCGAGAACCTGTCATGCAGCATTAAAGAAATAAAGAACTCTGTTTCATCAACAAAGGTCTGATCTTTGACTGCTTAGGGCAGAAGCCTCACAGATTGTTAGAGATCTGTGTTTAGGACTTGACTGTCCCTGACCATGTCAGATGACGGTACTATTCCTATTCCCATAACCCAAGAGGAACTGGTCACCCCTGGGTGCAGGAGCCGGTGCAGGAGCAGGAGGCGGCGGCGGAGAGCCCGAGAAACCAGTGACCACCGCCCAGGGGGCTTTTTACCTCCCGCGGCCGACCCCTCACCCTTCCAGAACCCCGAGGTACTCATGGGCCACATTCGGATGTGGGACAGTCGACTCATGGGTCCACGATCGGAAGGGGTCGCGCGTCTCGGTCCCTGGGGACTGCTCCGAGATGGGACGCCCAAGCTTCCTGGAGGATGAGAGAGATTACCTTGGGGGCGACTGGCGCCTCCTGCCACTGGACGAGGAGAGGGGCGCTCCTTATGGGGGTGACCTGTACGGAGACGAGTCGAGCCGCACCCTGGACCAGATAATGGGAGACATGCGGTTACAAATAACCGCGGAACTGAGAGAGGTGATGGCAGAGATGCAGTACCAGATCCAAGACGTGATGACAGCAGTTCAGGTACTCAGGCAGCCACCCGGAGGGGGTGGGGGAGCGGGTGCGCCGGCTGGGGGAGCTCCACCACAACAGGCTCCTCCAGGGGGAGTCCCCCCAGGGGGTGCCCCGCAGCAGTCTCCCGTGCTGGTCCCGGTCCCGGGCCCCACTCCGGCGCTGGTTCCCGCCCCCGCGGAACAAATGATCCGGCAAGCCCCGAATGACCCGCTGACGGCTACGTTCGACAGCAACCCCGAGAAGCTCCGGTTTTTCCTTTTGAGATCGAGAGGTTCCTGGATGCGTGGGGCCACCTCTACCCCACAGAGCGAGATCGAGTGGGCTACATCGGTTCCAAACTTCGCGACACCGCCAGTGACTGGTATGTCAGCCTGCACAACCCCCCGGGGCCCGAGTTGCGATCCGTGAATAATTTCATGTGGGCCCTATGGCAACACTACGAGGATCCCCTGGGGGAGGAAAAGGCGCGAAACCAACTGCGGAACTTGGTGCAGGGGAGGTCCTCCGTGAGGGAATACACTGACCGGTTCCGGCGCATCGCGGCAAAGGTGCAGGGCTGGTCCCAAGACCTGTTCATCGAGAAGTACCGAGAAGGTCTGAACCCCGAAATTTACGAGACTATATTAAGGGGGGGCTGGCCCGGATCCCTATCAACTTGGATGAGAGCCGCCGCAGACGTGGAAGAGTGGTTCACACTGATCAAGCTGGGGACCTCCGTGACAGCTCAAGCGAAAGCCACCCAGAAGATGAAGGGAAAGCTGAGTGTCCAAGAGATCTGCGATAATCGTTTTAGGCAGGGGCTCTGCATGAGATGTGGGGAAAGCGGCCACTTCGCCTCTGCCTGCCCTCGGAGCAGCGGAAAAGTGCCTAAGACCTCGACCCCCGTGACCGGGAGTACTCCGAGCTGTGGCAAGACCTCGTTCAAACCCCGGGCATTACAGCTGGAAGGGGCAGCAAGCGAGCAGGGAGAGCTGGAGCTGACCGAAGTGCAGATGTCGGGAAACGCCAACGACCTGCAGTAAACGGCGCAAAACTGCAGGTCCCTTCCCCTGATGCGCCATCTCCGGTGAGCATTCCTGGCCCCTTACTTTACATGGTAGTGACTGTAATAGCCCCCGGCACTGGGACCCATGTGCAGGTCCGTGCCTTGATTGACTCAGGGTGTGCTAGAGATTTAATAAGCCCTCTGGTAGTTGACGGACTGGCACCCAAAGTTACCCCCCTGAGGGAGCCACTCACGTTCACGCAAATGGACGGTTCCGAGATGAAAGAGGCGTGTGTGGCAGAGACTGAACTGTTAATAGTGGGGACGGGGGAGCATTGGGAACAGAGGTCGTTTGTCATAACCCCAAACACCCAATTCCCCATGGTGCTAGGAAGTCTGTGGCTGAGTGCCCACGACCCCTATGTAAAGTGGAGTGAGGGGAAGATCTCATGGGTGGACGACAAGTGTAACCAACACAAGTGGAATACGGAGTGGGGACCTGGACCCCCTACCCCTCTCCGAGCGGCCGCGCTCACGCTGACCTCCTCCCAGGTGCCCAGGGAGTACTGTGACCTGGCCGAGGTATTTAGTGAGACGGAAGCGGATGAGTTGCCCCCTCACCACCTGTCGGACTGTGCTATTGAGCTGCTCCTGGGGGAGAAATTGCCTAAGGGTAAACTGTATTCCATGAGCCCTGCTGAGTGGGAGGAGTTGAGAAAATTCCTAGACAAGAACTTGGAGAGGGGTTTCATCCGCCCCGCCAAATCCCCTTTCACTGCCCCAGTGTTGTTTCGGAAAAAGAAAGACGGGGGCTTGAGACTCTGCACTGACTATCGGGACTGAATGCGGTGTCTGCTTCTAATGCTTACCCCCTCCCGCTTATCAAAGACTTGTTAGCAGAAGCAGCCAAGGGAAAAGTGTTCACTAAGTTGGATTTGCGGGATGCTTATTTTCGGGTGCGCATTAGGGAGGGGGATGAATATAAGACTGCGTTCAACACACCTTTGGGACAGTTTGAATACCTGGTGATGCCATTCGGCTTAAGTGGCGCGCCGGGGGTCTTTATGAGTCTGATCAATGAAGTGTTGCATAAGCATTTGTTCAAGGGGGTGTTATGTTACTTAGATGATATCTTGATCTATTCTGCTGATAAGGCGTCGCATGTAAAACTAGTCAGAGAGGTACTAGCTACACTGCTGAAAAATCAATTGTATGCTAAGTTGTCAAAGTGTGAGTTCAACCAAACTGCTGTAGACTTTTTGGGGTATCGCATTTCTCAAAAAGGGCTGGAGATGGACCCCGCTAAAGTAGAAGCGGTGGTGCACTGGGAGGCACCACGAACCAGGAAGCAACTACAAAGCCTCCTGGGATTTTACAATTTCTACCGCACCTTTTTGAAAGATTTTGCCGCTGTCACCCTACCCTTAACTGAACTGTTAAAGACTAAGGGGAGAGGCCCTGAGGCAGGGAAACCCGGGGAGAAAATAGCATGGTCTGAGGAATGTCAGCGAGCCTTTGAAACATTAAAAAAACTATTTACCTCAGAACCAATCCTTGCCCACCCCGACGAGACCAAAGAATTTGTAATTCACGTAGATGCCTCAGACGTGGCCATGGGGGGGACATCCTCCAAAAGGGGGATGATAACAAATTACATCCCCTAGCCTATATCTCAAGGAAGTTTAACGAAATGGAGAGGAATTGGTCGGTATGGGATAAAGAGGCAGCAACAATCCGCTTGGCCCTAACTACATGGAGGCATTGGCTGGAGGGGGCCCAGATTCCGTTTGAGATCTGGACTGACCATAAGAACCTCGAGGCACTGCACATGCAGCGGTCCCTCAACGCTAAGCAACTACAGTGGGCCGATTTTTTCTCTAAGTTCAACTTCGTCTTAAAACATTTCCCCGGGAAGGCAAACTCCTTAGCAGACACCCTATCCAGGTTACCCCAACACGAGAGTCAGAAAGAAGAAGTATTTGACTCCATGTTCTTGCCGCAGCAGTTGGGGGGGGGGGGGCGTCACAACTAGGAGTCAAAGTAAAGTGGTACCTGTTGAGACATGGAGCGAGAAATGTGCGGGAGACTATTCCACAGAGGAAGCGGACGAACTGAGTGGAATAGAGGAGTGTTTTTTGCATTCCAATAAATGTTGGTATCATGGGTCCAAACTAGTAGTGCCTCAGGTGCGCAGAAAAGACATTTTAATAGCTTGCCATTCCTCTAACCTAGCCGGACACTTTGGATTCTTAAAGACTCTTAATTTGATACAAAGGCAGTTTTGGTGGCCACGCATGCGTAAAGACATCTCCGATTTTGTTACTGCCTGTCAAGTCTGCCTAATGTGTAAGTGGAGGGGGGGGGGGGAAACTCCGGGTCTCCTACATCCACTGCCCACCCCCTCCAGGCCCTGGGAAGCAGTAGCTATGGACTTTATCACTAACCTGCCGCCATCTAAGGGAAAAACGGTCATTTGGGTGGTGGTCGATATGTTTTCCAAGCAAGCTCATTTTACCCCATTCAAGCAGTTGCCTACTGCAAAGGGACGAGCCAAGGCGTTCTTTAACCACGTGATCAAGTTACATGCTTTCCCGAAGCGCGTGGTATCTGACCGTGGCAGTCAATTCGTTGCCAACTTCTGGCGGGAGCTTTTGAAATTGTTGGACATTGAACCGGCCATGAGTTCAGGTTACCACCCAGAGACCGATGGCCAATCCGAACGAATCAATCAAATATTGGAACAGTTTTTGAGATGTTACACTAATTATCACCAAGACAGTTGGGTGGAGCTGTTGCCATTCGCTGAGTATAACTACAACAATGCAGTGCATTCCTCCACAGGTGTGTCGCCCTTTATGGCAGTGGGGGGGCTCGAAGGAAAGCCTTTGCCAACGATCGAGGCTTCAACAGACACCCCCCCCCTCTGATTTCACTCACTGGTGGGCAGACCTGCAGAAATCATGGCCTCTGATTGCTAAGACCCTGGATAAAGCCAAAGAGGACTACAAAAAATATGCAGACCGTGGGCGGGCCGAAGAATGGGACCTTCAGCCAGGAGACTCAGTGTATCTTTCTACGAAAAACATTCATGGCCTCCAACCCAGTAGGAAATTGGGATGGAAATATGTTGGGCCCTACAAAGTGTTGCGCAAAATCTCTGATGTTTCATTTGAACTTGAACTGCCTAAATCACTGAGCTCTGTGCATCCTGTTTTTCATTTCAGCCTGCTGAAGAAGAATCCTGGGCCGAATGTATGGCACCCAACTCCTCCGATTCCTCCTCCACTGATGAAGGAGGGGGCGCCTCACTTTGAAATCTCCGAAATCCTTGATTCGAAAATGCGTAGGGGCCGATTACTGTATTTAGTCAAATGGGTAGACTTCGGCCCTGAACTTAATGAATGGGTTGTTTCTGATAATGTTCATGCTCCTAAATTAGTTAAAGCTTTTCATAAACGTTTTCCTGATAAGCTGGGGTAAATTGGATTTTGCAGGTGGCAGTGTGTCAGGATCCTTGATCCTAACAATATATTCTTTATGCATTGTATAGTGTGTGTGGGCAGATGTCATTCAACTCCCTTGCTATCTCTACCCAAGCTGTCTCAGGTTTCCTCCCCTTGCTCTTTATTGCCTGGAAATATGTTGCTCTGTGAAGGTCTGGTCAATGTAACAGTTTCATCCGGGAGAGTGGCGACCTCGAGTGCTGACACGTCACCCGAAACCAAATGGCCTCTTCCCCTCTGCATTCCTCCGCTCCCCCGCCCTCCGAGACATGGCACCTTCTTATCGCTGTGAGAAGTCCTTGGGACAGCCTTTGTTATGGATATATGGGGCACATCTGTGGCGCCTAATTCAAGAGGGGAAAATTTATAACTTTAACACCTCACCTTTCCTGTGGGAAGTAAAACGGCTAAAGATCCTTAGCCGCGCTTTTTTCCTTTTGTGTGATTGGTTGAATATCGGGGTTTCAAATTGTACTGGAGGGTATATTAACCCTGACTGTTTTGTATACGGTATCTCTAACAAACATTCGAGAACCTGTCATGCAGCATTAAAGAAATAAAGAACTCTGTTTCATCAACAAAGGTCTGATCTTTGACTGCTTAGGGCAGAAGCCTCACAGAGTCAAAGCCGCAAAGAGACAATTTTACGCGGCCACGGTTGTGTCTGCTAGCTCCCGCCCGACATAATTATTTAGTACTATTCCGTCATTAACAGAGCTGCCACAGGTCAGACCAAACGATGGGGAATTGGACATTGGCTGTGAGGCTTTTGCGAGCGACTTTGCAGATAAATTCCTGCTGCTCTGCCGTGATCTCCCTGCCACAGTTGAGACAGTGAGCAAACTCGAGGCCCATGCACATCTTCTGGTTCTATTCTGGATTATTTCAGTCCACTCAGTTTTGGGGAAGTCGACAGATTGCTCTCAACTGTATGCTCAACCACATGAAGCCTTGATACATGCCCTTCATGGCTCATACAAGCTGGCCATGAGGGGTTGCAAGGTGCCCTCAGGGATATTATGAACAAGTCCTTCATTGAGGGGCTGTTCCCAGAGGCACTCAAGGAACCTTGGCAATTTGCCTGGTGAATTTTTTAAAAAACTTTCTCAGCAGTCTTGTCTATTTGTGAGGAGTTAACACCATTCCAATCTCCCACCAGACACCAGCTTTCACATGATAGATTGACCAAAGTGTCCAAAGACCATTTTATTTTCATTAGGAGCACATACTCCCCCCACCATAGTTGTCCACCCCGGAGATTAATTTCAACAGCAACAAATCTACCATGATCATCACTTAAAATCAATTCTGGTTTTAGATGAGGTTTAATATACAATGTCATCCCATTTTTTGTTTTTAGTGCTCGCCAATATGAATTCTTCACCCAGAGTTTTATAAATCAAATATTTTGTATTGTTTTTCCTTATATGAGTCTCTTGTAGGCAAATGACATTTTGTTTTAATTTTTTCCAATAACGAAGTATCTTCTTTCTCTTGTGTGGGGCATTTAGTCCATTAATATTCCATGAAAAACATCTGTAATCCATATTTTGTCAGAAATTTAAAAAGAAATTTAATAAGTAGTTTCTGTAGCTCCCAACAAAAAGTCCTCTTTTGGTCATAACCCTGTTACTGTTCTTCTGTTGGGCTGTATGTTTGCGTCTCTTCAAAGTCAGATTTAAATCTTTCTAAAAAGTCTTTTGCTTTTTGAACTATGTGCAACTTGAAACTTTGTTGCTTAAAAGTAAAAACCACACCCTCCAGAATGTCCCATCGATAAGCAATCTTTTTCTGCCTTAGCTGCTGCATCAAAAATTAATTTCCTGGGTGGCGGGAAATCGCTGATGGCAGCCTAATTTGATAGCTCCGCTCACCTCTCCTGCTCTACCCCTCAAAATAACCTACTTTGACGACTTCCCAAACTCAAACCGAGACTTACCACAAATACTTTCAGTTTGGCTTAAGGACATAATTTCACCTGAAGAAGATGTTTCAACGGCCATAGTTAAGGCATACCGAGCGGGACCCACAGTCTTACTTAAAACTCGCCCTGCGAGACATGTGATAGCTACGTTCTTAGACTACAGATAAAAAGTCCAGATTCTACAAGCAGCAAGACAATCCGGGCATCTAAAATACCAATCAACTAAGATAGAAATGTTCCTGAAGAGGCCTAAATTGTTTTTTATATGCCGTTAAACTTGCCAAGTAGTTTTTAGTAGTGAGGTTGTTATAGCTAGAAATTAATTCATGGGTTTATCTTTAATTATTATTCTTATAGATATGGTGTTCGCCATTTTGTAGCGGGAACTTTTTCGTCTGCGCATAGTGCTATTTTATTCACATCATTATAGTATAAGTCGTCAAAAACTGCACAAACCCGAATATGCTTACTCAGAAAGGGTTGTTTCTGTGTTTATTATGTAGTAGCTAGTAACTTTTAGAAGGCTTTCTTAAAATATAGGGGTTTGTTAAGTTTCATTTTGGAGGGGTGGGGAGAGGGGAACGTAAGGTAGAATACAGTTCAGTTTCAGGATTTTCTCAGTGTGCTGGGGGGGGGGGAACGGAAGGTGTGCTAGACCCCAGCCTCCTGTCAGCCTTGGGGCAACAGGGGTAGAGAAACTCCTTACCTGGTGTTTCTTAGTGGTTAAATACACAGTTTTAAGTGTATATCTTATAATCCATTCAAATAGCGTACAGTATTTATAGATTGGTTTAGCAACTTTTGTAACGCTAATTTTACTGTCACAACTACTTCTTTTAAGTTGTAGAGCTTTTATACTATTTTCCTTGCACGGAATACATTGGTCTTAGCTCAAGTTTTTCAAAAAAATTTTTACTGGAGGTGGTGGTCCAAAAGTAGTACGAGTTCACTAATAGACAAATTATAAAATAATTTTTCTTCCAAACTACACTACATAAAAGGAAAAGCAATAAAAGGGATAACCTTAATAGCCTATATATCTTTGCATTCTGTAGTACCATTAAATCAGTAATATTCTTTACAAGTAAACTTAGGGTAAACACTTAATATAGTAGCCTTGCTTCTGGTAGTCCGTGGCCTAAGCTTGGTAGTGAATCTTTCAATTCTTAACAGGTACCCTTCTGCTACCAGCAAATAATTACAAACCCCTGGTTCTGCAGCTTGTACCCAGGGGTTTGCTTAAGCAATAATCCCCACTTCATAAGACGCAATAGGCTCACACTCAGATCTCTGGTTCTGCAGCTTGTACCCAGTGATCTCTGTTACCTATTGAGTACTTTCACATTGGCTGGCTCCACTTCACTTACCTTCTGGTTATATAGGGGCTCTCTAGATAACTATACTCAAGGAAAGAATTTTTTTATTAAGAATATACCCTTTAACTATAGTACTTTGGCCTTAAAGTGTTTTTTGCTAAATAGGATAAGGGGTTCACTCCCATATCCAGAAAGCTAACTTCTAATGGTTACCCCCTGGTTCTGCAGCGTGTACCCAGGGGGTGTAAACCTATAATATTACTTTTAAATCTCAGTTTATACTCTCAAACTTATAGTGTTATAGAACATAGTACTTTCTCAGTTACTGGAGTGTTTTTTCTTGTTTAGGGTGTTTTCGTCATAATACTCTGGTTTAACGTTCTTTTGTCTCTTTGAGATTCACATCTTAGGCGGTCAGTTCCACTGTGGTTTCCAGTATGTCTGCATTGATCACCTGTACGTCGTACAATGTGAGAGGGCTGAACAACGTCATCAAACGTAAGAGAATTCAGAGTCAAATTAACAAACTAAATTCTGACATAATCTTTCTGCAAGAAACTCATATCAAAGATGTTGCAACCCCTCTGTTCAAATCCAAAAAAATTCAATTTCAATACTTGGCTAAAGGATCCTTGAAATCAAGAGGCATAGCAATTTTACTGGGAAGCAATGTAACTTTTACGCTGATCAAAACCAAAATAGACCCACAAGGGAGATATCTCTTTGTTAAGGGCATATTAAATAGAAAATTAGTAACACTTGCATCAATTTATGCTCCAAATTCGGATCAACTTAAATTTATAGATCAAACTCTTCAACTATTGGACGAGTTCAAAGAAGGGGAACTAATCATTGGGGGCGATCTTAATCATATAGTGAATCACAATCTTGATAGATCCTACTTTAACTCTTCCAAATCTAACAAACTCAGAACAAATACAAAACTGGCAGATATCCTTAACTCTCACAACTTAGTAGATGCCTGGAGGCTGGTAAATCCAACAGAAAGGGATTACACCTTTTTTTCAACCAGACATAATACTTATACTAGGATAGACTACATTTTGTTATCTAACTCACTAGCTGGAAGATTGGTGTCCTCTAACATTGGTATCAGACTATGGTCTGACCATAATTGGGTCTCATGTTGCTTTAAACTTAATGAGGAACAAAAATCTCCAAAACCATGGACTTTAAACAGCTCTTTATTGTTAAATGACAGCATTATGGAATCTATTACAGAGAACATAAACAACTATCTCTCAGACAATCCGACTGGCTCAGTCAACCTGGCTATACGCTGGGATGCTTTGAAACCGGTTCTCAGGGGTCACTTAATATCCTCAGCCTCTCACCTAAAGAAACAAAAACAAAAAGACAGATTAGACCTACTTACCAACATTGCATCTCTAGAATCTCAACACAAACACACTGGTAGCTCCAAAACTTATGCAAAACTCCTGACTGAAAGGAAAAAATTGGAGCTTCTAGAGATGTCCAAAATTCAAAAGAACATCTTGTATTCAAAACAAAGAGGGTGGTCATTTACTCCCAAAGCTCTAAAATTTTTAGCTGGCAGAGTTAAAGCTCAAAAACAAGCCAAAACTATTTTAGCACTAAAAGATATCCATGGGAAAAGACACTTTACTTCAAGCAGCATTTCAAATATTTTTGTAGACTTCTACAAGAAATTGTACAGCTCCAATGATGTTTGTGGAGCGGAGCTTGATTCCTTTTTTAACCACCTTCCACTAGCTCAAAAGTTAACAGAGGATCATAAAAGAGTGTTGGAAAATGAGTTTTCTACGCAAGAGGTATTAGAGGCTATTAAACAACTCAAACCTGCTAAAGCTCCTGGCCCGGATGGCTTTACGCCAGAATTCTACAAAAAGTTTGCCCACATCTTAGCGACCCCTCTGTCTGAAGCATGCAACTATATTAGGGAATCCGGCCTCTTACCTCCATCTTGGAATAGAGCGGAAATCATAGTGCTTCCGAAAGAAGGGAAAGACAAGGAACTGCCTTCTTCTTATAGACCTCTCTCTCTCCTCAACATAGATTTTAAAATTTTTACCTCCATTCTAGCAAAGAGGCTTAACACCTTTATAACTCATTACATTGACCAAGACCAAATTGGCTTTATGCCTAACCGGGACATTACAAGCAATACCCACAAAGCCCTTTCAATTTTGGACTTTTGCAATCAAAACAAAATTCCCTCTCTTATAATGGTCCTTGACATAGAAAAGGCCTTTGATTCTGTTGAAGTAAATTATCTTAAAAAATTGATTGATATAATGAATTTTGGTCCAAAGTTCAAATCAGCAATTTCAGCAATATATAGAAAACCAGAGGTGCACATTAAAACAAATCAAATCTTATCCTCACCATTTCAATTGAGGAGAGGGACTAGGCAGGGGTGCCCGCTATCCCCTCTTCTGTTTGCAATATGCATAGAGCCACTCACAAATCTCATTAGAGCTGACCCAAACATTCAAGGTATAAAATTGCATTCCAAGGAATTCAAAGTCTCACTATTTGCGGACGATAGGCTTTTATTTTTAGCTGATCCCCCACGCTCCATGATATCTTTACACTCACATCTCAAACTATTTGAAAACATTTCGGGTCTAAAAGTTAATATTTCCAAATCTATTATAATGCCTTTAAATATAAATTCACAGACAGAACAACATCTCCGTAACACTTACGGATACACATGGGCTTCTGAGTTTATCCCTTATTTAGGTATTAACATCCCAAAGGTTTCCACAAATATTTACAAACATAATCACGCCCTACTAGACCTACATATACAAAATAAATTGCAATCATGGCATAAATTAAACCTATCTTGGATGGATAGATTACATCTAGTTAAAGCTTTCCTCCTTCCTAAAATCATTTTTTTATTCCGCACAATCCCAATGCACATTCCTTCTCACACATTACAAAAATGGCAAAAATGGATGCTAGATTTTTTTTGGTCATATAAATACCACAGGATTAAAAACAATACTTTATGTAGAGACTCCAAATCTGGTGGGATAGGCTTCCCCAACATAACCAACTACTACAAAGCAATACAACTTTCACAAATCACCAAACTAATTAATGCACAAAGTGAATCTGATCAGTGTGTAATCATGGCACAATACACTGCTCCTTATACAGTTAAGGAATGCATTTGGCAATCTTCCATATTCAGACCTAAACAGCTAAAAAGCAATCCCTTTATTTCTCCAGCACTCCTTACATGGGACAAACTACGCACGAAATTACTTCCTCCAACTTCTAGATTGCAACCATATACCAATCAATGTTGGTTTAAACCAGGTATAGATAACCCAGTTTTCCAAAAATGGTCCCAAGCTGGGGTGGCTACTCTGCAAGACTTTTTTTCAAACAAGCATTTAATTTCCAACTTGAACAAAAGGTTAAGAGCAAAGTTTCTTGGCTACACTATTTTCAAGTAAGAGAAATGTGTTCCAAAATGAAGGTGGAGAAAATTTTAACACTTGCCCATTTACCACTGGAAAAATTTTAACACTTACCCATTTAACACTTGCCCATTTACCACTGGAATTGGTGATTAGATCCGCAGCCGACTCCCCCAAAGGATTAATTACCAGACTTTATAAAATCATGCAAAATATAAATGGTCTTCAACCTCTGTCCTACCAAAAAATGTGGAACAAAATATGTAACGCTGATCTATCAAACAATTTTTGGACTGAAATCTGGTATTCTACGCCTTTAAAATCAAAAGTCACCTCTATGAAATTACAATCGTTTAAGATTTTGGCACACTGGTACAATACGCCTGTACGCCTGTCCAAAATAAATCCAAAATACAGCCCTCTTTGTTGGAGGGGTTATAAACAGGTAGGAGACTATGTACACTGTTGGTTACAATGCCTAACATTAGACCCTTCTGGGAGAAAATTATTCACATTACAAATCAAATATGTGGGATCACTCTGCAACTAAATCCAGAACATCTGTTTTTGAACAGCTGGGTTGCAAACTGCTCCTCTATTGCAATCAGAGAAAGAGTTTTTTTATGCTTTTCACAGCCAAATCAGTCATTGCCAAAAATTGGAAATTGGCAAGGGTTCCCATGCTTTCACATTGGCACCTGAAACTCTGGGATTTATACAAAATAGCAAAACTCTCGGACAATCTTACGTGCCTTGACAGACTCTCATCACCATCAATCTTTATCACTATTTGGAATTCAGTGCTAGATTATCTTAATGAACAAGAAAATGTTCCATCTGCATCAGCCTCACTCTGGATGTGGTAACTACTCTATAACAGCTTCCTAATATTCACTTAGATATCAGGTTAACAAAACGTTTATTGTATTGTTGTGACAAAATTAATAATTGTTATTCAAACTTTGTTGTTTACAACATATAGACATACACTGTTACTAAAGTTGCATTCTCCAAATTTACAGTTATCTTAACAAAAATGTATAATGTTACTGACAATTTTATATGCTATTGCAATTGTTTATAACTTTTCTTATTACTGTTTTGCATCATATTTAAATAAAGAATATTGTAAAAAAAATGAATTTCCTTTTATCTTGCATAGTAATCTGGGTGGGATTTCTTTCAAAACAATTACATCTGTATTGTCCATTTTTAACCCTTCAATAAAATGCCATTGGAGTACTTGGTTTCTGATCTTTTCCCTCACAAAATGAATTAGTATGTCCCTTGGGACTTTTCTTGTAGCAAATCTTGTAGTAATTCTGTACAGTTTGCCAGTTTCTAATTCCATATCTTCCTCTTCCTTTTGTAAAAAAAAATTAGCCAAAAGTAAAATGATCCTCCCTCTGAGATCCTCATCAATTTCTTCTTGAATACAACCACCACCTTATCATTGACTTGCTTAACTTCTTCTGTAATATGCCCTATTGTTCCTTAAAGCTTTTTTACATCATCTTTGATTTCTTGTTTAAGTTTCCCAAAATTCTCATCCATTCTTCTCTCAAAAGCCTGTCTTGTTTTCAAGATTGCCCATTCTCTCTCCTGCTTCCCATTTGTTCAAATAATTTCTGCATCATATCTGATGAGACAGGTTAGTCTGATGAACCTTTCCCGTCAGGGTTCTTTCTGGTACTCATAGTACACAGTCAAAAGGAACAGGTGAGTAGATATAATAAAAAAAAGTTTTCAGGTCAGATACTTTCACTTTTAGCTGTCAGTAGTTTGAGTCCTTTCACCATGCCAACAAAGATAAACAGAAAACCAAACAATTAGTCCAGAATGCTTTCAAGCCTATTACTTTCACGTTTAGCCATCAGCTGTTTATATCCTTTCACCATGGCAACCAAGGTCAGACAATCCCAGAGAGTCTTATCTTCTGTTATCTATAATTGTCCAATAACAAATAATCATCTAAAGTAAAAACAGGAACAGTCTCATGGCAGATTTGTCTTCGCAACCAAAAACTTTCAAGCATGCGCACTTTCACCAAGAATAAAATTAATAATTAGTAACAGGAAAGATAATTAATCCTTCCTCCATCTAACTTTTTGCCAAATTTATTATTTCAAAAAGTTCTTTAAAGATTTTTTCATAATCCTGAGAGAAGTTACCTTGGCAGAGGTTGTCTCTTTTGTCTTCAAAAGAATTCTCTTTAGCTGTAGATGATTATATCCATAAATCTTAAGGAGGCAGCCAGGCTTTAATCCTTGTAAGGGTTCCAAACACAACTGGAAGCAAAAAAGTTGTAAATTCCAAGACCTCAGATCGCTCTGACTGCAAAGGTGTCTGCAAAGCCTCTGCTTCAGCAGAAAACACCCAAGGAGCAATTAAAGAGGTATGTGTGGTTTATCTCTTTGATCCCCCTTTTATCTAGGGGGATTTTGTTGACTGGAGAGCCGTCCTATTCGATAATTAGCTGTGTTGTGTCTTCACTTGCTGTGAAGACATCAGCTTGCCATTTCATCTCCACTGGAAGTCTCCCCTTCTCAACTTTCCAAGACAACTTATTCTTGCAAAGTGGCAAGGGAGCACTAAAGGCTGGACTCTCCTGAGTATGCTTAACAGCAGGGGTCCACAGCCTTTTTGAGCCTACAGGCACCATTGGAATTCTGATACAGGTTGGTGAATGCAACCCCAACATGGCTACCACATGATGTGAAGCCAACCACAGTACATTAGGAAGTGAGCATGTGCATAACTCTAAAAGTAATGCTTTGACATTTCAAGCAGAAGCTCTGTTTAACAGGATGCCTTTTGAAATGAATATATTGTGGTGTGATGGCAGCTGCTGCCACAGCAATTTTTTAAAAAATTTATGTAGCCAATCAAATGAGAAACTATTCTGGGCAACAGGCCCACCTGCCCCTGCCCACTCTCTTAAAACTCTTGGTGGGTGCCAGAAAAGGTGCCAGAAGCACCCTGGTACCTATGGGCTCCATGTTGGGGATCCCTGCTTAAGACCATCATTTCTTGCTGGGGTACATACATACACTGTAGCTCACTGTGCTTCCTGAGTCCATTAATTGGTCTGATAAGATACCAATTAAGGACAGCATGTCAAGGCCTTTCCTGTTTCCACTGAACATATCCTGCTTCTTGCTTCCCCATCCCTTAAGAGGTTCAGTTTGGAGAGGAAGGAGGAAATTAATGACAAGGAGCATTGCTGAGCAAGTACCAAAACTTGTTAAAGGGCAGGCCTAAATTCAAGTGGTTTTTACAAAAAAAAAATGTAATTGGCATTTGAATTTGAACTTATTTTATTCACAATGTCTCTTTCCCTCAACAGATTGAATCACTCATAGGACTGGCTGAATAATTAGTTCAAAACAAGACGTATATTGAGTAGTTTGCATCTATGCAATGATGACATTCAGCATGCCAGCCAACAAGCTGTACATCTTCCCAGCAAGACTGAAACCTCTTTAAAAGCAGATGTTTAAACATGTAACAAAAGCCATGTTCACATGTTACAGTAAACTCACATACATCCTGCCTGAACATGTGTACATCTGTTTGCTAGAAAGAGCCAAAGTGTGTTCATTTTACAAAAAAAGCTGGTGATCAGTACCTGCATCAATGTAGGGTTCAAAATCACAAATTCAGTTGTACGTACTTCGAATGTAACATGAGAATTACTCATTGTTGTGTATAAAGAAACATAATGTATACACTGTAACTTGTGAACAGTAAATGACGGGGATGGGAGAAGTAGTGTGAGAACACTCTTGTGCAGAACATTTTTGATCTGGTTTCAATTTTTTTTTCAATGTTTGAAAGTCCTGTAAATAAATTATTATCTGAACAGTGGATGACCAAGCCTGGTTTGTGCTGGGCTCACAATGCAGTGTCAATTTCCCACCTGGGGGGCTTTGTATTCCACTCACACCCTCTCCCATCCCAGTTCTGAAAACTGCCACCATCACTAAATGTGGTCAGGTTTTATATTTGAGGTTTAGGTTCTTCCTAATCACTTTCCCCACCACTACATGAAAAGGGCCTGGTCAACTATGCAGTGCACTAGGAAAGCAATCCTTAAAAGTCACTGCATTCTTAGGCACTGTTCTGGTTTGCCTCTCCCTTGAACCATCACAATGTCTTCCTCTCACAGATGGGAGGCTAAGGTGCCAGAATTAAAACATTTTCACTTTCATACTTCTGATGCAGCTGTACTGAATTGGGGGTGGGGGGGGGGGAGAGTAGCATTATAAGATAGCAGTTTCATGACAAAAGAAAGTTGGGATACAAATCTCCTAAAATAAAAATAAATTCATTACCATGTACCTGCATAGCCTAAAGAGCTTGTTCATAGTACTGTTTGTAGTAAGAAAAATAAAAAGTAAGCATTTCTGAGCACCCACTGATCCATAAATACCTCGTGGTAATCTTGCTACTCAGTGTTTTATACTGTCTTGTATGTCTCAGGAAACTGGGTGTGCTGTAATTAAGTTACAGACAGTTCAGTAAACTTTACCTTTCAAATATCTCCTTGTCAATATGGGAAGTTGTTCATAGATACACACACAGATTAACACACACCATTCTTGTAGCTGTTTTTTTAGTTTAGAATTCAAAATAGCTTTGCTTTATGTTATCCTAGGGCTTTGGAGTTAATGTATCGAAGCAACTGCTTTTGAAATTCTCCTTGTATTCTTTCTGCTTCATGCATTATTTCCTGCGATGAAAAGTCCAGAGCTCATTTGTTGTTAGTGATGGAGCATGAGACAAAAACAGGGAGCCATGCCTCTCTAAAAAGGCCCATTGTACCTTCCTTGCTCTGTTTCTCATGATATAGATATCCATAGGGACATCTGAGAAACAGAATATATATGCACACCCCTTCTACTTTAGCAGCGAATGATCAATTCTTAGAGGCACTGATCCTGTACTTAGATCTACAGATTTTTTAAAAATGTGCAAGTTTTCCTGGATTTCCATATGGAGAGGCAGGCCAGTGGGTCAGACATTGTTTCTAAATGGAATGTTTTCTTATATGATGGCACACACAGGCACACAAAATTTCTACTCCCAGGGGGTGGTGGTCGTAAAGGGCCCTTCATCCTTCTGTAGTGATTGCTTGAGAGAAGAAATGGAGTTTGTGAATGACTGAAGAAAGATGGGCCTCAGGCCTAGACATGAGACCTCAGGCCTAGCTTGCCTATGGGCTTCAGAGACAAAAAAGCTTAATTTGGAATCTTGAGAAGTGGAACCTGTAGCTCTACAAGCCCATTTCCCTTCATCAGTTCAGGAGAGGGCTTGGTACCAGGAACCTGGCATAGACATGCGCAGGTCCACTCCAAACCAGGTCTTAGGGACTGTATGGTCTGTGTATACACTGCTTGTTTGGCACACCCCTTTTCCAAAGGAAAAAGGAAAGGATACCTCTAATAAACCAAGAAGAAATTCATTGACTAACCAGTGGATAGAGAGAAGTAGGAAAGTAGAATAATATAAATCAGCAAATTATGATTCTTTGGCAGTCAATAATGTTCAGCAATCAATTATAAACCCAGTTCTAATGTTATTTTCTGGTGGTTAAGAAAAGTGTTCCACTTTCATCTAATTCCCTTGAGGTATACAAATGAGGGGAGAGGAGTGTGGGTGTGAAGTCCTGGCATGGACTCAAAGGAACAAGTAGCTGAATGGAAGGTGAAAGGGAGATGAACTGGTGGTAGTAGTGAGAGACACCTGGGTGGGACCCAGTGTCAGCTATGGCTGCCATTCCCGGGCGGGAGGTGGCACATCCTCTCCCTGCCACTGGGCCTCTCACCCCCCTCCTTTGGAATGTCCCTCTGTTCTCATTCTCAAGGGCTTATCTCACTACGCCTCCCTAACCTTGACTGTGTTGCTTTTCGCAGCTTCTCAGCCACTTTTTGGACACTTCCCTTTTGCAGGTGCTAACTGTAATTTTCCCCGCTTTTAGCCTGGGAAGAACTGTCCAGTGTATTTGGGTGCCTTTTTATCTGTATGGTGATTGGAGATTTCACTTTGCATTACTCTGTTTGAATACACTATAACTGTACCCCTTCTATCTCCCCCCCTCCATTACTGACTCGAGACGTGTAGATGACTATCAGATCCACTGGCAATAAAATAATCTTCTGGTTAAGAACTTCTGGTTGCAGTTTGAAATCTCTTAGACTCTCATACCCAGGTGCAAAGCTTGCTGAATTTGCAGATGACGAAAGGACTGGATGGAGAAATATGGCAGTATGCCAGTGTCTGGGTGTGGAACTCTGAGAAGGTGTGAGCTACAGGGCTTTTGGGCTAAGAGGAGGTCATGAGTGAGGTCTGTGAGGCAAACATCCCACAAGCTGGAGATGGCGGAAGGGAAGAGAGAGAAGACTGGCCTGGTAGCAGTGGGATGGAGCCTGTAGCTAGTTGTAAGAGAATCTCCAGACTGTTTGAGGGGAATAGAGCACAGATAAAGCATTGCTGGGTGCATGGGGTGGTGGTAAAAAAAGAGGGGGGGCAGCTTAAGCCATTCTCCTGTTAAAAACTAACTCTTTCAAAAACTCACCTCCCCCACTCATACCTTCCAACTGTCCACTGTCAAAATCAATAGTAAACTAAATAAATGAATAATAAAATTGTCAAAGTCAATTGTCAGTTCTTAACTCATTCTCTGTTTCCCAGCTGTTGGTTGTTATTGATTTTTCCACATATGACATTCATTGGATGCTGTACTGTAGAAAATAATTTTCACTGTTCTGCCTGTTGCAGGAGCTATTAAAGGGGGGTAAAGGAAGATGATGGGTCTTCGTGCAAAACATGCAAAGATTAATGCCAGGACTGTGGGAGATGAATAAAACCTAGGAAGATAGGAGTGCTAAATAAGTAACACCTATGAAAGTATTATCAGTCCATGTGGTTTCAAAATATATGTGTACAAATAAGGGACTGCAGAGATATATGTGGGAAAATTTGCATGTTGGTCCCCACTTCCTCCTCTTCGTTCTTACTCTGCCTTACCCTCCCATGTTCTCCCCTTTTCAGCAATGCAGTTCCCCCTTCTCCTGCCACCACTGCCTCCTGCTCTTCCCACTTCTTTCCATCCCCACACTCCTGCTTCCTCCTCCCTTCCTCCAATGCCATCTTTCTCATCCTCACCCTCCCACTGCCATAGCCTATTCTTCTCCACTACCACTGTTGTTTCTGCCCCTGTCTCCCCTGCTGTCCTGCCTCATTCTCCTTCATCCTCTCAACTTTCCTTTGTCAGTGGCAGCCATGGTAGCCCTTGTCCTCAGCTGGTCCCTGCTTCCTCCCCGTGCCATCAGTCTGTCTTTACCCCTTGCCAACTCTCCTGTTGCTGCATCCTCCCCCCTTCTCCTGCCTCCCTTCTTGGTTTTGTCTCTTCCTTCCTTTGACACTTTCAGTGCTCTCATGCCGCAGAATTGTTTACTGCCCCCCTCAAGAATGACTTCACTTTAAAAGTCCCACCACTACCATTTTTAAAAACTTCTTGGATTTTTCTACAAATCTGAGACTTCATAAATGTTTGTAGAAATATCCCCCTTCATCTGTGCATGGCCCCATTGTATGGGTTTTTGATCCACACCCTGGGGCCATGTTCAGCATCAGATATTAGATGAATTTTACTACAATAAATTAACTTCAAAGATTAGCCTCAAAATTCACCATGAGGTCCGTGTTGTTGTGATTTTGCCCTCAGGAACACTTCTTTGCATTCACATAGTGGTATATAATTAAGACATATAATGTAAAGCATACTGAATGCTGCATGACATGAGCTATGTGTCAGGGGAAAAGTGCAGAAGTTTGTCCTGTCATGTGGATCACTCATAACGCTTTACTCTAAAACATTTAGAACAAGGGTGTAAAACATGTGGCCCAGGGATCAGGCCCCCGGAGAGCTTCTATCAGGCCTGCACTGGAAATGGCCATCTCCACCTTCCGCTTCTGTTGCTGCTGCTTCATCATAGCTTGCTTCACCAGACTCTCTCAAACGCTCAGCCATTTCATGTTTTCCCCTGGGTCCTAGACTCAGAACTCTGAGCATGAGATTTCTGTGGTGAATGTCAATAAATCAAAAGTAGATTTGCAGCTTACAGATGCACACCTGAACAGCATACTCAAGATTGCTACCTGGCATTACATTTTATGACGCACATGGTTCGGCTCAACAAGGTCTCATTTATGTCAGATCCGGCCCTCATAACAAGTGAGTTTGACACCCCTGATTTAGAGGGATCTGGATTAAGTTTATGTCGTTCTCACCTGCCTATAAACTATCAGGCTAAGAGCAGTTATGCATGCAAATGTATATGTTAAATGAGAAAAAGCCACGTATTAGTCATAATGAAAGTTGTCAGAATATGCCCTGTGCAAAAATTGCAAAATGAATGTGACTCAGCTGGCACCTAATGCCTGATTAAGCTATGTGAAAGGCAGTTTAGCTCCAGGCAAAACTTTATTTTCATGGCAAAGAGTTCTTTAATATAACTCACCAGTAGACACACGTGGAAGGCAAAGCTGGAGAGATGGTTGGCCAATACATTGCACATAGGCATACAGGCCAAACTACATCTGCCCCAAGCCCAAGTGACGTAAGTAAATAAATGGAGGAGATTTTTTAAAAGGAGTGCAAAGTACTGGAGTTGGAGACGCGTTGTAGTAAAATCAGCAAGCATGTTTATTAGCGGGTCAGATGAAGCATAACAACCCGGGCTCAGGGGCCCTCTTTTATTCTGGTTGGAGCCACACCTCCGGCCTCGCCCAATTGTTGTGATAGGACCTTAAGGTTGCGGTTACAGGTCATAGGTTCCCTAGAGAAACCTAGGCGCTAGATTGGTGGCAAGTTACGATCCAGCCAACTATTGTCCTTCCTGATCCAAACTCAGATCACTGGCCTGGCCATGTGCGTTTGGCCACATAGTGGTCACCATTACCGTGAGCACATGGCTACCGCTGTTACATACATTACACCCCTCTCCCCATGGTCCAAACTCTCCCCCCAGGTGACATAGTCCTTCAGGTAGGTGGGACGGCGTCGCTCTTGCCCTGAGTGTGTGGGGGGGTAGTTGCTAAGGAGCCTGCTCCAGCTTGAGTGCTGCCGGCTCCCGAGGCCTTCCTCGGGAGACGAGGGGGTGCTGTTGGATGAGGTTCAGCCACTGGGGAAGACCTGAGGAGCTTGGCTGGGTTTGTGTCTGGGTCGGTTTCCTGGAGCAGCACTGGGTCCGGAATGTCATCCTCGCAGTCCCCAGGAGTGGTGGAGCATAAGCCGAGAGCCGTTGGCATAGCTGGTCAATGTGGTGCCGCCACACTTGACCCTCCTCCCTGGAGACCTCATAGGACAGCGGCCCTGTCATGTGGATGATGTGCCCCAGAAGCCATGCAGGCCCTCTCGAATTGCGCACGTAGACAGGGTCTTCTGGGAAAACCCCCTGTGGCGCCTCGGGGACCTTGGGTTCTGTGTTGTGTTCTGGAGCACAGTCCGGGTGGAGGTGATCAAACAGGGTACCGAGATGCCATCTCATCAGTACCTCTGCTGGGCTGCATCCTGTGACAGAGTGTGGCGTTGCTCACTGGCTGAAGAGGAAAGTGGCCAGCTTAAACTCCCAGCCATGGTCCATGTGCCTCAGGGCTTCCTTGGTCGTCTGGACCATGAATTCGGCTTGCCCATTGAATGCTGGGTGGAACAGTGTGGATCAGATGTGTTGGAAGCCGAGGGAGTCCATGAGGTGCTGGAACTCTGCAGATGTAAATGCTGTGGTGTTATTGGTCACTAAGGTGTCCGGCAGACCATGCATGCTGAATACGCACCACATGGCTCTGATGGCTGTGGTAGAAGAAGTGGCTCGTACCTCTTCTCACCTCAAGCCATTTGCTGTAGCTGTCCACCAGAATGAAGAACAGCTGTCCCTGGACCGGCCCGCGAAGTTGAGGTGGAGCTGGGATCAAGGCTTGTGCACTGATTCCCAGGGCCATACGGGGGCATGGGGAGGATCAGGCCAAGACTCCTGCCACTTTGCGCAGTGGCAGACCTGGTCCTCGATGTCCTTGTCCAGGCCTGGCCACCACACATAACTGTGAGCCAGTGCCTTCATCCGGACGATTCCTGGATGAGCCTCGTGAAGGGCTGCCAGCACCCAGTCACGGAGTGGTTCAGGAATCACCACTCGTGTTCCCCAAAGTATGCACCCCTTGTGGGTGGATAGTTCATTGCGCCGGGCTGAGTAAGCCGCAAACTCTTCCCCAGGCTGACTGGGTCACTTCCTCCCCACCCAGTCCAAGACCTGGGAGAGGGTGCAGTCCCGGGCAGTGCGCCGGGCAATGTCAGCTCCCTGAACAGGGTGGTCCTGCAGGTCCTCAGGAAGGGCAATGTGGTAAGCAGGATCCAGATCCAGGTTGTAGGATGGCAGAGGCAGGTGGCTAAGAGTGTCAGAGTGACCCATGGCCTTGCTGGGGTGATGGACCAGTGTGTATTGGTACCCTGTGAGGAAAATCGACCACCGCAACACCCAGGGAGAGCTTCTGTGGCGTTTGGTGATCAGGAAGGCCCAGAAACTGCTTGTGGTCAGTTGCGACGGTGAACGCCTGACCGTATAGGTAGTCATGGAATTTTTTTACTCCCGCGACTATGGCCAGGGTTTCCTTGTCTATCTGCATAGTTGCGCTCCGTGGGTGACAAAGTCCGTGAGCAGCCGATGGCCCAAAACAGCCCCCACCCCATAGGGAGAGGTGTCGTATGCCAGGATGATCGGAAGGGACTTGTCAAAGTGAGCCAGAACCACATTAGACACTAGCAAGTCCTTGACAGCCTGGAACACTGCCCTGTGATGCGGCCCCCAGGCCCATTTCACACCCTTGTCCAAGAGCTTGTGAAGGTGCTCAGCTACCACCACCTTGTGGGGAAGGAAGATGTGGTAAAAACTGAGGAGTCCCAGGAATGCTTGGAGCTCTGCCTTAGAGGTGGGGATGGGAGCCTTGGTGATCGCCTTCACCTTGTCCGGTGTTGGGTGGATGCCGTGGGAGTCTACCGTGAATCCCAGAAATGTGATGGAGGGGACACCCAGGATGCATTTCTCTTTTTAACCTTCAGGCCGGCACCTGGAAGCGCTGGAGGACTGTCCGCAGCCAGGTCTTGAAGGTCGGGATGCCCGGAGCCACAATCAGGAGGTGGCTGGACACATGGAATATCTTTTAGAGTGCCATCCATTAACTGCTGGAACAACCCTGGAGCTACGCTGACTCCGAACTGGAGTCGCTTCACCTTGAATGCTCCTCTGTGTGTAGCAATGGTTTGCACGTCCGTTGTGGCGTCGTCCATGGGGAGCTGCTGGTAGGCCTGAGCCAGATCCAGCTTTCCAAATACCTTGGCCCCAACCAGGGAGGCAAGAATGTGGCTGATATCGGGCACCAAATAGGAGTGGTCCTGTAGTGCCAGATTCAGCATACATTTATACGTGCAGCGTTCAGATGCGGATCTCCCCATTTGCCTTCATGGGGGTGACTATGGGAGTCTCCCACTTGGCATGGGGGACTGGCTCCAAACCCCCTGGGCCACGAGCTTGTCCAATTCTGCCTTGATCTTGGGCCGGATTGGTTGCACTGCTGGATCAAGGTCCAATGAAACCGGGGGCCTGGTGTAGGAGCCAAGGGATCCATCGAAAACAGCGGGAAACTTCACACAGACTGACTGGTAGTCCGCGGAGTTGACCCTATGCTGTTGGTGTTAACAGCACCAGCAAAAGAGACTCCAATCCACGAGACCAGACAACTGCACAACACCATATACAGTGTATATACAGTTTTATTATACAAGTGAGGTATATTCTGGCTCACACCAGCAAACTGCTTCGCCAGACACATATTACAGAGAGAAGAAAAATTAGCACTAATTGCATACAGCTATATACATATCAGAGCAGCCCATTGTCCAATGAGCTTGCTGCTGAGTCATCCAGTGCTCAGTCATTGTCACTCCTTCTGAGCATGCTCATCCTTGTATAGGGTCACCAGCTTAGTCATATGACCCACTGCTCTTTGTTACCTGTCATCTAGATTGACAGCTCCATGTGCTCACAGGCTGGGAGTCTTATTATGCTAACACCCCCGTGATCTCCAGCCCCAGAGGCCTGAACCAGGATAGACCGAGGAGGCTGGTGAGGTCACTCTCTACCACCAGGTGGTCCAAAAGTCCACCAAAGTCCTTGAATTGGACCCAGAACCTGCCCAACCCCTTGATAGCGAATGGGTTTTTTTGGAAATCCCAGAGCCTGTGGGTTTTCGCAACTGGGCCCCCCCTTTGGGACAGAGCTTTCAGAGTATAGCTGCTGAAATAATTGAGTATGAGGAACCAGTATCAAGTTCTGTCGGGCAGAGGGCCCCCTCAATCTGCACTGGGACGGTGATTTTGTTAGGGGTGTTATGGGGCAGGTTCAGTACCTGGTGGTGGGGTGAAGATGCTGAGTGGATGTCCTCAGATTCACAGTGGGCTGCTTCAGAGCAGCAGCTGGGACAGGAGCAGCAGACCTTCACGATATGGCTCATCTTGCCACAGGCCCAGCAGGCGGCATCTCAGAAGTGGCAGGTCCAGCGATCATAGGCATCCCCGCAGCTGGTGCACATGGAGGAGGTGCCGGGGCAAACAGCGGGGGCAGCAGCGGCTAATGTATGGGGACCAGAACCGGGAATCTGGGATGCACCTTTCTGGGATCAGCGGTCCAGCTGGCAGACGTCGTCCTCGTCCAATGCCTTGGATACGGAAGACGCGGTGCAGTGGGCAGCTGTGGCAGAGCCTTGGCGCTCCTCCTGCACCATCTCAAAGGCCACCATCATTTGGAGGGCCTTCTCGAGCATCGGCTCAGGAAGCGCAATCAGCCTGAGCCTTAGTTTGGGCTCCCGCACCCCACATACAAACCTGGTCAGGAGGTTGTCCACTACTGACACAAATTCGCAGCTGACCACCAGTCTGCGGAGGTCAGCCAGAAAAGCAGAAGTGTTCTCACCTGCCTTCTGTGTGCGGTGGTTGAAGTTCACCCTTAGTGCCATCATCGAGGGTTTTGGTGTGAAGTAGCTGTTCAGCGCCTTGATGAGGTCATCGTAGGGAACCTCCGTGAGGGGACGCGGAGCAACCAGGCTCTGGTCGATGTGGAGCATGTCCACGCCGCAGGAGCTCAGGAGCCAGGCTCACTACATACCTGTGTGACTCTTCATACTTTGAAGAATCCCCGTTGCGCAGCCCAGGCTTCCCATTTCTTGGGGTGTGCGGGATTGAATGGGGTGATTTGTCCCGGAGCGTCGGCCATCGTTACCAAGTTGGGAGTGGTGCGGGGAGCAATGTCCTCAGGGGCAGGTGGTGGTGTTGTGGGGCGCTGGAACTGGTGGTGCCGGATGCTGACGGATCGATGCTCGGTGCTGTGGTCCTCGGTTTGGCTGGAGAGTCACTCATCGGCATCCCGCCTTCGTTGTCATTGCAAAGTACTGGAGTCGGAGATGCATTGTAGCGAAATCAGCAAGCATGTTTATTAGTGGGTCAGATGACACGTGACACTCTGGGCTCAGGGAGCTCTCTTTTATTCCTGCTGGAGCCACAACCCCAGCCTCACCCAGTTGTCCCTATAGGACCTTAAGGTTGTGGTTACAGGTCATAGGTTCCCTAGAGGAACCTAGGCGCTAGATTGGTGGCAAGTTATGATCCGGCCAGCTATTGTCCTTCCTGATCCAAGCTCAGGTCGCTGACCTGGCCATGTGCATCTGGCCACGTGGTAGTCGCCATTACCGTGAGCACATGGCTACCACCGTTACATACATTACAGGAGCCAGATCTGGATTCCTTGGCTCTGGCTTGCTCTCTCCTCGGCTGCACAGCAGCTGCAGAAAACAGTTTTCTAAAATTCTGTGTGTACTCAATTTGGCCTGGGACCATGGCACTGGGTAGGAGGAACTGTTGCTTTCCATGGGGCTATTTTGGCTTAGTAAATTCCTACCCCCCACACCATGGTCCCAAGCCGAATGGGGGCTTCACAGACTTTTAAAAGAATGCTCCCTCACTGCTATGAGGCTGCTAGAAAAGCAAGTTGGGAAAGGCACAACCACCTCTGAAAGAATGCCTGCATGGCAACAACCATTTCAAGAAAGCCATGGCAAAAGGGTTCCTTTGAAAAGTGGAAGGTTTCCCCAAACGAGGTGAACATTAAGGAGCATAGGTTTTGGCAAAACAAATGTAAGTTGGCCAAACAAGAAGAGAGTATGATGAGATGATTGATAAAAACATTAAGACTAAAAATATATACCGTTAGGAACAGACAGACAGTGCTTACAGTGACAGAAAGTGAGCCATGAGCAGTAGGGGTGTGCAATAGTTTTTACTGGTATTTTTCGCTTTGGGTCTATTGGACCTGACAAAAATTCAGGATTTAAAAAAAAATCATGGATCCAAATACCAGTATGGAATTCGGATCTGGGATTTTTTGGAAATCCCAAAAATTTTCGGGTTAAATAGACCCAAACCAAAAAATGCTGGTAACAAAATACCAGCCCAATCCTGGGGCTGGCTTGGCTTCTCCTGCAGCTTGATTTAAACTGAGCTGCAAGAGAAGAAGGTACAGAGCTGCACCCACAGGGAGGGATTGGCTCCCTGCAGGAACAGCCAATCCCAGCTGGGCTGCCCTCACCTATTGCCTGGTTTAAACCAGGCAGCAGGATAAGGCAGCACAGAGTTGCACCGCAAAGAGTGATCAGCTCCCCACAGGCACAGCCATTTCAGCTGGGCTGCCCTATCCTGCCACCCAGTTTAAGGCTGATTTTACATCTGACTTTCCCGCTGGAATCATTCTAGTTCCAAAAAAACCTGCCCATACCTCTGTGCGGTGTGAAACCGTGCTGCCACTGAAATGTCCATACCTACTAATTGCCCTCCTGTGGTCAAGCTAGTATAATACCGCTTTATTCTGCTTTAAACAATTGTGGTTTCTTAGTGCACTTAAACCCCCTGGAGTGAAATTTCACACCACTGTGAAATCAGCACAGGAAAAGACAGCAGTCAAACTACTTTAGAGGGGAGGTGTAAAATCAGCCTAAACCGGGCAGCACGAGAAGGAGCACAGAGGTGTGCCTGCAGGGAGCAACTGGCTCCCCGCAGGGACAGCTGATCCTGGCTGGGATGCCTTCTCTTGCCACCAGTTTAAACAAGGCAGCAGAAGGCAGCACAGAGCTGTGCCACTGGAGAGATCGAAGCCCCATGTAATGCTAACAAAGTGAAGAAGACCACAGGGCATTGACAATGTTGCCTGCTCCTTGTCCACAGAGGGAAAGCGCTAGAGAGTTACTTTATAAAAAGTAAAAGCTGGGAATTGAAGAACTGTCTAAAACTATCATTTGTCATGCGGCAGGTAAGGTGGGCAAGCTAGATCCATCCAGAACCACACAACCGAGTCCAGAGTGCAATCTCAAAAGTCAAGCCAGTCCCAAGAATCAAACCAGATAACCGTTACCCGGGTCAAGCCAGGAAGCTCTCTGGGTTGTCCAGAGGGTGTAGTCAAAAGGTCACACTCAAATGGGGTTTACAGAGCTGAAGTCAAAAGTCAGAGCTGGTCCAAGGTCACACAGGGGAGGCAGGTCCAGGAGCTGTGGTTGCTGAGTCTGGCAGAGTGACTTGTTGCTTTCACAAACAAACAGACTCTCTGAGTTGGTTTTATAGGCATCCACTAACAAGCCTTGTTAGCAGCCAGCTGCTGAAGCATAACTCTGCAACTACTCCAAAACATTATCAGCAAGCAGCTGGCGACAGGCCAGGAGTCAAGCACTCTGTCATCTTTCTGGCAGCTCCCTTCTTAGCCACTGTCTTCAGCACTCAAAGGACAGCCTGGTGGACTGCTAATGCCATTCGAGCAAGGGAAACCTTTACCTTTACTGTTACCTAGAAAGTGTTTAAAGAGACTGTAGTCTCTTTAAATCCCTTCTGAGTTCACTCACCAAGTTTAAATGCCTTCAGTTCACTCACCGAGTCATTTTCAGTTTTATCTTACAATTTTTTCATTAGCTCCATTACACCCTTTGGGGATGGTTCCCATAGGGTAAAATGGAGTTGAATAAATTTGGGTTTCCTGAATATTTACCTGAATACCAATACATTCTTGATAACTGGTATTCAGGAATACTCAGGAATACTGATATTTTTCTGCTCCAATAGACTCAAATGGGGGGAAATGATTTTTTCCCACACCCCTAGTTCCAGCTCCTGTGTCTTAGGAAACTAGTAAGACCTGTTATGTGATTTTTATTATTTTTATGTATCGTCACGTCTGTTGGATGGATGTGACTTATTATTAGTTGCCTTGGGTCAGGCTCGATGGAAGAATTGCAAGCTAGAGGCATTTTAAAATAAAACTGAGAAAAGGGCTTCTCAATATCATGCTTGGGTAAGCACGACTAGTGCAAAAGAAGTCAAACATTTTGAATGGTCAGTGCGAAATAGTTACGCTTAGCACTGCCCATCTGGTACGCCCTACTTTCAAATACAGGTGGGAGAGTGCATGTGTGGTGCTCCAACATTGAAGAAAACAAGTATTTTAGGATTAAAATATTTAAGCCTTAAATTAAATTTAGCATTTAGTATAATATTTTAGCATCAACTCTGGTCTGATCTACATATCCAGGAAAAGAAGTTGGCACAAACTTCCTGGGACTTTACTCTTTTTTTGGTTGTTTGTTTTTTGGTGAGTATTTTGTGTGTGTGTGTGTGTGTGCTTGTGAGCCTAGAAGTCATGGTGACTTCTGGTGACCCCTGGGGGGACTAGGATGCTTCAGAGAGGTGGCTTGATCACCTGCCTCTGCGTTCTGGTCCTGGTATTCCTTGGAGGTCTCCCTTCCAAGTACTTGCCAGGGTCGGCCCTGCTTAGCTTCTGAGATCTTCCAAGACTGGGCTTGCCTGGGCTATCCAGGTCAGGGCCTGGGACTTTACTTCTGAAGGGGGACTTGCATGTTTGAATGTTTCCCTACATGTAGAAATCTAGGACACTGAAGGAAAAGAGGTAGTCTTCTTCCTTATGTTCTAGTTTTTAAGTCCCAGGAGTAGTTTTCTTACCTGCAGCCTCTAATCTACTTAGTGAAATCAATGTGAGAATGACATATGTGCCTCCAAATTCTACAAAAAATGTAGTAAATTCAGGCATGGCAAAAACCCGGAGAAGACTTCAGGAACTGAAGTACTTAATATTTATATAATCTATGCCTGAAGTAGCTATGTGTGTTACCTTCCATTTTTCTTCCAAGTCAATGGAAATGAAAATAAACACTTCTAATAATTTCTGGACTGAGTTCCAGGGCTTCCACAATAGGAAGTCTTTCTTTCTTCATGTAGACATGAGAAAGGAAAAATTAAAATAAATAATTTAAAAAGCATTTTAAAAGGGTGATAAAAACAAACCATAGATGAAAAGCTAAAACAAATCTTCCAAGTGAATAAAAACTTTTGTTGACATTAATCCAAAAACAAGAATATTTGTAATTTCTTTGCCTAAAAGACCCAATTCATTAAAAGATATTTAGGTAACTGCTGATGTGTTTTATGCATGTAATATTTTATCCTTGAGTCAAGATGTAGATTTCTGACATGATAAAAAACAACAGGGAAATGAGAGTAATCTGTGATAGCCTCAGACTCGGGGTATCTATCAGAGGAAGAGCTCCAGGAGCCGAGGTCACCAGCAGAGGGCAACCAGCAGGACCAGGGAGAGCCTGACATGACCAAGGAGCCTGCTGACAATGGCATCTCAGCCTCCGAGGCCCTCCTGCCTGATCCTGCAGGGGGGCTTTGCCAACACCCCCTGAGATAGTGATTCTCTTATTCTGCAGGAACAGCAGTGGCAGAGGGCCTGGGATGAGGTGGCCCAAGGGGGCAAAGTGCTCAACTGGCAACATGCAACCTCCTCCCAGAGCTAGAGAATGAGAACAATAATTCTTCACAGGATGCTGTCCAAAGCACAGCACGGCTCCAGAAACTCAGCACCTGCCAGCAAGGTAGCTGAGCCTGATTGCTTTCCAACCTAATTAAGCTGAGGCTTAGGAAAGCTGTCTCGTTGGATCAACTGGTCTACTAGCTGGATCAGCTGACCACCTATTGATGCCCCCAGTACTCATTCTCTAGACTTGAGAGCACTGCTTTAGAGGAGACCTGACTGGGCAGGCCTGCAGAGTACAGGACACCTACAGACTGGGGAAAATCCTAGAGCATCAGGGATGTGGTGATGCCTCACCTGTTCTCCTGCTGCTCACTAGATTAAGCACAGGCGATGGGTGCTAGTGAAAGGTTGCCCACTGCAGACAGGAAGCTGGCATGCCTACTTCTGAGCAAACCAAACTGAAACACATGAGAAGCCTAGTCTCTGTCTCTCTCTGTCTCTCTGTCTCTCTCTCTCTATATATATATATATGGAATAAAAATCATTACTAGTGCTTAACTTCCAAAAGGAAAAGTTACGAGCCTTGAAGCTAGAAGTGGAAAGCCCACCCCTAAGGCCATGAAATTCAGCCATGGATTGGGACCCTGATGTGGGTTGCCTCTCTAGAACCACCATGTTTGGTGCTGTGAGAGCCCACAGAGTCAATCAACAACAAATGTCCTTAATCAGATAGACTTTATTGAGAAAGGTCTGAGATGATCATCTGCACTTCTTGTGTTAGTAATGGCGGGTAGATGTGGATCAAGGAAAGTTATACAGAATTCAAAAGGACCCTTCAGTGTAAAATAACCAACCATGAATAGGAATAAAAGGTGCTTAAAATACTGGTTCCTTGTTCCCAAAGTATAGGCAGGAAGATATACAGCCAGACAATAAAAGATACTGCAGCTGGCATTACAGGCTCCCAAGGTCAGAGAAGCAGGTGAAGCGATAAGCGCACCATGAGAATAAAACAAGTAAGACATTCCACTGAAATGAGGCCCACCAGGATTAGGAACCACCTCCCAACCGGGGGATGGCAGCATTAGCTGACATTCTGCCCTCCCAAAGATTCTCCCCGCACCCCCACCCCAGTTTTCATAGGGTATAATTTGTGGAAGGCACAAAGCAATGCAGGAGCATTAACATGCACAACATCAACCCATTCATCCTCCCCCAGCTCAAAGTCTTTCCAGTGGACAAGGTAGAACAACCACCCACATTTGAGCTTAGAGTCCAAAATTTGCTCAGCCTCGAAGTGAGGTTCACCATTCACCATCAGAGGAGGAGGAGGAGGATGGAGCTTCCAGGACTTCGGCCCGGGGTCTCGTTTCAAAAGGCTGAAATGGAAAATGGGGTGCAGATTTAAGTGACTTGGGTAAGTCAAGTTCAAAAGTCATATTGTTTATCTTTTTGATAATCCTAAACAGGCCCATATACTGCCACCCCAATTTATGGCTGGGTTGCAATCCACAAATGTTTTTGGTAGAGACATATACAGAATCCTCAGGTGAAAGTTCCCACCACGGGGAACTTCCCACGGGGAACGTTCCCACCCTTTGTCTGCATACTTCTTATAGTCCAGTCTAGCCTTGTCAAGTGTTTTAGCAATCAAGGGCTGAGAATCTTGAAGAGAGTTCCACCAGTCAGCAAACACCCCAGAGTCCGATCGTGCGGGCCCCAGGGTAGGGAGAGGAACCCCCTCAAAGCCCCCTGCTACCATGAATGGGGAAATGCCCATTGAAGAGTGGACTGCATTATTATAACTGCATTCCACAAATGGGAGCAAATCAGCCCAATTCTCTTGTTGATAGTTAGTATAGCAGTGCAAGAATTGTTCCAAGACTTCATTAACCCTTTCAGTTTGGCCATCGGTTTCTGGGTGGTAAGCACTACTGAGGGCAGGTTCCACTCCCATGATCTGCAAAAGCTCCGGCCAGAAGTTGGCAATGAACTGCGACCTGTGGTTGGAGATTATTTTATGCGGGATTGAATGTAGCTTGATTACGTTGCATAAAAATGCCTTGGCTAAGGCTTTAGCAGTTGGAAGTTGTTTAAATGGAATGAAATGTGCTTGTTTAGAAAACAAATCCATAACAACCCAGATTACAGTGTTCCCTTTACCGGGGGGCAAGTCCATTATAAAGTCCATAGAAATGGTTTCCAAGGTCTACTTGGGGTCTCTAGTGGTTGGAGAAGTCCCGGGGATTCCCCCCTCACTGTTTACACATAAGACGGGTCTGGCAGGAGAAGACATATGTAGACACATCCCCACACATGTGGGGCCACCAGAATTGGTGTTGAAGCAAGTGTAATGTCTTAAGATACCCGTAGTGACCCAATAATTTCGACTCATGAGCGGCATGCATAACTTCTTTGCACAACTTGAGGGGCACCACAAGTTTATCTCCTTTGAACCCACAAGAGCCTGAACCTCGGGTGAAGGTAGAGTCAGATTGATGGTCCTTGTTCTCTGCCTCAGAGTAAGCTTGGATGCATTTGGTGCCCCACTCCATGAGCTCGAGGCCTGGAGCTTTTTTAGCTTGGCTCTGGGTGAGGACTGCACCCCCCAACTGGGATGGAGTGAACATAGAGTCTATGACCTCATCCCATTTACTTTCATGTTGGGGAAGGCAGGATAAAGTGTCTGCCAGGGAGTTAGCCTTCCCCAGGAAGTGTCTGAGGGTGAAGTGAAATTTGGAAAAAAAAGTCCACCCAATGCAATTGTTTAGCATTCAAAGTTCTTTGTTCTAAGGGCTTCGAGGTTTTTATGATCAGTCCAGACCTCGAAAGGGGTCTGTGCACCTTCCGGCCAGTGGTGCCATGTAGTGAGAGTTAAGTGGATGGTGGCAGCCTCCTTATCCCACACTGCCCAATTCCTCTCAGTCTCCCCGAACTTATAAGAGACATAAGCTAAAGGATGCAGCTTTCCATCAGGACCCTCCTGGAGGATCGCGCCTCCCATGGCTACATTGGAGGCATCAACTTGCACGATATTTTTTTCATTTTCATCAGGATGGGCTAGGACCAGCGCAGAGGTGAATAGTCTTTCGAGTGCCTTGAACGCCCGTTGGCATTCTGGGGTCCATGCAAGTTGGGCATTAGGTTTTGCTGTATCCGGGCCCTTCCCTTTTGTTTTTAACAGGTTAGTGAGAGGGAGGCTATGCTGTGCAAAATGGTCAATGAATGTGCGGTAAAAATTGGTGAATCCTGAAAAACTTTGGAGCTGCCATCATGTCTTAGGGGTCTCCCCCTCAACGACAGCTGAGATTTTGGCAGGGTCCATTTCCAACCCCTGTGGGGACATATGGTGCCCCAGAAAGTTAATCTCTGTTTTATGAAACTCGCATTTAGACAATTTGGCAAAATGTTTGTGTACCCGAAGGGTAGCAAGTACTTCCCGTACTAGTTTCACGTGCGAGTCTTTGTCAGGGGAATATAAAAGGATATAATCTAGATAGCAAAAGACCCCTTGAACAAGTCCTTGTGCAAGAATTGATTTATTAAATTCATAAAAACTGCAAGAGCCCCTTGAAGTCTGAACGGCATAACCAGGTATTCAAATTGCCTCAAGGGGGTATTGAAAGCAGTTTTGTATTGGTCCCCCTCCTGTATGTGCACTCTGAAATATGCATCTTGGAGGTCTAATTTGGAAATTTGCCTCAGGATGCCTCTGCTAGGAGGTTTTTTATTAAAGGAAGGGGATTAGCATTTGATGTAGACACAGCATTCAACCCCCTATAGTCTGTACAGAGCCTCAAGCCCCCATCCTTTTTCTTATGGAATAGCATAGATGCAGCGAATGGAGAGGTGGCCAGTGTAATGAAACCTCGTGTCTAAGGACGTCAACCTAACCCCCAGTCCTGTAACCACTATGGGGCTAATCAAGTCTCTCGCACACCCCGAGTCAATGAGGTCTCTTACCCTAACCTGTGTCCCAAGCTCGGGATTAACTATGGTAAGGATCATATATAGAAGGGGGGCAGGGGAGCTCACTGCTGGATGGCACTGGCTGTTGCAGGACCTGCTGCGCCATGCCACTTAGAGCAAGTGTTGGTTGTTTCCCACCAGCTGGCTCAGCTCCATGATTGCAACTCTCTCCAGCTCTGGTAAAGCTTCAAGTTGCAAGGCTCGTGGCTTCAGAGAATGGGGGCCCTTGATGGCACAAGGAGCTGTAGTTGCTTGGGCTGGGGCTCCCTTGGGGGCCACTGCAGGACATGAAGAGGCATAGTTTCTGGCTTCTTCACAACGTATGCAGAGGCCTCACTTTATGCACAGGTTTCTGATGTCTTTAAGGGGCAGCTTCAGCTTGGGCTTGAAGGGTGTCCCAGCAACTACTGAGGTTTTTGGGCTCGATTTAGGAGTATGCCTGTGGGTGAGCTGGAATCTGCCCTCCGCATCCTCTGCTGCCCTCACCCAGGCTGCCAATGATGTGGGGTTCATGTTTCTAAGTACAGTCTCATAGATCTTGTGATTCAGGCCTAGCAGAATTGCTCGACAAACACGGCTTCAGGCCACCTCTGTGTCTTTGCAGCAAACTGCTTGAATGTAGCAGAATACTCACACATGGAACTGCCGCCTTGCTTCAAGGCATGGATCTAGTTGCAAGCCTTTTCCTCTCCCATGGGATCTTCATATTGCTGCCTCAGCACCCACATAAATTCTTTGGTACTGTGGAGTTCCAGACCAGGTACATTATGAAGACTCACGTACCAGTCGATTGCTTTGTCCCACATCCGTGATCTGATATATCCCACCCTCTCGTCCTCCAAGGGGAATAGGTGGCCCCAGTTCTGGAGTCTTGATCATGAATAATTGTAACTTGTTTGGGTTCCGTTGAAAGTGGTGTCTAACAGGTTCTGAGGGACCGGGCATCGATTCATCACCAGTTCAGGTGCTGCAGAGATGACTGGGGCACTTGTGGGGCCAGGGACTGCAGGTGCACCACCTGCCAGAACCTGCTGAGGCTGTGGTGGGGGGACTGCCCTGGCTCCAGATCCTGCTCCATCATGCACTGCAATTAAAAGACAGAAAAATATATATTAATGCATCCATAAAGATGAAGAGGAGCCATGGGGAGAGTGAGGCAATACCCCTCACTTTTCCCTGCTGTGTCCTGGCTGGTTTCTGTGCTGTTGGCTCGATAGTCTTATTGTATTGTTTTTATCTTGTGGGCCCCTTCAAGCGATTCTCTTGAGAGATGGCATATACATTTTCTACATAAATAAATAAGATATTCTTAGAAAGCAGGAAATTTATAATGGGGATTAATGTCTCTGAATATATTCTTGTGACTTCCGATTTCGGCGAGCTCAATGGCGGGTGCGTCTCTCTGCCGCTGCAGGAGACGCGACCCAGACTCAGTGATGCTTCAGAACCACAGGGACCTTTGTAGGGGGACCCTGCCTGAGGCACTTGGGGGTAGCCTCTCTCAGGGAAGGTGATCCCGAGATCGAGGCACCCCCTGCCTCCATAGGCTTCGTCGCTGCAGCAGCCTCTGGGCAAGAACAAGCACACACTGGATGGCTGCAGTAGTCGAGCCACTACAAGGAAAAAGATTTTCAGCTGATACGCATGGTGAAATGTGAGTGAAGATGTTGTTTTAATTGGAAGATTCTCTGTTGGGAACTTTATGGCTTAAAGGGAAGGGGTTTTTTAAAGTTTAAATCCCCCACCCATTTTATTTTCAAGAAATGAGCCACAGAGACTCTGTGTGTTTGATAGAGTGGCTGAAGACAGAATGGGAGTGATTTAAATGATATAACAGAAAAAGAAAGGCTTTTGACAACCTTTTGGGAATTTTTTCCTGTGAAAGTAAACAATAAATGATGACTGGATGGGGAGAAAAGATGGCAGGGAAAGCGAAATCTTCTCCAAAAGTTCCATCGACACTTCTGGGCATGAAGTCTGAATCCAGCACAGATCTAACTGCAGCTTTGGCTATAGCCCTACACCCTCTGATGGACCAGCTGAATACTGTCAATTATAAGCTGGATTCTTTACAGCAGCAGGTGACAGAGGCAAACAAGAAATCTGACCAGACAGCTAAAGTGTTGACTGAAGTAAAAACTAAAGTAGAAAAGATGGATTTAAAGCTGGTAAAGATGGAAAAAGAAAGGATTTCTGACAAAGACAATCTATTGAAACTTCAGATGGAGAGATCTTCTTTCTTTTTGAGATTCCAGGGCATACCTGAACAAAAGAATGAGAACCTCAAAAAGATTCTCAGTGATGCCATAGCTCCAATGGCAGGTTTGCAAGCGGATCAAATACAAAGCAACTTGGATATGGTCTACAGGACCTACCATGAATTTGTAAAGAAAAAAAATCTGCCTGGAGAAGTTATGGTGAGTTTCTCTAAAAAGTCAACTAGAGATGTGGTGCTCAAGGCCACTAACAGAAATGCCCTGAAGATTCAAGAAGAGGACATCAAAGTGTTAAAGGACATTCCATTTGAGATCAGGAAGAAGAGAAAACCCTACAAAAATCTGACTACATTTCTCCAAACAGAAAACATCATGTATCGCTGGCTTATTCCAGACGGCATGGTTTTTAGCTACAAAGATAAGAAGCAAAGAATTGATTCAGCTGTAAAGGCAGAGAAATTTTTGGATTACTGTAAAGAAGGAAAAGATAAAGCTACAACAGAGGACTCTTTGGAATTACAAGAGACCATTTATGGTCTGGAGGACTCAGACATATCAAGCAGTAAAAGCTCTGAAGATGAAAAGTCTGATTCAGCTTTGGGAGCCATAGCACTGAAACCCCAGAGGAAAAAGAAAAAAAGGGAACTAGTAAAGAAAAATAAGCTATATCTGTTAAAAGTCTTATTTGTTTATATAATCCATTCTGAATATCAGACACTCATGTATTTGTAAGCTTTTTAGTTAGAAATGTTAGTATGTTAAAGCCTTGTTTAATGTAATTTTTTTCCTTGAATAGATTGAAGCAAGAATAATAGGAAGGGTTTTTCCTTTTTTCTCTCTCGACTTCTGTATACCTTAGGGTAGACTAGTTTTTTAGTTATTGTAGTGTTTGTAGTTGTTGTAGTCAAAAAATCAATAAAAATCATTTTAAAAATGAATATATTCTTGGTGAAAACTGACATTCATTTTAGAGAATTCCCTCATTTCTTTTTGAAAATGATGGGGGTGACAAGGTTTATGTACACATCAATAGATCTAATTTTCAGCATGGCCCCAACTGTGGATACCTAAATCTGGTGATTGGGGGCATGGACACGCAAGCCAGATCTTGCAACAAACCTGAGAAAAGCCCCAGGTTTGCAGAAAAACCTACAATCTTAGAAAAGATACATTGGGGGTTAACCCCCCCCCTCCAATAATAGAAGAAGCCCTCGCAGTTTTAAGAAATGAATGCCTTCAGTGGCCATTGTTAGGCAACCACAACAGTATTGCCAGGCCTCAAACTTTGGTTTCTGTCAGTAAAAGGCAGGGGAAAGGGCTGGGACCTTCCAGGGCTATTTTGATCTTTGAAGGAGGACTCACTTGAGGACAGGCTCACCACCAGCCCCTAGACAATTTGATATCATGAAGCTTGTATGACTCATCCAGGACTGGCTGCTTGCTACTGTTGAACAGCAGCCACCCCTTGAAAGCCAGTGCTGTGAAGTGGTTACAGTTTCACACTAGGACCTGGGAAACACAGGTTCAGGTCATCACTCTGCTCTGACAGCTCCCTGGGTGAACTTGGGCCACTTATACATTCTCAGTGTCACCTACCTCACAAGATAGTTATGAGCAAAAATGGAGGACACGATAATGACGCAAGCTGCTTTGGGTCCCCAATGTGGAGAAAGGTGATGTATAAATGAATTAAATAAATAATGAATATATCTGATGGCAAAAAGTAGGTTGATTGGTGTATGAGAAAGATACAAAGAAGCAGGGAAAGGTGTGTGTCTGTGGGTTGCTAGAAAGAGAGACAGAGGAAATAGTGTGGGGAAGGGGATGTGGGGAAATGAGGTGCCGCCTGCAAGTCCTTGCAAGTTCTCCACTGGGCAACTGGGCCCAACCTGTCCACGGGCACTCTGCAACTCAGCCACCGTTTCCCTGGGGAGTGCTTGCAAGGGAGAGGGAATGAGGGGAGCTGATGATGGGGGCAGATAGAGATAGGTTGGCTAGTAGGTTGGAAGGAGAGGAGAAAGCAAGGAAAGGGGAGAGGCTATAGGGGTTTTCAGGGGAGGGAAAGAGGCGGGATCCACAAGTCCTTGTAGCCCTTTCACTTATAACTTCTATTCTTCATAGTTACAATTCATAACCTTTTAGCCTTATGTGACTCTAAGAATTACCCCTGAACCACCCCTGAACTCCTCAAAATTATGATTTGTTAGTGTTATGAACCGTTATTGAATAGGATCAAGTGTTACATCTATTTTTGAAAGCAGTGACATTTTCTTCTTGGCAGTTGCTAGATAAATATATATATAAATCAAAGACATGAAATGCATGAACAAATTTTTAAGCAATAAAAAATCTAGGACTTTCCTACTTGTATCTTATTTTTAAAAAAAACTCTTTAAAAGAAGTGTTTCTTAGTGAGTGTAGCTGGAATGTCCAACCTGTGTGAAGTACACAGTATGCATTCATAAGAACCAGACCATGCTGACAGGTTTCCTTAAAATGGGAGGTGATATTACTGACTAGAATGGAAGGACTCAAAAGAAAATATTTTAACAGTGTTTCAGTACTTTAATAATTTTTTTGGGGTATAACTCAGTCGACCCCTCACCTATTTACCAACCAGTCCCCTAACTCTGACCGACAGCGAGCAAGCGGATCTCCTGTCTTACTGTGGGTGACGGGGTCCCTGAGGTAACCTGGATAAGCCTCTCTCTAAATAATAATAAACCCGCTGACCAGTTTCCTCCAATTAAAGTAGCTACAGTTTTACAATATAGTCTCTTTGGGGTTTGTTAATATTTGGTCTCTGCGTTTAGTATCTGAGGTAAATATTTGGGACCCTGTGTACTTTGGTCTGAAATCCCTTTTCAAAAGGCACCACAGCTTTTCTTTTACTGAATACAACTTTATTGGTACAATTGAGTATAAGTGGAGGGATATTGCGGAGATTGCTTATATTGTCACGATGTTACTGTTTATGATGTCACATTCTTTACTGTTTTACAGACTCGTTACTTTGTTGCAGATGGTATGTTTTGATACACTTTGCACACACTTGCTAAACACTCAGACTTCACCCTCCTGTCCTGCTGCGTGGAGATGTACAGTTTCTTGGCTTGGCACCCCGGTCTCACACTAGCCCCAGTTGGCTCTTGACCGTCCTGCCCCTCAGCCTCACTAATCTCCCTTTCAGTCAGGATCCTTTGGTTGACAGTACTGAATAGCGTTTGTGTGTATTCTTAAGTTCACTTGTCTGCTCCCACTCTGGCAAGTCAGACACCTTAGCTCTTCTCACTGAGTTTCCACACGCTGTTCGCTCCCACAGAGCACCGAGGGACACAGACTGCCCTTCTGCTCTCTCTGATGTCCCAGGCTGGACTTCCTCTCCACCTCAAAGCTCTCTGACTGTTCATTCCTAACTGACCACTCCGACAGTTATCTGTCTATCAACAGTGGGTAGATACTGTTGGGCCCCCACCTTTTCAGGTCATGTGACTTTCCAGGCATTCTACTCTGCCCCTTTAAGTTCCATTTCGTCACAGGGGGAGAGTCAGGATTAGTCAATTTAGGATAGCAAAAATTTGCACCTTGATGTGTGTAAAAGAGTATTTGTGTGAATATTATTACACATGTGTGAAAAGAATATTACACACAGGAATATCTTCCTGTGTATAAAATAATATTTGTTGTTGGGTGAGGGCCATAATAAAAACTGCATTATTTCCCCCCTCTAGGCCATCACTATAGCTGCACAGGATCAAAGCCCAAGTGCTTTAGCTTAATTGGGCTATGGGTCAGGCTGAATAGTATAATGTGACTTTATTCTGATTGAACTAAAGAAAGGACTAAGATGCAGGCAGCTTTCCACTGGGATATGGATGAAGTTAGGAATAGGGAGGAATTTCACAGTTCGTGAGATAAAACTCTTTCAGATCCTGTGCTTTCTGAAATTGTTTGAAGAAAGACCTTGTGCCCAATCACAACTCTTTCTCTCCAGTTCCCAGGGTGTATGGACTCTCACTGGGGCTGGGAAGGCTTATGAGATGTGATGGCACATATTATTTGTTCATTAGCCATAGAGGGATGGCTCTTGAAGTGCTGCTGGGATGATGACTTCTAAAGGGCTCAGTCATTCATCCTTGTATTTTGAACTTGACTGTCTAAGCAAGTGTTCAAAAACAAGTTAACTCTATTAATACAGTGCATTTGGAACAGGTAAATAGTCTGTTGTTCTTTCACTGGAAAATATTGCTTAACTTGTTTGCATTCATAATACCTTGGCACTTCTGTTCTTTATGTGTTCTAGGGGTTAAGAGTATTGGACTAGGATTTGGGAGACCCTGAAATAAAGTTTTCTGTGTGACATTAGTTTGGGCACACACATGCTCAGCCTAATCTACTTCACAGGGTAAACTGAGGTAGGGAGAACCAGTTATGCTGCCCTGATCTCCTTAGAGAAAGGGCAAGATACAAATATAATAGGTAGATCAAAAATATACCATCCTGTTCCTCATCTAATGTTTGTGAAGCTGCCAAAATAGACTAATATGAAATTGCATGCTCCCATTTAAAATGCCTGGTATTTTGGGATTCAAATGTGGTTTCATAATTCATATAAAGGACTATCATCTCCCCCCCACACATGTATTTAAAGATGTTAAAACTGCTTAACTTTGGCTGGAAGTCCCTAGTGCTGTAGGTTCCTTTCTTCTTTGCCACTGAATTATATGTTATGCCAAAATAATTTTAATGTGTATTTTAAGCTTTTTGGTATTGTGTGAGTATAATTTCCCCCTTACTGCTAGAACAGCAGGTTAGCACAACTTACTCCCCAGTATTCATATCAGAATTATGTTTCTGTTTTGTGGAATACTATTTTTAGTTTTGATGTAGGAATCTTTAGGAATTTCATCTGAATTGGATGAATATGAAGAATTTTCATGTGTAATGTTTTCCCTAAACAATTATGCTTCTTTCTTCTCTTATTCTCTGCTTTAGGCTTCCCAGAGATTTTCTTGGTTATTCTGTTTCCTGACAACACAGAATTTTTTAAAGTAATGTTAAAATATGGCTGGCAAGATTTTAGATGATATTATTTCCATATGTATTTCTCGGTCTCTCTTCTTACAAACCACCTAATTCACACACATGGATCATAATTCTGTTTTTAAGAAATAAATTGCCAACATTGAAAACTGCTGAAATGAACAAATAGAAATATGAATTGCATCAGTGATATCCCGTAATGTGGTTCGAGGAATGAGGCATGCAGAAACATTCCATCTAAGTATTGACATATTTCAAGAAATAAATATCACATTTAAAGTCTGAACATGAATAAATGTTAGGCTAGAGTTTTTAAGCCTGTTGAGTATGATGGGACCATTTAACTCATGGTATGGACATTCATTTCTTATGTTTGCTATCACATCTAGGCAAATAAGCATTGAAAGTTTTTGAAGTTATTCCATAACCTATTTGTCCAAAGGTGAGAGAAAGTTAAGAAATCAGAAATAATGATGGTAAATCCATCATAGTTTCTTTAATTCTGCTGCTATTGTAGTAGACCTGGGATGAGTTAGGAAAGGCAAGAGTGTGTGTGAAAGGGTACGTGAAAGAAAGGCAGGGGGTGGAGGAAACAGGATTTCTCAGTGAAGAAGGAATAATACATGATTGCCAGAAGGGGGGATATTCTGAGAAAGTGTGAAGGATGGAGAGGGGGCAGAGGGTGAAGTAGTGAAAATGTACAGTTAAAGTGGTTCCATGAGTTTGGGGAGGAAGGTGGTGAGAATGATGGAAGGAAAGTGAAGGAGGGGAGGGAGTGAACTGGGCAGCAAAGCACAAGGGTATAGACTTTCCAATTTGCCAGGAGGGGGCTGGGGCTGGGCCAGAGGCATTCCTATGCTAGGTCCTTAAAAGAACCAAGGCCCAGTGACATCATAGGAAGGAGCCAGTGATATTACATGCCACTGTCACTGTCTATGGAGGTGGAGCCATGTGGGATTTAGGAAGGGGCTATCCAGAAATTTAGGGGGGCCTGGGAACCCTTGGGAAACCCCCCCAGCCATTCCCCTGGGTTGGGCTAAACCCAGGAAAATGTGGGAATTGGCCAGTGATTATAGTAGTATCTCAGTGGTTTCCTGCGGTGTCCTTTATTTAAATTCACTTTTAGAATAGTCACTTTAAGATCTGCAAATATACATATCATGTGCATAAGACAAACAAATGGTCACAAATTTGAAAGTAAGGAGGGCAACACAAAAAAGCCTATAGGGGAACATTGTAAATTTTTTCTTGGACATTCATTTACAGGAGTCTTGTTTCTGCCTTATTCATATGGGTGACTTTGTACTGAAATTTAGTAAATTATGGCAGCACAGATGCCTTTATTTGGTAAATGCATGGCTGAAGTCCCTGAGCCAGAATACCAAACAGTTGCTATGCACTCAATTTCTGAGCAATGTACAGAGTTCAGAGTAGCAGCAATCTTCTCACTTCAAACTCATATCCTACAAGTGAGTACAAGTCCCAGAGCACTGAGCCTATTCTCAGGGGCTGTCATTCCAGTCCCAGAGCACAGATTCCATTCCTAGGGACTGTCTTTCTACTCTGGGGGCTGTCATTCCAGTTCCAGAGTAGCCTATCTGGGCCCAAAGACCTTAATGGAAAAACCATTCCACATTTTCCTTGCAACCTTGTTTGTGCTGCAATGTATTTCAATGGAGGCCAAGCAAGTCAATCGGCATTCCTGGCTCCCATTATCTCCAATGGGCCTTCAAACCTCTCTCATTGTTTCCAATGGGCAATCCTGTCATTCCTTTTACACATCCCAGTTAATTGTTCCTTTGAAACTGTACCACACCATTTTAAGTAACAGCAAAAATGCACATTTCTTGCCAATGTTCTCTCTGGGCTGCACATGGCAAAAGGAAATTTTAAAAGGACTATGATCTGTATGTCTCTCCCCCCCAGTCTTGTTCATGCAGATGGGCTGACCATTTAAAAACTGACACCCCGTGAGGTAGGTGGGGCTGAGAGAGCTCTTTCAAGGACTGCTCTTGAAAGAACAGCTCTGACAAAACTATGGCTTGCCCAAGGTCATCCAGCAGGTGCAAGTGGAGGAATGGGGGATCAAACCTGGTTCTCCCAGATTAGAGTCCATTCTCCTAACTACTACAACAAACTGTAATTCAAAACCTATCTCTTGTAGAAGCAAGAAACATAGGGCACCCTCTCTGCCACATCAGAGCCTTTAAGCAGATCATTTCCAAAACAGTCCTTCAAAGCCTAATTACATGAACTAAGCAGCAAGCAAGATACACTGTTTTGAAAAGTATTTCCCTCATAAATACTCAGAGATTCTGTTGTCTCCTGGCAGTGACATTTATTCACAAGCAACAGACTTCCCAGAAAACTAAAGATGCATCAGAGTCCTCAGCATGATGCTTAAGCAATGGGGAAGGGGGAGGGAATGAGACAGCACTTATATAAACCAAAAACACTGGGACACACTTCAGTTTAGTAAGCTGCCAAGATTGGACAGGTCATTTCACTTGTGGTCATTACTGGAAAAAGATGGTTTATCTACAGCATTTATTATCCCAGATACAGTTGCCAGCTCTGGGTTGGGAAATACCTGGAGATTTGGGGGGTGGAGCCTGGAAAGAGTGCAGTTTGGAGAGGAGAGGGACCTCAGCATGGTATAATTCCATAGAGTCCACCCTCCAAATTAGCCATTTTCTCCAGGGGAACTGATCTTTTGATCTTTGTAATCTGGAGATCAGTTGTAAAAGCAGGAGGCCTCCAGGCTCCACCTGGAGATTGTGAACTCTAATCCCAGACCTGGCATACTTTTCTCTTTGTTTGTTAAATTAAAAACAGCAGACCATGAGTAAATAGTGTTTCATAAAAGTGACAAAGCTTGAAAACTGGAAAGTATATCCTTATTTGAGTTTAGTCTGGTACGGAATTCAAGCAGCATTGGAGGGAGAGAGAAAACTGGCCCTACTGAACTCTAGAAGACTTGCCTAAAGGAATGGTTGTAGCAAATGTTGATGGAAGAGGAGAAGGATGCATGCAGCCTGCACCCCCACTTCCACTGGCTGGCTCCACGCTCAACACACACACACACACACACACACACACACACACACACACACACACACACAGGAGTGCCAGGCTGTGGCCACTGAAGAGGAGAAGGACACATACAGCCTCCCTCACACATCTCCACCTCCCACCTCCATGCATCCCCCAGGGCTCACACACTCTTTGTGTGCACGTGCACACACATATACATGTGCACACAAACACACATGACAGCTGTATTAATGGAGACTCCCCCTCGGCAGCTGCCAAAGGGGAGAAGCAGGACATATGCAGCCTTCCCCCCCACCACTCCATGCATCTCCCTGTCTCTCTCTCTCACTCACACACACACACACGAGGGAAGGTCTTGGGGATGAAGGGGGAAAGAGTCAAGTAAGAGAATGGAGTCTCCCTGCCCCAGGCTTGCAAATGTAATAAAAGGGTAGTGGTTTGGGAAGACTGGCACCTAGGAGCCTGGGACAAAAAAAGGGGGGTTGTCCTTGCTAAGATAGCATTGTGCCTGTGTGCAAGGAGGCCCCAGGCAGCATAAAGTGAAGGGCATCCCCCCTCCTATTTCTTATTAGATGGTTCCTGTATGTCCCTGGCTCATGAGAATTGGGTGGGAGGGAACACAGGAAGAGATGCTTCCCCTCCCTCTCACCTCCCCCCATTCCCCCTTGCTCTCTCTCTCGCTCTCTCTCATGGTATTCTTGAATACTGAGGAGCCAGTCGCTGCAGAAAGAAACATTTTCATTAAGTTAACAGCACTCAGGCTTTAAAAAAAAATCTCCCTCAGTTTCTACCAGAAACTTTACCTAGGCAAGCTCCCTTCTTAGAAATGCAAAAGTTGAAAAGCACATGGTAGCCTATATTTCTAAAGACAGAGCAGGGGGGAGAAAGACTGCAAGAAAGTAGTGGCCAAATCATCAGTGGGGAAAGGGTTTTTTTTCACTAACATAGGGGATTAAAGAAGCCACAGGAAACTGTGAGAAGGAACCGAGGCTTAGCTTTCCTGGGCAAGCATGCTTCCTTACCTTGCTCTGTGCGTGCGCACAGCATGGGAAAGCAATAAAGCCAGTCTCCATGTGTAGCCCTCCAGCTCCTCTAGGCTGAACTGAGGGCTTCTGGGGGGGTGGAGCTTAGCTTCCAGGAGGAAGCAAGCCCCCGCTGTGACTTCCTTCCCTCCCTCCCAGTCCCAGCCTCTGAAAGTAGTCTCAGAAAGTGGAGAGGAAAAACCCTCACTTTCAAAATGGGCTGGAACCTGCCCCCTGGGGGAGGCTCAGCACTGTCTGGAAATGTTCGAGGGGGCTCATGCTCCACAGCCCCCCTGGAGATGACACCTATGGCAAAGGCTGCAGTTTAGGATGTTAGTAACTGTGGAATAGATAATGGGATAGGAGCAGGGTAAAGGGAGAGTTAAAAGGAAGTAGTGGAAGGAAGGGGTACATTGGAGAGAGCAGGAAAAGGGAAGGGGATGATAGGAAAGGATATCAGGGGTCACTTGTTTACAGGGTGTGTGGGAAGATAGAAGGCGGCTTCTAGGGAAGGGGAGAAAGGAAAGCTGTAGAAAGAATGATAATGGAGTGTTGGGAGGGGCCAGATGAAGAGGAGGAATAAGGTAAAGTGCAGTGGAAGGGATATTTGGGGTAGGGAGAGGAATAATGTGGAAAGGATATGGATATAATAGTGGAATGCAGTGGGAATGGTCACATGGGCTTGTGGAGGGATAAGGATGAGGCAAAGTTGATGGGAAGAGGAAGGCAAATAGGGGATAAACAAATAGGCAAAGGAAAAACATGGAAAGAGGCTTAAGGGGGGAGCAAAGATCAACAGCAGGTTGAAAAAGAAAGGCTGGAATGAAGCAGAGAAATATACATTTAGTGTTGTGGATTTTAAAAAACTTGTGTATTTATTTATGTACAAATTTTATATCCCACCTTTCTGCCTCTGCCAGGGCCACCAAGGTGGCTAACAAATGAAACCATACAGAATAAAATCACATTTTAAAACCATACCCGTCAGCTGTAGAATCAACACCCTCACACTGCAGCAGTGATGGTTTACAGGGTACATTATGATCAAGCTATAACAAGGTGCAACTTTTAACTGTGGCGCTTGTCCTCCTTTTTTGGTCCTCCATCCTCATCTCCTTTGCCACCCTCTTAGGCAGAGTCTCTCCCCCTCCCATCGACTAGAATCTCTTGCCACCCCCCAAGAGTCTGCTACACCCCGCAGCTGAAGAAGCATTCCATGAACTTGGAAAGTGCCTCATTAACTGCTTTAAAATTCCCTTCTACATGGGGCAGTGCCAAGAAACAAAGGAATCCTAGTTGGCTAGCCACAAGGCAGTGCACAGTCTTGAACTCCAGTAGGAAAACGAGCAGGAGAGCTTCTAACTCAGATTGCCATCAAGAACCCCATGGGAGGAGGACTGGATTTGGGGCTGGAAGTCTGGATGGGGCAAGAGAAGGGGCAGAACATCTGCCCAGAAGAAATACTTAGGCCTAGCTGGTCTCTTGGTTTTGTGACAATCCAGAATAGAGAATGAAAGCAATGAACAAATGTTTGAAAATTCCAGAACAAGATTGTGCATTTGACATTTTTCTTTTGTCACAATATAAAAACAGACTATTGCAAAAAAATTTGCTGATCAGGAAAGCTTGTTTCAGAAGATGATTCCATTGTGCATTACTGACATCCTGTGTGTCTGTCTTGGTGAACCCAAAAGGGGACAGATGGCATTTCCTTTTCTGAGGGTGGCCATGTTGGTCTGCAGTAGAACAGCTACATTCATAAGAATATAAGAAAAGCCAATGTTGGGTCAGGCCAGTGGCCCATCCAGTCCAACATTCTGTCACACAGTGGCCAAAAATGCCAGGTACCCTCAGGAGGTCCAGCAGTGGAGGCAGGACTCTAGAAGCCCTCCCACTGTTGCCCCTCCCATCAAGCACCAAGAATACAGAGCATCAGTTGCCCCAGACTGAGAGTTCTTATCTATACTTTGTGGCTAATAGCCACTGATGGACCTCTGCGCCATATGTTTATCTAATTCCTTCTTGAAGCCATCCATGCTTGTAGCCGCCACCACCTCCTGTAGCACCTTCAAGTCCAGTAGCACCTTAGAGACCAGCAGATTTTCAAGGTATGAACTTTGGAGAGTCAAAGCTCCCTTCCACAGAAACGATTTGGAATGGAAATCTCAAAGTCCTTTCCCCTCTTCTCTAATCAAGATGATTACAATGCACGGTGTACCTCTGCATCCTGAGTTCTTTCTTTGTGCGACCCCTCCTTCCTTCTCACTGGGATACAAGGACTCAGAGATTTCCATTCCAACTTGTATATCTCTCGAAAGCTTATACCCAAAAACTCTTTTTGGTTTCTAAGGTGCAACTGGACTCCAATCTAGCTATTTCCTTTTCTGGGTCACATCTCTTACAAACATGGTGTAATAACAAAGAGCTGCTGCTGCTGGGTTGGAACCAAAAATAATGCTAATGAGGACATAAGCTTTGTTCTTCTATTTTGTTGCAGTTAAGCAGGAGTAGACTATTTCTTTCTTGTTCCATTTTGTAGTTTGAACTGAAGGGGTCATAAGATTCCCAGTCTCTTTTTGATTGTTAAGCAAGTGCCCTCATAAATCCACAATTCCAGTAGCTCTACCGCTTATCCAGGCAGTGTACTTATATATTTGCACCTTTTGGTTTTAGAAAAAAATCAAGTTCCTCCACTGAAAAAGAAATCTAAGCACAGGTTATTGTGTCTTGGTACAGCTTCTAAAAGTACTAACTTATTTATTCAATTTAAAATGTTAATTCACTGCCTTTCCATTCAGCTTGGGGCCCCCAAGGTGGCAAATAGTTAAAGAAATGTTTCAAATACAGATACAAATATATCAAATATTTAAACACAACTGAAACATATAAATACATAAACTGATGCACAAAAAGGGAGGAGTGCCAACAAGAATTAACAAGGGAATGCCGGACTTCCGGTCTAATGGCGTTCTGAAGCGGGCGCTGGTCTCGGATGCTCCGAGCCAGCGACCCGGACTACTGAGGGTAGGAGGGGATTCCGGGCTGGCTCGGACCCCCCAGAGACCCCCAGAAAGGGGGCTCTGCTTGGGGCGCACGGAGCTGCCTCTCCCGGGATGGCGATCCCGGGATTGAGGCTGCTTTATGCTCTGTATAGTCCTCCCTCAGTTAGAAACCCCCGAGGTTTTTAAGAGCAGCTACCGGACAGCTTCAGGAGTCCAGAGTTAAAAAGAATCAGCAACTTACCGGAGACGCATGGCGACAACCGTGAGTTTTTAAAGCAAGATTCTCCAATGTGATTGTGGGATTTAAATCCAACTCTCTTCTCGACTCTCCACTCCGGTGAAGAGAAAAAAGCATCTTGTGTTAAATCTGAGAATCGCGGCTTGAAACGGCTTTTGAGATCTCAGTGGGAGAAGCTTCAGCAGTATTTTAAAGAACTTTAGAGTGACTTATTGACTTATTTGAACTTTCTTATCTTCTGGTAAACAAGATGTGATGACCGGGAGGGGAGAGAAAATGGTGTTGAAGACTAAACCTTCTCCCAAAACAAGCTCCACGTTACCCAGTTCTCTTCCTAGTTCAAAAGGCGAGACAACAGAGCTTAATTTGGTACTAACAGCTGCTTTGCACCCCCTGATGGATCAGCTGGCTACAGTCAACCAGAAATTAGACTCATTACAAAAAGAAGCTGCAGAGGCAAACAGGAAATCTGAGAGAGTGGAGAAGGATTTGTTGGATGTTAGGACCAAAATGGAGAAGCATGATTCAATATTGTCCAAAATTGAGAAGGAACGATCATCTGACAGAAATGCCTTATTAACTATGCAATTGGAACATTCTAACTATTGTTTGAGATTTCAGGGTGTTCCTGAACAACAAGGGGAGAATCTTAAAAAGTTATTCAGTGAATCACTGGCCCCAGTGACAGGGATGAAAGCAGAAGATTTTCAAAGAGACATGGATATAATCTACAGAACATATCCAGAATTTGTGAAGAAAAAAAACCTGCCTGGGGAAGTAATGGTGAGATTCTCTAAAAGATATACAAGAGATGTGGTTCTCAAAACCACCAACAAAGCCACCCTGAAAATTCAAGAGCAGGAAATTAAGGTGTTAAAGGACATTCCTTATGAGATCAGGAAGAAGAGAAAGGCTTATAAAAAATTGACTGTTTGGTTACAATCTGCCAATATTTCCTATCGCTGGATTTATCCAGAGGGCGTAACATTCAGCTTTAAAGACAAGAAGATAGATACTGTTGCCAAGGCAGATGCTTTTCTGGTTTACTGTAAGAAGAAAGAAGAAAATAAAGGAAAAGAATCTTCATCAAGAGGACTCACTGGATCAGCAAGAAAGTATTTATGGACTAGAAAGTTCATCCTCAGAAAATCTGGGACTTGAAGAAGGTGATTCCGAGTCTGAACTGGGTGCTGCAGGTCCCAAGATCCCGGAAAAGGGGAAGAAGAAGACACAGAAGAAAGAAAAACCGAAGAAGAAATAGTTTTAAATAAGCTGTTATGTTTATCTCTCTAAAGTTTAACTGTCTTGTTTGTATACACTGAATCTCAAAGTATTTTTTTATATAACCTGAATAGAATTTAGAAAAGAATATAGCCTGAATTGTATAACTATTCTTTTCAGAAAGTTTTGATAAGCATAGACTAATAATTATCTGGAATCCTGTCATTATATGGGTAGTTTAGATTTTAGTTATGTAGTTTGGTTTTTTTTGTAGGTGATAGTGTAGTTTGGAAAATCAATAAAATCCTTTAAAAAAACACACAAGGGAATGCCAAAGAAAACAAGAAAGTCTTAATTAAGGTTTTATCGTATGGTTTTACTGCAGAGATGTTGCAAATCCTAGACTGTTCCATGTGAAACCAGAAGTGACATCAGTATGCAAACATGACACCAGCGTACCAGTCCCTGCCCCCTAAATGCTCCTGGTGGTTGCTGGCTACAGTCTGGCAACCCTAGTCTTCACCCACTGGCAGAAGATAATGATAGAGCAAAGCAGTCTATACTAGCAATGCATCCGCTTCCTCTGAAAGTGATGCTTCTGAATGGAAACTCAAAGTCATGAATGATTCTTTGGTTTCATTCCATAACAGAATGTAATTATTCTATATGGACCTTTTTTACAGCACCCTGTAGGAAGAGAGCTGGGGATGTAGCTTATGAATATCAGTACAAGGGGCTAAAACTGAGGGAATCAACGAGCGTTGTGAATTTCATAAAGGGCCTAATTTTCCCCTAAAGACAAGTACCGCCAAGGCTGTGTGAAGTTGGGACACTCTTCATTTCAGTATTTTGGCACAAGGGTGGTATGGAGGCCTTACAGATAAGGTTCCATAGTCATTGTGGCTGCTTTGGGTTTAGGTGAAGGAAATGGACATGGTGTTCAGCAAATTGTCAATGAGCACTGAGGTAGACTCATAGGTGGTACAATTAGTATTTGGGCCTTATTGTTCTCCTGATTGCATCAACAGGATCTCCAAGCCCAATTCCAAATCAGTCCAATAAAGTGCTCTGATTGTTGTTGTTGTTGTTGTGTATGTATGTGTGTGCATTAGAGTTGTCAACCTCCAGGTGGGGTTTAGGAATACCCCAGAATTACCACTGACCTCCAGATTACGCAGCTAGTTCCCCTGGAGAATATGGCTACTTTGGAGGGGGCTGAGGTCCCAACCCCACCTTGCCCAGGCTCCACTCCAATATCTCCAAGAACTTCCCAACCCAGAGTTGACAATCCTGAAACCAGGGCCCATCTTGGCCTTTCTCTTCCAGAGGTATTCCTACAATTTCAAGTCAAATCTCTCCTCCTTGACCCTAAAGCTTTTCCATTCCAAAACCAGTTCTTTCTCAACTCTTTCTTTCTTAGGGTTGCCAGCTTCCAGGTGGGGCATGGAAATCTCCCAGAATTACAACTTATCTCTATACCACACAGACAACAACTCCCTTGAAGAAAACGGAGGGTGGACTGTGTAGCATTGTACCCCACTAATGTGCCTCTTCTCTCCAAAGCCCACCGCCCCCCAGGCTTCACCCCCAGATTTCCAGACATTTCCCAACCCACAGCTAGCAACTGCAGTGTGCATTTATGTGTGTATTTTAAAGCTGGGTTTAATGTTTTTGATTGTTTATACCCTGGGGCCCTAATTGGATGGAAAGGCGGCATAAAATAGAAACAAATAAGGGAAGTTCATGGGGTGCAGAGCATTATTACAATTTGGCAGAGTAATCGGGAAGCAAGAGAAAAATCTCCAGAACCTAGATGTGACTCAGCAATGCTAGCTGGTTATCTGGAAACACAGAACTATGTAATTGGCCCACAGTAAACCATTAAAAATGCCCCAAGTCTAGGAACAGGCTTAGCCTTTTTTGCTACCTCTGCCTTTTTTGCTACCTCTGCCACATCTCAGTCAGCACACTTCTGCCCTTTTTCCTCACTTTTTCAGTCACCATATTTGTACAGCTCATTTCCATGCATGCAATCCCAGAAATTAATCCTATTGAATTTAGGTCAAATCTACATCTGACTTTCCCGCTGGAATCATTCTAGTTTCAAAAAACCCTATCTATACCTGTTTCTAGTTTCAAATCATACTTGTTCTAGTTTAAAAATTACATTCGTTAATTGCCCTTCTGTAGTCAAGCTAGCATTTTACTGCTTTAAACAGATCCTGTTGCTTAGTACTCTTCAGACCCAGGGAGGGAAATTTGAAACCAGTGTGAAATGAGCATAGGAAAAGACAGCAGTCAAACTACTTCAGAGGGGAGGTGTAAATTAGTTGCCCTTTTCTTTTTTCAGTGGTGGCAGCCAGAGGTACAACTGATTGAAAATGATAGAAGGTATGTGACGCTCTGTCTTGCCCTCCCCTGGAGTGCCCCCGGTGGCCGTGCTGTCCCCTCCCAGCAGACGGTCCAGGTGAGGCCCAAGGTTCGAGGAAGAAGTGGTTATCGGGTCTCAGAATGGCCAGGGGCGGGGGTATACAGCACCCTCAGCCGCCTCCTGGCCTCCGTCGGTGTGCACTGCCGCTTGGCTGACTGTTCTCCCAGGCTGCGCCCACGTGCTCTCTCTCTCAGCTGGGCTCCGCTCACAGTCACGTATCACCTCCGGCTCTTCCTCCCCAACCCGTTCTGCCTCCCTTCCTTTTATTCCCCCTTCCTCTCGCCGGACCGTCCTCCCTCCTCCCTCCTCCCCAGCCCCGCCCCCCTTTATAGCTGGCGACGCCGAGGCTTCCTTCCTGCCCGAGGCTCCTGGGACGCGGGTGCGGCGAGCCCCGTCGCCGCCGCTGCCGGCCTTCTCGTGGTGCGCTGTCTCTCCCTGCCCCATCCCAAGCCGGGCGACCTCATCCATCGTGCCCAGGTGAGCCGCCCTGGCGGGACACGGGCCACGCGAAGTGGGGCGTGCGCAGGGTGCCCTCCGGCTCTCGGATGCCGGGTCGAACACCGCCACTCCTGGAGACTCTGGGGGCTTCTTCCCGGCCTTTGTCCCGGATCGCGGATGCGACCGGCTCCCGAGCGCCTGCTGGGCAAGCTCCCGTTCCGGACCCTCCGGGACGGGACAGGTATGCTCATTGCTGTGACCTGGATGGCCCAGGCTAGCCTGATTTTGTCAGATCTTAGGAAGCTAAGGGAGGTTGACCATGGTTAGTAATTGGACGGGAGACCCCCCACAGAAGTCCAGGGTTGCTGCATGGAGGCAGACAATGACAAACCATTCATGTTGCCTTGGAAACCCTATGGAGTCGCCATAAGCTGGCAGCAACTCACTGGCACATTTCACCACCATGAACATTGTACACAGCACATAACGCTTGCAGTACACCTCCATGCAATATGCATGTTCTGCACCGTCTAGAAGAGGTTTTACTTCTCCCTCTAACAGTAGCAAAAGGCTGGATTTTAGCAGTTTTAAAAGTTATTTCGATTGACTTGGGGGAGAAATGTATTTTCTACCATACATTTGGAATGCGGTAGTTGAACACCTAAATAAATATGCAAAGTTGTTGTAGGATCTAGATTTATTACCTTGCGATTTGTCACAGGGCTGGCTTTTCCTCCTTTTATTACTCAAATACCTGACTGGGTAAACAGCAATGTGCCAGTACTGAACTAACTCATCCTGTATACCACAGCAATCAACTCATGACTGCTTAACCTTAAAACCCACTTCGCAAGGAGGTAATGTCTTTTCAACAGCTATGTACTGTGTGGATAACCATAGCATCTTCATGATTTGACTGCTTAGGGCAGGGGTGTCAAACTCATTTGTTATGAGGGCCGGATCTGACATAAATGAGACCTCGGTGGGCTGGGCCACATGTGTCATAAAATGTAATGCCAGGTAGTGGAGATATAAGGACACAAACACAAAGATTTTTTTTACTCACAATAAAAACATGCTTAAAACATTAGTACTCTCACAATATTTTGATAACTGACACCTCTTCTTCTGAATTATTGCATCAAAATGTCTGTACTGTTGCAATCTTGAGTATGCTGTTCAGGTGTGTACCTGTAAGCTTCAACCCTACTTTTGATCTATTGACTTTCACCATGGAGATCTCATGCTCAGAGTTCTGAGTCTAGGACCCAGGGGGAAAACATGAAATGGCTGAGTGATTGAGAGAGTCTGACCAAGTAGGCTATGATGCAGCAGCAGCAACAGAACTGGAAGCAGGAGATGGCCAGTTCCAGTGTGGGCCTGATAGAAGCCCTCTGGGGGCCTGATCCAGCCCCCGGCCCACGTATTTGACACCCCTGGTTTAGGGGGATTAAGAAATCAGTCTGAAGTTATAAAATGCAACCATTTAAAACAAACACATAATGGCTTGGATCAAATTCAGGAAAACACTGAACTGGTTTTTTTTTTTCTCTTTAGCCTCTGAGATGTCATTTGTTTAATTCATTTAAACAGCATTTCATTGAATGTAGGTAATAATCTTGGCTACTCTAGTTCACTGAGTTCCAATAGTCCAGGAAAGACCAACAAAACATGCAACTTCCAAAATGAAACATCTTTTGCTCTGAGTTTTAGAAGCTTTCCTACCCAACAAAATATGGAAACAGCAGCCATAAACTGTTGGCCCTAATGAGTTCAGTTCTGATGCAACTCCAGGGGGACTTGGGTGGCATGTCAGCCACATTGATACACAAATCTGTGCCATACTTAACCCCCCTCCCCCCATCTTTTCCAGATGAATCTGAAAGTGTCGGGGTGGAGTAGTGTCGGGTTATTCACTTATTCTGGACCAGGGAATGTAAATCAATTGCACAGTAAGGACACAGGGACATATTCTGAGAGTTTTGGGCTGCAGCCACATGCTGAATGGACATAGCAGAGAATTAAAAACTAGGTTTTGTGCATTGTAAAAACTATATGAACACAAATCCATTATGTATCATAATTGCTGAAGTGCCATCCCGGTGCAAGAAAGCTCAGTTTAGAGATTCCTGCTGAAATAAAATACTCAGTGTCAAAGCTGCAGTTGGATGTCCTCTTCCTTTACTCCAAAGATAGCGGCTAAAACTCTGGGCATTGAGCCTAGATTCCTTCCCACACCAGCATGTTCCTGGTTTCTAGGAGGCATGATGCTAATGTAGGGAGAAAACAGAGAATGGACTCCTTGCTAAAGAGAAGGGAAAGAAAAAAAAGGGGGGGAAGGCAATCATAGGCCACTAGTCTAATTGTATGGACTGTAAGAGAAGTATTTGAGAATAAATTCAATGGGAGGAATATAACATCAAAGTTAGAAATGGGTTGCTAGTAAATGACTAAGGGTAACTTCTATTTTAACAGTAGCTGTACACAGGGTTCTATTAATCATCAGCCAACTTAGGTGGTCGGTCTGAGGTTCCAGCTGGCTGAGGCTAGCGAAGACCACCAGGTGTGGCGATGACCAGGCAGGGAATTCCAGTGCTCCTGGGGAGGGGAAAGTATAGCGGTGGGACCAGGCATGGAGTTAATGGAAGGGGGCAGAAAAGTAGAATAGCTTGGCCCCCTTCCAGCCTGCATCCCATCCTGAGGGATGTTGGCAGTGGGGCTAGGATGATTAACCCCCCTCCAACATTGGCATTGTGTAACACCAGGCCTATAAATAATAAGACCATGGTCCTCCAGGACTTTCTGCAAGAGCAGAGTGTAGATCTGGTGTGCATGACCAAGACCTGGGTGCGGGAAGGGGAGATGGTAGCTCTAGCCCAACTTGCCCCTCCCGAGTTTCTGGTCTTTCACCAATCACAGACTGGGGGCCGGGGGGGGGAGGAGTGAGGTATTCTTTCTTTATATTATATCATTACAACATTATATTCTTACCTATACACATCTTCTCTCCAGGTTTTTATATGTCTACAGACATTAACAAATTCATCAATAACACAATACAAAAACATTTTTCCAGAAACATTTTTCCTTCTTTTCATATGTCCATACATCATTCTTTTACATTGTTCTTGATAATGCATCAGCAATCACATTCTGTTTGCCTGGTATGTGCTTGATGTCAAAATTATCATCTTGGAGCTGCAAACTCCATCTTATCAGTTTGCTGTTGGTGTTTTTGACCTGATCCAACCGTTTCAGTGGGGAGTGATCTGTGCACAATGTGAATTTTCTCCCCCAGAGATATGGCTTTAGTTTGCCAATAGCCCACACAATAGACAAACATTCTATCTCTATAACTGACAGGTGTTGTTCCCTTTCTACTAGCTTTTGACTTAAGTACAGGATGGGATGATGCTGCCCCTCCTCTCAGCCCTGGCTTAACATTGTATCAATACCATTAGATGAATCAGTGAATAGGGTAAAAGGTTTGGAAAAGTCAGGGGTGTGTAATATTGGTTCTGTTGTTAAAACAGCTTTTAGATGGTCAAATGTTTGCAGTCCAAATTACCAAGTCAGGGTGGTTCTTTTTTGTACAGTCACATAGAGGTGCAGCAATTGCACTAAACTCTGGGATGAACCTTCTATAATATCCCACTACTCCTAGGAATGCTCGAATCTGTTTTTTAGTGTGGGGTCTGGTCCACCCTTGTATAATTTGCACCTTTCCCCAGTCCACTTGGATCTTACCAACTCCTAGCACATGCCCTAAATACTTTACCTGCTGCATGGCTAGTTGATACTTTGACACCTTCATGGTGAGACCAGCATCTTTAACTCTTTGGAACAGAATTGCTAAGTGTTGCAAATGTTCCTTCCAGGTATTACTGAAAATAGCAATGCCATCAATAAAAGCAAAGACTTTTAGTCCCACCAGCATCTTATCAATTAACCTTTGGAACGTAGCTGGTGTGTTCCTCAAACAAAATGCAATACTGTGAACTCAAAGAGTCCCTCCCTGGTTACAAAAGCCATTTTTTGTTGATCTTTGGGGTCCATAGCCACCTGCCAATAACCTTTGGTCAAAAGTAGAAATATAATTGGCAGCTCCAATTGTTTCAACCTGTTCATCTATTCATGGCATGGGGTAAACATCAGGAACAGTTACTTTGTTTAAACATCTGTAATCTATGCAAAACCTCCTAGTCTTATCAGGTTTAGGTACCAGTACCACAGGTGAGGCCCAAGGACTTTCAGACAGCACAATAAGTCCTAAATTCAACATTTCCTTGGCCTCTCTTTTTACATATGTGGCATTCGGGCCGGTCACTCGATATAGTGGAGTGCCACAGGCCTCAAATCCCTCGTATCAGTCTTATGGTATGCTAAGTTGGTTTTCCCCGGCAAGTTGGAGAAAATACAATGAAACTTTACTAGAATGGCTTGTATTTGCCCTTGTTGGTCTTTGGAACGGGAAGGGGTGAACTTAACTTCCTCAATAGTGCTCCCCTTTATAACTTTCCCCCAACCAGACAAATCAATTCCATTACTTTCCCCACCTTTTGTCATTAGTACAAGATTATTACGGTCATAATAGGGTTTAAGCATATTTACATGGTACATCTTACACTGATCCCTGTCATCCCCCATCGTTATCAAATAGTTTACATTTGAGACCTTATGGGCTACTTGTGTAAGGTCTGTCCCAGGCTACTTCTAACTTCTTCTTCCTTCTGGGCTTGAGTACTAAAACTTGGTCCCCAGGTTTGAACTCTCTGTCCCTGGCCTTGGAGTTGCACCACGCTTTTTGCCATTGTTGTGCTTTCCTCATGTTGTCTGCAGCTGCTGGCCCATTTCTTGCAGAAGATCTTGGAGCTCTTGCAGGTAGCTGATGATGTCAGTGTTCTGGAGGTCCTCACGATCTGACCATGCCTCTTTCAGGATGTCTAGTGGACCTCTGCCTTGTCTTCCATAGAGGAATTCAAATAGACTGAACCCAGAACTTTCTTGGGGTACCTCCCTGTACCTGAAGAGCAAACACTGATCCCAATCATTGGGATGTTTGTAGGTGTATATTTTCAGCATATGATTCAGTGTTCCATTAAATTGCTCATTTAATCCGTTGGATTGGGGATGTTAAACTGTTGCTGTTACATGCCAGATGCCACATGCTTTCATTGACTCTTGCATCACCTTCGACATAAAGGTCATGCCTAAATCTGTCACCATCTCTTTGGGGAATCCAAGTCTTGATAATACATTTAATAATGCTTCCACTACTTTTTTTTGCTTCAATGTCCTTTAGAGGAACGGCTTCCGGGAACTTTGTTGTGTAGTCAGGTTCAGGTTTCAGGTTTCAGTATATTGCATTTAGCCATAGGCCATTACAATGACAGAACAATATATAATATATAACAATAACATCTATATAAACCCCTAAACCAGAAGAATAAAAAACTAAGTTAGGGAACAATAAAACATAATAATTCCATTTCTCCCATCCAGACTTCTACTGGGAGTCAAGCTATAGTACTGTACTGCTACTGTTTTATTCCGAATTATCTCTGTGGCAGAGGCAAAGAGGGCCACCTTGTAGGAAATCTTGGCCTCTACATCTGCTAGTAGAACTAGAATTTTTTCCATTTCTGTTCTAGTACCGAAGTTGGCTGTGTAGTCAAATATAGTGAGAATGTATTTGTTCTCTCTCCTGGTGACTCGAGATATGGGACCGACTGTCCACTCCTATCTTCTCAAAAGCTTCTGTGACAACAGGAACTGGCTGTAATCGTCCTTTGGTTTTATCTAAGGCTTTTCCTACCATTTGACAGAGCTGGTACGACTTGCAAGAAGCCCTTTTGTCCTTGCCCATATTGGGCCAAAAGAACCTCTCTTGCACTCTGTCCCTTGTTTTGTTGATGCCTAGGTGAGAGGCCATTGGTGTTGCATGTGCTAAGGTCAACATTTGCCTTCTATATTGCCTGGGAATGACTAATTGTTTCTTTTTCTCCCAGACTACATTATGTTTTTTTTTTTTAAGGTTACTCAATATAGTTTTTGATTGTAAATTTTAAATGGACAAGGATGTTCCACTGTGATCTATTGTTCACTTACTTCAGCTTTCTGCCACAGTTCTTGAAAGCTGGGATCTTGTTGCTGTTCAGTCAGGAACTCTGCTGCATGTATGCTCTGTGACAATCCTTCCTCTTCCTCTGGTTGCTGTTCAGCCTGATCAAATTGTTGTGCTATCATACTTCTGGTGACAATGTTGACTGAAACATCTTGCTGGCTTTTTATTTGGGAAGCCAGATCATTTCCCAATAAAATTGGTATATCAATGTCTTTAAGAATGCCCAGTATCCATTTGCCTTGGAAGTCCTTGTACTTTATAGGAACTTCAGCTAGGGCCACTTCAAATGCAGGTCCTCAAATGCCTTTAATGGTGTATGATTTCCCAGGCAAATACTGATGTCTCTGCACTAATCCTGGTTGGATCAAAGAAATCTGTGCCCTAGTATCTCGATAAGCCTCTACCTCTTTATTATTCACTGTCACAGTCTCTGGCTGAGGACAGACTCAGGAAGTGGAGCGGGAGAGCTACGCTTGTGAAGCGGGAGAAGGGAGCCCATTCAAACAGCCGCAGCTGTTCCCTGGCTCCCTTCTGTACTTACCCACTTCCCTGCCGCTTTCCTGCCACTTCAGAAGGACACCGGCAGAAACCGGTGTCCAGGGGCTGTCTGCCACTTGTCTCCCACTTCCTGGCAGTGTGGACCGGAAGAAGTGGGAGTCAAGCAGAGGTGGCAGTGTGAATGCACCATCGCAGAGATATGTGCATGAGCGCTCATGCACCCATCCACACCCATGCCCCAATACAGGAGATGGGGAGATTTTAAATTTCTAGACTGCTGATGCGGCCATGCGCCTATGCACATAGGCGCACATGCACATATTGCCAAAACGGCCCTGCCACGAGCTGTGGAGGCTGGCACACCTGGGGCTGCTCCGCGACAGTCTGAACGCTCCCTAATGGCATGCTCCCACAATACACTGGCCAGTGTGAATGGCCAGCCCTGGAGCACTTTTCCCCCACAGCTTTTGGCTTTGGTTTCCTCCCGCTCCAGATTGCCAGTCTGTCCTCAGCCTCTATATATTCCTCATTCAAACCTTCTTGCACCCTTCATACTTGTAAAACACTAGTAGTTTTTTTTTGTGGTGCATTCACTGTAGGGGTAGAGATTTCAGTTGCCTCTGTGTCTGGATTCAAGCACTTCACTACTTTAACAGTTTTAGTTGGTAGGGTTGTTTTTCCCTTCTCTAGCTTTAGACAGATTTTTTTTTAGGAAAAAATGCCCTTCCTCTTGGCAATGGAAGCAGATAATCGCCCTCTTCCTAGTTTGAGGAGGACTGGCCCAGCTAGCAGCGTTGTTAGCAGGATCAAACTTGTCTGAGGGGTTCCATACTTTGGGTTTTTTCACAGGGGCAGCTCACATAGATCTTCCTAAATCCCCTTCTATTTCATCAAGAATGATAGCCTTTTCCACCATTTTTAATCCCCCCCCTCAAAATTCATCTGTACTGGGAGGGAAATTGACTGTAAAATTGTTTTAGTCCAATTAGATTTTTCAAATCTTCCGAAGTGGTAACTTTAATTCCTTCAATCCATCTGTTAAGGGCTCTGTCTAAACGACACCCTAATTGAGAGTATGTCTCTCCCGGTTTCCTTTTAATGTCTCTGAATGTCTTCCTGCTTTGCTGAGCAGTGAACTCATATCTGATCCTAACTCTTTCTTTGAATAATTCATAGTTAGATGTCTCTGCATCCTGCATTTCTGAGTATACCGCATTTCTCAGAAGGGGCTAGAGATGGACCCTGCCAAGGTAGAGGCCGTAGTTCAGTGGGAAGCCCCCCGAACGAGGAAACAACTTCAGAGTCTTTTGGGATTTTGTAACTTCTACCGCACCTTCATAAAAGACTTTGCTACAGTCACCCTCCCGATGACTGAACTCCTGAAAACCAAGGGGAGGGGCCCGGAAGCGGGGAAGCCCGGGGAGAGAATAGCCTGGACTGGAGAATGCCAAAAGGTGTTCGAGACTCTTAAGACTCTTTTCACCTCGGAGCCCATCCTGGCTCACCCCGATGAGACCAAGGAATTTGTAGTTCATGTAGACGCGTCGGATGTGGCCATGGGGGGGGACATCCTACAGAAAGGGCCAGATGGGAAGCTGCACCCTCTTGCCTACATCTCAAAAAACTTTAACGAGACAGAGAGAAATTGGTCAGTGTGGGACAAAGAAGCAGCAGCCATCCGACTGGCCCTCACCACTTGGCGGCATTGGCTGGAGGGAGCACAGACCCCTTTTGAAATTTGGACGGATCACAAAAATCTGGAAGCGTTGCGCACCCAGAGATCCCTGAATGCAAAGCAGCTCCCATGGGCCGATTTTTTCTCAAAATTCAACTTTGTGCTTAAACACTTCCCCGGGACGGCCAACTCGTTAGCCGACGCACTATCCCGATTGCCCCAGCACGAGAGCTTAAAGGAGGAGGTGTTCGACTCCATGTTCTCCCCCCAGCAGCTGGGAGGAGCGGTGACCACCAGGAGTCAGAGTAAGCAGGCTGCGGTAGAGCCGTGGGGAAGCGATTGGGGGGGGATTACTCCCCGGAAGAAGTCGAAGAGTTAAAAAACTTAGAAGACTGCTCCCTCCAGGAAAACAAGTGCTGGTACCATGGGGACAAACTAGTGGTACCCCGAAACAGGAGAAAAGACATATTGCTGACTTGTCATTCCTCAAAATTGGCGGGGCACTTTGGGTTTTTAAAGACGCTCAATTTGGTTCAGAGACAGTTCTGGTGGCCACGCATGCGCAAGGATGTTTCGGACTTTGTAACTGCCTGCCAGACCTGTTTGATGTGCAAAAGAAGGGGGGGGAAGTTCCGGGACTATTGCACCCACTGCCCACCCCCTCTCGCCCATGGGAAGCGATAGCCATGGATTTCATCACCAACCTGCCACCCTCAAAGGGAAAAACGGTAATTTGGGTGGTGGTAGACATGTTTTCAAAGCAAGCCCACTTTACCCCCTTCAAGCAGCTACCTACGGCAAAGGGAATGGCCAAGGATTTTTTCAACCACGTGATAAAGCTGCATGCTTTCCCCAAACGCGTGGTATCCGATAGGGGCAGTCAGTTCGTTGCCAACTTCTGGCGGGAGCTTTTGACGCTAATGGACATTGAACCAGCCCTAAGCTCAGGGTACCATCCAGAGACCGATGGACAGTCCGAACGAACTAATCAAATCCTGGAACAGTTCCTAAGGTGTTACACTAACTACCACCAGGATAACTGGGTGGAATTACTGCCGTTCGCAGAGTACAGTTATAACAATGCTGTGCATTCGTCTACAGGCATATCCCCATTCATGGCAGTGGGCGGCTTTGAGGGAAAACCACTGCCTACCATAGAAAACACACCAAACACTCCCCCTACGGACTTTAAGTGGTGGTGGGCAGCGTTGCAAGACTCATGGCCACTGATAGCTAAAACACTGGACAAGGCAAAAGAGGACTACAAGAAATATGCGGACCGTGGCAGAGCAGAGGGCTGGGATCTCCAGCCAGGAGACTCAGTCTACTTGTCCACCAAAAATATACATGGATTACAACCCAGTAGGAAATTGGGGTGGAAATATGTTGGCCCTTACAAAGTGTTGCGTAAAATCTCTGATGTGTCTTTTGAATTGGAGTTGCCCAAATCACTGAGTTCTGTGCACCCTGTTTTTCATTTCAGCTTGCTGAAGAAGAATCCTGGGCCGAATGCTTGGCATCCAGTTCCTCCGACTCCTCCTCCACTGATGAAGGGGGAGGCACCCCATTTTGAAATTTCTGAAATCCTTGATTCTAAAATGCGTAGGGGCCACTTATTATACTTAGTTAGATGGGTAGACTTTGGCCCGGAACAAAATGAATGGGTTCGTTCTGATAATGTGCATGCTCCTAAGTTAGTGAAAGCTTTTCATAAAAGGTTCCCAGACAAACCCGGGTAGGTTTATTTTTGGGGTGGCAGTATGTCAGAATCTGCTGATTCAGACAAGGATTTCTGGGACTTCCTGCTATGCTTCCTATTGCTTTGTGCTGTGTGTAACCTGTGCTTGCACCCATTTTGTATTCATGCTTATTGCTTTTAGTTGCCCCCATGCCCCCCATGTAACCATATCCCTGGCCAGGAAGACTGTATGCTATGTGACCCCAGGTTTATGACTTTGACCAGGCCTGGTCTGTGTAACTGCTTGCCCGGGAGAGTGACAACTTCAAAGCATGGGAACAATGGGCCTCTCACACTCCTGCCTCCGCATTCCATTCATCCCTGCTGGGAAGACAAGGGGAGGACAGAGACCATTTCTTATCAACGTGCGAAGGCCTTGAGGAAAGCAATTGTTATGTGAATATGGTTACATCTAAGGGGTCTGGTTTGGGAAGGGAAATTTACAGCTTAACACCTAGCTTTCTTTCCTGTGGGAAGCAAACGGCCAAAGACCCCTTTTGCCCGCCGTTTTTCCCCTTCGGTGATTGGTTACCTATGGGCAATTCAAATTCTACTGAAGGGTATAATAGACCTGCTTCTATCATATGCATTATCTCTGACAATAATCCGAGAACCTGTACCAATGTAGAGATTGGAAATAAAGAACTGTGTTTCATCAACAAAGATCTGATCCTTGACTACTTTGAACAGAAGTCTCACAGTATATTTCACTCAAACCTCTGCAAATCTGGGGGATTAAGTACAACATCCTATCTCCTTCATCTGTCTGTAAATCATGACAGGTTGTTTCAAAACTAAACAGAGAAGCTTCCACATTATCCCCTTTCTGATATCTGGGGAACTTTTTCTGTTCTACTGTGGAATAGTTTTCATTTCTAGGGTTACTGTGAAGCTCTGCCCTTAACTGAATTTGATGGAGCTTCAAATTAAACATTTTCTTTTCATGTTCTCTTTCTTCCTCTCTTTGTCTTTCTTTGTCCTCACTGTCTTTTTGTTTTTCCTCTGCCTACCTTTGTTCTTTTTCTGCTATTATCCTGGCAATTTGAATTTCTTTTTCAGCCTCTATTCAGACTAATTCTTACTGTAATTTCACGGCCTCAATATTTTGACTGGGATTCTCCTCAGGACACCATCCTTGTGCCTGTCCTTCTCCTGTTGCTTTAACTGCTTTCTGTGGAGGTGCCATTTCTGAGAAGAATTTTCTTTTAAACTGTTACAATGTTTATAATGCAGTGTCCTCCTACTGGATGTGTGCTTGTGTGACTCTTGTTTGTGAATTTTTATTCAAAATCCTGATGCTGGCACCACTTATGCAACATGATCAAGTGGGGGTGCCTATTTTATAAACAAGATTCAGATTATTATTCTGTTATGACTGATCACCTCATCTTTCTTTAGATGACCAGTTTACACTAAACAGTGTCTTCAGGGTTTGTATCTTTTGTGGATGGAGGATATCTGCCAGATATGAATCCCTCTCCAGTAACCAGGGGTCATTTCATAGAAAAAGAGGTGCAGGAGCTCATTAGCATAACTTATTTGCACATGCCACACACACACACCCGACATCATTGGAAGTATGTCAGAAGGCAAGAAAGAAAGAAGAGAGAGAGAGGCAGAGAGGCAAAGAGAGAGAGAGAGAGAGAGAGAGAGAGGAAGGAAGGAAGGAAGGAAGGAAGGAAGGAAGGAAGGAAGGAAGGAAGGAAGGAAGGAAGGAAGGAAGGAAGAGCTGGCAGAGAGGAGACAGCTACCAATCCAAGCCTTAGAAATACCACTATTCTGAGAGGATAGCTTCAGTGGCGGCTGAAGCCTTCAGAAGGCTGGTCGGAGGAACAAGGACCTTTCCAGGGGATGGGGTCATTTTGCTGCAGCCATGACACAAGCAGGCATTCCCCCGCGGGGGGGGGGGAGGCTGGCACCAACTCCCGGAGCTAAGCTCCCCTGAGCTCCTGCTTGAAATGACCCCTGCCAGTAACTATCTGTGGTTAGACCTTGGACTTTCTCCATCTGGCTCTCTGAGACTGACTGGTGAGCCTTTTCTAGATATTTCCCAGTCTCTTCCAGACTCCTAGTCCTTCCCTTAACCACCTCGCAAGTTCCCTTGGAGAAGTGTATGTTTTGCTCTGTGACTACTGAGGAGTTCTTCAGTTTCTCCTCTCAACTCACTACCCTCTCTCTTTAGAGAGGACCAGTAAGAGTGCTCTCTAGCTCCAGTTTTCCTTAAACTTAAGGCTTGCTGTATTAGCTTCAGAGGCTCCTTCTCTGTCCACTGTCGACCGTTAACGGTCACTTCACTGAGAATTCCGAGCAACTTGCCCCCACCACTTTCAGTCATGTGACCTAGCTGCTCTCTTGCTTCGCTGCTGTTTATCAACAATCCTTAGAGTCCGTCACACACACCATCTGAAGTAATTAATGAATTATAGCCACACGTTATGATTTTATGATTGCATTTGAAATTGAATTGTTTTAAATGATTTTATGTGGATTTTAATAGTATTTATGAACCAACTAATGTAAGCCGCCTTCAGCCTGCTTGCCAAAGAGCGGGGTACAAATTAATTAATATAATCTTTGCAGCCTGAGTAGGAACCAGGCTGTAGGAGTGCTGAGCAGGCGTAGAAGTGCTGAGAAAAGTAATTATTAAAATATTTATATGCCCCTTTGGGCAATAAAGGGTCTCCGCCCCCGTCCCAAATGTCTTGCACAAACTATATAAAACACTGATAGCCGCTGTGGTGTACCAGCTAGAGTGTTTGCTGAGGACCAGGGATACATGGGTTCTGATCTCCATACTATCATAAAGTTCTCTTGGTAATCTTGGACCAGTCAGTTTCCTAACCTACCCCACAGAGTTTTTATGAGGATAAAATAAAGGAGGGGACACTGAGAAGGCTGCTTTGAATACTTTGGAGGAAGGGCAGGATAAAAATATGAGAGACAGAGAAAAAAAAGTTGGACAGAACTTTGGATAAAACACAGTACAGTCTAAATGCAGTCAATAAACACTACATCTAATAGCAAACTGGCTGTCCCTTGAGTGATAGCAGAACAGGGACATCTACAGACAAGGCAGGGATATAGATGCAGGTTAACCAACAGAAAAAAACAAAGCAAAGACCCAAATCCAACATGTTGACGAAGATTAAAAAAGGGCTGAATGAGAATAACAGAGCAATCCTAAGAGTTACACCCATCTAAGTCCATTGTTAAAGGGTAAGAAGGGGCAGGGGTAAGTATTCAGCATGCTCAAGCTCCCAAAAGTTTAGATAAATCTTGTAAGGGGAGATTTTTTTGGGGGGGATTTCCAAATAGTTTTCCCTTTCTCCTTCCGCCAGGCTTTTAATTAGGAGCCGCCGCCGGGGGGGGGGGGGTTGGACATCGCCCTGGCCCTGTCGACCGCACCCCTCTGCTGCCATCGTTCACCATGACATCGCTGTATTGAAGTCATCATCTGCTGCTGTTGTATATTGTGTGGGATGTATTAATTTTAATGTTGATTTTATATTGTAAACCTTATGGTGCTTTTATGTCTGTTAGCCGCCTTGAGCCGGTCCGCTGGCAAGGCGGGATATAAATATAATAAATAAATAATAAATAAATAAATAAATAATAAATACATGATTCCTTACCGGCGCCAAGCTTTTATAGTGTATGCAATTGAGGTTGATATACTATACTATACTATACTATACTATACTATACTATACTATACTATACTATACTATACCATTGGCTGGCTCTAGATATCCTTGGCTGGATCTATATACCAGATAATGGTGCTACCATGATAATTCACCTCCTGGATGGACAAGGAAAATCCAGGAGTTGAATTATTCTAATGGCACAGTATCCAACAATATGTGGATCCAGACAAAAAATTTAATAAAAGCTGAACTCAAATATGATAGTGAGTGAAATAAACACTGGGGAAAAGAAATGGTGGCATGTATCCAAGCAAGCAGTTCTGAAGAATTGAGAGCTCTTAGTCTTTGGAAGAGGAGGAGACTTCTGATTAGATCCAGTAAGCCAGGCCTCAGTGTAAAAGCAAAGTCCTTTTTCTTTTCTTTTTTTTTTTTAAAGATTTTTATTGATTTTATCTATATTCTACATTTCTACGCTACTTACTATGCTAAATTTATCTTATACAGAGAATACTTTATAAAATGCTTAATCTATCAATTTATAAAAATTATTATAGCATTTAAAAAAAACATGGTTAACACATATTACTTTGTTACTTTTTCCATTCAAAAAGCTATTTGGCAGTATGCATAGTTTGGAGACAACACTTAATAACAAAGCTTCTAATTCATACTAGTGCATATGCTTAATAAACATTTAACAGTCATTTCTTCTTTTGTCCTCTTCTTGTTTTCTTAGTCTCAACATGTACTTTTGGAGCTGCTGCTCCTATCTCCAAGTCTGATTTCTCTTCTTCGCTCTTAGAGCTATCAAAACCGTACATACTTTCTTGCGAAGCCAGCGAATCATCTGTGTCTCTGCCTTTTTTCTTTTCTTTGTCTTTTTCCAAAAAGTTTTTCACTTGTTCAACAGAGTCAATCTTATATTTCTTATCTTTGATGCTGAAGCTAAGTCCCTCTGGAGTATTCCAATGGTATATTATTGATTCAGACTGAAGCCATGTTGTCAGCTTTCTGTAGGCTTTTCTTCTTCTCCGTATTTCAAATGGTACATCTTTCAAAACTTTAACTTCTTCTTCTTGGATCTTCAGAACCGCTTTACTTGTGGCTTTTAAAACCACATCCCTTGTTGATTTCTTGGAGAACCTTATCATAATTTCACCTGGCAGGCTTTTCTTTTTAATATATTCTGGGTAGGTCCTATAGACCATATCCATATCGCTTTTTAATTCTTCTGCTTTTAAGCCTGTTAACGGTGCCAACGCTTCACTTAACAGTCCTTTAAGGTCTTCTCCTTTTTTTCTGGTACGTTCTGCAGTCTCAGGAAGAAATTCGCCCGTTCCATTTGCAATTTCAGAAGGGAATCGTGATGAAAAGCCTTTTCTTTCTCTACTTTCTGTAGTCTTGAATCTTGATTTTTTACTGACGTTTTGACCTCCATAAGGTCCCGCTGCAGCTTCTCTGTGACTTTATTTGACTCCTTCAGCTCCGACTGCATTTTATCCATCTTGATGTTCAGTGACGTCATTTGATCCACTAGAGGTCGCAATAGCGAGGAGAACACCGCGCTCATCTCAGTGGTATCAACCTTTGAACTCGGAACTGTAGTTGCTAGCTTTGGGGAAGGTTTCGGTTTCCCCGCCATTGTTGAGACTTTGCTATTGTTTACGTTTAGATAAGATGGAGATAAGAAGCGATTTTTTCAGCTGCACTTGTATCGTTTTAATTGTTAAGTCCTCAAGTATGTGATACCGCCATCTAGCAGCTCATCTAAGCTTTCCTTCCTTCAGTAACGCCATGGGAAAGAGCCTCATAAGTATGCCGATAATGGAAGGGGGGGGGATTTCTCTCCACCCGCCGCTTCTCCCGCTAAGTTGCTTATTTCAACTTCGAGACTCACTTTTTCACCTTTGCGTAGCTGGAAGTTACTGCTTCATCACTTCATATTCTCTGCTGCTTCATGGTTTGCGCTATAGCCATGCGGCTCCCACGATGGGGGAACCTATGGGGGTGATGAGGGGGACCTCAAATCCTGCGGTCGCCACCGCCGGGAGAGATCCCTTCTCGTGCCACCCCAGGCAGAGCCCCCTCACTGGGGTCTCTGGGGGCTTGGCACCTGTCCAGAGCCCCTTCTTCCCATCGGGTACGGATCGCCTCCCCCGCTAGTGCGGAGGGACGCATCCGCCATTCTTCGCAAGTCTTCCGGAAGTCTCGTTCTTTTTATTTTCTTAATGGTCTTTCAGGAACACATTCATTGACAGTGATACCAAATCAATAGTACCCAAAGCAATTATACTGTTTTCAAAGAGCAGATAAATGACAGGCACTAATCAGTGTAATAGGCAAAAAGCACGAAAAACCCCAGCAGTTACTTTCCCAGAGAAAAGGCGCTCAAGCTAGAAACCACTCCCCCCTCCCCCCGCGAGAACTCCTACTTCCCATTCCCACACAGTCAGGCACCTGGAGGAGCCCATCACAGAAACATCCCAAGGTTAACTTCACAGCAAAACAGATTAGCAGAGCTGGCGAGATGCAGGGGGAGGAGAAGGAGAGGGGGTGTGGGTAAGAGCACTCTGACGTGGGAAAGAACAGGGTACCAGACTCCCGTTGTGAGTATACAGTTGGCATGGAGGAAATGAACAACAAAATGACAGGGAACCTGACAAGACTCCCACTTCCTATGCTGTCCTTGAAAGTCTGCTGACTCAGAGGAACAAAATGTTGCTGCAGTGGGAGAGGAAAGCAGGAAGCCCCCCCCCCCCCCCGAGGTCTATGAACTGCTGGATAAATGCCAGTCTCTTCAAACTGAACCTTGAAGATGCCACCTCCTGTCTTCAGTGCCTAATCCATCTTGCAAACAACACCAATAAAATATGACCTACACAGTAGTGATAGAATTTATATTTGAGAGACCTTCTGTTATAGTTAACAGTGTTAGGGGACTGGGGTCTAAGGGCTTATCCTAGAATTATATTTCCCTAGTTCTAGAACAAGGCTTAGAGATACCCAAGATGTTTTAGTTTCTCTTCATATTAAGAGCCATTCAGTTTTGGAGCCATTCCTTATTTAGGTAGTCTTCACCTGTGGACCCAGAAATATTGCATACACAACTCACTGAACTGAATGCAGATCATTGGTCATCAGCCTGCCAGCTGCTTCACAGCCCTGCCCTGCCCCCCATCTTTAGTCCAAGGCATGCAACAAAAAGTGTATCAAGCATGTGGTGTGACTCTACAAAGTGCTGGTGACTCAGTGGGCTCAAAGTTGTGCATACCTGCATAAAAAATTGTAGTTAATCAAAAGTTCTGCCTAGATTTATGTAGGCCCTCTTATGCAAATCTATCAATTGCATTTTATTCTGCCCTTCTGCCTAAAGGCTGAGTTTCAGATCCTACTTTGTGTGTAGGTAGCCTAGTCTTGTTCCTTTCATTACATACACATGGAGGGACCAACCCGTTTACCAGTGAGTAAGTGATAGCTTTTCGGTCCAAGTTTATGAACTGAAAAACTTGTTGCCACTGCTTTGTTGCATTTGGGAACCAAGTTCAAGAAAAATAGTAAATCCCAATGATGTGGGACAATGTGGTGAACAAATCATTTCTCATGTGGCTGTTTGTAAAATTTGGTTAGAGACTTCCAGTTGTGGGCATTATTGAACAAAGAAGGCAATCAGGCAAAATGGGAAGGAGTCAAGGATTTGCTTGAGATTTGCTCTGTGCTGTTACATTTCTGTTCAGTTTTCTGTCAGCCATGGCCTGTAGTAAGCTCTGGAATTCATGTCCAGCACCTGAGAAGTATTTTTGGCATGCATGAGAGTGAAAAGAAGGATTCTGGAAAGTTCCAATGGCTATTATAAGAAATGGAGGATGAAGGACAGGGAAATTGGAAGTGAGCCAATGTAACTCTAGCCAAAGGGCCACTCCAGCATGGAGGAATACATCCTATCATTCTTGACACCCAGAAGTTCATAGGATATAAAGTCTATCAGGCCCCTGTCTCCAGTGTCCAAATAATGTTGGAGCATTTCCCTTCTGTTAATTGAACATATTTGTTATTTAAAGAGGTTTAGACGTTGGATATTCTATTTTAAATTATTATTTTTTAAAAAAACTGGCTGCTATATGGTGTCAGTTTAGTCATAGATTCAACTATTCCTGCTCTCTCTTATTGGCACTGAAAATTTTATTATATATTTGGGATTTATTTATGTATTTATCATGGGAATTTTTGTGGGTTGGAGCTAAAAACCTCTAAGAATTCATTGAAGAGTGTGACTGCAATAGCCAAAGTTTTATACTATTTTGCTTTTGTGGAATTCTAACTGAAAAGTAATATTTCTGATGTATGTGAGCCATTAAATATATGACACATGTGGGATGCTATCACTTTTTCAAAAAACCAGTGGCACAGTGGTCACAAACAGCTCCAAGTCTACTTCAGTGTCTCAGGGTGTCTCAGGAGCCAATCAATTTGTAACTGAAGTTGCAGTCCACTGTGGGAATTTAACAGTGTGTGAGAGAAATATAGCTATGGAACATAATAAACTACAGTATCCAAGAAGTATTATCAAGTTTGGCTTGCATGCAGTTCAAAAGTCCAGCAATGACCTGAAATATTCCTCTTTCCTCAGCTGGTTGACAAAAAACTATATCTAGATATAACAGCTTAAGTGCCTGCTTATTGACTACCTAATCCATTCAGCTTACATTTGTTATGTGTATGTATCCTTCTTGCTTGGCAAAGTTACCATCCTGTTGGACTCTTGGCTCCAGGGGATGACAAAGTGGGTTAGAGCCCAAAGATTGGCACAGTAGGCCCAAATAATGCCTTCCATTATAAATAGCACAGGGGCAGCTGTATCAGTGCCAGCGATGTCACATGGGAATGCCGCTGATTGGGGGTGGGGTTTCCCCCACCAGTCAGCTGGTTGGCAGTGAGGAGAAGCCCCCCAAAGTGTGGGATCCCCTGCTTGGACCCTACTCATTGAGCCCCCTGAAATTTTCTTCCTGGAGGTTAATGGACCATCAGAAATGGGGGGGGGGGCGGGTAAGGAATTGCGGTGGGAAGAGAAATCTCCATCTCCTTTCCTGCAAACAGAATTGTATGGTTGGATGCATGCCAGTGTCAAATAATTCTTCGTTGGCATGCATTGCCTTATACAGAGTGGGAGAGGGCTCTACCTAAATTATGCTGGGTGCTATGACTTTCCTCCAGTAAGTCTCCCTCCAACAAAGAAGGATTCCGTTCAACAAAGAAAACTCTTCTCCATCAGAGGAAACCTTCCTTCATCAGAAAAAAGTTATTGAAAGAGGTCTTTTTCACTTGAGGGGAGACACAGCAGAAAAGAGTAATAGGATCCAACTTAGTGGAAGGGAATCATGGGATCCAACCCATTATGTCCCATTTAATGTGTGTGTGGGGGGGTTCAGGTCATAAACCAATGCTTAACTGAAATCATATGCTGAATAAAGTAGAGCAGCTAATCAGAATTTCTCCTATAATAAAATAGAGATAGCTTGAACTTGTGCCTAGGATGAAACTAATGTGTCTAGGTAAACTCATTATGAGGCTGGAGATGCTCAGGAGAATGGTGGGCATATAAATATTTTAAATAAAATACATTAAAGTAGTAGCAAAACATGTTCTCTTAACTGACAAAATGTCAAGCCAAGTTATCATTCCAAGATAATACGCAGAATGGAATGTTCCATGCACATGAGCACCTGTGAGCATTCACCCATGCACACAGTCGCACATTAAAGAAAAGTCTGTTGATTCATTTCCAAGGAAATACTATATAATATTTTATATACTGTTAGTTATGAGAGAAACATGATAGTTATAAGCTCATAGTTCAATTAACTTTTCATCAAGATAAAAATAAAATAGTTTATATTCCATGAGCATGTCTAAAAGAAAAGAAAGAACTCACGTATTTCAGAATAAATATAAGCTCTCTAAGGACTAACAGTGCAAATCTCAGAACACTCACCTGGGACTAAGCCCTACTGAACAGACCAGAGTAGGACCTCTAAGACCTACTTGGGATGTTACTGTAAGATCAAATTTCATGCTACATTTTTAAATGAGTCCCCTGGAGCCAATTCACAGAGATTGGCAACCATAGTGGAAGGGAGCAAACCACAAAATACCAAGTCATTATCTTGTGCTCATATATCTCTCCTTACTGTCCTTCTAACTGTCAAAACTGGCTACAGGATAAGATCTAGCATCACATGTGTCTCTAAAAAAAGAGTACACAAGAATGACATTATTTCCATTTCTGAGATCTTCCTAAGTGCTGATTCAAAATTAAAATACTTAAATATTTTCTGACTTAAGCCACCTCAAAGATTACATTTTCTACACTTTAATTATTGCTTCCTGTTTAGAGATATATAATATTTGATATAGACCTTACTCAGAAATTACCCATTCTGGGCCTGCTGGAGATCTTTCTAATTAATTCTTAAATACAAAGGATATTTTATTATCTTTATGTATATCCCACTTTTCTCCTTCAGTGACCCAAAGTAGTTTATCTCACTGTTCTCCAATCCTCCACTTTATCTTTACAATACCAACTCTGTAAGGTAGTTTAGTCTGAGAGCATGTGTGAGGTCATCTGGCGAGCCCCCATGGCGGAACTGGGATTCAAACTTCATTGTCCCAGGTCCTAATCCAACAGTCTAATCACTACACCCCACCAAAAGGCTGCCAGCTTTCAAGTGGGGCCTGGAGAATTCTTGGGATTACAAATTATCTCCAGACTACAGAGATCAGTTCCCCTGGAGAAACTGACTGCTTTGGAGGGTGGATTCTACAGTGTTATAACCCACTGAGATCTCTACCGTTCCCCAAACCCGCCTTTTCCAGGGTCCATCCCAAATCTTCAGGAATTACCCAGCCCAGAGCTTGCAGCTGTACCATACTAGCATTTAGAGATCACCAAGAATGACAAAGCTAATTCAAGCATGCCAAATATCATGGTTCAATACTTTTCAGACTGCATCATCTCACATGATAGGCCACATAATAGAATCATCCATATTAAAACACACAAACAAAAACATCTCAATAATACATGGAAAGTCAGCATTCTAAGAGAAACTCTGGGCTAAACTGACCTGCCAGCTTGCTACTATTTATTTATGGTGTCACATTAAATCATCCTCAATCAAGCCAATAGTTGCCAAAAGGTTGTCAAAATGTATTGCTGCTATTTATAGGGAATGGGAATATGTGTGTATAGCAGAGGCATCATAAAAGAGGTTGTCATCCTCTGATTAAAGATTTTTAATGAAGGAAAGGAGTGCTTGTGTTATAATGTATGGACACAACCTCAGGATGAGTGTTGTGGGTCAGCCTGAGCTCAGCATAAAGTCCTCAGGGGAGGAGGACTCCTCAGTCAGCAGAATCCAGCAAACAGGCTGATGAGCTCAGGCTGATCAAGACTCACCACCAACAGCTGATCCAGACCCACTACCCAGCTCTGATGCAGCAGGTGAGACTCAAGTGATTAAAACCAGTCCACCAGGCTCACCTCCACCCTTTGAGTGCCAGAGACAGAAGCTTCGAAGGGGGCTGAAAGCAAGGAGGCCCATAGCCAGCTGCTTGCTGATGGCAGCCTGGAGTAGTTGCAGCAGTACTCCCAAGCAATTGGCTGCTAACAAGGGCATGTTAGGAAGTGCCTATAAAACTCAGGGCTAGGAGACTGTGTGTTGTAGAAATGCTGAGTCATTCTGCTGGACTCTGTAAGCACAACTTCTGACCCTGTGTTCTTTGTGTGACCTTAGACCAGCCTGGGGCTTTGACTTTGTGACTCTCTGGCTTGTGGATGACCCTTGGACCTCCTGACTATGTTTTCTGCTTCACTCCATCTGATAATGACCCCCTGGCTTATGCACTTTTGGCTTATGGACTTCAGGGACTGAACTCTGGACTTTGTGTGAGCACCTGAATGTGTCTGGCTTGCCTGCCTGTGCCTGCTACATGATGATGAGTAACCCAACAAGTTCAGAACCTGGGTCAGCCAAATTTGTGTGATATCCTTTCACTCTCTCCCACACCAATGACCTTCTCAATTATCAATCCAAACCTGATATTTATCTTATTACTGCAACATTTCATAATTTCTTAGGAAGAGAGTACACTTTACTTCAGAACTTGTTAAACTAAACGGACAACCTATAAGCATGGTTTGCTTTCAGCAGAAAAGTTGGTTTCCTTTCTTTAAATTTATATTTTAAAAAACTTAAAAGTTGTGAGACTTCTGCTCAAAGTAGTCAAGGATCAGATCTTTGTTGATGAAACACAGTTCTTTATTTCCAATCTCTACATTGGTACAGGTTCTCGGATCATTGTCAGAGATAATGCATATGACAGAAGCAGGTCTATTATACCTTTCAGAACAGTTTGAATTGCCCATAGGTAACCAATCACTAAAGGGGAAAAATGGCGGGCAAAAAGGGTCTCTGGCCGTTTGCTTCCCACAGGAAAGAAAGTGAGGTGTTAAGTTGTAAATTTCCCTTCCCAAACCAGACCCCTTAGATGTAACCATATTCACATAACAATTGCTGGCCTCAAGGCTTTCGCACGTTGATAAGAGATGGGTTCTGTCCTCCCTTGGCGTCCCAGCTGGGATGAATGGAATGCGGAGGCAGGAGTGTGAGAGGCCCATTGTTCCCATACTTTGAAGTTGTCATTCTCCCGGGCAAGCAGTTACAAAGACCAGGCCTGGTCAGGGTCATAAACCTGGGGTCACATAGCTTACGTTTACACTGGCCAAAGTTAGGGTTACATGGTAGGCTTAGAGGCAACTAGAAACAAGAAGCATGTATGCATAATGGGTGCAAACACAGGTTGTCAATACATAAGCAATAGAGCAATAGAAATCATAGCAGTAAGCCCCAGAAAACCTTGTCTGAATCAGCAGATTCTGACACACTGCCACCCCGAAAATAGATCTACCCGGGGTTGTCTGGGAATCTTTTAAGGAAAGCTTTTACTAACTTAGGAGCATGCACATTTTCAGAACGAACCCACTCATTTTGTTCCGGGCCAAAGTCTACCCATCTAATTAAATAATATAAGTGGCCCCTACGCAACTTAGAATCAAGGATTTCAGAAATTTCAAAATGGGGTGCCTCCCCCTTCATCAGTGGAGGAGGAGTTGGAGGAACTGGATGCCAGGCATTCGGCCCAGGATTCTTCTTCAGCAAGCTGAAATGAAAAACAGGGTGCACAGAACTCAGTGATTTGGGCAACTCCAGTTCAAAAGACACATCAGAGATTTTACACAACACCTTGTAAGGACCCACATATTTCCACCCCAATTTCCTACTGGGTTGTAGGCCATGTATATTTTTTGTGGATAAGTAGACTGAGTCCCCTGGCTGGAGATCCCAGCCCTCTGCTCTGCTACAGTCCGCATATTTCTTGTAGTCCTCTTTCGCCTTGTCCAATGTTTTAGCTATTAGTGGCCATGAGTCTTGCAGTGCTGCCCACCACTGCTTAAAGTCCGTGGGGGGAGTGTTTGGTGCACTCTCTATGGTAGGCAGCGGTTTTCCCTCAAAGCCGCCTACCGCCATGAATGGGGAGACGCCCGTAGACGAGTGCACAGCATTGTTATAACTGTACTCTGCGAACGGTAGTAATTCCACCCAGTTATCCTGGTGGTAGTTAGTGTAACACCTGAGGAACTGTTCTAGAATTTGATTAGTTCGTTCGGACTGTCCATCGGTCTCTGGATGGTACCCGGAGCTTAGGGCTGGTTCAATGTCCATTAGCTTCAAGAGCTCCCGCCAGAAGTTGGCAACGAACTGACTGCCCCTATCGGATACCACACGTTTGGGAAAAGCATGCAGTTTTATCACGTGGTTGAAGAAAGCCTTGGCCATTCCCTTTGCCGTAGGTAGCTGCTTGAAGGGGGTAAAGTGGGCTTGCTTCGAAAACATGTCTACCACCACGCAAATCACTGTTTTTCCCTTTGAGGGTGGTAGGTTAGTGATGAAGTCCATGGCTATTGCTTCCCATGGGCGAGAGGGGGTGGGCAGTGGGTGCAATAGTCCCGGAACTTTCCCCCCCTTCTTTTGCACATCAAGCAGGTCTGGCAGGCAGTTACAAAGTCCAAAACATCCTTGCGCATGCGCGGCCACCAGAACTGTCTCTGAATTAAGTTAAGTGTCTTTAAAAATCCAAAATGCCCTGCCAATTTAGAGGAATGACACGTCAGCAATATGTCTTTTCTCCTGCTTCGGGGTACCACTAGTTTGTCCCCATGGTACCAGCACTTGTTTTCCTGGAGGGAGCAGTCTCCTAAGGTTTCTAGCTCTTCAACTTCTTCCGGGGAGTAATCCCCCCCAGTTGCTTCCCCACGGCTCTACCGCCACCTGCTTACTCTGACTCCTGGTGATCACCGCTCCTCCCAGCTGCTGGGGGGAGAACATGGAGTCGAACACCTCCTCCTTTAAACTCTCGTGCTGGGGCAATCGGGATAGTGCGTCGGCTAACGAGTTGGCCTTCCCGGGGAAGTGTTTAAGCACAAAGTTGAACTTTGAGAAAAAATCGGCCCATCGGAGCTGCTTTGCATTCAGGGATCTCTGGGTGCGCAACGCTTCTAGATTTTTGTGATCCGTCCAAATTTCAAAAGGGGTCTGTGCGCCCTCCAGCCAATGCCGCCAAGTGGTGAGGGCCAGTCGGATGGCTGCTGCTTCCTTATCCCACACTGACCAATTTCTCTCTGTTTCGTTAAATTTTCTCGAGATGTAGGCAAGAGGGTGCAGCTTCCCATCTGGCCCTTTCTGTAGGATGGCCCCCCCCATGGCCACATCTGAGGCGTCTACATGAACTACAAACTCCTTGGTCTCATCGGGGTGAGCCAAGATGGGCTCCGAGGTGAAAAGGGTCTTAAGAGTCTCGAACGCCTTTTGGCATTCTCCAGTCCAGGCTATTCTCTCCCCGGGCTTCCCCGCTTCCGGGCCCCTCCCCTTGGTTTTTAGTAATTCAGTCAGCGGGAGGGTGACTGTAGCAAAGTCTTTTATGAAGGTGCGGTAGAAGTTACAAAATCCCAAAAGACTCTGGAGTTGTTTTCTCGTTCGGGGGGCTTCCCACTGAACCACAGCCTCTACCTTGGCAGGGTCCCTCTCTAGTCCCTTCTGGGAAATGCGGTACCCCAGGAAATCCACAGAGTCCTGATGGAATTCACATTTAGACAACTTTGCATATAACTGATTTTTCAACAGGGTTGAGAGCACTTCCCGGACCAACTGCACATGTTCTTTCTTATCAGCAGAGTAGATCAAGATATCATCTAAGTAACATAACACCCCATTGAATAAATGCTTGTGCAACACTTCATTTATTAAGCTCATAAAGACCCCGGGCGTGCCACTTAATCCGAACGGCATCACTAGGTATTCGAACTGTCCCAATGGTGTGTTAAATGCAGTCTTGAACTCATCCCCCTCCCTGATGCACATCCGGAAATATGCGTCTCGGAGCTCCAACTTAGTGAACACCTTCCCCTTGGCCGCCTCTGTTAATAAGTCTTTAATAAGGGGGAGGGGGTAGGCGTTGGAAGCAGACACTGCATTTAGTCCTCTGTAGTCCGTGCACAAGCGTAGCCCTCCGTCTTTCTTTTTCCGGAACAGAACAGGGGCCGTGAAGGGGGACTTAGCGGGGCGGATGAAGCCGCGCTCCAAATTCTTGTCTAGGAATTTCCTTAGCTCCTCCCACT